>JAGIQG010000023.1:27287965-30109131 GCA_024679065.1 Sphyrna mokarran | reverse complement strand
TTCTCAGCTGGCTCACCCCCAGAGACCTGCTCCCTTTGGTCCTCTCCAGTTGATTCTTCCTCAACTGTAGCATCCAAGACAGAAAATTTGTTTTGGAGGGGAACAGCCCCAGGGGATTGTCTACCCGATTGCTTCATAGATTAGCAGTTCTCATCTCCGAGAATGAGGCTGTCAATCTATGAAGCGAGACGCATTCTAGTCTCAGAAGCTGAATGTTAAACTTAATTAACTGCGATGCACAACCTGATCATTAAGTGACTAAGGCTTCAAAAAAATCACGTGGTGCATCTGGTACAACAGGGAGTCAGCCCACATATGCATGCCATGTCCAGGTCTTGGGCCAGGAAGAAAAAATCTACTCCTTATGTCGTGTGAATAGAATCAATTGTTCAATGACCAGGAGATCGAACATGGAATGTCACCTTGAAAGCAGTGAATCTTCACATAGATTTCTTGTCTTTGAGAAAGGCAAACTGAAAATCAGACCAAGAGAAAAAAACTGATTGCAAATCAACAAAGTGACTTATTTTCTATAAAATACATGAAAGAACAGAATACCATTCATTAGTTAGATGTATCTTTATTTCCAATAACAAGATAAGAAATCTTGCTGTCACTTTAGTCAGAGCTCATTCACAAATAAGCAATCAGTTGGCTGACTGGTTGTGTGCAGGCTGGGGATGGTGATTGATGGTGTAGGATTTTTGTTGTTGCAATTTTTAAGATTTTTTTTCACCTTTGCCACAAATGTGTCTATTTGTCAGCTTCTCTAATAACTACTGACAATGTCGGCACGTATTAGCTATCCCTTGTTACACCTGAAGATAGCCTGCTTCACAAATTATTGCATTCTGCGTGTTTATGGTCAGGTTGTGCCTCATTGTTAACTAAGTTTAGCACCTTGACTTCCGAGGCTGAACTCCTTCTAGCGCTCACAGACTGACAGCCTCACTCTCAGAGATAGGGACTGCCAATGTATATAGGAGTGAATGGACAATTTGAGATGGAGGTACACTTCAAAGACTTTGCAAAATGGTTAGATTGAAACTGATCACAGATGCCAGACCCCTACTGTGGAACGTTGAGCCCATCAGAAAGTGGGCGAGCTGTGGCTGCAAATGAGTCCAAGGGAGTTCCCAAACCAGAGCCAGGGAACAGGCACAATCAGGACTGCACTGGAAACTGGTGGGAAGAGGGTTAGGTAATTTAAATTTTTTTAAAATGTATTTTAAATCTCATTATTGATCCTAGCACAAAATTCTCCGGGCCCGATAGCATCTTCCACATATTTCACTTTCAGGGAACTAGTGGGAGACTCCGCCAGAGTGAAGAAGGGACATTTGGGGCCCAGCAGGGGGGTTGATGGGTAGGGGCAGTGGTGCCCCAGGGCACAGGCACTCTGGCAGTGCTAGCTTGTGCCCCTGGGACAGTGCTCATTGGGCAGAACCCATTGTGGGTGGGTTTAGGAGGTAAGGGTACCATTGCCACTCTGCATTGGGATCAGTCAGGGCTGGAGAAAGGCCAATGACAGGGGCAGGCTGGGAGTCAGCTGGAGAGTGGGGCAGTCTGGAACAGGGAAGGCTGCATCAGAGCTGGCTCAGAAATGCTAGTGCAAGCCGTGATCAAGTTATGAAGGGGACTGGAGGGACAGCAGTGCGAGGGTCCTCGGCTGCCCAGTGATTTAGCTGGCCTGCAAATGGGAGGCTGATAGTTCCAGGCCTCTGCGCATGCGATCTGTCAGAGTCCAGAGCAAATAGGTCCCACCTCTGAATTTAATAAGATTCACGAATGTGACCTCTTTTGTACAGAGTGGAGACTCAGGTTTGAAGTTGAGCTGAAGAAACATTTGTGAATTACACCAATTTTCTCACTAATTCAGTACTTTTGGGAGAATTGCCCCCATGGAACAGGCTGAGGGAATGCAAATTCCAAGAACAACAGAGGGTGCTCATGACTCAGTGCTCTGTTCAATCAATAGCATCGTGACAAATTTAAATAAGGAACAGGGAAATTCACAAATAGGTCAGAGAAGAGTGAGATTGATCCCTACTTAGCTGCAGAGCCACAGGCACAGCAGTTTGAAGCAAGCACAACCCATGAGGTAAGGGACCGCTAAAGATGCAGGACAGAATTGGAATGAGAATATCATAAATCAGATAGGATGCTTAAAAAGAGGCCTGCACCCGCATGGGATGTGCAGGCATTTGACTAGCCCGATCACCTTTTCAATATTAGAGGGAGAACAAACAGATAGTGAAGGGATGCCTCACTAAGTTGATGAGCTGCAGGGCAATGCAGCAAGAGTTGAACTTTCAGCTAAGGGCAGTAGTGTCCTCAAGAACATGGGACAAGTTAGAGGAAGATCCCCATCTAAAATAAAAGAGGAAGCAAAGTAGGCAAAGTGTGCAGAAATCACAGGGAGACTAATAGGGAAATGCATGCAGGAGGTATAAGCCCTGGTAAGCCGCTACATCCAATATAAATTCATCTGAAAATGTCAAGTCTCTGAATGAGAAAAGGCTGTCAAGTAAAAATTTTAATTAAGTCATTATGAAAGCAATTGAACTATCCAAAGGATATATTACTGTGAAACAGGTCAGTGATTGATTTTAATCATTTTGGTTAAAATATCTCACACATTGGAAATTCCAAGTCACCAAGGCAAATAAGTTGGGAGTAAAAAGGAAAAGTTTTGAAAAGGAGGAATTTGCAGGAACTCAGTGACAGGAGTGTGAGAAGATGTCACCCTGTGATTGCACAATGAAACAGCATCTCATGTATCTGTCAAATGTGGCAACATGAGATAATGCTGCAACTCTATAAGACCCTTGTCAGGCCCCATTTGGAGTACTGTGTGCAGTTTTGGTTGCCTCACTATAGGAAGGAAGTGGAAGCTATCGATAGGGTGCAGAGGAGATTTACAAGGATGTTGCCTGAATTGGGAGGCATGCCCTGTGAAGATAGGTTGAGAGAGAGCTAGGTCTCTTCTCCCTGGAGAGAAGAAGGTTCAGAGGCAACCTGATAGAGGTTTATAAAATGTTGAGAGGAATAGATAGGGTGGATTCTCAGAGGCTATTTCCCAGAGCTGAAACGGTTGCTATGAGAGGACACAGGTTTAAGGTGCTGGGCAGCAAGTACAGAGGAGATGTTAGGGGTAAGTTTTTCATTCAGAGGGTGGTGAGTGAATAGAATCGGCTGCCATTGGTGGTGGTGGAGGTGAACTCACTGAGGTCTTTTAAAAGACTTCTGGATGAGTACATGGGATTAAATGGGATTGGGAGTTACGGATAGTTTTATGGCCTAGTAGGTACGGGTATGATTGGCACAACTTGTGGGCCGAAGAGCCTATTTGTGCTGTAGTGTTCTATGTTCTATGAAGAATGCTGCCACCCTCAACAACCAGTGGCAATAGGAGGTATTCCCACGAGTGTTTAATTAATCCACTGGATTTAATACCTAATGGATAAATATAGTAATTAAATCACCAAATGACATTTATTTAATTATCAATAAAACTTAAGTGGAATTGAGAAATTTATTTCATAATTTAGTTCATATTCCATCCCTGCCCCATTAGCTTCAAATAATTACTGATTTTAAAGCATATAGAAAAGTTGCAAACAATATATAAATGAAAAATTTGATCCAACATGAAATTTAAAACAGTTTTGCACATTCGAAATGAAAAACAACACCAAAGCTTTCTATCCAATACTACCAGACCCAAGAGTAACATTCTAATATCTTTAAAAATGTACTGAATTCAACTGTGCATCTTACCTCCACAATGGATACTGAAGCACGCATTATAGAAGACTTATAGCACCAGGTATCTGAAAGATTTATCTTTCTCCCTACCTCTCATCTCATATTTTAAACAGAGGCAAGGATTCTCCAAACTCGTTCACCCTGCCACCATTACCAGCAAGAATGGTGAATTTGGCACTTAGCCATTCACAGCAGTAGAACCGGATAATCTGAGTTACAGATAAGGTTGATGAATTCCAGCCACAATCTTTTCAAGGAAGATCATGAACGCACCTTCAAGTCATCCTCCATTATGGAAGGTGATGTGCACCTTCCATTGAAAACTAAACATCAGCATGTAAAGGCATTCATTTGCATGGAAGGCCTGTTTAGTAAACCACACAATGACTTTTACCACAGAGCTATTCTAAAATTGTAAATAAACTTTAGCCCTGACAGATAGATACAAAGATTCCATTAATTTGTGTACCAACCAAATAATCAAAATCAAATGAATTCAGAGACGACTCAAAAAGGGCAGCTCCCTAAAAAGAGGGGGAACCACCCGAAACAAAAAACAAAGCAGAAAAGAAACTTAAAACATCAAAATGTGATTATTGGGGTCAATAATAAACCCCAGTCCCTGCTATGCCCAGCGGTCACAGAAGGCGTCCACTAATTGAGTATTGTGTATTCAACATCACACATATCCAATTGGATTGATGACTTAATTGGATCAATTAAGGTCTATAAAATAATTAGGGGCATAGATAATCAACATCTTTTCCTGACGGTGGGGGAAGCTAAAACTAGAGGCAAAGGTTTAAGGTGAGAAAGGGTCCAGAGGGGCAATTTTTTTCCCACAGAGGGTGGTGACTGTCTGGAACAAGCTGCCAGAGTAGTACCATTTTGTCATATAAAAAGCATTCAGACAGTTACTTGGGTATAGAGGAACCAACTGACCAAATCGGCTAAATGCAGGCAGTTTGGAATAGTTTAGTGGTTAAAAGCTGGGTAGCATAGACAAGTTGGGGCGAAGGGCCTGTTTCCATGCTGTAAACCTCTGATTCCTATTGTTTTTTCACATATATCCAATTGGATTAGTGACTCCTATTGCCTTTTAGCTAGTTAATGACCTGCCTACATAAAAAAAGGATATCAGTTACTAAAACAGTCATGGTACACTCACTACAAAAGCAGAAGAAACAGGGTGCCTCACTCACAATTAAGCATGAATGAGATGAATACGCATTTTGTAGAAGGGGCCTCCATTTGAAGTTCCGCAATTCCTTTGTCTCATCTAACAAAGTAAACTGCATGGTCATAATTAACTTACAAATAGTGAAAGTTAGTCACAAAATGGTTGAATTTTGTGGTAATTTTGTAACCAGTGCCCAACTGTTTGCCCCACCTTAAACAAATACAATTGGAAAAGTGCAATACAACTGTTACAATATACTGATACCTTTAAAGTTATAAATTATTTATGTTAAACGTTTATTTCAAGCAGTATTCTTCAATCCATAGGATTAACTAGCTTGGAGAAGCAAAATCAACATAGTACATGGCATAAAGGTTTAGAACAGCTGATGGAATCTTTGTATAGAATGGAAATAAACATTAAAACAGCCTTTGCTAAACTTCATTTGATTTGGTTGAACCCAGCAATAAACAAAAGAGTTATTTTTGATTTTGTTCCTGTACCTTCCATTTAAGATTGCACTTATACCCAGTTTACAATGTAACAAAGAAAATGCGACCTAAAACTGCAGAGTAATTTCCAGCATTTCCTATTGAGGCAACTTTATAATCTTGAATATCTCTCTGTACTCTTTCTATTCTGTTTCTAAAAGTTAAATACAAGAGGAAATGCTAGACCTTGTTGAAACTTACGGAATATGAAAGGCCGGGAAGGAGTGTACACAGAGAAGATGTATCCATTAGTACGAGATATCAGGATTCGAAAGCCCAGCCTCAGTAGAGGGACAACCCTTTAGAAATGAGCAGAGGAAGAATTTCTTCAGCCAGAGGTGGTGAATGTATGGAATTCATTGCCATAGTAGGCTGTGAAGGTCAAGTCGTTTCTGTGTATTTAAGACAGAGGTAGATAGATCCCCTTACCAATCAAGAACCTAAGGTTACAGGGAAAAGGTGGGAAAATGGGATTAAGAAACATATCAGCCTTGATTGAATGATGGAAAGACTCAATGGGCCAAATGGCCTAATTCTGCTCCTATATCTTATGGTCTTATCACAGTATTGTAGACGGATTTCCATGTTTGACTGTAGCTATTCTGAACTCCGTTTTGAATTATAAACACTTATTGAAGTCAGAGCCAATTTAGATGCTGCAATATGTAAGTTAATGAATTGCCTGCCTTCAGACATTAAAAGATTTAAATAGTATTTGCACACACATTCATGGTCTTGCATATCTTACATTCATTTTCTTCAGAGAGACTGAATGACTTGACAATGTTACAGGTAATTATAATGTATTTACTAATTACTAATTTACTAAGGTATGTCATGACTAATCAGCTGGTGGGTGGTGTTAACCAAAGAAGTGCTACCACTTAGTGGAATTGATCATATAGAGCAAAGAACAGCACGGGAAACAGACCCTTCGGCCCAACGAGTCCGCACCGCTACCTCGATGTTCCCACTTCTGCCCATGATCTCTGTCTATTTTTATAGATCTATGGATTGAAACCAAATTTGAGACAATTTAGGGAGAATTTGTTCTGCCAATTAGCCTAAGAGCACATCTTTGGAATGTGGGAGGAAACCGGAGCATCCGGAGAAAATCCACACAAGCACATGGAGAATGCACAAATTCCCAAAGACACAGGCCCAAATTCATGTGTCTGCGCAGCACAGCGATAATCACTAAGCTGTCGTGTTGCCCATCATATGGTCCAGGTCAAGCGTACATTAATGACGTGAAGCACTAGGATATTCTTGAAAAATCTAAGAGAAGCCCTCTCATGACCCATCGCATGTTGTTCAAGGGATCTGATTGCATTTACATTAATCAACGTGTAGCAAGACATGAGTGCAGTGTTATTACCTCTGAGCAGTGAAGCTGGTTTAACCATCACTGTGCGTAACCTGTGAGTAAGCCTTAATAGAGCAATGGAACTTTTAGCACAGTTGACATCTAGATTTGATCTTAAAACCATGAAGATGACAGGAGAAGTTGAAGAGACCAATCTGAGTTTCAGGGAAGAGGAAATATATATATAGCTTGATGAATTTCTGAAATATTGCTAATAATTTCATTTTTAAAGAAGTGTATAAATAATTTAAAGTTGATGGAAGAAACTGATAACATTAGAAAAAAAATGTGTGCAGAAATTAAGGCAGCTTTTGTTTTGTGTTGGAAATCAGGAGATAGGAGACGAAGGATAGGATTTAATGTCCTTACCCATGGTAAATCTGGTGATGGGCGAGACATTTAATCAGGTGGCAGGGTGGCGGGTGGGGAGCCTGCTACCTTCCACCTTCACCCAAACTAAATTGTATAATCAAGTTTGCAGATAGTCCATTAAGTCATGCACATTTAAGCAGAAGGTTTAAAAGAGACAGAGATTGGGGTTAAATCTAGACAAGTATTAAATTTTCCACTTTGGGTGCTACAAAAAGATAAACCAGAGTTTTTTGGGAGGGGGAGGAAGTAAATTTTAATTGAGCAAAGAGGTTTGATTGTTTCAGAGACACAAGGACTGATTAGAGACAGTCAGCATTGCTTTGTGAATGGAAAATCATATCCCATGAATTTGATTGAGTTTTTTGAAAGGGGTAACCAAGAAGGTAGATGAGGGCAGTACAGGATATTGTCTACATGAACTTTAGCAAGATCTTTGAAGAGGTACTGCATGGTAGGTTGTTGCATAAGGTTAAATTTCACGAGATCAAGGGTGAGGTAGCGAAATTGACTTGATGACAATGTGAAGATGCTGGCATTGGACAACAGAAACCAAAAGGTGGTTGAAGAGGGTTGTTTTTCAAATTGGAGACCTGTGACTAGTGGTGGGCCTCAGGGATTGGTCCACTGTTATTTATCATTTATATTAATGATTTGGATGAGAATATAGGTGGCATGGTTAGTAAGTTTGCAGATGACACCAAGATTGGTGGCATAGTGGATGGTGAGAGAGGTTATTTCGGATTGCAACTGGATCTTAATCAGTTGGGCCAGTGGGCTGATGAAGTTTAATTTAGATAACTAAGAGGTGACGCATTTTGGTAGACTGAACCAGGGCAGGACTTATTCAGTTAGTGGTAGACATTGGGGAGTTACAGAACAAAAAGATCTAGAAGTAAGGTTCATAGTTCCTTGAAAGTGGAATCACAGGCAGACAGGGAGGTGAAGAAGGCATCAGCATGCTTCGTTTTGTTGGTCAAAACATTGAATACAGGAATTGGGACGTTTTGTTGAAGTTTATAAGACATTGGCAAGGCCACACTTGGAATACTGTGTACAATCCTGATTGACCTATTATAGAAAAGATATTATTAAACTAGAAAGATTGCAGAAAAGATTTATTAGGATGCTACCAGGACTGGATGATTTGAGATACAAGGACAGGCTGGATAGACTGTGAGCGTAGAAGGCTGAGGGGTGATCGGTCTATAAAATAATGGAGGGGCATAAATCAGCTAGCTAGTCAATATCTTTTCCCAAAGGTTAGGGAATCTAAAACTAGAGGGCATAGGTTTAAGGTGAGAAGAGAGAGACATAAAAGTGTTCAGTGGGGCAAATTTTCCACAAAAGGGAGGTGTCTGGAACAAGCTGCCACAGATAGTAGTAGAGGCGGGTATAATTTCATCTTTTAAAAAGCATTTAGACAGTTACAATGGGTAAGATGGTATAGAGGGATATGGGTAATTGGCACTATATTAGGGTTTTTAAAAAAAGAGCAGCATGGACAAGTTGGGACGAAGGGTCTGTTTCCATACTGTAAATCTCTATGACTAAATTCACTAAGATGAATTATGTGACAGAATTATATTCACAGAATTCTGTGAGGCAATAGACAAGATGTTTTTTCCAAGGGTGGAAATGTCAGTTACAAGGGGGCACCGGTTCAAGGTGAGAGGGAGAAAGTTTAAGGGAGATGTGAGGGGCAAGTTTTCCATGCAGAGAGTAGTGGGTGCCAGGAATGAGCCACCAGAAATGGTGGTGGAAAAAAAGCAGGCACATTAGCAACATTTAAAGAGGCATCTGGATGGGTACATTAAAAGGGAGGGAATAGAGGATATGCCTGAGTAAGGGCAGAAGTTTTTTTTTTAGTTAGTGCATAATGATCGGCACAGGCTTGGAGGACTGAAGCTCCTGTTCCTGTGCTGTATAGTACTTTCTCTTCGTAAAACTGCTGCTGCAGGATAATTGGAGCCTTCAGACCTTCAGTATAAAATGCATACAGAATGAAAGCAACCAAATACAGGTCACTTAAAGATAAGCCATGATCCAACTGTGTGGCTTGAAGGCTTAATAATGGATTCTAATATTCTTACGTTTGTTTTGAAGATCTGTCCATTCTAGTTTCAATAATTTATGAATCCTCACACTACAAACCAAAACTCCGGCAATAATATAGAAGAAATTTGGATAAGTTTTTCTTCCTTCACATTAGAATTTCAATTTACTTCAGTTCCAAAATAAATGGGAGTAGAACAACAGTATATATTGGAGATCACTCAGCATAAACAACTACTTTATGAATAGCGACTTCATCTTGTAGCCTCTGCAGTCATCAATGGAACAATCTTTTAGCTTACACATTCAAACAAGAACCCATAGTATAGTATAGTTCTTCCATCCATCTAGCCACATAAACTTGTTTTAAAACTGTAATTTTCTCAAATGAGGATTTGGCCATCTCAATTGTGGCGCTCACCCAATATTCTGCTGGAAATATATTTACATTCAACATATTTGCAATGATCAGGCAGCATGGTTGAATAATAGTTAGCACTGCTATCTCAATTCCAGAGACCTGGGTTTGATTCTGGCCTGAGGTCTGCTGTGTGGAGTTTGCACCTTCGCCCAGTGTCTGTGTGGGTTTTCATCAGTGCTCTGGTTTCCTCTCACAGTCCTAAGACATATAGGTTAAGTGAATTGGCTGTGCTAAATTACCCCTTAATGTTACCCTTTGGCTGCGTTACCCCTAAAGCTATGAGCCCTTGGTGACAGTGTAGCAACTCGTTCCAGGAATAGTTAGCAACAGAAACAGATGAAAGTCCGACTTATGCACCATCAGGGAAGAAAAAGGTTGAGAGAGAGCGTGACAGACAGATATTTGCAACAGTAAAATTTCATAACAATCATGTCAAAAATTAATTTTAGTCACTTAGTCTTTGCCAAAAACAGGTTCATTGTTTTGGTGTTAAAGAGTCTTCCTACTGATTATCTGTCTCCAAAAACAATGGTTGTCACAAGGTTTCCACCTCTATTTGTTCCTTGTACTGTTGCAACAAATGGGCTCTATTTGCAGATTTTTCAAGCTACTACAACTATGCACATGCCATCCAATTTACTCTCACAGTTGCTAACTTATAACTACCAACATTATTAATTTGGATCTTAAAGCCAGAGTCTGTAACATCAACAGTTTTTACTGTTACTCCAATTGAATCAACGGAACTGATTTCAGTCAAACTCAGCACAATCACTGGATCCTTCAATATGCGATGAGGAAAGTTAACTTCTCGAATGTGTGGCCAAGCACAGTTATCTGAAGTTTCACAGAAAGTTCTTACTTCACCTGAAAGACCTGTTTAAAAGGAAGATAAGCAACAATGCTGAGAATTATTTTCAGCCACACAAATATCTCCCACCCTGCACCCACCCCCACCACACTTCCCCGGTGGCGAAAAACTCACATTTGCTTCCAAAGATCCTAAAATTAAATTTAATCCAGGTCATGCATTCACTACAATTAAAATAAAACTTCCCATTTTATGTTAGTGGTAAGGATGTATTGACTACCACCGATTGCTTGAATAAAATGATCCATTCCATCCCAATGGTCGAAGTGTATATACAAGGAGTACCTGAGGCCTACAGAACAGCTAAATCCTCAATCTGTGCGGTGCTGAATTAGGCCAGACAGTACAGTGGTTGGGTTGCCACAATTGATATCTGCACTTCAGAGTTAAGGCTTGGGGAGGCGAGGGCAGGAGAAGTTTGAAAAACACAGAATTTCCTCTCCTGATCACTCTCCAGTGATCCTTCTAGGTGATTAGGTTTATGAATATTGGGCTCAAGGGTTAATTTGTTTTATGTTGAATGGCTAATCAACAGATTAAGGCTCACACCTGAACAGTGGACCCACATAACCAAGTCTGGATGATGCTTCAGCACACACAGAGAAAATGAGCAATTAAAAAATACTAAGACATCTTCAAACAAGCACCAGTGAAATATTTATGACTGGTACCAATTCTTAGTTCTCTGGTATGCCAATACTTACACTGTTCAACAGAGTTCTTCAACTTGGTTTCAATCTTCCCCAAGCTTTTTTGCACAGTATGGAATGTTTCATCCATGACATTTATTAGCTGTTTAATTTGCTTATTTCCCTTATCTTCAACCTACGTGTCAGAAAAGAATTGCAATATCAATACTGCAACTTATTTATATGAAGCTCAAGCAATAAATCAGCCTCACGTGCCACTTTTTTTTCTGCTGACTCTATGATCCTCAATCATTTTGTATGATATGCTATTACATATGTTATGTGTGTGGATCATTAGAATTTTCTACACTGCAGAAGGAGCCATTAGGGCCATCAAGTCTGCACTGACCACAATCCCATCCAGGCCTTATTCCCATAACCCCATGCATTAACCCTAGCTAGTCCCCGACACTGAAGACAACTTTGGCATGGTCAATCCACCTAATGATGTGGAGACGCTGGTGTTGGACTGGGGTAAACACGGTAAGAAGTTCACAACACCAGGTTAAAGTTCAACAGGTTTATTTGGTAGCAAATGCCACTAGCTTTTGGGACTCACCTGATGAAGGGGCAGAGCTCTGAAAGCTAGTAAACCTGTTGAATTTTAACTTGGTATTGTGAGACTTCTTACTGTGTTTACCCAATCCATCTAAACCACACATCTTTGGACTGTGGGAGGAAACCAGAGCATCCGGAGGAAATGCGCACAGACACGGGGAGAATGTGCAGACTCCACACAGACAGTGCCTCAAGCCAGAATTGAACCCAGATCCTTGGCATAGTGAGGCAGCACTGCTAGCCACTCATCAGGGCGTAAATGGTAGCTAGGAGGAAAACTAAAATTGCAATCTCAGTCTTCCATGAGGTTACAAATATTCAGTTTTTAATCACCTTCTGTCCACACATGAACAAGTGGAACAAGAGCTGCCAAAGCCAGTTGAAAAATGAAAGACCAAACAAAAGTTAAGACACTGTTTCCAAAGGTCAAAGGCCAGTATCTAACCCACAGTACCATCCAGTTTTCTATTTTCCCTTTTATGTCCCCGATAACATTCCTGATCAAATTTAAGATACATCTCAGACTTATTCCAAACTAGAATTTACGAGCATAAGTTGTGTTGAGTTTGTGATACAATTGGTCTTTTAACTTGATCATTATCAATATCACTACATTTCTATATGTTTGTTCACTTGTTTTTCTCTTCAAGTTTTGTCACTTAAATTTTAATATTTGAATTTCTGCTACTGCTATTTAGTTTGGAGGAAAAATTTTTAAATATTCCATAGCCAGTCAAATTTCTATTTCAGTAACACTATAACAATGTAGAGAAGAAGTGCCAAAGTTTCAACACAATTACTACAAACTTATACTTATGTGAAGTGTCTAGAGGGTTTTAAAACCCATGCACAATCAGGAAAGATTTTAATGTGTTAAACTCTCCGATACCTTGTAATCTATCATGTTGACGGAAATTCAACTTGCATTATTCTCATGAAAATTAAAGAAGTGACAGCCCAGATTATGGTTGGCTTGCACCTGAATGATAAATATTACCCATGCCTACACGGATATATTTGCGTATACCTTGGGAGATCAATCCAGGCAGGAAAATAGCTGAAAGGTGCACACACAGGCAGAGATGTCATTAGCATGATTTTTATAGTGTGTACAAGTCAGCAAAAATTCACAAAAAGATTCAGTGAATTGTAAACTTGCAGTTTGATCAATTTACTGTAATGTTTATAATATTTTATTATTGGGAGAAGACATAAAAATAGCTTTGCAGTTATGTTTTTATATTATCCATTGGTTAACAATGTGCATTGCAGTCAATCAAATTATTGACTGCAATAATTGAGTCAATTATTCCCAAACCTACATTATGCCAGATTATATTAACCAATAGATTTAATTCCAAGTGCATATCACACTGCCAGGTTT
Source organism: Sphyrna mokarran (assembly GCA_024679065.1). NCBI lineage: Eukaryota > Metazoa > Chordata > Chondrichthyes > Carcharhiniformes > Carcharhinidae > Sphyrna > Sphyrna mokarran. The sequence continues at coordinate 30,095,979 of JAGIQG010000023.1, read as the reverse complement.
TACTGAATAGCAAATATTACAATGAATGTAATTTTCATTTTAGTATCACCAAATTCAATTACATCAAGAACATTCACAGTACATTTTTAATATAATCTGGATCCTTTAACCAAGGACATCACACACAGTTCAACTTGTAAATTAGCTATTGCTATCAGTTTGTTGTTTTAAATAAATACAATTTTATCCTATTATATTTTGTGTTAAGTTTATTCAAATCTATTTCAACTTTCTATTGGCCTTTCTAACAATTTGTTTTTCCAGGACTACAGAATCCTTACAGTGCAGAAAGAGGCCATTCAGCCCATCAGGTCAGTACTGGCTTTCCAAAATAACAATCCCTCTTCTGCCCTATTCTCATAACCCCATGCATTTACTATGGTTAATCCATTTAACCTACACATCTTTGGACATTAAAGGGGCAGCTTAGCATGGCTAATCCATCTAACTTGCACACATTTGGATTGTGACTAACCAGGCTAGCCCCCTTAAAATTTGGATGCAAAAGAGGCAACTATCAGAGAGCCATTTTCATATCATCTCAGCCCAGAAAGGCTGGCCCAGGTTTGGGAGCCAATTGCGCACCTATTGCTATATCAATCCAAAGCACCTAATAAATAGGAGCTGGAACTCTAAAGCTAAATTAGCACCTGAACCGGAATCCCCAGAGGCTCAAGCCTCTTAAAACACCTTCAGACCTCAGCATTCCCACAGTCCCTGGGACTGAACTGCTGAACCCACAGTTTACCAAAAAGTGGACAGGCAAGAGCCAAGCAGGACAAAGCAGCTCAGTCCAATGATTTCAGGACTCAATTCTGGACTCGAAATATCAGCCCTTTTCTCTCCTTACAGATGCTACCAGACCTGCTGAGATTTTCCAATATTTTCTCTTTTGGTCTACGAGTCTAGGGCCCAGCAGGCCCCAGGCTGTCATTCTCCTGAAGATTACCCATCACTCTGAGTGCTAACCACCCTGTAAAACTTCCAGATCCTTTCAAACAGACTTTGTCAGAAGGTTGGAATGCCAATAGATGGAAGACAGAACTCCAGCACTGAATAGACTTGTCCAGGCCTATGAATTTCAAATCCTGTCAAGTTACCTAAGTGCAGTAGGAATGTACCATTTCCTACTGACTGGTTTGTGAAACAGAGCCACACCAACAATGCGGGTTCAATTCCCGTACCGGCTGAGGTTATTCATGAAGCCCCACCTTCTCAACATTGCCATCGTCCAAGGTGTGGTAATCCTCAGCTTAACCATCACCAGTCAGCTCCCTCCCTTTCAAAAGAAAAGGGGCAGAGCAGCCAGCTGTGCTCTGAGACTTTGGCAACTTTCATTCTAAGTAAAATAATTCAACTCAAGCATCGCAGACATGTTGGTGTGAATACAAAATATAATGGAATAAAATTGTATTGATTTAAAACAACAAAACTGATAACAATGGACAATTCACAAGTTGAACTAAGTACGTGTAATGTCCTTGATTGAAGCATCCAGATATCAATAACATACTGTAAATATTCTTGATGTAATTGAATTAATTCTGGAGGTTCATTATTGTTTCAGAACAGATTGCTTCAAAATAAAAGTGTTTTTTTTTCCCTCCAAAAAGCTCTTTGAAAATAAAAGACAATCAGTGCCTAAACTGTTGGGACCCTTACACTGAGGGGCCCCACTAAGATTGAAGCTAATAGGATAAGGCCCCCAAATGGCTGCTTAATATTTGAATGGGTGGGTTTCCCATCCTTGGTCTTGCCTGTCAAGTGTGTGTGTGTGGTGTGTGTGTGTGAGAGAGAGAGGGAGGGAGGGTAAAAACCTGCCCCTGCATCTAGGAGCCATTTTGTGGTTATTACCACCTGACAAAACCAACAAGTAATCTGAAACTTTGGCAAGCTACTTTTTTTTTAAAAAAAGCAAAGCACAATACACGAGACTGAAGGGGTTCTATCATGCTGAATACGATATTATGGTCCCTAATACCAACAACCTGATAGTGCTGACAACCCTTGAGGCACATTGGCACTGACAGAGCTTTAAAAAGAGAACAATAACTTATTTGATCATGTTGATTAACCAAATCAGCAGCTTCACACAGTTTGAGATCTACATGCAAGCAACAAAATAAAATTCCAGTTTCCTGTCATAAAAAATTTGAACTTGAAATATTATAGACTGATCCTTTTTGGTGTAATGAAAGATATGAACATATTCTGTTTGTTATGAAATCCCTAAAGAGAAATTAGATTTTGAATAGTTAAAAACTGAACATTTCAGATCATTGAAACTGTATCCTCAAACAATTCCCACGTGATTAGAAAACAATTCCAAGAGAACTTGTGACAAGATAATAATTCTGTCTTAAAATCTATCAAAATACGAGGTAATTGCTTTCCATGTTCAATCAGATCTTTGAAATTTTGAAGTGCCACAAGGTATTTTCTGGATTACTTGTCACATATAAAAGGATGGCAAGAACTTTTCTTTTGACTAATGTTTTCCCCCAGTTGTATTCCATTATGCGAATGCTGCCAAACTGCAGATCTGCAAGCATTATAGAACAGACTCTATGGATTGAATTCTCCAACCTCACCCGTGGCTGAGATTCTCTGGTCCCGCTGCAGTAAAGGGAGTTTTGATTATTCACTATATTCTCTGTTCTGGCTGGCGACAGTGGCTGAGTAAACGAATCGGAGAGTCCCGGCCAATGTTTGTGATACCCGTCATCAACTCGGGTATTTAAACAAACGCAGTTAGGAATCCATCCTGTAAACATAGCATTGTGGAATGGATTTTCCAGAAGACATCAGGACCTCAATGCCAAACCTATACCTTCTGGCAGCCTCCTAGCTAGCTGTCTTCATATGGGCTTCCAATGTTTCAGACCCAATCAAAAGGTCAACAGTCTGGCAGCCTCAGTAAGAGGAGAAGCAGCTTCATGAAGGCACAAAGTGCATTTGCAAAAGTAACATATTAACGAGGCCTAAAGTCAGTAACAGCCATCGGGAATCAAGGGGAAAACTCTCTTCAGATCTATCTATGAATGGGGTTTCAATGTTTCATCCCTGTCATAGAACATAGAACACTACGGCACAAACAGGCCCTTTGGCCCACAAGTTGCACCAATCATATCACTACCTACCAGACCTATCTATAACCCTCAATCCCATTAAATCCCATGTACTCATCCAGAAGTCTCTTAAAAGACCACAACAAGTTCACCTCCACCACCACTGATGGCAGCCAATTCCACTCACCCACCACCCTCTGAGTGAAAAACTTACCCCTGACATCTCCTCTGTCCTTCTCTATAGCTCCAATTTTGGAGCACAGAGTCTCTCACTCCAATGGTCTTTGGTCTGCTGCTCGGAAGTTGCTCCAATGCAAGGATAAAACTGACGTTGACCTGAATTGGATTACTTATTTTCCCATCTCCATGAAGCAGGCCGCCATCCTGATCCCCAACCCACCCTTGGAAAAAGCCCTCAGCAGCAAAAATGCAGGACGGAATCTTCCAGATGCAGCTCCCTTTATTTTTTCCAAGTTTCAGCGGACACCAGTTTGGAAATAGCGGAGGAAGAATCCTCTTCTCATGATTCAGTACTTTGTCCTTGTCCCCTAGAAACCAGCTAGGCTCTTGTTGCTTTGGCAATACATTTCCTCATACAATTTAGTATTCTAGTAAGTATTAAGTGGCTGCACAAACCTGTTCTTCTAACCTCTGTTCTGACAATATAGGAGAAATGCTTTGAGACTCAGGTAACAAAAAGTCCAGTGTGGCCCATTTTAATTGATGCTACTTAGCTCTGTAGTGACACAAGTTAGTCACCATGGCTGGGACTGAACACCACTGAAAAGGTCCAGCACCCAAGCGCCATACTCATGTAGGATTTTGTCCAACCTGTTGAGCAAGTGGTTCTTCAACAATTTTTATCATAATTAATCAAACAATAAAACTGCAATTTACTGAAACTTAATGACCAGACCATTTATAAACTGTTTACCTCAGTGATGTGATTCCGCAGATTAACCATCACTTCATCCATTTCACTATTTCTGTTTTGCAGCTGGCTAATATTGTCAGCCAAAGTATTTCGAACAACATTCTCGAGTTCTTCCATAGAGATCTTCTCTGCTTGTAACTGATGGGTCAATTGTCTGAAATGGATACAGCAGGGCATTATGTTATTCAGGTAATACCCACTATATGTACAACGTATAAAATCTCAAACAAATCAGGGCTGAGATAAATTGTTAGGAATTTACTGGCTGCTATACATTAAATATCATATTTTTCTTTCAATGTAATCAATTACAATTTCCCACCCACTGACAAAAACATGGTCAAACCTTATATTTTCTAGCTCTTCTTTACTGGAGAGGTGCTCTGCTTGTTGGAGTGATGTGGTCTCTTTAAGTCTCAGGAGTTCCTCACCATGCTGCGTTATCTGTGATTGAATAGCATCAGTCATCAGAGCAGTCTGATTTAATTGTTTTGTTAACATAACCACTCCATTGGAGAGGGAGGGAAGACTGTGATCTACTAACTCTTTGACCGCGCTTATGTCCTCAGCACTTTGCTGTAGGGTTTGAAGATTCAGTCTCTCTGTTTCTAGGTTTGTGATTCGACCTGTTAAACTTGACAAAGAAGCAGAAAGCGAGTTCACATTTTCCTCCAGTTTTGAGCTCACAGACTTCACACTTGCGACTTGCTGCTCAGTCCTTGCAAGTTCAGTTCCTCTAAGAAGCTCAACTGTTTCCTCCACGTGCTGCAAGTCAGTCTTTGTTAGCACGTTTTTTCTGAGCTCACTTAGGCTTTTGCCTATTTGTGACTGAAGCATAGCCAACTTATTATCCAGGTCAGAGGATTGAATCTGTGCCACAGCTACCACTGTCTTATCCATTTTACGTTCAGATTCAGACTGAGCAACTTCAAGACTCAGCAATCTTTGTTCATATTCTTCTGTGATTAACAACTGAAATAAAAGCAAAAAGATATGAAAAAATAAGTTTATTTTTAAAGTTTGAATTGTTCCTACTTCTAACCTACCACATTTCTATTTCAGATCAACTGTATACTGAATACTTCAACATTTTCACTACATTTCCGTATCAGCAAATTACTTTATTTTCATATTTTTCTATGGCCTCACCTCTCCTTGGGTGGCAGATTTTACATTTGCAAATTGGGCCTTCTGCCATCCTGTGCAGATGTAAAGTCCGACGAGGTTGTCGTCAGATTGTGAATCTGAATTCAACACAACTATTTCTTATAAACGATAGGTGGGGGCCAAAATCAGAAGCCTGTCTGCCAATTAAAAAAAACCATTAGTGAGCGATTGAGCTTGTTATCAATCCAGCTGACCATGGTGTGGTCAGGCAGGTAGGCTTGGAAAGTCTGGGTTTTCTTTGACTTGAGAAAGCCAGGAGGAGATAAGAGCCTATCTTGTTGAGTAACTGTGATGATATCCTCTCACACTTGGTCTCCAAAACCCATCTCTCAATAACTCTCCATCCTGCTTCTGATAACCCTCTGGATGGGCATGAGGAATCCCTGATCTACTTTCCAGTACAGTCAATAGAATATGTACTGTATTCCTGGATGACTGAAAATTACCTTACTAGGCAGAATTCATATCCTGAGCCATTTATAAAGCATGCCCTTGAGCAGGTTCATTATTGTAATATCCCGGTTGAGACCGTATCTGCTTTACACAATGAAGCACTATAACTTACAGTCAGCTCGTGTTATTACTCTTCTTAGGGTTCCCAATCCCGTGTTGTCCAAAATCACTTATCCGAGTCTACGTCCGTGAAAATCCATTGTTTCTTTCATCTTGCAACTGCTTGCAGTCTCAAGACGAACCACTCCTAAATTCTAGTGCTGCTGGGACTGTTAGAGTTGTTGACCAGTCAGATTCTCCAATATCTCGCAAGGCAAGACTTACTTACACTGAAGAGAGAAAGTCCCATCCCTGCTTCTTTAAGCTGGGGGCAGTGTGTGGTTGCTTACTTTTGTAACTGGGCAGCGAGCAATATGGCATTCTCCCCTCATAAAATCCAGATACTACTTCTAATCTCCTGCAGCTAAACTACCTTCTGAGATGCCCGCATTCCTCTATTTCAGATCACTTTAGCATTCTTAAATTTAATCACTCCACTACTGGTAGTCATGCCTTTAGTTGCTTAAGCCCTAATCTCTGGAATTCACTCCCCTAATCTCTATCTCACTTGCCTCCTTATGATAGTTCTTAAAAAATCTCTCTTCATGCTTCGCTAGTATCTCACTGCGAAACAAAATATAACACAATCATATAATGATTATATCACAATCTTATGATTATAAGACCCTTGTCTTATAATCATACAAGACCCTTGTCAGACCCCACTTGGAGTACTGTGTACAATTCTGGTTGCCTCACTACAGGAAGGATGTGCAAGCTATTGAGAGAGTGCAAAGGAGATTTACAAGGGTGTTGCCTGGATTGGGAGGCATGCCTTATGAAAATAAGTTGAGGGAGCGAGATCTCTTCTCCCTGGAGAGATGAAGGTTGAGAGGTGACCTGATAGAGGTGTACAAGATGTTGAGAGGAATAGATAGGGTGGATTCTCAGAGGCTATTTCTCAGGGCTGAAATGGTCGCTACAAGAGGACACAGGTTTAAGGTGCTGGGGGGCAAGTACAGAGGAGATATATAAAGAACAAAGAACAAAGAACAAAACAGCACAGGAAACAGGCCCTTTGGTCCAATGAGCCCGCGCCACCACCCCGATGTTCCCACCTCTACCCGTGATCCCTGTCTATGTTTATAGATCTATGGATTAAAAGCCAAATTTGAGACAATCTGGGAAGAATTTATTTTGCCAATTAGCCTAAGAGCACATTTTTAGGATGTGGGAGGAAACCGGAGCACCCGGAGAAAACCCACACAAGCACGGGGAGAATGTGCAAACTCCCACAGACACAGGCCCAATTCCATGTATCAGATAGTCACTGAGCTGTCGTGTTGCCCATCAAATGGTCCAGGTCAAGCGTACACTAACGACGTGAAGCACTAGGATACTCTTGAAAAATCCAAGAGCAGCCCTCTCACAATCCATCACGTGTATGCCCCTTGTTAGACAACTAGATGGACCAAAGCACCTGTAGGATAAAAACAAGTACATCAATATCATCATCTATTTACACACTTCCCAGGGACTCCCAAGGCTCATGATCCCTATTTTAAATCAGTTTTCTATATCCTTCCATTCCCATTCTGTTCATGTGCCCATCTAAGTTTTTCTTAAATAACTCCAGAGTACCTGCTCCACCACTTTACTTGGCAGCACATTCCTTACCCCCACCACCCTCTGTGTGAAAAAATTCCTTCTAACATCCAAATTATACCTTATTCCCCTCACCCTAAGCCTGTGACCCCTCTTGCTATTTGAGTCCATCCTAGGAAAAAGGTTAACCCTGTTTACTCTATCTAAACCCCCTCATAATCTTGTATACTTCTATTAGATCTCCTCTAAGTCTACATCTTTCTAAGGAAAACAGACACAATTTGCCTAACCTCTCCTCGTAACTCAGACCTTCCATACCAAGCAACATCCTGGTAAACCTCCTCTGCACTCTCTCCAGAGTCTCCACTTCCTTCTGGTAGTAAGGCGACCAGAACTGGACACAGTATTCCAAATGAGGTCTAACTAATGTTTTTTACAAGTGCAACATTAAAGGCCAGCTCTTGCACTCTATGCCCCTTCCTATAAAGGCTAGCATACTACATGCTTTCTTCACAACCTTCTCCACCTGCTCTGCCACCTTCAGAGACTTGTGGATCTGCACCTCCAGGTCCCTCTGTGTTTTTATACTCTTAATAGGTCTACCCTTTATCACATACCTCCCCCCTACATTGTTTCTCCCGAAGCGCATCACCTCGCATTTATCAGGATTGAATTCCACCTGCCATCTATCTGCCCAAGCTACCAGACTATCTATGTCCTGCTGCATGTTAGGGGTAAGTTTTTCACTCAGAGGGTGATGAGTGAATGGAATCAGCTGCCATCAGTGGTGGTAGAAGCAAACTCGCTGGGGTCTTTTAAGAGACTTCTGGATGAGTACATGGGATTTAATGGGATTGGGAGTTACAGATAGTTCTATGGTCTGGTAGGTACTGATATGATCGACACAACTTGTGGGCCGAAGGGCCTGTTTGTGCTGTAGTGTTCTATGTTCTACGTTTCTGTGAAGAACCTTAGAACGAAGTACCCTGGAATGTTAATTAGTGTCACAAGTGGGCTTACACTAACACAAAGTTACTGTGAAAACTTGCCGCCACACTCCAGCACCTGTTCAAGTACATGGAGGGAGAATTTAACATGACCAATGCACTTAACCAGCATGTCTTTCAGACTGGGAGGAAACCAGAGCATCTGAAGGAAACCCATGCAGAATGGGGAGAACATGCAGACTCCAGACAGAAAGTGACCCAAGCTGGGAATTGAATGCAGGTCCCTGGCATTGTAGAGCTGTAGTGTTAACCACTGTGCCACCATGCCACCCAATGGACTAATGAGGTGTTCCTTTGACAGCTAAATATTTGAACCTAATTCTCTCTTTTTTTCCCTTTTATATTTTTTGCCAACTTTAAACTCACTTCCAAGAAAGTCTAGACAGGAAAATAAACAGCACAAAAATGTTGCGAATGAACAACACATTTGTCATTTTATGCTTTTCCATTATGATAATGGACACAAATTGTTGATAACTGTGTAAGCAAAGGAACGATTGAAGACTTTGTCATTTGCAAAAACAAGCCTCATTTCCTCTTTCTGGAACAAAATTAAAAGCTTGTCTCAAAACAACAGCTTGCTAGGTTAATGAATATTAAAACAAAACTGTATTCATAACCTGAAAGCACTGTATTTGTGAGTTAGCTACATTGGTGACTTTGAAGATGGAAGAATGATCAACACTATTATGAAATGCAAGCTACATAAAAGAAATCTGCATTTATTTAATAAAATGAATCAAGATTGAATGAAATGTTAAAATACTTAAAGGCTCATCACAATGGTTCTAACCCTTATCAACAGAATGGTCAAGGCAATCTGATGAATGATTTCTGAGGGCAGGCAGTGCTAAGTTTATTTGCATCAAGGTGTCAGATTTAACCTAAATTGACCAAGTGCAATGGCCTTGGAGTTACATTCACAAAATAAAATTGAGAAACACAGCTCAATCAGTTTCCAAGTTAGATCAAAGGTGAAACAATTACTCAGGTAGGAACTTTAAACTTATCTTCAATAATCTAAACTTAAATCAGCATTAAACTTGTATTTACCAAAATTATTGCTCAGATAAAGATTTTTATGGTAGGATGGGTGTGTGTGGAGGGGAAATTGAAGTGCTTGGTCACTAGTGGAACATGAGAGTTTCATAAAATCTCTACAGTTCAGAAGGAGACCATTTAGCCCATTGGATGTATACCAACCACGATCCCAGCCAGGTTCTATTCCAATAGCCCCACATATTTACCCTGTTAATCCCAACATTAGGGTCAATTTAGCATGGCCTACCAACCTAATCCACACATCTCTGGATTGTGGGAGGAAACTATGCTGACATAGGGAGAACATGCAAACTCCATACAGACAGTGACCCGAGACCAGAATTGAACACAGGTCCCTGGCGCTGTGAGGCAACAGTGCCAACCACTGTGCCACCATGCAACAGGATTTTATTGGATGCAAATCACTTCATCTAAATCATACACTGACTGATGTGAAAATTCCCTCAAACTCTAAACCAATTAAAGTTACATGGTGCATCAATAGCACAGTTTTCAAATCTTACATGAATTACATAAAGAAAAAAGCGTAATCATATCTAGCACTAATTGGAAATGACAATCGATACTTGAAATCGGAAGCTTGGAAATCCCAGAAATTAAAACTTACACCAAAATCATAAATTATGACAAACACACGCGCACACACCGTGACACTTTTCTGTTCACTGTCTCTCGTAACCCTTTCCTCCCCACACATCATTTCCCCAGGGATAACCTCTCTCCTGCAAACTTGACAATTGATTGTAAGATTAAAAGAGGTAAGGGGGTTGTGTTGTCAGTTTAAGTGCATACCTTTTGGTTCAGCTCACGTACTTGCGTCTGGATCTTTTCGAACGGCGACAGTTTCTCCTGCAGGATTTGGATGGTTTGATCCATGCTGTTAATGGTTTGGAGTAGTTGCAGAATGTACCAGCCGCCAACACTGCAGCCGGCCACCAGCAGCAGAAAGGAGGTCCACAGCAAGGACAGGCCGGCTGGAGCGGAGGGGGGCTCAGACACATTTTTGCTGTCAGACCTAGCGAAATTTTCCTCCCCCCGTTGTCCACCTTTCCCTTTCCGACTTCTCATTGTTGCAAAACTTTCCTCCGAAAACTTTTCTTTCCAGTCTGGCCCCCCACTTGATTGACAGGCGGATCCAAGCCTGTGATAGGCTGATCTCGCTCTATCAGAGATGAGGATGGCTGTCAAAACAAGCCAATCACAGGGGGACACCCAGCGTTTTTTTTGCCGTTAACTCTATGCAGCGGCTTGAGATCCCAGTAATAGCAGAAATCTGGATATTTTCCCCATTTCTCTGAGCCCAGCTGAAAACGATGGCACTCAGCATGCTAATAGGTTAAAGGTAAAGTGAAATGAAGTTCCTTAATTATTGTGCACAAATTGTCCATAAAACAACAATGCCTCAATTTCAAAAACAGGCAATAGCTCAGTATTTTCAGATGTCCAGAGGATATTGTGGCAATGTGCTACAGTTCATGCAGAGAATGCAAGTTGCTGTGGCAATGGGTTGGGAGTTGAGGGATTTGTTGGGAGCTTCCTCAGAAAAACAGCCAACTTTAGTAATGCGTTCGATAAGGTGTCCCATGGAAGGCTTCTGCAGAAAATGCAGATGTATGGGATTGAGGATGATTTAGCTAATTGGATTAGGAATTGGCTAGCAGATAGAAGACAGAGGGTGGTGGTTGATGGGAGATATTCATCGTGGAGTTCGGTGACAAGTGGTGTACCTCAGGGGTCTGTTTTGGGGCCCCTGCTGTTTGTAATTTTTATAAATGATCTGGATGAGGGTATTGAAGGATGGATTAGTAAATTTGCAGATGACACTAAAGTCGGTGGAGTGGTAGATAGTGAAGAGGGGTGTTATAGTTTGCAGAGAGACTTGGACAAGTTGCAGAGCTGGGCCGAGAGGTGGCAAATGGAGTTTAATGTGGAAAAGTGTGAGGTAATGCACTTTGGCAGGAATAATAAATGTGTAGAGTATAGGGCTAATGGTAGGATTCTTAATAGTGTTGATGAACAGAGGGATCTTGGTGTATTTGTGCATAGATCCCTGAAAGTAGGCAGTCAAGTCGATAAGGTTGTTAAGAAGGCATACGGAGTCTTAGCTTTTATTGGTAGGGGGATTGAATTTCGGAGCCGCAACGTCATGTTGCAACTGTACAAAACTCTAGTGCGGCCGCACTTGGAGTATTGTGTACAGTTCTGGTCCCCACATTATAAGAAAGATGTGGAGGCATTGGAGAGGGTACAGAGGAGGTTTACCAGGATGTTGCCTGGTATGGAGGGCAGGTCTTATGAGGAGAGGCTGAGGGATTTGAGGTTGTTTTCGTTAGAAAGGAGGTGGCTAAGAGGAGACCTTATTGAAACATATAAGATGATTAGAGGTTTAGATAGGGTGGACAGTGATAGCCTTTTTCCTAGGATGGAGAAAGCTAGCACGAGGGGACACAGCTTTAAATTAAGGGGTGATAGTTATAGGACGGATATCAGAGGTAGGTTCTTTACCCAAAGGGTGGTTCGGGAGTGGAATGCCCTGCCTGCAGCAGTTGTAGATGCGCCAAGTTTGGTGGCGTTTAAGAGGTTAGTTGATAAGTATATGGAAGAGAAGGGAATGGTTTAGTTTGGAGGGTCATTGCTTTTTTCATAATTGGTCAGCGCAACATCGAAGGCCGAAGGGCCTGTTCTGCGCTGTTATGTTCTATGTTCTATGTTCTACGTAAATCAAGGATCCCAGAAATATTCTCTTCCACCTTCTTCTGTCGGGAAAGAAGATAGCAGAAGCCTGAAATTAGGTATCAATGGACACAAGAACAGCTTCTTCCCTGCTGCCGGTGAAGAATAAATTATCTTTTGAATGGACCCACCTTATATTGAGTTGATCTTTCTCTATACCTTAGCCGTAACTGTAACACTATGTCCTGCACCCTCTCCCTTCCTTCTCCCCTATGTACTCTATGAATGGTATGCTTTGTCTAAATAGCACGCAAGAAACTATACTTTTCACAGTAAACCAATACGTAACATTAATAAATCAAATTCTGAGCCTTTTTTTGTTTTTATTACAATTCAATGAAATCAAGTCCAATTCGAAGTCTCAACAAGTTGAGACATTCCTGATCCAAGCTGACAAGACAGGGATCTCACCTCCTGTCTTGGGCTTGATCTACATAATTCAAGCTAATTGAAGTAGGCATAGCTCCTCCTCCAAGACTTGATCTCATTTGCACCTTAGGCAAAAGGCCGAGATGCCACTTTTAAAAATTGCTTCAAATGAAGCTATAATGTAACCTAATGACTACAATGAAACACAATATGTCAAAATGCTGAGAAGATCAAGCATCAGATCAAACCCAAGATGGGATGCAATGCCTCATCTTGTCAGCTTAGATCTTGTTTGTCTCTCTTCTTGGGACAATGAATTGCATTCAATTGGATTTTGAATTTGTTTTTTGGCGCAAATCAAGAATGGATTTGGATTTGCCCAGTCCAATCTGAACACTGGCTTTGTAACTTCAAGGATGGAGTAAAAACTTTTTAAAGAAGAGGGACGTGTAGTTTGGAGGATTGATTTTAAACTGCTGTCAATCACTACCAATCAGACATGATGTGATATATTAATACCATAGCAGTAGCAGTAGAAAGCAGATGTATATATTAGCCTCCTAGTTAATGGGGTGACTAACTGTCCCCTGTTTTACTGGATTGTTCCAAAATCAAATCCAGTGTTCTAGGTTGTACGTATCTGGGAAGCAAATATATTAATTGGTATTCTAAAACTCAATTCCATATATACTCAAGTCAATATATATATTTCAAAGTAAGCGGATACATTGGCTATTTAATTCAGCATTATATTGCACCATCATTCAGTTTTTATAGTCATTGTAGTCAGATTAAAATGTAACAAGTTTGTTTTAAAGCTGAAATTAACACTTTATTATTGCCTTCTTGTTCTTAAAACTTATACACAATATATTATTGTATTACGCATCAAATATATGACTGTGATACATCATTCATTCTGTGAAATCTATAATGCTCGGCAGACATTATTATACAAAAAGAGAGAGGATAGGAACTAACTGAATGGATAGCTACAAAGTATAATCTTTCCTGTAATATATTGAGCGATTTCAGAAAGTTATCCTTCATGGGTAAGCTTAACAAATCCCACAGTTACCCAATGAGTGTTTTGTTTCAAGAGCTTATTTTCTGTTTGATTCAATGAGAGGGTGCTACAAATGTGGAGGACTAATCATAATTACATGGTGCAGTTTTCAATTCTCATCATAACTATTTGGATTCTATTCATTGTAACTGTTTTCAAAAGAGAAAATAATTGCTTTTAGCGTTCCATTGCGACTTCACATACGTGAGAGATGATGCAACTTGATAGCTTTAGATTTTCACACTTTAAGTTTTTTCACTACAGTTAATTTGCAAAATCAACCTCCAATTTTAATAGGCACAACTGCAGAACATATATTTTCAAATTTGGATCCATGGACAAGGAGATAATCCGAAGGAGATTTTGAGACCCATGGATTTCTGACTGGAGTTAGGAATTTCACATCCAGTGAGTTATTTCTGGAACATTCTATATTCATATGGGGTTTTTCTGTGCTTGTTAATTTCTCCAACGTTTTGATCTTTATGTTTGAATAGTTGGCAATGTATTTTGTATGTTGGGTGGGTGGGGGAGGGGGGGGAGAGATTCGTGGAAAGGAGTTGCTATTACAAGAGTTCCCAACCAGAAGTTTAAAATTGTTCACCTTACACTCCTTATGGTATTCTATTTTCTATAGCATGCTCAAATTTATGAAAGGAAACTGATTACTTATATATGAACTCCAAATCTTTTAAAAAAATAATCTGTTACAATTCATACTATTCTATATTGATGAGAAACATACTGAATTAAGAATGTAAGTCACATGCTTTTATACATTTGCAATAACAATAACAACATGGTGAAATTATGTATGGCTAATTTGTGACTAAATGTTAACAAATTACTGCTTTCATAACTTAATTAAAAAGAACTGACTATATCACTCACATTGTAAAATATCAAGAAGTAGTGTTCAGTATTGTTCACTGTAAATCTGCATATAATTCTGCGCTGAACACATACAAAATTATGTGGAAGTAACACAGCTTCAAGAAAGTGCTAGTGACCAGTGGAAGAATCTATTATGACAACTTAGCTCAACAGATAATTAAACCTGGTTTATTATAATCAGGCCACATAAATCAGCTTCTTAGCATTTGCAGTTTTGCATTATGGTGTGGTTTTGGTACCAAAATGGCTTCCGCATTGCACATGCACAGCTTTAACAAGGTCAGTGCTGGACGCCATCTTGTTGAGGGTAAGAACATTAGAACTGATCAGAATAGGCAGATCATGACATCAGTCAACAATTCTCCAACAAGGAAAACACAGTATTTTTATTTCCCAGTGTTTACCAGTGTTCTGTTTTAAGGCATACAAGACCAGTTCAAATTTGTATACTTATTTCCCCATTTTTTACTGTTGTTCCCTTCAGGATTGAAATCAGCTGTGCTGTTTTTGCTTTGCCACTCCAGGTAATACCCACATAAGCTGAACATGTATTCAGCATCAGGAAGGCCCTCCCACCAACACCTTGAAAGGGATTATTAACTATTTTCAGCTTAGCTTATAATTGATTTCTACTGTATCGATCTCAGATTGTAGAAGTGAATCATAGAATCCCTATGTTACAGAAGGAGGCCATTTGGCCCATTGAGTCTGCACACCAATACCAATCCCAGCCAGGCCCTATTCCCATAACTGCTAATCCCCTGACACTAGGGTCAATTCGGCATGGCCATTCAACCTAACCCACACGTCTTTGGACTCTGGAAGAAAACCTGAATATCCAGAGGGAACCGAAGCAGACACGAGGAGAATGTGCAAGCTCCACATAGACAGTGACGCGAGGCCAGAATTGAACCCGGCTTCCAGACTTGGTGAGGCAGCAGTACTAACCATCATGCCACTATGCCACCCAAAAGCGCTGTTAGCGTGCTGTTGTTGGATAAAGCTGGCGAGGTTGACAGGAGTGCTGCATATGTCACTTGGGTTCAGACTGTAAATGTTCTGGTCTGACCACTTGTGTTCGGTTCTGAGTACTTTAGTTACCCTTGACTTGAATATGAAAGGGAGATTGTGTTGAGGCAGCAGAGAAGAAGACGAGCTGTTTTTAAGAAAGGGCAGGAAGAGTGAAGGGTTCTCAGTATAAGACTTTATGCATTGAGGGTCTTCAGCCAGCATTTCTCTTACTAAGCAGAAACAGTGAGAGGAATGGTTCAAGGAACTTAAGTGCACTGGGGTTGAAAGTGGGAGGTGAATCCTTTCTCGGATCAGGGTCAGCATTTTGATGGCAACAGCCAAATTGATGATAGTGGTCTACTGCAAGGAGCTGCCAGCTTAATCAGAGGGCTAGCATTCCAGCAGCCCTACTATCAACTATGACCAGTGCTGATGTTGTATCACCGAGGAGGATGGGTGCCAGATCCTTGAAGGTGTTGAGTTTTCTTCGGAAAACCACAGCTAGGCAGGTAGGCCCTCATAATCTGACAGGATTGGTGCTCTCATGAGCAGAGGGTGGCTGTTGTCGCTGGGTGAACTTCCAAGAAGGAGGGCTCCGTCCCCTGTATGAACCTTGTTTTTCCTTATTCTTTCATGTAATATTGGTGGCACTGGCAAGGCCAGCATTCGTTGCCCATCTGACTTCCCCTTGAGCTGAATGATTTGCTAGACCATTTCAAAGGGCACTTAACGGTCAACTGCATTGCTCTGAGTCTAGAGTCACATGTAGGCCAGACTGGTAAAGGTGGCAGATTTCCTTCCTTAAAGAACATTACTAAATCAGATATCAAAGAACAAAGAACAGTACAGCACAGGAAACAAGCCCTTTGGCCCTCCAAGCCTGTGCCGCGCATTGGTCCAACTAGACCATTCGTTTGTATCCCTCCATTCCCAGGCTGCTCATGTGACTATCCAGGTAATTCTTAAATGATGCCAGCGTGTCTGCCTCCACCACCTTACTCGGCAACACATTCCAGGCCCCACGACCCTCTGTGTAAAAAACGTCCCTCTGATATCGGAGTTATACCTTGCCCCTCTCATCTTGAGTCTGTGACCCCTTCTGATCATCACCTCCGACCTGGGAAAAAGCTTCCCACTATTCACCCTATCAATACCCTTCATAATTTTGTACACTTCTAGCAGGTCTCCCCTCATTCTCCATCTTTCCAGGGAGAACAACCCAGTCTACCCAATCTTTCCTCATAGCTAAGACCCTCCGTACCAGGCAACATCCTGGTAAACCTTCTCTGCCCTCTCTCTAAAGCCTCCGTGTCCTTCTGGTAGTGCGGCAACCAGAATTGGATGCAATGCTCCAAATGTGGCTAACTAGCGTTCTATATAGCTGCAACATCAGACTCCAGCTTTTGTACCATATAACCCAGCCTATAAAGACAAGCATACCATATACCTTCCTCACCATCTTCTCCACCTGTGCTACCATCTTCTCCACCTGTGCTGCCATCTTTAGGGATTTGTGGACTTGCACACGTACATCCCTCTGTGTTTCTATATTCTTGATGACCCTGCCATTTATTGTATAGCTCCCCTCTACGTTAGTTCATCTTTTTACAATGATCGATGATTGCCATTTATGGTCATCATTAATGAGAAATGCTTTATATTCCAAATTTATGTATTGAATTTCAATTTCCTCTATCTGTCTTGATTGGATTTGAACCCTTTTCTGCAGGACATTAGCAGCATGATGGCACAGTGCTGCTTCAGAGTGCCAGGGAGTTGGATTCAATCCCAGACTCGGGTGACCGTGTGGAGCTTGTACATTATTTGTCTGAAAGGTTCCTCCCACAGTCCAAAGATATATGCGTTGGGTGTGCCCAGTGACTGCCTAAGCTCAAATGCTGCCTCTTCAGCCTCTCAAATACACATAGTGCCAGTTCCTGAGTAGTTGGCTGACCATATGATCTGAAAGGAGAAAGGTCAGGTTTCAGTAAGAGAAGAGGGAAATTAGAAAGTGAATGATTAAATCATCTGCTGCTTGGAACTCTGTCCCTAACAGGGCGACATGGTGGCACAGTGGTTAGCACTGCTTACCTCACAGAGTCAGGGACCCGGTTTGATTCCCAGCTTAGGTCACAGTGGAGTTTGCACATTCTCCCTATGTCTGTGTGGGTTCCCTTTGGGGTCTCTGGTTTCTTCCCACTGTCTAAAAGTGTACAGGTTAGGTGGATTGGCCAAGCTAAATTGCCCCTTAGTGTCGGGGGAACTAGCTAGGGTAAATGCATGGGGTTACAGGGATAGGGGATAGGGAATGGGGCATAGGTGGGACTGTTCTTGTGCAAACTTGATAGATCAAATGGTCTCTTTCTGCATTGTAGGGATTCTATTCTATGAATATTTCCTCCACATGGATTGCAGTTGTTCAAGGAGACCATTTACCATCAGCTTCTTAAGGTCAATTAGGGATAGGCAATAAATGTCTCTGACATAGGCCAATATGTCTAATAGACCAGTATTAATATTCACCTCTTGGAAACCCCGCTATCGAAGTTAACTTCCTCCAATCTGATAAACAACTATTGATTACTCTGAGTATCCTGTCACTCAGCCAATTTTGTATCCAGCCTGCCACTGTCCCTTTTACTGATTGAGTTCAGCTTTGTTGACAGGTCTGTTATGTGGCACTTTATCAAATGTTTTTTGAATGTCAACACACATTACATCAATTGCCTGACTTCACCAGCCCTTTCTGTTACCCCATCAAAACACTCAATCAGATTAATGAAACCAGATTAGTTTTTAACAAATTTGCATTGGCCTCCCATAATTAATTTACTTCATTTACTTTTGTCCCAGATTATCTTATGTAATTTTTTTTTAACCACTACCAAGGTTAAATGGATAGGTTTGTAGTTGATTTTCCAATACCAATTTTGAGGAGGTTTCTGTTCTCCTGTCCCCCTCCCAAACCAATATCCCCAATATTGTTTCATTGAACTTCGGAGCATGCTCCCTGCCTTCCTGTGGCACGTTCACTGTTTGTCCTGTCTCTTTTCAACAAACAGTTCCAGCACCCACTGGAGTCCGAATGCTTCTTCCCTTTAAGAGGTGCAGTTTTGTTTTAAGTGGTACTAACCTTGTACAAACCTTAGCCCCTTGCTTGCTAAGGCATGTAGCATCTCAGCAACGTGCTTTGCACTAGGCTGCATGCTACTATTACTCAAGTTAGCAGGCAATCCAAAGTTAATTGTGTCAAGCAACCCTCATGCCCAATTTTGGGCTTTATCTTGGTTTTCCCCATCAATATCAAATCAATAATTAATACGCATGTAAACAGTGCAAAGTGTCAAAATCATTTCTGCAGCTGTATCCATTCATGAGATAAACAGCTCGCTACATATCAAAT
The DNA here is from genome assembly GCA_024679065.1 of Sphyrna mokarran. Taxonomy (NCBI): domain Eukaryota; kingdom Metazoa; phylum Chordata; class Chondrichthyes; order Carcharhiniformes; family Carcharhinidae; genus Sphyrna; species Sphyrna mokarran. Next base: position 30,077,168 of record JAGIQG010000023.1, on the reverse strand, counting down.
TCTAATATTGGCCAGAAATGGGAATTCACTTTGACTCTTGATAATGATTTGGTCTAACTTGTTTCTTCCACTTGGTCTGCTTATCAAAACCAATGCCGATGTTCTTTGTGTAGTTGCTTCATTCTGTGTGAAAAAAGATGTAGAACAATCATTTTATGTGCAATCTTTTCAACTATTATTCATTATATCATCTACATCAGTATGTCAGTTTATTCATGAAGGCCCACCTTCTCAATCTTGCCCCTCACCTGAGGCATGGTGATCCTTAAATTAAAATTACCACCAGTTAGCTCTCCCACTCAAGGGTCATCTAGCACTTTGCAACTTTGCTTTAAAATATTATTAGACCATAAGATATAGGAGCAGAATTAGGCCACTTGGCCAATGAGCCTGCTCTGCCATTCAATCATGGCTGATATGAATCTCCTCCTCATTCTCCTGCCTCCTCCCCGCAAACATTAATTCTCTTATTGATCAAGAACCTATCTGTCTCTGTTTTTTTAGGACACGCAATGACGTGGCCTCCACAGCCCTCTGTGGCAATCAGTTCTATAAATTCACCGCGTCCAGCTGAAGAAATTCCTCCTCATTTCAATTTTAAAGGAAAGTCCCTTCATTCTGAGGTTGTGCCCTCGACTTCTAGTCTCTCCCACTAGTGGAAACATCCTCTTCACTCTTTTTAAGCCTCTAAGTCTTCTGTAAGTTTCAATTAGACGCCTTTTCATCCTTCTAAATTCAATTGAGTATAGACCCAGATTCCTCAACCACTTGACGAATGACAAACCCTTCATTCCTGGGATCATTCTTCTGAATCTCCTCTGACCCTCTCCAAGGCCAGCAAATCCTCCCTTGGTATGGAGTGCAAGAGTGCTCACAATATTCCAAATGGAGTCTGACCAGAACCTCATACAGCCTCAGCAACATATCCCTGCTCTTGTATTCTAGCCCTCATGAAATGAATGCCAACATTGAATTTGCCTTCCTAACTGCAAACTGAATCTGAATGTTAACTTTAAGGGAATCCTGAACCAGGGCTCAAGTCCCTTTGTGCTTCAGATTTCTGAAGCTTTTCCCCATTCAGAAAATAGTTTACACCTCTATTCTTTCCACCAAAGTGCACAACCTCATGCTTTCCCATTGTATTCCATCTGCCATTTCTTTTCCTATTCTGTTCCCTGAGGATTTTAGTCAATTATTTGCTGAATTCTAGTAAAAAAGGTGTGTACAAGATATATAAAAATATACATACACATATATATATACCTGAGTATGGAAGAAATATGACAAATAAGTGTGAGCAAATTATTTGAATAATTTCTTTAAAACTTGCACTGAAAGTTTAAGCATGCACATTTCTGGCTAGCTCGTGAGTATCAGATTAAGCTATAAGTAAATTTCTGAGTCAGTGAAGATATTTGGTCTGAGGTTCATGACTTTTCACTTGGTGAACTGGAAAATTAGTTGATGTTGACATTGGATATTGTGCCTGGAGTCAGTGAAATAAATCTTGACATGATGCAGTAATCTAAAGTGGATGACAATGGTCAACAATCTGTTTTATATCTCCCTCTGTTTTAAAATTTGATTGAAGTCAATGGAAATACAAATTGTAAGTGACATAAAATAGGCTGCTGATTTGTTATCTACCTCTTTCCCACTATTTTTTATTACTGGCTGGCCAGCGTTTTGAATCATAGAAAAACAACAGCACAAACAGGCCCTTTGGCCTTTGCGCCAATCATATCTCTACCTACCAGGCTTAGCTATAATCCTCAATCCCATTAAATCCCATGTACTCAAAGAGAAGTCTCTTAAAAGCCCCTTTCAAATCTACCCCTGCCATTATTATTTATTGCTCATCCCTAGTTGCTTGAGAGAAGTTGAGAGTGAATCACATTGCTATGGCTCTGAAATCACAGGTAGGCCAGACTAGAGAAGGAAATCTGCTGTCATTTCCTGAAGGATATTAGTAAACCAGAGTTTATCCGAGTTTATCCGAAAGTTTATCCGAAAATTGGTAAAGGTTTCAACGTCATAGTTAAATTCTTAATTCCAGATATCAAGCAACTAGGGATTAGCAATAAATCCTGTCATGGCAGGATTCAAGCCCAGGTCCAAAACATTAGTCGAGTTTCTGGATACTCAATGCCACAATGCTATCACCTCCCCTCCTATTACATAAAGACACGATCTATTCCTGTCAGCCACACATAGACAGCGATGATTGGCCAACTCCTGACAATAAAGCAATAGGGACAAACAAAGCAATGCCACATCAATAAGTTTCCTTTAAGATACACAAATGCATATGTATGAAGTAGAAGATGTATATGCTCCAGTCCTATATCTCAGAAAAAAAATGGTTTATCTCATGAAAGGGACCTGAACTTAAAGGTTTTATAAGGGGAACAGTATTTAAGATTATGTGCATCTTAAACAAATATGCAAAGAGGCAGATAAATCATTGTACAAATGTATCTGTGAAGCCAGTAGCTTTCATTATCAGGATGCAATATTACTCGGGTGGATACAGTAAGAAGTCTCACAGATTTATTTGGAATCGTGAGCTTTCAGAGTGTTGAGTCATCTGATGAAGAAGCAGCGCTCCAAAAGCTCATGACTGGAAATAAAACTGTTGGACTTTAACCTGGTGTTGTGATACTTCTTCCTATTTCAGTGAAGAGCAAACTGCCATTCTAAGTAGGATCTGGAGGCAACTCGGAACATAAAAACTGACATTTGAGTGATCTAAATATTTGTGAACCATACCAATAGCGATCAATATTTTTGTAGATTTCATTTCAAATTATTTTCACAAATCCTCTGTCTATTGAGATGGAAATGCAAATAAGCAGTGGGCTTATTTCCATGCTTAAAGCAAAAAGAATTGGTCAATTAGCTTTCTCTTAATATAATAAGCCTCCATGCCCTTGCCTCCATTCAAGGGCAGTCCTGGATTGCCCTCAACCTAATGAATCAGTTATCATCCCAGGATTCAATCACTAGCCAAAATCAGCATTTGAATCTCATAAGGTCAAGCATCAGGTCAAGTCCAAGATCTGATGCAGTGCATTTTTTTGTCAGCTAGTATCTTATGTGTCTGTCTTGTGGAAATCACAAATTAGAACCATAGAATTGATAGAATGCATAAAAGTTAAAGTTTATTTATCAGTCACAAGTAGGCTTGTATTAATACTGCAATTAAGTTACTGTGAAAAAAGGAGGCCATTCAGCTCCTCGAGCCTACATTGACAAAAATCACATCCAGGTCTACCCCCCTATCCCATGTATTTATGCTGCATTCCTCTGACACTAAGGGATAATTTAGCATGACTAATCCACCTAACCTGCACATCTTTGGACTGTGGGAGGAAGCCAGAGCACCCAGAGGAAATCCGTATAAACTCCACATAGATAGTGACCTAAATCCATAATTGAACTGGGGTCCTAGGCACTGTGAGGCAGCAGTGTTAACCACCATGCCACTATGTCACCCAATTAAATTCAATTTGAATTTGGTTTTGGATCAAAAAAAGGAGATGGATTTGGGTCTGCCCATTCACACTGTGTAATTTTAAAAATAGAGCAAAAGTTAACAAAATATGCTCATGAGACAAATATCTTCTCTTCCACATTCCCAAGATTGTTTTTATATAGGGATTATGAATTGTGAAATGCCTTTAATTACCTCTAACCAGTAACGTGGTTGAAGTGGTAGCTCTTCCAACTGAATTCTCTGCAATGGCCGTATATCCTCCAGTATCCTTTGGGCTTGCACCAAAAATGCAAAGGGAACAAACTCCATAGACATTTGTTGACCAGAAGTTTGCATCATCTGTGATATTTATATTATCTTTTAACCAAGTCACTTTAGGTGCAGGACATCCTATAACGGCACAGGTCATATTAATGTCAGTTCCACTCGGTGCAATGTGAGTTTTTAACTTCACAATGAATTGAGGGGCCTTTGTATTGTTCCGAGCCTTGTAGTTTGGCAATTTTAATGTAAATGGATCTGCAAAAAGTAACAGAACAATAAATTAAAAGTTCATAAAAACAATTCCTTGAATTATTTCAAACACTGCTACTCCTGCCTAAGTTGCAAGGTATGATGTGTACACATGTAAAGTTTGCATTTTTGCATATTAAGCATTGAAATCATCAGGACTATGCCCAAACCCTTGTTTGCCATTATCCATTCTGCAAAAAGGTGAGAGTGTTGTGTTCTTCCAATTTGTTTCAGACTTTCTACAGACCAGACTTTATTAAAATGGAGATTTTCTCTCTCTTCTGCGTTGGTTTGTTCTGTGCCACCTTTTTTTTTTATTAAGCAACACAGCACGGGAAACAGGCCCTTCGGCCCAACGAGCCCGCGCCACCGTAATACCAAATACATTATCCTATTTTAATATTCCTATATAATAATATATATATTAATCCTAATTTGGAAAATTTTCACCATAGGGACAATTTGTTACCCAATCAGCCTAAGAGCGAATTTTTGGGTTGTGGGAGGAAACCGGAGTGCCCGGAGAAAACCCACGCAACCACGGGGAGAACGCGCAAACTCCCGCAGACACCGGCCCAATTCCAAGTGTCTGCACAGCCACATCGATAGTCTCTGAGCTGTCATGGTGCCCTTCAGGTGGTCCACATAAAGCACTCATATACGACATGAGGTACCAGGCAACCCATGAATCAACATCCAAGAGCTGTACCCGCACCACCTGCCGAATGCGTGCTCAAATTATGGACCGAATTACCTGTGGAAAAAAGCCGTAGTTAAACAGTCCTAATATATCCCTCTATCTGCATACCGCTCATGTGGCTGTCCAAGAGACCCTTAAACAGCTCCAGCGTGCCTGCTCCCACCACCTTACTCGGCAGTGCATTCCACACCCCCACTACCCTTTGTGTGAAAAACTGCCCTCTAATATTCGTCCTATACATAGCCCCCCTCACCCTATGGCCATGACCTCTCGTCCTATCCATTTCTAAAGGTGGAAAAAGTTTACCTCCATTTACTCTATCTATACCCCTTATAATCTTATACACCTCTATGAGATCCCCTCTAAGCCGACGTCTTTCAAGGGAAAACAACCCCAGTCTATCTAATCGTTCCTCATAGGACAGTCCTTCCATACCAGGCAGCATCCTGGTAAACCTCCTCTGCACTCTCTCCAAGGACTCCACATCCTTCCGATAGTACGGAGACCAGAACTGGGCGCAGTATTCCAAGTGAGGCCTAACCAAAGTTGTATACAACTGCAACATCAAACTCCTACTCTTATATTCTATACCCTTTTCTATGAAAGCTAACATACTATACGCCTTCTTTGTCACCTTCTCCACCTGTGAGGACACCTTCAGAGACTTGTGAACCTGCACCCCCAAGTCTCTCTGCGTCTCTATGCTCCTTATAGTTTTACCTTTTATCCTATAATTCTCTTCTACATTTTTCCGGCCAAAATGCATCACCTCGCATTTTTCCGGATTAAATTCCATTTGCCATCTATCTGCCCAATCTACCAACCTGTCTATGTCCTGTTGTATTGCCTGACACTGCTCTTCTGTACCCGCCAATCCAAGCATCTTGGTGTCATCAGCAAATTTGCTGATCTCACCACCTACCCCTACTTCCAAGTCGTTTATGTAGACCACAAATAGAAGAGGACCTAGTACTGAGCCTTGTGGCACTCCACTAGTGACAGGCTTCCAGCTGGAAAAAGAGCCTTCCACTACTACTCTCTGTCTCCTCCTTCCGAGCCAGTTTTCGACCCATCTACATACCCGACCCTGTATCCCATGCGCCTTCACCTTCTCTATCAGTCTACCATGAGGAACCTTGTCAAACGCCTTACTGAAATCCATGTAGACGACATCAACAGCCTGTCCTTCATCAACTGTTTTTGTCACTTCTTCAAAAAATTCCACCAGATTCGTAAGACAAGACTTCCCCTTGACGAAGCCATGCTGCGTATCCCTGATCAGATCGCAGCGCTCCAGATGCTCATACATCCTGTCCCTAAGGATCCTCTCCATTAGCTTACCTATAACTGAAGTCAAGCTCACCGGCCTATAGTTCCCTGGGTGATCCCTCTGACCTTTTTTAAACAACGGTACTACGTTTGCTATCCTCCAGTCCTCTGGGACCTCACCTGTGTCCAAGGAAGAGACAAAGATTTGCGTCAGAGGCCCAGCCAAGTCTTCCCTCAACTCCCTTAGCAGCCTGGGTAAATGCCATCAGGCCCCGGAGCTTTATATGTCTTTAAGCTGCCTAACAGCCCCAACACCTCTTTCCTCGTAATCCTTATTTCCCTCAACCAATCCTCAACTTTGTCAACATCAGGCACAGACATCTGTCCAGTCTCCTGCGTGAATACCGACGCAAAGTATTCATTCAGGATCTCCCCCATTCCCTCAGGCTCTAAGCATAGATCCCCTCCACTGTCCCTAAGAGGTCCAATCTTGCCTCTAACCATCCTTTTGCTCCTTACATAGGTGTAAAATGCCTTTGGATTTTCTTTAATCCTACCTGCCAGAGCCACCTCATGGCCCCTTTTTGCCTTTCTAATACCCCTTTTTAGATCCCGTCTACACTCTCTATAAGCTTCCAGCGCTATCTCAGTCCCTAGTTGCCTAGATCTAATGTAAGCCTCTCTCTTTTTCTTGATCAAGTCCTCAATCTCCCTGGTAAGCCAAGGTTCTCTAATCCTACCTTTCCCATCCTTCCTCCTTGCCGGCACATATCTTTCCTGCAGAGAGTTTAGTTTTCCCTTGAAAGACTCCCACATGTACCTCGTCGACCTGCCCTCAAAAAGCTTATCCCAATCCGTATCTTTAAGATCTTGCCTAATCTGGCCGTATCTAGCCCTCCCCCAGTTAAATACCCTCCCTTTTGGGCCAGTCTCATCCTTTTCCATTAATATCCTAAAGCAGACAGAGTTGTGATCACTATTTGACACCTGCTCTCCTACCTCGACGTCAACCACCTGGCCTGGCTCATTCCCCAGAACCAAATCCAGTATAGCCCCCTCTCTAGTCGGGCCATCCACATACTGCTCCAAGGACCCTTCCAAAACACACTGTACAAATTCCTCCCCATCCACTCCTACAGCCCTGGGCACACTCCAATCTACTCCAGGAAAATTGAAATCTCCCACCACTACCACCCTATTTTTCCTACACTTATCTAAAATGTCCCTGCATATCCCTTCTTCCACAGCCTGCGGGCTGTTGGGCGGTCTGTAGTAAACACCCAACAGAGTAACCACTCCCTTCCTATTCCTCAACTCCACCCATAGAGACTCAATTCCTAAATCATCCATACCTCTCTCCCTCTGCACTGCTATGACGTTGTCCTTAACTAATAAAGCCACTCCCCCGCCTCTCTTCACACCAACTCTGTCACACCTAAAACACTTATACCCTGGAATATTCAATTGCCAGTCTTGCCCCTCCTTCAACCACGTCTCGGTCACCGCCACCACGTCTAAACTCCTCGTGAACATTATTGCCTTCAGTTCATCTGTTTTGCCAGTCACACTCCTCGCATTAAAACACATGCACTGAAGACCTTTGATGGGGACAGCTGCCTGGGACACCACAGACTTTGGTATCATAGGCATTGACATTGTATGTATGCATGTTCAAGGACTGTACCCTCTTTCAAATAAGCAACATTAACATTTTTTGAACAATATTAGCATGAACAGATTTTTGTTTTCAAATGTAAACATTTTTATCGACTACGTGTTAATGCAACAGCATGAAGTGCAACTATTAGCCGCAAGTATGTTAGACCCAAACTGGTGTGCTTACAAAATGGTATTTCATGTCAGACAGTCATGTTGTAACATTGTCAGTGTGTCTTGAGAATGCAAGGATTGGAGATTTCCATACTGCAGACAAAACATAATGACTGGAGGCTATTTTTGGGGACAAAATGTGTGAATATTATTGACAAATGATAATGCTTTTGCACAGAATAATATAAAAGCTTCCCAAAGGTTTGTAGGATGAAATTTAGATGTTTTCTAATTTGAGAAACCCAGTTCTGAATCAAGCCAACTTTTCAGCAATAATTTTTGAAGTATGAAATACTTCCAGTTGTTGAGTTTTTTCAAAAGAAGCTGGCTAACCTAAACCTGCGAGTCAAATATACACTTCACTGTCACTGGGACAAAACCTTGGAACTCCCTAATGGCACTGTAAGTATACCAACAGTGCACAGACTGCAACAGGCCAAAGAGGCACTCTCCACCACCTTCTAAGGGTAATTAGTGATGGGTAGCAAATGCTGGCCTAGCCAGTGATACCCACATTCTGCAAAATAATTTTTTAAAAAATCAAGGAATTGTTTGTGATAATATTTACTTTGTGACTCTAATTAACCGAGGAAAGGCAAAATATGTTTTTATGTTTAAGTATTAGTGCCACAAGTGGGCTTATGTTTCATACTGCAATGAAGTTATTGTGAAAATTTCCCAGTCACCATATTCTAATGCCCGTTCAGATATACTGAGGGAGAATTTGGCATGGCTAATGCAACTAACCGGCACATCTTTCGGTCTGTATGTGGAAACCCATACAGACAAGAGGAGAACATGCAGACTCTGCACAGACAATGACCTGAGGCTGGAATTGAATCAGGATCCCTGACACTGTGAGGCAGCAGTGCTAACCACTGTGCCACCATGTTGTCCTCCATTTTCAGAAAGTGTTATTTACGAATTCATGCTGCGAGAACTAAAACTCTTGGCTTTGTTTTGTACAGTTAAATCAAAAATTAAAGTGCAAGTTTCCAAAACAAATTGGACAATATTTTCTTGTGTGTTCATACTGAAATAGTCTCTTGATTATATTTCTTAATTAGTCCTTGTCTTCATATTTGCAATTATTTATTTAAACAGTCAGAAATTTTAGATTCCCTGTACAATGGTTGAACAGGCTCTGAGGTCCTTCAGTTTATTTCTCATTGCTCTGAAGTACTTAGACAAGCATGCTTAGCTTGTGGTATGGTAGCATACCTGCCAAATGGCACTTCTGAAATATTAATTCAATTTCTCACTCCATAGATGCTGCCTGACCTTGAAATCCCAACATTTTCTATTTGAGATTTTCAGCATCTATAGCATTTTGCTTTTGCAAGAGCAGATTTGTGTTCCGAGGCAGTCCTGATCTCTAATAGGACAGAAAATGGATTTTGAATAAAAAAGCTGTGACAAAAGCTCAAAACGTCAGCACTTTTCTCTCCTTACAAATGCTGCCAGACCTGCTGAGATTTTCCAGCATTTTCTCTTTTGTAATTGATTTTGGATGTTCTACCAAGTTAGGTTCATATTCCAGAATGAAAAGCATTAATAATATTAAAACAATATTTCATAGAGTTCATAGAATCCCTGCAGTGTAGAAATAGGCCATTCGTCCCACTGAGTCTGCACCTATCACAATCCCACTCAGACCTTATCCTAGCTATCCCCCAACCCTTCTGGGTAATGTAGCATAGCCAATGCACCTAACCTGCACATCTTTGGGCAGCGGAGGGAAACCAGAGCACCTGGAGGAAACCCATGCAGACACAGGGAGAATGGGCACTGTCTATGCAGAGATTGCACAATCAGGGAATCAAATTTAGGCCCCTGATGCCGTGAGGCAGCAGTGCTAACCACTGTGCTACCGTGCCACCTAGTATTAAGTAGGAGCTAATTTATTCCTCATGGACATCATAAAGCACTAATTGGTTTTAATTAAATAATCACACTCAAAATTCATTCTGAGTGTTCTTCTGGTTAGCGGTACTTTAAAAATTTACTTACCTCTTTGCTTTGAAATGCACCATGGCTCTCGTGTATCAGAAGATTCACTATAGCCCATATCATTTCTCGCCAGAACTCTAAAGTAATATTTGCGTCCTGGAACAATACTTATGATTGTAAATTTGTTGTTAATGATGCCATCTCCTACTATGTGCCACTTCAGTCTGTTCGAATCTCTTTTCATAACAACGTAACGCAAATGATCATCCAGAGGTTCATCTTTGGACGGTTCCCAAGAAATTGTCACTGTGTTGGGGACATTTTCATTCAGTGTTACTGGACCTGGAGGTCTGGGAATAGCTGCAAAATAATACATGCCAGTTAAGTTAGAAAAGAGACTTATGATCATTTTCACAATAAATGTTGGAATGTCCAAGATAATTACTATTCAGTAACATTCTACCACATAAACTACAGATTACTTACTTAATTTAAACATAATGTCAATGGGAAGGCAATGGAGTAGTGGAATTGTCACTGGACGATTATTCTGTATGTAATGCTCTGAAAGCCCTGGTTCAAATCCCATTGCAGCAGATGGTGAAATTTGAATTTGATAAAAAATCTGGAATGATAAAAAATCCTGAAGTACTGTGTGCAATTCTGGTCACCTCACTACAGGAGGTACGTGGAAGCTATTGAGAGGGTGCAGAGGAGATTTACAAGGATGTTGCCTGGATTGGGAGGCATGCCTTATGAAAATAGGTTGAGGGAGCTAGGTCTGTTCTCCCTGGAGAAACAAAATTGAGAGGTGACCTGATAGAGGTTTATAAGATGTTGAGAGGAATAGATAGAGTGGATTCTCGAAGGCTATTTCCCAGGACTGAAATGGTCGCTACGAGAGGACACAGGTTTAAGGTACTGGGGGGGCAAGAGGAGATGTTAGGGGTAAGTTTTTCACTCAGAGAGTGGTGAGTGAATGGAATTGGCTGCCATCAGTGGTGGTAGAAGAGAACTCGCTGGGGTCTTTTAAGAGATTTCTGGATGAGTACATGGGATTTAATGGGATTGGGAGTTATAGATAGTTCTGTGGCCTGGTAGGTACTGATATGATTGGCACAACTTGTGGGCCGAAGCACCTGTTTGTGCTGTAGTATTCTATGTTCTAAAAGTCTAAATGACCATGAAACTATAGTTGAGTGTTGTAAAAAAAAATCTTGTTCACCAATGTCTTTGAGAGAATGAAATCAGCCATCTTTACCTAATCTGGCCTGCGTATGACTCCAGATCCATATCGATATGGTAAATGTCCTCTGAAATAGTAAGCCACTTATTTCAAGGGGTACTAGCGGTGGGCAACAAATGCCAGTGACCCTAATGTCCCATGAAAGAAATTAATCATAATCTCACTAGCACAAGAATGGCAAATAAAATGAAGTTGCTTCACAGGATTATAATTTGTACATTACATGTCAGTGTATTCCTCCAGGTGAGCCTGGGCAAGATTATTTCAAATTAAAGCCAAAAATAAGGCCAGAAATGGCCTTAGATGGGATTTTCCGGTTTCAGGGCAAGAAAAAGCTGCACATAATGAAGTTCATTTTCTAATAACGTGGATCATCATTTTCTGTTTATTTTCATATTAAACTTTTTTTAGGATTAATTCTAAATTTGATATAAAATTTCTTAAAAATATGACAAATAAATCTGACAAAAATATTATGAAAGAGAAAAGGAAGTAATTTTCTGTCAATGTATATTGTAAGTGAAGTGTAAAAATACTTTAAATTGGCATAACAAATTTTCTGCCTGCCTTGTAGCAAGTCTTCTAATGAGAATATCTCCAGAATCATCACCCATAGAATTCCTACAGTGCAGAAAGAGACTATTTGGCCCGTCCAGCCTGCACCAACAACAACCCACCCAGATCCCATCCCTGTAATCCCATATCAAGGGCAGTCCAATGGCACAGTGATTAGCACTGCTGCCTCACAGCACCAGGGACCTGAGTTCAATTCCTGGCTTGGGTCACTATCTCTGTACAGTCTGCATGTTCTCCCTGTGTCTACGTGGTTTCCTCTTGGTGTGCCTCACAGAGTCCGCAAGACATGCTGGTTAGGTGTATTGGCCATGCTAAATTCTCCCTCAGGTGTATCCAAACAAGCGCCAGAAGGTGCCGATTAGGGGATTTTCACAGTGACGTGTTAATAATGTAAGCCTACTTGTGATACTAATAAATAAATTTAAAGACATTAAAGGTCAATTTAGGGCCAATTAACCTAACCTGCAAATCTTTGGAGTGTGAGAGGAAAGCAAAGCACCCGAAGGAAACCTACGCAGATACCGGAGAATAAGACTATTCCTGTCTTGAAAATTTCCACAAATTCTACAATCATAGTTTACCCTATTTGCTTGGATCAGAACAGCAATATATGATCATCATGTGATTTAGTGAACTCCACATAGATTTAACTGTCATTATCACCAAAAACAGATTATCTACTCATTTGTTCAATTGTTACTTGTGAAACCTGGTTGTAAAATTATCTCCCATGTTTGTATAATACTAAATGCTTGCAAAGCCCTTCCCTGAGGATGGGACAAGATGGTGACTCAGTGGTGACAATACTTTATTCTAATGTAGTTTTTGCAGACCTTGCTATGTATAAATTGGCAGTCACATTTCCCCAAATATGACAAGCAATGAATACATTTTCAAAATATTCATTAGTTGTGAAATGCCTCGGAGCATCCTGAAAGTTTATCTGTTTATCCAAGATTTTTTTAAAATATGAAAGCCAAGTTCTAACAAACTTTATATACAAATTTAACATCACCTGTAACTCTGATCTCAAAGCTAAATGATTCTTGTCCAAGAATATTCTTCAGCATCACAGAATAAGTTCCAGAGTCAGATCTCTGGGAAGCTGGAATAATAAGCTGAGTATCATCATTGGAAATGGTTATTGTAGCCTTCTCTGAGACCGGATACCCATCTTTTAGCCAAATCACTTCAGGAGGAGGCGATGCCTGAAAAATGCACAAGGAAAAGCCCAAGCTTCAAACCTTTCTGCTGTATCTCAAATGCAAAAATATATAAACCATTTTGTGGAGTTTCTCACTTTAAATGGCATGTGGAGTCGAAATGAGTTTCCTTCTTTGACAATCATAAAATCTTTTATAGATTCATTCATTATGAACTTGGGGCTCACTGAAAAGAAAGAAAGAAATAACACTATAACTTTGCAGGCAGATATATGTTTGTAAAATTTTTAAAGACAACATTGGTATATTTCTACAATAATAGACAATAAGGTCATTTACTGTATTGCTGTTTGTGAAATATTACTGCGTCACATTCTATATATTGACGATGACTATACTTCAAAAGAACTTTATTTGCTGATATATCTGAAGATGTGAAAGATGCTAAGAATAAAGTATTATTAAATTTTGTTCTGGGAAATGAAATGGGGCAGATAACCAAAATCAAAATGGCGGGGGAGGATTAGGAAATAGTGATCACAACATAATTAGGGCTTGAATATTTTGGATGGTTTCCTTCCTGCCATCCTGGCCTTCTCTGACTGCCTGACATCTATTTCATATTCCAACAAATGTTAACTGGTTGTGCGTGGGATTTCCACCTCCTCATTCAAGAGGAATTGCCACCTTAGAGTACTGCCAGCCAAAGTGATTGTCCGGCAGCTGTCTATTCCCTGTAGTGACAGAAGTTGCTGTGACCATGACAGGAAATGCTTCAACATGCCAACACCTAAGTCCTGGGATTGGACACCCAAGGTCCTTGGATAGAGAAGGGAGGGAAACCTTGAGGCAGGTGCGTCATGGAGACTGGGTGTTTGGGTTGTTAGGTCATAGATCCGAGGGCTAGGGAGTTCTAATTGCCCTTGGACTTTTAGAGGGACATATATCCAAAGGCAAAAGGTGTGTGTTGCGGGGGGGGGGGGGGGGGGGGGGGGGGGGGAGGGGGAGGTGCAGTCTAATGGAAGCCACCCTCCTCCTAACCAATACTTATGCCCATTCATTTTCTGGCTTTCCTCATATCAGGTAGAATGCTGGATATCTCCCCACTCACCATGCTGATCAATGAGCATGGTGAGCTCGTAAGGTCACGCCCAATGTTTATAGCCATGTGGCCAACAGCTAAAACCTTAAAGCATGCTGGGAAAAGGGTCCAGAAAACTTTCATGAGAATAATTCTGGGAATTAAAGTCGTAATGTATGAGGAGCGTTTGAGGTCTCTGGGTCTGTACTCAATGGAATTTAGAAGGATGAAGGGGGATGTTATTGCAACTTACAGAGTGCTGAAAGGTTTGGATGAAGTGGAGGTCGGCAAAATATTTCCCAGGGCACAACCTCAGAGTAACGGGATAACCCTTTAACACTGAGATGAGGGGAAATTTCTTCAGCCAGAGGGTGGTGAATCTATGAATTTATTGCCATAGAAGGCTGTGCAGGCCAGGTCATTGAGAATACTTAAGAGAGAAATAGGTGGAGAACCTGGAGGAATAGCTTCTCATCTTCTAGTTAGGCATGTTACAGCCTTCTGGTCTCAACATCAAATTCAACAACTTCAGATGATTAGCTTACCCAACCTCAATCCCTTTGTTTACATTTTATTTAATTTTTAACTATTCTCTACCTTTTATTTATTTTTTTTTTAATTTTTCTTCTCCCCCACTCTTTCCCCTATTTTATCCCCTTCCTTTTTTTCTCCTCAATTTTATCTTTCTCTCACTCATCTCCCTCTTCCCCCCATATCTTCATTTGTCACAGTTTATCTCTGATTTCAGCTTCTCTGCCATTTGGCCATTCTACTATTTCTATGGACTGCCATTAACAGCCTTTCTCCTTTTTTTGTCACTACAGCTCATCTTTCATTCCCTCGCCCTACAATATAAATATCTCTCACTTACTATACTGTTTAGCTTTGTCAAAGGGTCATCCGGGCTTGAAACATCGGCTTGTTTCTGTCCTTATAGACTCTACCAAACCAGCTGAGATTTTACAGCATTTTCTCTTTCGTAGGATACAAATGAAAGAGATGATAGGTTCTTGATTGGAAAGGAGATCAAAGGTTACTGGGAAAAGCCAGGAGAATGGGGTTGAGAAACTTATCCTTCATGATTGAATGGCAAAGCAGACTTGATGGGTTGAATGGGCTAATTCTGCTGCTATGTCTTATGGTTTTATCATCCAAAAGAAGTCAACGTTATACCAGCTCATGGGCTGTGTGAAATGTGATGAAAGGCGAATAAATCGGCCTGCTGAACAATCATTTTGTGATTAGGCTTTATTTAACATTGTTTCGGAACATTCGGAGCAATTCAAAGGACTGAAGGAGGATCAATGGAGCAGAAATTTCCTGTGATCAGTGAGCAATTGAAAAGAGGGTAGTGCTCATTAAAGAACTTACTTGACAAATGAGGAATGGCAAGAACCAGCATAACCAAAAGACGTGCAGAGTCTTGCTGAGCAAAAAGCTGGACAGAGGCCGAGGATGCCAAGAGAGACAGAGGGCTTGGAACATTCAAAAGAGGAGCAGCATCATTTTTTAGAGAACTGAGGGACTGCTGTATACTCTGTTTCATAAAGACGTGGTTCACTCCTGCTTCACCAATCTGTGCCCTACAATGAGAGGGCTTCTCAATCCACTGAATGGACAGCACTGTGGTCTCAGGCAAGGCTGGGGAGGTGGAGTCTGCTTCCTAATCAACACTTTGTGGTGCCTAGATGTAGCAACACTGGTGAGTTTCTGTTCCTGTGATACTAAAATGCCATCCCTACTGCCTTCCATGGGAGTTCATCTCTGTTACCCCGGCAGCAAGTTACATCCCACCCCACACGGGTGTGAAGACCATGCTGGACAAAATATACACCATTACAAATAGCCTTGAGATGAAACACCCCAAAGTGTTTTCCATCGTGGCCAGAGACTTCAATCAAGCCAAGTGCATCCTATCAAAATAGCTGTTCCACCAGCTTGACCACTGTTGCACAAGCAAATATTCCTACTGCTCTATTGCCTACCCAGACTTCAGCAAATCAGACCAAGACTGTGCTTCTGCTCCCAGCTTACAAGCAAAAATTGAAACAGGAGAATCCATCAAAGAAAATTGTGCAATGTTGGTCTAAGGAATCGGATGATCTTCTATAGGGAAAAGCCAAATGTTGCAAATGCTGGAATCTAAAACAAAAACTGAACATGCTAGAAAATCTGAGCAGGTCTGACAGCATCTGTGAGGAGAGAATAGAGCCAAGGGTCATCTAACTCGAACCGTTGGCTCTGACCTCCTACAGGACTGTTTAGAGTCAGTAGGCTAGTCAATATTTAACAATTTTATGACCAACCTAACCAAGTACGCCACTATAATAACTGATTCATTAGTAAGTATGTAGAAGACTGTGTGCCAAAGAAGCAAACCCAGATGTTTCTCAATCAGAAACCATGGATGAACAGGGATATCTACTACCTGCTGAAATCCAGATCTGAGGCATTCAAATCAGGCAGTCCTACCTATACAAGAAAGCCAGATATGGTTTAAGGAGATCTATCAAAGATGCCTGAAGACAGTACCGGATCAAGCTACGGCCCAAACTAACCACATGGACCCCCACCAACTATAGCAAGATCTGCAAAACATAACAGGCCACAAGATGAAGGCATACAAAATTGCTGGCAACAGTGCACCCCTCCCTGATGAGATCATTGCATTCTATGCCAGTTTTGAACAAAAAGTCAGTAAGAGCATGCCCTCCACCCCAGAAGTCTCGGGTGAACCTATATCCGAGGTCACTATTGCAGGTATCAGAGCAGCCTTCTCGAAGGTCAATCCATGGAAAATAATTGGCCTGGATGGGGTACCCGCATAAGTAATCAGATACCTCGTGGACCGGCTAGCAGGTGTATTCACAGACATCTTCAACCTCTTTTTACAACAATCTGAGGTCTCTGTCTGCTTCAAGAAGAGGACCATCATCCCGGTACCAAAGAAAAGGCAGGCAGCATGTCTTAATGACTATTGATTGGTGACTTCGAGGCCAAATTCCCCTCCAACTTGATTTTTAAGTTTGCTGGTGACACCACCGTAGTGAGCTAATTTTCATACAATAACAAGACAGAGTGTAGGAAGGAAATAGAGAATCTGATGAACTGGTGCGATGACAATAATCTCTCCCTCAATGTCAACAAAATGAAACAGACAGTCATTGACTTCAGGAAATGTAGTGGAAGACATGTCCCTTTCTACATCTATGGGGACAAAGTGGTAGTTGTCAAAAACCTCAAATTTTAAGGTGTCCAGATCGTCAGCAACCTATCCTGGTTTCTTCATGTTGATGCTACAGTTAAGAAAGCCCACCAAAGCTTCTACTTTCACAGAAGACTAAGGAAATTTGGCCTGTCTTCTACAACTCTCACCAACTTTTACAGATGCATCATAGAAAGCATTTTTTCTGGTTGTATCAGAGCTTGGTATGACTCCTGCTCTGTCTACAACTGCAAGAGGGTCGTGAATGAAGCCCAGTCAATCATTCAAACCAGCCTCCAACCCATTGACTCTGTCTACACTGCCTCAGAAAAGCAGCTAGCATAATGCATTGTGGACATACTTTCTTCCACCTTCTCCTGTTGGGAAAAGATACAAAAATCGGAGGACACATGCGAACCGATTCAAGAACAGTTTCTTCCCTGCTGCTATCAGACTTTTGAATAGACCTACTTCACAATAAGTTTCTCTATACCATAGCTATGATTGTACCACTACATTCTGCACTCTCTCCTTTCCTTTTCTATGTACAGTATGCTTTGCAAGAAACAATACTTTTCACTGTATTCTAATATATGTGACAATAATAAATCAAATCGAAAATTATCAGCTACATAAGAAACATCACTGTGGAGATGTGAGCGCAAACAGGAAGAACAATCATGCAAGATACACATTTAGCCAAGACTCAGTGAAGATCCTTTGAAGGAAGAGCTTGACCAGCTCCACCTCATCAGATAGTATCTTTAAATCAAAGTTACAGAACCTTATTCTGATCGTTTATTGGAAATATTTATTAGTAGATCCAGTAAGTGATTATTTATCCCCAATCCCAGTTGAACACAGTAGGACTCTGATCCCTCAACATGTTAAACTGTAAATATAATTACCTGGTGGAGGCATGGCAATGACATAGCTGTCTAATTCTATAGGTTCCCCCATTCCACCTTCATTGACAGCTCTTACACGTAGAAAATACATTCCCATTTTTGTTAAGCCTTTCACGTTATATGAAGTCAGCCCCACAGGAACAGCGTTGCATCTAGTCCATGTTGTACTCTCAGAAGATTTCATTTCTACTATGTACCCTTTAGGAATATCATTGCCCTGGTAAATCGGTGGGCTCCAGGCAAGAGATATGGTTGAGTAGGTGGAGTCTGTTATTCTGAAATCTCTTACAGTTCCAGGTAGCTCTGCAAGTAAAAGGTAGCAAAAAGTTATCAAGACATATCTCTATCATAATTTGAAATCAGTTTATAAATTATTGAAATTAAAAAATGTTTCAAACATATTAAGGCAGAATTTTACTTTCACCCATTGGCATGTTGGTAGATAGGGGTTGAGTGTAAAATTAATTTAGTGACTTTCCAGCATGCTTCCAACTCATTCCAAATTCTCTGCAACATTATGCTTAGAAGGTCAAGACCAGCTGAGTCTTGCCCCAGTTGCCAATTATTGACCACTTAAGGGCTGCTTCCATCCAGCTTCAATTTTCAGGCTGGTGGTTAGAGTCCTTGAGCCCTAAAAGTAACCAGGTTCAGATCTCGGGTGGGAAGGGGGCGTGGGTACCTCCATCACCATCTTTTTTTAACATCGGGCACCCCTGCAAAAGATCCAGTCCCTGTAAGTCCTTCCTCCTTCCCCCACCCAGCCTCTCCACAACACCCCACTCCCAATTATGACCAGAACCCTGCGCTTCATCTTCCCACACTGAGAACCCCAGAACCTAGCCGGGCCTGGACATCTGGGACTTAGACGCTAGGGATTGCTTGCAATCCTAATTCTGTCCATTGTAGCTTCTAACACTGTAGAAGCTACAATGGATAGCTGTTGACCAAATCAGATTAAGCAGGAGATTTCCGAGACAAGACTTCCTGCCGCTTGAGGTGTTGAAGCCAATCTTCAGCCAATTAAAATTCATTGGAACATAAACCAGCTGTGGAGCAGGCCAGATAGGTGGAGATGTGTTTTCTGTCAATGTTGCTCACCATCGTCCACTTTATGCGAGTGAGCTTGGGGTTGGAGAAGGTGGTGGAGCAGATACTCGTAGTGTTTTATGTGCACCCTGCAGGAAACATGCTTAATAAAAGCAAATTATTTGTGGATGCTGAAATCTAAAACCAAAGGAGGAAATGCTGAGAAATCTCAGCAAGTCTGGCAGCATCTGCAAGGAAAGAAAAAAGCTGACATTTCAAGTCCAGATGACTCTTTATCAAAGCTTTGACAAAGGGTCATCTGGAAAGAAAATCAGCTCTTTTCTGTCTTTGCAGATGTTGCCCGATCTGCTAAGATTTCCCAGGAAACACACCTGCTGAGGCAGACAAAATTCAGCTCTCTCATCTCTCCTGGAATACAATAATGACAAAGTAACATCCTGACAACATTTACCCCAATCCTCCAGAGCATCAATAAACAGTTAAATGAAACTAATTTGATGAATAGAGAGCAATTACAACTTTTATAACAATATACTCTACATTGCACCTGCCCATCTGTGAGGAATCAAACAATTTTCTTGGCTCCATGGAAACAGGGTTAAAGACAATACAGGGATAGAGGGAAGGGTGGCTGAGAAAATAGTGGGTCATATCATGGTGGGTCCCTGATGTTTTTGCACTACTGGGAAACTTTCTCAGACTTGAGCTAGTAATAGGATCGGCTGCTTACTCCAGAAAGTGCAAAGAGCAAATGAAAGATAACTTTGTGACATCATCTGGACTTTCCCACTCATGGGTGGCACAATAATTAGCACTTCTGTCTCACAGCCCCAGGAACCTGAGTTCGATACCAGCCTTGGTGACTGTGTAGAGTTTGTATGCTGTCTATGTGGATTTCCTCTTTGTGCTCCAGTTTCCTTCCATATGTCAAAAATATTCAGGATTGGTCACACTAAATTGTTCTTTTTTTTTGTTTTTATTCCAACTCACTCAAATCAAGTCCAATTCAGAGTCTCAACAAGTTGAAACATTTCCGATCCAAGCTGACAAAACAGGGCTTTCATCTCCTGATCTCATTTACATCTTAGCCAAAAGGCCAAGATTGCTTAAATGAAGCTATTTGAATTGCTTCAAATGAAGCTAAAGTGTAACCTAATGACTTCAACCAAGCACATCATGTCAATATTATACTTGATCTTAGTCAAAAGGCTGAGAAGTGCCCAAAGATGTGTAGTTTAGATGGATTAGTCATGATAAATGTGCAATGTTACAGGGATAGAGCAGAGGGGAGACTCTGGGTGGCGTTCTCCTTTAGAGAAGTAATGTAAACTCAGTGGACTGAATGGCCTCTTTCTGCACTGTATGGACCCTGTGGTTCCCCCACCTCACTGCTTATTAGAGGCATGGCCATTTCAGAGTGGAAGTTTCCATATCTGAATGACAGGACCACAGTGATGAAAGGTCACTCAATCATGGCTGCATGAAGGTTTCCCCTCTATCTGCAATGTAGCACTCCAGCAAGGATGATTCCATGTTGATGCTCTTTCTCAATCCTTGACCTATTTCAGTAGCAGTTACCTCCGTTTAAAAATATGGAGCTGCTGAATCTCTGATTGGACCTGTAACCTGAGATTTGCTCTGCCATCCTGAACAGTATAGTGAGTGTGGAGATGGCCAATTAAGAGGCCGCCTCCTAGTAGATTGCTCCACCTGTGTCACTGCTCAAAAGGATTTGAGCCCCCATTTGGGCTGGACATCAGGATCCTGAATCCATTCATACAAACAACTCACAAAATTTGTAGAAGTGTTGGAGCTAGTTAATTCCAATTGCAGGAATTATAAATTTCACACTACATTTGTTATCTCGTTATTGTGCAATATAATTTATTTTTACTTCTTGCATTGTTTCGTATCATTCTGATGGACAATTATCCTTATCTGTAAAGTGCACAAAGAACACTTACTCATAGGCTCACGAGCGAAGACTGCTTCACTTTCACAGCTAGGGTCTCCTGGACCGGAGGAGTTTACAGCAATCACTCGGAATTCATACTCTAACCCCTCGACAACATCTGTAACTGTCCACTTATTACCTATGTGAAATGGATAGCAATCATTTTAGAAATCACAGCGAGTACTTAGGATGCTTTCCTGCTCTTCTTTCAGTTAATGTGGAACTCAGTGAATATTCTATTAAAATGTATGTTTGTTCTTAATTTGTAATCTTTCAGAATTTCAACATTCAGTTGAATTTTTTTTTAAACTTAGTTTTTTTTTTAAATAGCATCTACAGCACGGGTGGAGTTTGTGAACATTTGTGTATTTAAATAAACTAATTTTTATTCAGTTTATACCGTAGTATCATTCATAAGAACTGATTCTTTAAAACAGATATGGTTAAACACATCTTAAACACCAAACTGGAGCATAGTATTAACTCTTTCTTGTGAAATAACGCATTTTGGAGGGTCTAATACAGCTAGGAAATATACAGTAAGTGGCAGAACCCTTAAGAATATTGATAGGCAGAGGGATCTGGGTATACAGGTCATTGAAAATGGCAACACAGGTGGAGAAGGTAGTCAAGAAGGCATACGGCATGCTTGCTTTCATTGGCTGGGACATTGAGTTTAAAAATTGGCAAGTCATGTTGCAGCTTTACAGAACTTTATCTAGGCCACTCTTGGAATATAGCGTTCAATTCTAGTTGTTACACCAGCAGAAGGATGTAGAGGTTTTGGAGAGGGTACAGAAAATATTTACTGAGATATTGCCAGGTATGGAGGGCATTAGCTATGAGGAGAGGTTGGAGAAGCTTGGGGTTTGTTCTCACTGGAATAAATCTACAAGATTATGAAGGGTGCGGACATAGTGGATAGTCAGCAACTTTTTCATAGAGTGGAAGAGTCAATTACCGGGGGGCATAGGCTTAAGTTGCAAGAACAATGTTTAAAGAAGATGTACAAGGCAAGTTAGTTTTACACAGGGGCTGGTGGGTGCCTGGAAATCACTGCCGAAGGAGGTACCGGAAGCAGGTATGATAGTGATCTTTAAGAGGCTTTTTGACAAATGCACAAATAGGATGAGGATGGAGTCTCTGGAAGGATAGGGGTGTTAGTTTAGTTGAGCAGCATGATTCGTGTGGGTTTGGAGGGCTGAAGAGCCCATTCCTGTGTTGTAATTTTCTTTGTTCTCTTTGTTCTACATGATGCAAAGTCATAATATGTGCCCCTTTTTATATTCATGTTCGATTAAAGATAATTTGCATTGAATCTTAAACTGAGACATAATCCTTTTCTAGCAAAATAACACTTTGTTTAGGAGGAATGGCATTAATCATTAGTAGTTCATAATGATCCTTTTAACAGGTTAGTAGAAAGAACAGCTTTATTTCTACTGATGTTCTTGGAGTGTTAGGAATAATTCGAGTAATCTATGTCATCTATAATGCATTAAAGATAAAGTCTCATTATTTATTTATTTTTTGTTTTAGGCTTACTTGAGTATTAATGCCACTTTCTTACATAAAATGATCTATGATATGAAATTAGGTTCACACTTCTGTCTCACAGTGCTAATAACCCGGGTTCGATTTCTAGCTTGGGTCACTGTTTGTGTAGAGCTTGATGTAGAGATGCTGGCATTGGACTGGGGTAAACATAGTAAGAAGTCTCATAATACCAGGTTAAAGTCCAACAGACTGAACTTTAAAGTCTGTCGGATATTAACCTGTGAGACTTTTTACTGTGTGTTGAGTTTGGACATTTTTCCATTCTATGTGGATTTGTTTTGGGAGCTCTGGCTTTTTCCCACAGTCTGAAAGATGTACTGGTTAGGTGTATTGGCCATGCTAAATTCTTCCTCAGTTTACCTGAATAGAGTATGGCGACTAGGGAATTTTCACAGTAACTTCATTGCAGTGTAAGCCTACTGTAATACTGAAAAAATAAACTTTCAAAATAAACTTTAGGTATTTAATATGAGTTATGTATCATGCATTTAAATTGTATAAAAAATAATACAACAGTTTTAAACTGTGGCTGGAATACTCGAGCTGTTCATGCTGGTGGGATTTGCTGATGGTGCACCCTGCCGCAGGTTTCCTGACAGTGTGGGGTGGAGTCAGTGGGAAATCCCATCCACAGTGGCAAGACCAGAAAATCTTGCCGCTGGTGAACGGTGTGCTGCCTCATGCCATGGGGAGCCCAGACAATCCCCTCTAACCCCACCATGTCTTTGTTATGGCATCAGTATTATGAGTGTTGAGTCAATTTTTTTACCAGCCCTGGGGAGCTGGGATGGGAAAGTCCTGGAAAGATGGGCCAGATTGTCATTAGAGCATTTTAGTGATAGTAGGACCAAATGCAGACGCGCTTCCTAGGGGAAGGACAGTGGGTTTACTTAATTAATGGTCAAGTTAGTAACAATTCTACATTGCCCTCAGTTTTGTGGGAGGTGGGAGGAAGATTATCAGCTAAATGGAGGTGGCCTCCCTTCTATAGTTTGGGCAGATGTTTGAATGGAACAATGGAGGAGCTGTGGGCAGTGAAGAGGAATGGTTTCCCTGCAAATTTTAGTTTTTTTTATCTTTAATTATCTACTAGGACCAAAGATCCCATGTGTACCTCAGCAGCGACCACCTCTCTCAGTGGAGCTACAAAGTCTTCAGAGCTTCCAGTCCTGTGACTGGGCTGGTAGCACCAGGTCCCACTATTCTGTCCTTTTTGGATGGCGTGTCCACAGATTGCCAGAGACTGCATGTGGTAAAATTGCTGAGTGGATACCACACGGGGGCTGTGGAGTCACTTCTTACCCCGATGTCAGGGTCTCAATGCCACTTGTAAAATCCAGCCCTTGCCCTTACCTGTGAGTGGAGTATCAGTGACAGCAGTCCAGATGTTGCTACCTTTCTTGCGCTTTTCTACGATATATCCAATTATTCTGGAATCACCAGTATTACGTGGTGGAGACCATGACACAGAAATGGACTTGCT
This sequence comes from Sphyrna mokarran, assembly GCA_024679065.1. Taxonomy (NCBI): domain Eukaryota; kingdom Metazoa; phylum Chordata; class Chondrichthyes; order Carcharhiniformes; family Carcharhinidae; genus Sphyrna; species Sphyrna mokarran. Next base: position 30,053,190 of record JAGIQG010000023.1, on the reverse strand, counting down.
GTTGGCATTCAAGATCTTTGGTTTTTCTGAAGGTCCAGGGACAGCTAGAAAAAAAAATATTTGCATTAAGCATTAAATTTGGTAGCTATTTTGAATGAAAATTATTGCATTGTCCTATTGTTGTACATAAATGTAACCATACAGCCCAACATTACAAGAACTTACCTTTTCTACCAGCTCTGATTACATCAGACACCAATGCTTCACTTATGCCTTCTGAATTCACTGCCCAAACTTTGAACTTGTAATTCTTTCCCTGTTCCACTTTGTCGGAAGTGAATGTTGTTGTTGACTTGTTCACTTCACCAACTTTGGTCCACGTACTTCTACCCATTTGTTGTCTTTCGATTGCATAGTGATCTATAGGTTTCCCACCATCATCTTTCGGGGGCTTCCACTTAAAGGAAATGCAATTTCCAGAACTTTCTAGAACTTCTACAGGCCCCTGAGGTGCCTGTGGTTTGTCTGAAATAGGATACCAATGATATCTTCAATAATTTATTTAAATGAAATTAGATACTAATATTTTTGCCAAAGCAATTAATATCTTGTAGTCAAGTAATGTCAACAAATGTTTTGTTGCTCATTGATGCTTCTTTAAATCTGACACTTTATAAAACTTTGCAATGCTGAGTTGCATAATTAGATAACAATTTAATAATGCTTATCTGAAATTCTTGTTATTTAAGCCCATCATGGATAAAAGAAAATACACAAATGACCATGGCCTCAATTATGATTTTTGTATCAGAATCAAGGGCAATGGATGCCCTCCAGTGCCGACTCTGCTGGAGTATTCAAAGGAAAATAACCTTGTTAGGATGAATTTTGGACGTTTACATGACAATGCCTGCTCCAAACTGCTGGGAGATCTGGTCTCTGCTTCCATATCCAGCAAATATGCTCACACTTGAGACTGAAACATGAAATTGGCCTCAAGTAATTCCTTTGATAAGGACTTTGCATTGACTTTAAAGGTAAATTCACCAATTGTTCGGTCTTTGAGATCCAGGTCATTTATCTGGCTTATCACTCTTTGAAGGTCCTCACTTGGCTTTTAGAAGTAAGTATCCTAGCATCCACTTAGATCCTTGTGACAGGAAGGACATGGGAGCTCCTAACATAGGGAATCTCTTCACTCCTTAAAGATAGGTACCCTAGAAAGTGATGGCAGGTATGTCCAGCAGGAATGCAGAAGCTTGGGTCATGGTATGCCAGCGATAAAAATGCATGCTTTTCATGTCAAGTAGTAAATTCAATGTATTCAAACCTCCGCAAAATAAAACAAAATCCTGCCCAAGGCCAATGAAGAATATCATTCTCTGAGCTTTGCCCATGCCTGGTTGGTGTGCTGGTAAAATTCCAGCCAATATTGAATATGACATAAATATTACTTCTGCAAAACTAGCACAAAAATAATAAAAGTGGCAAAATAAAGAAAACAGCAAAGTATAAATATGTTACCGGTAACAGCCAGCTTAATGTTTGCACTTGCTGTACCACTTTCATTCTTCAGTTTAACTGTCATGTTTCCACCGTCCTTTCGATTACATTTGGAGATCGATAGTCGTGTAAAATTTTTACTTGTGTCGATGCTAATTCTGCTGTCTTCAAACAGTTCTTCTCCATCTTTATACCAAGATGCCTTTACTGGTGGCTTTCCTGAGAATGGCACTTTCATTGTTGCAGTTTGACCAGCCTTAACAACTGTGATTTTCTTTTCCAATTGGTCAAGCACATCCTGATCAAACTCTGGAGGATCTGATATTAAACAGCAACAACAAAGACAATCATTGACAATCATCTAGTAGCTACAAATTCTATTGAACTGAAATGTTTAATTACGCCTAATTTTATGTGGTCTGCTGATCAGATCATATTGCTATTTGGATCAACATATACTTTTTAAGTAGAATTTTCAGACATATATGTATCCTTGTGTTAAGGTAGAACATAGAACATTTCAGAGCAGTACAGGCCGTTCGGTCCTTGATGTTGCGCCGATCAGTGGAACCAATCTACTGACCCTCTAACCTAAACTATTCCAGTGTTATCCATATGTCTATCCACTGACCATTTGAATGCTCTTAAAGTTGGCGAGTCCACAACGCTGCAGGCAGGGCATTCCACACCGTTACTACCTCTGCATAAAGAACCTACCTCTGACATCTGTCCTATAACTACCACCCCTTAATTTAAAGCTATGTCCCCTCGTGTTAACTATCACCATCCAAGAAAAGAGGCTCTCACTGTCCACCCTATATAACTCTCTGATCTCCAGCCTTTCATCATAAGACCTTCCCACCATTTCAGGCAACATCCTGGTAAACTCCTCTGCACCCTTTCCAATGCCTCCACATCTTTCTTATAATGTAGCAACCAGAACTGTACGCGATACTCCAAGTGCGGCCGCTCCAGAGTTTTGTACAGTTGCAACATGACCTCATGGTTTCGAAATTCAATCCCTCTACCAATAAAAGCTCACACACCATATGCCTCCTTAACAACCTTATCAATCTGGGTACCAACTTTCAGGGAGCTATGCACATGTACACCGAGATCTCTCTGCTTGTCGACACTACTATGACTCCTTCCATTAGCCCTATATTCTGTACTCCTGTTACTTTTACCAAAGTGAATCACCTCACACTTTTCCGTATTAAACTCCATTTGCCACCTCTCGGCCCAGCTCTGCAGCTTATTTATGTCCCTCTGCAAACTGTAACATCCATCCTCACTGTCTACAGCACCTCCAACTTTGGTGTCGTCAGCAAATTTACTAACCCATTCTTCTACATCCTCATCTAGGTCATTTATAAAAATGACAAACAGCAGTGGCCCTAAAACAGATCCCTGAGGTACACCACTTGTAACTGAATTCCAGGTTGAATATTTCCCATCAATCACCACCCTCTGTCTTCTATCAGCTAGCCAATTCCTAATCCAAACTGCTAAATCACCCTCAATCCCATGCATCTGAATTTTCTACAGTCGCCTACCATGGGGAACCTTATCAAATGCTTTACTAAAATCCATATACACCATGTCAACTGCCTTACCCTTATCCAACTCTTTGGTCACCTTTTCAAAAAACTCAATAAGGTTTGTGAGGCACGATTTACCCTTCACAAAACTGTGTTGACTATCCCTGGTCAATTTATTTCTCTGCAGATAATTATAAATCCTATCCCTTATAATTCTTTTCAATTTTTTTCTTCCTTTTCTTCCCCATTCCACACAGACTCCACCCCTTTCCTCACGAACCCTGCCCCCTTTCCCCACTGACCCCCCTTCTCACTAACTCCACCCCCTTGCCACTGACTCCTCTAAGTAGGTAAGTAGAGTGATTTCCATTTTATGTGCATGGTATGTGAGCCATGGTGCCTAAAAGTCTGGGTGGACCTTTGGCTGAAAGGTCAGTCTTTTGGATTTGTCCCCTGAAGATAAACAGATAGGTTGAAGAGGGGTTCGAAATTTAATGATTTTCTGTGGAAAAAAAGCACAAAGGAGGAAAAATTGGACTTTTGCCTCATGACAGTGATCATCTGAAACAGAGAAAGACAGGGAAGAGTTCAACATGTGTCAGAGAATGAATGATGTAGAGATACTGGTGTTGGACTAGGGTAGTAAGAACTCAGTAAGAATTTAGCAACACCAATTTTAAATCCAACCGATTTATTTGATAGTAAATTTGCGAGCTTTCGACACTCTGTGTCTTTGTCAGGCAAATGCAGTGTTCTGTATTTAAAATTGGTGTTGCTAAATTCTTACTGAGTTCAGAGAATGAAGACAGGGATTGTTCAGCTCTCTGAGAAGAGCTTAGTGCAAGACTAGAGAATCATGGAATCTCTACAATACAAAAGAAGGCAATTCATCCCATCGAGTCTGTATCAACCACGTGCCACCCAGGCCCTATTCCCATAACCCCATACATTTAGCCTGCTAATCCCCCTGACACGAGGGTCAATTTAGTATGGCCAATTTGTACATCTTTAGACTGTGGGAGGAAACCGGAACATTCAGAGGAAACCCATGCAGATATGGAGAGAAAGTGCAAACTCCACACAGACAGTCATCCGAGGGTAGAATCAAATCTAGGAGCTTGACACTGTGGGGCAGGAGTGATAAGTATTGTGCCACAGTGCTGGAGGGACAGTGGTAAACTCGGTAGTCAGTTATAGGACTCAGTAAAATGATCAGTTTAGTGGTATTGCTATCGAAATAATGGCTGGAATTCTATGGCTGTTCATGCTGGTGGGATCTCTGGTTCCACCAGCAATGTAGCCACTCCCGTGGGCATTCCAGTGGCATGGGTTGACAATAATGGGAAATGCTATTGATATCGATGCAATAAAGAACCCTGTCACCTGCAAACGGTGCACTGTCTCCCACAGCTGAGAAACATATGGCTGGGAAGCCGGAGAATCTCACCTGGTGAGTTTAAAGTGTTGTTATTTTTTGGGTGCCTCAGGAAGGCTATGAGCTGGGTGAGAAGCATCGAGTGAATGTTCAATAAATTTCTGGAAGAAAACTATTTGCAAGTAGGCCTATCCCAAGCAAGGAACTTTTGTGTCAAGATATGGTAACTCTTCATGGATTGTGCATCTGTAAATGCATTGCTGGATGATGAAGCGTCAGGAAATTGTCTAATTTTCTTGGATTGAGATCTTCCTAAACTTTTTGCCTGATATAGTATAGTCCATTTCTCTTGTTTAACAGATATTGTTTTCTTTGTGTTAAAAGTTCATCAGCAGATTCCCGTGAATTTGTTCAGTAACGTTCCTCTGTGGTTTTCTAGAAAAGGTAAGCTCTATCAAGACAGGTTTAACTCTGAATCTGACTTGGGATCAGCTGGGATCATGACACTACCAGTTATACCGTGGGCTTTTGTGTGGAAAAAAAATGGCCTGTGTACTAATTAACTGCTATATGAGTTAAGCTAATGAAGGTGACTGAAAGAGTTTGTTCAGAGAACCTGGAGCACATTTGAAAGGACTAAAGTTTGCTTCAGAATTGATCAATACAAAGCACTTCAAAATGTCCTAAGAGGCACATAATGTGCCATATAAATGAAGTTCTTTTTGGAATTTACACATGGGCTATAGCTAATTAGGGAAAAGAAAACATAGCAAATGGTATGTTTAAACATGTTCATTGGCATTTGTCAGTTTGCACAGTTCACAGCACAATCAGATTATTTCATCCAGTTAGACTATGTCAGCATTTTTATGTATATGAGTCTGCTTCCCCACTCCCACAACTACTTCTTCCCATTCTGCCACCAAAGGTCAAAGCTTAAATGATTGATGCAGAATAAAAAGTGAAATAGCTGCCTCCAAAATATAAATCTATCCAGGGTCCAATGACAGTGTGTCTGCAAAGGATATTGCATAAATGTTCCTATGTCTGAATGAACTTGAGTAGAAATGCCATACTTTATCTGTCATTCAGGCAGCACTAAACCATCAGATTCAAATGTGCTAATATGTCAAAGAGCATGAAATCATTTTTTTCAAGCTTCAGTGGAAAATGAATTAATACTTCACTGATTTGGTCAAATACAAAAGCACTGTCAGTTTGTTCTTCGCCACTTTGCAAGACCAAGCTATTAACTGCACTGCTGGCTTACCTTCAGGTAATGATTTCAAGTCATATCTGCAAGCTCAGTGGAAACATAAAGGCTATTCAATTTTCTTTATGCAAGATGTAAGATTTCAGGGACCAATTTGTAAAAAATGAAAATCTGAAGCATGAAATGTGCATTATTAGGTGTTTGAATATGTTAGTGACCTATGAGTACATTGTGAAGCAGTTTATTTAGTCATAGATTTTTACAGCCTCTAAATTTAACATGGTGTTGTTATTTCATTTGGGGCAGAACGATGACAGTAGTTAGCACAGCACCAGGGACCCGAGTTCAATTCTGGCCTTTATAGAATTTGCACATTCTCCCCATGTCACTGTGGGTTTCCTCAGATGCTCCAGTTTCCTCCCACTGTCCAAAGATGTGCACGTTAGATGGAAAGACCATGCTAAATTGATTCTAATGTCAGGGCATTAGCAGGCTAAATATGTGGGATTATAGGAATAGGGCCTAGGTGGGATTGTGGTCGGTGCAGACTTGATGGGCCAAATGGCCAGCTTCTGCACTGTAGGGATTCTATCTTAGGAATGTATTGAGGGGAAGTGAAAGCAATCAGTTAGATTCAAATTCTCCTTTTTCCTGTTGTTGTGAATATTTATTGGTTTTACTATGGATTTGAATTGAATCGGGTGATGTTACTTTCATAAACATTGCGATTTACCTTCAACAAACAGAGAACCTTCAGTTTTTCCTCCATCAGCTTCAAATCTATATGTCCCTGAATCTTTCTCCTGGACATTTTCTATGGTTAATTTGTGTACAGCTCCCTCCTGGGTAGCTATTATTCTGTTTCCTGAAGTAATCTACAATCACACAAATAGAAACAAATACAGGTAAGTTTTAAAAACTTCTAAAGTACTTCTAAAAAGAGAACAAGAGAGTTGCAATGTACCTGCATTGTAATTTGCTGTAGCATATTACAATAAAATTCTCCATAATTAAATCCCAATAAAACTGCTTACCAAGTTCCTTTTTCATTTTACACACTCTTGGTTTGTACTGCCACAGCAAAGGTATAGAAATGATAACTTTATCATTTTGGCTTGTAAAATGCACCATTTGGCAATAACCTAACAGTCCACAATGCAATCATTCTATGTATCTCAAAGTCTTAGAATTCAGTCTCTAATAATATTGTGGGAGTATCTTCAGCATATGCACTACAGTGATTTAAGAAGGTAGCCCAGCAACGTCAAGGTCAACTAAAGATGAATAATAAATTGCCAACAATGTCCAGATCCTGAATAATTACTAGAAGATAATCATCTGAATCTCCTCCCTCGTTCAGTGGAAGCATCAAGTGGGTTATAAATGACACAATTACTTAGTGATTGCAGCACAGAAACACATCAGGCTCGCTAATTTGAGATCTTAACAAGTGCAATATAATCTCTTGGTGTGCCTGAAGAGGCCAGCATACACATTAGACATTCAAATAAGTAAAATACTGTGGATGTTGGAATCTGAAACAAGAACGGAGGATGCTGAAAAACCTCAGCAGGACTGAGTTCTGACAAACAAAGAGTCCATGGATTTGAAATGTTAACTCTATTTACATTACAGCGCAGAACAGGCCCTTCGGCCTTCGAAGGCCATTTCTCTTTTGATGAGTCAGAAATGGCAACTTGTAGCCCAAGGGCATCATGCAGTCCAGCAGTTTTCTAATTACGGTTCATGAGACATTTTGTCGACCATTACCGATGTGCAGGGCTGCCACATTCTGCCAAGTTCCGTCTGCATGGCTTTTTCTTATCAATGTTGGTGGTTTGTACATAAAATAAGGGCAAGTGAAGTAACGTGTGTGCTCATTACACACATTAATTGTGAAAGCCATGTGCTCCCTTTGCATCCAAAGCTTAATTATTTTTGTTTCTCCAATTCAAATTGATAAGAGTTCCATTAATATATAATTGATTAAGCATTCTCTATAACTCATTATGAAATATTCAACATGTGTTTGATTTTACTCAGGGGGTCATGGTTAATGAATTTCAGCCCAATTTCAATCTTGCGGCCCACTGAGATGAAGGCAGACCACTCGTGGCCCACTCACTCACCTAGGTTGCCCATCACTGTGGTAGAGGTTGGCAGACCTGCTGAGCTTTTTCTGACCTTGCTACTTTAGGCATTGTTGGCCAATATGGATCATCCTCTGGCCAAACTCCCTTTTGCTGATGAATCTGCAATGTAACTGTTATATTTGCTAGAACTGAAAGCATCATGTGATATTACAAAAATTAATTCTTTGCTCTTTGATTGATGATCATCACCTCAATATCTAGCCTGTTGTAGAAGGCCTCAGTTGCCATGAAGACAAACTATTAATTCGGAGTGCACCATGGGCATCCTTTTGTTTTGTATGATACAGTGCCATTCAAGAAAGGATTTTTAACCTAGAAATAAGAGTGACAGCATGGTAACAAAAGGATTGAAATAAGAGCACATGACAATTGCATGGAGAAGATTGTTTTGTTGAAGTTTTTTTTAAGTCACGGTTTTTTGTAACTCATCAAGCTAAGTTTGTTATTAAACTGAGCTTCGAAAATCATTTTTCCAGGGATCTTTTTCATCATTCTGTCTGAGGCATTCTAATTTGGTTTGCATTAACATCTACATGAATCTTGTGTATGAAAAGATACCCCAGTCTTTCTGGATACTCTCATTTTCATAATAATTTACATTTCAAATTGCAAACTGATACTGGCTTAGGAATCACACAATTATTGGAGGAGGAAAATAGAGTGATGGTCAAATTTAGAGGAATGAGGACAATAAAATGTCACAACACTGGAGTAGACAAGAGATAGTGGAAGGAGGTATAAATCCTGACCAATTAAGGTTGATTTGCTTATACTCGCAGAATCATGCCATTCAGCCAACATCCTCTGCTCCTCCAACACAATTGCTAAGTATGTCCTGTCCTACCAAGGGACTCAGTAAGAATCTGACAACACCAATTTTAAATCCAACCGACTTATTTGATAGTAAATCTGCAAGCTTTCGACTTTTTCGTCTTCGTCAGGCAAATGCAGTGTTCTGGTCTGCAATAGCACACATATCAGCACAGACAGTCACAGATTGCTGATCAGAATGCGAATCCTTACACCTAACCTGCTATTCAAGTGTTAAAGTGGCTAACAATGTGTGTGAAGGGAACCCTGAGCATTGGTTAGAGAAATGTGTATTTTCTCCAGACAGCACAGTAAGTGAGGTTTTTTGCTAACCCAGGCAAGTCACGGGGGTTACAGATAGTGTGACATGAAGCCAAGATCCCTGTTAAGACCATCCTCATGTGTGCGGAACTTGGCTATCAGTCTCTGCTCAGCGGCTCTGCGCTGTCGTGTGTCATGAAGGCCCCCTTGAAGAACATTTACCCGAAGGTCGGAGGCCGAATGCCCGTGACTGCTGAAGTGTTCGCCCACAGGAAGGGAACTGTTTTTGTCCTGGTGATTGTTGAGCGATGCTCATTCATCCGCTGTCGTAGTGTCTGCATGGTCTCCCCAATGTACCATGCTTCGGGACAGCATATCAGCTTTGACAAAGGATCATCTGGACTCGAAACATCAGCTCTTTTCTCTCCTTACAAATGCTGCCAGACCTGCTGAGATTTTCCAGCATTTTCTCTTTTGGCACCATTCTGTGTTTTGCAATTAGAAGGAAATGGCCCTGGAGATCCTCAACATTGACTCCGGATACCATGTGCATTCATTACATTGGATCAAACATGGGACAATGCATTTGCCTGCTGATTGCACTTAATGTCTTCCATCAGTACTGTCCCATTTAGAAGTACTGAGGGCAGAAGAATTACAATATGCGTTATGGGTGGGAGACTGCAATTTCATCATCAAGAGTGGTTTGATACCATGACCATTAACAAAGTTGGTATAGTCCTGAAGAATATAGATACCACATTGGATCTTTGTCACACAAGGAACAACCTCCTTGTCCTTGTCCTCAAACAATTTACCTGTCATAGAAATCTTAGAACCCATAAATCTCTACTGTGCAGAAGGAGCCATTTGGCCGAACAAGTCTGCACCAATCACAATCCCACTTGATCCTATTCCCATTACTCCACATATTTACTCTGCCACTCCCCCTGACACTAGGGTCAATTTAGCAGAGTCTATCAGCCTAACCTGCACGCATATCTTTGGACTGTGGAGGAAACTGGAGCATCCAGAGTAAATTCATGCAAACACAGGAGAACATTCAAACTCCACACAGACAGTGAGCCAAGGTCAGAGTTGAATGTGGATCCTTGGTGCTGAGGCAGCACTTCCTCAACCACAAATGTATTTGCCACATCAGTATTGGCAAGAGTGGTCACCACGTTGTCTTAGTGGAGATGAGACCTTGTCTTCACACTGAGGACAATTTCCATCATGTTGTGCAACATTAATAATGTGCTGAGTGGGATAGAGTCAGAATAGATCTAGCCGTTCACAACTGAGACTCTATAAAGTGCTGTGGGCCAACAGTAGAAGGATTTAGAGAGAAATGAATTGATTGGGGATAGTCAGCATGGTTTCGTGAAGGGTAGGTCATGCCTTACTAACCTCATTGAGTTTTTTGAGAAAGTGACCAAGAGGTGGATGGGGGTAAGGCGGTTGATGTAGTATATATGGACTTTAGTAAGGCGTTTGAGAAGGTGGCCCATGGAAGACTTCTACAGAAAATGCAGATGTGTGGAATAGAGGGTGATTTAGCTAATTGGATTAGGAATGGGCTGGCAGATAGAAGACAGAGGGTGGTGGTTGATGGGAGATATTCATCGTGGAGTTAGGTGACAAGTGGTGTGCCTCAGGGGTCTGTTTTGGGGCCCCTGCTGTTTGTAATTTTTATAAATGATCTGGATGAGGGTATTGAGGTATGGATCAGTAAATTTGCAGATGATACTAAAGTTGGTGGAGTGGTAGATAGTGAAGAGGGGTGTTTTAGTTTACAGAGTGACTTGGACAAGTTGCAGAGCTGGGCCGAGAGGTGGCAAACGGAGTTTAATGTGGAAAAGTGTGAGGTAATGCACTTTGGCAGGAACAATAAATGTGTAGAGAATAGGGCTAATGGTAGGGCTCTTAATAGTGTTGAGGAACAGAAGGATCTTGGTGTATGTGTCAATAGATCCCTGAAAGTAGGCAGTCAAGTGGATAAAGTTGTTAAGAAGGCATATGGAGCCTTAGCTTTTATTGGTAGGGGGATTGAATTTAGGAGCTGCAGCATCATGTTGCAACTGTACAAAACTCTAGTGCGGCCGCACTTGGAGTATTGTGAGCAGTTCTGGTCCCCACATTATAAGAAAGATGTAGAGGCATTGGAGAGGGTACAGAGGAGGTTTACCAGGATGTTGCCTGGTATGGAGGGCAGGTCTTATGAAGAGAGGCTGAGGGATTTGAGGTTGTTTTCGTTAGAAGGAAGGCGGCTAAGAGGAGACCTTATTGAAACATATAAGATGATTAGAGGTTTAGATAGGGTGGACAGTGATAGCCTTTTTCCTAGGATGGAGAAAGCTAGCACGAGGGGACACAGCTTTAATTTAAGGGGTATGAGTTATAGGACGGATATCAGAGGTAGGTTCTTTACTCAAGGAGTGATTAGGGAGTGGAATGCCCTGCCTGCAGCTGTTGTAGATGCGCCAAGTTTGGTGGCGTTTAAGAGGTTAATTGATAAGTAGATGGAAGAGAAGGGAATGGTTTAGTTTGGAGGGGCATTGCTTTTCATTTTGGTCGGCACAACATCGAAGGCCGAAGGGCCTGTTCTGTGCTGTAATGTTCTATGTTCTATGTTCTATGTTCTATGATTATACTCAGACACAAACTGTAACTCATGGCTCAGCATTTCTCTCATTCTACCATCATCATCATCGTCATCAAATTATTCGATCAATATCAACGGGGAGTACAGGAGAGCATACCAGGAGCAGCACCAGGCAAACCTGAAAATGAGATGTCAATCTGTTGATGTTATAACACAGGGCCATAGGCAAAACAAACACACAACAAGCATAACTAAGTGATCCATCAACAAACATATTGGATCAAAGCTCTCCAGTCCTGTCAACTCCAGTCGTCAATAATGTGGACGATTAAACATCTGACAAGAAGAGGAGGCTTCTTAACCATTTCAATCCTCAAGGAAGTGGAAAACAAAAATGCGCGCACATACAAGAAAAAAACTAGGCTTGATGATTTTCACCTTACAGCCATCTTCAGCCAAAAATATTGACTGGAAGATTTATCTCAGTCTCATCCTGAGGTCACAATTATGACAGAAGCCAGTCATCTGACAATATGATTCACTTCATATGTTATTAAGAAACAGCAGTATGTACAGCAAAGCTTTGAGCTCAGACAACATCCTGGTTTTATTGCTGAAAATTTTCACTCCAGAACTAGTCACACCTTTAGCCAAGATATTTCAATATAGCCATAACACTGGCATCTAATGGATGAAATAGAAAATTGCTCAGAATGTCCTGTTCATAAAAGCAGGAAAAATCTAAATCAGGCCAATTAGTACCCTCCTCAGTCTGTTCTCAATCATCAGTAAAGGGATGAAAGCGATCAGGGACAAAAACTATCAAGAGGCATTTAGCAATACCCTGCTCACTGATATTCTGTATGGGTTCTGTCAGAGCCACTCAGCTCCATACTTTCTTACATGCTTGGTTCAAACATGGACAAAACACGCTAAATAAAAAAGGTGAGGTGGTATCAAGGTAGCATTTGATTCCATGTAGTATAAAGAAGCACTATTAATGTTGAAGTCAATGGGGATTGGAGGGAGGAGGGAACTCTGCAGTGGTTGTAATCCTATTGAGCGCAAAGGAAGAGGATTGTATTCATTGGAAACAAATCAATTCAACCTTCACTTCTGGAGTGTCCATGGCCTAACCATCTTCATTTGCTTCATCAATGATCTTCCTTGCATTATAAGGTCAGAAGTGGGGATGTTTACTCATAATTTGGCGATGTTCTAATCATCTGCAACTTCTTAGATAATGAAGCAACCTGTATGCAACAAGACTTGGACAATATTCAGACTTGGACTTATAAGTAGCAAGAAATATTCACTTCTTACAACAAATAAGAATTATTTACATTCTCTTGACCTTCTATGACATTATCAGAATTGAATCTCCAAACATCAGTACGCTGGTGATCATCCTTGACCAGAAATTTAACAAGGCCACTGCCACTTAAGAGTCTGACGACAGAAGATAGTCTGTATACCATGTTCTGTAATGGGAATTCTGCAATGAATCACTCACAGCAGCAGGAACCCGGGTTTGATTCCCAGCTTGTGTGGAATTTGCACATTCTTCCTGTGTTTGTGTGAGTTTTCTCCCACAGTCTGAAAGATATGCTGGTTAAGTGCATTGGCCATGCTAAATTCTCCCTCAGTGTAGCCAAACAGGTGCCGGACTGTGGCGAATAGTGGATTTTCACAGTAATTTCATTGCAGTGTTAATGTAAGCCTACATGTGACAATAACAAATAAACTTAAACACCAGTTCACTCTCCAAAGCCTTTTGCACAAGTCAGAAGTCTGCTGAAATACTGTCACTTGCCTGTTTGAGTGGAACTCAACTAATGCTAAAGAAGATCTGAAACAATGTGATCCATTTGATTTTGCAGCCCATTCCCCACCTCACATACTCCTTCCAGCACTGATGTATCATCTGCAACATGTCAAGGCTTTTCTGGAAGGACCTCCGAAACCCACAGTCTCTAACACTCAGCAAAGCAAGCGTGGCTGCTGCATGAGAATATCAGCACCTCCCTGTTGCCTTCCAAGTGACATACTATCCTGACTTGGAAATGTATTCATGAATGTATTGCCATTCCCTCACTATCGCTGGATCAAAATCCTGGAATGCTATTCTTAGCAGTGGGACTACCTATACACAAAGACAGCGGTAGTCAAATAGACAGTTCACCATCAGATTTTCAACAGTAATTAGATGGTGGGAAACAAATGGTAAATTGTCTATATGATATACATCCCATGAATTAATGAGGGAAAAAAAACATAAGAATCAGAGAGTGGGAAGACCAAAATGTTTAGTTTTATTGTAAACAGCAGCTTTAATTTACTAATTCTTTAATAGCGATAGGAAAAAGAAATTTGAGCTACCTTTGTGCCATCCTTAAACCAGATGCCTTGTGCATTTTCGTTTGCCATTGTGCAGCAAAGTTCAGCTGCCTGTCCCTTTCGAGCACTCACATCCATAAGTCCGCTTTTGAAACGCCGAACTGGCTCTGTGATAATCCGCAAGAAAGCGAGATGTAAAAGTACGTTTGTTGTGAATTAGAAATTAACTTGCACTTGAGCAGTTTACATATTGAATGTGAAAGTACATTTTTCTTATATTACAAAATGCTAACTCACTATATCAATCAGGTCTGAGTTTCCTGATTTCCTGGGCATAGTGAAACTTTCGTGTTGTGGTAATATCTGGTTTTGAACAAAATTCTAGTTGAAGTCAAAGCTTTTTGTTGACTCTTCAAATGAAACAAGTATTTATGATTCAAGTTACTATTACGTCCTAATGAAAGAGCAGATGGTGGCACTGGAATGTTCATGGGCCAAATGCAGGCAGTTAAGACTAGCATAGGGATTTAAAAACAAAGGATGGCGTGGACAAGTTGGGCCAAAGAGCCTGTTTCCATGCCGTATACCTCTATGATTCTATTTATTCAATGTTCCAAAATTTCTTTAGCTACAAGTTCTGGTGATTTGGGAAATTATTTCAAGTGCCATATTAAATGTGTCCAGATTTTTGGAGTTTTCTCCCCTACACCTAATAAGAATAAGCTGGCCTACCTCTATACAATACATCCAGCTATAAATATGCCATCTCAAATGCTGGGTCAAATTAATATTAAGAGCATTTGAATAGTACTGTGACCTGGCGTTTCTTTCTGATAGCACTTTTTTAAAAGCATAATAGAACATAGAACATTACAGCGCAGTACAGGCCCCTCGGCCCTCGATGTTGCACCGGCCAGTGGACCCTCTAACCTAAACTATTCCAATATCATCCATATGCCTATCCACCGATCATTTGAATGCCCCCAAAGTAGGTGAGTCCACAACTGCTGCAGGCAGGGCATTCCACGCCCTCAATTAATGCCACCAAAATTGTCCTAACCAGTGCTAATAATTGCAGGATTTCAAGTACAACTTGTGATTCCATGATTTTTAAAAACTAGTTTAAAGAAGGTTGCGTCTCAGATCAAATTTAGCACCAATGTGAGTATGAATGGACTATGCCTGTATCTTTGATGAGATACTTAAAAATCCATCTTTTTTAGGAGCAACTACGTTAATAAGCCTGTTCTCAGATAAGAAGTTGACTTCTATCCTCTAATATATCTGGTAAATGATTCTGTGTAGCTTTTAAAGTCATCAAGTTACTCACAGGTGACAAACTAGATATACTGATTGAAATGTGATAACTGATTTTTTTATGATATATCAACTTTGAGTTGAACTGACAAAATGTGACAGATTACCTCTCGAGTGAATCAAACAACGCTGTCAGGCAACTTTTAAAAATAATCACCTAAAAAGCCAGAATTCAGTGAAAGGCAAAAAAATCTGAACATTGATTTGAGGGATGAGAAGTTTCCTTTACTTAGACAGATTGGGGAAGTTGGGATTTTCCTCGAAAAAGAGGTTGAGAGGAGATTTAATAAAATATTCAAAAACATGAGGGATCTGGATTGAGGAGATAGGGAGAAACTATTCTCATTGGTGGAGGGATGAGATAACAGGTCATTGACAAAAGAAGCAGTGGCAACATGAAGATAAACTTTTTCAAGCAGCAAGTGGTTAGGATCTGGAATGCCTTGCCCGAGACTGTGGTGGAGGGAGTTTCAATTGAGACTTTCAAAGGGCAATTAGATTATTATCTGAAAAAGAGGAGGATGGAAGGCTACAGGGAGAGGACAGGGGAATGGTACTCGGTAAATTGCTCCTTCCGAGATTCAGCTTAGACATGATGGGTCAGATGATCTCTTTCAGTGCTGTAATCATTCTGAGTTTCTAATAATCCAGTTATAGTTATGGATTCTGTTTCTTTCATAATGCTTTATAAATAGAAGCATCTATTTTTTGACTCATTTCTTGAAAGGTTTGTTCCAGCTTTCTTACCTTTGTTCTTGCGGTTCTGTTCTGCTTCAATGTCACTTTCAGAAAGTTTTCCTTTTCTTCTTCTAGAACTCCCACTCTGGTGTCTCTGAGATGCATCAGAAGTCAACATGCCTTGATCACTCCCTGATTCATTTTGGTTTGACATTTGATCTTCTCCCAGCAAACCTTTTTGTTTGCTCAGTGATAATGGATCACCCGACATACTTAAGGCATCAATGTCATTCAGACCATATTGACCTTCACCACCTGTCCCAGCACCAGTAGAATCCTTGTGGCCTGACAGACCATCAGCCAACTTATTCTGCATTCCTCTCTGCCCTGATGTGTCTAATCCATTTTGGCCTTTTCCGCTGCCATCCAAACCTGCAAGGTTATTTTTCCCACTTCCGTGCATTCTGTCCCCACCATCTTTTCCCATTCCGTCCATCCTGCCTTTGCCATCTCCTCCCATTCCATCCGTCCTGCCTTTGCCATCTCCTCCCATTCCATCCATCCTGCCTTTGCCATCTCCTCCCATTCCATCCATCCTGCCTTTGCCATCTCCTCCCATTCCATCCATCCTGCCTTTACCATCTCCTCCCATTCCATCCATCCTGCCTTTGCCATCTCCTCCCATTCCATCCATCCTGCCTTGCCATCTCCTCCCATTCCATCCATCCTGCCTTTGCCATCTCCTCCCATTCCATCATCCTGCCTTTGCCATCTTTCCCATTCCATCCATCCTGCCTTTGCCATCTCTTCCCATTCCATCCATCCTCCCTTGCCATCTCCTCCCATTCCATCCATCCTGCCTTTGCCATCTCTTCCCATTCCATCCATCCAGCCTTTGCCATCTTCTCCCATTCCATCCATCCTGCCTTTGCCATCTCCTCCCATTCCATCCATCCTGCCTTTGCCATCTTCTCCCATTCCATCCATCCTGCCTTTGCCATCTCCTCCCATTCCATCCATCCTGCCTTTGCCATCTCCTCCCATTCCATCCATCCTGCCTTTGCCATCTCCTCCCATTCCATCCATCCTGCCTTTGCCATCTCCTCTCATTCCATCCAATCTTCCTTCACCATCTTTTCCCATTCCATCCATCCTGCCTTTGCCATCTCCTCTCATTCCATCCAATCTTCCTTCACCATCTTTTCCCATTCCATCCATTCTGAATTTGCTATCTTTTCCCAGTCCATCTTTGCCATCTTTTCCTATTCCATCCATCCTGCCCTCACCATCTTTTCCCATTCCGTCCATCCTGCCTTTTCCATCTCTTCCCATTCCATCTCTTCCCATTCCATCTTTTCCCATTCCATCCATCCTGCCTTTTCCATCTCTTCCCATTCCATCTTTTCCCATTCCATCCATCCAGTCTTTGCCATCTCTCCCCATTCCATCTTTGCTATCTTTTCCCATTCCATCCATCCTGCCTTTTCCATCTCTTCCCATTCCATCTTTTCCTGTTCCATCCATCCAGCCTTTGCCATCTCTCCCCATTCCATCTTTACCAACTTTTCCCATTCCATCCATCCAGCCTTTGCCATCTCTCCCCATTCCATCTTTGCCATCTTTTCCCATTCCATCCATCCAGCTCTTGCCATCTCTCCCCATTCCATCTTTTCCCATTCCATCCATCCAGCCTTTTCCATCTCTTCCCATTCCATCTTTTCCCATTCCATCCATCCAGCCTTTGCCATCTCTCCCCATTCCATCTTTGCCATCTTTTCCCATTCCATCGATCCTGCCTTTTCCATCTCTTCCCATTCCATCTTTTCCCATTCCATCCATCCAGTCTTTGCCATCTCTCCCCATTCCATCTTTGCCATCTTTTCCCATTCCATCGATCCTGCCTTTTCCATCTCTTCCCATTCCATCTTTTCCCATTCCATCCATCCAGCCTTTTCCATCTCTTCCCATTCCATCTTTTCCCATTCCATCCATCCAGTCTTTGCCATCTCTCCCCATTCCATCTTTGCCATCTTTTCCCATTCCATCGATCCTGCCTTTTCCATCTCTTCCCATTCCATCTTTTCCTGTTCCATCCATCCAGTCTTTGCCATCTCTCCCCATTCCATCTTTACCATCTTTTCCCATTCCATCCATCCAGCCTTTGCCATCTCTCCCCATTCCATCTTTTCCATCTTTTCCCATTCCTTCCATCCCGCCTTTGCCATCTCTCCCCATTCCATCTTTGCCATCTTTTCCCATCCATCGATCCTGCTTTTCCATCTCTTCCCATTCCATCTTTTCCCATTCCATCCATCCAGCCTTTGCCATCTCTCCCCATTCCATCTTTGCCATCTTTTCCCATTCCATCCATCCAGTCTTTGCCATCTCTCCCCATTCCATCTTTGCCATCTTTTCCCATTCCTTCTCTTCCCATTCCATCTATTCTGCCTTTCCCATCTTTTCCCAGTCCATCTAACATTCCCTTGCCATCTTTACCTATCCCATCCATTGTGCCTTTGCCATCTCTTCCCATTCCATCTTTGCCATGTTTTCCCATTCCATCCATCCCACCCTCACCACCTCTTCCCATTCCATGCAGTGTGCCTTTGCCATCTTTTCCCATCCCATCCATCCTGCCTTTGCCATCTTTTCCCAGTTCATCCAATGTTCCTTTGCCATCTTTTCCCATCCCATCAAGCCTACCAAAGGCATCCATTCTGCCTTTGCCATCGCCTCCCATTCCATCTATGCCCTCTTTCCCCATTCCTTGCAACGTGCCTTTGCCATCTATTCCCATTCTATCCATCATGCCTTTGCCATCTTTTCCCAATTTATCCAATGTTCCTTTGCCATCTTTTCCCATCCCATCGAGCTTACCTTTACCATCTCTTCCCATTCCATGCATTGTACCCTTGCCATCTTTTCCCATTCCACCTAAACTGTCTATACCATCTTTGCTCATTTCATCCATACCATCTTTTCCAAAACTATTACTGCTATCTTTTCCCATTCTGTCGTAACCACTTTTGGTAGCATCAGCTGAGGAACTTAGCAAACCTCCTCTACCAAAGTTCATGCTGTCATTCTCTGATAAGTTGTCACCTTCTCCCTTCAGACCATCTTTAGCCATTAAATTTTTGTCACGTGTTGAATCTTTTGTGCCTTTTAAACCATCTTTGTTTGAATCATCCAGATGTTCTTTCATATGAATGTCTAAAGATGATGATGGTGAGGCGGTATCTTGACTTTCTAAAATGAGAGTTAGTTTACATTGTTAGTTAACATAAATAACTACAGCATTATTTTTTAAAAAACAGAAATTATCAGAAAAAATAATCTGAAAATTAAAAGCTATCTTAGCAGGTACACCTGTCACAATTTAACCATTGCAAAGGTTTCATAAAACTACTGAACTATTTGGAAAGTTTCACAACAAAAGTGATAAAGAAAATTGATCCAAATCAAATTGCAGCAAAGTTTGTCAGACAATTCAGTGATAATGGATGTAGGAAACAGAAGATAAATAGTCACATAATTTTTAAAATTATGAAAATTATCAGTTGCTCTTAAGATAATGACATATGTGAGATAATCTTCTGTTTCCTACATCCATTATCACTGGTCTTAATTCCTGCATCTTTTCTAGCTGGGTGAGGTCCCAGAGGACTGGAGAATAGCTAATGTTGTACCGTTGTTTAACAAGGGTAGTAGGGATAACCCTGGGAATTATAGGCCGGTGAGTTTGACGTCAGTGGTGGGGAAGCTGTTGGAGGGGATTCTTAGAGATAAGATGTATAGGCACTTAGAGCGTTGCGATCTGATTAGGGATACACAGCATGGATTTGTTCAAGGGAGGTCGTGCCTTACAAATCTGGTAGAATTTTTTGAGGAGGTGACGAAAACGGTGGACGAAGGGCGAGCCATTGATGTCATCTATATGAATTTTAGTAAGGCATTTGACAAAGTCAGTCATGGGAGGTTAGTGGAGAAGGTCAAGGCTCAAGGACGGGTAGCTAGATGGATAAGTAACTGGCTTAGTAATAGGAGACAGAGAGTAATAGTGGAAGGGTGTTTTTCTAGCTGGAGGTCTGTCACTAGTAGTGTGCCGCAGGGCTCGGTACTGGGACCTCTTCTATTTGTAATATATATAAATGACTTGGAAGAGGGAGTAAGTGGAGTGATCAGCAAGTTTGCAGACGATACAAAGATGGCTGGGCTTGCGGATAGTGAGGAGCATTGTCAGGCGATGCAGCAGGACATAGATAGGCTGGTAGCTTGGGCAGACAGATGGCAGATAGAATTCAATCCTGATAAATGCGAGGTGATGCATTTCGGAAGAAAGAATGTAGGGTGGAGGTATATGATAAAGGGTAGACCTATTAGGAGTATAGAAACACAGAGGGACCTGGGGGTGCAGGTGAACAAGTCTCTTAAGGTGGTAGAGCAAGTGGAGAAGGTTATGAAGAAAGCATATAGTATGCTAGCCTTTATAGGAAGGGGTATAGAGTACAAGAGCTGGTCTTTAATGTTGCAGTTGTATAAAACGTTGGTTAGACCTCATTTGGAATACTGCGTCCAGTTCTGGTTGCCTTACTACCGGAAGGAAGTGGAGACTCTGGAGAGAGTGCAGAGGAGGTTTACCAGGATGCTGCTGTATGGAAGGTCTGAGTTACGAGGAGAGGTTAGGCAAATTGGGACTGTTTTTCTTAGAAAGACGTAGACTTAGAGGAGATCTAATAGAGGTGTACAAGATTATGAGGGGTACAGATAGAGTAAACAGGGTTAAGCTTTCTCCTAGGATGGACTCTAATAGCACAAGGGGTCACGGGCTTAGGGTGAGGGGGGTAAGGTATAATTTGGATGCTAGAGGGAGTTTTTTCACCGAGGGTGGTGGGGGTATGGAATGCGCTGCCAAGTAAAGTGATGGAGGCAGGTACTCTGGAGTTATTTAAAAAATACTTAGATGGGCACATGAACAGAATGGGAATGGAGGGGTATAGAAAACTGATTTAAAATAGGGATCATGAGCCTTGGGAGTCCCTGGGAAGTGTGTAAGTATATGATGATATCGATGTACTTGTTTTTATCCTACAGGTGCTTTGGTCCACCTTGTTGTCTAACGAGGGGCATACACACGATGGGCCGTGAGAGGGCTGCTCTTGGATCTTTTTCGAGAGTATCCTAGTGCTTCACATCATTAGTGTACGCTTGACCTGGACCATTTGATGGGCAACGCGACAGCTCAGTGACTATTGCTGTGCTGTGCAGATACATGAATTTGGGCCTGTGTCTGTGGGAGTTTGCGCATTCTCCCCGTGCTTGCGTGGGTTTTCTCCGGGTGCCCCGGTTTCCTCCCACATCCCAAAGATGTGCTCTTAGGCGAATTGGCAAAACAAATTCTCCCTAAATTGTCTCAAATTTGGTTTTTAATCTATAGATTTATAAACATAGACAGGGATCACGGGTAGAGGTGGGAACATCGGGGTGGCGGGGTGGGCTCGTTGGGCCGAAGGGCCTGTTTCCCGTGCTGTTTTTTTTTGTTTTTTGTTTTGTTCTTTGTTCTTTGTCAGAAGATACTCTCCTATGTGTCTAACATAAATTATATCCAATTACGTCCCTGATCCACTGGCATAGCGGCCTCCTTCGTATTCATGCTTCTGTATTATCTCTTTATTCATGGATTAGAAAGTAGCGAAAGTAACTTTTCTCATTGAGAAAGAGAAAACAGGAGAAAAGATGTGTTTAGCCTAACATCGCCAATAAGGAAATGCTAGAAATCCAATATTAGGGATAAAGTAACTGGGCACATAGAAAATCCTATCATAATTAGGCAGTCAACCTGGTTTTATGAAAGATAAATTATGTTTGACAAATCTATTAGAATCTTTTGAGAGTCTAATTACTGGTAGTTAAGAAAGAATTAGTTAGATTTTCAGAAAGCATTTGATAAGTTACACTCAAGATGTTACACATGATTAGAGCTTGCAAATTAGAGACAATCTACTAGTTTGAAGGAAGATCCATCAGAGTTGGCTCTGCAGGAGAGGGCTTCATTATTGGTGGATATAGCTTCATGGAGACCACCCGTGTTGCTCCAGCAGCCCTCCCATTTGATCCTCAGGATTTGACATCACTGACAGAAACTCTCAAGGACCTTAACGTGGCATTGATAGACATTATAGTTTCGCTACATTATAGGAGTGTGGTCAACACAATGGTCTTATAAATCACGACCCTTATTGACCTCCAAAGGTCCATGTTGCCAACAACATGTTGTTGTGACTAGAAGGCATTTTGTGAGTTTGTGCCACTTGATAGCACTGTCAATTATATCTTCAATCATTTTTCTGATGATTGTAGAGGAGACGGATGGGATGGCGATTGGCTGTATTGTATTTGATGTGTTTTTTGTGGACAAGACGACCTGAGCACTTTTTCATATTGTTAGACAATTGCCATTTTGTAACTGTACTGAACAGCTTGGCTAGGACTGAGGCTTGTCCTGGGTCTTAAGTGCTACTGCCAGGAAATTGTCATGGGCTTTTGCTCTATCCAGTGCCTTGGTCACTTCTTGATGTCATGTGGACTGAACTGAGTTGCTGAGGACTGGCATCTGTGATGCTTGTGACTTAAGAAGGAGGCCAAGATGGATCACCAGTTCATCACTCCTGATCTTATTGAAACATGCAACATTCTTTAAGGCTTGACAGAATTAATGTTGAGAGACTTTTTCACCTGATTGGAGAGTCCATTATTTAGGATTGAGACATTCTTTTCCCTCAGTGTTGTGAATCTTTAGGGTTCTATGTACTCCAAGGCCTGTGAGCATTCAGATGGCTTGTATATTTAGGACTAAGATCAATAGATTTTCGACTTTAAATGAGTCAAATGAAGTGGGGATAGGGTAGGAAAGTGGACTTAAAGTTAAAAAAAAGTAGCCAATTTATTGTTGAATGATGAAACAGACTTGAGAGGAAATTAGTTAGCATTGGTGTCCGGGTCCATAGGTCTCTTAAATCGGCCTTGCAAGTGGAGGATGTGGTCAAGAAGGCATATGGTGTACAGGCCTTCATTATTGAGGGATTAAGTTTAGGAGTCGAGAGGTAATGCTGCAACTTTATAAGACCCTTGTCAGACTCCACTTGGAGTACTGTGCACGGTCCTGGTCGCCTCACTAAAGGAAGGATGTGGAAGCTTTTGAGAGGGTGCAGAGAAGATTTACAAGGACGTTGCCTGGATTGGGAGACATGCCTTATGAAGGTAGATTGAGGGAGCTAAGTCTCTTCTCCCTGGAGAGACAAAGGTTGCGACCTGATAGAGGTTTATAAAATGTTGAGAGGAGTAAATAGGGTGGATTCTCGGAGGTCATTTCCCAGGGTTGAAATGGTTGCTACAAGAGGACACAGGTTTAAGGTGCTGGGGAGCAAGTACAGAGGGGATGGGATGTTAGCGGTAAGTTTTTCACTCAGACAGTGGTGAATAAGTAGAATCGGCTGCCGTTGGTGGTGGTAGAGGCAAATTCGCTGGCATCTTTTAAAAGATTCCTGTATGAGTTCATGGGATTTAATGGGATTGGGAGTTACAGATTGTTCAATGCCCTAGTAGGTACTGATATGTGGGGCGAAGAGCCTGTTTGTGCTGTAGTGTTCTATGTTCTATGAAATATGGTCCCTTTCTGCTCCTGTTTCTTATGTTAAAAGTTTCTTGAAGAAATGGACATGTTCACCACTTCTTTTTAACTTCATCTTTTCCACACCCAACCAGCTTGGCTTCTGACTGGCAAAGAGAATTCAAATCAATCTGCCTCAAATGAGAGCCTTCGTCAGATGAAGGAGGACGAGGCTTCCATGACTGTTAAGGAAAGTCAAGGACAACATAAAAGCAAAAGAAAAATCATACAAAGTGGCAAGAATTAGTGGGAAGCCAGAGAATTGGGAAACCTTTAAAAGCAAGCAGAGGACAACTAAAAAGGCAGCGGGGGGTTGGGGAAGGGGCGGTCGTGAAGATGAAATACCAGTATAAGCTAGCTAATAATATAGAAGAAGATAGGAAAAGTTTTTCAATATATTAAAGGTAAGAGAGGCAAAAACAGCCAATGGACCACTGGAAAATGAGGCTGGAGAAGTAATAGGAAACAAAGCAATGGCAGAAGAACTGAATAGCTACTTTACATCAATCTTCACGGTGGAAGACAGCAGTGGGATGCCAGAATTTCAGGAGAGTTGGGGGCACGAGTGAGTGCAGTGGCCATCACTAAGAGAAGGTTCTGGGGAAACCAAAAGATCTGAAGGTGGATATATCACCTGGACTAGTTGGACTACATCCATGGTTCTAAAAGAGATAGCTGAGGAAATTGTGGAGACATTGGTAGTGATCTTTCCGGAATCACTGGAGGCAGGGAAGGTACCAGAGAACTAGAAAGTAACAAATGTAACACTGCTGTTTAAGAGGGGAAGGAGGCAACAGATGGGAAATTATAGGCCAGTTAGCCTGACTTCAGCCATTGGCAAGATTTTAGAGTCCATTATTAAAGATGAGATTGCAGAGTACTTGGAAGTGCATGATAAATTAGGATTGAGTCAGCATGGCTTTGTTAAGGGGAGGTCATGTCTGACAAATCTGCTGGAGTTCTCTGAGGAGATAACAAGGAAGTTAGATAAAGGAAATCCATTGCACATAATCTAGATTACATGTTAAATTAAGTGCCCATAGTGTTAATGGTTAGATCCTGGCGTGGATAGAGGATTGATTGACTGGCAGAAGGTAGAGGGTGGGGATAAAGGGGTATTTTTCAGGATGGCAGCCAGTGACCAGTGGTATGCCTCATGAGTCAGTGCTGGGACCACACATTTCACAATATAAATTAACGACTTGCAAGAAGGAACTGAAGGCACTGTTGTTAAGTTTGCAGATGATACAAAGATATGTAGAAGGACAGGTAGTATTGAGGAAACAGAAGAAGTGCAGAAGGACTTGGACAAGTGAGGAGAGTGGGCAAATAAATGGCAGATGGAATATAATACAAAAAAGTGTGAGGTTATGCACTTTGGAAGGAGGAATGGAGGCATAGACTATTTTCTAAATGGGAAAATGCTTTGGAAATCAGAAACACAAAGGGACAGTGTTCAAGATTCTCTCAAGATTAATGTGCAGGTTCAGTTGGCAGTTGGAAGGCAAATGCAATGTTAGCATTCATGTTAAGAGGACTAGAATTTAAGAGCAAGAATGTACTTCTGAGGCTATGTAAGGTTCTAGTCTAACTCCATTTGGAGTATTGTGAGCAATTTTGGTTCCCATTTATAAGAAAGGATGTGCTGGCCTTGGAAATGGTCCAGAGGAGGTTCACAAGAATGATCCCTGAAATGAAGATCTTGTCATATGAAGAACGGTTGAGGACACTGGGTCTGTACTCATTGGAGTTTAAAAGGATGAGGGGGGATCTTATTGAAATTTACAGGATAACTGCGAAGTCTGGATAGAGAGGACGTGGAGAGGATGTTTCCACCAGTAGAAAAAGCTAGAACCAGAGGGCACAACCTTAGGTTAAAGGGACAATTCTTTAAAACAGAGATGAGGAGGAATTTCTTCAGCCAGAGAATAGTGAATCTATGGAACTCTTTGCCACAGAATGCAATGGAGGTCAAGTCATTGAGTGTCTTTAAGGCAGAAATAGATAGTTTTTTAATTAATAAATGATCGGGATAATAGGGAAAATGCAGGAGAATGTGGATGAGAAAAAAAAGTCAGCCATGATTGACTGGTGGAGCAGATGGGCCGAGTGATCTAATTCTGCTCCTATGTCTTATTGTCTTGTGGTCTTAAAACATTGTCCCTTTTCAGATTGCTTATTTAAAATTTAGCTGGTCGTAGAATTCAATGTAATTTTCTTTTGCCTTTCTAACTGGTTTTAAAATCTCATATCCTTCTTGCTTTGGTGACTTGCTTCTGAAAATGAAATTGTAACAATGATACTTTTTAGTAAAGATTTAGAGAAGTCAGAACATAGAATATGGCACGACCATATGAAACACAAAACTTACTTTGCACATTAAGGTATGCAGTACAGCACCCAGCTCCTGCAGATATTGTATACACTCCTTTGTCCACAGGATGTATATCTTTTACAATTAGACGCTGAGTCAAACCATCAGGTGAGACACTAATTTCATATTTATTGCTGTTTTCCAGGGGTAGCTTCTTGAATGACCACTCAACTGGGATGGGTAATGAAATGGTGCACTCAAAGACAGCATCACTGCTCTCCTTACATTCAACATCTTTTAATCGCTGTTCAAAGTGCACGGGGATAACTGCAATAAAAAAAAAGCACAATTCATATTAGAACAGTGTTGTTTAATCAGAATACAATGGTTGAGTAATAGGAAATGATGGCACTTACGACCGATGTCCACTTCTGTTACAAAAATCTCCACATCTTCAACCTTTACTTTGTACATTCCGACATCTTCAAGCTGGAGATCTTTAATGCAGAAGATGTATCTTTTGCCTACACGTTTCAGATGATGCTTTGCGTTCTCATCCAGCGAATGCTTGATCAGTTTTCCGTCCTTTAATGAACATTACAAACAGCTTATTGTTGAATTTAAAGAACAGCATTATTTACATTTCAGCTCAAGATTTGCTTTGGTTACTTTTATTGCAAACTAATTGTGCAGTTTATTCTAAATCATACAAAAGTGGAACCACTGTCCAATTGTCCAGCCCATTGCATTTTTAACTGTGATACTATTTTATGGAAGTCAGAAAGGGGCAGGAAAATATAATATATGTAGCAGAACTAAACAAGTAATACACCATCTAGTACACATGTAAGTAGACACATTAACCACTCTAGGTAACTGGAAAAGGACTGAAGGTCAGGAAGATCACCTCAAGTGAAGGCACCAAATAAATGACACACACAAAAAAAATGTTTTAACCAACTTATTGAAGCAACTCTATTCCATAAAAAAAGAAAATCTAATCATAGAATTTTGGAATTCCTACAGTGCAAAAGAGGCCATTTGGCCCAATGAGTCTGCATCGACTCTCTGACAGAGTACCTTACCCAGGCCCTCTCCCCTGCCCTATCTCCATAACTCCATACGTTTTCCACGGTTAACCCCCAAACCTGCACATCTTAGAACATTAATAGGTAATGTAACATTGCCAATCCATCTACCCTGCACATCTTTGGAGTATGGGAGGAAACTAGATCATCTGGAGGAAACTCACACAGACATAGGGGAAATGTGCAGACTCCACACAGAGTCATCCAAGGTCAGAATTGAACCCAGGAGCTGTGAGGCAGCAGTGCTAATGATTGTGCTTACTACCGTGCTGCCCATAATTCTGGATCCAAAATTGTGACTTTTGTAAATAACAGGTAAACATAAAATAAAAGTTTCTGGCCTATCTATGAAACATCTTATATTACCACTACAAACTCATTAAGGCAAAATTAACAATCACCTTGTATAAGTAAATATTTAGGTCTGGATTTTTGAGTTCCATATCAAATCCAAAGCTAGCTGATCCATCTGTCTTTGTATCAACGTGTCTCAGGTTACTAATTTCTTTCACATACTAAAAATAGGAGAGAACAGATAAGAAAAAATGTTAAAAGTGTATATTGATCAATATCTATCTGCTAAAGTTATTAAATGACAGTCTTACCATTTGAATCGATAGAATATACATTTATTGTCAATATTTACATATTTTTCTGAATTGCCTAAATACAGGCAAGTGAATAATTTACATTTTCTTTTTAATCTAATGACATGTATCCCATTCAAAGTAAACCAAAATAAAATTTTTGGGAAGTCCTAATACAGCAGGACATTGTCAATATGTGTCAGAGAAAATCATAATCAAATTGAATAGTGCCCTAGTCAGAGTCCACCATATATTCTCTGTCCAGTTCTGATTACGAAGAATAAAGGAGATATTCAAGCCTAGTGTAGGGAAGAACCATAAAATTTATCTCCAAGCTTGCTGTTTAACTGATACAAAAATACTAGAAGTATTTGGACTCTTCAGCCTTATAAAGTGATACCTGATGAGGGATGATCTTGTAGGAGGACTATGCACAAATGTAAATGCAAATCAATAGATCATGTGACATAGGAACATGGATAGAAAGCAAAAAAGGCAACATTTTGCTTCATATCAGGAAGGGCTTCTGATTGGCACATAACATTAACTCTAAAGGGGAAGGGCAAACCCTGATATCATTTATGAACCAATTAGATGTTGCAATAGAGGAATAAAATGTTATTTTAGATAAAATAGCTACAATTAGCCAACTTGTCTATCTTATCCACAATTTTCTTGCAATAGTACTCTAATGATATTATGAATTTAAATACTAACACTATCGCAATAAAATTTATGTATTAAATTTGATGGGAACATATGGAAAATGGTAATGGATGTGCCTCAGTTCAGAGTAAAGATAGAGTGATGAATTAAATGGGTATTTAAAAATATTGTATGCAAAAGACCAAGCAAATATAACATTTAGTCAGGAGATTCTAGGTTCCAGTCCTTCTGGTGAGTCCTGAATTTGGGATCATAGTTTGTCTCCAAATTTGTTTTAGGACGAAATTTTCTCACCCAGAGAATGGTGAACCAATGGAATTCACTGCTACAAAAAGTAGTTGAGGTCAAAATGTTCTGCAATTTCAAGAAAATATTAGAAAAAGCTATTGGGTCTAAAGGGATCAAGGGATTGGTGGGGGTTGGTGGTGGGGGGAAGAAGGAGAATTAGGATAATGAATTTGATGATCAGCTATGATCTTAATGAATGGTGGAGCAGACTCGAAGGGCCAAATGGCCTACTACTGCTTCTATTTTCTATGTTTCTTTGTTTCTCCAAGATCTAAGCACAAATATCAAGGCTAAAACTCCAGTGCAAATTGAGGAAATGTTGTAAAGTCAATGTTACCCTTCAGATGAGACATTAAAGCAAGGTTTTATATTTCATCTCAATAAAGAATCCATGATTCAGTTTCAGGGAAAAAAAAACAATGGAACTAGCCTTGGTGTCATTGTCAATGTTTACCTCTCAGTTAATATGACAGAAACACAATATTTGGTTGCTATCTCATTGTTGTTTGTGAGAATTTGTTGTGTGCTGTGTTTCCCATTGCAGCAGTGAATATACTTTGAAAGTATTTCATTAGGTGCAAAGCATTTTGCGATGATCAGTGTGATGACAGGCACTATATAAATATAACTATTTTATGGTTACATACGCAGCTATGCCTCAAAGTAGATGTAACCTGTATTTCTGAACAGTCCTCATCATGGTTCTTAATGATGTCAAGATTATTGGCTAAAATGAAGATTTAAGAATTGAATAAAAAAAGATTAAAGAAGTTTTGGATAAAATAAAGACCTACATAAAGATGGAACTGAAAAGAGTGCAGTTCTCTGGATGGTTTTGATATGTGAATAAGCTTAGCAGCAGGGAAACAGTGT
This sequence comes from Sphyrna mokarran, assembly GCA_024679065.1. Classification (NCBI taxonomy): domain Eukaryota; kingdom Metazoa; phylum Chordata; class Chondrichthyes; order Carcharhiniformes; family Carcharhinidae; genus Sphyrna; species Sphyrna mokarran. The sequence goes on along the minus strand of JAGIQG010000023.1, from coordinate 30,023,972 downwards.
TTATTTAAGTGAAGTGAAGAACAATGGGGTATAAAACTACAGTGTTGAAAGTATAGAAGCGCTGGCTATAAAGTGCTACATAAGATTTCATGTCACACTGAAAAGCAAAGTTTTCTGATTTAGATAGAATGATATCAAAAGAGAAAAACAATATATCAATAGCAAGGTAAGCTCGATATGGAGAAGCGAAGGACAACAACTGGTAAGCAGTTAGAGCCGTAGCTATGCCCTGCTGGAAAGTGGAAGTCTATTCATACAGAATTCCAGGCTCCAAACGGCTGTTTAAAAACCTCATTGAAGTACTGTGCTGCACTGAAGAAAGACTTTCTACACTTAAAGATAATTCGAAGGTAGTAACTCTGCTGGATTTAAGAACATAAGAAATAGAAGCAGGAGTAGGCCATCTAGCTCTTCGAGCTTGCCCCGCCATTCAATAAAATCATGGCTGATCTGAAGTGGATCAGTTCCACTTTCCTGCTTTCTCCCCATAACCTTTAATTCCCTTGTCTATCAGAAATCTCATAAAGCTATATTTAGCTCATAAAGCTATACTCTATGGGATATTGATTTGGTACAATGGAAGTTTCTCAGAGTTCAGAAACATAGTTAGATGGGAACAAGGTTAATTCCATAAGCTGTGCTGTGTGTGTAACCATTAAGTGTACCTTTGTTTTGCATTGTGGGTTATCTTGTAGGTTTCTTTTAGGTTAATTAACATTTCAATGCTAACAGCCAGACTATATGTTTTCTCCCTGGTTTGTATATCTTTCCTCACATTGTACCAAATCACAAAATCAGCATTAAAAACCAGTGTTCCAACTTATCCCTCTGCCTTTTGGGATCCCTCGCATCTAAAATCAGTGGTATTTTTAACGATTGCATGACCAGGACCCTGGAAACAAGCTGTCCAATAGCCCTTTCTTACTTGTAGGTAACAGAAAAGTAAATTTCCAAAGCTTTCACTTGGTGCAGACTCTGATTCATCAAGAGTGGGTATTGGGAAATCCCAAACATGGGCTGTGCAAATGGAACTTCACGATATGTGTACCAACCCTCCTGACATGTGCGTAAGTGAATAATTTACTCCAGAGAAGAATACGGTGAGAAAACACACTGGGGCAATCTTATTGACTCATCATGCCTCTATCTCTTTGCTCTCTCTCTCTTTCTCTCTTTCCTATTCTTGGACACTGATCTGTGAGATTCAGAGGTATTTTAGGAAAATTTGCAAACTTATCTAACAATGGCTTCCTATGGATCGTTATCCTCTCAAAACCCATTTCCATAGCAATAAGAAGTGGATAGATCTTGTACCCGGGTAGAACTACTCATTAACCAATCACTAGACCTTGATACAACATTCTAGCTTGGAGTTAAATAGACTGATTAAAGGTGAAATAAATATAAAAAAACCTAACATTCTAAACATCTCCCTTGGCCCTGGGGACTAACAGTCTATCCACACTGTAACCATTCTCATCATTGTTTACAGGCGTGAATATTTTGCATCTGCTGCTCAGTAAGATAATTTGAGCCCTCCATGTAAATGTAATGATTAAGGTATCAGATTTGCTGTAAACAAAATTCAAAGTAGGTCACAGGGCCTCCTTCATTCCTTTGTTTCACACTAAGTTAAAAACTTAGGGCAGGATTTTCTCGCTGCATGCGCCTCAAGGTCTGAAAACCCACCCAAGGTCAATGGACCTTTCCATTGTCTGTATCCCACTCACAATGATTTCCGGGGTGGGGGGGGGAGCGGGTGGAATAGTCTTAATACCAACATGCAACAGCATCATAAATCTCATATTTGTTACATTATTATGACATATTCTTTTAAGCTCCAAGTTAATATTGTGGAATGATTTAAATTAAACTAATTTGTAGAATTGGTCACCAGCTGTAACAAAGGTACATTACCAAATTTTGCTTTTCCTCTCTTTCCTTTTTCATCTGCGTCAGCTTTGTCAACATGCCTCGGAAATCAGTGAGACCATACTTCATACAAATCTTTTCATAGTCTTTCTTGTCAGCCTGCATTAGAATTTCCCAGATCTTTTCATCTGAAATCTTTTGCTTTTTCTTTTCAGGCGCCGGAGGACTGCAAGATTTGGAAGTGTAGGAGGAAATTATTTAATAAATTCATTTTAATGATCTATAAAACACACAACAGACAAGTATGTCATTTAGTTTTGTTTAACCAAATCAGCAGACAGCATTTTGAATTCTCTGTCTATGTCCTTCAGTTCAAAAAGATGTGGACCTTAAATGTCCTTTGAATAACTGTAAATTTTATGATTGATTGTATAATGATAGTAGTTTTTTTATATATATATATAGAACATAGAACATTACAGCACAGAACAGGCCCTTCGGCCTTCGATGTTGCGCCGACCAATATAAAAAGCAATGCCCCTACAAACTAAACCATTCCCTTCTCTTCCATATACTTATCAACTAACCTCTTAAACGCCACCAAACTTGGCGCATCTACGACTGCCGCAGGCAGGGCATTCCCCTCCCGAACCACCCTTTGGGTAAAGAACCTACCTCTGATATCCATCCTATAACTATCACCCCCTTAATTTAAAGCTGTGGCCCCTCATGCTAGCTTTCTCCATCCTAGGAAAAAGGCTATCACTGTCCACCCTATCTAAACCTCTAATCATCTTATATTTTTCAATAAGGTCTCCTCTTAGCCACCTTCTTTCTAACGAAAACAACCTCAAATCCCTCAGCCTTTCTTCATAAGACCTGCCCTCCATACCAGGCAACATCTTGGTAAACCTCCTCTGTACCCTCTCCAATGCCTCCACATCTTTCTTATAATGCGGGGACCAGAACTTCACACAATACTCCAAGTGCGGCCGCACTATATATATATAGTGTGCAAATTTACTGCTGTGTTCCTCACAGTGCAACACAGACACACTTTTTCATTGCCTGTAAAATTGTTTTAGTTATTCAGTAGTCATGAAAAGTTCTACATAAATACATTATTCTACATAAACACGTTATTTGTGATGTTGATTGAGGGATAAATATTGGCCAATACGTTGGTGATAACATCCTTGCCTTTTTTCTTTTCACCATTCAGAATCGAATATTATCTCACTGACTACTTAATTATATTCTTAAAATGCTTACCACTTTTTCAACATCTTCCGAAAATCCATTGGTTCTGGACTTATTTCTGCAGAATTAGAATGAGATAACCATAATGTGTTTAATTGTGAGGCTTTAATTATTAGTTATGATATATATCTGTAATGGCGATCTTATGGTGCAGTTTAAAGCTTACTTATTAGTGTCACAAGTAGGCTTACATTAACACTGCAATGAAGTTATTGTGAAAATCCCCTAGTTGCCACACTCTGGCACCTGTTCAGGTACACTGAGGGAGAATTTAACATGGCCAATGCACTTAACCAGCCCGTCTTTTGGACTATGGGCGAAACCAGATCATTCGGAGGAACCCATGCAGATACAGGAAGAACGTGCAGGCTCTGCACAGCCAGTGACTCAAGCTGGGAATTAAACCCAGGTCCCTGATGCTTCGAGGCAGCAGTGCTAACCACTGTGTCACCCTTAGGCATTCCTGCTTTCAGCCAGAAGCTCCAGGTTCAAGGCCAACCCAGGAATTGATGGCCAAGGAAGATGCATTCATAATGCAGCCAAACTGCTTGAGTATCAACGTGCAAATCCTTCCAACTATCAATGGCTGGTAGTAAAATGCAGACTCTTCTGAGGCCATGTTTGATATGAAGTGGCGTCCCTGATGCTATAAGCCTCTGGCAACAGGCTAGCAACCTATTCTGAATTACTAGCTATGGAAACTGACTAAAGCCAGCCTTATTGCACCTCTAGGTGCTGGAAAGGAATTGGGATGGATTATATGCCCTTACACACAGCTTTGTTTCACCTATACTTGTTACCTTAGCATTACTTTTTTTGCCTAGTAAGAAAGTATAGTTCTATCACTGATTGTTCTATCACTGGTCTCCCCATCGAAGCCGACATGTACTATGGAAGGTCCCACATGAAAATTCCTTCCTCTGTTAAATATAGTTTCATTTTTTTCCCCCTTTTTAATTAACTAGAAATGCTCACCTTGTTTTTCTCCAGGTCTTTTAAGTTTCTTTTTGTATCCAACTAATTAAGAAAATATCAGTGGCACACAAAGAAGAACGCATTAGTTGAAATTCGGAAAAATTAAGGCAAAGGAAACAAAATTGGTTTTGTACTCTGCAATCATGTATTCACAAACAATATAAAATTATCAATATAGACAGATAAAGCGGCAGGTCTAAATGTGGGGAATTACAAAGATACATTACTGGGAGGTTTCTTTCATTGTAGCATTTATTGGAATATTATTCATTTTAAATAATATGCTATTTTCCAATTCCCAGGGACTTTTGTGAAAATATTATTTTGGAGCAAGGCAGCAATCCAGCCTTATATTAATTCTGACTTTTCTGTGAATCATGTTGAAAACAGGGATATCTTCTCCAAACGGAGGACCTGCGATGACCAGCAAAATAAGGTAACTTCAAAATAAGGTAACTACACAAATCTCTATGTATAAAGCGATCATGGCCCCAGAGCCTAAAATGAAGGCCCAAGTGGAGAAAATCAGGAAACTATTTTAACTATTGCTAGTGCTACCAATACTCACATTGCTTGATACTTGATTTTATATACATTTTATTGCTTCAAATAAATTAAGGGCCTTATTGAACTCTCTGCAAATACAAAGTAAGAGTTTTCATTGGGATGTGTCTTTTTTCATGGTGATCATGGTGCCATATTGATTTTTAATTGTATATACCTTAAGCTTGAAATTATATATGATCAAGATATAAGACAGACTGAGTGCAACAGAAGTCCAAATTAGTCATGTACCAGGTTTCATCCCTTAGCTGGTATAATTGATTTAAATTAAGCTGGAAATTTCAAGCAGTTGCTGAAATATTTTACATTTCAGGAACACATCTGTGAAGTTATGCAGGAAACAGGATTGAAACTGACTTGCAAAATGGATCATGGTTCTAGGTTCTAGTAAGGTTAACCATAACAAACTTCCAACTTTGTTATTTCACGAGTTATTCAATTAATTACATAATTAGAAATATTTATCTTATACATTGCCAACCCTGATACACTTATATATGCTTGATATTGATTTCCTTAACATAGTAACGTCAGGAGTCAGCTGTAAAGAAACAGTCATTTATTGCAAAAAGCAAAGTAGAACAAAAGCACAAGCCTGTGGTGAACACAAAGCGGTTCAAATGGGACAATTACAATAATGGACCCACTCAGGTGCTTGCTTTTCCAGAGATCAGTACACAAGCTCCATCTGGTAAGAAATTACCGATCACCAGGGAACTCATATTTCATAAGACCTACAGGGAGTGATTTCCCCTTCCGTGCCAGCTGGGTACCGCAGGGGCTGGCGTGTGTTATAAACCCTTACAATCACATTTTGATTTAATGTTTTAAGTTTTCTTTGGACTTTGATTTCTGTTTGGACCGTCCCCCCTTCCTTTTTGGGAGGCTACCCCTTTTAATTTGTGCCTAAGTTAATTTGAGTTTATTTACTCATTGGGTACGTAAAAGAACTACTTTACGTAGTGATTTCCCCATGCAAGTCCTAGGGGGGCTATCACACTTAGCATTTTGTTTATATGCATTTTTGGGACTTCCATTGCTAATCAATCAATAGTTACAGCTGAATGGATTGATAGGCCATTCTCAGAGGGCAGTTTATAGTCAACCAAATGGGTCTGGGACTGGAGCCACAAATAGACTAGATCAGGTAAGAATCACATGTTTCTTTGCATGGAGGACATTCATAAACCATTTAGGTTCACCAGATGGATTATATTTCCTATTGTAAACCATTTTTCTCTCTTTGGTAACTTTTCATGTTATGGCATTTCTATTTATTCTAACAAGGCAGTACCGAAATTAAACAGGACCTAGCTTAAAGTATTTGTGTATTTTAAATATTCGATTGAAATGGCAACATTTAAACTTGTAGAGGTATTGTATAACTTCTTACCTTCTATGATATTGAGATTTACTGTACATCTGGCCTCTCCATATTCATTTGACACAATGCACTTATAGGGACCAGCATCCTCTGCAGTCAGTTGGTTAACCTTAAATAATAATACACATAGTTTCATACATTTCTCTCTCAAAAACTCAAATCTATTCCATGCACCATATTCCCCATCCAAATGGTCTTAGTGTAAACTTAGAACAGTAGTTCTCAAACCAGCATTTTGTAATGACTTCAATCAGGCCATTGAAGTTAGCCTACTGGAGTATGAACTCCCTGATTAAGGATCCTTCCATGCCGACTGAGCACTGCAGGGATTGGGATGTATTATTGACCCCTTTAATCACAATTTAATTTGATGTTTTAAGTTTCCTTTTGGCTTTGTCTTTTGTTTCGGGTGATGCCCCTCCTTTTAGGGAGCTGCTCTTTTTGACTTGTCCTTAAGTTAGTTTGATTTTGTTTAATTGGTTCGACACGGTATGCCTGATGAGACCTAACTGATGGACCAAACAGGAAGCCTCATGCTTTCTATTTAAAGCAGGTGTGTCAGTCTCTCTGCCTACAACAAAAGATATCCCTGATTAAGGATCATCAGCTGTTTCTGTAGTGTAGTGATTGTCACACTTGTCTCACACGTGCAAAGTCCCTGGTACATTAAAATATATCCCTGATTAAAGATCCCATCAAAAGATGTTCATGATTAAGGATCCAATTGATGAACCAGTTGCCTTGTACTTAACTTGGAGTGTCAATTCCACTGACACCCCAAGATAGACAACTAACTATTAGCACTCTGTGTACTATTGTTAGAATTTATAAATAAAGGGATTTTGGTGAAGGGACTTCTGCCTCTGAAGATTGACTACAGTTTATAACTAACAAAGTAATGGTTGGGAATTTGGTGCAGATGGAAAAATGAACACCTATCAAAGTTAGATATTGGGCCAAAATTCCTCAGAGTGGTAGTTAACATTGGATTGCCATTTCATACCCAGTTACTACAATTCTTAAGTGCCTGACTTGCCTGATCTCCCTAACTCCGGCTGGGTGAGATGCAGGCGGTGCAGCATTTCCCTGCATCCAGCATCAGAGTCCAAAAGAAGCAGAGTGAGGGAGGATATGACCACTCATTACAGGCAAGGAGCTGGGGTCAGACATGGGGAAACACAGTTAGATAGCAGGAGGGAATCGTGCATTAGAAGTATCAGACATCAGACAGACATTGGGGTTGGGGGCAGAGGGGTTTAAGACAGGATCAAATATCATGGAGGCTGTGTGGGTCAGACACTGATGGTGGGTGGGAAATTGGATATGGAGGTGTGTGTTGAGTGTTGGGACAGGTTGAGAGGATATGCAACCAGGTCAGGAGGTTAGGTCAGTTTTGGGAAGGGGAAGGTGGGGGTTGAGTGAGATTGAATCTTCGGAGGTCAGGGTTGGGTGTATGGGGGTCATAGGGAGGCAGTGTCCAGATAGGTTGGGTCAGATGGTGAAGTTGAGGGGAGCAGTCCCCTTTGGGTTCAGGAGTATTGATGTCTCTGTGTGGGGACCAGACAGCATCTTTAAAATAATTAATCTGAAGCTAGAACTGCTTTTATTTCCTCTATCTCATTGTAAGTCCTCATTAGCATAACACTGGCAGAGCCACTGGAAATCATTTGGTTGGATGGTTTCCAGTGTAACATAATTGTCCAAGGGAAGTGAGCGCTTCTGGACAATTGCTGGGTAAACCCTTATCAGGGAACTTGCTACGTAACAAGAGAATGAGGTTCATTTTCTTCTGACTGGGAAGTTTCAGACAGGTTAGAGTGACCTCACCTTCTGACACATATTTGATAATGAAGCAGTTCAACATTGGCAGATACCTTTTCAATATAGTTTGGGCTGCATTTGGTGCGTTAACTGGTTCTGAGTTATAATTGGCGAAAGAGGTGTGGAATTTGCAGCTATTATTGGGTGGAATTTTGCACTCTGTGCACAGAATGCTGGTTCTCCAGTTGCACAGCTGAAATTTCTCTCTAGATTCTCTGGCACTCTGGGCAGGGTGGGAGCTATGATGTGAAAATGCTGGCGTTGGAGTGGGTAATCATAGTAAGAAGTCTCACAATACCAGGTTAAAGTCCAATAGGTTTGTTTGGTAGCACAAGCCACTAGTTTTCCGGGCACCACCCCTTCATAAGGAGCTGGGCAGTGCCTGGCATGGGTGCCCTGGAGAGTCTGATCCAATCTGCACTGAAGAAATATTCCACCCTCCACATCCAACCCACATGGAAACAGGACCTCCAAACCCCCACCCCCCAAACATAAACATGTAACAACCTCCTATACATGGAAGTCTAATTGGGGTCTCCAGGTACTGCCCTTGACAGGGTCAGATTTGTACTACCAGGATGATGGAGCTATACCAAGACACTGCCCGAGCATATCCTCTCTTTCCTTACGGACCAAAAGTACAGACTGAGATTGAATAAACGTCACCATCCTGTGAACTGTGTTTGCAAATTTGAATTACTTTCCATAGCTGATGATGTTACTAATTGAGACACTCAGTGGCTACATACGGAGCTCTAACAGAAATCTATGTTGGATGTCTGATGTGAGGGAATACTTTAATACCATTCATCATCAACATTTCAGACTGATTGATTTTCCACTCAAGGACTCTTTAGGAAGAGTCATACCAGGAAAACTAATTGAATTTTTTTTTTGCTTATATACCCAATTCAATCCAATCAATGTCCAAATCCAATCTCAGTAAATGAGACATTCCGATCCCAGCTGACAATACAGGTCTCTCACCTCTTCGGCTTGATCGACATGATCCAAGCTGATTGGAATAGGTATTGCACCTTCTCCAAGGCTGGATCTCATTTACATCTTAGCCGAAATGCTGAGATGCTGCTTTAAAAAGTTGCTTAAAATGAAGCCGCAATATAACCTTATGACTTCAACCAAGTATAGGATGTCGATACTACACTTATTCTTATCTTAGCCAAAAGGCTGAGAAGCGATACATAATATGATATATAGCCAGATGGGTGTACAGTCCTTACCTGCAGAATATGATCACTCATAACTGTGTCAAAATAGATCTTATGCTTGTTACTATTTTTGAGTTCTTCTGTTTTAAAGTTCCAGACTATTGTAGGCTCTGGATTTCCTCGAATAGCGACTTTAAAATTAGCAGTTTTACCTTTTAAAGAATAATTAACACAAAAATGTTAATGAATTCATTTCCAAACCAGAAAAAAAGGTGGAGGTGTCACTACAGTTCGTAAATAGTGAATTCATCAGCCCCTTCATGCCAGGAAGGACATTTATAAATACATACAAAAATAATCAGGCTTATTAGTTTACAGATGGCTTTGTTTTTGTTTCCTCTTCTTGATTAGGGGAACTAATCGAGTGTTAGGGTTCTTTCATTCTTCGGTAAGGCCAATACTTTTGCTCATCTCTAGTTATCCTTAAGAAGGACATAAATCAGAGATCGCAGTGAGATGGCACAGTGGTTAGTACTGCTACGTTACAGCATCAGGAAGCTGGGTTTGATTCCTGGCTTGGGTCACCATCTGTGCAGAGTCTGCATGTTCTCTCCATGTCACCATGCGTTACTTCCCTGTGCTCTGGTTTCTATCCACAGTGCGAAAGATGTGCTGGTTAGGTGCATTGGCCGTGCTAAATTCTCCCTCAGCATACCCGAATAGGCGATAAAGTGTAGCAACTAGGAAATTTTCACAGTAATTTCATTACAGTGTTAATGTAAGCTTATTTGTGATTAATAAATTTATTCAATGCATTGGGCAAGAGTTCCCATTGTTATGATACCCAGTTACACTATCGTTTAGCTAGGTTTTGGAGAGTAAAGATATTCTTTTGTTGGAGCCATGAGGACAACTAACGGAAACGTCGTGTGACAGAGTTCTCAATTGTTGCTTTTTTGCTACCATTGTGTGATTAAAAATATAGGGCAAAGTACTGTCACTAGTAAAGAACCCCCAATATCAGGTTACAAACCAGGTTTGGTGACCAGTAGAAAATGAAAGTGAGTTTGGTTAAAATCATTCAATTAGTAACCAAGGCGGAATTCTCCCATCCCGCTCGCAACTGAAATTTTAACAAGGAAGGTGCAGGGAACATGAAACTCCATTGATGGTCAAGCAGGAATTTCTGGCTTTCAGGAATCAACGAGGCCAGAGAATTCCACCCCAACAATGTGGAAGCTGGAAAAATGTGTAAACCTCTGGACCATACCATTTAACTGACTTCTTAACAGGCTCATTTGCCTGTTCACCATCAATTAGTGTGCTGTCTATCTAGCAGCCTAGCCATCTCCAGGAAACTTCAAAGGCTGCCAAAGATTGTTTCCGGACTGTGTGTTCCCTCCCTTCACAGCTCACATGGTTCTCAGTCCTTTGACCACAGTGTAAGAAAATTCTTACAGCACAAATTTTTAAAATTCTTTTATTGGATGTGAGTATCACTGGCAAGACCATCATTTTTTGCGCTTGAACTGGTTGCTTGTATGACAAAGCTCAGTTCAAAATCAATCACATTGCCGTGTTTCTAGTGTCACATGCAAACCAGATCAGATGATTAGGGCCAGTCATAGATAGCAGTGGGAAGTTGTGCGTGGAGCCTGAAGAGATTGGCGAGGCACTGAATAAATATTTCTCTTCGGTATTCACGCAGAGTGCTGGAAATGTAGCTGTGGAGAGCACTGAGGTACAGGGTTGCAAATTGGGGAGGATTGTAGTAGATAGGGAGGATGTGTTAGAAATTCTCGAGGGTTGGAAGTTGGATAAGTCCCCTGGGCCGGACGGGATTTACCCTAGGATTCTCTGGGAGGCAAGAGAGGAGATTGCAGAGCCTCTGGCTCTGATCTTCAGGTCCTCGTTGGGTACGGGTGTGGTTCCGGAGGACTGGAGGATAGCGAATGTGGTCCCATTGTTTAAGAAGGGGAAGAGAGACCTTCCAGGGAATTATAGGCCAGTGAGTCTTACTTCTGTTGTGGGCAAGGTATTGGAGAGAATTATTAGGGATAGGATTTATAGTTATTTAGCGAGAAATGAATTGATTGGGGATAGTCAGCATGGTTTCGTGAAGGGTAGGTCATGCCTTACTAACCTCATTGAGTTTTTTGAGAAAGTGACCAGAGCGGTGGATGGGGGTAAGGCGGTTGATGTAGTATATATGGACTTTAGTAAGGCTTTTGATAAGGTGGCCCATGGAAGACTTCTACAGAAAATGCAGATGTGTGGAATAGAGGGTGATTAGCTAATTGGATTAGAAATTGGCTGGCAGATAGAAGACAGAGGGTGGTGGTTGATGGGAGATATTCATCGTGGAGTTCGGTGACGAGTGGTGTGCCTCAGGGTCTGTTTTGGGGCCCCTGCTGTTTGTAATTTTTATAAATGATCTGGATGAGGGTATTGAGGGATGGATCAGTAAATTGGCAGATGATACTAAAGTTGGTGGTGTGGTAGATAGTGAAGAGGGGTGTTTTAGTTTACAGAGTGACTTGGACAAGTTGCAGAGCTGGGCCGAGAGGTGGCAAATGGAGTTTAATGTGGAAAAGTTTGAGGTAATGCACTTTGGCAGGAACAATAAATGTGTAGAGTATAGGGCTAATGGTAGGCTCTTAATAGTGTTGAGGAACAGAAGGATCTTGGTGTATGTGTCAATAGATCCCTGAAAGTAGGCAGTCAAGTGGATAAAGTTGTTAAGAAGGCATATGGAGTCTTAGCTTTTATTGGTAGGGGGATTGAATTTAGGAGCCGCAGCATCATGTTGCAGCTGTACGAAACTCTAGTGCGGCCGCACTTGGAGTATTGTGTGCAGTTCTGGTCGCCACATTATAAGAAAGATGTGGAGGCATTGTAGAGGGTACAGAGGAGGTTTACCAGGATGTTGCCTGGTATGGAGGGCAGGTCCTATGAAGAGAGGCTGAGGGATTTGAGGTTGTTTTCGTTAGAAAGGAGGCGGCTAAGAGGGGACCTAATCGAAACATATAAGATGATTAGAGGTTTAGATAGGGTGGACACTGATAGCCTTTTTCCTAGGATGGAGAAAGCTAGCACGAGGGGACACAGCTTTAAATTAAGGGGTATGAGTTATAGGACGGATATCAGAGGTAGGTTCTGTACTCAAAGAGTGATTAGGGAGTGGAATGCCCTGCCTGCAGCTGTTGTAGATGCGCCAAGTTTGGTGGCGTGTAAGAGGTTAGTTGATAAGTATATGGATGGGAAGGGAATGGTTTAGTTAGGAGGGGCATTGCTTTTTATTTTGGTCGGCACAACATCGAAGGCCGAAGGGCCTGTTCTGTGCTGTATTGTTCTATGTTCTATGTTCTATGATGATGGCAGATTTCTTTTTCCCAAAGGAAACCTGATCTGTTTTTTTTGCCAACAATATTTTTATGGTCATCATTAAACTTTTAATTTTTTATTGAATTCAAATTCCACATTTGGGATTCAAATGCAGAACGTTACCTGTGGTCTTTGGATTAGTAGTCTAGTGAAAGCACCACTAAACTTCCACCTGTGTCAACTCTTTGAGATAAGTATTAGTTCCATTCCTTGTGGCAACACTACAGACAATGCAATCCAGACCATAATGATTCCCTGCAATGATTTTTTTTTTAACCTCATCTCTTTGCTGAATCTTTTGTCAATAATCTTGAATCTGTGTCCTCAATTTACTAAAATCCCTGCCAGTTTCATTTCAGCAATGTCAGGAAAGCTGATGGCTTTGTGTTATTGTCACTGGATTAATAATTCAGAAAGTCAGGATAATGCTCTGAGAACCCAGGTTCAAATCCTACTATGGTGAAATTTGAGAGCAATTTTTAAAAAAAATCTTAAGGCTAATGATGATGACCATTGTTGGTTGTTGTAAAATCCATCTGACTCACTAATCTGCTGTCCTTAGTTGGTCTGGTCTAGCCTACATGTGATTCCAGACCACAGCCATTTGGCTAATTCTTAAATATCCTCTGAAATGACATAACAAGCCAATAAACTGAAGCGTAATTAGGAATGAGCAACAAATGCCAGCGACGTCCATGTCCCATGAAATAATTTTTAAAAATAACAACTTTAAGTACTTCATAAAATAACAAATTCCCCTTAACTTGTTCTGTTTTAAGGAGAACAACATCAGTTTCCCTCATCTCTCTCTGCTCTATCATACTCTGCAACATGCAATGAAGCTGGCTGAGCTGAGATGACCTCCTCAGAAGTAAGTCCCAGTCTACTTGTCTTCAGGGTCAGGCCAAATCCCAAAATTCAGATTTATAGTCTCAGTTTCACAATAGTTATGACCTCCAAATAACATTGCATCCCCACAAAATTGGGTGCGGGAATGTACTCCAAAGGTAAGTTTTAAGTTTAAGTTTTGAGTTTATTTATTAGTGTCTTAAGTAGGCTTACATTAATACTGCAATGAAGTTGCTCCAAAAATCCCCTAGTCATCACACGCCAGTGCCTGTTCAGGTACACTGAGGGAGAATTTAGCATGACCAGTACACCTAAACACCACATCTTTCAGTCTATGGGAGGAAACCATAGCACCAAGAGAAAACCCACACAGACACTGGGAGAACATGCAGGATCCATTGTGATCCACGGAATTGAACCCAAGGTCCCTGGTGCTGTGAGACAGCAGTGCTAACCACTGTATTGTCATAGACCATAGAGGATTACAGCATGGAAATAGATCCTTCGGCCAACTTGTCCATGCTGCTGTTTTTTAACCACGTAGTTAGTCCCAATCACCCATGTTTGGTCTACATCCCTCTTTACCCATCATACCCATATAACTGTTTAAATGTTTTTTAAAAGACAAAATTGTACCTGCCTGTACTACTACCACTGGCAGTTGGTTCCAGACACTCATCACCCTCTGTATGAAAAAAATTGCCCCTCTGGAACATTTTTTATCTCTCCTCTCTCATCTTAAACCTATTCGCTCTAGTTTTAGACCCCCCCCGACCTCTGAGAAAAGATATTGATGATCTAGCTGATCTGTGTCCCTCATTATTTAAGAGACCTCTGTGAGATCAATCCAAAGTATCCTATGCTCCAGGGAAAAAAATCCCAATCTATCCAGCCTCTCCTTATAACTCAAACCATCAAGTCATGGCAACACCCTAGTAAATATTTTCTGCACTCTTTCTATTTTAGTATTACCCTTTCTATAATAGGGTGACCAGCACTGTATAAGTATTTGAAGTGTGGCCTTATCAATGTTTTGTATAACTTCAACAAGATGTCCCAATTCCTGTATTCAATGTTCTGACCAGTGAAATTAAGCCAAATACCTTCTTCACCAGTCTGTCTACCCGTGACTCCACTTTCAAAGAGCTATGAACCTGTATCTCTTGACTCTTTGTTCTGTTACTCTCCCCAACACCTTACATTAATTAAATAAGCTCTGCCCTGGTTCAATCTATCCCCAACACCATTACCATTATCTGAGCAAGTCCTACCATGGTTCGATGTACCAAAATGCATCATCTTGCATCTTTTCTAAATTAAACTCCATCAGCCATTCATCACTCCACTGAACCAGTTGTTCAAGATCCCATTGCAATCCTAGATAACCTTTTTCACTGTCCAGTATGCCACCGATCTTGGTGTCATTTACTAACTTACTAACCATGCCTCTTAAATCCTGATTTAAATCGTTAATATAGATAACAAATAACAGTGAACCCAGCACCGATCCCTGAGGCATACTGCTGGTCACAACTTGCTTCAATCATCCCTGTCTTCTGCCATCAAGGCAATGTTATATCCATTTGGCTACCTCACCCTGGATCCCATGATATTTAACCTAATGCAACAACCTACCATACGGTGTTACCTTATCAAAGTCTATGTAGACAACATCAACTGCACTGTCCTCACCTTGTTCAAGGTTATTCCTTCAAAAACTCAATCAAGTTTATGAGACATGATTTTCCACTCATATGCTGACTGTCCATAATCAGTCCTTGCCTCAGGACATCACAATTTATTTCCTTTAGTTCTCGAATATCCATGCCTTTCTCAGCAGTAAATACTGATGAGAAATATTAATTACAGATCATGCCGCCCAAAGGTGCTGCAAAGTTGAGGCACCTTTGAACATTAGGACAGTTAAGGTAGATGATTTCTATTTAGTTCCTTACCCTCTTGCATGGTCAGTGGGATTGGTCTGCGTGTAATATCTGGTCCGCAACATCCTTTTGGGATATTTTCTGTGAACTCTGTTAACATAACTCCTGGAGTTGATGATCGCTTTGTTTTGGCACCTAGAGTGTTTTAGTAAAAATAAAACTAGTTTTGTTACAGAGGAAAAGTAACCTTTCAGTTTTTGTCTCAAGATTCGGATTATTAGGAAACACTTGTAACTACAGAAAATGCTATATTAATTTCCAAAGATACTATTCATGATTTATAAAGAGTTGCTGTTAATTAGAAGCAATAGGGGAAATTTTCCACTCCCATTTTGGAGGTTGGGGGGGCGGGGTGTAGGGGTTGGGGGGTTGATTCTGCAGCACGAGTGGTAAATCCCCTGAGGGTCCCAAAATCTGGATTCCTTTTAGTGATTCTCCCTGTCCCAAAGCTCCCCCCCCCACTTCCCAGGAGGTACCAATGGGCAGTGTCTGGAGAGTCCAGGGCCAAGGCTATGTGCCAGGAGGGGATCTGCTGAGAAGGTCATATGACCTAGGTAACCAATCATGGACCAGGGTGGGGGATCACCCTATCAAGTTTGGGCATTTGTATCAGTTTGATCCTGGAAGATGGCTGACAGCCATGAGGCTGCAAGCCTCTGTCTGATAGTTGAATGTAAATAAATGTTATAGTTGTTGTTTAGCTGACCTGAACAGAAATTATTATGGATAGACTTGCAATTTAGACAAAAACTATGGAATTATTTAAGGGACAATTGGATATGATAGGGGTTAAGTATTTTACAGGAAGGATCACCTTAAGTCACATTCAAATGCATGCCATCTCATGTAGTAAATGCTCATTCTAAATTCAATGTATCCGCTATCCCCCCCAATCCATTACTTTGTCATTTGCATTCCCCCTACAATCTAATGAATTGGAATTTACTTAAAGTCATGGGTGGGATGCATGACCCAAAACCAGAAAATCCTGCCCAATCCCAAGGGACCTTTAAATGGTTCGCCTAATTTACTGTCTCACCGGCTATGATTCTTGCGTGGGGCGAGATGGGAAACTTTTTGCCCAGGTGTTTAAAGGATCCTGTGTTCCCACTGAATAGTCTATGATAGTAAGTCTAATGATAAACACTTGCTGAAACGTTGCTGGCATTACAATGGCAGGATTTTACAGTCCTGCCAATGGTGCGCCTACTGCAGTTTCCCAGTGGCGAGAGGTCTGTTCATCAGGAAACTCCATTCCCGTCACCAGAGAGTGGTGCGCTGCTTCCTGCCACCACAAAAACACACAACGGGGATGAATGATTGATATTAATTGTGTACTGATGCAAAGTGGTTTCAGATGAAAAGTGTCTGCAAAGTGTAACCAACAAATCAGATAAGTAATTTGACTTCAGATTGGCACAACATAGGGAACTGGACATTGGTGCAAATTTTCCCATTCCGCCCATCAGAGGACGCAGGCTGGACCATTGATCTCCATTGGTTTTGTTGATCTCAGATGGATTTTCTGGTTTCGGGACTGGAAAATCTCACCCAAAATCTCCAAGTTGTCGTCCCAGTGTTTGAAGCTGTAACTCCAGCCAATTACAAAATCCCAATTTAAAGATGTCCAAAGTGGACATTTGACTTACCGCAAATTTGTTAAATCTACATGCTAATCTATTTAAGCACTAATCAAAAGCAAATATTCTTATCCATGGTTCCATAAAGCATTACCTGGTCTGGTGCTATTCGTTGATGGATTCATTTTCTTGTCCATGTTTGGCTTCTTACTCTCCACTTAATGATTGTAAAGTCAAAGCTGTTAATTGGGAGAACATGGTACAGATTAATATTGTACTTATATGTCTGTGACTTTAAAGTTTTACCCATTGAGACTAACGTAAAAGGTGACTATGTGAAGGTATATATTTTTTAAATTGTACATACATTTACTACATTAATTCTCATAATGTATAAAATTTGTATTCTGAATCATGTTTTTTTTCTGGACTACTCAGAGAGGTAGGTGGAATTGGAGCAGTTTTTTTTTTGGTTTAACATTCAAATGCATGCCATCTCATATATAAATGCTCATCGTAAATCCAATGTATCCACTATTCATAATTCGGTGTCTGAGAGTGCTATATGTTACTGCACCAAACATTGCTGTATAGACAAAAACACTGTCTCAATGATTGGTTAAATAATAGAAATTTAATTCAAGATAAGACTTTACCTATTTTTTTCATAGAATCACAGAATCCCTGTAGTGCAAATGAGGTGTTCTGGTCTCTGGTTCTGGAGACCAGAACACCTCATTCGCCTGACGAAGGCACAAACACTGAAAGCTAGCAGATTTACTACCAAATAAATAGGTTGGATTTAAAATTGGTGTTGCCAGACCTCTTACTGAGTTTACCCCAGTCCAACGCTGGCATCTTTACATCGTGCATAAGGAAGCCATTCGGCCCATTGAGTCTGCACTGACTTGTCAACAGAACATACCATCAATTCCTGTAACCTTATTATTTACCCTGGTAATCTCCCTAATCTACACAAAGGAGTGAATAAGCATGACCAATCCATCTAACTTGCACATCTTTGGACCATGGATGGAAACAGGAGCACTTGGAGGAAATATACACAGACTCAGAGAGAACATGCAAACTGCATAGTCACCAAGGCCAGAATATAACTTGGATCCGTGGCACTGTGAGGCAGCAGTGCTAACCGTTGTCACCATTTTTCTCCCCAGTTTATTACTATTGTTGGCAATATACCAGAGTCAGTTGTTCATACAGCTGTTCAGTTTGTTGATTTAATGTTAACTAAAGGATATGCTTAAAAAAATTCCAACAAAATAATTAAAAAATGAATGAACGAGATGCCATGTTGTAATTGTTAATTGCCAGTGTCAGGTTGGCAGTAATTTATCACATCATTAAAAAGATGCTGAAATTTGAACTGACAAGTTAACTTTCAATGGCAAGTTGGACATTGTGTCTACAATATGAGTATAGAAACATCATGTCACTCAATATATTTGAATGGGATGTTCTTCTTCTTAATCCATATAAAATCACAGATGTAAGTATTTAAATTTGAGCACAGGAGGAGGTGACACTGATCATTTTTCAGCTCTAAATCAGATTTATCTAACATAATCCTATGTCCCTGCTCCTTCCTCATATCAGTGCTGATCTACTTGCTTCTTCAACACTATGACAAAGTCAAAATATTAAAAATGACTTAAACTTATAAAATCCTATTGGTGGAAACGACAGGCATGGGCACTTACTTAATAAAACTCAATGGTCAGAATCTTACTACCATTTACACCGGTGGGATGTTTCCATCCCACCATAATGAATGAAGGTTTGGCTGACTGGGAAATTCTTTGACTTTGCTGAAGCAGGTTGTTCAATAGTTTCTACTCCTTGATCCAAAGGATGTCTGTTGATAGATCTTGCTCAGGAAGACAGAGGGTGGTGGTTGATGGGAGATATTCATCGTGGAGTTCGGTGACGAGTGGTGTGCCTCAGGGGTCTGTTTTGGGGCCCCTGCTGTTTGTAATTTTTATAAATGATCTGGATGAGGGTATTGAGGGATGGATCAGTAAATTTGCAGATGATACTAAAGTTGGTGGTGTGGTAGATAGTGAAGAGGGGTGTTTTAGTTTACAGAGTGACTTGGACAAGTTGCAGAGCTGGGCCGAGAGGTGGCAAATGGAGTTTAATGTGGAAAAGTGTGAGGTAATGCACTTTGGCAGGAACAATAAATGTGTAGAGTATAGGGCTAATGATAGGGCTCTTAATAGTGTTGAGGAACAGAAGGATCTTGGTGTATGTGTCAATAGATCCCTGAAAGTAGGCAGTCAAGTGGATAAAGTTGTTAAGAAGGCATATGGAGTCTTAGCTTTTATTGGTAGGGGGATTGAATTTAGGAGCCGCAGCATCATGTTGCAACTGTACAAAACTCTAGTGCGGCCGCACTTGGAGTATTGTGTGCAGTTCTGGTCCCCACATTATAAGAAAGATGTGGAGGCATTGGAGAGGGTACAGAGGAGGTTTACCAGGATGTTGCCTGGTATGGAGGGCAGGTCCTATGAAGAGAGGTTGAAGGATTTGAGGTTGTTTTCGTTAGAAAGGAGGCGGCTAAGAGGGGATCTTATTGAAGCATATAAGATGATTAGAGGTTTAGATAGGGTGGACAGTGATAGCCTTTTTCCTAGGATGGAGAAAGCTAGCACGAGGGGAACACAGCTTTAAATTAAGGGGTATGAGTTATAGGACGGATATCAGAGGTAGGTTCTTTACTCAAAGAGTGATTAGGGAGTGGAATGCCGTGCCTGCAGCTGTTGTAGATGCGCCAAGTTTGGTGGCGTTTAAGAGGTTAATTGATAAGTATATGGAAGAGAAGGGAATGGTTTAGTTTGGAGGGGCATTGCTTTTTATTTTGGTCGGCACAACATCGAAGGCTGAAGGGCCTGTTCTGTGCTGTATTGTTCTATGTTCTATGTTCTATGTTCTAAGGTTGTATTGTGTGGGGAGGGAATCAAGATGGAAGGGGGACAGTAGATTGTTTGAACAGATCATCATGGATTGGTAAATGAGCTGCAGCGTGGATAGTTTCAACCAACTTAGGGGATTTGTTAATCGGTGGCTGTGTGGTGAAGTAATGAGTGCAAGGGCAGGAAATCAAGGAAATGGTATTGAGCAGAGTATTCCAGGTGTGATGTGCATTTTACATAATATTGATTGACCATTAGATATGTATGTAATGACTTTCGACACAGTACTTTGCTATGCATCATGTTAGGGCAATTTCGACGTCAGAGCCCACAATTAATTCTTGTGGCACTCTAATAATTATGTCCTGCATTTCCAGAATGGCCCATTAATTCCTAACCTCCTTTTTCTGTACATGAACCAAACATGACTCCCTGTTAATAGGTTACCCCTATTCATAGAATGCTAGCATTACAATCTTTGGTGTGTTATCTTATCCAATGTCTTCTGAAAGTTCAAATTTACTATGTTCACTGTAGCCCCCTTATCTACCCTGCTAGTGAAACCCTTATAAAGTTCTAATAGATTTATCAAACACCATTTCCCTTTTGTAAAACTGTGCAGCCTTTATTTGTAGAAGCCAAAAACATAAGGTACGAACAGGAGGAAGCCATTTGGCCCTTCAAGCCTGCTCCACCATTCATTGCGATCATGTTTGCTCATCCAGTTCAAAAGCCTAATCCTGCTTTTTGCTCATATCTTTGATACCCTATGCCCCAAGTTCCACATCCAGCCATCTCTTGAATACAACTACATCACTTCATGATTTTTCAACTGCCCTGTTAAGAGATCCTTTAAATATTCTTGTACTTTCCTTATCGATGTCAGTCTAACAAGATTCTGGTTCCATATTTTTGCTCTCACTCCTTTCACAAAGAAATGAGGTCATATTTGTTATCTTCCAACAAGTATCTTCTCCAAGGAACTTGGAGAATGCTGACAGAGCAAAATCAATGCATCCATTATCTTTTAAATTCTAGCATATTTATTAAGTAGTTTAGGTGGCTTTTAGTGCCATTAGCTCCTACAGTATTTTTCTCTTACTAATATTAATTGCCTTACATTCCTGATTCTCAGTAGATCCTTAGTTCCCCAGAATTTCCCATATATTCTTTGTGTCTTCCACAGAAATCAGAAAATAATTGTTCAGTGTCTCTGCAATTCTTTCACTCTCTGTTGTAATTTTCCTGTCTCTGCCTTTAAGGGACACCATTTACATTTTCAAACCTCTTCATTTTAATATGCTACTAAAAGTTCCAATGGGTGAGATTTTCTGTCCACACCTGCTCCAACGCCGGAAAATCCTGTCTGAGGTCAATAGACATTTGGATGATTCGCCCCTGCTTGCTACGATTCTCATGGCAGGTGAGACAGGAAATGTTTTTAAAGTTTATTTATTTATGAAGTTACTGTGAAGTCCCCTAGTTGCCACATCCAGTTCCTGTTCAGATATATCAACGGAGAATTTAGCATGACCAATGCTCCTAACTAGCACCTTCAGATTATGGGAGGAAACCAGAGCACCTGAAGAAAACTCACATGTACACACATAAAGAACATACACTCTCCAGACATACAGTGATCCAAGCCAGGAATTGAACTCAGGTCCTTGATGTTGTGAGGCAGCAATGCTAACCACTGCGCTACTATGCCAGCACTACATCTCTATTTAAAACAACAGGAAAGCAACACAAAAAAAAACTTCTTCCAAATCTTTCAATGAATTAAATATAACCTCTTCATGTGACATGCTTTAAAGAAATGCTCGTAACAAAATTAATTTAATTTTATTATTATTAATTTGACAAGAATCAAATAATGGAAATGTGCTTAGAGAATATGAATCTGTTGAGGTATTTTAGTTCTGTGGGTTGGCAGCAGTTAATTTAAAAATCTAAATGGTAAATTATAATTGTAAATAGTAAGTTCTTGAGAATTTCAACATCCTCATGAAGGATTTTTGAGAACTAAACTGTTGTTAATTTGTTCTACTATTTGACCGATTTCCCCTTCTGCTATGGTTCCAGATGTTTTCAATTAGGGGTATAAAACTTGAATAGAATCTTACAAGACCACCCTGCATACAAGCACCCCAAATTAAAACAATAGAATCATTGAAGAATCGCAGACTTCCTGCTAGGCTGAAAGGGGCCATTGGGCCCATTCAAGTCTGCACCAACAACAATCCCACCCAAGCCCTATTCCCACAACTGTATATTTTATCCTGCCAATTTCCTTGATACTAAGAGGCAATTCAACATGGCCAGAGTATTTTACCCAGGCCCTCTCCTCGCCTTATCCCCATAACATTTATCATTACTAATCCATCTAATCTACACATTGTGTGACACTAAGGGGGGAAATTGAGCCTAATTGCACATTTTTGGACTGTGGAAGGAAATCCGTGCAGACACGGGGAGAATGCGCAAACTCCACAAAGACAATCACCCAAGGTCAGAATTGAAACCAGTTCCCTGGAGCTGTGAGGAGCAGTGCCTCCTTGCTATCCTCTAATGTATATGTATACAAAATAACTTAAAAATCTAGATATTGAATTAGCAGTTTTCAACATTTACAAATTCCCACAAAGTAATGACACACTCAACCAAATTAATGCTACTTATTTATGCCTATGACTTAAATACGTGAAAAAATTTAAGCTCTGTTTCAACTTTTAAACACAGTAAGTCTCACAACACCAAGTTAAAGTCCAACAGGTTTATTTGGTAGCAAACGCCACTAGTAGGACCTGGTGTTATGCGTCTTCTTACTGTGTGTACCCCAGCCCAACACCGGCATCTCCACATCATCAACAATGAAATATATAATTAAAATAATTCTACATTCCAAAGATATTCTGCAGCAAGGGGTTGTTAAATATTTTAAGACATAAACCTTTATGGAAATTTATAGATTTCATTACTTTTTGTTGAGATAGTATAGGAACCTTTTGATGTTACACAAATAATAAAACCACAGACAAACTGGATCATATTTACCCACTTATCCATACATCACTGTTTAAAATGCTATTGCAGCATAATACATCAACCCATTTATAAAGCAGATGTTCTTTATCCAAACCAGTTGTTCTGGAGCCATGTGTCAAGATGAAAATAGCAAAGATTCACAGTACGGGCAGAGGTGTAAATTCAGAGGAACACACTCCTTACTTCCTGCGACTTATTCTGCTTGTGGTCAATGTATTTGTTATTTATGCACAAAGATTAAGATGTGCTCTTATTTGTGGCTAATCCTATTTTCACACATTTTAGTACAAAATAGAAAATTATCCTGGCACTAGAACCCACACAATGTTCAGATTTTCACCCACACCCATTCTTGATTCAGTTGTAAAGGCTCAGTTGCAATCTGTTCAATGGAATCAATGTTGAACACAATTCAACTTTTATCCACTAGATGGTGCCATGCAAACACAAAACAAAGAGTCATCTTTAATATTCAACAAAATATATTTACCTAGTGCATTTAATATAATAAAATATTCTAACTCATCAGCACTTATATAATTTGCTTTAATGTTTTAAATATAAATGGATTAGTTAATGAGGTAGGAAGTCTCACAACACCAGGTTAAAATCCAACAGATTTATTTGGTAGTAAATGCTAGTACCTAATGAAGAAGCAGCACTCCGAAAGCTAATGGTGTTTGCTACCAAATAAACCTGTTGGGTTTTAACCTGGTCTTGTGAGACTTCTTACTGTGTTTACCCCAGTTCAATGCCAGCATTTCCACATCTTAGTTAATGGGGGACAGTAGCTTGGTGGAAGTGTTACTGGATGAATAATCTAGCGATCTAGACTCATTGCTCTGGAGACATGAATTCAAAATTTAAATTCAATTAATTAACTTGGCACAGATAAATAATTAGCTTATTGCTGCTACTTCACAGTGTCAGAACATTAGAACATAGAACATTACAGCGCAGAACAGGCCCTTCGGCCTTCGATGTTGCGCCGACCAATTATGAAAAAAGCAATGACCCTCCAAACTAAACCATTCCCTTCTCTTCCATAAACTTATCAACTAACCTCTTAAACGCTACCAAACTTGGCGCATCTACAACTGCCGCAGGCAGGGCATTCCACTCCCTAACCACCCTCTGGGTAAAGAACCTACCTCTGATATCCGTCCTATAACTATCACCCCTTAATTTAAAGCTGTGTCCCCTCGTGCTAGCTTTCTCCATCCTAGGAAAAAGGCTATCACTGTCCACCCTATCTAAACCTCTAATCATCTTATATGTTTCGATAAGGTCTCCTCTTAGCCGCCTCCTTTCTAACGAAAACAACCTCAAATCCCTCAGCCTCTCCTCATAAGACCTGCCCTCCATACCAGGCAACATCCTGGTAAAGGATGTCAGGGACTTGGGTTCAATCTAGTCTTAGTGTGAAAGTTAATTTATTAGTGTTACAAGTAGGCTTACATTCACATAGCAACAAAGTTTCTGTAAAAATGCCTTAGTCACCACATTCCAGCGCTTGTTTGGGTACACCGAGGAAGAATTTAACTCGGCTATTGCACATAACCAGCATGTCTTTCGGACTGTGGGAAGAAACTGGAGCACACGGAGGAAACCCATGTAGAGATTGAGAGGGCGTACAGAATCCACACACACAGTGACCCAAGCCAGGAATCGAACTCAGGTCCCTGCAATAAGGCAGCAGTGCTAACCACTGTGCCACCCCATTACTGATGTGTGCAGTTTGCATGTTCTTCTTATGTCTGCATATGTGAGGTTATGGGGAAAGGGCCTCGATGGGATTGTTGTCTTTGCTGGCTTGATGGGCCCAATGGCCTCTTTTTGCATTGTAGGGGTTCTATTCTTCTATGATTTCTTTTGTAATTTGGGGTGCTTGTATGCAATGCGGGCTTGTAAGATTCTATTCAAGTTGCTCAATTGTGATGATAATAAAAATAAAACAAGTAATCATAATTCATACTGTGGTTATGAATAACAATAAAATAAAAATAAAGTATACATTTATGAAAGGGTTGTGTAATAATGATCATTTCAGCTTACAAATAATTACAATATTTTGCAGAATAGAAATAAAAGGTCTACTGCACTCTGCATTTTGTATTAAACTCTGCACATCATTGGATGGAATCTTCTGGATGTTCATGCCAGCGGGATGTTTAGTTTCACCAATGGTACACCCTCACTTGGGTGGCCTAGCAATACATGATGTGAAACTGCATGTGGTCCATTGTTATAAAGAGCCATTATCATTAGCGTCCTTTCAGAGAAGAAAATCTGCCATCTTTACGTGGTCTGGCCTATCTGTGACTCCAGAGCCAGAGCAATGTAGTTGACTTTCAAATGCCGTCTGGAAAGGTCTCACTTCAAGAGCAACCAAGGATGGGCAAGAAATGCTGGCCCAGCCAGCGACACCTATAATCTGTGAATGAATAAATAATATTTAAGGTGAAATCCTATTGACAGCGACAGGGTCGGAAGATCCTGTTGCTGGCCAACAATGTGCTACTTCTCGCTGCTGAGAAACACGCGGCAGGGAGGTCAGAGAATCTTGCCCCATAAGTTTTCACTGTTCACATCCTATTTCTGATTTTTATGAACTAGGGTGTTCAGCTGTCTCATAGTATATTCATTCCATATCCTGTGCATGGAAATGTCAGTTCTGTTACTAATGATCAAATAAGTACTGTAGTATCACAAAAATCCAGCACTGCAGGTGAGGTACTGTCTTTACTTGCTCCTGCCTACATGTGACTTCAAACCACAAATTAATGTAGTTGAATTTTAACTGCTCTCTAGAACAGTTTTACGAGCCACTCAGCTGCTCAAGGGTATTTAGAAAGGGAAACAAATTGATGCCCTCATCAGCAACACTCACAAGCCCCCAAAAATGAAGCAACAAGAAAAGAAGGTAATAATTAAACAAGTCTACTCCACTATGATATATGCAATGGCCTAGATTTTGCCATAAGTGCTGAGGCGATAGTGACTTTCCTGACTTTAGTTTGAATCGGCACCAAGCCAAGGGGGTTTCAGGCATCTAGCAACATGCAGGGCAGGCAGCCAATCAAATTGAAGTATTCTCACAGTCAGAAACTCAGGAAGTTAAAAAGTTTTAAAAGTTTGTTTATGTAACAGTGTCACAAGTAGGCTTAGATTAACATTACTATGAAGTTACTGTAAAAATCCCCGAGTCACCATACTCCAGTGCTTATTCAGATATACTGAGAGAGAATTTAGCATAGTAGCACCTAACTAGCACATCTTTTAGACTGTGGGTGGAGACCAGAGAACTAGAGGAAACCCACACAGATGGGTAGGATGTGCAGAATTTGCACAGACTGTGAGCCGAGCCAGGAATAACCCAAGTCTCTGACGCTGAGAGGCAGCAATGCTAACACTGTGCCGCCATGCCACCTCAAAATGAACTGATTATCCTTCATTTTCCATCAAATTTCACAGAGATCAAATTAAATAATTGAAATGCATAAGATTAAAGCTAATTTTAAAAATGTGTTTTCTTTATAATAAGAATGGAAAACCTCTCATTCCAAAAATGTAAAAATATTTTTCCAGGTGCAGGGAGATGTGTTAGTTAGAAACTTAATACATAATTAGAAACACAATTACAGCTCAGTCATCAATGTATTTTGTAGGAACAATAACAGCATAAAAGGGCAAGTTCCCATCAGCACAGTGCTTTCTATTTTGAGTGTAGTCTGGGTGATTTCACACTTATGGAAACTTTTGGAATCATCAGTAGCAACTTCTGGATTTACACTTACAAAAACATGTACTTGTTTTTATCCTACAGGTGCTTTGGTCCACCTTGTTGTCTAACGAGGGGCATACACACGATGGGTCGTAAGAGGGCTGCTCTTGGATTTTTTTCGAGAGTATCCTAGTGCTTCACGTCGTTAGTGTACGCTTGACCTGGACCATTTGATGGGCAACACGACAGCTCAGTGACTATCGCTGTGCTGTGCAGATACATGGATTTGGGCCTGTGTCTGTGGGAATTTGCGCATTCTCCCCGTGCTTGCATGGGTTTTCTCCGGGTGCTCCGGTTTCCTCCCACATCCCAAAGATGTGCTCTTAGGCTAATTGGCAAAACAAATTCTCCCTAAATTGTCTCAAATTTGATTTTTAATCCATAGATCTATAAAAATAGACAGGGATCATAGGTAGAGGTGGGAACATTGGGGTGGCGGCGCGGGCTCGTTGGGCCGAAGGGCCTGTTTCCCTTACTGTTTTTTTCTTTGTACACAGTTAACTGAGCAATTGCAGATTCCAGAACTGGAACTCTCCAGCCTCGTACG
Source organism: Sphyrna mokarran (assembly GCA_024679065.1). Classification (NCBI taxonomy): domain Eukaryota; kingdom Metazoa; phylum Chordata; class Chondrichthyes; order Carcharhiniformes; family Carcharhinidae; genus Sphyrna; species Sphyrna mokarran. Next base: position 29,996,862 of record JAGIQG010000023.1, on the reverse strand, counting down.
CCCTACTACCCTTGTCAATGAGAATGGAAAATTTGGTACTCAGCCAAAAGTCTATTCACTGCAGCAGGACCGGAAAACCTCATATGTGGGCAAGGTTGGAGAATTCTGGCCTGCATGTTTCTGTCAGTTTTAGAGGATTAATGATGACAGATGCTAACAATTGAATCATTGTTTATATTTCAAAATCTAGACACTAGGTTTTCATTTAAATTCAAGTCTTTTCATTAACATTTCTTCAAAATCCTTCCTCTGAAATCTCAACAAATCTCAACACATTATTTACTCCCTAATAATATATGCTGTATATGGATGACACAATAAATCATTACCTGTCATTTTATTATAAGTATAAAATTATATTCTTTATTGAGTTTTTTTGCATAAGGCACACTTTTCTTTTGTTAACCAAGGAGCTTGGTAAATCTTTTACCCTGGGCATAATCTAAAACCTTTATACTATGCTTCTGAGCTATTCTGGGGATTGGGGTTTGGGTGCAGTGGGGTCTGGAAGAAGGGTTTAGGATGGCTGGAGAGGTTCAGGTTGGATTGGGTGGGGGTAGTTGGGTAGTAGTGGGGGGAATGGAAGGGTATTTTGTTGGGGGGGTAGGTGGGGTGTGGAAATGTCAAGAAGTAGTCAGCAGTGGGTGGTTTTGGGGAGTCGTTGGGGATTCAAGGGCTGGTGGGGGATTGGGGGGTGGTGGATGGGGAGGGTTGGCTATTTGTGAAGGGAGTGCACGGGTTCAATGTAGAGTCAGTAGCTGGAATTTCGCCAGCACACCTGCCCCAGAATTGCAGCGGATGCGGCTTGCAGAATAGAATTCTTCGTAGGCCTCGGGCGGGATTTTATGAGCCTCACCCAATTGAGATTAAGAACAAAGAACAAAGAACAACATAGCACCGGAAACAGGCCCTTCGGCCCAACGAGCCCGCGCCGCCGTCCTAACGTCTTAATGACATATAGGGACCAATTTGTAACCCAATCAGCCTAAGAGCACATTTTTGGGATGTGGGAGGAAACCGGAGCACCCGGAGAAAACCCACGCAACCACGGGGAGAACGCGCAAACTCCCGCAGACACAGGCCCAAATCCATGTGTCTGCACAGCAACAGTGATAGTCCCTGAGCTGTCATGGTGCCCATCAGATGGTCCAGTTTGTAAAGTATCGGCTGGTAGTATTGTAACACAAGAGTTAGAACTGAGTCCTTCTAACATTTTCTGGTTAACTAATCTACTTAGTGAGTCCAAACCATCCAAAATTGCTGACTTTAATCAGAGTTTCTGAATATTCCAGGCAAAAGCCAAACTAGGCAATTCTTGTAAGGCTCGTCGTGGAGTCTTCCGAGAGATCCCTCAGCATATTTTCCAGGGTACAACCTCGTGTAAATGGAAACTCTAGACTAATGGGTGCAATGAACTTTTCTCATCCGGTGGCTAGGTTTCTTGACCTTCAGATTTAACGACTAGAGAATCCCAATTTTTTCATGTCAATATGTTTTAGAAGTTTCTAGCAGCTTTGTTGCATCAATGTTCAAAACACAGCTCTACATTAAACCAGAGGAACTGGTCAAGCATAGAACAGTATCAGACTGTTTTTCTTTTTAAAATTTATGTTTTCATAGTTTGTGAGCGTTGCTGATAAGGCCATCATTTGTTACCCATCCATAAATGCCCCTGTGCTACAGAGTGTAATGATTTCAATCAGGCCATTGAGTTGGTCTATTGGAGTATGAGCTTCCTGATTAAGGACCCAATAAGGGAGTCTTTGCCTTGCACTTAACTGGCAGTGTGAGTCCCTCTGCCTCCTCATCCCAAAAATAGACTGCTAACTACGAGCGCTCTGTGTACTGCTGTTAGAGTTATAAATAAAGGGATTTTGGTGAAGTAATTTCCATGCAAAGACTTTCCATACACAGTTTATTGGGCCATTCCTGAGGGCACATGATCTAGGGTCACACATAGGCCAGACAAGCTAAGAGGTGGCAGATTTCCTTCCTGAAAGGATAACAGCGAACCAAATGGGTTATTGTGACAACATGGTCACCATATTGAGACTGGCTTTCAATTCCATAGATTATTAATTGAATTTAAATTCCACCAGCTGCCATGGTGATTCTGAAACCAAAACATATAGCCTGGGCCTCTGAATTACTAGATGAATGACATATCCGCTATACTACCATCTCTCTTAAATAAGGTCTTGCAATGGATTTGCTGGGCTTCCAGGTTTGGTTAGTAGTGGGTCACCATTTTCAACATTTTGCAATATACTGGGCACCAAAGAAATGACCTCAATTTGATGCAAACACTTTTTAAGCACGTTTTGCATCATTTATATTTAGCCGATATGTCACCCTTGAGATTCTGCCTGGTTGTGCTGTTTTTACTTTGGCACAATTCATTCCAAATTAGCATAAAGCATTTCAATCTTTCAGCATCTTTCATGCTTAGCACAAATCAAGATCTTTTCTTCGGCAGTCTTTCCAACCGGTTTGAAAACGTTGCAGGAAAAGAAGGCCCTGCCCACAAATCCCAGAACTAAAGCAACCATTTTGGATTTCTGTTATTTTATAACAATACAGCATGGGAAACAGGCCCTTCGGCCTGTCCATTTACAAGTCGTCAAGTAGTCTCTAAGATTACGTTTGTTCTTTGGTATCTAAGAAACTTACAGGCAATTTTTAAAAGCTTATGAATAATTATTTTAATCTAAATTACTAGAAAATTGATTACTATACATCAATGTAGCCAAGAAATGATTCTGTATAGTTTGTAGTGATTAGCATTGCTGCCTCACAGCACCAGGAACCCAGATTTGATTCTCTGCTTGGATCACATCAGTGTGGACTTTGCACATTCTCCCCATGTCTGCGTGGGTTTCCTCCGGATGCTCCAGTTTCCTTCCACAATCCAAAAGACATCCTGGCTAAATGCATTGGCCATGCTAAAATCTCCCTCAGTGTACTTGAACAGGTGCTGGAATGTGGCGACTAGTGGAGTATGGTAACTTTATGGCAGTGCTAAAGGAAGCCTCCTTGTGACACTAACACCTAATCTTCAAACTTTAAAGTAATTTTTAGTTACTTAAAATCAGGCCAGTCACAGGCAGTGGAATTGTGAGAAACTATTTTTAGCTTCATTAATCAAACTGTACCAAGATTACACTCTTAAACTGTTTCAAGGATTGTTTTTAAAGCAAAATTTTTATAAATCTACATTTTAAATCATTGCACTGGTTCGGGGCAGATTTTGAATTTGACAAAGTGAAAATGATTTTTGTTTTTCAAGAAGCGTGACATTTTGGATGTAATTTACTGTCAATGAAACCAATCTTTTAAAATCATATCTTATGAAAATAAACAAGTCGAGCAACACAAGCTTTCAATTTTCTGCTATATCTACTTTGTCTCATACTCATTTCTGTCATTTTTGCAAGTTAAACAAGGTTTTGCAAGGTTGCAATCATTAACTGGTTTATAGTTGTTGTTCTGTTTATCATATTCCTCCAACATAAAGAATGTGGCAGAAAATTAAATTGTTTCACAGCAACAATTATGTCAGTATTGAACTCATACAACCCTGGGAAAAAGAATATTTCACCAACCATTCAAAACAACTACTTACTAAAAGAGGCCACTTAAAGGAACATGCCATGATATGAATTGGAATTGATAAACAAATGCCACATGAAATTATTATAATGTACCAAGCTATTTCCTAAACCCACAACTACTTTAGTTCAGTCTGTCAAGATAACGTTTGAAAGGCACGAGTATTTTTGTTGCGCATTAATGCTCTCCTACATACCTTTCCCATGTGAAGTGCACGGCTTGCTTCTTGATAGACGAATGTGCTTGATCCCTAAGGGTTTCACACTTCAGTCCCCGGTAAATATCAACGTTTTGTAGACCTTGCCAAAACACTTGTCAGAGATATGAAGCAAGGGTTCTCAAATTTCTTCCAGCCATTGGCAGATAGTGTCCACTTTCTGCCTTTAACACCCTCACTGCTCACTAGGTGTACTGCAGCTGCTGACCTGGGAGTCGTGGTGAGCAGTCACAAGATGAGCTCCATGTGACTGGCTCCAAGGAGGTGCAACTTGTCTGCTTTGATATACATACACAGAGCTGTAATAAATTACAAATACTTTCTAATCTCTCCATCATTGGCGTGCACACTCTGTTTAAAATATTGTATATTAAGTTTTACAGGTTCTCAAGCAGTCTGGTAGGTATTTTGAAATGTGGCTTGTGACCATTATTTATTATGATTTAGTTATGATTTAGCATGTGAAAATGGCAGATTGCATTATGAGGGTAATCTTAACCTGACCTACCCAGCCAGCAGAACAGCATTTTCACCTGTTTAATGGTTTTTCTTCTAGAAGGATGGCTTTGGTTGTACCAGTCAGTATTTCTGTTTAGGGACTCCCCTCGAGGGGTGAGTAGCCATCTCTTAAAGTGATGTTGCCTACCTCTAAGGATCCATCCACAGATGTCAAGGCATAAGGTGAAGAGCTGTGGCTGCCTGCACCAGCAGAGGATGGAGAGGATCTGGTAGTTTCAAGGAAACTGGCGCACACACGGAGGAAGCACTTGTTGTGGTCACAGACCCGTTGGAAGTTGAGGGGGTAGAATCTCTTCCTGTTAATGAATCTAACTGGGCAATACTGGATGCCTTAGTGGCCGCACAGATGTTATCGATGCTGGTCTGTACCTGGAGGAATGATGGTGAAACCCACTGCCCTCTACGTCTATGTGGTTTTATTTGTCTGAATTGTATTGTCCAGCTTTAGCAAGTGGGGTATCAGTAATCTGCAAGATGCAGTGATATGTAACTGTTTACAGATGTCACCTCGGACTGCAGCTGATCATTAGACTGAAGCAGGAGTGAAGACGTCCAAGGTCATAGTGGCTTTGATAATGATAAGAAGTTCATGAGACAGTGCTGTGAGTTCTGAGATCTCCAGTGATCAGAGCACAGATATCTATGGCCACCTGCCTGGAGAGTTGCAGTCTTCTGTAACACTTTCTTTTGTTCATGTTGAGGTAACTCCTTTTTTGTAGCCCTATGCAGAGGGGAGGCTCTTTCTGGCCTTCCTGCCCTGATTCTTCTCTTGCCATTTCCCTGGGTCCTGGCTTTCTGATGAGGATGTAGCTACACCTCACCAGAGGGTCCAAAATCTGAGCATCTTCTGCCAATTATCATTGCTGCATTGTATTCAGGTGGCTAATTTCCTTATATCCCACTCTTATGGCCCTGAAATGCCAGGAAGGCAACAATCTCTTTCACTGCCCAATCACTTACTGCATGCTCTGCTCGGTCCCTGTACTGCATCAAGGGCATACAATTCCAAATAGTCAAGACCCACTCTGCACTATTCACCCTTTTATGGTCTGAGGTAATTCACTTCCCACAGTGTACCCACCTCTCTCCACCTGGTTATCTCCCGACAGTATCTCTTGACTGTGCCCCACCATTAATGAGCTCTTCATGTCTTCTAGTCACCACATAACCTGCTCATGGATGCTAAGTTTGGATTCGGCCAGAGCCACTTAACTCCTGACCACATTACAGCCTTGGTTCAAAATTGGGTAAAAAAGCTGAAAGCCAGAGGTGAGATGGGAGTGATTGCACTTGACATCAAGGCAACATTTGACCAAGTATGGATTCAAAGAACCCTAATAACACTGAACTCAATGGAAATCAGGAGAAAAAGAATCTTCCGCTGGTTAAAGTGATACCTGGCACAAAGGAACTTGGTGATTGGAGGTCAATCATCTTAGCTCCAGCACATCACTGCAGGAGTTTCTCGTGGTAGTATTCCTCAGGGATCGAACAGGATCGCAATCAGTCCTTCTGTTCAACAGTTTCAGGGACAGCATGGCAAGTCAATTAACACTAGTGTATTCAGACTCCCACCCCCTCTGTTCCACTCCTGACAGGACAGAGAAATTCAGCGGTCATGAAATGAATGGTGAAAACCGTTTTCCCCCTCAGAGAAATTGCCCCTTTCAGGAGGTACCATAACTTTACATTGACAACTAGAGGTCAGTTTTTTTTTGAAGAGACTTCCTCTAGTGCAAGAATGCTGTTCATTTCTTTCATACCACTGTCCATTCCCTGTGCTTATTTTTAGGTCGCTACTGCAACAGGCACTACATAAGCATTAGGACATGCAGAATCGTGTTCAGGGATACTGGAAGAAGCAGGAAGATCCGGGTGTGCATCTAATATAACCTGTTCATTGTCATGCACATGTTGTATGCGCATAATAGTTTATTGCCTCCCCAAAGAATAGGTAACTGCAAACAGCAGCTGTAATGATGTTATCACATACCATAACTTAGAGGCAGGCTTCTGGTTTTAACTCAATGCTACTTCATCATAAAACCACATGACTGAACGTGGTTAGCGGAGTCAGCATTGCCGACTGCTACGTTATATTTTCACACCATATTTAAAGCACAACATCAAATAAACACAAAAATCCACACTGCAAAGACAGTAAATAGGCCCATGCTTGTAAAAACATTGTAATGGTAAGATTATCACTGTACATTGTACACTTGGCCAAAGGCACTGGGTACTGGAAAAACTATCTGACAAGATTCCAGCAATATTACTGAGGATTGTGTTCCAGAACTTACTACAACTGTAGCTAAGTGTTCTAGTATAGCTACGACACTGTCATCTGCCCAACAATGTGGAAACTTGCCCAAATCGGCCTATATGGAAGAAACAGAACAAATCCAACCCAGCTAACTACCACCATATCAGTCTCTCTCCATCATCATTCAACTAATTTGTGCTTTGGATATGATGGTTAGACTTCAACAGTGCTATCAAGCAGCACTTATTCAGCATTAACCTGTTCACAGATGTTCAGTTTGGGTTCTGCCAGTGTCACTTGGTTCCTGACTATATTATAGAACTGTTTCAAAATTGGACAAAAGAATTGAATGTGAGAAGTGAGTTGAGAATGACTGCCCTTGAGATCAAAGCACCATTTGACCGAGTATATGGCTAAGATCAAGTGTAGTATCGACATGCTGTACTTGGTTGAAGTCATTAGGTTACATTTTAGCTTCATTTGAAGCAATTTTTTAAAGCAGCATCTCGGTCTTTTGGCTAAGATACAAATGAGATCACGCCTTGGAGGAGGAGCTATACCTACTCCAATCAGCTTGGACCATGTTGATCAAGCCCAATTCACTGGGTGAGAACCTTGTCTTGTCAGCTTGGATTGGCAATGTCTCAACTTGTTGGGACTCTGAATTGGATTGGATTTGAATTGATTGGATTGAATTAGAATAAAGAATTTTAAAAAAATCAAGGCGCCTTAGCAAAACTGGACCCAATTGGAATCAGGGGAAAAACCTTCCATGAGTTACAGTCATATCTGGCACAAAGGAAGATGGTTGTGATCATTGGAGTTCCATCATATCAGCTACAGGTCTTTGCTGTAGAAATTCCTCATGATAATGGCATAGACCCAATTATCTTCAGCTGCTTCATCAATGTCCTTCCCTCCATCATAAGATCAGGAATGGGGATGTTTGCTGTTTGTTGCAAAATATTCAATATCACTCACAACTCTTCAATACTGAAGCAGCCCATGCCTAGATTCAGCAAGACCTCGACAATACCTGGGCTTGAGTTGACAAGTGGCAAGTATCATTCATGCCATACAAGTGCTAGGCAATCCCAGTAAGAGAAGATTTAACCATCACCCTTGACATTCAATGGAATTACCATCACTGAATTCCTACTACAAACACTCTGGGGGTTCCATTGACCAGAAACTGAACTGGACAGTGGCTATCAGCAAGTCAAAGGCTAAGAATCCCAGAGTGAGTAATTCACCTCCTGACTCCCTAAAGCCTGTCTATTATTTATAAGGCACAAGTCAGGAGTTAATGGAATACTCTCCACTTGCCTAGATAAGTGCAGCTCCAACAATACTCAAGAGACCTGATACCATCCAAGACAAAGCAGCTTGCTTGATTGCTATCCCTTCCACAAACATTCAATCCTTCCATCACTGATGAACACTGACAGCCATGTGTACTATCTACGAGATACACTGTAGGAGCTCATTAAGGAATAGTTGCCAAACCCATGACTATTACCATCAAGAAGGCCAAGGACAGCAGGTACCTGGGAGCATCACCACCTGGAGGTTCCCCCTCCAAGTCATTCACTTGGAAATATATTGCCATTCCTTCACTGTCGCTGGGTCAAAATCCTGGATTTTCCTCCCTAACAGCGCTGAGGGTGCACCTTCAGTTCAGGGACTGCTACAGTTCAAGAAGGCACCATCTTCTAAAGGGCAAGAAAGAATGGCAATAAATACTGATATAACTACCAATGCCTACATCCTGTAAATGAATTAAAAATAGTAATTTTCAATTTTTTTGCAAGTTTTTATGCATAATCAATACAAAGAAGATACAAGGAGAACAAAGCAAAATACAGCACAGAAACAGGCCCTTTTGGCTTCCAAGCCCATGCCAATCATGATGCCCTAACTGAACTAAAAAAAACTTCTGCCTTTACTCAGTTTGTTTCCTTCTATTCCCTCCCTATTTATATACTCATCCAGATGCCTCTTAAATGTTGCTAACGTGTCTCTTTCCATGATTTCACCTGGCAGCACGTTCCAGGCACCCACCACTGTCTACGTGAAAAATTTGCCCTGCATATCTCTCTTAAACTTTCCCCCTCTTTCCTTGACCCTGTGCCCCCTTGTAATTAATTCTTCCACTCTTGGAAAAAGGCATCTGACTATCCAGCCTGTCTATACCTCTCAAACTTTTGTAGACCTCTGGCCTCCATCTTTCCAATTCTAGTTTATTCAACCTCTCCTCTATAGTCAACACTCTCAAGACTAAGCAATATCCTGGTGAACCTTCTTCTTGCTCTCTCCAAAGTTTCCACAGGAAACGGGCAGCACAGTGGCACAATGGTTAGCACAACTGCTTCACAGCACCACGGACCTGGGTTTGATTCCTGTCTAAAGTCACTGTCTGTGTGGAGTTTGTACACTCTCCTTGTGTCTGCATGGGTTTCCACTGGGCACTCCAGTTTCCTCCCACAGCCCAAGATGTGCGGGTTAAGTTGATTGGCCTTGCTAGAAAATTGCCCCTTAGTGTCCTGGGATGCGCAGGTTAGAGGGATTAGTGGGTAAAATTTGTAGAGATATGGGGGTAGGGCCTGAGTGGGATTATGTTCAGTGCAGACTTGATGGGCCTCTTTCTGCACTGTATGGTTCTGTGATCTATGATCATTTTGGTAGTGCGACGACCAATTTTATTTACTAAGAAATTAAAGTTAGCCATGAAAACAAAGCTGAAGATCTTGGAATGTTACATCTCCTAATTTTTTTCATTCATTCGTAGGACATAGGCGAACCTGGTTGGCCAGCATTAATAGCCCATCCCTAGTTCCCTTTGAAATGAATGGCTTGTTAAGTCATTTCAGAGGGCAGTTGAGAATCAATCTCATTGCTGTGGCTCTGGAGTCACATGCACGCCTGTCAAGATAAGAATGGCATTAGTGAACCAAATGGATTTTTCCAACAAGTGACAACAGTTTCATTGATAGATTCTTAATTCCAGGTGTTTTTTATTGAATTCAAACTCCACCATTTGCCGTGGTGGGATTCAAACTCAGGTACCCAGAATTGAACTTGAGTTTCTGGATTACTAGTCTAGCCATAGGCCATTGCCTATTGACCATATTGTCCTGTCCATATTGACATACTGAAACAATTGTTAGATGATGAATAAAGAACTGAGATTTCCATATTATGGTTTTTGAGGTGAATAACAGAAGCTATCTTGGAGAAGACAAACGACCAATGAAGAGGTGCCAGTAAAATCTGAGACAGAAAAAATGCTTCTCACTGAAATCAAGCAGAGACACTGGATGTTGGGATTTCCCCTCCTACCCCCATACACCCTCTCCAACCCCACTCCAGCCCCCTCCCTGCTGCGTGGCATGTTTTGTGGAGACAATCAATCATTGGCTGGCAGTGGAATTTTCCGGTCCCACCACTGTCAGCGGGACTTTCTGTTGTTTGCGCCTTCTAGACTGACAACACCACGCTATGCTGAGAGAATGCTGACTTGTGCAATGACAGGTGCTCTCTGTCAGATGAGACACCAACCCAAATCATCCTCTATCATTTCTATCTATATGTCCATATGGTCAACTCCAGTGTATTATTGGGCTTCACTCCCTTATCTTTGCCTACATTTGGTATTCCATTTGTTATTTCATGTTGACAATATCAATTCAAAAAACCTTCGTATAAATTACATGAACACTGATATTTCCATCTCTGCCTCCTCTGTTTATCCAGTGTGGCGTGTGGGGTGAAATAACATTTATTGGTGCCAATAAAAGTGTCCTCAAAATATGTGCTAACATGACAACATGTGAAACTGAGACTTTAATATGCCTCTTCTGTCTAACTAGTGTTCTCCTTCACCTGTACCATCTTAGTGCCGCTACAACAACTTAATTTTACGTGGCCTACCAGATTTTGGTGTCTCTTCAGGATATATGTCGGAGGTAGAAGTGACGAGCTGCATACTGCACTCCGTGGCCTGTGATACCCTCTGGAGGGCCTGGAGCTTGCAAGCCCTGCCTGGTTTCCAGGTATCATAGCCATATCCATTCCAATCTTTTCATCCTGCTGCCTCTGAGATGCCCCGGTGTTAGGAAGGGAGGAGTGAGAAGGTGTAGCCACAGCCACAGTCTCCTAGGTGGAAGGCCCTGGCATGGTCTTCAGGTGTAGAGATGTCAGCATTGGACTGGGGTAAACACAGTAAGAAGTCTCACAACGCCAGGTTAGAATCCAACTAGCTTATGTGATATAATCTCACAAGCTTTCGGAAACTGTGTCCCTTCATTAGGAACCTTCCACACACTTGATGAAGGGACACCGTTTCCAAAAGCTTGTGGGATTACCATCAAATAAACTGGTTGGACTCTAATCTGGTGAGACTTCTTACATGGTCTTAAGCCCTTCTTCCTTCTTCAGAGTTCCTGTAGGCCTCTGGTTCACTCCAAGGGATTGCAATGTTTGTGCAGTGAGCTCAGAAACTTTGGCGCCATCTGGACTTGCCAGTCCTGGAGGAGAACTTGTGTTCTTGCCATGGTGGTCGAGCCCTTTGCAATGGCCCTCTAAGTCAGGGCCACCTGCCAATGGTGGCAGCAAGCATCCTCTGAGACTGGGCCAAGTTCTGCTGACCATCAGCCATGACTCTCTGTGAATGGATCATGTTCTCAAAGGCTGCTGCCAAGGCCCATTGTGTCATGATGAGAATTTCCTGCCCCTACCTTTCCAATATGAATGCCGCCCTTGCAGTGTTGGCTTGGGAACCTTGCGAGACAGGCAATAACTGGTGCACCTGAAAGCTCCTCTCAATAGCCTCGCAGTTGGTCCAATGTGACCATCAGCCCCTCCTGCATTCCCTGGCTCTGTTTTTTGCATCTCCAGCAGCTGAGGGAGAAGTGATCTCAGAGGCCCAGTATGTAGCTTGGGGCCAGCTGAGCCCTTGCCTCCAGCAGACCCCCAAATGCCAGAGGTCTCAGACATTCCCACCCACGCAATGTACATCAGCACATTGGTGCACACCAGAGAGTGAACCAGGTGCCTCGCCACTAACTTGACCCATCGACTTGAGAGTGTCTTGGGATGGTGAACTGCAAGGTGGAAGCCATTGCAAAACTGGTGCTGGCCTCGGTGGTCCCTTTATCAGCTTCTGAAGAGTCTTCTGAACTGTAATGGGGAGGATGGATGGGTGCAGAAAAAGGGTGCTGCAATGCCAGATGGGCCCAGCCCGTTTGGTCCCTCCCCGCAACAAATGACACAAAATTAAGTGCAAGGGAGGGAGAGGAACCTAGGCAGAATGCAACTTACTTGAGTTTTCTCCGAGTGGAGGATTAGTAAGTGTTCGCTTCTACACTCCAACGTGAACATGCTATTGCTAATGGTCCACATTCCCCCCTCTCCCACAAGCTCCAGTGTCAGTTCCTCAAGTGGGATCTCAAGCACGTTACCCCCTGTCTTTGCCCTCTCACGGCAATGTTGGATATTCATCTCGTATGGGGACAGAAGGATCCATGAAAATTCTGATGGCAGGATTCCTGGAGAGTATGGGGGGTGGCTCTCAGACAGCAAGGGTTGTGATATTCTTGGTGGGGGTGTGGAGGGAGGTGCTTTGGGGGTCAGGGGCTGGAAGCATGTCGGGTGCTGGGGTAGAGGGATTTGGGAGACCTTAGGGGGAAGATGCTACATGAAGTTAAACACTCATCTTTGCTGCCTGCATGAAGTCATTTCAGTTTCTTGCAGCACTGCTTTCCAGTCCTCCTGGCCAGTGTCCTGGCAGCTAGATCTGAGCTACTGGCTATCTGGTGAGTTAAGCCCCGCCCACTACCTCTAGTGGCTAGAAACAGTCTAGCCCATTGAATCAATGCTGACACCAGTTTGATCTATCAAATGACTCATTGGCAAATCAGGACCCATCAGGTAAAAATAATGCATGCTGCCACCATCTTCCAGTCTGTATTTCAATCCCTTCCCCTGGGGTGGTGTGCTGCTGGAGGAAAGGGGGTGTCCTGCCTTGCTTGCATTGCTTCCAGCAACCTGGCATCAGAAAATTTGGGGCTGTCTTCCTCAAGGTCATTTCTCCTTGCACTGACTGTCTGTCCATCCTTGGGATTTTTATGGAGCTCTTCCTTGATGGGCAGATCAGCTGCAGGCAGTTTGGGTGAGTCACTCGCCCGTTAGAATGTTCCAGCGAGTTTAACGTGTTTTGTTTTGTTACCATGGAGGGGAAGCAAAGTTAGCACTTGCAGATGTGTGAGGATGGAGGGGTAGAGGAATGTGCCTTTGTGATGATTGGAGGCAGAGGAAAGAGAGGGTCACATAACTCAGCAATTGGGGCCAGGGCACTGATGAGAGGTCATGTGCAAAGAGGTCCCAGGGGAGTGGGGATGGGAGATAAGGGGGTCAGGAACAAAGAACAAAACAGCACGGGAAACAGGCCCTTCAGTCCAACGAGCCCGCGCCGCCACCCCGATGTTCCCACCTCTACCCGCGATCCCTGTCCATGTTTATAGATCTATGGATTAAAAACCAAATTTGAGACAATTTAGGAAGAATTTGTTTTGCCAATTAGCCTAAGAGCACATCTTTGGGATGAGAGAGAAAACCGGAGTGCCTGGAGAAAACCCACGCAAGCACGGGGAGAATGCGCGAACTCCCACAGACACAGGCCCAAATCCATGTATCTGCACAGCACAGCGATAGTCACTGAGCTGTCGTGTTGCCCATCAAATGGTCCAGGTCAAGCGTACATAAACGACGTGAAGCACTACGATACTCTTGAAAAAAAATCCAAGAGCAGCCCTCTCACGACCCATCGCGTATATGCCCCTCGTTAGACAACAAGGTGGACCAAAGCACCTGTAGGATAAAAACAAGTACATCAATATCATCATCTATTTACACACTTCCCAGGGACTCCCAAGGCTCATGATCCCTATTTTAAATCAGTTTTCTATACCCCTCCATTCCCATTCTGTTCATGTGCCCATCTTAGTATTTCTTAAATAACTCCAGAAGTTCTCTGATATCCATGGACTGGACGGTGTGACTGTATCTGGCCTGGGGTGAGGTGTGGGGGTTGTGGGGGGGTGATGGTGGGTTCTTTCAGGATAGCTGCTATTTTTGAGCTTCTTTTGCACCTGTACAGTTTGTGCCTCCGATCTGAGCTGCTGACTGTCTGGTGAGTTAAGCCCCATCCACTACTTCTAGTGGCTAGAAACAGTCTAGCCCATTGAGTCAGCGTGGAATGCCCTGCCTGCAGCAGTTGTGGACTCGCCTACTTTGGGGGCATTCAAATGTTCGGTGGATAGGCATATGGATGATATTGGAACAGGTTAGGTTAGAGGGTCCACTGGCCGGCGCAACATCGAGGGCCGAAGGGCCTGTACTGCGCTGTAATGTTCTATGTTCTATGAGTCAAGACTGACAGTGGAGTCAAGTGTTTGATCTATCAAGTGATTCATTGGTAAATCAGGATCCACCCGGTAAAAATAATGATTCCAATCATGATTCATTAGAACCAGAATGTAGAAATTACATCCACAAATTTACAATCAGTATTAAAATAGCTGCAATAACAATTTGCTTGCTATTGAAGGCAAAGTAATTGTTTGATATACAGCTGGAGGCTGATTTACTCCCACAGCAGTTGGGCAATGCTAATTGGGTTTAGAGTCTTTGTATATGACCTTTGAGAAATTTACTATCAGCTTTCAAGTGATTGAATATGTTTAATAAAAATTAAGATAGTAATACATTTATGGCATTGAATGTCTGAATTTACCACACATAGGAATGCTGACTTACACGTGTCAATATAGCTGAATTATTTCAGACACAATTTTGAACATTTCAAACATAAATTACTGTGAACTTGAATGCTTTTTTGCTTCATTTGTATAATTTCAACTGTTTGAAATCACCTGCATTTGGACACAGCTTTAAATTAAGGGGTATGAGTTATAGGACGGATATCAGAGGTAGGTTCTTTACTCAAAGAGTGATTAGGGAGTGGAATGCCCTGCCTGCAGCTGTTGTAGATGCGCCAAGTTTGGTGGCGTTTAAGAGGTTAATTGATAAGTATATGGAAGAGAAGGGAATGGTTTAGTTTGGAGGGGCATTGCTTTTTATTTTGGTCGGCACAACATCGAAGGCCGAAGGGCCTGTTCTGTGCTGTATTGTTCTATGTTCTATGTTCTATGTTCAATATTTAGCACAGGCAATGAGTCACAAAAACTAATTAAATGTCCAGTCATCTAAAATGCATTGCCTGGAAAAGCAGATTCAATAAAATATTCAAAACAAATGTTAATAGGCCAAATTACAGAACTATTGGAAAAGAGCATGGGAGCAAGATGAATCAAATAACTATGGTCAAATGTCTTCCTTCTGAGTTACATTTTTCTGTGATTAAAATAACTGAAGGTTGATTAGAGCTTAACTAACATCACTGTAGTACACTTCTGATGCTGAACGGGTAGGGGATAATGCCTGCTACATCAGACACTTCGCTGAATGTTTCACGTCAATAAAATGAGTGCTGTGCAATCTTAGTTTTAAGTCCATAATCTTGATTTGATTTGTTTTATTATTGTCACGTGTTTGAATTCAGTGAAAGTATTGTTTCTTTCACACTAGACAGACAAAACATACCATTCATAGGGGAGAAGGAAGAGACAGTGCAAAATATAGTGTTACATCATAGCTAGGGTATAGAGAAAGATGAGTTTAAGTTATGGTAAGTCCATTCAAAAGTCTGGTGGCAACAGGGAAGAAACTGATCTTGAGTCAGTTGGTATGTGACCTCAGACTTTTGTATCTTTTCCGAGGCAGTGTAAAAATCTCAGACTCTTGTATCTTTTCTGAGAAAATGTAGTCAGAGTCAATGGATGAGAGGCTGAATTGCATGATGGACTGGGCATTGTTCACAATGATTTGGAGTTTTTTTGCGATCTTGGACGGAGCAAGAGTCATACCAAGCCGTGATACAATTAGAAAGGATGCAACTGTGACTACGCTTCAAATGAACATCACTAGGTTTGAGATACTTTGGGAAACTTTAGAGGTTATGAAGATCCTAATATTCTGTGATGTTTCCTTTTGTCTGATTATGTTTCTGCGAAACACCCAGAAAAGTTTACAAACTTCAATATTATTATATAAATGTAAGTTGTTGCATTTATATAAATGCAGCAATATACAAATAATAAAAAGATATAAAAAAATACGAATAACAAGAAAGAAACTAAGAAAACAAAACTGCACTTTTGTTGTGCTTTCTGCTACCTCAAAATTTCCTAAAGTTTTTCACAATCGATGACAACCATTCTTTTGAAATGCTGTAACTGCTTTAATGTAGCAAACTCAATAACCATTTTGTCTACCACAAAGTCCTTTGAACACCAATGAGATACATAATTGGATAATCTGTTTGAGATATTGGCTGGGGTGTAAATGTTGGACATGGCATTGAGGTAACTCTCCTGTTCTTCTATAAATTTGGCTTGGGATCATTTACATAGACTTAAGGAGGAAGAAAGAGCATTGGTTAAATCTCATGCAAAAGGCAGCACTTTTGGCAAAGCCACATCCCCTTA
This sequence comes from Sphyrna mokarran, assembly GCA_024679065.1. Taxonomy (NCBI): domain Eukaryota; kingdom Metazoa; phylum Chordata; class Chondrichthyes; order Carcharhiniformes; family Carcharhinidae; genus Sphyrna; species Sphyrna mokarran. Next base: position 29,980,646 of record JAGIQG010000023.1, on the reverse strand, counting down.
ATACTGCAATAAGGTGCCAGGTTAGTGTGATGTAGTGTACCTTTAAGAGATTTTTTTTTCAAATCATGCTCTCTGCAGCTCACAGCCTCTCATGAAGAGTCCTTTTATTGCTCCTCAAGTGGTTTAAATGAGGATTGTTTCTGTTTACCCTGGGATTAATTTTATGATCCTGCATTGATAGGAAAAAAGGTCATGGGACAATTTTTTTTTTCTCTTCCTATGGGGTTTAAGATTTTCTATTTTTGTTTGGCTGTAGTTTGAGTTTGAGATTTTAGAAGGGGCGTCCAACTGAAAAGAAGTCTCTCTCTCTCTCTCTCCCTCTTTTTGGAAATTCTGTTGGTTAGCTGAAAGCCTTCCTGGAGAAGAAAATCTGTTGCTCATGGCTTGACCAGTATCTACCTGGGGTTCTGGGAAGCTGTTCTAACTTAAGATTGCTCTAGGTGTGTCAAGGGGGCTTCTAGAATTTACAAGACTGAGCATTTTCAATTTTCCAACAAAAAGATTCCAGTATCACGTAAGCATTAGATTTTATTGTGTTGAATGTGGGTAAAAGGTTTTGTTTATAGAAGATGTGGTTTGATTGGAACATCTTAGATATATTTGTTAATGGTTATACATTATTGTGGTTGTTTTATTTTTGTTTGTAATTGATAAAAGTGTGGTTAATTTTCTTTCCATACATGTTAACTGTATTCTTAATTAAACTTTGTTTGATAAATGCTTTCTAGTAGATAGTTTGAATCATACAGTAAGACATTTAGTAAGATGCCCCATGCAAGACTTATTGAGAAAGTGAGGGGGCATGGGATCCAAGGGGACATTGCTTTGTGGATCCAGAACTGGCTTGCAAAGAGTGGTTATAGATGGATCATATTCTGCATGGAGATCAGTCACCAGTACAGTGCCCTAGGGATCTGTGCTGTGACCCTTACTCTTTGTGATTTTTATAAATGACCTGGATGAAGAAGTAGAGGGGTGAGTTAGTAAGTTTGCTGATAACATAAAAGTTGAAGGTGTTGTGGATAGTGTGGAGGGATATCAGAAATTGCAGTGAGACATTGACAGGATGCGGAACTTGGTGGAGAACTGGCAGATGGAGTTCAACCCAGATAAGTGTGAAGTAATTCATTTTAGTAGGTCAAATAGGATGGAAGAATATAATATTAATAGTAGGTCTCTTGGCAGTGTGGAAGATCAGAAGGATTTTGGGGTCCGAGTTCATAGTATGCTCAAAGCAGCAGCATAGATTGAAGCGGTATTTAAGAAGGCGTATGGTGTGCTGGCCTTCATCAATCGAGGGATTGTGTTTAGGAGTTGAGAGATAATGTTGCATCTATATAGGATCCTGGTCAGACCCCACTTGGAATACTGTGTTCAGTTCTGGTTGCCTCATTACAGGAAGGATGTGGAAGCCATAGAAAGGGCGCAGAGAAGATTTCGAACGGTATTGCCTGGATTGGGGAGCATGCCTTATGAGGATAGGTTGAGGGAGCTCAGCCTTTTCTCCTCAGAGAGACAAAAGATGAGGGGTGACCTCATAGAGATGCATAAGATATATGAGAGGTATTGATCGAGTGAATAGTCAGAGGCTTTTTCCCAGGGCTGAAATGGTTGCCACAAGAGGACAGAGGTTTAAGGTTCTGGGGAGTAGGTACAGAGGAAATGTCAGGGGTAAGGTTTTCACTCAGAGAGTGGTGGGTGCACGGAATGGGCTGCCGGCAACAGTGGTGGAGGCGGATTCAATAGGGTCTTTTAAGAGACTTTTAGATAAGTACATGGAATTTAGTAAGGTAGAGGGTTATAGGTAGGCCGAGTAATCTCTAAGGTAGGGACATATTTGGCACAATTTTGTGGGCTGAAGGCCCCGTATTGTGCTATAATTTTTCTATGTTCTATGTTTCTACAGCTGAAGTGAAACATACTCATCCTAGCCGAATTCAAGATGCAAAACTTATGATTCAGAAGGGCTTCGTAAATCACTTTGAAGTTTCTGACTTGAACCATAACATTGGATTTTGTCTTATATTTCTTGAATAAAGCACAAACGCAAGAATTTGTGACTCAGAGGCAAGACCACTTCACCAATACTGATACTGTATACAATGGATGAGAGACAAGTTAAAATCTTGACTTTTTGGACTGAGGTAGGAAAAAAATCTTTCTGAATTCCAGGATTAAGTACAGAAAGTTCCTGATCTTTTGCGATAGCAACGACTGAAACAAAATACACACTGTCTCCAGTGAGAAGGGCTTGTCCCTAGCCATGTCTTAAGTCCAATATGGCAAGGAGTATCTGATATCAGGTTGGAATGGAGTTCAATATCTCAGTTTTCCAGCTGTTTGCAGCATGCCAGATGACATTTTAAGAGATATAAAATGATATGCAGTCAGGGAATAAACATGACACCTTATTAAGCCCGAGTATGTAATGAGATCCTGACTATGACACATCACGACTTATTTAGTGATTACAGTGCTATTTTCCAGTTTATATCAGAGCTCACTTCACAAGTCCCTGTGAGTAGTAATTTCTTTGGACTGGTTTTGCATGAAAGCATCAAGTGGTACGTATCATGCGGAGGTGGTGACATGTTGCAGTTCTATCGGGATGAGGTTGTTGATATGTTAATCTTCTGGATAAGGATATTCTCCCCTTTGATCCTTTGCGATCAATCTTAGAGAACTAAATATAGTGAACTATATTTCCTTTCATGGCCAAGGTAATCATACATAAAGCTCTTAGTTACCTGAAGATATAGCTAATACAATTAAATGAAGACACTGAATATCATTTGTGTTGAGAGATTATTATTAGACAATATCAACCTAATCTACCTATTGGGAAACTCACAGAATCCCTACAGTGCACAAGGAGCCATTTGGGCCCTTTCCAGTCTGCTCCAACAACAATATCATTGGGCCCTATCCCTATGACCCCACATATTTACCCTGCTAATACCCCTGAAACTAAGGGTCAATTTAGCATGGCCAATCAACCTAACCCGCAGATCTTTGAGTGTAGGAGGAAACCAGATAACCCAATGAAACTCATGCAGAGAAACGAGAACGTGAAAACTTCACACAATCCCCCAAGGCTGAAATCAAATCCAAGCTCCTGGCATTGTGAGATTGAGTGTGATATTGCTTTTTATACCTCACCTAATTTTCCATTCTATTAAAACCAATGAAAAGTAAAAGTAGAATTTTTAAAACATGCATGAATGAAAACTAATTTTGGAAATGAGAGTAGATATGGTTACTCAGTTAGCTCGACTGCTGGTATGTAATTCACATTTACACCAATAACATGGGGTTTAATCCCCATTCTCTTGTGGTTTACCTCTTTGTCCTGTCCCCTAGAAAAGTCTCTGCATAAACTGAATGGGAACTTTTAAAATATTGAGGATGCTACCTAGAGAAAAAGAAAATTTGAAGAGTGCAAAACCTGTGTTTCACTCGATCTCATTAGACTGTCAATTGACAGATAGCTTAAAATTGTCCCCAACTTTTCTAATGGAGACCAAGATGAATTGTCTTGCTTTATGCTCTTTGAAACTCTGTGGACCACATGCAATATGAGTGGAAGTTTGCTGTTGTTTGCTTCAGTAATATTTCAAAGATGAGATCAGATCACTGAAAGTGGTGAATTTATTTTATGATGAGAGAAGCAATAGTGTAAGTGTAGTGATGAATCTTGTCCTTCAAGTCTGTCATCTTATATGACAGATTGTTTCAGCTACTTCACATTCTTTAGCATAACTTACATTGAAAACAGACATGTTTTCAATGTAAGTTATTCTTTACCCAGAGGGTGGTTAGGGAGTGGAATGCCCTGCCTGCGGCAGTTGTAGATGCGCCAAGTTTGGTGGCGTTTAAGAGGTTAGTTGATAAGTTTATGGAAGAGGAGGGAATGGTTTAGTTCGGAGGGTCATTGCTTTTTTTTTTCATAATTGGTCAGCGCAACATCGAAGGCCGAAGGGCCTGTTCTGCACTGTAATGTTCTATGTTCTATGTTCTATGTCTGTGTGCACACATAGAGAAGGTTCTAGCCCCGTTCCGGAGCCCAATACCATCAGAAAATGCAAAATCAATCCATACTGTGACATGGGAAGATGCCACTTTAGCATACTGGGTTTATAGTTACGTTAATGAATTTGTGAGGTGTAGCATATTGTAATAGTGACAATAGCCATTATGTACAAGAGACTGTAGAAAGGTAGTCTTTCTACAAGAGAGGTATGCTACTTAAAAGCTTATCATCAATATATTGTTAATAAAATAGTTTTGAAGAAGCCTAAGTCCTAAGTCACTCTCGAACAGAGGGAAATCTTCCTAGTATAGATTCAACATGGAAACCAAACCACAAAGCATAGCAGCAGTGATGGTGCCATCAAGAGAAAACCCCAGGGAAAAACAAGAAGAAGATTTATTCAAAGGAAGAATCAGAAGGCTGACCTTGGTGAAAGGCACAATTGAGAATACGGAGTGATGTCAACACCATTCCAGCAGTCCCTGTCCCTTCATAGCCAATTGAATACCTCAAAATTCCACACTGAAGCCAGCATTAGGAGTTAGGGAAAATACACTTCCTGAGGTATTAAGCACTGTCAGATTTGCATGCCAAAAAGTAAAGGCACCACATTAGTTCAGCCCCCAATACAGTGGAGCTTGTTACTAATTATGCCTTGCTGAGACAAGGGATAGAGACCTCTGCAGACATGTTTGATGCATATTACAGTTAAAAACAGAACCTCATAATTGAGCAAATGTGATTCAATCAGAGATACCAAGGATTAGGAGAATCCATCTAATTGTTTTTTACAGATTTTTTTGAGTTGGTCTTGTGGCACAGTGATAGCACTTCTGCCTCTGAGTCAGAAGGTTTTGAGTCCCATGTCAGGACTTCATGGCCAAGGAAGGCACATTCAAAATGTAGCCAAACCTTGTCAACCTACAAAATTCATTCAATATGCTAATGGCGTGAGTTAAGAGTGGGAGAGACTCCTGGTCAGCCTTGCTTGATGTGGAGTAGTGACCCTCAGCTTATAAACCTCTGATGACAGAGACTGGGAATTACTAGTGATGGAAAACTTAGTGTACTATTAGGTGCAGAAAGAGAAAGATTATGGTGTATTGCAAGATGAACTCATTCTCAACCACATTGTCATTGGAATCCATGAAGAAAAGCTGTCAGGCATTTTTTACAGAGAAAAGTTCCAACTCTTGGAACAAGTGGTTAAATGTACCACGCAGGTTGAACCTCAGGAGCAAAAGCTGGCTTTAACCTGTCGAAATGTCAAGGCTTCAGATGAGCTTGATAGTTGGGTAGGCCCAAAGATGGCAAATATACCAATTCAAAATCTGCCAAAATGAGTGAAAGGGCAGGAAACTCTACAGCAGCTATTCTGAGCTGTGCCTATTGTGATGCTAAAAAGCAGCCCATAAGGCAAGGATTGTTTAGCAGAAGGTGCAGAGTGTTTCTAAAGCAGAAAGACTGGACCCTTCAAGTAGTTCAGTAAATAAAAAAAAATTAAAGAAAGGAAAGAATGCTATGAAAAGCAGACAATTCAGGAAATGTGGAAAGACAGGACACCAAGCAGTCAGTAACTAATAAAAAAGAAAGAAAGCAAGAAAATTCAAGAAAATTGAGGAGAACAAAGAAATGAGATCATCTATTTCTTTAGAGTAAAGGGTCAAAAACAAGAACTCTTCTCAGTTGCTTTAGAATTTAATGGTTTCATAACTAACTTCTTTACCCAAAGGGTGGTTCGGGAGTGGAATGCCCTGCCTGCAGCGGTTGTAGATGCGCCAAGTTTGGTGGCGTTTAAGAGGTTAGTTGATAAGCATATGGAAGAGAAGGGAATGGTTTAGTTTGGAGGGGCATTGCTTTTTATATTGGTCGGCGCAACATCGAAGGCCGAAGGGCCTGTTCTGTGCTGTAATGTTCTATGTTCTATGTTCTATAAAATATTTATGAAAAACAGACATTTCAAGAAATTGAGGAGAACAAAGAAATGAGATCATCTATTTCTTTAGAGTAAAGGGTCAAAAACAAGAACTCTTCTCAGTTGCTTTAGAATTTAATGGTTTCATAACTAACTTCAAACTTGTCAGTGGAGCTGATGTTACACATTGAGTGACAGATTACAGAGATCTTTTACATCTTTCACAATTAGTGCACATCTTTACTGAGCAGAAATGCAGGTGTACAACATAACATTGTCGAAACAGCAGGTCAACCAGAGGAATTTCCAAGCTTGGATGATGAACTGATGACTTTTCATTCAGCGGCAGCTAGTGTGGTTTATTAATTGAGGTGCAGAGTAGTGAAGAAGGTCATGAGAAAGAAGCCATTGGAGCAACAGATAAAGGTAATTTCGCCATAATCTGAGATGACTATAGGCTGTGACTAGTGGTGATTTAAGCTGAGGATCACCACATCTCAGGTCAAATTGAGAAGGTGGGGCCTTCATAAATAACTTCAACCAGTACAGGAATTGAACCCACACTGTTGGCATCACTCTGCGTTACTAACCAACTATTCAGCCAATTGAGCTAAACCAATCTGAACTGAGCTAACTAATAGCAACAAGAGACCTGTTGGAAGATGAGGTTCCAGTGATTGGTATGTTTCTTAAATCTTCTGCGAAAGTACATCAAGTTTTTATTTTGTGGAGTCAGCTGTATTTACTGTCAAAAACCTGAATTATATATTGTCCGACTGAACCCACCAATGAGATTAGCTGACCATTGAGAGTTGTCCAGATCCAAGGTGGATCATACTGTCAGATTGATCATAGAGCCTACTAATTTGTTGTGAAAATAAGTCTAGACTTCAATCTTATCAGAAAATCATACTTCCAATAAAGTTGTCCTTCAGCTCAGAAGTAGAGGTCAAAACTCAGAGTTTCTGCAGCAGAAGTCTTCTATACAAGAATTTCATTTATATCCAGTCCTGACAAGTCATCATCTTGCCTACAGTTGTGCAGCTTCATGTTAAAGCCAGTGTAGCAATATTTTCACCATCTATAGAAAACAAAAGTAGTTTCTGACGTGTGGTAGGGAAGTGATATTTTCTTCATTATTCTTCTCGTCTTCTGTATTTGTTAAAATCTCAGATATTGAATGCCTTTATTATCCTCAATGCAGCAGTGATTGAGAGAAGTGTGAAGTTGATGATGTTTCATGTGTTCAAGTCCTTTCCTGGTACGCAGAAAGAGAACGAACATTTTTGCAGGAAATGCTGGTTTGTCCTCTTCCATAAGACCGTAAAATATTGGAGTAGCATTAGGCCATTTGGCTCATAGATTCTGCTGTGCCATTTGATCATGGTTGATATGTTTCTCAACCCCATTATCCTATCTTTTCTCCATAACCTTTGATCGCTTTACACATCAAGAACCTATCTATCTCTGTCTTAGATGCGCCTAATGATCTGGCCTGCACAGCCTTCCATGGCAACGAATTCTACACATTTACTACCCTCTGGCTGAAGCAATTCCTCTCTCACTTCAGTTCTAAAGGGTTGTCCCTTTGTTCTGAGGCTATGCCTTCAGGTCCTAGTCTCTCCTACTAATGGAAACATCTTCTCCACGTTGACTTTTCCAGTCCTTTCAATATTCTGTAAGTTTTCATTGAGACCGCCTCTGCCCCAGCTCCTCCAATGCCTGCATCCTTCTCTGAGTACAGACCCAGAGTTCTCAAAGGCTCTTCATATGTCAATTCCTGGGATCATTTTCGTGAATCTCCTTTGGATCCTTTTTCTATTCAAGAGTGTGTATTGCGAATGTCTTGAAGTCTTCGCTCTTGGTCTTCCATTAGAAAGGTTTCACAATCCACGTAGTTTAGCCATTATGGCAATTACAGCCTAGTGACCAGCAATTATGGGAAGGTACAGTCCAGTTCCACCAATGTTGCTGTTTTCCAGGGGAAAGATGAGTTACCATTTATGCTCACTATGTCCTCCCAGGGAGCCAAGAATCCAGTGGGAGATTGAATGACAGTAACTTCTAGGTGAGGGTAGAAGAAGAGTAGCAGTAGGCAGTGGATAGAATCTTCTGTTAAGAAGGTTATAGAAATTCAAAAATATAATGTAAATACTTAAAGAATATTAGTTAAAAAGTTGAGATCATATTCGAAGTGAGAGCTGGCATATAGGGTTTATGGTTATGTGGCAATGAGACAGTGATGTATATCATGATATAACAGTGACATTAGCAATCAGGCGTATGAGACTCAGTAGAAAGATGGAATACAATAGTCTATACAGAGGGGGACATACTACCTTTGAAGCTTATTGTATATATAATGTAAATAAATTAATTTTGCAAAATGTATCAGAGTCAGACCTAAATCATTTGTGGGTGGAGGACGGCATGGTTTAAAGCTTAAGTTTATTTATTAGTGTCACAAGAAGGCTAACATTAACACTGCAATGAAGTTACTATGAAAATCCTCTAGTCACCACATTCTGGCACTTGTTTGGGTACACTGAGGGAGAATTTAACATGGCCAACGTACCTAACCAGCACATCTTTTGGACTGTGGGAGGAAACCTGAGCACCCAGAGGAAACCCATGCAGACACAGGGAGAACATGGTTCCACATAGACAGTGACTCAAAACAGAAATCAAACCTGGGCTCTGGCACTGTGAGGCCATACTGCTAACCACTGTGCCATCCCCATTCATGGCACAATGATTAGCACTGCTGTCTCACAATGTCAGGGACCCAGATGCAAACCCCAAAACCCTTGGTAAAAGGGTGCCAAGCAGCAGTGAAACCACTGAAATCAAATACAGGACATCAATGACATTGGCTCTAAGACTGAATCTGGACGTCCATATCTATGCTGTTCTGCAATTTCAGGATTTAGTAAGCTGTCACTGAAATACTTCAGTCCTGGAGTGATGAGCAGAAATTGATGTATCTCTTTCAGATATAATTACCAGGCAATGGTACGCAATGTGTCTGCTCTTCATTCACCAGTGTGCTGCAGACTCTTATCGTGGTAAATAACAAGAGATTTTAGGTGACTGGATAAGAAATATGACTTGTTAAATTTGAGAGAAAGCAATTATATGTGCAATAGGAGTCCTGTTCTTACATTTGGAAATCCCAGCCATCCCATTAAATGCTTTGTTACTTTTTTCTACATTATCTTTTTCTTTGCACACTACAATGAGTTATAATTAAAACTTTCATCCTATTTTGCACTATTAAGACACAGTGCAAGCTTTTATCATAAATACGGGAATCAGGAGTCAAAGTTTTCCTGCTATCACAGCAGGCAGGATTTTCATCACTTGAAGGGCAGATGAACTGGAGATAGATCAGAAGCAGAGACAGAGGGGATCTAATGCTATAGCAAACAGATTAGAAGTTTCACCTCTGTTCCCCCAAGTTTTCCATTATAAATAGTAAGCATAAATGCCATGTTACTCACTCCTCTGAGTCCTCTCACTTCCTATCTTATTCGTTATCTCTTCACCTCACCTAACCCTGTCCTCATAGTTCATGAAGCATGTATCCACTTTACTCATTATCCCTGTAATAACATTTGGAAATTATTGAAAAACTCATAATTCTGTCAAAATAGTCAAACATCACCCAAAAAGGCATTTCAGAAGCTTATAAATCTCACACTATTATTTTTTGAATCTCTATAGTATGAAAGGAGACCATTCAACCCATCAAGCCTGTACTGACCACAATCTTACCCAGGCTCTATTCCCATAACCAGCATTTACCCTGCTAATAATCCCCCTGATGTTTGGGTGAATTTAGCATGGCCAATCAACCTAACCCACTCATCTTTGGATTGTCAGGGGTGGGGGGGGTAGGTGAACTGAAGCACCCAGAGAAAACTCACCCAGTAACAAAGAGAAAGTATAAACTCCACACAGAAAGTGACCTGAAGCTGGGTGCACTGCAGTGAATAAGTATTCAGTATTATCATAAGTTTCAATGATATGCCTAACACAAGACGGAGTGGATGTGGAGAGAGGATGTTTCTTCCTGTTTGAGAATCTAGAACAGATCTTTACTCAAAGAGTGATTAGGGAGTGGAATGCCCTGCCTGCAGCTGTTGTAGATGCGCCAAGTTTGGTGGCGTTTAAGAGGTTAGTTGATAAGTATATGGATGAGAAGGGAATGGTTTAGTTAGGAGGGGCATTGCTTTTTATTTTGGTCGGCACAACATCGAAGGCCGAAGGGCCTGTTCTGTGCTGTATTGTTCTATGTTCTATGTTCTATGTTCTAACTAGGGAGCCACCGTTCAAAATTAAGGGAAAGCCCATATAAGGCAAAAATGAGGACAAATTTCTTTCTCGTAGACAGTCACAAGTCTGTCGATCTCTATTCATCAAAACATAGTAGACACGGAAATTTTTAAGGCACAGGTAGATAAATTTGTGATAAGCAAATGGTAAGCGGGATTGTGGAATTGAATTTTTTTTTATTCATTTGTGGGACATGGGCATCACTGGTTGTCCATCATTTATTCCTCAATCCTAGTTGCCCAAGAGTAGTTAAGAGTCAACCACATTGCTCTGGCTCTGGGGTCACATATAGGCCAGACCAGGTAAGGACAGCAGATTTCCTTCCCTAAAGACATTAGTGAACCCGATAGATTTTTCTGACAATCGACAATGGTTTCATTGTCATCAGTATATTCTTAATTCCAGGTATTTTTCATGGAATTCAAATTCCACCAGCTGCAATAGTGGGATTTGAACCCAGATCCCAGGTCAGCCATGGTTTTATTGAAATGCAGAGCAGGTTCAAGGGGCTGAGTGGTCTACCCCTGCTCTTAATTTTTGTGTACTAACATATAAATAAAGCATGTTCAGTATACAAAATGTTCCTGGTGTAAGCTGCTGCAGACTGAATATTTTTCCACGATATAAACCCATGTGCTAAACCTGACAAAGCCAAATGGAAAATCAAAGTTCAACTGTATTTATCATTACTGTATCTAGCATGAAATCACTTAGTTATACAGCAATGAAAACAATAAACTTTTAAATTGGAACTGCTTGCTGGAAAAGATTCTAGGTGACCAGTTTATAGCTGTGAATTGGAGCTGAGCTCTCAGTATAAGATTTATTTTCCAGCATTTTTCTGTTTTTGTTTCAGATTCCAGCATCCACAGTATTTTCTGCAGTACCGGGGACCCAGGTAGTCAGGTCGGGTGGTAATTGAATGGCTAGGGGCTAACCAGGTAGTCATGGAGAGATTTTGGGGCATGTCCAAGCATAGTGTTACCCAGATGGTAAATCATGTTTAACTCTGGCTAACATTTCCTGTGTATCAAGTTAAGTTATGCAAATTTGTTCTAATTCCCTGACTGTAGCCCAAAATTGAAGGATTTTGTGCATGGTCCCTAGCAGCATTGAATTTTAAACTTTACAAGCAATTCCCATGTAGATTCATACTTCATCACTTCTACCGTTTCCTAATGCACATCGATTCCCAGCTTAAGTCACTGTGTGGAGTCTGCACGTTCTCCCCATGTTTGCATGGGTTTCGTCTAGGTGGCTTGGTTTCCTCTCGCAGTCCAAAAGACATGTTAAACCTGTTAAATTCTCCTTCAGCACAGCTGAGTAGATGGCAGAGTGTGGCAGTAACTTCACTGTGGTTTTAATATAAGCCTACTTGTGACACTAATAAAGTAACTTTAAATTTTGTTGCATTGTTCTGGTTTATTGTACGACTCACCTGACAGAGGAGCAATGCTCCAAAAGTTCATGATTTCAACAAACCTGTTGGACTTTAACCTGATGTTGTGAGACTTCTTACTGTGCTCACCTAAGTCAAACACCAGCATCTCCATTTCATATTCTAGCTCATGATTCATTACAACAGGAAATAAACTTGTGCAATCAAAATTCTGATCTTTGATGAGCCAGAGACTGGAAGATTTTGACCATTGATAAATGCAATTGATCCCATGACCTCAAGTTGTTGCAATTAATAGAAAGGTAGCAAATGGTCAGGAACCTCCCACAAGCACTCATCACCCCAAATGAATGGTAACTGCCTGGAGGAAGTTTAAAGAAGATTGACACTATCAAACAAGGAACAAAGCATCCAATTGGATATTTTGGCTCAAAGCAGATGTTGATTGGACTGTAAGCTGCTGTCATTATACTATTTTGTCTCTCTCTAGAACTAAGGTATAGAGTAAAATATATTGTAAAGAAGCTTTGATGTTTCAGCCATGGGGAAAGAGTGACTTGGTGAATGGCTAGAGAACTTCAGTCAATATGAAGTTGATTGACTTTGGGTTATGGTAGGATTTTAGCTTGCTTCATATTTTGAAGCAATGAACCTATTCCACAGTGGAGTATAGGTTCATTTTGCAGCTGCTGAAATATTTTGAGTGAACTTAATAAAATTGGATAATTAATTCAGAATTTTGATTGCACAAATTTGTTTCCTATTATAATCAATCATGAACCAGAACATGGGATGGAAATGTCAGTTAAAGTCTAACAGGTTTATCTGGAATCATGAATTTTCGGAGCATTGCTCCTTCATCAGGTGACTTGTGCAATGAACCAGAACAAATGGACTATAAAGTTCCACATTTTTCTCCTCTTGTTACATTTATTTCCAAGAGGTGGAACCAGGAGAGGGCAGTGCTGTAGAGGGGAGGCATCAGAAGGTGATAAAGTGAATGACTGTGTCAAAGGCGTGGAGAGAGGTTGAGAAACATAAGAAGATCAGACACATGGTCTCAGAGAATTTCATTTATGACTTATAGTGACACTTCAATGCCACGGCCATATCCTGATGAGAGAGAATCAATCACAGCATTGAGAGAAAGGTTCAGACATTCAATAACAGCACATTCAAACAAGGAAAGGAAATGGGTCAAAAGTCATGGTAGTGTAGGTAGTTTTGGAGAAGCCCTTTAAAAGTGGGGAGACAGGAAGTCAGGAGCTTTGGGGAGGCATTTACAAAGAATGAATCTAAAAATCTGCAAGCAATGTGATACAAGGTGAAATTAAAGGAGGAGGAATTGCACAGTTGACCAGAGACGCAACAAAGGATTTGAGAGACATATAAGAATGAATGGGTTCATAGTAAAGCACAGGGTGGGGGAATGTGATAGATTTAAAAATGAGAAGGAGCTTAAAATCAGTGCTTTAGGATTGAAAAGCAGTCATTAAGGACTGGAGTGAAAACAGCCAAAGGTATTGTGGACAGTGATATCTGGCATACTATTTATGATTCCATGTCCAATATGCAGGAGTCTTTTAAAAGTGAGTTGTTAATAATTCAGGACAAGTATGTCCCTGTAAAAATGAAGGATAACAATGGCAAAATTCAGGAACCCTGGATGACAAAAGAGATTGTGAGCTTGGTGAAAAAAGGAGGCGGCATATATAAATTTCAGGAAATTGAAAACAGATAAGCCTCTTGAAGAATACAAAGATAACAGGAAAGATGTTAAACAGGGACTTAGGAGGGCAAAAGGGGACCATGAAATGTCCTTGGCAGGTAGGACTAAAGAGAATCGCAAAGCTTTTTATGTATATGTAGGGTAGGTCAAGGTAACTAAGTAAAGGGTAGGTACTCAAGGACAATGAGGGAATTTGTGTGGAAAGCCAAATGAGGTGAGTTAAGTCCTTAACAAGTATTTTGCATCAGTATTCACAAAGGAGAAGGATGTTGTGGATGGTGAGCGTGGAAATGAGGATATTGACATTCCAGGACATGTTGAGATAAAAAGAGAGGAACATAGAACATTACAGCGCAGAACAGGCTTTTCGGCCTTCGATGTTGTGCCGACTAATTAAGAAAAAGCAATGACCCTCTAACCTAAACCATTCCCTTTTCATCCATAAACTTATCTACTAACCTCTTAAACGCCACCAAACTTGGCGCATCTACAACTGCAGCAGGCAGGGCATTCCATACCCTTACCACCCTCTGGGTAAAGAACCTACCTCTGACATCCGTCCTATAACTACCACCCCTTAATTTAAAGCTATGTCCCCTCGTGCTAGCTTTCTCCATCCTAGGAAAAAGGCTATCACTGTCCACCCTATCTAAACCTCTAATCATCTTATATGTTTCAATAAGGTCTCCTCTTAGCCGCCTTCTTTCTAACGAAAACAACCTCAAATCCCTCAGCCTCTTCTCATAAGACCTGCCCTCCATACCAGGCAACATCCTGGTAAACCTCCTCTGTACCCTCTCCAATGCCTCCACATCTTTCTTATAATGTAGGGACCAGAACTGTACACAATACTCCAAGTACGGCCGCACTAGAGTTTTGTACAGTTGCAACATGACATTGCGGCTCCGAAATTCAATCCCCCTACCAACAAAAGCTAAGACTCCGTATACCTTCTTAACAACCTTATCGACTTGATTGCCAACTTTCAGGGATCTATGCACATATACACCAAGATCCCTCTGTTCTTCAACACTATTGAGAGTTCTAAGGGGGTATTGGAAGTTTTGAAAAAACATTAAGGTGGATAGTTCCCCAGGACCAGATAGAGTCTATCCCAGAGAGAGCTGATAGAAGAAATTGCTGAAGCCTTGGCCAAAATTTTTGTATCTTTTTTAGTCATGAGCAAGTACCAGAGGATTGGAGAGTAGCTAACATTGTTCCTCTGTTTAAGAAGGGCTGAAGAGACAATTTGGGAAATTAAGGACTGTCAGCTTACATAATTGATGGGGAAATTATTGGAGCAAATTCTCACGGACAGGATGCACACATATCTGTAAGAAAATATAATTACTAGTGATAGGCAATATGGTTTTGTGAAGGGGAGGTCATGTCTTACAAACTTGTTTGAGTTCTTTGAGGAAGTGACAAGAAAAATTGACCAGGGCAGGGCAGTGGATTAAAGCCTTTGATAAGTTTCCTCATGGCAGGCTGATACAGAAGGTGAAGTTATAGGGGATCTGAGGTGAGTTGGCAAGATGGATACAAAGCTGGCTTAGACATAGAAAGCAGAGAATGGCAATGAAAGTGTCCTTTTCTAACAGGAGTTCTGTGACTAGTGGTGTTCTACAAGGATCAATGCTGGGACCTCTGTTGTTTGTACTTTATATAAATGATTGGAGGAAAATGTAGGTGGTGTGATTAGTAAATTTACAGATTATACAAAAATTAGGGGAGTAGCAGATAGTGAAGAAGATTATCAGAAGATGCAGCAGGATATAAATCAACTGGAGACCTGGGCCAAAAGATGGCAGATGGAATTTAACCCAGACAAATGTGAGGTGATGCAATTTAGGAGGTTTACTGCAGAAAGAAAGTATATAGTAAATAGTAGCGCTCTTAGAAATATTAGCATATAGAGGGATCTCGGCGTGTAAATCCATGGTTCCCTGAAGGTGGTCAAGAAGGCAGATGGCATGCTAGTCTTCATTGGTTGGGGCATTCAGTATAGGAATTGGAAAATCATTTTGCAGCTATAGGCCACATTTGGAGTATTGTGTATGATTCTGGTTGCCATACTACTGGAAAAGCATGTTAATGCATTGGAAAGTGTTCAAAAGAAATTTACCAGGATGTAGCCTAGTTTGGAGGATATGGACTATGAAAAAAGGTTGAAAAAACTTGGATTGCTTTTGTTGGAGTGTTGGATGATGAGGGAGGGACCTGATAGAGGTTTAAAAGATTTTGACAGGCTTAGATAGAGTGGATAGTCAGAATCTGAGTCTTTTTCCCAGATTTGAAGGATTGATTACTCAGGAGCATAGGTTGAAAGTAAGGGGGGCAAAGTTTTTCATGCAGAGGGATGTGAATGCCTGGAATGTGCTGCCAGAGGAGATGGTGAAAGCAGATTCTATTACAATGTTCAAGAGGCATCAGATTAGATCCATGAATAGGAAATGGAGGGATATGGACTATGTAGAGACAAGAAAATATTAAAGCCTGTTCCTACACTATGCTGTTCATTGTTATTTGTCTGTGTGGGTTTCCTCCAGGTGCTCTGGTTTCCTCCCACATTCCAAAGCTATGCAGGTTAGTTGATTGATCATGTAAAATTACCCCAAGATGTATAGGTTAGGGAATTAGCAGAGTAAATACTTGAATTTACAGGAATAAGTCCTGGGTAAGATGTTCTGTTGGAGAATCATTGCAAACTTGATGGGCCAAATGGCCTGCTTCTGCACTGTAGGGAATTTATGAAATACAAAATTGGCAGATATTGAAGAAGCAGCTCAAAGGTGCAACTTAACTGTAGTGCTGGGACTTCTGAATGGCAAACATTTGTTCGCGAGAGGTCAGGTCGGGGTCAGGCAAAGTCTGACAAATGGTGTGAAACCAAGAAAGCTTTATGGATTAGCTGATGAGGGATTTAATTTCAAAATTGCTGGCCAAATTCTCATTATTAATCTGTGATACGGAATCTCTGGTAATAGAAAATACCGGTAATAGAAAATATTTCTAACAATGTTTTTTGTGGTTGAACTTTATATTGCAAGTGGTTAACTTCTGTGAATAATGTGGATTAGTACCTCATCTTTACAGCTGCCTTAGCTTAACGGAGTGAATAGTAGAAGGCAGGCGCTTGTGCGAAGTAATTCATGGTGTTTCATCCCGCCTATGAAACTCTTTTTCATTTTGAATCTGCAAGCTCACAGGGTGCAATTTGCAAACATTTGTTGTACATTGTTTTATCTCCTCATCCCTTCAGCTGTAAAATCTAACTGGAACTCAATCAAAATCTTCTAAACAGACTTTTTAAACTTTGCTGCACTGGTTTGTGTTAAGCTGATAAATTATTCACATTGGCACCAGAGAACGGCAGAGGGACGGATTTAGCATCAGCATAATATGACCACCCGCTCCTTGTAAATACTCTGTCACTCTACTCATAGAGGAGCCAATATATTGTCCCACAGTGACATTTTCGTGAACTTGGAAATAAGTTTTATAACTTGTTTGTGACCATTAACTGCTAGATCATTCTTCAGCATCACAGGAATAGCACTGTTGTCCAGTCAAAAAGAATGTGGGTGGGCATACTATTCTATCTGTACTGAGGATATGAATCATATTACTAATTGTAACGTATCCTTCATAGAATTTTCCTTAGTACTATTGACTGTCAGTTTATTTTTCCTCCCTCAACAAGGTGTTGATACAATTGTCCTCTGGCACGGTATCAAATTGATTATTATTTATCCCTGCACTAATTTTAGTAGTTAAGTGCCAAGCAATTTCACATGGACTACCAGCACACATCAAAGCCATGTTGTCCTCATTCAACAAGAACTTAGGTAGGTATGCTTCCAGCTGGGGTTGATGGATAACATGCAGTTCTGAAATCTCTTGCTTTTTTAAATCTCCTTCCTTGCTGAGGGACAATGTAATAATCCCATATCACCCTGGTTAGTACCAACTAATTCACTGCAAACCTAAATGAAAAATGTGAATTTCCTAGTCTGAAGATCTTCTCTGAATTGCAATGATAGTCTCTTCTAATAGAAGCGTCATCTACTTATGGTGATATTAAACCTATTCATCCTCATCTTAAATGACTGCTAACGTTGGAGGAAATGTATTTATTGAGCTCAGAAATAATTAAGATTTATGGTACAATGGTTAACACTGCTTCCCCACAGCATCGGGACCTGGGTTCGATTCCCAGCTTCAGTCACTATGCAAAATCTGCATTTTTCCCTGAATTTGCATGGCTTTCCTCCATATGCTCTGATTTCCTTCTACAATTTGAAGAACGTGCTGGTTAGGTACATAGGCTGTGTTAAATTCTCCCACAGTGTACCGAACAGACACTGGAGTGTGATGCCGAGGGGATTTTCATAATAACTTCATTGCATTGTTAATGTAAGCCTATTTGTGACACTAATAAATAAACTTATTAAAGGGTGGCATAGTGGTTAGATCTATTGCCTCACAGCTCCAAGGACCCAAGTTCAATTCTGCCCTTAAGTGACTGTGGAGTTTTCATGCTCTCCTTGTGTCTGCATTGATTTCATCTGGATGCTTAGGTTTCCTCCACAGTCCGAACGTGTACAGATTAGGTGGTTTGGTCATATCAAATTGTCCCTTAGTGTGCCAAGATGCGTAGATTAGATGGATCAGCTTTGGTAAATGTGTGGGGGTATGGGATAAGGTGGAGTGGTAGGCTTGGATAACATGTTCTTTCAGAGTGTTGGTGCAGGCTTGATGAACCAAAAGGCCTTCTTCTGCACTGCAGGAAATCTATGGTACGGTACATTACCATATCTAAACTGTGATTCTTCTATTGCGGCCCGCCAATTTTTGGTGGGTCTGGGCGGGAGACGCACATCTGTGGCTTGAATGGGGATTTGCGCACGTGCCGGGAACGCATATGCATCTCCCAGAGCCGGCAAACAGTTCTCAGTATCAAACCACACTGGAAACCAGCGGGAAGGCAAGTAAGTCATATAAATCTGTTTTTAACGTGTTTTAAATATATATATTTGTTAATGATCAGGATTTTTCAGGTCCCGATTATATCTCCCACTCTATTCCGGCAGAGTTCAGACTAGCTCCCCACATTCGGGGAGCCAGGGGGATTCTCCGCCGGAATGAAGAGGGGGAATCAGGGCCTCCCAAAGGGTCAGGTGGCAGGGAAGATGCCCCCTGGGCATGTGCACACTGACAATGTCAATCTGTGCCTCGGGACTGCCCAAGGGACAAAGTACTCATGCACACGGGCACCTTGGCACTGAATGCCAAGGAGGGAGGGCCTATTGTGGTAGGGCTTATGGGGGTGGAGGGTCCTGCTGCCACCCTGCAGAGAGGATCAGTTTAAAATGGAGGGAGAGCAATGATTGGGTCAGGAGGGGCGGGGTGTGGGTGTGGTCTGCCAGGGAAGGAGACCTGCCTCCAGGGTATCGTCATTGCTGTGGGATGGGGCTGGCCATCCGGTCACTCAAGGACAGGATGGGATGGGGCGAGGGTTGGAGGGATCAGGGCTACCTTGGGAATTGTGGGAGCTGCATTTGGGCTGGCAGGGAGGAGGATACTGAAGGGGCAGCACTGTGAGGATTCCAGGCTGGCCAGAGATCAGACTGGCTAACAAATAGGAGTTTGACAGTATGGGGCCACTGAACACGTGCAGAGCTCCAGAACTGGCCAACTCTGGCATGAATAGGCCCCACTTCCCTGGGCCTTTAATGAGATTCATGACTGGGACTCTTCATCGCACAGAGTGTGGAAATTCAAGTGAGAAGCTGAACTGTGAGAACAGTTGAGATTTAGAACAGTTTTCCCGTCAATTCAGCACTTTCGGGAGAATTGCCCCTCTAGTAGTGTCAAGCTACTCTCAAAATATTTACCTTCAAACTGAAATATTTTAATTCTTTGAAACTACAAAAGGACAGAGTTAAATAAATCATTGTTCTCAACCATAAAGAATGCACTGTCACTCTGCATGGTCTTCAATTATTGGCTGATTTATTGAATAACTCTAATTTACTAAACTGCAAAATTCTCTATCCTGGAATCTTGACTAAGTCAATTTTGAACCTGATCTCATAGCTTCATGATTGTTCCTCCTGCGCGAACCTTAGCAATTAAGAAACTGCATGCAGACAACCAGCAGACATCATAGCCAAACACGAATATATTCTTATTCAACATGAACTCAGCTGAGCTTCCAGCTGGGCTGGTTGATAATGTTCAATTCTGAAATCTCTTGCTTATTTTTAATCCCTTGTCTTGTTGGGTGGCAATGTATTAACTCCACACCAGTCTGGCTAAGTGAAAAATGTGAAATTTCTGTTCTGGAGATCTTGTCTGATCTGTGATGATAGTCTCTTCTAACAGAATTATACTGTTGTATTAGCAAAGCGTAATCTACTTATGGTGATATTAAACATATTCATCTTTATGTTCAATAATTGATAGCTAGAGCTTAGAGCAACACAGCACGGGAAACAGGCCCTTCGGCCCAACGAGCCCGCGCCGCTGTCATAACTATATAGTAACAATTCCATTATCCTATTCTGATTTTAGGTTATTCCTAATATGGAAGAGTCTCAATGTAGGGATAATTTGTTTCCCAATCAGCCTAAGAGCGAATTTTTTTGGGATGTGGGAGGAAACCGGAGCGCCCGGAGAAAACCCACGCAACCATGGGGAGAACGCAAGCAACCATGGGGAGAATAGCATTCGAGGAAATATATTTATTGAGTCCAGAAATAGTTAAATATATTAAAACAGTGATATTAAAGAGCAGAATGATACCATAGTGGTCAGAACCACTGCCTCGCAGTGCCAGGGACCTGGGTTCAATTCTGGCCTTGGGTGACAGCCTCTGTGGAATTTGTGAATTTTCCCCTGTATATATGGGTTTCCTTTGGGTGCTTCGGTTTTCTCCACAATCCAAAGATGGTGGGTTAGGTTAGGTGGGTTGGACATGCTAAATTGGCCCTTTGTGTCCAAAGCTGTATAGATTAGCTGGGTTGGTCATAGTAAATGTGTGGGTTTATGGGATAGGGCAGAGTGGTAGGCCTGAAAAAGATATTCTTTCAGAGAGTCGGTGCAAAGTCGATTGCCCAAATAGTGTGGTACTATGCCTCACCTAGTAACATCAACTGAATTAACATATTTATCTTCAAAATGAAATATTTTAACTTTTTGAACCAGAAATGGACAGAAAATTAATGGAATTATTTTCCTCAACCACAAAGAATGCACCATCACTCTACATGATCTTCAGCTATCAGACAAATTATTAAACAATTCTGTAATCTACTAAGCAGCAAAACTCTCAATCTTGGAATCATGGTTAAGTCAACTTTGAGCCTGATCTCATAGAATTAGATCACTTCAACGAGAAACTTTGCTCACAAATGGAAAGAAATGAGGGCTTTTTTCTTTCTAATTGTGTAAACTACAAATATATACTGAGGAATATCTAAAATTATTATTGTTGAAGAGCACAAAGGAGTTCAGTTTGGTTTCGTCCTGCTATAAGCATTACCATACTCTTATAAAACCATACAAATTCTAGCCTTTAATCTAATTTGTAACTTGAACTTCTTCTCCCCTGTCCAATGACTGGCTTTTTGGTCAGCTGATGAATGCCCCTCTTTCAAAGTCATCCCACTTCAATTTTTGCTTCTCAGTCAAGCCTCTAATATTCTGTACCTGCTTTTCCTAACTTATTTATTACACATTTCCTTCAATCTCTCCACAATAAATTTAAGTGCTCTCTTTTTCATTATTATGGGTCAAATCTTATTTGAGTAAAATTGCATTCCAGTAAACCTTTCTACCTTTTATTTAATTCCATGCCCTTCTGATCTCCCAAAGCAAAAATTCCTAGTTAAGATGGATTTATACAACTGAAACTGAGATCAAACCAGAATTGCACAAAGAAAATTCTCTACATTACTTAGTAAAGACTGGTGGTCTCTGAGAATGTTTGACATTAATATGATTAGTAATTAAAGATGTTTAATTCACTAAGTTCTGGTTATTACATGTAGAAATTGTTATAAGCCCCATGATCTGCATGGGGAATCATTAATTGACCTCCCAATTGAACTTATTGAATACAAATCCTGGGGACTGGTAATGAGCCAACCAATTGGAACTCTTATACTGAGCCCTGTATAAAGCAAGACCCTGAGAGGATCCATTAACCTTTGTAGTCCTGGTTAGAACCTTTTTGTGTTCACCACAGGTATGTGGCTATTGCTTATTTTCATTTGTGCAATAAAACATGGTTCCTTCTGGATTTATGATAGAAATTTTAATTCAAAGATCAATGAAATTCATTATCGATTGGTACGCATGAATCTATTAGATTTTTCAGTCTCCGACACCAAATGTTGGAGTCATCCAAACCAGGAATAAACATCACTTAGGATCAAGCCAAAATTCATTCTCAAAATACAAATGACATCAAACAAAAGTGGAACTTTGCTATTTTATAAGAAATGAGAGGTAATAGGAAAACATTATAGCTATATAACACAAATCTCAAAGCAGTTGTTCAAACTTACAGTGAGATACATATGTAAACTTTGCCCTTACAGCTATGACATTATTAGAAATATTTTAATAATTTACTGCCTTTGCTACCCACAATCACTCATCTATTATCCTACCTTTAGAACATAGAACATAGAACATAGAACAGTCCTTGGAGAGAGTGCAGAGGAGGTTTACCAGGATGCTGCCTGGTATGGAAGGACTGTCCTATGAGGAACGATTAGATAGACTGGGGTTGTTTTCCCTTGAAAGACGTCGGCTTAGAGGGGATCTCATAGAGGTGTATAAGATTATAAGGGGTATAGATAGAGTAAATGGAGGTAAACTTTTTCCACCTTTAGAAATGGATAGGACGAGGGGTCATGGCCATAGGGTGAGGGGGGCTATGTATAGGACGAATATTAGAGGGCAGTTTTTCACACAAAGGGTAGTGGGGGTGTGGAATGCACTGCCGAGTAAGGTGGTGGGAGCAGGCACGCTGGGGCTGTTTAAGGGTCTCTTGGACAGCCACATGAGCGGTATGCAGATAGAGGGATATATAGGACTGTTTAACTACGGCTTTTTTCCACAGGTAATTCGGTCCATATTTGAGCACGCATTCGGCAGGTGGTGCGGGTACAGCTCTTGGATGTTGATTCATGGGTTGCCTGGTACCTCATGTCGTAAATGAGTGCTTTATGTGGACCATCTGAAGGGCACCATGACAGCTCAGAGACTATCGATGTGGCTGTGCAGACACTTGGAATTGGGCCGGTGTCTGCGGGAGTTTGCGCGTTCTCCCCGTGGTTGCGTGGGTTTTCTCCGGGCACTCCGGTTTCCTCCCACAACCCAAAAATTCGCTCTTAGGCTGATTGGGAAACAAATTGTCCCTATGGTGAAAATTTTCCATATTAGGAATAATATATATATTATTATATAGGAATATTAAAATAGGATAATGTATTTGCTACTATATAGTATGACGGCGGCGCGGGCTCGTTGGGCCGAAGGGCCTGTTTCCCGTGCTGTGTTGCTTAATAATAATAACATTACAACACAGAACAGGCCCTTCGGCCTTCGATGTTGCGCCGACCAATATAAAAAGCAATGCCCCTCCAGACTAAACCATTCCCTTCTCTTCCATATACTTATCAACTAACCTCTTAAATGCCACCAAACTTGGCGAATCTACAACTGCTGCAGGCAGGGCATTCCACTCCCGAACCACCCTTTGGGTAAAGAACCTACCTCTGATATCCGTCCTATAACTATCACCCCTTAATTTAAAGCTATGTCCCCTCGTGCTAGCTTTCTCCATCCTAGGGAAAAGGCTATCACTGTCCACCCTATCTAAACCTCTAATCATCTTATATGTTTCGATTAGGTCCTCTCTTATCCGCCTTCTTTCTAACGAAAACAACCTCAAATCCCTCAGCCTGTCTTCATAAGACCTGCCCTCCATACCAGGCAACATCCTGGTAAACCTCCTCTGTACCCTCTCCAAAGCCTCCACATCTTTCTTATTATGCGGGGACCAGAACTGCACACAATACTCCAAGTGCGGCCGCACTAGAGTTTTGTACAGTTGCAACATGACGTTGCGGTTCCGAAATTCAATCCCCATACCAATAAAAGCTAAGACTCCATATGCCTTCTTAACAACCTTCTCGACTTGACTGCCTACTTTCAGGGATCTATGCACATACACACCAAGATCCATCTGTTCATCAACACTATTAAGAATCCTACCATTAGCCCTATACTCTACACATTTATTATTCCTGCCATAGTGCATTACGTCACACTTTTCCACATTAAACTCCATTTGCCACCTCTCGGCCCAGCTCTGCAACTTGTCCAAGTCTCTCTGCAAACTATAACACCCCTCTTCACTATCTACCACTCCACCGACTTTAGTGTCATCTGCAAATTTACTAATCCATCCTTCAATACCTCATCCAGATCATTTATAAAAATTACAAACAGCAGGGGCCCCAAAACAGACCCCTGAGGTACACCACTTGTCACCGAACTCCACGATGAATATCTCCCACCAACCACCACCCTCTGTCTTCTATCTGCTAGCCAATTCCTAACCCAATTAGCTAAATCACCCTCTATCCCATACATCTGCATTTTCTGCAGAAGTCTTCCATGGGCCACCTTATCAAACGCCTTACTAAAGTTCATATATACCACATCAACCGCCTTACCCCCATCCACCTCTTTAGTCACTTTTTCAAAAACTCAATGAGGTTAGTAAGGCATGACCTACCCTTCACAAAACCATGCTGACTATCCCCAATCAATTCATTTCTCTCTAAAATAACTATAAATCCTATCCCTAATAATTCTCTCCAATACTTTGCCCACAACAGAAGTAAGACTCACTGGCCTATAATTCCCTGGAAGGTCTCTCTTCCCCTTCTTAAACAATGGGACCACATTCGCTATCCTCCAGTCCTCCGGAACCACACCCGTAACCAACGAGGACCTGAAGATCAGAGCCAGAGGCTCTGCAATCTCCTCTCTTGCCTCCCAGAGAATCCTAGGGTAATCAAAATTGAAATCAGTATTATTTCAGAATAGCCAATATTTGACTTTAATCATCTGTAAATAATGGAATCCAATAAAACTGTCAACTTTGTACACATTTATGTATTTTATTAAGAAGAACAATTTTTTTAAGTTATCAATGAACCCAATTACAAATGTCAAAGACCTTTGTTTGTATTATATGCATTCCAACCTGGAAATAAATAGCAGATTTTCATTAATATCATTGCTGAATGTACAGTAATTTTAAGGATTCTTCCACAAGAAATATTTTGTAGGTATTTTCTAGGATATAAAAAGAATAATGTTAGGAAAATGTTTTTTAAAGCTATTTAAAGCATGCTTTAATTTGATAAAAATTGATCTATGGTTTTTATGAACAAACATCCCAAAATTCTCTTTTTCCATCAGCTCAACCCCCCACTTCACTGAACCAGAATCCCCAAATTCAGAAGCCCAACTCTCAGCCCCGGTCTGGTGGGCCCTGTTTCCCAACTTGGTCTAATAGTCTGATCCAACAGTCTGATCCCACTGACCTTTTCTTGGACCCAGTTAGGCCTCCGGCTCACCATGCACCTCTTATCCAGCTTTATCCCATGGCCTGTGAGTTTACTATCAAATAAATCAGTTGGACTTAAACCTGATGTTGTCAGACTTCTTACTGTGTCCAACGCTGGCATTTCCACAGCAATTCTTTCACACAGAGCATGGTGAGTGTGTGGAACAATTTGTGGATACAATTTGTCTCTTAAAAAACATTTTGACAGTTTTGAGGTGACACAGTGGTTAGCACTGCGGCCTCACAGTATCAGGGTCTCAGGTTCAATTCTGTCCTCGGGCCACCGTCTGTGTAGAGTTTGCACATTTCCCTGTGTCTGCATGGATTTCCTCCGGGTGTTCCAGTTTCCTTCCACAGTCCAAAGATGAGTGGATAATGTTAATTGGCCATGCTAAATTGCTTTTTAGTACCAGGGGATAAGCAGGTTAAATATGAGGGGTTACGAGAATAGGGCCTAGATGGGCTTGTGGCAGGTGCAGATTCAATGGGCTGAATGGCTTGATTCTGCACTGTTGGGATTCTTTGAAATAGGTTGGTATAGAGGGCAATTCCTTAATGGTAAAAACTGGGTGGCATAGGCAAGTTGGGCCGAAGGGCCTGTTTCCACGCTGTAAACCTCTGTGACCCAATGTCTCTAAATTAAAAAATGTAGACTGCAGGAAAGATTCTTAGATGCATTGGAAGGTAGATCTACAAGTGATATTCTGGATTTTACTATAGATATACTTACAAATGATTTCTACTTAAATACCAACATAACTGTAAAGGTAATGAATTAAGCATTTCTTTTAAACTTCCAACCTCTTAAATTAGTTCATGAAGAAACATCCCTCCATGACTGTGGACTTAGCCATCAAAGATCAGTAGACCAACCAATAAGAGGATTGATCATTAATGATCAAGAACATTTCCAACACTTACTCCAAATCCTGTTGAATAAATACAGCTCCCCTTGAGAAATTACAGTTAGTCTTTCAAAGAACAAAATGAGGTTGAATTTCTTTAATGAGAATTTTCTATTTTGCTGACATTAGAAAATTGTATATTTTTGCTACATACCTTCCTCCCATCCTCATACATCTAACCCTATCAACATAATTTTCTGTCTCTTTTTCCCTGTTGTGCCCATCCAGCTTCCCTTAAGTTGAAATATTGTCTCAACTATTCCTGATTCTAGTGAGTTCTATATTATAACTATTTTTCAAATACAAAATTTGCTGCTCAAATATGTGTTGGATTTATGATTGACTATCTTGTATTTATAACCTCAGATCTGGCCTCATGTGCAAGTGGAAATGTCTTCTCTAGATCTGTCTTATCAACCCATAAAAGAATCTTACAAAATATTATCAGAACACCCCCGAATCTTACCTTTTCCAGGGAAAAGAGTTGTAGCCCATTCAAGATTTTCTCTCTGTTCTCTTATCAATGTTCAGAATCATACACCTTCTCCGATGTTTCTCTGTCCTTTTAATAACATAGAGACAATGTTGGGATTTTACCGCCCGCTACAAGAATTGGAGAGGGTGAGGAGTAGACCATGGAAAGGTCCGTTGACCTTGGGCGAAATTTTATGGTTTCAGGATGACAAGGCTATAAAATCCTGTCCAATAAATATTTACATTTTATTTTCATTCCCATTCCAATAGCAATAAAACAGAAAGACAGAAGCTACTGATCAGAGAGTCTCCTATGCCAAGAATGCTGCTAAAGCCCAGTTAAATTGGGTAACAGGTAACAGATCCAAGTACTGCCATATAAACATTACTGAGAAGCTTCTTTCCAGGCTGGAGGTGACAAACACAAGGGATCACAAGTTCAAGGTGAGGGGGGCAAGGTTAAATACAGATGTCAGGGGAACATATTTTTCCACAGAGTGTGGTGGGGGCCTGGAATGCACTGTCAAGCAAGATGGTTGAGGTGGACACGCTGGGATCATTTAAGACTTATCTAGATAGCCACATGAACAGACTGGGAATAGAGGGACACAAGTGAGTGGGTTAGTTGGGCTCATGAGCGATGCAGAATTGGAGAGCTGATAGGTCTGTTCCTGTGCTGTATTGTTCTTTGTTGAAAAGTCTCACCTGAATTAATCCTCTCCAGATGTTGGATGACTTTGCATCAGTATTCACGAAGGAGAGGAACCTGTTGTCAGGTATTGTCTTGAAGGGAGTTGAAGACCCGTTAGAAGAAATATCTATTATGAGGGAGGAAGTGTTAGGGTTTTTAGGTAATATTAAAACTGATAAATCTCTGGAGCCTGATGGCATTTATTCTAGGCTGTTTAGGAGACAAGGGATGAAATTGCTGGGCCTCTGATGCAAATCTTTGTCTCTTCTTTGGACACAGGTGAGGTCCCAGAGGACTGGAAGATAGCGAACGTGATATCATTGTTTAAAAAGTATAGTATGGATAACCTGGGTAATTATAGGTCGGTAAGTTTGATGTTAGTGGTAGAGTTGTTGGAAAGGATTCTTAGGGATAGGATGTATAAGCATTTAGAGTGTGGCAATTTGATTAGTGATAGGCAGCATGGTTTCATAAAGGGGAGGTTGTGCCTTATGAATCTGGTAGAAGTTTTTGAAGAGGTGACAAAAATGGTCAATGAAGGACGAGCCGTGGATGTCGTCTACATGGATTTCAGTAAGGCGTTTGACAAAGTCCGTCATGGTAAATTGGTGGAAAAGGTTAAGGCTCATGGGATACAAGGACAGGTGGCTAGATGAATTGAGAACAGGCTTGGTAATAGGAGACAGAGAGTAGTAGTGGAAGAGTGCTTTTCTAGCTGGAGGTCAGTAACTAGTGATGTGCCACAGGGCTCAGTACTGGGACCTTTGTTATTTGTAATATACATAAATGACTTGGAAGAGGGAATAACTGGTGTGATCAGCAAGTTTGCAGATTATACGAAGATGGCTGGACTTGCAGATAGTGAGGAGCAGTGTCAGGAAACACAGTGGGATATAAATAGGCTGGTATATTTGGCAGAGAAATTTAATCCAGAAAAATGAGATGTGATGCATTTTGGAAGAAATAATGTAGGGGAGAGTTACATGATAAATGGTAGGCCTATTAAGAGTATAGAAATGCAGAGGGACCTGGGGGTGCAAGTACACAAGTCCTTGAAGGTGGCAGTACAGGTGGAGAGGGTGATGAAGAAGGTCTATGCTTGTCTTTATGGGAGGGGTATAGAGTATAAAAGCTGGTGCCTAATGTTACAGTTGTATACAACGTTAGTTCACCCGCATTTGGAGTACTGCATCCAGTTCTGGTTTCATAACTACCAGAAGAACGTGGAGACCCTAGAGAGAGTGCAGCGGGGTTTACCAGGATGTTGCCTGGTATGGAAGGACTGAGCTACGAGGAACGATTGGGCAAATTAGGCTGTCCTCCTTAGAAAGACAGAGAATGAAGAGAGATCTAATAGAAGTGTATAAGATTATGAAGGATATAGATAAAGTAAACAGTGGTAAGCTTTTTCCTAGGTTGGATATAATAATTACAAGGGGCTACAGGTTTAGGGTGAGGGGGGTGGGGGTGAGGTATAACTCGGATGTTAGAGGGAGATTTTTCACACAGAGGGTAGTGGGGACCCGAAATGCATTGCCAAGTAAGTTATGCATTGCCTAGCAGTTATGCTAGGGTTGTTTAAGGCTTACTTAGACAGGCACATGAGCAGACTAGAGATGGAGGGACACAGGAGACTTTTCTAAATAAAGATCAAGAGCCTTGGGATATCCCTGGGAATCAATTGATTCCTGTGGACCTTCCAACATATTTCATGGCTCACTTACTTTATTTCTGGGGATTCCGTAAATGTCTAAGTTTTTGCATGTCTATTGATGTCTTTTCTTTTACTTCGCAGGTGATTTGGTCCGCCTAGTTGACCAACAAGGGGCATACACCCGGTGGGTTGTGCGAGGGCTGCTCTTGGATGTTGCTTCAAGAGTGGCCTAGTACTTCATGTCGTTAGTGTATGCTTAAACTGGACCATCTGACAGGCAACACGACAGCTCAGTGACTATCACTGTTTGCTGTGCAGATAATAGATTTGGGCCTGTGTCTGCGGGAGTTTGCACATTCTCCCCGTGATTGCATGGGTTTTCTTCAGGTGCTCCGGTTTCCTCCTACATCCCAAAAATTTGCTCTTAGGCTGATTGGTGTAACAAATTGTCCCTAAATTAGACATCCCTCAATCTTCCCCGATACGTGTAGATAAAGGTCATAGGTAGAGGAGTGCACTCATAATGTTAAAATGGCGTGGGCTCGTTGGGCCGAAAGGCCTGTTTCCTGTGCTGTGTTGTTCTTTGTTTTTTGTATACGTTGTCAGGATCTTCTGTTTTTATTTCGGATTTACAGTATTTGCAGTTTTACTTGCAATTGCCTTCAATCAGCTAAACCAAGGCTGGTTAAGAAAGTGGACCTTTGTTTTTAGTTTGTGATATCCATGTTCCCAAGACATTTCAAATCCAACTAAAGACTTCTGATGTGTAGTCACTTTTGTTATTTTGTCATCAAGTGCAATGGCCAATTTACACACAGCACAATCCCATGAATAAGTGACAAATTAAATCAGTTGTTTAAGGGTTAAACATTGAGTCAAAATCTTCCTGTCCTTGTTCATGAGAGCCTTGGAACCGTCCAATCCCACAGAACTATCCAAAGTCTGCAAATTTAACTCAGAGTCAGACATTTTCCGTGAAGGACCCCAGACAGCAGAGGAATTGTTTGTTGGAAGTTTTCAGGCAATTCCCATGGAGATCAATGCATCAAGATTCCAATAAGGTCTCAACATGAACTTTCATATATGTCTGGAAAAGTGTGAGGTAATTCACTTTGGCAGGAATAACAAATGTGTAGAGTATAGAGCTAATGGTAGGACTCTTAATAGTGTTGAAGAACAGAGGGATCTTGGTGTATATGTGCATAGATCCTGAAAGTTGGCAATCAAGTCGATAAGGTTGTTAAGAAGGCATATGGAGTCTTAGCTTTTATTGGTAGGGGGATTGAATTTCGGAACCGCAACGTCATGTTGCAACTGTACAAAACTCTAGTGCGCCGCACTTGGAGTATTGTGTGCAGTTCTGGTCCCCGCATTATAAGAAAGATGTGGAGGCATTGGAGAGGGTACAGAGGAGGTTTACCAGGATGTTGCATGGTATGGAGGGCAGGTCTTATGAAGAGAGGCTGAGGGATTTGAGGTTGTTTTCGTTAGAAAGAAAGCGGCTAAGAGAAGACCTTATTGAAACATATAAGATGATTAGAGGTTTAGATAGGGTGGACAGTGATAGCCTTTTTCCTAGGATGGAGAAAGCTAGCACGAGGGACATAGCTTTAAATTAAGGGGTGATAGTTATAGGACGGATATCAGAGGTAGGTTCTTTACCCAGAGGGTGGTAAGGATATGGAATGCCCTGCCTGCGTCAGTTGTAGATGCGCCAAGTTTGGTGGCGTTTAAGAGGTTAGTAGATAGGTTTATGGATGAAAAGGGAATGGTTTAGTTTGGAGGGTCATTGCTTTTTCTTAATTGGTCGGCGCAACATCGAAGGCCGAAGGGCCTGTTCTGTGCTGTAATGTTCTATGTTCTATGTTCTGGTCTCTAACAATCAGAGACAGGAAGACCTGGGCCTATGTGTTCACAATCTGAAGCATTGCCTCTGTTATAATTTAACGAATGGTAACACCCTGTGGTGATCAGCTGACTGACCAGGTGACCTGTTGCAATGTAACCAATGGCAGCACTCTATGGTGATCAGCTGACCAGTTGGCCTCATAGAAATAGGAAGCAGATGAGGGTAGGAGGGTAGAGAGAGTGTTTATGGTTGGGTAATGAAGTATTTTTTTATTAAGCTTGTGTTTTTGTATCTGATTTATTGCTACTGGAGGATTCTTGTTGCTGGATGAATAGTGTGGATATCTGATTTAAACATGAAAACCATACAACTGAACTGAGATTAGCAGTGAGTTAATGTGATTTTGCAAGCCCAGGCAAGTTGTTGGGGTTACAGATAGTGTGACATGAACCCAAGATCCCAGGTGAGGCCATCTCATGCTTGGCTGTCAATTAGTGGTTCTATGTTGTGTGTTATGAAGTCTGCCTTGGAAAATGTTACCTGAAGATCAGAGGCTGAATGTTCTTTGCTGAAGTGCCCCTCAACAGGAAGGGAGCACTCCTGTCTAGTGGTGTCCATTCATCCACTGTTGTACTGTCTGCATGCTCTTGCCATGCCTCAGGACATCCTCTCCTGCAGTGTTATCAGGTGAACAATGTTGGCTGAGTCACAAGAGTATGTACTGTGTACCTGATAGATGGTGTTTTCATGTGAGATGATGGCATCTGTGTCAATGATCCAGCACATCTTACACAGATTGCTGTGGCAAGGTTGTGTGGTGTTGTGGTCACTATTCTCCTTAAGTCTGAATAGTTTGCTATGGACAATGGTCTGTTTGAGGTTGTGCAGTTGTTTGAAGGCAAGTAGTGGGTGTGTGAGGATGGCCTTGGTGAAATGTTTGTCATCATTGATGACATGTTGAAGGTTGCAAGAAGATGTCTTGGCTTCTCTGCTCTGGAGAAGTACTGGATGACAAAGTGTATGCTGTGAGACAGCACTGCTAACCACTGTGCCACCCATTGATTAAAACATTTCAAACAAATTCTAATAATAGAGGGACATGTTTGCTGGTGGCAGTTCATGAATTCAGATCATTGGTGTTGCTTTCTATTACTAACTGTCAATAAAATGTATTTTTCACATCAGTCAACATCTTTCAGCCATTGCTCTGATTTGCTTGATGAAAAGTGTAAAGATGGATGACAGTTTGCTTCATCATGTAGAGTAATTGAAGAATGTTACTGACACAAGGAAATTAAGAGGATGCTGCTGATGGAAACAGTGTGTGCATTCATAATTGGTGTCCTATCATATAAATCTGATACATGATAAGAGCAACAGCTGCCTGCACATTGGATAAACACATGACTTGATCTGCATGCTGTCTGGTATTTCTTGATTTTATATTTTGCCCCCTGCTGTGCTGCTATTTGGGTTATTTTCCAAGACACAAACTAGCCAATAGTTAACTCATCTAAGCACTCTAGATCAATCATCAAAATGTTCAAATAATCAAAACTATTCTCTTCTCACTTCTTCCACCAGAAATAAAATATTTTAAGAAATAAATCTAACAACACAGTCAACAATTTTGCAAATGTTATGGCCCTCATTTTTTCTGTTTGTTATGGAGAACCCATTCTTTTTGCAGCCTGCAGTCATCTATAACTCCTCCTTCATTCAACCTTTTTAAGGGCCCAGTTTCACATTCTCTCCCAAAAGGCATATTACCTCTCGTCACTCATTTGGCTCACAATGTTATTCTAATCAGAACTGATCACAATTTTGCATTTTTATTTTCTTTTTATTCATTCATGGGATATGGGTATCACTGGCTATTTTATTGCCCATTATTAGTGGCCTGAGAGCAATTGAGAGTTAACCATATTGCTGTGGCTCTGGAATCACATGTAGGCCAGGTAGAGATGGCAGATTTCCTTCTCTGAAGAACATTAATGATCCAGATGGATTTTTCCAGCAGTGGTTTCATGGTCCCAAAAGAGAAAATGCTCAAATTTCAGGTCAGGCAGCATCTATAAGGACAGAAAATAGCTGATGTTTCAAGTCCATATGTACCTTTTGTCACCTTTGGCTTCATACTTTTGGTTTCATATTCCAGCATCTTCAGTAATTTGCTTTTATCTAATAGTTTCATTAGAATTCCAGGGTTTTTAATTCAAATTGCACCATCTGCCATGGTGGAATTCAAACAAAGGTCACTAGAACATTAGCTGAGTTTCTGAATTAATAGTCTAGAAATAATACCATCAGACCATCACCTTGTATAAATTGATGGCCCTTATAGAGACTTCTGGAAAAACAGTTTGAGTGGAATGTAAAATGGATGGCTGATTTGCTATTATCCATTTTGCACTGGCACCCCAGACACATATTTCATCTCTCACAACAGTTAATCTACTGTTTGGGTATTAGAAAACTTCAGTTTTCTTTTGTAGGAAACCTGGGGGAGTTAGCAAACTCCAAGTTTCCAGCTAATCCTCTGTTTTCATTTGCACTATTTCACGGTGTAAGTTGGTTTTAATCTTTTTATGAATTTTACTAGCTTAAATTTTTGATAGATCTCGTACACTTCTGTCTATGAAATCTTTTTATTAACTGTTGAAATCATCTGTACATCATCCTCTAGAATTTGTTAGTCAGTGTCTTGAAATCACTTCTCTGGACTTTTCTCAGTTGGGAACTGCATAGGTCTGAGGTACGGAGGTCAAGCAAAGCTCTGGATCAATTTGCCATTCCTGCTGAACTGCCTAATATGAAGTTCAACTGAGACACTAAAATTAGTTGCAGTTTCCTTAGGCTGCAGCGTGTGTGAAGGTTGGGGGTTGAAACTGAAAGTCAGCTGGAGTTCCTGCTCCTAATTACTATAACATTTGATTCTTCTGGAAAGTGCTCACATTTCCATGTCACGTGGGATGTGTACTGGACTCAACTGCGATATCCCACCATAATTGATAGTTTCCTAACACACTCAGGAAGACATGCCAGAGAATAATGAGCAGTCATTGAACATTGGCATGACTTAGTGGGGCATAAACTCATTCTGGGTAGAAAAGAACATGAGGCAGAATTGATTTGCCATTTTCAAGGACAACCAAGATGGATTTATATCCCAGTGCTTGCAGAAGCAATGAAAATTAATCTCATCGTTCAAAATGTTCTGCAGAATCTTATTGCAATTGTGCAAAGTTACATTTTCAATGTTACATTTCCACCTCGAAATAGAAGCCAAACATTTAGTCAAACATGCATGTATCTATTTGTAGCTACAAGTAAGATTTTACATTTTATGAGAAAGATTATATGTCATGGATTTATGGCAGTTCTCAGATTTTCATCCAAGACAGAATGTATCGTGAGTACAACATCTGTTTATGTGATCAGCTGCTATAATTTGTGGCCTTTGCGGTCCTGTTGATTTATAACAGGTCACATACTCATCAGCTTACTTAAGGACATGCCATATTCTAGTGGTGACTGTGCTTACTAATATTTTTAATAAGCACCTGTTCAAAAACCATCTCCAAATGCTAATCCACTTTGAACTGCACGACAGGAAAAAAAATGAAGACATCAATGTTGTTTGAAAGAATCAATCCATCAGTTTTTTTAATTATTTCCCTACTTTGTGTACAAAATTTCATGATTACAGTAATCATGAGCTTCAGGCTTCTCTGCAAATGCCTGTGCATTGAGCACGCAATCAAATCATTTAATGTACGTGTCCTAAGAATTCATTCTATTTAATATAGATGTTTTATTTATTGTGGACAGTTAATTTTAGTAATCATATTATGAATGGTATTGTAACAATTGTTCATGTCTTGTGTCTCAAGCTCCTAATAAATTCTTCCATCTCCCTGCATCTTCATTGTATTGAGGTCAAGACCCATTGGACTACCATCTATTTCAACCCATTTTTCCTTCAAACTTCGTGTTGTAACCTTTTTCTAGATTTTTTTTTAACCATTCCTACGTGCCATGAAGTCTGGAATTTTGCATACATTTCATAATAAAAAGTTATGAGATGGCTCTCAGGAAAAAAAAAACCTGCCTTGATCTTAATTCAGAAGTTCTTACACAGATCATTAAAAAAAATAAACTTTTATGTTTTTGTTTGTTGTAAAGAAATGCATTCCTACAGCATATGTCAAACATTTATGCTCACAGTTGGCTTGCAAAAATAAAACAGTGTGATGATGCCAACTATATAAAAGTTCCATAGCTGACACATTCACATTAACTAATGATCTAGATTTTTTTCGGTCAGCAACAAAGCAGTAGTGCTCATCATTGACCTTGAAGAAATCTGCCCACAAAGAATCAGCAATCGCTGTAGCTCAGACTTCACTATCTTGTCTGCAGTTTGATTCTGGTGCAAAGTTAAAGGGATATCCAACAGTGATTTCAGCAAGCAGATTATTAGCCAATCTCGTTGAGGTGTTATCATAGACAGCAAAGCAGGAAGGTAACAGCACTGAATCCCTTCATTTTTTTAAAATTTAAAATGCTATAACATAATGTATGTTTCACTCTCTGCTCACGGAACTCTCCCATTCAATCATAGAGGGTGCAACTCCTGCCCTTTTACCTCACCACTGATCACTGCCCCAGGTCCTAAACACCCTTTCCAGCAGCGCTTCACATGTATTGCCTTCAATCTGGTCGATTGCATTCACTGCCCGCAATGCAGTCTAGTCTACATCGGAGAGACCAAACGCAGACCAGGTTACACGTTGTGTCTGTCAGCATGATGATCTAGACCTTCCTGTCACTTGCCCCTTCAAAACATCACCCTGTTCTGTTCATCCTTGGCCTTTTGCAATGTTCTAGTGAACCCCAACATAAACTGGAGGAACAACGGTTACAGGGAGACGGAAGGATTTATTAGGAGATTGGGACACAAAGCATGAATAATTATTACAATACCATTCATCATATGGCTACTAAAATTAACAATAAATAAAACATCTATATTAAACTGTCCTGATTGGGCACTTTACAGCCTTCCAGACTCAACATTGAATTCAAAAGCTTCAGAGCGTGAACTCTCCCCTCCACCATCACCCCATTTCCATTTATTTTATCTCATTTTGTTTTTTCTTTTCATCCAATTAATTCATTTTTATCATCCTTCTTTCTCACTTCCATTTTCCACTTCTGTATTCCCGCTCTCCAGCTTGCTCAACTCAATACCCCCACCATCCCTTAACCATCTGTACTTCATTCCTGCGATTCACAAATTTTAATCATTTCATGGACACTTTCAGTACTTTTCCTAGCTATCTTCATCCTCATTTACATTCCCTTTCTCCAATTACAGACCCCACCCTCCTCCATATATATATCTTTCTTGATTCTCTTTGTTCTTAGCTCTGACAAAGTGTCATCCAGACTCAAAACATGGCTCTATTCTCCCTCCACAGATGATGTCAGAGCAGCTGAGATTTTGCACAATTTTTTATTTTTGTTGTAGTATAATGCATGATTTTGTTTGAGATTAAAGTTGATCTAAAGATACACAAACTTTAAAAATATAAGGCCAGAATTCCCAACCCAGCGGGATTTTATGGTCTTACCGGCAGTGCACTCCGCCCACGGATTTCCCACCAGCATGGATTGAGCAATGGGAATTTTTATTGACAGTGGCGAGGACAAACAGAGAATCCTGCCATGAACAAACAACTCGCCACCTCCAGCTGCCAGAAAACAGACATCTGAGAGGCCGAATTTGGTACGTGATCTTACCTGCTATTCACACCACATTCCCGCTACAGTGAAGTCAGAGAATTTGGCAACCAGCCAAACCACTGTTAATTGCGGCGAGATGGGAAAATCCCATCAGTGCGATGGTGATGGAATTTCAGTGTTGAGGTCCACAAATGT
This sequence comes from Sphyrna mokarran, assembly GCA_024679065.1. Classification (NCBI taxonomy): domain Eukaryota; kingdom Metazoa; phylum Chordata; class Chondrichthyes; order Carcharhiniformes; family Carcharhinidae; genus Sphyrna; species Sphyrna mokarran. Next base: position 29,944,066 of record JAGIQG010000023.1, on the reverse strand, counting down.
CAAATTAACTTTCAGGGCCAGTGAGGTTATTTGGGAGTAATTAGAAAATTAATACGCTTTTAAAAATTCCAGTTACATCTTTGAAAAAAATCCTTTAAGTCATGTCTTTTTGACAATGAACTAACAGCAGAAGAACATTTTCTATTATTTGCAGTCTGTGGAGACGTGGCAGCATGGTGGCATAGTGCTGCTGCCTCACAGTATCAGGGACCCCAGGTTCAATTCCCAGTTTGGGTCACTGTCTGTGCAGAGTTCTCGCTGGATCTGTGTGCGTTTCTTCTGGGTGCTCCGGTTTCCTCCCACAGCCTGAAAGATATAATAGTTAGATGCATTGGCCATGCTAAATTCTCCCCCAGTGTACCCAAATAGGTGGCAGAGTGTGGCAACTAGGGGATTTTTATGATAACTTCATTACAGTGTTAATGTAAGCCTATTTAAGACACTAATAAATAAACCTTGAAAATAATAGAATCACTGACATCAACTTCTACATTTCTACTTTATCCTATGTGTGCACAGATTTCTAAAGTTGTTTCAGTTTTACTGTTATAATGATGGTAAATGCTGACAGTTTTTCTATCATTACCATCATAAAATCAACATTATTTCTGAGCTGTCTGAACGCTAAGATCATCAGTCTTTTTTAAGAAATACCACACTTCAGCAACTTTGCCTCCACCAAGGCCTAATGGTAAACCATTAGGATTAACCACTGTAGCATTGAGCAATATGAAATAGAGAGTATTTCAATATGAAATAGAATAGAAATAGGTTCAGTTCCTGGCCTGTGTAAAGCCAACTGATTTTAGCTATGGCAGGATTTTGGGCCCTAAATTTGGCATCAGTACTATTGGCTAAGGCTAGAATCAGTCACGGCATTAGATCCAATGAGACAAAATTGAACTGTAATGTCATCTGTGGAAAATGGCTTGTCAACACTTGCCTAGGTTCAAAATGAAAAATGCTTTCTTGGGTGAGTTATGCAAGATCTGCCTAGTCCAGCTGAACCATTGCCCGTTCAGAAGGAATCCAGTGTCAGCCTTGAAAGAGAAAGAATAGGGGTTAAAAAATAAGCACCTGGACCCTTGCCCCTGATATGGGCATGCCAAGGTGAGCCGTTTAAAAACCCTATCTCTGTTCCCTGGGACTTTGGCCATTTGTTTTCTTAAGATTAAACCTCTCTCACCCCTCAAACTCCCCAGCTCTCCCTCCGCATCCCTGCTGCCATCAGATTTTTGAATGGACCTACCTCATAATAAGCCAGTCTTTCTCTATACCCTAGCTATGATAAAAAGAACAAAGAACAAAACAGCACAGGAAACAGGCCCTTCGGCCCAACGAGCTGGCGCCACCACCCCCATGTTCCCACCTCTACCTGTGATCCCTATTTATGTTTATAGATCTATGGATTAAAAACCAAATTTGAGACAATTTATGGAGAATTTGTTTTGCCAATTAGAACATCTTTGGGATGTGGGAGGAAGCTGGAGTACCTGGAGAAAACCCACACAAGCATGGGGAGAATGCACAAACTCCCACAGACACAGGCCCAAATCCATGTATCTGCACAGCACAGCGATAGTCACTGAGCTGTCGTGTTGCCCATCAAATGGTCCAGATCAAGCATACACTAACGATGTGAAGGACTAGGATACTCTCAAAAAATCCAAGAGCAGCCCTCTCACGACCCATCGCATGTATGCCCCTCGTTAGACAACAAAAGCACCAAAGCATCTGTAGGATAAAAACAAGAACATCAATATCATCATCTATTTACACACTTCTCAGGGACTCCCAAGGCTCATGATCCCTATTTTAAATCAGTTTTCTATACCCCTCCATTCCCATTCTGTTCATGTGCCCATCTAAGTATTTCTTAAATAACCCCAGAGTGCCTGCCTCCACCACTTTACTTGGCAGCGCATTCCATACCCCCACCACCCTCTGTGTGAAAAAAACTCCCTCTAGCATCCAAATTATACCTTACCCCCCTCACCCTAAGCCCGTGACCCCTCGTGCTATTAGAGTCCATCCTAGGAAAAAGCTTAACCCTGTTTACTCTATCTATACCCCTCATAATCTTGTACACCTCTATCAGATCTCCTCTAAGTCTACGTCTTTCTAAGGAAAACAGTCCCAATTTGCCTAATCTCTCCTCGTAACTCAGACCTTCAATACCAGGCAGCATCCTGGTAAACCTCCTCTGCACTCTCTCCAGACTCTCCACGTCCTTCCGGTAGTAAGGCGACCAGAACTGGACACAGTATTCCAAATGAGGTCTAACCAACGTTTTATACAACTGCAACATTAAAGGCCAGCTCTTGTACTCTATACCCTTCCTATAAAGGCTAGCATACCATATGCTTTCTTCACAACCTTCTCCACTTGCTCTGCCACCTTCAGAGACTTGTGCACCTATACCCCCAGGTCCCTCTGCGTTTCTATACTCTTAATAGGTCTACCCTTTATCATATACCTCCCCCCTGCATTCTTGTAACACTATATTCTGCACCCTCACTTTTCCATCTCTATGTACATAATTATTTGTCTGTATAATGCGCAAGAAACAATACTTTTCACTGCATACTAATACATGAGACAATAACATATTAAATCAAATTTTATTGCCCAAATATATCTCCATACCCTGAGTTATACTTGCACCCATCCTTAAAGACCTCTCATGCCCTCCATGAAAACTCTTTTTCCCACCTACTCCAAACTACCTGTCATGGCTCCAACACTCTTGTTACTCCTTATAGCCCATATGGTAACTTTACTCCATCTCATGATGTCCTGCTCATCCCCATGATCTCTTAGAATCCATATGTTAAATTAGTGCCAACTCATGCTCCCACTCTGCAGCCTTGCATTCTTCTTGCCAACTCACTGAGTGTCTGCCAGGAGTAAACTTGTTGAACACTATTGAACACCAATTGGAAGAAACACTGAGGGTAAGATACAAGCTATACTCTGGACGGAGATACTTCAATATCCATGATCAAGAATGGCCTGATAGTGCCATTACTGCCAAACTGCCCAAACTCTAAAATGACATAGTTGATAAGCTGGATCTGTAGCAGATAATAAGGAATCCAACAAGAGGAATTCTACTTTGTCCTTTTCAACCTACCTGTCTCATATGTATCTGTTCTTGACAGTATTGTCAGCAGTGACCAGCATACAGTATTTATGGAGATGAAGACCTATCTTCATATTGAGAACGTTTCACTGTCATTGGATCAGAGCCCTGGATCCCTCTTCCTAACAGCACTCTGGATGTTTCTACAACTTGCTAATGGCAGCGATTCAAGTAGGTAGGGCACTACCACCTTCTTAAGAGATGACCAATAAAAGCTGGTGTAGCCAGCAATATCCATGTACCTTGAATGAATAAAAAATACTTCCATCATGATATGTGGCACTACCACTGTACTAAATAGGATAGATTTTGAACAGATCTGGGCATCCATGTGGTTCTGTGGGTTGTCAGTTGTAACAGAATAGCAATCCTCCACTCTACCCTTATCATCAAGATGGGGAATCAACCCTGGTTCAATGAAAAATGCAGGAGGGCATGACAGGATTGTTTGGAAGCTTATTACTTATGCACAGGTGAACTCCTTTTTGAATCTCCTGGTGGTCTGACAACTGATTTGTATTCATGATGTGGAGATGCCGACATTGGATGGTGGCAAAACACAGTAAGAAGTCTCGCAACACCAGGTTAAAGTCCAACAGGTTATTTGGTAATAAACACTACTAGCTTTCGGGGTTTGCCCCTACATCTGGTCACAAAGGAACAAACCCCAAAAGCTAGTGGCGTTTATTACCAAATAAACCTGTTGGACTTCAACCTGATGTTGTAAGACTTCTTGCTGATTTGTATGCCAATCTTCAGCTGTCACAAGAACTCAACAAACAGAAGCAGGAGTCAGCCACCAAGCCTTTCAAATCTGCCCCTCCATTCAATATGATCATGGATGTTCTATGCCAACCTTAGTTCTTTTACTGTGCCATTTCTCCTTTCCCCCAATATATCAAATATCAGTCCATTTCCACTTTGAGTACTTAGAATGTTCCGGCCTGCACCACCCAGATGGGTTTAAAGGTCCTACGCAATATTTAATTATTGGTCTAGCACACTCACATCACTTTCCCCAGCCGTGCAGGATGTCAGCAACCCAGAGGTAAGAGACTAGCAATCTCAAGAAGAAATCTGTTTCTTGATTCAGCCACCCTCCCCTGAATCCATCATCTGTGCTGTTGCCTCACTTGGATCTCTACCCGCTGCATCTAGAGTCTTTGTGCATTCCCTTCCAGTAAACGATGTAGGATCATTTTGACCCCTTTGTTTGTGAGCTATTCATGCAGGCTTGTTAGGGCCCAATTTCCCTCCTCTTCGTCTTCCCTCTGCCTTCCATCATTTGTCTTCTTCACCCACCTTCTTACGATACAAAGGTCCATTGTGAGGTAATGCACTTTGGCAGGAACAATAAATGTGTAGGGTATAGGGCTAATGGTAGGGCTCTTAATAGTGTTGAGGAACAGAAGGATCTTGGTGTATGTGTCAATAGATCCCTGAAAGTAGGCAGTCAAGTGGATAAAGTTGTTAAGAAGGCATATGGAGTCTTAGCTTTTATTGGTGGGGGGATTGAATTTAGGAGCCGCAGCATCATGTTGCAACTGTACAAAACTCTAATGCGGCCGCACTTGGAGTATTGTGTGCAGTTCTGGTCCCCACATTATAAGAAAGATGTGGAGGCATTGGAGAGGGTACAGAGGAGGTTTACCAGGATGTTGCCTGTATGGAGGGCAGGTCTTATGAAGAGAGGCTGAGGGATTTGAGGTTGTTTTCGGTAGAAAGGAGGCGGCTAAGAGGGGACCTAATCGAAACATATAAGATGATTAGAGGTTTAGATAGGGTGGACAGTGATAGCCTTTTTCCTAGGATGGAGACAGCTAGCACGAGGGGACACAGCTTTAAATTAAGGGGTATGAGTTATAGGACGGATATCAGAGGTAGGTTCTTTACTCAAAGAGTGATTAGGGAGTGGAAGCCCTGCCTGCAGCTGTCGTAGATGCGCCAAGTTTGGTGGCGTTTAAGAGGTTAATTGATAAGTATATGGAAGAGAAGGGAATGGTTTAGTTTGGAGGGCATTGCTTTTTATTTTGGTCGGCACAACATCGAAGGCCGAAGGGCCTGTTCTGTGCTGTAATGTTCTATGTTCTATGTTCTATGATTTCAGGAAGGATTTTCCGACTTTGGGATGATTACAGCCAGAAAATCCTGCCCAGAGTTTTGGAACTTTCAAACATAAAACAACAAAATTGCCTACTTTAAAAGCTATGAGCCTTGTTGCAAGTCTTCATTCTAATTGTATTAGATTGTTGGTTGAGGCACTCCTAAAAAAGACTCTTCACCAAGCATGTGTTACAGAATCAGTGGTAGGTGTGAGACGAAACTCAGGTTAACTTTCAGGTGCATAACTAATATAAAAGATCAGATTTCAATCAATTGGGGAAAAAAAGTGTTTCATTGTGTTCACTTGCATTGAGACTCCAAGCAAAATGATGTTGATGCAATGCTAGGATTGAAAGTGCCTTCATATCCGTGGTGAATTGTAAGACAATTGTACACAGTAACAATGGCAATGTTGTATAGAACAGCATTTTGATAATTTCATGAATAATAAATAATAGTATTCTTTGGAACTGACAGTTGAGATTTTGATGCTGAAAAGCACTTTATGCAGTCTGAAAATAACCTTTCTAATACAAAGGTGAACAGTACTTTTATCTAATGATTATAGTGATCAGAATATTCTACCCATTATTTAACAATAGCAATTTAATTTTAAATGACAGCTGTGTAGCCTGGCTTGAATCTAAAAAGAAATGAAACTGAAAGGTTGGGAATATAGTTGAAGGCTTAGATTTTTGAAAAAGTGGAAGTATATATTCCCCATAGCACATCTTAAATTGTTGCCCATTTCCCTTATTCCTACTAGCACATGGGTTATGGAACTAGGTGGGTAAGCCATTTTGTTTGAAAGAATAGAAATCGATTTTTCATTTCAATTTTTCCATCTTCAATAATTGCGAACATAAAACCAGCATGAAAATAGCATGCTCAAATTTCTATATTAATAAGATTTTTGATGCATGAAGTCAAAAGGGCAGCATGATGGCTTAGTGGTTAGCGCTGCTTCCTCACAGCACCAGGAACCCGGATTCGATACCTGGTTTGGGGTCACTGTCTTGTGTGGCATGTTCTCCTCGTGTCTATGTGGTTTCCCTCCTGATACTCTAGTTTCCTCCCACAGTCCAAAGGATATGCTGGTTAGGTCCGTTGGCCATGATAAATTCCTTCTTATTGTAACCAAACACATGTCGGAGTGTGGCGACTAGCAGATTTCACAGTAACTTCAATGCAGTGTTAATCTAAGCCCACTTCTGACTCAAATAAATAAACTTTAAAAAACACCTTGTTACTTATCTGGAAAGTGCCCAACAAAACTGAATCAAAAATACCACATTCAAACTTTGGGATGGACTTTTATTTTCAGCATGGTATGTCACAGGACCTCACTTTTCTTTTGTTCACAAAGTTCTGTTTTAAACCTTCAAACTATCTGCTTGCATGAATTCGATCAACATACCAGAATGCAGGAAGACAGAAAAAGCCAGTCATCATGTTATGCATTTTTAAAATTATTATTTATTCATGAGATGTGGGCATTACTGAGAAGGCCAGCATTTGTTGCCATCCTTAAATACCCATTCAGAAGGGCCACCTTCTTGAACTGCTGCAGTTCGTATTGTGCAAGTACACCCACAGTTCTGTTAACGGAAGCTCCAGGTTTTTGAGCCCACAAAAGTGAAAGACAAGTCATGATGATTTGTTCAAATTTATTTTGGTCGAGATTTTCCAGCCTCCCAGCCATGTGTTTCCCGCTGGTGGGAAGTGGCATGCTGCTTGCCAACAGCAGGATTCTTTAATTCTGCCCCTGTTAATGGGAATTCTCACTGACATCACCCCTGGCTGGTGGGAAGCCCGTGGGCGGGATTATGCTGCCAGCGAGATTAGAGAATGTGTGAATGGCCGGAGAATTCCAGCCTTTGTCTCTGTGACAGGAGGGCAAAAGTTGGATTCAAAATGTCACATTAGTATCTTCACCTATAGTGGTAAGCAAGGCAAAAATCATCACACACACAGCCCAGCTTAGAAAGAAAAATGACTGATCACCCTCCCTCTGCTTCATTAACATGGATTGTTCTTCCCCTTTTTATGTGACATGTCGCTGAGCAACCACATCATTGAAAGTAGGGAGCAAAATAAATCTAAAGACTTTTGCTGCTTCTAGCACTAAATTGATTGCAAATCCATTTTGCAAGTGGAATAATGTTTTCCTGTTAAAATGGATATCATAATTATGCACTTGAGCTATGTAGTTTGTATTTGTAGCAACTTAGAGAAAGGGAAATGGGTTACAAATTCATAGCTTGGTTGATTGTGTCCCAAGATTTGACTGCATTTGATAAAAGTAAAATACATTCAAAGTGCAAAATTAAACATAAATTTTATCTAAGAAAGTTTCTATTATGCCAGGTATACACAATGATTTCTTTTTGATATCTGCTTTATTCATTTCTAAATGCCTAAACACACAAACTTGGGGGTCTTTCCAATAGTTTACAAGACATGATGAGTACAAAATGGAGAATCGTGTTTTACTTTTAAACAGTTGACAGAAGGAAATTCATCCAATTGCATTTTTTTTACAGAGTACAAAGTCGTATTTGTCTATAAACAATATAGGCACTATTGTGATCTTGATAAAAGAATCAGGCTGTGCAAATCTAAGTGTCTTATCAATACAACATTTTAGCAGCACAATCAGAGAAATAAGCCAAAATAAAAATCATAATTTAATTAGCACACTCTCAAACATTATAAACTCTGGAATGTTAAACTGAAGAACACAAGATCTAGTGTACACACAGAATAATTTTTAGATTTATTCTACAAAACATAACGATCCTAAACAAAATCTACTCCTTTCAGAGTATCTATTTTTATTATGTAAAGTATTGAAATATAAAAAGAAATAAATTTAATGATTTTTATTGAAAAGCTGTAAAACATTCATATTTTAATTTGCAATATGAAAAGTACATATAAAAATAAAGTGGTCTCCATTCTGCAAGTTTGCAAATCATCACTTACAATAATTTTCCATTTATCCTGGTATTTATCAAAAATATATAAAACGGTGAAATGAAGCTCTGTTATATTTTACTTAAAACAGATAAGGATACTCAGGGTAATGCAAGTAGACTGAAGTAAAAGTCTGCTGTAATTTCTACCACTGCTGATTGATCAAAATGCTACATATACATAACTGAATAATAGTAGTAACTCCTATTAGATGTTGCACCGACTGCACCATTGAGCTCAGCTGCAGAATGGAAGGGGCAGCAGTTTAATTTTCAGATTCCCTTACAATCATCAAGTTCCCAACCTTATTCAGACTATTGGAGATAGATTTTCCACAGGAACAACTGATGTCAGCATCATTACATAATTGACTTCTCCCGTGATCTTCCAATAAGCGGTTCCAGAGCAGAGATCTGGGAGCAGAACTCTCTTGTCGGGAATTAGTGCAGAGGGATAGGATAAAAGTGATGAAAATATAATAGCAAATAATTGCAGGGAAAATATATTGTAAATGTCAAATTCTTGCACTTTTAAATGTGTATCTACTCTTAATTTGAATTATCTATTTAATTATGGGAAAAAATACCTATTTTACTGCTTTATTGAAACACTTTAATTAGCACTGTTTCCTAATCCATATTCTTTTCAAACCAAATTTGGCTCTGCATTAACAGGAATAGATTAAAATAAATGAAAAGCAAAATTACCATGTTGCTTATTACTGTGCTGCTAAACTTGGCAAACTTCTGACACTTTAATGTATTGAAAGTAATGATTGGTACATCCTATCATATGCATGATTGAGCAACCCCTTCACTGGAAACCTGCTAAGTTAGTAAAAATCAGTGCTTGACATCTGGAAATCTCTGACCTTTTTGTTTGTGTTATAATAATTGATACCAAAATGTCAAAACACGCATCAATGAGGGGAGCATCACTGAATAAATAGGTTATTTAGCAAACCCAGTGTTTCGTGGTTTGTGATTACTTTTCCTCGACCACTTGTATTTTTGTCTTCCAATAAGCTTTATAGATCCTATAATTGTTTGCTGGAAGAGAAAAATTCAATTGCAAGTGTCTTAGAGCAGAAGGGTTCGACTAGTGACATTTTCAGATTCCATCAGCGCAGCTTGTTGTTCAACCCATCAGGAAATGCATATCGTAAATAGGAGAAAGAATCCTGCCATTGTCATTATTCAGCCAAACTGTTGGCAGAGATTGGCACTTCTATCCTCTGGTGGAACAAGAATGGGAATGATGTGTGATGGTATCACAAATTGGTCCCTTTATTTATTTTATGTTCTTTCATGGAATGTGGATGTTACTGCCAAGGCTAACATTTGTTGTCCATCCCTACTTAGCCTTGAACTTAAGGGTTTGCTGGGCAGAGGATATCCAAGAGTCAACCACATTGCCGCGAGCCACATATGGACTAGGCCAGCTAAGGGTGGCTCAGTGGTTAGCAGTGCTACCTCACAGTGCCAGGGACCCGAGTTCAATTCTTGGTTTGGGTATGTAGAGTTTGCACATGCTCGCCAGGTTTGTGTGGGTTTCCTCCCACAGTCCACCTTGTTGACCAACAAGGGGCATGCATGCGGCATGTCGTGCGAGAGCTGTTCTTGGAGTTTGCTTCAGGAGTTGCCTAGTGCTTCACGTCGTCAGTGTATGCTTAAACTGGACCATCTGATGGGCAACATGACAGCTCAGAGACTATCGCTGTTGCTGTGCTGACACATGGATTTGGGCCTGTGTCTGCAGGAGTTTGCGCGTTCTCCCCGTGGTTGCGTGGGTTTCCTCCGGGTGCTCCGGTTTCCTCCCACATCCCAAAAATGTGCTCTTAGGCTGATTGGGTAACAAATTGTCCCTAAATTGGTCCCTATATTGGAATCTTCAACAATAGGCATAGCCTAAGGACAAGGATATGTCATTAGGATGTTAGGACGGCGGCGTGGGCTCGTTGGGCCGAAGGGCCTGTTTCCCGTGCTGTGTTGCTCTTTGTTCTTTGTTCTTTGTTAGTCCAAAAGACGTACTGATTAGGTGCCTTGCTAAATTCTCCCTCAGTTGTAGCCAAATGGGCGCCAGAGTGTGACGACTGGGGGATTTTCACAGTAACTTCATTGCACTGTTAATATAAGCCTACTTGTGATATTAATAAATAAACTTTGAAAGTGCAGCAGATTTCCTTCCCTAAAAGACATTAATGAACTAGATGGATTTAACAACAATTGATAAGGTTGTCATGGTCACCAGTACTAAGGCGAAGTTTTATTCCAGCTGTATTGATTGAAATCAAACTTCCCCCATTGCTGTGGTGAAATTTGACCCATGTCCCCAGAATATTAGCTAAGCCTCTGGATTACTAGTGCAATGACATGACTGCACTACCATCTCCCTACTTAACACATGCTTTAATTGATGTTCCACAACCTCTTTTGGAATTTGAAATGCTCTCAAAAGTATAGAATGTCTAAGATCTTCACTTTTCCTGAATTTCCATAATTGTTCAGCCTTCCAACCATGGCCAGTTCTATCCTTTATAAATAAAAACACACTACAAATAACATGAAAATATATTTCTGGACATATTGAGATTTTTGCCAGAGGAATCATTTTAAATGTATTATAATAAGTATGTCAATTGGACCATGTTTATGAATCATTGAAATGTACCTAAAATGTGGCATCAAAGCACTCTAAATCATTAAAAGTGCAAATGAATGGCATGCAGGCAATTTTATGTGCAGTGGTCTTATTGTAGAAAACATTTCAAAAAAAATTAAAACATGGCTTTATACTTGGCCCTGCATTAGCAATGCTGTAAAGGGTGTTCTTTGAAGCCGGTCTGAGGCACTTTGTTATGGCACTCTATAGACAGTGGCAGTTGCACTGATGTGGCTAACACTAAAAAGACTTATCTTGGTAAATTTCCCATAGGTGAATACTTCATTCTTCACCACCGTAATCTTTCTAGTTCAATCAAAGTTTTGTAATCCAAATAAATCATATAATTTGAAAACATGATGGAACCTTAATAGGCTTAGATTTAGGCCAGGTGCCTAAGTCCTTCACACTGAGAGGATCTTTTGGTAGAACCGAAGGCGAACCCCCAATGTGTCCCTCAGTGGCCTGGTTGGTGGACAATACGAATAATCATTTCTGCCTGAAATCAGAAGATCCACTGATGGCCAACGGTGAGCTACCTCCCTCCATCACCGGACTGCAGAAACAGAAAATCCTGGCTTTATACTTTAAGAGCACAATCCTTGTTGAAATAAATCTCCATCCATTTCATTGTTCCATGAAATTCTCTATGGATTGTTAGATAGAAAATGGGGTTAGGTGGGGGTGGGTGAGGAAGGTGGCATTCTCAAGGGCTGCGAGTTTCCGGCAAGAATCATGATGGTCCAGAGAGTCAGGCACCAGGCAAGAAACCAGTTTTGTGCCGATGGTCAAAAGCATCAAGATGCTTCTGGTCTGCCCGCCAACCCAGGATCATGCCTATCTATAGCTGCAGTTTTCCCACTGATGTGGGCACTTAGTCCTAATTTAAAAGAATCGTGGCCATGGTGCAAAACAATTCACATATGGTAAAGAAGTATAATCCTTAAATAAAAGAGCAGAAAGAGTTTCTTATTTTAACCGAAGAAATTAGGAGAATCCTATTCCAAAAAGTTGCCATATTTGCCATTGAGCCATCAGATGTGCACTAACACATGTCCAAGGTCCAGAGTTAATACCTTACATTGTAGATAAATGGAAATCTACCATAAACATTTGATATTGCAATTGTGGAAGCGTTTTTTTTCTACTGTTTCATTCATGATATAGTCTTCTGTTCCCTGGAGAGATTTTATTTTAAACATTCGCCACTGCTTTATTAAATAGAGAGAGGTACTCATCATTCTGAAGTTGAAGACAAATCAGACTTCTTGGAATAATTGCTTTGATAAAGACATAAAGTTTGATGTAAGAATTGATATTGCTCACTTGTCTGGATCATTCCACCCCTAAAAGAAAGAATTCAGATCAGCCATTTATATTTTTAAGACACATTGATAATACCTTCATACAGGAAATACATTTTCATCAGAGCAGAGGATCGGAAGTGATTAACAAATTAATTTAGTTACCAATTTGAGAAGGTTGGATTTTAGTATATTAAATTATCGATTGAATCGGCCAACTTTCCTCTGGCGTTGTTACTCTTACCAGATCTAGCGGTGTACAAGGGGGACTTTCATTTGTTCCCAAAGCTAGTTTTTACCTGGAACAGGTTGCTAGTCTCCCACCACTGTCTTATAGTTTTAGGGATACCACTCCATTTAAAGCATGGCTGATGTGTATCTATTGCTCTTACTGCCTGCCACTGGTGTGTATTGGAAGGGATTCTGCAGGTTAATATTCAACAAAGGTATGCAAGTTAGGTGGATTGGCCATGCTAAATTACCCCTTGATGTCCTAAGATGTGTAGATTAGATGGATTAGTCATAGAACATAGAACATCACAGCACAGAACAGGCCCTTCGGCCTTCGATGTTTTTCATCGAAATGGGAAATGTGTGGGGGTATACAGGGATAGGGTGGAGGAAAGGGGTGGATAACATACTCTGATACGGAATTGATGCAGACTCGATGGGCTGAATAGCCTCTTTCTGCACTATAGGAATTCTATGATTCTATTTGGCTGTGATACAAAGGCACCTTTCTTGACCATTAAATCGTGTGATTTCAATTGCATTTTTAGATGGTTCCCAGTGCAACGCAATTCCCTATCACAGGCTTGAACTTCCCAGGCAATTGCCATATAATCCTTGCCTGGGAACAATTGGAGTGGTTGGCATGGAAGGTGTGGTACCCAATTAATCTTTGAGGCACCCCTCAGACATGCTATCTCATGTTTGAAAGGAATTGGCCAACATTTGGAATTCCACTGTGAAGGAATTGAATTGGCATAGAAATCAGTAAAATAAATGATGTGATATGAAAAATTAAGTATTTTTAGAAATATTGTGAAAGATTAATGTTGAAGTAATATATTTTGATATCAACTTCTTTTAGAGTTAATGCTTCTTATATTGTTTCCAGTCAGTTTCAACTGGCTAATTTTAAGCATAAATTCCTTTTACGTAGTTGTTATTTTTGGGAAACTGCTGAATTTATCAAAGTGAATAGATCTGTGAAATGCAAAACTATCTTTTCTTACGGATACCAACATCAGGTGAGACTAAACAGAGAGTATAACTCAATATAGTGAGACTAAGCAGAGAGTAAAGTTATCTTTGCCCTTGGAAAACAATGCGCCTTATATCATCCTAGGTAGGATGGAACATTTAGTGACCTAACAAAATGTCCATTGATTTTTTGGTGGGATTTTCCAGTCCTCCATCGTATCCGTGTGGATTGTTAATTTTCCATACCAGTCATTCTTATCTCTTGTCTGACAGTGATTTGTGATTCTTGTAAGTCATAGAGAGAAAAATCTCACATTTGAAACATCTGGGCCAGATTCTAATCTAGAATCTAATCTTTCTCTTTAACTATTCTATCACTCAAACAGTGTCAGCTAAAGATGATTCATTGACTACACTTAAGTCAATTTAAACAGTCAATGTAGTACTTTGTTCAAAAGTTCATTAACTGTAGATCAGTTTGTCTGTTAGTTGTAGGAAATCACAAAGGATCAATAATTAAAGATGAAATTAGTGAGCATTTAAAAATGCATGCACTATTCAAGAGCAACTAGCATAAATATGTTAAATACTATTTTGAATTCTCCTATCTGACCCTCCATAGGAATTGTAGCAGGCAAGGCGCAGGCCATGCAAAGATCCACTGACATAAAGCAGGATTTTCGGCTTTGGGGAGAGCACAGCAGAAAATCCCATCCTATGTTTTGAAGAAGTGTGATGTCTTCAATCAGGCCAATAATGTTGACCTGCTAGAGAATGAACACCCTGATTGAGTTTTCATCAAAAGAGTTTCCTGACTGAGTCCTAAATGATGGAATCTCATGTTTCCTACTTAAAGCATGCTAAAACAGGAAGCAACAGAGAGCACTTTATTGCCTAGTTTGTATTGTAAGTAAAGGAACTTATGGTGATGGGATCTTTATCTCTGTAGAGTTATTACAAGAAGCAACAAATTTAGATTTATTAAAAGATGTGACATTATGATATATTTAGAAAATGTTTGATAAGGTGTCTTATAAGGGCTTTATTAGCAGAAATTTAGACTATAATATAAGAACAACTGTAGCATCATTGAAAGAAAAAATGGTTGATGAACAGTAAACAATCAACTAAGATTCCTTTGATCTTAGGAAGGTTAGAGATTGGTCAGTACTGGTTCAATTTTTATTTTAAGTACATGTAAAAAAATTTGGATTTGGAAATGGTGCACAAGGATAGTGTTACTGCTTTAGATAACTGCACCCAAAATGCACTGAAAATATTGTTGGGAAGGCTACAGTTCAAATTTTCAATAAAATGAATTTAAAACACCAAAACATAGGGTATATTTTCAAGTCCTGCTGATTGAGGGAATCATCACCTGGATAACAGAAAATTTAATGGACCATTTAAAGGTTGGGTGAGAATTTTCGGTTTCAAGGTTGGTACGGCTGGAAAATTCCACCCTTAAAATATTCCATCAGTGTAATCAAGCAATGTAACAGAATGTTATTGTTTAATTTTTCCTTTCTGTTGAAAAGTCTTTTTGTTGTATTTAAGAGTAGAAGCCTGTACAATTTTATTAAAACTGTTGAAAGCTTATTTATTACTAAATTAGATATCTTTAATTGTTTCCTCAATCTGTGAGCAACCCGATTTAAACTAGCTGAAAATGCCTTAAAAATATTGAATCATATAATATTTTAGTTGGAGTACACTAGTCAGCTTACAGTTAATTAAAGTTTGGTACAAAAAATGTTTTGAATTGTACCTACAAGGACTGTGTGCTGAAGAAAATGAATATAATTTAAAGAGTATTCTAACACAGCATCATTGGGAGAATTTTGTAATTTTAACATGGTTTCAGGAACAGTCTTAAGAATCCAGCGAAAAGAATCTGAAACCAACAAAAGATCATGGAAAAGTTGGATGGTTAGGAGCCTGAAAGTGCTTTAATAGGGCACCTTTCTGCATATTTGTAGCCAGTATCTAAATATGTTGCACCATACTTTTATCAATCTACACTAACAATCCATAGAGAGTACATGACATTGACATCTGATGCTAGAAATGTCTAAAACAGTTCAATCGATCCCCTTAAAGCACAAAAGTGATTAAAACGTAGATGCTAGAAATCTTACCAGCTTAAAAGTATCAACACTAACCTGTCTGTCCGCATCTGACATACAATTCCAAGAATATCCACTTCATTAGTCTCCTTTATCTGTTGACAGCCAATGCTTGTAGCAATGAAACAGCCTGTCCTCCCAATCCCTGCACTAAATAGAATGGATGCTTTCATTATCAAAAGCTTCATGAATGACAACTGGGGCTGAATTTTTTTCATTATGGGGGGTGCAAGAATGCTATGTAAATTTTACACTTTCAATTTATATAGAGATGAGATTGAACTGGGAAAAGGCTATGGAAGAGATAGGGATGGGCAACAGTGGGTGGCCACTCAAGATTAGTTAACGGACAATTATCAGAGCAGATTTCCAGTCAGGTTCCAGGTCACCTTAGGGGATAAAACACATGACTGGAGTCAGCCTTCTGGTGGCATAGCAGGGAACATCCACTCCAGGGTGTCTCTGGACCCTACTTACCAACCTGGCCACATCTACAGTCATAGGCACCAACCCTCCACACTGCACCTCTGCAATAGTGATCTGGAGGCTGCGAACATTTTGTTTCAATTCCTTTAAAGTTGCTATGTTTCTTCAAGACCTTTGAATCATAGAATCCCTCCAGTGCAAAAGAATGTCGTTCAGCCCAGTGAATCTGCACTGACCACAATCCCACACACGTCCTAATTCAGTAACCCCACATATTTACCCTGCTAGTCCGTCTGACATCGAGATGCCAGCGTTCGACTGGAGTAAACACAGTAAGAGGTCTGACAACACCAGTTTTAAATCCAACCAATTTATTTGATAGTAAACTCGCAAGCTTTCGGCTCTATGGCCTTTGTCAGGTGAATGAAGTGTTCTGGTCTCCAACAGCACACATACCAGCACAGACTGTTTACAGATTACTGATTAGAAGCGAATCTTTACACCTAACCTGCTATTCAAGTCTTAAAGTGGCTAACAATGTGAGTGGAAGGAGTACTGAGCACAGGTTAAAGAGATGTGTATTGTCTCCAGACAGCACAGTAAGTGAGGTTTTCTGCTAACCCAGGCAAGTCATGGGGGTTACAGATAGTGTGACATGAAGCCAAGATCCCTGTTAAGACCGCCCTCATATGTGCGGAACTTGGCTATCAGTCTCTGCTGTCATGTGTCGTGAAGGCCCCCTTGAAGAACGTTTACCAGAAGGTCGGCGGCCGAATGCCTGTGACCGCTGAAGTGTTCGCCAACAGGAAGGGAACTGTTTTGCCTGGTGATTGTTGAGCGATGTTCATTCATCCACTATCGCAGTGCCTGCATGGTCTCCCCAATGTACCACGCTTCGGGACATCCTTGCAACGTATTAGGTAGACAACGTTGGCCGAGTTGCAAGAGTGTGTATTGTGTACCTGGTGAATGGTATTCTCACGTTTGATGATGTCATTCATGTTGATGATCTGGCATGTCTTGCAGAAGTTGCTGTGGCATTTAAGCCACTTTAAGACTTGAATAGCAGGTTAGATGTAAAGATTCGCATTCTAATCAGTAATCTGTAAACTGTCTGTGCTGGTATGTGTGCTGTTGGACACCAGAACACCTCATTCGCCTGACGAAGGCCATAGAGCCGAAAGCTTACGAGTTTACTATCAAATAAATCGGTTGGATTTAAAACTGGTGTTGTCAGACTTCTTACTGAATCTGTCTGACACCGGGATCAATTTAGCATGGCCAATCAACCTAATCTGCACATCTTTGGATTATGGGAAGAAACCGGAGCATCCGGGAAGAAACCCACACAGACCCAAGGGGAATGTGCAAATTCCACACAGACAGTTACCTAAGGCAGGAATTGAGCCCAGGTCCCTGGTACTGTGCGACAGCAGCGCTAACCGCTGAATCACGGTGCTGTCTTTTTATCTTCCTTACCTGCAAAGGCTAAAGAACATTCCATTAACTGGATGGTAAATGCACCCTCTGGCCACTAATTGGATGATCTGGGGGAGAATGACTGCAGGGTGACTACTCCTGACACAGTGAATTAGTCCTGATGTTGCGTTTCTGACCAAAAATTTGCTCTTAATTACATATCATAACAGAATAATGAATAAATACAAACTAAAGACAGTCACTCTTGCCATTCTGATGAAGGAGCAGCATTTGTCAAGGCAATTTAAATTGAAATTTTAACGCATTGGCTGTATGATAACCTTGCAATAGAAAGGAAATATGCAACTGCTTTGCTGTTGTCCTTTCCTGATAATAGAATTTGTACTTCAGAGCAGTATCACATGGCAAAAAGATGTACTTGTATTTCTGTAATAAGATGCAAGATTGAGCAAAAATAACATAATATAGTCAAATCTACATAATTTTCAACCCAGCAAATACTCAAAACAGCTTATTGTCATTACTTTTCCCTCAGCATTTTGATTAGAATTATACTCTTAGGAATAACTTAAAATGTTTTTCTCACCTGCAATGAACTATGATAGGTCCCCTGTCCCCTGCATTCTCTCTGCTTTCTTCGACCTCATGTATGAGGTCCAAGAGTGTTTGTGCTGTATCTGGGGTCTTGTGATCAGGCCAGGATGAGTGCCAATAGTGCTTTACACTTCGAGACTGTTTTCCATCCTAGAAATAAATAAGTTATCTTACTTTTTTCTCAAAGCTTCTTGTTGAAACCTAAGGAGATCAGCAACTGCCTTGCCTATTTCTCTTCCTCCAATCAGTATTTGTTGGTCCTCAGCACTCTCCTACTCTGAACTGTTACTTAAAACAATTAGACCGATTCTATTATTTGGCAGTACTTGAGAATGGCCTGGAAATCTGTGTCTTCTGTTTGTTCCTCTCTCTCCCTTTCTCAGGATAGTTATCTGCATGGCTATTCTGATATGTGTCAATATGATACCACAGTGGCAAGATGGCACTATGGTTAGCACCACTGCCTCATAGTGCCAGGGATCTGGTTCAGTTCCTGGCTTGGGTTACTGTCTATTTGGAATTTGTACTTTCTCCTTGTGTCTGTGTGGGTTTCTTCTGGGTGCTCAGGTTTCCTCTCATAGACCAAAGATGTGGGGGTTAGGTTGATTGGCTGTGCTAAATTGCCCCTTAGTGTCCCAAGATATGTAGGCTAAGTGGATTAGTGGAGTAAATATGTGGGATTACATGGATAGGGCCTGGGTAAGATGCTCTATCGGAGAGTTGGTACAAATTCAATGAGTTAAGTGGCCTCTTTGTGCACTCTAGGGATTTTATGACCTGCCGTTTTGACCGCAAACTTCTTTACAAACAATTCCCCATTGTCACCCAGTGGCGTATTTTGAAGTTATTCAATATTTTGATGCCTGTATCCTAACTTGCAACAAGTCCCATTCATCAATTACCCCAGTGCTCACATGGCTCCCAGTGAAACTCCTCAATTTTAAAATTCTCATCATTGTTTTCAACTCTCTGTATGACCTTATCTCTGTAATCTTCTCCAGCCTTAAAACTCTCCAAGATCCTAAAGCTTTCTTTCGATATGTTAAGAATAGAAGATTGGTTAGGGCAAGATTAGGGCCAGTCATAGATAGCAGTGGGAAGTTGTGCGTGGAGCCTGAAGAGATTGGCGAGGCACTGAATAAATATTTCTCTTCGGTATTCACGCAGAGTGCTGGAAATGTAGCTGTGGAGAGCCCTGAGGTACAGGGTTGCAAATTGGGGAGTATTGTAGTAGATAGGGAGGATGTGTTAGAAATTCTCGAGGGTTTGAAGTTGGATAAGTCCCCTGGGCCGGACGGGATTTACCCTAGGATTCTCTGGGAGGAAAGAGAGGAGATTGCAGAGCCTCTGGCTCTGATCTTCAGGTCCTCGTTGGTTACGGGTGTGGTTACGGAGGACTGGAGGATAGCGAATGTGGTCCCATTGTTTAAGAAGGGGAAGAGAGACCTTCCAGGGAATTATAGGCCAGTGAGTCTTACTTCTGTTGTGGGCAAGGTATTGGAGAGAATTATTAGGGATAGGATTTATAGTTATTTAGAGCGAAATGAATTGATTGGGGATAGTCAGCATGGTTTCGTGAAGGGTAGGTCATGCCTTACTAACCTCATTGAGTTTTTTGAGAAAGTGACCAGAGAGGTGGATGGGGGTAAGGCGGTTGATGTAGTATATATGGACTTTAGTAAGGCGTTTGATAAGGTGGCCCCTGGAAGACTTCTACAGAAAATGCAGATGTGTGGAATAGAGGGTGATTTGGCTAATTGGATTAGAAATTGGCTGGCAGATAGAAGACAGAGGGTGGTGGTTGATGGGAGATATTCATCGTGGAGTTCGGTGACGAGCGGTGTGCCTCAGGGGTCTGTTTTGGGGCCCCTGCTGTTTGTAATTTTTATAAATGATCTGGATGAGGGTATTGAGGGATGGATCAGTAAATTTGCAGATGATACTAAAGTTGGGGGTGTGGTAGATAGTGAAGAGGGGTGTTTTAGTTTACAGAGTGACTTGGACAAGTTGCAGAGCTGGGCCGAGAGGTGGCAAATGGAGTTTAATGTGGAAAAGTGTGGGGTAATGCACTTTGGCAGGAACAATAAATGTGTAGAGTATAGGGCTAATGGTAGGCTCTTAATAGTGTTGAGGAACAGAAGGATCTTGGTGTATGTGTCAATAGATCCCTGAAAGTAGGCAGTCAAGTGGATAAAAGTTGTTAAGAAGGCTTATGGAGTCTTAGCTTTTATTGGTAGGGGGATTGAATTTAGGAGCCGCAGCATCATGTTGCAGCTGTACAAAACTCTAGTGCGGCAGCACTTGGAGTATTGTGTGCAGTTCTGGTCGCCACATTATAAGAAAGATGTGGAGGCATTGGAGAGGGTACAGAGGAGGTTTACCAGGATGTTGCCTGGTATGGAGGGCAGGGCTTATGAAGAGAGGCTGAGGGATTTGAGGGTGTTTTCGTTAGAAAGGAGGCGGCTAAGAGGGGACCTAATCGAAACATATAAGATGATTAGAGGTTTAGATAGGGTGGACAGTGATAGCCTTTTTCCTAGGATGGAGAAAGCTAGCACGAGGGGCCACAACTTTAAATTAAGGGGTATGAGTTATAGGACGGATATCAGAGGTAGGTTCTTTACTCAAAGAGTGATTAGGGAGTTGAATGCCCTGCCTGCATCTGTTGTAGATGCGCCAAGTTTGGTGGCGTTTAAGAGGTTAGTTGATAAGTATATGGAAGAGAAGGGAATGGTTTAGTTAGGGGGGGCATTGCTTTTTATTTTGGTCGGCACAACATCGAAGGCCGAAGGGCCTGTTCTGTGCTGTATTGTTCTATGTTCTATGTTCTATATCTGTGCTTTTCTGCTCTTTCAGCATTGCCCATTGCTTCACCATAAGTGGCCATGCCTTCAACAGCCACAGGCTTGGACTCTGGAATTCTCTCCCTAAACCTCTCTACTCTTCTCCTTTAAGATGCTCCCTAAAACCTACTTTTTGATCAAGCATTTTGTCATTTGGCTTAATATCTCCTTATGTGAGGAGGCAATGGCCAGATTGTATTATCGCTGGACTATTAATCCAGAAATTTAGCTAATGTTCTGGGGACCTGGGTAGATGGTGAAATGTAAATTCAATTTTAAAAAATCTGGAAAACTGTATTGATGACCATAAAACCATTGTCAATTGTTGGAAAAAATCCATTTGGTTCACTGATGTCCTTTAAGGAAGGAAATCTGCCATCCTTACCTGATCTGGCCTACACGTGACTCTAGCAATGTGGTTGACTCTCAACTGCCCTCGGGCAACTAGGGATGAGCAATAAATACTGGACAGCCAACAACACCCATGTCCCATGAATGAATTAAAAAGAAATCTGACTGGGCTTTCAGCTGCTTCTTGGAATTCCTTCTCTGAATGTCTCCATCTCTCCTCCCTCCTTTAAAACACACCTTCAAACCTATCTCCTCATCTTGGCTTTCGGCCAGTTGTCCTATCATTTCCTTGTATGATTTGGTGTTGTAGTTTGTTTTGTGATGCTTTGGGATGTTTTATTATTTCAAATGTGTTTTTACAAATACGAATTGTTGCTGTTGTACTCAAAGCAGAGCACATTGTTCTCTGTTGTCCCACTCAATATTTCCATATTCTTTCCTGAAATTATATTATCAAAAGACACATTAATTGGTCATTAAATCTTATGCCTGTTTATGGAATATTGATAGTAACTGTTATTTTGACAGCAAATTCTCTGTTAAATTTGGGCTATATTTTAGAACAAAGTGTCCCAATTCAAAATTATTGGCATCAAATTCTATCTTCTATATTTGGGTTTTATTAGCTATGCTTGTTCCATTACCTTAATACTTAAATCCAGAATAGTGTATCCGTCACATTCCTTTTGATTGTTTACAACGATTTCAAATCTGCCAAAAGTATCCCGTTTTTCTGGCCAATAGACAACACATTTCTGTAAATACAAGATGTTTTGTTTAAGTGGGATGGAAAGGGCTTGTGTTTTGATAATGTCTTGTTGCTTATGATATCGAACATTCTCAGCACTTTCAGCAAGATTTCTTAAATGTAATAGTGACCTTAAAATGGGTATAACAAGACACTTTAACATCAAATCTCTACTTTAGTTAATGTCTTGTTACAGCTTTACGACTATGGCCTTATTACAGTTTGCTTGTTGAACATCTCCTGCACAAAGATGGGAAGTGCCTTTTTCACATCAGCTGCAACAGAGCCATTTCCAGGGTCAGATCTTTGGGATTCCTGCCCTCAAGAAGAGCCTAGTACATAAAGGAGGAAATTGCCTGGGTGCAGCATGAAGGATTCTGCTGCAACAGCTCAAGATCCAGAAAAGGGTGTTAGAAATACCCAAGATCCAAAACCAGGACTCATTAAAACCTCCACAAGATGAGGGACTGAAACTCCTCTATGGCTGCATACAGCAAGACCTGGATAGTATTTAGGTTTAGCTTGATAAGTAGCGAGTGTTACTCATGCCACATCAGTTCAAGTCAATGACTATCCCCATTGAGACAGAATCTAATTATCTCTCTTTGATATCCAACCGTATTCATTGAATACCCACCGTCAACATTCTGGGGTCTATCATTGACCAGGAATTAACTACACTAGCTACTGAAGAAACTGTAGTTATAAGAGCAGATTAGAGGCTGAAAATCCTGTGATATATAACTCATCTCCTAACTCCCTAAAGTCTGTTCACAACCTCCAAGGCACAAGGTATTGTGGAATGCTGTTAAAATATCTTGATACTGTTTTAAACAATGCAGCCTGCACCTCACCCATCTCATTCGGGTGGCACGGTGATTAGTACTGCTGCCTCACGCTGCTGGAACATGGTTTTGATTATGTCGCTGGGTGACGGTGTGGAGTTTGTACGTTCTCTGCGTGAGTTTCCTCCAGGTGCTCCAGTTTCTTTCCACAGAGAAATATGTCTAGGTTAGTTGGATTAGCCATGATAAATTCCTGGGATTACGGGATGAGGGGTGGGGAGGGGGTGCTGGATAAGATGCTCTTTCAGAGAGTTGGTGCAGACTTGATGGGCCAATCAGCCTCCTCTAGCACTGGAGGAATTTTATGGATTCTATTAAACATTGACACCGTCTGCCATCGATGCATTGTGGCAGCACTGTTTGCCATATACCAGGTGCCATATACAAAATTGCCAAGACTACTTCGACAGCACTTTCCAGACCCACAATGTTTACCACCTGGAAAGACTAGGGCAGTATTCACGTGGGAACATCACCTGATTTGGAACTATATCATCATTCCTTCACTGGCATGTGTTCAAAATCCTTGAATTCCTGGTTAACATCACAGTGGATATATCTATATCATACGGACTGCAGTGGTGCAAAAAGGCAGTTCACCATCACCTTAAGGGCATTTAGGAATAGGTAATATCTACTGGCCTAGCAAGTGATGTTTAATCCCAACAGTAAGTAAAAATATACTTTTACACAGCATTAAAATCAGTGTTCTTCTCGGCCTTTTGGCTAAGATCAAGTGTTGTATCTATTCTTATCAGTTTGGCTATGATCAAGTGTGGTATGTTCATGCTGTACTTGGTTGAAGTCATTAGGTTACATTATAGCTTCATTTGAAGCAATTTTTTAAAGCAGCATCTTGGCCTTTTGGCTAGGATGCAGATGAAATCAAGCCTTGGAGGAGGAGCTATGCCTGCGCAATCATCTTGGATCATATAGATCAAGCCCAAGAAAGAGGTGAGAGCCCTGCCTTGTCAGCTTGGATCAGGAATGTCTCAACTTGTTGAGACTCCGAATTGGGTTTGATTGGATTGAATTGGAATTAAAAAAAAATTAAAATCAGCATTCCATATGAAAGCCATTTTACCACTGACAAATATCTCCTAGCTTTCTCATTGCTTTAAACGTGGAAAGGAGTAAAGATATTCATGTACCTCATTCTTCTCTTGTAACTTTGTAATCATCACAATTATTGGACAATCCTCTTGCCAAACCATCTCCCAGAAGTCATTTACTGTATTAACCATGGGGCCCTGGGTAGCAATGTATGCTTTCTCCTTTCCTCCATACCCCTGTGTGAAAGAGATAATCAAAGCTGATCATATCCATATTTAATAATAGGTTCACATATATGAAACTCCACCCAGCTTACTTAGGAAGTCGAAACCTTACTGGAAAAGATACAAGAAGCCAGTTAAACAAAAATATACAGGACTACACTAGGGTGAATTGAAACGCTAATATACAAACACTAATAAATCCAGGTTAGAAAGCAAATCCATTGAAAAATAGATTTAAAGTCAAATTAAAAACAGTGGATATTTGCCTTTATATTAAGAAAGGTGACAGGGATATTGGAAATAGGAAGCTGAGCTGTAGCCTTAGAAGAGTCAAGACAGATCATAGAACAGGTAGGAGAAAAAGTCATGGCCATGTCTAAATAGTACAATTGAATTAGTTGAGAAAGTTAACAATTGATAACAATGTTGGCTCATTATTGATTCAAAGTAGATGGCTAAGAATTTAGAATTTGTTGATTACTTAAAGGCAAAATTAATACTAAGTGTAGTTATAGTGAGCCAAAATCTGAGCATGGACAGAAACAATTTTCTAAACTGCTGTTACCATGAAAAGTAGGTCAACTTACCCGAATGTAGTTTGCATTAATATAGGAGCTCAGGTGATTAACGTGCTTCCCTGACGTGAGGCAGACTCGGGTCTGTGGGTCTATAACGGGGCAAAACAATTTTAAAACGCACCCTGAGTATGTTGCAGTAACTTGCAGTAACCTTTCAATCAAATCAAGACAAATTGTTCAAAGTAAAATCATACTGAAACCTGAGTGGATGCAGTGGGGGAGAATACATTCAACATTTGTGGATCACGCATCTGCATTGGATTCCTAGCTGAGTGAAGATACTGTGTGGTTTAGTTAATACAAATGTGGAGAGCAAGTACCAAATAACTCTCACACTGAGAGCAAAGTTAACAAAGTATCTAACTGAATGCTGCCTGGATGTATTTCACCAGTTCTAAATAGACAGAAACGATACCTTCAAAAATGATCTAACTTAGCTGCCATTGGATGATTTTCTGGAAATTTTTTTTTACTCTTTGATCCTTTCAGAAGCAGTGGGGCAGGGGGTGGGGTAGGAAATGTGGTGAGGTGCCTGGTAGCATGCGGGAACTCGTAAGTACGAGTTTCTTCCACATGCTGTAGAGTCATTGATAGATTCCCTACCTGGATGTCAGCCTCACTGACAGGCTTGGACAGAGAATATTGGAGAAGGGTTTGCAGAATCTGTAGCTCCAAGCCCCAACCTGGAGTGGAGGGCCACGTCTTTGGTCTGGATGGGATTAGATCCAATCTGATACCTGTGGCAAGATAAAAGATTGCAGGCCTGTGGAATGGAAGTCCAGAGTTGTGGGGAAAGGTCAGATTTTGCAGGCCCATGGGATTGGAAGCTGGGTCTTGCAGAGCCAGACAGTTGAGACCTCAGGGATTGGAGGTCTGAGGGTGATCGAAAGGATCAAAGGTGTGTTTGATTTTAGAGGTTGGTGAGGCAGGTATGTTGAATCCGGCGGATGATTAGAAAAACACTTGTGTCCTGGTCTAGAAGTCCTCATCTTGCTTTAACCAGTGAGTTTCTGCAAAATTCAGCCAGCTGGAATTAGATTTGAAATGGTGCAGGAAGGTGAGTCACGCAGCATTGATAATATTCAAATAGCCAAACTGTGTCATGGCTTGGGTTGATTGCCCATCCCAATTCTGTGTCTGGAGGTAGGCCTGATGTGGGATTCAGAGTTTTAACATCTTAACTGACCACCTGACCCAAGCCAACATTTTTTCAGTGGTTAAAACATCCCTGCTGGTATGGTTGGTGGGACCTGATATGTTCTAATTTTGTGGTTGAATCATAGTCTTCAGCACACTGCATTGATACAACTGGGAAGAAACTCAGCCCAATCTAGCAGAAACCCTGAACTGAACTAAGCTGAAAACGCTCAATGACTGCAATGGATACTTGGGACAGAAAATTTCCCCTGTTTTTAACTGTGTCAAATGTGACATGAATAAATACAAATTATTCGTGAGTATTCGTGAAAAGGAAATCTATAAATATGTTACTGTGCAGTGTCAAAAAGGCACATAAATATTATGCAAAATGACAAGAATAACAGGACAAGTGCTGGAAAATGAGTCATTCAGCATGACTTTCTATATTTTTGATAGCAGTGATACTTCTGTCTATGGGTAGAAGTACATAGGGAATTGCTTATTGACCAATTACCACAGGCCGTCTTTCATCATCCATTCAACAATTTCATTTCAGCAGATATGAATGTTCAACATAAAAAAACTAGCACTCCACTTTCATTGTAAAACAGAGCTTCATATGAGTGATAACTAAGATACAATTGTAACTGGAATTCTAATCGTAGAGGATAAATACAATGTAAAAAATGTGGGTATCTTCTAAGGTATAACACTAAGTGATAATTTTGAAACTCAGAAATTAAACATGAAAGTGGAAAGATTTTAGACAATGTTTTAGCTGTTAAATTGTGTGTTGTCCCACACATAGACTTTGGCTACAGTCAATGGCTTTTCATTGAGCATTCCTCAAGTATAACTGGGATCACATTTTGCTTGAATAAGAATTTATATTCAAATAATTATACTTGGATAAAGAATTGTGTAGTTACATAACTTATTACATTAGATCAGATTTACTCCTAGTTGGCAAATCTTTATCTGAAATTTAAATTCTGAATCATTTTATCAAGTTACATAATAGTTATGATTTTTATATTACTGGACCTGCTGTATTTAATTGATTTGACTGGATATGCAGAATCAGGATATTATTTTTGCTTCATATGTTCTTTCATCTAATATTGTGTTAATTTGATTTGAACAGCACTGATTTTGAATGTCTGTTTGTGATCAGCTTTCATGTACTTACTGTGACTACTATTCTCGATGGCCAAATGGCCTCTTTCTGCATTGTAGGGATTCTGTGAGTTTATAACTGATTTTGTGTGTGCATAAAATAAGTTTGATATAGATATAAATTCTTGCAGAAGTTCCGTGATATAATTTTACCTGTGTACTTGCTGATCCAAGTCTACCTTACTTAGTTTATTTGGTTAGTATAGTCACTTCTTTGCATGGCTCAGTATTGTTAAGAAAATCCCAGTATGGATAAGCAAAATCAAGTTAATTCTTCATTTATGAGGAAAAAATTGGCAAGGTCGGCACTTATTCCTGGTTATTCAGGAAAAGATATTGGTGAGCTGCCTGTTTGAACAACGATAAGTAGTTTCACAACACCAGGTTAAAATCCAACAGATTTATTTGGCAGCAGGAGCTTTCAGAATCTCAAGCTCCTTCATCGGTGAGTAAGGACTTGTGTTCTCAAACAGGTCATATATTGACACAAACTCAATTTACAAAATAATGGTTGGAATACGAGTCTTTACAGGTAATCAAGTCTTAAATGTATAGACAATGTAAGTAGAGAGAGAGCCAAGAATAGGTTACAGAGGTGTGCATTGCCTCCAGCGAGAATAGTTATTGAGATTTTGCAAACCCAGGCAAGTCATAGAGGTTACAGATTGTGTGACATGAACCCAAGATCTTGGTTGAGGCTGTCCTCAACTGTGCGGAACTCAACCAGTGCGAATGAAAATTAAAATCAAGGATGTTTAATATCGTGTTTAAACCATGGAAAAGTCATACATTTGAAGCAAAGTTCTTTGGGGCACTCAAGGTTATAAAAATACAAGTCATTCTTTGTTTGCTTCATTTGCTTCCTTCTGTCCTTCTTTCCTTTCCTCCTTTATGTTGCTCTTCCTATTTCTTTCTCACTTTCTCTATTTGATTCTTTTTTTCTGTGTTTTTTGCTCTTCCCTTTTTTCTCTTTCTCTATTTCTCTGTTTCTTCCTTTTTTCTCTATTTCCCTCTCTATTCTTTTCTTATTTCACAAAATTATTAAATAGTAATCAATATTAGCTTGTAATAAAGAGATTCTATCTCTTCAAGAGGAAACATGGCAGTTAATATGTTACATTTAACTTGAATTATTCAGTTCAATAAGCAACAAAAAAAACTATTTGTTTGCTGTGGTATAATTACTTTCCAATTGACATGTTTCTAAGTTCAGTAGTTCTGACTGTCACAGCCTGGTATAAACATAGAACATAGAACATAGAACACTACGGCACAAACAGGCCCTTCGGCCCACAAGTTGTGCCGAACACATCAAAACCTACCCAGCCATAGACCTATCTATAACCCCCAATCCCATTGGATCCCATATACTCATCCAGAAGTCTTTTAAAAGACCCAGCGAGTTCGCCTCGACCACCACCGACGGCAGCCGATTCCATTCACTCACCACCCTCTGAGTGAAAAAACTTTCCCCTAGCATCCCCTCTGTACTTGCTTCCCTGCACATTAAATCTGTGCCCTCTCGTCGCGACCATTTCAGCCCTGGGAAATAGTCTCTGAGAGTCCACCCTATCTAATCCTCTCAACATCTTGTAAACCTCTCTCAGGTCGCCTCTCAACCTTCGTCTCTCCAGGGAGAACAGTCCCAGCTCCCTCAACCTGTCTTCATAAGGCATGCCTCCCAATCCAGGCAACATCCTTGTAAATCTCCTCTGCACCCTTTCAATAGTTCCCACACCCTTCCTATAGTGAGGCGACCAGAACTGCGCACAGTACTCCAAGTGTGGTCTGACAAGGGTCCTATAAAGCTGCAGCATTACCTCCTGACTCCTGAACTCAATCCCTCGATGAATGAAGGCCATCATTCAAAAATGATGTTGCATTAATAAGCGTACTATACCTTCCTAATAGGGGTAGTATTCAAATAAATGTAGTAAGCACCCTTTACCATTAATAAAATTTCTTATCCTAATTCTGTTCTTTGTAAGATTACAGAAAGGAAACTTCGATAAATTGCACCAATTTTCTATTGCGATAATTAATTTTAATACTTAATATTTGCACTTCAGACTTACTTGGTAAAATTGTTTTATATCTGTTTTTAGAAGCATGCCCTGGGATATTCAATTCATCTGATTCAATAAAATTAGGCGGAATTTTCTAAAGAGAGAAAAAAAATGTCAGAATGAGGTATGGGATTACTGTACAGATTAGAGGCTGAGTGAAATGCAAACATTTAAGTGCAGTACAGAGCTGTTGGAAATGATATTGTTAAGGTTGAGCTGATTGAAAAAAGTGGTGAAATTATAATAAGTATACTTCTGAGACCAAAGCAAACATTATTCCTTGGTGCAGTTGGGGATTGGGAATTTTGTTTTTCAGGCCCCCAGCAATCTCAGTAAACTATATTGTGTTCGGAGATGGTCCTGCTTGTCTGTTGGATCTAGTTGTGGTACTTGGTTACTAGACAGACTGTAATCATACACTGGTGAAAATTCAATTAATACTATAGTTAAACAGTTTACAGAGTTGCATGTTGCTCATGGGCCTGATGTCCCAATCTCTCTCTTTTTTTCTCTCTCAAGTCCAACAAATAACTGATGTGAGTGATACATCATCATCTACCAATGTCATAAATTATCTATCCCATCTGTTAAGTCTTTATACTACCCCAAGACTAAGATTCATAGAATCCCTATAGTGCAGAAAAAGGCCATTCAGTCCATTGAGACTATACCATCTCTCTGACAGAGTATCTTACCTAGGCCCTCTCCCACACCCAGGACTATAATTAAATGAGTACTTCCCTGAAAAAATGCCCAAGTTATCCAGATAAATCCACCAAGCTTGGACCGGTTCTTGCTTGGTCTAATGTGCACACATAGGCTTTCACAATCTTTGCCTATCAAAATCCCACTTCAATTAAGGCAGCTGATTATTTAAATTGTCAGTTACCTCCATAAACTGTTCATGTGCAAACCCTGGCCTGACTTCATCCTTCCTCCTCCATTCCTCTTTCCCCAAAATAATAAGTATCATGATTGGTGAACATAAAATTTCTGGGTTCATCCACCATTTTCACCACAATGGCCTAATCTGGCATTTCACTTAATTTCTTTACTGCCATTATTTACACTTAACTAATTCCATAATCTTTGCCAATCATTCTTTACACTATGCAGCTGAATGACACCCACCATTATGACCTGGCACCATCACATAACAATGCATGTGCGACGGTGCCGTGTTACATTTCACTCAGGGAGCTTGCTGTGATGATATTAGAATGTAATATGTGATGTATTAGAAACAAGAAAGGAGAGGTCACACTATTGGGAGTTTTTTATAGGCCTCCAAAAAGTTCCAGAGAAGTAGAGGAAGGGATTGCAAAGTTGATCCTGGATAGGTGTGAAAGTAACAGGGTAGTTGTAATGGGGGACTTTAACTTTTCTAATATCGATTGGAAAAGCTTTTGTTCAAGTATGTTAGAGGGGTCAGTTTTTGTTCAATGTGTGCAGGAAGGTTTCATGACTCAGTATGTAGATAGGCCAACAAGAGGCGAGGCTATATTGGATTTGTTACTGAGTAATGAACCAGACCAGGTGTTAGACTTGGAGGTGGGTGTGCACTTTGGTGATAGTGACCACAATTCGGTTACGTTTACCTTAGTGATGGAAAGGGATGGGCACGTACCGAATAACAGTAGTTATAGCTGGGGGAAAGGTAATTATGAGGCTATTAGGAGAGATTTAGGATGCATAGGGTGGAGCAGGAAATTGCAGGGGCTGGGCACATCTGAAATGTGGAGCATATTTAAGGAACAGCTTCTGCATGTCCTTAATGAATATGTACCTGCCAGGCAGGGAGGAAGTGGTCGAGTGAGGGAACCATGGTGTACTAGGGAAGTTGAATCTCGGGTGAAGAGGAAGAAGGAGGCTTATATAATGATGAGACGTGAAGGCTCAGTTAGGGCACTGGAGAGCTATAAATTAGCCAGGAAGGAGCTAAAGAGGGAGTTGAGAAGAGCTAGAAGAGGACACAAGAAGACTTTGGCGGATAGGATTAAGGAGAATCCGCAAGCTTTTTACAGGTATATAAATAATTAAAGATTGGTTAGGGCAAGATTAGGGCCAGTCAGAGATAGCAGTGGGAAGTTGTGCGTGGAGCCTGAGGAGATAGGAGAGACACTGAATGAGTATTTTTCGTCAGTATTCACGCAGGAGAAAGACAGTGTTGTCGGGAGAATACTGCGATACCAGGTTGTAGACTGGGTAGGATTGAGGTTCATAAGGAGGAGGTGTTAGCGAATCTTGAGGGTATGAAAATTGATAAGTCCCCTGGGCCAGATGGGATTTACCCCAGGATTCTCTGGGAGGCTAGAGAGGAGATTGCAGAGCCTTTGGCTTGATCTTCATGTCGTCGTTAGCTACAGGTATAGTGCCGGAAGACTGGAGGATGGCAAATGTTGTCCCTTTGTTCAAAAAGGGGAGCAGGGACCATCCTGGAAATTATAGACCGGTGAGCCTGACTTCTGTTGTGGGCAAAGTCTTGGAAAGAATTATAAGGGATAGGATTTATAAGCATCTAGAGAGAAATAAATTGATTAGGGATAGTCAGCACGGTTTTGTGAAGGGTGGGTCGTGCCTCACAAACCTTATTGAGTTTTTTGAGGAGGTGACCAAAGAGGTAGATAAGGGTAAGGCAGTTGATATAGTGTATATGGATTTTAGCAAAGCGTTTGATAAGGTTCCCCATGGTAGGCTACTGCAGAAAGTGCAGATGCATGGGATTGAAGGGGATTTAGCAGTTTGGATTAGGAATTGGCTAGCTGATAGAAGACAGAGGGTGGTGGTTGATGGGAAATATTCAACCTGGAGTGCAGTTACAAGTGGTGTACCTCAAGGATCTGTTTTGGGGCCACTGCTGTTTGTCATTTTTATAAATGACCTAGATGAGGGTGTAGAGGGGTGGATTAGTAAATTTGCTGATGATACCAAAGTGGGGGGAGTTGTAGACAGCGAGGATGGATGTTACAGTTTGCAGAGGGACATAGATAGGTTGCAGAGCTGGGCAGTGAGGTGGCAAACGGAATTCAATACGGATAAGTGTGAGGTGATTCACTTTGGTAGGAATAACAGGCATATGAAATATAGGGCTAATGGAAGGACCCTTAATAGCATTGTCGAGCAGAGGGATCTTGGGGTACAAGTACATAGCTCTTTGAAAGTTGGCACCCAGGTTGATAAAGTTGTTAAGAAGGTGTACGGTGTGTTAGCTTTTATTGGTAGAGGGATTGGTATGGCCGCACTTGGAGTATTGCGTACAGTTCTGGTCGCCGCATTATAAGAAAGATGTGGAAGCATTGGAAAGGGTGCAGAGGAGGTTTACCAGGATGTTGCCTGGTATGGTGGGAAGCCTTATGAGGAAAGGCTGAGGGACCTGAGGTTATTTTCATTAGAGAGAAGAAGGTTACGCGGTGACCTAATTGAGGCGTATAAGATGATCAAGGGATTGGATAGGGTGGATCGTGAGAGCCTTTTTCCTTGGATGGTGACGACCAACACGAGGGGACATAACTTTAAATTAAGAGGTGGTAGTTATAGGATGGATGTCAGAGGCAGGTTCTTTACACAGAGGGTGGTGAGAGCGTGGAATGCCCTGCCTGCAGCAGTTGTGGATTCGCCTACTTTGGGGGCATTCAAATGTTCGGTGGATAGGCATATGGATGATATTGGAATAGTTTAGGTTAGAGGGTCCACTGGCCGGTGCAACATCGAGGGTCGAAGGGCCTGTACTGCGCTGTAATGTTCTATGTTCTATATGATCTTTTATATGCATATTGCATTTTGGAGCTCTCGATAGCGATGAAGGCATCAGAATTCTTCCATTACATTGCTGATTAGGAATTACTTCCACTCTTCCTATGTGTCTGGATAACTTGCAGACTGCATACATCACTGTGTTAAGAGAGAGGCCATCAGGTCTTGCTGTGGGACTTGAACCCAGGGCTTCTGGCTTAGAGGCAGGGATGCTACCCACTGCACCACAAGACCTCACTCGGTTCACGTGTGCATCCGAGCGTGACTCAGGTTCTCTCCATTTCTATAATGAAATAAATGGTGACTAAGACTCAATAGAATAACTAAGTGTGACCAATAGGTGGAGCTAATGTCTGGTCAAAAAATTAATAAGTACTGACAAAAGTAAATGTGTAATAGTGCAATAAAAGGAACTTGCAGCCTTGTCAAACCACACTTACAGTCAGAGAGGGTTCATTCCTATTGGTGGATCTAGCAAACGTAGTTTGTTCCATTTGACTACTAAAGATAAACACCAATCCATCTGTTTAAATGGGTTGCAATCTGTCACTTTCCTTTGGATCATAAATCTTGCTCCTGGTGCTGACAGTTCTGATCATCTTTGTCAAACATATGTTAGACTTGAATTCAGCAGTTCCAGATACTCATATTTTTCTGCTTTTTTAAAAAATTCTACTTCTCATGAGTGTTCCACACTGGTCAGATTCTATGGCTATATTGCTGAAAATGAGGAAACGGATGGGCAGTGTAGTGGCACAGTGGTTAGCACTGCTGCCTCACAGTGCCAGGGACACGGGTTAAGTCCAGCCTTGGGTGACTGCCTGTGTAGCATTTGCAAATACTCCCCCTGTCTGCACGGATTTCCTCTGGCTGCTTCGGTTTCCTCCCACAGTCCAAATGGCCTCCTTCTGCACTGTAGGAATTCTATGATTCTATGACCTACAATATACTGATCCAACATTCCCTGCATAGCTTTAACTAGAGTATGGACTTAAATTATTACAAAACAATCACTCATGACTCCTTAATTTTAAGCGTATTTCTTTTGGCGAATTTTGAACTGAGCAAAATGGAGGAATAATAGTGTTTGGGATTGGAACCATTTCTTCCTCACTTCAGTACCATAAAGAATGATATATATTTACAGGGTTAAGTATAAGACTGTTCCACAATGGTAGGATACGAACTTCTGCCATGAATTTTACTCTGTTGGTTTAGATTTAGGAAATGGAGCACAGGAAGAAACCAACACAAGTAAAGATAATCACAGTCAATGAGACCATGACAACCATATAATCAGAATACACAACAGGATCTCCTTTAACAATGTAATTAGACCAGTTAATGACTGATGCTCTAACACATCTGTGGCATTGCTCATTTCTTTGGTCCATGCTTTTTCTGTTTTTTAAGGGGCCAGTGTGCATCTTTTAATTATACTCATGTGGTTAAAAATATGAAATATTATAACAGCAGAATAATATCTATTTGGTTCAACTTACATGAGGAAGCTCATTTGAAAAGCTTAAAGGGATAGGAATATGTATGATTAGTACGAACTGCATAGCATTTCTTCCACATTTGTAATTTGGTTTTAAAGAATTTACATGATGCATATCCTAATTACCAGATTTTGGCCACAAACCACAGGAATTATCCACTTTGTGAGAATGATGCACTTGGATGGTGAGGGAAGACATGTTAATTTGGATATATTAGAATCTGTGCTGCATATATGGGCTATTTAGTTGTTGGTGCTTCTGTTTTTCTTTAATCCCTGACAAGGGAGAGTCAATGATCAGGCACGTTGATCCTCCAGGGTAAAACATGCAGGTAGTTCATCCAGGACAAAAGCTAGCCCATTTCACTTTGGTTGTGCTGAAGCCTGAAAGAGGTAAAACTATGATGGTGCAGTCAGTGATCAGAGTAGCTGATGAGGTTTAAGTGAGATGTCACCTGATGCAGTTTTCAGAGCCATCTCAGACTTTTAGCTATGATGAAGCATCAGATTAAGCTCAAGATGCCTTATCTTGTTAGCTTGGATCTTGTTTGTCTCCCTTGTGGGGAACATGAATTGGATTCAATTTGAACTTGGATTTAGATTGAGATTGAGAAAAAAATCCCTGTTAGGCCTCTGCTCACGTTTAAGATTCTACAGAGAGACTAAATTAAGATTGTTTTATTGCTAATTAATACTTGACAAAACTTAGGTGTAGCTAGGGCTAAAACAAAACCATCTTAACATGGGAGTTCAATGTGAAGGTGGGTTTGTAAAGCCTTGAACATTTGGGCCTTCTTGCATGGAAATGTAAAATTATTTGTATATTTGGGCATCATGGTGGTTAGTGCAATTGCCTCACAGCCCAAGTTCGATTCTGGCCTTGGGTCACTGTTTGTTGTGGAGTTTGCACATTCTTTCTGTATCTGCATGAGTTTCGTGCCGGTGCTCCGGTTTCCTCCCACAGCGGATTAGGTTGATTGGCTATGCTAAATTGCCCATTAGTGTCAAGTGGATTAGTAAGGTAAAATTAAGGGGATTAAGAGGAATGGGCCTGGGTGGGATCGGTGGTTCAATGGTTCAAATGGCCTTCTTCTGCACTACGAAGATTCTATGATTTGAAAATTGCAATGATTTTACTCTTTGAGAAATATTCTGCTGTAAATTTTAGATTGAATCTTTGTTGAAATTCTTTCATTAAAGTTTTACAACACCAATTTTAAATCCAACCAATTTATTTGATAGTAAATTTACTATCAAATAAATTGGTTGGATTTAAAATTGGTGTTGTAAAACTTTACTGACTTTACCCCAGTCCAACGCCGGCATCTCTACATCATGAAATTCTTTCATGCCAGGAGTTTCACTGACCTTCAAGATGACAGAAGAAGTTTGAAAATGCTTTGAAAAACAAATGCCAATCATTTTACATGAAATAGTCAGAACTGGTTGTGGGCTTGTAATGTAGAGGTGGCAGGCACTGATTGCTATAAAATTGGTGAAACAGTGATCAGATCAAACAAGTTCAGTAGTTAGATATACAATGGGCCATAAGCAATGAAAAATCAAGTGTTGATTATTCCCTATTTTTTATTAAGTAATTTATGAAAGTTAAATTCAAAAATGTAATTTTTTTTGCTTGATTCATTTTTGGGGGGTGTCCCATTTTGAATATCCCAGTTATCATGCAAATTTTCAGTTCAATGGAAACAAAATTATGCTCTACAATGCAATAATGAGACTAATAGGTGCTATTAGTGTTGAGCTCTCGGTTGCCCGAGAAATCCTATCAGATAAGTACTCCCACAATAATTATTGTATAAAAAATTAAATATTCATAGATGCAATCTACTTTGCAACTTAAAGACTTAAAAATGTGTTACCGAAAATTCAGCTTCCAGTGCTTGTACGCTATTTGTGGCTTCCTTCAGTTGTTCCTTATTTAACAAACAACTGGTGGTTTTGAGGTACAGAAGAGTTATTTCTCGAGGAGTAGATTTGATGGGTTCAATATTTCCCAAAGCACTCACATCCAGTGTAAGGGATACATTCGAGCCTCTCCTAAATATTATTAAAAATAAGAGAAAAGTGTTAATGTTACTCGAAGATCACAACCAGGATTTATTTGGGAGTTTCTCCTGCTGCATTATCATAACTTTGGCTGACTCACTGTTCACGTGCATGAACAAAATTACTGCTGATACAACAGGAAATGTTCCAAAGGAATTCTGCTTTGCCATGTGGGGCTGTCTGTCATTTGGGCTGCATTATACATTTAAAATAAGAATAAATGCCGGACATACAAAGCAGATCAGGCAGCATTTGTGGATCGAGAAAAAGAATTAACACTGCAGGCTCATGACTTTTCACCTGAGAGATGTAAATAGTAGTCTTAATGATGGCGTGAATATTCAGTCTTGTGTTGATAAG
The DNA here is from genome assembly GCA_024679065.1 of Sphyrna mokarran. Classification (NCBI taxonomy): domain Eukaryota; kingdom Metazoa; phylum Chordata; class Chondrichthyes; order Carcharhiniformes; family Carcharhinidae; genus Sphyrna; species Sphyrna mokarran. The sequence continues at coordinate 29,907,383 of JAGIQG010000023.1, read as the reverse complement.
TGCAAATTATATTCATGTCACACAAACAGCCAGGTATGGCCATCACCCACAAGAAAGAATCTAACTATCTCTCCTTAATGTTCAATGTTAATAGTGCTGTTGAATCCCTGACTATCAACATCCTGGTGGTTACCATTGATCAGAGATTGATCATTGATCAGAGAAATGAGCTAGCCTTATAAATGATGTGGCTACAAGAGCAGCTCTGTGGAAAGTAACTTACCTCAAAACCTGTCCACCATCTACAAGGCACTAGTCAGGAGTGTGACGGAATACTCTTCGCTTACTTGGATGAGTGCAGCACCAACAAGATCAAGAAGTTCAACATCACCCAGGGCAAAGCAGCCCACTTAATTGGCATCCCATTCCCCACCCTAGACAGTCACTCCCTCCACCACTGGTGCACACTCACAGAAGTGTGTGCCATCTAAAAGATGCACTGCAGGATCTCACTAAGGTTCCTTCAACAACATCTTTCAACCTCTCAATCTTTACTACCAAGAAGGATAAGAGTGACTGATGCATGGGAACACCACACCTGCAAGTTCCCTTAAAAGTCACACACTATCCTGATGTGAAACTATATCACCATCCCTTCACTATGGCTGGATCAAAATCCTGGAACTCTCTTCTTTGCCAATGTCATGGGTGTTCCTACAAGATAAGGACTGCAATAGTTCAAGAATGCAGCACATTACCACTTTTACAAGGACAATTGGAGATGGACAGTAGAATTGTCAACATATTTACTGAGACATACGAGAAGATTGGTCTAAAATTCAACATTCAGAAGACCAAAGTCCTTCATCAGCAACTTCACACATCTGACAATGATTTATGATCAGAACTTGAGTAGAACAAGTACAAATTTTGATCTCTTCAGAAAGGTTTAATATCCTCTTTGCTATTGACACCAGCAAGTTACAATAGCTCAAAGAGCATTTTTGTATATTTAAGATGAACAGTCACATATTGGTGTTGCTGGTCCAATTTGATATGAAATCCAATTCTCTTGCACTTGAATAGTAGTTAACACTCCAGTTTTGAACTATAGGGCTTCTTACGTGTTAAAAGCATCGTGTTTTCAATTAAGTATGCATCTGTTTGTTTTATAGCTTTACTGCTTGGGAGATAAGATGTTAACAATTGGCAATCATTGCTTCCGTCCTGTAGCCCCACCCCATGCCAAAGGACTAAGCTCACTCTTCAGAATAGATTGGCCTCATAGCTCAGTAAACAGTGAGGACAGAATTTTTTTTGCCTTGCTAACCATACACTGTAACAGCTGCAACTTATTCCCTGGCATCGTATTGATGTGCAGACTGAATGTTTACAGGAATTGGGAACAACTTTCATTTTGGAAGATGTCTCTGTGATAGTATAATCCCCATTTCTAGAACACAAAGGTAGGGGAGGCAGACACAGGGAAATTTGTCATCTATCTTGATGTACAGTAAAGCAGACTACTAAAACAGCTCTGTCATAACCATAGTCAGGGGATATGGTCAGCACATGTTTGCATCTCTATAGTTGCCTGTGGTTAACTTTTATTATCTGGATGTTTAATGGAGGAGTGGCATGTTATAACATTCTGGGCACTTTTTGTTTGTATTCAAGTTGTGGTTTATTCTGCCTCCACTTTACATTCTATATGCTGTACTAATCAGAATTCTGAAGTTAATTGTGTTTCTGGGAAAAAAGTCATTTGAACAGGGTTGCAAAATCTTCAAAACTTTAGCTGAAGAAACTGTAATAGTTCCTGTTGTCTCCATTTGAGACTATCAATGGTAGATGAATAAAATACTGCGCTTGATCAATTTCATGTAAAAGGTTTGAAAAATATGTTTAAGTTTATTTAGTGTCACAAGTAGGCACACATTGACACTGTAATGAAGTTACTGTGAAATTTTCCTAGTTGCCACACTCGGGCACCTGTTCAGGTACACTGAGAGAGAATTTAACATGGCCAATGCATCTAACCAGCACTTTGTTTGGAAGCCAGACCATCCAACGGAAACCCGTGCAGACACAGGGAGAATGTGCAGACTCTGCACAGAGAGTGACCTAAGCTGGAAATCAAACCCGAGTCCCTGGCAGCAGTGTTAACAACTAATAATTAAACATGTTTTGAGATTTCAAATTTTTTTTTAAAATTGCACCAAAGTGCTACTTGTTAGGTTTGATTTTGGAGAAACACGTGTAAAAAGATTAATTTAGCAGCCTGGAAATTTTACCTGTATTGTGCTCCAATTCAGACAGAGAAGTAGTGGAAATAATGGAAAGATTGTGTATTAGCCTTTTTTGTGATATACCCCATCCTACCCCTGCAGGGATAACAAACTCTTTCCTGCTCAACAAAGGGTGGGGAGGGAGAGCTTGATAAGCCACTTTCTCTTCTATCTTCCACCACTGCTATCCCATTTTCCTCAGAGGTCACAGCAAGCTTTTGATCATGAGCTGGGATTTCACTGGATGCTTGTCCTAATTGACAAATTCCATGATCAAGGAAATTAGTAGATGTCAGGCTGTCCTATGTGGGAAAGTCTGTAACATTTTGTCTGCAAGTATAAATGTATTTATTAGTGCGATAAGTAGACTTACATTAACACTGCAATGAAGTTCCTAAGAAAATTTCCTAGTTGCTACACTCCGGTACCTGTTCAAGTACACTGAGGAGAAAATAGCACTGCCAATAACTCATTAAAAACTGGAGAAAAATGCAGCATGTCTGCCTGAGGCTTTTTAAGTCAGCCTTCACCCATAATTTCCACTTTTTCCAACCAGCTCGCATGTGTAGGTGTGGTATGGACCCGATTGAGGCCATTTGAGCTCTATCATTTAAAGGCACACTCCAGATATACCATCTGATGGAGTTGGGTTTGTGCAGAAGAAATTGACAAAAAGCCGTTCAGATGATGAAAGGCTGTGCCTTGATTTAGTGACACCTCCCTGGATGTGCTGCAAGGGCTGACTGGCAGTCATTAGAAGAAAGAAGCCTGCAAGTGATACAAACAAGGCATGACTGAATGTTGCCTGTGCAGTCAGTGATGCCACACGTGTCAATGATGCTCTGCACTTATGAAGCAGTGCTGATGAGGTTTGAAATAGTAAGAAGTCTCACAACACTAGGTTAAAGTCCAACAGGTTTATTTGGTAGCACAAGCCACAAGCTTTCAGAGCAATATCCCTTGGTCACCAGCAGGGCATATATAGACATAAACTCTGTTTACAAAATAATGGTTAGAATGCACATTCCTGATGAAGGGGCAGCACTGCTGGACTTTAACCTGGTGTTGTGACACTTCTTACTGAGCTTACCCCAGTTCAACGCCAGCAATTCCGCATCAAGGATTGAAATAGGCAGCATAGTGGAACGGTGGTTACACATAAGGCATACACTCACTCACACACACAAACTGAGGGGCAATTTAGCATGGCCATTCCACCTAACCTGCTTGTCTTTGGACTGTGGGAGGAAACCGGAGCACCTGCAAAGGTTCACACAGACCCGAGGAGAAAGTACAGATTTCACACACAGTCATCCAAGGCAGAATGGAACCCAGGTCCCTGGCACTGTGAGACAGCATGGCTAACACTCTGCCACCTTACTGCCCATTTCAGTACTTATTAGCATTGTTTCACTGTCATGTCTTCAGTGCCTTCAATTGCTGGTGTATTCTCGCCTTGCTTTTTCTGCTGAGTTCCAGGAAGGGTGGGGTAGGCAGGGAGGGGGGAGATGTGGGGGGCAGCGTGTGATCCTGACGACAAATAGGTAACTGAGCGATCAGCATAACAAAATTACCAAGCCGATTTGTTTAAGGGGATTATGGCAGACACACAAGAGCTAAATGAGGAAGTCAGTGTATGTCAGCTAACTTCTCGACATGCTCGTGATTATTTCATTAACTCTCCACACTTATCTAAACCCACATGCTCACCCGCATTAAAATTCCTCCGCCAGGCAGACTGAATAGTTTGGTGGGGGAGGGGTGGGGAAGAGAGTGAGATCATCTTCTATGAATCTAAGAATATTTTAACCATAAATAATGAGGAGTTTAGGGGCAGTGAAGGGATTTTGATGAGAAAAAACACACATTTACAGAAAGCTGGTACAACAAGTAATTGAAGAGGCAAACGAAATGTTGGTCTTCATTCCATGGGGGACTGAAATGGAAAAGTAAAGATATTGTGTTTCATTTTTACAATGTCTTGGGCAGATTCACAGAAATTTACAGCTCAAAAGGAGGCCATCTGGCCCATTGCATCAACTAGGTTTTGATTACACTAATCCCATTTTCCAGCACTTGTACTGTAACCTTGGAGGTTACCGCAACGCAAGTGAATATCTAAATACTTAAATGTTATAAGTGTTTCTGACTCAATCACCCTTTCAGGAAATGAATCCAGGCTTCCACCACACTCCAAGTGAAAAAGATTCTCCTCAACTCTCTCCTTAGCTCCTACCTCTTACTTTCAATCTATGCCCCCGGTTATTGACCACTCTACTAAGGAAAAAAAAATCCACTTTATCTATGCCCCTCATAATATCTATATACTTCAACCAGGCCCCCTCTCAGATCAGATGATCTATGATCATCAAAGATAGCAGCCCCAATCTCTCTTAGCCAATGCCCTCCAACCCAGACAGCATCCTGGTAAATCTTCTCTGCATCCTCTCTGCAATCGCATTCTTCCTACAATGTGTTGACCAGGACTGCTTGCAGTATTCCATTTGTGGTCTATGTAGAATTTTATACAGCTTCTCCATGAACTCTCTGCCCTTGTATTCTGTGCCTCGGCAAATAAAGGCAAGTAACTTTTTTGCTTTCCTAATCACTCATCTATCTGTCTTGGCACCTTCATGAATCTGTGGATATGCATTTCAAGGTCCTCCTCTAATCTTCAATACTTTCCAGAATACTACCATTCATAATTTAATCCTTCACCTTGTTAGCCATCCCCAGATGCATTACGTCACACTTTTCCAGGTTGAATTCTATTTGCCACTGCTCTGCTCACTTGACTGGTCTATTAATATTCTCCTCCAATGTAAACTATTCTCCTCACTATTTACCACCATACCAAGTTTTGTGTCATCCACGAACTTCTTGATCATACCCCTACATTTAAGACCAAATCATGAATGCACTCCATCTGGAGTACTGATTTCAGTTTTGGGCATTGCATCTCACACATGGATTGGCACTGGGGAGGATATATTATGATATGGAGATGCCAGCATTGGACTGGAGTAAACATAGTAAGAAGTCTCAAACACCAGGTTAAAGTCCAACAGGTTTATTTGGTAGCACAAACACAAGCTTTTGGAGCACTGCCCCTTCATCAGGTGAGTGGGAATTCTGTTCACAAACAGGGCATATAAAGACACAAATGGTTGGAATGTGAGTCTTTACACGTAATCAAGTCTTAAAGGTATAGACAATGTGAGCAGAGAGAGGCTTAAGCACAGGTTAAAGAGATGTGTATTATCTTCAACCAGGACAGTTAGTGAGATTTTGCAAGCCCAGGCAAGTAGTGGGGATTACAGATAGTGTGACATGAACCCAAGATCCCAGGTGAGGCTGGTCCCACATGAGGACAGGTTATCTAGATTTTTTTTTAAGTTTTAAAGTTTATTTATCATCAAGGATTATGGAGCAGAAAGATGTAAATGGAGTTGAAGTGCAGATCAATCTGGTCTAATTGAAAAGTAGAATAGGCTGGTGGGTATGGATGGTCTACTTCTATTTGTGTGAGGAAACCTGGATTAGAACATAGAACATAGAACATTACAGCACAGAACAGGCCCTTCGGCCTTCGATGTTGTGCCGACCAAAATAAAAAGCAATGCCCCTCCAAACTAAACCATTCCCTTCTCTTCCATATACTTATCAATTAACCTCTTAAACGCCACCAAACTTGGCGCATCTACAACAGCTGCAGGCAGGGCATTCCACTCCCTAATCACTCTTTAAGTAAAGAACCTACCTCTGATATCCGTCCTATAACTCATACCCCTTAATTTAAAGCTGTGTCCCCTCGTGCTAGCTTTCTCCATCCTAGGAAAAAGGCTATCACTGTCCACCCTATCTAAACCTCTAATCATCTTATATGCTTCAATAAGATCCCCTCTTAGCCGCCTCCTTTCTAACGAAAACAACCTCAAATCCTTCAACCTCTCTTCATAGGACCTGCCCTCCATACCAGGCAACATCCTGGTAAACCTCCTCTGTACCCTCTCCAATGCCTCCACATCTTTCTTATAATGTGGGGACCAGAACTGCACACAATACTCCAAGTGCGGCCGCACTAGAGTTTTGTACAGTTGCAACATGATGCTGCGGCTCCTAAATTCAATCCCCCTACCAATAAAAGCTAATTGTTGTATATTAGTGACAGTTCTGTTAATCAGAGTATCTGTTATAAAAGTGAAGAGTATCAAATTTCTCCAAATTTTCAGAAATACAATTTCCATATCAGATGCAATCAGATAAATATGGAGATGCAGGGAGCAGAAATCTATAGCCCCGTCCGCCACCAGAATCATCTGGTCCAGCTGAAGAGCATGGAACATTTGGCTAACCAGCTGCATTCCCTGTGACGGCTTCCTACATGGAAAATGACAAGCATGGTTCCCATTTCTGTGGGAGCAATTTCACACCAAACACACCAACAATTGTCTCTGTTTTGAAAACTGTTTTTTTTTCTGAATCATCACGAAACTCATTTATAAAAAAAGTCAGACAGCTAAGCTACTTCAATAAAATGATCCAAAACCTACAGTATGCAAAAATTAAATTGCATCTGTTGGGCCCAAGAACATTAGCAAACACATTTTGAAAGATTTTGGATGATTTTTAAACATACCAATATTCATTCATTGGACATTTATTATTCATTCATGAGATCTGGTTGTTGTTGGTTAGACCAGCATTTATTGCCTATCCTTAATTCCCTTGATAAGGTAGTAGTGAACTGCCTTCTTGAACTGCTGCAGTCCCTTTTTTTTATTTATTCGTAGGATATGGATGTCATTGCTGACCAGTATTTATTGCCCATCAACCACATTGCTGTGGCTCTGGAGTCACATCTAGGCCAGACCACGTAAGGATGGCAGACTTCCTTTCCTAAAGGATATTAGTGAATCAGATGGGTTTTTCCAAGAATGGTTTCATACGCACCAATAGATTTTTAATTCCAGAAATGTTTTATTGAATTCAAATTCCACGATCTGCTGTGGTTGGATTTGAACCTGGGTCCCCAGAACATTAGCTGATTATTAGTCTAGTGATGATACCACTAGGTCATTATCTCCCATCTCTGTGGTGTATGAATGCTCGCAGTGCAGTTAATGAAGGAGTTTCAGGATTTTGACCCAGTTATAGTGAAGGAATGGCAATATGTTTCCAAGTGAGAATGGTGAGTGACTCGTAGGGAATCGTACTGCAATCTAGCTAGAATATAATTTTATATATTTTCCTATTGTCATTTTCAGCAATTGAAATTTGGATTCTGAACAGACAGTGATCTTATTTTGTTGATAAACTTATATTCAGCTGTATTAATCAAGCTTTACCAAACTATTCTTAATTGTGTCAAGGAATATTTCATCAAAGCAATTTGAAATAAAAGAATATCTTTTAACATGCTGCTTTACTGTGCTGGTTCTAAGTTTTTTTGTTTGGTGATGTGTAAAAGAGTTTGAGTTGTGACTTGAGAGAAAACATACATTTTTTGGCACATTTGTGTAGAATCTGTGATTTGTCCCAAAAGAATGGCTGTCTCTTTATTTTTGTTAGCTAACAGTATCTGATATGAAATGTTTTTGAAAATTAGATACTCTTCACTTTTAGAATGGGCATTCCTATTAATTGAGTTTTCAATGATACAAAGAACAAAGAACAAAACAGCACGGGAAACAGGCCCTTCGGCCCGACGAGCCCACACCTCTACCCGCGATCCCTGTCCATATTTATAGATCTATGGATTAAAAACCAAATTTGAGACAATTTAGGGAGAATTTTTTTTGCCAATTAGCCTAAGAGCACATCTTTGGGATGTGGGAGGAAACCGGAGCTCCCAGAGAAAACCCACGCAAGCATGGGGAAATGTATTACAATGCCTCATAATTGTATTAGAAACAGTACTGTCATGGTGGCACTTTGGTTAGCACTGCTGCCTTGCAGTGCTAGGGACCTGAGTTCAATTCCCAGCTGAGTCTGAATATTCTCCTCAGAGAACATAGAACAGAGAACATAGAACAATACAGCACAAACAGGCCCTTCGGCCCACGAGTTGCGCCGATCACATCTACCAATCCACAGACCTATCTATAACACCCTATCCTATTCTTTTCCATATACTCATCCAGAAGTCTCTTAAAAGACCCCAGTGAGTTTGCCTCAACAACCTCCAACGGCAGTTGGTTCCATTCACTCACCACCCTTTGAGTGAAAAACCTACCCCTGACATCTCCTTTGTATTTGCTTCCCTGCACCTTAAATCTGTGTCCTCTCATAGTGACTATTTCAGCTCGGGGAAATAGTCTCTGAGAGTCCACCCTATCTATCCCTCTCAACATTTTATAAACCTCTAGCAGGTCACCTCTCAACCTACGTCTCTCCAGTGAGAAGAGTCTCAGCTCCCTCAAGCTATCTTCATAAGGCCTGCCTCCCAATCCAGGCAGCGTCCTTGCAAATCTCCTCCTCTCAATAGCCTCTACATCCTTCCTATAATGAGGCGACCAGAACTGCGCACAAAACTCCAACTAGGTCTGTGTTGGTCTCCTCAGGGTGCTCCAGTTTTCTCCCAGAGTCCAAAAGATGCACTAGTTTGGAGCATTGGCTATGATAAATTCTCTCTGTGTATCCAAACTGGCACCAGAGTGTGACAACTAGGATATTTTTACAGTGACTTCATTATTGTAAGTGGATCTTGTGACGCTAATAAATAAACTTTAGAAATAGCCACTGGTGATTGTTTCATTCCAGGGAAAGCAGATGTGGCCATTTTGATGGTGAGGTTTGATTCTTGCACAATATTTTTGAAACTTGCGTTAAAAGTCACAGAAACTCGATTTATGCTGAATACAGTTTGTAATTAAAACAAGATGATCCTTTGTGCCAATTGCATCACAATTGGGTGACATTGTGGCACCAGAAGAAACTCAATCAAGCTTTCTAAGTTAATTTCTTAGACCTTATTTTAATTAGGTTGCTCACTAGATATTCTTCTGCTACAACATGTACATTCACTTTAGCCAGTGTCTGAATATTTTAATGCTATTGTATCACTAATTATTAAGAACAGAATATACATCATCACATTCCAAAAACCTATCATTGGCCTCATTTTTCAAACTATTGGCAATGTTTGAAAGCAAACTCAAATAATGTTGGAAACTCAAAAAAAAACTATTCACTAAATATTGATTGTAAAACATATCAATTTCAAGTAATTTTAGAACTAAAAATAACTACACCTCAACATAATGGAACATGAAATTTGCCCTAAATATTTTGGGAGAGGAACAACATTAAATTGAAACAAAACAGAATGAGAGGGGAAAAAATGTTATTTCAGAATGGTTATGTAAGGACAAGATGGACATCTTGCCCAGTACCATTTAGTATTCATTGATGTTATGATGGCACAGTGCTTAGCACTGCTGCCTCCCAGCACCAGGGACCTCAGTTTGACTCCCAGCTTGGGTCACAGTTTGTGCGGAGTCTACACATTCTCCTCTTGTCTGCATGGGTTTCCTTCAGATGCTCCAATTACCTCCCATTGTCAAAAAGATGTGCTAGTTAGGTGCATTAGCCATACTAAATTCTCCCTCGAGTACCCAAACTGATGCCGGAGGTGGTGACTAAGGTATTTTCACAGTAACTTCATTGCCGTGTTAATGTAAGCCTACCCGTGAGAAAAATTTTTTTAAAAAATTGGAATAATTTCTGGCATAGAATATAAACCATGGCTTTTACATCACTTATAGAGATCATTGAATTTCAAAATTCCATTGTGACAATGCACCCATTACTAATCACTTTCTTTCTCACTGTGTAGGTGATAGTTATATCTATTCCGATAAGTTGCTAAATTGGAGATCTATTTCCATTGAAAAAGAAATCACTGTTCTTGGTAAGTTTGTCAAATACTAACATCTGCAGATTTGCACAGAACACAAAAGCAAACTGATACCTGATGCTTTTCTCAATGAAAGTCAATATTTATTTTTGTATGCCAAACTCAATGAACACAAGATGTAGGATGCAATGAATATGTTCAAAGAGATGTTATCTTCACCTTGCTGCTTCCCCCTCTCTGTTTCTCAAGTAATGTTCATTTATCAATGCTATCTTCTATGTAGCTGCCTAATCTGCCTACTGGACGCCCACACATGCATTAACACTAGTCTCACGGTGTGATACACACGGAAGTCTGGTGCCTTTCTTGCATCGCTGCTGCCATTCAGTTTTCTAACAAATAAGCAATTGTTCCAGATCAAGCTGGAACAATCTGAAGTTCTGATTATTGCAGTGTTGATATGGGCCTGTAAAACAAAATAGCTTCCTGCTTGTGCTGAACAGTGAACGCAGAATAAAGAAAGAACAAAGAAAATTACAGCACAGGAGAAAGCCCATCAGCCCTCAAAGCCTGAGAGTTAATATTTTACTGATTATTCTCCTTATCAAAATAAAAACAGCTTTATGTTTTGCAGTATGATAAATAAATTTGTTCTGACTGTGTTAAAATTCATTATACTTCACCAATTCTTCTAATCAAAGAATAAAGAAAATTACAGCATAGGAACAGGTCCTTCGGCCCTCCAAGTGTGTACCTACCATGCTGCCTGACTGAACTAAAACCCCCTACCCTGCTGGGGACCACATCTCTCTATTCCCATCCCATTCATGTATTTGTCGAGATGCCTCTTAAAAGTCACTACCGTATCCACTTCCACTACCTTCCCCTGGCAGTTCCAAGCACCCACTACCCTTTGTGTAAAACATCAGCCTCGTACACCTTCTTTAAACCTTACCTCTCACATCTTAAAGCTGTGCCCTCTAATAATTGACTCTTCCATCATGGGAAAAAGCTTCCACTCTGTCCATGCCTCTCATAATCTTATAGACATCTATCAGGTCACCCCTCAACCTCCATCGTTCCATTGAGAACAAACCAAGTTTCTCCAATCTCTCCTTGTAGCTAATGCCCTCTGTACCAGACAATATCCTGGTAAATCTTTTCTGTACCTTTGCATCTTTCTCATAGTGCAGAAACCAGAATTGAACATTATATTCCAAGTGTGGCCTACTAAGATTCTATGAAGTTGCAACATGACTTGCCAATTTTTAAACTTAATGCCCCAGTTGATGAAGGCTGCCTCCTTGATTATCTTCTCCAACTGCATTGCCATTTTCACCGACCTGTGTATGTATACAACCAGATCCCTTTGCCTATCAATACTCTTAAGGGTTCTGCCATTTACTGTACATTTCCTATCCGTACCAGGTCTTCCAAAATGCATTACCTCATATTTGTCCAGATTAAGCTCCATCTGCCAACTCTCCACCCGATTTATATCCTGCTGTATGCTCTGATGGTCCTCATCACTATCATCAAATCCACCAACCTTTATATCATCCGCAAACTTAGTAATCAAACCAGTTTGGAGGCTTTGAAGAGGTGACAGAAAAGGTTTACCAGGATGTTGCCTGTTATGGAGAGCATTAGATATGAGGAGATGTTGAAGAAACTTGGTTTGTTCTCACTGAAGCGACAGATGTTGAAGGGAGATCTGATAGAAGATTACAAGATTATAAGAAGCAGAGACAGAGTGGATAGTCAGAAGCTTTTCCCCAGGGCGGAAGAGTCAATTACTAGTGGGCATAGGTTTAAGGTGCGAGGGGCAAGTTTTAAAAGAGATGTATGAGGCAGATTTTTTACACAGAGAGCAGTGGGTGCCTGGAACTCATTGCTGGGGGAAGTAGTGGAAGTGGATATGATAGTGATTTTTAAGGGGCATCTTGACAAGTACATGAATAAGATGAGAATAGAGGGATATTGTCCCTGAAAGAGTAGGGGGTTTTAATTAAGTCAGGCAGCATGGTTGGTGCAGGCTTGGAGGGCTGAACGGCCTGTTCCTGTGCTGTAATTTTCTTTGTTCTTCTTTGCTCTTTAGTTACATTTTCCTCCAAATCATTTATATATATTACAAACAGCAAAATTCCGAGCACTGATCCCAGCTCTGTCGCAGCCCTCCATTCAGAAACATACCCTTCCACTGCTACCCTCTGTCTTCTTTGACAATCCAGTTTTGTATCCACCTTGTCAGCTCACCTCTGATCCCATGCAACTTCACCTTCTGCACCAATCTAACTTGAGGGACCCTGTCAAAGGCATAACTGAAGACCACGTAGACAACATCCACTGCCCAACCCTCAATCGTCTTCGTACTTCCTCAAAAAACTCAATCAAGTCTATAAGACATGACCTCCCCTTCATAAAACCATGTTGCCTCTCATTAATACATCCACTTACTTCCAAGTGAGAATAAATCCTGTCTCAAAGAATCCTCTCCAATAATTTCCCTACCACTGATGTAAGGCTCACTGGCCTGTAATTACTTGGATTATTCTTGCTACTGTTCTTAAACATTGGCTATTCTCCAATCCTCTGGAACCTCCCCTGTAGCCAGTGAGGATATAAAGATTTCTCTCAAGGCTCCAGCAATTCCCTCCCTTGCTTCTCTCAGTATTTTGGGGTATATCCCATCAAGTCCTAGGGACTTGTCTACCTTAATGTTTCTCAAGAACACCAGTATCAAGAACACCTTTTTGATCTCAATGTGACTCAAACTATCTACACACCCTTTCCCAAACTCATCATCCACCAAGTCCTTCTCTTTGGTAAATACTGATGCAAAGTACTCACTTAATACCTTGCCCATTTTCCCTGATTCCACGCAAAGATTCCTTCTCTTGTCCTTGAGTAGGCCAACCCTTTCCCTCGTTATCCTCTTGTTCTTTATATGTGTATGAAAAGCCTTGGGAATTATCTTAATCCTGGTGGCCAATGCTTTTTCATGAACCGTTTTAACCCTTCTTACTCCTTGCTTAAATTTCTTTTTACTTTCCTTGTATTCCACGCTTGATTCATGTGTTCTCAGCCTCCTAGCTTTGACAAATCTTCCTTTTTCTCTTTGACTAGGCTAACAATATCTCTCAATATCCAAGGTTCCCAAAACTTGCCATTCTTCTCCTTCATCCTGAATGTGCCAGTCCTGAATCCCTATCAACTTACAGTTGAACGCCTCCCAAATCCAGATGTTGATTTGCCTTCAAACGTCTGTCCCAAATTTATATTTTTCAATTCCTGCCTAATATTGTTGTAATTAGCCTTTCCCCAGTTTAGCACCTTAACATGAGGGCTACACTTATCTTTATTCTTCAGTACCTTAAAGCTTACTGAATTGTGGTCACTGCTCCCGAACTGCTCCCCTACTGAAATATCGACCACCTGGCTGGGTTTATTCCCCAATACCAGGTCCAGTATGGCCCCTTCCCTAGTTGGACTATCGACATACTGTTTTAAGAAGCCCTCCTGCATACTTCTCACAAACTCTGCCCCATTCATGCCCCTGGCACTAAGGTGAGTCCACATCAATATAAGGGAAGTTAAAATCTCCCACCACAACAACCCTGTTACTTCTACACCTTTCCAAAATTTGCCTCCATATCTGTTCTTCTATTTCTACTGGCAGTTTGGTGGCCTGTAGTAAACCCCCAAAATTTTGCCTACACTTTTGCTATTCCTGAGCTCTACTCATATTGCCTCATTGTATGAGCCCTCTGAGGTGTCTGCCCAGGGTACAGCTCTGATATTCTCCTTAACCAGTAGCACAACTCCTCCACTCCTTTTACATCCTTCTCTATCCTGCTTGAAACATCTGTATCCTGAAATGTTAAGCTGCCAATCCCTTAACCAAGTTTCTTTATTGGCAACAAAATCATAGTTCCCAGTACTAATCCAAGCTCTAAGTTCATCTGTCTTACCTGTTACACTTCTCGTATTGAAACAAATGCACCAGACCCTCTTTGATTAGCAACCTGGCCCTGTCTGCTGTTTCTCTGAGTCTTACTGGCCTTACTCTCTGGTTCCCCTTCAGCTAATTCATCTTTGCTTTGGTTCCCACACCACCCCTGCCTAACTAGTTTAACTTCTCCTGTGTGACACTAGCAAACCTCCCATGCTGGTCTTATTCATTGGAAATGCACTTCTCAAATGACATTCCTGTCAGCAATCTCAACACAGTTGTCCAAAAGTTGATTATCAAGATTTGTGCACAGGCTGGTATAATAAAGGGGAACTGAAAGGCTGAGAAAAATACATAAAAAAAATCTGAAAAATGAAAATTAATGATTCATTATATTGTTGAGTTCTGAATAAGAACCAAAGAGAGAGAGACAGAATAATAATGGGCCAAGTATAAATGTGGATTTGTCTATAAACAAACACAGAATGGTTTCTTCGACCAGCTAAAGAAAAATCCCATCATAAATAATCTGCTATATCAAGAATGTGCCTTTCTCTATTCGTGCATTTTCGCAAGTTTGCAAGACGAAACAGTTAAGAAAATCCATTTAACACAATTTAACTCATCTACCCAAACAAAAAAAACCTGAGTATTCTCTATCAGAATCTAACACACTTCTGAATGATCAATATGCTGTTACCTCCCCTTTTTGCCTGTAAATTTATTTTGTTAATTGTTTTGTATGAATTTTTTTGATATCAATCCTAAACTTGTCTTTTATCATTTCAGATATATGGCAGTTTCTGCGTCATCTACCATCAACGTGTTTTTATAAATTCTCTACTCCATACCCTTCTTTTGAGGAAAAGAACGTCCAATGGAAGTTATAGGATCTAGGCCTCTTGCTGGATTCTGAATGAACTGGGCAAATAGTTACTCTTGGCATAGTGAATCCATAGATTAATATTAACCCCACCGAAGAGGCATTTGGCCCATTGAGTCTCAGTGACTCTCTGACAGATTATCATGCTCAGAGCCTCAGCCTCTTCCTATCACTGTAACCGCTTACATTTACCCCGCTAATTCCCCTAACCTATACATTTTGAGACACTAAGGGACAATTTAGCAGAGCCAATCCACTTAAGCTGCACGTCTTTGAATTGTGGGAGGAAACCAGAGGAAACCGATGCAGATGTGGGGAGAATTTGCAAACTTCACACAGTCACCTATGGTGAGAATTGAACCTGAGTTTCTGGAGTTGAGGCAGCAGTGCTAACCACACTGTACCACCATGCCTCCCACAAGTTCCTTGCAACCAAATCCACCTCAAATCTTTATAGTGCTGGGTAGAGACTCCAGTCTTTACAAAGTAGATTGGAAAGTCCTAGAAATAGCAAAGTTTCATTACAAATACATTCTTGGTGTTTTCTAATGAGTTCCACTCATCTCTTGCCAAAGCTAAAGCAAGAGTGCAGAGGAATACCTGAGAAAATTTGAACCAATACTACAGTAATGAGGTCATTTAGCCATTTCTGTGCAGTGAAATAATAGTCTGGTGTCAGTCATGGATATTATAGCAATGAGAACAAGTAATAAAGCAAAACAAAAGCCCTTCAGTCCTCATTCCTCAGATCCTCTCCCCTACACACTTCCCATGCCTCATCCATGCCACCTTATGGCACACCCCCTAGTCTCCCATACCATCATGTCTGACCTTGTACCCATACTTATGGCTCCTCATACTCTCCACGTTATCCAGTGTTCCACTTCCCAATTCCTTGGATCTTTACAGCCCCTATGCCAACTTAGCACCAATTCATTGTCAACCCATGCCATCCTTTGCTGTCATTCGTCCAGCATCCACCATGGGCATATCTTCATGGGCATTCCTCATGATCAATGCTAAGATCAAATAAAGTTCTTGAGTTGCTATTGATGATTTTATAAAAGGCATTCTTACTGAAAAAAAAACACTACATTTAACTTCATTTTGAAACATAGAAACAGAGATAACAGGTGCAGGAATAGCCATCAACTCTTCAAGCCTGCACCACCATTCAATATGATCATGACTGATCATGCATTTTCAATATCCCACTCCTGCTTTTTCTCCATATCCCTTGATCCCTTTAGTTGCAACAGCCATGTCCAATTCCCTCTTGAACATATCTAATGAATTGGTGCAACAGCTTTCTATGGTAGAGAATTCCACAACTCTGAGTGAAGAAGTTCTTTCGCATCTCAGTCCTGAGTGGCTTATCCCTTATTCTTAGACTGTGACCAATAATTCTGGATTTCCTCATCAGGAACATTCTTCCTGCATCTAGCCTATCTAGTCGTACCACAATTTTATATTTTTATGAATCCTTTCTCATTCTAAATTCCAGTGAGTATTAGCCCAGTCAATCTAATCTTTTCTCATGTTTCAGTCCTGCCATTCTAGGAATTAGTGTGGTGAACCTTTGCTGGACTCCCTGTCAATAGCAAGCACATCCTTCCTTACAAAAACAAGCAATGAAATTCATAGTCCCACTTCAAAGAGTTTATAAGTATATGGATTTATCATAAAATTGTGAATGACTGAAAATTCATGGTGATAAATACATTGATTTTGTAATGATAACCCTCAGGCTTATGTGAAATAGAGTAAATAGCAAGAATTGTTTTTTTTACACTGCCAGTAATATTTTTTAATAAATATTTAACAGGGACAAGTTTAATTACTTGACAGCTACCTTTGAAAGTTTCTTTTCACAGCTTCTTATGACAGTGCTCTTGAAACTTCTTTATAGCCCTCTTGACATTCCAAAAATTTTATGTCCTTTTTCACACATTCATGTTGACTTGTAGCAATTTTAGGGGGCAATTTACCTCTCCCAAAATCTATCCCCCAACCATGTCAAAGAGCCATTTCCAAAGATGCCCTATCTTACCAAAGGACTCTGACAATTTTACACCTTCCCTTACCAGGCCTAAAGTGCAATGAACATGTTTTGAACATCTTACTAACAAAAAAATAAAGTTTATTTATTAGTGTAACAGGTGAGATTTACATTAACACTGCAATGAAGTTACTGTGAAAGTCATCACACTCTGGTGCCTGTTTGGGTCAATGCATCTAACCAACACATTTTTCAGACTATATCCTAGAACCTAGAAACCCTACAATGCAGAAAAAGGCATTGGCCCATCGAATCTGCACCGACCACAATCCTACCCAGGTCCCACACCCATATCCCTACTCATTTACCCACAGTCTTTGGGAGAATTGCAACATGAATTTACACCAGCAGGTTTTTGTATTTTTGGCCCCAAACTAGCACAGACAGGAATGGGACAATTCACCCTTTGTGTTTATTGATGTGCAAATGTGTTAGTCGAACTAAAGGAAAAATAACATATTCTTATGTTTCTTATATTCATTTTATATTCTTATATTTATATTTCTTATATTCTTATGTTTATGGGGCTCAATTTTAAGTGCAATACCCATTGTAACCAAAGCAGAAACCATAATCTGATATTCCATTCATTGTGTGCAAGTTCAACGTTAGTGTAAAGGTATTCTGCAATACAGTAATTCATAAAAATGTCCATCTTCCTGCTTCATCTCACAATGTTCTGAAGATGTTTACTCCTTTCAAATGGTTGAACGTGACTCACAACAAACTCCAGTTTGCTTTCTGAGGTTTCTAAGTGTTGGCTCATTTTTGTTCTGACAGTGAGTGCACTAGTCTGAATTTAATATGTTATGATTAAGAATAAACAACAAGAGATGAGAAAGAAAAGCAAGTATATTCGATAAAATGGCTTTAGGTATCACTTGAATACCAGATATTATGAAAGATATTGTGACGAGAAAATCCCAGCTGGTTCTCCTTACTGTGGTAAGGACAAACAGCACATCATAAAATCATGCTCCTACAGTGAAAAAGGAGGCCATTGAGTCTATACCAACTCTCTGACAGAGTACCTTACCCAAGCCTTCTCCCTTGCCCTATCCCTGTAACCTCACACATTTACCATAGCTAACGCATCTAACCTACACATCTTGGGACAATAAGGGGCAATTTAGCATGGCCAATCCATCCATTAACCTGCACATCACTGGAGTCTCGGACAAAACCAGAGCACCTTGAGGAAATCCATGCAGACACAGGAGGATGTACAAACTCCATACAGATGGACACCTAAGGCTGGAATTGAACCCAGGCCCCTGGCGTTGTGAGGCAGCAGTGCTTGCCACTGTGCTGCCCTCACATCTAATGCTTTTCTTCAATAAATAACTTTAAAGAAAATTTCAGATAATTGTACAGAGTTAAGAGTCCAAAGCCCATGTGGCCAATGATTTTACAAAAATATGTTAGACACTTTTTGTTACTGCTGAATGTTGCTTGTCTCTCATTGGCTGGTTGACATTCTGATGATGGATGCTTCAATACACAGTTCATCTTGCTTACAGTGGATTGTATAAATTTCACAATCATAAGCTGAACATTCTGTTTTGATGTGTTTGATTTCATTGTTTAGTGACTATGTTCCAATGCGTGAATATCCACTTTTTAATCTTTCTTTTTGTAAGGCTTGATGCTCTTGACTTTTTCCTCGATATATTGTCGAAGAAAATACAGATGGTTTTCTCCCAAAAAGTTCTAAGTGTTGAATTCACATAAAAACTGGAGTAAATCCTGTTTTTTTTTCAGAGGGGTTTTCAAAATGAATTATCCAGACTTGGTGCATCACAGAGTGCCCTCCTATGGATTTCATTAAAAAATTTTAGGCGGAGCCTATTCCCGGTGGAAAAGCTGGCAGCATAGTGCTGAGCAGACCATTGTGCATGCACCGATCTGTCATAGAGGTGCTAGGTGCATGTGCAGTGGTATCACATCGCCAGCTCTCTGATTGCTGGCCAGCCTGCAACCCCCACACCCCACCCCTCCTCCACCAATGGTGTTTCAGCACAACCCACTAATCATTTCTAAGGGTTGAGCAGAAGTGAGTATTCACAAAAAATACTTCCTCATCAACTTTTCATTTTCATTTCCTCTTGTTTCCTCCCCATGGATAGATTGCTTGGCCCCTCCATTGGCCTGCCTCAATCTCCCTGCCTCACCCTCGATTTATGATTCCCCTCCCCGATCAGGCCAAGCCCACTGCCCCGATGGCCAGCCCCAATCACTGACCTCCCTCTCTTTGTCACCAAGTTTGAGTGCAGAGTGGCAGTAAGATTGCCCCTGCCCTCTCCCCTTGGCACTACCCCATGTCCTGTGGGCAGTGCCAAGATGCTCCCTGGGCTTTACCACATCACCTATTGGGCTGTCCCAGAGGCCAGTCTGACACTGGCAAGTTGACAATGTCCAGGGGGGCATCCTTCCTCACCCCTGACTTTCTGTGGGCCTCAATGGCCTTGCTTCAGTCCAGCAGGATTGGGCAAGTGGGAGCTATAGGAAACCCCACTGAAGTGAAACACTCCTGGAGGGGATTGGGGTAGTGGTAGAAGCTAATTAGATTAGCCCATCTACATAATTTATACAGCTCCGTGCCGATTTTTGGTGCACAGATGATGGAGCAGGAAATCCGGTGCCCAGAGGTGCACGGAGGGCGGGCGCCCAGTGGAATGCCCGTTACACAGCTTCTGATTGAGTAGCGCAACGGGCCCAGAATATCGCCCATTACATTTTTCACCTACACAAAATAGATGGCAACAGATTGAACAAATGTGCATAATTGACTTTTGTCTTCAATTCTCAAAAGCTGTGAAGACCTGAGGTTTCAGGTTAGCACTGCTGCCTCACAGCACCAGGGACCTGGCTTGTATATAGATTTGATATGTTCTCTCCTATGTCTGTGTGGGTTTCCTCTGGGTTTTCTGGTTTCCTCATATAGTCCAAAAGACGTGCTGGTTAGATGCGTACGCCTTGCTAAACTCTCCTTCAGTGTACCTGAACTCAGGTTTTTCACAGTGACTTCATTACAGTGTTAAAATAAGCTTATTTGTGACACTAATAAATAATGTTTATAAACTTTAAATGCAGCAATTTACTCACTAAAGCTGCCAGACATTGAATATGTATCTACCCAACACTCAGACTCACTGCATTATTAAAGGACAAATGGTAGGAAATGTCAGTTCACTTGAAACTGGGCTTGAAGTGTCACCTTACCAACGGAGAGTTTTCCATTAATGTGACTGCCTGGTTGCTCTCTGTTGCAAAATAGAAATAGTATGTGTTTCAGCACAGCCCATTTATCATTTCTGAGGGTTGAGCAGAAGCGAGTATTTACAAAAAATACTTCCTCATCAGCTTTTCATTTTGTAAACAATTACTGCTCCTCTTCTTTTATTTCACTTCAGTAATCACCAGTAAATGGTCCCGGAATGGATTTATTTATTTTTCCACAGCTGGGATCATGCAGACAATAATATCCACAGTAACATCTCCATTACTAATACGGCAGCAACTCTGCTTCAGATAAACTAACATTTCTTACACACATGTAGCCTCTATTCTTAAATATCTGCACAGGGGCTTCTTGGCATTTGTTATAGCAGAAACATAAGTATGGCATCTCAATATTTTTTAGCCTGATACATCTGTATTTATTTTTATTCAAAGTGCTGTGACATATAAACAGAGAAATGATGTGGTTCTTACATTTTTCACATCTGTCACTAAATATTGTTTTGCTTCAATGTCTTATTTCTTTAATTATTTAAGACAGTTGTTTTCATTTTACTTCCCGCTCTCTCTTTCCCCCAGCAGACATTCCCCACTTTACAACGCTTATTAAAAGGGTGGATTAGAGATTAACATTGCTAATATGACTCCAAATTAGCATTGCTCAGACAAAGAAATTGAAAAGTTTGTGTGATAGACCGGGCATCGTTCACAACTCTTTGTAGTTTCTTGTGGTCTTAGAGTAGGAGCTGTATCAAGCTGTAATACAACCAGAAAGAACGCTTTCTATGGTGCACCTGTAAAAGTGGGTGAGAGTTGTAGTGGACCAAATTTTCTTAGTCTCCTGAGGAAGTAGAGGCGTTGTTACGCCTTCTTAACTATAGCGTCGACATGCAGGGACCAGAACAGGTTGTAGGTGATCTGGACACTGGGTTATAGACCAACAGATTTATTTGAAATTACAATTTCCAGATGCACCATAGAATGCATTTTTTCTAATTGCATCACAGCTTAGTATGGCTCCTGCTGTGCCTAAGACCCTGCAGGAAACTACAAAGGGTTGTGAAGAAAGCCAAGTCCATCATACAAAACATCCTCCTATCCATTAACTCTGCCTACATTTCCCATTGTCTGAGAAAAGCAGCCAGCATAATTAAAGACCCCATGCACACCGGACATGCTGTCTTCCACATTTTTTCATTGGGAAAAAGATTCAAAAGTCTGAAGTCACATACCAACTGACTCAACAACAGTTTCTTTCCTGCTGCCATCAGACTTTGAATGTACCTAAGTCACATGAAGTTGATTTTTCTCTACACCCTAGCTGTGACTATACACTACATTCTGCACTCTCTCATTTCCTTCTCTATGAATGGTATGCTTTGTCTGTATAGCATGCAAGAAACAATATGTTTCACTAATACATATGACAATAATAAATCAAATCAAAGCTTTCAGACTGCTGTGCCTTCATCAGGTGAAGTCCAGAGAAACAGCGCATATCCTTAAATAATAGAAGTAACACTGAATTTTGAAAGGAATTGGTTAGCATCAAATATTAACAACTTTACTGTGTGTAGGAAAATGGTTCAATGACAAAGCATAGGGCTGGACATGACAAATCCTCATCTCATTTGTGAGAGGAACGAACCAAGGCAGGACAAAAGATGTCACAGTCAGTAGGCCAGATAAACAGAATCATTTGTGTGCCTTTTCGATCCACTGGTTATTAAAAATTCCAGACACTGACCTTTCAAATAGGGAATCATGCATATCTTAAAGTTTATTGGTGTCACAAGTAAGGGCTTCCATTAACACTGCAATGAAGTTACTATGAAAATCCCCTAAACACCTCTTCGAGTACACAAAGGGAAAAATTAACATAACCAATGTACCTAATCTGCACGCATTTTGGAATGGAGGGGGGAAACTGAAACACCTGGAGGAAACTCATGCAGCCACAGAAAGAACGTCTAGACTCTGCACAGACAGGTGAGCCAAGCAGGAAATCGAACCAAGTTGCCTGAACTGTGAGGCAGCTAGTCACTGTGCCATCGTTCCACCCGAAAGGCTAACCATCGTAATGTCGGCATAAAGGTTTGAATGTCTAAAGTGATTTAATAAAGAAAATGAAAAGAGGAACAATGAATGGAGCAGCTCGGTGGCACAGTGTTTAGTAATGCTACATCACAACTCCAGAGACTTGGGTTTGATTCCCAGTTTGGGTCACTGTCAGTGTGGAGCTTACACATTCTCCCCTTGTCTGTGTGGGTTTCGTCTGGGTTTCCTCCCACAGTCCAAAGATGTGCATGCTAAATTGCCCCTTTGTTAGAGGAATTAGCAGAGTAAATATTAGGCTTTCGGGGATAAGGCCTGGGTGGGAGTGCTATCGGTCCAAACTCAATGGGTCAACTGGCCTTCATCTGCACTGCAGAGTTTCTATGAAGAAGAATAGAATCATTGTATCCTGACAGTGCAGAAGGGGACCATTTGTCTCATCAAGTCTGCACTGACCACAATCATACCCAGGCTCTGTTCCTTCTAAACCCATGTATTTACCCTTACTCTAAGAGGGAAGTGAATATGGCCCATCAATCTAACAGGCACATCTTTGGACTGTGGGAAGAACTGGTGCACCTGAAGGAAACACACACAGACATGGGGAGAATGTGCAAACTCCAGAAAAACAGTCACCTGTGGTTAGAATTGAGCCCAGGTCCGCTATGCAGCCCTTGGTGATGAAACCAAATTGGAAGGATCAGCACTGAATTCAAACATTATTCTTTACAATCAACTGCTTGGAACATAAACTGCTGTAACCAATCTCATCACAACGATTAAACAATAAGATTACTACATTCAGATTGTTCAATAGTGTTTTCTGAAGCATTATGATCACATTATATGCTTTTTCGTCTTTAGTCATGATGTAGAGATGCCAGCGTTGGACTGGGGTAAACGCAGTAAGAAGTCTGAAAACACCAGGTTTAAGTCCAACCAGTTTATTTGACAGTAATCCTACAAGCTTTCGGAAATGGAGTTCCTTTGTCAGGTGTGTGGAAGGAACCTGACAAAGGAACATTGTTTCTGAAAGCTTGTGGGATTACTATCAAATAAACTAGTTGGACATAAACCTGGTGTTGTCAGACTTCTTACAGCCTTTAGTTGGCTAGCAAGGATGACATCCCATTCTCTCGGCACAGAGGTGGGAACCATGGTTGCTTCCACATTTGCTGACCGAGAAATTCTGGCAGGAAATGTAAACTGGAATATTTTATTTAATGATATGCAGTAAACCAAATAAAGAGGGGGAAATAAAAATGGTGTTAAGAGAATCAGAAAGAAAATCATCAGCATTTGAAATCTGAAGGAAATACACTCCATGCTTAAAGGAACTGCTAGAAATATTATTTGGTAACAAGCAAGACTTATTGCACTATTAAAATTATTTTAAAGTTTATTTATCAGTGTCACAAGTAGACTGACATTAACACTGCGTTGAAATTACTGTAAAAAGTTGCCATGCTCTGGCACCTGTTTGGATAACAGAGGGAGAACTTAACATGGCTAATGCACCTAACCAGCACGTCTTTCAGAGTGCAGGAGGAAACCAGTGCACCCGGGGTAAACCCATACAGATGCAGGGAAAATGTTCAGACTCCACACAGGCAGTGACCAAACTGGGGATTGAACCTGGGTCCCTGTGTTGTGAGGGAGCAGTGCTAACCATAGTGCCCATTTATAGCTGATTTGACAAGCCTTAAATTTTCCTGTCATGTTTAGTGGGTATGTAATAGGTAAATATTTATTTTAAAGCTGAGTTTCTTTATGAGGTCTTGTTGTTCCAAAGCTTGTGATGAAGTAAGGCAATTTGGAAAGGAACTCCTAGATTTCAGAGTATGTGTATGTATACACAGAATATAATTCCAATTTCCTCCGTTATAACAGTAGCTGCTGATAGATTCACCATTATTCTTTAAAGTAATATCTGATCCAAATTATGGTCACTATGTATTAGTAACAAATTGTTCTTTCAGCTGAATGCAGCAAGCTTTATCAGATGTTACTCTTGGACAACAAATGGAGCATCAATATATTTTTAATTGTGGTTTGGTACAAAGATAAATATTATACTTCCTATCATAAAACTGTCCCTAAAAGAGTGACCCACCCTAAACTTGGGTTATTCTTTTAAAAACTTTTACAAGTTGCCTATCACTGAAAGCTGTGGGAACTATAGAAACTATGCTGAGTTTCAAAGATTTCAAAATCAGAACATGGGGTGTTGGGTAGTCACATTTGTAAATTTGTTTCTTTATCCCCTTCTTTATACACCCAGTTATGATGGTGACTGGGATAATATCCTTACTTGTCTTTTTAAAGAGCTTTGAGTTTCTGTAAAATTGCATAGCCTCAAACTGCTGAATGTGGTGCTAACATCTCCTTTAAAATTATTTAAAAACTGGAATAAATCATGTGAAATGTCTTTATTTCAGATACTAAAAAATCAACAAAATATAATTTGTATCAAGATTAGTGGTGAAAATTTGTACTTATGAGTTTTAGTGTCCCCGGTAAAAAAATAAGCAGCCAAGTATATTACTGTCTCACAACACCAAGACCTGGGTTCAATTCCAGCCTTGGGTGACTGTATGGAGTTTACATGTTCTCCCCATCTGCATTTGTTTCCTCCTGGTGTTTCGGTTTCCTCTGTCAGTCCAAAGATATGTGAGTTAAGTAGCTAAAATATCTCTTAATGTGTATGGTAGATGAATTAGCCATGGTAAATGTGTGGGCTTATGTGGATAGGGTGGAGGATGGCGTGGGGGAGAGGATACTCTGTCAGAGAGTCAGTGTAGAATTGATGGGTTGAATGGTCTTCTTTTGCACTGTAGGAATTCTATAATTTAATGAAATTTACAATGCTGTAAATAAGCCACATTCAAAAGCATCAATGTTATTAAGTATTGTGGTTATATAGATGGTCAGGTTGAAAGGAGTCATTGGCTGCAGCATGATCTGCTGAGATAAATCCTAGTCCATGATGATCCTTCAGGAAAAGAAATCAGTTTGGCCTGGCCTTTCCGAGACTTCAGATCCACAGTTATGTGGTTGAATCTTAATTACTCTCTGAAATGGTCCAGTAAGCCATTCAATTCAAGTGTAATTTCGGGATGGGGAACAAATGGTTGTCTTGCCAGCGATGCCAATATTCCATTATAAAAATAAGGAAATCATTAAATGTAAGATCGGGACATGAAAGCAATTAAAAGTGGGTGAAGTTATCTGGGCCAATTTACCACAGGGACAAATTGCATTATGAGTTGCTAACCCTTGTGCGAGGACCATAATGGGACTTATACCAATGAGATCTCTGCACTCTGCCAGAAACATAATCAGGTTCAAGCCCAGCTTAACACTGTAGCTTCTGGGATCATCAGTTGCTCCCCACTACCCCCCCCACCCAAGGCCTCCCCACCCCCCGGTCCGCCCCCATACACCATCCCCAGTGGCACGATGTCACACTGGCATGAATCATGACTAATTTCCAAAAACAGCTCCCTGATCTCTACACAACAAAGCTTGCCATCTCTTTCAGGCCCACCCCCACCAGAATGATAACGCAAAACAAAATGTCAGAAGATCTGGAGTGAAAACCTGGCTGTGTTTCTGGGAAGAAATAGTTTTCAGTCAGAACCTGTCACATGATTTGATGGGCCGAATGGCAGCTTTCTGCACTGTAGGAATTCTGTGTGTGTCTCAGTGTATATATGTATAGTGTGTGTACATACATATGTGCATGCAGCATACAGACCTTCCTCTTGCTAATCCCAAAATATCTCTGTTTCTGAAAACAGGCTGCAGCCTCAATATATTACCTTCTGAGTCTCCAACTTCAAATGCTGTCTGCAGAATGTAGACAAACACCTTCCAAAAGTTTCACACCAATGTTTCTTATTTCTCACCACCTTTGTTACCATTGTGATGTTTCTGGGAAAACACAGTAAGATTCAGTAATTGCTGCTGAAACATTTGTCTTCGAGTCTCCCTCTGTTGACATGTGAGAATAGTAGTCTTAAGTGAACAAAGTATATAATGTAATTTCAATCTGTCATATCTGCCTGAAATTTTCCAATGTTTATACCCCATCCTTGCTGACAGTGAAAATGGAGAATTTGGTGCTCAGCTGAATCTCCATTCTCAGCAGCAGAACCAGAGAATCGCAGCTGCATGTGAGGTTGGAGAGTTATGGCTTTTGCATTTTTTAGGAAAACTCTGCCCAGTGGCTGGAATTCTCCAGCCATTCACATCAGCAGAATTCTCTGACCCCGCTTATGGCATATCCCCTGCTGTGGGTTTCCTTACAGCATGGGTGGCTTCGGTGGGGAATTCTTATTGATAGCTGCTGGACCAGAAGATGCCACTGCCAGTGAATAACATGCCTTGGAAAAGCAGCCAGCATAATCAAAGACCCCACGCATCCCAGAGATGCTCTCTCCCATTGTCTTCCTTCGGGAAAATGATACAAAAATCTGAGATTACGTACCATCAATTCAAGAACAGCTTCTTCCCCATTGCCAAGAGGCTTTTAGATTGACCTTCCTTATATGAAGTTGATCTTTCTCTACACCCTGGTTATGACTGTAACACTACATTCAGCACTTTCTCCTTGTCTTCTCCCCATGTACTCTATGAATGGTATGCATTGCCTATATAACATGCAAGAAACACTACTTTTCACTATATACCAATACATGTGAAAAAATAAATCAAATCAAATCTCCCACTGCTGAGAAAAAAACTGAGGAAAGGCCAGAGAATCTCATCCTCTGTCTTCAAAATTATTAAATTTAGAGTTAATGAAATCCTGATAATTCTAGTGAAACCTAGACAACTATTTCTTGGAATTATAGGAATCAGTTATAGCTCAGGTATTATACTTCAGGGAAAACCAGGCTGTGCAGATTCTTGCTTGTGATTCATATGTTGTTAACGAGTTCTAGTAATTCAGGTTATTTGCATTTTGGTTTCTTACTCATGTCTTTGACCTATTTGAACATTATTGGATTGGAAATTTGGGACGGCTTGCACTGTTATCTCATTGGTTGATTAATCCAAACCAGAACACCACAATCAGTTAATAATTAAAGTTAATTTAAGGTACACAAAGAACTTAGAGGGAACTTTGATTTAAACATTATTTCTGTCCTAACAGGCTTTGTGGTTTGGATCTAACTAGTGTATGAAGCTAAAAAATATGCCTTTGTCTAAAATAAACAATTAAAATATTTCTGGATAGAGATGATTTTCTTGGACAGTCTGGTAGGAACTTCAATTGTCAAGCCCTGAAAGGATGATTGTGGAAAGGCTTCATGTTACATTAAGCACTGGTTCATTGTGTCACACATATAGCCCAGCTTCAGAGACGCATTTACCTTTCCATGGCCTCTATGATGTATTGAAATTACTTTATATATTTTGTTCATTTGAAACTACTACTCTCATATACCAACAAAGTGAGACTCGAAGGCAAATGTTTCAGCAGCAACTACTGAATCTTACTGTGTTTTCCCAGAAACATCACAATGGTAACAAAGGTGGTGAGAAATAAGAAACATTGGTGTGAAACTTTCGGAAGGTGTTTGTCTACATTCTGCAGACAGCATTTGAAGTTGGAGACTCAGAAGATAATATATTGAGGCTCAGAAACAGAGATATTTTGGGATTAGCAAGAGAAAGATCTGCATGGTGCATACACATATGTATACACACACATATACACATATACTCTGAGACACACATAGAATTCCTACAGTGCAGAAAGAGGCCATTCAGCCCATTGAAACCTGCAGTGACAATAATCCCACCCATTCCCGTAACATCACGTATTTACTCTGCATTCCCCTAAAGGGGAATTTAGCATGGTCAATCCACCTAACCTGCACATTTTTGGACAGTGGGAGGAAACTGAAGCAATCAGAAGTAAACCACACAGACACAGGGGGAATTGAACATGGCTCTCTGCTACTGTGAGGCAGCAGTACTAACCACTGTGTCACCGTTATATACGCACACTTAATCACACATATACATAGACCCCATTGTCAATGGAGTCTCCTGTTGAATGCACCCCTCAGCACTGTGAAAACAATGGAACGTGCCATTGGAGGGAACCAGATGATCCTGCTGGCATGATCAGTGAAAGAGAAACGGTCTTATTTCAATCTGATGGTAAAGAATTGGAACAAAAACAGAAAATGCTGGATAATCTCAACAGGTCTAACAGCATCTGTGGAGAGAGAATAGAGCCAACGTTTTGAGCCTGGGTGATCATTTGTCAGAGCTGAGTACAAGGAAAATCTGACAAGATTTATACTGTGAGGATGCAGGGCTGGGGAAGGGGGTGCTATAATTGATATATTGGACATAGGCAAAAAGACAAAGGGAATGCTGACAATTGGAAAATACTTAGAGACACTTAGGTGAAAACTGAGTAAAACACAGCAAGAAATGTTCTAAACAAAAACAGAATACGTGAAACAATTGTCTTCCAATGAACTAAGTAGGAAGTACATGAGGCACTTGACCAATGTCACACACAATTGAGGCATATGGAAAATAAATTTAAATTTGGTGATATAGAATATATCAATTTTGAAACCAAATACAAATAATTAAATCTCTAATCAGTGAAGTGAAAAAAAAAACATGCAACAAAGAAAGAAGGCTGTCAGAGCTGCTGGAGTTACCAAAATTGTTATTGTTTTCAGAGATTTGAGCGACTGACGATGTGGCTGTAAAAGCATCTGACGCATTCCAAATTCAACTCCCGTGTACAATGTGGACTCACATGGAAAGAATATAAGAGCTAGGAGCAGGAGTAAGCCATTTGGCCCCTCGATCCTGCTACACCATTCAATAAGATCATGGCTAATCTTTTTTTGTGGACTTAGCTCCACTTATCCACCCTCTTATCCTTGCCTTAAAAATATTCAATGAGGTAACCTCAACTGCTTCACTGGGCAGGGAATTCCACAGATTCGCAACCCTTTGTGTGAAGAAGTTCCTCCTCAACTTAGTCCTAAATCTGCTTCCCCTTATTTTGAGGTTTTGTCTCCTAATTCTAGTTTCACAAGCCAGTGGAAACAACTTCCCTGCTTGTACCTTCTCTATTTCCTTCAAAATTTTATATGTTTCTATAAGATCTTCCCTCATTCTTCTGAATTCCAATGATTACAGCTCCACTCTACCCAGTCTCTTCTTTTAAGCCAACTCTCTGAACTCCGAAATCAACTTAGTGAATCTCCTCTGCACTCTCTCCAGTGCCATATATCCTTTCTCAAGTAAGGAGATCAAAACTATACACAGTATTCCAGGTGCTGCCTCACCAGCACCTTATGCAACTGCAACATAGTCTTGCTCTTTTTAAACTCCATCCCTTTAGAACATAGAACATTACAGCACAGAACAGGCCCTTCGGCCTTCGATGTTGCGCCGACCAATATAAAAAGCAATGACCCTCCAAACTAAACCATTCCCTTCTCTTCCATATACTTATCAACTAACCTCTTAAACGCCACCAAACTTGGCGCATCTACAACTGCTGCAGGCAGGGCATTCCACTCCCTAACCACCCTTTGGGTAAAGAACCTACCTCTGATATCCGTCCTATAACTATCACCCCTTAATTTAAAGCTGTGTCCCCTCGTGCTAGCTTTCTCCATCCTAGGAAAAAGGCTATCACTGTCCACCCTATCTAAACCTCTAATCATCTTATATGTTTCGATAAGGTCCCCTCTTAGCCGCCTCCTTTCTAACGAAAACAACCTCAAATCCCTCAGCCTCTCTTCATAAGACCTGCCCTCCATACCAGGCAACATCCTGGTAAACCTCCTCTGTACCCTCTCCAATGCCTCCACATCTTTCTTATAATGTGGGGACCAGAACTGCACACAATACTCCAAGTGCGGCCGCACTAGAGTTTTGTACAGTTGCAACATGATGCTGCGGCTCCTAAATTCAATCCCCCTACCAATAAAAGCTAAGACTCCATATGCCTTCTTAACAACCTTATCGACTTGACTGCCTACTTTCAGGGATCTATGCACAAATACACCAAGATCCCTCTGTTCATCAACACTATTAAGAATCCTACCATTAGCCCTATACTCTACACATTTATTATTCCTGCCAAAGTGCATTACCTCACACTTTTCCACATTAAACTCCATTTGCCACCTCTCGGCCCAGCTCTGCAACTTGTCCAAGTCACTCTGCAAACTATAACACCCCTCTTCACTATCTACCACTCCACCGACTTTAGTGTCATCCGCAAATTTACTAATCCATCCTTCAATACCTTCATCCAGATCATTTATAAAAATTACAAACAGCAGGGGCCCCAAAACAGACCCCTTTAGCAATGAAGGACAAAATTCCATTTGCCTTCTTAATTACCTGCTGCACTTTCTAGCCAATTCCTTAAGATTCCTGAACAAGGACATCCAGGTCCTTCTGCACAGGAGCATGTTGCATTTTTTTACCATTTGAATAATAGTCCATTTTGCTGTTATTCCTACCAAAATGAATGGTTTCACGTTTACCAACACTGTATTCCAAGTGCCAGATCCTCACCCAGTCACTTAGATTAATTATAACCCTTTGCAGACTTTCAGCATCTTCTGCACACTTTGCTCTTCAACTCATCTTTGTGTCATCTACTAATTTTGACACATTACACTTGGTCCCTAACTCCAAATCATGCATGTAATTCATAAACAATTGCGGTCCCAACACTAATTCCCGAGGCACACCAGTAATCACTGATCGCCAACTACAAAAACACCTATTTACCCCCACTCTTTGCTTTCTATTAGTTAAATGCCTTCTGGATGTTCAGATACACTATATCCACAGGTTCCCTATTGTCCACTGCACATGTAATATTCTCAAAGAATTACATCAAATTAGTCAAACACGATCTTCCCTTCATGAACCCATGCTGCATCTTATCAATGGGACAATTTATATCTAATAACAGTAGTCCCACAAACAGTGTTGTGATTAGAATTATAGAATGACAGTGCAGAAGGGTGCCATTTGGCCCATTGAGCCTGCACCAACAACAGTCCCACCCTGGCGCTATCCCTGTAACATATTTACCCTGCTCATCCCCCTGACAATGGGGCAATCTGCATGGTCAATCAACCTAAGCCACACATCTTTGAGAGTGGGAAGAAATCAGATCACTTGGAAGAAATCCACACAGATAAAGAGTGTGCAGACTCCACACAGACAGTGATCCAAAGCAATTGAACCTGGATCCCTGGTGTTGCGAGGTAACAATGTGCCATTGTACCAGCCACAGTTATTACCATTACGGTGCTTATCCAAATGGACGGAGTGACCTGCCACTAGCAAAATGTGCAAAGCCTGTGGAAAATTCAACCACGTTGCTCATGTTTGTTATGAATCAGCAAAATGTAACTCCTACAACTAATATAACAAGCCTGCACCCAAAATGCACTGAGAATGCAGCCAATGTAGAGGTGAGTAAATCTCAATATGCTTTTGTACTCTCTTTTAAACACAGAAGCCAGCCAAATGTGACAGTAATCATTGGCTGTTTAGATGTAGATGCTCTCATAGGTACAGGAGCATCTGTCAATGTCTGGGCCTGTTTACCATGGGCAGAAATCTTATTATGGCCGATAACTCTAGTGAAAGGGCCATAATGGGATTTGCATCAGAGAAATTTTCAAGCGCAATATTCTTGGGCACTCCCTAATAATGTAATCAGATTCCCTCCCTTCCTGGTAGGAAATCTGATTTCAAGAACTTAGAAAGCATTTAAATGTAATTCAGTTTTTTGAAGCTGTATCTTTGGGTAACATCAGCAGCGCCCTGTGCCGGCGGGAATCACGGCTGGTTTCCAAAAATGGGATACAAGTTGCGATTAGCACACCAGAATGCAGAGGTGAAGGACTTGGCTGGCAATGCCTGGCACTACCCCCTGGTGATGATGGGACAGAGTGGCTGAATTTGCATGGTAAAGATGGTTGTCATACTGGGGGAAAGGGGGGGGGGGTGAAGGATTGAGGTGACCAATGTCAGTTTAGATGGAGAGAGGGGACTCAGGTCACCTTGATGCTTGCATGCTGGGGGAGAGGGGTTGAGAGGTATAGGGAGGACCTGACCATTAAGTGGTGGTGTTGGTGGGGCGAGGGGATTATAGAGGTCAGTCCTCTGAGTTTGAGAGTTGGAGATGTTCCTCTTATGTGCCAGGAATCCTGATGTACAGTGGTGAGATGTTGAGGTACCAATCTTAAAGCCATGTGTGAATTGGAAAATACCCATTGACATTTATATACTTGAAATGTTAAACATAGATAAATAAATTATAAATTGTAATAAAATTGTTTTACTTCTCCAAATACTCCATAGCTATGCTCCCAAAGTATTGTATTAAATGTGCTACTAATGTGAGGGAATGCTGAGTCTGTTCAAAAATTCATGACAATTGATGGGAATCTCCTGTCACCCCTCCCACCTCCACCGTGGACATCAGGACCCACCGCCGATTGCTCACTGGTATAGCCAGAGTGTCCAGTTGGCAGTGCTAGAGTGCCAAGTTGGCATTGATGAAAGGGCTCTGCACAGCCCTGGCTCAACCACCTGGCAGGGATTCAGTCACCTCCGGTCCCACCGGTGAGGTCAACTCTGGTCACGTCTGGCCCCTGTTGGTGAGCACTGTGTGATCCTCGCCTGTGAGGACCTCGACTGGTGAGCAGTAAGGGCAAGTGAACCTGACGATAGTGTCCGAAACTCATTAATTAAGGATGCAAAGCTGATTTTGCCAGCAAAACAGGCCCAGTAGCATCACAAGAGACGAAAAACCTGATTTTTTTTGTCTCTGGCTCGATTTTATCCGCTCACCATATCCATACTCCATACTGACAGGACAAGCCAAGTAATTGGTATTCAGTAGAATTTTTAATTCTTCTGGAGGAATAATTATTTTATTTGCAGTTTTTGCATCACAAATCAACCTTAGCTTTGATAATTGTAAAATTGGTTCTCATGTGAAAATCTATCAACAATGATTCGGTGGAATAAATTGTGACCAACTATTTTGTGTGGCTACAGACTTTTCATGACTCGGTTGCTAAATAATTATGTGGCAAGCATAAATCATATGGCTTTTTCCACGTACATATTGCAAATAAAGCCATCAAGATATCACCTACATACTTCTCAGCCCACCCACCCCCATCATCCACACAAAAACAAATTTTATTAACGTACACCAATCAATCCTGCAAGCTTTCCAGTTGCAGAAAAAAATAATGAAGACAATACATGTATTTATGAAGCAATGTGTCACTTCTTCAAAGCACTTGATGAAATGGCCCAGATGTTCTGAGCAGCAGCAGTGATGAGTTGTGTTGTGTTCGAAATTTCTCCTACTTGGCAATGCTGTGCATTTTGTGTGGGCTCCCTCAGTGCTGCCTTTCTGAAATATGTGTGTCACAGCATTCCTTGGGAATCTCTGTCAGAGCAGAGTAAAATTGGGGGAAGACAAGACATACCGTACCCATCCCCCGCCCCCCTCTACTGTCTTTATGGTACATAGCTATTAATGGTAAATTTAAAGGTCCAGTTTTTATATATTACTGAATGGGTGAAAAATTGAATGGTAAGTGGGTGAGTGAAGATGGGTAGGGGATAGGGGGTTTGGTGGGGGGGCAGGGGGGGGATTGCGGGTGTGGCAGGAACTTGGCTATCAGTTCTGAGTTCCGCACACATGAGGACAGTCTTAACAGGGATCTTGGCTTCATGTCACACTATCTGTAACCCCCATGACTTGCCTGGGTTAGCAAAAAACGTCACTTACTGTGCTGTCTGGAGACAATACACATCTCTCTAACCTGTGCTCAGTGTTCCTTCCACTCACATTGTTAGCCACTTTATGACTTGAATAGCAGGTTAGGTTAAGGATTTGCATTCTAATCAGCAATCTGTAAACTGTCTGTGCTGATATGTGTGCTTTTGGAGACCAGAACACCTCATTCACCTGACGAAGGCACAAACGCCGAAAGCTAGCACATTTTATATCAAATAAATCGGTTGGATTTAAAATTGGTGCTGTCAGACCTTTTACTGAATTTACCCCAGTCCAACGCCGGCATCTCTACATCATTAAATGGATGACCAGTTAATCTGATTTTTGATCCGTCATTGGCACCAGGACATTGACAGAACTTTTTAAGTAATGCTCTTGAACCTTCAGGTAGTCATTTTTATGGTGTACTGCTACAGGAGCATAAATGAGCAAATTGTAAGCAGCGAAAACCTGAATTTTCAACATATAAACATGGTGATTCAATTTCCACCCAGCAGAACAAGTCCATCTTTTTAAAGTCCATCTGAACAGCCAGTAAGATGGTAGTCTATTTCAGGCTTCTATCCAGAACATGGCATCCTTGACAATGAGGTGGGACTGAGGTGTGTCAACTTAGGCCATGAACCAGTTTTGTCATGTTGATCTTTTGACCTGTATAAGAAGTTTGTACATTTGAATGCTGCTAATGAGTCAACACGATGCGTCTTCAGCTTCTTCGACTTAGACGATAACAACATCAAATCATCCTATGAGAATGGATTGTGTACTTTATCAAGATCTGGAATCTGACTTTACTTAGACTGAATCAACTGAGTCATTTCTAAGTTAAATGAGATAATACGATGTGCAATGACATGATCATGATGTGTGGACTTAATACCAAGAAATGCAAGATGTGTTTTATAGCAGTTGGACTTTATTCTGTTTCAATGACACATCTGTGCTTTTGCCGACAAACATTGATTTTGTTCAGAAGCAGAGAGACTTCTCTCCAACCAAATTGTTAACATATTATTCTCCATGTATTAGTATTACTACTCTCCATTGACAAGGCATAAAGGCAAGTTATCAATTGAATTGCATTTTTAAAATTGTTTTTTTCCCTGCTGCATCATCGCTCGAATGGCAATTGGAATATATGCATATCCCATTAGCTCTCCTGCATGGGAGTACATTTGGGGAGTACAATGAAAAATGAACTAAATTAACTACCCCCTCTCTCCCACTCACCCCCACTCATCCAGGATCCCTTTGCTCACTTTATTAAATAGACCCAAAATTATTAATACTTGCCTGATTAATGATATAAGTAAGAGAAGTGCTTCAACTGCATGCTCTAATTATTTCAGGATGCTGCCTAATAACTCAGTCAAGAAAGCAATTGGCCAAATATCTAATTATAGAATACATAGAATACTGACTGTGCAGAAGGAAGCCAATTGGCCCATTGAGCATGTTCCGACAACAATCCCACAAAGGCCCTATTCCTGTAACCCCACATATTTAGTCTGCTAGTCCCACTGACACTAAGGGGCAACGGAGCATGGCAATCAACCTAACTCGCACATCTTTAGACTGTGGGAGGAAACCACGGCACCCAGAGGAAACACACGCAGACACGGGGAGAAAGTGTAACCTCCATACAGACAGTGACCAGAGGTTGGAATTGAACCTGTGGCACAGTGGTTAGCATTGCTAACAATTGTGCCACCCTAATTATTTGGACAATTACTAAAAATGTTTAAGAATGATCAGAAAGTGCCAATTCCCTAATTTATGAATCCCATTTACAGCTAAAGCAACTCCTTCCTGTATTTATTTTCACTAGTTCCATTGACTGTTGGGACTCCCTCCACCCCGTTTGAATTTTGTTTGCATTTTCTGAGTGCCTGCACTGCAGTAGAACACTTTGTAACATGAGGGAAATGTTGTCATAAAATATTGTGCAATAACAAGATTAGCCCGGATGTGTTGAGTCATGTGCTCATTAACCACATACCCAAACTCACTTTGTGATGACTAAGTTTGTGCCACGTCCTGACATGTGTGGGTGGCCTGACTGATGTCTACTATTCATTCTCGACATTGTGGTGGGTTGGAAATGAGGTGTTTGAGTATAAAAAATACATTGAATGATACTTTTTGTCTTAAATATCCTTTTTTTTTGATGTTCATTATCTGGGGTGTTTGGTAGAGTTCCAGCATGTACCTAAGTGATTGCTAATGTCATGAAAGTGCACCACAGACTCAAGGGGTGGAATTTTCCTGTCCCACCCACCATGGGAATCATAGCAAGGCGGGGGTGGACCATGAAAAGGTCCGTTGACCTGGGAATTTCTGGCATCGGGGCAACCACGGCCAGAAATTCTAGCCTAAGCTCTCCACGCAAGACTTGCTTTAGTAAGCAAGTGTCAGGCATTCTGGCAGCATGACCACTTGTGACTGTTTCAATAAACTGCGGGCGCTTGACACACTAGCATGTGAACATTTCTGTGTTTGGTACTTTATTCTCGCATCTGATCTTCAGATGCTTCTGAAGACAACTCATGTGTGGTGGCATGATGACACAGTGGTTAACAATGCTGCCTCACAATGCCAGGGACCTGGGTTCAATTTCAGCCTTGGGTCACTATCTATGTGGAGTTTGCACATTTTCTTCTGTGTCTCCAGGTGCTCCAGTTTCCTCCCACAGTCCAAAAATGTGCAGGTTAGGTTGATTGACCATGTTAAATTAACTCCAGTATAAGATCGATTACTAGGATAAATATGTGAGGTTGCGGGATGGTGATCAGTGCAGAATTGATGGGCTGAATGGCCTCCTTCAGTTCTTTAGAGATTCTATTCTATGTGGTTCAGCTTCTTAGAACGACACTGGTATACAGACCAACACAAAATTCTTCCAAGACCCCTTCGATGGGTTCAATGAAAGGCAGGGTGGGGGAAGAATTTAGTGGGAGGCTCCAAACAAAATTGTATTTGTGTGTGAATTTTCGGCAGGATTTTCCATTGGTGTTCACCTTGGCAGATCACGAAACCCTCTAGAGATTGGCGTGAAATTGATTTGCATTCTGGTATTGGGATGCAACTGAAGGTTTGATCACTTCTGCCCAATTGTCTGTGGGAAGACAAGTTGGTGAGAAGCATGTATAGAAAATGTGGCATGCAGATGTCAGGATTCATTTGAGTAATTCCTGAAGTTGCCTCTGGAGGGAAAGATGGAGGCCACCAAAGCCCTGGACCCCAAAACACTGTGAGGGGTGAGCATCTGTAATTGCATGATCCAGATTTGGAAGCCTGGAGGGGTCCATCTTCCAGACCCAGAATGGTTCTGGAGATCCATCTTCATTTTCAAGAGATCCACCTTTTCTCTTCGATTGAGAGTCAGTGATGTTGGACGCCTTTTCAAAACGATAGCCAGGTAGGACGGTGAACGGTGTGTCATTAGCTCTGCTGGCCAGAGAAAACAGCGCAAACCCTTGATGCATAATTGATTAGGTCAAGGCTAAAAGATTTGGTGTGTTTTCCTGATGGCCTCCACAGTGGGAAAGACTACAGGTTCCTATCCCCATCACAGTATTTAGCCCCAGGATGGGAGAATTCTGTGATATACCTTGTATGTGTACATCAAAACGGGTAGGCCTGTGGCCCACTT
Organism: Sphyrna mokarran; assembly: GCA_024679065.1. Lineage (NCBI taxonomy): Eukaryota > Metazoa > Chordata > Chondrichthyes > Carcharhiniformes > Carcharhinidae > Sphyrna > Sphyrna mokarran. Next base: position 29,869,611 of record JAGIQG010000023.1, on the reverse strand, counting down.
TGAGCTAGGTAAATAGACTTAATCCTCTTTCATCCTAGATTGATGTTCAAAATCTGTCAATTGCATTAGCAATTCTTGCATATGTCTCATCATCAATATTGACAGCTTGACAGAATATACTGCTGCCAAAATAAGTGAACCTGGTCCACTGACATGGCTCTGGCCATGGTTCGAAAACTTGGGCTCAGGACAGGGCTTGCCTGCATCAGGCTGGTACATGACTTCATTATCTTCATGATAATCAGAAGGCTAAAGTAGTTGCATGCATTGAAGAGCATGACCATGGCACAGTCAGGTCCAGCTCTGAACCAGTAGCGAGTGCACAGTCACGAGCAAACAGTAAATTGTGAAAAATGTCCTTGGAGGCCTTAGTCTTTGCCCAGAGATTGAACAACCTCCTCTCCCTGCAATATCTGATTTTGATTCCAACATTGCCATCTTGGAAAGCAGCAGACTGATCAGTACAGTTCACCTAACACCGCAACAGATCCACAGTAGATGCCAACTCCCTTACCCTGCAGTCACCCATGGAACACCAAGTTAATAAAGACACCTATATCAGACTCCTATTTATCAACTACAGCTCAGCCTTCAACACCATTATTCCTACAAAACTCATCACCAAATTCTATGGCCTAAGGCTTGGTTTCTTTCTTTGCAGTTGGATCCTGAACTTCCTAATCCACAGACCACAATCAGAAAGGATAGGCAATACAACCTCCATGATCACCCTCAGCACTGGTGCCCTACAAGGCTGTGTTCTCAGCCCTTTACTATACTCCTTACACCTATGAGTCTGTGGACAAATTCTCCTTCTGTTCAATTTTCAAGTTTGCTGATGGTGGGTCAGACCATAGCGGGACTGATCTCAAGCAATGATGAGACAGAATACAGGAATGAAATAGAGAATCTGGTTAACTGGTGCAATGAAAATAATCTCTCCCTCAATGTCAACAAAGTGGAGGACATGCCTCTGTCTACATTGGTGCAAAGTGGAAATGGTCAAGAGCTTCAAGGTTTTAGACGTTCAGATCACCAACAATCTGTCCTGGTTCCACCATCATGCCCACATTATAATTAAGAAAGCCCATCAACCTCTTTACTTCCTCAGAAGTCTAAGGAAACTTGGCACATCCATGACAACTCTCACCAACCTCACAGATGCACCATAGGAAGCATTCTTTCTGGTTATATCACAGCTTGATATGGCTTCTGCTCTGTCCAAAACTGCAAGAAACTACAAAGGGTCGTGAACAAAGCCCATTCCATTACTCAAACCAGCCTCCCATCAACACTTCCCGCTACCTTCGAAAAGCAGCCAGCATTATTAAGGACCCCATATACTCCAGACATACTCTCTTTCATCAAAAAAATTCTGCAAATGCATATCAACCAATTCAAGAACAGCTTCCTCCCTGCTGCCATCAGACTTTTGAATGGATCTACCTTGCACTAAGTTGAATTTTCTCTACACTATAGCTATGAATGTAACATTCCATTTTGCATTCTTTCCTTTCCCTCTTTATGTACAGTAAGAAGTTGCACAACTCCAGGTTAAAGTCCAACAATCTTTTTTTGATAGCGTTGCCCCTTCATCAGTTGAGTGGCACCCCACTCCATATCATCTCTACGTACAGTATGCTTTGTCTGTATGGAGTGCAACAAACAATATTTTTCACCGTATACTAATATATGTGACAACAATAAATCAAATCAAAGGTTAACCCCTCCAGAACTGAGAGATAAATTGGCAAAAAATATCCATTTGAAATCTATTGTGAAATTAATTCAAGCATAACGAAAACATTATCAATAATTATATTCTTTCTGGGAGAAAAATGAGCTTCATACTTTCAGAATTAAAAATTGATGCCCTGTTAACTGGGTGCCAATTATTCATATGGTAAACATGTCAGAGCCTTAATGGAACTATGCTCGATATTAAAAACAAATATATTAATACATTCACACTTTGGTATTTTAAATCAAAAGAATGAACCCATTTATTTTGAATAGGCTCATCATTTGGTCCAAAATATCGCAGAGCACAATTTAGTTTATTCAGTTATTCTTGAAGATTTCAGGCCTATGCATTTCAGTGGCTTCAGGATTTTAATGCACAGGTCTGCTAGAAACATGACACATTTTTTGCTGGTCTCCACTGATTTCCAACCTAACAAAATATAATGTTAAAATAACTCATCTTCATCGTTTGTATTCTTTCAAGTTTAAGTTACACAGGACTCAGAACAAATATATTTGTCCCTTATCTAATTCAATATTTAATGTCACTGCAGATGTTAAATATTAAATGCTAAGCCTCCGGTTAATAAAAGGCACTACTCTATCTCTACAATATGGGTTTGATTCACTCTTTTGTCTGTGGTAAAATTCTGCATCTTTGCTCTGTTACTGGGGCAGCATGATGGTTAGCACTGCTGCCTCACAACGCCAGAGATCTACAGCGCCAGATCTGGATTTGATTCCATTTGATTGATGTCTGTGAGGAGTTTGCATGTTCTCCCCATTTCTGTGTGAGTTTCTTCCGGGTGATCCAGTTCATCCCACAGTCCAAAGATGTCCAGGGAAGATGGATTGGCCATGCTAAATTGTCTCTTAGTGTAGCTACACGATATGTGTGGTTTATGGGAATTAGCAGGGTAACTATGTGGGATAATGGGGAAATGGAGGGGGCGACGGTTGGGATGCTCTTTTGGAGCGTTGGTGTAGCCTTGATGGGTCATATGGCCTCTTTCTGCACTGTTGGGATTTTATGATTCACGGTGAAGCATACAAAACAGTACAGTATCGATTTTAAAAGCCTTACTGTTAATAATTGCAGTATGACTCTGAAACATACCAGAAAAGATGTAGGCTTGATTCCCAGTCTATGCTAATTAGGCTGACCTTCACAAGTCAACATAAAGATTTTTATGGTAACCAATAGTATTCTGAATGTAAATGTCATCTTGTTGCTGTTTGTATAACCTTACTGTATGCAAATCGGCTACTCTATTTTTTGCATTACATCAATGTTCAAATTTCGCAAGTGTTAAATTCTGTGGAAAATAATTTGAGATATGTGAAAGGCAATATAAATTGCAATTTTATTTTCTTATTACTCTGATATATCATCATTTTGTTTGGTTTGTGAAAATACTTTTGACTTGAACACTTCTTGTGGAAAATTCCTTCTCCTCTTCAAGCATTCATCTCTCTTGTGTACATGTTAAATGGCATTGTTTTGTGATGCTTTTATTTGGCTGGGTACATCATATCTAAAATTAACCGGCAATTAGCAGTTTCAAGGTACACTTTCTGATCAATTACTATTTCATGTACAAGAGTGTCCCTCAAAGATCATCCTCAGAAGGGAGATGGAGCAGAAGGCCAAATTTCTGCAGGGTGGACCCAAGGAGCTGGCAGCAGTGCCATAAAAAGTCTAATGATCTTGCATGAGTGATTAAGTTCACTGAATGTATCTTCCTCTGAGACAAGTTTAGTCAGAGAGCTAAATATATGGGAAGCCTCATGGTTGACACTGATTGTTGGGAATTAAGGGCAGTTCCTTTCTTGTGATTTTGTCAATCTTTATTGAATATTCATTTTAGTGCCTAGTATTGTACTCCACACTTTGTGGGACATGGCTAAACTTGCAGGCTCAACTGGCCCTCCTTCCATGCATTATAAAGTACCTTGCCTGAGTTCATTCTCAATGGGGTAATAGAAATGTAGGCAAACTCAACATTCTGTAAGAAATCTATCATCTTATACCCTGAAATGGAAACACATTTGAATAGCACTGAAATCTCTCTATAGTTCCCTTATTTTCTTATCTGACTGACTGCTCGCTCGCTCCACTCCTCCCCCCACCACATCCAGAATGCCCGGTTCTTCCCACTTCACTCCTCACTATGCCTGACACCACTCTATATCCTCCCTAGATTCTTCCTTCTTCTTCTCCCATTCCTTGACCCTATCCTCTAGCTTCCCAAATATCCCATTTCAATGCCCCTAACCCACTCCACTTTCTTTCCGTCCACTATTGTCCCACGCTTGCCGGTCTTGAATCTCCACGGAAGTTGCCATTCTTCTCCCTTGTGCCTTAAACAAGGAAAAATTGCTGAGCTTATATACATCTGCACAAAGCTGATTGGTGCATGCCACCTTTTAGTAAGCATGAACTGGGTGCCAAGGGATTCTCATGCACCATTGACTTTAAATTAAAAGTGGGATGTAATTTAAGATAAAATTTAACATGAATGAGTACTTATGGCACGAAGATTTATTACAAGTATGAGCCTGCCACAAGCCAGCATGACATGCCCCAAATCTGGCACTAATTTTACCTCTACATTTCAACCTATTGTTGGAATTTTTATCCTGTCTAATTCAGTCATCCTGCACACCATGTTTCCCACTGTTGTGGCCTCCATAAAATCCACTCCGTCAGTCACTTTGAATCTATTTATGAATCACAGGAAACAAGCAGGCAGGAAACTTTCTCACCAGGTTTTCCAATGTTGCAAAAACACTGGAGCTAGAGTAAATTTAACAAGTTACGGGACTCAGTGGAAGTGGTGTTTGAATGACAGATTACTATAAACACAACTCTATCTATCTAAAATGACTTCTGAAGGGATTGCCTGATGTTAACTATTTGTGGGATTTACTAATACCACCAACATTAACAGATCTTTGGCTGGCTCACCATATCTGCCATGCGGGTTCTGCCACGGTGGTGCCAAGAAGTCCCAGCCTTTAAGGAAGGATATTCTACCCCTCACCCCTACATCTTTCCCCCTGAGGCATCTTTTCTGGCAGCAGAGGTCATCCCGCTGGGAGTTCTACACTGTTACAGATGCCATTTCTCAGATGAAAAGGCCGTGACTACCTTCTCAGATTAAGTTACAAATCCTAACATTTTTTCCAAAGAGAAAAATGGCATTCTCCTTTGTCTACTTGCCATTATTTACCCCTTAGCCATTATCACTGAATGGGATTATCTGGTCATTATCACATTACATTTTTGTGAGAACTTGCTGTGTGAAAATTGGATGCCATGTTTTCTCCATTATAACAGTGACAGCATTTACAGTGTAAATCATAAAATGCTTTGGGATAATCTGAGACCATAGAAACTACATAATGTCAATCTTTCTTTCCAAATCTTCTTTTCTTATTAAATCTTGAAGTCCCAGCCCACAAGAAGGTCACTTTATTCAATGTGTTGTAACAATGCACACTTCATGTCACTCTCTCAAGAAGGACTTATCTTCTTGTGTTTTCCTGCATTCCTTTTATTTTAGCAATCCAATGTGCAAAAATAACCCTTTGAATTTACTCCTCTATGTTTCTTGACATCTGTACTGCAGCGCATTTATTCTCCTAGTCCTTGCCATCTCTTGGTTTTCCAGTATTTTCCTGGTCAGCTTCCTAACTGGCATTAAACTTGAGCGCAACCAAAATTCTGCTCCCTATATTCCAACTCATGTCAAGTCCCATTCTATCATCGTACTCCCTAACCTATGCTGTCTTTTGGCCAAGCAATGATGTAATTAAAAAACTCAATGTTTTTTTTCAAATCCCTCCATGTGTTTGCCCCTCTGTAATTCTGTAATCTCCTCCAAACCTACAACCACACAAGATCTTCATGCCCCTTTGATTCTGGCCTCTTGCGCATTCCTGATTTTAATTGTTTCACTATTGATGGCCATATTTTCAATTGTCTGTGCTGTAGACCCTAGAATTCTTTTCTGGGACTACAATGCTTTTCTACTTCCCTCTTAAAATTTATGTCATAAGTCATAACATTTCCTCCATGTCTCAATGTCAAACTTTATTTGATAATGCCCATTATGGGTCTGTTTAGAACATTAAAAGGTTCTACATAAATGCAGGTTGTTGCTGCCGTCCACATAAGTACGTACTGAGCTTTGAAAATTCATTGTAGCTGACTATGAGGCGTATTTAGAATTGTGTGTGGATTTTTTGATGAAAATAAGATAAATACAAAGGTATGAAAAAAACAAAGTTCTTCTATAGTTCATACACAGATGTCAAAGATCACAGCACATCTGGATTGGTATTGGCCCATTTGTTGCACAAGTCCGGAGACCTACTGTTCACAGCATCAGCAAATGAACCACATTCTTTTTTGAGAAATCTGCACCACCCACGCTTGAAAATGGTCAGATTTACATAGCAGATCACAGTGGAGATATAACTGTTACAGGAACTAGAAAACTAAATAGATCACGTATTAATAAGGAATGATACTAAACAAAACTGGGGTCTACTGACTAATTTCTGGATTATGAAAAAGGTGAGTAAAATAACTTTGCGGGTGTGGGAGAAATGATTTTAACAGAATTTAGAAAGAATGAGTGTATAAATAACCGAACAGGTCAATAATCAGGAAGTGTCATTAACTACTTTGATTCTAAGTGCCTTGATTAATTCATTTTTACATTTACATTAAAAATGACTGTGTACAATTACAAGGAATTTGGCTTGTACAGTTTTAATGCATGCTCTAATATTATTTGGGGGAAGTATACTATCAAATAAAAGAAAAGAAATTGAAAGTAATATTTTAAGGTAGAGAAAAAAATGTCACAAAACTGATACTCAAGTTTGCTTGTGTGGTGATCTAGGCAATGAACAATGGAAAAAATAAATAAATTTGGAGCACTTGAATATACTGGGAGACCCAGGATTAGAAAAATTGGTGAAGTATAATGGTTTTTAACACAATCAGAATAAATTTCTTCAGTCACATTGCAAAACATATACCTGTTTTTATTTTCACAGGGAAAATAATCATAGAACATAGAACATAGAACATTACAGCACAGAACAGGCCTTTCGGCCTTCGATGTTGTGCCGACCAAAATAAAAAGCAATGCCCCTCCAAACTAAACCATTCCCTTCTCTTCCATATACTTATCAATTAACTTCTTAAACGCCACCAAACTTGGCGCATCTACAACAGCTGCAGGCAGGGCATTCCACTCCCTAATCACTCTTTGAGTAAAGAACCTACCTCTGATATCCGTCCTATAACTCATACCCCTTAATTTAAAGCTGTGTCCCCTCGTGCTAGCTTTCTCCATCCTAGGAAAAAGGCTATCACTGTCCACCCTATCTAAACCTCTAATCATCTTATATGCTTCAATAAGATCCCTCTTAGCCGCCTCCTTTCTAACGAAAACAACCTCAAATCCTTCAACTTCTCTTCATAGGACCTGCCCTCCATACCAGGCAACATCCTGGTAAACCTCCTCTGTACCCTCTCCAATGCCTCCACATCTTTCTTATAATGTGGGGACCAGAACTGCACACAATACTCCAAGTGCGGACGCACTAGAGTTTTGTACAGTTGCAACATGATGCTGCGGCTCCTAAATTCAATCCCCCTACCAATAAAAGCTAAGACTCCATATGCCTTCCTAACAACTTTATCCACTTGACTGCCTACTTTCAGGGATCTATTGACACATACAACAAGATCCTTCTGTTCCTCAACACTATTAAGAGCCCTACCATTAGCCCTATACTCTACACATTTATTGTTCCTGCCAAAGTGCATTAACTCACACTTTTCCACATTAAACTCCATTTGCCACCTCTTGGCCCAGCTCTGCAACTTGTCCAAGTCACTCTGTAAACTATAACACCCCTCTTCACTATCTACCACTCCACCGACTTTAGGGTCATCTGCAAATTTACTGATCCATCCCTCAATACCCTCATCCAGATCATTTATAAAAATTACAAACAGCAGGGGCCCCAAAACAGACCCCTGAGGCACACCACTTGTCACTGAAAGTGACAATAAAATATCAATAAATATCAATAAAATATTAACTCTGAATGTTTCAACTGCCCTCTGAAATGGGCAGTTCAAGCCACTCATTTCAAGGGCAATAAACATGACTGGCCAGTGATACCCATTTGGACTTGGAAATTCAGACATGAACAGATTCAGCCTAAGATAATTGCCAAGGAGTAAGAAGGGATCAGTGTCAATAGAATAGAATTTGTGGTAGGATGTAAGCCAATGATTTCTATCTACCTAAGATTTATCTAGAGAACTTGTGGCTCTCCTGAGATTATGTTCACCAGTGGTGAATTCTCTGGTCCTTCTAGCAGTACACCTTCATCATGGTTTCCCATGGACAATGGGGATTTCCGTTGTCAGCGGCTGGACCAGAAGATCCCGCTGTCGAGAAACATGAGAGGCTGGAGAATTCCAAACTAGATGTCAGACAAGCAATTTGACAACACAAAAATAGCAGAGGGTTCCAGAGAATTTAAGGAAAAGGAAAATCATGATCAGCATAGGTTTGGGAGGGCTGAAGGGCCTATTCCTGTGCTGCATTTTTCTTTGTTCTTTGTTTTTCTTTGAGAGATGGATGAATTGAATGGACATATGGAAGCTGACCCCGTGATGCAGAAGTTTTAACAGTGTTTGGTGTCTGGATCAAAGGCTGGTGCACACGCAATTTGGTACTGCCAACGTTTGTGCTGCTTCCGCACCATGGTCCCATCTTGAAGCCATTTTGATAGAGGCCAGCTCAGTGACTGGCAAGTAACAGGTAGACAATTGCCATTACTGAAATGTTACTAAGGGCCCATTCCCATACCAATTAGAGATTCTGTTAGACAATGAGGGTAAAATTCCCCCAGAATCAAGTTACAGTTACTTTTCCATATCCTCAAAGAGTGATTAGGGAGTGGAATGCCCTGCCTGCAGCTGTTGTAGATGCGCCAAGTTTGGTGGCGTTTAAGAGGTTAGTTGATAAGTATAGGGATGAGAAGGGAATGGTTTAGTTAGGAGGGGCATTGCTTTTTATTTTGGTCGGCACAACATCGAAGGCCGAAGGGCCTGTTCTGTGCTGTATTGTTCTATGTTCTATGTTCTTTGCGTGGCTTCAATTTAATCACTTCACTATTTGATATTGAACCATCCTACACTAAGCTTTTGTCACCCTCATAGCAATCCCTGTCTGTAAATTCCATTGTACTCTGTTGACTATATAAATACAACTGGTGCAACAATTGACTCTTCATTTACAAATTATTTTACAATTATTATTTTGGGCATTACTGGTAATTTGCCAAATATTTTCAACATCTTTATTTCCTCCAGAAAAGTTACTTCCGTTCATCTCTATTCCTCCTGAAAAGATATATAATGTTGTGTTGAAAGGTAAGAAACAATGACAGGCTTTGCCAGTTCTACATATGTGAAGCTAGATTAAGCTATTGCTGGAATAGTTTATCTATGCTACATATAGCTTCCCAATATCTTTTACTGAGAGAAAAGCCGTTTTGAACTACTGAACTGTCGATGACAAAAGTCAACTACATCCTCATGGCAAGAAGTCTTACCACAGAAGTCCAAATTTTATTTGAAATCACAAGCTTTTGAAGCATTGCTCCTTCCTCAGATGAGTGACTCTGTTGAACTTTAACTTGATATTGCGAGACTTCTTACTGTGTCCATCTCAGTCCAACGCCGGCCTCTCCACATCATACATTCTTATGGATTTTCTTTTTGTAAAGATTTCAGATGCTTCCTATTTTAAGGTTAATTTTTTAACATAAAAACATTTAACTTTTTCTTTTACCTTTTTTTTATCAGGTTAAATTTGAGTTTTAATGGGACACAGCCTTTGGTTTATGGAGTCAGTTCCTTCCGAAGGCCTATGTGCCATTTGAACTTCCATCAATCTCACTCATTCTCTGGAGATGAATCCTGACCAACACGCCCAAAACAATAATCCCAGCAGCAAACAAGCTTCTCTGCATTCAGCCCTGACCAGTTCTGTTGGTGCTGGTGACTTTTCCACAGTCCTATTAGACTAGTGTCTCAGGGGTTGCTGTTGATCAGCGCTGACAGAAAAATAGACTAGTAGAGTTCATATTACATCCATCATGTATTGATAACCTAAGTTTACATTTCAAAAGACTATTTAATAATTGAAAATCTAACTATCCTTTATATTTGAGCTGCACATCATGGTAATTTCCCTTGAGTGATGATCTGACATCTTTTGACTGGTTAATAACCATGTTTGATCAAATGCTGCATTACTATTTTATAGCTTTTGTAAACCCATACTTTTAAAATGAACACATCCTATCTAAAGTGCTTATTGTTTTATTTAGCTATGGTTTACCCAAAGGAGACAGATGTAGGTGCTGGAAAGAGGGAGGGTCATAGCCCAGATGTTTGGATTCCATGGAAATTGTGCATGAAGCTTCAACTTTCATTGCTCAATTACCCTGCATCTGGAACCCATTGAAAGTCAGACTTAAAGCTGGAGGGACGAATATTCCCCTCTTGTTTTCAGTGGGTGGAATCAGCGGCAGGTACAGAAAATGTTTTGTGAGTCCCAAAATTCAGTTTACATGTATGGGGCTTTCCGCTGATGTGAATCTCGACAGGGTACCCAGGGTGTGCACCAGCTAAACAGAATGTACCAGACGATTTCAGGTGTATGCATTGGTCAGGGCAGAGAAGGTCAGGCTCGGGCACTGGTCCTGGCATTGCTTGGTCACTGCTCCTGGCATAACCTCTTGGCACTGCCAGGCATGGCCCCATGGCATTGTCCCCTGACAATGCTCCGTGGGCTGGCCCTGAGGCTTCCTGGGCACTATCCCTGGTACTGACTCTTGGTACTACCCTAGCACTATTCCTTGGTACTTAGCCCTCTGGTGGGCACTGCTCCTGGCACTTCTGGGGCACTGCTCCCTTGGCAAGCCACCTGGCACAGACCCTTGGCATTGCCCAGAACAGCCCCAGGCTTGCACCCCACACTCTTGGCACCACCCCATCACTTCCTTTGCCTTGGCACTGCTCCCAGCCACTTCTGGGGGAGTGGGGGAGAGGCATTATGTGAACAGGGGAGGATGAAGGTGTTTTGTGGGGACAGGTGTCATGAAGGTGTTGTGGGGGGGCGTTGTGAAGTAGTGATACATTTTGGGGGAGGGGCAGTGTTGTGCTACAGAGATATTCCATTGGGGTGGGGGGGGATTCTATGTGTTCAGTTTTTTTGGGGAGGTGGGCATGCCTGTTGAGGGAGGCAGGGGGGATGAGGCCACAGTATTCCATATTTAAATTTTTGTCTCTTTTAAAAGCAAAGATCCTGCCAAGCCAGACAGTAGCATCCTGGTAAATCTAGCTCGGGTTCGAATGACAACTCAACAACACAAGAAATCAGAGCAGGAGTCACCATATAGCCTGAGAGTCTACTATGCCATGGGCTTCAACTGCCTACAGTACATAGGCTGCAGCAGTTTAAGTAGCCAGCTCAATGCCATCTTCTGAAGGACAATTAGAGAAGGGCAATAAGTGCTGGCCTAGCCAGTGATATCCACATCCCATAAATTAATAAAAATAACATTCTAATCCCCTGCCCATTCCCGTATACGTTGATTCTTTGAGAAAAGAAAATTCTGCTTTATTCAATAACAGGGCATTCACAACCCCCGGGTCAGAGAATTCCAAAGGTTCGCAACCCTTTCAGTGAAGTAAGTTCCCCTCCTCTCTGTCCTAAATGATCAGTCCCTTATCCTGAGGTTGTGCCCCCTGTAATTTGGATTTTCTGACCAGTGGAAACAATCTTTCACAGTTGGCCCTTTCAAGCCCCTTCAGACTCTGATACAATTCATTGAGATAGTTTCCTGTTCTTCTTTATTCCTGTGCTCCAATCCCTATACAATGAAAACAACCAAGCCATTTATCTTCCTAATTGCTTGCTGTATCTGTATAGTTAACTTATAATATTCCTTTTACAAGTCTATCTAAGTCTACCCAAACTTACAGACTTTTCATCTTTTAAAAGATATTCAGCTTTCCTATTCTTTCCACCAAAGTAAATATCTTAATATTTCCCCATTTTATAACCCATCTGCCATTTTGCTGTCCATTCCATTAACCTTTCTTTGCATCATCTCTGCGTCCGTTCCACAGCTCATCTCACTTTGTATCATCAGCAAATTTATTTTCTAGGCAAGGTTTTCTGGCCATGTTTTTGTAGTTTTTCCCCTACAAATATACATCTGGCCCAGCTTTAGCACAGAAAACAAGCATGTTCACATGATTTTGCACTCTACAACACTTCTATGAATTAGTTCTACGCATAAAGAATGGTTTCTGCACTCTGGTTTCTCCATTCTAGAAATCCGAGCACCTTAAGGTGGAGGTAATGTCCGTGCTGGTCTCTAGCTAGCAAACCACCAACAGCAGAATTTCCACTCCAGAAAGTAAGAAAAACTGCAAATAATTAGCCAGAATTTCTAATATCAAGGAGGAACTCAGAATATTGCTTCAATCCTGAAGCCCAAACACCTTCTAATTAACCAGCAATCAAAACTGAAAGTAAAAAATTTTTCACCTGATCTGTCAATCATTGTTCCCCTAATAATTCAAAATGGTCATAAACTTGTAAAACCCCAGGACACAGAATTAGTCCCAGATTAAAAAAAACACAATTTTGATAGCAATAAAAGGACATCTAAGCAAACATGTTAGCACCAATGGAAAAAAAATCAAAGCAGCTTACAAACTGCAGAGAATGTGATTCAAAAAATATATTTCTTAAAAGCACAGTAATGTATTTATTGATCTATTTATTGATTGCATGAGAACTGTAAAGATTCACAACCCTTTCAGTGAGAAAATAGTCTACTAATTTTAGCGCTAAATGATTGGCTCCTAATGTTACAGTGGTATAAAACGTTGGTTAGACCTCATTTGGAATACTGCATCTAATTCTGGTCGCCTTACTACTGGAAGGACGTGGAGACTCTGGAGAGAGTGCAGAGGAGATTTACCAGGATGCTGCCTGGTATGGAAGGTCTGAGTTACAAGGAGAGGTTAGGCAAATTGGGACTGTTTTCCTTAGAAAGACGTAGACTTAGAGGAGATCTAATAGAGGTGTACAAGATTATGGGGGTATAGATAGAGTAAACAGGGTTAAGCTTTTTCCTAGGATGAACTCAAATAGCATGAGGGGTCACGGGCTTAAGGTGAGGGGGGTAAGGTATAATTTGGATGCTAGAGTGAGTTTTTTCACACAGAGGGTGGCGGGGGTATGGAATGCGCTGCCAAGTAAAGTGATGGAGGTAGGTACTCTGGAGTTATTTAAGAAATACTTAGATGGGCACATGAACAGAATGGGAATGGAGGGGTATAGAAAACTGATTTAAAATAGGGATCATGAGCCTTGGGAGTCCCTGGGAAGTGTGTAAATAGATGATGATATTGATGTACTTGTTTTTATCCTACAGGTGCTTTGGTCCACCTTGTTGTCTAACGAGGGGCATACACGCGATGGGTCGTGAGAGGGCTGCTCTTGGATTTTTTTCGAGAGTATCCTAGTGCTTCACGTCGTTAGTGTACGCTTGACCTGGACCATTTGATGGGCAACACGACAGCTCAGTGACTATCGCTGTGCTGTGCAGATACATGGATTTGGGCCTGTGTCTGTGGAGTTTGCGCATTCTCCCCGTGCTTGCGTGGGTTTTCTCCGGGTGCTCCGGTTTCCTCCCACATCCCAAAGATGTGCTCTTAGGCTAATTGGCAAAACAAATTCTCCCTAAATTGTCTCAAATTTGGTTTTTAATCCATATATCTATAAACATGGACTGGGATCGCTGGTAGAGGTGGGAACATCGGAGTGGCGGCACGGGCTCGTTGGGCCGAAGGGCCTGTTTCCCGTGCCGTTTTGTTCTTTGTTCTTGTTCTTCTTTGATCTTACCATGAATATACGCCCCCTTGTTCTAGACTGTCCAGCCAGGAGAAGTAACTTCTCAGCATTTCCCTCGCAAGTAGCTAATAAGACTTTTTAAATTCATGTACTCCAATCATTTTGCAATTAAAGTTAATATGTCGTTTGTTTTTCTGATTGCTGGCTGTACCTACATACTAACTTTTGTGTTCCTTATGCAAGTACATCCAAGTTTGAATACTTAGATGTTTTACTCCTTTTAAAGTATTTTCTACTTTTTTATACTTATAACAAAAGTGAGTAATCACATACTACAATATTATACTCTAACTGCCACTTTGTTGCCCAATCGCTTAATCTGTTTTTATCTCTTTTTAATTTTTTATGTTCTCCTCATAGCTGGCATTCTCACTTAAGGTTTATTAATAGTTGAAACTCCAGCAGTGACCTTTGAGGTATTCACGAGTCAAGGACTACCAAATTGAAAATGCCTCATTTATTCCTACTCTCTTTTCTGTTCTGAAAAAACATATAGACTGGGGGCGGCATGACATCACAGTGGTTAGCACTGCTGCCTCACAGTACAAGGGACCTGGGTTCAATTCCCAGCTTGGATCACTGTCCATGCAGATTCTGCATGTTCTCCCTATGTCTTTTTGGGTTTCCTTCAACAATCCAGAAGATATGTAGATTAGATACATTGGCCATGCTAAATTTCCCCTGAGTGTACCTGAACAGGTGCCAGAGTGTGACGATTAGGGGATTCTCACAGTAATTTCATTGCAATGTGCAGTTGTGACACTAATAAATAAACTTTAAACTTAAAGCCAGAATTTTACTGCCTTGGGCAAGTTTTTACATCTCGCCTAAGCGAGGTCATAAAATCCCACCCAAAGTTTCTAAGTGTATTGTTAAGACTTCCTTAATAATGGATTCCAGCACTTTCCCGATGACTGGTACCAAGATAACTAGGCTGATTATCCTGGTTTTCTCCTGCCCACTTTTCTTGAACAGCAGTGTTCCCTTTGCTAACCTCTCATTTTCTGGGGCCATTCCAGAGTTTAAGTAGTTTTGAAAAATCATGGCCATTGTATCCATTATCTCTGCAGCTATATTTTTTTGAATCTAGGATGTAGATCATCAGGTCTTAGGTTTGTTGAATTTTACTCCCTTGAGTTTCTCCAGTATGCTGTCATTGACACGAATGACCTTAATTTCCTCATTCTTATTAAACCATCTATTTGAGACATGTAACTCACATACTGTGAAGACAAATGCAAAATGTTTCTTCAATGACTCAGCCACTATCTGATTTCCCAACAGTAATTTCTCCTGCCCTGCTTCTATTGGACCAATATTTACTTTAGCTACTCTCTTCCTTTTTTATTTATTAATAAAAAACTCTTACAACTTGCTTTCATATTCCTGGCAGGGTATTTTTTCCCTTTTTATCAACATTATGGTGGCCCTTTACTCGTTTCTAAAATATTCCTAATTCTCAAACTTACTAATACTATTCTTTGCAAAATTTTAAGCCTCTTCCAAAATTATCTTCGATGGATTTTTCTCGCTGAGTCTTTATTTTTCAATAGAGTGTATGTTTGATGAAAATTTTGAATTGTTTCTTTGAATTTTTTTCACTGTTCAATTTGCTGCAATATCTTTTAATCTATCTGTGGTTAACCTTAGCCAGCATTCTCCTCATAAAGTGGTACTGTTTAAGTTTAAGATTCTTCTTTGTGATTTGAATATGTCATTCTCAAACATAATGGGGAATTAAAGGTTGCAGGAACGGCCTTACAGATGGTAGTCCATTTGGGGATAAATACATAGGAGAATACAGGGGGATTACCTTATACTTCCAACAAAGAGGACACGCAGCAATGTTCTTTAGAATAAGGGGTTTCGAAAAGGCAGGGGGGACTTTAATGAATAAACTGCACATGGGAACGATTGGTTGGCAACGTGATTTGAAAGCCGCTGTCTCAGATACAGGAACATTTACAAATCTCCTTTGCAGGCCTCCTTTCATCATGTTCTAGATTCACCATTGTTCCTGCACCAGGAGAGCCTATTGGAAACAGATGCCTCCCTTATTTATTTAAGCGTATGGAAAAATCACTGCCAGTTAGAATTTTGGAATGGAGGCAAGTTTACAACCTGGAATAGAACCCACTTCCCCTTCCCCATCTCAAATCTAGCTCTAAGTGTAGACCATAGTTGAAGTAGTAGAAAGTGCAGTGGGAGGGTAACTGAAGTAAGTTAAAACGAAGTTTAGGGGATTTGAAAGTAAGACCAAAGTTCTTAAAGACAACTTGTTACATTCTGACTGAGGATGGAGACTGGCTTGAAGACTATTTGAGAATAAAACACCATGGGGGGCCGAAGGGCCTGTACTGCGCTGTAATGTTCTATGGATATTGAACATTTAAATACTGAAAATGCTGGAAATAAGCAACATGCCTGGCAACATCACTAGAGAGTTAAATAGAGTTAACATTTCAGTTCAATAACCAATCATCAGAACTGGTGAGATCTACGAGCTGAAACATTAACGCTATTGCTTTATCCACAGGAGCTGCCAGACCTGCTACACATTTCTGATGATTTCAGAATAACTTCCCTGGAATAAATTTGTGGATTTGATTCTCTGGCCTGATTGTGGGCTTGGTGGGGAGGTGGGGGGGGGAGATAGAAGCATTTAGCATGAAATATGGAAAACCTGTCTCAGTAACTGAACTGATGTGGAGGAAGAACATTTTGTAGGTCATCGAGTATCACATCAAAGTTCCACACCTCCTTATTTAGCCCGAGGTGGTGGCAATGAGGGAGATTGAAGAAGTTAAGACTGAGAGATTGCCAGTGCCAGCGATGTCAAAGAAAAGCTTTTAGTTTGATGCTTACAAGACATAGGAAAGTTTGACTCATTCACACCTTAAATCACAACCAGGAAATTCAAGTGTACAGAACAGCTTTTGAGACCAATGTAGGAGGCTGACAGATGAAGTTGTGCATCACCAGTCAATCTGCAGAAGCTGGCATCATACTTCTGGATGATATTGCTGAGCAGCAGCATGGAGAAAAGAAGAGCCAAGGATTCAGTGTAAAGCCACTTTCTCACAAGCACTGTTTTAGTAATGCCTTTGACTTAACAGCATTGAATCATGTTGTCTTGTAATAGTGAGGTAATGCGACAAATAGAAGCACCCAAGATTTTCTGACTTTGGGTAACTTTGTAGCATGAGCACCTAATAACGTTCAATTTAAAAACTAATCCACTCATGAGCAGTGAACATCGCTGGCTGGACCAGCATTTATTGCCCACCCCTGATAACACTTTAAGAGTCAACCACTTTGCTATGGGTTTGGAGTCACATGTAGGCCAGACCAGGTAAGGACAATAGATTTCCTCCCTTAAAGCACATTCATGAACCAGATGAGTTTTTTCCAACAATTGACAATGGTTTCATGGCCATCAATAGACTTTTGTAATTCCAGATTTTTATTGAATTCAAATTTCATCATCTGCCATGGCAATATTCGAACCCAGGACCCCAGAACTTTATCCTGGGTTTCTTGATTACTAGTCCAACAACAATACCACTGCCTCCCCATTTTAATGAGGTATTTGAGGGGTAGTTTTAATCAAATTTGTCTGGCAGGAAATCTGAAAGATAGGATCGGGCATCAATGTCCCATCTCATGCAATGTTAATAAAGAGTAAAATTGTGACCTTGTTAGTTTCATGAGAAAGGGGATTAGTTTGAATATGCTGTTTTCATATGAGAACCATGAAAGAAGCAAAAATTTGTTGCTAAATGCAAAGTAAGATTCAAAAGTAATGAGTAAAGCCACATGAAATTTTCTTAACTGATGCAATAGCTGTGCTGGCATCATAGAACATAGAACATAGAATATTACAGCGCAGAACAGGCCTTTCGGCCCTCGATGTTATGCCGACCGATTGAGAAAAAGCAATGACCCTCTAACCTAAACCATTCCCTTTTCATCCATAAACCTATCCACTGACCACTTAAACGCCCCCAAACTTGGCGCATCTACAACTGCTGCAGGCAGGGCATTCCATACCCCCACCACCCTCTGGGTAAAGAACCTACCTCTGACATCCATCCTATAACTACCACCTCTGAAATCATGGTCCTGATTTTGTTTCATTGCCACGTTTCTGCTGTAAGTGTTGCAAAAATCCTGGCTAATTGAAATTCCAGGCCTCCATATCACCTATGATCTCCATCCCATTGTCCTCTTGTGACAAATTCATTATAAATGCAGGATGGGGGTCTCAATGCAAGGGAACTTAAGCACCATATTATTTGTCACAGTTTATCAATGAAGCAGGTCAATAATTGGGCATAAATAAAGTTTTCTCCAATGCTGAAAAAAATTGGTTTGGTAAAGCAGGTGGTATGGAAAGAAGGGGGCTGTTTTACATCTTGGGGGAAGGTGCTCCCAAAACATCCAGCGCTGACTGAGGTGCCCACCACCTTCTTTCCTGCCTTTTATCTTATAGCCTTTCAGCCTGCCCACTCCAGTCATATTATGGTGTGAACAGTGTATATTCAGGTCAATAGATTTATGAATAAGCCCAATTGCCCTTTCATTATTCATTTAAACATGGTAGGCAGCCCCTTTCAGCGCCTGCCCAACAAGCATATTATTTGAGTTAGCTAACTGTGGGCATGACCATCTCTTCTCCCCCCAGAAAATATATCCAGTGGGGGCATGGAAAATCCAGCCAATTATGATGGTCATCAATTTTTCTTTTATGGAACTTTCTATAATTAACAATAAACTTCCATGTTTCCCTGCCTTCCATTTTGGCAAGGAAGTGAGAACTATTAACAGCTTTTTAATCATTGCAGCAAACAATTTTATTACTTTGCAATAGCTGTAAGCTGTTAATAAGTTAACAAGTGATGCACCTCCTAGGGTCATCTCAGTTCTAAGTTCTGGGGACAACACGGCTCATTTTGTTTTGTTTACCACACTATCCCTCAATTTGGAGAAATGCAGATGATATCAACCTAACCATAGAGCAGAGGGGAAAAAGTCAGCAGCATGAGAATCAACAGGTTACGTTGCCATGGAGGAAATCGCAGATAAGATGGATCCTTCCATGCCTGGCTTGTTATTATCATATATATGCTTCCAACTGCAATTAGCAGCAGGAACCTGGTTAATCTTTCTCTATTGAAGCCAACATTGCAGGCGGCAAAATTCATTTCAGCATCTTTACTCAGACTTATCTCAATGCCCTCGAGATGGACAATGTCATTGGCAGCTACCTGGGTCAACAGCATGGCATTCTTAATGATATTTAGAAACGCTATTACTCCTCATCATATCTTTGTGGGTGATATTATGCAAATGAGCCTAGAGTAGGGATCTAATGTAGTTTTCCTATTCATTGGGAAAAATCATGGTGACTTCAGAGGGTCAACAGAACTAATATTGAGCTCATGGTATATGGTTTGGAGATTTACACGATAGCAGGTGTTGTTAAGAAACTATTGCCACAAAAGACCATGATCAGTAGATCATTGATATACAAAGATTCTGCTAAATTATTCCGCACAGACATTTTCTCTGCTCTAATGTTAAAAAGAAATAACTATTTTAAATCTATGATTTTGACAGAAATTGTTCTCTGCAGAAGTGATTCTTTCATCTGTTGAATCATTCTCCTCTTACCGTTCCTGAAGCCGGCTTTGTTTTACTGATTTGAATGATGTGGAGAACGTTGTTGAAGGATCCATGCTCTTTTTTGCAGATTGACCTCACAGTATGTACCGGAATAGAAGCTAACCCAGATTGTACCATGCTGTGCATTGAATATACTTCAGAACAAGGCAAGCCTGGGCTGAGACTACCTGCAGGGTCCACAGTATCCAGGCTGGTTCAGATGTGAAGGCACCCTTAAATAGCAACTTATCTGTAAATGATCAGAAAATTTTAAAAATTGTTGCAGTAGAAATACAAAATTCAAACTTCAGCCTGCAATTATTGAATTTCATTTCAAACTTTGACAACATTCATATATGTGTAATTCTGATACTTTAAAATATAAACCTTATAATGGAAATAACAACACATCTGGCAACAAAAAATCTTACACTAAATATAAATATAAATATTAGTAATCACTAAATATAAAAATCGAAACAAACAGCATTAAAGTTCATATAACCCTGACATGTTTAAGATCACTTATGGATCAGAATAATATCTGAAATTTCTAATAAACAAAAACTATGTTGAAAATCAATGAGTTTTCTATACGTTTCCATTACCTCCTGATTTAACTAAAGCCCAGAGGTGAAAAAGAACCTCTCAGGCAATTCGGGATTTCAGCATTTTATTGACCCAGTACATGTTGGTCAAAGACTAAGTTGCTGATGTTATTTGTTAAGTTAAAGCGAGCTTTTCATGGTTGGATTTATATTGACTCAGTTTTATAGAATATTCTTTTGATCTTAATAATCATTTCATGTTAGATTTGACTAGTAATTGTATTAGTGTAGATAATTAAATATTAAAACTATTCCAGAGCATAATACAGCCCACTGCGACTTTCTCAGTTGATTCAGGAGTTAGTATAGCTGCATCATCTGAAAAGAATTGAGTTAATTGAAGTTATTTATTCACTTTTCTCTGAGGTGGACAAAGGTGGAGAACAAAGCTGCTGTTTATTTTGTGATATAGTTGAAAGCAACTCAATTTCCATATCCTTTCTATTTTCTGGTTATGAATGACTTTGTAGTGCACTAAATATAGTTTGTGCTTGATTCATTTTGAATGGGTGTTGCATTAAAATGGGAAGAATGAAACTTTTATTTCTGCAGTTGTGCCTTTATCTTTTCTTTTGCAAATTGATGACTTCTTTCAAGATCAAAAATGTCAGCAGCCAAGAAGGTTAAGCGTGCATTTCTGAAATCTACTGGGCAAAAATAATTGGTGCTGTGAAAAACAGTTACTTTTAGTTAAAGTCGAGGAATTGGTATTTCAAGCCACTCTCTGGAGTTGTCTCTACCTGGCTTGTCCCCTCTTCATCATATTTGCTCCTTGCTGTAGTACAGTTCCACGTACACCAATTATTACTTGATGCTTCAGCCTAGCGTCTGACTTTCATAATTAATATTGCCAGGCTACTTGAAAGCTGGAGGATGGGTGGGGAATCACAATCCCTCAACACACACCAATTCTAATAGGGTCTCTATTAGATGATGGGTGATGGGAGTTTTGACATATGTTGCAATATGATACATAGATTGGAGTGTGGGTAATTGATTTTTGTTTTGTGTATCTTGTCATCCAACACACATACTAGTAAGTGGAGCACATACTAGTCATCCACAAAGGCTGTCAAGCTCACAAAGCAAGGTGTATTGCTGAAGCACAACTTAAGTGCAAGCTGCGCAAGTCCAGAGCCACTAGTGCAACAACTTCAGTGTCCACACAAGTCTGTCCAATATATGCCAAGATATTCTGTGTCCGAATTGGCTGGATCAGTCATCTTCGGACACACCACAACCAGCCTCAAAATGACTAATGGTGTTGAGGACCCCATTGATGACGATGGACAAACAATAGTAAGTGGAAAACGGGATTTTCTGCATTGTGGTATGATGTACAGACTAGTGTGGAGATAACGGATGCTTCTAAATATATTGTAGTAAAATGCACTGATCAATGCGTAGGCATGCATGATCATGAAACAAATACTTTTCATTAGTTTTCACTGGAGAAGAGATATTGCCAATGTAGCAGCTCCTGAGGAGATAGTAGCAATATTGGATAGCATTAGAAATAGATAAAGAGGAGATACTTTAAAGATTTGTAGTGCAAAGAAGGAAAGTTATATCTGAGGTTGTTGAGGGAAACAAAGGTGGAAATTGAAAAATCTTTGATCACATTATTTCAGTCTTCCATGGATTATGCGGCAGAGGATTGGATGGTAAACACAACATTACAGGCCAGGCAGTCTGACATGATAGAGGGGAAACCTTTAGAGATAGATTTCCAAGGGAAAAATAATTAGTACATGGTAGAACATGGGCTAATAAATTAAAGTTGCCATGAATTTGTCAAAGACAAATAATGTTTGACTAACTTGATTGAGTTATTTGGTGGTGAAGCAACGGAAAGTATTTCTAAGGGTATTGTGGTTGACACTGCAAATTGTGACTTCCAGAAGGCATTTGACAAACGACCATAGTGATCAGCAAGATGGAAGTCCACTAACATTGGAATGTACAACAATGAGAAAACTAGAACAGAGTTCGGGAGGACACATCCAGACTTGTGGAACAGATAGATAGAGAGTGGCATGGTGACAAAGTGGTTAGCACTGCTGCCTCACAGCACCAGGGACCAGGATTTGATTCTCAGCTTGGGTCACTGCACATTCTCCCCATGTCTGCATGGATTTCCTCCAGATGCTCTGGCTTCTTTCCACAGTCTAAAGACGTGCTGGTTAAGTGGATTGGCCATACTAAATTCTCTCTCAGCGTACTCAAGTAGGTACTGGAGTGTGGTAACTAGAGGATTTTCACAGTGTCTTCATTGCAGTGTTAATATAAGCCTACTTGTGATACTAATGAAATAAAAAATTAAAGAGACAGTGGCATGGATGCAAAACTGACTTAAGGACAGAAATATAGAATATTGATGAGTGATTTTTTTTTGACTGGAGTGAGGTATAAAGTAGTTTTGCTTGTGTTCATATTTGTTAATAACCTAGTATTAGGTATACTTTGCATAATTTCAAAATTTGGAGATGACATGAAACATTGGAATGCATAACAATGAGGAAACTAGAACAGACTTAGGAGGACACATCCAGACTTGTGGAATGGGTAGATATATGGCAGGTGAAATTCGATGCAGGGAAACACAAAATGATTAAGTTCAAGGGGGAGAAGAAAGAGAGGCAACATAAATTGAATGATATAATTTTAAAGTGGGGAAGGGTGTTGCAGGAACTGAGAAACCTAGGAGTGTATGTACACAAATACTTGATGGTGACAAGACAAGTTGAGCAGGTTGTTAAAAAAAACACATCTTTATTAAATTGAGACTGCAGCCCAGATTTTTATCCATGGGTTGGGTTCACTGAGTTGGGAGCTTTTCCAGTATGGTGAACCTGACCAAGAGGGCACTCAATTTTCCTTGAGTATGTCACATTGGAACATCATCCACAACGCTATATTCTGCACACTTTCCTTTCCTGCTTCCCTATGTGCTGTATGAATGGTACGTTTTTTCTGTATACTGCACAAGAAACAATACGTTTCACTGTATCCCAATACATGTGAAAATAACAAATCAAACACAATACATGGCAGCAAACTTCTCCCAAACATACCATTAAAAGTACTCATAGATAAAGAAGATGTACATGTGTATGAAAACATAAAAAATTGTATTATAGCAAAGTATTTTGAGTTGATCATGACTCTCTTGACTTTCATTTTCATTAATTAACTTATTAATTAAACTAGCAAGTGGGGGAAAGGGAAGGGTAAAACTATGGGAAGTGTAATAGTTAATAGGAAGCAAAGCAGCAGGTTAGCATGTGAGGAGGATATTCCAAATATATGGAGGGGCACTTCATAGAAGTATGTCGGAGTGGAAGGTACTATGTCACCTAGAGTTCAGTGGTTCACCATGGTTACTGTATTCACATTGCATATAACATATTTGAACATTTGTCTCATAAATTTCTTTTAGAACATAGAACATAGAACATAGAACATAGAACAATACAGCACAGAACAGGCCCTTCGGCCTTCGATGTTGTGCCGACCAAAATAAAAAGCAATGCCCCTCCTAACTAAACCATTCCCTTCTCATCCATATACTTATCAACTAACCTCTTAAACGCCACCAAACTTGGCGCATCTACAACAGCTGCAGGCAGGGCATTCCACTCCCTAATCACTCTTTGAGTAAAGAACCTACCTCTGATATCCGTCCTATAACTCATACCCCTTAATTTAAAGCTGTGTCCCCTCGTGCTAGCTTTCTCCATCCTAGGAAAAAGGCTATCACTGTCCACCCTATCTAAACCTCTAATCATCTTATATGCTTCAATAAGATCCCCTCTTAGCCGCCTCCTTTCTAACGAAAACAACCTCAAATCCTTCAACCTCTCTTCATAGGACCTGCCCTCCATACCAGGCAACATCCTGGTAAACCTCCTCTGTACCCTCTCCAATGCCTCCACATCTTTCTTATAATGTGGCGACCAGAACTGCACACAATACTCCAAGTGCGGCCGCACTAGAGTTTTGTACAGTTGCAACATGATGCTGCGGCTCCTAAATTCAATCCCCCTACCAATAAAAGCTAAGACTCCATATGCCTTCTTAACAACTTTATCCACTTGACTGCCTACTTTCAGGGATCTATTGACACATACACCAAGATCCTTCTGTTCCTCAACACTATTAAGAGCCCTACCATTAGCCCTATACTCTACACATTTATTGTTCCTGCCAAAGTGCATTACCTCACACTTTTCCACATTAAACTCCATTTGCCACCTCTCGGCCCAGCTCTGCAACTTGTCCAAGTCACTCTGTAAACTAAAACACCCCTCTTCACTATCTACCACTCCACCAACTTTAGTATCATCTGCAAATTTACTGATCCATCCCTCAATACCCTCATCCAGATCATTTATAAAAATTACAAACAGCAGGGGCCCCAAAACAGACCCCTGAGGCACACCACTCGTCACCGAACTCCACGATGAATATCTCCCATCAACCACCACCCTCTGTCTTCTATCTGCCAGCCAATTTCTAATCCAATTAGCTAAATCACCCTCTATTCCACACATCTGCATTTTCTGTAGAAGTCTTCCATGGGCCACCTTATCAAAAGCCTTACTAAAGTCCATATATACTACATCAACCGCCTTACCCCCATCCACCTCTCTGGTCACTTTCTCAAAAAACTCAATGAGGTTAGTAAGGCATGACCTACCCTTCACGAAACCATGCTGACTATCCCCAATCAATTCATTTCTCTCTAAATAACTATAAATCCTATCCCTAATAATTCTCTCCAATACCTTGCCCACAACAGAAGTAAGACTCACTGGCCTATAATTCCCAGGAAGGTCTCTCTTCCCCTTCTTAAACAATGGGACCACATTCGCCATCCTCCAGTCCTCCGGAACCACACCCGTAACCAACGAGGACCTGAAGATCAGAGCCAGAGGCTCTGCAATCTCCTCTCTTGCCTCCCAGAGAATCCTAGGGTAAATCCCGTCCGGCCCAGGGGACTTATCCAACTTCAAACCCTCGAGAATTTCTAACACATCCTCCCTATCTACTACAATACTCCCCAATTTGCAACCCTGTACCTCAGTGCTCTCCACAGCTACATTTCCAGCACTCTGCGTGAATACCGAAGAGAAATATTTATTCAGTGCCTCACCAATCTCTTCAGGCTCCACGCACAACTTCCCACTGCTGTCTATGACTGGCCCTAATCTTGCCCTAACCAATCTTCTATTCTTAACATATCGAAAGAAAGCTTTAGGATTCTCCTTAATCCTATCAGCCAACATCTTCTCGTGTCCCCTCTTAGCTCTCCTCAATTCACTTTTTACCTCCTTCCTAGCTAATCTATAGCTATCCATTGCACTACCTGAGCCTTCAAGCCTCATCCTGACATAAGCCTCCTTTTTCTTCTTAACCAGCAAATCAACTCTTTTCGTACACCAAGGCTCTCTTACTCGTCCATTTCCTCCCTGCCTGACAGGGACATACTTATCAAGGACTCGCAGCAGCTGCTCCTTGAATAAGCACCACATTCCAGATGTTCCCAGTCCCTGTAGTTCCCTAGTCCAATCTATGCACCCTAATTCTCTCCTGATGGCCTCATAATTACCCTTCCCCCAGCTATAACTACAGCCCCCAGCTTCATGCCTATCCCTGTCCATCACTAAGGTGAACGTAACCGAATTGTGGTCACTATCACCAAAATGTTCACTAACTTCCAAGCCTAACACCTGGTCTGGCTCATTGCCCAGCACCAAATCCAATGTAGCCTCACCTCTAGTTGGCCTATCTACATACTGAGTCAAAAAACCTTCCTGCACACTCTGTACGAAAACTGACCCCTCTAACGAGCTAGAGCTATAGCTATTCCAATCAATATTAGCAAAGTTAAAGTCCCCCATCACAATTACCCTACTACTTTCACTCCTAATCAGAATTGACTTCGCAATCCTTTCCTCAACCTCTCTAGAACTATTAGGAGGTCTGTAAAAGACTCCCAACAGGGTGACCTCTCCTCTCCTGTTTCTAATCTCAGCCCATACTACCTCCACAGACAAGTCCTCATCAAACTTCTTTTCGATCACCGTGATACAATCTTTGACCAGTAACGCCACTCCTCCCCCCCTTCTACCCCCTTCTCTACTCCGACTAAAGCATTTGTACCCCGGAACCTGCAACATCCATTCCTGTCCCTGCTCTACCCAAGTCTCTGAAATGGCCACAACATCGAAGTTCCAGGTACTGGTCCAAGCTGCAAGTTCCTCCCCCTTATTGCGAATACTCCTTGCATTAAAGTATACGCATCTCAAACCATGCCCCACCCCACCCGTACGCCGCTGTGTTTTACAACTCTCCTCTATAACCCCCTTACTCTCATCCCTCTCAGCACCCCAACTACTTAGGATCCCACCCCCCCCCCGAATCAGTTTAAAGCCCCCATCATAGCCTTAGCAAATTTTCCCCCCAAGATATTAGTCCCCCTCTGGTTCAGGTGTAGACCATCTCTCTTGAAGAGGTCCCACCTATCCCAGAATGAGTCCCAATTGTTAAGGAACCTGAACCCCTCCCTCCTGCACCATCCACGCAGCCATGAGTTCAAACTATCCCTTTCTCTGTTCATCTCTAAACTATCTCTTGGCACAGGCAAGAGTCCAGAGATAACCACTCTGCCTGTTATGGACCTAAGCTTCCACCCTAACTCCATAAATTTCTGTTTAATATCCCCTTCCCTTGTCCTACCTACATCATGTGTCCCCACATGAACAATGACTTGGGGCTGACTCCCCTCACCCTTAAGAATCCTAAAAACCCGATCTGCAACATCCTGGACCCCAGCCCCTGGGAGGCAACACACCAGCCCTGAGTCCTGTTTATTACTATTTACCCTCCTATCTGTCCCACTAACTATGGAGTCTCCTATAACTAGGCCTAATCTCTTATTCCCCCCACCCACCTGAGCATTCTCAGCAGGCTCACCCCCAGAGACCTGCTCCCTTTTCACCTCTGCATGCTCTGTATAATATGTATAATAGAGAGCTCAAAGGAAAAGATAAAAATGTAAAGCTCCTTCTCATGGGTAATATTGAAGGCAGCATGCTAAGTTGCGTCATGGCATAGCTTCATCAGGACCAATGATGTGGTCTGATTGGAGAACTGCACGAGGGCTTCGCTGTTTCTCAGTCGTATCACATAAAAGTGCAGAGGTCAAAGGCACTGCCAATAAACGGCTCCTTGCATATTCTACCTTTCCATTTATGAGTGACATTAAAGGATGTAATGATCCAATTCCATGACCAAATGCTGGGTGCCAGACATTAATCCACATTACAGTATTGTACTTTGTCATTGGCATAGGCATTCAGCTCAGTAAGTCATGTATCACCCAGTTAATACTAGTTGTTTGCTTTCACCAATACAGTGATTACATTATCATTTCCAATGTCACAGGATGTGGTTTGAACAGTTTGCAAGGGTAGATTTGAGGCAGAGCCGGTGCATGTAACTCCCAGGCCTTAACTTAAAACATTTGTTGGAATGCACATAGCACTAAGTTCTAGTCATGATGCAGTTCGCTAATCATGTGCAAGATGTCATATTTGCATGATTGATGCAATATATACTTACATCAATGTATATAGGACTTAACACCTTCATTCGTGCCATCATCTGCATTGCAGTCATAGTTTGACAATGGTACATATGGTGGCATGGGTGCTACATTCACAATTAATGACATTCATGTGAGGGGGCCAGAATGAAAGAGATTTATTTCCATATCTGTTTGAAAATACTGATGACCATGTTTATAATGGATAAGATACTTGTAGTCTGAATGCAACAGAATCTAACTCATTTGGTCCCTTGTGAGGGATGGGCAGCCCCTCGAGAGACTCGGACATTTATGCACACGGATTTTCCTGTGACGGTTTGTCAACACCGATTGTCTGCTGCCATTAGTAATTCTGGAGATTACTAAAATCTGTTCTGGGCAAGGTCCCCTCCGACAAGGGTATCTTACATGGTATCAGCCCTGGATACATGCCCTTGCCTCTCTTCTGCTCTGCCATTCGTGGGCTCAGTATCCTCCTCTCTATTGGAATAGCCTGAAGGCACTTGGGCTTCTTTTTTTAAAAATTCATTTACAGTACATGGACATCATTGGCTTAGCCAGCATTTATTATCCATCCTTAATTGCCCATAAGAAGGTAGTGGTGACATGCTTGTTGCAGTCCCTGAGGTCCTCCTACACTTCCTCCTTTTCTTCCTCATCAGTGGTCAAAACTTTCCCCTTCACTGTGCAATGTAATGCAGCATGCAGCCCACAAAAACTAATCTTGAAACCTTGGGATGTATTGCAGAGGTCACTCTGAGCAACTGGTGTATTAAAACCTTATTTTTAAAATGCTAATGGCCTGCTCGATGATGTTCCGGGTGACAACATAGCTGCCAATTTTAGTTTCTTCTGCTCTGCCTCCAACTGTAAGATGTCTCTTGGGGGTCATTAGCCATGTCCTTGTCCCCTTGGACCCAAACTTGGAATTGTGCAGGTCCATGTTCTGTGTGCAGTTTGTAAGAAAGGATTGTATGGTTCTATGAAGTAGATTGGGGAATTGTAGATTCCTAAGTACGAAGGAGTAGTAGTAGCTACCTTGTGCACACTTAAAGAAGCATCTTATTATGGTCACAAATCACTGACACGTTGTTAGGGTTCACAAAGCATCCACTTGTTTGAGTTGGGGCTTTGGTTATGACATAAAGGCAGTCAATTATGTCCAAATTGCAGGAAGCCCGCAATGGACAAAGGTTGTGGCTCTCTGAGCTTGAGACTCGAGAACCATGGTGAAACTAAGATACTCCCTCACATGAACAAATGGGACATTAGTGACTTCCTTAACACATTTGTCTTCTATTGGCTGGGATATACCAGCCAGGTCTCCTGCTGAGGGCTGGAAAGATCCTTTGCAGGACATGGATTGTGGATTAGGATGCTGCTGCAGCATGCGACAAATATCTATCACAACACTGTGACTCCACTTGAATCTTCTCTAGCACTGGTTTTCTGTCATGTTGAGGAGGATGTCCTCGTTCGATACACCCACTCCACAGAACAGAACCTCATTGCTCTCCATCTCTTCCCCTTCCTTCCTGTTGCTTGTGCCACTGTCCCTTCTTCATGACCTTTGGCCCTCCCTCTAAGTGCCCACATTGACTGGCCTCTACTGACTTCGTGTGAGAGGGTGTTATGCCCATTCTTTATGCTTCCTCAGCTGCATTTCCAAAGTGCAATTTTGTTATTCCCTTGCATCTGGGCGGAAGACTCAGTTGGGGCAATGAAAAATTGCAGCAGCCCTGCCATCCCACTCTCTTGGATCACAAAAGGATAGTGTAAGTTAAGGTCCTGGCATTTCTGGGGCACTAAATTAAAACTTTAATGTAACTTCAAGGGGAAACTCACATTTCGAAGGAGAACACTGGTTCTCCAAAGGAAATGCACAGAAAACAAATCTTCTCTGATCTGATCTGCTCTGCATGCAATGCTGGAGGCCTGCAGGAATCCAAAATGGGGCATAGCTGGTTAGTTAAATGGCCCTGTGCATGTATGAACATAAGCCCAACTCTAGTCTCGCCCCTTGTGAAGATAGGAAATGTTGGGTTTGGGGGGGGCGGGATATTTAATTTTGTCCATTTTTGGAATTTTTTTGCCATTTTGAGGATAAGATACAGGAGCAGATTTAGGCCATTCAACCCATTGGATCTGCTCCTCTGTTCAATCATGGCTGATGTGTTTCTTAACCCCATTCTCCCGCCTTTTCCCTGTAACCTTTGATCCCCTTACCAATCAAGAATCAATCTACCTTTGTCTTAAATACACTCAATGACCTGGCCTCCTTTTGTAACAATGAGTTCCACAGATTTACCACGCTCTGGCTGAAGAAATTCCTCCTTGTTTCAATTCTAAAAGGTTACCCCCTTATTCTGAGGCTGTGCCCTCAGCTTTTAGTCCAAAAAAAAGTTTTAAAGGTTGATTAGTGTCACAAGTAAGCTTATAATAACACGGCAATGAAGTTACTGTGAAAATCCCCTAGTCACCAGACTTCAGCGCTTGCTTGGGTACACTGAGCAAGAATTTAGCATGGTCAATGAACCTAACCAGTACGTCCTTTGAACTGTAGGAGAAAACTGGAACACCCAGAGGAAACCAAAGGGAGTACAGGGAGAACATGCAGACTCCGTATAGACTGTGACTCAAGCTGACAATCAAACCTAGGTCCCTGATGCTGTGAGGCAGTAGTGCTAACCACTGTGTCACTTCTACTACTGATTGAAACATCTTCTCTACATTCACTCTATCCAGAATTTCCAGTATTCTGTAAGTTTCAATGAGATTTTCGCCCCCACCTTATCCTTCTAAACTCCATGAAGTAGTCTCCATTGCAGTGAAAATCCAAAAGGGCAAGAGCAAGGACGTTCTGCTAAACCTTTATAAAATATTGCTTTAGCTTCACCTGGTGTATTGTGACTAATTGTGGGCAGCGCACTTGAAGAAGGATGTCCATGCTCTATAAAGGAGTTACTGAAACATTATCCAAAATCAGGGACTTCAACCACATGATGAAAATGGGGATGTTTTCATAAAGATTAAAAGAAGATTTGATGGGCTTGTTCACAATTGTGAGTGGGGAAATTTAATGATAATCAAAGGAAGTTGATAGGTGATTGGCCAATGAACAAATGCAATGTGAGGAAACATTTATTTATGCTTGTGATCTAGAATAGATCACAAGGTGAGGAGAGGCTGAGGGATTTGAGGTTGTATTCGTTAGAAAGGAGGCGGCTAAGAGGGGACCTAATCGAAACATATAAGATGATTAGAGGTTTAGATAGGGTGGACAGTGATAGCCTTTTTCCTAGGATGGAAAAAGCTAGCACGAGGGGACACAGCTTTAAATTAAGGGGTGATAGTTATAGGACGGATATCAGAGGTAGGTTCTTTACCCAAAGGGTGGTTCGGGAGTGGAATGCCCTGCCTGCAGCAGTTGTAGATGCGCCAAGTTTGGTGGCGTTTAAGAGGTTAGTTGATAAGTATATGGAAGAGAAGGGAATGGTTTAGTTTGGAGGGGCATTGCTTTTTATATTGGTCTGCGCAACATCGAAGGCCGAAGGGCCTGTTCTGTGCTGTAATGTTCTATGTTCTATGTTCTATGTTCTATATGTTGTCTGAAGTGGTGATGGAAGAAAATTTTAATGGTGGATTTCAACAGGGAATTTGATAAGTAGTTGAAAGATAAATAATCAGGACTATGGGGAAAGATGAAAATGTGAGAGTACCTGGTTAAGTGTACCACAGAGAGGTCACAGGCATGATAGGCCAAATTATCTCCTCCTGGTAATAGCTGGCTTTAATAATTTTGCATCATGATATGTAGATCATCTTGCACACAAAGGTAAGTAAATTGGTTTAGTGAAAAAAGGTTGTAATATCACTATGAGACAGGATTTGTACGTTAATAGACATCCCATAGGTAAATACTTTGAGGTTATATTGCAGTTTAGGAATGCTAATGTGAGAAAAAATTGCTTATGTGTTCGTGTGTTATTTTATATATATATAGATGTCACGATGTAATAAAGATTTGCATTGAATTGTATATTTATTAAGTTGGATATTATTTGTAAAGTAAAGGATATTTGGTAGTACAGAATTTGCGTATGGTTGAGAAAAAATTGTCAAAACTTTTCATCTTGCACTCATTAGGAGGTTCTCAAAAATACCAATGTTAAGGAAAGCAATAACTTCATTCTGTATGAGAAGAGAGTGTCAATTGGTTGGCAAGTGGACTCTGATTGAGAGAGGTGTTGCCATAGGAATGCACTAGTTAATGGTGACTGACAGTTAACTATCAAGCATTGTTTAGAATTTAAACCAGGCAGCTTGAATCTGATTTGTCAAGGCATTGACCTGAGGAAAGAACCAATGAATGTCTATTTTTTATTTTACTTGGCTGAAACAGATGCAATGTGTGTACCTGTTCTTCATGTCTCCAAATAATGGGTCCTTGCATACTAATATGTAGTTTCCTTTATTAATATAAGTAACTTCCAACTCACTGCATAAAGAAGCGTTCTCTTACCTTACTTCTGATTCATTTATCCATCATGTATATATGCCATGTGATTATCAACTATGCCATGTTGCAAGCTGAGCTAAGTATCTGAAATTGGTTGTCAGCATAATTTTTAGCACGCAAAGGATTTTATGCAAATGTTGTCCAATTGCAGAATCATATCTAATGTTGGATATTGTATGTGAGCACGGGTTGGTTCGGGACAGTCTGTACCTTGACCATTGCAAACAGCAACAGGGACATGCTGTTTGATACTATCTGCCAGTATTTGGAATGTACAGTCTACATACCTGGCACCACACTAACAGTGAAATAGCGATCTTCATTGTTGCTCTGAGATATCCTGCCTTTTCAGGGTAATCTGAAGTAGATTGGGTGCTTTTCAGGGCCTAAATTGAAGCTCTTGGGCATGATATACAGCATAAAATAATTTAATCAGGGATAAAGTAGTCATTATCCCTCAAACTATCAGTAATGTAGCCTATTTCAGCTTCTAGTCTGCATCATAAGCAAATAGTTTTTGGCTCTATTTACGCTGTTGCTGCTAAGGCCAACCTTATAGCATGTGGAACTGTTTGAGCATGGACTGGCTGGGTACAATCTATACCTTGCCCATTGTGAACAGCAGCAGGAACATGCTGTTTGATACCTTCTGCCAGTATGTGGAATGTACGGCCTATGTACCTGACATTACACTGGCACTGAATTTCACTTACTACATTACTCGATTGTGAGAGGTAGAATGTCTTTTTGACTTGACTGGAGGATCCTATTAGTAGCAAATACCATTTGCATTGCAAGTACATAGTATCAGTGTGAAGCAGCTATCTTCACCATTGCTCAGAGATATCTTGCCTTCTCGGCATAATCTGAGATGGACTAGGTGCTTTCCAGGGACAAAATTGGTCTTGGGCCAATTTTGCATGATATACAGAACAAAATGATCTGATCAGGGACCAAGTAGTCATTATTCCTTAAGATATCAGCATTACAGCTATTTCAACACCAACTTTGCATTGTAAGCAAATGGTTTTTGGTCCTACTTATGACGTTGCTGCTAAGGCTAACCTTATAGTGTGTGGAACTGTAAGAATCCCAATGTCTGTGTTAACCTCTAGGGTAGTGCAGGTTAGAGAGATTAGTGGGTATAATATGTAGGGATATGGGGGTAGGGCTTGGGTGGAATTGTGTTCAGTGCAGACTTGATGGCCAAAGGGCCTCTTTCTGTACTGTAAGGTTCCATGTTTTAACTGCTGAAGATAGGCTTATGGTACACATTGCCCTGGCATATTGCTCAACTAGCATGTCAATTAACTGTCAGTCACCATTAACTGGTGCATTTTACATGACAAGCTCTACCAATTATAATCCACTTGTCAACAAATCAACACTTTTCTTCTCATATTGTATAAAGTTGTTGCTGTCTTGATGTTGATATTCTTGCAACTGTTTTGATGAGTGCAAGATGAAAAGCTTCAACAAAACATCTTTTTTCAGCAATGCTAATGAAAATTTATATGGAAAAAGGCAATGAATTAATAGTTTATTAAGGCATCTATTATAAAGAATTATAATAATAGAACAGCTATCGTCAAACAGGTAATAAGATGTTCCTACAAATTGCAAGACTTTAAATTATATTCAGTTTCTGGTATCTTTATGTAATTTAGGCACATTGAAGATCACAATAGATGCAAAAGATTTTTTCATCTAATAGAGATAGCAAATAAAACTATTACACCGAACTTTGTGAAAAATGTGATTGACAGTTATGCTAGGTGCATAATGGGCGACTGATCCACTGTTGCCTGTTTCACGGCTTTGTCAAAGTTGAACATTCCACCCAATACCATTTGGAAGCTGTTACTGTTGTCTGTGTACATCACATGTCCTACATCAAGATTCAAGTCATTCACTGGAGTCACTTTAAAAAGCACATGGCTGCTATATTTCTGTAACAAATAAACTCTGATTCTTTCATTAACCTCCCTTTGCACTCCTTACAAATAAGAAAATAACAACAAAAGTCAAGGACACCTCGGCACAGTGGTTAGCACTGCTTCCTTACAGTACTGGGGACCTGGGTTCGATTCCCAGCTAGGGTCACTGTCTGTTTGGAATTTGAATATTCTCCCCGTGTCTGTGTGGGTTTCCTCCCACAGTGCAAACATGTACATTAGTTGGATTGGCCATGATAAATTGCCCCTTAGTGTCAAAGAGGCCAGTTAGGATAAATGCATAAAGTTATGGGGATAGGGGTTGGGTGGGATTGTGGTCGATGCAGGCCGAATGGCCTTCTTCTATAGGGATTCTATGTCATCAAAATTCAACTTTCCGACAGTTCCAAATCTCCTATTATTACAATCAGTTACATCTTGAATCTCTCTTATTATGTTTGAGTTCATTAGTATTCTAAATATCATACTAATTATTATTCTAAATTCAAATCATAAATTCGAACCTTTTTGCATTTGCTTTAAAGTTATATTCAATTTATTGAATTGATGCATACTGTTGGGACTACCTAGTTGAATTTGAGGTAACTTATAGTAATATCTATGCCGCTTAATATTTCATACACGTGAGCGATGTTCCCCTAACTGTCCTATATATTGTAAAGCACAGTTTCTTAGATTATCCCAATTTACAGTTAAGCGCAATTTGGTTGCTCTTTCCTAATTGTGATACAGAGTATGATAATGAATAGCTGACATTTATCAAAGAATGGGAAGTGCAAGCAAAATTCTTCAGTTAATAGGAACACACAACTGAAAGAGTTTAATCTCAGATTAGTAGTATAATGAAAGTAAAAAGATTTTGGATTTAACATTGCGTATGCATGCTAGTGTTGCGTATAAGCAAGAAGCTGCGACAACACAAAGGAAAAACTGACATCCAAGTGCATCAATTCCTCATTAGCAACAAGTTTGTTCAAATTTCACTTTGACATTGTATAATCCTGTTTTACAGCCTCATAAACTGGGAGCTAACTCATTGTGAAAGTAATTGGCATATTGTTGGAAAAACATACCTTAATAATAAATACATTGTCCATAATGGTCAATAATTTAATAAAAGTTACTTATACTTAAGCTTTCCATTTCTTTATAATAATAATAGATTTGATTTAACTTTTGATAAATGTAATTTTAAATACAATTTTTTAAGTTTTTATTCAACTTTCAGATGTGGATGCAATCATAATCAAAAGGTGCATTGCAAAATATTATCTTCTGAGATAATCTGCTGTTAAGTTGCACCAGAACTGAAAACAGAAAGAACAACCCATAAACTGTTCTATGTGGCAATCCTTCATGTTCTATGTTTGGAATAAAGACCACAGAAATGCTTCAACTATTTTCAGAACAAACTAATTCTATCAGCAAAAGAATTCAATGACAATACAGTGGATCTGTTTTTCTCAATATACACATATTTTAATAAACTGTACTATTAAACTCATTCTTAAATGCTGTTTCATTCATTTTTTACCTGAACTATTTGTGAATCTGAGGACTACCATTTCAGTATACTATGCTTTGTTTATGTCATATCAGAGTTTAAAAATCTGGATAAATATTTCTTTTATGACACACTACAAAATACATTATAATATATTGTATCTGTTTCTCAAATTTGTATTAGACCTTATTTTACCTTGTTAAAATATACACAATGTATTTACCTATTTTTTTTCTGTCATAGGTACAAAGTAGAACAAAGGAAGAGATATGAAACTGGTATATATACCACATCATTTTAATCGCAGAGCAAGAAAAAAAACTCACAAAAAAAAGTAACTTACCAACAACAGAAATACATTTAAAATGTATGGAGGACAGTGTTACACCACCATGGCAGTAGTTGACTGTTGCTCAGACTATGTCCATGAAGTTTGTTTCTAAAAGTGCAGAGAACACATAGTACATTAAGTGGAAAAAGGACAGGAACAGGCATGTATCACAGTTTCATAATTCCATTGACACACTGCAATGCTGACAGGAACAGCCAAATTGGACTTTGAAAACCAGTTCAACCGCACAACTTCTCAAGTTTAAACCCATTCAATGCACAGCCAAATTTTTTGACCCTTGAGCTTTCTGTTTGCCTTTCCCATTTCTTTACTCACCAAAAAGTAAAAGCTAAAACGATCAACAGAAGATTGGAGTTTCTTTTCTTTCTCTTTCTCTCACTGTCTGTGGTAATCCCTGCCTATAATGTACACTGCTGCATTTCCCCGAACGTTCAGGAAACTGCTTATCAGCAGAGAGGTTCTTCTCACTGTTCTTTGCTGCTTCCTCCCACACCACCTACACACGGGCCTACGCACTTTCATCATCCTACTTCACTTACAAGCTGAAAAGGTGAAACAAAAGGTCGCATTAAATGTACGTGACAAAAAAAAATGGAAAATTGGTGACACAGCCTAATAAGTCTATTTTAAAACATTTTGAATGCCTATGTAAACCAGTTGCCAGATAAATTAGCTTTACAGATTTATTAGTAGAGCTCCTTAAACACACACTATATAATCCAAAGCCTCAGGTTATTTGGTTCTGAACCATTTAGTTTAAAATGTAAGATTTTTCTTCCAATTGTGCAAACATATAAATTTATTTATTGCAAAAATTTGCACTTACTTGCAATATTTCTGGTACTTCCAACATATCTCTGTTGTAGTCTAATCAATATGCAACATACAGTTAAAGAAGGATGAATAAATATTTGTTTAACTCATAATGACTCTTGTTTTTGAGGGGGGAATATATGAACCTGACATTGAAGTCTGCACTGCACTAAAAAATATTTTTATTGCAAAATCTTCCTTATTTTGTTACATCAATATGTACTTCATGTGATTAGGAATGAGGAAGTGAGTTTTAGTTTTATTTTGAAAGTAAACGTTTTTTTGTTTGACCACAGTGACCAAAATCATATTTGTCACCTTCCTATCAGCCCCATACCTTTATCCAGAGTGTGTATATTTTTTCCTTCCATTTCATTAACAGAATAAAAACACATAGCCACATTCTTACTATCTGAATCAGTGTAAGTCTTACTACGTTGTGTTATTGCTACTTGATAAACATTGTTGATTTCAAATGGAACAAAGGTCTAAGGCTTCTGAGACTTCAAAGTGTGTTAGAATGTAATTGCTAACACTTTAACCTGATATGATCATGACTTCAATACATTGTATTGATTTGGATCTGTCATAGCTAAGTAAACTAGGTATAACTAATGGAGCGATTAAATTGGCTCTCTGCCAATAAAGAGCACTTTTTAACTTTTTCACTTTTTAATTGTTGCCATGAGGTGATTAACTGCTTCCACTCATGTTGACATTGCTGCCTGGCTTCTCTGTTTCAGCTATCAGAGATGAGCTTTAGCAGATTTCTGGCCTGACCCTGAGGTGTAGCTTCATGCGAAAGTGAAACAAATTTCCCTGAGGACAAGGACAAAGAGGGAAAGAGGTAAGTTGTGCTGAAGAGGAAATGGAAGAAAGGCATAAGATGATGCACCCCAATTCAGCCCACATTCTGTTGGTCGATCATAGAATGATTAACAACTGGGTCACAAAAATATTTGTCTTCTGGACTAACCTTTTTGACAGTCATTTAATTAAGTTAACCATAAGTCTATTGGCTGCATATTATTATTATTATTCTGGGTTATCAATTGTCCAACGGGCACAAGTATCTTCCAAATCCAATAACACTAAAGATTAGTTACTCAGCTTTGAACATTTGACCAAATGCTTGATTCTCATTTGATGCTGAATATTCCTGTTTTTTTTCAACCAAACCATTTTAGCAACAAATCGCACTATCTTTTGAAGCTAACAGTTGCTTGTGGTAGTGTGCTTCTTGCTGCTACTCAATTGGCAGCCAGATCAATTGAATCAGCTCATTAATAATTCCTGGAGATGTAGGGGAATTCTTTTGTACTGAAGCAGAAAAATGCATTTTAAATATATCAAACTCTTGTATTTCATAATACTTGCCAAGTTAATCTTGATTAAGGCAAGGTCATTGTGTTATAAGATTATGAACAATTAGGATCTTTTATGAACTTGATCACAGTGAAGACAGAGGATTTGGTGGAAGTTTGTGTGAGAGTTAATGAATGAAGCAAGAACATTGAGGTAAAGTATCATTTGATTGGTTGAAATATGGCAGGAAATAGGTGAAAATCTAAAGCTTCTTGGTGCTGCAGAAGTTGTTAAAGTGTTGCGCATGTTGTAAGGAAGACTTTGGGTAGCATTTTCTGGCTGTGCTTGCCCCAAAGCCGGAAAATCCCACCCAGGGTCTACGGACCCTTTAATGGTCCATGTCCCAGACACTACAGTTCCTGCGGTAGGTTGGACAGTAAAATTACATCCTTCATATATTATACCAGGTTTAGAATTAATGTTTAAAACTGAATCCAATTGATGTCTTATGTGGAAATCTACTGACATAGAATCAAATATTAAAATGCTGTCACATCCAATTAAGCAGCTAAATACAGGGAGTGATTTCACAAATATCCCCATCTTCAATGACAGGGGTGCCCAATGCATCAGTGCAAAAAAGAAACTTGAATTATTTGCAATCATTTTCAGCCTGAAATACTGAGAAAATGTTTTAATTCGGCCTTCTCCAACATTATAGATACCGGTGATATGAAAAAAATGGCAGAAGGTACTGGAAGCAGCAAAGGTCCTGATAAACTCCTGGCTGATAATGCTGAAGATGAGCTCCAGAAATAACCAAGCCCCTAGCCAAGCTACAGTATATCTATAACACTGGCATCTTTCCAAGAACATAGAAGTTTCCCAGGTATGTCTTATCTACAAAATGCAAGACAAGTTCAATCCAGTCAAATACCGCTTCAACAACCTGCTCCCCATTATCAGCAAACTGATAGAAGGTAGTTTGGACTGGCAGATGGCATTTGCAATCACCTGCTCACCAAATTTCAGCATGGGTTCCACTAGGACCACTCAACTGCTGATTTGATTACAACTTGGTCCAAGTACAGCAGAAGGCCTACATTTAAGAGGCAAGGTGAGGGTGACTTCCATTGAACCACAGAATACCCGCAGTGCAGAAAGAGGCCACTCAATCCATTGAGTTTGCATCAACTCTCCAAGACAGCATCTTACTCAAGCCCCAACCATACCCTATCCCTGTAACCCTGAATATTTACCACGGCTAATCCACCTGACCTAGACATCTTGGGATAGTAAAGGACAATTTAGCATGTCCAATCCATGCCTGCACATCTTTGGAATGTGGGAAGAAACTGGAATACTTGAAGGAAACTCAAGCAGGCACTGGGAGAGTGTGCAAACTCTACACAGCAAACTCACTTAAAACTGGAGCCTAAGCCGGGTCCCTGGCGCTGTGAGGCAGAATTGCTAACTACTGAGCCACCCACTTGTCAAATGAAATACTAATGTCAAGGAGAGTCCAGTGTGGCATCAAAGAGCCCTTGCAAAGCAGGAGTCAATGAGAATGGGGGAAGATTCTTCTCTAGTTGGAATAGTACTCCTGTAAAGATCCTTTTACTCCACACAGACAGATCTTGGATGTCACTGATAACTTGGGTGTCTCTCTCCTGCAGGTGTTCAACTCACAGCCTGGAAATGTCACTCTGGGATAGTTTTGCAGGAGAGGGAGAAAGACTCATTGTTTATTCCTGACCAATGAACTCAGCTTATGACACACCAGTTGCTCTGGCTGCTACCT
This sequence comes from Sphyrna mokarran, assembly GCA_024679065.1. Lineage (NCBI taxonomy): Eukaryota > Metazoa > Chordata > Chondrichthyes > Carcharhiniformes > Carcharhinidae > Sphyrna > Sphyrna mokarran. The sequence continues at coordinate 29,829,697 of JAGIQG010000023.1, read as the reverse complement.
CCGACTGTGTGTTTCTCTTTCTTGTCGGTAGCAAAATACAACCCAGAAATGTCACATAGGTTCAGCTTCACAAGAAAAACAGACAGAGAGGGACCACTGTTTTTTCCTGACTAGTAGACTCCTTTGAGTGAGTAGTTTTGACATGTTCCATCCCTTTACAGTTCTGTATTCCAGAATTATCTTCTTGCTTTTTAGTGTTTCACCAAGATGGACGATGAGAGAGAGAGAGAGAGACTAGTCAAAGTTAATTTAAAATTAATTTATTCAAGAATAACTCCAACCAAACTCAGTCAATAAAACACAGACACTACAATACTATGCTGTGGAAAGAAAACTCTACTAGCACAATGTCAATTACATGATTTACATAATTTACACAAAAACAAGAAGAATCCTAGATCCCTCCTCAACCATTACTCAATTGGGGGATTTCTGAAGGCTGAGAGAATAGAACATAGAACATAGAACATAGAACATTACAGCACAGAACAGGCCCTTCGGCCTTCGATGTTGTGCCGACCAAAATAAAAAGCAATGCCCCTCCAAACTAAACCATTCCCTTCTCTTCCATATACTTATCAACTAACCTCTTAAACGCCACCAAACTTGGCGCATCTACAACAGCTGCAGGCAGGGCATTCCACTCCCTAATCACTCTTTGAGTAAAGAACCTACCTCTGATATCCGTCCTATAACTCATACCCCTTAATTTAAAGCTGTGTCCCCTCGTGCTAGCTTTCTCCATCCTAGGAAAAAGGCTATCACTGTCCACCCTATCTAAACCTCTAATCATCTTATATGCTTCAATAAGATCCCCTCTTAGCCGCCTCCTTTCTAACGAAAACAACCTCAAATCCTTCAACCTCTCTTCATAGGACCTGCCCTCCATACCAGGCAACATCCTGGTAAACCTCCTCTGTACCCTCTCCAATGCCTCCACATCTTTCTTATAATGTGGGGACCAGAACTGCACACAATACTCCAAGTGCGGCCGCACTAGAGTTTTGTACAGTTGCAACATGATGCTGCGGCTCCTAAATTCAATCCCCCTGCCAATAAAAGCTAAGACTCCATATGCCTTCTTAACAACTTTATCCACTTGACTGCCTACTTTCAGGGATCTATTGACACATACACCAAGATCCTTCTGTTCCTCAACACTATTAAGAGCCCTACCATTAGCCCTATACTCTACACATTTATTGTTCCTGCCAAAGTGCATTACCTCACACTTTTCCACATTAAACTCCATTTGCCACCTCTCGGCCCAGCTCGATTTCTGAAGGCTGAGAGAATATATTCATCATTCCTTGGATCATTTAAAAAATAAAAGTTCTTGCTGCTGGATCTTCTTGTTCTTTCCTCTGCCACAAAGTAGTTGTCTGTCTAGAAAGCTTAATTCATTCCTTTCCGATGTCACGCAACTAACTCTGTTCTTCACAGAAATCCTTGCCAAGTTAACTGCTGAAAGGTCAACTACCTCTTTCCTTGTGTGTCTTCCTGACCAGGGTTTGATATTTTCTAGATCCTTTAATCAAATTGGCTGACTCCTCCCATTGGTCAGTTGCAAAGTGCTTACAGCGTGTAACCGATTTAATCAGTTTCAATGACAAAGAGCCCAAATTGTTTTAGGAAGTATCTGACGGGCTGCTAAGTGTCCCAAGAATGGTTTTCTGGAACTGCTAAATGATTTCCCATTAGCAGAGTCATGATTCAATATAACTGGGTAGAACCTGTTACCATTTCCGTTGATTCTTCTGTAGTTGGTCAGGGGCTATCGACACCCCTCTACATAATCTTGTCAGATAGCTTTTCCACAACTCATGGCTCCCTTTGTTCACTCCTTGAATGGTTTGGTGGTGTTTCTGATATTCTGATGTCTGATTTGCAGCCATTTTGCTTGAATGTAACCTTTTAAATTAATACTGTCTTTAAAATGTCCGTTGTTCCATTTGAAATTGACCATGTTGTATCCTATGGAGTTCAATCAAATGATTGTACCCCTGGCAGAAAAGGAAAATGGCTGTGGTTGTTGGAGGACAATTTTCTTTGACCCAGAACATCACTGCAGAAGTTCTTCAGAGTAATCATGTACCCAGTTGCTTCATCAATAAACGTCCTCCATCACAAGCTTAGAAATGGGGATCTTCACTGATGATTCCATAGTTTTCAGTACCATACACTGTTCCTCAGATACTGAAGGGGTCTATGTCCAAAATTCAGCAAGATTTGGACAACATTTGTGCAGACAATAATTGATAAGTAACATTAATGCCACAAAAATATCAGACAAAGATCATTTCCAATAGATCCAGTTCCTCTTGATATTTAGCAGCAATATCATCACTGAATTTGCCACCATCAACATCCTTGGGGCTACAAATAACCAGAGAAGTAGCTGGGCTAGCTATAAAAATACTGTGGCCTACATTTTCATTACTCCAGGCCTTATTCAAAATAATGCCAGAACCCTAATGAGGAAATCCCTCATCCCATTTCTGACACCATTAGGAGAAAAGGTTTGGGATATCAACTTATCTGGTGAGAACCTGAACTCAAACAGATCCCATTTGTATTGGAGGAAGGGCCTTACTCTGCATTGTATTAGTTTTTTATTTTTATCTTACAGTGGATGTAAATGCTCATCAAAGACAGTCTTTGGAACTGTCAAGTTATTGAGTGCCCTGCTCCCTTAACATTTGAAAGAAAAACATGCCCATGTATCTGAATTGAAAGAAGTAGTGCACTCAGTTTCAATAGCTGTTTGCATGAGCTATATAATATTATTATGGCTGCTCAACCTATCATTATCACAGTGGGGATTGTTAAGGGATTAACATGTGGAGTAATGAAAACAAAATATGTTTTTATAAGGGATGAATAACTTCAGGAGGTTTGAATAGGCTTTTATTAATCAGAGTATTCTTTAGTAACGAAGGCTGTAACAGATACTTAAAACTTTATTTTATTTCATTATAGCACCTGAAGTCTACCCACGGTACATATTGGATAAGTTGGCATGGAAAGTTGGCACTAAGGGTTGGCATGTGTTCACACTAGGTTGGCATGGAAGCTATAAAAGGCTTTGGGACTGAGCAGATGATCATACATTGACATGGGGTGGCAATAAGTTGATGCAGGGACCATGGAGATAGATAGGGGTCTGTATAGCATGGGTTGGCACAAAGTTGACAGAAAGGCTAAAGGGCATGCAGAAGGGCATGTCAGGATTAGCACAACTAAAAATGAGATGTCAACCTGGTGAAGCTAAAACACAGGTCTGTTTGCATTCAAACAACAGAAGCAACATCAGATAGAAAGAGTCATGAGATCCCACAATGAACTGAGCAGATCTAAGTTCTGCAGTCCTTCTATGTACAATTGTGAATAGTGATTGGCTATTAAACAACTAACCGGAGAGGGAGCTCCTCAGTGATAATGGGGGAGCTAGCACATCAATTCAAAAGACAAAGCTAAAGCATTTGCAACCACCTTCAGCCAAAAGTACTAAGTGTATAAACCATGTCAGCCTCCTCTTGAGACCTCCACTCTGTAAATGCCAGACTGAATTCAGTTTACTCCACATGATATCAAGATCCTTGAAGTATTAGATATTGCAAAGTCTATGGGCCTGATAGAAGTCTGACAATAGTTCCGGACTCTAAAACAAGCTGTGGCCCTAGCCAAGCTTCTCCAATACAGCTACAACACTGGGTCTACCCAGCAATGTGGAACATTGCCCAGTTATATCCTGTCCACAAACATAGGATAAATTCAACCTAACCAATTACTGCCCCATCAGTCTAATCTTAATTATCATCAAATAATGGAAGGTCTCATCGAACAATGTCATTTAGTGGTCCTCGCTTAGCAATAACCTGCTCACTGATGGTCAGTTTGGGTTTCACTTTGTCAACACAAAAATTGGCCGGGTGGTCAACAGTGAAGCAGAGTGACTTGGGCCACAAGAAGATATAGATGAAACTGTCTAATGGGCAGATAAGTGGCAGATAGAATTTAATTCTGAAAAATATGAGTTGATACTTTGGAAGGAGTAATTTGACAAAGAGGTATTCAATGAACAGCATGACGCTAGGAAGTTATGTGGAGCAAAGGGACCTTGGCGTGTTTGTCCACAGATCTCTGAAGGTGGAATGGCAAATAATTTTGGAATTTTATAGAACTTTGAGAGGCCCAGCTGGAGTATTGTATGCAGGAAGAATGTGACTGCACTGAAGTGGATGCAGAGGAGATTCATCAGAATACTATCTGGGATGGATTATTTAAGTTACGAAGTGAGGTTGTGTAGGGTTGGGTTGTTTTCTCTGGAGCAGAGAAGACTGAGGGGTGACTTAATCGAGGTGTAAAAGATTATGAGGGATATGGATAGAGTGGATATGGAATAGCTGTTCCCCTTAGTTGAAGGGTCAGTCATGAGGGGACATAGCGTCAAGGTGAGGAGTAGGAGATTTGAGGAGAATGTGAGGAAAATGTTTTTTATCCAGAGGATGGTGATAGCCTGGAATGCCTGGGTGTGTGGGAGAAGTGGGTTGCTTCACATCCTTTAAAAAGTACCTGGATGAGCTCTTGAAAAGCCATAACGTTTAAGGTGATGTGCCAAGTAAATGGGACTAGGTGGGAGCTCAGGTGTTTCTCGTGTGCTGGTGCAAACTCAATGGGCCAAAAGGTCTTTTCTGCACTGTATGATTCCATGATTCTAACTCATCTCCTGAATTTATTATTGTTTGGCTCAAACATGACAAAATTCTGAATTCAGGAAGTTTGGTGAGAGTGACTGCCCTTGATATCAAGGCAGCATTTGACTGAGAATGGCATCAAGGAGCCCAAGCAAAACTGAAGTCAATGGAAGCAGGTGGAAAAATCTTTACCGACTGCAACCATACTTGGCAAAGGAATGTGTCTGTAGTTGTTGGAGGTCAAGCATCTCAGTCCCAGGACATCACTGCAGGTATGTCACAAGCCCAACCAAATTCAAATGTTTGCAATGATCTTCTCCATCATAAGATCAGAATTGGGGTCATGTTAGTTAATTATTGCACAAGTTCAACCCCATTTGTGACTCCTCAGACACTAAAGCAGTCCATGCAGCATGTTCTGAACAGTATTTGACTTGGCCTGATAAGTATCAAGTAATGTTCAAACCACACAATTATGAATCAATAACCATCTGCAATAAGAGAGAATCTAACCATCTGACCTTGAAATTTAATGTCATTATTACCATTGACTCTCACATTACAAACATCCTGGAGGCTACCATAGACAAGAAACTGACTGGATCAGCTAAATAAATACCATGGCTGCTAGAGCAGGTCAGAGGCTGAGAACTTTGTAGTGAATAACTCAAATCCTGACTTCCTTAAGCCTATCAATGTTCAGAGACTTTTCTTGGGTGGATGAAGCTGTTACTAGGTGGCATAACTATAATGTTCATGGTGGAAGATATTGGAGGGATGTCTGAGATAGATTCTTACTTAGAGAGTGGTTAAATGTGGAATGCACTGCCTGCTGTGATAGTGAGTCGGACACTTTAGGAATTTTCAAGCGGTTATTGGATAGGCACATGGAACACACCAGAATGATAGGGAGTGGGATAGCTTGATCTTGGGTTTGGACATGGCTCGGCACAACATCAAAGGCTGAAGGGCCTGTACTGTGCTACCAACTGTCTATAGGGCAAAGTCAAGAGTGTGATGGAATACTCTCCATTTAGCTGGATGATACAATTCCAACAATGCTTAAGAGCTCAACAGAATACTGGACAAAGTAGCTCACTTGACTGGCATTCTTTCAACCAAGTTCAACATTCAATTCTTCAAACACTGATGCACAGTAGCACCATTGTGTACTATATACAAGATGTACTGCAGCAATTCACCAAGTCCTTTATATCAACACCTCCAAAACCCACAACCTCTACCATCTCGAGAAAGACCAGGACAGCAGATATATGGGAACATCACACCTGCAAGTTCCCCTCCTAGACACATGCCATCCTGATTTCAATCTATATTGCCATTCCTTCATTTTCACTGGGTAAAACTCCTGAAATGTCCTCCTTAATAGCACTGTGAGTGTGCCTATACCACATGGTTTGCACCAGTTTAAGAAGGCAGGTCACCACCACCAATTGTGGATGAACAATAAATATGACATCTATATCCTGTGAAGGAATACTTTTCAAAAAGGAGGCCACGGGAATGCATGGAGGGGAAAACATTGAAATGTTATGTATGAGGAGTTATTGGGAATGGATGGTGGGGCATGATTTGGCTTGCATTGAGTTTTGGAGTGGGTAATGGTGTGATAAGGTGTGAAGTGTGAAGACTGGAGTGTCAAATGTTCCAGAACAAAACTGAGTCAAACCCCAGAGCACTGAGGTAAAACTTTTAATCAATTTTTCTTCGTGCTTCGAAGTACTATGCAGATTCCTGAATCTCCAAGATCTGTCCACTGTAGAACTCAACTAAAGTTCTGGGGTCCTGGGTTTGAATCCTGCCAAGTAGGTGGTGGAATTTCAATTCAATAAATAATTCTGGATTTAAGAATCTATTCATGGCCATGAAACCATTGCAGATTCTCAAAAATATCCATCTGGTTCTCAAAGATGTTGCAGGTTAGGTTGATTGGCCATGCTAAAAATTGACCCTTAGAGTCCTGAGATGTGTAGGTTACAAGGATTAGCGAGTAAAATATGTAGGGATGGGGGGATTGTAGTCAGTGCAGACTCGATGGGCCAAAGAGCCTCTTTCTGCACTGTAGGGTTCTACGATTCTATGAAAATGTCCTTTAGGAAAGGAAATCTACTGTCCTTACCTGACCTGGCTTATATGTGACTCCAGAGCTACAGCAATGTGATTGGCTCTCAAACTGCCTTCTGAAATGGCTTAGGAAGCCATTCAATTCAAGAGCAACTAGGAAGGGACAGTGAATGCTGGCCAGCCAACCACCCCAATGTCCTACAAATGAATTTTTAAAAAAGGCACAAGTCGGGAGTGTGATAGAATTCTCCCCATTTGCCTGGAAGAGTAGAACTTCAACAACACACAATATGCTTGATGCTATCCATGCCAAAGCTTGATTCACACTCTATCCAGCATTTTAAACCTTCGCTCAATCCTACTACCAATACACTGTAGTAACAGTTCTACATACAAGATGCACTGCAGAAATTCATGAAGGCCTCTTTGATAGCACCCTCCCAATCTCCATCCTGTGCCATCTTGAAGACAAGGGCGGCAGATGCATGAAAACACAGCAAGTTCCTTTCCCAAGTTGCACACCATCCTGACTTGGGACTGCATCACCATTCCTTTACTGTCACTGGCTCAAAATCCTGAACTCTCTTTCTAACAGCACTATGGATGTACCTGCACCACATGTATTACAGTGGTTCTAGAAGGCAGCTCACTACCACATTCTCAAGGGCAATTAGGGATGCTGGCCTTTCCAGCAATGCTCATGGCTGATGAACAAATAAAAAAATTACAAATAAAGCAACACACATTAAGCACTTCCACTGCAGGAAGGCACAGGTGCTTCAATACATTGAGGCACACTTGTCATGAATAGGTCAGAGTTCTCCAAGTTACTTGCTTGAAGTCAGCTAATGATGGGACTGAATTGAAATTTCGCCACTTGGAGACAGAGGACCGGTGGGCTAAAATATACAAATATTGTGTTTATATATTTCATGGAGAAACATTTTTTTTTATGGGGTGGTGGTGTGAGGTTTATGCTGGTGAATCATGCAACACATTCCCACGACCTTGTTGGTTTTACAAATAATATATTATATGGGGTGAAAATTCATCAACATCCCGCCACAATCCGAACCAGTAAGAATAGAGTTTATGATAGTTTATCTGTGTTATGTCATTATGAAGGCCAAAGTATTCTGTCAAAAATTTATGGTGACATTAAAGATCTATTTCTGTCCTCAATTTTCCAACATTGCTGGGAAGGATTCCTTAATTTGATGGAATACATTCTATCACAGTTTCTCCAATTTGTATTTAAACAGAAATGATTCTGGTCAGCATTGTTTGCACTACTTGTGTAAATTATTTTTTGACAACTATTCTAATCAGTTTAAGCTTCACCTTTTAGTATAGTCAGTTAATGGGTGGCACAGAGGTATAGTGGCTCACACTGCTGCCAAGGGCCAGGGTTCAATTCCTGACTTAAGTCACTGTCTGTGTGGAGTCTGTACATTTAATGTGTCTGCATGGGTTTCCTTCAGATGGTCTGGTTTCCTCCCACAGTCTGTAAGACATGCTGATTAGGTGCACTGACACTAACAGGCACTGGAGTGTGGGTCTAGAGGAATTTCATTTCAGTGTTAATATAAGCCTTACTTGTGACTAATAAATAAATTTTAAACTTTTTTTACTATCTTGGCTTCATTTTGAAGAAATAAAGGAATGGGACATAATCTCACGCTGTCTGCCAAGGCTGCATTAAACCCAAGCCTGTCTAATATCAAGACAACCAGTGTTACATAAAACATATTCAGTGGAGAAATAACTTCAAAAGGTCACAGTGTAGGGCTGAAATCAATCCAAATAAACGCAGACCAGCTTGTAGTGAATTGGTGAGAAAATCACTTGTTATTGTTTATTTTGGACATAAAAATGAACTCCTGCTGCATTGGGACTTTTTTTTTACTGTATTTTAATTAAGCAGTATTTTTTAAAAAAATAACAAATACTTAAGATGATTTTGCCTATCAATTCAATGACAATTCAAGTGACTCAGAGGGTAAAGTTGGATATGAAACCAGTGACATTCCTAAGTGACAGTGACTGCAAATTGATGATGTCACACCAACCCATTACAAGTTTGTAAATTTAGAAAGGTAAAGCTAAGGTAACTGAGGAACTGTTTAACAAATTAACTTACTCAAGAAGAACTGTAGTAGAGGGCAGCCCAAGTTCCTTTAAGGATATCTGAGCCTACGGTACAAGTCCATACCAATAACAAATAAATACAAATGAAGTAAATATGATCCTTATTTATTGATTGAGAAATATTGACAAAAGTTGAGCAAGAACAGAAAATGCTCCTAAGCCTATTTATAGGGGAAGGGGGAAGTGGGAGGAGGGAGTGAAGTGAGGGAGAACAATAGGAAAAGTGGATAGAAATGTGAAAAACACTATTTTTAGAATATCATGGTTAAAGTCAGAAGACCAGAAGACGAATTAGTGGACAATTTAGTTTCAGTGTTCCATTGATAGCAAATTTGCCATCATTATATCTGTTTCTTATTCAATTCTACTTAGAGTGCCACCTCAGGAAAATAGAACAAAGCTGTTGGATGATTTCTGAAAGGAAGTGCTCTGAGTTCTTTATGCAAATTGCAAACAAATAGATGGCCTCAAAAATATTGAAAGAAACAGCCAGCTGGCCTCCTGTAAGGAGTTATCCTATGTTTATTGGATCTGGAATCCTTGCCTGACTTTGAAACATTGGGTGCGTGCAAAAGCCCGTCAATGCAAACTAGTTGTTCTCACAAGCAATCTGTTTGATATGCAGCTTAGATGTCAGAAGATAACAAAAAAAAACTATCAGAAGTCAGCAATTTATACTCTCTCTGTGGAAGTTAAAGTTGATTAAAAATACATTTACCTGTCTGGTTTGAAAATACTGCCTTAATCTGAAGTGGCAAAAAGTCTTTGTGAAGAAGCAGAAATGCTGCCAGCATTTACAATTGTGCAGTTCCCTTCCTTCGTCATGATATTTGATATATCTGGTCTTAATATTTTAGTGCCTCATTGAAGTACAGCAAAGTTTTTTCCAGCTCTTAGCTGGTATGGAAGTGCAGGTGAGCACCAGGGTTGAAGGAGGGAAGATGGAGAAAGGGATGAGTGGGGCTTCTACACAAAGCATGTCCTACTTCTTGCCCATTGCCCCACCACCTCCATTTCTATTGGTTGATATGAGGTGCAAAATTGTTACATGGGCAGCATTGTAGCTCAGTTGTTAGCACTGCTGCTGCACAGCGCCAAGGACCGGGTTCGATGTGAAGTTTACACATTCTCCTCGTAGCTGCATGGGTTGCTCCGCTTTCCTCCCACATTCTGAAAGATGTGCTGGTTAGGTGTATTGACTGGAACAGGTGCCAGATTGCGGCGACTAGGAGACTTTCACAGTAACGTCATTACAGTGTTAATGTAAGCCTTACTTGTACTAATAAACAAATAAACTAAAAACTACATTTGTGTGATCAATAACTTCCTGGTTATCTGAAAAGCCAGCTAGGCAGAGTGGCAAAACCAAGTGCCTACCCATTCTGATTGACCTCCTTGTTGAGAAGTGTTCACAAGTTTTGGCTTTGGCAAACATAGCATGTGGGATATATTTGTAGGCAACAGATTGTGAGAATCATCTGTAAATTCCTGGAGGGAGCCAGAAGGGAGAAAATTAATTATGGTGGTGACTTTGATAGCCACTGGCAATGTGTGCCTCCCTAGTCCAGATGGCATGATGTCTATTTCCAGGAAGTTGCAAATATCAGCAACCACTGAACATAACACCCTGAGCCTCCTGATTCACTGATGCTTGGATTTGCTAAGAAGCTGATCATTTGCCAATAACTCTTCTGCTACAGACATCACCTTCTACAAGTTAGACCTGTGTCTTCAATCCTTATTGTTTGTGAGCTGATAGGTGTTTCGGAGTAGGCTGAAACTGCTCCTATTAAACTGCTCTTACTGCTGGCACTATTCCTGTTACTATTCTTCCTGTTGCATACCTGATATTCCAGGTAAAACTACATAAGCAGTTTTCCTGGTGAACTGAAGGATGACATCTGGGAAGCGGAGAGCAAAGGAATCAAGCTTCAAACTAATTGAAATGATGTCCAATGCACTAAAAGCATTCTCAGAACATGTGCTCTGAGCAAAAAGCTTTCACTTAAGTAAAAACGCAGGTGGAGGATCTCAGTATTCAAAGGATTTTTGCATGACATTTCTTAATCCCATTGTCCTCTTGCCTTGATTTCCTTGACAATTTCCTCAAAAGCCTCAAAACCCATGCGCACAGTCAGGTTCCAAAATCCCAGTTAAAATAACTGACCACGAGATCTTTGGATAACTATCAACCCATCTCTCCCGTAGCACTAAGACTGACAGCAGAAATTGACAGACTGTCAAGTTCATCCTTTTTAAGGAGCTGCCCAGTCACAAGCCCAATGACATTCTCAGGTTAAAACTTCTCCCTTAAATGTCAAATACAGATGAAACTACTCAGGAGAACTTACTGGACAATGCAATGTACACAAATACCTATGTATAATGACATATACTTCTACACCACAGTCTTATTTTGGCAAGATTTAATTTATTTACTCTACTTACAATGAGACATACTCTGCAGACTGTACCCTATAAAATGTTCTGTCACATATATAGCGTACAGAAGACATGTGATGTTTATACAGCTGCTTTCCCAATTGCTGGAAAAATGAACAACTCCTATCAATTACACAGCTTGCCTTGCTCTCACATATCAGCTCCTTTCCTATGGTGGGGCAGCTATTTATGCAGCAATGCATAGCATCCCAATACAGCACTCAGCACCGGAGGCATTTCTCTTCTATGTCCAAGTTACTTTTGCATTAAAGCAATGCATACCTGAAATAGTACTGAATAGCAGAAGACCACACCCAACTTGTGGATCCAGACCTGCTGAGTAGCTTTAGCAATTTGCAGTCTTGCAAAACTCGGTGTTATGAAGCCTCCAAAGTAAGACCTTTTACTCTGTTGCCAGTTTCCCAGGCTGCATTTTATGTAACTACAGAATGAATGCATCTCTGAAATTCATATAGGAGATGAGTGAAATTCAATTTACTTCCAGGTCACACAAATGAAAATCAAGAATTGTTATTGTATATTTGTATATTTTTTTTCTAATTTTAGTACATTTTATCCTACTAGCTGGAAGCATAAGAAGCTCTCACTGGCATGTGATGCAGCTTTGGCCAGAATTCTCTGATGTCATACATCCTGCCAACGCTGTAGCGAGAATGGAGAATTTGGCTTCAGCCACATCTCCATTCACAGCAGCAGGACTGGAGAATCCTAGCCATGGATGAGGTCAGAAAATTCTGGCCATTGTCTCATAATTTCAGCTGGAATTATGTACTCACCTATATAGAGGTCACAGTATCGCATTGTGAGACAAAGCAAGGCCACTATTATGTCGTAGATCAGTTTTTTTGGAAACACCCAAGACATTGTGGGAGGCTAGGGAGGAAATTGCTAGCAGAGATATTCGCTAGGTATACATGAGGAGGTAGTAAATTCGACTAGACACTGACTCAATGGAAGAAGCCAGAGACTGGTTGTGGAGGATTGCTTCTCTAATTGGAGGCATGTGACAAGTGGTGTACTGCAAGGATCAGTGTTGGATCCATTGTTATTTAATATCTATATCAATGATCTGAATGATAATGTGGTAAATTGGATCAGCAAATTTGTTGATGATATAAAGATTGGAGGTGTAGTGGACAGTGAGGAAGGTTTTCAAAGTTTGCAGAGGGTTTTGGACCAACTAGAAAAACGGACTGAAAAATGGCAAACAGAATTTAATCCAGACAGATGTGAGGTATTGCACTTTGGAAGGACAAACTAAAGTACAGGGTAAATGGTAGGACTCTGAAGAGTGCAGTTGAACAGAGGGATCTGGGAATACTGGTACAGAATTCACTAAAAATGGCATCACAGGTGGATAGAGTCAGCAAGAATGCTTTTGCAACATTGGCCTTTATAAATCGGAATATTGAGAATAAAAGTTGGAGTGTTATGGTAAGGTTGTATAAGTCATTGGTGAGGCCGAATTTAGAGTATTGTGTACAGTTTGGTCATCTAGTTATACGAAGGATGTAAAAAAGGTTGAAAGAGTGCAGAGAAGGTTCACAAGGATGTTGCCAAGACTTGGGAAGCTGAATTACAGAGAGAGATTGAATAGGTTAGGACTTTATTCCCTACAGCATAGAAGAACAAGGGGAGATTCAATAGAGGTGTACAAGATTTTGATGGGTATAGATAGAGTTTGGCAGGAACAATAAATGTGTTGAGTATAGGGCTAATGGTAGGGCTCTTAATAGTGTTGAGGAACAGAAGGATCTTGGTGTATGTGTCAATAGATCCCTGAAAGTAGGCAGTCAAGTGGATAAAGTTGTTAAGAAGGCATATGGAGTCTTAGCTTTTATTGGTAGGGGGATTGAATTTAGGAGCCGCAGCATCATGTTGCAACTGTACAAAACTCTAGTGCGGCCGCACTTGGAGTATTGTGTGCAGTTCTGGTCCCCACATTATAAGAAAGATGTGGAGGCATTGGAGAGGGTACAGAGGAGGTTTACCAGGATGTTGCCTGGTATGGAGGGCAGGTCTTATGAAGAGAGGCTGAGGGATTTGAGGTTGTTTTCGTTAGAAAGGAGGCGGCTAAGAGGGGACCTTATTGAAACATATAAGATGATTAGAGGTTTAGATAGGGTGGACAGTGATAGCCTTTTTCCTAGGATGGAGAAAGCTAGCACGAGGGGACACAGCTTTAAATTAAGGGGTATGAGTTATAGGACGGATATCAGAGGTAGGTTCTTTACTCAAAGAGTGATTAGGGAGTGGAATGCCCTGCCTGCAGCTGTTGTAGATGCGCCAAGTTTGGTGGCGTTTAAGAGGTTAATTGATAAGTATATGGAAGAGAAGGGAATGGTTTAGTTTGGAAGGGCATTGCTTTTTATTTTGGTCAGCACAACATCGAAGGCCGAAGGGCCTGTTCTGTGCTGTATTGTTCTATGTTCTATGTTCTATGTTCTATGAATGCAAGCAGGTTTTTTCTGCTGAGGCGAGAGGAGAAAAAAAACAGAGGGCATAAGCTAAGGGTGAAAGGAGAAATGTTTAAAGGGAATGTTAGGGGGGCATTCTTCATGCAGACAGTGGTGGGAGTGTGGAATGAGCTGCCAAATGAAGTGGTAAATGCGGAGTCACTTATAACGTTTAAGAAAAACTTGGACAGGATCATGAATGAGAGGGATGTGGAGGGATATGGTCCAAGTGCAAATCAGTGGGACTAGGCAAAAAATGGTTCCGCACAGACAAGAAGGCCAAAAGGCCTATTTCTGAGCTGTAATTTTCTATACTTCTATGGCTCTATATTTGTCATATCAGTAGTCACAGATGAGGTGCCTGAAGATTGGGGGATGGCAAATGTTGTGCCTTTGTTTAAAAAGGCTGCAGGGAAAAGCCAGTGAGCCTCACAGCTGTGGTTGGTACGTTGTTGGAAGGTGTTTTGAGAGACAGGATCTACAGGCATTTAGAGACGCAAGGACTGACTAGGGACAGTCGGCATGGCTTTGTGGGCGGAAAATCATGTCTCACAAATTTGACTGAGTTTTTTGAAGGAATAATCAAAAAAATAGATGAGGGCAGTGTAGTTGATATTGTCTACATAGACTTTAGCAAGGCCTTTGACAAGGTACTGCATAGTAGGTTGTTGCATAAGGTTAAATCTCACGGGAACCAGGGTGAGGTAGCCAAAGGGTACAAAATTGGCTTGCTGACAAAAGCCAGAGAGTGGTTGTAGAGAGTTGTTTTTAAAATTGGAGGCCTGTGACCAGCAGTGTGCCTCAGGAATCAGTATTGGGTCCACTGTTATTTGTTATTTATGTTAGTGATTTGGATGAAAAATATAGGAGACCTGGTTTGTGATTTTGCAGATAACACAAGATTAGTGGCATAATAGACAATAAAGGAAGTTTTCTCGGATTGTAATTAGATCTTGCTCAATTAAGCAAATGGGCTGACGAATGGCAGATGGAGTTTAATTTAGATAAATGTGAGGTGGTGCATTTTGGTAGATTAGACTAGGACAGGACTTATTCAATTAATGGTAGGGAATTGGGGAGAGTGAAGGAGCAAAGAGATCGAGGGGTACATGTTCATATTTCCTTGAAAGTGGAGTGGCAGGTAGACAGAATTGTGAAAAGGCATGCTTGGTTTCATTGGTCAGGACATTGAATATAGGAGTTGGGACGTCTTGTTGACATTGTACAAGGCATTGGTAAGGCCACACTTGGAACTCTATGTACAGTTCTGATCACTCTATAATAGAAAATATATTACTAAACTAGAAAGAGTGCAGAAAAGATTTACTCGGATGCTACAAGGACTACTTGGTTTGAGTTATAAGGAGAGGCTGGATAGACTGGGACATTTTCCTCTGGAGCGTAGAAGGCTGAGGGGTGAGCTTATATAGGTCTATAACATAATGAGGGGCACAGATCAGCTATATCTTTTCCCAAAGAGAGCGGAGTCTAAAACTAGAGAGCGTAGGTTTAAGGTAAGTGAGGAGAGATACAAAAGTGTCCACAGGGGCAATTCTTTCACACAGAGGATGGTAAGTGTCTGGAATACGCTGCCAGAGATAGTAGTAGAGCAGATACAATTTTGTCTTTTTAAAAGCATTTAGACAGTTACATGGGTATGATGGGTATAGAAGGATATGGCCACATGCGGGCAATTGGGACTAGCTTAATGGTTTTAAAAAAAGGGTGCCATGGACAAGTTGGGCTAAAAGATTATAGCAGTGAATCGGGGTGAAAAGTCAAATTTTGCTACTTGGCTTGACTTGGCTTATTCAGATTCACTGTGGTTTTGTTATGTTTAGGCAATATCGGATATCACTCAAGCATAGAGCATATGACTTTGAAATGGCTCCAAAGAGTGTTTTTCACCATATTTCTACATTCTGTTCCAGTTGAAGGAACAGCTTAGCTGAAATTGTGGAGCCATTGTGTGATCAACAGCAGAATCCAACGTTCAGTGGAACAAGTGAGATATTGCATGTTGAAACAAGAAACAAGATTTATTTTACCAATCTCTCTTGTTAAGAGTTTTCCTGTTAATGTATCCAAAAGACAATTCTCCTTAGATGATTAGTCATTTCTTCCAGAGTAGAATTCTACCATACTGAAGAGATCAAACAGCATACAGTGCCCTCTACAGGTATATAGTTCATCACACTTCAATGCTTTGAGCACTATTCTGGAATTACAGAAAGCAAATACTGAATTTACAAAATGCAGGATAATTTAATGCGGCAGTTACTGACACAGAGACTACATAGTGTTTCACGAGGAATAAAATGGATACCTACAAGCATCCAATGCGGCAGGCAGGGCAAGCCCACTCAATATGTGCCAGAAGGGCACCACTATATTGGTGAAGGCAGAGAAGATAGCGTGCAAGGTCAGTACCTAAAACAGACATTTGTATCTACAGGAACGCGTAAAGCCAGCTCAGCACCTTCTTTGTAAAAATGGAACCACCCCAGGTGCAACCCAGCAAGCATTATCCAGGAAAAGCAGGTCCACATGCAACTCGTGCTGATCCCCACAGGGACCATTAAAGGTAAACCCATAATGAAAGCAGAAAATGCCAGATAAGCTCAGCAGGTCTGGCAGCATCTGAGGAGGATTTTGTAGAAGGGTCAATGAACTCAAAATATTAACTTTTTTTTTCTCTCCATAGATGCTGCCACACCTGATGAATCTATCCAGATGGCAACACGGTGGCACAGTGATAGCACTGCTGCCTCATATCACCAGAGACCTGGGCTAAATTTCAGTGACTGCCTGTGTTGAGTTTGCACATTCTTCCAGTGTCTATGTGGGTTTATGTGTTCTGTTTCCCCCCACAGAGCAAAAATGTATAGGTGACATGCTAAATTGTCCCTTAATGTCCCAAGATGTGTGTATTATAACTGTTAGTAGGGTAAATACATGGAGTTATGGGGATGAGGCCTAGGTAGCATTGCTCTTGGAGAGTCAGTGCAGACTCAATGGGCCAAATATCCTCTTTCATACGATGATTTTCTATTTTGATTTTAGATTTCCAGAATCTGCGTTATTTTTCTTAAAGTTAGACCCATCACTGACTAGGAGCCAGTATTCTGGATTTACTATTATCTGTGACAGAAAATTTCACTTCCAACCTATCTCTCCCCTATTTGTTTCGCTGCAAGAGCAAAAACAAAATGGTGAAATAAGAATATTGGTTTGAACTGTTTTTTTCCTCTTGATGGGCAACTTTCAAAGTTCAATTTAAAAACTGTTCTGTACCAGATCAGAAACCCCAATGAATGTTATGAAGCCGATTCAATTCCAACAGTTTTTTTTTATTTTGACATCATTGTGAAGATAAGGTGTTTCACTCCAGGTATGATTCTATTTTCACACTGAGAGCTTCTATCAAACAAACTTCATTTAACAATAAAGCTTATGCCATTTTCCTCAGACTTAAAATCCTCCTCAAATCAGTTAACAAACAACATAGGCTTACATGCTGGTACATGGAGTGTCTGTCTTCAAGCCTCCAGAATCTCTTTGGAGAGAGAAAACTATTTCTCTGAGCAGATCCCAAATAGCAGACCCCGAGAGAGAGAAAATAAGAGAGATGCTTCTTACTTCTTACAGAACCGAGCAAAAGCATGCTGTTTTTACCTGTAAGCTTAATTTCTCCTATTAGCATATGACTCTGTAACTTGTCAATCAGCCTAATCAAACCCTGTTCTGAAACACCAGGGAAAAATGCAAAAGTAAACAAAAATGCATTAACTCAGATGAAAACAAACACTCCATTATCTAAAACCAATCATTCTGCTGCATCCTTACTATGTGAGCTGCTTGGTGTAGACAAATTGGTACCCTGTAAAGAGAACTGAATTTTAAACATACTCCTTACAAGAAGCATGACACTAATACATTTCTTAAAGGTACTGTATCAAGACAAAACCAGTGAGAAGAAATAACAGTTTGACTTTTTGTCTTTCTCCCTTTCTCCAATCTCTTTTCATCTATAATCTGGAATCTTCTGATGCCCTATGTCATCTTAAAAGTTTCCAATTTTCTGTCCATGACTATCTTGTTTTCATTATGGATATCCAACACCACGACACCTTTACCTTCCACCAGGACAGTCTGAGAGCTTTTCATTTCTTCCCTGAATGGAGATCTAATCTGTCCCTATTCACCACTAACTTTCACTGTCTGGCTGAGCTTGTTCACGCATTGAACAACTTCTCTTTAAATTCTACTCACTTTCTTCAAATAAAAGATGTTGCTATGGTTCCAAGGTTAAGTTATTCAGAACTGCCTTTTTGTGTGCTATATGGAACACTTCTTCCGGTCCTACTTGGGTCACTTCCTTCTACTTTTCCAACACATTCATGATTGTATCAGTGCCATTCCCAGTTCTTGTTGAAACTGGAAAATTGAATCAACTTTGCTTCTAATTTATATCCTTCTTTCATCGATGCATGGTCTATCTCTGACCTTTCCTTTCACTTCCTTGACATCCATTTTTTTTTATGGGGATACACCATTACCCAATAGCCAATATAAACCCACTAAGGCCCATAACTACCTTGACTGATCTTCCTCGTATATTGTTTCATGTAAAGACTCTATTCCAGATTTTTCCAGTTTCTCTGTCTCCGACATATAAGTTCTGATGACACAAACATCATATGCTGCTTCCTATATGAATCCTCAAATGAGATTTCAATCATGAAACTTGACCATCCCTGTTCTGTTCTCATGCTTCTTATTTTACCCCTTCCCCTTCCTCTCAGAATCACTAAAGTGTTCCTTTGTCCTTATCTTCCACCACATAAGCATCAATAGATCATCTCCTTGCCTCCAATGTAATTCCACCACAAATAATCTTTGCCTCCTCTCCACTCTGTGTATTCTGAACAGATTTTTTACCACATGATACCCTAGCTCACTCCTCAGTCAGCCTCAACACCCTTTTCCACATACCTTTTCAATCAAGTGAAGCAAATGCAAAACCTTCCATTTTACCTTTTCCTTTCTTATCTTTCAAGATGCGAAACACTCCTTCCAAGTGAAACAGTTGGAGGTGGATTTTTTCCCCTTTTTCTGAAGGACAGGCAATGGCAGACGGGGTGAAAAATTGAGTGGAAGCCCTAAAACATCTTTTATGCTGGTGGAATTTCCCCATTCCATTGTCCCCCAACCTCCTCCTCCATGACATAATGAGAATTCCGACTTTCAAAAAAAAAATTGAAAATTTCTTGTCCATGATTTACTCTTTCAATTTGACATTAAGGAGACCAATTGACAAGTGACCGATGGCTTCCCAGAGCACCTCCCTTCAGTCTGAAAGTGTGGTTCTATGCTTCCAGTCTCCTGTCATTGCTCCTACACTGACCATTATGTCTTTAGCCTGTTCCAATGAGATCAATGCAAACTTGAGGAATTGAGCACTTCAATTTTTGATTGGATACTTTACAGCATTCTCAACTCTCAGATCATAACTTCTGCTGGTCTGTATTTTATTTTCCCCTTTCTCTCTTAGTTCCTGTACTTCATATTTGCATGGCAGCTATCTGCCTATTCACGCCTCCTCTTGACAGATTTTTTACTTCTTTGCTTGTCCCATTATCATTCTTGCAGCATGAAAGGTTACCAGATGGGATATGCTAATGTATGACACAGATGATAATTATGTACCACTGACATCAGTCAGTAATGTGTTAGATCCGAGAGAGAGAGAGAAAGAGAGAGATTGGAACACCATGCCTGGAGCATAGTACTTACTCTATTACCTGTTTAAAGTAGCACTAATAAACAAGTGTTAAACAGATATCAGAGTATGTCCAGTAACAAAATACCACTTCCAGAGTCCATAGCCAGAGAGACCATCTCAGAACAATTTCCTTTGACCTTGCATCACAAATTCTTTTTCATTTTAATCTCTTGTACCCTCCATGCTATTATAGTTCTTCCAAACCCTCGTTCCTTGCACTTGCTCCTAACCTATTATATTTCTAAGTCTTTGCAGTTCTTAAGAAAGGTTTTAGACCTGAAATGTTGGACAAGCTTTTACAGCCTCGCATGTCCCAAAACTATAAAATCCAGCCAGACATTAATGGACCTTTCCACGGTCCATCCTTCGTCCTATGGTAGGCAGGGCCGTAAAATTTCAGTGGTTAACTCTGTTTCTCTCTCCACACAATGCTACCAAACCTGTCAAATGTTTCTATTTTTATCATGAAGAAAAATAATCTATTTTTCCCTAAGGCCTACTCTCTCTTCACATTTGACTGCAGCCTTTTTAGTCTCTATTTTTATCTCTCCGTGTCTGTCTCCAAACTTAAAATGGAATCTTCCGGTCATGTCTGCAACAGGAATCATTGTGGGCGGCACAGAATTTGATGGACCAACCAAAGGTCCATTGACTTCTCGCAGGAGTTTGATCCTGTGATAGGAAATCCTGGTCTTGTGAACTGTCCCCAATTCAGTCCTATTTATTTGACAACAAATATCATAAACAATTTTGGTTGTTAAGCAAACCATTATTGATTTGTGTCATGAGTTGATTTCTGATCGCAGTGAAATTAGCTTGCCCATTGCGGTCAATGATGCCTTTATTTTCCACGTATTTGGCAATATTCAACAGAATATACTCGCTATTTCTAAGAAAGTCATGTTAATGCTTTTTAAAACATTGATTACATCAGGCTTGCAGTAATGTGCACATTTCCAGTTTCAATATTGTAAAGGGAATATTGAATCATTATGAAGGTACAAAAAATTCACTAAAGTAATATCAGAGCTGAACTGTGATAGGGAAAAATTGAACATCTATTTTTAATATTCATCTGGAAAAGAATAAGTGACCTTGCATCATGAATTTTTTTTCATTTTAATTCCTCGTATTCTCCATGATATCATAGTCTTTCCTCTTTGTTCCGTGTTTAAGTTTATGGCCAGAATTGGTGCAGGCAAGGCTCGCAGAACGGAAATTTCCATTGACCTTGGGTGGGATTTTACAGGTCTCGCCCGAGTGAAGTCATAAAATACCAGCCAACGAATTGAGCAGGCATAGATAAAATGTTCCCACTTGTAAAGGAAACTAAAATTAAAAGTGATAAATATAATATAGTCAATAATAAATCTAACTTACCTACAGAATAGTTGGAATGTGAAAAATGGGATCACAAGAAATAGGAATAATCATAGAATCCGTACAGTGAAAGATGCCATTCTACCCATTGGTCCACCCTGATTCCAAAAGCACATCTGACCCAGACTCTATCCCAGTAACCCCACATATTTACCTCACTAATTCTCCTAATCTAACACCTTGGGAAGGTAAAGAGCAATTTAGCACAGTCGCCCCACCTTTGGACTGTGGGAGGAAATGAGTGCACCCAGAGAAAACCCACAGAGGCAAGGGGAAAATGTGCAAACTCCACACAGGCATTCCCCCAAAGATTGGAATTGAACCTGGGTCCCTGGCGCTATGAGGCAGCAGTGTTAACCACTGTGCCACCAAATATGCCAGATGCATTTAAAGGAAGATAGCTGAAAGGTAGAAAGGTTTAGGAGGATATCCAGAATGTGGTTAGTGACAAGGAATGGGAGGAGGCCCATGTGGAGAATCAACCTGAAACAGATTGGTTGTGCTGAATGGCCTGTTTATGAGCTATTGATCTGATGTTATGTTCATTATTCAAAAATAAATGACCTGCTTATCAATCTCACTGCCTATAAAGTACCAAAGGGTAAACTTCTAAAGTTATTATCTATTGTATTTTGAGATACCCTGAGGACATGAAAAATGCCATTTGAATGCAAGTTCTTTCTTTCATAGGACTGGATTTAATGGAAGTCTATTGATTAGAGCATGCAGTTAGTTTCATGTCCTGGGAACATTACTTTGGTAAAATAAATCAAACTGAATTGCCATTGTCTTAAGGAATCCTGTTCTACTGATCTGCCAGCAAAGCCAAATAGCTGTCATCTGACTAATAAAATCTGATATAGCAGACTAACTGAGGTATAGAGACATCAGAATATGCCAAATACATGGAAAATGAAAGTATTGTTGATTGCAATGGACAAGCTAACTTCACTGAGATCAGATTTCAACTCATGACTCGAATCAATAATGGTTTGTTTAACAACCAAAATAGGACTGAGCTGGGGACTGTTCTCTATCACAGAGGTTCATCAGCCATTGCTCAAATGTTTTATGCTTGTGTTTTGTGTTAAGGACAAACTTCAAAAAAAAGTATTGTTGTTCAGGAACCGTGTGCCAAATCTTGATGGTTTTTAATTTTCCAAAAACCTAATCCCTTGTTCAAAAGATTATGCCAACCTAATTGTTATTTAAAATGAGAGATAAGATGAGCAATCATTTAGTGTCGACATTGGCACATAATTCGACCTTACAAGCTGTTGCGGCGTAGCTGAGGTGACAGTACTGTCAGGAAATCGCAAACAATATAAAACTCACTAAGCCAGTATCTCTGCAATAAAAGCATAACTTTATTAAGTGGCCGCCAGGAAATCATAGGGTTAAGTAGTTCTGGCACAGAGCAACAAAACCTCTCTGATAAATCTCATAATATAACCAAAAAAAAATCAATTACAGGTTGTTCTTATTAATCATTCTCACCTTATAATAACTTCAAATCAGTCATTTTCAAGGTACGCAAATCAACAATTATATCTGTTAAATACTCTGACCAATTGCATTCCACTCCTCAACATAACATAATCCAGAAGCTTACTCCTATCTTGACTGACACCCACACCCTGGTTGCCTAGAAACCTAAGACACTCAGCCAGAGTTCAAATTAACATCCTCATGGATTTCTTTAATGCTCTAACAAGACAAACATTTGACACACCTCTGGGCACCAGTCCATATTGTTTGGACAGTAAATAACCCCTATTTGCCAATGATTAAGTGTTCTAACTGTTCTTCTATCTAAAACTTTAACTGATAAAACTTTCATATTTCCAAGGTTCAAATGTTCTCTTAAAATATGGCTTCACCCTAATGATTTTTACCATGATACCTTGTGATCAAATGCTTTTTGAACAAAGTGAACAATATTCCTTAAAATCAATAATAATACATTTAAGATAACAGCATTTAT
Source organism: Sphyrna mokarran (assembly GCA_024679065.1). NCBI lineage: Eukaryota > Metazoa > Chordata > Chondrichthyes > Carcharhiniformes > Carcharhinidae > Sphyrna > Sphyrna mokarran. The sequence continues at coordinate 29,806,699 of JAGIQG010000023.1, read as the reverse complement.
GTTTCACAATCATAATCACTTATTTAAATCAATCATTGCATCTCGTATGTGTAAATTGATTCTTGTTGTCTCATTTTAAAGTCATTTAGCTGAATACTGTTAGTTCTGTTAGTGCTTAATGTGTACTGATTAAAAATCTTACTAATCTTCTTACCCTACTCAGAAGGTTTGTAAAATTCCTCAAAAAACAGGGGTTGTCGTTTGCACCAGTTATAACTGCTGGCATGGTAAGTTGCCATTCTGAAAGATCATTAGCAAGTACTGCAAAATGTGGGCATCTTCACAATATAATTGATATCACCTGGCTTAATAACTTACATGATGTGGAGATGCCGGCGTTGGACTGGGGTTACACAATAAGAAGTCTCACAACACCAGGTTAAAGTCCAACAAGTTTATTTGATAGTAAACCCACAAGTTTTGGGATTTGTCCCTTTGTGAGGTGAGTGGAGAGCTCTCTCCACTCACCTGATGATGGGGCAAACCCCAAAAGCTAGTGGGTTTATTATCAAATAAACTTGGAATACCTTACATCCAGTTATGAAGTACTGGTGAGCAAAACATGCACTTCTGGATTAAAAGCTGAAGTTGGCTAGTAATGAGATACAGCATTCTGTGGCTGCAAAAAAGGACTGGATATATGCAAAAACTGATTCTGAGACTTCAAATCTGGTGTTGTCTTATGAAGCAAGTTCCTGGGTTGCACAATGATTAGTACTGCTGCCTCATGGGTGGCACAGTAGTTATTGCTGCTGTCTTATGGGGTGAGTGATTGCATAGTTGTTATCACTGCTGTCATACAGTACCAGTGACCAGTGACCCAGGTTTAATTCTGGCCTCAGGTGACTGCGAAATTTGCATATTCTCCCCATGTCTGCGTGTGTTTCCCCCAGATGCTCAAGTTTCTTCCCACACTCCAAAGATGTGCGGGTTAGGTTAATTGATCATGCTAAATTGACCATTAGTGTCATGAGGATTAGTAGGGTAAATCTTTGAGGTTACATGGATAAGACCTGAGTGGGATACTTGTCAGTGCATACTCAATGGGCCAAATGGCCTCCTTCTGCTCTGTAGGGATTCTATGATCTAGGTTAATTTATACACGATGATTTATGATATCTATTATAGCTATTCATTAGTTATGCAGTGGTTTCCAATTGTCAGTGATAGGATCAAGCTTAAGGTAATGGCCCCATAATCAAACAGGCTATCACTGCCATCTAGTCCATGGATGCCCTTCCCAAAGATAGTTCCTTGGCTCATTGTCTGAGCCAGTTACCATCATAAGCCAGTTATTTGTCAGCTTTTATCAGTGGTATTTTGCCATTACCTTTTAGTCTTAGGGATAGAATGAGGAGCAGATCCCAAGGATACCTCAGCCAGAATAGGAATCAAACCCATGCTGTTTGCTTTATTCTGAACCACACATTTGCCACCTAACCTAATGAGCTAACCAATCCCCCTTGTACTGCCTCACATACCAAGAAAGATCAGCTTGAAAGTCATCAGAGCATAGCTAGCATGTATCAAACCACACAATAATAAGAAGATTTTGCCTTCAGGAGAAAAGAGAAGGCAATCGGTCAAAATTCTCAGTATTGCTCCTCATTTCAACTGTATAAATAAAATCAGTTTTGATTGATAAATACATTTTTAAGATATTAATCACAAGCTTCATGATAGTACCCTATATTCATGTGTATCATTAACTGGTATCACTAACTGAGGTTTCAGACTAAGGTCTGTTGACTGCTGCAAATAAAATGTAATCGAGATACCACATCAGAGATAGTACAGCTTCAATAGATTTACATCGAATAAACAACCAGTCACTCATATCAGTTTCCATTTTCTAACCTCATGCCTGGGCCTGACTATCAAAATATTGATGCTGAGTTAGAGAAGCTGTCAGTTATGATGTTCTGGGCATTTCACAGCACCAGAACACTCACAAAAAGGCAACATATCCTGTTTCTGAAAATGTATTTACGCGGGTGCTTAGAGAGTCTTGTTAGTGACAACAAAGATACTGAAGAAATGACACAGGAATAGCTATAAATGAGGGAAACACAATTTAATATACAATGCTCAAATAGCTAACCAAGGAAAAGCTTGCAAATTAATTCGTTAAAGTACCAAACAGACAGCTGCAGAGGAAAGAACATTAATAGGAGACATGCTGAAAGGTAAGGGTGACAATGATGTGAGTATAACACCTAATTTAAATTTTAGAAGGCATAAGGAGCAAATGTTAATGTAGACCCACACCTGGAGCCAGGATTGGAATCATTATAGTGCTTGTCTCAATTCCCCAAGCAACTCATCCACCTTTGAAAAAAATAATTGGGTTACTTTCCTTATGGCTGGGCTGAGCTGAGCACTGGGTTGTGAGGGGAGAAGAGAAGATTAATTGTAACCTGCAGGAGCCATCAAAAGCTCTGAGAAGAACATTACTCTACACAGAGAAGCCAATTTCTAGAAGGCATTTAAAACACCATCAGGTCTCCATTTATACAAGGGGTCTTTACTTGTTTTAGAGGGCTGCCTTGCATGCGTGAAAAATGACTTAAAACAGCATTAGGTCCCCACTTATATAGGGCCCTATGCTCTGCCTGAAAAATGACCTAATTATTTCTTGCTGAATGGTCTACAATAGTTTCTAGCAGGTCAGTATCTCTATTTTGTAATTTTCAACTTTATTTTCAAATTCTTCCATGGTATCTCCCCTTCATATTTCTGCATCTTCCATTAGGTCTACCCTCCAAGATTTTTACTCTCCTCCAATTCTGGCTTTTTGAGAATACCGGATTTTCATTTTCCATGGTTTACAGCTGTGTTTTCAGCTGACAAAATCCTCAACATCCCCCACTCAACTATTCCACATTTCCAGCTCTCTCTCCTCCATTCAATCATTCTTTAAAACTTTGTTCTTGGACCAGGATTTTTATCAAATTGTGAGTATCAAATTTTAGCATTCTCCTTCTTAATTCTTCTCTCAAATTTTAACACCGTTCCTTGAAAACAGTATGCCCTGCAGACTTGCTACAAGGCTATCTGACAGTTATGTTCTTTATCATTGTTTTTGTGGTCCAACTGTGACAAGTTGGGAAAATTTCAGATTGATTTTGCTGTTCATTTTGGCATACTTTCAAGAGGAATAAATCTTGAACCTGTTCTGCAGAAATGGATTCAGGCATTGTTATTTGAAAGGATCTTTTGAAGGAGCTTTCATCATTGGAATATGTACAAAATTTATTGAGTTTAAAATTAATTCATCAGTTTCACCTAGAAAAAATATGTCGATTTTAATTCTTAAAGATTTTACTTGCATGACAATTAAAAAAGCCCAGTTGTATTGAAGCTTTTTTAAAATTCATTCATGCAATATGGGTTTGCTGGCTGGCCAGCATTTGTTGCCCATACTTAATTGTTTTGAATGATAGTGGAGAATCAACCACATTTCCGTGGCTCTGCAATCACGTGTAGGCGAGACCAGGTAATGACAGTAGATTTCCTTCCCAAAAAGGCGTTAGTGAATAAGATGGGTTTTTCTAACAATTGATAATGTTTTCGTGGTCATCAGAAGATTTTTAATTCCAGATATTTTTATTGAATTCAAATTCTACCATCTGCCATGGCAAGATTTGAACCCTGATCCCCAGAATATTAGCTGAGTTTCTGGATCAATAGTCTGGTGATAACATCACTAGGTCACTGCCTCCTCAAGATGAAATGTATAAAATTCTGGAAAGACTCAGGATTAAATCTGTTGAACTGACAGCTCATTGAATTTTGTATGGGTTCACATTAAGGAGTTATGCTTGCACAAATTTCACAGTAGTCACAAACTTGCTTGGCTGGTCAGAAGAATTGGTGTGAGTTAACTTTGCCAGCTCACATTAATGCATTCAACAACCTATAAAATTTGAGATTGAAATGTAAACTTTAACACTAGATTCAACGGAATATATAAAGTTGTTCTCAACATGTAAAAAATATGAGTGATAAAAAATGGGTTTTCAGCTTTAAGATATTAGTTGGTGAATTAATTCTAACCATCAGTTCTCTATTTGCAGCAAAATGAAAAGCAAGGTTTTGAACAACTAGTTTATGAAGTTTATATTCCCCAAACATATATTTCTTTTTAATATAAAACAGAAAGTGCTGGAAATACTCAATGAGTCAAGTCATAGAAGGGAGTTTATAACCTAGCTTAGGAGAGATTGGAAAATCCCACCCAAGGCCAATGGAGGTTACTGTTCTGGAAATCATGCCTGCCCTCGGAACTGAGGCAGGCAAGTTGATAGGGTTTTGGCCTTAATTTGTGAAGAGAAAGAGAGTTATTGGGCAAAATTCCATAATTTCACCCATGTTGGTTTTGGTGATAGGCAAGAGCGCAGAATCTAGCGGGAACTAAAAAGACAGAAACCCATTCGTGTAAAAACATGTTATAATTCTTCCAATACTGGGTCAGTTTTCACACTGCTGGGTAGAGTGAATGCCATTTGCATCCATTTGCACCTCATGAATGCCCACAGAAACAGCTGTTTATAACTTCCAATCCTGCATCACACTCGTGAAAATTATATCAGCCTCAAATCAGTTCCAAAATAAAAAAAATCACATTTTCACACTTTATGCTCATTTGCCAACTTTTTGCTCACTTACTTAACCTCTCAATATCGTTTTGTGCAATATTTGTATTCCTTTCACAGCTTGCGTTTTTTGTGCCATCTGCAAATTTAGCTGCAGTACATTTGCTTCTTTTCGCCAAGTCATTAATATACTTTGTAAATAGTTGTGGTCCCAGTATTGATCCCTATGGAACCCCTTTGGATACAGATTGCCAATCTGAAAAAGAATCCCTTATCTTCACTAATTAATTATTGCCCATTGGCCAATTCTCTATCCATGCCAATACACTACCTCCAACACCATGGGCTCTTTATCTTATAACTTAAACTTTTGTGAAGTACCTTGTCAAACACCTTCTGGAAGATCAAATATGACACATCTACTGGTTCCCCTCTGACCACTCTGGTTGAGACTCAAAAACACTAATAAATTAATCAGATACGATTTCCCTTCCATGAAACCATGCTGATTCTGCTTGGGTAGAATATTATTTTCCAAATGTGCTGCTATCAATTCCTTAATAATTAATTCCAACATTTTTACAATAGATGTTAGGCTAATCAGCCCACATTTTGCTTCCCTCCCTATTTGAATAAGGGTGTCATATTAGCAGTTTTTGGATCTCCAGATCTTCTCCATAATCCAAGGATCTTTGGAAAATTACAATCAGCGCATCCATTATTCTTGTAGCTACTACTTTTAGCATCATAGGATGCAAACCATCAGGGCTGTGGAACTTTAGCCACATTAGTTTGACTAATACTATATCTCTAGTGATGGTCATGGTACTTAATTCTTCCCCCATATTCTTTAATATTAATGTTTGAAGTATGTTCCCCCCAAAAGACTAATGCAAACTATCTTTTTAACTCCTCTGCAATTTCCTTCTTCTTCATATCTCCCTAGACCCATTTTTTGAGGGACCAAAGTTCACTTTGACCCCTTTCTTTCTTTTGATATATTCAAGGAAGCTTTTATTGTCAGTTTTTACATTCCTCATTTATTTTCTCTCACTTTATTATCTGTTTAATCCTCCTTTGCTGGATTCTGAATTTATCCCAGCTATCATTGACTTTTGCATCTTCATATGTTTTTGCTTTCAGTGCTCTTCTTACTTCCTTCGTTAGCCATGGTTTGCTTATCTCTGTAAGAGGTCTGACAACATCAATTTTAAATCCAACCGATTTATTTGATAGTAAACTTGCAAGCTTTCGGCCTTTGTAGCCTTCGTCAGACGAATGAGGAACACCTGTTACAGGTCAACAAATTTTATGAAATTGGGCACACAATATGGAAGCAGACCAAAATCACACTCAGAACCTCTTCACCAAAATCACAAAGACACAGACGCAGGCAGGAGCATGCTTTTAGAATGCAAATGAGGACTAGCACACAGGGAAAGCTGGTCAGGATGGCACCCCCAGAAAATAACTTAAAAATCATCTCCACAGCCCACTAAATCAGCACCTCTAAACCAGTCAAACAACCTATGAAGACACCCTCAGATTAGCAAAGCTGAGAAAGCATCCCTGGCCCCTAAATTTCCTGAGAATAATTGCACACCTATTGTTCAAGCCCCAGATTCCAGACCATTATTAACCAATTAGACAAAAACGATTAACACATACTTGAAACAATTATCCCAATACTTGAAAACATCGAGATGGCTAAAGTCAAATACTGTAAATAAAACATTAACAATTGAATCGTATACTACACCGAAGTTGGGGTATAACTATAACCCTGTAACAGTCTTTAGACTGCTTTCAGAATCATCCAATTGTATGTCCTGACTGCACCTCTGTCAACGTAAAAGAAAATAAAGCTGTACTGTTGTTGAACTTGACCCTAAGTTCATAGTGGTGGTTTCGTCCACTTGTGCTAACACCCCCTTCCTCCATTACACCCATCTCCCCATGAACAGTGGCTCAGCTATGGCTACAAGATATACTGTGGAGGGTATTCCTCCACATTTATTTACTGAATACCTCTTTAGAGAGACCCTCAAGATGGAGACACCCTAATAATTTCTTCCCTGCAGTGGCAGCACCCGCTTCTGATTGTGATAGATTCTTGATTGAATCATAGAATCCTACAGTGCAAGAGACAGTTTGGCCCATCAGATCTGCACCAAATCTCTGCTCGAATATCTTACCCATCCCTCTCCCCCACCCAATCTCTATAACCACACACATTTACCATGACTAATCTATTTAACCTACACATATTGAGTGACTAAAGGCAATTGAACCAATCCACTAACCCGCACATTTTTGAACTGTGGGAGGAAACTGGAGCATCCGGAGGAAACCCATGCAGACATGTGCAAACTCCACAGGGATAATAACCTAAGGCCAGAATTCCTGGATCCTTGCTGCTGTGAGGCAGCACTGCTAACCCCACTGTGCCACCATTTCATCAGAGACAGTAAGGGAATCAAAAATTACCAGGAAAAGGTGGGAAAATGGGATTGAGAAACTTATCAGCCATGATTGAATAATGGAGCAGACTCGATGCGCCGAATGGCCTAATTCTGCTATTATATCTGCAGCTTCAGGGACATAAAGAATGATGGACCAAGACTAGTCCCTGAATGGGCTGCAAACTCTACATACCCTTTCCCCTTTCCACCCTGCCTTGAGAACATCGTGAAGGAAGATACTCAAATGACAAATACCGGGGCTGTACCTGGAATTAGAAACACAGAAATAATCATTGCTTCTTGTTTATTCTTAAAGGAGAATAGATTCCAAATGTTCAATCCATCCCAACAGTGCTGTTGAAGTTGAAACTCTAAATTGTGACTGAGGTAGAGTCACAGGTCCTGAAAACTTACAGTTATTGAGTTTGTTGTCAAAACCAGCAAATGTAAACTGAATAGATAAAGTTTTATAATAAAGAAAAAATAGGTTCTCATTCATGAAGCTTTCCTGAATGTTATTGTCATGATCAAAAAGGTAGCTCTTTCTTAAAAAATGCATGTGGTAATTATGTTGTCAGATGCATGCCTCTGGTAATTTGATGAGATCAGAATAACAGGTTGATGGGATTTTACTTCCTGTTTGTCTTAGGGCAAAGTGAGAGTAGTTTCAAAAGGATTCGTGGTATTAATGACTCAATTCATTGACGTGTACATGAAACTCACCAGTTCTGCTTTCAAAATAAGATCGAATGGCAATGAGAACAAATTTAATGTATAACTTTAATCTTGTTTGGTGTTCCTCATATGAGAATTACATGAATAAAATATCCAATAGACCATAAGATATAGGAACAGAATTAGACTATTTGGCCCATCGAGCCATTCAATCATGGCTAGTAAGTTTTTCAAACCCATACTCCCTCTTTTTCCCCATAATCTTTGATGTCCTTACCAATCAAGAACATATCTTCTCTGTCTTAAATACATTTAATGCCCTGGTCTCCATAGTCTTATGTCCCCTTATATACATATGCCTTTAATAAAAAATAACATAAATTGTGACTGAGATATAGTGACCATTGCATTTGATGGTAGACTGCATCTGCCTCTGAGAGTTCAAATGACTTGGGTTATAGCCACCATGATGTATAATATGCAATCGACGTGCCTTCCACTCCTGCATTCCCATTCAGCAAGACTGGATACATTTTCACAAGGTACGACAAGTCTAGGACTTGAATGCCAATCAGTTCTGGGAATAATATGAATATATAGGGACCCACAGCACTGATAGTACCTGAGTTTGATTGATGTCTTTGAAGACAATAAATTGCTTGTACTAAATGCAGAAGTATATGGCTTGCTTCTCAGGAAGCCTACTCACTGAAATAGCTAACGTCATCCTAATTCAACTGGTGAACAGAATATGCAGTTTCTGGTCAAACAAAGGAACTATGCCATTTATATGCACACCAAGAACAGGAAACTTGAGAAATTTGGCATCACCACCAGCAGCAACTAAGCTTTCCCCATTACCACAATAGAAAACAGTACGACCGTAGGGAAGTTCATTGTCAACTTGTTGGACTACACACTTCAACCAGATGAAATCGAAGTTCTCAGCCCAGGGCTCAATTTCTGCCCCACACCAAAATAGACCCCATCAGTCTCACAGCAGATACAGAGGAATTTATCAGGCGAATGAGGCTGCGGGAGTTCTTCCACAAACTCCTAAAGGCTAACGACGAACACAATGAGACAGCCAATGAAGCAGAACAGCTGACGGAGAGATCCGTGGTGCTGCAACCGGAGAGTAAAGAGCCGAATTGGATTTCTCTAGAAGGCTGCAGCCCTTGACTTGACATGTGTGCCCAATCCATCAGGAGGTGCGTCAATGCCAGATTCATCAGCCGCATTCGCAAGACAGTCCCGAACATCAGCCAAACACAGTGCAATGCTATCTGCGCTCTCAAGACCAACTGCAACATTGTCATCAAACTAGCAGACAAAAGAGGGCCATCATCATACTGAACAGAACAGATTACTGCAAAGAAGTGTACTGACAACTGAATAACAAGGAACACTATAGACGGTTACCCACAGTTCTGACTAAAGAACACACGTCATCTTAACAGATTGATCAAGACATTTGATCCTGACTTTCAGAACATCTCTGTGCATTCATCCCATGTACTCCCCGCATTGGAGATCTCTACTGCCTCCCAAAGATACACAAGGCAAACACACAAACAAAGGGTCATCCCTTTGTATCAGGCAATGGGGCCCTGTGAGAGAACCTCTCTGGCTACGCCGAGGGTATCCTGACACCCATTGTACAAAGAACCGCCAGCTTTTGTCACGATACTACAGGCTTCCTATAGAAACTCAGCATACATGGGGCATTGGAACCAGGAGCACTCCTCATCACAATGGATGTCTCAGCATCTACACCAGCATCCTTGATGACGATGGCATTGCTGCAACTGCCTTAGTACTTAACGCCAACAACTGCCAATCTCCAGATACAGTTTTACAATTCATCTGCTTCATTCTGGACCACAATGCCTTCATCTTTGACAATCAGTTCTTCATCCAGACACATGGAACAACCAAATTCGCACCCCAATATGCCAACATCATCATGGACAGGTTCGAACAAGATCTCTTCAGCGTACGGGACCTTCAATTGATGCTATATACTAGATGCGTTGATGACATTTTCTTCTTTTGGACTCATGGTGAACAATCACTGAAACAACTTTATGATGACATCAACAAGTTACATCCCATCATCAGATTCACCATTGACTAATATCTAGAATCGGTTGCATTATTGGACACACATATCTCCATCAAGGACGGTCACCTCAGCACTTCACTGTACTACAAGTCCACAGATAACCTTACGATGCTCCAATTCTCCGGCTTCCAGCCTAAACATATTAAAGAAGCCATCTCCTATGTACAAGCCATCTGTATACACAGGATCCACTCAGATGAGGTGGATTGCAACAGACACCTCTGGACGCTGAAAGATGCCCTCATAAGAATAGAGTATGGTGCTCGACTCATCGATCAACAGTTTCAATGCACTACAGCGAAAAACCATACCGGCCTCCTCAGAAGAAAATGCAGGACATGGCAGACAGAGTACCTTTCATCATCCAGTACTTTCCTAGAGCAGAGAAGCTACAAACATCCTCTCTGTCATTGATGAAAACGAACATCTCATCAAGGTTATCTCCACACTCCCACTTCTTGCCTTCAAACAACCACATAACCTCAAACAGACCATTATCCACAGCAAACTACTTAACCTTCAGGAGAACAGTGACCACGACAGCAAATAATCTTGCCACAGCAACCTCTGCAAGATGTGCCAGATCATCAACACGGGTGCCATCATCTCATTTGAGAATACCAACCAGTAGGTACATGGTACATTCACTTGCAACTCAGCCTACCTTGTTTACCTGATACTTGCAGGAAAGGATGTGCCAAGTCATGGTACATTGGGGAAACCATGCAAATGCTACCACAACGAATGAATGAATACCGCTTGACAATCACCAGGCAAGAGTGTTCACTTCCTGTTGGGGAACACTTCAGCGGTCACGGGCTTTCGGCCTCTGATCTTCGGGTAAGCATTCTCCAATGCAGCTTTCAAAATACACAACAGTTCAGAGTCACTGAGCAGAGACTGATAGCCAAGTTCTGCACACATGAGGATGGCCTCAACCAGGATCTTTGTTCCATGTCACCCTATCTGTAATCCTCACTACTTGCCCGGGCTTGCAAAATCTCACTAACTATCTCGGCTGGAAACAATATACATCTCTTCAACCTGTGCTTAACCCTCCCTCCATTTACATTGCCTGTGCCTTTAAGACTTGATTACTTGTAAAGGCTTGCATCCCAATCATTATTTTGTAAATTGAGTTTGTGTCTTTATATGCCCTGTTTGTGAACTGAAATCCCACTCACCTGATGAAGGAGCAGTGCTTGGAAAGATAGTGGCTTTTGCTATTGGACTTTAATCTGGTGTTGTGAGAGTTCTTACAACAAAATAAGCACAAAGTGTCAACATTTGTTTAGTCGTTAATTGAAACTAAAGACTTCATCATGAAAAGAAAACTCATTTTTGATTGAGAGTATTAGTTGAGTGTCTCAGAAGAGTTAACAGTGTAAGGATTAATGTTTGCAGCATGGGAGCATTTTCATGAGAACATAAGAACATAAGAAATAGGAGCAGGAATAGGCCATACAGCCCCTCGAGCCTGCCCCACCATTCAATAAGATCATGGCTGATCTGTAGTGGTTCAGTACCACTTTCCTGCTTTCTCCCCATAACCCTTAATTCCCTTGTCAATCAAAAACCTATCCATTCTTGACTTGAACATATTCAGCGAGGAAGCCTCCACCACCTCATCAGGCAGAGAATTCCAAAGATTCACCACACTTTGCATGAAGAAATTCCTCCTCAACTCTGATCTGAATTGCCCCCCCTCCCCCAATCTTGACGCTGTGCCCTCTAGTCCTGCTATCTTTGTGAAGTGAGAAGAGTGTCTCAACCTCTACCCTATCCATCCCCTTCATTATCTTATATGTCTCTATAAGACCTCCTCTCAGCCTTCTAAACTTCAAAGAGTACAAACCTAGCCCATTTAGTCTCTCCTCATAATCCAACGCCCTCATCTCCGGTATCAGCTTAGTAAACCTTCTCTGCACCCCCTCCAAGGCCAATATATCCTTCCTCAAATGCAGTGACCAAAATTGCACACAGTACTCCAGCTGCAGCCTCACCAGTACCCTATACAGCTGCAAATGTACCTCCCTACTTTTATATTCTATCCCCCTAGCTATAAAGGCCACATTACATTCACCTTCTTAATCACCTGCTGCACCTGCATACTGTGTTTTTGCAATTTATGCACAAGGATCCCCAGGTCCCCCTGCACCGTCGCATGCTGCAGCTTTTCACCATTTAAATAGTAATCCTTCCTACCATTATTCCTACCAAAGTGGATACCTCACACTTGCTAACATTATACTCCAACTGCCAGGTCCTCCCCCACTCACCCAACGTATCCAGATCCCTCTGTAGGCTTTCCACACCTTCCACGCAACTTGCTTTTCCACTCATCTTCGTGTCATCAGCAAATTTTGTCACCCTGCACTCAGCCCCTTCCTCCAGATCATCTATGTAAATGGTAAATAGTTGAGGCCCCAGCACCGAACCTTGGAGCACTCCACTATTCACCAGCTGCCAATCAGAATAGCACCCATTAATACCTATCCTCTGCTTCCAATTAGACAACCAATCCTCTATCCAGTCTAACACCCTATCCCCAATTCCCTGCACCTTAACCTTCTGCAACAATCTTTTGTGAGGCACCTTATCAAACACCTATTGGAAATCCAAAAGCACCACATCTACGGGTTCCCCTCTATCTACCGCACTAGTCACTTCCTCATAGAGTTCCAATAAATTCATGAAGCATGACTTCCCCTTAACGAATCTGTGCTGCGTCTGCTTGATCAAACAGTTCGTATCCAGTTGCCTCATTATTTCTGCTTTAACGACAGAAATTGAGGAATTGCTGTCGCTTAATGAAAGTGGATTTTGTTCAGATATAACTCTGGTATTTTAGAAAATTTAGTTTGGCCATTGTGGCCAAACAGACCATCTAAAGTAGTGTTTTGTAAAGCACTCTGGGACAATTGGGCAAGAAACTACACCAACAGGCTGCAGTTTAAAGACAAAGACAAACAGGCTGCAACCCTGATGAGTAAATAAACAGGATTTGGGTCATCTCCAGGATGAAAGGGGCTTCATAGTCACACTGACTTGTTTCATCTCCAGGATGAAAGAGACTTTCTGGTCACATTGGGTTGTGTATCAGACATAAGGGCACTGTGAACCCTTATTTAGGAGGGAGGTATATGACATATGTGCCTCCAGCACTACAGACATGGCCAGCGGGAACACATCCAGAGATCGGTGTGGTAGCACCTAATTGGCCTCTTATCGATCAGAGTGATCGAGTCCCGATCAATTGATTGTCAATGGCCAAAAAAGGGGCGTGAAACCAAACGGGGTATAAAGGGTGCTGCACAACCTTTCTCTTTCCCTCTCTTACTCCACGAACAAGCCACAACAATGGTGAACATCACTGCACGAGGACAGTCACCACACCCGAGAAGAAAGGAAGGAAGGAAGGAAGACCAGAGCCAGAATGCCAGACCAGACCAAAAGACCAAACTACGCAGACGACTACTGAGACCAGCACACAGGTAAAGGCCAATATCTGCCGGGGTACTTGCCAGCCGCGCAAAGTTAAGTCAAGGCCTCATATTGGACTTGAACTTTAGTGCTTTCCTATAAGATAACTTATTGTTGGTTGGATGGGTGATTATTGATTGTGTGGGTTTAAATAAATATTGGTTTTACTAACAAGACATCTACTCACAGTTATTTGTCTACCGTATAAGGGTTAAAACAGACTGTGCGACAGGCAACGCCATGTTTTCACAGAATCATGGAATCCTAGAATCTCGCTAGTGCAGGAGGGAGGGTATCTGGCTCATCGGGCCTGAACCCACAACAATCCCACCCAGCCCTTCTCCCCTTAACCTGTATACTCCATGTATTTAGCCTGCTAGTCCTCCTGGCACTAAGGGCCAATTGAGTATGTCCAATCTACCTTAATACTTTTGAATAGAGTAAGCAAGAATAGCATTTTATCAAATTGTGGGATATAACAAATTACCTGAAAATCTTTAAAATAACTGGCAACCAACCCCTAAATGTAGTTCTACATTTACAAAGGTTTTAATTAAAAGATTATTTTTCTCCAAGGCTAAAACTTATTTACTAGCAATGCATTTTAAGAATTAATTTTAAGTATTCTCAGCAGGTGAAACTCCCCATCTACATTTGTTTGTTTGTAGTGTGCTGGCATCTCTGGCCAGATCACAATTATTGCCCATCCCTAATTGCCTTTGTGAAGGGGCAGTGAGATACCTCCCTGGACTGCTGTGTTGTAGGTACACCCACGGGCTGTTAGGGAGGCAGTTCCAGGATTCTGACCCAATGACAGTGAAGAAACAGAGACATAGTTGAAGTAAGCGTGGTATGTGGCTTGGAGGAGAACTTGAAAATACAGGTTTTCCCCATCTGTTGCTCTTGTCCTTCTCGTTAGTAATGGCCACAGATTAGAAAAGAGTTGCTAAAGGGGATCTTGATGTGTTTCTGCAGAGCAGCTTGTAGATGGTACACACTGCTGCCATTGTGTGTCACGTGCTTTTCGCTGTATCCCAATATATGTGAAAATAATAAATCAATACAGTTCAGTTCAATTCAATTCAATGAACAACACTTGGGTTTCTTCACCATAAAGGTTGCAGTTGTTCAATAAAGAAAATGACCACCATCTTAGAAGAATAACAAGGGATGACCAAGCAATGCTGAACTTGATTTTCTAATCATAAATGGTTTTTTAAAAAAATACATTCCATGGTTTATTAACACTTGTGAATTTAGTGTTGAAACCTTTGGAAATAGAGACAGAAGAGATGTAGAACAGATTGCTAATTCACTATCTCTTTTGCTGAAATTAAAAGTCGATCCTGAGCATTAAGGTTTGGGCTGGATTATGCGTTTAAAGAAATTAATCAGATAGACAATAAAAACTTGTAAGACATTCCTCAAAGCCTGCTGCTTATTCATTTCTGTATTAAATATTTCCTGTTGATTTCAGTGTGTCTGAAATGATATCAAAAAATAAAGGATAATTGTGGACTAGATTGTGTGTTTGTTTGTGCTTTAGCTGGCAATGCAGGAAGATGTGTGGGTGGGGAGATTGCGCACAAGAAAAGTAGCAGTTCTGTTCTGCAAGTATTGCAGAGAATTACTGAGTTTAGTTTGCACAAGTGACCTTTCCTGTGGAAAGGTGGCATGCTGTAAAGCTTGCACCACACAAACACTCACCACATCTCCACAGAAAATTCCAACTCCCCTGACAAAATCTTAATCAAAGCCTGCTCCTGATCTGAGGATAATATTTCAAAAACAGTTTTAGAACTGCCATCAATGACACTCATTATATTGGTTATTTCAATATCTGTTTACAATCATTAGAGCTCGCCAGATTTACAAAGCTAATTATTAATTCCGGTTTATAACTTCAAAGCGAGCTTAAGACCATTTCCTTTGCATTAGAAGATTATTCTTGTGCAGATGCGTTGTATCCTAGCTAGAGATTAAAGGCTAGCATGTTGGCTAAAAAAAATGAATATTTATGTGTGCATGAAAATAAACTCAAGCTTCTAAACAGGTGCAGTGCAGCAGTCATGACTTCAGCAGGATACAAGTCACTCACTAAAGCACCCCACAGATCATAATCAGGATTTCACAGCTTTCTATGCCCTCCTTTCCCTAGATTTCCTTCTAAATCCTTGCTCATATTTCTCTCCACACACAAATAAATGAAAATACTCCAAGTATAGGCTGCTGAGATATTTTACAAAAATCTAACATTTTTTATTTACTCATGGATGGACATTGAGAAGCAAAGCCAATATTTATTGCCCATCATTAATTATCATGGAGATGGTACTATTGATATCCCTTCTTCAACTAATGCAGTCTGTGTGATGAAGGCACGCTCACAATGTGATGTTCCCAAGTATCTTCTGCCCTTGTCCTCCCAGATGATAGGGCTTACTGGTCTGGGAGGTTCTGTTGAAGAAGTCTGAGCTCATAGATAGACAGTAAGAAGTCTCACAACACTGGGTTAATGTCCAACAAGTTTATTTGGTAGCACAACCTACAAGCTTTCGGAGTACTGCCCCATCATCTCATAGGCGGATACACACTGAAACCATTGTGTGCTGGCAATGGAATGAGGGATTGTGTATTGTGGTGGATGGGGTGATGATCGAGCTGATTGTTTTATTCTCAATGGTCTTGAGCTTTTTGATATAATTGATATAATTCATGTCAGAATGCCAAAATGTTTTATGAAGTCTGCTTGGATATAAGTTTTGCTGTTTGAATTTAGCTGGGTAAGCATGAGATTGGATCAGTAAATTTGCAGATGATACTAAAGTTGGTGGAGTGGTAGATAGTGAAGAGGGGTGTTATAGTTTACAGAGTGACTTGGACAAGTTGCAGAGCTGGGCCGAGAGGTGGCAAATGGAGTTTAATGTGGAAAAGTGTGAGGTAATGCACTTTGGCAGGAACAATAAATGTGTAGAGTATAGGGCTAATGGTAGGGCTCTTAATAGTGTTGAGGAACAGAAGGATCTTGGTGTATGTGTCAATAGATCCCTGAAAGTAGGCAGTCAAGTGGATAAAGTTGTTAAGAAGGCTTATGGAGTCTTAGCTTTTATTGGTAGGGGGATTGAATTTAGGAGCCGCAGCATCATGTTGCAACTGTACAAAACTCTAGTGCGGCCGCACTTGGAGTATTGTGTGCAGTTCTGGTCCCCACATTATAAGAAAGATGTGGAGGCATTGGAGAGGGTACAGAGGAGGTTTACCAGGATGTTGCCTGGTATGGAGGGCAGGTCCTATGAAGAGAGGTTGAAGGATTTGAGGTTGTTTTCGTTAGAAAGGAGGCGGCTAAGAGGGGATCTTATTGAAGCATATAAGATGATTAGAGGTTTAGATAGGGTGGACAGTGTTAGCCTTTTTCCTAGGATGGAGAAAGCTAGCACGAGGGGACACAGCTTTAAATTAAGGGGTATGAGTTATAGGACGGATATCAGAGGTAGGTT
The DNA here is from genome assembly GCA_024679065.1 of Sphyrna mokarran. Lineage (NCBI taxonomy): Eukaryota > Metazoa > Chordata > Chondrichthyes > Carcharhiniformes > Carcharhinidae > Sphyrna > Sphyrna mokarran. The sequence continues at coordinate 29,789,862 of JAGIQG010000023.1, read as the reverse complement.
CTTTACTCAAAGAGTGATTAGGGAGTGGAATGCCCTGCCTGCAGCTGTTGTAGATGCGCCAAGTTTGGTGGCGTTTAAGAGGTTAATTGATAAGTATATGGAAGAGAAGGGAATGGTTTAGTTTGGAGGGGCATTGCTTTTTATTTTGGTCGGCACGACATCGAAGGCCGAAGGGCCTGTTCTGTGCTGTATTGTTCTATGTTCTATGTTCTATGAGATGGTTACTTCCTATGTTCAAATGATCCACTAAGGAGCTGAAGTGGGGAAAATAAAGAAATGGTTACTTGGCACACAAAATGGTTACCTGGGAAGAGACATCAAACAGGCACCAGCTTTTAGCACAAACAGTCACTTAAAGTTAAAACATGTAGTTACCAAAATGCTGCAGGAAGCTAGTCAGAGCTTGGGGCACTTTAAAGATAAGGGCAGACACAGAATAATAGAGACTGACAATAGGATCAGCCCTAGATGGGAACATAAATACATAAATGCAACAAAAAACAATCACTGAATGTATAGATTGAAACCAATCATTGATAGAGAAAATGTATCCATTCAATGAACAATGCTATGTTAACTGCCCATGTCTGTCTGATTATAACAATGTGTTAACTATCGGTCACCATGATCTATCTACTCAACTATAACGATGTGTTAAATGGTTAATGTCCTGACTATCTAATGTCTGAAAGGTATAAAAAGATCAACTGCTATTGTATGATTGAGAACATAGCTGCCAAGTACTTCGGAGTACCAGTGCCTTCTCCCGAAGTTTTGCGTCCGAAATAGAACTGTTTTACTGACCCTCCCAGTCTGACTCCAGTGGTAAATGTCCCACAACAATTGGCGTAGTGGGCAAGGATCTCTTTGCTGGTAAGTTTTGATCAATTGACCACGATCAGAAAGCCTGGGTGGAGATCACTGAATTTGTGGGAGTCAGACAAAGTCAATAATGCAGTTTTAAAGAGTTAAACTAAAGGGGTATTTATAGTGATTAATATTGATTGTATATGGTCTAGTGATAAGGACTATTTGCTGATAGTGATAAGTAACTTACTTGCGCTGACCAACTAGAGGACAGAGAAGTGCCTGTCTCAAACGTGCAGCCTTTGACCGGTTGTTAAGAGGGGAAATCCCCATGAGAAGGTCAGGACATTTAAGTGGGCCTAGAGACACAAAGGGCGTTTAGGATTGTGAAGCACAAGTGACAAAGGTCAGTTAACATCAAACCCTGTGGCAAATAAACACAGAGTTTCCATCTGATTGCATGAAAGTTTGTATAGTTGGGTACTGGACTATCAAAGTTGTAAAAGTGGTGCAGAAAAGGAGCTGATCAACTCAGATCTAGAGCTAGATTCCAAGGGAGAATTACATTGCCGAGGCATGAATATAAATTGAAACCCTGAGATGGTAATGAAACATGGTGCTAGAATACTAATAATGGCTGGGAGTAGTGAAGTCCCTACAGTAGACAGCACACTTTACTAGGGAGTAATTGTGGCCATCTGGTGCCTAAACACATTGCCAAGGCGGCAATAGTGACCGGAGATAGTGAAGTTTGCAAGATGGCAGATAAAGCGCTCTTGATATGCTTGGAACAATCATTCCCTTTATTCAGAAGCTCCTTCCCTCTTTTAGCTGTTTGGTTGTGATAATTCTGCTCCAGTTAATAGGAACATTCCTTAATACTCTCTGAATTTTGGTCTTAAACTGGGTGAAGGGTGCCTGTTGGATATTTATTTCTCCTGTTAGGGAGACTACATGTGTCCATCATCCCCCACTAAAATCTTATGCTGGAGTGTCCACCTGCTACTTCCCTCCACTTATTTGCTGGACAGGCTGCCCTGACCAGTTGGTGTACATCTCTCAGGTGTAATTAGTGTCCTGTCTGAATTGATCAGCAGGTTCTCTCATTGAAGTGTACATGACAGATAGGCAAGCGTTAATAATGAGGATGTAAAGGGATGGCTGGGATGCTTCTTAGATCTTAGAACAGCAGAGAAAGTGGATGGATGGAGAAAAGAGAAACAAGACAAAGAAGACAGGGGTATTATTAGTACATCAGTTAGCTGGACTAATTAAGCAAGTAGGCACCTCTACTAAAAAGTGGAGTGAAGATTAAAAAAAGATTAGAAATTAGAATCCAGAGTAAGGGAATTGGAGGAACAATACCAAATGTTAGAAGAGAATCAATGGAGAGGAGAAACTGTTCTTCTACCTCCTTATGAGTCCACATGACAGGGACAAACAACTCCTCCAGAGGAGTGGGAAGCAGTAGAACACAACTTAGCACCAGTAACCTGAGGGGGAAACGGGTGGGGAAAATCAAAATCAGGTGAAAGATGGCAGGTAATGGCTTCCCTGGGTAAATTACAACCTAGAAGTGCAAACACTAAGCTCTGGGAAGAATTAGACACCATTCCGGTAGGACACCAATTGGTCAGGGCAGCCTATCCAGCAGATAAGTGGAGGCAGGTAGCAGGTGGACACTCCAGCATAAGGTTATAGTGGGGGACGGTGGACACATGTAGTTGCCCTAACAGCAGAAATAAATGCCCAACAGGCAGCCTTCACCCAGTTTAAGGCCGAAATTCAGAGAATATTAGGGAATGTTCCGACTAACTGGAGCAGAATTACCTCAACCAATCAGCTAAAAGGGGAAGGAGCTTCTGAATAAGAGGAATGATTGTTCCAAGTATATCAAGCGTGCTCAGGACAAGGTCGCAGGGATCTACCATTCATCCAGGCTTTCAAGGATGGATTTTCTAGTGCTCACCAAACCATCCCAAAATTGGGAATGATTGTGTCCCAAGATTACAATGAGTTGGTAGAATAAGCTAGTGGTTGTACCGGGAGGTGGAGAAGAGTAATCCCAGACAAGAGCAAAGCTAGAAAGAATAGCAGCTAACAGTAACCGGAACTAAATCTAAACTAACTGTTGACTTGCACACCCAGGTCCCTCTGTGTGTCTAATCTCCTGATGGGTTCTGCCATTTATTGTACAGCTTCCTCCTACATTGTATCTATCAAAATGCATTACTTTACATTTATCTGGATTAAATTCTGTCTGTCATTTCTCTGCCCAATTTTCCAGTCTATCTATATCTTGCTGTATTCTTTGACAATGTTCATCACTATCCACAACTCCAATTTTTGTGTCATCCGCAAACTTACTGGTCAAAGTTTCAAACTTTGAAACTTTTCTTTCAAAGAAAAGTTCTTTTCTTCTAAATCATTTATATATTTCACAAACAGCAGAGGTCCCAGTACAGAGCCCTGCAGAACACCACTAGTCACAGATCTCCAACTGGAAAAAGACCCCTCCACTGTTACCCTCTGTCTTCTTTGGCCAAGCCAGTTCTCCACCTATCTAGCTAGCTCACTTTTATCCTGTGAGACTTAACCTTTTATACCAGCCTGCCATGAAGGAGCTTGTCAAACGCTTTACTAAAATCCATATAGATGACTATACAGCCCTTCTCTCGTCAATCATTTTTGTCACCTCCTCAAAAAACTCAACCAAATTTGTGAGGCATGACCGCCCTCGTACAAAATCATGCTGTCTATCGCTAATGAGATTATTCCATTCTAAATGTGCATATATACCATCTCTAAGGATCTTCTCCAACAATTTCCCTATCACGGACGTAAGCTCATCAATCTATAATTATACCCAGGTTATCCTATCTAACCTTCTTAAATAATGGGACCACATTTGCTATCCTCCAATTCTCTGAGACCTCACCTGTGTCCAATGAAGAAACAAAGATTTCTGTTAGGGGCCCAGCAATTTCATCTCTTGTCTCTTTAAGCAGTCTAGGATAGATGTCATCAGGCCCTAGGGATTTGTCTGTCTTAATGTTTCCTAAAAAACCGAACACTTCCTCCTTTGTAATCAAGACTTTTTTCCAACAGGTCAACATATCCCTCTGAGATACTTCCAGTCCACATGTACCTCTCCTTTGTGAATACTTATGCAAAGTATTCGTTTAGAATTTCACCCACTTCCTTGGGTTCAAAGCATAATTCCTCTCCTTTGTCCCTGAAAGTTCTGGTTCTTTCCCTGACAACTCTCTTGTTCTTAATATATGTATAAAATGCCTTAGGATTCTTCTTAATCCTGTCTGCCAAGGACATTTCATGACTCTTCTTTGCTCTTCTAACTCCCTGTTTGAGTTCTTTTTTATATGCTCTGTATATCCAGTGCTCCATCTATTTTTAGCTGCCTGGATCTTACGTATGCCTCTTTTCTTTTGATTTGATCCACAATTTCACTGGTTATCCACAGCTCTCGAATCCTACCTTTCCCATCCTTCCATTTTACAGGCACATGCCTGTCCCGCAACCCTATCAACTGCTTCTTAAAATTCTCCCACATGCCAGATGTGGATTTATCCTTGAACAGCCTCTCCCAATCAACAGCCACCAAATCCTGCCTGTAATTCCCCAATTCAGCACCTTATCCATGAGACAACATTCATTTTTTTCCATTACTATCCTAAAGTTTACAGAATTGTGGTCACTATTTACCACATGTTCCCCTACTGTAACTTAGATGACCTGACCAGGTTCATTCCCCAGTACTAGGTCCAGTGTAGCTCCCTCTCTCGTTGGACTATCAACATATTGTTTCAAAGAACCTTCCTGTATGCATTTTATAAATTCCTCCCCATCCAGACCCTCAGCCCTAAGTGATTTCCAGTACATACAAAGGAAATTAAAGTCTTCCACTACAACAACCTTTTCTGCACCTCTCCAGAATCCCCTTACATATCCATTCCTCAACTTCCCGTGGGCTTTTGGGAGGCCTGTAGTATACCCCAGCATAGTGACTGTGCCCTTCCTGTTTCTGAGCTCCACCCACAGTGACTCGTTACATGATCCTTCTAAATTGTTCACCTTCTGTACCGCTGTAATATGCTCCCTAACAGTAGTGCTATTCCCCCACATCTTCTAGCCCTTGTCTGTCTCGCCTAAAACACTTATACCCTGGGATATTCAACTGCCAGTCCTGTCCTTCTTTGAACCAAGTCTCCGTCACTGCAACCACATCCAAGTTCCGCGCAAGCATTAAGGCTCTAAGTTCATCTGTCTTGCCTGTTACGCTGCTGCATTGAAGCAGATGCACTCCAGTCCTCCAGGCCCACTGAAGTCATCCTCCCCCATAATGCTCTTCCTTTTCAGTAGCCTTGTCCTGGTCCCAAGCTCATCCCTAGCTTCTATGCTTATTGGTCTATTGCTTTGATCCCCACTCCTCTGCCACAATAGTTTAAACCCACCCTAACCACACCAGCAAAATTCCAGCCAGGATATTCTTGCCCCTCCAGTTTAGGTGTACCTATCCTTCTTGCACAGGTGCCATCCTCTCTTGAAGAGTTCCCAGTGATCCACGGATTTGAAACCCTCCTTCCTGCACCAGTCCTTTAGCCTCACGTTCAGTTGTACAATCTCCCTGTTCCTAGCCTCACTAACACATGGCGCTGGGAGAAGTCCAGAGGTTGCTATGCTAGAGGCCCTGCTCTTTAGCCAACTATCCAACTCCCTGAATTGCTCTCGCAGGACCTCCCTGCTCTTTCTGCCTACGTCATTGCACCAATGTGGACAATGACATCTGTCTGATTATCTGCCCCTTTTAGGCTGCTTCCTTTCTGCTCATAAACATCCTGGACCCCAGCACCAGGGAGGCAGACTACCATCCTGGAATCTCATTCGTGCCCATAGAACCACCTGTATGTGCCTCTAACTATTGCGTTCCCCACTACTATTCCTCTCCCAGTGCCCATCTTTCCCTTTTGAGTCACAAAGCCCAACTCTGTGCCAGTGACCTGATCTCCCCTCACAGTATCCAAAAAGGTATACTTATTTTGGAGCAGGACAACCACAGGGGATCCCTTCACTGACTGCTCTCTCCTCTCCTCTCTCCTGTCTGGCACTCAAGCCTTACTGTTAAGGTGGACAGCCATTGGGGTATTCTCTGGTACGTGATGTTTATCCTAACTATGATCCACGTGTCTTCCTCCCGTGAGCCCGGTGTGACTATCTGCCTGTAACTTCTCTCTATTAATTCCTTATTCTCCCTGGCTAGACTAAGGTCATCGAGCCGCAGCTCCAATTCCCTAATGCGGTCCCTCAGGAGCTGCAGTTCGGCGCACTGGCGCAGATGTGGATTTCTGGGAGGCTAGGCAACTCCATGAACTCCCACCAAAAGCAGCAAACTGGCCTCTCACTCATAATTACTCCTTTCTTTAAATTACTGGAAGAATGAAGAACAGAACCTACTCTGCCTCTGCCTGTTTATGCTGTTGAGCTAAAACCCTTCAGCCTTCACTCTCCTCCCTCTCACTCCGTGCCCGCTGTATAGAGTTGCCTGCTCTTTACAGCACCCATTCCCCATTGGTTAGCATCAAGCACTTGCGCAGTTTTCCCAATAAAAAAAGACTTTTGCAAAGGAAAAAAGCCCACGAAAAAATGTAATGGATAAATAAATAACCAAACACTAGCTGCCTTACTCTCAGCACAAATCTCTCCCTCTCAATCTTGCTCTGGTCGCACAAGTCGCATCCTAGTAAAAACTTTACCTGACAAACCAGGGTTTGCACCAAAATGGAGTGTGCCATATGAAGTTATGATTAGTGGAGACACCTGTGCCTGTTTAGATATAAGAGGGAAAGGTGTATGGAAACATCGGACCCAGCTGACATTACACAAGGAGTGAATGAATGAACTAAAGTAATCGGATTGCTTTCCTCAACACAGACAAAGACTGTTAAGCAAAAATAACTTTGGGTTGACAGTATAAATTTTGAAAATTGTATAACTTACCGTGTTAGGATTGATATTTGCTCATTGTGGATATGTACGTAATCGTGTATGTAACTGCATCACTGCATTGTCACGACTGTAAAATTGACTAGATTGGAGGATAGCTTATTTTACAAAGCTCATATACACTTACAGGGGAATCGAACTCTATGTTACTCGTCAGCACAATCGGAGGAAAACCTATTTGTACCACCCCTGGGTGGAACCCCCATGACTTCTATACAGTAGATATATCAGATGCACCCTATAAGGACAAATTGGCAAATATAAAAGAGGCATACAGAGAAGATTTCTGTGTGGAGCTTGTATATTCTCCTCGTGTCTGTGTGCGTTTCCTCCGGGTACTCCAGTTTCCTCCCACAGTCTAAAGATATGGGAGTTAGCTTGATTGGCCATGCTAAGATATTGCCCCTTAGTATCCAGGGTAGCAGAGATTAGAGGGATTAGTGGGTATAAAATGTAGGGATATGGGGGTAGGGCTTGGCTGGGATTGTGTTCGGTGCAGACTCAATGGGCCGAAGGGCCTCTTTCTGCACTGTAGGGTTCTATGATTCTATGATTCTAAGATGTGTGGAACTTTTAAATTTCTGGATACAGGTGGGAGGAAGAGTTTGTTCAGGTATTGCAAGCTATTTGGTTTGTTTTACAGGGCAGGGATGGGGATGTGCTTATGCCTTGGTCCTCAAGAATGATTCCTGTATGCAGTGTGTTTGTCAACATTATCAGGTTAATAAGGGATAGTTTACTTGCGCCTGTGATGAACAGAAATGCCTAAATGTAACCATGGGAAAACAGCTCATTTATGGACAACGCACTGGGACTCATGTAAGCTCAGCCAAATGGACATACTCATTAGATACTTACCAAGTGGTGGGATCAAATGGGAAGTCAAGTAAATTGAGCAATTGGCAACGTAACGAACTCATAATTGAGACACTAAATGCTACCAGGCTAAGAAGAAATTTGTATTCCTCTTCAATGATATTTACATGAGAGAAACACTAAACCTCCCAAACCTTTTTGCTGTAGGAACAATAGGACACTTACTTTTCCATGACCTCAGAAGGGACATATCCAAAGGAAAATAGTAATCCAGGCTCTCAGCAAAGACTTCCTGCGCTGATTGGGAAGCCCTGGGCACAATGGGATCATCACTGAGATATGGGTTCCTTGGAGCCCTCTCTCTCGAGGTGAGGGTTGGGAGGGGTGGGTAGAAGGAGTAATCAGTGAAAGAATAGAAATCATATTATTTGTGGACTAACACATTTCAAATACTTTGTGGAAACAGCACTTCAAAAAGTATTGGATGCTGTCAACCAAGAAATGGCTGAACTGAGATTATAAGCACAACAGACACAATATGCAGTGGACTACCAGTTAATAGAATAATTGTCTTTTGCCTAATTGTTGGATGCCTTAATGTCTGTTGTAAAATAATGGTGTAGTAAGAAGTCTGACAAGACCAGAACTCTCCATTCACCTGGGGCAAGCCCCAAAAGCTTGTGAGTTTACTATCAAATAAATTGGTTGGACTTAAACCTGATGTTGTCAGACTTCTTACTGTGTTTACTCCAGTCCAACGCTGGCACTTCCACATCATGACACGAATTGTGTCAGGAGCAGAGTGTAATCATTGAGGAAGAATACAAGATGGAAGTCCCTGAAGACGCCAGAAGAAGTAAAGAAGGAAAGAAGACAGTCCTTTACACGTGAAAATGCAGCTATTGGTCTGGGGATCATCCTTAATAGATGACAATCAGTTGAAGACGCTTCAAAGTGTTCAGCCAATCCCTTCAGGATCTGAGCCCCCTCTGAGAGCTGTACCATCTGTATTCAGAAGGGGGAATTCCCGAGAGATTGAGGTCTGTAGAGAGCGTTGTGGGCTATATAGAACCGTTTCAAGTCATTTCTGTCAGCATATCCTTGTATTTCATCTGACTTGGTGCTCAGCCAGGCATCCTGCATTTTATGCAGCTTATTCTGGATTGTTTTGCAAGCATTGGTAAAGACATTTTCCTGGCAGCTAATGATGGGTAGAACCTGCACAGGTCTTCATTAAGAGTAGGCCATTACTGTTACACTTGCCCACTCCATGCTTCCCAATGACTCTCTGCCAGATTGCAGAGTCACATCTTGCACTTGCATTGAAGTCGCCAAACAAGGTCAGCTTGTCAGTACTGCTCACTGCTGATAGTTCTTTGTAGAACTTGTTTTTCATCTCATCCAGGTTGTTCATTGTGGGAACAAAAGAGCTGATCAGGGTAGCTTGACTTCCGTTTTGTAGCAGAAGCTGTAATGTCATAAGTTGGTCATCCACACTGTTGGGTAGACTAGCAAGCTTCCAAACAAGGTGACTCCTGTCGGCAAATCCAACTCCAGCATCGTGATTCTCATCACTGCCATGACAACTCCAGAAAAAAGTGTATCCAACTCCAGTTTCAGTCAACTGACCTACATTGGCAAGATGAGTTTCACTCAGGGCTGCAATGTCAATGTTGTATCTTGCAAGCATTCTGGCAACTAAGACTGTTCTTCTCTCTGGTCTGTCAGCTGCAGGATTGTCCAAAAGCGTATGCACATTCTAAGTGCCAATGGTGAGTGGAGTCACCTTGTGTTTTATTTTGTTTATTCAATCACATTGGAATCTCTGCCAGCCGCAGTAAACTGGCCAGGGTGTAGTGAAGCAGGCAATGTGTAGGGCATTCTATGGAGGTGAGCAGTGTGTTCCTGAAGAGGACTGCTCAGTTGCCCAGGTACACGCTGAGTTTCACTGCTGCTTTGTTCAGCAGAAAATGACCATTAGACCTGAGCCACCTGTGTGCAGGAGCGTGACTACAGCTCTCAGTATATCCATTTCGTCATCCCTTGTCACTCATCTGGAGTTGAGTCTGCTTCCTGAATCATAGTGTGGCTTCTGCAAAGATCGCAGAACTATTGATATAATTTTTGCTGCGCACCAATTTCAGAACAAGCGTCAGGAGCACATTCGCGAGCTCTACGCAAGCTTTTTGACCTTACAAAAGCCTTCAACGCTGTCAGCCGACAAGACCTGTGGAGGATCATGTCAAAGTTGGCTGTCCCCCCCCCATCCCCCAAATTCATTTAGATGGTATGCCAGTTCCATGATGGCATGATAGCCAGAGCACTGGACAGCAGAGAATCCTCTAAGGCATTCCCAGTAGCCAATGGTGTCAAACAGGGCTGCGTGCTAGCACCCACACTGTTCAGCATGATGTTTACTGCCATGCTGAATGATGCCTTCCAGGACAGTGTTGCTGGAATCAGCCTCACGTACAATATGGATGGGAAGCTCTTCAACTTAAAGAGACTTCAAGCTATTACCAAAGTGAGGGAGACTATTCTGAAAGATTTCCTCTTTGCTGACGACTGTGCCCTGTATACTGGCTCAGAGCTAAAGGTGCAAGTTAGCATGGACAAATTTTCCATGGCTTGTGACAACTTTGGATTCACCATCAACATTAAAAAGACCAAAGTCATGTACCAGACTGTTCTTCGTGGCCTGTACACAGAACCTATAAACACAATCAAAGAGCAGAAACTACTGGCATTGGACCAGTTCACTTATCTTGGCAGCACCCTCTCCCGAGCAGTGACTATTGATACAGAAGTTGACTGCAGAATAACAGTTTTCAGTAGACTGTGCTCCACTGTATGGAAACATCGAGGAATCAGCTGAAGGTTTACAGTGCCGTGGTACTCCCTGCCCTTCTGTATGCCTGTGAAACATGGACTGTGTATGCAAGACAGCTCAATCATTTCCACATGTCTTGTCTTCACAGAATATTACACATTAAGTAACAAGACAAATTACCAGGCATTGAAGTTCTTTCTAGAGCAAGTCTACCATCAGTCCACACACTGCTGATGTGAGCACAGACCCAGTGGGCAGGTCATGTCATCCGTATGTCGTATGAGCGCTTATCCAAGCAGATCCTTTTGGGGAATTCTCTGTTGGAAAACGCACACATGAAGGGCAAAAAAAAACATTAGAAAGACACACTCAAGGCTTGACATAAACACGACCACCTGGGAAACACTGGCTCAAAACCACTCTACTTGGCACTGTCTCATCCACAAGGGCTGTCAAGCTTATGAAGCAAGGTGCAATGCTAAAGCACAACTTAAGGATGAGCTGCGCAAATCCAGAGCCATCAGTGCAACAACTACAGTGTCTACACAAGTCTGTCCAATACGCGCCAGGACATCCCATGCCCGAATTGCCTGATCAGTCACCTTCGGACACACCATGTACGGTGCATGAGGAACAGGCTGGTGCATGACTTCGGTCTTTTTAATTTTGATGGTGAGTCCAAAGTTGTCACAAGCCATGGAAAATTTAAGAATACAGTTAACATGTACAGAAAGAAAATTAGCAATAACTTCTACCAATTAGAAACAAAAAAAATCAAACAACCATGATATTGTATAACCTTCAACAGCTAGATACTCTTCCAACCAAATGTATCCCATAAACTGAACCCTTGCCATAGGTTTACCACAGAAAATATGAATACTCGTGTGATGCTGAAACTTAGTCCCTTGGTTGGAGAATTGAAACTCTGACTTCCAGCCTTGTAACTTCCCGCAGCCTTCTTGATACACACTCAGGCAAGCTTAAAGTCAAAACAGCTTCCCAAAACACCAGGGAGCCAGAGAAAGAGTCCGTAGGTGCTAGCTGGCAAATCCACGACAGCAGAATTTTCTCTCCAGGAAAGCCAGGAGACTGCTTCCAGCTAGCCAGCAGAAGTTACAATGCCAGGGAGAGAGAAAAACAGAAATACTGCTTTGCAATCTGATGTCCTAACACTTTCTAACTAAAACAGCAGCCAGTAGCCAAACAGAAGATGAAATCTTGAATTCACTATGAAGAAAAAACCTGTCCAAAATACATGGTCTGTCAACCAGTCGTAAATTCCAAGTCAGTGCATTACCTATATTAAGAATAAAGAAGATCCCATTTAAACCATTAAAGCAGTAATAAAAGGATTTCTAAGCAGCAGCCAGTGCCAATATGAAACCAAAAGGCTTGCTTACAAACTGCAGAGAACATGATTTCAGAAGAAAAAAGCATTTCTTAAAAGTACATTAACATCACAGTTGGAACTGCACTAATCAAAGCAAGCAATGAGTTGTGTCATGTAGTGAAAAGCTTTTGGGGAGTCAGCAGGTTAGTCATTTGTCACAGCATACCCAGCAGCATTCTGGATGGCATGGTACAGTGAGTAGCACTGCTATGTCACAGCACAAGGGACCAGGTTCACTTCCTGGCTTGGGTCACTGTCTGTATATTCTCTTCATGTCTGTGTGGGTTTCCTTTGGGTGCTCTAGTTTCCTCCCACAGTTTGAAAATTTGATTAGGTATGTTGACCATGTTAAATTCTCACTCAGTGTACCCAAACAGGTGACAGAATGTGCCAACTAGAAGATTTTCACTGTAACTTTATTGCAGTGTTAAAGTAAGTCTACTTACTACTTAAGTAGTTTACTACTACTTAAAACTCTCCCTACTTCTGCAACAACATTATTTTTGTGGCTGGTCCAGTTAAATGTTCAATCAATGGCTGTTGATGGTAGCGGATTCAACAATTGCAATGCCATTGAATATCAGGGAAAGTGGTTAAACTTCCAGGCAATGGCCATCATCTAACACTTATGTGATGCAAATGCTACTTGTTACTTATCCACCCAGATGCTGTCCTGGTCTTCTTATATACAAATACAGACTGCTTCAGTATCTGAGGAGACATGAATAGTATTGAGCATTGGGCAATCATCAGTGAAGTTCTCACTCTGATCTTATGATGAAGAGATGGTCAATGTTGAAGATGGTTAGGCCAAAGGACACCACCACGATGAATTCCTAGATGAAGTTCTGTAGCTGACGTGATTGACTTGCTAGGGCTCCCTTGTTCTATACTTGATCAAATACTGCCTTAGTGTCAAGGGTAGTCAGGCTCACCTCAGCTCTGAAATTGAACTCTTTTGCCCAGCTTTGGTAATGAGATCAGGATGTAGGGCTTGTGGCAGAACGCAAATCGGTGAGCAGAAAATTGCTGAGTAAGTACCATTTGATAGTTCTGTTCATGACACTCCACATCACTTTGATGATGTTTGTGAGTAGACTGAGGGTCAGTGATTGGCTGGACTAGATTGGTTCTACATTTTTTGGATAGAATGAAAATAAGTAATTGTCCATTCTGTTGGGTAAATGTTTTTGTGTTGTAACAGTTTGATTAGGGGCACCATCGGTTCTGAATGACAAACTTTCAGGATTACACTCAGAATGGAACCAGGCCCCATAGACGTCTAGTGCCTCATTGTTCTAAAGGAATTCTACTCAGCTCTCCCACTTAAATATTAAACGTTCTCTTTTGATGCCAAGTTATGTCAAATAATGAATAAAAAAAAGAGATTAGACTTCCTGGCTGTGATATGACTGCTTCTACGATGCAAAGGAACTGGAGTTAGCGGTCCCTTCATCTACTTGACTTCCTGCCCGCCTACGGTTCAAACCAAAATGCAATGTTTATACAGATTGTAATTTGATGAAGCTCCAGAATGTGAATATTTAAAATAAATTACTTGAGCATGCTTTGATTGGGAAGCAAAGCAAAGCAGATTCTAAGATTCATTAGTTCCCAGTCCAGCAATAAATTGCCTTTATAATTTGTACTATTGTATTTACTCCATCTTTCTAAAATCTTATTTTAAACCCTGACAACCCTCTCTAATTCTCACCATATGATATCCTTCAACTCAACATTGATGCCCACATTTTCATCTGTCTGGGCCATAAACTCAGAAATATCCTCCTTAAACCATTCTGCTTCTTTCCTTTTTTGAGATGCTCCCTACAACATAACCCTGTGCCAATGTCTGCTTAGGTGTATCGGTGTCAAGATTTGTCAGATAACACTGTGTTCAGTGCTTTCGGATAGCTATGTTGAAGGCGCTACGTAAATGCAAGTAATTATTAAAGAGCTAGCCCAGAAATGCCAGGTATATTCAGATTGTTTGAGTAATACTGTTGAACTAGTTAAAACAAATGTTGATATATTTCTGCTGACTGCCTGAATGTAAGCAGTATTCTTGAATAACAGGGTACAAACTTAATGAGTAATGAAATGTGATTGTTGAATTCAACTTTTGGCTTATATTGTAATCATTAAATTTATTGTTTTAGAACTTATCATGATGTAAAAATCTTGATCTGGATTTTCATTCCAGGATTGGAAATATATTTATGTCCTTGATCTGGATAAAGTGCTTAATTTGCTGTGGGCAGGGAGAAGAGCAGAGTGGTGGAGTGGGGAAAGATGGAAAGATTGGCAAACAATTGGCATTTCTGGACGCACGTGGTGACAGGCTATGAAAACCAATGGCCAACATTAGCAAAGGTGGATGTGCACAGGCAGGTCCCCACTCCCAGTCCCTTGCCCTGGCCCCCGACACCACCATCGCAGGTCATTGGGGATGACAGTTCCATATTCTACAAGGGGAATTGGTAACAGTAGAGACTACAGTTTCAATGTATTTAGGTAGTGATGGGAGTATTCTGACAAGTGTACTTGCTTCACAACATATGTTTCTGATGAAAGTTATGTTACAAAATCATCTATCATAGGACCGAGAATCATTCAAATGAAGTGTTACAGGATGAGAAGAGTCCTTATGACCCTGCCAATTGTGGTGAAGCCTTGGCAGCTTTGCTCTTAAGGCTCGACACTGGCATTCCCTTGAGATCCATCTTTGTCCTTCTCTTTCCTCTGTTATCCTTTCTCTTCCTTGTTCTTCTAGAGGAAGAATGGTGTTCTTGGTCTTTCATCCAGTTCCAGGCCTCTTTGTAAAGTTGTGCAGTGTGTAGCAAAAGCTACAAATCGAGACAGCTGACTGGCTCATACTGGAGGACATCTTCAAGAAACAATGGTCTGTTCAATGCATATTCATGTTGGCTGAGGTTGTGCATCTCTCTGCATCTATCTCTGGGCTCTGAGCATGTATCAGATCCACTTCTTCATTAGGTAATCATCTTTGCCCAGCAAACACACATGGAGTCTAGATGTTGGCCCGAAGAAGTGGAGAACCTGGGACTCTCTATTAGTTTTAGTCTGAAGGATATAGTTGAACATTATACCAGCTTTGGAAGTGGATAAGGGAATAAATGAGTGTTTATTACCCTGTAGCATTATCCTGTCTTAGTCAAGTCATGCTGAAGTTGCAAGTTTTAGATCATAGAAGATGAAGGGTGTTTATGAAAGTACATGTGTGTGAACATGAGTTGCCTGTTGGCAGAAAAATTGACTTGTAATATTCTCTATCCTCAGATTCTCAGGGCTTGTTGGATTTGTTAAGTAATCCATCAGGTAATCACTCTAAAAGTTATCCAATCTCAACCTCATCTCTGACATTAAACACATCCCTTCCACCTCTCCATGAATATTGACCACATTCCTCTGTCAGTTACATACTGCTATATGATTGGACAGAAACATCTAATAAATAGCAGATTGACTGGACAGAGAGGTCTGGTACATAATATTCGTTCTGAGCAGAGGTGTTTGAAAAATAACAGACAAACTGGACAGAAGCATCTGGCAGTTTGTCTGTCATTTATCAAACCTCTCTGTTCAGAATGACTATTATTTATCAAACCCTCTCTTCTGTATGATTGTTATTTACTAGACCTGAATGTCCAAAATTGCTGTTATTTACTAGACCCGTATGTCCAGTATTACTATTTTTATCAAACCCATATATCCAGTATGACTTTTAATTAACAGACATATCTGTTCAATCTATCTGTTCATACAATCCCTACAGTGAAGCAAGAAGCCATTCAGCCCATTGTGTCTGTACTAACTCCCTCTAACAGAATACGTTACCAAGGTCCTTTCCCCAATCTATCCACATAACCACACTCATGGCTAATCCATCTAACCTACTCAACTTTGGACACTAAGGGGCAATTTTGCATGATCAATCCACCTAACTGGAATATCTTTGGTCTGTGAGAGGAAATTGGAGCACCCAAGGAAACTCACATAGACACACCGAGAGAATGTGCAAACTCCCACAGTCAGTCATACAAGGCCTGAATTGAACCCGGGTCCCTGGCACCGTGAGGCAGCAGTGTTATCTATTGTGCCACTGTGTAATTTAACAAAACTATGTATGCAATCTATCTAGTATTTAGCCAAGTTATCTGTCTGGCCTGAGTGTTATTTTCTACAGCCCCTTGCCCAATCATGCTGTTGTATAGCAAATTACTGCATCTAAACTCAAAATCTTCAATTTTAAAAATGGGTTGTGAGTTTTAAGCATTTCATAAATCACATATACTAAAGCTGACCATAATCTTAAAAGTTCCTTAATGCAGGCCATAAATTGTAAGCAGAAAACCAAACTGTAATACTTGTTTTTTCACTAGTCTTTGTGTTATTCTGACAAGTTCATTTTCTCACATCACACAACACAAATGAACGTACCTACTCATACATATTTCGGTACACCAAGGAGAAGAACAAAGATTGTTATTGCGAGTTGATCTCTTGTAAGCATTAGACAAATTACTCACGATAGTGGAAGAAAACAGCTTATCTGACATTTATTAACATTTCTTAGTTAAAAAAAGCATACCTGTTTGATGTTGCCAGTTATCATGGCTGCAAGGCAGTGCATAACGCATTAGTGATGTTGTTCTCTTCAGCAATGGTGATTAAATCGGTGCTCGCTGTTACAAAATGGAACAGGCTTCTTGTTTATCCACAATCGTGCTTTGAAGCAGTGAGCCATAAAACATGAATCAGGCACAATTTAATATTAAGTTTAATTTTAAAATGTAACCTTTGAAGTATTAGTCACTGTATACATAATTTTAACCAATGGAATATAAATTTGCACTGCATGGGTTCTAATTTGACTGTTGCTGGAGACTTTTGCAAACAGCTAGCACAGAAAAATTTCAAAGGACATAAAATAAGACAAGTGGAATCAGTGCCTGAGACTAAAAGCCCTTACTCTCCATTTTAAAATAGAGAAGAAACTTATCGATGAGTCAGATGTCCAATCCCCTGTTTCAAGAATGGCCATAAGCAATGGTTGCTTTCTTAAAACCAGAATAAATTATTTCTAAGATGTTAAAGAAACTTGTTAGTTCTTTACTGATAAGTTTTTCACTTTTACCATTTCCATATCCATCCCTCTCCCATTTACGCTGAAGTCCTCTTGAGATCTTTAAATCTTTAAATGGTGGGTTATTTTTGCTGCTATAGTAGGAAATATGTGAAGTCAAAGACTTGTAAATGGTAAAACAAGACTGACAGTCACACTTCATGTGGTTTCGAGTTGTATTTTTAGCATTACGACCCCATGATTGTAGTTCAAAAATACTTCCCTGGCTGTAAGTACATTCAGATGCCATGATATAGTAACTTATTTTATTTATTTTATTTTTTCAAAATGTCTTTCCTTCTAAAACTCTTCAGGGATGACAATGCAAGGACTCTTGCAGGATCAGATGGTGCACACTCATAGGTGTCAGCACCTAACTGTTGAAGTTCAGACAGGGCTGCAAGTCCTTAGCCCCATGGAGCAGATAGTACTGACCATCATTTAATAGAGTCAGTGGTGGGATTCAATCAGTCTGAAAGATGTGTTGGTTAGGTGCAATGGCCACGCTAAATTCTTCTTCAGTGTACCCGCAGTGTAGCAACTAGGAGATTTTCACAGTGACTTCATTGCGGTGTTAATGTAAGCTTACTTATGACACTAATAAATAAACTTTAAAATAAAGCATGGAAGGTAATGGTACACAATCTAAACTAATCCATTTGTTCTTATTTAGAGAATCTCTACAATGCAGAAGGAGGCCATTCAACCAATTAAGCCTGCACCAACAACAATCCCACTCAGACCCTATCCCCATAACCCACACAGTTACCCTGCTAATTCTCCTGAAACCATTAGGTAATTTAGCATGGCCAATCAACCTAACCTACTTTGGACTGTGGGAGGAAACCAGGGCACCTGGAGGAAACCCACACTGACACAGGGAAGATGTGTTATTTCCACACAGGCAGTGACCTGAGGCTGGAATTGAACACGGGCCCCTGGTGCTGTGAGGCAGCAGTGCTAACCATGGTGCCACAGTGCCACCACACTGCCCTCTCATCCTACAAGACATATAAGCTGCGGATAATGTGGAAATAAACCTCTAGCTTTGCTCTATGCACTCAGCACAACCCTAACACTTTTCTCCTTTCAGTTACCCAAGAATTATCCAGGCTGTGATATGGGAGTCCAAGAAGAGTCGGAGACTGATGATGATCAAGTGCCATCACTCAAACTCACACTTGCAGCCACCAGCATTAGATACTGGCACCCCACATTCTTTAGAGAGTAGAATAGAGACAGGAGTTTCACATGGTATGTTACCTAGTGCAAGTAGGCTGCAGCTAATGCAAGGAGAAGTCCTGTATAGGTTCAAGTATCTGGGAGCATGTGCTCTCTTTTTTGCCATAGTATGTGTGACCTGATCGAAATGACATGATAACTGAGTTGCCTGTTTAAATTGTTTTGCATGTTCACACCCATGCAATTAGTTAAAGGAATCAACTCATACTCTACCTGTATGTGGCCACATTGATTACTGATCTTTTTAAACGTTGCAGTGATGGTCAAAATTTATCACAAAAAGCTGAAATATTTCAGTAAGCTCTAGGAAAAAGGCTGAGAAGTCAGAACAGAGGTCACACCTGCTTTACATCTAAGCTGCAATGTTATCTGCTGGAGATTGTCATTGTACACATACGGAAACTAAACCCAATAAATTTTCCTATTGCTCCTCACCTTTGCAAACTCTGAACCCACAAGGTTACTAACACCTACTACTTCCTTCCTGATTAGAAGCTGATGTTATGGGAATCTTACTTAATTTCACCCGTGAGAAAATTGCTAATAGCTCCTTGTGTCTCCTGAGCTGTTACTTTTATGATCAGTAAAATTTTCATTAAAACTTAGCCTGGCAAATGGCATTTATAGGAAAGGGAATCTTAACACTTTATTCGCAATATGCCTTTTCTGGAGAATTTGAAAATAATCCTTAACATTCTGGAAAAACAAAATGTGCGATATGAAAATTATTTTGGCTGAGGTGCAATTGTTTCTGATAATTACAGGTCATTCTCACAAAATGAATGAACTTCTGTATCAGAGAAAATCCAATAAGTAAAGGAAGAGATATCTCACCAACACTCATTGGCACAACCCAATTCGGAATTTTCCATCCCGCTCGCTTTAGAATCACAGCGAATGGAACACAGATCGCACAGAGGTCCATTGACTTCGGGCGGGATTTTGCGGCCTTGGGACGAGCGTTGCTGGAAAATCCCATTCCAAATGTTTACTTGAGTGAGAGACCAGGGTTATAACTGATGCCTAGGGAACTCAGGCCAACCTGATTCAATGCCTCCAGCAGAGTATTTAATTGGGAGGTTAAAAAAAGATAGAAATGTGTTTAAAATTTTGATCAGATGAAATAATGAAAATGAAAGTGACAGCTTTGTTGAGTAAAACAAAAATGTGCGAAGAATTTTGAGATTAAAGAAACCATTGACCAGTTATCTTACAGGGCTCAAATAAACCGTGTTAAAAATGGCTCAGAAATTAAAAGGCCCCAAATAAATCCAATAAAGGAGATAGCATGTGCATTGTAACATGCTGGGCCAGAATTACACTGTTCATCATTTTACTGTAGGAGATGTTTGGAGCCTTCATCTAAAGTAAACATTATGTTCTTTGCATATGTAAAGAAGTGGCCTAAACCCTGTTTCATGTTCCTTTTACCAAGTAGGTTTGCCCTGAACATAGCTGATATCATTTTGGTTATATTTATAATGTAGGTTTGAGTGATGGGTCATGCTGTCAAGAGGAGATGATTAGTTTCAATTTTGTTGGAAATGATCGTTGCCTGATACTTGTATGGCGTCAACTTTCTTTGGTACTTTTCAGCCCAAACCTGAATATTGTTCAGATCTTGCTGCATATAGTTACAAACTGCTTCAGTACGCGAGGAGTTGTGAATGGTGCTGGAAACAGTTCAATCATCAATAAACATCCCAACTTCCGAGGTTATTGAGAAGCAAGGTCATTAATGAAGCAGTTTAAAATGTTTGGACACTATCCTGGGGAACTCCTGCAGTGATGCACTGGGCTGAAATGATTGATCTCCAACAGCACAACCATCTTCCTTTCTGAAAGGCAGAACTCTAAACAATGGAAATTTCTCCCTTCATTCTCACTGACTTGCTTCAGCTCCTTGATGTCACACTAAGTCAAATGCTGTCTCGACGACAAGGGCTGTCAATCTCACCTGACCTCATGAATTCAGTTCTGTTGTCTGTGCTAGGACCAAGGCTATAATAAGCTGAGTGACACTGGTGGAACTCAAACGGAGCCTCAGTGAACTGTTTATTGCTGACTAAATGATTGATGAAGCTTTCCGTCACCTTGCTAATAATCGGAAATAAACTTAAGGGGCAGTAATTAGCTAGGTTGAGTTTGTTCTACTTTTTATAGTAAGATGTCTCACAACACCAGATTGAAATCCAACAGGTTTGTTTGATAGCACAAGTTTTCTTCAGCTGAGTGAGGAGTTGTGTTCACAAACAGAGCATATACAGACACAAACTCAATTTACAACGTAATGGTTGGAATGCAAGTCTTTACAGGTAATCAATTCTTAAAGGTACAGACAATGTGAATGGAGAGATGGCCAAGCACAGATTAAAACGTATATATTATCTCCAGCCAGGACAGTTAGTGAGATTTTGCAAGCCCAGGCAAGTCGTGGGGATTACAGATAGTGTGACATGAACCCAAGATTCCGTTTGAGGCTATCCTCGTGTGCAG
This sequence comes from Sphyrna mokarran, assembly GCA_024679065.1. Lineage (NCBI taxonomy): Eukaryota > Metazoa > Chordata > Chondrichthyes > Carcharhiniformes > Carcharhinidae > Sphyrna > Sphyrna mokarran. The sequence goes on along the minus strand of JAGIQG010000023.1, from coordinate 29,769,111 downwards.
AACTCGGCTATCAATTTCTGCTCAGCAATTCTGTATTGTCATGTATCGTGAAGGCCGCCTTGGAGAACACTTACCTAAAGATCAGAAGCTGAAAGGCTGTGAGTGCTGCAGTATTCCCCAACAGGAAGAGTACATTCCTGCCTGGTGATTGTTGAGCGGCGTTCATTTATCCATTGTTGCAGCGTCTGCATAATCTCCCCAATGTACCATGCCTCAAGACATACTTTCCTGTAGTGTTGGCAGATTCAAAGAGTATGTACCATGTACCTGGTGAATGGTGTTTTCACATGAAATGCTGGCATTCATGTCGATGCGAGGTTGCTGTGGCAGGGTTGTGTGGTGTTGTGGTCACTGTTCTCCTGAAGGCTGTGTAGCATGCTGCAGTTAATGGTCTGTTTGAGATTGTGTGGTTGTTTGAAGGCAAGAAGTGGGGCTGTGGGGCTGTGGGGCTGACTTTGGCAAGATGTTCATCTTCATCAATGACGTGTTTAAGGTTCCTGAGATGAGGTCGCGGCTGTCTTCTCTGGGGAACTACTGGACGACGAAGAGTACTCTGTTTGCCATGTCCCATGTTTGTCTTGTGAGGAGGTTCGTGTGGTTTTTCGTTGTGGAGCATCGGAACTGTTGATCGATAAATCAAGCGCTATATCCTGTTCTTATGAGAGTGTCTTTCAGCATCTGTAGTTGTCTGTTGTGATCCTCCTCATCTGAACAGATCCTGTGTATACGGAGGGCTTGTCCATAGGAGGTGGCTTCTTTAATGTGTTTAGGTTGGTATTTGGAGAAGTGGAGCATCATAAAATTATCCATGGGCTTGGGGTACAGTGAATACAACATAGAATCGCTGAACAGAAATTGATAGTCAAGTTGGGCACACGTGAGGACAGTCTCAACCAGGCTCTTGGATTCATGTCACACTATCTGTAACCCGCACGACTTGATGGGGCTTGCAAAATCTCCTTGCTGGAGACAATACACACCTCTTTAACCTGTGCTTGGCCCTCTCTCCACTCACGTTGTAACCTTAAGACTTGATTACCTGTAAAGATTTGCATTCCAAACATTATCTTGTAAATTGTGTTTGCGTCTGTACATGTCCTGTTTGTGAATATAACTCCTCATTCACCTGAAGAAGGAGCAAGACTCCGAAAGCTTGTGCTATCTAATGAACCTATTGGGGTTTAATTCTAGTGTTATGAGACTTCTTACTATGCTTACCCCAGTTCAACGCCAGCACCTCCACATCACTGCTTTTTACGGAAAGGACATACCTGGATAATTTTTAATATTGCCAGGTAAAATTCAGTAGCTGTATTGAATCCGCTTGGCATAGGGGCTCAGCTGATATTTGAAGAAAAGTCTTAAGTACTATTGCTGGAACATTGTCAGGGGCCATTTTACCCAGTAATTTCCAGTATCTAGTAGCTTCTGCTGTTTCTTGATATTATGTGGAATGGGTCAGCACTGACAATTGTGATGCTGGTGAGCTCAGGAGGAAGTGGAAATGAATTATCAATTTGGTACTTCAGCCTTGTTTTTTGCAGTGAGGTGCTCTGTCACCCTGGCATTGTAAATCAGAATATTTGTAGAGCCTCCTCTTTCTGTTACCAAAGAAGAAAACACTGAAAATCTTTGACAAAGACTTGACGCTTTGAGTCCAGATGACCTTTTGTGAAAGCTTTGACAAAGGGTCATCTCGACTTGAAACGTCAACTCTTTTCTCTCCTTACAGATGCTGCCAGATCTGTTGAGATTTTCCAGTGTTTTCTCTTTTGGTTCCAGATTCCAGGATTTGCAGTAATTTGCTTTAACTCCTCTTTCTGTTAATTATTGAATTGTCCATCACCACTCATGATTGGCAGGCTTGCCATATCCAGGGTGTCACTATGATGCTGTCACCGCCAGAGTGTCACAGTGGCACTGTTCACTGTCAGGGTGTCAGGGGAGTGCTACCAGCATCCTCTGTAGCTGAAAACTACCTTCAATATTTAACACCATAAGAACGGGGAGCAGGAGTAGGCAACTCAGCTTCTTGAGCCTGCTCCGCAATTCAATATGGTCATGGCTATTCTTGTCTTGGCCTCAACCCCATTCTTCTGCCTATTCTCCCTTCAAATCATTACTTATTAAAAATCAATCACTCTCCTCCTCAAACTTATTCAGTGTTGTGGCATCAACTGTACTCTGGGGCAGCAAATCCCACAGATTCAGGACCCTTTGATCAAAGTAATTTTTCTTCATCTCTGTTTTAAGTCTGCTACCTCTATCCTAAAACTATGACCTTTCATTCTAGATTGTCCCACAAGAAGAAGCATCCTCTCTATGTCTATGTTTAAGCATCTTATATAACTCAATTAGACTTCCCCTCATTCTTTTAAATGTTAGTTAGTATAGGCCTAAATGGCTCAATCTCTCTTCATAAGACAAATAGCCCATCTTTGGAATCAATCTAGTGAACTGATTCCAATGCACCAATATCCCTTCTCAAATAAGAACACCAAAGCTATACACAGTACTCCAATTGCAGTCTCAATAATGCCTTGTACAGTTGCAGAAACAGTTCACTACTTTTATATTCTATTGTTTTAGTAATAATTGCCAAAATTCTGTTTGCCTTCCATTTTACCTGCTGCACCTATATAATTTTCTGTGATTCATGCAAAGGACACCTAAATCCCTTTGCACTGAAGCACTTTGATTCTCTCATTTAGATTCTCTCCATTTAGATAATAAATTGTCTTTATATTATTCTGAACAAAATGAATAATCTCACACTGACCTACATTAAAAGAGATTTAGTCACACCTAGGGCTTCTGAAATCAACCAAGGACAATTGGACTATAGATAAGAGTTCTGTTGTAATCTTGAAGGCTTCCCGATGATCAGGGGCGTATAGATATTAACGTGGCCAAGCTATTTGAAAGGTTTTACTGGACACAGACAATAATTAAAATTTTCAACAGAAAACAGAATACCAAAATGAAATTATTCCTGTGTAATGATGCAAACTTTGTCAAGGGCACTAGGGCAACTTATTAATAAGGAAAAACTACACAGAGGCAAGCAAAAAACCCAGTCCAGCTCCCTGGTAGCATCAGTCCCTACATATCTTCTAGATGTCTTCTGTCTCAGAGAGGATTCTAACCTTTGAGGTGATTACCTGCTCTCAGTCCCCCAAGCCAGGTGACCATCCTCTGCTACACTGTCCTTAAAGGGATGATCACCACATTGTGTGAAGCATTTAAATACATTTTTACATGATAAATTGCTGTATAAATGCCAGATTTCTTTCCTCTTTGTTTTATTTGTGCAAATGACTGTGCTCAGCAGAACTGAAATTGATTGAATACAACAACATAAAACACAAGAAACAGGAGCAGGAGTAGATCATGCGCTCTATCATTCAATACGACCATGGCTGATCTTGGACTTCAACTCCAATTCCTGTTGGTCTCTTGCTTCACTGAGAGAACAAAGATCTGTCTATTACAGTCTTTAAGATCTTACAACGATAGAGTAACCACAACACTCATGGATAGAGAATTCCAAAAATTCACACCCATTTAAATGAAGGAATTTCTCCTCTCTTCAGTTCTAAGTGTTTGCCCTAGAACAGACAGGGTTGAACAAGACAGAAGTCAAATTAATTCTTTCTCAGTACAGGATGTGAAAGTTACTGTTTAAGGAGTGATCATGGAACATCTGCTCCTGGGGGCTGTGGTATTTGTGAGTAAGAGGAACAGTCCATCCTCCGCATCATTTGAGTCACACAGTGAGCAGGATTTTTCAGCTGAAGGGATATTACAGTGTTGAATGTGGGATAAGACCTTTTCAAGCTATGACTGGTACCTTCATTGAATTCTCCTGCTCCTGTTAAGTATCACTTCATACCAATTGCATATTTATTTATTCTTTGCAGCAACCTCAGTGAAACCACTCAACATCATCAGTTAAGTACTGTAAGTATTTTATTGCCAATCTCAAGTTACCATCAAAAGCATCATTTAATTAATTGTAACTGGCCTTAAGATCTCCTTCAGTACTCCCATTGGGTAAATGAACTGTCCAATATAAAATTCTGCTATTGTGATCTACCTCTCCGACCATCAGGATAGTTCCTTACTTACTGGCCATTAATTTAAAGCTGTTTAGAACATAGAACATAGAACATTATAGCGCAGAACAGGCCCTTTGGCCTTCGATATTGCGCCGACCAATTAGGAAAAAGCAATGACCCTCTAACCTAAACCATTCCCTTTTCGTCCATAAACTTATCTACTAACCTCTTAAACGCCACCAAACTTGGCACAAGTACAACTGACGCAGGCAGGGCATTCAATAACCTTACCACCCTCTGGGTAAAGAACCTACCTCTGACATCCGTCCTATAATCACCACCCCTTAATTTAAAGCTATGTCCCCTCGTGCTAGCTTTCTCCATCCTAGGAAAAAGGCTATCACTGTCCACCCTATCTAAACCTCTAACCATCTTATGTGTTTCAATAAGGTCTCTTCTTAGCCACTTTCTTTCTAACGAAAACAACCTCAAATCCCTCAGCCTCTCCTCATAAGACCTGCCCTCCATACCAGGCAACATCCTGGTAAACCTCCTCTGTACCCTCTCCAATGCCTCCACATCTTTCTTATAATGTGGGGACCAGAACTGCACACAATACTCCAAGTGCGGCCGCACTAGAGTTTTGTACAGTTGCAACATGACGTTGCGGCTCCGAAATTCAATCCCCCTACCAATAAAAGCTAAGACTCCATATGCCTTCTTAACAACCTTATCGACTTGATTGCCAACTTTCAGGGATCTATTCACATATACACCAAGATCCCTCTGTTCATCAACACTATTAAGAGTCCTACCATTAGCCCTATACTCTACACATTTGTTATTCCTGCCATTTTTACATGATAAATTGCTGTATAAATGCCAGATTTATAAAGTGAATTATCTCACACTTTTCCACATAAAACTCCATTTGCCACCTCTTGGCCCAGCTCTGCAACTTGTCCAAGTCTCTCTGCAAACTATAACACCCCTCTTCACTATCTACCACTCCACCGACTTTGGTGTCATCGCAAATTTACTAATCCATCTCTCAATACCCTCATCCAGATCATTTATAAAAATTACAAACAGCAGGGGCCCCAAAACAGATCCCTGAGGTACTCCACTTGTAACCGAACTCCACGATGAATATCTTCCATCAACCACCACCCTCTGTCTTCTATCTGCTAGCCAATTCCTAATCCAATTAGCTAAATCACCCTCAATCCCATACATCTGCATTTTCTGCAGAAGCCTTCCATGGGCCACCTTATCGAACGCCTTACTAAAGTCCATATATACCACATCAACTGCCTTACCCCCATCCACCTCTTTGGTCACTTTTTCAAAAAACTCAATAAGGTTAGTAAGGCACGACCTACCCTTCACAAAACCATGCTGACTATCCCCAATCAATTCATTTCTCTCTAAATAACTATAAATCCTATCCCTAATAATTCTCTCCAATACTTTGCCCACAACAGAAGTAAGACTCACTGGCCTATAATTCCCGGAAAGTCTCTTTTCCCCTTCTTGAACAATGGGACCACATTCGCTATCCTCCAGTCTTCCGGCACTATACCCGTAACCAACGACGACCTGAAGATCAGAGCCAGAGGCTCTGCAATCGCCTCTCTCGCCTCCCAGAGAATCCTAGGGTAAATCCCGTCCGGCCCAGGGGACTTATCTAACTTCAAACCCTCAAGAATATCTAGCACATCCTCCTTATCTACTTCAATACTTTCCAGTTTGCAACCCTGTATCCCAGTGTTCTCCACAACTACATTTACATCTCCCTGCGTGAATACCGAAGAGAAATATTTGTTCAGTGCCTCTCCAATCTCTTCAGGCTCCACGCACAACTTCCCACTGCTGTCTATGACTGGCCCTAATCTTGCCCTAACCAATCTTCTATTCTTAACATATCTAAAGAAAGCTTTAGGATTCTCCTTAATCCTATCAGCCAAAGTCTTCTCGTGTCCTCTCTTAGCTCTCCTCAATTCACTCTTTAGCTCCCTCCTGGCTAATCAATAGCTATCCATTGCACTAACCGAGCCTTCAAGCCTCATCCTGACATAAGCCTCCTTTTTCCTTTTAACCAGCAAATTAACTTTTTTCGTACACCAAGGTTCCCTTACTCGACCATTTCCTCCTTGCCCGACAGGGACATACTTATCAAGGACTCGCAGTAGCTGCTCCTTGTATAAGCTCCACATTTCAGATGTTCCCAGTCCCTGTAGTTTCCTAGTCCAACCTATGCACCCTAATTCCCTCCTTATGGCCTCATAATTACGAGAAGGTTTAAGAGAAGGTCTTTTCCCAGATCAACTGTGATTTTATTTTATGGGCAATTAAGGCTGACATAGTCATTAGCACGATGATTCAATTCCAGCCTTTGGTGATTTTATGGAGTTTGCACTTTCCCCCTGTGTCTGCGTGAGTTTTCTCCTAGTGGTCCAATTTTCTCCCACAGTCCGAAGATGTGAGCGTTAGGTTTATTGGCCATGTTAAATTGTCTCTTAGTGTCAGGTAAGTATGTGAATGATAGGGATAGGGTGGGATTATTGTCAGTGGAGGCTTAATGGGTTCCTCTGCACTGTTGGGAGTCTATGATTCTATCAATCCTGTGTGCCATTGATTCTCTCTGAGGTGGAATGTCTCAAAGAGACGAGAATAAGGACAATTAAAGTAAGGGGAGGCTTGAGAATTGACAAAGAAGACGTTGCCTCCCAAAGGGCAAGATTAAATTGTATGTATGCAAATGCATGGAGTATAGCGATAAACAGGGGAGCTGGAAGCAGAAATTGTTCCAAGGGATATGACACGGTAGCACTGACAGAAACATGGCTCAAGCTAGAATAGGACTAGATACTTAACATCCTAGGTTATAAGGTTTTTAGTAGAAACAGGGTGTGGAAAAATGTTCCAGGCCTATATCACTATTTTGGTCAAAGATAGTGACATAGCCCACCACAGATTTGGTGGGCCGATGAACCTATTACATTGCTGCATTTTTCTTTGTTCTTTGATTATAGTGTTAACAAAGAACAAAGGAAAAAACAGCATGGGAAACAGGCCTTTCGGCCCAACGAGCCCGTGCTGCCACCTCGATGTTCCCACTTCTACCATGATGCCTGTCGTCCCAGTCTATGTTTATAGATCTGTGCATTAGAACCAAATTTGAGACAGTTTAGGGAGAATTTGTTCAGCCAATTAGCCTCAGAGCACATCTTTGGGAGGAAACCGGAGCACCCGGAAAAAACACACACAAGCACGGGGAGAATGCGCAAACTCCCACAGACACAGGCCCAAATCCATGTATCTGTACAGCACAGCAATAGTCACTGAGCTGTCGCATTGCTCATCAACTGGTGCAGGTCAAGCATACGCTAACGATGTGAAGCACTAGGATACTCTTGAAAAATCCAAGAGCAGCCCTCTCACAACCCATCACATGTATGGCCTTTGTTAGACAAGGCAGACCGAAGTACTTGTAGGATAAAACAAATACATCAATATCTACACTTCAAAGGGAACTCCCAAGTCTCATGATCTTTATTTTAAATCAGTTTTCTATATCCCTCCATTCCCATTCTGTTCATGTGCCCATCTAAGTATCTCTTAAATAACTCCAGAGTGCCTGCCTCCACCACTTTACTTGGCAGCGCATTCCATTCCCCCACCACCCTCTGTGTGAAAAACTCCCTCTAGCATCCAAATTATACCTTACCCCCCTCACCCTAAGCCTGTGACCCCTTGTGCTATTCGAGTCCATCCTAGGAAAAAGCTTAACCCTGTTTACTCTATCTATACCCCTCATAATCTTGTACACCTCTATTAGATCTCCTCTAAGCCTACGTCTTTCTAAGGAAAACAGTCCCAATTTGCCTAACCTCTCCTCGTAACTCAGACCTTCCATACCAGGCAGCATCCTGGTAAACCTCCTCTGCACTCTCTCCAGAGTCTCCACGTCCTTCCAGTAGTAAGGCAACCAGAACTGGACGCAGTATTCCAAATGAGGTCTAATCAACGTTTTATACAACTGCAACATTAAAGGCCAGCTCTTGTACTCTATACCCCTTCTTATAAAGGCTAACATACCATATGCTTTCTTCACAACCTTCTCCACCTGCTCTGCCACCTTCAGAGACTTGTGCACCTGCACCCCCAGGTCCCTCTGCATTTCTATACTCTTAATAGGTCTACCCTTTATCATATACCTCCCCTCTACATTCTTTCTCCTCTTGATTGACTCAATCTTGCCTGAAGAGTGAATGTGCTCACATTATCATGTCATGCTAAGCATGCAGACTTCTCCACAGGAGTGTTTTTGTGACATTGGTGTTTAATCCTACAAGTTCAAGCAGTGCAGTAGCTGAAAGATATTCTTGAACTGTCAGAAGGAAAGCAAAGCTGTTCAATATTCTGTTCAGCAATCAATTTTATGTTCAAAGCAAGCATTTGTATTGAAAATATTAATAGGAACATTATTAAAAGAAAAATATAATAATTGAAAATAACTTTCAATATTGTCAATTATGAAATAACTGAACTTTATATTAAACATTACATACCATCCAGTAAATTGCTTACAGGGAAGGGAATAAAAGTGAACAATATTTGGAATTTGCCTAATTTCTTCTGATTATTATGAAAGGAGCTAAAAGAAATGTACAATTTTAATGAAATTATTGCATTTCTAGAGTTTGCAGCATTGTCCTGCATGACTCTTTAAACTACAAAGAGCAGGTATGACTAATAAAACAGTTTGCAAATTTTCCAATGACCTTTCTGTGGACCAAATTATTGAACTGGAACATTTAGGTAATGAACTGTTAAGATTGTTCTTGCCTGCTATTACAATGTTCTTCATTAAGCTGCATTTAAATGTTCTGAAGATGAAAAATGTGCATTTCAGGCAAATTATCTGTTACTCATCTAGCACAGCTAAAGTTATTGTTGGCAATATCTTAAAATGATCAAATTGCCTCAAACATAACCCTCTCCCTGCCCCTTAGTGCAGTTAAGCATTGAAAATTTGTGTTATGTGTCCTCAACGTATGTACTTACACATTGCGATTTTTATAGCAGTGTATTTTTGATCGTATATCTGCTTGAAGAGAGGCAAAACACCTCATCAAAAGCAATCTGCTGATTCAGTTGCTCAGGAAAATCAGCAGCAAAATGGTGATGGCTGTTCCTCTTACAACATTCCATATAGAGCAGGAGGTGCTGGAGTGCTTCCCTGGTGCAGAGTTGGCTAAAGTGGACTGGGAAAATAGGTTAAAAGACAAGTCAGCAGAGAAGCAAGCATTTAAGGAGATACTTCATAGCTCGCAACAAAAATGTATTCCACTGAGAAAGAAAAGCCAGAATTTTACATGGCAGTAGCAGATGTCATTCTGTCAAAGGAAGCATTTCTAATCAAAGAGATCATGCCGTAGGTTACAACGTTAAGCAGTAATTGGATTTTTCAGGCTGCACCAATCAAAGAAATGGAGAGGAGCCCAGCGAAGATTGTCTCTCTTATTCATTGTCTCTTGGTCCTTCACTCTTATCTGGATTACTGTTGAGGGTTTGCAGCAAGCTAAGCTTTCCCAGAGAAGAACAAAGAACAAAGAACAAATTCTCCAGTCATGAAGACATAGGTGGAAGTGACCAAGGAAGTCAGCAACCAAAGTGACCTTTCTCCACTCTAGAGACTACACAATAAAGGGAACCAAAATTTCAGGAAGCATGAAAATTTTTATGTGCCAAGACCCACGCTCTGTACAGATTTTCTGCCTTTGACCAAATATGGCCAGCCACTGACTTCAGCAGCACTGGTAAATCCTACCCCTGAGCAGGATTGAATAACGCTGGACTTTTCTAGCATTATCCTGCACAATCTCCTCGGAACAACACACTTCATAACACCACTCATTCCTCGCTCTACAGGCATCTCATATCCCCAACCAAACAGCTGACACTCACACTTCCCATCTTCCTATTGCCCTCTCGGAACCTCCAACAAATACTCTGACAATTTGAGAGTTTCTGCCTGTTTGGGAGCTATCAACTTCTTCCAGTTGGATCTCAGTGTCCAACCCCTTTCCTCTCTAGAGGAGCGCACTGCCAAGCCATGGTGAAGACTGGCAGCAGGTTGGCAGCTGAAGGTGCGTGACAAGTGCAGTGCCTTCCAGAATCTTGGTCATCATCCTTCAAGCTGCAAAACCAATCCCTGGGAAGCGACACTTTGATCACCAGACTGACATCTGGCCAAGGTTGTCACAATTCACTATAACTGACCGAACGTTTTACAGCTCTGTACAACCTCCTCGGTAACTCGATGAGTTACTGACAGTTTGGGAAACAGACTGCGGGACTTCTTTGAATCGCAGCGGGTGAGGTCACAGAATGAGGGAGAACAAGGATGTGTGTGGGCAGTGTGTGCACGAGTGCAGTGACTTTAAATTGCTGGCATCCTGATCCATTAGAAGTTGAGCTCAGTAAGGTGAAATTCCTGATTCCAGGTAATTCCTCTTCATTCCAGGGACGTTGAGAACCTTACCCCTGCACCTCCATTAATATTAGCTGGACCTTCATGTCTTCCAACATTTTAGTGCTGTTGTGTTTATGCAGACCTTCCCTACCTCCCTTCAACTATCGAGCAAAATGTTTGTGTGGCATTCCTTTAACTTTTATTTTTTTGGCGACCTGATCATTTTCACATTTCTCATTGTGGTGGCTTGCTGTGCACAAATTGACTACTTCTCTTGCTACATTACGATAGTAATGCCAGCGTGAAAATACTCTGGTTGCAAAGCACTTTCACAGATTCAGAGAATCCCTACAGAGCAGAAGGGAGGCCCATTGAGCCTCCAGCAACAACAATGATACCCAGCCCCTACCTTTATCACCCATGTATTTACCTCACTAATTCCCCTGACCCTATGGGGCAATTTAGCATAACTAATCAACAGAATCCACACATTTCTGGAGTGTGGGAAAAAACCAGAGCATCCACGGGAAACCCACACAAATACAGGATGAACATACAAACTCCAATCACAGACATTCACTCAAGGCCAGAATGGAACTTGGATCCCTTGCATAGTGAGGCAGCAGTGCTAACCATTGAAATTCTGCAAAAAGTGTTATATAAATGCAAGTCATTCCTTTCTTTGAGCAAATGGATTATGCATTTAAAAACAACTTATGATATCAAGTTGAAGAAATTTCGAGAAACATGTCATAACTCCTTAATTAACACATTCAGTGTAAGGCCTAGTGCCAGTAGCCCCAAGCCTAGCAGCTGAGGCCCACAGTTGCACCCAGCATTTCAGCTCCAAGTCCTGGCATAAGTTCTTGTCAGAAACCAGGTCTGTTCTATGAGTACATATCAAGGACAGCATGATGAAATTGGACACTAAATGTAATACATTGCAGGAAGCATTTTCATTTCGTACGCCTACAGACAAATAATAAAAATACATGAGCTTGAGTTTTGTCTTCACCATCTGGGCATAAAACATTGCCAGTGCAAAATGCAGAGAGGAAAATCAAATGAGAAAGGTCACATATCCATCTCATAGCTCATTAAATCTTCCTTCCATTCATGGCTGGAGAATTGGTGTGGTCCATTATGGGTGTACTATTCCCCTGTACTAACCCTCATTCTCCCTGAGTTTCCTCTCTCTACTTTTGCTAAGTGATAGATTAGATACAAGAGGTAAAAGTTAGAATGTTCTCCTTCATAGTTAATGGAGAAACAAATGAACTTTAAATCTTACGTGCCTCTTCACCATCCAGTATCTCAGAATTGAAATAAGAACAGAGAAAAATCTCAGCAAGTCTGGCAGCATCCATAAGGAGAGAAAGCAGAGTTAATGTTTTGAATCCTTTTGGCCCTTCATCAAAACTGAAGGGAGGCAGAATATGTTAGATTAGATTCAGTGCTTATGAAGAATCAAAAAGTGGTGGGCGACCTATGGCCCTGGGGTCCACATGCGGCCCATCTGGCTTCTGAATGCAGTCATTGTACTGACCATTGCCTATGTGCAGGGTTGCCACATTCTGCTGATTTCTGTCTGCAAAGTTTTTTTCTTACCTGTATGACTGGAGTCATATGCACATAAGGCAAGTGAAGAGAGGTGCATGCTGATTGCTCACAAAATTGACTATGGGAGCCATGCACTTATATTTAATTCTTATTTTGTTTTATCATTTGAAATTGATGACAGTTCCATTAGTATAGAAATGATTAATCACTTTCTATAATTTATCATGAAATTCATCCGAAAGTCATGCTGATTAGGTGTATTGGCTGTGCTAAGTTTTCTCTCACGGTACCCAAAAGGTGCAAGAGTATGGTGACCATGGGATTTTCACAATAACTTCATTGCAACATTAATATAAGCCTACTTGTAATTCTAACAAATAAACTTCTAACAGAAATATTCAGCATGTATTAAATGTATTAAATCTTATTCATAGGGTCATAGTTAGTCCACAAGTCTGACTTCAATCTTGCGACTTACGGAGATGCAGGAGGGCCACTCACGTAATCCACTCACTAGCGTAGGTTTTCCACCATTGAGCTAGAGTGAAATCACTTACACATATAAATTATGGTGTGATTTTTTTTTTAAGTGGATTGTGTTTCTGAAAGTTATTAGTTGGTTTCAATTACACTAATGTGAAATGCCTTGGGACATATAGTTATTTGTGAATTTCTGGAGAAAGCAACCTTAGCCTTGTATATTTACCTGGGCAGGATTCAGCAGAGATTTAAAAGTATCTTTTATGAGTTGTTCCATCAAGTTCAATGAGAATACTTCACAGAAAATAATAAACACACAATCCAAATTGGCAGTCATTTGAACCTCCACTTGAATTCATCAGTGAAATGCACCCTTCATCTGTATGGGTAAATGAAAAGCTCTCAATCCACTTCAGATTCTTCTTGAATAAAGTAAACACATCTGAAACTAGGTCTATTAAGCAGATTGTTTGCATTTCTTAATTATGATGCAAATAAATTATAGTAAATGAGCTTTTACTGTCCCTTGAAAACCCTTGTGTTGAGAGATCAATCCATTACATTCATCGCTTTGAATTGCTGTGACTGAATTATGATCATTGCTTTGTCTTTGTCTCCGGTCTTTCACTCCTCCTCTGTCTCGCCCATTTATTGACTAACCAAGTGCAGCAGGTAAGCAAAGAACCAAATTCTGTTTCTCTTTTATACAATTAACTTAGCAATACTGTCTAAAATCAAAGTTTATCTTTTTGGTCAGTTAACAAACAATTTGTTATGAACTTCCTTTCTGGCTGTTATAACTCCCATGACTTGCATGGGGAATCACTGTAGGACTGATTGAATATGAGCTTGGTAATTACTGAAGCAGCTGGAGCTCTTATATTGAGCCCTGTATAAAGCAGGCCCCTGAGTGGGTCTATTATTCCAGTGTCCCAGTGACACCATAGGCTTGTAATTTTTTACTTCACTTTATTTTGTGCAATAAAGTACTGTTCTTCTACAATCAAGCGGTAGATGTGGTTTATATGGGCTTCAGCAATGCGTTCGATGAGTCCCCCATGCAAGCTTTCTTGAGAAAGTGAGAAAACATGGGATTCAAGGGGCTTTGCCTTGTGGATTCAGAACTGGCTTGCCCACGGAAAGCAGAAAGCGGTTGTAGATGGTCTTTTTCTGCATGGAGTCGGTTACCAGTGAAGTGCCCCAGGGGTCTGTTCTGGGACACTTGCTGTTTGTAATTTTCATAAATGACCTGGATGAGGAAGTGGAGGGATGGTAGATTTGCCAATGACACGAAGGTTGGTGGTGTTGTGGATAGTTTGGAGGGATGTCAGAAATTGCAGCGTGACACAGATAGGATGCAAGACTGGGCAGAGAAGTGGCAGATGGACTTCAACTCAACTGAATGTGTAGAGGTCCATTTTGGCTTGTCAAATGGGATGAAGGAGTATAATATCAAGGCTAGGAGTCTTAGCAGTGTAGAGAATCAGAAGGGCCTTGGGTCCGAGTCCGTAGGACTTTTAAATTGGCCTTGCGGGTGAAGGATGTGGTTAAGAAGTCGTATTGGTGTACTGACCTTCATGAATTGAGGAATTGAGTTTAGGAGATAATGCTGCACTTTATAAGACTCTGGTTAGACCCCACTTGGAGTACTGTGTGCAGTTTTGGTTGCCTCATTACAGGAAGGATGTGGAATCTATTGAAAAGATGCAGAGGAGTGTTACAAGGATGTTGTCTGGATTGTGTGGCATGCCTTATGAGGATAGATTGAGAGATCTCAGTCTTTTCTTCTTAGAGAGACAAAGAATGAAAGGTGACCTGATAGAGGTTGATAAGATGTTGTCAAATATAGGTCAGGTCGATTCTCAGAGGCTATTTCCCAGGACTGAAATGACTGCTATAAGAGGATACAGGTTTTAGGTGCTGGGAAATAGGTACAGGGGAGGTGTCAGGGGTAAATTCTTCACTCAGAAGGTGCTGGGTGAGTGGAATTGGCTACTATTGGTAGTGGAGGCAAATTTGATAGAGTCTTTTAAGAGACTTCTGGATGAGTACATGGGACTTGATAGGATTGAAGGTTATAGGTAAGCCTAGTAAGTATGGATATGATCGGTGCAACTTGTGGCCAAAGGGCCTGTTTGTGCTGTGGCTTTCTATGTTCTATGACTCTTAGAATTATTATACTTGCTGAAATTTTACCACCTCGCCTGCCCACGACTCAGAAGATCCTGCCTGGAAAATGTTGTTCTACAAGCCTCACCCTCCCCGATGCTGAGGCAGAGCAAGAGGATAAAATTCTACTGTCTCAAAGTAATAGACACAGAAATATTCCAAACAGATTTCCATTATTGGGGACATAGCTTTAAATTAAGGGGTGGTGGTTTTAGGACAGATGTCAGAGGTAGGTTCTTTACCCAGAGGGTGATAAGGGTATGGAATGCCTTGCCTGCGTCAGTTGTAGATGCGCCAAGTTTGGTGGCGTTTAAGAGGTTAGTAGATAAGTTTATGGATGAAAGGAGAATGGTTTAGGTTAGAGGGTCACTGCTTGTTCCTAATTGGTCAGCGCAACATCGAAGGCCGAAGGGCCTGTTCTGCACTGTAATGTTCTATGTTCTATTGTTCTATTATACTGTCTGGTTGTGAATCAAATTATCAAAACTCGAATAATATAGGGCCTACAGAAAAGACAATGCCCAGATCTTCACTCCCACTCTAAATTCTAAATATTTTGAAAATAAGAGAAAAGTTTTAAAAATTTGAAATAACTCTGGGTAAAATTATAAAGTTTCTAGGAGGTCCAATGAATGTGCAGTATCATATCCAAATGGTGTGAAATGCCCCCTAGAGGTGCTTTCGCAGCATTCCACCCTGGAATCAAACAAACACTTAGAAATTATTTTTGGGAGGATCCCACCCTAAATTAGCACTGTCGTGCAGGAATACAAGAATACAACCACCATCAAACTTCACAAAATTACTGAAGTTGAATTAAATTTCAGTTTCTGTCAGGGAAAAACAGCGGATTGAGTTTTACATGATGTGGCTTCATTCAGGAGACAGCTCACCGTGAAAAAGATGGTGTTTCTGTTTCAAATCTTTCACAACCGATGCAAACATATTATGAAGTTTGCTTTGCTTTGATTTTAATTTGACAATTCTGCCTATTTAGTATTTCAAAGGACCATTTTTGTCTCCAAACACTAAGTAATTGCATTCAACCTAACAGCATAAGTTATCTGATACTTAAAGAACAACAATATTTTTCAGTTTATAGCTATGTTTGATTCAAAGTTAAATGGTGATTGAAGGTGTTTTCAATAATTTAGAAAGCTCGGCGAAGTCAAATATATTTATCCGGGTAATAACTCGTTTCCTAAGTTGTAAAAAAATCGACGTTCAACGTTGATTTTGAGAAGGGTTAATTCAGCCAAATAATAGATCACAAAACAGAAATATTTCAGTGCCGGAAGCAATGCTAAAACTTTACTACATGAATTCTGTTTCCAAGGCTGCTAATCCTTTAATTAGAAAACACTAGGCTGGGCTTCAAGTTGTCTTTAAAGTATTAATGCAAATTCAAATCTAAATCATGCCTTTTCACTGCCTGTGGCATTAAGGGATAAAATAATGAAATGTTATTTAGACTGCAGACAGGTTGTCTAGATTAAAACCCCAATCGGCTTTGAACCGAGTTAACAAATTATTGCTCCTTGAATGACAATGGAGCTATTATTTGTAAATTTCAATCATGAAAGAGAAATGGTTTTGATTTCTGACAGAGAATGCAAGTTTGTGAGAAAATTTAATATCTCCAATGGTTGTGGCATGAAGAGAAATCCAGTTGCACACTGTTTGATACATCAGCCAGCCTGAAGAAAGGTAGACAATGATCAGGATTCTCCGATCATGTTTTCCCCTCCACTGCTACCATTGAGAACAGAGAATTTGGTGCTCAACCAAAATTCCATTCACTGCAGCGGGACTGAGCATTGGAGAATTCCAGGCAATATATATAAACTGGTTTAAAACGTAGAAACTAGAAGAAAAAATAGGCCATTCAGCCCTTCAAGCCTGCCCTGCCACTCATTTTGATCATGGCTGATCACCAAATTCAATATCTTGATCCCCCTTCCCATATATCTCTTGATCTCTTTAGCCCCAAGAATTATATCCAATTTATTCTTGAACTCATACAATGTTTTGGCCCATGTGGTAGTGAATTCCACACATTCATCACTCTCTGGGTGAAGATATTTCTCCCCACTTCAGTTCAAAAAGGATTACCCTTATCCTCAAACTATGATTCCTAGTTCTGATACCCCACCATTGGGAACATTTCTTTCCGAATCTACCCTAATACATCGGTTAAAATTTCACAAGTTTTTGTGTGATCCACTCTCACTTTTCTAAACTCCAGTGAATATAATCCTAACTGACATAGTCTCTCCTCATATGGCAGGCTGTCATCCAAGGAAAACTGGTAAACTTAGCTGTACTCCCTCTATAGCAAGGACATCCTCCCTCAGATAAGGACACCAAAACTGCACACTATACTCCAGATGTGGCCTCACCAAGACACTATACAATTGCAGCAAAATATCCCTATACCTAGACTCAAGTCCTCTTGCGATGAAGGCCAAATTACCATTTGCCTTCTTTACTGCCTGCTGCACCTGCATGCTTACTTTCAGTGACTGATGCACAAGGTCACTAAGGTCTCACTGAATATCTACCTTTCTCAATTTACACCCATTCATCCTATTATTGCTACCAAAGTGGATAAATTTTATCCATGTTATGCTGCATTTGCCTACACACTCAGCCTGTCCAAAACATGCTAAGCATCTCTGCATCCTCCTCACAGCTCACCTCACCACCCAATTTTGTATCATCTGCAAATTTGGAGGTAATATATTGTTTCCTTTTCTGAATCATTAATACATAATGTGAATACTTTGGGTCCTAGCACAAATAACTACAGAATCCCACTAGTCACAGGCTGCCAATCAGAAAAAGATCCAGTAATGTCAACTTTGTTTCATATATGCTAACCAGCTTTCAATCCATATCATGACATTACCTACAATCCCATGGGCTTTACCTTTACATAGTAGTCTGTTACGTGAGACCTTGTTGAAAGCCTTCTGAAAGTCTAAATAAATCACATCTACTGGTTCTCCTTGGTCAATTATATTTGCTACATCCTCAAAAAACTCCAATGGATTCATCAAGCATTATTTCCCTTTTGTAAATCCATGCTGACTTTGTCTAATTATACCATTGCCTTCTAAATGCCAAGTTATGAAATCCTTGAAAATGGACCCTAGCAACTTTCCCAATACCAATATTAGGCTAATTAGACTAAGGTCTATAGCTTCCTGTTCTTTCCCTGCCTCTCCTTTTGAATAGCAGACTCTCATTACCTCATTTGTAGGAAGCAATCCAGAGTCCAAAGAATTTTGAAAAATGACCAAGAATAAATCTGCTATTTCCAAGGCCACTCCCTTAAATACAATGAGATGAAGATTATCAGGATCTGGTGGTTTATCCGCCTTCAATCCCATCAATTTCTACAAAACCATTTCTCTACTAATGTTGATTTCCTTCAGTTCCTCATTAAAACTCGTTTCTCTCAGAACTTCTGATACATTAGTCAGGCAGCATGGTCGGTTCTGGTTTATAGGGCTGAAGGGCCTGTTTTTATGCTATAATTTTGTTGTTCTTTTTCAATTATTCATATCTTCCCTTGTGAAGACTGAAGCAAAATATGAATTTAATTCCTCAGCCATTTCTTTATTTCCCATTGTGAATTCTCCTGTATTTGAATGTAAAACATGGAAGTAAACTACTTCCTGCTTTATTCAGAGTAACAAGTTGTGAACAAGTTCCTGCAAGTAAAACTTTAGCTTCTGTTGGGTGTAATGTGATGGTCGGTCTTTGTGCAATAAGTAGGTCTGGTTTATGTACAAGCAACACAGCAAGAGAGCAACACAGCACGGGAAACAGGCCCTTCGGCCCAACGAGCCCGCGCCGCCGTCATAACTATATAGTAACACTTCCATTATCCTATCCTAATTTTAGGTTATTCCTAATATGGAAGAGTCTCAATGTAGGGACAATTTGTTTCCCAATCAGCCTAAGAGCGAATTTTTGGGATGTGGGAGGAAACCGGAGCGCCCGGAGAAAACCCACGCA
This sequence comes from Sphyrna mokarran, assembly GCA_024679065.1. Taxonomy (NCBI): domain Eukaryota; kingdom Metazoa; phylum Chordata; class Chondrichthyes; order Carcharhiniformes; family Carcharhinidae; genus Sphyrna; species Sphyrna mokarran. The sequence continues at coordinate 29,750,340 of JAGIQG010000023.1, read as the reverse complement.
ACCACGGGGAGAACGCACAAACACCCGCAGACACCGGCCCAATTCCAAGTGTCTGCAAAACTATACAAGCATTGTACAGAGAAATTTTAAAAATACTGGTTTCTTTTATAACTGGTGCTGATCATGTGACCATGTAAAAGACATAGAAATATCAAAGATAGGAGCAGGAAGAGGCCATTCAGCCCTTCAAGACTGCTCCGCCATTCATCACTATCATAGCTGAACGTTCAACTCAATAGTTTAATCCTACTTTCTCCCCATAACCTTTAATCCCATTCACCCCAAAGCTATATCTAACTGCCTCTTGAATACATTCAATGTTTTGGCATTAATTGCTTCCTGTGGTAATGAATTCTACAGGCTCACCATTCCTTGGGTCAAGAAATGTCTCCTTATATCCATCCTAAATGACCTATCCTGTATCCTCAGATATATTTTGGTGAAAAGATATCAATTGGCTGTTGTTACTTCATGAGTCTAAATCCCAAAAACAATTCATTGTTGCAGTTTGGAACAATGGGCAATATTTTCCATTTTGGAAACTAAGTACGGCAGCAGATGAGAAAATTGGTATGGTTCCCTCTGAACGTAGGGTGCATTTTCACACCCAATCTTCTGCTTTTCAACTCATTAATTATATGTCAGCGAAGAGTTCATCGAATTTCACATTGCAGTTGGCAGTGATTCATCTGCACTACTGATACTTCATTGGGTTGAAGGTCTTGGGCCGTATTTAACAACACCTGCAGGCACACTTACTTACCGCAAGTCAGGTATGTGCTGATAAGTCAAACCAAGATATTGAATCACGAGCTTTCAGAGTGCTGCTCCTTCCTCAGGTGAGTCCAAACACTATGATTCCAAATAACAGTGATTTTTACTATTATTTGGAATCATATTTATCACCTGGTGATTTTTAACCTGGTGTTTTAAGACTTCTTATTGGGCCTTTTAAAGAGCATTTATGAGATGGAAATGTGGTTCCCAACATAGAATAGCAGGAAACTTGCCATCTTTAACTTGACATTACAGTCACGAGAACAAAATTCCAAACTGAATTCCTGCTGGCTGGAAACTCACTTTTCCCATCATGCTAAATTTAATGCCTCCACTGGCCATGATTCCTGCTACTGGTGAGAGCAAACAGTTCCACCCAATGATTTTAAAAAAGTGACTTAAATGAAGGTGAATAAAGGTGAGATGTTGTCATGTCTGCAATTGAAAATTGCCAGTAAGTGGCAGAATATTTCATAATCTCAGAATATTCAGTTCTGCTTCTTCATGATCCAGTCTGATAATGTTTGGTGCAAAATAATGATTGAAAGTAGAATGTGAGTTCTATATTCATTGAACAAAGGAGCATTATAGAATAAAAAGCCTGGATAATAACATCCTACAAAAAGATTTTGATTGCAACACTTTTATATACTTGAACCAGGTAATATTCTTAACATAACACAGATTCAGAACGTAAGAAATATGAGCAGGAGTAGACTTTTGGATCTGTCATATCTGCTCTGCCATTCAATAAGATCATGTCTGATTTGACTTTGGCCTCAACTCCACTTCCCAGCCTGCTCCCTATAATCTTCATAGAAGCATATAAACAAAGAAACTAAAAACATGAGTAGGACATTCGGTCCTTTGAATCTGTTCCACCGCCATTCATTATGATCATAACTAATCAGCAAATTCAATATCCTGAGCCCACCCCCCACTTTTCCCCCATATCCCTTGATCTTTTTTAACTTGATGAGCTGTATTTAATTTCTTCTTGAAATCATACAATGTTTTGGCCTCAGTTACTTCCTGAGGTAGCAAATTTCACAGATTCACTACTCTCTGAGTGAAGAAATTTTTCTTCACCTCAGTTCTGAAAGATTTACTTCTTATCCTCAATTTATGGACCCATGTTCTAGATTTCCCCATCATTGGGAACATTCTTTTTGAATCCACCCTGTCTAATTCTGCTGGAATTTTGTAAGCTTCTATGACATTCCCTCTCACTTTAGTGAATATAACCCTAACCGGCTTAGGCTGTTCTCATATTACAGACGGTCATCCTAGGAATCAGTCTGGTTAGCCTTTGCTGCACTTGCTCTATAACAGGGACATCCTTCCTCAGATAAGGACACTAGAACTGCACACAATGCTCCAGGTGTGGCTTCACCAATGCCTTATACACACTGTAGTAAAACATCCCTATTCCTATACTCAAATCTTCTTTCTATGAAGGCCATCATACCATTTGTCTTTTTCACTACCTGCTATACCTCTGCATTTACCTTCAGTGACTGACGCACAAGGACACCAAGGTCCTAATGAGTATCCACCTCTCTTTATTTACTTCTACACCTTCCCATTTTTGCTACCACAGTGGATAACTTCACATTTATCCACATAATGCTGCATCTGCCATGCATATGCTGACTCACTCAGCCTGTCCAAACCACACTGAAGCATCTCTACATCCTCCTCACCGTTTACCTTCCCACCCAACTTTGCATCATCTGCAGATTTAGAGATAATACATTAAGTTGCTTCTTCTAAATCATTGATATATAATGTGAACAGTCGGGGTCCTAGCACAGGTCCCAATGGTAGCCAACAATTCACTGCCTTGCAATCAGAAAAAAGACCCATTTATGTCAACTCTTTACTGCATCAAAGGAAAATCACGCGGGGTATTTAACAGGAACTGACCCATTACCATTAATTTTGTGCTCCCAGTGAAGTTGAAGCTAATGTAAGTCTGCTTTTGAAGAAGGAGGATGGAGAGAAAACAGAGAACTATAGACCAGAGAGCCAATGTTTTGCGCTTTAACTTTACATAGTAGTCTGCTATGTGAGACCTTGTAAGCCTTCTGAAAGTCCAGATAGATGAAATTTACTCGTTCTCCTTTGTCAACTTAGTTATATTCTCAAAGAATTCTAATAGATTAGGATTTTCCCTTTGTAAATCCATGCTGAATTTGTCTGATATACACTGCCTTCCAAATGGTGAGTTATGAAACCTTTGATAATGGACTCCAGCAATTTCCCCAGTACCAACGTTAGGCTCACTGATCTGTAGTTCCCTATTTTATCTCTATCTACCTTTCTGATTAACAGGCTTACATTAGCTCCAACTTCAGTGGAAGCAAAAAAATGGTGGTAATGGGTCAGTTCCTGTTAAATACCCTGCTTGATTGTCCTTTAATGGTTGAGTTTCATTTTTGCCCCCTAACATTAGTCATTAAATTTTCTAGAAGATTATTGCATCTTACAGAAATTTGTGTATTCTCAACTGAAATACGTTTGCTTGTATAAATCCTCCTGTTAATGTCAATCTGAAAAGAAAAGCACTAATAATCATTAATATAGGATTCCTCCTATAAATTTCCATGTTACTCCAGGCAAAGGATTAGAGTTCCTTTCTGCATTTCCTGTTCCCTCAGATTTGTCCGCACAAATTTTACAAGTAGTGGCTCAATTTATTATCATAACACAATAGGTTGGATTTTCAAAAGGAAGTCAGAAACCCAAAACCCAGATTAATTATGGGTCCTCAGCCCCACATCTGAACCATGTCACTGTGGTGTTATTGAGCAGGATTCTCCAATCCCATTCATACCCATCCCACTACCAGCAAGAATGGGAGAGTTGGCACTCAGCCAAAACTTCATTCAAAACAGTGACCAGGGAGAATCTCAGGGAGAACAGGCAAGGTTGGAGAGTTCCAACAATTATCTTTAAATATAACTAGGCTGATTGGACAAAAGTTGAGTTTAGGGTCCAAACACCAGGTGCATCCAGGAGATATCAATGACCTGTCTGATATAAGACGTTTGCATCATAGAAAATGGACATGTTCATTGCTACATGTAAAATCAAGTACTAATTGAGACCAGGTTAGTCTAGTTGGACTTTACATGCACAAATGGCAAGGGCAGGGTGCTCTTACACACCTCACTGCTTAATGAGAAAGTTACACAATGTTCAAATTCTATGAAACTCATATGTAGTGTTTGTTTTTCATTTATTTACAAATCCAACATAACCACTAGTTTCCCATTTCATAGAAAGCACCTCCTTCCTTGACCCAAAAATTCTGAACCTGAGCGAGGACCTGAGCCAGAGGAGAGGTTTTCTCCAACAAAGACTGATTTTGACCTTGATCTTCAATTAATCTAGTGCCAGTGATGAAACAGGTGGTTGGAGGATGCCAGTGCCTTGCTGAGAAGAGCAGACCACTCATAAATGTCCAGAAGGATAAAGAAAATGTAAAGTGGACACTGATGCCAAGTTGGGTTTGACTGAGAGTCAAGTAGAACTGTCAAGAATAAAAATCTTCAGCCTTTGAAATCTTCACATTCTGCTGCCTTTCTTCATAACATTATGTCAGTTTAATGGAAATTCAAATGAAACTTACTTTCCACAATTTGTGATGTTGCAATCTACTTTAGAGAATTAGTTTGTTTGTATTTATTTTTTTCTGAAACATGTGACACTGGTGTCAGAGAAGTGGAAAGTTTGTAGAGAATGAAGGTTTGGAGAAATGTTCTATGTTCTAAAAATGGAAAGAACGAAGCAAGTGGTTGAAGCCATGAGGACGATTGAACTCTTGATGAGGAATTTTAATTTGAGATATTGTGGGGGACAGTGAACCATTTTAAGTCACTAAGGACAATTGTTTGAATGACATGGTGTAGTTTAGGGTATAGTCTGCAATTTTGCAAGTGCTAAAGTTTCCAGTGCATGAAAGAGATTTGTCAGGAAACAATTGGTGCGGTTGAGTCTATGATATATTTTATAGTAATTGGTTCAGCATGTATTGACACAGATCATTTCACCAAAAGTAGGGAAATTATATAAAATAAAGGGTTCAGCACATTTGGTTTCAGTACATTCTATTACTAGGAAATACAGCATAGGAGCAGGCTATTCAACCAACCACTCCATACCAGCCATATATTATTAATTACAGACATTGTTATCAATCACATCTTTGAAATTGGACATTTCTGTCATGAAAGACAAAATACTCATAAATTTGCGGGCTGACAGTAAAATCAAAAAGGATCATTTTTCATTTTTAATTTTACTGTTTGATCTATTTATGATGCTTCAAAAGTATAGAAAACATAGTACATTTCAGCACAGTACAGTCCCTTCGGCCCTCAATGTTGTGCCGAGCTATGTCCAAACCCAAGATCAAGCTATCCCACTTCCTATAATTCTGGAGTGTTCCATGTGCCTATCCAATAACCGCTTGAAAGTTCCTAAAGTGTCCGTCACCACTATCACAGCAGGCAGTGCATTCCACACCCCACCATACTCTGAGTGAAGAATCTACCTCAGACATTCCTCCTATATCTCCCACCATGAACCTTACAATTATATTCCTTAGTAACAGCTACATCCACCTAAGGAAATAATCTCTGCAAATAACAATTGGACAATTTGGACAAAGTTATTTATTCACTTTGTACAAGTTGTTTGAAAACTTATAGTGCAAAAGATTCTGGACCCATAGTTGTATATACTGTTTTTTTTTCGTTTTTATTCAATTCAATCAAATCAAATCCAATTCAGAGTCTCCACAAGTTGAGACATCCCTGATCCACGCTGACAAGATAGGGCTCTCACCTCCTATCTTGGACTTGATCTATGTGATTCAAGCTGATTGGAGTAGATGTAGCTCCTCCTCTAAGGTTTGATCTTATTTGCATCTTTGTTAAAATGCTGAGACACCACTTTAAAAATTGCTTCAATTGAAGCTGAAATGTAATCTAATGACTTCAATCAAGCACAGCATGTCCATACTACATTTGAGAATGCTTGTTTCATCAGTTTCATGCAAATTACATTGTATATGGAACTTTGGAATCCAGTATTCTATACAATATTATTTTTCTTTTAATTCCGTCACTATGACCCCTGTCTGTTTTCTCAAGTCTTGCATCAGTACATGCTGAAGTACAACAGGAAATCCAGATTCCTGGGCCATGTGCCAAGTGTCCATTTTGTATGTAAGCTCAGATATCAAATGTAGATAAACCAGCTGACATTAACAGAGGAAAGCTGGTCCAATCTCACATCCCCATCCCAACCACTGCACAGCCATATATTTCAGCTTCGATAGCTCATAGCTAAACAGAGAGTATAAAGAAGATGTATTTCCTGTTTTTAAAAACTAGTTTCATAAAAGTAAATTAGCATGTAATGAAAACTATCCTGCGATTTGAGTGAATGCTATCAGAATTCTCAGCTAAGCTTCAATTTTGTTTTTCAATAGAGCAATCCATATGAATATAATTTAACTTTTATTTCACTTGTGCAGAAATTGGTTATTCTGACTGTTTCTACACTTGTCAATTTGATCCCACATTTTGCATACAAAAGAACAAAGGACAAAGGACAAAACAGCACGGGAAACAGGCCCTTTGGCCCAACGAGCCCGCGCCACCACTCCGATGTTCCCATCTCTATCCACGATCCCTGTCCATGTTTATAGATCTATGGATTAAAAACCAAATTTGAGACAATTTAGGGAGAACTTGTTTTGCCAATCAGCCTAAGAGCATATCTTTGAGATGTGGAAGGAAACTGGAGCTCCTGGAGAAAACCCACGCAAGCACGGGGAGAATGCGCAAACTCCGACAGACACAGATCCAAATCCATGTATCTGCACAGCACAGCGATAGTCACTGAGCTGTCCTGTTGCCCATCAAATGGTCCAGGTTAAGCGTACACTGACGACGTGAAGCACTAGGATAATGAGTTTCCACCCATTCCCTCCTGATGTCAAAGATTTGTATACAAACACTGAATGCCCTCAGCTGCTGCACCCTTCCTAGAACTATCCTACTTCCATGGTCTCTATCTGTTTCTTGAGTGCACTCTGACAGACTATTTTACCCAGCCCCTCTCCCCCACCCTCCCCCTCAGTCCCAAACAAATACCATGGCTAATCCCTGTAACCTGCACACATCATGGGACAATTTAGCATGGCCAATCCACCTAGCCTGACTTTCAGCAGATCTTTCTATTCCTTCTTTTTCCTTATGATTTCTTTCAAAAGCATCTAAGTTATTTGACTCAACCATCACCTGTGATTGTGCACTCCATATTTTCATCACTCTTTGTATAAAGAAATTTCTCTGAATTCCTAACTGTGTTTATTGGTAACTTTCCTGTTTATCATGCTTCTAGGTCCGAATGTTTCCCCAAGTGGCAATGTTCCCTCAACATCCCCCCAGCCTAACCCATTCAGAATTGTGGAGACTTCCCTTAGTCTTCTCTCTTCTAAAGAAAAATAATCAATCAAAATTTAATCCCACGATGGCGACACACAGGAATTAAAGCTGAACCTGCCATTACAACTGGGGTGGGAATTGTCTGAGGAAAAGTCTTCACTGCGAGGATCATGCTTGTTGCCTTTCTTAGCTCATTTGGACCAATAGCTGAAGACAACCCAGAATGCAGAGGGTCAAATGCAAAGCATGTGACTGGGTGGAGATTTAGTGGGAATTCTACCTGTAAAAAGTGAACAACTTTAGCTTTGAAGCAGTGTTAAAGTTTTAAAATAAAATCTGAAACCGCGACCCTAACATGCCCATCTCCAGCATTATGTGGAGATGCCAACATTGGACTGGGGTAAACACAGTGAGAAGTCTCACATCACCAGGCTAAAATCCAACCAGTCTACCTGATAGTAAACCCACAAGCCCCCGGAAATACTATTCCCCCGCCAGAATTTTCCACGCATCTGACAAAGGAACAATGCCCCTGAAAGCCTACTGGTCCACGATAAAATAAACTGGTTGGACCTCAACCTGGAGATGCGAAACCTCCCACTGCATTTGAGTGGTTAATTGGCAGAAAATGATTACAACTGCTCAACGGTCAGTTCACAAGATGCAAAGATTCAGCACGAGTCCTGATTTCAGATAGTGGAGGTTAGAAAGAAATTTTATTCACAGGGCACTTGATTCAATGAATTCCACATGTGACTCAGTTGAAACACAACTAGTCATGACATATTGGAGGGAGTCAGAGAAGGACAGAAGAGAAGCAATGGAAGAAACAAATAGAGACATGGAACTAGGACAGTTCCAACAAGTGAGCAGCAACCGAGAGGCTCCAATGTTCGTATACAAATCTTTGATGTGGAAAGGAAAGTTGAGAATGAGTTTGGGAGACTCACGAGTGTCACATTTTTCATTAAAAGACAAAGATAAGGTGGAAATATTTTACACAAAGCGCTGTTATAATCCAAAATACATATATTAAAAGCGTGAGGGAAGAGGAATCAATATTCGCAAGAGAATTGGATGAATATTTGAAGGTAACCTATCGACAGGGCTATAGGGGAAGAGTAGGGGATTGGAGTTAATTAGGTCAATGCACCTAAGTGGGGCGGCACGGTGTCACAGTGGTTAGCACTGCAGACTGCTGTTATATTTGTACCAGTTTATAAAATGAGGCTAGGTGATCAATTTTCCAATTTATTTCACATTTATCCAAATTAAATATGCATTATACTCAACCACCTTTGCAAGTCAACTGATAATTACGGTAGTGAAATTACTCAAGGATGATCAAAGAATTTAACAGTTTTTTCTTTTTTAAGGCCACCAGGTGGAGCTATGGATGGATTTTGTGGGTTTCAAATCTGAAGGTGTTTTGTCTTTGGGGAAATTTCATCATATCTTGTAGAGAGATAAAAAGTACACAGAATTATGTTGCAGGTTAGAGAACAATTTGTAGTAAAGCTAGAAGGCTACTTCTGGATATGTTGGATATTGGACATAGATGATTTTCAAACATGCTGAATCAGATTTTATTGTTTACTCGTGAGCTGGTTGGCTGCTGTATTTTTGTAACAGAGGTGGGGCAGGATTTTCCATGCGCCTCCAGCTCCCGTCTACACCCAGCCCTACACCCACCCCACTCGCCTCCCATCTCGGGGGTGCATTGTGCATTTTGTGGTAGACGAGGTTTCCTGCACTTGTCTCACCAATGGACCAATGTCAACAGGGTCTTCCATAGTTTGCACCCTCCGCCACCCGGGATCCCATAGTGGGCAATCCCTGTCAGTGGGACCAGAAGAACCTGTTGGCGGGAGCAGCCTGAAAATTCGCATCAGTACTGTTTCCCTGCATTGCAGGTACTGAGACATCAAACAGAAATGAGTAAATATCACTTACTAAGGAGACCAAATTTACTGAACATAATGGAGAGAGGGCACCATGATTGGCATCAACAAGTTTGTCCAAAGGGCTTATTTCTGTGCTGCATTGCCCTATGATTCTGACTCTATGACTTGATGCAATAGGGAGAAATCTCTTTCATTATCACAACTGTAATCAAATAAAATAAACATAGAACATAGAACATTAGAGCACAGTACAGGCCCTTCGGCCCTCGATGTTGCGCCGACCAATGGAACCAATTTTATGACCCTCTATCCTAAACTATTCCAATGCTATCCATATGCCTATCCACTGACCATTTGAACGCCCTTAAACTTGACAAGTCCACAACTGCTGCAGGCAGGGCATTCCACGCTCTTACTACACTCTAAGTAAAGAAGCCACCTCTAGCATCTGTCCTATAACTACCACCCCTTAATTTAGAGCTATGTCCCCTCATGCTATCCAACTCCATCTGAGGAAAAAGGCTCTCACTATCCACCCTATCTATCCCTCTGATCATCTTATATGTCTCAATTAAGTCACCTCTTAGCCTTCTTCTCTCTAATGAAGATAACTTCAAGTCCTTTAGCCTTTCCTCATAAGACCTACTTATCATACCAGGCACCATCCTGGTAAACCTCCTCTGCACTCTTTCCAATGCCTCCACGTCTTTCTTATAATGTGGGGACCAAAACTGTACACAATACTCCAAGTGCGGCTGCACCAGAGTTTTGTACAGTTGCAACATAACATCTCGGCTCTGAAATTCAATCCCTCTACCAATAAATGCTAACACACTATACGCCTTCTTAACAACCTTATCAACTTGAGTACCAACTTTCAGAGATCTATGCACCTGTACACCGAGATCTCTCTGCTCATCTACACTACTAAGAGTCCTACCATTAGCCCTATATTCTGCATACATATTACTCTTATCAAAGTGAATCATCTCACACTTTTCCACATTAAACTCCATTTGCCACTTCTTGGCCCAGCTCTGCAACTTATCTATGTCCCTCTGCAAACTGTAACATCCATCCTCACTGTCTACAACTCCTCTGACTTTGGTGTCGTCAGCAAATTTACTAACCCATCCCTCTACACCCTCATCTAGGTCATTTATAAAAACAACAAACAACAGTGGCCTCAAAACAGATCCCTGAGGTACACCACTAGTAACTAAACTCCAGGTTGAATATATCCCATCAACCACCACCCTCAATCTTCTATCAGCTAGCCAATTCCTAATCCAAATTGCTAAATCTCCCTCAATCCCATGCATTTGCATTTTCTGCAGTAGTCTTCCATGGGGAATCTTATCAAACACCTTGCTAAAATCCATGAAACCACCTCAGCTGCCTTACCCTTATCCACCTCTTTAGTCACCTTTTCAAAAAACTCCATAAGGTTTGTGAGGCATGACCTTCCCTTCACAAATCCATGCTGACTATCCCTAATCGATTCATTTCTTCCTAAATGACTATAAATCCTATCCCTTATAATTCTTTCCAAAACTTTCCCCACTACAGATGTAAGGCTCACTGGTCTATAATTTGCAGGATAGTCTCTGCTCTCCTTCTTAAACAAGGGGACAACATTTGCCATCCTCCAGTCTTCCGGCACTACACCTGTAGCCAACAATGACATGAAGATCAAAGCCAAAGGCTCTGCAATCTGCTCTCTAGCCTCCCAGAGTAACCTGGGATAAATCCCATCTGGCCCAGGGGATTTATCTATTTTCATACTCTCAAGAATAGCTAACACCTCCTCCTTATGTACCTTTATCCTGTCTAGTCTACAACTGTATCCCAGTATTCTCTCCAACTCCGTTGACATTTTCCCGTGTGAAGACCGATGAAAAATATTCATTCAGTGCTTCACCAATCTCTACAGGCTCCATGTGCAGCTTCCCACTATTGTCTTTGACTAGCCCTAATCTTGACCTAACCAATTTTTTATTCTTAACATATCTATAAAAAGCTTCAGGGTTCTCCTTTACCCTATCTGCCAAAGTCTTCTCATATCCTCTTCTAGCTCTTCTTATCTCCCTCTTTAGCTCCCTCCTGGCTGATTTATAACTGTCCAGTGCCCTAACCGAGCCTTCACGTTTCATCTTTAAATAAGCCTCCTTTTTCCTCTTTACTAGTGAACTAACTTCCTTAGTACACCACGGTTCCCTGGCTCTACCACTTCCTTCCAGCCTGACAGGTACATATTTATCAAGGACAGGAATTCCTGCCTGACAGGTACATATTTACCAAGGACAGGATATTTAACAAGAATGTAGAACTCCATAGAGGAAACCTATTAATGTGTTTGCAATTATACCACTTGAAAAAATATCACACAGGACTTAACATAGAACATAGAACGTTACAGCGCAGTGCAGACCCTTCAGCCCTCAATGTTGCACCATCCAGTGGAACCAACCTAATGACCCTCTAACCTAAGCTATTCCAATATTATCCATATGCCTATCCAATGACCATTTGAATGCCCATAAAGTTGGTGAGTCCACTACTGCTGCAGGCAGGGCATTCCACACCCTTACTACCCTCTGAGTAAAGAACCTTTCTCTGATATCTGCCCTATATTTATCACACCTCAATTTAAAGCTATGTCCCCTCGTGTTAGCCATCACCAACCGAGGAAAAAGGCTCTCACTGTCCACCCTACCTAATTCTCTGATCATCTTGTATGCCTCAATTAGATCGCCTCTTAACCTTCTCTCTAATGAAAATAACCTCAAGTCCTTCAGCCTTTCCTCATAAGTCCTTCCCACCATACCAGGCAACATTCTGGTAAACCTCCTCTGCACCTTACACATCTTTCTTATAATGTGGCAACCAGAACTGTGCGCAATACTCCAAGTGCGGCTGCACCAGAGTTTTGTATAGCTGCAACATGATCTCACCGCTCCAAAATACAATCCCTCTACCAATAAAAGCTAACACACTGTATGCCTTCTTAACAACCTTAATTTTAGGAACATATATACCTTCAATAATACTAATCATAACTTATTTTCCAAAGTCATTATAGGAGTTGTCTTCTCCTGACATAATCAAAACTTCTGATAAATGATCTGAAGCTGAAATTTAAATAGCAATTCTATGGCCCAAGTCTTTAGATTTAAGAATCTAATATTTGATTGTTTTAAGAACTGATCTCCTACTGTGTGTTTAGTATTGTTAACTTGGTTGGCAATCCAGGAAACTGAATTGAAATCCCTTCATAGCAGTTCTAGAAATAGAAGACTTCCTTGAAAAAGAATCTGGAAATAATAAAAATGTAACAGCAAGAGTAACCACAATGCTGATGGACTGTCAAACAAGCTGAGCCGATATAATGACGTCCTTGAAGGATATAAATCTGCCATACCTGTACATCCTGAAAACATCATTGAAGCTCAGTTGTATTTTTAAATAGCCTAGTCACCTACTCAGGTATATCAAACTGCTTTCAAGCCAATTGCAAATGGACAATAAATGTGAGCTTTGCAAATAACATCCACACTCTTAGAAGAGTGCTGTTAAGGTTTTGCATCTGGCATCAATTTTAACCAACTGGCACCGTTTATTAGTTATTTGAAGCAGATAGATTTGTTGTAACTCCTGTAACTAAATTGTTGGTCACCCCATTGTTGCATACCAAAATAATTTCAGCATATTTCATTGCAGAATGGATTCATTCATAAAATGTATATTAAATGTGCCAAATGAGTATAAGTTGGTGAAAAAAATGGGTTGCAATCTGGCTTTTGTACTTGGCAGGTGCGGTTCTGAGCGATTCCATCAGGTGGAGCTATGGATGGACATTGTGAGTTTTAAATCTGAAGGTGTTTTGTCTGAGAAAGTATCATCATATCTTGAAAAGAGATAAAATGTACATGGAATTATGTCATAAGTTAGAAGAAAATACTATTGCAGCTTTACAAATGTATTTAAAATTAAGGTAGAATAGACAGACAAACATCTCTAGAGGAAGATGTGTGTCATAGATAGCACAGAATCCCTACAGTGTAGAAGGAGGCTATTTGGCCCATCAAGTATGCACTGACCACAATCCCACACAGGCTCTATATCCATAACTCCATGTATTTACCCTGCTTGTCCCGCTGACACTAAGAGGCAATTTACCATGATTAATCCACCTGATCTGCATACCTTTGGATTGTGGGGAGAAACTGGAGTCTCCAGAGGAAACCCATACAGACAAAGGAGAATGTGCAAACTCCACAGAGACGATCACCCGAAGCTAGAAGTGAACCTAGGTCCCTGGTGCTGAGAGGTAGTACTGCTAACCACTGTGTCACAATGCCACATTTATAACGGTTGGAATTGTTTTCCATTTTAACACCTATGTAACACTTATTCTATACTGAAATGAATGTAAAGACTGAGCGATGGTCCAGTGCTGTGCCACAAATTCAGTTTGTGACAGAAGACAAGTTTGTAGCTACAGTTGTCTCGCATATTCAGCTGGTAACACCACAGGGAAAGTAGAGACAGGAATTTTCCCATCACAAATAAAGAAAGGAGTATTCTACAGGCTCTTGTCCACCACCCGGTGGTCAGTCGGAGGTTGGCATCTTCAGAGTGTTGGGAGCAGCTGGTGGTCCTGCCTTCTCAGCTGGGGGAATGGTGCAAAATGGAAGAAATTGACTGAACTACAAAGGGACGAGTGAACATAGAACATAGAACATAGAACATAGAACATAGAACAATACAGCACAGAACAGGCCCTTCGGCCTTCGATGTTGTGCCGACCAAAATAAAAAGCAATGCCCCTCCTAACTAAACCATTCCCTTCTCATCCATATACTTATCAACTAACCTCTTAAACGCCACCAAACTTGGCGCATCTACAACAGCTGAACATTTGCATTTATTATACTAGAATTGTTTCAATTGAAAACAAGTGAAATATAGACAGGTCTCCTTATCTCCTTATACTAATAAAAATTCAACTGCAGTAACTTGATTGTAAACTACATTCTTTTGTCCAAAGGACTACAAAATAATGTTCCAAAGAATTTTTTAAAAATGACAAATATTTCAAAAATCAATGCAGAAAAAACAATGGAATTTAATGTGCAGCAATAATGAGAAACAAATTTAATTTTTAAAACAAGTGTTTAACTTCATTAGTCTCCTACTGATAAATTATACAATTATGAATGATTTAAGATTGTGCTACTTTAGCCCGAGCATATTTACTCTGATTTCTCTGCAGCCTCTTCTGGAAGAACATTCCAGCATAGGTGACAGAGAAGGATTCTGGGAGAAGTCAACTCAGTCATCTCAACTGCACTGTGGGCAATGGAAGAACTGGTGTCAAGGAGTAGTTAAGCCCAAGGCACTACGTTAGTATTTCCCTCTCTCCCCCCTCCTCTAGTCAAGAAAAAGTATCACTCTTGCGCCTCCTGTGTGCTCTGCAGTGTGTCCAGCTGCTGTTCCAAACTGTCTATGAGGAGCCTCAGCTGGTCACACTTCCCACAGAGATAGCTGTCAGGGATGCTGGAAAGCTCCTTAATCTCTTACACCTGGCAGCAGGAGCATATCTCTGCCTTTCTCCAATTAAAAAAGGTTTAAAAAAATCATCTTGCTTTTACTTTTACTTTGCTTGTCTTCAAAAAAAAAGCATGATGAGGAAGACAAGCAAAGTAAAAGTAAAAGCAAGATGATTTTTTTATATCTTTCTTAAGAGGAATTTGGGCAGAGATATGCTCCTCCTACCAGGTGTAGGAGATTAAGGAGCTTTCCAGTATCCCTGACGATTATGTCTGTGGGAAGTGTGATGAGCTGCGGCTCCTCATAGACCGTTTGGAACAGCAGCTGGACACACTGCAGAGCACACAGGAGGCACAAGTGTGATAGACACTAGCTTCCAGCAGGTGGTCATACCTTAGGTCCAGACAGTTAGATGGGTGATTGCCAGGAGAGGCAGGCACGTAGTGCAGGAATCTCCTAGAACTATTTCCCATCAAACAGATATACTATTTTAGACACTGTTATGGGGAATAGCCTGTCAGGGAAAATACCAATAGCAGCTAGGCCTGTGGCACCATAACTGGTTCTGCTGTAGAGCAGGGTTGGGCTATGGCAAGCAAGTGATGTAGTAGGAGACTCAAAAATCAGGTGCACAGACAGGTGTTTCTGTGGCCACAAGTGAGACCTAAGATGCTGTGTTGTCTCCCTGCTGCCAGGGTCCTGGATGTCTCTAAGTGAGAACTCAGTAAGAATTTAGCAACACCATTCGGTTGGATTTAAAATTGGTGTTGCTAAATTCTTACTGAGTTCTTACTACCCTAGTCCAACGCCGGCATCTTTACATCATGTCTCTAAGTGAGTACAGGACATCCAGAAACGGGAAGGTAAAGAGACAGATGTCATTGTCCACATTGGCACTGATGACATAGGCAGATATAGGGAAGAGATGCTGCAAAGACAATTCAGGGAATTAGGCTGGGAAATAAAAAGCAGGACCTCTCAGGCAGTAACCTCAGGATTACTCCCCATGTTATGTGCTGGTGAGGCTTGGCAGAGAGAGGTAGTACAGTTGAACACATGGCTAAGCAGCTGTTGAAGAGGGTGGGCTTTAGGTATATGGATCACTGGGATGTCTGTTGAGGAAGGTGGGTAAAAGAAGGATGGGTTGCACCTGAATTGTGGGACATCAATATCCTGGGAGGGAGGTTTGCTAGTGTTGTTCAGGAGCGTTTAAGCTAATGTGCAGGGGGTGGTTTTGGAACAGCCAGTAAGTGTTGGGACTAGGGAAGAAAGCGAGACTGATATAAACATAGTGCCAAGTAAGAGCAGGCAGAGGGAAACCCATAGGGCTCAGCAGGACTGTAGGTCTGGAGTGCATTTGCTTCAATGCAGGAAGTATAACAAGTAAGACAGATGAACTGAGAGCCTGGAGTAGTGCCTGGAATTAATATGTCATTGCAGTTATGGAGACATGGTTAAAGGAGTGACAGCACTGGCAGCTTAATATTCTGGGATATTGTTGTTTTAGATGGGACAGAAGGGGAAACAAAAGAGGTGGGAGAGTTGCATTGCTGACTAGGGGGCACATTACAGCTGTGTTGAAGGAGGACACATTGGAGAGATCTTGTAATGTGGCATTATGGCTGGAGATCAGGAGTAGGATGGATACCATAGATCGACCAACAGCCCGCAGGAGATAGAGGGGCAGTTGTGCAGTCAGATACTGAAAAGCTGTGAAAAAAGCAGGGTAGTTGAGGTGAGTGACTTTAACTTCCCCCATATTGACCCCCTTATACTAGGGGCTCCCATATAGAGATCAGTTTGTTAGATGTGTCCAGGAGGGCTTTTTGATTCAATATGTTGACAATCCAACCAGGGAGGGGGCCATACTAGACTTGCTATTGGGAAATGAGCCAAAAATCATAATGAGAGAGGAAGTGTTAGAGGAACAGGGATTCTTGAAAATGGATAAGTCACCAGGACCAGATGAATTGTTCCCTAGGATGTTAAAGGACATCAGAGGGTAAATAGCAGATGCTCTGAGGATTATTTTCCAATCTTCACTCAACAGAAGAGAGATGCTGCAAGACTAGAGGAATGAAAATGTGGTTCTGTTATTTTAAAAAGATGTGAAGGAAATGCCAAGCAATTGTAGGCCAGTTAGTCTTACTTCGGTGGTGGAAAAATTATTAGAACATAGAACATAGAACATTATAGCACAGTACAGGCCCTTCAGCTCTTGATGTTGCGCTGATCAATGGGACCAATTTTATGTCCCTCTATCCTAAACTATTCCAATGCTATCCATATGCCTATCCACTGACCATTTGAATGCCCTTAAATTGATTATTAGAATCAACCTTGAGAGATTGGATAAACAATCACTTATAAAGGCATGGAGTAATGAGGGATAATTAGTATGGCTTTGTTCAGAGAAGGTCGTGCCTTGCAAACTTGATTGAATTCTCTGAGGAAGTGACAAGGAGGATTGATGAGGGTAGTGCAGTGGATGTTGTCTATATGGATTTGAAATGGTAGCCTCTGGGATACAGGGTAATATGGTGAATTGAATTAGTAGCAAGACATAAGGACTAATGGCCAATGGCTGTCCTAGTGAATGAAAAGCTGTTTCAAGTGATGTTCTATAGGGCTCAATGTTGGAACCCCTGCTGCTTGTTTTATATATTAACAATTTGTTCTTGATCATGGTGGGCATAACTGAGAAAATTGCAGATGACACAGAAATTGCTATGTAGTGGATAGTGTAAAGGTTAACTGTAAGCTCCAAAATGATATAGATGGTTTGGTGGAGTGAGCAAGAAAGTAGCAGATGGAGTTCAACTTTGATAAGTGTAAGGTAACACATTTAAGGAGGTCAAACTTAGGGCATTGCCTGCCCACTGTAATATGGGAGGCTGATCATGGTAGGCAGTGAGGTGATGTGCAGGCCATCCATTATATTTAATGAGCCCCCTGCTTCTGAATACTCCTGCCTCTAAGTGAGTACAGGGCATCCAGGAACAGGAAGGTAAAGAGACAGATGTCAGAATGTCCACATATGACATTGGCAGGAGATCCTGCAAAGACAATTCAGGGATTTAGGTTGGGAACTAAAGCGCAGAACCTCTCAGGCAGTAATTTCATTAAAATTCATCATATGGAGTAATTTGCAGTACAAAAGGCAACCATTTGATCCACCAAATCCATGCTAGTTCTACTCCCACTGTCCCATTCAATCCCTATAACTCTGCAGTTGTTTTCTTTCAAGTGTCCATCCAATTTCATTTTGAAATAATTGATTGCTTCTGTTTTCATCACTCTTACGAGCAGTAAGTTCCAGGTCATTAGCACTCACTGCATAAGAAAATCTCCCTGTGTTTCTCATTCAAAATTCTCAATTGGTATCTCCTAGTTATTGTTTATTAGCTAATAGGAGTTTTTTTTCCCGTATACTTTATCTAAACCATCAGAATCTTGAATACACAATTAAATCTCCCCTCAATCTCCTTTGCTCCAAAGAGAATAACACCAGCTTTTTTCAAACGAAACTTCATAAATAAAATCTATTCTGGAAATGTCAGGATTATTTTAAACCATACAAATCTACAGTTTAACATCTCAAATAAAAGTTGGTATCTTCAGCAGTGCAACCCTCCTTCAGTACCGCATTGTAATACTAAAAGTGCAGATTGCGTGCTCAAATCTCTGGACTTTGATGAGGCTCGAACACACAATCTTCTGACTTCGAGCAAACAGTAGTACTGAGCATAATGGCTGAAACTGTTAAGGTTGAACATTTCAATATAAAACACATAGTTTTGATATAAATTGAACGTGAAGTTTTGAAACATATATGATGACAGCTTATATTTATATAGCACCGAGAACATTAAAAAAAAACCAACGACTCCAAAGTGTTGTGAAACAAACTTTGACACAGAAGGGGATATTAAGACAGATGCTCAATTTGATTTAATGTGTTATTGTCACAAGTGTTGGAATGCAGTGAAATATATTATTTCTTGCATCCTATATAGATAAATGTACCATTCATGGAGAATATCGGGGAGGAGGAAAGGAGACAATGCAGAATTTGGTATTGGAGCCATACTTAGGGTGTAAAGAAAGATCAACTTATAAGGTAGATCCATTCAAAAGTTTGATGGCAGCAGGGAAGAAATTGTTCTTGAGACGTTTGTATCTTTTTCCTGATGGAAGAAGATGGAAGAGAGGATGTTTTATTCTTTTGTTACTAATTTGTCTTTAGTTCTGTGACTCTGCTCATCAATGTATCAAAACAATAAAATAAAAATTATTGTCCATCAAATCAATCCTGGGATCTGACTTGTCAGTCGTAACATCAGCTGGGATCATTACAACACTGAACATTAGTGATGACATTTGCATCAACAATCATTCTGTAGAGAACTGGAGACATTTTTAGTTCCTACAACATTGGAAAATGTAACCTTAACTTGAACAATGACAAATTCTTGTTCAATAAAAGCAGAATTGCATTCTTGGTTCATATATTTAGTAATTAAGAAATACCCATGATCCATGGAAATTTGAAGCCACTGCAAACAATAAGGATCCTACAAACTTGCAGGAATTTCAGAGTCCATTAAGATTATCACATGCTATTGTTGTCTCATTCTTGACCTTACCACATTATTTGCCAATCTACAAGATCTGAAAAGAGATCATGATGGGGAAATTATTAACCAGCTAATGAGGTTTTAAATAGAATACATAAGGTACTGACAGCACTACTAGCAAAGAGTACAATGATTCTAGAAACAGAGATAATAAGCTAATGAAACGAATAGTTTACTCATATGTGGATGCAATAAGAAATTAAATAAGTAATTATGTTGTAAAACATATATGCTGATATTTTAAATGTATTTTAAGTATTGAATGAATTGCTGTTCATTTCAGCCAAAAGCAAGTTATTGCAAGGTATAATGATAAAAGAGAAGAGTTCAGAGTCAAAGGCTTATGAACTTCAATAGTTAGCAGAATTCATATCAGAAAGTTTCTGATGAGGGAACACATTTTATAACTTTATAAATATGGACATTCATTGCCTAGACATAGAAAAGATATGTACCTGGATGCAGGCTCAAGTATGGAATGTTCAGTGTTGTAATGATCCCAGCTGATGTTACGACTGACAAGTCAGATCCCAGGATTGATTTGATGGACAATAATTTTTATTTTATTGTTTTGATACATTGATGAGCAGAGTCACAGAACTAAAGACAAATTAGTAACAAAAGAATAAAACATCCTCTCTTCCATCTTTCATCTCAAGTATGGAATACTCCTTTAATGCAAGGAGTATTCGCAATAAGGGGGAGGAACTTTTAATGCAAGGAGTATTCGCAATAAGGGGGAGGAACTTGCAGCTTGGACCAGTACCTGGAACTTCGATGTTGTGGCCATTTCAGAGACTTGGGTAGAGCAGGGACAGGAATGGATGTTGCAGGTTCCGGGGTACAAATGCTTTAGTCGGAGTAGAGACGGGGGTAGAAGGGGGGGAGGAGTGGCGTTACTGGTCAAAGACTGTATCACGGTGATCGAAAAGAAGTTTGATGAGGACTTGTCTGTTGAGGTAGTATGGGCTGAGATTAGAAACAGGAGAGGAGAGGTCACCCTGTTGGGAGTCTTTTACAGACCTCCTAATAGTTCTAGAGAGGTTGAGGAAAGGATTGCGAAGTCAATTCTGATTAGGAGTGAAAGTAGTAGGGTAATTGTGATGGGGGACTTTAACTTTGCTAATATTGATTGGAATAGCTATAGCTCTAGCTCGTTAGAGGGGTCAGTTTTCGTACAGAGTGTGCAGGAAGGTTTTTTGACTCAGTATGTAGATAGGCCAACTAGAGTTGAGGCTACATTGGATTTGGTGCTGGGCAATGAGCCAGACCAGGTGTTAGGCTTGGAAGTTAGTGAACATTTTGGTGATAGTGACCACAATTCGGTTACGTTCACCTTAGTGATGGATAGGGATAGGCATGAAGCTGGGGGCAGTAGTTATAGCTGGGGAAGGGTAATTATGAGGCCATCAGGAGAGAATTAGGGTGCATAGATTGGACTAGGGAACTACAGGGACTGGGAACATCTGGAATGTGGTGCTTATTCAAGGAGCAGCTGCTGAGAGTCCTTGATAAGTATGTCCCTGTCAGGCAGGGAGGAAATGGACGAGTAAGAGAGCCTTGGTGTACGAAAAGAGTTGATTTGCTGGTTAAGAAGAAAAAGGAGGCTTATGTCAGGATGAGGCTTGAAGGCTCAGGTAGTGCAATGGATAGCTATAGATTAGCTAGGAAGGAGGTAAAAAGTGAATTGAGGAGAGCTAAGAGGGGACACGAGAAGATGTTGGCTGATAGGATTAAGGAGAATCCTAAAGCTTTCTTTCGATATGTTAAGAATAGAAGATTGGTTAGGGCAAGATTAGGGCCAGTCATAGATAGCAGTGGGAAGTTGTGCGTGGAGCCTGAAGAGATTGGCGAGGCACTGAATAAATATTTCTCTTCGGTATTCACGCAGAGTGATGGAAATGTAGCTGTGGAGAGCACTGAGGTACAGGGTTGCAAATTGGGGAGTATTGTAGTAGATAGGGAGGATGTGTTAGAAATTCTCGAGGGTTTGAAGTTGGATAAGTCCCCTGGGCCGGACGGGATTTACCCTAGGATTCTCTGGGAGGCAAGAGAGGAGATTGCAGAGCCTCTGGCTCTGATCTTCAGGTCCTCGTTGGTTACGGGTGTGGTTCCGGAGGACTGGAGGATGGCGAATGTGGTCCCATTGTTTAAGAAGGGGAAGAGAGACCTTCCTGGGAATTATAGGCCAGTGAGTCTTACTTCTGTGGTGGGCAAGGTATTGGAGAGAATTATTAGGGATAGGATTTATAGTTATTTAGAGAGAAATGAATTGATTGGGGATAGTCAGCATGGTTTCGTGAAGGGTAGGTCATGCCTTACTAACCTCATTGAGGTTTTTGAGAAAGTGACCAGAGAGGTGGATGGGGGTAAGGCGGTTGATGTAGTATATATGGACTTTAGTAAGGCTTTTGATAAGGTGGCCCATGGAAGACTTCTACAGAAAATGCAGATGTGTGGAATAGAGGGTGATTTAGCTAATTGGATTAGAAATGGGCTGGCAGATAGAAGACAGAGGGTGGTGGTTGATGGGAGATATTCATCGTGGAGTTCGGTGACGAGTGGTGTGCCTCAGGGGTCTGTTTTGGGGGCCCTGCTGTTTGTAATTTTTATAAATGATCTGGATGAGGGTATTGAGGGATGGATCAGTAAATTTGCAGATGATACTAAAGTTGGTGGGGTGGTAGATAGTGAAGAGGGGTGTTTTAGTTTACAGAGTGACTTGGACAAGTTGCAGAGCTGGGCCGAGAGGTGGCAACTGGAGTTTAATGTGGAAAAGTGTGAGGTAATGCACTTTGGCAGGAACAATAAATGTGTAGAGTATAGGGATAATGGTAGGGCTCTTAATAGTGTTGAGGAACAGAAGGATCTTGGTGTATGTGTCAATAGATCCTGAAAGTAGGCAGTCAAGTGGATAAAGTTGTTAAGAAGGCTTATGGAGTCTTAGCTTTTATTGGTAGGGGGATTGCATTTAGGAGCCGCAGCATCATGTTGCAGCTGTACAAAACTCTAGTGCGGCCGCACTTGGAGTATTGTGTGCAGTTCTGGTCCCCACATTATAAGAAAGATGTGGAGGCCCTGGAGAGGGTACAGAGGAGGTTTACCAGGATGTTGCCTGGTATGGAGGGCAGGTCCTATGAAGAGAGGTTGAAGGAGTTGAGGTTGTTTGCGTTAGAAAGGAGGCGGCTAAGAGGGGATCTTATTGAAGCATATAAGATGATTAGAGGTTTAGATAGGGTGGACAGTGATAGCCTTTTTCTAGGATGGAGAAAGCTAGCACGAGGGGACACAGCTTTAAATTAAGGGGTATGAGTTATAGGACGGATATCAGAGGTAGGTTCTTTACTCAAGGAGTGATTAGGGAGTGGAATGCCCTGCCTGCAGCTGTTGTAGATGCGCCAAGTTTGGTGGCGTTTAAGAGGTTAATTGATAAGTATATGGAAGAGAAGGGAATGGTTTAGTTGGAGGGGCATTGCTTTTTATTTTGGTCGGCACAACATCGAAGGCCGAAGGGCCTGTTCTGTGCTGTATTGTTCTATGTTCTATGTTCTATGTTCTATCTATCCAGTTTTGGCAATGAGCTGATGGGAATGTTCACTTTGACCTCTATGTTGAACATTCATAGTTACATAGCAAAAGGGGAGTTCAACCAATAGGGAGTCAGCGTTCAGAATAATTGGATGAATGAGATATCATTATGCCAGATGGTAAAATGCGATTGGCTGAGTTACTTGTCAGAAATTATTATTGGTGTGTATTAATTGAATGTAATCGATTTTAAACCAATCTGAGGCAGGAATGATTGATAGGAAAATCTATAATTGATCTGTTTTTGATTGTAAATTTTAGATCTTTTGGAGAGGTCCTGTCACTCTAATGCTAGAGTTACTTAAACCTTTGATGGCTTCTGGCCAGCTATTTATTTATTGTGTGTTTTTCTTTTAAAATAAATATGACATCTTTATACAGATATACTTGCCTCATGAGTTTTGCATTGTCTAAGTTAAGACATAACCAGCCATCTCAAATTACTCACAACATACCACCACTAAGAAAGTGACTGCATCATACGAACAAGGAAACATATGAATTAGGAGCAGAAGCAAGACTCCTAAGTCTGCTATAATATTATCTTTCACAACATCTGTTGCTAACAATTAATTCTACTAGTTATGAGGAAAAGCTTGTCAAAATCCATCTTCTCTACGTAAATCTAAATGCAGTGTCAAACATTTACTCCAGATGTGTTTGCCCTGGATCCCAAGAGTTAAAACTAGTTGATATCAAAACAACAAGAATTGAGTTGTTGAAACTTTATCTGACAGCTAACCCAAAACTAGACCAATGTGATCAAAAGGCAAAATCACTCACATACTAGAAAGTCTTCATAATGTTTGAAATGAGTTCACAATCACAACCACACTTGATCCTGTGTTACATGGCAACTGTATTATTATTCCTCAATTGCTGAGGGAACATGTTGTTAATATAGCACATGAAGGCCTCCAGGGATCTGTCAAACAACTCCTTAAGAAAAATATATGGCTTCCAGGAATTGATCACATGGCAGTGATCAAAATCAATCAGTCTTCACCATATCAAGCAACAACAATGTCAAATCTTCACGATCTGTCCAATATGCCTAAGCTACCCTGTGGAGGAATGTGTAGCAAATGTAGATGCATTGGATGGAAGTTTTATGACTATGCTAGAAACTCCAAGGTGTTTTATGAAATTAGCCTAGACCCTAAGTTTTTACATTTGAATTTGGTATTGGTGAGCATAGTATCCTATAGTGCAGAAGGAGGCCATTCGGCCCATTGCACTAGCCATAATTCCAACCAAGATCTATCTCCACAACCCCGTGCATTTACCCTAGCTGATCTTCCTGATATTATTCACACATTTTTAAACTGTGGATGGAAATTGGAGGAAATTCACAGAGAAACAGGGAGAATGTGCAAACTCCACACAGGCAGTTACCCAAGCCGGAAATTGTGTTTAAAAAGGGTTGTAGTGGTAACCTGAGTAATTATAGGCCAGTGAGTTTGACATCAGTGGTAGGAAAGTTGTTGGAGAGGATTCTTAGGCATAGGATGTAAACATATTTAGAGCATGGCAGTCTGATTAGTCAGAGGCAACATAGTTTCGTAAAGGGGAGGTCATGCTTTATGAATCTGGTAGAATTTTTTGAGGAGGTGACAAAAACGGTTGACGAACGACGAGCCATGGATATCGTCTATATGTATTTCAGTAAAGCATTTGATAAAGTCAAAGTAGGTTGTAGAAAAGATTAAGGCTCATGGGATACAAGGGCAGGTGTTTAGATGGATTGAGAATTGGCTTGGTTACAGGAGACAGAGAGTAGTAGTGGAAGAGTCTTTTTCTAGTTGGAGGTCTGTGCGCAGAGCACAGTACAAAGAACACAGAACAAAGAACACAGAACAAAGAACAAAACAGCATGGGAAACAGGCCCTTCGGCCCAACGAGCCCGCGCCGCCACCCCAATGTTCCCATCTCTACCCGCGATCCCTGTCTATGTTTATAGATCTATGGATTAAAAACCAAATTTGAGACAATTTAGGGAGAATTTGTTTTGCCAATTAGCCTAAGAGCACATCTTTGGGATGTGGGAGGAAACCGGAGCACCTGGAGAAAACCCACGCAAGCACGGGGAGAATGCGCAAACTCCCACAGACACAGGCACAAATCCATGTATCTGCACAGCACAGCGATAGTCACTGAGCTGTCGTGTTGCCCATCAGATGGTCCAGGTCAAGCGTACACTAACGATGTGAAGCAGTAGGATACTCTCAAAAAAGATCCAAGAGCAGTCCTCTCACGACCCATCGCGTGTATGCCCCTCATTAGACAACAAGGTGGACCAAAGCACCTATAGGATAAAAACAAGTACATCAATATCATCATCTATTTACACACTTCCCAGGACTCCCAAGGCTCATGATCCCTATTTTAAATCAGTTTTCTATACCCCTCCATTCCCATTCTGTTCATGTGCCCATCTAAGTATTTCTTAAATAACTCCAGAGTACCTGCCTCCACCACTTTACTTGGCAGTGCATTCCGTACCCCCACCACCCTCTGTGTGAGAAAACTCCCTCTAGCATCCAAATTATACCTTACCCCCCTCACCCTAAGCCCGTGATCCCTCGTGCTATTTGAGTCCATCCTAGGAAAAAGCTTAACCCTGTTTCCTCTATCAATCCCATTCAAAATCTTTTTGACCTAGAGGTGTAAGTACACAAGTCCTTGAAGGTGGCAGTACAAGTGGAGAAGGTGGTGAAGAAGGCTTATGGTATGCTTGCTTTTATAGGAAGGGGTATAGAATATAAAAGCTGGCGTCTAATGTTGCAGTTGTATAGAACGTTGGTTTAGACCACATTTGACATACTGCATCCAGTTCTGGTGGCCTTACTACCAGAAAGACGTGGAGACCCTGGAGAAAGTGCAGAGGAGGTTTACCAGGATGCTGCCTGGTGTGGAAGGACTGAACTATGAGGAGAGATTGGGCAAATTGGGGCTGTTCTTCTTAGAAAGGCAGAGAATGAGGGGAAATCTAATAGAGTTGTATAAGATTATAAAGGTAGAGTGAACAATGGTAAGCTTTTTCCCAGTTTGGATACGAAAATTACAAGGGACCAGGGGCTTAGGGTGAGAGGGGTGAGGTATAATTTGGATGTTAGAGGGAAGTTTTTCACACAGAGGATTTTAGGCCTGGAATGCACTGCCAAGTAGGGTGATGGAGGCAGGCATGCTAGAGTTGTTTAAGGCTTACTTAGATAGGCACATGAGCAGACTACAGATGGAGGGATATAAAAGATTGTTCTAAATTAGGATCAAGAGCCTTTGGACATTCCTGGGAATCAGTTGATTCCTATGGACCATCCAACATATTTTATGGCTCACTTATCTTACGTTTGAGCTTCTGGGGATTCCGCGAATGTCTGTTTAAGTTGTGCATGTTGATTGATGTCTTTTTTTTAATCCACAGGTGACTCGGTCCACTTTGTTGTTCAACAAGGGGCATACAGTGGGTCATACGAGGGCTGCTCTTGGATGTTGCTTTGAGAGTTGCCTACTGTTTCACATCATTAGCATACACTTAAACTAGACCAGCTGAACATGACACTGTTTGCTGTGCAGATACATGGATTTGGGCCAATGTCAGTGGGAGTTTGCACATTCTCCCCATGCTTGTATGGGTTTTCTTCGGGTGCTCTGGTTTCCTCCCACACCCCAAAAATGTGCTCTTAGGCTGATTGATGTTACCAAATTGTCGCTAAATTAGGCGTCCCTCAATCTGGTTATAATTCCTACATTGTGGAATCCAATAGGCGTAGACAAAGGTCATAGGTAGAAGAGGCCGCCCACAATGTTAAAATGGCAGCGTGGGCTTATTGGGCTGAAGGGCCTGTGTCCTGTGCTGTGTTGTTCTTTGTTCTTTGAACCTGGATCTGTGGTGCTATGAAGCAATAGTGCTAACCATTGTGCTACCATGCCACCCACATATTTCACTCTAGGTATGATTCAAGTGACCCACTAGGAAGCTTTCATCAAACAATGTTTATTTAAGAACACAGTTAAATATATCACAAAAAGATTTACCATAACTTTTAACAATTAGAAAAATTAAACATAACACAGTATGGAAGCTGAGAGCTAGCTATCTCTACTTTTCCAAGTTAAACACCATCCCACAGACATATACCTTCTTCAGCCTTGACATAGAAGCAAGTACGCTCACATGATGCTGGATTTTGCAGCTTTTAACATGCGAATTGATCCTTTGAATGGTGGATCAAATCTCTGAGGCATCCCAGTTCTGGAACTTTCAGCAAGCTTCTGGAGACAGAGAGAGAGAGAGAGAGAAACATACACACACATACACTGCCTTCTTCTACCAGCTTCTAGTACTTACTGAGAAATTAAATTAAAACTGGGCTTTTCTCTGTAACTTAGCTGTCACCAGCCACATGACATAAACTGCCAATCAATTCAATCAATCTCTACTCAGCAATCCCCCAAAGGACCATTAGACCACTGAACACTTCTTTAGTACAGATTAAAATCAGTATGATGACCATTATATTGCTTCAGTAACAATTAAAGGTCACTGGCTACAGGGAACATGCTGCCAGTTCTGCAAAGAAGCATGATTAAAATACATTGTTTAAAGACACAGTTTCATTACAGAAGTAATAAATGCAGCAGAACATGAAATTTTGAGTTACACCACCAAAACCAGATAAAGATGCTTATGAAACACAATGGCCGTGTTGGAAAGCAAACAAATGCCTATGAAATCCAGCCATTTGTGCAACCATGTGAAAGGATTAATGATCACTGCGAAGTGTCGTTTGCCAATCATCACAGGAAATGCATCATTCTTCAAAGCAACAAAAACTCCATTTGCAATCATCAATCTCATTCAGACATTGACATCTCAGATAAAGATCATGAGTTAAAATGACCATACCTGATGTTAGATGATATCCTACTCATGAGAGAGAAAATGTCCACCATATCTAAGTGACTGTATTGCAGAATGAACTCTTTTTAGTTGGTGATTTCATCATGTGCATGACTGTGTTCATGGTTAATACAACGCTTTGCATCTGTAATAGTGTCACTGGTGAAGTTGACTGTTCAAGTTATTGTTTAACCTTTTGGAAACAAGTAATTGAAACATGCTACACCTTACTTTATTAAGAAGGGAAAGGATATATTGTATTGAAAATTGCATTGTGCACTTTACCAACTTAAGGTTACCACATTCATAAAACAGTAGAGGGAGTCTAGAAAGGAATAAAGAAATCCATATTTTAATAACACATGCAGTTCTGATTCTGAAAGATTCTTATTGAATCTTATTGTTCCTTAAATTCCACAAATACCAGTCTCTGGGATACGTCACTAGCTACAGAGATGTGGGGTGGACCGCAAGGGTGCTTTCATCACCAGCTGGAGAACTGACCGGAGCCCCATGATATCTCCATGATGAATGCACAATGGAATTTTTTGGAATACTTTGTGGGCAAAGTATTGGAGAGAATAATTAGGGATAGGATTTATAGTTATTTAGAGAGAAATGAATTGATTGGGGATAGTCAGCATGGTTTTGTGAAGGGTAGGTCATGCCTTACTAACCTCATTGAGTTTTTTGAAAAAGTGACCAAAGAGGTGGATGGGGGTAAGGCGGTTGATGTGGTATATATGGACTTTAGTAAGGCGTTTGATAAGGTGGCCCATGGAAGACTTCTGCAGAAAATGCAGATGTATGGGATAGAGGGTGATTTAGCTAATTGGATTAGGAATTGGCTAGCAGATAGAAGACAGAGGGTGGTGGTTGATGGGAGATATTCATCGTGGAGTTCGGTGACAAGTGGTGTACCTCAGGGGTCTGTTTTGGGGCCCCTGCTGTTTGTAATTTTTATAAATGATCTGGATGAGGGTATTGAAGGATGGATTAGTAAATTTGCAGATGACACTAAAGTCGGTGGAGTGGTAGATAGTGAAGAGGGGTGTTATAGTTTGCAGAGTGACTTGGACAAGTTGCAGAGCTGGGCCGAGAGGTGGCAAATGGAGTTTAATGTGGAAAAGTGTGAGGTAATGCACTATGGCAGAAATAATAAATGTGTAGAGTATAGGGCTAATGGTAGGATTCTTAATAGTGTTGATGAACAGAGGGATCTTGGTGTGTATGTGCATAGATCCCTGAAAGTAGGCAGTCAAGTCGATAAGGTTGTTAAGAAGGCATATGGAGTCTTAGCTTTTATTGGTAGGGGGATTGAATTTCGGAGCCGCAACGTCATGTTGCAACTGTACAAAACTCTAGTGCGGCCGCACTTGGAGTATTGTGTGCAGTTCTGGTCCCCGCATTATAAGAAAGATGTGGAGGCCTTGGAGAGGGTACAGAGGAGGTTTACCAGGATGTTGCCTGGTATGGAGGGCAGGTCTTATGAAGAGAGGCTGAGGGATTTGAGGTTGTTTTCGTTAGAAAGGAGGCGGCTAAGAGGGGACCTAATCGAAACATATAAGATGATTAGAGGTTTAGATAGGGTGGACAGTGATAGCCTTTTTCCTAGGATGGAGAAAGCTAGCACGAGGGGGCACAGCTTTAAATTAAGGGGTGATAGTTATAGGACGGATATCAGAGGTAGGTTCTTTACCCAAAGGGTGGTTCGGGAGTGGAATGCCCTGCCTGCAGCAGTTGTAGATGCGCCAAGTTTGGTGGTGTTTAAGAGGTTAGTTGATAAGTATATGGAAGAGAAGGGAATGTTTTAGTTTGGAGGGGCATTGCTTTTTATATTGGTCGGCGCAACATCGAAGGCCGAAGGGCCTGTTCTGTGCTGTAATGTTCTATGTTCTATGTTCTAATTAACTGCTCAGCAGGCGTTTAACTGATCAACTGAGTGTCATTCTCAGCATTAAGAAACTTGAGATAGAAATCCCTCCTGCTGCGCACTGCAATCAACCAGAGGACAACTGTTCTCAGTTCCCGTCAATGGTGGATGTTGCTGATAATGCACCAGAGGTCTAAAATTAATGAGGGAGTCAGGGCCACAGGGTAGTGAAGGTGGGCTGGGGTTATTGAGGAAAGGGTGGCTAGCTGAAGAGACAGCAGTCAGAAGAAGGTCAGGGGTATATCTCTCAGCAGTGTCCCCCCTTTCTGATGCCCATTGCTGGCTGAAAACAAGCAGTTCAAGATCCTTTTAACCATGAAGTGGAATCATAGAATAGATGCATAGAATCTCTACAGGGCAGAAGAGGCCATTCGGCCCATCAAGCCTACATCAACATCAATCCCACCCAGTCCCTAACCCCATGTATTTACCTTGCTAATCCCTCTGAGACTAAGACAAGGCCAATCAACTTAACCTGCACATCTTTGGACTATGGGAGGAAACTGGAACGCCCGGAAGAAACCCATTCAGACAGAGGGAGAATGACTAAATTCCACAGAGACAGTAACCTGAGGCCAGAATTGAATCCAGGTGCCTGGTGTTGTGAGGCAGCTGTGCCAACTACTGTGCCATGGCTGGATGCAGCAAGGTGGCATCCTCACCCATCATCTCCTCCCCCTTCACCTTCCCCCACTCCCAATTAAATGCCCCCATTTCTGAACAGATAGTTGGTTGGGAGAATTAAATTCCTTACCTGAATAAAATGTTCAGGGGGTGTGGCAGTGTGAGGGATATTTAAACATGAAATATTTCAATTTTAGCTTTGTGTCAGATTCACATCTAATCACAGGTCAGTTTTAATACACAAAGACCATCGCACTCCCACACCCCATCCCACTAATCTTTCCACCTTCCTCTTCCCCAATCCCCTAGATTGTCTTCATAATGCTTTTCAATTTCAGCCTGAGAAGAACAGCTCTGTATGACATCAGACCCCTGGGACATATATTAAGCTCCTTTGCAAAAAGATTGCCAAATGTCAATTCTTCTTGCAGAACAAGTTTATTACAACCAGATTGTAGTCTATGGTTGCACTACTTTTTCTTTTTTAAAAAAGCAGCTTTCAATCTACTTTTAAGTCATAAAAATAGCTCATAAATATCAACCTTGATTTTCTGCCAAGGTTCTGTGGAAAGTTTTATTGCAGATCCACAGGGCTCATGCTGGTTGCAATAATGCCTTGTTTTCGAGAATTTGCTCTTCACTGGAAAGTAGCAATGGCATTCATATAAGTGATGATAGTTGATTTTACTACCTTTTACACTCTTGGAGAACAGTGCGATGAAGTGAATGGATTTGCAGATTCATTAATAGGGAACAAGGTAAATTCTTCTTCTGTGATTGGCATAGTCCCTGTTAGGGGACATTCCCTAAGGGCCACATGGTCAGGCTGGATCTTACAGAGTGCCAAGGTGGGAAGCTGAGCCAAATCAAGTGTGAGGGGGCGTGTCACAGACTGGGGAAGAATCTGCAGTTGGAGCTAGGAAGGAGTAGTGTACAGGTGCATAGTTATTCTGTCCGAATCTATTGCAAATATAATTCTTTGTTCGTTGGCAATAAAGTCTTAGGCTAATCAAGTTGCACTCGAATTGTTACACTGATTATGAGGAAATTCTTTAAAGATCACAGTGCACAGCTAGAAGAGAAAGAGATTGGGAATAAGAAGAAGCAACATACAGGTGCATTTCACAATGCCTGTGATCGAGAAGTTGGAAGAATTTAACTCCAAAGTAGAAAAGAGGGCAATATATTGAAAGGCTATGCTACTTCTTTGCAGCAAATGAGATAACACATGAAGAAAAGCAGAACGTTATTCAGCTCACCGTTTCTGGCCCACAGACTTACAGCTAAATCAGAAGTTTAACATTGCCTGACACTGAGTAATTTCAGTAAGAAATCCACAACATCAGGTTAAAGTCAACCAGTTTATTTGATAGTAAACCTGCAAGCTTTCAGAAATGCTGTCCCTTCATCAGGTGCGTGAACCTTCCACACACCAGATGAAGGAACAGCATTTCTGAAAGCTTGTGGGTTTACTATCAAATAAACTGGTTGGACTTTAATCTGGTGTTGTGAGACTTCTGACTGAGTAATTTGACCAGGTAGTCGAACCTTTCAACCCTTGAGACTTCAATCATTATGTTGTGGTACAAATTTCACTCAGCAGTCTGGAAACGAATGGAGACAGTGACAGGTTTCATGGCCAGGTTGAAAGCATTAGCAGAGCATTGTGAATTCAACCCAGCTTTGGGAAACATTTTAAGGGACCATTTGGTCAGGGGCATAAACAGTCTAATTATACAAAAAAAGTAATTGGCTGAGACAAAATCTCTCCAGAAAAAGCTGTAGAGTTGGTCCTAGGTGAATAAATGTGCAGAACATGGTGTAAGAGAGTTACAAGGCATGCCAAATCAGTTAAACCACTTGTTGCTGGGAAATAGTTATTATGAAGGATAACCTGAATGTGGCTACTGAAGAGTTCAATAAAAGGGATGCAGCATTGAGGGCAGAATCTTCTTTTTGATTTGGGAGAGAACACACCAAGAAGCTTGCTGATGTAAAAATTATATTTCTTTCAGTGCAACAAAAAGGGTCAGTTACAAGCAAACTGCAAAGTGAAACTCAGCAACGAAAAAAAAACACAATAGCTAGTTTAACTCCTTTGAAGAAACTAGATGAGGAACCCGATATGGGACCTGAATAATGTACGCTTAATCAGATCCAACTGGGTGAAGTTCCGCCTATAGAGGTAGCCTTGATCGTAAATGGCAGATTTCTTAAAATGGAAGTCAACATAGGTACTGCAGCTGCAGTCATAGGGGAGCAGGCATTTCTTTACCTTCTAAAACATGTATGATCATTGAGAATGAACATCACAGAAGGAAAAATTACCAACTATATCAGAGAAAGATTGCAGACTTTACGAACAGCAACAGGCACAGTGTCCTACAAAAATCAGACAGTACAGTTACCTGCCTTGGTAATTCAGGGACATCGACCTTTTTTAATGGGACGTGATTGGCTGAAACATATTAAACTGAATTGTTTAGAAATATTAAATCTACGAGATATAGATTTTCAGGAATTGCTGTGTAAATATTCCAACATCTTTCAAAGTGAGCTAGGGCATTTAAAGGGCATAAAGATTAAATATAGCAGAATTCAGAGGCAGCACTTACCTTGTCAGGGTCCACCTATGCACTTCATCAGAAAGTTGAAATTAAACTCAAAAAGATTTAGGTATCAAGCTTGTTAAATTCTCAGAATGAGCAACAACCATGGTCCCTATCCTTAAACTGGGTCAGACTGTAATAATTTGTGGGGACAATAAATTGATAGTTAATACAGAATCTCAAATAGAAGGATTTCCCATTCCTAAAATTTAATATCGCTATGCTAAACTAGCTGGTTGTTTAAAGTACACTAAGTTAGGCCTCAATCATGCTTCCCAGCAATTGGAATTGGTTGAAGATTCACAGAAGCTGGTAACCATCAATATCAGTCATGATGTAAAGATGCCGGCGTTGGATTGGGGTGGTAAGAACTCAGTAAGAATTTAGCAACACCAATTATTAATCCAACCGATTTATTTGATAGTAAATCCGTGACACAAGAGTGTCTCTTCAACACAAGAGTGTTGAAAGCTCACGGATTTACTATCAAATAAGTCGGTTGGATTAATAATTGGTGTTGTTAAATTCTTACTGAGTTCTAACCATCAATATCCACAGAGCATACAAACCTGCCTTTCAGGGTCTCATCAGCCCGTGCCATTTTTGAACATATAATGGAAAGTCTATTACAAGGCATGGAATAGTTTAACTCAATAATATTTTAATTACAGGAGCCACACTTGAATAACACAGGGCAAATTTGGAGGAATTTTGAAATGTTTTAAAGAAGCAATGTTTGACTGAAATGGGAGAAATGTAGGGGGCGAGTCTCCCAAAGGTGCTGAATTGGTGGGAAAACTGTTCTAAATCACAACTGTTCTGTCAGTTCAGTACTCTGTGCACCACAGTGCTTCTAGTCATAAATCTCATTAAAAATCCAGAGGGCAGAACCTATTTGTACCAGAGTTTGATAGTTTTAGAGCTCTCTGCATGCACAGTGGCTCCAAACTATCAACCTCCCATTTGCTAGCCATCCTGATTGCTGGCTGCCACTCCACCACCCCCATGTCCGATCGCAGCCCCAACACCAATTCTTGGGCCAGCTCCGACCCCCTTCACGCCAGAGCACCCCAATGTCCAGGCCCCATCTCAAACAATGGTGATTGCCCCCATCCCCCTCACCTCGGCAGATATCCTCCCCACCCACCAACCGTCCCTTGGGGTCAGAACCTCCTGGGGGCAAATCCCTCCTTCCTTCCTCAATCGCCTCCTTCCCCTCATCCCAGACTGATCCAAATGCAGCATGACAACAGAACCTCCCCCACCCCTACAGATTGGCCCTAGGCCCCATCCACAATAGGCATCACCCCCTTTGGCACTGCCTGATGCCTGATGGGCAGTGCCAAGATGCCCCTGGACATAGGCACTTTGCCCCTTGGTCATTGCCGGGGGCACAAGTGATACTGCCAGAGTGCTCATGCCTAGGGGGCACCAGTCCTGCTGCCTGACTCCTTGGGTCTCCCGCTAGTTCCCTGAACGTGGGAAGCTCGTCTGGATCCGCTCCTCCTGGTGAGGTGGGAAAATCGACAGGTCCTGATAATGAACACATATACATATTTAAAATGCATCAAGAAAAGACTTAAATGGCTTACTTGTCTTCCCCCGATTTTCAGCATGGTCTGACCAGTAACTGTTTGCCAGCTTTGGGATATGAATGTGCATCCCAGGTGCATGCGCAAGTCTCTGTTCAAGGCCTCAGACATGCTTCTCCCACCATGACCCGCCAGAAATGTTGTGGGGCTCACATGGGAGAATTGCAGCCATACTTTCCAAGCAGACCAAGTTTTAGGGTAGATGCAAAAGACTTGTATCTCTTGAAAGCCATCAAAGAGACTCCGCAGCCAATAAACATCTCCGAATTAGTCATTTCTCATAAAGGTAAATTATTATGGTAAGTTTCTACAAAATGTATCTTCTACCTGAGCCCCACTCAATCAATTAAAGAAACATCAACTTTGGAGGTGGGGAGAAGACCAGAAAGAAGCATTCATAAAAATCAAACAGGCTCTGCAGTTGATAACATTATTGGTACACAAAGGTCCAACCAAGCCCTTTGAGGTAAACTGCGATGCATCAGTATATGGAATGGGAACAATTTTTTCCCACAGAATGCCTGGTGGAGCAGAAAGGCCAACTGCCTTTGCCTCAAGAACATTGTCAGCTGCAGAAAATAAATATTCCCAGATCGATGAGGAAAGCTTGATGGTCACATATGCAGTGAGAAAGTTGCATCAATGCATTTACTGTCAGTATTCACCAAAAGTTTTGGATCACAAGCCATTACTGGGTTTATTCTGAGAAGATAAGCAAGTGCCACCAATTACTTCAACTAGACTGCAGGGGTGGAATCTCTTATTGGCTGCGAAATTATACTTTTCAGCATTGCTCAGGGAAACAAATATGTAATTGCGCTCACAGGTTTCTCATACCGCAGAGACTAGCATCACCACCAATTCGCAAAGATAGTTTTGACACTCCATATGATAAAGATTTTGACAATCTCAGTGAAATATATAAGGATGTGGACAGAAAGAGTCAAAAAAAGGATGTTGTGCAAGGATGGTGGTATGAGGTGTCAGAGCTGCTTAAGCCCAACCAACAAAAAAGGATGGAGGTAATTTGCAAAGATGGCATACTGTTGTGAGAGGTTCGGGTTATAGTCCCACCCCAAGGAAGATGTCTCTTTTTGTAGCCTTCGGAAGACAAATGTCCATTTTATGAATTGTCTCGAAGACAGCACTCCAAAATGAAGCTATCTTGTCTCAAAATATATTATATTGTTATGTTTTCTGTTTGTTGCTCAAACTCCAAAGAAAAATTGGCTGCCCTTTCAGTTTAGTGAGACCTGGAGTAAATTTTTAAGTTAGATTGTTTAAAACAGAAAGTGGAAGATGAAGGGTGGAAAATTACCCTGAGGATGACAAGGGCCTAAACTCCTACCAGATAAAAGTCTGAGTGGCATTAAATCAGCTCTGGGGTGTGGAATGTCTGCGATGGAATTTCCATTGACTCTGCTGCTGGTGACGGGCATGATGTGGAGATACCAGCGTTGGACTGGGATAAAACAGAAAGAAATCCCACAACACCAGCTTAAAGTCCAACAAGTTTATTTGTACCAAACGTCCCAAGCTTTTGAAATACATTGTTCCTTCGTCAAGTGGCTGGGAGTTTGGCCCATTGTTCCGAACATAAAGTTCCATTCATAATGGATGAAATTTTATGACTTCATCACACTTGTTTTGTGGCATGAAAATGTCATAAAGTCAGGCGTGATGCAGCTAGTGGGAATGGCACCTGTTTTTGCACCCATTCACATTTTACCGAGAAGAAAAATCAGCACGATCAAAATGGGCGAAATATCAGTTTGCATTTTTTTTTGCATTCATCACAATGTAATTAATGAGCTTCCTCCCGATCTGACCTTCCTTAACGATCTCAGTTGCTGCAGCCAGATTGGTCAGGAAAACACCTTCTCGATAAAAGTCAGATTCAGGCACTTGATCAGTGAGGGTGAGTGAGGAAGTAGGTCTCCTTTTCAAACTGTCCATGCTGCTCAGAGAGGGCTGTTTCGTGGCAGCCATGTTGGTGTTTTGGGTCGAGGGGGGTCTGAAAGTGTGTGTGGGGGTGGGGTGTTGTCATTGCTCATAGGATCCAACCTCAGACTTTCAGCACAGACCCAGGTCAGATCACTGACGGCAGGGGCCTGATTTTATCATTTTCGTTCTAAGTGCCGAATCTGGGCGTAATGCAGACCCGACTTAGAAATCTGCTTTCAGGTGCCCCCTCAGCCAATTTCAGTTCCATTCGTGGGGCTTAGCACAGCCGAAACAATCGCAGCTTTGAACTGCGCATGCACAGTTGGAAAAAAGATTGAAGAAGTGCGCTTGTCACGTCACTCTCTGGCTGCCCCCACAGACATTGCCCCACACTCACAGCATTACAGACCCACCTATTCCCTCACCCTCCACCACCCACAACAATTGCTATTCCCTCCCCCCATCCCCCTACTTATCTCAGACAAAGTAGCAGCGGACCCTCCCCCTTCTCTTACTGATCTCAGGCAGAGAGATCCCCCCCTCCAACCTACAGATATCAGGCAGAATGATCCCCTTCACTCCTAGCCCAGACCCTCCCACCGACACTCCAACAGCTGTGTGACTCTCTCTCCCCTGTTGCTAATTATTGAGGCACTTAGCCTCTACCACCGCCCTTGCCTGCACGCCTCCCAACCCCCCCACCATGCAGAGCATGACCCAGTCTCAGAGGGCACTTGCTGTGGCCATTCAGAGATGGCCCATGATTCAAAGAACAAAGAACAAAACAGCACGGGAAACAGGCCCTTTGGCCCAACGAGCCTGCGCCGCCACCCCGATGTTCCCACCTGTGACCCCTATCTATGTTTATAGATCTATGGATTAAAAACCAAATTTGAGACAATTTAGGGAGAATTTGTTTTGCCAATTAGCCTAAGAGCACATCTTTGGGATGTGGGAGGAAACCGGAGCACCGGAGAAAACCCACGCAAGCACGGGGAGAATGCGCAAACTCCCACAGACACAGGCCCAAATCCATGTATCTGCACAGCACAGCGATAGTCACTGAGCTGTCGTGTTGCCCATCAAATGGTCCAGGTCAAGCGTACACTAACGACGTGAAACACTAGGATACTCTCGAAAAAGATCCAAGAGCAGCCTTCTCACGACCCATCACGTGTATGCCCCTTGTTAGACAACAAGGTGGACCAAAGCACCTGTGGGATAAAAACAAGTACATCAATATCATCATCTATTTACACACTTCCCAGGTACTCCCAAGGCTCATGATCCCTATTTTAAATCCGTTTTCTATATCCCTCCATTCCCATTCTGTTCATGTGCCCATCTAAGTGTTTTTTAAATAATTCCAGAGTGCCTACCAACACCACTTTACTTGGCAGCGCATTCCATACCCCCATCACCCTCTGTGTGAAAAAAACTCCCTCTAGCATCCAAATTATACCTTACCCCCCTCACCCAAGGGGGGCCATTCAATTGGCTATTACGGAGGGGTCAACCACCGTGGCTAAGATGCATATGGTCCTCCAGGACTGGCAGTGCCAGGTGATGCTGGAGCTTCTGGAGCTCACTGCAGAAGCACCAGTGTCTCATGGAGTTATGCAGCAGCCAAAAGGGGCCCAAAGGGAGGAGGAAGGGCACAGACTCATGCCGGGGCCTTCTAGTCAGAAGACTGTGTCTATGGCAACACCTTCTGACTCCCCCTTTCCTGACACTGGGGCTTCTCAGAGGCAGTGGGATGAAGAGGGTTTCATGGAAACATCCCAGACATCTAGAAGCTAGCCAGGGCCCTCAAGGTTCAGGGCATCCAGAGGATGCCTGTCATGCACATTACAGCTCACAGTTGAGGTCGTCAGCTGGCCCCCTCCACCTCCAATGTACATTCTGAGGAGTCACGAGGTTAGGAAGTTGTAGTTGCACTGTGATGTCATGGATGAAGGGCTGCACTAGTTAGAAAGAACCGTAGGCACCTTAGAGTTTTTTTTCACAAGTTTCTATCTTTCACCAGCTTATCTGAGCACCTTTATTGTAAATGAATGTTTTCTCTCCACAACCACTTGCGAATATGTTGTTTTGAATAGAATTCTTGCCCTATTGACAATGGATGCCTCATGGTGACGTCATTTGGAGTGGCCCCTCAATACGGTGTCACTGAGAAAAGGTAGCCATTGGTTTCTCTTATCCCATGGGCAATGACTTCCCATCCCCCAACCCACCCACCCCAAGGCCCTGTATGGGGGTTCCCTTACCCACTAGACAGGCGTGGGCCCAGGTGCTGGAGTGCATGTGGATCTCAGGCAGCAGTCAGGCAGATTTGCACCAGGGCATCATCAGATTGTGCTTAGCGAGTTGTCATCACCCTCCTGCCTGGAAAAGAAATCGCAAATACAGAGTACCCAGGCCCATCACTCTGATGTGACAATGTGAGGATAAATGGAAGGCATTTCTTGGGGGGTAGGGGAATGGAACCCACAATCACCATCCCCTAGCGACTGAACGGCCTGGTTATCAGAGCCACCGTCACATGCCTCAGCTGAGATGTCAGCCCTCCTGGCAGGTGTTCCAAAGTATTTTTGTCATCCTCTTCCTCCTCCTCCTTGTCCTCCTCCTCCTCCTCCTGTTGATCATCTTCTCCAATAATCTCTGGCTGGTCATCCTCCACGTCCTCTTCCTTCTCCAAGAGGTCACCTCGCTGCAAAGGCAGATGTGCAAGGCACAGTACACCATAACTATGTGGGAGGAGATCAGGGGGCCCCTCCAAATTGGTCCAATCACTGGAATCACATCTAGAGGAACCCAATGCACTTCTCCACTATCGTGCGGGTGGCTACCTGGGCCTCATTATAACAGGTCACCGCCTCAGTCACAGGGTTCCGCACAGGCGTCATCAGCCATGTCCGAAACAGGTAGCCTAAATCACCCAGGAGCCACCCCCACAGTCTGGACTCCTCCCCAAATGCCTGCAGGACGTTCGAGCTCCTTACAATGAAGCTGTCACGCACGATGCCTGGGTGTCTGGTGCAAACATGCATGATGGTCATATTGTGGTCACACACGATTTGTACATTCAGGGAGTGGAACCCCTTCCTATTAACAAATCGTCATGGATTCTGTGGGGGGCTCTGAGGGTGACATGGCTACAGTCGACCGCCTCCTGCACATTCAGCATCCCTCAGTTACAACGAACCTCACAGCCTGGGCTTCCTGATGGGCCTGGTCCAGGTTGAATTTGATATACTGCCCAGCCGGGGCATATGGGGCTTCAGTGGCCTGCTTGACACTGGTGTGGACTGAAGACTGCGAAAAGCCACAGACATCTCCGCTCGGGCTCTGGAAGAGCCAGTCACATAGAGGTTCAGAGCAGCCATCAATCTGACAGCCACTGAGAGTGAGTGCCCCCCCACCCACCCCTCCACCCATAAACTCCAGATACTGCAACGCTATCACACAGTATCTTTTCGGAGTCGGAGGCGTCAGTGGCATATGATGTCCGACATCTCCTCGAAGGATGCTCGTGCGCTGAACTATCAAGTGTTTGCTCCCTCCTTCTCCTATGTCCCCGTCAAATGACAAAAGCAAAAATCTCAGATTCTCTGCTGTTGCTTTCATGAGATGATTTTTTTTCTACTTTTCCTCCTTTACGACACTTGCTAAAACCTACCTTGTGGATAAATTGTTGGTCATCATAGAACATAGAACATTACAGCACAGAACAGGCCCTTCGGCCTTCGATGTTGCACCGACTAATTAATAAAAAGCAATGACCCTCTAACTTAAACCATTCCCTTTTCATCCATAAACTTATCTACTCATCAGTCTTAATATCTCACTGTGTAACCAAGTGCAGAGTTTAGTTGAGAACTCTGTTGTAGCGCACGTTGGGAAAATTCAATGGCATTAAAGGCACGACATAGATGTACAATGTTGTTGAGAAACACAATTTCCTTTCAGGATTGTCCCAGCCCTGCATCATTTCAGTGGTATGTAAACACTTTGACACAAACACTACTCGGATATATCATGATTGATTTGCCAATTTCAATCAAGTGAGAAACTACAACTGTGATCAACTTTATAAAAAAATTGCCAATTTTAATTTCCAAAAAGGAATTTTCTTCAAAGCCAAAGCTGCATTATACCCAATGCTATGCTTTTAACACTGAATATTTTCAGTCCACTGCTTGATGAATTCTATATTATAGTCTTGGTGCAATATATGGTTTAAGTATATTGCGCTCCATTCTTCTTCTGTACTGGTATTGATTATTTGAATTAACATATTCATTTATTTATCTTTATTGCCATTGAGTGCAAAGCACATAGGCACAGAATTAAAAAAGAACAGCAACAATATCAAACAACAGCACTGACTGTTTGCTCACTGTGTCTGTCTCTCATTAAGTTGTGTGCTGTACTCTGCAAGGTAAGAAAGCAGTGCGAGTGCTTGTGATGGCTTGTGTGGAGAGGGAAGAAGATCATAATTTGTGAAGAATTGTAAGGATCAGAGTGAGAGGGCAATAGGCTGAGAGTGAGTGTTGGTAATGCAGAGGGGGATGTGAAATGTGCAGGGAGAGGAATGAGTGGCCCCACAAGGTGTGCTCACCCGAGGCATCTGTGCAGAAGATGCTAGGCAAAGCAGAGTGTAGATCTTCAAATCTGAAAGTGTTCTCCCATTCAACTCATTTGCCTTCTTGTTGTCCTAGATCTCCTGATGCTTTGTCTCAAGTTTAGAAGAAACCCTACTCCTGCAGCTATCTTCCACCATGCCTTCTTAGTTGGAGAGGTTGTCCACTTCCTCTTGCCTTGGGAGAGCTCACATTGCTGCCAATTCCTCAGAACCTGCAGCAAGACATCCAAGCAAGATTGAAAGACCTGGGGGCAGCTCCTCCATTGCTTTTTTTGCAGCAACTTCAAAAATCTAATTGCTGTCAAGTCTTTGTAACTTATACCATCATCTCTCTTATTAGAAATAATTCCTTTAACAATTTTTTGAAATTCATTCATGGGACATGGCTAATAGTGGCAAGCCAGTGTTTATTGTGCATCCCACTTGCCCAAGAGCTATTGACAGTCAACCACATTCCTGTGGCACTGGAGTCACATATAGGCTTGACCAATTGAGGATGGTAGCTTTCCTTCCCTAAAGGATATTAGTGAATTAGATACGTTTTTCCAACAATCAACCTGGTCATCAGTGAATTCAGTATCTAAGTAGATAGATACTTATTTATTGAATTCAAATTTCACCTTCTACCATGACCGGTTTCAAACCTGGATCCCCAAAAATTAACTGGGTTTCTGAAGTAATAGAATGTGGTAATACCACTAGGCCATCGCCTCTCGTCATCCTACCCACCCTCCCAAATTAGTCAGAGGAAAGCTGGCAAGGGATGGCACGGTGGCACAATAGTTAGCACTGCTGCTTCACAGCATCAGGAACCTGGTTTGAATTCCCAGCTTGGGTCACTGTCTGTGTGGAGTTTGCAGATTCTCCTTGTGTCTGCATGGGTTTCTTTTGGGTGCTCCAGTTTCCTCTCACACTCCAAAGATATGCAGGTTAGGTGGATTGGCCATGCTAAATTGCTTCTTAGTGTCAGGGGGACTAGCTAGGGTAAATATATGGGATTATGGAGAAAGGACCTGGTAGGGATTGTGGTCAGTGCAGACTCAAGTAGGCCGAATGGCCTCCTTCCGCACTGTAGAATTCTATGATGCTCATTGGCTTGCTCTGGTAAGGAGCAGGAACCAGATGTATACCTGAGGAAATTTGATTCCAAACTCTAATATGCAATACCATTCTGGCAGGGTCTATAGTGAGGTGATTGAGTGCATGTACAGTTTAGCCTCAGCCATTAAGCATGGACACTGTGGGTGCATTGCCAGTAAGCTACCTATGAAAATGAGTCATATGAAGTAGACTCTTAGTCTTTGGGAGAGGAAGACAAGCTGGAAAACATAGCAGGGAAAGAAGGATGTAAAGTAATGGGGAAAAAAATGTTTAATCATTTTATTAATGTGGGATATGAGTAGGAGGCAGTTGGAATTGAAACACACCCCTACCCAATCTTCTCGTCTCCAGGAAAACATGTTAAACTTGGCAGATTTGCTCATATTTACATGAAATTGTTAGTGCCAAAACAATCATTGCTCCTCCTATCCCAATCCTCTACAGTTCATCAATATCCTCATTCTCACACCACAATGTTTCCAATGTTTCCAAAGGGATATAGGTAACAGGTGGGAAGGTGGATTTGAGACCAGGGAAAGATTAGCCATGATCTGATTGAATGGTGAAGCAGACTCGAAGGGCTGAGTTTGCCTATTTCTATTCCTAATTCCTATGTTCCTATGTAGATATAATTCAAATCTTTTGGCATTAAATTCCACTATGCTGCTAAATATATTACTTCATTCAAATTATTACTAATTTAAATTTAAAGTGAATGAAATGTTTTCAATTAACAAGATTAGAGCTCAGGATCAGGGAGGGGAAATTATAACTTACATTGTTGTTTTTCTCAGGCACCTTGATTGCAATTCCCTATGTGATATTCTTGAATTATTGTGAAATAGCAGCCAGTATTCAACACACATATAAACACTAGAGCTTTCAATATCTAAAGGAGTGCATTCTTGGCAGCTACACTGAAATTTCACCCATGGCTATGCTCTCTCCAGTTCACAAGCTCCAATGAGGGGCCTCGTGGCTTTTTAGTTATGTGGGAGCATATTTGTTCCTCTCTCTGAACCCTGCTGAAATATGGGAAAGTGTGTTAACATCCAGGCCTCCCTGGGAAGTAGCAGGTTACAGGTTATCAGCACTTTTCAACATTACCGTATTGTCAAATATCGCTACTTTATGTAGACCACACTGTTTGATATACACACTGAGAAGTGGCAATAATTGTTCTTATTATTTACTAATTACTTTCTCTCCTTAGCACTTTCTTGACTATGGGCAAAAAGCAGCAGCTGTCAGAACTCTGCCAATACTCCTTGTGATTTGGTTAATGCCAGGTTCACAAGACTGGATTGTTGACTCGCCCTTCACTTCCTCATCCCTCCTCTGGTGTAGGCTTTGTTATCTGCACAGCACATTTCATAGATGGCACAGTGAAGACTGAAAGCCCCTTCAGGAAGTGAATCATGGGCTGGATCTGTGCCCTACTGCTCCGTGGCACGCACAATAGACGGTCCCACCAGGCACCAGCATTGTCCAAAAGTTAAGTGCTGTGAATTGGCTGCGAGTTGAACAAACAGGCCTGAATGTACTGCATTGAACAACATTATTTCTCACAATTAAATTTTGTTCATAAGGATACTGGAAGATAAATTGCAAACTTACATCATTTAATTTGTCTTTATCTCTCTTAAATATGGCATAGTGGTTAGCACTGCTGCCTCACAAATCTGTAAAATGCTTTAGGATCTCCAGTAGCAATGAAGCAGATTATATAAATGTTATGAATTCTGCAGATTTACCGCATTCATTGAATCCCTGCAGTGCAGAAGGAGGCCATTCAGTCCACTGA
This sequence comes from Sphyrna mokarran, assembly GCA_024679065.1. Taxonomy (NCBI): domain Eukaryota; kingdom Metazoa; phylum Chordata; class Chondrichthyes; order Carcharhiniformes; family Carcharhinidae; genus Sphyrna; species Sphyrna mokarran. Next base: position 29,706,265 of record JAGIQG010000023.1, on the reverse strand, counting down.
GATTGCATTGGCTCTCTGAAAGAGCATCTTCCCCAGACCCAGCCCCGTGCAATACCCCATGGCTCCAGGCTGATGTCCTCATTGACTCCCGGCTAATGGACTGCCAATGATCCCATGGTTTAGCACTCTAACCTGCAGATTTTGTTTTCAAATAGGGGCAGTATGGGGTGGTATGGTGGCACAATGATTAGCACTGCTGCCTCACGTCTCCTGGGACCTGGGTTTAAATTCCCAGGTGATTGTCGGTGTGGAGTCTGCATGTTCTCCCTGTATCCACGTGGGTTTCCTCCAGTTGCTCCGATTTCCTCCCACATCATGACCAATTTACACACATGAAACTATACAGGGAGGGTAGGAAAATTATGTGGCATTTCAACAAGATTTGAATTTTATTCTTAAATGCCAGTTTGCTGGAAGAGTGACACTAATGTTAGAAGAGGAAAATGTGTGCTAAACCTTTAAAGTCTAAGAATCCTTCAAAATCAAAGGGTGTGAGGTCAGCTTCTGACCATGTCTCCATCAACGTGCTATCAATTCAGCACAAAGAGCCCTCCTGGATTGGCTTGGAGTCTTTGAGAGTTGAAGGTCAATCCCCAGAAAGGACTAAATTCTGAACAACAATGGAGAAAAATCACAGCGGCATTTAATTTTTTTTGTAATTTTCTTTGACTATTTCTCTTTGACAGATGTAAAAATATTGAAAATGGGGATAAAAGTCTGTTTGCCTAACAGTCAAGCATCATCCAAATTAGTAATGAGTTTTTTTGCCTGCTAATCATAAAGAACAAAGAACAGTACAGCACAGGAACAGGCCCTTTGGCCCTCTAAGCCTATGCCGATTCCATTTACTATCTAGATCAAACACATGTATCCCTCTATTCCCTGTTTGTTCATATATCTATCAAGATAAGTATTAAATGTGGCTAACGTACAAAGAACAAAGAAAAAACAAAGAACACAGCACAGGAAACAGGCCCTTCGGCCCAACGAGCCAATAACACCATTTTAACATTGTGAGTGCCCTCCTCTACCTATGACCTTTATCTACGCATACTGGACTCCACAATAAAGGAACCGTAACCAGATTGAGGGATGACTAATTTAGGGACAAGCACGTTTTTGGGGTGTGGGAGGAAAACAGAGCACCCGGAGAAAACCCACGCAAGTATGGAGAGAATATGCAAACTCCCACAGACACTGGCCCAAATCCATGTATCTGCACAGCAAACAGTGATAGTCATGTTGCCCGTCAGTTGGTCCAGTTTAAACATATGAGGCGGGCAATCTGGAGTTATTTAAGAAATACTTAGATGGGCACATGAACAGAATGGAAATTGAGGGGTATAGAAAACTGATTTAAAGTAGGGACCGTGAGCCTTGGGAGTCCCTGGGAAGTGTGTAAATAGTCGATGCTATTGATGTATTTGTTTTATCCTACAGGTACTCTGTCTAACAAGGGGCATACATGTGATGTGTCGTGAGAGGGCAACTATTGGATTTTTTTTTGAGAGTATCCTAGTGCTTCAAGTCATTAGTGTACGCTTGACCTGGACCATTTGTTGGACAACACGACAGCTCAGTGACTATTGCTGTGCTGTGCAGATACATGGATTTGGGCCTGTGTCTGTGGAAGTTTGAGCATTCTCCCCATGCTTGCGTGGGTTTTCTCCGGGTGCTCCGGTTTCCTCCCATATCCCAAAGATGTGCTCTTAGGCTAATTGGCAAAACAAATTCTCCCTAAATTGTCTCAAGTTTGGTTTTTAGTCCGCAGATCTATAAACATGGACAGGGATCACGGGTAGAAGTGAGAACGTTGAAATGGCGGCACGGGCTTGTTGGGCCAAAGGACCTGTTTCCCGTGCTGTTTTGTTCTTTGTTCTTTGTTCTTCTTTGTATACTAACAGCGTGAAGCACTAGGCAACTCTCGAAGCAACATTCAAGAGCAGCCCTGACATGACCCACCGTGTGTATCCCCCTTGTTGGACAACAAGGCGGACCGAATCACCGGTGGAATTAAAAGAAAAGACTTCAATAAACATGCACAACTCATACAAACATTCAAGGAATCCCCAGAAGCTCAGAAGTAAGACAAGTGAGCCATAAAATATGTTGGAATGTCCATAGGAATCAATTGATTCCCAGGAACGTCTTTTGATCCTGTATCCCTCTATCTCTAGTTCGCTCATGTGCCTATCTAAGTAAACCTTAAACAACTCTAGCGTGCCTGCCTCCACCAACCTACTTGGCTGGGAATTCCAGGCCCCCACCATCTTCTGTGTGAAAAACCTCCCTCTAACATCCGAATTATAGCTCGCCTCAACTACCTCACTTGGTAGAGCATTCCATGCCCCCACTATCTTCCTTATAAAAATTTCTCCACATATTTCCACAGAAACTTTCCTCCTTATCTTGAACTTGTGCCCCTTTGTCATTTCTGCCCTGAGAAAAAGTTTCCAATGTTCACCCTATCTATCTCTCTTATAGTTTGATAAACTTCTATCAGGTCATCTCTCAGCCTCCATCTTTCTGGCGAGAACAATCTTGTCAAAGCTAATATCCTCCATACCAGACAACATCCTGGTAAACATTTTCTGTACTCTCTCCAAAGCCTCCACTTCTTTCCAGTGGTTTGGTGACCAAAATTGAACACAGTATTCCAAATGTGGCTTAACCACATTTATACAACTGAAAAATAATTTGCCAGCTTCTATAATCCGATGAAGACAAGTACGCCATATGCTTTCTTTATCACCTTTTCCATCTGTGCTGCCACTTTTAAGGATCTGTGGGCCTGAACTCCCAGATCTCTCTGTGTGTCAATCCCTGAATGTTTCTGCCATTTATTTCATAGCTCTCACCTAAATTTGATCTCCCAAAATGCAACATCTCACATTTGTCTGGATTAAACTCTATCTGCCATTTCTCTGCCCAATGATCCAGCCTGATTATATCCTAATGTATGTCTGACAATTTTTATTACTATCCGCAAATCTTAGTATCATCTACAAATTTGCTAATCAGACCAGGCTATGTTCTCTTCCAAGTCATTACAAACAGCAGAGGTGCCAGCACTGATCTCTGTGGAACACCACTAGTTACAGACCTCCCTTCAGAAAAATACCCTTCCACTACTCCCCTCTGTCTTCTATTGCCAAGCCAGATCTGAATCCATTGAACTAGTTCACCCCTGATGCTGTAAGAATTAATCTTTTGCAACAGCCTTCAATAAGAGACCTTGTCAAATGCTTTAGTAAGGTCCATGTAGACAACATCCACAGCTCTTCCCTCATCAATCATTTTTGTCACCTCCTCAAAAAACTCAATTAAATTAGTGAGAAAGGACCTTCACTGTACAAAACCATGCTGCCTGTCACTAACAAGATGATTCAGATCCAAATGTGTATAGATCCTATTTCGAAGAACCTTGTCCAACAATTTCACTACTGCTGATGTTAGACCTTTAAGTACTCAGGTTATCCTTGCTATCCTTCTTAAATAACAGGACAATGTTTCTATCCTCTAATCCTCTAGGAACTTACCTCTGTTCAGTGAAGAAACAAAGAGTTCTGTTAGAGGTCCAGCAATTTTATCTCTTGTCTCCCTTAATAATCTAAGTCAGATGCCATCTGGCCCTGGGGATTTGTCTACCTTATGCATTTTAATTCACCTAACATTTCCTCCCTCATAACAATGACTTGTTTTGAAGGGTTTACACACCCCTCCAATTCACCACCAATTGATGTATCCCTTTGTGAATACCAATGTAAAGTACCCATTAAGAATCTCACTCACTGCCTTTGGTTCTACACATAATTTCCCTCCTTTGTCCTTAAGTGGATCAACTCTTTCTCTAGCTATCCTCTTGTTCCTAATACATATATAAAATGCCTTGAGATTCTCCTTAATTCTGTCTGCCAAGGACATTTCATGACCCCTTTTGGCCCTTCTCACTCCCTGTTTGAACTCTTCTCTACTTTCCCTGTATACTTCAAATGCTTCATTTGTTTTTAGTTTTTAGACCTCATATATGCATCCTTTTTTTGACTAGAGTCACAATTTCCTTGGACATCCACAATTCATAAATCCTGTCTTTCCTGTCCTTCCTTATCATAGGCACATGTCCTGCACTCTGATCCGCTTGCTGCTCCTTAAAAGACTCCCAGATGCTAAATGTGGATTTACTGTCAAACAGCCTCTCTCAAACAAAACTCCAAATCCTGGTTGTACTTAGCCTTCCCCCAATTTACTACCTTAACCTCGGACAAACTTTGTCCTTTCCCATCACTATCCAAAAGCTTATGGAATTGTGGCCACTGTTCACCACATGTTCCTCCAGTGCAACTTTGGCGACCAGGCAAGGCTTGTTCCCTAGTACTAGGTGTAGTATAGCCCGCTCTCTAGCCGGACAATCCAAATATTGTTCCAAAAAGCCTTCCTGGAAACAATAAATTCTTCACCATAACAACTAAGAGCAGGAATAGGCAATTCAGTCCCTCAAACCTGCTCCATTCTTCAATACGATTGTATTGGCTTCAACTCTTGGACTCAATTGGACACTTTCCTGTCCAATCTCCCCGACTCTTCAACTTCTACTAACTAAAAGTCTGTCTATTTTCTACTTAAATTTCCTCAATGTCACAGCATCCACTGTACTCTGCAGCAATGAAATCCACAGATTCACAAACTTATCTTCATTTCTATTTTATAACTGCTACCCCTTATCCTAAAACTATAATATTTCATTCTAAATTGCCCCACAAGAAGAAATATCCTGTTTATATCTACCCTGTCAATTGTCTTTAACATCTTATATAATTCAATTAGATCTTTCCTCATTTTTCTAAACTCTAAAAGATATTGGCCTGAACTGCTCAATCTCTCCTCAGAAGACAAACCTCCCATTTCTGGAATCAATCTGATTAACCTTTTCTGAATTGCTTCCAATGCAATTCCGTTTCTTCTCAAGTAAGGGGACAAAACTGTACACAATATTCCAGGTGCAGTCTCATTACTGCCTTGTGTAATTACAGCCACTTCTATACTCTATTCCTTTAGCAATAAATGTCAAAATCCCATTTGTCTTCCTTATTACCTGCTGCATTATAATGACTTCAATCAGGCCATTGAGTTTGGCCTTTTGGACTACAAACTCCCTGATTAAGAATCCAACGCTGAAAATCAGCAACCAGAGGTGCACAGAGGCCATGGTGCCCAGCAGGGAGCCAGCTAAATAGCCTTCACTTATGTTTTTTTTGTTTTTATTACAATTCAATCCAATCAGATCCAATTCAGAGTCTCAACAAATTGAGACATTCCCAATCCAAGCTGACAAGACAGAGCTCTCACCTCCTGCCTTGGGCTTGATCTACATGGTCCAAGCTGATTGGAGTAGGCATTGCTCCTCCTCCAAGGCTTGATCTCATTTGCATCTTAGCCAAAAGGCCAAGACGCTGCTTTGAAAAATTGCTTTAAATTTTGCTAAAATGTAACCTAACGACTTTGACCAAGCAAAGCATGTCAATACTACACTTGATCTTAGCCAAAAGACCGAGAAGTATGCTCTAGCAGCACAGTGGGTTAGGAGAATTGTCCCTTATATTTCCTAAGTTCTGGCATTTTACGTTTCTTCACAAACCTTTGAACTGTGTCTAGTTTGCACTGTTTAACATTCTGAAAAATAAGTTGCAATTGCACAGAGAAATATAAAGCCATTCTATAAAAACAGGCTGCTATTTTAAAAGGTTTCCATGATATTAATGTGATGGACGGATACATCATGTTAACTTCTGTGACCTTTTGTCAAAAAAATGCATCAATGTGTAATAATGACTAGAGCACCATTGAGTTTAGAACCCAATGATAACTTTGAAGCAGGAAAATAACAATTCTGGGGGCCAAGTGGAAGAAATTTACAGACGGGAGCAGGTCCTGTCAAATTTAATGACAGTTCTAATTTGAAATTCTTTGCAGCATGTTTCCCAATCAAAAGCCAGATAAATTGACCAGTTGGTGAGAAAGTAGCCACATAGAAGTGAAAATCTTCAGAATTTGGATTGTAGAAGTCAAAAATGTTAGATTTTATTGAAAACAAAATTTGCCTGTCACAACACTGACCATGCATTTGCAGTGAGTTCCTGACTCGAACTGAAAGCAAGAAAGGAAACAGGTATCTTTATGAACTAGCATGTTGAAATTTCGATTAGTAATAATTTACTAGAACCAATTATGATTGGGTATCAAAATAATATTTTTCAACATCATTACGCAACATAATAGTGCAAAATAAGATTCAAGTAAGGTTTCTGAATATTCTTCAATGCTGAGAGTTGAACCGGTTAAAATAGAACATCAAAAGAAGTAATTGGAGGGAATGTTGTTTGATATGTTATGCCACCCACATAAACTGAGCTGAATATAGAAAAATGAGGTATTGTTTTTAATTTCCTTGGACTGAGTTCATATTCATCACATCAGAAGATGGTTCAAAGCCGAACACTGAAGATTTTCAAATATTTTAATAAATTAAAAGTGAAAGGGGCTTTGGGCTAAAGTAATATTACTTTGTGGTCTCTATGAAGTAGGACTATTCCATACATTTTAATCGACAAGATTTTCAGTCAAAATGTCAAAATTAAACCAAGTAAATTATTTATATGTTTAATCTTTATCCAGTACATGTCTTGTGAAATGATGGAAAGTCAACGATGCTCACACATAGGATTATTCAATTTTCCAAAAATAACATGTGGGAGATGTTACTTCATGTGCTTTGTTTTATGAATTGATCTGCCAATAGGTAAAAACTTGTTCTAAGAATTGGGTTTGCCTGCCATTTGCAGATCAAACCCTTGATTTAATTTGATTTTCATGAGTTTGTCCCCAAGAATGATATGTGATTTGAAAACAAAATACATGAGCATAACTAAGTCAGGAATAAAGTTTACAGCAGTTCCTTTGATAAAGTCTTTCTATCCCGGGGAAAAATTCCGGATCCCTGTATATGACACATAACAAATTATTCTCACGGTGTTATCTATTTGCATCTGACAAAATTGAGATTTTTTAAAAAATATAATATTGTGTAACTTAATATTACACCAATTTCCTGAATGCTCATGACTCACCTTAACTGGAGTAGAAGACTAAAGCTGAATTTTCCATACCTTTACAGGTATGTTACCTGCGGTGGGGGAATCGGGCGAGTGCCAAACTCGGAAGCTGACATTCCATACTAACTTGGATAATCAAGGGTCAATTAAGCTTGTTATCAAGTCAATTGACCCTGAATAAACTTCCCACATCATAAAATGTTTGGCAGGAGCAGGAAGGCTGATTTATCTCAGTCAAAAGTCAATTGAATAATGTCAGTTTTTGGGAGGCCATGCCATCCATGCCACCTCACACCAAACACCCCAAACCCCACCCACCCCATCTTATTCAGTGCTGTAATTGGTCAACTGATCATGCGTGGCTGACTCTTTTTCATTCATGCCAAGACCTTTGAAAATTCCTGAGATAAAAGCAAAGCACTGCAGACGCTGGAATCTGAAACAAAAACAGAAAATACTGGAAAATTTCAGCAGCTCTGAAGGGTCATCTAGACTCAAAATGTTGGCTCTATTCTCCTCCGGTAAGAAGTTTGACAACATCAGGTTTAAGTCCAACCAATTTATTTGATAATAAACTCATAAGCTTTCGGGGTTTGCCCTTCATCAGGTGAATGGAGAGTTCTGGCTTCAGACAGAGCATATAACAGCACAGACAGTTTACAGATTACTGATTAGAATGTGAGTCTTTAAAGATGCTGATAATGTGAGTGGAAAGAGCATTATGCATAGGTTAAGGAGATATGTATTGTCTCCAGACAGTACAGTAAGTGAGGTTTTGCAAACCCAGGCAAGTCATGAAGGTTAGAGATACAGGTTCACAAGTCTCTGAAGGTCTCCTCACAGGTGGAGAAGGTGACAAAGAAGGCGTATAGTATGTTAGCTTTCATAGAAAAGGGTATAGAATATAAGAGTAGGAGTTTGATGTTGCAGTTGTATACAACTTTGGTTAGGCCTCACTTGGAATACTGCGCCCAGTTCTGGTCTCCGTACTATCGGAAGGATGTGGAGTCCTTGGAGAGAGTGCAGAGGAGGTTTACCAGGATGCTGCCTGGTATGGAAGGACTGTCCTATGAGGAACGATTAGATAGACTGGGGTTGTTTTCCCTTGAAAGACGTCGGCTTAGAGGGGGTCTCATAGAGGTGTATAAGATTATAAGGGGTATAGATAGAGTAAATGGAGGTAAACTTTTTCCACCTTTAGAAATGGATAGGACGAGGGGTCATGGCCATAGGGTGAGGGGGGCTATGTATAGGACGAATATTAGAGGGCAGTTTTTCACACAAAGGGTAGTGGGGGTGTGGAATGCACTGCCGAGTAAGGTGGTGGGAGCAGGCACGCTGGGGCTGTTTAAGGGTCTCTTGGACAGCCACATGAGCGGTATGCAGATAGAGGGATATATTAGGACTGTTTAACTACGGCTTTTTTCCACAGGTAATTCGGTCCATAATTTGAGCACGCATTCGGCAGGTGGTGCGGGTACAGCTCTTGGATGTTGATTCATGGGTTGCCTGGTACCTCATGTCGTATATGAGTGCTTTATGTGGACCACCTGAAGGGCACCATGACAGCTCAGAGACTATCGATGTGGCTGTGCAGACACTTGGAATTGGGCCGGTGTCTGCGGGAGTTTGCGCGTTCTCCCCGTGGTTGCGTGGGTTTTCTCCGGGCACTCCGGTTTCCTCCCACAACCCAAAAATTCGCTCTTAGGCTGATTGGGTAACAAATTGTCCCTATGGTGAAAATTTTCCAAATTAGGATTAATATATATATTATTATATAGGACTATTAAAATAGGATAATGATTTGGTATTACGGTGGCGCGGGCTCGTTGGGCCGACGGGCCTGTTTCCCGTGCTGTGTTGCTTTAAAAAAAAAAAAAATACTGCGCACTATCCATTCATCTGACAAAGGGCAAACCCCAAAAGCTTGTGAGTTTACTATCAAATAAATTGGTTGGATTTAAACCTGGTGTAGTCAGATGTTTTACTGTGTTTACCCCAGTCCAACACCGGCATCTCCACATCTATTCGCCCCCCCGCAGATGCTTTCAGACGTGATGAGATTTTCCCGCAATTTATATTTTTTGTTTTGAAAACTCCTGTCTTGGATCCAAAACCTGCTAAGTCTTTTCAGGGTCACTTATAACAAATGTCTTCATTCTAAGTATTTCTTTTATCAAAAGCAAGAAAGTCTATTGCAGATAAGAACAGAGTCAAAATCTCAACACAAGAAACTTAAAATATGAATGAAATTTTAAGATGAGAATGAATTTATCTCATTGAGTTTATGATATTGGGGTAATTTTACCTTGTGCACAGCTAAGTGGAATACCACACTGGCAGTTCCATTCATTCCCAGAACGAATATGACCTCATCTGAATGTCACCCAATGCAATGAGCTGAATTCAGGCCAACTCAATATCAGGCTACCCAGAGACTTTCAGGATGGCAGTCAACTGAATTAGGTAGGAGAATTAGAGCAAGTGTATAAACAAGCCTGAGTAGCCAGAATTATTGGTATTTACTGACCCCATAAGTCCTCTTCAGATTTATCATCAGGAAAACAGAGTGGACAGCATATGCTTAAAATGACAGCTGGGGGTCCAACATATTTCACATGACCTCAAAAAATAACTCTTTACCCAGAGACAGTTGATCTGGTCACTACTAGCCACTCTAAAAGCCTCAGTGAGCTAATTACCAGTGTTCTGAGATATTATCACTAGATTATTAATCCAGAAGTTCAGCCAAACTTTCAGGGCCCTGAGTTCAAATCATTCAAATGACAGCTGGTGGAATTTGAACTCAAGAAAAAATATCTGGAATTAAGAATCTACTGATGACTGTGAAGCCATGTTGATTGTTGAAAAATGCCTCTGGTTCACTAATGTCCTTTTAGGGAAGGAAATCCGCCATCCATACCTGGTCTAGTCTACGTATGACTTCAAAACCACAGCAATGTGATTGACTCCCAACTGCTCTCCAAGGGCAACTAGGGATGGCTAATAAATCTGGCCAGCCAGTGACCCCCATGTGCCATGAATGAATTTTAAAAACGTGTTAATGGAGCAGCTTGATGACAGGCTATACTTTGAGACTGTCACTGTTCCCTTTGCCAAATTAAAATTGACCCTGGTGAGTTTTTGTTCTAAGTTCTTCCTTAGTGACCTTCGAGAGTGAGAGTCAGAAGACTGTTCATCTGCAGGAGAATCACAACTGAAGCTAAGCTTGTCTTCACAACATCAACAAAGTACCTTCCAAGTGGAGTTGTTAGATGAGTCTCAAGAGTCAAAACCCTGGCTGATATTTTACTCTCTCCCTAATAATTATAATTAATATTGTCGTCTCCTTTTCTTATTTCAGAGGTTGAATTCAGTTAACACAAAGCATGCATTGGGACCAATATTGGTCATACTGAGTAACACATTCATCAGCTGAACAGAATATACCCTTCAGAGTCAATGGTGTTTAATAAGAACAAAAATATTTCCGAGATAACACTGTGTCTGGTAGACCTGAGTCTTTACTTAATTCATTATTCATTATTTTTATTCATTTATATTCCCCTGTTCAATTGTCAAGAATTTATTAACGGAATCAGAATAACATAAAAGTTGGTTCAGGTGTTTTTACCTCTAGAATTCTGTTTTGATATTTTGCAGATGTGGTATGAATCGTGTAGAATATAAACATGACAGTGATATCTAGTGGTAGAACATTAGTACTGCATGAATCTGCACAAATGGCCCAGATTTCGCTGTCATGATAAATTTGAGTCAATCAGCTCTCACTTACTATTACAAGATAAATCTGACAGCAAGTTCCAGCATCTGCTGAGGTAAATCCAGATGCCGCTCTCGGAGATAACCACTCATCCACAGTGGACAATTACTGTTCTCACAAATAGATTTGCCACTGAAACCATTGCATCAGCACTAACTTTTAGTACTTACTAACTAAGCCTGCACTGAAAATGTTCCAAGTAGTGCATTCAGGAGTCAAAGGGGGTTAAATTGGTTAGCTCTCCCTGCTGCTACCACAAACCAGCACTGATAAATTGCAATGTGCGATCAACCCATGACTGTTGATTGATACACAGATAGCAAATCACCATAGTGTTGCCTACTCATTTCAATGATTTTAACATCGATCAGTGCTGTCACGGAATCCACTGATCTGCATGTTGCTGGGTGCTAAATTCAGTCTGTGGACATCGTGACATTTAAGGTACAAGATGTACCAATGTTTGTTGCATTGGTTTCTGTCAAGTAACAAGGATAGGACCCTCTAGGAGTGTTTTGATAGGGCACCAGATCTGTGAACATTTCGTCTTGAGGCAGACACACTGAGGCAGTCTTCCAGCAAATGTTAAAAAGACAAAAGGAGCAGAAACCGGTCCCAGTAAATTTAAGTTAAGGAAAGATCTGTAGAAAGCAGACTTTAAGTAAAAGGCTTTGGAGTAGTTCTGCTTGGGACAACTATAGATTTGAAAGTGTGCTTGTAAGCTAGAGTTTTAGTTTACTCAGGAATCCAGGAGAAGGAATCTTTAGAAAATGAGATTGAAACCCTGTGAGGTGAGACATTTTCAAAGCTGTCTGGGTGGGAGCAATGTTTGTAGAGAGCTCTTAGGCAGGATCTTTAAATGTGGAACTTGAGAAGGAAAGAGTTTCTGTAAGATTGGTTGACTTACAATGAAACTGACATCTTCATGATCTGTTAAGAAATCCATGGAATCTGTTCTGATTACATCTGTCATTTACTCTGTAGTGTGGTATGTCCGATCACAACTCGCTTGTTAATTCACATACTTAACCTAAATGTTAGAGTGGAGTGTAAGACACGTCTATAATTTTTTTTATCTTTCTGAACTTGAATAGTAAAATTTATTTTTCTTTAGATCAAAACTCATGGAATTGTGTTCCTTTATTCCAAAAGCAGTGTCTTCAATCTCAACTTCATCTACTTAAAAAAAAAAGTATTGGTCCCTAACGAGATCTCCCCACATCCTTTTTAAAGTTAAAATTAAAGTTTATTTTACTAGTCAGAAGGAAGGCTTACATTAATACTGCAATAAAGTTACTGTGAAATTCTCCTCGTTGCCACAGTCCAGCACCTGTTTGGGTCAATGCACCCAACTAGCTTATCTTTCAAACTGTGGGAGGAAACTGGAGCACCCAAAAGAAATCCACGAGACACGGGGAGAACGCGCAATCTCCACACAGAGAGTTGACCCAAGACAGGAATTGAACTTGGATCCATGGTGCTGTGAGGCAGCAGTGTTAACCATTGTGCCACCAAATTATCACATCCTGGGACCCTGCCAAGGACTATAACAGTGCTAATTGATTATTTGTAAGCCTAAGCCGTGTCCAGTGCTGTGTATGCTTAGAATCTCTTAAAGTTAGGCTACACTTCTTAGAAGTGTTACATTGTGGCTGAAGTAGGTGCCAGCAGCCACGCAGGAAATGAATTTGACCTGGGAAACATTAGAAGTTAGCACAAAATAGGCAAGTTTTTTAGACACTGAATGGAGGCTTTGAAGGGGGATGTGGAAAGGAGAAGAAATGCCCTGTATGGTGGAAATGCCAGAAGTTCCTTTAGTCAGATGCTCAGAGGGGAGGAGATAGCCATGGAGATCAATGCCAGGGCCCCTGGGGTCCTGATGCAGTGCTGCAAGAAATTCAATCATCTCATTTAGCTCAGGTCAGTGAATGTAATTTGCTACAAACTGCAGTACTATCCACTATTCAATTCACTACGCCCCCATCACTCACCTACTAACAATCTCTAACAATCAGGACTCCTGCCTGACATTTATAGCCTCACCTCACCCTCACACATTTAATGCTGCTGAAAGATTCATATCCATACAGCTCACAGATAGCACACGCTCTAGCTATTCAACCATGTCACATTACGCACATTGCAATACTTTCACTGACACGTTCCCCTCTCTCCTGCAGGAAAAGGAGGCAATGGGAATTAATCATGAGAACAGGCATACCTGTATATCCTAACGTCCATGAAGATGATGCAAGAACATGTAACATAGCGAGTAGTTGAGTTGCAACCACTGATGATGATGGTATCCTTAGACTTAAGCTGGAATTCTCCCAGTCTGCCCGCCACGGAATTCATGCAGGTGGGATGGGAGAGTGGGGGGAATAAGGGTTGAGCACGTAAAGATCTATTGAAGTTGGGTGGGAATCTCTGGACTACAAGCGAGTGTGACTAGAGAATCCCACCCTTAATGTTGCTTCTATCATCCCACATCCTTCCACTTCACATTCTCATTTGATTTACAAAATGTAAGATGCAACACTTTTTTTCCAATTCCTTTCCCACTTCACAACCTTACCCTTGTGCTTGTATACTTTCAGCTATCTAAGAAGTGAAACATGGCCAGGCAATGGAGGAACTGCAGAAGACAGTGATGTTGAAGATTGTTATAACCCGCCAGGGTAGAAGTTGCTGACCTGTATCCATCAAGTCCAACCAGCTCACGGGCGCTTCTGCCAAAGCCACGATTGTCACAGGATTCCTGAGGAAGGTAAAGAGAATAGTGGATAGTGAAGAAGATTATCCAGGTTTGCAACAGGATCTTGATCAATTGGGCCAACGGGCTGACGAATGGTAGATGGACTTTAGATAAACGTGAGGTGATACATTTAGGTAAATTGAACTAGGGGAGGACTTATTCAGTTAATGGTAGGGCAATGGGGAGAGTTACAGAATAAAGAGATCTAGGGCTACAGGTTCATTATTTCTTGAAGGTGGAGTCACAAATGGGCAGAGTAGTGAAGAAGGCATTCAGCATGCATTGGTCAGAACATTGAATAGAGAAGTTGGGATGACTTGTTGAAGTAGTACAAGATATTGGTAAGATCACACTTGGAATACTGTGTATAGTTCTGGTCACCCTATTATGGAGATGATATTATGAACTGAAAAGAGTGCAGGAGAAATTTACTAGGATGCTATCAGGACATGATGTTTGAGTTATATGGAGGGGCTGCATAGATTGGGATTTTTTTCTCTGGAACATAGGAGGCTGATGGGTAACCTTATAGGGGTCTATAAAACAATGAAGATCAGGTAGATAGTCAATCTTTTTCCAAACGTAGGGGAGTCTAAAGCTAGAGGGCATAGGTTTAAGGTGAGAGGGGTGAGATACAGAAGTGTCCAGAGGGATATTTTTTTCATACAGAGGGTGGTGAGTGTCTGGAACAAGCTGCCAGAGATAGTGTAAAGGCAAGTACAATTTTGTCTTTTAAAATGCTTTTACAGTTACATGGGTAAGGTAAGGGTAGAGGGATATGGGCCAAATACAGGCAACTGAGACTAGCTTAGGGGTTAAAAAAGGGGTTGGCACAGACAGATTGGGTCAGAAGGCCTCTTTCCATGCTTCAAACCTCTATAATCCTAAATCACAAACTCCAGTAACACCTTTGGAATCTTAAATATTAAACTAAAACATTTACTGACAAAAGAAAATAAAACTTAAAGAAACAAGAATACATTTAAAATTAGTCTTACCAAATCTTTACGCAAAAAGATTTCTTACGTGTTTAGACTCACAAAATAAACATCCCTTTAGGAAACAATCCCTTATGTTAACTTTAGAAATTCCAGGAAGCTACCACAGGCACAGTAATGCTGTAGGGAAGGCATATCAAGGAGTTTCTCATTCGTACTTCCATTCTGCTATGGAAATTCAAGAATCTTTAAAACAAAATCTTGCTTTCTAAAAAGTAGATACATTTTTGGGTTGGTTGAAACTGCTTTACAACAATTTTCCCAGCACCAAGCAACACTCCAGGAGGTCTTACATAGCCATTCCCCAAAGTTCTCATCATTTGTCCCTAAATATCTCTTTGCTCTTGATTCTATTGTCCATATCCTTCTTTGAAACTCACCTTTCCCAGGATATAAAAATATTTTATGTTCTCTCTGAAAGCAAAATTCTGTGAATGCAGGAAATCTAAAATAAGAACAGAAAATGCTGAATACACACAGGAGTTCGGGCAGTATCTATGGATACAGAAAGAAAATTAACAATTCAAGTCTGTATGATTATTTTTCAGAACAAGGGACTTTAATTGATATGAACAATAAAAAGCTTGATTTATTGGAAAGGCAGTCTAAAAGCCTGTTGTAAATGAAAAGGGTGAAATTGTGCCAGTTTGGTACTGGGTTTTTCACATCTCATTCTATTCTATACAATATATAGAAGCAATGGCCAATTCAGCACACACATTTCTAGATACAACCATGTTGCAATTCCCATTGCAGCATAGTAGTATTGGCAGAGTACCATACTGGAAACTCAAAATGGTATTATGCAAATATAATTGCTAATCTGGACCGTTGACCGCTGCTGTCATGGATTGCAGTGTGCAAGTCAGCTTTCAGAGTATCACAGCAGTCTAGCAATGTGTCAGGTTACTCGGATTGCTGAGGTGACACATTGGGAAGAAGAGCGATGACAGTAGCTCCATTCTGTGTGAACCTGCTGTCTTCTCTGGGGAAAGCTGCATTCTCTCTCCCTTCCCCACCACTCTGCCAGTAGCCACCTGCTTCCTGTTAAACAGTAAGCACAGACTTCTGATATCCCTGCCAGGATTGTGCAATCCACAGCTAAAGCTTATGGCCTATGGCCATTCGAGTTCACCTGCTAAGGCCAACTATAGTCTTCTCAACAGGGATATCGCAGCCTACCTCTAACATGCTGTTGTCACTGGAGTTGCACTGCATGGAAGCATTTAGAATGGGAAAAGACACACAGCAGACATGCACAAAGGAGATTTGTTGGCTTTTATAAGCAATATGGCATAATTTAATTTATGAACTTGATATTGAATTTTTATTTTGTGGTAGTTTATATTTTTGTGTTGTGGCCAATTAATGCTATGATGGTCAATGATGCAGATATGAGGCTGCTGCTGAACGGGAAACTGGGGCTGTGGTGGTTGTTATCAGTCTTGCATGAGTTCTTCATGGACACCCAGCAGAATAGAGTTGTCTAGGTTGCCATTCCACCTTCTCCTGCTCCTCTTCCTTCTCAGTTGCTTGGTGTAATGTTGGCAGTCATGTTGTTCCTTTATAATGGTGAGATTTTGCAGTATGCAATAGGTCACCACATGCTTGACATTTGCTCTTCTGAGTACTCTGAATGGTCCAGACAAAAGAAGCATTGTTTGTTGTAGCCACAGAGGAAAATCATGGGCCATGGCTTTCTTGTTTCTGGAAGCTTAATGTCACTACCACATCCTTTAACCCTCTCCCTCAGATCCTTTGAATTCCCAGAATTGGGATGTCACAATCGGGTCAAACTGTGTTCTGTAGGTTTCATAAAACATTTTAGATTTTGTGCACTATGCCTCCATATGACACACCTTGCAACCATAGCTTTGTCAGACAATTATACACAAGTTAGTCATTCATATTATGCAATCACTCTGCTTCTCTGAATCTGGCCTATGCAAAATTCAGATGGCAACAACAAAAACACACCAGTAACAAACAATAATTCCCTGTCAAATAAGAATATTGTGAACTAACAGTGACATATTTTATTGCTACATGACTCTTGATTTCAGGTACAAGTTTAAAAATGAAGGAACCTTCTAGTAAATTAGCACCGACCAATTCACCTGAAATAATGTGTTATTTATATCCACACAATTGGGCTTAGTTATCAGAAAAGTTACTCTTTGCATTAAATTATAAATATTTTCTTACTTTAAAGATGCCATGGTTTAACAGTGAACAGGGACCTTGGTTTGATTCCCGGATTGGATCACTGTCTGCTCGTTCTCCTGGTGTCTGCATGGGTTTCCTCCGGGTGCTCTGGTTTCCTCCTACTGTCCAAAAGAGGTGCTAGTTAGATGCATTAGCTATGCTAAGTTCTCCCTCACTATACTCAAACAGGTGCCAGAGTGTGGCAACTATGGGATAGAGTCAGAGTCATTGAAGTTCACAGCATGGAAACAGGCCCTTTGGCCCAATTTATTCATGCTGCCCTTTTTTTAAACCCCTAAGCTAATCCCAATTGTCTGCATTTTCACAGTAACTTCATCACAGTGTTAATAGAAGTCTAGTTGTGACTAACAAATAAACTTTAATTTTAACTTTTAAATTGAAACACACTATACTTACAAATGTCCATTATAGAGCATATAATAGGTGAGCAAAGGACTGTAGATGCTGCAAATTCCAAAATAATTTGAACTGTTACAAATGTATCTCCAAATGTATCCCCATTCTTTAAACAGGGAGAGAGACAGAAAGTAAGAAAGTACAGCCAGTTAGTCTTAATCTATTATGGAGGAAATGTTGGAATCCATCATTAAAGATGTGACAGTAAGATACATGGAAAAATTCAAGGTAATCAGGCAGAGTCAACATGGTTTTGTGAAAGGGAAATCACGTTCAAACAACTTGCTGCAGTCCTTTGAAGGAGTCACATCGGCTGTGGATAAAGGGGAACTCAGTTGGGGTTTGGTGTAGCACAGTGGTTAGCACTGCTGCTCCACAGCTCCAGGGACTCAGGTTTGATTCCCAGATTGGGTCACTGTGTGGAGTTTGCACGTTCTTACTGTGTCTGTGTGGGTTTCCTCTATGTACTCCAGTTTCCTTCTGCAATTTTTTCAAAAGATGCATAGCTTCAAGGGATTAGTGGGTAAAATATGGAGAGACATGGGGATAGGGCTTGAGTGAGATTGTCGTTAGGGTAGACTGGACAGGCCAAATGGCCTTTCTGCACTGCATGGTTTTCTGTGATGATTTCTATGAATTAAAAAAATGCAGTGGATGAACAAAAAACAGAATCAGCGGAAGTTTGTTTCTTTTTCAGCAATTGTTGAAAAGACAGATGAAGGCTGCAGGTGTCCAAATTCTTTTCTGGTCGCCGTACTATCGGAAGGATGTGGAGTCCTTGGAGAGAGTGCAGAGGAGGTTTACCAGGATGCTGCCTGGTATGGAAGGACTGTCTTATGAGGAACAATTAAATAGACTAGGGTTGTTTTCCCTTGAAAGACGTCGGCTTAGAGGGGATCTACTAGAGGTGTATAAGATTATAAGGGGTATAGATAGAGTAAATGGAGGTAAACTTTTTCCACCTTTAGAAATGGATAGGACGAGGGGTCATGGCCATAGGGTGAGGGGGCTATGTATAGGACGAATATTAGAGGGCAGTTTTTCACACAAAGGGTAGTGGGGGTGTGGAATGCACTGCCGAGTAAGGTGGTGGGAGCAGGCACGCTGGGGCTGTTTAAGGGTCTCTTGGACAGCCACATGAGCGGTATGCAGATAGAGGGATATATTAGGACTGTTTAACTACGGCTTTTTTCCACAGGTAATTCGGTCCATACTTGACCAACATTGAGCATGCATTCGGCAGGTGGTGCGGGTACAGCTCTTGGATGTTGATTCATGGGTTGCCTGGTACCTCATGTCGTAAATGAGTGCTTTATGTGGACCATCTGAAGGGCACCATGACAGCTCAGAGACTATCGATGTGGCTGTGCAGACACTTGGAATTGGGCCGGTGTCTGCGGGAGTTTTGCGCGTTCTCCCCGTGGTTGCGTGGGTTTTCTCCGGGCACTCCGGTTTCCTCCCACAACCCAAAAATTCGCTCTTAGGTTGATTGGGAAACAAATTGTCCCTATGGTGAGAATTTTCCATATTAGGAATAATATATATATTATTATATAGGAATATTAAAATAGGACAATGGATTTGCTACTATATAGTATGATGGCGGCGCGGGCTCGTTGGGCCGAAGGGCCTGTTTCCCGTGCTGTGTTGCTTAAAAAAAAACTAATGAATGTACAGTACTTAGATTTCCAGCAGATATTTGATAAGTTACCACATCAAGGTTTATTATATAGAATAACTGCCTATTGGTGTAAGGGGTAACTTATTGGCATGGATTGAAGATTGGCTAGCTAACAGGAAATTCAGAGTTTGTACAAATGGATCATTTTCTGGTTGGCAAGATGTGATGAGTGATGTGCCACAAGGTTCAATGCTAGGGTCTCGACCTTTTGCAATTTATATAAATGACTTGGAAGAAAGGATTGAAGATATAAAGAACAAAGAACAAAACAGAATGGGAAACAGGCCCGTCGGCCCAATGAGCCCGTGCCGCCACCCCTATGTTCCCACCTCTACCTGTGATCCCTGTCTATGTTTATAGATCTATGGATTAAAAACCAAATTTGAGACAATTTAGGGAGAATTTGTTTTGCCAATTAGCCTAAGAGCACATCTTTGGGATGTGGGAGGAAACCGGAGCACCCGGAGAAAACCCACGCAAGCACGGGGAAAATGCGCAAACTCCCACAGACACAGGCCCAAATCCATGTATCTGCACAGCACAGTGATAGTCACTGAGCTGTCGTGTTGCCCATCAAATGGTCCAGGTCAAGTGTACACTAACGACGTGAAGCATTAGGATACTCTCGAAAAAAAATCCAAGAGCAGCGCTCTCATGACCCATCGCGTGTATGCCCCTTGTTAGACAACAAGGTGGACCAAAGCACCTGTAGGATAAAAACAAGTACATCAATATCATCATCTATTTACACACTTCCCAGGGAATCCCAAGGCTCATGATCCCTATTTTAAATCAGTTTTCTATACCCCTCCATTCCCATTCTGTTCATGTACCCATCTAAATATTTCTTAAATAACTCCAGAGTACCTGCCTCCACCACTTTACTTGGTAGCGCATTCCATACCCCCATCACCCTCTGTGTGAAAAAACTCCCTCTAGCATCCAAATTATACCTTATCCCCCTCACCCTAAGCCCGTGACCCCTCGTGCTATTTGAGAACATCCTAGGGAAAAGCTTAACCCTGTTTCCTCTATCTAACCCCTCATAATCTTGTACACCTCTATTAGATCTCCTCTAAGTCTACGCCTTTCTAAGGAAAACAGTCCCAATTTGCCTAATCTCTCCTCGTAACTCAGACCTTCCATACCAGGCAGTATCCTGGTAAACCTCCTCTGCACTCTCTCCAGAGTCTCCACATCCTTCTGGTAGTAAGGCGACCAAAACTGGACGCAGTATTCCAAATGAGGTCTAACCAACATTTTATACAATTGCAACATTAAAGGCCAGCTCTTGTACTCTATACTCCTTCCTATAAAGTCTAGCATACTATACGCTTTCTTCACAACCTTCTCCACTTGCTTTGCCACCTTCAGAGACTTGTTCACCTGCACCCCTAGGTCCCTCTGCATTTCTATAATAGGTCTACCCTTTATCATATACCTGCCCCCTACATTCTTTCTCCCGAAATGCATCACCTCACATTTATCAGGATTGAATTCCATCTGCCATCTATCTGCCCAACCTACCAGCCTATCTATGTCCTGCTGCATCACCTGACAATGCTCCTCACTATCTGCAAGTCCAGCAATCTTTATATCATCTGCAAACTTGCTGATCACTCCACTTCCTCCCTAGGTTTGCTAGGTTTGCTAAGATGGGTAGGGAAATGCGTGAAGAGAATGCAAAGAGGCTACAAAAGCACAAAGATAGATAAAGTGAGTGGGCAAAAAATGCATAATGTGGACAAATATGAAATGGAACTTATTACTTAAATGTTGAACAATTGCAAAGCTCTGATATGCAGAGGGATCTGAGTGTCCTGGTGCATGAATCACAAAAGTCTAAGATACAAGGAAAGCAGGTAATTAGGAAAGTTAATAGAATGTTATCATTTATCATGAATTGATTCCAAAAGTAGGAGAGGCAGTTGTAGTAGAATGAATGGAAATGACACATGGCTGTGAACACCCTTGTCAAAGAATGATATCTCCATCTACAACCATGTATTAAAGGGTGGAAGACCCATCCTTAGTTCCCCTTGGAAGTGACAGAGTTTGCATGATCACTAAAACATCTACAGCAAGAACTAACCGAGAAGAATTCCAATCTTTGCAAGCTAGAATGTATTTACAAGAGGCATTCACTACTTTGTTTCTTGTGCCATTCTGTTGAAAGCCTCTAATATTTCTGCGTGATGTTCCCTTGCATCTCTTCTTTACTCAGCATCTTTTCCATGGCCACTTCTAACTTCTAACTCAGACTTAGTAAGGGCAGCAGTATTATCTTAGTAAGGGCAGCAGTATTAGGGTGATTTAAAATAGCAGTAAAATCATCAGACTTGTCTAGTAGCCCTCTGAGTGCTCTTATTGGTCCACCTCCTGTGGGCACATATCTATGGGGTGGCCACCAGCATGTAAGCCCGATCCTAAACTAGATCCATCAGCCATTGTGAGTCCCTCACAGTGCCAGGGTTTGGGTTCAATTCCTGGCTTGGGTTCAATTCTGTGCAGAGTCTGCACGTTCTCCCCGTGTTGTGTGCGTTTTCTCCAGGCACTCCAGTTTCCTCCCACAGTCTAAAAGACATGCTGCTTAGGTACATTGGTCATGCTAAATTCTCCGTCAGTGTGCCTGAACAGGCACCAGAGTGTGGCGACTAGGGTATTTTCTCAGTAATGTCATTGCACTGTTAATGTAAGCCTACTTGTGACACTGATAAGTAAACGTTAAAACAGCATGTCTTTCAGTGTGTGAACTCACCAGCACCTTATACAGCTGCACCATAACCTCTCTGTTTTTATACTCCATCCATCTGGCAATGAACAATAAAACTCCATTTGACTTCTTAAATACCTGCTGCACCGACAAACCAACTTTTAGCAATTCATGTACAGGGTCACGCAGGTCGCTCTGCACAGCAGCATGCTACAATTTCTTATCATTTAAATAATAATCTAATCTGCTGTTATTCCTACCAAAATGGATGACCTCACATTTACCAATATTGTATTCCATCTGCCAGATCCTTGCTCACTCACTTTAAACTATCTGTATCCCTTTGCAGACTTTCAGTGTCTACTGTACGGTTTGCTCTACCACTCATCTTACAATTTGTGAATTTTGACACACAACACTTGGTCCCCAACTCCAAACCATCAATGAAAATTATAAATAATTGTGGTCACAGTGCTGATCCCTGAGGCACTCACTAGTCACTGATCGCCAACCAGAGAAACATGCATTTACCCCAACACTTTGCTTTCTGTTAGTTAACCAATTCTTTATTCATTCTAAGGCATTATCCTTAACACTCTGCACCTTTACCTTATGCAACAACCTTTGGTACAGCATGTTGTCAAGTACGTTCTGGATACCCAGATACACCACATCCACATGTTCTTCATTGTCCACGGTGCTTGTAATGTCCTCAAAAAAATCCAGTAAATTCATTAAACATGATCTGCCTTTCATGAACCTATCTTCCTAATGGGACAATTTCTATCCTGATGAGTCACTATTTCTTCTTTGGTGATAAATTCAAGCATTTTCTCTACTACAGAAATTAAGCTAACTACTTTTTGTCTATCTCCTTTTTAAACAGTGCCATCACATTTGTTGTTTTCCAGTCTGCTGGAACCACCTCAGAATCTAACAAGTTTTGGTAAATTACCAATAGTGCTTTTTTATTTCCCCCACAATCTCTTTTAGCACTCTGGGATGCATTCCATCAAGGCCAACTTAACTTTAGTCCCATTAGTTTGCTCAACACTACTTCTTTAGTGACAATGATCATTTTTAGGTCCTCACATGTCACAATCTTCTTGTCACAAATTTGTAGCATGTTATTTGTGTCTTCCACTGAGAAAACACAATGAAGTAACTTCGAAATCACTTCATTGGTTGTAAAGTGTTTTAGGATGCCAATAGTATTGAAACAAATTGTAAAAATGCAATGAATTCTGCAGATTTACAGCATCCATAGAATCCTGCAGTGCAGAAGAAGGCCATTCAGCCCATTGGGTCTGTGTTGACTCTGTGAAAGAGCATCTTACCCAGGCACACCCCAAGCAGTATCCCCATAACAATACACTGATGTTCTCATTAATGGTTCCCTGTTAATGGGTCTTAATGATCCCAAGGTTAATCCCCCCTAACCTGCAGATCTTTGGACTTTGTTTTCACATAGGTGCAGTATGGGATGGCACGATGTTTAGCATTGCTGCCTTCCATCCCTTGGAATCTGGGTCACTGTCTGTGCAGATTTTGTATGTTCTCTCTGCGTCTGTGTGGATTTCCTCCAGGTGCTCCAGTTTCCTCCCACGTTGCTGGTTAGATGCATTAGCCATGCTAAATTCTCCCTCAGTGTACCCAAACAGATGTGAGAATGTGACAGCTAAGGGTTTTCATAGTAACTTCATTGCAGTGTTAATGCAAGCCTACTTGTGACACTAATAAATAAACTTGAAGTCTTTTTTTTGTTAGTTGTTTTGGGTGGTGCCTTTTATTTCTTTCTCTTAATTCCATATGGTTTTCTCAATTTGTTTTCACTCTTTATGTATGTTTTAGATGTAATTTTCATGCTCTGCTTTTTGCTGTAGAATCACTGTGGAATCAATTTTCATTTGTGACTTCCAGTCTAGCAGGGACAACTATTGGGTAACCATACATGCTGGAAAAGGGAGCCAGAGGAATTTTTTCAAAGGGATTACCAATTCGTTTTCTAACGATAGGACCCTATTCAATTAAGGACCATGGACAAGCTCCTGAGGCCAAGCGCCAATGGGAACTGTTGACTATTATATGAAAATACATGTCTTCACTTTTAATGGATTGGAATATTCAACTCCTTTAAGTGATTATATTGATAAAATATTTACTGACTTTCCCAGTTCAATAAATTAGATTTTTAGCTGAGGCATTAACATCTGTTTAAGATGTTAAGAGACTTAACATCTGTTTAAGATTTGGCACAACACAAAATCAACTCTGTAAAAGAAAGTTCACACACCACCTTCAAAATATATCTCCAAAACTTAGGATAATTGGCTGATTTGCTGAACAGATCAAAAAACAAGATCAAACTTTATGTTAATGTTGTCAGAAATGAAATCATGGAATCATGGAATATATTTTTAAAACAATGGTCTCCTAGGTTTTCTAAATGGAGGTGTTACAATTCTTATAAGATATGGGCCATGGTTCTTCAGCCATTTACAATCTCCTGCCACTGCCAGAGAGGATGGAGAATTTGATGCTCAGCCAAATCTCCATTCAGCACAGCAGAGAATCTGCTGGCATGAAAGGCCAGAGAATCGCACCCACAAATTTCCCAGCAATCAATGGAATGCATCACACAATGAGGTTTCACATTTTAAAACTTTTACTGTAACAAATATACTGAATTCAACATATGCAAAACATTATTTTATAGGCTATTGATAAACCAAGCTACAGTAAAAGTTCAACAATGAATGCAACTATAAATACTTTATGTCTCATTTATTAAATTAGCAGATGTGTCATCAAATCCCACACGCCTTGCTCTTTAGCAGACTTTCCTCTGCATGTCAAGCCAGGGCAAGTATTCCAGTGTCTTCCAGAGTTTGAGTATCTGGAAATCAGATTCCAGAGGTAAGAAATTACTTTGTGACTCATCCTTTCTTACATTCAACAAGTCCCATCTCTTCAAACATGGAATCCATTCTTGCTGGTAGCTAACAAACAGTCCTTTCCTCTGCTTGACACAGCATAGTCCATAGAATGGTGACAATAGAGAAGGAGACCAATAGGACTAGTAAAACTAGCTGCCCTTTTTGTGTCAAGATACAAAAACTGATAATTGATTTCTATGTACTTTACAAGACTTAAACATAACACAGTATAATCTTAACAGCTAGCTTTCTCTGTTGTTCCAAGTTAAGCGCCATCCAACAGAAACACATTCGTCTTCAGAATTGGCACAGAATCACGTATGCTCACATGATGCTGGATTTGTAACTTTCAATGTGAATTGGTCCTTTGAATGTTGGATTAACTCTCTGAGATTTTGCAATCCTGGGACAAAAATACTGCCTTCTTCCACCAGCTTCTATTAACAACTGAGAAACTAAACTAAAAACTAGACTTTTCTCTAAAGAAACTAGCTGTCCCTAGGCATGTCACCTGACCTCATTACAAACAAAGCTCCATTTTGCAATCCTAAGGGACTATTAAAACCACAAGGTACTGCATTAGCCCAGATTAAAATCAATATGATTAAAATTATACTGCCTTAACAGCAATAAAGGACACTGTGCTGACAAATTCTGGAGCCTGCTAGAAATATCCTGCAGCGAAACTTCATCAAAATACATTTCTCAAAGGCATAGTATCATCACAATAAGCATATAGAAGGACAAAGGCAGCAGACACATAGAAACACCAATTTCCTTCCAAGTTACACAGCATCCTGACTTGGAAATGCTTTAACACAGTAAGAAGTCTCACAACACCAGGTTAAAGTCCAACAGGTTTATTTGTAGTAAACGCCACTAGCTTTTGGAACCGGCTGTTCCTTCGACAGGTGGGTGGAAGAACTTCACATCTTGGAAATATGTTGCCATTCATTCATCATCACTGGGTCAAAGCCCTGGAACTCACACTGCACTCATATATACATTCTGCAAATTCAGGAAGTCAGCTTACATCCACCTTCTGAAAGCAAGAGAATGGCAATAAATTCTGGTCTTGCCAGTGATGCCCATGAATGAATAGGTAAATAAAATAATAAGTTACGAGGAATGACTAGATAACCTAGATCTCTTTTTATTAGATAAAGAAGGTTGAGAGAGGGACTTAGTAATATTTAAAATTATGAAGGGTTTGATTAGTTAACTGTGGGAAAATTACTTTCTCCGGTCAGTGAGGTGCATAACTGCAAGAGATTATTACTGATTATTGTCAAAGGAACCAACAAAGAGGTTAAGCGAAAATATTTACATTGTGCTTTTTAATACTTCAGCAGAAATAGTTGAAAATGTGAAAGCTTATGAAAGAGAAATGAATAACTATTGCAATAGAAAATAATGGAAAGACTATGGGAGAAAGGCAGATGAATGTGGATAAACAGGGAACACTTTCATGAAGAGAATGATCTCCTGTGTTTTAGATTCTCTTGTGTGTGTGCAGAAAAAGTACAACTTATATTTTTGTTGTACAATTTAGCATTTTTTGTGTTTAGAGAAATCTGCTCACAAACATCTTGGCCAAGATGCTTTGGCCTCCTAGCCATATGTTCCCCGCCAATGGCAAGTGCCGTGTTGTTTGCTGGCCACAGGATTCTCTGGTCCCGCTACTGTCAATGGAAATTCCCATTGATGTCACACCGCACCAGTGGGAAACCCATAGGCAGGATCCAGGATCTGGTGGGAGAGTCTCACCAATGTGAACAGCCGGTGAATTTTGGTCGGAGCTGTAGAATATTGTTAAAATTCTATTGTACAAATGAAAACACCCCAATATGGCAATACTGATATTTTCTGTTCAATATGCAACTTTAAAACAACTATCAGAAGCTGCTGATGAATCAGATAACAGTAATATGGCCAGAAAGTGCCACTGGACCTTAAAACTGAGCAAAACTGAACATTTTTGATTACATCTATGTGTGACAAAGATTCAGACATCAGACAATTGACATCAAAGTTCACTCCAAATATACATTTACATTATCTAACTCAGCTGGGATCACAGACAGACCAGCCCGTGTCAAAAATGATCGACTGCACCTACAGTTATGCATGAAGAAACCTGATTGAATCTGCCAGTCTCAATTTAGTGTAGCTGCAGGCCAAACAGAGACTGACATATTTCCCTGTAACAAAGTCAAAGCTCAAATATCAGTCAGAACTAGAATTCAGGTCTTGATTTACTAGTGCAGAGGTTTGTCATAAATATTACTTTACATCAGAGTTATGTTACCACCTTATTCATAATTATTCTTGGAGGCAGGGATTGTGCTTAAGGTGCAGGGTGCCATTGTCTAAGGAAACATTACCATGCTGTGCAGAATTTCTACTTTAAAAAAATCTTGGGAAAGCTTCCTATTTTCCCTCAGTAAAATTGTAAATAATAATTGCATTCAACCCGAATCATGCTTCATAAAAATTTGATTCCAAGTGGTGTCTATTAATTGGGAAGATAAAAAATTCCACCCCCGTCCTCCCTGTCATCCTGCCTTGACATGTTTTCTGGCAGCACAGGCAGTTTGCCATTGGCAGCCAGCAGGATTTCTGGTCAAAGAACAAAACAGCACGGGAAACAGGCCCTTCCGCCCAACGAGCCCGCGCCGCCGCCCCGATGTTCCCACCTCTACCCGTGATCCCTGTCTATGTTTATAGATCTATGGATTAAAAACCAAATTTGAGACAATTTAGGGAGAATTTGTTTTGCCAATTAGCCTAAGAGCACATCTTTGGGATGTGGGAGGAAACCCACGTAAGCACGGGGAGAATGCACAAACTCCCACAGACACAGGCCCAAATCCTTGCATCTGCACAGCACAGCGATAGTCACTGAGCTGTCGTGTTTCCCATCAAATGGTCCCATTGATGTCTATGATGATTTTCAAGGTTTGCTTGTCCCGCCACTGATTTGATTTTGATTTGATTTGATTTATTATTGTCACATGTATTAACGTACAATGAAAAGTATTGTTTCTTGCATGTTATACAGACAAAGCATACTGTTCATAAAGAAGGAAACGTGAGAGTGGAGAATGTAGTGTTACAGTTATGGCTCAGGTGCAGAGAAAGATCAACTTCATCCAAGATAGGTCGATTCAAAAGTTCAATGGCAGCAGGGAGGAAGCTGTTCTTGACTCGGTTGGTATGTGACTTTAGACTTTCATACCTTTTTCCCGATGGAAGAAAGTGAAAGAGAGAATGTCCAAGGCGCATGGGGTCTTTAATTATGCTGGCTGCTTTGCCGAGGCAGCAGGAAGTGTAGACAGAATCAAGGGTGGGAGGCTGGGTTGTGTGATGGATTGGGCTATATTCACAATCTTTTCTAGTTTCTGGGGAATCTGTCATGCAGAATTGCCTCTGGCAGGACAGAAGATCCCACTAGCAGAAAAGGTTAGAAAATTCTGTCCATGCGTTTTCATTTTTTTAAGATACTAGAGGCAATTAACTCCAAAATTTGTTTTTAATGCCACCAATGAAGTATTTCCAATCAGATATATAAATGACTAGGTGCCAAAACTCTAAATATTTTATCCAGTAACACTGGAGCTTTAATTCCAATCTGAAAAGAAAACAGTTTGCAATATGTAAGCGTGAACTCTGCATTTACACTTCCACTTTCAATTCATTTTCAAATGAAATTATGAGTAGTGTTGTGCATGAATATATGCAGTATAGGCCAAGACTGCCCAAACCAATCTTATTCACTTGGGACTGAAGGCCAGCAGGGAAGACCTTGGGCTCCAATTTAGTATCATAATTAAATCAGTAATGACATAAGTTATGGACTGTAATGTGTACTTTTTCAAGGTTCCACATACTAGAAATAACCATGGCCAAAGGCAATTTGTAAATGCTCATTGCCAGCTATGTGTAATTTGATAACTTTGCTTTATATTTCAAAATAGTGGCCAAACTTCCATTTTTTTACATTTTATAAATCACTCTATAAAATTGTTTACTAACTCTGTTACTGCAGACCATTTGATGACATATCAGTCATATAATGTCTTAACATTATAACACCACCGCCTTAAAAATGGTGTTGGCCATCAGCCTCTGTACAGTCATTCTTTCCAAGAGTCTATCCTCAATAAAGATAATTCTAGCCTTTGAATTGGCTTTAGGAGGATATTAGTATTGTATCCTTGATTGGAGATGCTTAGGGCACATATAACCCATTACAGCAGTTATGCATTTGGATGGCATAGTGGTTTGCACTGCTGCCTCACAGTGCCAGAGACCAATTCCCAGCTGGGGTCACTGTCTGTGCAGTCTTCATGTTCTCCCTGTGTCTGCATGGATTTACTCCGGGTGCTTCGATTTCCTCCAAAATGTAGTTGGTTAGCAATATTAGTCATATCAAATTCTCCCCCAGTGTACCGGAACAGGTGACTCAGGGATTTTCATTGCAGTGTTAATGTAAGACTACTTATACCATTAATAAATAAACTTCAAAAAAACTATAAGATTGAGAAATGTTATATCTCTATCTGTATAAAGGTATGAATAATAGGCTCCATTAACACTTACATCAAATATAAGAATTTATATTAATTACAAAGAATCATTTAGACACTGATTTTCTTTTTGTCAATTTATGAATGCAGAGTTCTCTGGGGGATCCTAAAAATTATTTAAGCAGCAAAACAACAACCTGCATTAATATAGCACTGTTAATGTAAAAAAGTATCACAAGAAGCTTCCCAGAAATGTCATCAGACACAAAGAAAGGTTTAGCAAATATCTTTTCATGATCTAAGATCACTTATAGTAGTTCATATCATGGAAACCAATAATACATAATATCTATTTATTAAACCTATACATCTTATCACCACATTTGAACACTGAAATAATCTGATTTGTTAGTTATTCTTTGCAATATCAGTGAACAATCAAATTAGCACTTGTTGATAATAAAATGTAACTGCATTCAGTTGCTTTTGAGCGGAGTTCTGTACATTATAAGAATTTGCAGGTGTTATGTTCTCCCATTTCTCATTTTCTTCATTATCTATTTTCATATCCAAAGTGTACCACTATCTGTAATATAGATGCAATGTAAAAATGCAGCATACATATGTAGAAGACTGGAGATCATAATATTTAATGACAGATGTAAGCATATTCTCTATCTCTCCAACACTGCACCTTCTCCTATAGCCCAGGACTACTTTCACATCTTACCCTCGATTTTGCAGTCAAATAAAGATTTGAGTCCCAAAATCTAAGCTGGCATCCCAGTGCAACGCCATCTGAGGTGCAAACTTTCAGATGAGATATTAATTCGAGATCAGTCTGCTCTCTGAGGTAGATATAAAGGATCACACTAATGAACTAATTCGCTAATTCAAAGATGAGTAACTAAATTATCACTTGTGTCCTAGACAACATTTAATCTTCAATCAACATCACTGAAACAGATTAACATAGAATCATAGAATCCTACAGTGAAGAAGGAGGCCATTTAGCCCATCAAGTCTACACTGACCACAGTCCCACCTAGGCCCTATCCCATAACCCCATGATATATCCTACCTAGTCCCCTTGACACTAAGGTGCAATTTAGCATGGCCAATCCACCTAATCTGCACATCTTTAGAACATAGAACATAGAACACTACAGCACAGAACAGGCCCTTCAGCCTTCGATGTTGCACCGACCAATATAAAAAGCAATGCCCCTCCAAACTAAACCATTCCCTTCTCTTCCATATACTTATCAACTAACCTCTTAAACGCCACCAAACTTGGCACATATACAACTGCTGCAGGCGGGCATTCCACTCCCGAACCACCCTTTGGGTAAAGAACCTACCTCTGATATCCGTCCTATAACTATCACCCCTTAATTTAAAGCTGTGTCCCCTCGTGCTAGCTTTCTCCATCCTAGGAAAAAGGCTATCACTGTCCACCCTATCTAAACCTCTCATCATCTTATATGTTTCAATAAGGTCTCCTCTTAGCTGCCTTCTTTCTAATGAAAACATCCTCAAATCCCTCAGCCTCTCTTCATAAGACCTGCCTTCCATACCAGGCAACATCCTGGTAAACCTCCTCTGTACCCTCTCCAATGCCTCCACATCTTTCTTATAATGCAGGGACCAGAACTGCACACAATACTCCAAGTGCGACCGCACTAGAGTTTTGTACAGTTGCAACATGACGTTGCGGCTCCGAAATTCAATCCCTCTACCAATAAAAGCCAAGACTCCATATGCCTTCCTAACAACCTTCTCGACCTGACTGCCTACTTTCAGGGATCTATGCACATACACACCCAGATCCCTCTGTTCATCTAGACTACTAAGAATCCTACCATTTGCCCTATACCCTACACATTTATTATTTCTGCCATAGTGCATTACCTCACACTTTTCCACATTAAACTCCATTTGCCACCTCTCGGCCCAGCTCTGCAACTTGTCCAAGTCCCTCTGCAAACTATAACCCCCCTCTTCACTACCTACCACTCCACCGACTTTAGTGTCATCTGCAAATTTACTAATCCATCCTTCAATACCCTCATCCAGATCATTTATAAAAATTACAAACAGCAGGGGCCCCAAAACAGACCCCTGAGGTATACCACTTGTCACCGAACTCCACGATGAATATCTCCCATCAACCACCACCCTCTGTCTTCTATCTGCTAGCCAATTCCTAACCCAATTAGCTAAATCACCTTCTAGGATCTATTTGGTTCTATTTGGTCATTATCATATTTCTGTACACGGGTATGTGCAATTTGTTAAGAACTCCGCTGATGTTATCAGTGAGAGTGTCTCAAAACCCTGAAGGATAACCTGAAACAATTGTTCTTAATACTGTATATTTGTTTGGAGCAATGTGAGGAACGATGTACAATCTGGTAAAGAACCAGTCCAGTCATTGTATCAAAAATTAATGAAGATTATTTATTAAAGTAAAAGAAAAGAAAAATACACAACAAATAAGACTAATATACACTATGGTACTTATGTACATTAATAATCAAACACACTATTTTATCTGAAATTGACTCTTGTTATCAATATATATCCATGTTCGCTGAACTCAGTGAGACACCATTTCCCCCCAAAAAATCATTCACTTTAGGACAGTATAAAATTGCAAATTCTTCATAAATTACCACATTTTGACACTGCATCAATGATTAATTTCAAAAGTACTTCCTTGTCTATAAAATGTTTTAGGACATTCTGAGGTTGTGAAAGAGGCTATATAAATGCAAATTCTTCTTTCCATTTTTTAACAATGACTGAACTAATGAAATATTCCCTTCAATGGTTTGCAAAAAGTCCTTGACTAAATACATAAACCTGGAAATCCTAAAGATTCCCAACCGTCTCACTCATGTTTATAAGCCAGAAACAAATGATTATGAATAGCTAGGAAGCTAAAGGACTCCAGATTGTCTCATGTTTGCATCCAGGTAGTCACTAACTACAGTAATTAAATGACAATGAGAGGTCGTCTCATGAAAGCTATAGTTTAATGTCCTGATATAACAGCAAGTCATTGGGGAAATTTAAATATCAGATAAAAGGAAATCTTAAATGAATTCTACTCTTTACGCCCTTTTAAGTTTCTAAAATAATAACATTCTTGGAGTAAAGAAATGGTAAAATCCTAAAAATAATTAAGGCTTTTTGAGAGAAATTATTCTACAATTAATTGGAATTAATAATCCAGAGTGGGGGGAGAAAGAAGGATTTCTTCCGTCCATGAAAAGTAATGAAATCATACAATAAATGTGTATATGAATACTTTCCTCCAATACAGAAATTTATTTTCCAATGATGCCAGACTACAATGAACATAGAGTACGTTCAGCATTTGGCTCGTTATGCATGAGACTATGGAGGCAGTATCATATTTACAATAAAACTTGCTGTGTACAAAGCTGTGGTAATGTCTATCCTCATTTATGCCTGTGAGAAATAGACTACCTGTGAGATAGAAATAGACTATCTCATTTATGGCTGTGAGACATATGAAGCAATTGGACAAATTCCACATGTGATGCATCACAGACATGAAATGGGGAGGGAGGTTGATGATGGGGAGGGGGGGACAGAAATGTTTTCGAATGAAGCTCCAGAAGAGTGAGGGGACACAGGTAAGTGTAGTGGTCATCACTAAGGAGAAAGTTTTGGGGAAGTTGAAAGGTCTGAAGGTGGATAAGTTACCTGGACCAGATGGACTATATCTCAGGGTTCCAAAAGAGATAGCTGGGGAAATCGTGGAGACATTGGTACTGACCTTTCAAGAACCATTGCTTCAAGTAACATCATTAAAATGGATTATCTGCTTATTGTCTCAATGACCCAGATCTTCAGCCATGAGACACCAAACATATCCCACATGATGTGTCAATGCCCCCACATGTCACCAAATCTCCCAATGTACTGACTCCATAGGATTTGCCAAGGAAATTTGAACTTCCGATGGACAATTGCCCTGCATGCCAGGAACCTCTGAAAAACTCTGCATTTCTAAAGTCAGAGGCTTTGGATGGGTCTGACTTATTTACCTGAACAGTTACCAAGGAAACGTTGTGTCCTAGACAACATTTAATCTTCAATCAACATCAGTGAAACAGATTAACATAGAATCATAGAATCCTACAGTGAAGAGGATGCCAGAAAAATCCAAGTCCGACTCCCGGGTAACTACACAGCTGATTTCCCAATCATTCACATTGTCCACCCGATTCACCCATGATCTCCATGATCCCCTCCCCAATTTTCCTTTTTCTCCTATCCTCAACTATGACCTAACATGATTTGACAGCCCACGCCACTTGTCTGTCCAAATTCTGACTCCTTCCAACTTCACAAATTCTCCTCTAATCCAATCTGCCTAGGCCTCACCATCCAAATTCCCCCAATCTAATCTCACAAGCCTACCCAGCCATCACCTCCGACACCTGCCACCGTAGGCCCTTATACTTATCTCAGCTACCGTGGTTATATCACAGGTGGAGCAGCCAAGTACAGATAAGGAAAAAGTAAATGCCAGAGGCGTGAAAGAATATCACAGAATTCAGTTGCACACATTTGCAAATTTCTCCACAAACATCTGCCAAAAGTTCTGGAAGCAATCCCATGCCAGTGGATTAACTGCCACTATTGCCAGCATCCCCCTCCCCTCTTCTATCACAGGAGCTCACAGCCAAATATATTCCCCATCCTGCCCAGAAATATTGTCCTTACTTAACCCCCCCCCACTGCCCAGACGAACTGTCCTACCCCCTGCCCTACCAATCACCTGCAGAGTGGCAGTGGTTTTCCCCCTCCACTTCCACTTTCCATCGATTGCCTGTAGAGTGACAATGGGATATCCCTCCCCAGCTGATCATCTGCACAGTGGTAGTGGCCTCCACTCTCACTCCTTCCCCATACTGATTGCAACTGCAGACTACGCAGTGCCCTCCTCAACTCCCACACCCCAATATTGGCCCCAATAGGCCCTGACCACTCAGGCCCCACCCCCTTGGCATTACCTGCAGAATCTTACCAGCTCACCCAACTATTAGCTGGCAGGGTACAATGGTAAGATTGTTCCCTACATGTTTGCTCTTGGTTCCCAGTGAGCTCTCGTGATACCTACATTGTGACCAACTCCCAGGTGTCACTACTAGATTTTGAAGGACCATGACAAACTCTTTGGGACGAGGGATACCCCCAGAAGACCTGGCCAATAATGCCAGTTCACCATTCAAAGAGTGTTGTTGTACAATGCTGCACACACTTCCACCAAGACTTCAATTGAGCAGATGGCAGGTAGCCAAAAGATGACGTTCAGGTATTTGGCCTGCTTAGGCGGACTGTTATATGCACTATACAGAGGAACGCAGGATCAGGCTATTGAGTTGGATGATCAGCTAGGATTATACTGAATAGCGGAGCAGGCTCAAAGGGTCAAATGGCTTACTCTTACTCTTATTTTCTATGTTTCTATGTCACATAAAATGTATCCCAGATCATTGTTGTCTGCTGTACCCTGTACAACCTTGTGCTAGAAATGGATCGTGACTTAACTGAGGGAGACATTCAGACTGAGTTGTCTCTCCTGACAATAATATTAGTGAAATGTAAATGAGCCGTATGAAAGGACCATAGCAGTGGTACAACGTGGCCAATTTCAAAGTAAGCTGCAAAGGTGTTTCCTTTACTATTCTGTTTTCTGTCTTCAGCTGGCCAGCTGGCCCCAGCTGCTTTGTGGTTACACACATTACACTTTGCCCTATTCTACCTTGACTTGTGATAAATTGCATTACTTAACATCTGCTCTGCCAGTGGCTTAATTCTTTGCACGCACCAAACTGCTAATATATGGAGCTCTTGCACTAAATGTGTACATTGGAAGTGGCATATCATTCCATCCTCCTGTGATTTCAGAAATAGAATTGAGATTTTACTCATGCCCTCACAAAGCCCATGTGTATAACAAATTGGAAGCAATATCAAATCTAACCTCAGCAGGTTACGACAGCCTCATACTTGCTCCTGAAGGGGGATAGACTTGGCAGAGACAGATAGATGGGTCCACAGATGGAGCAGCATGAGAATACCATTTGATACCTTGAGTTCGCTCCTCCAATTAAATTGATCAGGGAAGATTGTCTTTGATTGGGATGACAAAAGTGACGCATCATAGTCTTGCAGTTAATACTAAGGCACTCTAGGACTGAGACTTATAGGGATTCTCTGCAATTAGATGGTATGGAGTGGTTGCTATTCAATGATCCACAGTGCAGGTGAGATATTTAAAATACAAGTGTCTGGTACATAGAGGGCTAACTGGGACTGCGTATAAAACTGGCCACACAATTATATAAGGAAGTATATGACCTAAGCTAGGGGTCAGTGTAGTATTGGATAGGACTGTGTATTGAAGCAAGCATGGTGATAGCTCTGAGCTTGGACATTTCTTGTACATATTTATACAGTTTCTAGTAGTTAATAAATATATACAGTTAACTACTTAATACAATGCCCAACACCTGACAACAGAATGCTCAGTGCATGGATTTCAAAATAACCTCAAAATCTTTCTGTGTTATAAACATAGAATCATTGAATTCCTACAGTGCAAAAGGACACCATTCAGTCATTGAGTCTGCACTGACCATAATCTTACCCAGACTCTGTCCCTGTAATCCCACATATTTACCCTGTTAATCCCCTGACACTAGGATCAATTTAGCACGTCCAATCAACCTGACTTGCACATCTTTGGATGGGGGAGAAAACCCACACAGACACGGGAAGAATGTACAAACTCCACACAGACAGTGATCGAAGTTGGAATTGAACCCAGCTCACTGGCTGGACACTGCCTGCCACTGTGCTGCTCATGTCACGGGATATGGCTTTACTATGGGTGTAGGGAATGCCCAACTCAGCTTTCTCAAGATATGTAGAGCAGCCTCTGGTTTCTTACAAAATTAATGTAGCGTTTCACTCTCTTAGCCCAGAAACTGCTTCGACAGTATTCCTTGCCATCACATAGTTGATTTAACTCCATGTGAATACTCATGCCATGACATGAGAGCAATAGCAGGAGTTCACTGAACACATTCTCAGAAGCTAGAGTGGTAAAGTACAAGTAATGGCTGGCATGGTATGTGCCCAGGCAGCACACTGACAAATGATGATCTGTGATTAATCATGTACAATATATATGTGGATTATTGAATAATGACAATGCTGATAATGTGACTGAAGTGAACCTATTGAAGTTCATTGTTGGACTCTGATAGGGGTTCAAAAGCCCACAAATGCCCACAACCACTCAAACAATTAGCAGAAAGATAGAATCCAGGCAACTTCCAAACAGTGCAAATGAACATATGCTCACAAGTGCCAAAACCTTATCCATCCATACTATGTTTGTGCTTTCAAAGTTCCTTTACCTTTCTTTGCCTATTGCTCAGTCTAGGTCTTGATCTAACATCCACAGCTGAGATGGAGGCAGCATGCTGAACATTATGTCCTATTGACTGTGATGACTTTGGTGGGCATCCTCTCGGATGTTCTAGAGTCCCCCCCTCCTCCAACCTGCTAAAATTCAGGTGCACCTATCCTAGCCTACTTTCTGAAGGTGATTGCGTTCCTGGCAGGAGGAAGAAAAATACTAGACACCTTGGAGTACCGGAGGATGAAGACCCCAGGCTGGCGTTCCTTCTCCTTGCGGGTGCACAATGGTAACTACCTGACTCTTTGAAGAAAAAAGGCATCTGAAGATTGTCTAGGTACCCTAACCCTCCCTTGCCTAGCCATTGCTGCAGGTCTGTAGCCATTCTGTGCTCTACTGACCCTGGATCCCTGAGGTGATCGCCACCCTTTTCATGCAGGCAGCTAAACGCTCGCATGTGAGACCCACAACAGCAGACAGAACATGGACGGAGACCACCTGTCTTTGGTCTGGCCTGCTCATAGGCACTGCCAAGTCTGCCTGCTGTCCCCTGCCTGTCACTGCATCTTTAACATGTCCCCTAGAGCTGAGACCAGAGGTTCATCATCTGCAAGGGACTGAGCAGGAGCTTGGGTCTCCAACAATCTGTGTGTTAGAGGCCTTGGCTTCACAGCCTTTACCAGCTGTGGACTCAGGAGAGAAATGTACTCAGCAGACTGTGATCTCAAGCCAACTCTAGAACGTGGGTCCCCAAGGTTACGGTATCCGTGCTGGTGGAGTATGCAACTAAACATCCTCTTCAAAAGTGAGGTTGGAGATGGAGCTGTGGGTGATCTGCCTCCATCTTTTCTTGCTTGTACCTCAAATACAGAAAAGAAAGATTCAGTGAATACAGGCTCCTTCATTAAACCAATGTGCTGTGGGCATAGCTGCCAACAGCAGAACGAAGACATCATCATTGATTTTCTTGTGGAGTCCCATCCTGCCTTCGGCACAAATATGGTTCTATACCTCTTCATTATCTCGCCAGCCGGCTCCTTGTAAGGGGGAGGATGTTAATGTATGGAATGCCATCTTCAGTCTTTGCCTATACACATTTGTTGTGGGCATGTTTTTATCATCCAGAAAGACAAGAGAGCAATATTTTCCAGGATTTTTTCCTAATATTTCTGTAATTTTCCTAATTTCCTCAGGCGGGAAGTCAGTGCATAGACAATTTAGACGCCAAATGATAATGGATAGTTTTAATTTAAAAAGCTACAAGCACAAATGAAAGGAAGAACTTGCATTTATATCATATCATTGACAATCTCAAGACATCCCAAAGTCCATTACAGCTTGTGTAATATTTGTGAAGTGTAGCCACTGTTGTAATATTGGAATTGTCTTTTTAAAGTATCATATTTTCCACTAAGATAATAATGAAACATTAATGCATTATTGATGTATTAATTGAAAATCTCACCCCACCAGACAAATGAGCACATTAACTCAGTAACAAATATCAAGTAAAAATTCAATGGCTGGAGTTTTAAGTCCCCGTCTGCCACAGAAACCGTATCAGATGAGGGTCGGAACAAGAAAGATCCATTGACCTTTGGTGGATTTCATGGTTTTGGTCAGGCAAAGCCATAAAATCCCGCCCCAGAGAACCTGATAAATTCTCGCCTCCATAATTTTAACCACAGCAAGTAAACTGAGAATTGTATTATTCCAAGTAGAACATGCAAAAACATATCAGATCCCACAAAAGACTTATACATGATACATATTCATACATTACAACAAAGAATTCATTCATTTTTAACTTGTGGAAGAAAATTTCTGCAGTGTTAATTAAAAAACAGCACTTCATGGATCTGATAGCCACTCAATTCAACAAAAGATTGATTGTGTTGCATCTCTGGCACCAACTGTAAGGAGAGAAAAGAACTGACATTTCAAATCCACATGACTCTTTGTCACAAAGGGTCATCTGGGCATGAAACATCATCTCTTTTCTTTCCTTACAGATGCTGCCAGACCTGCTGAGATGTTCCAGCATTTTCTCTTTTGGTTTCAAATTCCAGCATTCACAGTAATTTGCTTTAATTCATTTCTTGATTGTGTTGCTTCATTGCATTCTGGACAGCATAGAGATTTTTTATTTGTATTCCTATTTAAAGATCCAGAGAGTCATGTCTTGGTACATTTTTTCAATGTAGAAGGACTAAAGAAGCCTATCTGTTAACAAAATTATTTCTACTGTTTTACATTCTAAAAATATTCAAGCCATTATGTTACTGATCAATTTTAGGAATAAGTGCTATGCTCATTTATGTTGTTGACTTCTGCGTTTTGGCCTTTCATTCTAGGTATGATACGGATGTCAGTAAATATCAGACTGAAACATATAGGCTGAATTCTCCAGCCATTTGTGCCAACAGGATTTTCTAATCCCACCAGCAGTTCACCCCCATCCATGGATTTCGCAGCAGTGTGGGGTGACATCAATGGGAAATCCCATTGACAGCAGCAGCAGAAGAGTCCCACCACAGGTGGACAGCATGCCAACATGCGGTTGGGAGCCTGGGAGTATCTTGCCCATGAAATGTCTTTTGCCTGTGTTTAATTAGTTATTTGTGTAAGAATTTCAAGATTCTTTCAACATTGTTAATTCACACTGTAGAAGTGTTGGGTTCCCAAGGACTGGCAACCAGGGATTTGTAACAAACAATAGTTTGTTCACTAGTCTGAGCAGCTACTCCATGCCAGTACTCTGCCCAGTAAGTAGTCTCACGACACCAAGTTAAAGTTCAACAGGTTTATTTGCTAGCAAATGCCACCAGCTCTCGGGACTCTACCCCTTCATCAGGTGAGTGAGAAGTTCTGATCACAAACAGGGCATATAAAGGTACACACTCAGTTTACAGAATACTGATTCAAATGCAGGTTTTTACAGCTAATCAAGTCTTAAAGAGGCAGATACCGTGCCTCGGGACATCCTTTCCTGCAGCAGGTAAACAACATTGGCCACGTTGCAAGAGTAGGTACCATACACCTGGTGGATGGTGTTCTCATGTGAGATGATGGCACCCATGTTGATGATCTGGATGTCTTGCAGAGGTTGCTGTGGCAGGGTTGTATGGTGTTGTGGTCACTGTTCTCCAAAAAGCTGGGTAGTTTGCTGCGGACAATGGTCTGTTTGAGGTTGTGCGTTTATTTAAAGGCAAGAAGTGGGGGTGTGGGAATGGCCTTGGTGAGATGTTCGTCTTCATCAATGACATGGTGAAGGTTGTCTTCTTGATACCTTGCAGGAAAGGATGTCCCAAGATATGGTACATTGGGGAGAGCATGCAGATGCTATGACAATGAATGAATGAACACTGCTTGACAATCATCAGACAAGACTGTTCTCTTCCTGTTGGCGAACACTTCAGCAGTCATGGGCATTTAACCTCTGATCTGCGGGTAAACATTCTCCAAGGCAGCCTTCATGACACACGACAGCACAGTCACTGAGCAGAGACGAATAGCCAAGTTTCACACACATGAGGATGGCTTCACCCAGGATCTTGGGTTCATGTCACACTATTTGTAACTCCCATGACTTGCCTGGGCTTGCAAAATCTCACTTACTGTGCTGTCTGGAGACAATACACATCTCTTTAACCCATATTAATGCTATCTCCACTCACATTGTCTGCACCTTTAAGACTCAATTATAGAACATAGAACATAGAACAATACAGCACAGAACAGGCCCTTCGGCCTTCGATGTTGTGCCGACCAAAATAAAAAGC
This sequence comes from Sphyrna mokarran, assembly GCA_024679065.1. NCBI lineage: Eukaryota > Metazoa > Chordata > Chondrichthyes > Carcharhiniformes > Carcharhinidae > Sphyrna > Sphyrna mokarran. The sequence continues at coordinate 29,665,888 of JAGIQG010000023.1, read as the reverse complement.
AATGCCCCTCCAAACTAAACCATTCCCTTCTCTTCCATATACTTATCAATTAACCTCTTAAACGCCACCAAACTTGGCGCATCTACAACAGCTGCAGGCAGGGCATTCCACTCCCTAATCACTCTTTGAGTAAAGAACCTACCTCTGATATCCGTCCTATAACTCATACCCCTTAATTTAAAGCTGTGTCCCCTCGTGCTAGCTTTCTCCATCCTAGGAAAAAGGCTATCACTGTCCACCCTATCTAAACCTCTAATCATCTTATATGCTTCAATAAGATCCCCTCTTAGCCGCCTCCTTTCTAACGAAAACAACCTCAAATCCTTCAACCTCTCTTCATAGGACCTGCCCTCCATACCAGGCAACATCCTGGTAAACCTCCTCTGTACCCTCTCCAATGCCTCCACATCTTTCTTATAATGTGGCGACCAGAACTGCACACAATACTCCAAGTGCGGCCGCACTAGAGTTTTGTACAGTTGCAACATGATGCTGCGGCTCCTAAATTCAATCCCCCTACCAATAAAAGCTAAGACTCCATATGCCTTCTTAACAACTTTATCCACTTGACTGCCTACTTTCAGGGATCTATTGACACATACACCAAGATCCTTCTGTTCCTCAACAGTATTAAGAGCCCTACCATTAGCTGTAAAGACTCACATTCTGATCCTGTAAACTGAGTGTGTGCCTTTATATGCTCTGTTTGTGATCAGAACTCCCCACTCACCTGACGAAGAAGCAGAGCCCCGAAAGCCAGTGACGTTTGCTATCAAATAAAACTGTTGGACTTTAACCTGGTGTTGTAAGACTTCTTACTGTCTTTACTCCAGTCCAATGCCAGCATCTCCACATCATGTACTCTGCCAATGCAGAACTCCCATGCTTCCATGACAAAACCTCTTCAGTCACTGCATCATCACATGACCACTGGTTTACCAAGAGGTTGCCTGGTCTGGAGGGTATTGGCTATAAGGAGAGGTTGGATAAACTCGGTTTGTTCTCTGAAATGATGGAGGTTGAGGAGTGACCTAATAGAAGTTTACAAAATTACCAGTGGCATGGACAGAGTGGATAGTTAGATGCTCCTCCCCAGCGTAGCATCCTAGGGAAGAGCTACCCTAGGGAAGAGTAGCTTCCCTACTAGGGGAAATATTAGGGGACATAGGTTTAAGGTGTGTGGGGAAATGTTTAGAGGAGATATGCTAGGTAAGTGAAGAATTCCTGGAATGAACTGCCAGCGAAGTGGTAAGAGCAGATATGATAGTGGCATTTATGGGGCAACTAGACAAATACATGAATAGGATGGGAATAGAAAAATACAGACTCCATAAATGCATATAGTTTTAGTTTAGATAGGCATCATGACCGGCACAGGCTTGGAGGGCTGAGAGCCTGTTCCTGTGGTGAACAGTTCTTTGTTCACTCGGCCAACATCTTCCCCATTTAATTTGAGGAAACCAATGATGTTGAGATGTAACAGTATGCACAAATATTAATCTGTATAACATACAGATTGAATGGACTAACAATTCATAATGATTTATATAGTCTGAGAAATGGATTGAGCTGTTTCAGCTGGTGTACAACCTATTGTATCTCCTTGCCTGTTCCCCCCTCCACCCCCCATTTTGGTGTGTAAATAAGAAAGATACAGGCCAGTTGTGGACGAGTTCATTATATAGTTCTGGAATCTTTTGTTTGGTTTTGTCATACACCCTGAATGTGTGATTCTGCCAGTTGGAAGTGCTCTAGATGTAGATCTCTCGGGCTAGGTTCTCAGCCTGGATGACCTGGGGTGCTCCATTGATATGTACAGTGGATGCAGAGCTTGCTACAAAGGCCTGTGAAGGGAGTCTCCATTTCTGCTGATGGATGGGTCTACAATGAGGTACTATGCTTGTGCTGGTTCCGATCGATATTTGTACCAGGTGACAAGCGGTTTTGTACATAGTAGATGCCATCTGAGACTACCACATAACTGTTCAGCTCGGGTCATGGCTGTGTACCATTGTCAACTTGTCATGGCTGCCTGTGATTTGGATCCTGATCGTTTGATCTACTGTTACTGTTACTGAATCTGTGAGCATTGTGATCAAATTAAAGTTTATTTCTTAATCACAAGTGAGGCTTATATTAACACTGCAATAACGTTATTGTGAAATTCTCCTGGTCGCCACACCCTGGCGCTTGTTCGGGTCAATGCACCTAATCAGAAAGTCTTTCAGACTGTGGGAGGAAACCGGAGCACCTGGAGGAAACCCACACAGACACAGGGAGAACATGCAAACTCCACACAGCAACTCAAGCCGGGAATCGAATCTGTTGTGAGGCAACCAGTGCTAATGACTGTGCCACTGTGTCACCTACCCACCGTGCTGGCCACAGTGTAGTTTCCCTGTTAATTGTTGTCCCATGGGCACACTACTCACATTGCTTCCAGGTTTGGGCTGCAACAAGTCTGACAGTAGGAATTATCTAAGAACAGTCCCTGTGCTGATGAGGGAATCCTGTCATGACATGTTTCATAGACTAAGGACTGCAGCATAGTAATCTGCCAGGCACACTTCTTTAGAAGATAATTAACTGAGCATACCACCTATAATCATGTTCAAACCATTCTAACTTGATTAAGACCAAATGTTGTTTACCATCTCATTTGGAAATACTGCTGTGAATGACCCCGAAATGTCCAGAACCTCATATAGGTGCAGCAGTTCTTTTGTTTGATGCGGCTTGAGTGCATTGCAAAGTGTGCATCTGGAGACTTCCTTGTCCACGTTGGAGTACAAGGACAGCCAGTACAGTGATTGCCTTGTATCTCGTTGCTTCCAACCCAGGGTATCCCCGGTTAATTTGCTGGGTACAATACTTCTGAAAAGAGGTAGGAATGATGAATTGCTGGCCATGCATTACCAGACTATCCTGTATGGTTAGTTCATTTCAGATGGTGAAGAATGTGGGGAGCTCATGGGGAAGTTCCCTTGACAACTCAATTCAGCCTCTCATAATAATGTTATGCAGTTGTCTGCATCTAATGTCTGCCTGAATGCATCTTCTATTTCCTGGATGTTTAGAATAATGGTGAGTGACCAGTTTCAACACTTGCAGGAAAGCCATATGTTGAGACATTAAATTTTTATTTTCCAATCTTAGCATGTTGAGTCTCAGTGTCAGTGAGGACCCTTGAAGCAAAAGTCAATTCTGGCTGCAGACTGTGCCAAGTCCGTGCTGGGAGGCATCTGCTGATAGGAATATTAGAACATAGAACATTACAGCGCAGAACAGGCCCTTCGGCCTTCGATGTTGTGCCGACCAATTAAGAAAAAGCAATGACCCTCTAACCTAAACCATGCCCTTTTTGTCCATAAACTTATCTACTAACCTCTTAAACGCCACCAAACTTGGTGCATTTACAACTGCAGCAGGCAGGGCATTCCATACCATTACCACCCTCTGGGTAAAGAACCTACCTCTGACATCCATCCTATAACTACCACCCCTTAATTTAAAGCTATGTCCCCTCGTGCTAGCTTTCTCCATCCTAGGAAAAAGGCTATCACTGTCCACCCTATCTAAACCTCTAATCATCTTATATGTTTCAATAGGTCTCCTCTTAGCCGCCTTCTTTCTAACGAAAACAACCTCAAATCCCTCAGCCTCTCTTCATAAGACCTGCCCTCCATACCAGGCAACATCCTGGTAAACCTCCTCTGTACCCTCTCCAATGCCTCCACATCTTTCTTATAATGTGGGGACCAGAACTGTACACAATACTCCAAGTGCGGCTGCAATAGAGTTTTGTACAGTTGCAACATGACGTTGCGGCTCCGAAATTCAATCCCCCTACCAATAAAAGCTAAGACTCCGTATGCCTTCTTAACAACCTTATCGACTTGATTGCCAACTTTCAGGGATCTATGCACATATACACCAAGATCCCTCTGTTCTTCAACACTATTAAGAGTCCTACCATTAGCCCTATACTCTACACATTTGTTATTCCTGCCAAAGTGTATTACCTCACACTTTTCCGCATTAAACTCCATTTGCCACCTCTCGGCCCAGCTCTGCAACTTGTCCAAGTCTCTCTGCAAACTATAATACCCCTCTTCACTATCTACCACTCCTCCGACTTTGGTGTCATCTGCAAATTTACTAATCCATCCTTCAATACCCTCATCCAGATCATTTATAAAAAATTACAAACAGCAGGGGCCCCAAAACAGATCCCTGAGGTACACCACTTGTAACCGAACTCCACGATGAATAATTTCCATCAACCACCACCCCCTGTCTTCTATCAGCTATCCAATTAGCTAAATCACCCTCAATCCCATACATCTGCATTTTCTGCAGAAGCCTTCCATGGGGCACCTTATCAGGCGCCTTACTAAAGTCCATATATACCACATCAACTGCCTTACCCCCATCCACTTCTTTGGTCACTTTTTCAAAAAACTCAATAGGATTAGTAAGGCACGACCTACCCTTCACAAAATCATGCTGACTATCCCCAATCAATTCATTTCTCTCTAAATAACTATAAATCCTATCCCTAATAATTCTTTCCAATACTTTGCCCACAACCGAAGTAAGATTCATAGGTCTATAATTCCCAGGAAAGTCTCTATTTCCCTTCTTGAACAATGGGACCACATTCGCTATCCATTTGCTATTGGTGCTTGAATGTTAAAGTATTGTAGCAGCGGTGAAACTGAGTGTGCCTATTTAAGTCTGTTGAAGACAGCTGTATGTTGCTCCTGTAAGCACCATTCAACATCCTGGTGGAGGAGCTGCAAAAGAGCTCATTGTCACAAGGCATGAATTTGGAATGATAATTTGTCATACAAAAGAGGCGCTGCAAAAGAGGCACACGGGGATGGCGATCTGTTGTATATCCGTTGTCTTATCTGGAACTGGCTTCACACCATCAGCTGTAAGTGACCCACATAGGAAATGTGATTATCCCTGAATCCGTGTTTAACAGGGTTAAGCTTCAATTGTATTGTCCTGATTCTGTCAAAGACGCAACATAGATGTGCAGCATGTTCTTGCAAAGCATGACTCCTGACCATGATGTCATTGATAATGTTTGGCTTGCAAAGCATTGCTCTATGAACTGCTGGACAACCTCTCCGCATACCTGATGAACCTTGTGGGATTACTGTCAAATAAACTGGTTGGACTTAAACCTGGTGTTGTGAGACTTCTTTCTATGTTTACGCCAGTCCAACGCCAGCATCTCTCTACATTAGGACAACCCCTCTGCCAGTATTGATCCTATAGAACATTCAAAGAAAATGATATCTGTCTATCAGAGACATGAATGTGATGAGTTTCAAAGATTCCTCATTTAGGGGATCTGTCAGAACATACATTTCTTATCCTGGATGCTGAAACTACAGGTTTTGGGATGTCTGTTACCACCTGTTCCACTGTCTTTGTAAGGTGATGAGGTCTGAGGAGTGTCTTGCTAAAGTGACTTGAGTCAATATATACCCTGACTGTTCCATCTTTCTTAAGTGCAGTCACCATTGCTGAAATTTATTCTTTCTTGTTTCTAGGAGTTATGACACCCAGTGTTGATATCCAATGCAACTCATTGACAATTTTCTGTTTTATGGTTTTTAGAACATAGAACATAGAACATTACAGCACAGAACAGGCCCTTCGGCCTTCGATGTTGTGCCGACCAAAATAAAAAGCAATGCCCCTCCAAACTAAACCATTCCCTTCTCTTCCATATACTTATCAATTAACCTCTTAAACGCCACCAAACTTGGCGCATCTACAACAGCTGCAGGCAGGGCATTCCACTCCCTAATCACTCTTTGAGTAAAGAACCTACCTCTGATATCAGTCCTATAACTATACCTCTTAATTTAAAGCTGTGTCCCCTCGTGCTAGCTTTCTCCATCCTAGGAAAAAGGGTATCACTGTCCACCCTATCTAAACCTCTAATCATCTTATATGCTTCAATAAGATCCCCTCTTAGCCGCCTCCTTTCTAACGAAAACAACCTCAAATCCTTCAACCTCTCCTCATAGGACCTGCCCTCCATACCAGGCAACATCCTGGTAAACCTCCTCTGTACCCTCTCCAATGCCTCCACATCTTTCTTATAATGTGGGGACCAGAACTGCACACAATACTCCAAGTGCGGCCGCACTAGAGTTTTGTACAGTTGCAACATGATGCTGGGCTCCTAAATTCAATTCCCCCTACCAATAAAAGCTAAGACTCCATATGCCTTCTTAACAACTTTATCCACTTGACTGCCTACTTTCAGGGATCTATTGACACATACACCAAGATACTTCTGTTCCTCAACACTATTAAGAGCCCTACCATTAGCCCTATACTCTACACATTTATTGTTCCTGCCAAAGTGCATTACCTCACACTTTTCCACATTAAACTCCATTTGCCACCTCTCGGCCAGCTCTGCAACTTGTCCAAGTCACTCTGTAAACTATAACACCCCTCTTCACTATCTACCACTCCACCGACTTTAGTGTCATCTGCCAATTTACTGATCCATCCCTCAATACCCTCATCCAGATCATTTATAAAAATTACAAACAGCAGGGGCCCCAAAACAGACCCCTGAGGCACACCACTCGTCACCGAAGTCCACGATGAATATCTCCCATCAACCACCACCCTCTGTCTTCTATCTGCCAGCCAATTTCTAATCCAATTAGCTAAATCACCCTCTATTCCACACATCTGCATTTTCTGTAGAAGTCTTCCATGGGCCACCTTATCAAACGCCTTACTAAAGTCCATATATACTACATCAACCGCCTTACCCCCATCCACCTCTCTGGTCACTTTCTCAAAAAACTCAATGAGGTTAGTAAGGCATGACCTACCCTTCACGAAACCATGCTGACTGTCCCCAATAAATTCATTTCTCTCTAAATAACTATAAATCCTATCCCTAATAATTCTCTCCAATACCTTGCCCACAAGGTACTCTCCTTGGAGCATAAGCTTTTAGTGGCACCAAATCATCCAGTCTCAAATGACATATTACTGATGGCTTTCCAATTTGCAGTTAAAGTGATCTTTCCACTCTCATTTCTGGGCGTTTTTGTTGCAATGCAAGGGCACAATGGTCACTTGTTTTGCAGCGGTGGAGAGAGCCCATCATTGGCTGCGGGTGGGATTTTTTGGTCTTGTCATTGTCAACACAGTGGTTAGCACTACTGCTTCACAGCACCTAGGTTCAACTCCTGGCTTGGGTAACTGTCTGCACATTTTCCTCGTATCTATGTGGGTTTCCTCCAGGTGCTCTGGTTTCCTCCCACAGTCCAAAAGATTTACTGATTAGGCACATTGTCAATGCTAAATTTTCCCTCAATGGAGCCAAACAAGGGCCAGAGTGTAGGAAGTAGGGGATTTTCATGGTAACTTCATTGCAGTGTTTATGTAAGCCTACTTGTGACACTAATAAATAAACTTTAAACAGCAGGCTTTCCCATTGAATGCACCCTTCACCACTGCGAAACACATGGAAAAGATGTGCCATTGGAGGGATCATAAGATCTCACTGCTGTGAACAGCTGGACCAAGTTGGATGGGATCCAATGTGATGGTCTCCCAAAGACCTAGCAGTAGCCTTACATTCTGGTTGACTTTATGCAACTTGATGGTACCACACGGGGGTCTAGTTTCCATAATAATACATTATAATTTGATCTAGTGTCAATCTTTACCTTCAGTCTCGCATTGTTGCAAATCATATTCAGGATGATGAAGATCTCACCCTTTAACATGCTGGTGTCGACACTCTCACAATAAACTGCTGTTGTAAACTATTGCGACTTTGATCTGCAGGATTTTGCAAAGTGATTCCACTTTCCACATACATCAAACATGCTGCTCTATTCTGAGGGTCAGACCACCACAACTGGGGCAAGGCATGCCCTATACCTGAAGAATCCAGCTTCTTGCTTAAACTTTTCACTACTTTTTCAATTTGTTCCTTTAGCATGTAAACTTTAATGGCTGTTTGTAGTGTTAAATCTTTTTCTTGCAGCAACCGCTTGCTGATTAGGTCACAATGAACCCTGCAGATTATTCAATCCCTGACTAATTCATCTGTAAGAATGCCAAATGTATATTTCTTTGGGAACATTTTTGAAGTTGCCATGTATGATTGTATCAATTCATCGTATCTTTGGTTTATAGAGTTAAACATGTGTCTGTCAATTATCATGTTCTTCACTGGCAGGCAAATGTTCTCAAACTTTTTTATAATTATCTTGAGGTCCTCTTTCTCCTGCTCCATTTGAAATAAAATTGATTTGAACTTCTCGATGGACTTGGAGCCCAGTGGATTTAATAAGGTGCAAGCTTGTACCTTTTTGGATACAAGCACTGCAAAAGATGTTCCACATCTCTTCAAACTTGTCCCAGTTATCTGCAATATCTTTGTTGAATACAAGTAGGTTGATTTATAGGGAGGTGATGGTCTAACGGTATTATCATTAGGCTATTAACTCAGAAACTGTACTAATATTCTGGGGACCTGGGTTCAAATCCCACCATGACAGATGGTGGAATTTGAATTCAATAAAAAGAAATTGGAATTAAGAACTACTGATGATCATGAAACCATTGCTAATTGTCCAAAAAACCCATCTGGTTCACTGATGTTCTTTTGGGGAAGGAAATCTGCTGTCCTTAACTGGTCTGGTCTACATGCGAATCTAAAGCCACAGCGATGTGGTTAATTCTCAACTGCCCTCTGAAATGGCCTAGCAAACCATTCAATTCAATAGCGACCAGAGATGGGTGATAAATGCTAGCCAGCCAGCGACACCATGACCCATGAATGAATAAAAAAAATGGTGAATTTGTTGTGTCATGTTGCCAACTCCTGACAGCATGCAAAAGTGCAGGGTTACCAAAGACTGGCAACCAAAGTCTTATAACAAGAGTTTAGTCAATAGCTAGCAGCTACTACATACTTATATTCCGCCCACACTATGGGGAGGACTCTCGTGCTTTCGTGACGTGACCTCTTAAAAAACTGGATCGTCACATGACCATTCAGTGTACATGAATGTTTAAAGTTCTGTATCATTGAGGTTTAAATTTGTTTCCTTTGAATGGCCGGAACTGTACCACCTCACCTGCCATGGAATCGGAGCAGGCGAGGGTCTGACAACGGAAATCTCCGTTGACCTTGGGCAGGATTTTTCAGTCTTGTCCAAGTGTGGCCATAAAATCCCACCCCTGTCTGTGCCTGTGTCTGGTTTCTTGCAAATTAGACTAGTTGCTATTCTAGTCTGTATTCCAAATATTTGATTCTTTGCTATTTTGAAGACGATTGTGTTGCTGGAATTAAGATGCAAAATTATTAGCAGTTAGTCCATCAACTCAGTTGAGTTATACTTGGTTCAGTTGGTTTCAGACCACTTCATATCAAAAATGTGTCCATTATCAGCCATTAAAGGGGTAGCAATCATTCATTTCATTTCAAAATGGGACTGATTTAAATGTATCACTGTTGTATTTTGGGCTTGGTGTTAGAAACTCCGTTTGGGTTTCAACCCATTTATCATTCTGGCTCCACCTTCCCAATATCTTGGTAAATAATAGTTAGGAGATTGGAATCAAATGGAAGATATTATCATTTCTACTAGCTCGCTGAAATGGATTACGTACAGCTACATGTTCCTCCATCTTCAGTAAGTGGATAGAATAAAAACTATACCAAGATACGAGTTAGAAATCAACAAATAAATACTTTAAATTAAGTAATTAACTCATAGAATCATCAAAGAATCCTTACAGTGCAGAAAGAGACCATTCAGCCCATCAAGTTTATACTGGCCACAAGCCCATCCAGGCCTTATCCCCATAATCCATTTATTTATTCCAGCTCATCCCTCTGACATTGAGGGGCAATTTAGCCAATCAACCTAACCTGCGCATCTTAGGACTTGCTTTCAGCCTTTCTTCAATTTCTTGAGTCTGCTGGCATTTAAAACATTTTAAGAAGTCTTCCAACACCAGGTTAAAGTCCAACAGGTTTATTTGGTAGCAAACGCCACTAGGCAGAGCCCCAAAAGCTGGTGTTTGTTGCCAAATAAACCTGTTGGATTTTAACTTGGTGTTCTAAGACTTCTCACTGTGTTTACCCCAGTCCAACGCTGGCATCTCCACAGTATTTAAAACATTTGGCAGACACTTCTCCAGACAGCAGCACCCCTCCCCACAGAATCTCTCTCCTCCTACCTCACTTCACCTTTACAGAATCATAGAATCGCTACAGTGTAGAAAAAGGCTATTTAGCCCATGTTTGCACTGACCACAAACCCACCCAAACCTTGTCCCTTTACTTTAGATTTATCGTTGCTAGTCAGCTTGGCAATAAGGGGCAATTTATTTTGGCCAATCAACCCAACCCTCACATCTTTTAAGTGTGGAAAGAAACCAGAGAACCCAGAGGAAACCCCTGTTGACACGCAGAGAATGTGCAAACTCCGCACAGAGAGTCACCCGAGGCCACAACTGAACATGGGTCCCAGCAATATGAGGCAGCAGAGCCAGCAGAGTCAAAACTTCATATATTATAACTATCAACTTTTCTATTCTCAGCAGAATATCAAACCTATAAAAGCACTTCTCCCAGAGTTAACTCTCATCATATATTGAGCTTAAAGTCAATTGTTGGTTGGGTACTTGGCCTCATGCAACCACAGATTAAAACTGCTTCAGACGTTGTGGCGACAGTAGACTGACTACCTCAGGACAGGCAGTCCCACCAGATAAACCCAGAAACAGACACTTCTGACGCCAAGGGGAAGCTGGGATGGGGGAAGGGGCATCAAATGGGTTCCAATAAAAAAATTGCCTTCCATTACTTTTCCACAAAATATATCTCCCAATTAAAGTGTCCATCCACACCACCCAGAATGTCACTCAATCAAATGTTTTGGAGCTAAACCGACAACTTACTCCCTTCATCAGTACTGAGTACTTTGTACAATTTGCGTTTCAGTGAACTAAAATGACATGCAAGTATTTGTCAGTGACTTTACAAACCAGTATTCATTAAATCACACCTAATATATTAAAATACTCCTGGAATCAGTTACAGACTTACTCACAAACATGTGATTTTTGATACAAGACAGAAATCAAATTTCATAAACACTCACCCAACTCCTGCTAGAATGAAAATGTGCATCAAATCAAGAGGCTTCTTTTTGTAGGAACCTGAGTTATTAACCCCTCAAGTTCTGACATGTGATAAAGAAATTAAATCAGTAATCTATAATCTAACACAGACATAATACATTTTTCTCATTCTTTACTAAAACAACAATTTTAGATGTTTCTACAAGTTTATCATCTCCATCATTGTTATTCCAACGTCAATTTATATTACTTCATCTTGTGGTTGTGAGGCAAAACCCTTTCAGTTACCTTTTAGTCTCTCTCTCTCTTCTGATCAGTTCACATTTTTTACTTGCAGTTTATTGAAATTATAAAATAGCTTTCTAAATCCTGAAACATAGGGAAATGTTTGCCTCCTTTTTAGGTTTATTTGTGTTTTGTAGTGTGGATTTGATTTTTTTTTGTATGTTTGCCATTTGCAGGGAAGTGAAATACTTCAAATGATCTCTTTGTTCCCCTTCTGTTTTCGCTTCTAATGTTCATTCTAAGTAAACTGGTTCTGTTGATTATAGTTAGGGATACAGACTTGGATTTGGAAGTGGGTTCTGTGCGGGTGCTAGTTATGAGGTCTGGAAGCCTCAGTAACAGATTCTCTGAATGTCCTCAGATTTTTAAGTGTGGTTCCTTCCCACAGTGCTGTTTCACAGCTCCAGGAACCCAGGTTCAATTGCCGGCTTGGGTCATTATCTTTGCGGAGTCTGCACATTCTCTCCATGTCTGCATAGGTATACTCCAGGTGCTCTTGGTTTCCTTCCATAGTCTGAAAGATACGTCGGTTCGATATATTGGCCATGCTAAATTCTCCCTCATTGTATCCCAACAGACAGCAGTGTGTGGTGACTAGGGGATTTTCACAGTAACATCATTCAGTGTTGATGTAAGCCTACTTGTGACACTAATAAATAAACTTAAACTCCCACAGATGGCCTTATTGAGAAACTGGAGGTGTTTCAAGTGGGAAACCTTTTTCACAAAGATTAAGTCGATGACTGCAGATAGGTGTGGCGTTCCTAATTACAATCGGGAGGAAATGGTGACACTTCTGTTGATAATTGAATGGAAAGAACAGTTGATAACTGAAGACTCCAATCATGGGGATAGCAGACAGAGTGTGATAGAATGCTGATATAACCATGCAGCTTGTTGCACAGGAAAGAACATCTCAGCCCTCAAGCAGTGCTGTGAAGACACTTACCTGAGGATTCTGGTCCACTTTGCCTCTATTACATTGGAAATTTCCCAAGGGATCAGGAAACACAGCCACCCTAGGGGATAAAATTGAATGAAACTAAAAATGGAGCACAAAGTTTCATTATAATATATAAATTTCCAAATACCTTCAGGCAAATGAGTTGAGCATGCAGCTGCTCATCCATCAATATAAAACTTTAACTGGGAGGTTTCAAGGTGTGTTAGTTCTTTTTTTTGATTCCTTGAATTTAAACTCTGACACAACTCAGTTTTGAGAGTCAAAAGGCAGTCCTCTCAGAGTATCAGTGGTTTGACAGCTTTGTACAGCAGGAGTAGACTGTGGCGTACTAGTAAGTCACCAGAATGATAATTCAAGCTAATGCTCTGATGCTAACCATGTTAGTTGATGGTTTCAGTGTAATTAATAAAAAAAAATCCAGAATTGAAAACTAGTCTCACGCATCTGAGAAGTCACCATTGGGCCTTCCACAGGTTCAATACTCTTGGAGCAAGAGACCAGTGATCTATTAAACAGCAGCGGTACTGGGGAGATGGTGACCGTTTGCTTCGATTAGAACCATTGAAAGTCCTGGATCACAGAACAACCCAGGCCAGTGTAAATGGTGTTGAAAATGGTTTCAAAGAATGGGAATAACAGGAGATTGAGTATAGGACGTATTATCATGGAAGGTGTGCTTCTCAATGCCCCACCCCACCCCCTCCATGATGCCAGGACACACTGTCAGGCACTGAGAGTGTTTGAATGACAAACTCCCCTTCTGTTGCATGGGCATTCACAAGCAAACCCCTATAGGATTGCTTGTTATGCTTCCAGCGAGGTGACTGGCCCACTCACCACCTCACCTGATTAAATTGCCTCTTGCTACCAAACTTGCTTTGGGGGAGAGCATAAAATTCACCCACAGAGTATAATGTGGGAAAGTACAAAGTTGTTTAGTGTGGAAGTAAGAATAAAAAATCAGAATACTCTTTAAAAAGGATAAAACTTCCAAATATTGACAAGGAAGACTTGAGTGTATCCATACAAGGAACACAGAAAGTTATCATGAAGGTGCAGCAAGCAATTGGGAAAACAAATAGTAAATTGGCTTTTATTGTAGGAGGAATTAAAGTACAACAATAAGGAAGTTTTGTTATAATTATATGAAGCACTGATTGAGTCTACACCTGGAGTACTGTGCGCAGTTTTGGGCATCATATCAAAGAAATTACATACTTACTTTAGAGACAGTGAATGTTTACAACATTGGTTCCTGTGATGACCAATGATGAGAGGCTGCCTTAAAGGGGCTATGCTCTCTGGAGTTTAGAAGAATGGGAGATGATCTCATGGATAATGTTACATACCTTTAGGGCAGAGGACCATGTCGTTATCACTTTAAGAGAATTCTACCATGTGATCCAGCCACAGTCTCACTTTAGCCTGAAGCAGAAGTCAGCAAATATAGCAATGCTGCTAATGTCCTCAAAATTTCTATCCATGTATTTTATTATATATATATATAATATATTCATGTGTTCAAATAAGATCACAATGTGTTTGTATAATCCCTGATGAGTGACTGGTGCCTTTATATCATTATAAGACACAACGTGCTTTGCAGCAGCGGTTCCTTCTCTGACATAGTGTAGAGCCGAGCAGCAAGATTAATTATAGGTACAACATGGAGAACAGCCATCGATTGTGCTACCTAGCATGAGACAACTTGTCAGAATTGTAGTCAGACCACATCGAAGCCCCAGTGTCAAAAAGGATTGAAACCACAGACAGAACAGAAAAGCTTTGAAGACGTAAACACTCAAGCAAAGGAACTGGTAACCAAATGGATCCCTCAAGGTGAGTCAGACAGCACATTGAGAGGAGCAGCACTAGGTTAGCTCAGTCCAAAAAGATGAGTGTCCAGAGTGTAGGCTGAATCGACAGCGAACAAGGGAGAGTCAAACGAGAGATAACAAAACTAAAGTCATAAAAGTCGGTTCTGATTATAATGGGGAGAAATTTGGAAAAGCATGTGAAAGTGGCCACAGTAACACACATCCCAGGTATTATAAAGAAGGAAAGTCCAAGGGATATTTTCAAAATATCCACAAAGTTCCCCAGGTTAAATTGGGTGCAGCTGACCTAGTATTCAATTTCAGAGTGTTTAAACAGTGCATGAGTTATGCTTCCTTAATTCAGATGCATTCAAACCAGAAAATCAAGCCATAAAATTTACTTAGCAATTGGGAACAAAGGTCTACAATCCGAACATGGCAGGGTTATACAACAGAAGAGCTAAAAGATCCCCAAAATATCGAGGGCGGAATTCACCCATTTTGATATAGTCCTTGTGGCGGGTGCAGGAATGTGAATTGTTTCCCACTGCAATAGCCAGTGCGAAAATAGACCAAATCATCAGGCTCTGGCTTCATTAACTATGCACCTAGTTGCTTCACACCATACTTATTGATGAGGCAGGCCTAGATGACATATGGTCAGATATCATGTCTGGGAGCCATGTTGAAAAAGCATCCAACATAACTGACTCACCATTGAAAAAAGGTAGACCGCCTGAAGATAGATCTCAGGGAGTATTTCTGATGGTCTCAATAGCAAATAAGTAATGCGTCATTGATGTCACAGGCCTATGGGCATCTGCACATCACTCCAAGCATCTTGCAGCATTTAGCAGTTCCTCTTCTTCTGTGTACTGTAATTCACCTAAAGCTTACTATTTGCAAATTCAAGTAGCATTGGTGCTTGCAATGATGGGACACTAATGAAAAGCTTGGGGTTCAATAACAGTAGCCGCTCCACAATGACAAAATCTGAAGATTAGCATGGGGTTGATTCTCCCAGCCTGTTGCACTGATCAAGTACCGCAGCAGATCAGGAGACATCAGCAGTGGTCATTTCGCGGGATTCTCTCTGGGTATTATGGTCATGGCATTTCTGAAGTTAAATTTTGTGGTGTCATCGGCTCCATGCTGGAAATCAGCCTGGAGCTAAATTATCATATGGAAATGTCATTCAAATTGACTTTTCCATATGATTAGTGGAGTGGGATGGAATTCTCTAGTCCGCAAGTGTCTCACCATCCTCCTCCACCCCTCCTCCCAGCCGGGAGTGGCTCCCTCCAGCAGCATTTACAACTGTTTCCCACTAACAAGGAACAGGCATCCAACACCACTGGAAGGAACAGAGCCCATTGAG
Organism: Sphyrna mokarran; assembly: GCA_024679065.1. NCBI lineage: Eukaryota > Metazoa > Chordata > Chondrichthyes > Carcharhiniformes > Carcharhinidae > Sphyrna > Sphyrna mokarran. Next base: position 29,650,284 of record JAGIQG010000023.1, on the reverse strand, counting down.
CCATATCCCAGACGGCTGGGGATAAGGGGGAGTGCCCCTTGGGCAGTGCCAATATGGCAGTACCAGCCTGGCAGTCTGGCACTGCCCAAGAAGCAAATTGGCAATGCCCAAGGTGCAACATTGGTGTTGACCACTGGGCAATATGTTTAAATTTATTCCGTCTTTGACTAGCCCTAAGTTACTATCGATCCAGCCTACACACTGGACACTTGCCTTTCCACATTGAGCTAACCTAGTACTGGTCGTCTGGATGTGCTGCCCTAGTCATCTTGAGAGATCCATCTGCTTACCAGCTCTTGGTTATGAATCCTACATCTTCAAAGCTTCTCTGTTCAGTCTGGTTTCAATTATCTCTGACACTGGGGCTTCACTGCGGTCTGACCAAAATGTGAAAGGTTGTCTCATGCAGGTAGCATGACTGCTCACCATGTTGTACCTGTAATTAATCTTGTTGCTAGGCTCTACACTGTCACAGAAGGAACCACTTCAACATTGGGCATCTTATAACGATAGAAAAGAGACCAGTCACTCATCAGAGTTTGCACCAACACATTGTGATCTCATTTAAACAGATGAGCGTATATACACATGATAGAAATCTTGAGGACATCAGCAGCGTTGCTGTGTCTGCTATATTGTGCTCCATGCTAAAGTAAAACTGAGGCTGGATCACGGGGTACAACTCCCTTAAGGTGATGATGGCATGGTGCTGTGGGGGCAGGGCCAGAGGGATTTGGGACTACTGGGAGGGTGGGGCAAATGGAGGGGGTGTGATCAGTGGAGAGGGAGGAGTGAGGGTTATCAGGGCTGGCCATTGGACTGGAAAGAATTGGACTGGGGTTGAGTGGAGTCAGGACTGTTGGGGGGGTGGGGTGCGAGATCGGGGCTGGCCAGAATGTGGGGCAGACATCAAGACTGGTCATTGGGACTGGAGGCATTTTCAGGAGATCAGGGCTGGCCGGTAAAGAATACAGTGACATAGGGGCTAGCTTGGGGAGGTCTGGGAGGCCAAGCATTCAGAGGGTGAGAATGTCACAAGGTCAGCATTAGTGGATTGCAGAACCGACTAACAATTGGGCTGCCCAGTGACTGGAGGCAGGCAATGGTGGGGCGGTGCTATTGCACACGCACTGAGCTCCGTGCTGACAGATCAGTGCATGTACAATGGCCCGCTCAGCACTTATGTTGCTGGACTCTCAGGAAGGAATAGGCCCCACCCTCTCCTTTCCAGAAGGAATCATAGTAGGGTACTCTGCGTTGCACAAAATGTCAGAGAATCACTCTGGTAAGTATGCTTAAAAAAATAGGTTTTACTTCTATTTTCCCCCACATTGGGAACTTAGAACTGGAGAATCCCAGTCCATTTGTTTTAATTCTGACCCCAAGAGAGACCTTCCAATAGAGCTGACTTCGCAATCTACGGTGCGTGATGTTTGAATGATTATGTATCAGTGACTGGTGCAAGAGAGAAAATATGACAACAATAGATTGGAAATCATTCTGAATTGGGGAAGTGGAAGATCTCAAGCTTCATTTTCCTGGCCCTGTTGGAATACAAGCAAAGAATATCTAATATCACCTCCATGTCTTCCAGGGGAATTAAGGACAAATCATTTGTTTTTTTTTCTGCTCAAGCCCATTCCATTTTATTGTCTGTCATTTTCTGCTGTAAGTAGAGAAATAGCCTTCAGAAGTGAGTCTGAGAAGGATATGCACTGACAAATTTGTCAATCTACAGCTTATCTTGTGTATCAGCACTTGGCCAGGTCTCATGCAGCAGAAGTATGTTGAAAGGATTCTTAAAGAAAAAGAATCCCTTAAGATTTTGATCCAGATTGAAAGTGCAATCTCTCTGTTTATTATCTGCTATGCCACGCTCACCAAGTTGCAGCAATAGAAATATTGCATTTAAAAAAGCACTGCTTGTTTACTTTGTAATGTGCTCTGAGTGATTTTGAACATTGACTCACATATATCAATGCATGTTTTGAAGTGAGTGCAGAAACTGGAATAGTGCAGAAATGGTTAATTTAAGGGAGGGAGTACTGCAGTGTCATTCAATTAAGGAGAAATGGAAAATCCCCTCCGAGGTCAACGGAGTTTTCCATGGTCTGCAATTCACCTCATGCTCTATATCTAAAAGATCTGCATTTATTCATTGTACACAAATTTACAAATATTCCATCCTGTTGTAAAAATATTGAAACAAGAAAATGATGTCCGATCGTACACGCCGTGTCTGACCCGACCCCACCCATGTCCCATCAAGCCCTCCCCATGTCCTGGCCTGCACAATATCCAACCACACCCCCAACCAAAGTCCAACCTCATCAGCCTCAATGTCTGATCTGACCCACCCCTGTTCCTGCCAAGGTCCAAACCCCCACATCCCATTTATAGAGAAATATCCAGAATAATTACTTTCCCCATCAGTTTCAATCAGCACTGGTCTAATTGAATGGTAGGACATGCTCAAGGGATTTAACTTCTCCCTTTCGATGGGACCTTTAAACTCACCTGCTTTATAGATGTTCCTACCATTAAAAGAAGAACATATACTCCTTCACTCCGTTCCTTTTAGATTATTGAGCAGGAGGTGTACTTCTCTTCTTCAGTCTCACTGGCCTGAGTCAGGAAGGTTGGGTGAGATAGGAGATTTGGAATCCGAGAGATATATCACTACACAATTACAATCAGCAGCTGATTTCCGCTCAGATGTACTTGTGGGTTAATTATAACTTCCATACTTTTTATTCTCTTCTCCTATTTATAAAGCCTGGGAGCCTCAATGGCTTATTACCCATTCTGTACACATTTGTGCAGTTATATTCCCAGGTCCATCTGCTCCTGTAGCCCTTTTGGAATTGGAAATTTTATTTTGTATTATCTTTCCTTATTCCTTTCCACCAGTCCCCAGCAAAGAGAAGTACTGCAGTCAGTTGCAGTTCCACTGCATAGCAATAGAGTAAAAAGACTCACCCCAGGGATTGCTAGATCTCTCAGTGGGGCTTACTTTGGTCTGTCCTTATTCAAGTGTCCTTGCTTCATTACTTACCATAAACTCCATGGATCATTGCCTTAAGAAGATAGCAGCAGGAATAGGCCATTCAGTCCTTTGAGCCTGGTTGTCATTCACTTAGACCACTGCGTATTGAAACTGATGGGAAATATCTATTCTGAATATTTCTCTGCTTCTGATTGTTGAACTGCTGAGGTTAGAACCCAAGTTTAAGGGTGTTTTAGGGATATGAGAAACCCAAGCTGTACTTAACGGGTTAATTCTATGTTTTGTAAAAGATCTAAGCAATCAACATATAATTGCCTTTGAGATTGCAGGTGCAACTTGCTGTTAAATCTCTGGGAGTTTACTTACACATTGCAATCATTATGTGCTGGTGAGTGGAGACAGAGATGTTTCTGCAGAAGTACCTGGATTGGAATCACTGCGTTTCTGTCTCTTCACAGTGAGAGTGACAACTAATGAATTCAAGCTGAACTAAGATTCTGCTGTTCTCGAAAATGTGACTGCGAAAAAAACAACATATGAACCCAATAAAAAAAGCAATAAACATTCATCCACATTATCCATCCATGCCAGAATCAGTCCACAGTAATCTGACCTCCCATCATAAAACCAAACTGATACAGCCGCTATTTTAGATACAAAGAACAGTAGGAAAACAGGGCGAATGTCAGACCTGTTTGTGAAGTTGGCTTGTTTGAGGGAACCCAGTGTGTCAGAAATATAAAGCATATTGGTGAATTTCAAAAGGATTAAATAAATTTAAGTTTGCAAGTAATTAGAAAACATATAAATATTGAAAGCCTATTTTATATACACTGTCATGTACTTCAGCATCCTATCAATTTTAGAAGAACTTTATATTTTAAGTACAAATATGTGGGACAATTTCTCCACCACTAAATTTTCTATTTTTTAACGCATAATGGGAATGAATTTCATTGGCATAGCATAGCTTGTTCTCCTTGTGGTGTGCACTGTGCTACCAGTAGCTGCTAACAAGGCTGGCAATGTGCCATCTTAGGAAGTGTACCCATGCTGGTGTTCCCTGCATGCAGTGGAAGTAACTGGACATGTGGTCTCTTGACATCTCCATGCCTTACAGCTACACGACAGAGGAATTCCTAGTTTGGATCACACAAGTACATTGAAAAAATTTACAGGTCACTCCACAAAGACAAAACATTCAGCGGCATGGTGGCGCAATAGTTAGAGCTACAGGGAACCAGGTTCAATTCAGCCTTGGGTGACTATGTGAAGTTTGCACATTCCCCTTGTGTCTGTGTGGGTTTCCCTCAAGTGCTTCAATTTTCTCCCACAGTTCAAAGATATGCAAGTTAGGTAGATTGGCCAAAATAAATTGCCTCTTAGTATCCCGAGATGTATAGGTTAGCTGGATTAGTAGGATAGATATGTAGGGTTATGGAGATAGGGTGGAGGAAAGGGCCTGAGTAAGGCACTCTGTCAGAGAGAGTCGCTGAAAACTGGATGGGCTGAACTGCCTCCTTCTGCACTGTGGGGATTCTATGAACTGCAAGATGGGCTTTGTAGCAGTGTGATTTAAAGGGCAAAGCACAGAGAGGGATGGCATGTTGTGAGTAATATTCTCTGCCACATTGGATCAGAGTGCTTCCCTGTTCCACTGAGAGGAGGCTGTCAACCTGTATAACCTGTATATCAGTGTTCTTCTGTATGCTATTCCATGGAGGTGTTCATCTGAGGCACAGTAGCAAAACTCACTGGATACTTCACTCTTTGATAAACTAACAAACAAACCATCCTTTATCCCCTGGCTTGGCTATAGCGTACCTTTGCCTATTGAAGCAAGAGGTCCATGGTGATGTTTGCAGTTTGCTCATATGTCAGAGAGTGAGCTGAGAATTGACAGAAGGCGTGTTGTAGGAACATACCATCATCCTCAGTCTTCCCTACAATATTGCTTGCCTTAGGCTCAGTTGTAACTGGGCCCAAGATGCAGAGAACCATCTCCTCCACAGGTTAGGAAATGCAGCCATACTTATCAATGAGTGACTGTCTTTAGCTTCCTCTATTTTATAGCATTGCGGTCGGAAGGGAGAGGACAGAATGTCAGTAATTGGGTGACACTGTATTTGTGTGATGTGCCTGCATTATTGAACAGCTGGAGCTATATGAGATTTGTGAGATATATAAAGGTATATAGGTGTGTGAGGATAAGCTAGAGTATGACTTTAAACTTGTGTCCTGAGTGCTGCTAGGTGAGTAATGGGGCTCACCCTATCACTATGCACTGACCAGCATGGGAAGCTGGTGGAGTGATGGCTAGGAGATGTCACATGAAGATGCATTGACTAACCTTGATCTCATGCGGGAGTCATTAGACTTCTTGGCCTAAATTTTACATGTCATCATATTATTTGCTCCCCTCTTCTGGATGTTGGATGCCAGCTGACCCATGTTAAACAAGGCCAACCTGCTGAAAAAACGGTGCAATGGACATGAATGAGAGCTGGACATTCGCCCTTCAATGGAAGTCCCACCCTTGAGGGCTGCCAGGCAATCTGATTGACCCTCAATTCTAGAACTTAGTAGTGGGGAATGCATAAAGACAGCTGGGTGAAGAAATCCTGGCCTCCGGATCCAGGTAAGTTCTGACAGAGAACTATTGGGAAGCCTATGGATGGTGTTTTCAAGTTTATTTACTAGTGTCACTAAGCTTACATTAACACTACAATTAAGTTGCTGTGAAAATCCCCTAGTGGAAGTGATGCGGAGTTATGTGTGTGGTGGGGGGTAGGATTTGGGGTATTGGAGAGAAGGAGTGACAGGTGTGGGCACAAAGTTGTTTTTAACACCAAGTGAAGAGGACCAAATGGGCAGGTGTCAATTTGGAAGGCTCCCCCCCACAAAAAAAAAAGATGCATATCACTTCCTTCCTGTCTTTTAAGCAGTTTTCTGGAAGAAAACTGGCCTGGCCATGTTAACCACATTATGATATGGCCAGCATTCTTGACTCCTAATTATTAATTTCAAAAATGGGTGATCTTCCAATTTTAGCCCCCGACCATCTATCACATTATGTTGGAGTGGGTGCAAAGGCTTGTCACCACTGGTATTTTACGTGCCACCCTCACTGATAAAATAGATGGTAGAGAGAAATAAAATCCAGAACCCTTTGTGTCCCTGCTTCTGGGTCTTTGAATCTGGACATTAGGAGTGGACCTTCCTGTCCACCTTCTTCAATTAACTTCTGAGGATATCCTTGAGGGTTGCCTTTGGACTCCAGTGCTGCATCCATGACCCTGGGACTTTCTTTCTGGCCTAGGATTCCATTTTCCTTATTTAAAATGTAACAATAGCATTCAGCAATAGCCTCTTATCAATCTAATTTTCATTCAAGACACAGAGACGGCCTTTAAGAACAAGCAGGCTGGATGCATTATCTAGCTGGCTTAATTCCCTGTAGAAAGCAGAGAGAGCCAGCAACATGGGAGCCATCACCCCAAGATCATAACCATTTAATAGCAGTGTGGCACAACATTTATTTCCAGTCCACCTCCACCAGAACTATATGGGCAGCACTGCTGATTCATAGCTCCAGGGACTAGGTTCGATTCCTGGTTTGGGCCACTGTTTTGTATGGAGTTTGCACATTCTCCTTATGCTTGCGTCGGTTTCCTTTGGGTGCTCTGGTTTCCTCCCACAGGCCAAAGCTGTGCAGGTTAGGTTGACTGGCCATGCTAAAATTGCCCTTTAGTGTCCTGAGATGCGTAGGTTAGAGAGATTAGTGGGTAAAATATGTAGGGATATGGGGGGGGGCGGTAGGGCCTGTGTGGGATAGTGGTCAGTGCAGACTCAATGGGCTGAATGGCCTCCTTTGTACTGTGGGGTTTCTATGATTCTACTATCACAAATCATGACCCCCAATGGACAAAAAGCAGGGCAAACCAATTTTCAGCTGAAGAAGTGATATTACATTGACTTCAAACAGATGCGACTGAAATAGTTGTGAAACAAGCTTTGTTTCAATGAGCAAAGTCCCCTGAAGTAATAAATCACTATCAGTTATATCTTCACCCTTCTGCTGACCCTCTGTTCATTGAAAAGCTCCCTATATGGTATTGCAGTCTGGAAAACTTAATGCTGAAGCATGTTTTAAGTACAGTGCTGGCTGGCCCAGTATGTGTTTTAATACTATTTTGCTAACCTTTATTATAATCTATACTCTGGCTATATTTTGTTTTCAGATTGTATCAGTTAAATACATCTGACTACATTGTGGGTCAATCCATAGCACATGAACTGCAGTGATTCAAGAAGACAGCTCTTCACCCACCTTCTCAAAGGCAGCTAGGGATGGGCAATAAATGTTTGCCAGCCAGCGATGCCCATATCCCATGAATGAATTTTAAAAAATTATATTATTTGAAGTACTGGGTCCACTGTTATCTGTCATTTATATTAATGATTTGGATGAGGATATATGATTAGTAAGTTTTCAGATGACACAAAAATCAGTGGCATAGGGGACAGTGAAGAAGATTATCTCTGATTGCAATGAGATCATGTTCGATTGGCCAGTGAGCTGACAAAAGGCAGATGGCATTTAATTTAGATAAATGTGAGGTGATGCATTTTGGTAGATTGAATTAGGGCAGGATTTACTAATGAGCGTTGGGAAAAGTTCCAAAGCAAACAGATCTCAGGGTACAGGTCCATAGCTCCTTGAAAGTGAAGTCACAGGTGGACAGAGTGGTGAAAAGGGCATTCAGCACGCTTGGTTTCATTGGTCAGAACATTTGATACAGGAGTTGGGGATGTCTTGTTGAAGTTGTAAAGATATTGATGAGGCCACATTTGGAATATTGTGTATTCTGGTCACCCTATTATAGAAAGGATATTATTAAACTAGAAAGAGTGCAGAAGACATTTACTTGGATGCTAACAGGACTTGATGGTTTGAGATACAAGGAGAAGCTGGATAGACTGGCATTTTGTTCTCTGGAGCGCAGAAAGCTGAGGGGTGAGTTTATAAAGGTCTATAAAATAATGAGGCGCATAAATCAGCTAGATAGTCAATATCTTTTCCTGAAGATAGCGGAGTCTAAAACTAGAGGGCATAGGTTTAAGGTGAGAGGGGAGGGATACAAAAGTGTCCAGAGAGGCAATTTTTTCACGCAGAGGGTGGTGAGTGTCTGGAATAAGCTGTCAGGGGTAGTGGTAGAGATGGGTACAATTTTGTCTTTTATAAAATGTTTAGGTAGTAACATAGGTAAGATGGGTATAGAGGGATATGGGCCAAATGTGGGCAACTGGGACTAGCTTAGGGCTTTAAAAAAAAGTGAGCAGTATGGACAAGTTGGGCCGAAGGGCCTGTTTCCGTGCTGTAAACCTCTATAACCCTATGATTCTATGACTCTAAGTGAACTAACACACATGCAGAGAACCCAGAGTGCAAGAAATAAGAATCCACAGTCTTCACCTACTATTTCAGAAATAATACTCCCAGTCACCAGCTCTGGCTATTTAACATTCAGAATCTTTCCCTTTCCAGCTCAATGATGCCTCACCTTGTGCCCACCAAATGAGCCTTACACTCACCCTGCCTCAACTTAAAATATCTCAGCTTGTTTCAATAAAAGAAATTATTATTTCATATGCATAAAGAGGCATTATTATATATGTGAAAAGAATATGCCATACAGGGAAAGAGAAAAGGGTGGAATTGGAGTACACAATTCAGTTGGATACAGACAAAGAAGAAGAACAAAGAACAAAACAGCACGGGAAACAGGCCCTTCAGCCCAACGAGCCCGCACCACCACCCCGATGTTCCCACCTCTACCGTGATCCCTGTCTATGTTTATAGATCTATGGATTAAAAACCAAATTTGAGACAATTTAGGGAGAATTTGTTTTGCCAATTAGCCTAAGACATTAGGGATAGGAGCAGGAGGAGGCCATTTGGCCCTTTGAGCCTGCTCCACTATTCATTACGATTGTGGTCGATCATCTAACTCAGTAGCCTAATCTTGCTTTCTCCCCATAACATTTAAACTTTTGAACCCATTCACCCCAAGTCCTATATCTAGCTGCCTCTTGAATACATTCAACATTTTGACATCAACTACTTACTGTGGTAATGAATTCCACAGGCTCACCACTCTTTTTGTGAAGAAATGTCTTATTATCTCCATCCTAAATGGTCTATCCTGAGTTATCAGACTTAGCTCCAGCAAAGGCATAAAGTTGTAATTTATAAATGTACAAAGTAGAAACATGCTAAACCTTCAAAAGAAAGATATATTTGGCTAAAGGTATCATGCAGAAGCCAGAGATAAAGAAAGGTACTTTCCTTGCAACAATCACTTTCTTTGAAAGAACAAAGAATGTAGCTTCATTTTGTATAGATACTTAGATACAATACTCATATATTGTGCAGCAGTTTCATCTCTTTCTAAAGAGATATGACACTCTCCTGTTGATCCTTTGTAGCACTTCCTATTGCACAGATCCCTCAAGACCAGAATCTTTCATAGTTGGGCAAATGTACTTGGCAGATGCAGAAGCATGCACGAAACACATTCCCTCCCAGGACTGCAATTTCACACTGGCTGGCCAATTAACAGCTATACAGTGTGAAACGTTCTCTGTGAAAGGTCAATCGGTGTCCGGGAGGGTGGGAAGAAGGCAGGCATCGAGAAAAGAGAGAGTTTGGACTGGCATTTCCAATGGGCCTTCTCACTGGGACAGCCGCTGCAGAGCTGTCTCAGAGAGCTGCTGACCTGTAAAAAAAAATCAATGGAAAGATTATGTCACAATTGTCCAGGAAGTAGAATAAGTCTGGACCGCAGTCTCCCGGACACATTTATTCATTTTACTTGAACTCTGACTCTTCATCACACCCTGAATTGAGGTTGCCATTCAAACAGAAAGGTTCCTCTTGCCAATCAGCCCATGCATTGTAAATGCAGATGGGTAATGTCAGATCCTAGTCAATTGCTGTTTCATTAATTTAAATTGGCTTCTAGATTGTCAGCGGGCATGTTTCCCACTCACATGCATGCCCACTGACCAAAATGTCATCCAAGAGTGTGATATCAGGATGTACACACAATGTTATGTGAATTTTTGTGTTTCCCAATTAGATGCACACCAAATTTTGTATGTAAAAGTCCCACCCATCATGCCCCCAATTATCCCTGTCTTTCAGGTTTTTGGATGTAGTAGCCTCCTTATGGGCTGAATGGCCTCCTTCTGCAGTGACTCTTTTGCAGCTATTATAGGACTTTTGATTCATTACCACATATAAAGGAGAAATGTTACTTTTTTTAAGTATAAGACATTGATTCTAATCCCTCCAGAAATGGATGGGTTGGAGTGGAGTAAGAAGGTTAACATCTTTAGATTTTTAGCCCAAACCCAATCAGACACTAATCCACTCACTTTCTTTTTTAACAGAGGCTGGACTAGGACAAGGCAGTCAACCCATTCCAGGAGGCTGGTTGTCAATTTACATATTTTAATAAGGCTCAAAAACTCTGATTTCAACTTGCTTTTCTAGGATAAAATGGAAAAACATTATAAGTTTATTTATTAGTGTCACCAGTAGGCTTACATTATCACTGAAATGAAGTTACTATGAAAATCCCTAGTAATCACACTCCAGCACCTGTTTGGTGCACATTGGAATTTGGCATGTCCAATGTAGCTAACCAGCACATCTTTTGGACTGAGGGAGGAAACAAGAGCACTCGGAGAAAACCCACACAGAATGGGGAGAACGTACAGATTTCGCACAGACTGTGATCCAAGCCATGAATCAAACCTTGGTCCCTGGCACTATGAGGCAGCATTGCTAACCACTGTGTCACTGTGCCACACATGTTGACAGCTGAAGGGATAAGAAGAGCTTTGGGAACAATTGATGTGTTTCTGCAGCATTCCTGCCGGAATATTTCCCTTTGACCCTCCCATACCTGCCCTCACCTTCCACAACAAGCTTCTTCCCCTCAGGCAAACCCCATTCAAAGAACCCAGAATTAGGGATTGACCCCCACCCCTCCCCTCAGGATAGGTGTCCCGTCCTCAGTCAGATTTAGAAATCAAATGCCAAAGACCTTCTTCTGGGATTGTAGATCAAATCCCTACAGCCACTTCACCAAACACTCACTGGGACTGGAACAACCTACTCCTACTGCTCTTGAATCCTCCCTGCTCGAAGGGAAACCAAGCCTCTCGATCAGGCCGACTTCTGGGCAGGAAACTTGTAGAAGGGAAAATGACATGGTGTGGAGTTAAAATTCCTCAGCTTGCAGAATTCCAGACATGCACAATTCCTCTTATGCCGCCCTCTGCTGCCAACGCCCTCTCCCACCAGCACAACCCCCAACTACCCTGAAACCCATTAGTGGTCAATAAACAGCCATACGATTCTCCTATGAAGACATTTTTCTCTTATAAAAATACCTGCCATCATCTGACCTCTAAATTCCACATGGCCTACAAAATACACGGTCTGATGTCAGAGGTGAGACTGAAATAGTTAGGAATATACATATATTTCTTTTATTTATTGATGGGACATGGGCGTTGCTGGCTGGCAGGTATTTACTGCCCATCCCGAGTTGCTTGAGGTTGATTGAGAGTCAACCACATTGCTGTGGCTCTGGAGTCACTTGAAGGCCAGACTCAGTAAGAACAACAGATTTCCTTCTAGATTATAAAAGATATAGCGTAGGAAGAGGCCATTAAGCCCACCGAGTCTGCACTGACCACAATCCCACCAGGCTATATTCTGTATAGGATATTAGTAACTCAACTGATTTTTCCAACAACCAAAAATGGTTTCATGTCTAATTATTGGAATTAATTCACAGAAATTTAGTAGAATGATTTGATTTGATATAGTTTATTATTATCGCATGTATTAGCATACAGTAAAAAGTATTGTTTCTTGCGCACTATACAGACAGAGCATATCATTCATAGAGAAGGAATCGAAAGACTGCAGAATGTAATGTTACAGTCATTGCTAGGGTGTAGAGAAAGATCAACTTAATACAAGGTTGGTCCATTCAAAAGTCTGATGGCAGCAGGGCAAAAGCTGTTCTTAAATCGGTTGGTACGTATTCTCAGACTTTTGTATCTTTTTCCCAAAGGAAGAAGATGGAAGAGAGAATGTCCGGGGTACATGGGGTCTTTAATAATGCTGGCAGCTTTTCCAAGGCAGCCAGAAGTATATAGAGTCAATGGGTGGGGGAATCTCATAGAAGCCTATAAAATTCTAAAAGGACTGGACAGGATAGATGTAGGAAGGATGTTCCTGATGGTGGGTGTTTCCAGAACCAGGCATCATAGTCTAAGGATATGGGATAAGTTATTTAGAACAGAGATGAAGAGGAATTTCTTCACTCAGAGAGTAGTGAGCCTGTGGAATTCTGTACACAGAAAGCAGCTGAGCTCAAAATATTGTTTGTTTTCAAGAAGGAGTTAGATATGGGGCTAAAGGGATCAAAGAATATGAAGGGAAAGTAGGAATAGTTTATCGATGATTAGCTGTCCTTACTGATTCTGCCCCATATGTGACTCCAGAGTCATAGCAATGTGGTTGACTCTCAACTGTCCTCATGCAACTGTCCTAGGGATGAGCAATAAATGCTAGCCAGCTAGCAACGCCTATGTTCCATGATTAAATTTAAAAATATATACAGTCATAATTGTCTCAATCTCTCCTCTGATGTCTGATGGTTGTTTTGTATACAGTGTAGAACTTAGAGGCCAGATGAATGAATGAATTTCAGAACAGGTTTCAAAGGTTGAATGGCCTACTCCTGTTTGTATTTTCTGTGTTTCTAACTGTACACACATCAAAATATTCACCCTTCTGAGAAACGCATTATGAAAGATGCTTGAAAAGGAAAACAAATACACAAAATTGGTGTTGACAATGAAGCTTACACTGCTGTACTCTGGTACCTTAGGAGAGCACAGAATGCTTAAGTGCTCACAGGACAGACCTTCTTGGGAATCTTTTTCAGTAACTAGGGTACATAGAACATAGAACATAGAACACTACAGCACAAACAGGCCCTTCGGCCCACAAGTTGTGCCGAACACATCAAAACCTACCCAGCCATAGAACTATCTATAACCCCCAATCCCATTGGATCCCATATACTCATCCAGAAGTCTTTTAAAAGACCCCAGCGAGTTCGCCTCAACCACCACCGACGGCAGCCGATTCCATTCACTCACCACCCTCTGAGTGAAAAACTTGAATGAAGGCCAGTACACCGTAAGCTTTCTTAACCACATCCTCCACCTGGGAGGCCGATTTGAGAGTCTTATGGACCCGGACCCCAAGATCCCTCTGCTCTTCCACACAGCTAAGACTCCTACTTTTGATAGTGTACTCATTCATCCCGTTGGATCTGCCAAAATGGACCACAACACATTTATCCGCGTTGAAGTCCATCTGCCACTTCTCCGCCCAGTCTTGCATCCTGTCGATGTCATGCTGCAACTTCTGACATCCCTCCAGACCATCCACAATACCACCGACCTTCGTGTCATCAGCGAACTTACTCACCCATCCCTCCACTTCCTCATCCAGGTCATTTATGAAAATGACAAACAGGATAGTGCGGTGTTACAATGGTGAGCACTGCTGCCTCACAGCTCCAGTGATCTGGATTCGATTTCTGATTTGGGTGACTGCCTGTGTAGAGATTGCATATTCTCCCCATCTCTGCGTGGGCTTCTTCCAGATGCTCCGGTTTCCTCCCAGAACCAAAAATGTGTGAGTTAGGTAGATTAGCCATGCTAAATTGACGTAGTGTCAGAGGATTTGCAGGGTAAGTATATGGGGTTACGGAGATAGGACCTGGGTGAGATTGTAGTCTGTGCAGACTTGATGGGCCAAATGACTTCCTTCTACCCTGTAGGGATCCTATGATTGTCCAGTTGAGTTTAATATTGCTGCAAAACCTGTTTCCATTGCACAAGTATTTTTTAATGTAGTTATATGGCCAATCCTTGCCATATGATTTACCAAATGAATGCACAAACATATTTCACAGGATTGTTGTGCTGCAGAAGGAGGCCATTTGGCCCAACTGTGCAAAAAGATGGTGACAATAGCATCCCTTATTCAAGCCAAAATAGCCATTTTCTTTTGTAGATTTAGCCTTGCAGGCTAATTGTTTAGACCAAATCAGGATGGTGAGATTGCATCACTTACTTACAAAGTATCCAACAATGAAAGGAAATTGTCCAATCAAAAGCCCACTTGAAATAATGTTGCTCTCAATTTCTTCACACACATAAAATTAGTTTAAATGGCCATTGGCTTATTCATCAATTGGTAGGGTGCATGTGGATTAGTGAAAGTTGTCCAATAAAGGCATTGCAAAGCTTCTTTATTGCCTCGGTCAGGAGAATACTGTGAGCTACCTTGGTCAGAATCTTTAAGTCATGAAAGGAAAAACTAAGTTTATTCCTGCTGGGGTCAGCTATTTTTTATTATTTTTGTTAGTGTCACAAGTAGGCTTGCATTAACACTGCAATGAAGTTACTCTGAAAATTCCCTCGTCGCCACACTCTGGCGCCTGTTCAGGTAGACTGAGGGAGAATTTAGAATGACCAGAGTACCCAAGCAATACATCTTTCATATTGCGGAAGGAAACCTGGAAGAAACTTATGTAGACGAGGGGAGAACATGCAGACACAGACAGTGACCTAAGCCGGGAATTGAATCCCTGATGCTGTGAGGCATCAGTGCCAATCACTGTGCCACCATGCTGCTCTTATAACACCGTGCCACAATGATGTACCATTGGAAATATTACTATCTGAAAAGACAGTTAGGGTAAGGAAAGAAAAGCAGTCAGTCTTAACACGAGCAGAAGGATGTAAATATGTATTTAGGCAATAAATTAGAGTTTAAGTATTGATCACATTAATGAAACACACGCACATTCATGTGAATAAATTTCAAGTTGCTGCCACATATCAAATCACAGCTGTAAGATTTCCTGAAGTCCAGGGGTCACAGATATCTAAACAGGCAGTTCGCTAGTCATAAGTAATTTTGAGATTGTTTATTAAGAAACTATAGTTTATATATGATACATCAACTAATTAAACAGAAAAAGCATACGACTCACAACAGCTTGTGAAAACAGTGTTCTTCTCTCCAGTAATTTCCTTCATGTTATGAAACTTTTTCCTTGATCTTCCTCTTCCTCCAGGCTCTGGTCAGTCTTATATCTAAAGAAGGTAGATGCCCAATGAGTACTGCCAAGCTACCAGCACCGCGGCTCACTACCATCTGTACAGCACCCCTCTTTCTCAGGGTTGGTAGTTTATCCAGTGACAATAATGTGGCTATCTATTCTACCCAACAGATACAGGAAAGGTGTCCGAATTAACAGGGTGGTTACACCTCCCTTATTCATCATCCTGCTCAAGGTCAGCTTTTTTTTTGTAGTTTACCTGTCATATCCTGGTACTTACTAAACAATTGCACAAGATGCCATCCAACAGCTCAGGAATATCAACATGGCAGCATGAACAAAGACTGTTCAGATGTCATAGAACATAGAACATAGAACATTACAGCACAGAACAGGCCCTTCGGCCTTCGATGTTGTGCCGACCAAAATAAAAAGCAATGCCCCTCCAAACTAAACCATTCCCTTCTCTTCCATATACTTATCAATTAACCTCTTAAAAGCCACCAAACTTGGCGCATCTACAACAGCTGCAGGCAGGGCATTCCACTCCCTAATCACTCTGTGAGTAAAGAACCTACCTCTGATATCCGTCCTATAACTCATACCCCTTAATTTAAAGCTGTGTCCCCTCGTGCTAGCTTTCTCCATCCTAGGAAAAAGGCTATCACTGTCCACCCTATCTAAACTCTAATCATCTTATATGCTTCAATAAGATCCCCTCTTAGCCGCCTCCTTTCTCACGAAAACAACCTCAAATCCTTCAACCTCTCTTCATAGGACCTGCCCTCCATACCAGGCAACATCCTGGTAAACCTCTCTGTACCCTCTCCAATGCCTCCACATCTTTCTTATAATGTGGGGACCAGAACTGCACACAATACTCCAAGTGCGGCCGCACTAGAGTTTTGTACAGTTGCAACATGATGCTGCGGCTCCTAAATTCAATCCCCTACCAATAAAAGCTAAGACTCCATATGCCTTCTTAACAACTTTATCCACGTGACTGCCTACTTTCAGGGATCTATTGACACATACACCAAGATCCTTCTGTTCCTCAACACTATTAAGAGCCCTACCATTAGCCCTATACTCTACACATTTAGTGTTCCCGCCAAAGTGCATTACCTCACACTTTTCCACATTAAACTCCATTTGCCACCTCTCGGCCCAGCTCTGCAACTTGTCCAAGTCTCTCTGCGAACTATAACACCCCTCTTCACTATCTACCACTCCACCGACTTTAATGTCATCTGCAAATTTACTAATCCATCCTTCAATACCCTCATCCAGATCATTTATAAAAATTACAAACAGCAGGGGCCCCAAAACAGAACCCTGAGGTACACCACTTGTCACCGAACTCCAAGATGAATATCTCCCATCAACCACAACCCTCTGTCTTCTATCTGCTAGCCAATTCCTAACCCAATTAGCTAAATCACCCTCTATCCCATACATCTGCATTTTCTGCAGAAGTCTTCCATGGGCCACCTTATCAAACGCCGTACTAAAGTCCATATATACTACATCAACCGCCTTACCCCCATCCACCTCTCTGGTCACTTTCTCAAAAAACTCAATGAGGTTAGTAAGGCATGACCTACCCTTCACGAAACCATGCTGACTATCCACAATCAATTCATTTCTCTCCAAATAACTATAAATCCTATCCCTAATAATTCTCTCCAATACCTTGCCCACAACAGAAGTAAGACTCACAGGCCTATAATTCCCTGGAAGGTCTCTCTTCCCCTTCTTAAACAATGGGACCACATTCGCTATCCTCCAGTCCTCCGGAACCACACCCGTAACCAACGAGGACCTGAAGATCAGAGCCAGAGGCTCTGCAATCTCCTCTCTTGCCTCCAGAGAATCCTAGGGTAAATCCCGTCCGGCCCAGGGGACTTATCCAACTTCAAACCCTCGAGAATTTCTAACACATCCTCCCTATCTACTACAATACTTCCCAATTTGCAACCCTGTACCTCAGTGTTTTCCATAGCTACATTTCCAGCACTCTGCGTGAATACCGAAGAGAAATATTTATTCAGTGCCTCACCAATCTCTTCAGGCTCCACGCACAACTTCCCACTGCTGTCTATGACTAGCCCTAATCTTTCCCTAACCAATCTTCTATTCTTAACATATCGAAAGAAAGCTTTAGGATTCTCCTTAATCCTATCAGCCAACATCTTCTCGTGTCCCCTCTTAGCTCTCCTCAATTCACTTTTTACCTCCTTCCTGGCTAATATATAGCTATCCATTGCACTAACTGAGCCTTCAAGCCTCATCCTGACATAAGCCTCCTTTTTCTTCTTAACCAGCAAATCAACTTTTTTCGTACACCAAGGCTCTCTTACTGTCAGAATGTTTAAGAATTGTTTATTAAAAATGCCGCAATTTCTGACAGTACTGCCACAGGAGTCAATTTAATAAGAAGCATGGAATCAGATCCATTGCATTTCCTGCTTCTGTCTAAAACCTTCCTCCTTCCCGTTCATGCAGCTTAATGACAGCTCAGACTGAGAATTGTAAGGATACCATGCCCTTAAGAATGATTGGGCCTCCCTCCCCACCTCCACTCCCCCACCAAAGATACATCTGACCCACCTCCTCCTCCCTTCCTCCCATCAGAGAAAAATCTGGACTCCCTCCTCCATCTCCTTCCACCTCTGCAAGAGAATATTCTGGCCCCCCCCCCCTCACAATCCCCCCCACCCCCACCTCCCCGCGCCCCCCGTTACCCTGCCCCCAGCGCCACCGATCTGACTTAGAGAGCCATTGGAAGCTCTGAAACAGATCTTTGTTGAGTATATCTGTTTCGTACTGAATCTGGACGGGCAAACGCAATGGTAAAGGGGGAAATACTGGTAAGGTTGGGCGCCAATTCAAATGCATGGGCAAATGCATTTAAAGTGATGTCGTGCCTATTTCAGGTGTGGTTCTGATTGTTTTCGGCCTTGGTAAAATGAGAATTTGCGTGAACATAGGTGCAGATTGCGCTATTTGCCTCACACTAACTTTACCAAGTTTTCGCTCCCAAAAATGGACATAATGCAATGGTAAAATCGGGCCCTATGATCAAGGCTAACTTCATAAAACACCCTGGAATTTCTGGCCTGGCTCTCAACAGGATAATAACTGAATTGTCACATTTAATCTACCTTTGCCCCTGTCAGGCGAGGAGGAAATGGTCGAGTAAGAGAACCTTGGTGTACGAAAAAAGTTGATTTGCTGGTTAAAAGGAAAAAGGAGGCTTATGTCAGGATGAGGCTTGATGGCTCGGTTAGTGCAATGGATAGCTATAGATTAGCCAGGAGGGAGCTAAAGAATGAATTGAGGAGAGCTAAGAGAGGACACGAGAAGACTTTGGCTGATAGGATTAAGGAGAATCCTAAAGCTTTCTTTCGATATGTTAAGAATAGAAGATTGGTTAGGCAAGATTAGGGCCAGTCATAGACAGCAGTGGGAAGTTGTGCGTGGAGCCTGAAGAGATTGGTGAGGCACTGAATAAATATTTCTCTTCGGTATTCACGCAGAGTGCTGGAAATGTAGCTATGGAGAACACTGAGTTACAGGGTTGCAAATTGGGAAGTATTGTAGTAGATAGGGAGGATGTGCTAGAAATTCTCGAGGGTTTGAAGTTGGATAAGTCCCCTGGGCCGGACGGGATTTACCCTAGGATTCTCTGGGAGGCAAGAGAGGAGATTGCCGAGCCTCTGGCTCTGATCTTCAGGTCGTCGTTGGTTACGGGTGTGGTTCCGGAGGACTGGAGGATAGCGAATGTGGTCCCGTTGTTCAAGAAGGGAAGAGAGACCTTCCAGGGAATTATAGGCCAGTGAGTCTTACTTCTGTTGTGGGCAAAGTATTGGAGAGAATTATTAGGGATAGGATTTATAGTTATTTAGAGAGAAATGAATTGATTGGGGATAGTCAGCATGGTTTTGTGAAGGGTAGGTCGTGCCTTACTAACCTAATTGAGTTTTTTGAAAAAGTGACTAAAGAGGTGGATGGGGGTAAGGCGGTTGATGTGGTATATATGGACTTTAGTAAGGCGTTTGATAAGGTGGCCCATGGAAGACTTCTGCAGAAAATGCAGATGTATGGGATAGAGGGTGATTTAGCTAATTGGTTAGGAATTGGCTAGCAGATAGAAGACAGAGGGTGGTGGTTGATGGGAGATATTCATCGTGGAGTTCGGTGACAAGTGGTGTACCTCAGGGGTCTGTTTTGGGGCCCCTGCTGTTTGTAATTTTTATAAATGATCTGGATGAGGGTATTGAAGGATGGATTAGTAAATTTGCAGATGACACTAAAGTCGGTGGAGTGGTAGATAGTGAAGAGGGGTGTTATAGTTTGCAGAGGGACTTGGACAAGTTGCAGAGCTGGGCCGAGAGGTGGCAAATGGAGTTTAATGTGGAAAAGTGTGAGGTAATGCACTATGGCAGAAATAATAAATGTGTAGAGTATAGGGCAAATGGTAGGATTCTTAGTAGTCTAGATGAACAGAGGGATCTTGGTGTGTATGTGCATAGATCCCTGAAAGTAGGCAGTCAGGTCGAGAAGGTTGTTAGGAAGGCATATGGAGTCTTGGCTTTTATTGGTAGAGGGATTGAATTTCGGAGCCGCAACGTCATGTTGCAACTGTACAAAACTCTAGTGCGGCCGCACTTGGAGTATTGTGTGCAGTTCTGGTCCCCACATTATAAGAAAGATGTGGAGGCATTGGAGAGGGTACAGAGGAGGTTTACCAGGATGTGCCTGGTATGGAGGGCAGGTCCTATGAAGAGAGGTTGAAGGATTTGAGGTTGTTTTCGTTAGAAAGGAGGCGGCTAAGAGGGGATCTTATTGAAGCATATAAGATGATTAGAGGTTTAGATAGGGTGGACAGTGATAGCCGTTTTCCTAGGATGGAGAAAGCTAGCACGAGGGGACACAGCTTTAAATTAAGGGGTGATAGTTATAGGACGGATATCAGAGGTAGGTTCTTTACCCAAAGGGTGGTTCGGGAGTGGAATGCCCTGCCTGCAGCAGTTGTAGATGCGCCAAGTTTGGTGGCGTTTAAGAGGTTAGTTGATAAGTATATGGAAGAGAAGGGAATGGTTTAGTTTGGAGGGGCATTGCTTTTTATATTGGTCGGCGCAACATCGAAGGCCGAAGGGCCTGTTCTGTGCTGTAATGTTCTATGTTCTATGTTCTATTTTCCCCACACAAAGCTATAAACCCGTGGCCTGCTTGTGCTCAGTGGCATCAAGGAAGGATTTAACAACCCTTAAAAAGTGCTTTTTCTCTTTGGTGGATATTTTGGAAGAAAAATGGGAGGCATGATGTGACAGTGATTAGCACTGCTGCCTCACAACGCCAGGGACCTGAGTTCAATTCCAGCTTGGGTCACTGCCTGTGTGGAGTCTACACATTCTCCCCATGTCAGTATGGGTTCCATCAGGTGTTCTGGTTTTCCTTCACAGTCTGAAAGACATGCTGGTCAGGTACTAAATTCTTCCTCAGTGTATGTGAACAGGCGTCAAAGTGTGGCGACTAGAGGACTTTCACGGTAACTTCATTGCAATGTTAATGTAAGCCAACTTGTGACATTGATAAATAAACTTAAGAAAAACACGAGAGAAGTTGATTTGGTACTTACTATCAGGTTTGCTTATATCTACATTTTTTTAAAATCAGCATCAATAGAAATTAGGCTGGTAGGAAAAGGTTATTAGATTCAATATCTCTCAGACATGTACAGGAACATATTTGAGATATGTTAAGATTGATAGCTTTAGACAAATACTTTAAACCATGTGGTTTTACAAATAAATAATAACCTTTCTCTTGTAACCTTTTGTAAAGCGAAAGTTAAATGTACACTGCATAAATAGCAAGATGTTTAAATGCATCAGTTGTTCCAAGCAACCAATGTTGCTCAACAATTCCTCATGTTGACAGCAAAAGTGGAACCAGAAGGAGAATTTTAGCATGGCTTGTTTGTATCAATAGGAAGTGGCCCAGCTACGCACAACAATGGTTACAGTTCTTTTCTTGCTCTTCTTGAAGAATGTGAAACATTGTAGAGAATACTAGCAAATCTAATTTTACATTTGCTAATTGATTTAATTGGTAAATATGACAGGACCCAATTATTGAATATGTAGCAACTTAGTGAAATTTGGCACGCTAAAAAATTGTTAACTAAAAAGAAATGGCTGTTTGACATCCTTCTCCCTATTTGTTTGTTTTTGTTACATTCTGTCTGTGTATGTAATATACATTGCCATGTAAGAAAGTCAGGTTTTAGCTGGCAGCTATCATCGTACTGACTGATTTGGAAAACAGGTGAAATCTTACCTGTGAGGAAAGAAAAACATGTCTCAGACCACACAAGATGTGGTTCTATGCACTATAAACTCTCCAGCTGCCAATACATTCAACAGAATGCAATATAGGGGAGGGAAACTGCGGTTTACAGCAGGAACAATTATATTCTGCCATATTTATTCTATTGATTTGGACTGTTGGCTATTTAAAAGGTTCATGTGCTTAACTAATGATGATTCTAGACAGCCACTAAGTATGAAGGAAGTTGGAGAAAATTTGCCAGTAAAGTTTCAACCTGGCTCTCTATTTGTCAATGGCATGGTAGTACAGTGATTAGCACTGCTGCCTCACAATGCAGGGGACATAGAAACAAAGAAACTAGAAGCATGAGGAGGCCATTTGGTCCTTTGAGCCTGTTCTGCCATTCATTTTGATCATGTCTGATCACTGTATTCAATATCCTGATTTCCCCCTTCCCCTCATATCTCTTGATCCCTTTATCCCTAAGGGCTATATCTAATTTCTTCTTGAAATCAGGCAACGTTTTGGCCTCAACTATTTTCTGTGGTTGTAAATTCATACATTCACCACCCTCTTGGTGAAGGAATTTCTCCTCACTTCAGTTCTAAAAGATTTACCTCCCTATCCTCAAGCTATGACCTCTAGTTCTGGACTCTCCCACCATTGGGAACATTCTATCTGAATCTACACTATCTAAACCTGTCAGAATTTTATAAGTTTCTGTGAGATTCCCCTCTCACTCTTCTAACTGCTAATGAATATAATTCGAACTAATTTATTCTCTCCTCATGTGACAGATCTGCCATACCAGGAATGAACCCAGTAAACCTTTGCTATACTCCCGCTATAGCAAGCATATTCTTCCTCAGATAAGAACACCAAAATTGCACACAATGTTCCCAGGTGTGGCCTCACCAACACCCTACACAATTGCAGCAAAATATCCCTTTCCCTATACTTAAATCCTCTTGCTATGAAGGCAAGCATACCATTTGCTTTCTTTTCTGCCTGCTGTATCTGCATGCTTACTTTCAGCGACTGATGCAAGAGGACTCCAAGGTCTTGTTGAGTATCCACCACTCTCAATTTACACCTAATCAAGTAATAATCTATCTTCCCATTATTGCCACCGAGGTGGAAATTCATATTTATTCACATTATGCTGCATTTGACATGCATATGCCCACACACTGCCTGTCAAATCATGCTGAAGCATCTCTGCATGATTGTATCATCTGCAAATTTGGAGATAATACATTCAGCTCCCGCTTCCAAGTTATTAATACATAATATGAATAATTGAGGTCCCAACACAGATCTGTGCAGAACCTCACTAGTCATTGACTGCCAATCAAAAAAAGGTCCAGCTATGCCAACTCTTTGCTTCCTATCTGTTAAACAACTTTCTATCCATCTCAAGACTTTATCTGCAATCCCATGTGCTTTAACTTTACATAGTAGTTTGTTATGTGAAACCTTGTCGAAAGCCTTCTGAAAGTGTAAATAAACCACATTCACTGGCTCTCCTCAGTCAACTCTATTGGTTATATTCTCAAAAAATTCCAATAGGTTCGTCAAGCATGATTTCCTTTTTGTAAATCCATACTGACTTTGTTTTATAACACTGTGTTCCAAATGCCGAGTTACGAAGTACTTGAATACAGACACTAGCAATTTCCCCAGTACCGACATTAGGACCACTGGTCTATAGTTTACTGTTTTCTCTCTACCTTCCTTTTTGAGTAGTGGGCCAGGATTCAATTCTGGGCTTGAATGACTATCTGTGCAGAATTTACATCTCCTCCCATGTCTGCGTTTTCTCCTACAATCCAAACATGAGTGGGTTAGGTGGATGGTCCATGTTAAATTGCCCCTTTGTGTACAAGTGTGGGATTACAGTTTAAAGCAAGGGAGGGGTGCGCCTTGGATAGGATACTCTGTTGGAGAATTGGTGCAGACCCGATAATAAAGTCTTTTTCTGGACTGTGGGCTTCTATGGTTGTATTATGCAATGTTTCACATTGTTTAAAGGGTCACTGGCTGTTCTTTTTCCCTAAATCAAGTGAATATTTTTTCCACATGCTGGGTAAAAAGAACAAAGAATAACAGATTTTCTGTATTAAATTATGAAAAGGAGTAAAAATCAGTTTTTAATTCTGAATTTCACAGATTCATAGGCCAAACTTAGTATATTATTTCTCATTATAATAATAATGCTTATATAAGAAATCAGGAGTTTCGGTGATATTATTTACCAATCAATACCAATCAAAGCAATACCAATCATAAGTCAGTACATGGGGACTTCCAAAGTATCTCCACACATCATCTGATATATCAGGGTATAGCCATCTGAAGAATGGAAGTTCTGAGATCTGTGTAATTGAAAGCTAAACTCAAATGAAGATAATTTTTTTATTATCCACTATTTTCTCCAATGTTTAGGAATGTAAAAAAACAAGAGTAGACCATTCAACATCTTAGGCCTGCGTTGATAATTCATTAGATTACAATTGATTTGCATCTGAACTCCATTTCCCCATCTTTCCACTTCCCTCCGAATATTGCCTACATTGGACCCCTTCCTCACCACCCTGCCACAAGGCAATCAATGCCAGGACCCCTTCCTCCCTCCAAACATCACCAACATTGGACTGCCCCATACTGCCAAACAGCTATCGTTGGCATCCCATCGCTCCTATGTCCGTTTCCCCCCACCAACACAAATAAATGAGTCTCCCCCAAGAGCTCCCCAGACAGCCTGCCCCATCACTCTCCCCAGCACAGATTGGCATAGGTGGTACTAGAAGGTTGGCAACATCAGATTGACACTGTCAGATTGGTGGGGAACAATATCTGGCGAGGGGGTGGGTTAACAATATTAAAATGAATGGAAATATATGTAAAGCAGGTTTAAACCTATTATGGGTGTGAACCTGATGATGTCACTGGCTAGGGGCGGGGAAGATTTGAAATTGCATTCCTGCTGGTGAAAACTGTCAGTTCTGGATCTTAAGATGTGCTCTTAGGCTAATTGGCGAAACAAATTCTCCCTAAATTGTCTCAAATTTGGTTTTTAATCCATAGATCTATAAACATGGACAAGGATCGCGTGTAGAAGTGGGAACATCGAGGTGGCGGCGCGGGCTCGTTGGGCTGAAGGGCCTGTTTCCCATGCTGTTTTGTTCTTTGTTCTTTGTTCTTAAGGCAACACTGAGAACCTTGCAGATAGCAAACATGGGTTCAAAATACTGCCCACAAAGCTTTCCCTTCCTATTAATATTTTTGTCATCCTTTGATGTTTCTTATATTCTGTCCAATCTTCTGCCCTCTCTTTGCACAGTTATATGCTGATATGTTTGGACTTCTGATGGACAATTACCCTATGTCTTTATCTTTCAAAATCTTTGTAAGTCAATGACTTTGGATGGTTCTGACTCATGTTACAGAATAGTTACTCCAGAATAGTTAGAAGATATAAAACAAATTCCAAATCTTGGGTAACCATACTACTAACTCTCCAATCACTAACTCTGATTATCCCAACTTAATTATTCCCTGAGCCAAATATCCCTCCCCTTATCCCTGACCCCCAACTTCCCCCATGTCCTGATTCCATTCCAATTCTCTTCCTGCATCTAGTGGTGCACTAAGGCAGATTTTCATCTGTTTCCATGGCTAGTAATTCCTGGAAGTTTGTCACTAGGGGATTACAGCTTGAGGGGCACCATTGCGCATCAAGCATGGCTGACCAAGAGTCTCTTCTGCTCAACTACCTGCCAATAGTGTGTTCGAAGGATTGGCACATACAACTTATTTGGCAAAGTTATGCACATTCCTTCTTGGCCATTAAATCTTGGGGTGAAACTCAAACCTAGAACTCTGACTCAGAAGCAGGGATGCGATCCATTGCGCAATAAGACCAGTCATTTTCCTACTAACCCCATTACCCTGAATTTGATTCCTGATTTGCATCACTGCATGGAGTTTACACGTTCTCCCCATGTCTGTGTGGATTTCCTTCAGGTGCTCTGGTTTCCTCCCATAGTCTGAAAGATTTCTGGTTGTATCACAGCTTGGTGTGGCTCCTGCTCTGCCGAAGACTGCAAGGAACTACAAAAGGTTGTGAATGTAGCTCAATCCATCATGCAAATCAGTCTCCCATTCATCAACTCTGTCTACACTTCCTGCTGCCTCAGCAAAGCAACCAGCATAATTAAGGATCCCACATACCTTGGACATTCTTTTTTCCACCTCCTTCCAGCGGGAAAAAAGATACAAAAGTCACATGCCAACCAACTCAAAAACAGCTTGTTCCCTCCTGCTGTCAAACTTTTGAATGGATTTACCTTGCATTAAGTTGATCTTTCTCTACTTTCTAGCTATGACTGTAACACTACATTCTGCGCTCTCTCATTTCCTTCTCTATGAACAATTTGCTCTGTATAGCATGCAAGGAACACTACTTTTCACTGTAAGTTTAAAACATGTGGCAATAACAAATCTAATGAAATCAAATGATCAGGTGCATTGGTCATGCTAAGTTCTCCGTCAGTGTACTTGAATGGGCGCGGCCGGAGTGTGGCAACTCAGGAATTTTCTCAGTAACTTCATTACCGTGTTAATGTAAGCCTACTTGTGACACTAATAAAAATAAATAAATACACTATAGCCTTTCTATTTCTGAGGAAGTCTGGCTTGGAATTGCAGAAGACAAATGTGCAGCTCTAATGCAAGGTAAGTAGATAGGACAGTGATTATCACTCCTCTGAAGATCTGATCCATTATTTCCTTTCAACCATCTTAATATTAATGTTTAAAATAAGTGAGAAAAGTTTCACAAAATTGTATAATTATTGTTAAAGTGGGGTCATTCCTGATTACAACTCTATTTTTGCTTTAAGATTGCCCCTGAGGAAAAGATACAATAAAAATATTGAATTCGGCTGAAAACAATTAACCCAATTAGCTGCAAGAAAAAGATAGTGACATTTCATTAAATAACTATCTTTCTAAATTATAGAAGAAGATCACAATGTGAAGAATCACAATGTAAGTGATCAACTAGAATAAGTGATTATGAGCAAAAAAATGAATACAGCTGCACTTACAGAAACCCAGCCAAGTGCCATCTTGAATCAAGTCTCTAACAGATTTCCTAATATTATATTGGCTTTGTTCAGTCTATTTTCCTGAAATGAAATCCCTTTATCTAATGATGAGACCACTGGAGCCCAATCTCAAAAAACAATTGTGATTTCAGTTTAGCATTTCATGGGAAATTGAATTGCAGTCAGTAAATACTTGGTATTACTTTGTTCAAAGCTGTATCAAATTACAGTAGCTTTATTAATAGGTATTTATGTTTTCTTGTGTTTTTTTTTATTCCTGTCCTTTCTGCTGCCAATTTTTTTTTAACACTTCTCCTCTGTTGAAGGATTTGACTCCTTGCCAGGCCATGGTTTCCTACAGCGTCCAGTATCGTAGCCCTGAGAATAGTGTTCATTAACAATGTGTATTATTATGTGTATCAGCAAACTGTTTAAACTGGAGGGGGCATCACAGCGAGCTTGATTTTATTTCTAACTCAACACCCACATCCATGCACATTATATAAGCATTGCTCTATAATGAAGCTAGATTGCTTTGCCTTCCCCAGCCCAGGTGGACAAAAAGAAAATTGTACTGCGTGATTGTAATCAGCTAACTGGGCTCAGGCTGGAGTTTGAACTTGGGATATCAGTGGTCATTGTGGCATAGCTACTCACCGCCAGAACCGGCTAAGCCACCTGGGCAATAGTTTCTGCACTCAAATTGATATTTTTTGTGCACACTTTATTGCAGTTGATTACAAGTTTAACCACAGTGCTGCATTTATAATCAGGATGGCATTGGCGTTAATATTTAAAATCCAAGGCTCCAAAGGTTTAGAAAAAAATTGATTGGGGAAAGAAAAGATTGGGAAAAATCAGGATAAAATTTGATTTAGATTTGAGTCTTAAAAGTATCCGCTGCCAAGCCAATCAACACGCTTGGTTTTGCTGTCTTTTTTCAGCTAAAGAAGTTTAATTATGGTCAACTCTATAATTTGATAGATTTATTTTATCTATTATTATTCTAGTCTTAGAACATAGAACATAGAACAATACAGCACAGAACAGGCCCTTCAGCCTTCGATGTTGTGCCGACCAAAATAAAAAGCAATGCCCCTCCAAACTAAACCATTTCCTTCTCTTCCATATACTTATCAATTAACCTCTTAAACGCCACCAAACTTGGCGCATCTACAACAGCTGCAGGCAGGGCATTCCACTCCTAATCACTCTTTGAGTAAAGAACCTACCTCTGATATCCGTCCTATAACTCATAACCCTTAATTTAAAGTTGTGTCCCCTCGTGCTAGCTTTCTCCATCCTAGGAAAAAGGCTATCACTGTCCACCCTATCCAAACCTCTAATTATCTTATATGTTTCAATAAGATCCCCCCTTAGCCGCCTCCTTCTAACGAAAACAACCTCAAATCCTTCAACCTCTCTTCATAGGACCTGCCCTCCATACCAGGCAACATCCTAGTAAACCTCCTCTGTACCCTCTCCAATGCCTCCACAGCTTTCTTATAATGTGGCGACCAGAACTGCACACAATACTCCAAGTGCGGCCGCACTAGAATTTTGTACAGTTGCAACATGATGCTGCGGCTCCGAAATTCAATCCCCCTACCAATAAAAGCTAAGACTCCATATGCCTTCTTATAAAAATGAATTCTCTAATCCAAAGAGGTAATCAATGCTATACATTCTGAATTTACTTTGGAAATCAGTACTTGTAGCTTACAAGTATTGTAATAAATGATAACTGTACAACATTCCTGCTCAGGTTAATTATTATGACTATCAAGGGTCTAAAAATATCATGGACTCATGGAAATTGTAGGTAGAATTTTCCAATCAGATGATCCTGTCGCTGGCCAATCGTGGCCACTTCTGTCTCCATGAAACATGCAGTAGGGGCACACGGAAAATCCTGCTTAAATTTTGGATTTTCAGATAAAGCATTGCAGATCATGATAACTCTCTGCGTCAAAGCTTTTCTCTTCATTTCCGCAATCATAGAATCATAGAATCCCTACAGTGCAGAAGGAAGCTACTTGGCCCATCAAGTCTGTGTCAACTCTAACTAGCTCAGGCTCTTTCCCATATATTTACCTCACTAATCACCCTAATTTACACATTTTGGGACACTAAAGGCAATTAGAATGGCCAATACATCTAACTCGCACATCTTTGGATTGTTGGAGGAAACCGGAGCACCCGGAGTAAACCCACACAGACACGGGAGAACATGCAAACTTTTACACAGACAGTGACCCAAGGCTGGAGATGAATGCAGATCTGTGGCGCTATGAGGCAGCAGTGCTAACTACTGTGCAATAGTGCCACCCTATTTGAAATCCATCACCTCTGGTCATTGACACATTTACCAGATGGAATATTTTTTTCCTATCTACTCTATCAAGACCTATAACATTCTCAACAATATGTATGGATGAACTCTAAAAGGAAAAGTCCTCACTTTCCTAAACTCTTAACTAAAGATCCTCAACCTTGATGACATCATGGTGAACCTCTTTTATTCCATTACCTCACAGCATGTGGGTGTTGCTG
This sequence comes from Sphyrna mokarran, assembly GCA_024679065.1. Classification (NCBI taxonomy): domain Eukaryota; kingdom Metazoa; phylum Chordata; class Chondrichthyes; order Carcharhiniformes; family Carcharhinidae; genus Sphyrna; species Sphyrna mokarran. Next base: position 29,621,047 of record JAGIQG010000023.1, on the reverse strand, counting down.
GTTCAGCCATCATTTATTGCCCATCCCAATTGCTTTTGAGATTGTCCTTCTGTACCCTTTCTAAGGTCTTTATATCTTTCCTGAAATGAGGGGCCCAGAATTGTCTGTAACAGCTGAGTCTTCAGCCGTTACTTGTGAAGTTCTAGCATGGTACCATGAATATTTTATTCCTCTATTTCAAAACTGAAAGAACCCTTACACTTTATTATTCATTTAATTTTTTTAAATGATTTTAAATAAATTAATTAACACTCTCCATTAAAAGTATATGGAGGGAAATTTGATATTAATGTCTTACGTTTAATTTGCTTATATCCATGGTGACATTTAAGCTTCAGGACCAAGTCATTTGCTCACCAGACCCCTGAATAAGGCTGGCCGACATTTTGCAATCAATGTTTGTGACGGAGGAATGGGATCATTACAAAGCCTTTCATTATTGCTCTTCTGGAAAAAAATACCAACTGCATACATCAGGCACAAAATAATTCCAAATGTTTTAAGATGGTGCCAGCTTATGTACTCAGGAACTAAAATTTGTTATGCTAAAGATCTAAATATTTGGGCAAGGTAAACTTTTCCAGATTTGTATATGATGTTATTATTCCTGTGCAAAATTGTTTAGGTAAGTAAATTGCATCTATCTGGGGTTTACTGCAAAGCTGCCACACCTCCCCTTCCCCACTGCCACCCCCTTCCCCATTCCATGATATTTATGTTCATATGCTCCCTCGTCAGGGGAATTCTCTGGTGTGCGTTTGAGTGTGTGTGATCTTTCAGAACTAATTTCCAACTTGAAAATAAACAAGCCTCCAATCAGGGAGTGTGAAAGATGGTATTATTGCACAAAATAACAAAAAAGTTAAACTTAGCGCTACGGACGGGAAGGAATTAATTTAAACGGCACTAATTTCTCCTCTCACCACCCATCCATAACAGAAAGGTATTTTGATGTATTTCCTTCTTTATAAGCAGTGGCATATTTCCCAATGCCTCAATTCTTTTATGTGATCCAATTTTCTAATAATAACCCCTGGCAAACTTGAGACAGGATGAACCCAAGGGATTCATTTACTTGCACAAATTCAAAATATGGGAGGACGATTTGCAAAGTCACCTCCAGACTTAGAGAGAGTGGTAGAGAGAAAAAAAGGATTCACAGAACAAAATAAGAAAGAAACTAAATATTGATTTATATTGGTTCTAGAGCCCAGAATCAAAGTCCAATGATATATTTCTCCAAGGAGATCTTTGGGCTGAAAACCAATTTCGGTGGTGTTGACTTTACAAGATGAGATAAGCGTGCAGAGATGTATAATTTTTGTAGGCAATGGCACAGAACTTCCAGAAAAAACACAGTAGATTGGGCTAGGTTTCCAACCTGAGCCAATGTTCCTTCAGTATGGCTGGCTAGTCACATGCTAAACAGCAGGCTGGCTTTTTTAGTTCAACAAAGTAAAATTATTTGTTCCACAAGTCAGAGGCTCATACCTCATGACTCCCACCACTTCACCACTTTCGATAAAGGATTTGTGTCCATTGTCTGGATTCCAATGACTGTGAAATGTTTCAGCCATTAGAGGATTGAAAAGAAAAGAAGATTGTGGGTTTTTTTTTCTTCGCGGACAATCCATCTCCTTCTGGGCAGCTTGGTTTATTAAATGCAAATGGTCTTTGCATAGCTGTTTTGCAGTTGGGCTGTACAGTTCACAGGTTAATGGTTTCTCAGTGATAATGAGACGTGGGTTTCCTAAAAATGCCAAGTGGTCCAGCACAGATTTTGCAATATTAAAGATATTTGTTCAGATTGAAATGATTTTAGAAATAGTGATGAGCATATATACATACATATTTTTTTAAATATACATTGTGAGGTCTTAGTCACTCACAATATTGTGACTTTATGCCATGCATCCAGTTTGAATATATTTCCTGGTCACATTGTCGAATTCATTACTTATTTTTTAAACTTTGTTTTCATTTTGTCAAACTGAAAGAATAATGATTTTTGTTTCAAAAAGATCTTGAAGACTACTGGTTTCAACAGAGCAAGAAGTTGCAGTAAACAGCTCACAACATTGCAAGGCAGCCCTTTTTTCACTGATCCCTTCAAGTGCTGATGCTATGAGCTCCAAAGGCCTATAACTGGACCCTGTTCCTTGCCAACAGCAGTCAGCTGTGGAGAACAAGAGCTGGAAATTGCTCAGGAGGTTAGCAGCAGAAGCGTGTTGCCTTGTCTCTGGACATAATGCTGAAAGAGATTTAATTACCTTATCAGGTTAGGAAGGTGAATAGCAAGTATGTTGTTTAAGTATATCTTAAGTATATTTTGACATTCATTTAACTGCAACACCACTGACTCTACCTTCTGAAGCCTATTTCAAAACATCAATCGTCACACCAACCTATCTTGCAGGTGCAGCTATTCATAGAACATAGAACATAGAACAATACAGCACAGAACAGGCCCTTCGGCCTTCGATGTTGTGCCGACCAAAATAAAAAGCAATGCCCCTCCTAACTAAACCATTCCCTTCTCATCCTATACTTATCAACTAACCTCTTAAACGCCACCAAACTTGGCGCATCTACAACAGCTGCAGGCAGGGCATTCCACTCCCTAATCACTCTTTGAGTAAAGAACCTACCTCTGATATCCGTCCTATAACTCATACCCCTTATTTTAAAGTTGTGTCCCCTCGTGCTAGCTTTTTCCATCCTAGGAAAAAGGCTATCACTGTCCACCCTATCCAAACCTCTAATTATCTTATATGCTTCAATATGCTTCCTCTTTGTCTCCATAATTCTCCCATTCTCATCTACCTGTCCATCACTGAATCCACCCTCATCCTAATTCAATGTCACACCAATCCCTCACAATTACCCTCCATAAGTGTTGTCCATCTCTCGACTCAACACATTCCATTACGTTCATTCAAGTTTTTTCCTCTCTCTTTTTGTAGGAGAAAGAAACAAGGTGCAGAGAGGATAAGGGAGAAGCAAAAAGCTGGCCATTTCCATGCTGACACTGCACAGAAGGAGGTGCGGGAGGTAAGCCAAGCTGCAGAGTACCTCACCATTATAGAAGGCATGCTAGGCTCTCTGAGTTGCCTTGTGACAGAATTAATTATCTCTCAATCAAATGGCACAGATCACTCACTCACAATGATTTGACGATGCCAGCTTACTTTTGCCTGCTGCCTATTAAGACACCTTCTCACTTGTGATGAATGACAGGACAAATATTAATGATGAGAAATGGGTGTCTGTGCAAGACTGCTTTATTGATGATATGATTGTTCTTCATTTGGGGCATGGGGTGCTGAGGGGTTCGAGGATGGCATTGGGAGACAGGTAGGCTCAGAATTTAGCTGTCAAATGCTTCTCTATCAGTGGCACAGTGGTTAGCTCTGCTGCCTCACAGTGCCAGGGATCCGGGTTCGATTCTGGCTTGGTTCACAGCAGAGTCTACACGTTCTTCCCGTGTTTGCGTGGGTTTCCTCCAGATGCTCCAGTTTCCTCCCATAATCTGAAAGATGTGCTGGTTATGTGTATTGGCCATGCTAAATTCTCCCTCAGTGTACTGGACAGGTACAATTTTGCAAATAGGGGATTTTCATAGTAACTTCATGTAAGTGTACTTGTGACACTAATAAGCAAACATTAAACTTGAATTATGCCAGAATAAGGGTTTCCTGACAGTCTGGACAATTAGGTACTATTGCTGCTACTTTCCTTATCACATCATGCCCATCCTCCTCCTCTTTTCATGTTGCTCCTTCTCCTCTGAAGAAGCATTGTGCTCAATATTTCCTTCCTAATGGAGCTCCAGCACGAGCTGCTGCATTACATTGTGCAAGACGGAGAACACTAGCATCATTCTCAGAATCCCAGCTGATGCACACCAGATCCGCCTCCATCACTGAATGCACATCTCCAATGTTCTGATTACTTACTCAATTTCAGCTTTCTTAGTCACGTGTCAACTCTCCCATCTGGCTTCCTGAAGGGTATCGTCAGCCAGATCTTCAATGCTAAACTGAAGAACGAGTCAGTTGTACACCCTGCTTTGAGTGTGAATAGCTCAGGGGCAGCTTGGTTGGAGTAAACTGAAAGTATCTTGGCAACTGCTTGGGAAAACTGCACAAGCAGAATTATCTCACAGTGGTTGAAGATACATTGATGATGTCCTTGTGGCTGTTGCTCATCTTTGATTCCCATCTGATGTTGAAGTTCTTGTTGCATAAGCTGCATCCATTTTGTATTGATGGTTGACAGGTGACAAATGTATGTCAGCTGCACTAATCTCCAAGGTAACAGAAATGGCTTCCACAGCATTGGAAATCTTCTTATTGAAGTGCAATCATACTTTCAGAAATATTAATCTGAGCAACTCATTTAGGCAAGGAAGCAGATGTGAAAGCTGAGTCCACTTCTAAGTTTTTTTGTCTATCATATGCTAAATCCCATAGTCATTTTACCTCACCTTCTCTACTGAGTTTCAGAAAGCACATGAAACCCATAAAGTCAGAGTTCATGTCCAAAATCCAAGTTCAAATAGTTATTAGTTTTCTTTTTACACAAGAGAATTGACAACCTGCCTCTCCCAAGGTGGCTTCCTGAATGTGTTGAGGTCAAGGCTGAACTTGTTGCAGTCAGCTCCCAGAAAGTTGTAGCACAAAGAGATTTGGGTATTATTGTTCATGAAACCCAAAAAGATACTATGCAAGTGCAGAAGGTAATAGGGAAAGTAAATGGAAAGCTGGCTTTTATTTCAAGGCAGATGGAATATAAAAGTAAAGATGAGTTGCTGCAATTGTACAAAGTGCTAATGAGGTGACATTTAGAATACTGTGTGCAGTTTAAGTCCCCTTATTTAAGGAGATATATATTATCATTGGAGGCAGTACAGAGCTGGTGTACAGGGATGATGGTGGGTAAGGTGGAACTGCCATATGAGGAAAGGTTAAACAGATTGGGTCTGCACCCCTTGGAGTGCAAAAGAATGAGAAATGATCTGATTGAAACATTCAAGATTCTTTGGGGGTTAGACAAGATAAATGTTGGGAGGATATTTCCACTCATGAGTGAGTGTAGGACCAGAAGGCATTGACACAGAATAAGGGGATCTCATTTAAGATATTTAAGGAAGAATTTACTCTCTGTCGGAAAATTATGGAGTGAAGATAAGAAAGAAGTGTCAGATCAGCCAGGATCTTATTAAATGACAAAGGAGGCTCAAAGGGCTGAATGGTCTACTACTGTTCCTTTTTCTTACGGTCTTAATAAAGATATTAATTGTGTTAACTCACAGTGTCACTCTTTATCGTTAAGTTAATAGTCAATGTTATATAGAATAGAATCCCTAAGATGCAGAAGGAGACCATTTGTCCTATCAAGTCTGCACTGACCACAATCCCGCCCAGACTCTATCAATGTAATACACATGTATTTATCCCGTTAATCTCTTTGATACTAAGAGACAATTTAGCATGGCCAATCAACCTAATCTGGACATCTTTGAACTGTGGGACAAAACCGGAGCACCCAAAGGAAACCCATGCAGGCATGGTGAGAACATGCAAACAATATTTGTAACTCTGAGATAGCAATCGTGATCTCATGCACCAAGGTCTGAACAATGTCCAGGCTTGGGCTGATAAGTGGCAAGTAACTTCACACTGCACAGAAGTGCCAGGCAATGACCATTTCTAGCATAAAAGAATCCAATCATCTCCCCTTGAATTCAATAGCATTACCATCACTGAATTCTCCCAGTGCCAAAATAATAGCATAACCATACACTAGAAACTGAACTGGACCAGCCATATAGTTGAAGTTTAAGTTTTTAAAAGCTTTAAAATTTTATTTATTAGTGTCACAAGTAGGCTTATGTTAACTCTGCAATGAAGTCACTGTGAAAATCCCCTAGTGGCCTAAACTGAGGGAGAATTTAGAATGGCCAATCTACTTAACCAGCATGTCTTTCAGACTGTGGGAGGAAACTGGAGCACTTGGAAGAAACTCGCACAGACATAGGGAGAATGCTGCAGTCTCGGCACAGCCGGGAATTGAACCTGAGTCCCTAGAGCTGTGAGGCAGCAGTGCTAGCCACCATGTCTCTTAAATATAAATGTTGTTACTACAAAAACAAATCAGAGGCTAGGAGTTCTGTGGTGAGGAATTCTTCCCCTGACTCCACAAAATCTATCCACCATCTGCAAGGCATAAATCATAAGTTTGATGGAACTCTTCACTTGCCTAGCTGACTGCAGCTCCAACAACACTTAAAAGCTCACCACCATCCAGGACAAAGCAGCCCACTTGAGAGGCACCCTATTCATCTCCTTAAATATTCACTCCCTCCACCCCCAATGCACAGAGGCAGTAATGTATGCCATCTACAAGTTGCGCCACAACAACTCAGTGAACTATTTCTAAACCCGTTACTGCTACAATTGTGAAAAAAACATGCAGCAAATGCACAGGACAATCACCACTTGTAAGTTCCCCTCCAGGCACAGAGACTCCCTTCCTAATAGCACAGTAGGTGCACCTTCATGGACTGCAACAATTCAAGAAGGCGGCTCACCATCACTTTCTCAAGAACAAATTTAGAAGAGCAATAAATGCATGTCTAGCCAGCGAAGTCCATGAACAAATATTCTTTTTAAAATTGTAAACATGCCTTTGAAGAATCAGTGTACAAACATCTGACTAATCTGTCAAATGTCAACCATGTGTTGAGTTGATGGCATTAAAGTTCAAAGTGGGATTGGCTTTGAATATGATGGATAAAGCCTGTACTGGATGTGGTCCAAAGCTTAGATTCTATCTATTGGCATCCACCCTGGTGATTGCCTTCCTGCTCAAGCATACAACAGTCTTTCCCCGACATGCTCTAGTAATTGAGCCTGCGAGTTGTTACATAATCCACTTGGTAATCAATAGCAGTGCAGAGATCCAAATATACTCTCCACTCCTCCCTTCAGGAAACTTCTGTCTCCTTCAAATAAGAGCACGCATTGGCAGCTGACATGGAACAACAGAGTTGATATTGTGCTTGCAAATTTAAGGACAACTGGTGTCACGTTACAAGTATGTTGATTTTAGAGGTTAACTCGGAGGAGTGCTGAACTGCATTTTTTAAAAAAGCATACAACTGAAAACTAAACACACGATAATTTTTGCACAAAGTTCACATGGTAATTTGAAAACAGCTGGAAAAATTCAAGGGTTTAAAATAAGTAAGCTGCTAACGATTGAATGAATGGCTTGGAAGTTTCTCTCTGCTCTAATTTACACTGGTACCCAGCAAATTAGGATTAACATCACAAAATGTCAACGAGAATTTGTTGTGGAGTCAATTAACATAATTTTGTACCACTAATGAGGCCAGTGCACGCTAGAAGCATTTTGCACAAACTGCCAAACTTTTTTCTCTTACAGAATTTAGAGTTCAGCACCAGATGGATTGAGGTCTGCCTACTTGATTCAAGAACTTGTATAATCCCAGTAAGGTAACACTGCATGATGGAAGAGGTAAGAATGTGTCTACATAGTGCACCAGTAATGCTGTATTGTGTACGGTTCTGGATACTGTGCAATCGGCAACATATAAAGGCATTGGAAGCTTGGTGCAATATATCAAACTTCATGTTGGAGATATTCATAAACATTTTACAAAAAACAATTTCAATGTACTAGGGGGACAAATACGTTAGAGAGAGAAAAACAATTTCCACTCTTTTGGGACTATGGGAATCATCTAAAAATTCGAGCCAGACAATTTAGAAGTGTGAACAGGAAGCATCTTTACACAAAATAGGCTGATAAAGTTTAGGATTCGCTTCCGAAAACAATACTTAATGCCAAATCAACTGATAGTTTCAAATCTGAGATTGATAGATTTGATTTTTTTTGTGATCTGACTTTATTAAGAGATATGGACTGAACAGTTATTGATTGGGCATGACCCCATTAAGTGGCAGAGCAAGTTTGAGGGGGTAAGTGATCAACTCTTATTCCTATGTTCCTATAAAATGCAAATTGAAGTTGAATATGTTCAATTACTAGGCCTGCTGGTTGTCTCTAAGAGTTATTTATGAGTAGAATTATCCTGCAATTGAACAACTAATAGGGTAGACCTATTAAGAGTATAGAAACGCAGAGGGACCTGGGGGTGCAGGTGCACAAGTCTTCGAAGGTGGCAGAGCAAGTGGAGGAGGTTGTGAAGAAAGCATGTGGTACGCTAGGCTTTATAAGGGGTATAGAGTACAAGAGGTGGCCTTTAATGTTGCAGTTGTATAAAACGTTGGTTAGAACTTATTTGGAATACTGCATCCAGTTCTGGTCGCCTTACTACCGGAAGGACATGGAAGCTCTGGAGAGAGTGCAAAGGAGGTTTACCAGGATGCTGCCTGGTATGGAAGGTCTGAGTTACGAGGAGAGATTAGGCAAATTGGGGCTGTTTTCCTTAGAAAGATGTAGACTTAGAGGAGATCTAATAGAGGTGTACAAGATTATGAGGGGTATAGATAGAGTAAACAAGGTTAAGCTCTTTTCTAGGATGGACTCAAATAGCATGATGGGTCACAGGCTTAGGGTTAGGGGGATAAGGTATAATTTGGAAGCTAGAGGGAGTTTTTTTCACACAGAGGGTGGTGGGGGTATGGAACATGCTGCCAAGTAAAATGGGTGGAGGCAGGCACTCTGGAGTTATTTAAGAGATACTTAGATGGGCACATGAACAGAATGGGAACAGAGGGATATAGAAACTGATTTAAAATAGGCATCATGAGCCTTGGGAGTTCCCTGGGAAGTGTGTAAATTGTCGATGATATTGATGTATTTCTTTTATCCTACAGGTACTTTGGTCCGTCTTGTTGTCTGACAAGGGGCAAACACGCGATGGGTCATGAGAGGGCTGCCCTTGGATTTTTCGAGAGTATCCTAGTGCTTCACGTCGTTAGGGTGTGCTTGACCTGGACCATTTGATGGGCAACATGACAGCTCAGTGACTATCTCTGTGCTGTGCAGATACATGGATTTGGGCCTGTGTCTGTGGGAGTTTGCGCATTCTCCCCGTGTTTGCGGGGATTTTCTCCAGGTGCTCCGGTTTCCTCCCACATCCCAAAGATGTGCTCTTAGGTTAATTGGCAGAACAAACTCTCCCTGAATTGTCTCAAATTTGGTTTCAAAGCATAGACCTATAAACATAGACAGGGATCATGGGTACTAGTGGAAACGTCGAGGTGGCGGCACGGGCTCGTTGGGCCTGTTTCCCATGCTGTTTTGTTCTTTGTTCTTTGTTCTTTCTTTGTTCTAATTTCACAAAAACATATGGAAAAACAGCTTTGATCTGTTTGGTATCCTTCCAGACTGAAAACCAGTATTGATTATTCCTTAAATGATTTGCAACCAAAGTTATATCCTGAATGAAGTGATATTGATAAACTAAAATCCTCCCATTCCATTCTACGTACAGCAGCAGTTGAGTTAGGATGACTATGGATGATAATGCCTCATATTAGAAAGCTTGATGTCATGGAGGCTGTAGTTTGAAGGGTAAGAGAAATTTAGGTTGAGAGCATGCAATCTGAGGCCAAGATGAATTCAGGGAAGCTAGGGTATTACCTGACATGATTTTCTAAGCTGAAATCAAGAACGCTTTGGTTGATGTAAATAAGCGCTGTACATAGATTGTATTGTTCACCTCAAATGATAACATCACATTCCTTCACACACACACACATACCCTCAGTAAAGCTCAATGTTATTCAGAGAATAATGACAATAAATACAACATGCTTTCCAAAGTTAATAATACACATACAATTAAAGCACTGTTTAGTTTGCAAAGTCATATAAAAGGTACATAAACTAATCAGTGAAGGTCACCTGAAATGTATTTAAAATATGTTTTGACTGTCAGTTTAGAACCAGCTCAATACAGTTCACAGCCGCTTTACAAGAAAGCACTGCTGCCTCACAGTGCCAGTGACCTGAATCCAATTCCTGGTTTGGGTCACTGTCTGTGCGAAGTCTGCACATTCTCACCGTGTTTGCAGTTTCCTCCCACAGTCGAAAGATGTGCAGATTAGTTGGATTGACCATGCTAAAATTGCCCCTTAGTGTACCCAAACAGCCGCCGGAATGTGGCAACTAGGGGATTTCCACAGTAACTTCATTGCAGTGTTAATGAAAGCCTACTTGTAACGCTAATAAATAAACTCTTTAAAGAAGGGCAGAAATGCCTTGCAGACTGAATTGTGTCTGTTTAGTATCTCATTCCATAAGAAAGACTTAAATGAGAAGCACTTTTTTCACCTCATTTAGAACATAGAACATAGAACATTACAGCGCAGAACAGGCCCTTCGGCCTTCGATGTTGCGCCGACCAATTATGAAAAAAGCAATGACCCTCCAAACTAAACCATTCCCTTCTCTTCCATAAACTTATCAACTAACTTCTTAAACGCCACCAAACTTGGCGCATCTACAACTGCCGCAGGCAGGGCATTGCACTCCCTAACCACCCTCTGGGTAAAGAACCTACCTCTGATATCCGTCCTATAACTATCACCCCTTAATTTAAAGCTGTGTCCCCTCGTGCTAGCTTTCTCCATCCTAGGAAAAAGGCTATCACTGTCCACCCTATCTAAACCTCTAATCATCTTATATGTTTCAATAAGGTCTCCTCTTAGCCGCCTTCTTTCTAACGAAAACAACCTCAAATCCCTCAGCCTCTCTTCATAAGACCTGCCCTCCATACCAGGCAACATCCTGGTAAACCTCCTCTGTACCCTCTCCAATGCCTCCACATCTTTCTTATAATGTGGGGACCAGAACTGCACACAATACTCCAAGTGCGGCCGCACTAGAGTTTTGTACAGTTGCAACATGACGTTGCGGCTCCGAAATTCAATCCCCCTACCAATAAAAGCTAAGACTCCGTATGCCTTCTTAACAACCTTATCGACTTGACTGCCTACTTTCAGGGATCTATGCACACATACACCAAGATCCCTCTGTTCATCAACACTATTAAGAATCCTACCATTAGCCCTATACTCTACACATTTATTATTCCTGCCAAAGTGCATTACCTCACACTTTTCCACATTAAACTCCATTTGCCACCTCTCGGCCCAGCTCTGCAACTTGTCCAAGTCTCTCTGCAAACTATAACACCCCTCTTCACTATCTACCACTCCACCGACTTTAGTGTCATCTGCAAATTTACTAATCCATCCTTCAATACCCTCATCCAGATCATTTATAAAAATTACAAACAGCAGGGGCCCAAAACAGACCCCTGAGGTACACCACTTGTCACCGAACTCCACGATGAATATCTCCCATCAACCACCACCCTCTGTCTTCTATCTGCTAGCCAATTCCTAACCCAATTAGCTAAATCACCCTCTATCCCATACATCTGCATTTTCTGCAGAAGTCTTCCATGGGCCACCTTATCAAACGCCTTACTAAAGTCCATATATACCACATCAACCGCCTTACCCCCATCCACCTCTTTGGTCACTTTTTCAAAAAACTCAATGAGGTTAGTAAGGCACGACCTACCCTTCACAAAACCATGCTGACTATCCCCAATCAATTCATTTCTCTCTAAATAACTATAAATCCTATCCCTAATAATTCTCTCCAATACTTTGCCCACAACAGAAGTAAGACTCACTGGCCTACAATTCCCTGTGCAACCTTTAAGCCAAGACTTAATTAACAAGTCAAGTTGTAATATTTGTGCAACCTTTAAGCCAAGACTTAATTAACAAGTCAAATCCAAGCTTAAACATAGTTGAAATTTTAGGAATATAGATGGAAGAGAGTTCCAAACTTTGAGCACATTTTGCGAGTGGATATGTTTCTCATTTTCACTCCTGAAAAGTCTGGCTGTAATTTTTAGTCTATGCCCTAAGTCCAAGGGTGGGATTTTCCAGTTGCACTTGCCCCAAAACCGGAAAATCCCATCTGAGGTCAATGGATTTTTCCATGGTCCACCCCACGCTTGCTATGATTCCCATGGTGGGCAGAACAGGAAAAATTGCCTCCTAGACTCCCGATTCAGCAGTAATATTTTCTCCCATTCTACCATATTTTATCCCTTTAACATTTTGAAAAATGTTATGCAAGAAACTGATTCCAATAACACCAATTTTGTAATAATGGAAATGATGAAAGAATATCCTTTAGCAAACAAGAGTTATATTGTCATTAGCCTACTCTATTAATTGTATAAGGAACCAGGCAGTGGATAATTAGCCATCTTTTATCCCCATACATGAATGCATTTAAAAGTTGTATATTTTTAAAGTATACATATAAGGGTGATCTGGAGACAAATATTTGTCTTGTTCATTGGTTATTTTTGAGTCAATATTTCAAAAACTAAACATTTTGAACTCAAATGTGATTATGAGCAAAGGACATTAACCCTATTTATTTGGCACCTACTATAACTCACTGTTACCTCTTCAAATCAATATTTTTTGTAAAAGAATGCACAGTTTCTGAACCCTATCTTCTGTGGCTTAGTAATATGCAATTATTGGCTTCAGCACTGACAACTTCAAGTAAATCCTTTATTCTGGTCATTGAAGATAAAATTTAAATAGGACTTTTCATTGCTTCAGGATGTCTCAAAGTACATAACACGTAACAACGTACTTTGAAATATATTCACTGTTATATTACAGGGAAACACTATAGTGCACAAGCCCCACAAAAAGCATTAATGACCTGGTAATATGCTTTCATAGAAAGAAGTCTCACAACACCAGGTTAAAGTCCAACAGATTTATTTGGTAGCAAACGCTACTAGCTTTCGGGGTTTTGCACCTTCATCAGGTGAGTGGAGAGTTCTGATCACAAACAGAGATTATAAAGGCATGAACTCAGTTTACAGAATACTGATTAGAATGTGAGTCTTTACAGCTAATCACATCCTAAAGATACAGACAATGTAAGTGGAGATAGCATTAAACATAGGTTAAAGAGATGTGCATTGCCTCCATACATCTCTTTAACCTATGGTTAATGCTATCTCCACTCACATTGTCTGCATCTTTAAGACTTGATTAGCTGTAAAGACTCACATTCTAATCAGTATTCTGTAAACTGAGTTCATGCCTTTATATGCTCTGTTTGTGATCAGAACTCCCCACTCACCTGATGAAGGAGCAAAGCCCTGAAAGCTAGTGGCATTTGCTACTAAATAAACCTATTGGACTTTAACCTGGTGTTGTGAGACTTCTTACTGTGTTCACCCTAGTCTAACGCTGGCATCTCCACAGTATGTTTTCATGACATTGATTGAGTGAAAAATGTTGTTTATGACACTTAGAGAAGTTTGCTGCTCTTTGGCTGGTACTATTAAAACCTTGATGGTCACGTCATGACCATAAAGATAATTCAGCAGTATACACTGTACTTTTAAAAAGAAAGTAACTTAGAATAATGGACATTATCAGAGCAAAACTCTCCACTGGTTGGATTCATACAAAGGAAAATGATTGAGGTTGTTGGAGGTCAATGATCTCAGTTCTAAGGCACTACTGCAGTGGTTCCTCAGACTACTGTCCGCAGCCTAATCATCTTCAGCTATTCATCAATGATTTTTCTTCCATCATAAGATCAGAATTGGGATGTCCACAGATGACTGCACAGTATTCAGCATTATCCATGGCTCCTCATTACCTGATATGGAAATTCCAGCACTGGACTAAGGTAAACATAGTAAGAACTCTTACAACACCAAGTCTAAGTCCAACATGTTTATTTAATAGTAAACCCCCTAGCTTTCATGGTTTGCCCCTTCATCAGGTAAGTGGAGAGTTCTAGTCACACACAGAGCATATAAAGGCACACACAGTTTACACATACTGATTCGAATGTGAGTCTTCACCGCTAATCAATTCTTAAAGGTGCAGACAATGTGAGTGGAGATAGCATTAAGCATAGGGTAAAGAGATGTGTATTGTCTCCAGACAGGATAGTAAATGAGATGTTGCAAGTCGGGGCAAGTCATGGGGTTACAGATGATGTGACATGAACCCAAGATCCTGGTCGAGGCCATCCTCATATGTGCAGATCTTGGCTATCAGTTTCTGCTCAGCAATTCTGCGCTATCATATGTCTGCTTTGGAGAATGTTTACTCAAAGATCAGAGCAAATGCCTATGACTGTTGAAGTGCCCATCAACAAGAAGGGAACAGTCTTGCCTGCTGATTGTCAAGCAGTGTTCATTTATCCATTGTCATAGCATCTGCACGGTCTCCCCAGTGTATCATGCCTCAGGATATCTTTTCTTGCAGTGTATGAGATAGGCAATGTTGGCCTACCTCCTCAGAAGACAAATACAGGACATGATGGACAGAGTACCCTTCATTGTCAAGTACTTCCCTGCAGCAGAAAAGCTACGACATCTTTTCAGAGTTTTCAACATGTCATTTATGAAGACAAAAATCTCGACAAGGCACACCCGACTTCTTGCCTTCAAACAACTGCACAATCTCAAACAGACAATTGTCTGCAGCAAACTACTCAGCCTTCAGGAGAACAATGATCACAACCCTGTCACAACAACCTCTGTAAGACATGCTGGATCATCAGCATGGATGCCATCTTCTCACGTGAGAACACCATCCACCAAGTACACGGCACATACTCTTGCGACTTGGCCAACATTGTTTACCTGATACGTTGCAAGAAAGGATGTCCTGAGGCATAGTACACTGAGGAAACTATGCAGAGACTATGACAACAGATGAATGAGCACCACTCAACAATCACTAAGCAAGACTGTTCCCTATCAGCAGTCACGGGCATTCGGCCTCTGATCTTCAGGTAAATGTTCTCCAGGGCAGCCTTCATGACAATACAGAGTCACTGAGCAGAAACTGATAGCCAAGTTCCACACACATGAGGACAGTCTCAACCGGGATCTTGGGTTCATTCATACTATCTGTAACCCCCATGACTTGCGTGGGCTTGCAACATCTCTCTTCCTGTCCTGTCCGGAGACAATACACAACTTTAAGAATTGATTAGCTGTAAAGACTCACATTCTAATCAGTATTCTGTAAACAGTGTATGCCTTTATATGCTCTGTGTCTGACCAGAACTGTCCACTCACCTGACGAAGGGGTAAACCTCAAAAGCCAGTGGGTTTACTATGTAATAACCTGGTGTTGTGAGACTTCTTATTGTCCTCAGATCTGAAGCAGCTCATGCCCAAATGCAACAAGACCTGGACAATATCCAATCTTGGGCTGTCAAGTAGCAAGTAAAATTCATGCCACACAAGTGCTAGGCAATGACAATCTCCTACAAAAGAGAACCTAACAATTGCTCATTGACATTAATTGATATTATCATCATTGAATCTTCCATTATCAACATCCTGAACTGGACTAGCCATATAAATGCTGTGGCTACAAGGGCAAGCCAGAGGCTGGGAATCCTGTGGTGAGCAACTCACCTCCTCACAGATATATTTGCTCTAATGTAACAGCCCTGAAGCTTTCAGAGAGATTTTGTGGAAAGAGAGAGAGCAGATTTCTATCTTTAAACAGTTCCAATCAGCAACTGAACTCAAAACTGAAACCAAGTTATTTCTCTGCTACAAACCTAGTTACTCCCATTTTTTAAATTCAATAAAAAATAACTTCAATTTGTTTAAGTAAAAGCTCCAAGGGAGCTATCCATTTATAAACAACAGTTCATTAGCCTTCTGCTAAATAAACATAACACAGCTAAATTTAGTAATTATCCTTTTGTTCAACTTCGGAGCGACATGTTTTCCCAGACACACTGACTGCCTGTAAAAAAAAGACAGTCCCCTTAAACATAACATATATCAATAGCACTGTACCATCATAAAAAAATCATCTTTCATAGAATCACTGTAGTGCAGAAGGAGGCCATTCAGCCCATCAAGACTGCACTGACCACAATCCCACCCAAGCCCTATTCTGTAACCCCACATATTTACCCTGCTATTCTCCTGATATGATAGTCAATTTAGCAGATCCAATCAACCTAATCCACACATTTTTGGACTATGGGAGGAAACTAGAGTATCCAAAGGAAAGCCACACAGTCACGGGAAGAATATGCAAACTCTTCACCGACAGTGGTCCAAGGCCAAAATTAAACCTAGGTCCCTGGTGCTGTGAAGCAGCAATGATAACCGATGTGCCTGCATGCCACACCTTGTGTGTATGTTTGTTTGTATGTGTCTCAGAAGTGGGTATTTGTTATAATTATATTTTGTGTGTGGTAAAAATAAATGCTTATCCTGTATTTTGATTTAAACTTACAAGAAACTCTATTTATTGACTGTTATTTAATGTCAAAAGAGTTAAAACTCCCCTTAAAAATACACCTTAAAATTCATCCAAGAAATGAGAAAAGAAGGACATTATTTCACCACCTCCCCCTATCTATAATAAACCTAAATTAAGATGGTATTAGACAAATTGGAACTCACGTTTATGTCTCTTCCAAAAGATGGTATTAAGGTGTCAATCTTGATTATAAATGCAAGTTTCTGGAGTGAGGCTTGAACACACAACTTCCTGACTTGGAGGCAAGGGTGATATTTTATCTTTTTTTCTGATACTTTAGCTAGTTGTAAAACTTGTCTCTCATTATGAAGTTATGCAACTGGTGACCATAAATTCGAAAAACAGTCAGGACTCTTTAGAGGACTCTTTAGCCAGCACAGACAAATGGTCTGTTTGATGATATTTTGAGTTGCAGTATGATGCTCAATACCAGCCACTTCTGCAGCTGAGCCCAGGATCCGATCAGGAGTTACAAACCACATATGATGGGATGCTCCTTGTCACCCAACATTCAACCTGTGACTGCAATCAGAGAATTTACAGAACTTGAATGAATCATGACCGCTGCCCAGAAACCAGTTACGGACTGACATGATGTGCTGCTTAGAAACAAGTTAATCATGATGGTAGGTGAATCCCTTTCTATGCACAAAGATACCAAAATGGTGATGGGGAACACAGAAGGCATTGCTGGTGCTATTCATTTGACCATAGTTTATGGGGATGCCTGCAATGCAGACAAAACCGAGTGCTCTCTCAACCTATTTTCCAAGACAATTGGGAGGGTGATTTAAGTGTTTTTCCTGAGATTATTTGTGATGATGTGATTACAGCCATTGATAACTCCTTCTGCATTCTGAAGGAGATTTGTTAGACACAAGAATCTCAGTAATCTTGACAACCACAGTCAGAGCTGCTAGTATTCTGATATGAGGCTCAAATTGTGGCTGCAATAGATATCGTAGGTCAATCACAGCCTCTCTAATGAAGCACAGAGGCCTAACATAATTGACCCTCACTGTAATTGAGAGCAGTGACCCCTGAAGACTCACAGTAGGTATTGCCTCTTGCAGAGTGCTCTCCTTTTCCCACTTCTTCCAAATGCACTGTGCTCTTCTGTTTCCTTTTCTGTTTCTCTCATTTTCCAAACTTAAAGGCATGCCTTTGAGATCACCCATGCTGTTTGGAAGGCAGCCAAATGTAGTCAAACATCAGCAAAAGTGGATTAGCAGATGTCACTATTCAACAACCAGAAGTTAACCAGCAATCTAAAGGACAACAGAGCGACTAATTTGTATGGGGTGTATTCATCTGACTCTGATCTTTTTCACACTCACAATTCCATATCACACCACCTTGGGACAGTGTAGTGTAGTGGTAATGTCACCGAACTGGCCTAGTCTAATGTTTTGGTAGCACGGTAGCACAGTTGTTAGCATTGCTACCTCACAGCACCAGGGATCTGGGTTCAGTTCCCATCTTGGGTCATTGTTGAATTTCCACATTCTCCTGGTGTCTGCATGAGTTTCCTCTGGGTGCTCCAGTTTCCTCTCACAGTCCAAAGATGCGAGAATTAGATAGATTGGTCATGCTAAAATTGCCCCTGAGTGTCCAGGGACTAGCTAGGGCAAATGCATGAGATTATGGGGAGAGGGTCTGGGTGGGATTGTGGTCGTTGCATATTCGAAGGGCTAAATTCCCTCCTTCTACACTGTAGGATTCTATGATTTATGATCCACAACCTATCCCCTCACCTTCACCATCTTCACTTCCCTTTGTCTCAGCACTAAGACCATAAGATTTAGGAACAGAATCAGGCTATCCAGCCCATTGAGTGTGCTCCACCATTCAATCATGGAAGATAAATTTCTCAATCCTATTCTCCCACTTCTTCCCGTAACCTTTAATCCTATTACTAATCAAGAGCAATCTAAGCTGTGTATGGAATTCCTTTCGTAAACCCATCTATTCACCTCTATTTCATTCTTGTAAGATCTTTCCCAAAAGTTTCTCCCTTGTTTCAGCAAAATTTTGCCTAATTACAACTTAATGAAATGCCTTAAGATGTTTTTTTTTCAACACTGAAGGTGCCAGTCTTCTTTGCTCAAAGACAGATCTAACCCAAAGCATCACAATGTCCATCACAGTTAAGGGTAAAGAGACAAGTTCAACATCCACGCCAGCCAGAAAAGGCAACAATCTGATGCACACAAGTCATCCAGCCAACCAAGATCCAAAGAGTCTTAGTTTTTTTGACAACATGTACCTTTCTGTGCAGATTGCAGTCCCAAAGCAATGAATAGTAATGGTAGTGGCTCCATTTTTTTCTCTATCATATGGATGACCAGGAATCTGTCCCATTCTTACCAATTACCATTGGCACGCACTGGAAGGATTTACAAGTTGACATCAATCTATTTGACTGCAATATAACCATCTTGGGCTGTTAGGTAGAGGAGGAGGGCTTGAATTTGGAGCTTCTTGCTGACAGGCAGGGCACCAGACCTTCACTGCAGGTGTACAGACACAAATTGATATTGCTTGAACTGGATTGTACAGGGGAATGAATGCAGGAGAATGGGTTTAGACTAGATAGTATCTGATCAAGTGGAGAACAATATTAATTTATATACCCAAATGGTCTGTGTCTGTGTTGTGAAATTCTACCTGAGCCAAGTTAAAGTAGGTCCAACTTGAAGTTCAATACATGTAAAAACTTTTATGTTGTTCGCATTATAGATTGCACGTTTGCCTATGCTCACCTGGCTGACAAAGAAGAAGAACTACAGGCGGATGATTTTCAAGCAATTGTTTGAGTGATTTGAGTTGCTTGCTGTGTCAGTTGTGGGTTGTACTTTTGCTCTGGAGTTACAAGGTTCCTGATTCTAGATCCACTTCAGGGCACGAACATCTAAATCAAGTCTGGTACACTAGTACGTGGTACTGAAGGAACATTGCACTATGGTGATTGGAAGTTCCTTCTTCCAAGTGGAAAGTTTACTTTTGGTCCATTCTGCCTGTAGAGGTGGCTGTGAAAAATCCCGTAGTCCAATTTTCAAGATGAGTCAAAGATTTTCTTGGTTAATATTTATCCCTCAATCAACTTCCAAAAAAAATTACCTGGTCATTATCACATTGCTGTTTGTGGGAGTTTGCTATGTATATATTGGCTGCCATGTTTTTCAAATTACAAGAGTGGCTCGTCTTCAAGAAATACTTTATTGGCTGCTTTGAGACGTCTGGTGGTCACCAAAAGCTCTATAAATAATGTAAGTTCTTCTCTCTTTTTTGTTATTTTTCTTCTGAGACCACATCTGGAGTACTGTGTGTAGTATTGGACACATTTAAGGAAGAACGCAAATGTGTTGGAAGCAGTTCAAAGAAAATTTCCCACAATAATACCTATAATGGGTGGTTGTCTTATGAGGAAAGGTTGGATGGGTTTGGCTTGTATCCACTGCATGTTTGAAGAGTAAGAGGCAAATTGATTAAAATAAGTAAGATCTTAAAGAGCCTGAACAGGGTGGGAGAATCTACAACTAGAGGTCACTATTTAAGAATAAGGAATCACTAATTTTTTTCTCTCAGAGAAGTGCGAGTCTTTGTAAATCTCTTTTTGAAAGGTGGTGGAAGAGGAGTCTTTTAATATGTTTAAGGCAAAGGCAGATAGGTAAACAAGGTGGGGGGGGGGTGATAGGTTATTGAGGATAGGCAGGATGCAGATTTCAGATTACTGTCAAATCAACCATGAATCTATTATTGTAGATCAGGCTCGAGAGGTTAAATGGCTGATTTGTGCTCCTTGTTTAAGTGTCTTCTCTTCACATTAGTTACAGTTACATCAAAAGTGAGTGGAAGAGGCACAAGGGAGGCATTACCTTTTGGATATCCCAATAGAAGGCTCCAGATCTGAAATTACCATGAGCTATGTTCTAGGAGATCAGGGAATTGCTTTTTTCCCCTAAAGATTGTTTCTTCACACGTTTGTTTTTCCAATCTGACAGCTACTCTAAGCAAGAAAGCGACAGAAATCTGGCTCCAAAACTTAACAATGTTGGTCAAGTCTAATCCAACTCTGTCGCTAGCTCTTTATGATGAATACGTCCTCCTCTTCTGAGTGGAAATCCTCACAGGCTTTTCACCTAATCTTTGTCCAGAATTAGTTTGTTCTGATACACACTGTAAAAACATTGTACTTTGTATGAAGTCAGGAAATGTTTCTGAGTTTCATAATTTTAATAATTACAAATATTTATGGAGCCGAGTTATTTAGCCGATCAGAAATTAATTCATGGTGGATTTTAAAAAAGGACTTTGGGCATGATTGTTTTATTTTTATTTGTCAATGTTCTGTCTTGTAGAGAATGAAACTCGAAGCATAAAGTCCAATTGTAGCGTTAGTGGTGCCATTAAAAAAAGCGTAAGTTTAAAATGGCAATTTAAATATTTCCACTTATGGGTTAACAACAGCAATTAAAACAAGTATTGGATAGGCACTGTTTATTTTAACCACATTGTATTTTGCAAGTAATTTTGTGGTATTTACATGTTGTGCACATATGTCATGCCAGAGACTGAAAGAGGGCAGTTGATGAAAATTGTCACATACTTGCTTCAGTTGAAGCAGTCTCAGAGGATATAATGCACAAATAGGAGGTTGGAGATGATCTTTCACCCAATTCAGATCGGGAATCTCTTGTCTCCTGGTAAAATTCTTTTCTCATTTGGCTGACACCAAGTTACATTTTACTGCATCAATTATTTAGGCAAATGGAAGTTTATACATTGTCAGAGAAAATCTCTCCCATCGGCAAACACAAGCAATGGCAGTGGCAGCTTTTTAAGGCATATAGATTGGGACTTAATGCAAAAAGAAAGCAGGTGTTGGTTCTACAATGTCACTGTGGGATAGCCTCTTATTTGGCCATCCCCTTCAGTGCCATTTTCTAGTGCCATTTTTAACAGCCACCCCAGCGCATAACAAGCATGCTAGGAAATGTTTTGGCCAAGTTTCACACACTTTCACCTCCCAACATCTCCTTTGCATCCTATGGCATTATCTTAGCACCACTCTGGCACCTTCCCATACTATCTAGTACCATCTTCTCCCACCTGAGCATGGAACCACAGCATAAGAGTTGCATTCACATCCCAGTTCCCCTGAGAGTGCTGCTTGCTTTTTGAGCCTGTTCTGACATCATGCCGCCATTGTTCCGTCTATTGATGTTGATGTGAAACATGATTTTGTTCTTCTCACTATATTTTCCGCTCTCGCCGCCTGGCGTGAATGGGAACGGAAAATCTCAGCCATTATGTTAATCGTATCAATTGCAGAATATTGTCAATTATCAAATATAACACAGCTTGTCTTTAAATATGTCCCATCAATCCATTCCAATTACTGAAATTTTCCATTGCTTTATGTACTGTCACGACAAAATTTATTAGAATTTATTTGTATTGTCTGCATTCAATGTGATTTTATATGTGAGATGCGTGTATATGTGTATTTGTATGTGTGTTCTTTAACCATCAGAGTGGTTTCTCTGATTTAAACAATCCCTCTGGCAAGAAATTACATGAGTTTAAAATAAAAAAGATGATTTATTATCCTATACTTGCCCCCAGAGGTTTAAAATTGTGATTTCTCAACACCATCACTCATAAAAATCTGATACAGATGAAGAAAAAAAAATATCATTATAATGTGTAATAGTCTCAATCTTTTCTATATGGCAGGCCCACAGTTTCTTAGATGAGTAAATACTTATTGTTGCAGTAAAGATCTTGTCAGCTGTTTTCCCAGTAAGCTTTCAAGTTTTGTGCAGCTCAATTTCCAAGATGTTGGTGAGCTCGAAGTTCTTCCCCCATTTTCAAGACTTTGCTGTTTATTACCTTAAACTGATAGAAAATAATCATTTGCATTGGGAGATTTTGATCTGGTATGAGAGGATGCTGGAAATATCAGCAGCAATCTCTGATAGCAGATACCATGATGCAATGTGATGCAATGAAGCTGAAGTCAGTCATCTGAAAATATGTGCCCAAGGACCTATGATGTCTCCAATAGAATGTTGGCCTTTGTTTTGATATAGGCCACACAGTATGCATTCCTCAGGTGGTAAATGGGTTCTAAGTCTGTGAGGTGTCAGGAAGCAAGCACACACTCATTACAAACCAGTCCAGTCACTATATTGGTAAATAATTGGTAATTAATATACCATACTCATTTCTGAAGTTAGTGTTACGCACTTTGCAAATCCAAATAATAAGCTTAAAAGCTGTTTGAGACCCCAATGCAAAATTCAAATAACTGCATTCAGGAAAATAAGGTCTACATGAGCCTTACTGTGGTTCTTGAAGGGGCTGCTTTTTAACAACTAACAACTACAAGAATGATAGAGGGCGTGTTACTGGCAAAATTGCTACTGCAGAGAGCAGGCACAGTCTCCTTCTATGCCATAACCATTTTACAATTCTATAAGTAAACAAACCAACAAGGCATGTAATGTTCCCCTCCATCCAAAATTCAAAGTAAATGAGGTGTTGCCAGACAATGACTACCTGACATCTCCAATTTTGCCTACCTAAAATACCTTTGATACAAATAATGCTCTTCTTCTTTCCCCAGTATCCCAGTCTCCCTTCCTTCTTCCATGACTGTTACAATGCAGCGT
This sequence comes from Sphyrna mokarran, assembly GCA_024679065.1. Taxonomy (NCBI): domain Eukaryota; kingdom Metazoa; phylum Chordata; class Chondrichthyes; order Carcharhiniformes; family Carcharhinidae; genus Sphyrna; species Sphyrna mokarran. Next base: position 29,598,000 of record JAGIQG010000023.1, on the reverse strand, counting down.
AATCTTCTGATATGCTTTGCCAGGGACCTTCTTCCTGCTCTTTACAGTCTTCCAGCTCAATAAAAATGAAACTCAAGGTATCTCAAGTTCCAACATTCAGCAAAAATTATTCCATGCAGCCCCCACGCAGTTGAAAGATGAATACACAAGCATTCTTATGCCCTGAGTGACTGTAGTGATGGGCATTGCCCAAAACTGTTTGAGGACACACCACTATACATTCAGGACTTCATAGAAACTTAAGATGTTCTATGCTAAAACAAAATTTAACTGCAAATTTGTTCTGAGACAGCACAGCCTTGAACAAGCATCTTCTTGTACAGTCTGTTCCTTTACATCAGACTTAGTCAATTCATCACACACTTGAGGCCAAATGAATAGGCCATAGCTTTTGTTGAATTCTTCAGAAATTTTATGTGCTGCTGTCCTTTGGTGATCTTTCTGTCTTGGAAGTTGCTTTTTACAGTGAGCTAGATCCTTTGTACAATGAATCCGTTTAATGACTTCCATCTGCTGGAAAAAATGTGAATGTGAAGAATGATAGTCTATCATGCTGAAGACCAGCATTCTATACCATAGTCCCTCCACATAATGTGGGGAGATCTACCTCAATATAGTATATTGTTAGGTTTCTGCATCACAATAATGGGCTTTCAAAATTATTGCTAACCTTCTGACTTGGAATGATTTTAGTTCATTCCTCTTTTTTTTTAAGGTGTTGCAGCATGACTTGCATGACTGTGCACTGGTTAAGTTTACTAACATGCAACTTCTGGTAGATTTGACTGCTACTCATCAGAAAATTATATGTTCCTGGATGGACCGTAATTGAACATAGAACATAGAACACTACAGCACAGAACAGGCCCTTCGGCCTTCGATGTTGCGCAGACCAATATAAAAAGCAATGCCCCTCCAAACTAAACCATTCCCTTCTCTTCCATATACTTATCAACTAACCTCTTAAACGCCACCAAACTTGGCGCATCTACAACTGCTGCAGGCAGGGCATTCCACTCCCGAACCACCCTTTGGGTAAAGAACCTACCTCTGATATCCGTCCTATAACTATCACCCCTTAATTTAAAGCTGTGTCCCCTCGTGCTAGCTTTCTCCATCCTAGGAAAAAGGCTATCACTGTCCACCCTATCTAAACCTCTAATCATCTTATATGTTTCGATTAGGTCCCCTCTTAGCCGCCTCCTTTCTAACGAAAACAACCTCAAATCCCTCAGCCTCTCTTCATAAGACCTGCCCTCCATACCAGGCAACATCCTGGTAAACCTCCTCAGTACCCTCTCCAAAGCCTCCACGTCTTTCTTATAATGCGGGGACCAGAACTGCACGCAATACTCCAAGTGCGGCCGCACTAGAGTTTTGTACAGTTGCAACATGACGTTGCGGCTCCGAAATTCAATCCCCCTACCAATAAAAGCTGAGACTCCATATGCCTTCTTAACAACCTTCTCTACTTGACTGCCTACTTTCAGGGATCTATGCACATACACACCAAGATCCCTCTGTTCATCTAGACTACTAAGAATCCTACCATTAGCCCTATACTCTACACATTTATTATTTCTGCCATAGTGCATTACCTCACACTTTTCCACATTAAACTCCATTTGCCACCTCTCGGCCCAGCTCTGCAACTTGTCCAAGTCCCTCTGCAAACTATAACACCCCTCTTCACTATCTACCACTCCACCGACTTTAGTGTCATCTGCAAATTTACTAATCCATCCTTCAATACCCTCATCCAGATCATTTATAAAAATTACAAACAGCAGGGGCCCCAAAACAGACCCCTGAGGTACACCACTTGTCACCGAACTCCACGATGAATATCTCCCATCAACCACCACCCTCTGTCTTCTATCTGCTAGCCAATTCCTAACCCAATTAGCTAAATCACCCTCTATCCCATACATCTGCATTTTCTGCAGAAGTCTTCCATGGGCCACCTTATCAAACGCCTTACTAAAGTCCATATATACCACATCAACCGCCTTACCCCCATCCACCTCTTTGGTCACTTTTTCAAAAAACTCAATGAGGTTAGTAAGGCACGACCTACCCTTCACAAAACCATGCTGACTATCCCCAATCAATTCATTTCTCTCTAAATAACTATAAATCCTATCCCTAATAATTCTCTCCAATACTTTGCCCACAACAGAAGTAAGACTCACTGGCCTATAATTCCCTGGAAGGTCTCTCTTCCCCTTCTTGAACAATGGGACCACATTCGCTATCCTCCAGTCCTCCGGAACCACACCCGTAACCAACGACGACCTGAAGATCAGAGCCAGAGGCTCTGCAATCTCCTCTCTTGCCTCCCAGAGAATCCTAGGGTAAATCCCGTCCGGCCCAGGGGACTTATCCAACTTCAAACCCTCTAAGGCCCTAATCAACTAATTCATGTCAATAAGGTTTACCCAATGCTAGTTGGAGGATGGGGGAGGGGGGTGGTCCTACAATGAAAGAAAAGGGATTATTTGTATTTTGTGTTCTATTATGTTTGAATTCCCATTAAGCATTCAGAATAATTCTGAAGATTGATGGTGGTGAAAGCCTATTCCATAAATAATTTCAAAAGAGAATTGGACTAGCGCTTGAGGCCAACAAGCTTACAAGAGCAGAATATGAGGATTGAGAATTAAGACCCGACATTGCTGTTTTGATTTTTTATGGGCAGCTCCCAACTTGTGGATCTTCTTTCCTGCATTAAATTATGAAGCCTCTTTAGCGGCCAGTTCCATCGACACTATGATTATCACTGTTGTCTTTAAGATCAAAGCATTTTCAATGAGCAATCTTCTTTGAGTAGCCTCACTTTCAAATCCACAAACCAGATGATCTCAGATAGTATCTTCTTATGTCTCACCAAACTCACAATGTTACGCCAGCCTTTTTAAAGTTGCTAAAAAACTGAACGATACTTTCGTCTTCCACTTGATTCATTCAGTGGAATCTGAATTGTTCCGAGGTAATCAATAGCTTTGGAAAATAATGTTTTTCAAGGATCTTTGTCAAATCATTGTCAGCTTTTGGTTTTGCTGGATGAACAAAGTTCTGGAGAAAATTGAAGGTTTTACTTCCTACTATACTGAGAAAAGTTAGTATGAGCAACTTGTTTGCAATATTATTTGTGTGTACAAAGTACTGGAAATGCTCTACGTAGGAACTTCATGATTCATTTTCTTCGTTGAAAGAGCCCATTTTTGGACTGCTTACGGATACTCTGTCACTAACAGCAAGTAGAATTCAAAGATGGGCATTGTTTTTTTCTGCATATACTTATGCCATTAAATATTAACAACATTGTAATATGGATGAACTTTCAAGACTGTCATTAACAGGTAGTTTGTCAGACTACTCAAGTGGGGATATCTGCTACTTTACACAAGTAGACAACATACCAGACACTTTCTAGACAGGTGAGGAAGCATACATAGTGATGGATTTGATATTATAAGGGAAGATTTCAGACATTCAGCCTGAAACCATACAACTCCAGCAGATTGAAGCTGTCAGTAATGTCAGGATGTCTTCAATGGGGGCTTGGAGTGATAATTCCATCACAAATAGGAAACAGTGTTAGCAAAACTACGTGAGGGCTATTATGGGATAGTACACATGAAAGAAATAGCAACAAGTTATGTCTGGTGGCCTGAATTGGACACAGAATTTTAAGAGAAAACTAGAACATGTTCTTCCTGTGTTAAGATAAAAATCCTGTCACCTTAGCACCGTGTCATCCATTGGAATTCCCCAAAGAAGCTTGGCATGAGCGCATGTGGATTTTGCAAGACCTTTTGAAGGACATTTGTTCTTGGTAATAGTCAATACTCACACTAAGTGGCTAGAGGCACTGTGATGAAATCTATTCCATTGGTGAGGACTATTGAGAAGTTAGGAGAAATATTTAGTCATTTTGGATTCCCTGAATAATTGGTAAGCAACAGACCACAGTTTGTCTCACAAGAATGTAAAAGTTTCTTATAAGAGGATGTATTCAACATATTAGGTCCACACCATTTCATTCCACTACTAGTGGAATATTTCATCCAAACCATGAAAATACCTTGAGAGAAACCAGAGAACAAGGTTCACTGTTCAAACATCTTCCCAGTCATGCAGAAGAACATTTGCACATTTAATGACCAAGATCTCTCCTGCATTACAAATAATGAAGCGACACCCAGATTGGCATTCAATCTGTTGAACTTTCCAAAAATAAAGGATCATACAACAGTAACAACAAGGGCAAATGGATTGGCGGGGAAACAAAGCAGAGAGTTTTTCACCAGGGATAAGAAGTTTTGACTAGGAATTACTCCACAGGAGAGAAATGAGTTCCTGCCACAATCATTGCACAGACTGGACCTGTCTTTTAAACTGTTAGACCAGTGATGATGTTATCTGGGAAAGATATGCAGACCAGTTGTTGGTTGGGAGAACAGGTCTGCTGGAATCAGAACCAGCTGAGAATCCAAATTCTATCATACAAAGTCCTGAACTGAACCTTCCTAAAACCCTAACACCAACAGATACTATTGAGGAAAGCAACACCTGATCTACAGATCAGGCACAGAGACAACATCTAGTGTCTACATCAGCACCAGTTGAACCCACCACGGATGATGTTCACGTAGAGAAGAAGATGCCAAATATTCGCTGTTAATTGTTCCAACAGCGACAACATCCAGATCGTCTGACTTACTAAAAGTGACTGACTTATTGATTATTGAACTTGCTTTGAACTAATTGGGGATATACAATTAAAGGGACGAGGAAATGTTATGTATTTACATTGATGCTTATTAGCTTAGTATTTCTGTATTCACCATAAGTGATGTCATCAGCCACTTATACAATAAATAGTCATGAGAATAAGCAGTCATGTAACAGAACACACACCTACAAAGAAAACTCTATTGTTTTAAACAGTCCATGTTCCCGAGTGTCTGTCTCCAACATACAACAAGGCAAGTGTTTGCACTCAGACAGTCATGAATTTTTGAAACAAAGGCATTGAATATTTTTAAAGCAGAGATAGATAGATTTTTGGTAACCCAGGTGGTGATAGGTTATTGGCAGTAGGTAGAGTACAGATGTGTGGTTACTATCAGATCACCCACGATCTTATTAAACTGCAGGATAGGCAACTCTTCCTTCCTTGTCCCTATGTTTGTATGTTCTGCTGTTATCATTTACATCTCCATCTAAACACATGTTTTGTTCTTCAACTTGTCCTAATTGCTACCCTTTTTGCTGGCACAATCATACATTTTGTCATTTAATCTATTTCTGCCTTTCACCCTATACCAACAGTCTCTTTGTTCTCTCCTCCGCACCTAACTGCCACCCCATATCCTTTTTCTTAGCTAGCTCTGTAACTGCTTAAAACTGTTAAATCTTTAAATTCTTTCAGTGCTGCCGAAAGATTATTGGCCTGAAAAATTAGCTCTGTTTCTCTCTCCATAGTTGCTTCCAGACCTGCTGAGTATTTTTAATGTTTTCTCTTTTCATTTTATACCTTAAAGAGCTTTTTTTGATGTATCACAGTTAAAGATCATGGTGGCACAGTAGTTAACACTGCTACCTCACAGCACCAAAGACCTGGGTTGAATTCTGGCCTCATGTGACTAATGTCTTTTGAGCTGATAGTTTGCTTGCTGTAGGTTAAAAATAAAAAGTTTGTTTTTGTATCACACTCATCATAGAATCATAGGATCCCTACAGTGCAGAAGGAGGACATTCAGCCCATCAAGCAACGTTAAGTATAAAGACAGGTGTGCTTAAAGTGATATTAGATTTTCATAACAGAAGTACTTACAGTTTTTATTTTACCGTTCAATTACCAGAGTTAAGGATATATCTTGTTTAGCTTGTGTATTGTGTTTACTCTGTGTAGAGGTTCCACATTCTCCCTGAATGGGGTTTCCTCCAGGTGCTCTGGTTTCCTCCCACATTCCAAAGACATTGACTGGCTATATTAAGTTGCCCTTTAGTGTCAAGGGAATTAGTAGGGTAAATACATGGGATTATAGGGATAGGGTTGAGCTGGAATTGTTGTCAATGCAGGCTCGATGGGCTGAATGGCTTCCTTCTGCACTGTAGGGATCCTATGATTCTGTGATGCAAAAACAGAGCCTTATTTTTAAGTCATGGCAATCAAACTGTCAGTTCAAGAGGCACGCACTGGTTAAGTATAAAGACAGGTGTGCTTAAGCACATAAACTGGGATTAGATTTTCCCAACGAAAGTGCTTACAGTTCTTTGTTTCATTGTTCGGTTACCAAAGTTAAAGATGTACTTTTCTGTGGTGTTTAGCTTGTGCAGTGTGTTTAGTTCATCTTTTTCTTGCATATACACATAACTTGTTTGGACATGGCATATGAGAGGAAAAAGAAGTACCTTTGTATCAAAACAAATGTGTATGTATACATCAAAAGCAGATGTGCATTGGATATCTGTCTGCCTAGTTTCCTGTTCCTTCCTAACTCGTTAAACAAAGTTGTGTGTGAGGGGGACCGTTGATGGAAAAGGAAGACATAGAAAACAAAAATTATAATAATTATAACAAATACAGTGGGAAGTACAGGAAGCTGTGTTATGACCAAAGAAATAAAAACATTTCTGGTGATCACCTTATAATCTTATGACGCTGAGGACTGATGGTGTTCATTTCAATCCATTTGGGGATTCCAATTGCCTCAGGTGTATTTTAAAACCGGACTTGAGTTTGGTCATTCTAGAACTTCCACTTTGTTTCCTTCCAGTTGCTATCTCACTTTGCTTTGATCTGTGTACAGAGACTTTAAAAAAAACTTTAACTTGTCCCCCCACAATGAAACCCAATGAGTGAAACTTAACGCTTTTGTACTTTGAAGCAGATGGCTGCTTGTATTTCTGTTGGGTATTAAGAGTGGAATTGGTAACGTAATACAAAACACCCTTTGTTAATTGTATAAGGAACAAAAATGCAACCCAGAACAAAACCTGTAACACCTATTTTTCCGTTTGTCCCCTGAGCCTGGACAGCGTTATCTGGATGACATTGCTATCATAATACGATACAGAATCTAAATGAACTTATTCTTTTGATTTGTCTATATTTTCCATTACAGGAAAAAAAAGAGGAAAATAAAACTTTGCATTTTATCCACTGAACTGAAAAAAATACAGCCTTTTTGGTATGGGCTATTTAATTGTAATGGATTCAGGTCATGAAGTTTGTAATCAAATTGAAAAATTGAGAAAATATACGTCAAATGAGCTAGTGACTTTTGGCAGAAGTCAGCACGGTGGCACAGTGAACATAGAACAATACAGCACAAACAGGGCCTTCGGTCCACAAGTTGCACCGATCACATCTACCAATCCACAGACCTATCTATAACCCCCTTTCCTATTCTTTTCCATATATTCATCCAGAAGTCTCTTAAAAGACCCCAGTGAGTTTGCCTCAACAACCTCCGACGGCAGTCGGTTCCATTCACTCACCACCCTCTGAGTGAAAAACCTACCCCTGACATCTCCTTTGTATTTGCTTCCCTGCACCTTAAATCTGTGTCCTCTCGTAGTGACCATTTCAGCTCGGGAAAATAGTCTCTGAGAGTCCACCCTATCTATTCCTCTCAACATTTTATAAACCTCTATCAGGTCGCCTCTCAACCTACGTCTCTCCAGTGAGAAGAGTCCCAGCTCCCTCAACCTATCTTCATAAGGCCTGCCTCCCAATCCAGGCAGCATCCTTGTAAATCTCCTCTGAACTCTCTCAATAGCCTCTACATCCTTCCTATAATGAGGCGACCAGAACTGCGCACAATACTCCAACTGGGGTCTGACAAGAGTCTTACAGAGCTGCATCATTACCTCTTGACTCCTAAACTCTATTCCTCGATTAATGAAGGCCAGTACACCGTACGCTTTCTTGACCACTTCCTCCACCTGCGAGGCCGATTTAAGAGTCCTATGGACCTGGACCCCGAGATCCTTCTGCTCTACAACACAGCTAAGACTCCTACCCCTTATATTGTACTCCTTCATCCCATTATTCCTGCCAAAATGGACCACTACACATTTATCTGTGTTGAAGTCCATCTGCCACTTCTCCGCCCAGTCTTGCATCCTGTCTATGTCCCGCTGCAACTTTTGACATCCCTCCAGACCATCCACAACACCACCGACCTTTGTATCGTCGGCAAACTTGCTAACCCATCCCCCCACTTCCTCAACCAGGTCATTTATGAAAATGACAAACGGTAGGGGTCCCAGAACAGATCCCTGGGGCACTCCACTGGTTACTGACCTCCATGCAGAACAAGACCCATCCACAACCACTCTCTGCCTTCTGCCGGCAAGCCAGTTCTGGATCCACGAGGCCAAAGCCCCTTGGATCCCATGCCCTCTCACTTTCTCCAGAAGCCTTGCATGGGGGACCTTATCAAATGCCTTACTAAAGTCCATGTACCCTTCGTCCACCGCCCTTCCTTCGTCAATGTGTTCAGTCACATTTTCGAAGAACTCAACTAGGCTCGTAAGGCATGACCCGCCCTTGACAAAACCACGCTGACTATTTCTAATCAGTCCAAACTTCTCCAAATGTTCATATATCTTATCCCTCAGAAGCTTCTCCATCAGCTTACCAACCACTGAAGTCAAACTCACTGGAAGATAATTTCCTGGACTATCCCTGTTCCCTTTCTTAAAGATAGGAACCACATCCGCAATCCTCCAATCCTCCGGAACCTCTCCTGTTTCCATGGACGATGCAAAGATCATCGCCAGGGGCTCTGCAACCACTTCCCTCACCTCCCACAATAACCTCGGGTACATCCCATCCAGTTCCGGCGACCTGTCTATCTTGATAGAATTTAACAGGTCTAACACATCCTCTTTCCTAACATGCACATACTCAATCTTTTCCGTATGCCTCAAACCTGCAGTGCAATCTCCCAGTTCACTTTCCACTGTGAATACTGAGGCAAAGTACTCGTTAAGCACCTCTGCCATTTTTTCTGGATTCACACAGACTTTTCCTCCTTCACCTTTTATAGGCTCTATCCCTTCTCTTCTCATCCTTTTACACATATTTGTAGAAGGCCTTGGGATTCTTCTTAATCTTACCTGCCAAGGCCTTCTCATGAGCCCTTCTGGCTCTCCTAATTTCCTTTTCAAGTTCCCTTTTACACACTTTATACTCCTCTAGATCCCTAACATCCCCTAGCTCTCTGAACCTTTTAGTGGTTAGCACTGTGCCTGACAGCACAAGCAATGTAGGTGTGATTCCCAGCTTGAGTCACTCTCGATGCAGGGTTTGCATATTCTTCCCGTGTCTGCACGGGTTTCCTCTGGTTTCCTCCCACAGTTGGAAAGACATGCTGATTGGTGCATTGGCCATGCTAAGTTCTCCCTCAATCTACTCCATACATTCACTTCCCTCAGGGTGAAGAAATTTCTCCTTAACGGATTCCTCAAAGAGTTAATCCATTATCCTCAAACTATGATGCCTAGTTCTAAACTCCCCCACCATTGGGAACATTCTTTCAGGTTAGCACATTTGAGTGATATCTCTCATTGATTTTTTTTAAACAGTTTCTAACTTCCGTGTGTGAGTAATAATTAATTCTAACAAGTCATGCCAATGTATATTTCTGGCTTTATTTATTATTTCTTTACCTCTAATTTTGAATATGTTCCAATTGATAATAAAATAATTTGCATTTCTACCAAAAAAATGAAGGTAATTGTCCATTATTTCACACCTATGTACAATTCATTTCATTTGCATCCCATCTATAACAACCATGTTCATTTTCTTCTCTTGCATTTAATTTAGTTATAAATATTCCACTCTCCTCATTCCTCCATAATGCTCTTTATTTCTGCCAAATGTTCATTTTCCATTTAGTTTTCCTCTATTTTTTCATTTTGGTCTTCTAATTCCTCTGACCCTTTATTTTCCATTCAAACATATAGTTTGTTTTAACTGGTAAATTTTGCCGCTATCACTTCTGTCATTCTTCTTCAGTATAGTATGTGTATTATTTATCTGTTGTTTGATGTCTTTCTGATTTTTTTGTACCATTCTTGGCCTCCATACATCTTTAATTCCTGAATGGTTTTATGCACTGCCATTCTTTTTCTGTGATTTTACATAATACTACATAAGGACCAGTTAACGAAAATAGTGCAGTCGACCAATTTCCTGGAGACTTGGCCCTCTTCACAGGCCTAGGGAGATTTCAATATAGAAAGCACTTTGTTTCAAAAATCATTTGATATACACCTAAAATAAAGAAAGAACTTCCATAAGAATTTCACCTTTAAAGACCTTGGGACTTCCTGAATTGCTTCACAGTCAACAAAATATTTTTGAAGTGTTATCACCATTGCAATGTAGGAAAATGCTTTAATTAATGTGCATGCAGTGAGATCCTGCAAACAGCATTGAAATAAATGCAGAGATAATCTTTTTATTTGGACATGTTGATTGAGGATTATACCTTGGCTAGGTACCACCCTGTTCTTTTTCAAGTAGTGGAATCTTTACATCTTTATGAAAAGGCAAACAGGGACTCAGTTTGAAACTTAATCCAAAGGCAGCACCTCCAACAGTGCAGCTTCCCTCTTCAATGCTGTGCTGAATCACCAGCCAAGCTTCTGTGTTGAAATCTCCAGACTGCAACTTCAACTGATCATGTTCACAACTCAGTAGTGTGAATGTTACAACTGGGCCAAAGCTCATCCAAATACTCTGAAGTTTATTTCCATGATGATGAAACAAGAATTTTTTTCAATAAGTAATAAGCAACTAAAATAATATCCCATTTCGCTCATAACACATATTGTTTTTTGATAATTATACTTATGCACAGCATCTAAGGTATTGCAGGATATATTGTATGAGTCTTGGTAATTAAGCCAAATACTAAACATTATGTAAGTTTTGATAAATTATTATTTTGGAATCCTAAATATGAAGAGGCCACACAAATCTCACAGACATTAATGTTTTATAGTACATATAATACCTGTTGTAAAAATTCTTCCATTTTCATCTTGAAGCAACAACACTTGTTTAAGTCTTAGTGATAATGGAAAAAATTGGATCAATCTAACCGAAGAGTCATAATTTGAAATGAAGCGTACACTTAAGAATGTGTGAACTAAGTGCATGTATTTAGTTAAATCCTTAATCCAAAAGCAAACATTTTAAATATTGACCATTAATGGTATAAACTAAAATTGAAATGATTTGACTGTTTCAAATTGCAAATGCTACTTTCTTTCTCATAGTCTAGGCTACAGTTATATTTCTGCTTTTACATTGTGCAAAATTTGTTAGGATTTGTATTTACATCAAAATGCCAATGATATTCTTATGCTGATATTTGAGCATATTAAAGCCAAGTTTCCCATAACCTGTTTAAGTGGAAATAATTCAAGATTTCTCTGGGCTGTTCATTTCTTATTTGCAGCATTTTACAAACTTACTATTGAAACATCTTAAAGTTATGAGAACACAGACACTGTTGCTTACTCTCTCCTAATATTACTGAACCAGTCATATGACATGGCCACAAGAGCAGTTCCAAGACTAGGAATTCTGTGGTAAGTAACTCATCTATTCACTCCCCAAACCTGTTCACTATCTACAAGACACAAGTCAGGACTGGGGAGCTTACACTTGTCTAGATGAGTGCACTTGTAATAAGGTTTGAAAAACTCATCACTGTTTCAGACAAAGCAGCCCACTTGACTCCGCCCAATATCTTAAACATTAATTCTCTTCACCACTGATGCTAAAACTTGCCAAGGCTCTTCTACTCGTGCCTTGTAAATAAGTGGCCTTCATCACCTCAAAGGACAAGACCCAAATGCAAGGGAATACCAGTACCTACAATTCCCCTCACTGTGAGTCATCATTTTGACTTGGAACTGCATCATCGTTTCTTCACTGCTGTTGACTCTGAAATCAGAAACTTCCCCCCCTAATAGTACTGTATACAAGGTGGATTGCATCAGTTGAAGAACATGCTCATCGCCACCTTCTCATGGAAACTTAGAAGTGGACAATAAATGCCAGGCTTGTCAGCGACATCCACATCCCAAGGCTAATTTTAGAAAATAAATTCATGGGAAGCAGAGAATTGTAGATACAGACATGGACTTTTCACAACCTGAATCTGAATTCCAGCTAAGCTTTTTTTCTTAAAGTTTATTTATTACTGTCACAAGTAGGCTTACATTAACACTGCAATGAAAAGACTGTGAAAATCCCCCAGTTGTCACACTCTGGTGCCTGTTTGGGTACACTGAAGGAGAATTTAGCATGCCAATGCACTACTCAGCACATGTGGGAGAAAAATTGAGTACCCAGAGAAAACCCATGCAGACAAGGAGAGAATGTGCAGACTGGTGACATTGATTCAAGCTGGGAATTGAACCCAGGTCCTTGGCGCTGTGAGGTAGCAATGCTAACCACTGTGCGACTGTGCCACCAAAAGACAGCTTGTTCCCAATTTTGATATAATTGTGGTTCTAACTGCACTTGCACTTTGCAGCAACTGGCCCCAGACAGGAGAGTGGTCAAATTTCCACTTGCTAGTTATGTTAGTGTATTCTGGGCAGAATTAGCCTAGAAAGGTGCCAGACCAACACAGAAGAGTGGGAAATTTTATGTGAATTGGACCCAAGTATTCTTATGTTCATGTATCCTGCATGGCATCTTTATGTCAGCAAAAGATTCTGTAAGACCCACCAAACAGGGTGCCCTGTTTGTGAACACAAGTCGTCACTCACCTAATAAGAGAGCTTGAGACTCTGAAAGCTAATGCTGCCAAATAAACCCGTTGGATTTTAACCTGGTGTCATGAGACTTCTTACTAAAAACTTAAGCCAGCCCTTTCAGGAACAAAATTAGGAAACATTTCTACACACAGAGAAACTTGGAACTTCCCTCCATAAATACAACTGATGCTAGATCAACTGTTAATTTTAAAATCTAAAAGTGGTAGTTCTTTTGTAACCAACTGTTCAGGGATAGAAACCGGTCAGCAGTGAACCATAATCTTATTGAGTGATGGGACAGGCTTGAAGATCTTAGTGGCCTACTCTTATGTTCCTAAGCAGTACAATTTCCAAAATAATTTTAGTGCAATTTCTCTGTTGCTGTCAGAGCGAAAACTATTGTTTAGTGTGGCATAACTGAAAACTAAATGCTGCTATGACCAGTAGGAGACTTCTCATTAAAGAAAAGCGTTCTGAAGATTTAATTATCTCTATGTTAGCTGGTCACATTTACTGATATAAGTACAGTATACAATTTTAAGTGTCCTCTTTTACTGTCATTTAGTTTTAAAGGGCTTTTTTATGTCTGGGTACCAGTTAAGGTGCAGTATTCTCTGTTGTAAAGGGTACAACAAGCAGGGTGATAATGTCATTTTGCTTCCTCAATATGATGATATCATTGAACGATCAGACTCAGTGTTTCTGAGTGTGAAGTCTTGCTTGAGATCAGAGCCAATCTGTCTTATTGTACATTTGAGGAACACAATTCTTTTGCTGCATTTTCAGGTGCTCCCTAAACTAAACTTCATTTTAAGCTTATTTTTAGTGTATCTGTACGAGTGAAAGAACTCTGTAAATGTTTTTTTGGAAAGATTCTTCATAGGATGGTACAGAATAGTACAAGAAACTGCCCTGTTACTTTATTTTTCAACTTTCGCTGCTGCTGTTACCTGAGGAAGTATTGTTTTCATGTACACCTCTATGCTGTACGAAACCTGTGTTTGAGCAACCTGTTGTAAACTTGGTGTTTTAAAGCGGTCTCTGTCATTTTAGTCACTTACTGTACTGTATTTCAGAATGTACAGTACAATGTTTTAATTTTTACATTGATTTTTCCAGACAAAAATTGGATTCAGGAATCTCACTGGCTTTAACACTGATTTCAATGGGAAATCATGCTTCATTTAAAGGTGATTCACTTTCAGGACCTCAACTACCACGTTATGCGAGGATTCCCTACATCTAGCCATTTTGTTTGGCTACAAGCATTGAAGTATTGTACATGCAGGAGTATTTCCTCGCCCCTCCCAATGAAATATTTTAAAAAATAGAGTATTGCTTAAAATCTGTCAACTGTCTGGCATTACATACATTTAAGCAAAGTAATTAAATTTTTGCGTCGAAATTCATGCCCTGCGCCTGCCCGCAGCCAATGGACGCCAAACGCTTCTCAGATTGGTAGTGGCAATGAAAGAGAGGAGTGAATATACAGTAACAAAAAGTTGGACAATGACTGTCAAAGAAGATCTTTTCAACAGGTTAGCAGTTATAGTACTTTCTATGGGAAAACATGAGCTCTTGGAAGAGGCATTAAGAAGGAAGAAAGAAATACAGAAAGATTTACAACAAACCTAAAAGGAAAAAGCGAGTTAAAGCAAAGATAGAACTGGATGTTAGAGGCGGCAGATAAATCAGCAGAGCGCCGTGTGTGCCTCCTTGTGATGAAAGGCCTGTCGCAGAATGTAGCCGCGTGTATGTTACGTGTGGGGTTTTGGTCACTTTTGGGAATCCTTGCACTGTATAATTAAACAGGCGCCAACGCCACTTAAATTGTGAATCACTGCTTTGAGTTTTGATTGTTTCAAAGTTTGGATGCTTCAATCAATAGAACCGTTGTTGCATTTAGGAAGAAAATGCACGTTATTAGTTTGTATGATTCCAGTTGTCTCGCTTAATCAGGGAGAGAAACTTTGATAAACATAAAGATTCTGAACAGTTTCTGATTTTGGTTTGAACACTGAGAATGATATTAATATATACTCAAATGCTACTATTTCTAAAGCCTCATTTGGCAGGATGAAACCTGACAATTCTTCTCATTATGTTTTTAATTGTTAACTATTACTGTTTTCTTTAATGTTTTGGCGCCGTTCGTGCACCAATTGAATCGTACAGTTTCAAAGTACATCCACCGAGGGAGGTTAATGTTTAACTCCTTTGTGGCTTTTTGATTTGGCGTCAGTACAGTTTTAAATCGGTAGACCCTCACAAAGTCATCTCTTTAAGCTTTTAAACTTCTCGAGCACGCACCTGAGGTGCAGCAAACGGCAACCCGTTTTCCAAATTCGGAATTGCAATAACTTGTGTAGCTAAAATATCTCGTTCAACCAAAAAGAAAGCCTTAGTGAGACCAGTGTTAATAGATTGTGTGACTGAACTGAATGATAAGATGCAAAACTTTCTCTCTGCAGAATAGACAAGGGGTAACTTCGAATTAAATATTGGTTAACCAACCTATCATGTAATCTTCGCATGTCTTGGAGTTTGCAAGCTCCTCCCACGGCGATCAATCAATCAATTTCAGTCTCCGACGCCAGCCAATGAGGGGAAGACGTGCTTTCCCCTGCACTACAATAGGTTGATATGCTTGCAGTCAGAGCTGGGTGAAGTTTGCAGAAATCTACATCCACGCACGTGTGTTACTGAAAGTGACATCCAAAAACGCTCCCATTCATCTCGCAGAGAATGCCCGTGTCCTGGCTCCCGCCGCTGCTCCTCGCTGCCCTTGGGTATGCCTCCACGAGCCAAGAACCAGCCAGCCCTCCCTGCCCGGCTCTGTGCCACTGTGAAGAGGATGGCATCTTGCTGTGGGTCGATTGCTCAGAACTGGGGCTTACAGCTCTGCCGGAAGACTTGAGCCCGTTGACGTCCTACCTGTAAGTGCCTGTCATATTACTGACCCGTTGTGTGTACAGCAATCAATGAGTCTAATAGGAGCTCCCCTCACAGAGAATGCCACAGAACCAAAGACTTGCAGAGAAAAGGCAGTGTTTGAACGTGAAAAGTTGATTAACGCCAATTGGAAGAAAGAGGCTTCTCTTTATTGTCTCATGTTAGCCCTTCAGCCGTTTCTCTAGACTGGAATGCAGTCCCTGAGAACGGGCAACTGTGCTTTTTCGTTAATATAAGAAAAATATGAAGTGCTGAATGTTGGTGATGGATATTTATGCTGTCTGTCCGAAATGGTGGTGAGGCAGGTCCAATTTTAGCCTTTAAAAGGAAATTGGATAGACATTTGTAAAGGGAGGAGTGCATGGGGTATGGAGGGAAAGGCGGGAGGTGGATTGGGGGGGGGGGGCAGACTAATTGGGTAACTCTTCCAAAGCACCGGCTCAGACACAGTGGACCGAGTGGCCTCCGTACGTGATGATAATAATGTGCTCCGAAATAATACACATTCAAATCAACTTAATTAGTTCTTATTGCCCTAGGATTAGAACCATTGAACCATTGCATGGGGGGAGAAGGGGTTGGGGGGGGAGGGATGAGCTAAGGAAAACCTTTAATGGTTACCCCAGATAGTCCGAAGGAATTTTTCGGTGTGTGCATACATCTGATTTGGACTTGGACTGTTTGTATTGAGATGGGTTTTAAATAGTTATGCTTCATAATAGCGATTGTTTGCATGGCTGAAGCTCTTGACATATTGATCAAAACAGCGATGGAGTAAGATATCTCCAGATTCATCAGATCAATGATGGGACGGAGTGAATAAGAAGTTACTGATCCAACGAAACTCCTGAATGTTGTGGCTCAGAACTTTCAGAGTGCGCTCTCGATGTACTGAAAGATTTGTTTAACCCTTGTTGAGATGTGGTATACTGAGAGACCCATTGGGGCGGTGCGAGAGAATAACGTTACAACGTTACAAAATATTACAACAACATTACAGTTACATTGCAGCAACATTACAAAACTTTGTAGCGACATCGCAGTAACATTGCAGTAACATTAAACAATATCACAGTAAAAATGCAACAGCATCACAGTAACAGTACAATAACATTACAATTTTCACAATAATATTGTAATGACATTACAAAACATTGCAGTAACATTACAGCATCACAGTAACATTACAGTAACATTGCAGTAATACTGCAACAACATTGCAAAAATATTTCAACAACACTTCACAGTAACATTGTGATAGCATTACAACAATACAGTAACATCGCAATAACATTACAACAATATTATAGTATCATTGCAATGACATTACAATAAATTGCAATAACAGTACATCAACATTGCAATAGCATTACACTTGCATCCGTCCGCTGTCACAAAGCACATGCCCGCCGGGGTAAAACTGTACCTTATTTCTTTCACTGTCACGAAGGCAGAACGAGTGTCCGGTGCCAGGAATAGTTTCTCTTTTTAAAAAAAGCAATTACTCGCTTCCGTCGGTTGGTTAAAAGGGAAAGGAGAAGAATTTCCGCCCTGTGCTTAGAATTTTAAATAGCTGAAACTTTATATGAAAGACAAGCAGGCTGCAACAATATACTGACATGCTCAGAAATAGGCAGGCACATCAAAAAGCTTTTAGAAATTGCCTTTAGTGCTGCACCTGCCAGGAATATTAATCCGATTTCTTTGCATTGCTTTACAAGCAGTGCCCTAAATCTCTCCCTAAAACACACACTAAAATCCCGCA
Source organism: Sphyrna mokarran (assembly GCA_024679065.1). NCBI lineage: Eukaryota > Metazoa > Chordata > Chondrichthyes > Carcharhiniformes > Carcharhinidae > Sphyrna > Sphyrna mokarran. The sequence goes on along the minus strand of JAGIQG010000023.1, from coordinate 29,580,479 downwards.
ACTTTACAGCAGCATGGTGCTTCCAAGTTAAAATGTGCGGCACCCTCGTGGGGCAATGCGAATATTCCCTTCCTGTTTAAAGTCACGCTGGCCATATATTTGCGCAATGGATATTTTCGTAATTTTAACCGCAAAGCGAAGATTAGTTGACTTCAAACGTGCCCAAGTGCGCGATTATAATCTCGCCCTGAGCCAATGTGCAGCGCTTCTCTGACAGACGGCAGCCAGCAGAGACACCGGACTCAGGTGTTTGTGTTGGGAAATCGCAGAATGCCGACACCGCGGGGGAAGAGGGTTGGTGCTGGCACTAGTCGGTGAGCAAATCGTGCCCCATCACGACCACAGTTCACCCTCGCTGTCTTTGCTCATTACAGCAGGTCGACCAAAGATTAAGAATAAATTAAACCGACTAAACATTAACAAATGGGAACCGACAAAGAGGGCAAGCAGTCAGGGGAGAGATTGAAACATGTCATTGGGTTCGGAAATAGAACATTGCGTTAATTAAAGCATGGATTTGAACTTGCTTTGATTCGGTATGGAAATGTGGATGGAATTTGTCCTTCCGACTGAGATTCTAAGTCTAAATATATATTATTGCACATTCTAACTAGACATCCTGTAGTTAAAACTGATCATTAAGTTCTCAATTAATCATGCACGTTATTTTGTTTTGTTATGCATGGAATAGCGTTTAAATTCCCCTACAATTGGGAATCTGTAACTTGCTCGTTCCTACTTTTTCTCACGACGATCTTAACAAGTGGGTTCACTGATTCACAAACTTAAATCAACATTTACCCTTTTTTTTTGCACTACGGGAATAAATCAGCCCCCGGCTAACAAAAGAAGTGTGTTTGCCTGGGAAGATCACTGAAGATGTTTGGCTATGATTTAAGCATGTTTGAAATCGTTGGAAATATACAGTCATCAGTAAGTTGCCTTTGGTATCGTACGCGCTCAAAGGTAATAGCTTCAGGCAATGATGCACTCGAACTCACCTGTATCTCTAAACATCTTTCCGCAGATAGTGTCTTACAGTTACATTTTGCATTTAGAAATGTATTTTTTTTAAAAGGAAACATCTGAATATCGCAAGCCTTTTGAGTAGTCTCCTTTTCCAATATAATTCTTCAAATATAAATCGTTTATAAAATCGATTTGTTACAAAATACAAATTATCTGAGCGTAACAAGCTGAATATGAACTGATAGAGATCGGACTCAATGGAAAATACAAATAGCTGGAAGGTTATTAAGCAGTTGTAAGGGTTATCACGCGTCTTATAATTTTGGTATCATTGTTTTACAGAACTGTGGTAACAACTTCCCGCCGCACACGTTACTAAACTAGATAGTAGGTGCTGCTGTAACTAATATATTGCAGTACCTGGTACTTCACTGACAAGTATTACTCTTTATTTAACACTGATATATAATTCATAAATTGAGATGATCAAATAAATTGTATCAGTCCATCACACTTACAGTACAAATGTTATAAAGAATCCCAGAAAATGCTGGAAAATCTCTACAGGTCTGACAGCATCTGTGGGGAGAGAATAGAGCCAACGTTTTGAATCTGAAACTTAAAAAGATATAAAATGGAAGCAGAACAAGGCCCTTCAGCCCTTTGAGTCTGCTCTGTTATTCATTTTGATCGTGGCTGATCATCAAATTCAATATCCTAATCCCACCTTCCCTTATATCCCTCAATTCCTTTGACCCCGACAGCTATATCTATTTTTTTCTTGAAATCACACATCTATTTTTTTGCTAAGGGGTCAGCCAGCCTCCAAACATTGAGTCTATTCTCCCTGTCTCTGTTGTCAGACTTACTGAGATTTTCCAGCATTTCCTGAATTTGTTTCAGATTCCAGTATTCACAGTATTTTACTTTTATCATAGAATCCTAGAAACATCACAGTGCAGAAAGAGGCAACTTGGCCCATTGAGCCTACACCAACATCAATCCCACCCAGGCCCTAACCCCATAACCTCACTAATCTTGCTGACACTAAGGGGCAATTGAGCATGGGTCAAACAACCTAATCTGCATATTTTTGGACTGAGAGGAAACCAGAGCACCCAGAGGAAACCTACGCAGACATAGGGAGGACAAGCAAACACCGCATAAATAGTGTCCCAAGGCCAGAATTGAACCGGGCTCCCTGGTACTGTAAGGCAGCAGTGCTAACCACTATGCTACCATGTTGTCTTTTATCATACATAATTGTTGAGCAGCAAGAGAGTGCAAATATTCCCAGAGGCAATATTCTGTAAAATGCATTGTATATGTTTATACTGATGTGAAGTAATCATAGAATTGCATAGTGCAAGCTGCGTGATGTAATTGGAAGACCAGGCTGTGTACGTCTGATTTGATAAAAAATAACAACTGTCATTCACCTGGTGAAGAGGCAATGCTCCAAAACTCATGCTACCAAATAAATCTGTTGGAATTTAGCTGGTGTTGTGACACTACTAACTGTATCTACCCCAGACCAACGCTGGCAACTCCACAGCTTGGTAAAATATGAGGTAACCTCCCACTGCTTCAGTTTCACACTTGCTACAATGGGACTACATCCAGGTGTAAAGCAATAGGTGTCATTGTATCTTTCGATCACTTTTTTTTTAATGAGAGCTGACAAAATAAGTTACCTCTAACATTGGGATGGTAATCAGCATGTATGTGCAGAGCTCCATTTCCTTGGCCAGGCAACAAGATCTGACTGCCAACAAGGCTTGCACTGTCAGCCCCATGTCACTCTCAACAGGTAACAATGTCTGTAGTTAGACTGAATTCAATCACACTGAAGGCATTTGGCATACACCAAGCATGTTTGTGGAACATGCTCAAGAATTTGTGCTGCAACTTTTTTTTCACAAGTCAGACCTCTTTGATGATGTTACCTTTGATGTTTTGAAACGTTATGCCTTGCTAAAATGTTCGTCTCACTTACATTCCTTGCATTTTATTTGCAATTTTGGAGATAACTCCAAATGGTAAAATATATCTTAGATTATGGATCATGATAGATAAATGTTTAGATTGGCTGTAAATCTAGGATAAGAATATGGCTTGGCTCACCATCAGAGTCTTCTTTCGTTATTGTGACTGCAACTGAAAGCAAGCTTGAAAAATGCACACTAAACAAAAAGTAACATCATTTCTATAATGAGCTCAAAGGTGTGCCTTTATTTAGATTCTAGCAACCTGTTATCAAGTTTAGCACTCCACAATGTGCTAAGCATGTACTGATGTGTTAATAACCTATAATAAATGTACATCATATCATTCACAATCTTAAATCTTCACTTGCACTGCCAAGTTTGCACTAGAATAAAGCAGGTACAGAGACTGTTCTCAGACAAAAAAAAACTTGGCAGTGTAAACTCTCCAGTTCGATGTTGTATATGAATACTCATCTTCTCAGCTGCAAATTCAATCTATTTCATGTGTCCTAAGGCAATACGAAAGATTGGTGTGCTTGTTTGATGCCCCTACATGCAGGCATCCTTGTATTGCAGATCTGTTTAACTTGATTTAGAGGATTTAAAGTACAGGCTAGTGTAATTTCTCAAGAATAATGTCGGGACAAAAGTGGTGCATGATGTTGAGACAGCACCATGTTCAGGTTTGAAACTCCATTCTGCTGAGTTTCTGTTTTCCAATGCCTTGAGAAAATAGAGGGGACATCATCTCTGGATTGCCATGTGCCTCTTCCAGCAGCCTGCTGAAATGCTCACCTATTGTTAAGTTATCCATCTGCTTTCTTGGATATAGTTGACACAATATGCACAAGGGGCTAAGGATGTTCCTCACAGTGAAAAATATTGAAATAAATGTAGATATTTTCTGCACATTAACCTGTTCTAAAAGCTAAAATGCAAAATGCAACCTGACCAATTTTTCATTTAATTCAACCCAAACCATTTCCGTTCGTTCTTTGCTGAATCATAAATCAATCTAATCGTTGCTGAACAGTTTAACTATAAGAAGTCTGACAACGCCATGTTTAAGTCCAACTGATTTATTTGATAGTGAACTCAAGCTTTACCATTCAATGGTAATGGAGAGTTCTGGCCTCAGACAGACCATATAACAGCACAGACAGTTTACAGATTGCTGATTAGAATGTGAATCTTTACAACTAACCTGCTATTCAAATCTTAAAGATACTGACAATGTGAGTGGAAAGAGCATTAAGCACAGGTTAAGGACAAACCCCGAAAGCTTGTGAGTTTACTATCAAATAAATCGATTGGACTTAAAAACCTGGTGTTGTCAGACTTGTGTTTACCCCAATGCCAACATCTCTACATCAGTTTAACTGATATCAGCATTGTATGCACTAGGTGGCAGTCTATTCCTTACCTCAGTAATTCAACATAAGGAGAATTTGGTGTTATAATAACATCTTAAAATCACATCTTGCATTTCTTTTTACACAAAATATTTTTACACAAATATTATCTACTGACTGTTCCCAATATTTAATCTTTTTCACTATTTGAGAATAATTAAAGATTTGTCCTTTGATCATTTTTTAACAATGATAATGACTTAACTTCCTCAACCTTTGTTAGTTCAGCAATTAAAATTCATGCAATCCTTTTGTATCTTCTTATTTTGAAAAGGTACAATGGATAGTTTGTGTGGTCTGTCATATATAATTATAAAATGTCAACATTAACTTCCTGAAATTACTGCCCTCTTCTACCCCCCCCCCAATATTTTTCTGGTTCTGCATAAGAAACACTCTGTTGTGACAACACTTTTTATGTTTGCATCAATACTACACTCAGAACTTTACCACTATCCATCACATTAAATCAAGTATTCTTCATTAAAAATATGTATTTCCTCTTCTTAGATAGCAATATGTGCAACTTCACATTTTCCATTGATACATTCTATTTGCAGTTCATACAACAATGCCAACAATACAAAGATCGGTGGTGTCGTGGATGGTCTGGAGTGATGCCAAAAGTTGCAGTGGGACATAGACAGGATGCAAGACTGGGCGGAGAAGTGGCAGATGGACTTCAACGCAGATAAATGTGTAGTGGTTCATTTTGGCAGGAATAATGGGATGAAGGAGTACAATATAAGAGGTAGGAGTCTTAGCTGTGTTGTAGAGCAGAAGGATCTCGGGGTCCGGGTCCATAGGACTCTTAAATCGGCCTCGCAGGTGGAGGAAGTGGTCAAGAAGGCGTACGGTGTACTGGCCTTCATGAATCGAGGAATAGAGTTTAGGAGTCAGGAGGTAATGATGCAGCTCTATAAGACTCTTGTCAGACCGCAGTTGGAGTATTGTGCGCAGTTCTGATCGCCTCATTATAGGAAGGATGTAGAGGCTATTGAGAGAGTTCAGAGGAGATTTACAAGGATGCTGCCTGGATTGGGAGGCAGGCCTTATGAAGATAGGTTGAGGTAGCTGGGACTCTTCTCACTGGAGAGACGTAGGTTGAGAGGCGACCTGATAGAGGTTTATAAAATGTTGAGAGGAATAGATAGGGTGGACTCTCAGAGACTATTTCCCGAGCTGAAATGGTCACTACGAGAGGACACAGATTTAAGGTGCAGGGAAGCAAGTACAAAGGAGATGTCAGGGGTAGGTTTTTCACTCAGAGGGTGGTGAGTGAATGGAACCGACTGCCGTCGGAGGTTGTTGAGGCAAACTCACTGGGGTCTTTTAAGAGACTTCTGGATGAGAATATGGAAAAGAATAGGATAGGGGGTTGTAGATAGGTCTGTGGATTGGTAGATGTGATCGTTGCAACTCGTGGGCCGAAGGGCCTGTTTGTGCTGTATTCTTCTATGTTCATCTTTTATATGCTAAATTACTGTGCATGTTTGTAGAATGTGCCATCTTTCATCTGTATCCTCCCCGTTTTTCAAATGCTTACTTGCATATTTACTTCTCATAATGTCCACGAGTGTCCACTAATATTGGGGATTGCTTTAACTTTGTAACTGTATCCAAGTCCAGTTTTTGGGCTCATTCAAAACTATAAATCCATTATTCAATTAATCTCAATTTTCATTCTACATTAAACATTGAAAGAAAATTTATTTAGAGATTGCGTAGCCTTTAGGAGCCATACAGTATAAGGATTGTAAAAAGAAACTTATATAAGGTTGTTTTTGGAAGGATTCTCTATTTGAAATGGAGATTTTTTAAAATATGTACATTTTTAAAATGACTACCATGAAAATTTCAAATATGGAATGAGAATTTTGTAGCTCAATACGTCTATTCCTGCAGCAAAGACTGTATAAAACCCAAAAACAATTCAACTGAATTACTATCTACAGTTGTATTACTATTAACATGTACCTTAAACTTGAGGGTGGTAGTGCCAGCAATGAAAAGAGCATAAGTTCATGGTAGATGAGATGAGTGTACTGATGGATATAGCCAATCACAAGTCTCATGTTCTTGGGACGGAGGTTCTGTTTTGATCATGTGGCATCACCAATTCTCCTTCTTTCTTTTGATCCTGGCATGACATTGTGTCTCAAAGACCTTCACTTTTCCTGTCTTATCAAAAGTACCATTTGCAGCAGCCAGTGGCCAAGAGTTGACAACCACGATGCATTGGATCAGGGGAATCTTTAGTGTGTACTTATGGTGCTTTTAATGTCCATCCTGTTCTCTTCAATCATCCTCATTTCTCAATAAAATGTTTACATAAACAATTGTACATTATTCATCCTAAGGACATGGTTACTTAAGGGCTTTTTCCCGTCCTACTTCAATTTCTTGGCTGCTGGGCGCTGGATGGATCAGCTCTTGATCCTGGAGGTGGGGTGCCACAATCAAAAAGCACCTCCACATCCCCTCAACTATCGTGAAACTGCAGCCTTTCCCCCACTGTGGCCTACCACCTGACACTGATTTACCCACCCTTCTCCCCCACACCTTCTGACACACTTAGATATCCCCTATCTTTTTGTGCCCAGCAGCTCTGATATTTCGCTGGAGTGCAGTCCATAGACTTAGGATGGGATTTTCCTGTCCTTCCCACCACGGGAATTGTAGCAGGAGGGATGTGGACCATGCAAAGTTCTATTGATCTCGGGCAGGATTTTTCAGCTTTTGGATGAGCGCAGCCGTGTAAATCCCACTCTGAACACAGCACTGCAGTACCTCTCCCAGCCACTGTGCCTGGTAGAGTTGGAAAGCTATTGACCAGTCTCATTGGCTAACACTTCTCCAAGGTACAACCTCTATCCTAGGTGGATGGAAATTCTGTTGGCTGCCAATCAATACTCAATTGAGTGTAACATGCAGGGGGCCTGTCAGAGTCAACAAGGATGTAATCCTTACTAACTCTCAGTATTGTGGTCACTGTGCGCTTGCCATCCTAGAAACTCAGGCCACTGTCCACCTCTCCATTCAAATGCACTGAACTGGGAAAAAGTATCTAAAAATTATGCAGAAAATATTATGAAAATAAACAACCAAGGGCAATTATAACTGATGTTAGGTGTTGTTTGTTGGCTAGCTACAACATTTTTTGGGCCAATACTTTATTTGGTTCAGGAACAATTCCATGATGTGATGGATGGGAGAGTTTCTATTTATACTACATTGTCTGAATTGTTTTGAATAGAGAGAAGCAAAGCAGTGTTCTCCCACACACTGTTGTGGAGTTATGTTGGATGATGCAGCTAGGAACTGGATTCAGGCAGGAGCTGGACTTTGAATCAAGAAAACTATTCAATCCATCATGGCTACAAGTTTTAGCTAAAGCCTCCAAACAAATTAAATAAGAACTTTCATATGTTGCCAGCCACAGGTCTGCTATTTGCCTGAGAAAGAGTAAAACAATGTATTACTGTTGTTGTATCAATGTCATAACGAAATATAGTCCACAAAGACTGTGAAATTTCTCCCCAGTTCACAAAGACAATGGATCAAACATCCAGCATACAATTGTTCCATCATAATAAGGAAACCATTTTGTTAGATTACCTCCCTACTTGTACTATAAGTGTGAATTATTCTCACACTAATATCATGATATAATTCATGCAAGCATGGATTTGAATGAGATTATAGTATATAGTTATATTTTTGACCTTTGTAATTGCAGACCTATAGGCAATTAAATAGATAGTAATCTGTTTCAGGAGGTCAATTATGGCTCCAATGAAGTATAACAAAATAATAACGGTAGCACAACGATGGTGGATTCTTCCATATGTCTTTAACTTTCTCCATGCCGTTTGTCAACTGAGTTAGTGAAATCTGCTTATAATGATGGCTGTTAAATGCACAAATTGATTCATTAAAAATCATCTTCAGTTGTAGAAGGCCTTCAGAATGTATTTTACAATAACCAATGAAACAAACATCTAAAAGGGTTGCAGTAACTTAGGCAATTAAATTTGAGGGATGGTAAATGTTACCATCTGCCACTAATAAGCACTTTTAGAATGATAATCTATAAATAATCAGTCAGGGTGCAGAAAACTGGTGACAATCAGAATTAGTTAAGAACAACTAAATCAGTGGGATCAATGCATTGGTCAATGGCTGTCAACTTTTTGATTCATCATTATGCATTGTACAGTATATTTTAATCAGTTGACCAACAAATGTGAGCATAAATTTGTTTCTGGAGGATTGGGGGACTCAACCATCTAATTTATGGCAGTTGTAACCAATACCGCCAGTGCAGTTAATTTCAGGTTATAGCGTACAGTTTTAATGTGGAATTGATCCGACATATCTATTACTTTGTTTGTTAGAGGAAAGGAAGAAGTTTATCCAGTATCTTTGCATCCGTGTTCTTTAATTCTTGTTCTCACCAGTCCAAGTTAAATTACCTGCTGACCCAATGCCTCTGGACAGCTTAGAATTCAAAAACAACAAATTTATATTCTACGTTTAACATAGATCAGGTCCTTTCTCCATATTTTGCGCTGAAACCAAATTGAATTTGATGAATCTTTTATAAACTAGACTCTTAAATTGAGGAATCACTTTTATTCCTCCAATAATTGCTATAGCATAGTGTAAATATGAAGCATCCACGAGTTTTTCATTGTGTTGGGAGAAGGGGAGTCTCTTTGAAGTTGAGCTGGATCTAGACAGCATGCATGTCTCAGTACCCCAACTTTTATTTGTTAATCATACATTCCCTGTTCACTTCAGATTTAATCTGAATTTAAATAATAGTAGGAGGTACGATGCCACAGTGGTTAGCTGAACTATCCAGAGGCATTGGACAGACAATTTAACTGGGAGTGGTGAGCACAAGAGTTAAAGAATGTGAATGTAAAGATACCGGATAAATTGCTGCCTTAAGCTCCAGGTTCAATTCCGGCCTTGGGTGACTGTGTGGAGTTTGCATGTTTTCCCTCTGTCTGTGTTGGTTTCTCTGGGTGCTCCAATTTCCTTCCACAGTCCAAAGATGACCATGATAAATTGCCCTTTAGTGACCCAAGATGTGTAGGTTAAACAAATTAGCGTGGTAAATGTGTGAGGTTAAAGGGATAGAGTGGAGAAGAGGGCCTGTAAGTCAAGTTTAGTTATTAGTCACAAGTAGGCTTACATTCACACTGCTATGAAGTTACTGTGTAAATATCCTAGCTGTCACACACCAGCGTCCATTCAGGTACATTAAGGGAGAATTTAGCATGGCTAATTCACCTAAGCTGACGCTCTATCAGAAAGTTGGTGCAGACTTGATGGGCTAAATGGCCTCTTTTTGTACTCTAGGGATTTTATGAATCTCCCGTAACTCAATGCTCTTTCAACTAATAGGTAGCTAAACCATTCAAACTGTTGCTTCGTCTTTGAGTTCAACAGGGTTGTACCATATATATTTAGACTATTTTGATTATTTAGCTAGTCAAACCATAGCAACTTGCATGTTGATTCCTGGGTCTTTATGATGGTGTTTTAAATGAACATAATAGGGAAAAAGGAATACAAGGAAAGAGGAATGGGTAAAGTATACAAGTTTGACACTTTTGAAAGTTGAATATAATGCAGTGGTGATGGATGGTATTATACTGTAGCTAAAGTCAACAAAAACCTACTAGACTAAACGTGTTGATTGTGCTGCGTTTTGTTGAGTTAGATTTCTACTCTTTCCAAGATGAACTATTCTGAAGTGAGAGATGTTGTTCCCTGTGATTAATGTTGTGGTGATCTGGTAGCAATCATTACTGAATCTTGTTTCACTTTCAAGAACAGTTCACAAGAAAGTACATTTTAAATTGGGACATCAATGAAACGTGAAAATAAGTTACCAATGTTTAACTATTTCCATATTTGTTACGGTGCTCTGTAGTGCTTAATGCTGCTAAAATTTCCTCTAGATTTGAGGTAAGGATGACCCCACCATCACCTACCGACCCTCCACCCCCCCCCCCGCCCCCCCCAACGCTGCTTCCAATACAACCATTCTCCCCCAAGTAAACAAACCATTTTAATTCTGTTCATACTTAGTGTCTGTGCAAGATCTCCGAGAACAGTGCTTGGGATAAATTCTAGTTGTCCCAGAGCAAGCTCACCTGCAGTGCAGGTACCAACATGTGAAAATGCAGATGTGAGAGATCATCCATATTTATATAACTATAAGGTTCCTACAGCACAGTAGGAGGTTATTCGGCCCATTGAACCCATACTTACAATAATCCCACCCAGGCCCTATTCCCGTAACCCTACGTACTTCCCCGGCAACTTCTCCTGATACTGAGGAGCAATTTGGCATAGCCAATCAACCAAACCTGCACATCTTTGGAGTATGGGAGAAACTGGAGCCTATGCGGAAAACCAGTGCAGGCACAGGGAGAACATGCAAACTCCACACAGACCCAAGGCTGGAATCGAACCCAAGTATCTGGTACTGTGAGGCAGCAGTGCAAACTACTGTGCCACCAAGCTGCCCTAAATAGGCATACAATTTTGAAACTCAGAATACTTGTACCAGTTGCTTCCTAGTGGATTATTTCAACATGCTCAGGGGCTCATTATTCCAAACAGTAAGTCCATTGAAAGTTTCACAGTAGTGTTTTGTTGAGAGCTTGTGATAATTTAATAGATCTGCATTGTAACTAAAATCATGTAAGAACATCAGGTAAAAAGCTGATGAGCACTGTCCAAAAATAACAATTTTGTAATATGTCATGACAATTTACAGGATTGGGATCAGGTTTATAGCAACATTGAAATAATAAATCATGGGGATCAAAAGATTCCAAGAACAATAGGTGCATTCTATAAAACTTTAAGTTTTTCTATGTGTTTTTTTTATTTGCTTTAGTTTTATTTATTTAGCTCCTTGAAACATGTCCATATTCACAGAGAATCGAAATCCCCTATTACATATAAGCACATATTATATTTAAAGAAATCAGCAAACTCTAATAGATAGTTACTTTTGTCTCAAACAACGATTCATTCAGTTACATGTGGTAAAATGTGAAACCGTCATTATTGTCCTTTACACCTTTATGAAAGCATCATGACAATCAGACAGCTGCTTTCTTTTGCAGATACATTGTGGCATGTTATTTCTGCTTTTGTAATTACTGCAGTGTCTTATTTCACAGATCTGGATGTTGATTTCTTTAAACAAAGCAGACAAATTGTGAAAGGGAAATGTTAAGTGGAGGAAGCACTCTCTGGCACTACAAATAGACTTTCCCATAGGTGATATCTTTTTTTGAGGACGTGGAATGGACATTACCAATGTGAAAATTGAGCAAAAATTTACATGTTGGAGTAGAGTTTCCACTTTAAGCTTGAAATTGCACGGGTTAGATTACAATTCACATTTCTGTTAACATTCATTTGCAGATAGCAAAAACATAACATTTTTTCACTGAAGTCAGGCAGTGTAACAGAATGCAATCATTTCATTTTTCACTTTTATTATGACAAACCTGCCATCCTCTTTCACCTTAATCTGTCTGCAGACTTTACTATGGTTGACTGCACCATCCTTCTATTTGCCATCGATGTTATTGACTTTGATGGAGAGACAAAGAGCGAATATTCCAGCTGCGCTCACCCCAAATCTGTAAAATCCCATCTAAGGTCAAGGAACTTTGCATGGCCTGTTCTCCACCTGCTACAATTCCTGTGATGGGCAGGATGGGAAAATTACCCGAGAGTACTGTACCCAAGCATGTAAATGATGCAAAGTTAGATGGGAATGCAAGCTGTGAGAGGGACACAGAGTTGCAAAGAGATTCGGCAGGTTAAGCCGGTGAGTACCAAGATGACAGGTAACGAAAATGTAGAGAATTGTGAGGTCATTCATCTTGCTTGTAAGAATTGAAAAGCAGAATATTTTTAAAAGATGTGAAACTTTTAAATCTTGAGAAATTTGTGTGTAGACAAAGAAGACAAGAGGTTAACATGCAGGTACACAAGAAATTAGGAAGACCAATTACAAGTTGGTCTTCATTGGAAGGAGATTTGAGTATAAGAATAAGGAAAGTTTCCTACATTTGTATAGGGCTTTGGTGAGATCAAACTTGAAGCATTGTATAGGGTTTTGGTCTCCACATCTAAGAAAGGATATACCTGCCTTTGAGGCAGTATAGTGAAAGTTCACTAGGTCCCTTCAGGAGTTTAGAAAAAAGCAACATAAAGATCCCGATGGCAGCTAACAGGGTAGGTACTGAGAATCCTTCTCTCCTGGCAAAGTACTCCAGAATACAAGGACGTAGGGCAGGATTTTTCCTGGTCATTCCAATACCAAAAAATCCTGCCTGAGGTTAACAGACTTTGTGTGGTGTATCCCCACCGGCTACGATTACTGTGGTGGGTGGGATGGGAAAATTCCGTCCATAGTTTCAGGATAAGTGTTGACCATTTAGGAATGTAGTTGACTCTTAACTGCCCCCTGAAATAGCTAGGCAATACACTGATAAAGGGCAATTAAGGATGGGCAACAAATGCCGGCCTTGTGCGTGAGATCACATCCCATGAAACAATAAAGAAGAAAAAGGGACAGAATGAAAAGAAATTTCTACAGGCAGAAGGAGCTGACAATCTTTGGAATTCTCTACCCTAAAGGGTTGCAAATGGTCTATTGTTGGATATAATCAAGGTTAAGGTAAATAGATTCTTTGTCTCATGTATGAAGATGGGAAGAGAATGGGAAATTGGAGAAAGGCAGAAAGATCAGTCTCACTATTGAATTGCTAATTAGATTTGAGGAGTCACATGGTCTGATACAGCTTCTATTTCATACTTTATTGAAGAGAAATGAGAAATTTTTCCAAAAAATATTTAATTTTGGTTTCAGTATGAAAATATTTTCAAAACATCTTCAAATTTTAAATACTAACAAATAAAAAGGATGATTCAAAACAAAACCTCAGTTTTTAGGGGTGACAGTGGTCCAGTGGTTCGCACTGTTGCCCCACAGCTCCAAGGACCTGGGATCAATTCCAGGGTCACTGTTTTCATGTTCACCCCGTGTCTGTGTGGGTTTTCTCTGGGTGCTTCGGTTTCCTCCCACAGTCCAAAGATGTGCAAGTTAGATTGGCCATGGCAAGTGCCCTAAGATGTCTGTTAGGGGGATAAATGGGATAAATGGACTTTAGTAAGGCGTTTGATAAGGTGGCCCATGGAAGACTTCTACAGAAAATGCAGATGTGTGGAATAGAGGGTGATTTAGCTAATTGGATTAGGAATTGGCTGGCAGATAGAAGACAGAGGGTGGTGGTTGATGGGAGATATTCATCGTGGAGTTCGGTGACAAGTGGTGTGCCTCAGGGGTCTGTTTTGGGGCCCCTGCTGTTTGTAATTTTTATAAATGATCTGGATGAGGGTATTGAGGGATGGATCAGTAAATTTGCAGATGATACTAAAGTTGGTGGTGTGGTAGATAGTGAAGAGGGGTGTTTTAGTTTACAGAGTGACTTGGACAAGTTGCAGAGCTGGGCCGAGAGGTGGCAAATGGAGTTTAATGTGGAAAAGTGTGAGGTAATGCACTTTGGCAGGAACAATAAATGTGTAGAGTATAGGGCTAATGGTAGGGCTCTTAATAGTGTTGAGAAACAGAAGGATCTTGGTGTATGTGTCAATAGATCCCTGAAAGTAGGCAGTCAAGTGGATAAAGTTGTTAAGAAGGCATATGGAGTCTTAGCTTTTATTGGTAGGGGGATTGAATTTAGGAGCCGCAGCATCATGTTGCAACTGTACAAAACTCTAGTGCGGCCGCACTTGGAGTATTGTGTGCAGTTCTGGTCCCCACATTATAAGAAAGATGTGGAGGCATTGGAGAGGGTACAGAGGAGGTTTACCAGGATGTTGCCTGGTATGGAGGGCAGGTCCTATGAAGAGAGGTTGAAGGATTTGAGGTTGTTTTCGTTAGAAAGGAGGCGGCTAAGAGGGGATCTTATTGAAGCATATAAGATGATTAGAGGTTTAGATAGGGTGGACAGTGATAGCCTTTTTCCTAGGATGGAGAAAGCTAGCACGAGGGGACACAGCTTTAAATTAAGGGGTATGAGTTATAGGACGGATATCAGAGGTAGGTTCTTTACTCAAAGAGTGATTAGGGAGTGGAATGCCCTGCCTGCAGCTGTTGTAGATGCGCCAAGTTTGGTGGCGTTTAAGAGGTTAATTGATAAGTATATGGAAGAGAAGGGAATGGTTTAGTTTGGAGGGGCATTGCTTTTTATTTTGGTCGGCACAACATCGAAGGCCGACGGGCCTGTTCTGTGCTGTTATGTTCTATGTTCTATGTTCTATGTTCTATGTTCTATAAATATGTGGGGTTACAGAGATAGGATGCTCTGTCAGAGAGTAGGTGCAGTCTCGATGGGGCAAACAGCTTCTTTCTGAATTGTAATGATTCTATAATTCTACGAAGTCTGCAAACTAAAGTCAGTGTTGAATTGTGTAAGTTCCTCATTCATCCACCTCCGCCAGCATGGATTCAGAGTATCTCATATCATTACAATGAAACAATATACAGTAGGTGGATAACTGGATGTAAGGTATAGTTGTTGGAGTTTACTGATAAAGTCACATGGTGGTTGGCAATTGGACGGCACATTGGCACAATGGTTAGCACTGCTGCCTCACAGCCCCAGGGACCTGAAGCCAGAATTAAACCCAGGTCTCTGACCATATGGAATTTGCACCTTCTCTCCATGGCTGCGTGAGTTTCCTGGGAAGAAATTCTGATTTCCTCCCAGAATGTGGAGATGTTGGACTGGATGTTCATGGACGTTGGAACTGGGTGTTCCTCCCAGATTCCAAGGATGTGTAGATTAGGTGAATTGGTCATGTTAGATTGCCCCTTAGTGTCATGGGGGTTACTATTAGGAAAATACGCAGGACCATGGAGATAGGGCGTGGATGGAATTGTCAGTGCAGACTTGATGGGCTGAGCAGCCTCCTTCTGCACTGTAGGAATTCTCTGATTCTGTGTGTAGACCTGCTGCAGTCTGAAAAGACTACACCCACCCAAAATAGCTCGAGAGTAATTTTTGAGGCATTCCTTATCTCCTCAGGATCATTGGAGAGTGGAGTCTTGCTGACTCCAGACTTTTGATGGCATGTCACATAAATGCTCTGTAGTAATGTTCCAATCGGTCACTTGTCAGATGCATCAGCCAACCTTTATTATGATGGAAGCACAAATGAACAATTTTTTGTTCAAACTCTGGTCACCGCAATATAAAACATTCCTTCTGTGGGGAAAAAAAAAAGTTGTATTGAAACAGTCAAACGCAAAACAAAAACCTACTATTCACTTGTATATTGACTTTTTAAAATTCTGGATCATTTTTAAGGTGTATCAGGAGCAGGCCTTGACATGCTTGAGATTTCTCTTGGCAACACTTACTGATGTATCACCTAATTCAATCTTCTGCAATAAAATCTTGCTAAGCTGTTCACGATCAGAAGTTTTAAAAGTGCAATTTACTGAGAAAAGATTTTCTTTCAAAGCTGAAGTAAGGTTTTCTACAAGGTGCTGATCTACAACAGTCCTTCTGACAATCCATAAGGATTTCACACATGAATAGAAAACAGTGAGAATGGTTCAAAAATAGAAACAATGAATTGTGTACCCTGGAGGAAGATTGAAATTCCATTGTGATATTATCAGTAAAACATTTTGATGCCTTTGCGTAAAATTGCTCTGCTATTTTAGCAATGGCTATTTGAATATTTTAAGGAATGGATTAAAATATCAGTCAGAATGCAGTAACGAATTGATCCAAGTCACATAGAGCATAAGTGTTCAATCCAAAGGAGTTTAGTCAATTCCAATTTTTGTTATTAATAAAATATTAATATCTGTTACTATATAATTGTAGATTACACATAATCTTTCTCTTGGGTAGATCAGGCTTGGGAGTATAGTTTCTGTCTGTATCTACCGCAGTCTAGCAGCAACAGATGTCATACAACAATCTTACTAAAACTATACATTGCATGATTGATTCAAAGCAAAAATAGTGCACGTCTTACTGATACTGAAAGATAAAGGCATTGCAGATATAATGATAGCCACGCTATTTTTCTAACACTCTGCAGAAAATGTTTAAGAGGCAAGAGACTTTGATATTCTCTGGAACCTTGAGTTCTCAGTTTATACCATCTGAAATTGTTTACCCCTGCAAATCTCACAGTAGGTTTGCACGACTTGTTTAAGATGAAAGCTCTTTATTTATTTATTCCCCATGGTCTGGGTTTGGCTGATTGACGCCAGCCGCAATATCCAAAGTCGCCACTAAAGCACATCATAAACATCCTCCTTTGACTCTGGTCTAAATATCAGTCCTCCACAGCAACACAGAGAAACAAACTCATCCCAAGCAACATTGTTTGCTCAGAGTTTTTAATTAATGGCTTACACTGAAGAGGAAGTTGAAATAATATTAAAATAAATAATAAAACCTGTAAAGTTTTCCACTGTCACTTGCTTCTTTCAGTTTTTATTGTATTTTTTCTGCCTGGTCTGTCTAGATTTGTTGTTCCACAGGAGGAAGGTCAAAGCAACATCTTTCACGTGCTTTGGATTAGCCTTTTAGCAATATTGTAAATAGGATCCTCACCATTTTTCATCTTGCAAGCTTGATACAGAACCAGAGTGCAACAAAGCTATCATGGTCAAATCATTGTCCATGAGTATCATGCAAATTCACAAACGAACCGAAGGCCGTAGGTAACATTTAGACCTAAAAGGGTCTGGCCTACCTCAACTTAACAAGGTAAGGCAACATATTTCAAAAATTTGAACAATAGGCTCAGCAAATGCTTCATGTATGCAATGGCTATATTTGTGTATTTTTTCCATGAACAGGTTGCTGCTGTCAGTCTAAAAAAGATATTCTACCTACCACACTTTTAGACACATTGGCCAGAACTCACTGGCCATTCACACCCTACCACTGACAGTGAGGATGGAGAATTTAGCATTCAGCCAAATCTCTGTCCCCTGCGGCAGAACATGAGAATCCTGGCTGCGAATGAAGTTGGAGAATCCAGCCCATTGTGTATGAATTTCAGTGCCAGTGTGATGCTAAGTACATAGACTGTTCATCGCAACAACTAACTGATGGAATCAAACAATGTTCTTTTGGTTTTCTGTAATAGGCAGAGCAAATAATCTGGCTTGCAAAACCCAAAATTAAAATATCTTGTTTTAGACAAGGGAGAAAAGATGAACCAAAATTTCTAATTCTTTTCCATTCTGTCCATAATCAGTGTGTATTTTGGAAATGAAGATGTTTGTGTTTCTAAGCTCCTGTTAGTACATAGTCAATTTAAAAATAACACCAGCAGCAGACTTTTGCAGATTAAATAAAGGGGATTATTTATTCACAAATTCACTCCAAAATATTTATCTCACTTCAGTTACACACAACATACTCAAGAAAAATACAACTAAAGAAAATGGTATATTTCCACAAGTATAAACCAAAATAATAGTTGATAGTTCACGTGTCTTAGTGAGTCCAGTGAAAACGATTCTTCATTCATTATGTTCAGTTCAGAAATTCCTGAAATATTGATAGTCGGTGTTGAAGTTGCAAAGATCACCTGACCCCCTTGATAATCATAGAATAGAATCCCTACAGTGCAGAAAGACGCTATTTAGCCCATGGAGCCTGCACCAACAATTCCACCCAAGTCTAATTCCCGTAACCCCAGGTATTTACCCTGGTAATCCCCAGACACGAAGGGGCAATTTAGCATAGCAAATTCACCTAACCTGCAAATGTTTGGACCGTGGGAGGAAACAGGAGTACTCGGAAGAAACCCACACAGGATGTGGAGAATGCAAACTCCACACAGAGACAAGAGGCTGGAATTGAGAGAGAGAGAGAGAGAAAGTGCCAGCCACAATGCCACCCATCACTTAACAGTTTACTATTGTCCATTTTTAAAATTAGTAAAGGCAGTTGCAGAGGCTGCCATGTGAGCACAGTCCATGTTTAATTTTATGAATCTGACATGGCTTTTACTGAGTGTGGCAGTAAACTGTTGGATATGATTCCACGATTGGGAAGCTCATGCTGAACAATCCACAATGCACTAATAGATGTATTAAAAAACTAATTTATGATAATCAGTGGGCCTAATAATGTCGCTCATTTACACTTTTATTTATTCATGGGGTATGGATGGTGCTGACTAATCCAGCATTTGCTCCCATTCCTAATTGCTTTTCGGAAGGTGATATGAGCTGCCTTTTTGAACTAGTGTAGATCATTTAGTCTTGGTGCACCCCAGCGTTGTTAGGCAGGGGTTTCACAATTTTGACCCAGTGAGGGTGAAGGAATTGTAATATATTTCCAAGTTAGGATGTTGAATGACTTGGAGGAAAACTTCTAGGTGGTGGTGTTTCTATGTTTGCTGCACTTGTCCTTCCAGATAGTAGTGGTCATGGGTTTTGAATGTACTGTCTAAAGAACCTTAGTGAATTCTTGCAATCCATGAGCTGCTGACATTACGCATCGGTGATGGAAAGAATGAATGTTTGTGGATGGGATGCCATTCAAGCAGGCTGACGTGTCCTGGATGGCATCAACTTTCTTGAGTGTTGTTAGAGCTGCACTTATCTAGTCAAGGGGAAAGTGTTCCATCACAATCTTAACTTATGTTTTGTAGATGGTGGACAGGACTTTGGGGAGTCAGCAGGTGAGTTTGTTGCTGTAGGATTCCCAGCCTCTAACTTGTTCTTGTAACCACAGTATTTCTATTCGATACAGTTCAGTTTTCTGTCAATGGTAATTCTTAGGGGAATGTTATTGGGGAATTCAGTGATGATAATGCCTGTGAATCTCAAGGGGCAACGGTTAGATTCACACATTGTTGGACATGGTCATTGCCTGGTACTTGTGTGGCATGAATGATACTTGCCACTTGTTAGCTCAAGTCTGGACTTTGTCTCGGTCTTGCTGCATTTGGACTTCTTCAGTAACTAGAAGCGATATACATACATATATTTCTGCATAAGTAAATAGAAGGAATATGTTCAAGCTTTGAATGTTTTATGAATTACATGGGCATTTCAGGAGCCTAGAATTCCCAACCAATCAGCACACTTTTCTCTGGTAGTATAAATTATTGAGATTGCTTCAAATTTGCATCTGTTCTGATGAGTGTAAGACAAAGATCTTTGGTAACATGTCTCACTTTTCAGCAATATTGAACATTCACATTACATTTCTCGCTCGAACATCTATCATCATTTCTCAAAGAACTAAGCTTCTCCTGTCTGTTGCTGTCCAGGACATTGGTTACTGGATTCCACCAGACCATGTGAAATCTGTAGTTCTCATTAAAAATCATTTACTCAATCATTTCTGTCTCACATAACCATCAACAAACATTTATATTAAAAAATGTCAATTCCCAATACTTGAGTGAAAAAGCAAAGCACCAAATAAAAGTTTGAAATAAATTAGTTTATTCATCATTTTAATAATACTGTGCTCACTGATTATACAGTTTTTGATTTGCTTCTTGTACTTATTGAAGTTTTACTATGCTTGATTTATTCAAATTTGGCTATTAGACATTTGGTCAGCAGTGTAATATTTATGTGGTTATTTAGCTAAGTTTTTTATTTTTCTGTGTGGACATTCTAAACATTGGAGGCATTACATCTTTTGGACATTTGACATGATGTATCTGTGCTAGGTGCATGATATTTGACATAGGAACTTAAACGATGACCTACTTAACCAGCAAAGCAGCTAACCTTAAAGAAAGCTGCTTGTAAAGGGCTAGTGCACCCTGTAGCATGGCTTTCTAATGTTAATTTGGTGCAAGCTATGGAGAAATTCTGTCACCCAGCGACAGTGATGCTATCAGACAGGGTTAGCAGCCATTCACATTTAAGAGTAAAACAGCCACATGTCATTAATAAGCATGGGCCGAAATCTTATGATAGTTCACACCAGCAGGATTTTCTGGTTCTACGACAATGAGCATGAATTTGGCTGGGTACCAAATTCTCCATCCTTGCTACAATGTAATTAGGGCATGAATAAAATCATGCCCAATGGTGTATCGTTTACTTTATTTTTGTAAAAAAATATGTAAAATAAAGATTGGGATGTACAGATGGACCTAGAAGCTGAAATATCAGAAACAAACACTAAGAAAAAGTTATTTTCAAAATTGTGGAAATCAAATGGAAAAATTTAGAACTCCATGAAAATAAAGTTAAGTTTTTCAGGACCAGAGAAGTGGTTCAGTAGTAATTATAACTTAGTACCTCAATGAAAACCTCAGTCAACTAGACATAACTTTTTCAAGGATTTTTTATAGTCAGAATAGTAGTGTAAATTGTGGGTGTTTATATTGATTTGGAGATTTACAATTGATTTCTATCTGCAAAAACTTAAACTATGCATCCTGCAGAGGAGTGGAGAATCAGTGCAAGAAATTTCCTTATTTAATAGTACATGTATGGTAGCCAGAAGATGCTATTCATTTCATAGCGTAGTGATAGTAAGTGCTGACAGTAACTCACAACTGATTCTTCTGCTGTGTGAAATGTGATTTTGGAAACAGGCAATATAATGCTTGTCAGTTTCAGGTGCAGTTAGAAAGTGTACAACAATTTTGGATTGTTTTGCATATGTAACCAAGTCATTTTTATGGACATTTAATTTTGTGCCAGAAAATTTTCTTTACCATTACTTGTGAAAAGGCAAAACTGGATTATAGAAGAATAGTAACATTGTTAAAAAAAAACTTTAAGACTCAAGGCATGCTCTTACTGCCTGTCCAAGCCATGCTGTCGTTGCAGTGAAAACGGAGAATTTGGCCACAGGCAAAATCTTCACTCGTTGCTGTGGAATCCCGTTGCATGAATGGTCAGAAAATTCCAGCTTGGAACTAAGTAAGAATGAGGCAGATTGATATCAAATATACTGGTTGCCAATAATGAGTAACCACTTCACTGGTGTTACTTAAAGAGCTACATATATCTGTCCTCTAGATTTTATGTTCCTGCAGTGTATCTTTTATCATTTTTTTGGTTATGTTCTTGATTATCCACCAGAATTTAAAAGAGCTTGAATCCAAGAGTTTTTTTAGATATCAAAGACATTGAAATGACACAATGTGGTGCAATTGTATAAGTGTCCAATCTTACAAGCTCCCACAGAGACATAAACTTTTTAAGAGATTTGAACTTCCACATGATAGCTGAAAGAATGACATGACAAAATTTCATGTTTTAACCTTTTGTACTGTAACAAATAACTAAAAGGACTACTGATTAAGTACTATTTCCTTTTTGTAGGCAACTTGTACCTTACATGACAGAAGAATTTATATATACTTATTACATAGTACATTCTCCACAGAATTACAGTTCTTTTTACAAACAGTTCGTAGGATTGTTCTTATCTTCCAATAGGTTCCTGTATCTCCATTTCACTGAGTAGTAACTTCCAGCAATCATCTCCAGCCACTTTCTACAATTTTTGGTATGTATATTAAATCCACCACCAGCTTTACAGACTATTCCAATGATTCTCCCTCTGTCCATGCCTGGAAAAATCCCCTGAAATTCTTAGATGGCTGCTTGGGTCATTGTCTGTGTGGAATTTGCACATTCTCCCCGTGTCTGTGTGGGGTTTCCTCCAGGTGTTCTGTTTCTCCGGGTGCTCCCACAGTCTAAGGATGTGCAGGTTAGGTGCATTGGCCATGCTAAATTTCCCCTTAGAGTCAGGGGGCTTAACAGGGTAAATAAATAGGGTTACGGGATAGGGCCTGGGTCGGATTATTGTCATTGCAGACTCAATGGGCTAAATGGTTCCTCCTGTACCATAGGGATTCTATGAACTAGAAATTCAGCAGAACTTTCTTGCCTCTGTGCTCAATGCCTCTCTTAATAAAGCCCAGGTTGCTGTCTGTTTTACTCGAGACCATCTCTCTCCTGCATCCAGCTATGGTACAAAGCTAAGTAGTCTCTTTGTCTGCTGACCACGCTGAACCTCTGATGCCTGTCTGTGATATCCATTGGTTTGTAGGGAACTTCCTCTGCCCTCTTCCATATAGCAGCTGGAACATATTACTCATGAATCCAGGTAGAAATGTTTGTTAGCAATCTTTGTTCCTAACTTTTTTTTCATATTGGAAGTAAATGGACAGTGGCACAACTGTTTACAAACTAATACCACTTTTCAGAGAGTCTACTCATAGTAAACTTGGAAACTACTACCAATATCTCCAAGCATGTTCCTTGCACCTTCTTCTCAGTAAAACAGTCTAAATCTTCCTTCAGTCACTGACACTCAAACTACACAGGTTTACTGTCAGGCAGACTGCTGAGCATGTGACCCCTTCATTTACCCTAAATTTAAAGAAACAATCCCAAAGCATAACATTATGATTGTATCACTAATAGGGCAAATTGTTACTGGATTTAAACCCACATGCACTGCATCATCTGAATACGGCAAATATCATAAAATCAGACAGATCAGAGCACATACCAGTGAAGAAACCTGCCTAGTTTTCTAATTTTCACCTCAGTCAACTAATAAAATGCAAATACAGGAAAACATTCCTGATATTTTTGCCTAAAATGCCTTTATTCATTTGTGGGAAGGTGTTTTCCCAAAATGGATTAACACTTCTGGAAAAATTGTGGAAAGAAAAATCTCATCTAAAGGCTAGTGTTCATAGGTGCTTATAACAGTCCATAATTTCTGGGCCGCAATTTTGCCACTGTTTCTTACTTACCAGTCCTTTTAAATGAAACATTACAGAAGCTCTGATTTTATCAACCTTTCCGTATTTAGTTTTTTAGCTAATTTGTCTTGATGACATTTTGTGCAGCAATTTTCTATTTCTCAAGAATAATGTACAATCTATGTGAAACTTTTAGTACGTTTATCATGACGGCACTAAGGTCTGTGTGATGTACAGTTGTTGTTTTATAATTGAATCTCGTGGAGATAATTAAAGTGGTTTTATCCACAACTGCAGCTCCATCGGTTTGGATTTTGAACTTAAGAAAGAAGGACAACTTCTTTTATGAAGAGTTATTGATCTTTGCAAATCTGTAATAATAATGTTAGACTCATGTCTAAAAGTCCCACCAAAGCTATTCTGGAGATAAAATAAGTTGGCTTATTTTATTCAGAGAAAGTAACAGAAGAGGAGGAGCTTACCTACTCTATCATTTCTTTCTGAAGGTTTTGCTGCAAAGTCTAATCTCTAAAAGTAACATTTTGAAGGTCATTGCTTGCTTCACCAGAGATAGTAGATTTTACTATCTTTTTTTAAATTTGTACATGCCAATAAAAAATTCTGATCTGTATGATGTGAAACTAAATCAGAGTTTTCAGTCAAGTGTGCGCTGGCAGGCTGACATTAAGATGTCAGCCTGCCACTTGACTGAAATTATTCCATTTAATATCAAACCTCTCAAGGTAAATACTCACTTTAGTTTTGCTGATTTTTTTTCAGGCTTTTGGCTCGGCCTTTTGGCTAAGATCAAGCGTCAGATCAAGCCCAAGATCAGGTGTAATCTTATCTTGTCAGCTTGGATCTTGTATGTCTCTCTTGTGGGGACCATGAATTGGATTCAATTTGAATTTGGTTTTTGGAGTAAGCAAGGAGATGGATTAAGGGCTTGCCCTGTCCACTCAGTGCATGAGCTTTGTAACTCTGAGAAAGGAATACAGTTTTTAATTTTTTTTAGAAAGTTTTTGAAAAGGCTTCTCTGCACTTTACTGCAATTAGGAGCCATCATGACAGAATCAAGCGGGAGTTGTTCTTTAGTTGGAATATTATTCTTCATGAAACTAGTTGGTATCTTAGTGGTTTAAGTACACATAAAAAAAAATCACATTATGCTTGTGAGCAGTGTACTATGACCAGCAAACCTCTGTAAACAGAAATATTGAAGCATAGAAATTAGAAGCAGGACAGTCCTTTTGGACCTTTGAGCCGACTCTGCCATTCATTTTGATCAAATCCTGGTCAAGCCTTCTCCCACCATATCCCTTGGTTCCTTTATCCCCAAGAGCTATATCTAATTTTTTTTTAAAATCAGTTCAAAGTTTATTTATTAGTGTCACAAGTAGGCTTACATTAGCACTGCAATGAAGTGATAGCTAATTAATACTGTAGTATTTCTATTGCAGTTATCTACTTGTGCTGCTTAGGTGCATGGGGCATGCTAAATTCTCCCTCAGTGTATCCGAACAGGGGCTAGAGTGTGGTGACCTGAGGACTTTTTACAAAAAAACCAGCACAGTTAGATAACTGCAGTAGAAATACTGCAATATTAATTAGATATATGAGAGTTTTTATATTGTACTGTGCATAAAGAATCAGCAATCATACTTCAAGGAAGATAAGACATTCCATAGAGCTGTTGTTTGACCATCCTATTATTACATAAATAGTCATATCTCAATGCTTATAGTTTATAAGTCCACTAAATTGGTTCAGTGGATAATCTGAAAACTTCTTAAATATAGGCTGGAGTTCTTCGGTCGTTCACTCCAACGGGATTCTCTGGTCCCGCCAGCAGTACGGCCCACCTCCGGATTTCCCACTGGAATAGGCAAACATCAATGGGGATTTTCATCAGCAGTGATGGCATCAGAGAATCTTGCAACAAACAAATAATGTGCCATCTCCCGTTGACAGGAAAGACATGCCAGGAGGCTGGCCTATGATATTTAAATATTTTAATGTTAGCAGACTCAACGATCTTGAGCATTAAAATACTAATACCATTGGGCTAAGCCAAGTGCAGTTTTCCTAGACAAGAGGCAGAACTCAAAGCCTGCAGAATATTTCAGGTTTTCCATTAACATGCCACCTCAAGTAAGTCTCTACATAATTGGTCATTAAATACTTTGCTTGTGAGTATTGAAACTGCATGCACAAGTTGCAAAAATTAAAAAATACTGGGCTTCCGTCAAAAATGATTTTAAAAATGACTATTTTCCATTTGTATTTTGGGGTAATGTTGATAAATATAGCAATTTTGGTGCTTACTTTATTAAAACATATTCTCTGTGCACAATGTACTGCTCAAAAGACAACCATGTGTAAGCGGCATTGAAAACATATTTCAGAGCTTAAATTTTTAAGTTAATTTCAAGAACAAAGGAAGTTAAGAAATGTACTGTGATATGGCCTGGCACCTCGGGCAGTTGAGTACTTGACTCCCTGCCCAGGATGTTGTGGGTTCAAATCTCAATTCAGTCCGATACTTGACCCTTGTCTGCCTCTAGGCCTAATTCAAATTTGTTCTCAGCTAAACCACTTGGGGAGGTGCTTCTCAGAGGTGTAGTGTTCCTTTTCAGGGGAAGGGGAAGTGGCACTTTCCATCCCTATTGCTCTTATTTTACATTCCCCAGAGGCATTGACAGCAGCTGTGAAGGTACAACCATTACAGCCCCTCCCTTCTAGAAGACATGGGGTGGAGGAGGGGGAAGTTGAGTTGAAATTATACCTTGTAAAGGAGAATAGATCCTCAGAGAACCAGCAACATTTTCTTTTTCTGAAGAAGAATTGACCTAGTTTCAGGTTTTATTTGATTAAATTTCATGTGCTGCAAGAGATGGGTGTCGATATTATTTCAGATAAATATACCTGGTTATCTTGAGCATTAGTTCATTATTTTTCTGATTCTATTGATTTAAGCTTTTCAACATCTGTGTCGGTCCTGCTAATTTGGGGATTCTAAGACCACACCTCTTGTCTCAATTTACCACGTCATGTGTGTAATAACTAACACATCTATTTTCAAACATAATGTCTGTGAAACAGTAAGCTTTGCTGTTCCGCTCACGCTTTTCCGTGCCTAGATGCCACTCCGCATTGCTTACTGGATTTTCTGAGCCCAGATTCTCCACAGATACAAAACCCAGTATCTGTCAGAGAGCTCTGGCATTGCTCTGTATCAGCAAGGAATCCAATCATATGGTCTTTCTACGGCACTTAAAGTTCCAGCCTCAATAGATGAATGGATGAATAAATGAATGGTTGGCATGGGTTAGGAGAGTTGGTAAGTGGGTGAGGTGGCTGGTAGGTAGGGACAAATTGGTACAGTGGCACATGGCAGAAGGTGGATAAGATTACAGATTGGTAGATTGGCAATTGGATGAGTTAGTAATTGTATAAAGATCGCGGCTAGTCAGATTGGGTCAGTGGAATAGTCTCATAATGGGAGTAGTCATGCCTTGTTTTGGGGGGAGTGATGTGAGGGAGTCGTGTTTTGTTGTGGGGTGGGTGTTGGCGGATAATCAATTGTCAGGGTGTAGTTAGGGGTACTGGGAGGGTGGAGTGGATGAGTCAGTGTGATCAATTTGGGGTCAACTCTGGAGTTAAACCAGAATTTTCCTGCCTAACGTTTTCTTGGTCACTATTCTGTTTAGTCCCACTTTAGTCTGAAGTATCCAACTCTAGCTTAGAGTGAGTTGCTAACAGGTTGAGAAACTAGAGGGAAAGTCAGAATTCAGAGTTAAAGAAATTTTCAAAAGTCTTTTCAATTACCTTCATTTGTTAACGACCAAATCTAGGCCCCTCTCGTCTTGTAATTCTCCCTGGGATAACCTGGAAGAGTATCCCTTCAGTACTGAAAGAGGCAATTTGGCCTATCGAGTCTGTACCAATTACAATCTCATCTATTCCTGTACCTCACACATTTACCTTGCTAGTTCCCCTGACAATAGGGCCAATTTAGCATGGTCAATCAACCTATCCCACACATCTTTGGACTGTGGAAGTAAACCAAAGCACCCAGAGGAAACCCACCCAGACATGGGGAGAAAATGCAAACTCCACACAGTGGCTTAGGCTGGAATTGAACCTGGATCCCTGGTGCTGTGAGGCAGCAATGCTAACCATTGTGCTGCTGTGCCATCCCTAAGAAGATGTAACAATGTTGGGATCTCAACCCCGTGTCAATTTCATCAGGATATAGCTTCCTAGGTGTATGTAAACTGGTATCCCCTTATCTGGGAAAGTCTTCTAGAAGAATTTTAGAAAATCCACCAATGACAATGGAATTCCTGGCACCAGCTGCAAGATTTATGTCTCAAAGATAGTATTATGTGGTGAGAATCTCTTTTATGTGGTTATAGTGATCACAGCAAGGGACAATATTACAAAATATTAAATATCAGTTTGGTGTTTTCACCAATTTGTAACATGTTTAAATAATAATGGGAAAGGTTTCTTTTCTTGTAATATTTATTACAGTGGTTCACAAAAGGAACTGGTGAACCTATAGTAATAAGGAGAATATTAAAACTGAATTCAAAAAAGCCTGGTAAAATATATATTATTACTTTCCACTCCACTCGCATCTTTTAATATACTTTTTAGTAGACCAATTTAGTCTCTCATGTTGCTTCATAAAATCATAGAATCACTACAGTGCAGAAAGAGCCATTCAACCCATCAAGCCTGCACTGACAACAATCCCACCCAACTCCAAGCCGTGTAACCCCATGTATTTATCTGCTAATCCCCGACACTCAGGGGCAATTTAGCCTGGCAAATCAACCTAACCCACGCATTTTTGGAATGTGGGAGGAAGCCAGAGCATCAGGAGAAAAATCCACGCAGACATAATACCACAAGATCATAAGAAATAAGAACAGAATTAGGCCACTTGGCCCATCGAGTCTGTTCCGCCATTCAATTATGGCTGCTGTTTTTTCTCATCCCCATTCTCTTGCTTTTTCCCCATAACCCCTATTTCACTTATTAATCATGAATCTATCCATTCTCTGTCTTAAGGGGGAGAACGTACAAATTCCACGCAGACAGGCACCATGGGCTGAAATTGAATCGGGTTCCCTGGCACTGAGGCAGCAATGCTAACCATTGTGGCATTGTGCCACCCAATTTTGAGTAAAAAGAACCAAGATCAAATTAAGCAAATGATGCTAATTTGAAGTAGTTCCAGACTGCTTTAGTTTTGTACAAGCTGCATACCTGGAACGTTTGTAATATATGTATTAAGGGAACAGATTTTTCAGTCCACTCTTTGTTAGCATTATAGTTATCTGGCTCTGTTATATAGAACATAGAACACTACAGCACAAACAGGCCCTTCAGCCCACAAGTTGTGCCGAACACATCAAAACCTACCCAGCCATAGACCTATCTATAACCCCCAATCCCATTGGATCCCATATACTCGTCCAGAAGTCTTTTAAAAGACCCCAGCGAGTTCGCCTCGACCGCCACTGACGGCAGCCGATTCCATTCACTCACCACCCTTTGAGTGAAAAACTTTCCCCTAGCATCCCCTCTGTACTTGCTTCCCTGCACCTTAAATCTGTGCCCTCTCGTCGCGACCATTTCAGCCCTTGGAAATAGTCTCTGAGAGTCCACCCTATCTATTCCTCTCAACATCTTGTAAACCTCTATCAGGTCGCCTCTCAACCTTCGTCTCTCCAGGGAGAACAGTCCCAGCTCCCTCAACCTGTCTTCATAAGGCATGCCTCCCAATCCAGGCAACATCCTTGTAAATCTCCTCTGCACCCTTTCAATAGCTTCCACGTCCTTCCTATAGTGAGGCGACCAGAACTGCGCACAGTACTCCAAGTGTGGTCTGACAAGGGTCCTATAAAGCTGCAGCATTACCTCCTGACTCCTGAACTCAATCCCTCGATGAATGAAGGCCAATACACCGTAAGCTTTCTTAACTACATCCTCCACCTGGGAGGCCGATTTGAGAGTCTTATGGATCTGGACCCCAAGATCCCTCTGCTCTTCCACACAGCTAAGACTCCTACCTTTGATAGTGTACTCATTCATCCCATTGGATCTGCCAAAATGGACCACAACACATTTATCCGCGTTGAAGTCCATCTGCCACTTCTCCGCCCAGTCTTGCATCCTGTCGATGTCATGCTGCAACTTTTGACATCCCTCCAGACCATCCACAACACCACCGACCTTTGTGTCATCGGCGAACTTACTCACCCATCCCTCCACTTCCTCATTCAGGTCATTTATGAAAATGACAAACAGCAAGGGTCCTAGAACAGATCCCTGGGGCACTCCACTGGTGACCGACCTCCATGCAGAAAAAGAGCCATCCACAACCACCCTCTGCCTTCTGCAGGCAAGCCAGTTCTGGATCCACAAGGCCAAAGCCCCTTGGATCCCATGGCCTCTCTCCTTCTCAAGAAGTCTTGCATGTGGGACCTTGTCAAATGCCTTGCTGAAGTCCATGTACACCCCGTCCACTGCTCTTCCTTCGTCAATGTGTTCAGTCACATTTTCGAAGAACTCAATTAAGCTTGTAAGGCACAACCTGCCTTTTACAAAACCATGCTGACTATTTCTAATCAACCTAAACTTCTCCAAATGCTCGTAAATCTTGTCCCTCAGAAGCCTCTCCATCAGCTTACCAACCACTGAGGTCAGACTCACCGGTCGGTAATTTCCAGGACTATCCCTGTTCCCTTTCTTGAAAATAGGGACCACATCCGCAATCCTCCGGAACCTCTCCCGTCTCCATCGACGACGCAAAGATCATCGCCAGGGGCTCTGCAATGACATCCCTCACCTCCCACAATAACCTGGGGTACATCCCATCTGGTCCCGGAGACTTGTCTATCTTGATAGCATTTAAAAGTTCTAACACATCCGCTTCCTTAATATCTACATACTCAATTTTTTCAGTCTGCCGCAAACTTGTAGTGCATCCTCCCAGATCACTTTCCACCGTGAATACTGAGGCAAAGTACTCATTAAGCACCTCTGCCATTTCTTCCGGTTCCATACAGACTTTTCCCCCTTCACCTTTTATAGGTCCTATCCCTTCTCTTCTCATCCTTTTACTTTTCACATATTTGTAGAAGGCCTTGGGATTCTCCTTAATCCTACCAGCCAAGGCCTTCTCATGACCCCTTCTGGCTCTCCTAATTTCCTTTTTAAGCTCTCTTCTATAAGCCTTATACTTCTCTAGATCCCCAACATCTCCTAGCTCTTTGAACCTTTTATACACCTTTCTTTTCTTCCTGACTATGTTCACCACAGCCTTCGTGCACCACGGTTCCCGCGTCCTACCAAAACCTCCTTGTCTCACCGGAACGTTGTCGTGCAAAGCTCCAGACAAGCATTCCTTGAATATCTGCCACCTTCCTTCTGTGCTTTTTCCCAAGAACACCTCCTTCCAGTTTATTCGCCCCAACATCTGCCTGATGTCTTCATATTTCCCCTTATTCCAGACAAACACCTTCCTAGCCTGCCTGATCCTATTCTTTTCCAATGCAAGGGTGAAGGAGATAGAATTATGATCTCCATCCCCAAGATGCTCTCCTACTGAGAGATCCATCACCTGTCCTGGTTCATTAGCTAGTACCAGGTCCAGTACAGCCTCTCCTCTTGTAGGCTTGTCCATGTGCTGTGTCAGGAAACCCTCCTGAACACACCTAACAAACTCCTCCCCATCCAAACCCCTTACCCTTGGGATATTCCTGTCGATGTTTGGGAAATTGAAGTCTTCCATCACAACAACTCTGTTATTTCTACATCTGTCCAGTATTTGTTTCCCTACCTGCACCTCAACTTCCCTGTCACTATTGGGCGGCCTATAGAATACACCCAGCAACGTCACCGACCCTTTGCTATTCCTAACTTCCACCCACAGAGACTCTGTAGACATTCCCTCCTCGGTATCCACCTTCTCTGCAGCCATGACACTGTCCCTGATCAACAGTGCCACTCCACCACCTCTTTTGCCTCCCTCCCTGTCCTTCCTGAAGGATCTGAATCCCGGGACCTGTAGTACCCAGTCCTGTCCCTGAGACATCCAAGTCTCTGTAATGGCCACCACATCACAATCCCAAGCAGCAATCCACGCCCTAAGTTCATCCACCTTATTTACTACACTCCTGGCATTAAAATAGACACAGCTCAGTCCCTCAGACTGGACATTTCCCTTCTCCCCCTCTCGTCTAACCTGCCTCTCATCCTGCCTAGAGTCCTTCCCTACCTTGGCAATATCTTGGCTGTATGGAGCTAGTTGATGCATCTACAGTCTATAAGGCCCATTTCTCCATAAGAAGTTACATTTCTCCAACTGGTACCTGAAGAATAATTGTTCACTAATTGAATGCAACAAATTAATGTTGCCATTGGAATGTTGAACTGATGCATTCATTTAGAAAAATAACCTGTAGAAGTAGTCAAGTTCAATGTTTTAGTAGAAAGGAGGAATATGTGTGTCCATGTGTCTCCAGTTCCCCAGGGCAGATTGTGCCACTACCCTTTGGCTTTCTTCTATGACAAAAATGGCACTGTGCAAATTCACTTATCTCCCAAAGATTTTCAGAATAAGCTGCTTTTCTGAAAAGTCTGACTTATCTGTTGATGTGCCAACATTGCATCTGATCTTAAAGCTATGTTGTATACAACTCTTGGGAACAATGACAAGGGAGAGGCTACGCAAGGAGGGCTCTGAAGGGGGGAGGGTCATGAAGAGGTCATGAAAGGGGGCCCAGGAAGGGCTGAGGCATGTTACGGGTCATAAAGGGGAACCTTATGGGGGGGGCATGAGGAGAGGTCGCGAAAGGATGGAGCATGTCAAGTGTCATGAAGGGGAGCCCATTCCATCGCGAAGGGATGGAGCATTCAGGTGTCATGAAGAGGAGCCCAAGGGTCCGTAGCATCAATGCTGGCAATCCATGTGGGAGAGGATAGAGGAAAAATGCCACCGATGAGGGGGAAAATGTCACTAGTGGGAGGGAATGAGTCTCCCAGTGCACCGTGAGATTGGGGTTCCCTTTCAAAACAGTGCCTGATTTCTTTGCAGCCGGGCTCACTGACATGTTTAGGCTCCACCATTTCCAGAACCGGCGCGCAATTCACCACTCTCTGAAAAAATGCCCAAGTGTAGGACAATTGCGGTCCAGTCTGAACTGCAGAGACTGGCATGGATCACTCTGGTTTTCTCACTTGGGTCATTTTTTTTTGGGGGGGGGGCAAGTTCCAGTCAGGTTTTATCAGGTGAATTCCTAATCACATAAAAAGATGAAGACAGAGCTTAAGCAAGGTTTTTCAACTGAAAAAGCTGCCTTTGCTATTCTGATGTAGGAGACAGAATGCTGCGCTGCAGCAATGATCAGATTCATATGGTGGTTGCTGTCACAAAGTATTGTTTGCATTTAATGGATGGACAGGTAGTTACTGACGCTGTGACTACACAGGCAGCGCATACAAAGGGAACACAAAAGCAAAATGTGAGTAGCGTGTTTTGTTAGATGAAGCACCAGGGGACAATTGGAGTGGCGAGGCAGACTGACTCCAGAGAGGAATCTGTGAACACGCACTGGCAGACAGCCTGCAGCCAGATGAGATCATCTATCCTCATCTTTCTGCTGTCGTTCAAAGATAGGAAGGCACGCTTGTCTCTGCTCTTCTATAAAGTTTTAACTGTCAAATACTGTGTAGTGCTATGTAGTTTGGTGACCCTTTAGGTTCAGTAAGTGTTTGACATCTACTAATATTTGCAAGATGTTCAATATTTCCATGTTATTGCAGCAGGAAGGCAGATATAATTAGTGTGTGAGCACTGTGTCGAAATACATGAATTTTTCTTTTTTTTTTGGCTCTCCTGACTTCTTTCGCTGAGTTATACATCCAAGTGTGGCAATTGCCCTCTGGTATTTCAGCTATTTGACCATTACCACTTATGACCCTTGATAGTGAGTGCCAATGGACTACCCAGAGGGTCACCTCCACCAAATCTGATTTATGTCTTCATCCAGCAGCAGTCAACTTACATTACCAGCAGATCTTGCCCCTACCTCTGCCTTGTTGAGATAACCTCTATCAGCACTACTTTTAGTCTGCGAGGCTCTGAGACAGGTTGAGCCACCTTTGAAGCAGCATTTCTTAATTTTGCATTTATACTCACCGACCTTGATCCAATCTAATAAAGAAACAGAGGCATCCAGGAAAAGTTCATTAGTTTATTTGAACGGCAGCAATTTCTTATTAAAGTATGTTGACTTCTCATTTAAATCTGCCTCAATTTTAATGTTCCCTTTGATTTTGTTCAAAAAATACAATAGTTTTAGTTCTATATCTGAGTGAACTTAAAGATTAATTCATTTAAATAACCAAAATAATCTTGCAGCCAAAATTAAGAGGATTCATTGTATAGTTTTTGAGAGGTTAATTAATAAGACTACAGGAGAATAGAAGTACTTACATGCACAGCCCTAACACATAACTGCTATAAGAGTAAGTCATGCAAATACAGAGAATATTAGGTTATTGTTGCAATTAATTTGACGGCAACAGTCAATCAGAAACTTTTCCCCAAAATCAAGTGTTTTATTTTGATAATGCCTGCCATTTGTTGCTTTTCAATTATCAACACCAGAATCCTACACGATGTAAACACATCCAAATGTCTTTGGGTTTCTGCCAACATTTGCCGTGTGTACATTTACTGAACAGATAAAATATTGCAAAAGAATTATGAATTCTTAGTTTTCTTAATAGTAAGGATCCAAAGTGGGCAGAGATCCCAATGATTGCGAAATCTGTCTGGATCAACTCAATTCAAATTGGTTTTGTTTCATAATCCATCATTTATCAGACCATTGGTCAAATGGACTTTCATTGTTTCCCAAGATGCTGCCATCATTTTGAAATTGTGCCTCTTACAGTCATGCATATAATATGCTATGGTACTTAATTGTTATTGTTAGTACTTTACTTATTTCCACAAAGGGGCAGTGGAAGTCACTACAAGAGCCAACCCTTAACTGCCAGCTATTTTTAGTGACATGCAAACAGTCAAGTGGTTTACAGTGACCTCTTCAAACTTATATTCACTCTTAGTTGTGCAAATTGGGGAATGAAATGATGAACCAAATGGCCTCATTCTGTGTTGCAACAATTCTGTGATTTTGTTATTTTAATCTAAACATTGACATAAATATAATTGTGCTAAAATCCTCCTATGTTATTGAAATAAAATTCCATTAACTTTGACAGAATGTTTTTTTTTGTTTTATTAGCTCAGATTAACCATTTTACTCAAAAGTATGATAAAATGACAAAATGCAACATGTGCAAAGTGTCAGTTATGGTCCAGAGGCAGCAGTTTCACGTCTGAATCAGATATCGTGGGTTCCAACTCCTCACTGCTTTGACTTGAGTACATAATCCAAGTATTGTAACACTGGCGGAATACTGCAGTGTTGGAGGTGCCACATTGGGATGTGGTCCGACCTGCTATTTCAGGTGTTAGCAAAAAATTCTATGAAAGCATTCGAGGAGCTGGTGTTCTCTCATTGTTCTGGATGGCACTAATCCTAAGCAAACATACATCAAACTGATCATTATCTTATTACTGCTTGTGGAGCTCTACTGATGTAAGTTGACTGTCATGTTCCCTTACAGTACAATAGTGACTACAGAAGAAAAGGTATATAAAGTACTATAGAATGTCCAGAATTTGCACAAGGCAACTTCTATATTGGTTGAGGATACTTCTGTTCATAAGGGCAATTCAGCATCAAAAGGTAAACAGCTCTCTGGTATTCTGTCGGAGCAGAAATATTAGTGTGAATCTTGTAAAGAGAAAATCTTCCAAAAGACTGAATCATGTTTTTGTTTTAATTAAAGCATAACACTTATTTTGTAGTTATTGATATGCTGGTGTTTGGATAAATCTATACTTAAACCATGTATAAAATTTGGTGGTGGTTGGCATGATTACCACTATTATATAGCCGTATTATTGTGATCACCATGTAACAGCTCTTGAAAGATCACTGATGTGTTTTTCAGAATTCAGTGAGCAGACTGCTATGGATGCTGGATATCACAAATTAAAACAGAAAAGGATGGAAATACTTAGTAAGTCAGGCAGCATCCTTGGAGAAAGAAACAGAGTCATAATTGGTAGTCACTGACCTGAAACTGATCATTCTGTTTCTTTCGCCACAGATGCCACCTGACCTCTCAGTATTTCCAGAATTTTCTGTTTTTATTTTCACAGAATCACAGATTACGATAGTGCAGAAGAGGCCTATTGTGTCTGCACCGAAGCAAGAAATGCCCTGACCTACCCACCTAAACCCACTTGCCAGTACTTGGCCCATAGCCTTGAATGTTACGGCGTGGCAAGTACTCAGCCAGGTTTTTTTAAAATGGTGTGAGGAACCATTTTGACAATATTTATCTCATCTGGGTGCTAAAAATCCTTTTTTTTTGTTTCTTGAAATTCAGCTTGTCAGCAAACAGCCATCACTTTGGGCTTTTAGACTATTTTCTAAGTTGGGTGCTTTGTGAGTGTTTTGCCTTTATCATTTGTTGAAAACAGTGCATTTATCTACTTGTTCAAATTTCAATAGCTGACTGAGTACAGCCAATTTTGTTTTACTTGCATGCATGTTCTTCGTACAGGCTTGATTCATTGTAAACCTCTATATGTGTCAAGTCTCCAGTTCTTAGCCAGAGTCTTCGGATACTGAATCTATTCTCTTCAGATTGAGTAACCAAATCTCCAGATATCCTGAGGTAGAGCAAATAAAGAATAGTCAGACTGATAAAATGAATGAAAGAAAGAAGAGACAGAATAATGAATGAAGAGAACAGGGAAACAAAAAAGGATGAAAGAAGAGACTAAAGATAACAAAACAGATGCAAGAAGAGCAAAAAGAGAATAAAAGGGTTCATATGTGCATATATAGATTACATGGATTTTTTAAACCTGTTTGCCTGTTTGAAATATCTTAGTAACATATCCTTTTCCTCAACCTCCATTCTTCCTCTGCAATAAACTGAAGAACTTCCAGAATATTTCATGAACTTTATGGATATCAAGGCCTGTCAAGAAAGTATTGTTATTAAAGAAGTGGTTTAAGAGCTCCACAAATTATCTAATTTTAATTTTTAAAATGTATTCAAATTTATTGAAGATATTTTTTCTTTTAAAGCTCAACACTTTGTGTGCATCATTCTCTTCTCTCCCTCCCCAGCCCCATTTTATCCCTTATTATTGCCGTCCATGTCTCTGTTAGTTCAGAGGGACATTTACACCCTTGCTAGTTATTAGCAGCCATTAACCATTCACTGTGACAGAGGGTAATTGTCAGCATGGTGGCACAGTTGTTAGCACTTCTACCTCACAGCGCCAGGGACCCACATTTGATTTCTGGCTTTGGTCACTGTGCAGACTCTGCACATTCTCCCCTGAAATATATCATTCTTCTATTTCATTCCCTGCAGCCTTTGAGTGTTATAGGACATATCTCTCCATCATTACTTCCCTGATTGAGACATTTTTATCATGGATGTGATGACTATACTTTGTCCCTTAACTCTCTGCATGCTATGGGTGCCATAAATCTGGATTAAAAAGCCCAAATGGGTTTTGTCTGGGTATTCTGGTTTCCTCCGAAAGATATGCTGGTTAGGTGCATTGGCCAAGCTAAATTCTCCCTCAGTGTATTCGAAGAGGCACCATAGTGTGAAAACTAGGGAATTTTCACAGTAATTTCATTGCAGTGTCAATGTAAGCCTACTTGTGACACTAATAAATAAATTTTGTACATGATTAATTTAATGTGAAATCCTAAGTGATGGTCATTGGTACTTCAATAATGCCCACTGTAGCTATGACCAAGCCATCCCCAATATGCCCTGGTTATTTTAAAAGCTGAAAGCTCAAGGGGTTAAACACCTAGAATAGCTCAGAGCAATGTTTTTTTTTGCAGTGCATAGCTTTAAACTTCAAACTTCATTTAATCCTCTTAGGCTTTAATTTGTGCGAGGAGAGAAATAGAAATGTCATCAGAAGGAAATGAATATTCTATAGCAGGACTGCGATAAAAGCATGAATGGCGGAAAATTGCCTTCAAAGCTATTGTCACAAGAGGAAGCTTTAAAGAAACGCAGCTTTGTCTGAGCACAAACTGATTTGGAATCACCCATAGGTGTGTTATGAACCATCCTGACCCTGAGGGGCTTCATGAGCTCTTTGAAAAATTAGAGGTTTCTACTGTAGGGCTTTCAATAAATTACTTTTAATATCCTCACTGAAGCATACAGGAAGCAAGTTGCATAAAGAGACTATTTCACAAACATTTCCATATGTTGTGGAAAGATGTCATTGTTTCAGATTGCTTTTGTGTCTTTGACTCAATGTCTTATTAAGTCAGCTTGTCTAAACTTCACAGCTGTTACAACAGTCAGGATCAAACAACTGTGCGCCTGTTTGCTCAGCTTGATGAGCTCAGACGTGCACAAAAGAAAATATGTAATTGCACAAACCTTGCTTAATTTAAAAAGTTCAAGGATTCTGAACATTTCTTTTGCACAACGTAAAATGTATCATTCTTCCATTTCATTCCCTGTAGCCTTTGAGTGTTGTCGGACATATCTCCCCATCATCCACTTCCCTGATGACTATAATTTTGTCCCCTTAACCCTCTGCATGCTATGGATGCCCATAAATCTGGATAAAAAGCCCAAATGCCTGTGCTAAGAAATGTGCAATTGCATTGAATATATGGCACTCAAACATGTCATTATTTTCAAATGGATCATTCCAATATTTGTGCTCCACATGAGCCTTTTCCCATCTCTCTTTATTTAATCACAGCTGCATAGCTTTACATTCTTTTCGCCATCAAGCATCTATCTAGCTTTTCCTTAAGGACAGCACAGTGGTTAGCACTGCTGCCTAACAGTGCCAGGAACCCGGGTTTGATTCCTGCCTTGGGTCACTGTCTGTGTGGAGTTTGCATGTTCTCCCTATATCTGCGTGTGTTTCCTCCAGGAGCTCCAGTTTCCTCCCACAATCCCAAGATGTGCAAGTTAGGTGGATTGGCCAGGCTAAATTGTCCCTTAGTGTCCCAAGGTGTGCAGGTTAGGGCATTAACGGATAGTTAAGGTTATGAGGATTGAGCCAGAATGGTATGTTATGTTGGAAAGTCAGTGTAGACTCGATAGGCTGAATGGCCTCCTTCTGCACTGTGGAGATTCTATGATAAATGCTATCCGTCTCAGCTACTTCTTGTAGTAATGAATTGCACATTCCAACCACTCTCATGGTAATGAAAGTTCTCCTGAATTCCCTACTGGATTTCCTGCCAATATGGTGCTATCTTAATGCTTTCAGGATTTTCCCCTTGAAGAGGTCAAATACCAAGACTGATGTGAAGTTCAGACAGCAGTTTACAATATAAGAGGTTAAGGAAATAATAAGGAAGAAATTTAACTTGCAGCCTTCTGTTTGCAGCTAAAAAACAAGCAGTCAACTTTCAGCATTAGGAGACCACAGGCCTCTTTGACAGCCAAACGCAATAGTCAGGCCTGTAAATGGATGAGCACACTATATTCATTTGAAACCTGTGTGAGGCTTCTGCTCTATACAAATCAGGGTACTGCATTATATAGGACCACAGTACAAAATATGTGCTGCAGCAGTGGGTGAACTTTCTACTGAAGGAGGAAATTCTTCAAATTGATATTTTTAAGCAGTCAGAAGAAGGATTTACTATCACCTGCAGTGCTTCCTGGCTCACACACTGAATCCAAACAGTAGGCCTGCTGGGAGCCAGACAAATATTTACCAAGGCCGAACCAAAAATTGACTTCAGGATGCCCATATGGCAGCTCCACGTTTCTGATTTAGATGAGACTAAATAATATAATGATCAGATGTGTCCCTTGAAGAGAAATCACATTTGAGATCAGGAGTATGCAGCTGGGATTCTTCATTCCCGCTACAGTGAACGGAGACTTGGCTGAGTGCCAGATTCTCCATTCCCGCTATCAACAGTGGTGGGATGTGAATGGCCAGAGAAGTCTGGCTTATGTTTTAGGTTGAAAACAATGTATTAATTTCACCAAAAGAAAATTTAAATGACGTATCTCTAGAAGGTTTGCTTTAATTTACTCACGTATTTTCAAGAAGAGCGACTATTTCAGTAAAAATACAGGTTATATATTATGTCATGTTACTGACATGAGAGTTTCAGAGTGATTGTCTCTCTAAGAGGACTATATAAATGTGAACAGTTCATTTACATTCTTAAAAGAGCAACACTTTTCTTTTTCACCTTTTAAGTCTATTTTCCAAAACTTCTGTAAAGCAAATTGCCTAAGTGCAGGTTATTAAATTAAATCCACCTTCTGAACAGATGGCACACAGTAATAAGTTACGTGGAATACTTCATTGGATATTTCTACGGACGATAAACACTAATATGTTTCAGATGTGTCATTTTTTTGAATGAGGTATGCTCCTGAGCCGCTGTTGAAAAGTCTCATGAGAAAAGTTGATGAATGTAACTTGGAAAGTATGGTCAAAAAATGTTTATTGCTGATATGGCTTTGATGCTATATGTCACGTGCATCAAATTGAAAATCAACTGAAGGTGCGATCTCTGTACAGAGCTAGCTGATTCCAGTCAGAGCAATTTTTGGCTCCCATAGTCAGGGATGAAGAGAAAGGAAACAATTGGCTGCCTTTCCTACCGCTGACACAATCTGCGGTTAAATACAAGTATGTAACATCATAGGTGAGGACAGGATTGCACTGAAGTCTGTTGCTCTCATGTTAAAATAAACTGTCAGCACTTACTGTCTAGACTTATGCATGAAATATGCCACCTGGGTGAAGTATAGACAATGACTATTGCGCATGGAGCCACATGCCAGTATGA
Source organism: Sphyrna mokarran (assembly GCA_024679065.1). NCBI lineage: Eukaryota > Metazoa > Chordata > Chondrichthyes > Carcharhiniformes > Carcharhinidae > Sphyrna > Sphyrna mokarran. The sequence goes on along the minus strand of JAGIQG010000023.1, from coordinate 29,540,324 downwards.
ATTATTAACTTCAAGAAAAGATGGGGAGAAGATTATAGGGGGGGGGATCAACAAGGGAAAGTGAAACTTGGTTGAGGTAAGCAGTTATTCTCCTTTTAAGTCATTGAAGATTGAGTTGCTAGCCAAATCCAAAATGCAAAAAACTATAATAAAACATTTATTGGTGTCAAAATATGCCTTTGGAACTTAATATTTATATTAAATGAACATTTACCTGGGTAACATTCTTGTGTTGTTTTGATGGAGCATTTAACCTGTTTAAAACATATCAGTTATTGCCTACCTTCAAGAGCAGAAAAGAAATGTTGTATAAACATATCGCAGACTTGGCCTGCAAACTATCACTCACAGTCTTGTGACACATTAAACCAAAGACCCATTTGCTGTCTCAGAAGGATGGGCAAGGTCACTTGGGAATATTTTGAAAAGGAGCAAATGAGTTACTCTTGTAACTAAAACTGATGATTTTTTTTAAACCACAAAGTTACTTGGTGTGAGCCATTTGGCTGTTCTGTTTCATACATAGAACATAGAACAATACAGCACAGAACAGGCCCTTCGGCCTTCGATGTTGTGCCGACCAAAATAAAAAGCAATGCCCCTCCTAACTAAACCATTCCCTTCTCTTCCATATACTTATCAACTAACCTCTTAAACGCCACCAAACTTGGCGCATCTACAACAGCTGCAGGCAGGGCATTCCACTCCCTAATCACTCTTTGAGTAAAGAACCTACCTCTGATATCCGTCCTATAACTCATACCCCTTAATTTAAAGCTGTGTCCCCTCGTGCTAGCTTTCTCCATCCTAGGAAAAAGGCTATCACTGTCCACCCTATCTAAACCTCTAATCATCTTATATGCTTCAATAAGATCCCCTCTTAGCCGCCTCCTTTCTAACGAAAACAACCTCAAATCCTTCAACCTCTCTTCATAGGACCTGCCCTCCATACCAGGCAACATCCTGGTAAACCTCCTCTGTACCCTCTCCAATGCCTCCACATCTTTCTTATAATGTGGGGACCAGAACTGCACACAATACTCCAAGTGCGGCCGCACTAGAGTTTTGTACAGTTGCAACATGATGCTGCGGCTCCTAAATTCAATCCCCCTACCAATAAAAGCTAAGACTCCATATGCCTTCTTAACAACTTTATCCACTTGACTGCCTACTTTCAGGGATCTATTGACACATACACCAAGATCCTTCTGTTCCTCAACACTATTAAGAGCCCTACCATTAGCCCTATACTCTACACATTTATTGTTCCTGCCAAAGTGCATTACCTCACACTTTTCCACATTAAACTCCATTTGCCACCTCTCGGCCCAGCTCTGCAACTTGTCCAAGTCACTCTGTAAACTAAAACACCCCTCTTCACTATCTACCACACCACCAACTTTAGTATCATCTGCAAATTTACTGATACATTACAAAAATGACTCCGCTTGAAGGGAATAAAAACATAATTGGCTTTAAAGTACTTTGGGATGTTTTGAGGTTGCGGAAGATGCTATATAAATGCAAATCTTTCTTTCTTTATAGATTAAATGATAATTGTTTCTCTCCATTTCACTAATTTTGTTTTATAATAGCAAATTATCAAGGAAATAACATCTGCAGATTTTATTAGAATGGGAATGGTGTACCCTTAGAAATCTGAAAGATACTTTTGTTCTGAAGGAGCACTTCAAATTGTTAACAAAATCATTGCTAAGAATAATGCAATGATGTGCTTAAAGCATTTAAAATTGAACAGTCCATTGTTTTTGTTTTTGTACTAGAACAATCATACTAGTCCAAATCTTCAGAGTTTACAGTTGGGGGTCAATTGAAAATGAATGAAGCAAAACTTTCACATTGTTGGGAACCTCATAATCAGACAAGATTAACTTTCAAGTTGGCGTATCTTAATTTCTTTAAAAGTAATATTCAATATATATGATAATTAGTACGTATGAGTAAATCTGTTATTAGACATTGTGAGCTGCACAGTGAAAAATCAGGCACGTTCAGCCATTAAGCTGCCCAGTGGGAATGAGTCCAACTTCCTCGCTTATCAACAAACTTAGACTTCAAAGTGAAAAATTCACCCAATGTAACTATTTAAAAAAATTCCAAGGAGGCTAATATAAGAATGGATAAATTCAATTAGATGGTTTTGAATTTTGGGATGCTAAACTGTCACAGTGACTTATTACAACATCATCTGTTGCCATACCATGCATCTCACTGAGCTATCCTGTTGTACAGAAATACCTTCCAAACATGGTAGTAAGAAACATTGAACAGGAAATATCCAACACCAGCAGCAACAGCATTCACCAATAGCTCTTGTATGCCTCCTGGTTTCAAGTGGTTAGGGATAAAGCACCTCTTTTGGCTTTTCAGCAAAAGGAAATACATGGCTTGCAAATATTAGTAAGAGGAAGATGACAGGAGAAAATAATAGCCTGTTCTTCGCCTAGATTAATGGTCAACCACCAAAGGAAAATTCATTGCTGACATTTTTCACCATCGGCCTGAATGAATTAAAATGGACCCCCCCGTCGCCGTCACTCCTACTTGGAACGTGATGAAACCCATGAAACTTACAAATTGGAGTTATATGCTTGCTGTGTGATCCCAAATACAATTCTTATGGATAAATTTGTGGAGTTTTGGTGAGCTAAGCTAGATTTTAATTTCTTGCTGCTCAATGGATCGCTGGTTATAGTGTTTTGGCAATCTCTTATACACCCCACGTTTTTCCATGGTATCAGTGGAAAGGAATGCTGTAGAGGGTGTAGATTAGGCAGCTTCTCAGGCACTCCCTGTCTTCTACCTAGCAGTGAACATTAGCCTACCTCACTTTCCCCAAGCCTTATCTAAAGCACTGGATTCATAAAAGTCTTCTGTGAAGTTGGGAGGAGAAGTAGCAATCTTCCATTCTCCATAAATCATCTGGTCCACTGCTGGCCTTTTCTTCTCTTCCACCCCATCTCACCCTGCTCTCTCCTTTTCCCTCTCTTCCTCATCCCTGTCCTCAAGCAGGCCCTAACTGCCAGGCAGCTGCATATTTTAGGAATATGCACAGATGAGTAGGCTACTTTATTATCTTTGAGCCTGCTCTCCTGTTCAATCAGATCATGGCTGATCTGTCCCTCAACGACCTTAGCTCCAAATCCTTTGATATCTTAATCTGATAAAACTCCAGACATTTCAGTTTTGATACAGCAATTGCATCTTTTCAAAAACATTTTAGGTATCTTGTTGCCCTTTGTGTGAAAATGTGCTTCCAGATTTTGCTTTTTGAGAGATACATAACTGATCTAGAAGCTATCACTGTTATAGCAATGATGTGTCCTGGTTAAGTGACTCAGTAGTTGCTTTTGCAGTGCATCGAAGCACTTAAATGTAAGTTTGCCATTACTATGCAGTATTTGACAAATAAGCAAAAAAAATTGGTAAACACCTTTCAATAAAGATGGTTGTTTTCAATTTGAAGTGTTGTATTGGAAGTTAAAATTATGCAGTGCTGTGAAAATTCTTGAAATAATTAGATTGCACATACTTGAGCTTCATTCTACTGTAACCACTCTCACCGATTGACTGAGTCTGACACATTGATTTTCTCATTAACTTGTGATATGGTATCACTGATTCATCCAAGAACAATGCAGTTGATGTTGTAAATTTAAGAATTCCAACTATTCCATGTTGGTTTTTAATTGCCTGCAAAAATGCAGTCATATATTAGGAATTTAGCTTGGGAAGCCAAAATTTGTTGCGTACAATGGCATTCATATCAAAGTCTCTGTTTAAAGGCAGCATTTAAAAAAAAAATAAAGTTTTCATAGAATCCCCTATAATGCAGAAAGAAGCTATTTGGCTCATTGAGCTTGCACTGACAACAATCCCACCCAGGCCTATCCCCACAACCCCACATATTTGCTCTGCTAATCTCACTGACACCAAGGAGCACGACCAATCAACCTCCTATACATCTTTGAAGTGTGGGAGGAAACTGGAGCACCCAGAGGAAAGCCATGCACACCTAGGGAGTGCTAATCACTGTGCTACCATGCTTTTAATCCAGAATTATTTTTCTTGGAGCAATTGCTTTGTTGACTTTGATGAATTCCTGGCTTGCATTCAGGTATTAGTGGTGACAGTACAACTTTTACATCTTTGGTAACATTTTGTTTCTCTGTTATTCTGATTATATTTTTCTTAGACTGAAAACAATGTATAGCAAGCCTTGTATATAAAAAGATAAATGAAGCCGTTGAGGTGATTTCTTTGTACTGCATTCATTACATTTACCATAATTCATAAAATTAAGAGCTCTTTGAAATTAATACACATTAATCTTAAACATAATTCTGACAGCAGCCTGTATCAGACAATTCAGATGTTTAATTTTAGTGTTTGATTCTACATGGAGTGATCCATGTTCTGTAAATTCCCAGACTCTACAGGATTTTAAGGGAAATGCCATATTATATTTTCCAAAGAGGAAAATATCAGACAGCAAGTTACCCAATATTTCTTTTTCATTTATATATGCTAAGAAGCTGATAGTGTGTCCCCTCTTCATTATGTGAATCACAGACTGGTCTGGGGTCAGTAAATCACATCCAAAATTAAGTTGATTCCACATTTTGTTTCAGCTCATTCTGATAAATGCAGGCGTAAGTTTTGGATTTGAAATACTTTGGTTTTTACATTCACTACATTTGTTAACTTTATTGGTACCTTTCAATACTTTAGTTCAAGTCCAAAAAGCCAATTCAAATTAAGTCCAGTCATGGTCCCTACATGAGGGACAAACAAGATCTAACCTGACAAGAAAAGACATTGATGGCTCAGGGTGGCATGGTGGCATAGTGGTTAACATTGCTGCCTCACAGTGCCAGGGACGGAAGTTTGATTCCCAGATTGTGTCACTGTTTCTGTGAAATCTGCACATTTTTCCTGGATATGTGTGGATTTCCTCCAGTTGCTCTGATTTCCTCCCACAGTCTGAAAGTTGTGCTGGTTAAGTGCATAGGTCATGCAAACGTCTCCCTCAGTATACCCGAACAGGCGCCAGAGTGTGGCAACTAGGGGATTTTCATCTCCTAGGTAACAATGAAGATAACTTCATTGCAGTATTGATGTAAGCCTACTTTTGACACTGATCAATAAACATTGCATCCCATCTTGGGATCAATCAAACAAGATCCAAGCTGACAAGATGAGACTTTGCACTCCCTCCCAGACTTGATCTAACACTTCATTTTAGACAAAAGACCAAGATGCCTTTAAAAAAACTGCATCAGGTAAAATTTCGTTTTAATCTCATTGGCTACTCTACCCTAGCCTAGGCAAATCACGATCACAGGTATCAGCACAATGTACAATGCTGTTAAAGAATCAGGTAACATGATTTCACATATCCGTCATGGCATTTTGTAGGAGTGATTTAGGTAATAAAGAATCTGTGTCAATCAGTCAGGTGTGAATAGCAGCTGCAACAACAATCTACTCACTTGTACTAAAGAAAACATTGTATTTCCAAAGCAAGGGATTATGGACAACATTCAAATAGAAAGCCAAGTGTTGGCTTTGTGCTGCTTAAAATTTTGATACATGCGTGAATGTCAGGCACATGTGACATTTATGCCTTAAGTCTCAATGTTGCAAAACGAAAAAAAACACTTCTAACTATTTCGATGTGAATTGTTAATTATTGTTGGGGAGGGAGAGGAGACTCATTAACCACTGTTGACAACTTCACATCCTTTTCCACTTCCTGCCATGGTTTTGCAAAATTCCATACACAAGCTGAAAACTAACAACATGCAACACAGCACCTTGGGCAGAAAACAGATCTCTCTTGGTAGCACTGATGATCCTTTTCCTGCTGGTACACAAGAAGCAAATAAAAGCAGACACCGAGTTATGAGGATGTGATTTGGCAAGCCCTTACAATTTAAAAGAAAAGTTTGCTTTGACTAAAGTATTTCGCAGCTATCTGATGTGTGCGCAAAACAAGAGCAGTGTGCATATCTCGTCATAGTAACGCTAGAACCACATAGGCAAACATTACCAACGATGCCATATTGAGAGACATTTTTTAGGTCATACATTTTATAAAGATGTCACATTTTTAAAGTTTAAGTGACTTATACACTTGATTACAGATCCAAATTTAACCTTATTAAATAGTCCGACATGCTTAAAGACAGATGATCAATTCATAGAGTTATTCAGAATGAGGCCATTGGGCCCATTGTGTCTGTGCTGGCTCCTTAAAGGAGCTATCTGATTATTCCCACTCCCGTTCTCTGACCCCATAGCCCTGCAAATTTCTCCGTTTCAACTGTATATTCAATTTCCCATTTCAATTATTTTTAAATTTCTGAATTTGTTGCTGATTGATGCCAGTATGAAAAAATGGAACACTTTCCACTTCAGGTGCCCAGTATCCATATCAAACATTTCCAGATAAGGAAAGCTCTATTAGGTATAGGCAATCGCTCTATTCTGTACCTACTATAGATTTTAGCCTTAATCTCACAACGGAACCTCTCTTGCGCCTATTTGATATTTTCAGATGGTTGAATCAGTTATTCTTTAGGTTCTCAGTGAGCTTGTTAAACTGCTAGCAGTTCATGCCAACTATAACTGGTTTTGCCAGTGAGGAATGAGAATATGATTGCTAAACTGATTTAGCACCTTCACTTAGCACCTTCACAGCCAATAAACTGGTGAATTTTACCAGCCATAGCGTCTGCTACAATAAGATCAGCCATCTTGAGAGGCTTGAGTGGCTAGATGGCTTACTCCTGCTCCTATTTCTTATGTTCTTATGTTTATGTACAGTGGTTAAAGTTCAGTGCTGATTCTTTATGATTTTGGCAAAAGATCCTCAGATAACCCAAAGAGAAATGCCACTGAGGACTATTGTTCACGGGAAAATCCACATGGAAATTCAACCTCAATAGCTCTTAAATATGCAGCCCAAAGCTATGTGATGATGCTCTGCCTTGCCTCAGCTCATCTGCTGATGAAACGGTTCACTCCAGTGTTGCCTGTAGACCAGACTGTTCCAATGCTCTCCTGATGGACTTCCCAACATTCACCCTCCATAAACCTGAACTTATCCAAAACCACTGAGAAGTAATTGTTAGAAAATAGCCTTCCTTTGTTACTTTTGCCCCTTTTTAGTTTAAATATGGAAGCTGTAAGCCAGAAGTAAGATGTACTGTCCTAATATTCTCTGATATAGTTGTGTATTACAGAGTATTCAGGTGAAGATTCTATTGCTTCCTTTAAGGGTGCTGGTTTGAATCTGTGTCAATAACAGACACTTCACTGCAAAGAAATAGTATATAAACATGCCTTCGCATTAAACTGCTTCAAAGCATTATCATTTATTTTGCTTGAAGTGACAGATTTTGTGTTGCTCATTTCTGTGAATCTCTGTCTAATTCTATTTAGCATAGATTTTTTATAACAAACTCAAAAGGAATGAATCAAATACAAATAAAACATAATGTCCCCAACTATAAAAGCAAGATATCAGATAGACAAATTGTTGCAAAACCTTTGGTTTGTATTGTTTAGACGTAACTCCTACTCTAATAAAGTAGTTGGGGGCAGCTGTAACCACAAACTTTACATTTTCTTACCATAGTTAATCACAGCAAGTGTTTGTTATTCCAGTAGCAATCAGGGGTAGATGTTTCTCATAAAAAAATAGGGTTAGATGTAAGCATGAGTAGGAAAAACAATTCATACAGGCAGGTGAAATATAGAAATGCAGATGCTAGGATTGGCAAGGAGTAACATTGACTTCTTTCTCTCCATCTGGCTATCCCCAGTAAGAATAAACAAAGAGATAAGAACCTCGTATTTTTTAATCACACTTTTTAATCACTTTCTCGTTACAAGCTTCTTTTAGTTAATTGAAGGAAAGGAGTCAAAATGAGAAAATTTCAGTAATCAGTGGTATGTTACAGCTCACTCGGGGAGTCCGGGTTTCTGCAGAGATGAGCACTTCTACATGCATTTAGTAGTTTGGAATAGTGGGTAGTGATGGTAAAGGCACCAATGTGCCAGAGGCAACCAGAATTCTCTTCCACTTTTACCTCTTGTCATTGGCATGTGTTGAAAGCATTTGCAGATTGATACTCAACTTGCTTGGCAGTATTATGACTGCATCTTTCTCAGTGATGGCCAATGTCAATTAGTCATTAGCAATTATATTAGGTGACGTGTTGGATTAGTTATCATGGCACCAGATCAGTTTAACTGCATGTATCAGAATGAGGATGCACACATGGCTTCGTACATAAATCCTTAAATCTATGAGGCTAGAAGCAGAAATATGATGGTTCTGCTTTTCAAGAGAATAATGTAGTGCAACTTACCCAAGGACACTTTAACAATACAGACAATAGCACTGGTTAGCTAAAAGGTGAATTCCTACTTTCCACAACAGTCGTACTTCTTATATGATGTCCTTCTTGTATTAATATTGATCGTCGGAGCAAGCAGAAAGGAGCGACTTGTGGTGGGAGCAGTGAAGAAGCTGTTCTTCAGTCAGTTGTTATGTGTTCTGAGATTTTTGTACCTTTTACCTGACAGGAAAAGGTGGAAGAGAGTATGTTTGGTGTGCATGGGGTACTTGATTATGCTGGCTGCTTTTCCCAGACAATGGAAAGTGTAGACAGAATCTGGTTTAAGTGATGGACTGGACTACATTCATAACCCTTTGTAGTTTCTTGCAATCTTGGTCAGAGGAGCAGCCATATCAAGTTGTGATGGTGGAACCATCCAATATACATGCAATTGTAAGTTGGCAGAGCACTTGAAGCAGAAAACATATTCACTAAAGAACAGGGATCAACCTATGGTATGAAAATATTTTTAATATCAAGGACAGGGATTAACCAAATCAAGTTTGTGGACTGATGCAGCTTTAGGAAATCAGGAAAGGTCATTGGTAGATGATGTTTTGACGATCCGTATTTAGAAATACGTACACTTATTTTAATTCTGCACATAGGTCATACTTAGTACCTCTTGGCTTAAGATGAAAAGATTTGTGTTAGTTAAAAGATAGTATTTGCTCAGTGAAATATACTGTGCTTGTAGTAAAAAGCACACAGTTATAAATTTAAGTCAAAAGTTTTGAAGGCCTCATAACTGTTATTGTTGTAAATCATCTGGTGTATAGAAAAGAGTGAAAGATTCAAAAATACTCAATTAATTCCTGTTGAATATTTAGCATATCAGTGAATAGGAATAAAAAAAATGCCCTAAATAAATTCCAGAGTGATGAGTCTGTGCAGATGAAATGATAAGGCTCATGGAGACATAACATTAACAGTGCTTGCTGGTTCCCTGAATGCTTGAACCATTTACATCCCCTGCTCCAACCCTCTCCCCAGGCAGCAAGTGGGCTCTCTGTGTGGAAGAATCAGAGACTAACAGTGGGCTCTCTACCTACAAGCTAAATGGACTGTTATGAAGCTATAAGGCATCACCTCATCATTTGACCACTGAGGCCCATGTCCTCTGAACTATTGAGTGAGGTGAGTGTGAGTAGCCAAGGCTTTATGTAGCTTGGCAGTGTAAATGAGGCCATGCACAGGGCATCCTCCAGTGCACATCTTGGGCACAGGCTGCCCTGGAGGCTTCCAACCAAGTTGGTTCATTTCCCTAATCAGCCTGCACCTCCCATCTGACAGCTTGATAGAGGATGGCCCTCCTGGCCTCCAGTATGTCAAGCAAGACGGCCAATTGAATTTAAGGTCTAGATCCCCACTTTTTCTTTGTTAGATGGGTTGCTACCTGGACCCTTTTAGAAATGGCATCTGGATATAATGGTGGGATGAGTTCCATCCAGCCTAACCTACTGTGCGATCTGTCAGTAAACACCGGCCTGCATAATCAATGAGCCCAGGGTCACACGATATGGTGTGAATTCCCTGTGACTTCCATGATGGAAAGCCTCCCCATTCCCATCCTGCTTGGGGACTGAATCACAGAATAGAAAATTCTCTCAATGGTTTTTTTTTTAACTAATAGTCATCCAAAAATGACTATTATCAGAGCCTCTGGCTCTGATCTTCAGATCGTCGTTGGTTACGGGTATAGTGCCGGAAGACTGGAGGACAGCATTGTTCAAGAAGGGGAAGAGAGACTTTCCAGGGAATTATAGGCCGGGGAGTCTAACTTCTGTTGTGGGCAAAGTATTGGAGAGAATTATTAGGGATAGGATTTATAGTTATTTAGAGAGAAATGAATTGATTGGGGATAGTCAGCATGGTTTTGTGAAGGGTAGGTCGTGCCTTACTAACCTTATTGAGTTTTTTGAAAAAGTGACCAAAGAGGTGGATGGGGGTAAGGCGGTTGATGTGGTATATATGGACTTTAGTAAGGCGTTTGATAAGGTGGCCCATGGAAGACTTCTGCAGAAAATGCAGATGTATGGGATAGAGGGTGATTTAGCTAATTGGATTAGGAATTGGCTAGCAGATAGAAGACAGAGGGTGGTGGTTGATGGGAGATATTCATCGTGGAGTTCGGTGACAAGTGGTGTACCTCAGGGGTCTGTTTTGGGGCCCCTGCTGTTTGTAATTTTTATAAATGATCTGGATGAGGGTATTGAAGGATGGATTAGTAAATTTGCAGATGACACTAAAGTCGGTGGAGTGGTAGATAGTGAAGAGGTGTGTTCTAGTTTGCAGAGAGACTTGGACAAGTTGCAGAGCTGGGCCGAGAGGTGGCAAATGGAGTTTAATGTGGAAAAGTGTGAGGTAATTCACTTTGGCAGGAATAACAAATGTGTAGAGTATAGGGCTAATGGTAGGACTCTTAATAGTGTTGATGAACAGAGGGATCTTGGTGTATGTGTGCATAGATCCCTGAAAGTTGGCAATCAAGTCGATAAGGTTGTTAAGAAGGCATACGGAGTCTTAGCTTTTATTGGTAGGGGGATTGAATTTCGGAGCCGCAACGTCATGTTGCAACTGTACAAAACTCTAGTGCGGCCGCACTTGGAGTATTGTGTACAGTTCTGGTCCCCGCATTATAAGAAAGATGTGGAGGCATTGGAGAGGGTACAGAGGAGGTTTACCAGGATGTTGCCTGGTATGGAAGGCAAGTCTTATGAGGAGAGGCTAAGGGATTTGAGGTTGTTTTCATTAGAAAGAAGGCGGCTAAGAGGAGACCTTATTGAAACATGTAAGATGATTAGAGGTTTAGATAGGGTGGACAGTGAAAGCCTTTTTCCTAGGATGGAGAAAGCTAGCATGAGGGGACATAGCTTTAAATTAAGAGGTGGTGGTTTTAGGACAGATGTCAGAGGTAGGCTCTTTACCCAGAGGGTGGTAAGGGTATGGAATGCCTTGCCTACGTCAGTTGTAGATGCGCCATGTTTGGTGGCGTTTGAGGTTAGTAGATAAGTTTATGGATGAAAAGGGAATGTTTAGGTTAGAGGGTCACTGCTTGTTCCTAATTGGTCGGCGCAACATCGAGGGCCTAAGGGCCTGTTCTGTGCTGTAATGTTCTATGTTCTATGTTCTAAAAATATCAGGAGGTGAAAAGGATTCAACTTATTGCTGGCATTAGTGTACAAAGAACAAAGAACAAAACAGCACAGGAAACAGGCCCTTCAGCCCAACGAGCCCGTGCCGCCACCCCAATGTTCCCACCTCTACCCGTGATCCCTGTCTATGTTTATAGATCTATGGATTAAAAACCAAATTTGAGACAATTTAGGGAGAATTTGTTTTGCCAATTAGCCTAAATGAAAATAATTATAAGATTGCATCTGCTTCTTAGTTTCCTCATGGATTGAGGCTTTTGGACTAATTGTTAAATATCTAAAGGACAATAAGGGAATGAAGGTTAAAGATTAGGTTATTTGCAATGTTCTAAACCAATTAAGGATCTTCAGTATGTCCTTATTCTTTCATTGACTAAAATGAAATACATGTTCTAACCTAAAAGTGCATGTAATAGATTGAGACCAACAATCCATGCAAAACTGCTTCCAAGGTGTCAGGATTTGACAGACTTACAAAGGTCACTGATTAGAAGTGAACTTTTGCATGAAGAGCAATTTGAGTGAAACCTTAAGTTTGATTACTTGGAATATTTACTTGTTTAAAGAAAAAACAAGCCCCAGCCACTGCAGATTGATCAAATAGGGACAGTTCATAGAAGAATGTTGATGAATGTTGATGTTCCCTGTTACTTAGCAATGTGCCAAGAACAAGGAAATGTGTTTATTCGCCAGTCCATTGATATTCAGTGTCATGACTCGGTGCCTTGAACCATTCAAACATTAGCAAACTGAAAATAGAGGGAGAATGAATATGAGTTTTGCATTATGTCTAATTTGGTTTATTAATGCAGATATCCTTAGTTCATCAGTTAAAAATCAATAAAAAATGAACAATAAAAAGTGGATTGTCTGTGTCCAAAAATAGAAAATTCAAAAAGATATAGGGTGAGATTCTTTGGCCTCCCAGACACATGTTTCCCACCAGTGGAAGGTGGCACTTTGTTTGCTAGCAGTGAGATTCTCTGTTTGTATCACTGCCGATGGGATTTCCCATTGACATCACTCATGTTGCTGAGAAATTCGCAGGCAGTGGGTGTGCTACTGGCAGGACTGGAGAATCCTATCGACATGAACAGCAGAGTTCCAGCCATATATTTTCACTGCAATGTCAAAACTTACGTAGCGCATTTCAGGATTTCACAGTTCCTACAGCTAATTAGGTACTTCTGAAGTGATGTTGCAATGTAGGGAAACAAAACAACCAATTTTTAAACAGTATATCCTACAAATAGCAATGGAACAGATAATTTCCTTTTGCTTGTTCTCATCTGGTGTTCTTTTCTCTTTCAAAAACGGTATCACAAAGACATACCTATGAGAGCAGAGTTAAACTTTATTTACTAGTCACAAGTAAGGTTTACATTAACACTGCAAAGAAGTTACTGTGAAATTCCTCAAGCTGCCACAGTCTAGTGCCTGTTTAGATCAATGCACCTAACCAGCACATCTTTCAGACTGTGGGAAGAAACCAGAGCACATGTAGAAAATACACACACGGGGAGAACATACAAATTGCTCGTAGATACAAAGAGAACCTGCAAACTCAACACAGACAGTGATCCAAGCTAGGAATCAAACCCAGGCTCCTGGTACTGTGAAGCAGCAGTGCTAACCACTGTGCTCTTGTGCCATGATTTAATGTCTCATTGGAAAGGCAGAACTTCTGACAACTCCCTTAGCACTGCACTGGTGTGTCAGTCTAAATTATGTGCTCAAGACATTGGAATGAGTCTTGAATCCACGACCTTTTGGCTAATCAAAAGTGCTACCAGAGAACCAAAGCAGACACCTCACTTTTCCACTGAAGTGCTCACTTGTTAATCATAGGCCAGAATAGATGCTGTAGTCTTTCAGAAAAGCTTACTTCCGGCTAAGTCTTTCGCTAAATATTTGAAGACCATAGAAAAATACATACAGTTTCTCGCTCCTTAACATTAAAAAAAAGTACACTCAACAAAGAAACCTTTTGAGTTTCCAAAGGTTGCAAGACCTCATAAATTGATAATCCAATACAGCATACCCATATAATTTTTTTTAGCTACTAAGTATAAATTACAGAAGCATGACTGACTCGTAGGGTTTTTAAGTGAAAAGAAATTAATAATTATCTCATGGATGTTATTGTAAATTTGTGCCATTCAGTGCAGTAAGTTACTATAAGAACATAAGAAATAGGAGCAGGAGTAGGCCATCTAGCCCCTCGAGCCTGCCCTGCCATTCAATAAGATCATGACTGTACTCCCTCCAAGGCCAATATATCCTTTCATAAATAAGGGGACCAAAATTGTACCAATAATGTAAACAATGTAATGATTCTGAAACTACTACTTAATTGCAGCTCTTAACATTGGCAATAAATGGACATTTACTGTGGTAACTTTCAATATATTTATATGTTTCAAAAGTTACAATAAGATTCAAAATTGCTTATGTTGTTAATTTTTTGTTTCAATTGTTTATTTAGAACTACAGGACAAATTGATTTTTTTCTCTTGCATAAAAAGCCAAGTAGACTGCGTAGTGAAAATAGGCAAATGTAGGTTTGAAACAGCTGGGTCAATGAAAGTTCACTGAATACTAACAAGAGATCATTGCACCCCTTAATACTGACCATATATTTTTGGTGGGCTTAATCATTCCATTCTATAATGGTCGCCAAAATATTTGTTCTTGTATCAAATGAAACTGAAATATGTATCAAAGAATGTACTGTGCCATTGGACATGAGGGAACAAAGCTCCAGCACTGTATTAAATGCATAATTCTTTCTTGCCTTTTTCCAATTTATCAATGGTAAATTGTGATGGTCATTCCTCATTTGAGTATTCCTCACTTCTTCCATGCCATGCTTGAAACTTTTCCTTTGAGATCTTCTTTGAATACAAGAATCTGTACAGTCTCCCATCTGATTTGTTCTTTCCTAAGTCTTCAACATTGTGGAGCATTCACTTTCCTCAATCCTTCTTCCTCCCTCATACTTGCAGCCTCTTAAAATCCAAGCATTTTGTCAATTGCTTGCTATTTCTTGCTTTAGAAAAAAAAACTTGCATCAACCCAACACCTTTGACAGCCCGAGAAAGCCCCAAAGCACTTTACATGTTATTAGTAAAGTTGTTTCAAATATGGTTACATTTAAATGTAGGGAAACGTGGTGACACAGTGGGTAGTACTGTTGCCTCACAGCGCCTGAGACACAATTTCAATTTCAGGCTCCCGTCATTGTCTGAGTAGAGTTTGCATGTCCTCCAAGTGTGCATGGGTTTCCTATGGGTGTTCTGGTTTCCTGCCTCATTACAAAGATGTGCAGGTTAGGTTGATTGGCCATGTAAAATTGCCTTTTAGTGTCAGGGGGTAGCATGGTAAATACATGGGGTTACATGGAGAAGGGTTGGATGAGATTGTTGTCAGAGTAGGGTCCTTCTGCACTGTAAGGATTCTATGAAATACAGCAGGATGATTATATACAACCAGGCCCTGCAAACAACAAGGTAATTAATCGTCAGATACTCTGTGTTAATGATATTTAGAGGGATTAAAAATTGTCTAGAACTCCACACTTTTCTAATAAAATGAGAAATCCTTTATGTCCAGCTGAAAGGGAAACTTTTAACCTGAAAGGGAGCAACATTTGACAGCACTACATCCCTTCAGTACGACGCTGAAATGTCAACCTGGATTATGTTTGCAAGTGTTCTGGAGTGAGAAATAAACACCCAACCTTCTACCTTTGATTTAAAGGCATTAAACCAAGTCCTTATTTAACTCTTTGCAGCCCTACTGACACTCCATGCTGTGGCCACAGGTTCTTTGACTACTCCAGATAATAATTTTGTACAAGTGTTTGTGTCTTGTAATATTCAGTTCAGTTACTAATGCATATCTTCAGATGTTCTTACAATTCAATATATAGTTGGATCTTGATAATCTTACCGGGTCCAGTGTGCTGCAAATCATATACATATTTCTTCTATGTAAACACATTTCTGAATATTAACAATATTATAATTGTGAGCGATGTAAAAATTTACCTTGTTGGAGCTTAAGATATAAATATAATAAAGTCATGTTGGAAAACTATCACAGACATGTGATGAGTATCAGTCTGTGGTACAACTAGAGGGTTTATAAGTTTATTTATTATTTTCTCAAGTAGGCTTACACTAACACTGCAATGAAGTTACTGTGAAAATCCCTTAGTCACCACACTCTGGCATCTGTTCGGGGACAATGAATGAGAATTTAGTATGCCAAAGCATCTAACCGACACATTTTTCAGGTTGTGGGAGGAAACTGGAACACCTGGAGGAAACCCACGCAGACACAGGGAGAACATCCAATCTCTACACAGTGACGCAAGCTGGGAATCAAACCCAGGTCCCTGGTATTATGAGGCAGCAGTGCTAACCACTGTAACACTATGCCACCTGGCATTATAAATGGCATTATGGATACATCAGTTAATCTCTTGTATACTGGAAAGTTCGTAGAGCTGTGGAATGTTATAGCTCTTTCTGCTGTTGATTAATGATACTGGGCAGCATTGCTGAACAATACATCTGTAATCTTTATATCTGTGTAGATGGACTCAGAGAAAACCCATGCAGACATAAGAAGAACATGCAAACTCCGCACAGAGAGTGACCTAAGCCAGGAATCAAACACGGGTCTGTGGCGCTGTGAGGCAACAGTGCTAACCACTATGCCATCATGCCACACCAAAGGAGAGACAGGAAAGGACATGATGTTAAGATCATTGGCCATGCCTAATTCCCTCAGTGTACCCAAACAGGCCTCAGAGTGTTGCGACTCGGGGATTTTCAAGTTACTTCATTACAGCCCATTGTGACATTAATAAATAAACTTAGAACTCTCCTACCTGAAAAATATGTATAAAGTATAATTCCTATGATTAACATAAATCCTTTGTGCAGCAATAGTTACTCTGCAAGAATGCTGGGCCAGAGCTAAGTGCTTGGAACAATAAGAAAACAATAATGTACATTATTGCTTATCAAATTATGCTAGGATTTATACTGTTCAGGACCTGAAGCATACAAAGAAAATTGAAATTCATAAAAAGATTCATGCCACATATGATAACTTGCTGGAGATAGAATGCTTTGGGACTTAGATAGTTAAATTACTGCAGTTCATTTTCTAATCGGCACCAAAAACAAAGCCCAAATGATAAAGGTTGGTCTGAGAACATTGGTCGGTCTCATGAGAATAGCAAAATATTCCCAAATCTTGCTGGAAAGTGTCAGAGTTGTGAAAACTGGCCAGTGTGTGAATGTGGTTGTCCTTGGCAGCAGTATCTGTTTGATTTGTCCTGTCAGAAGACAACCATTTGCAGGGAACTGATTCCAGACTGGGCGTGGGAAATATCAATACATCTGACACTGGTCTTGTTTCTCAGAACAAAAGGGTTGCACTGAAGAACAATTGCTGTACTGTCTGCTATAGGTACAAGGTCCATTGTCTTGCAGCCGAAGGATGAGCTAATCCTCTACTGCTTGCCGGAGTGAACCACTTGGTATTGTGCAGTAATTCGTGGCTTGAATATAGTTGACAGAGAAATTTTAACTCTTATTCACTAAATGATCACAGTTAGCTGTTAATATTTCTGCATATGCCTTTTTAACTGCAGGCTAGATCATACAGGGTTCATATGTCATTTTGCCATGTCAGAACTATAACATGATTTCTGAATAGCAGAGTTAAGTCTTTCAAACTAAAGTCCTGACATATTTTGTATTTGGATTCCATTTCATATTTAAATTAAAAGCCATGATAAAAAACAAGTCCAAGTTTCAAAACATACAAGGTGACTAGAAAGCTCTATTAGAACATGCACAGTATAACCTGAAGCACATTGTGCAGCTTCGTCCAGCAAGCGTGGAGGTAAAATCCAAAGACTAATGTTTGCATTGCTGAAGAGTTCAGATTTCAAATCCAGCTGGGGCAAAGTGGGCAGAGAATCACAGTGCAGTGAACCAGAAGATGCTACAGTGCAGGAGGAGGCCATTTGTCATGTCGAGCCTGTACTAACAATAATCCCACCCAGGCCCTATCCCCATAACCTCACATATTTACCCTAGTCCTCCTGACACTAAGGAGCAATTTGCCATGGCCAATCAACCTCGAGGCAAACTGGCTGGGGTCTTTTAAGAGACTTCTGGATGAGTGCATGGGATGGAATGAGATTGGGAGTTATAGATAGGTCTATGGCCTGGTAAGTATAGATATGATCGGCACAACTTGTGGGCCGAAGGGCCTGTTTGTGCTGTAGTGTTCTATGTTCTAACCTAACCTGCATATCTTTGGAGTGTGGGAGGGAATCAGGGCATCCAGAGGAAATCCATGCAAACACAGGGAGAACATGCAGACTCCAGACAACAGTCACCCAAGGCTGGAATTGAACCCAGGCCCCTGATGCTGTAAGGCAGCAGTGCTAACCATCATGCCAACAGGCCACGTTGACATTGACATCACATTGTCACATTAGCATTCAGCTAGAAATGATTGGTAGAGATGAAGACAGACTTTGAACCAACTGTATGCTATTGGTTTTAGAATTGCAGAAAAAAAATACTAGTTTGTTTTCTAAGTGCATGGTACCAGTTTCCAAAAGAATGTTTGATACATTTACTCCACAGTTAGTTTTGTTGTATAAGCGCTTCAATAGCGACAGATTTGGACGTAAGTCAATTGTTATAATTTAGTTATTTGAACATTTGCTTTCACTATTTTTGTAAAACAATGCCTTATGACAGCTTACATGGAAACAACATGCAGTCTTTAAAAAGACTTCAAAGCAGTTAAAGTTCATTCATAGAACATAGAACACTACAGCACAGAACAGGCCCTTCGGCCTTCAATGTTGCGCCGACCAATATAAAAAGCAATGCCCCTCCAAACTAAACCATTCCCTTCTCTTCCATATACTTATCAACTAACCTTTTAAACGCCACCAAACTTGGCGCATCTACAACTGCTGCAGGCAGGGCATTCCACTCCCGAACCACCCTTTGGGTAAAGAACCTACCTCTGACATCCGTCCTACAACTATCACCCCTTATCTATCACCCCTTATCTTACCTATAACTATCACCACTATCACTGTGAATTCGTCAAAGTATTACTGTGTTATAATTTCATGATGTAAAGATGCCGGCATTGGATTGTGGTGGTAAGAACTCAGTAAGAATTTAGCAACGCCAATTATTAATCCAATTAATCCAATTCTGGTCCAGAACACTGCACTTGCCTGAGGAAGACACAAGAGTGTTGAAAGCTCGCTTTTTTACTATCAAATAAATCGGTTGGATTAATAATTGGTGTTGCTAAATTCTTACTGAGTTCTTATAATTTCATGACAGAAACAATTTCAAAAAAAACACTTAGAACAGATTTTATAGGAACATAGAAAAGCTACAGCACAAAACAGGTCCTTTGGTTCACAAGTTGCACCAAACATGTCCCTACCTACTAGATTTACCTATAACCATCTATCTTACTAAGTTCCATATACTTATCCAAAAAGACCCTATTGAATCCACCTCCACCACTGCTGCTGCAGCCGATTCCACATACACACCACCCTCTGAATGAAAAACTTATCTCTGACACTTCCTCTGTACCTACGCCCCAACACCCTAACCTGTGTCCTCTTGTCCTCATTTCAGCCCAAGGGAAAAGCCTCTGAGCATCAACCAATACTTCTCAACATCTTATACACCTCTATCAGGTCACCCCTCATCTTTGTCTCTCCAGGGAGAAAAAAACCTAGCTCACTCAACCTATTTTAGAAGGCATGCCACCCAATCCAAGCAACATCCTTGTAGATCTCTGCACCTTTTCTATGTCTTCCACATCTTTTCTGTAATGAGGTGACCAGAACTGAAGTAGTACCCCAAGTGGGGTCTGAGCAGGGTCTTATACAGCTGCAACATTATCTTCTGACTCTTAAACTCAATTCCTCAATTGATGAATGCCAATACACCATAGAATGCCTTATTAACCACAGCCTCAACCTGCAAAGCTGCTTTGAGCATCCTATGAACCCGGATTCCAAGATTCTTTTGATCTTCCACACTGCTAAGAGTCTCATCCTTAATATTATATTCTGTCATCCCATTTGATCTGCCAAAACAAATCACTACATACTTATCTGCGTTGAGCTCCATCCGCCACTTCTCCGTCCAGTCTTGCATCCAATCAATGTCTTACTGCAACTTCTGACATCCCTCCACACTATTCACAACACCTCCAACCTTTGTATCATCAGCAAACTTACTAACCCATCCCTCCACTTCCTCATCTAGGTCATTATAAAAATCACAAACAGCAAGGGTCCCAGAGCAGATCCTTGAGGCATTCCATTGGTCATCGACCTTCATGCAGAAGAAAACTCAGCTACGATCACTCTTTGCCTTCTATGGGCAAGCCAGTTCTAAATCCACGAAGCAATGTCCCCTTGGATCCCATGCTCCCTCATTTCTCAATAAGCCTTGCATGGGGCACCTTATCAAACATGTTGCTGAAGTCCATATATACTATATCTACCATTTTTCCTTCATCAGTGTGTTTAGACACATCCTCTAAAAATTCAATCAGGCTCATAAGGCATAATCTGCCTTTGACAAAGCCATGCTGACTATTCTTTATCATATAATACCTCTCCAAATGTTCATAAATCCTGCCTCTCAGGATCTTCTCCATCAACTTACCAACCACTGACATTAGACTCACTGTCTGTAATTTCCAGGGCTATCTATACTCCCTTTCTTGAATAAAGGAATAACATCTGCAATCCTCCAATCCTTCGGAATCTCTCTCGTCTCAATTGATGATACAGATATCATCACCAGAGGCACACCAACTCCTTCCTTGCCTCCCACAGTAGCCTGGGATACATCCCATCCAGTCCTGGTGACTTATCTAACTTGATGCTTTTCAAATGCTCCAGCACATCCTCTTTCTTAATATCTACATGCTCAAGATTTTCAGTCCACTGCAAGTCAGCACTACAACTGCCAAGATCCTTTTCCACTGTGAATACTGAAGTAAAGTATTCATTGAGTACCTCTGCTATTTCTACCAGTTCCATACCAATTTTCCTATCGTCACACCTGATAGGTTCTATTCCTTCATGTCTTACCCTCTTGCTCTTCACATTCTTGCAGAATGCCTTGGGTTTTCCTTAATCCTGCCTGCCAAGGTCTTCTGTCTCTCCTAATTTCCTTTCTAAGATCCTTCCTACTAGCTGTATACTCTTTTAGATCTTAATATTACCTAATTCCCTGAACCTTTTGTAAGCTTTTCTTCAAATTTATTTAAAAAATGTTATTTTATTTTAACAGATTTCGCACACAATGCTCCAACATGCTATCATATTATTTGAAGAACTGGATTGCCATTATAATTTGGATTGGCAAACTAATTTCTCATATCCAAAACAATTTACATAAAACATTTATTAAATGATACAATTCATTCTCATTTAGCATAGATAGGGTATAAGTTTAAGGTACGAGGGGCAAGGTTTAAAGTAGATGTACGAGGCAACTTTTTTTACACAGAGTTATAGATAACTGGAACTCACTGCCAGGGCAAGTACTGGAAGCAGATATAATAGTAAGGCGTCTGGACAAATACATGAATAGGGTGGGAATAATGGGATATGTTCCCTGAAAGATAGGGGGTTTTAGTTCAGTCGGGCAGCATAGTCAGTTCAGGCTTGGATGGCCAAAAGGCCTGTTCCTGTGCTGTAAATTTTCTTTCTTCTTTGTTCTTTAGATGAATTAGATAAGGTTTCAGTGTTTTAGAATGTTATGATACTTAGTTTACCTGTAGTTTGCAGTAATACAGATCTAAAAGCTATGGCAGTGATATATTTTATGTTGATGTACAAAGACTCAACAAGAACAACAGTTGTGGAGTACTTCTTGTTTATTCCAATAATAATGAGATATTTATTATCTCTGTTTTGAAGTGCTAATCAGTCAAAAGCATGAGTGACTCTCAAATGTAAGGACTCACCACATATTAGGTACACAAATGGTTGTATTATAGGGTGAGAATAATTGAGGTTATCAGCATTTATCATTATTAAGGATGGCAAATTTCAGTATGTACACATGAGAAGCTAAATGAATCAGGAAGTTGCTGTCTGAGTTATCCAGCTCTTTAACAAGCTTCACTACCTTAGTATCTCACCAAGAGACGCAACAGTGACCCAGAGGAAGGACGTAACTTTGTGCTACTTACTCACTAGATGCCCAATAAACATGCTGAGTTAGTTTAATTGTCCATTTAATTGTATGTGAAATTTCAACAGTCTTAACAACCTCCCAGGCTTTCTAAATCAACCTTTACAGGTGTAGAGTCTTATCGTGGCAGATTTTAATCATTGTTGGAGTTTTTTTTAAATTGTTTCAATTTTCTTTCTGTCTCTTTCATAACTCTTTCTGAATCTTTTTCTTTGCTTTGTTTGCATGATTTAATACTTAATTAATTGTTCTAACCAATACTTCAGTAAGGATTCTTCAATCCAATTGAAGGGACATACTGTTATTTGTCCTGTTCACACCAGTCCTTATTCTCCTGTGAAAACCAAACTCCCAAAAAACCATAAATTGCTTCTCAAAAAAAGGCCAAAAATGTCTGCAGGCATCTGAGGGATTATTTGTTGCTGATCATAAAATCTAGGTCAATGCATTTGTATCATTCATTCAATAGTGAATGCATTCACTAGTATGATATCCAGTCATTATGTACAAATAAATTACATTTTGTAATGTTGCCTTTGAAATAATTCAATGATTTACTCATGAAAAAAGATCAAAGTCAACCAAAATCCAACATAAAGATGTCGCAGGATGGTTATCTTTCAGTAAACATTGCTAATTGTTATAAATCAGAAAATTCTGGCATTCTTAATTTTGATCCATTGCGTATTAACAATAGGACATGGTTAGCCAAATATAGTCCTTTTCAATCTGACTGAAATGTTTGGTATAGCTACAATTCCTCTGTTTTTGAGAGCAATGTAACAAAATGATCTATAGAATAATTGACCTTAACATTCATGTACAGATGGAAGGATTTTTTGCTTTGAAGACATCAAAATGAATACAGACATAGCATGGAAATTGTCTTTGGGTGTGAGCATCAGTCCGGTTGGAAATTGCACTCAGAATCCTGCTCATTTACAGAATTGACTTTTTGTTTCAAGTTTCCAGTCTCACTAATTTTTGTAGTCATAAATGTAAAATCTTCTCGGTCCAGCCCAAACACATTTTAGATTTTCTTTTGTTACTATAATCTTTGATAACCTTAAGGGTGGCAATCTGATGTGGTTTAACTAACACAGTAGAAAATGAGTTTTTTTTAATACAACTTAAAAGGGGACCATTTAGTCCACCATCTGAGTAACATGCATCACAACGCCAGGGATCTGGGTTTGATTCCCAGTTGGATGACTGTCTATGTGGAGTTTGCACATACTCCCGTTGCCTGCATGTGTTGCCTCTGGGTGCTCGAGTTTCATTCCACAGTCCAAAGGTGAGCGGGTTAGGTGGATTGGCCATGCTAAATTGCTCCTTAGAGTCAGGGAGAACCAGCGAGGGTGAATGCACGAGGTTAAGTGGATAGGATCTGGGTGGAATTGTGGTTAGTGCAGACTCAATGGGCTGAATGGCCTCCTTCTGCACTATAGGATTCTATGATTCAGTGATTCTATGAGTTTAATGATGGGTTGGCATTTAATTGGGCAGAAGAGTGGCAGTTTGGGATCCTTCCTTTATTCTGATTAAGTCCTTGGTGGGAAGGCCTGAAGACAGCCTTCCTACTCTCCCACCCTTAGGTGGGTAATTAATGCCAACTTGAGGGTTTCATTCCACTGTTGCTTGTATGAATACATTTGTGGGGGATGCCTTGCCTTGTGTGCTCTGAGAAGTTGGTGGGGTCACTCATTCAAAGATACACAGTGACTGATTGAGGGAACTCCCAAAGCGGGTGGGAGTCCGGGGATTTCACTGAAAGTCATGCCTTTGCTTTTGTTGATTATGCCCCATTCACCCATCAGCCCTATCCTTGTGACCATCTTCACCTTATCAGTCATCTCTGCCTAGGCCCCTCCTAAACCCGAAGTCTCAGGTGAGTGTAGTATTGACAGTGGACATTACCTTCCAAGTGGTACTGCTGAGTACAAGAGGAACTGCAGCCTCTGATCACCCGCTCTGAGTGGGTACAGACTTCACCTTTGGGATCCTCGAAGGCCGGGTGCTGGCCTTTCAAATGTCTGAGTGGCCACAAAATGAAGTTGGTCTTCTTGTTGCAGGGGCTGAGGTGGCACTCCAGCAGGTAGCTGAGAGGTTATCACCTCTACAATGTTTCATCCCTATTTTTACATAACTGAAAGGGACTTTAGAAATTTATCTGCACCAGTTCTGTTGATGCATTCCAGTCAGTTTCTTAATAAATTAAGTAATTGATGTATAAAAATGTATTTAAAAAAATGCTTACTAGTGGTTTTGTGCCCAAGAAAACATGCTTAACTGGTGGCACACAGGAATTAAAACTGCTGCCACAGGAACTGGTCTTCAATTCCCAGCTTGGGTCACTGCCTGTACCAAGTCTATACATTCACCCCATGTCTGCATGGGTTTCCTCCGGATGCTCTGTTTTCCTCCGCAGTCCAAAAACGTTAGGTTCATTGGCCATGCTAAATTCCTCCTCAGCGTACCCGAACAGGCAGAGGAATGTGGCAACTCAGGGATTTTCACAGTAGCTTTGTTGCAAGCCTACTTGTGAAACCAATAAATAAATAAGTTAATTTTAAGACCTTCATTGAAGGCCTTTAAACAGGTGTATTCTGGAGAAAAACACCATGGTGATCAATTCAATTTTGGGGCATGGCCTGTTTTGTGGGCAGGACAGTCTTCTAACATGATATTTTTGAAACTATTCTAAAAGAAGAAACATGATTTTTGCTGAATGCAAGTGGCGCCTGAAGTCCTGCGATCTTTAACGCTGGTTTGGTCAATTTGGACAAATTTCGCTAGCACGACATTGTGCTAATTCCGCCGCTGTGATTTGTTTAATAAAAGCATAATTCTTCGTAAATAGAGATTTTACCTTTGGATAATTTTAAATTTCTCGACAAGGTCCATAACAAAATAAGTAGGTTTTCTTTGCTAAGAATGTAAATGTTTCTAATTTATTTGCAGACAGGGACAATATTCTATTGATGTGGCTAACAGGCCAAATAGGCATTAAGCAGTATAATGAAAGATTAGAAGTGAGGACTTTGAAACAAGGATAAAAATTTGGCCATTGCTTTGGAAAACAAAATACAAAAGTAAATGCAGCAATTATTCTTCATGAAGCCTGTCAAAGTTTGGCTTGGAACAGTACACTCTGAAAGTGTGGAGTAGGAATTTGGCAAGATTTTCTAATGACAGACTATTCAAATTGTTTTCTTTTCATAATAAAAGGGATAGATGGTAGAGATGGAGTACCTTGAGGGTTATTTTCAGAGTTTGCTCCATTAATTGATGATTTAAAAAAAAAGCAAGTGAAAATCAAACTGATTCCCATCCACAGTTTCTTATCCCTGGAGCAACCATCGTAATAAAGAAGACTAAATAACAAGGGGTAATTATCGGTGAGGACAGAACTGATTATGTAAATAGGGCATGTTCTTGCAAGTGAAGAGAAGGCTGTGAAGTGATATGGTTGTTGTTTTTAGGATTCTAAAGTGACTACAAAATCTTAATTATGGCAACCTATTTCATCTTGTCCAGAACAGTATAACCAGAATACGCTGTGTGTTTGAAGAGATATCAACTGTTAGAAACAATGGGTTATATTTTTACTTATTTGACCTGCCAGAAGAGTTGTAATTTCTCTTCCCACAGTGGTGCACAAGGCAAACTTTAATCTGCTTTTAAAGCATTTCATTTTTAAGCTGGGACAGGCCACAAGTTATAAGCTGGGAGCATAGTTGACCAGGAGTCTTTCCTACCATTGGCATATTGGAAGGGTTTTGCAGGTTGGCAATCAAATCATTGGTTGTGTTATGAATGCACCTTCCTTGGTCATCAAGCCCTGATGTAGGACATGAACCCAGAGCTTTTGACTCAGAGGTAAAGATGCTACTCACTGCACCGCAACACTCCTTGCCAGGAAAGTAGGGGTCCAAAAATTGTTGGATTTGTGGGTTGGCACATCCATTGGCTGCGTTACGAACACACCTTCCTTGGTCATCAAGTCCTGGTGTGGAGCTCGAACTAGAGCTTCTGGCTCAGAGGGAAGTTGGCCAGGAACCTGATTTTCAAAATTCACAGAAACATAGAATCGAGATGTGCGGTCCAAAGATGTGCAGGTTAGGCTAATTGGCCATGCTAAAAAAATTGCCCCTTAATGTCCTGGGATATGTAGGTTAGATGGATGGGACCTGGGTGGGATTATGATCGGTGCAGGCTCGATGGGCCTCTTTTGCACTGGCTGATCATAGAATCATAGAAACACTGCACTGCAGAAGGAGGCCATTTCGTCCATTGAACTTGCACTGACAACAATCCCATCCAGGCCCCAGGTCTGCGTATTTACCTCTGCGGATTTTCGCTGCTAATATGGAGTCCATATGCCTCCATATGGAGGCATATGGAGTCTTAGCTTTTATTGGTAGGGGGATTGAATTTAGGAGCCGCAGCATCATGTTGCAACTGTACAAAACTCTAGTGCGGCCGCACTTGGAGTATTGTGTGCAGTTCTGGTCGCCACATTATAAGAAAGATGTGGAGGCATTGGAGAGGGTACAGAGGAGGTTTACTAGGATGTTGCCTGGTATGGAGGGCAGGTCCTATGAAGAGAGGTTGAAGGATTTGAGGTTGTTTTTCGTTAGAAAGGAGGCGGCTAAGAGGGGATCTTATTGAAGCATATAAGATGATTAGAGGTTTAGATAGGGTGGACAGTGATAGCCTTTTTCCTAGGATGGAGAAAGCTAGCACTAGGGGACACAGCTTTAAATTAAGGGGTATGAGTTATAGGACGGATATCAGAGGTAGGTTCTTTACTCAAAGAGTGATTAGGGAGTGGAATGCCCTGCCTGCAGCTGTTGTAGATGCGCCAAGTTTGGTGGCGTTTAAGAGGTTAATTGATAAGTATATGGAAGAGAAGGGAATGGTTTAGTTTGGAGGGGCATTGCTTTTTATTTTGGTCGGCACAACATCGAAGGCCGAAGGGCCTGTTCTGTGCTGTTATGTTCTATGTACTTGATACTAAGGAGCAATTTCACATGGACCATTGGACGGGAATGGTTGTAAACTCCAGGCCCATTGCTTCTGTCTTAAACTTACATCAGTAATTAGAACAGCCCTTCCTTTGTACCAAAAGACTGTTAAACAGCTATGGGTGGGATTTTCCAGCTACGCTCGCCCCAAGATGGAAAATCCGACCTAAGGTCAACAGACCTTTGCATGGCCTATACCCCTACGATCCCCATGACGGATGGGATGGGAAAATTCTGTCCTTTAGGTGGTTTTTATTGGTTGTTGTAAGCAATTACCAAGCTTGTTGACATACAGAATTACCCCACAACTGATAATTATGTAGAATACTTGAGCTTGTTTATATATTTTTAAAAAATGGCCCTTGTGTTAAAGAGTATGAAACCTATCTTCCCTCTGCTAATCCACTTAGCTATTTATACTTAAGAGAGGGTTACCTATGAAGTGAGATTCCAAACCTCCAAGTAATTTGTAAGGTTAACTGCTGGAAGGTAATAAGGTTACCGATGATAGTGAACTGTGGTCCTTAATCCCTACCCAAATCTGCACTTCCAGAAAAGTGGATAAAGTGAATCTGTCAGCTGTAAAGATAAGCAATAATTAAAGGGGAATAGGATACCAACTGTTTTGAGTACCTCCTAGTACGGATTAGATTCATCAAGAGTGTGTGAATGTAACTGATCACACCTCAGGCCAGTGCCAGGTGCAGAGACAGACATGGTTCCAGTTTGTAAACAGGATGGTTTACCTTTGAATGGAAGGGTTGTGATGCAGTTTCCTTGTACATACCCAATAAACCACAATGGTAAAAATATTTACAGAGATTCAGATACGTCAATTTAATGTATTAATTTGGATGAAATTGAATTGAACAACATAAAGAAATGTTTTTGTAATCATGTTTGCCAAATAAAACCTTGATTGAGTTGATTGCCTTCACGTTCTACAAGAAACAAATGGTCATACGCTCCTTGACGTCATCTACAATAAATATTAAGAATTAAAACATAAATTCTGGTCCTATAGATTTGTTTTACAGGCACAAAAGTGAACCTTTACCTATGGGTTACATTAAATTCACCATCATTAAATCCAATGCCAAAGATAACAGCCCTGATAGAAAGCATTCTCTCAGCTCCAGCAGTCTTGGGTTTTTTCATTATTTCTTTTAATAAGTAATGTTTATTAGTTTTTGATGCATCATTTTTGTAATGGATACTGTTAGTGTAATGCTACCAAGTTGGCCAAAGCTCAGTCCTTGCAGGTATGCTTTATGAGCTTTTCAAAAAAAACATGTAGCATAAATGGAACTCACTGCAAATATGCAGTATGTTAGTATAAAAGCAAGAGGAAAGAGATTCGCTTCATAGGTGAAACAAATAGGATAGCACAGCGGCACAGTGGTTAGCACTGCTGCCTTATAGGGTTGGGGACCTGGAGTTGATTCCCGACTTGGGTCACTGCCTGTGTGAAGTTTGCATGTTTCCCTTGTGTCCTCCAGGTATTCCAGTTTCCTCCCACAGTCCAAAAGACATGCTGGTCAAGTGCATTTGTTGTGCTAAATTCTCCCTCAGTGTACCCGAACTGGCGCTGGAGTGTGGCAAAAGAGAGTTTTCATTGCAGTCTTAATGTAAGCTTACTTGTGACCAATAAATTAACTCTATACTATCAGAAGCACAAGCTGATATTTCATTTACAGCTGCTGATTTGCCTGTTGCTCATTTCTATTGTTTTCTATTTTTGTTTCCAGTTTCTCATGTTTGCAATTCTTCTTTCTTTTGGAAAAAAGCTGTTGAATTCCCACAGAATGCCTAGAGTGTTTCTTGGAATTCTAGTTTGCTTATTTCCAATGTTTTTATCAGATTAGTTTAGACTTGTACCAGAGTGTAAAATTGGATGACATTTAAAGTTTGTTTTTCCCCATGAAAATATTTGAGTTTATGAACATTGCATATGCAAAAACTATCTACTACAATCTCCACTTTTGTAAATTATCATAGATTATTTCTGATCCAAGTTACTATTCAACATTCTCTTTAATTATGGTTTTTATTATAAAAGTTTTCAAAGTTGGTACATTGCTAAATTTGGTAACCAACAATTTATTCGTAACTTAATGTACGAGGAAATTATACATTTAGCAACAGCTGCCTGCTTCACCTTGTCATCTACGCCAAAGTATGAAATTCAAGCTTAACTGAGTTTGATTTCAGTGTGTTCCAGTTCAAATAAGGCAGAAAGTCCAAAGTGAGGGTTTGTACAATTTATTGAATACAGTCATTATAAACCAGGCATGAGATTCTTTCCACTACACAATACAAACAAAGCACAGCAATTTACGAAATTTCAATTCCATAGAATAATCCAAATTTCTTTTCCACAGATCCTACAACAAGAAACTACATAGGATACATAGGATTCATTTATGTGGAGAGACATAATGGGACTATTCTCAGAGCAGAGAAGTTAAGGGGAGATGTTAAAAATGTTCAAGATTTATGAAGGGTTTTGATGGAATCAACAGAGAGAAACTGCTTCCACTGGCAGAAGGGTGGGACACAGAGGTTAGCAATACAGCCTCACGGTGCCAACAACCCAGGTTCGATTCCCAGCTTTAAGTCTGTGTAGAGTCTGCATGTTCTCCCTGTGTCTACATGGGTTTCCTCTGGGTGATCCGGTTTCCTCCCACAGTCTGAAAAATATGCTAGTTAGGTACATTGGCCATGCTAAATGCTTCTGCAGTGTATGCAAACAGGTGGCAGAGTGATTTTCACATTACTTCATTGCAATGTTAATGTGAGCCTACTTGTGACACTAACAAATAAATAAACTTAAAGGGATGGTAACCAAAGATTACAAATTCAAGATAATTAGTAAAATGCAGAGCAATAAGGGATGAAGTTTTGTTTTCAAACAATAAATTGTTGTGATCTTGAATGTATCTGTTAAAGGGGAGAGGAAACAGACCCAAATGGAATAAGGTGCTTGAAAAATAGCAACAAAAGAAACATAGGGCTATGGGGCCAGACCAGGGGAATGGAAATAATTGAATAGATCATCAAAGAGCTAGTATCAGACGCGATGAGCTGAAAGGCCTCCCATTGTGCTGTATGATTCTGTGTTTCAGGAAATCCTTGTGTTTGATAATTTGATGTGCCTTTTTTGATTACTCGTTTCACTATAAATTTTGGGACTATTCAGTTTCCTTGTCATTCTTTGGCATTCATTTAGCTCACAGTTCAGACAACCAAGTGTTCGTTGAAGCCATTAAAGATTGAAAATGTTACACATCATTGTGAATAATCCATAACATGGACCTACGTAGAGATGGGCTGAACATTGAACAGTTTTAGCTCTGCTTTATCAGAAGTAGGAGGAATAATATACCTGATCATGTTAAATCTGCAGAACTGAAATTCTATGAATGCATCTGTTTAAAAATAATAAATGTCGGCTTAAGGTAAGAAATCAGCTCTTCAGAAGATAATTTGCAGACAGATAATTAAAAGGTTCGCTGTCAAAAGAATGTTCTCTTTTATTGCCAATCCAAAAAAAAGCCAAAAGATAAAGCAAGAATTAATCTGAGCATTTACAATATTGATTGTTTATGAAAAGACTAAAAGAAAATGCCATTATATTACACTGACAGCAGCTGTATCACCTGCTGTACCCCACCTAGTTCCTAATTTTGCTTTGGATTTGGTTTATTTATGTGTGTATTGTGGAAGGCATTTTAAATGGAAGGCGGAACATTGCCGTTAACTGAGTGGTGCATAACAAGAAGATTTTAATGGAAATTTCTATGCCAAAATAAATCCATTTGGAAAGCTTATTTATTGTATCTGGGAGTATATAATGCATTCCACATATTGAAAAACAAACTTTGGCAGGGATATTGGGAAAGTTACTGCATTTATTCTTTATTTTTTTTCCCCATAATGTTTGATCATCTCCAATTTAAAGTATTTAGTAGTTCCGCAAGGAAAATAATTTGAAATGCGAAGTACAAAATGTAAAACATCATTTCCATGCAAAGTCCAGGAGTTGGGTGATAAAGATTAATATCCATTTGTAACGGTTGAGCTTGTGTAAATTGTAGAGCATTGGCAGCTTTGGTGATATTAAAATGGATGCTTTTGATCAAACTATATTCACCCCCTTTATAATTGTGGTTCTCGGAATCCTATGTTTCAGAGTTATGTTACATATAACTCTATATGTAACATAGAGTTACATATGGCTTCAAATGTTCGTGTAATTTATAGTGTTTAAATTTAGCCTGGAACTTAGTAAAAATGTCTGATACACCTTAATAACAGTTGCTAAATTTTTGATTGTGATTGACATATCGTGTAGACCTGTATTGTGCATTTACGAACAAAGTACTTGATAGAGATTGTTTAAATATTGAGGGTTTGTTGCTGTCACAGGCAAGGTCTTTTAGATGAAATGTTAAAACAAATAAGACAGTTTTTTTAGGCACCCTGACTGTTTCTGTTCTCTTAATCAGTTCCACTGAAAACAGATTACCTGGTCATTTATCTCATTTACTTCTTCTGGAAGCTTCCTGTTTATATATTGACAGTGATTTCACTTCAAAATTAGCTAATCAGTTGTGCAATGTTTGTTGTTCCATGTGTACAAACTTGAAAACATCTACCATGAGTGCAAAAACTAATTTTCATTGATATTCTTCTCTCCAATTCAATCAGGATACATAAATGTGGTTCACTTACTCACACACATTCAAAGCTGTAAGACTCTAACAGACCAAAGGCCTGTTCTGGATCCTCATAGATTTTGTTCACCTATCAGATTAGTTTCCTGAAGAGAAAGGTTGCCCCATTTCTAAATTCAAACGGTCATTAGAGATCTTTTGAATTTACGCTTTGGAATCAGTGTTTGGAACCTTCTTTGCCTCACTTTTGATTTGACAAGTAATTTAAGCTGTAAGTTTAAGTTTATTTATCAGTTTCACAAGTGAGGTTACATTAACACTGCAATGAAGTTACCGTGAAATCGCCCAGTTATCACACTCTGGTACCTGTTTTGTTACACTGAGGGAGAATTTAAGCATGGCCAATGCATCAAATCAGCGCATCATTTGGACTGAGGGAGGAAACTAGAGCACCAGGACAAAACCCGTGCAGACATGGGGAGAATGGACAGATTCCGCACAGACAGTGACCCAAGCCAGAAATCAAACCTGGGTCCATGGTGCTGAGAGGCAGCAATGCTGGCCTCTGTGCCACTTTACTGAGGATGAGAATAGGTAAGAATACTCAGCTAGATCATTACCATTATGGTCAATCTTGCTCTGAAATATGCTATTGCTCACCTGTTGTTCAAAGAACCTTAGAACCCAGATTCAATATATTCTCACATTCAAACTTGACTTGGAAAAAATATACATTCAGCTGAGTAAAATTCAATCTTACTTCACAATTATAGTTGTTTACAGTTTCAAAAAAGTACCCTCCCTCAAGGGAAAAAAAATCACATTTGAAAAATATTTTTGTTTTCTTTACGTAATTTTCTTATGTACAGAAGGCAATATTGGCTGATGCTCATGAAAAATGTGTTGAGTATCAAATTGTTGAAATAAGTACAGCGCACTTTGAGGTGCAGCACAATAACAAGGGTCAATGCAAATATGCACAAATTAAATGTAGCTCCTACAAATTAATTTTTCCTTTTTTTTTAGATATGTATGGGGCCATAGGCTTTCTTCCATTTAGTTATGTATTCTCAATGACTGGAAAAGAAAACAATCAAAGTTTCTCCTCAAGCCTCTTGTTTGGCACACAATGAAAAATGAGCTCTTAGTATTGTGACAAAAAATATGAACGTGGTCAAGAAAGTGCATTTATCTTGGTATTGTTGTGACAGCGTTTCTGTGACCCAGCATCAGTGTTTATTTAAGTGCTGTTATATTAAGTAACTCGAACAGATGATTGACATTGTCTTGTTTGTGGCCAAGTGCGTATTACGTCCATCAGAAGCCAGAACTGAATAATCACTCCCAGGCAGGTTACAAGGTCAGCACTTTTCTACGTAAGTGGTGAACTGTGTGCAGAACGTGTGAGAGAGGAACAGAAAGGAGAGAAAGAGAAAGCATTTCTCTGAATGTACTGCAAAATATATTGAAGACAGTTTGTTCACGGACTGAAGTTTTTCAATAAACACTGAGCTAAGACCTGAGATCTATGGTATCTTCATTACTGAAATCTTGAATTATTGAATTTGACCATAGTGAAAGACTGTGAACTGTTATCATATCACCATAAGTGTGTCACTGGCATCCAAATATACTTCTCCCAAATCAAAAATATCATTGTCATCCAATTGAATTGCATGCATATTATTTGTATGCCAGTAGTCCCAAACACACATTGTTTATTTTCTACATTTTTATGTTGCTTTTTGCTGCAGGGCTGCATTACAGCACTAACGATCCATATTTAATTCCTGGTTTTGGTGACTGTCCAGAGTCTGCACATTCTCCCCAGGTCTGTGCGGGTTTCCTCCAGGTGCTCCAATTTCCTCCCATATTCCGAAGGATGTGCTGGCTAGGTGCATTAGCTATACTAAATTCTCCCTCAGTGTATCCCAACAGGTGCTGGAGTGTGGCGACTAGGTGATTTTCACAGTAACTTCACTGCAGTGTTAATGTAAGCGTACTTGTGATACTAATAAATGAAACTTAAGCTTAGTAGGTGGCTGCATTAACATCACTATTTTGCTGCAGAGATCAGTTCACTTTGGACTCATTCCAGAATTATGATAGATTTGAGTTTAAAATAGAGTCAATTTTCATAAACATCCATAAACACCAATCAAAGTTCATGAGATATATTAAGCAGATTTACAGCTCACAGTTGTAGTATCTCACTATTAAAATAAAATAATGTTTGTTAATAGTCACTTCAGAAGTTTGACAGTTGGACTCAGTTGTAGAAGTCTTAGATTAAGAATTCACATGCTTCTCTATCACAGACATCATCTGAATTAGCATTTTCTGTAGTGAATGCTGAAGTAGTGTAGGTGCTATATGTTTTCAAGAGACTTGAATCCTAAATCTCCATCTCCCTGCTCAAAGATTTCATGACAAGATTTGAAGTTCTCCCAATGAATTGATCAACATTTATACCTCCCACAAAATCACTAGACCACATTTACTGTTCAATTATTGGATGTTTTGACATCTTGCTGTGTGCCAATTGGCTACTGTGTTACCCACATGAATAGTGACCACAAGCAAAAATAGCCCAGTGGCTGAATTCACTTTAGAATTTACTAGGAATATGCAAGGTGCTATGGAAATGCAAGTTTTAGTTCTATCTCTCTTGCCTCCAATCTTACCAGTTGAAACAAGAACTGGTGCAGTTGTCACACATCATAAATAATGCCTGAATCCTGCTTCATCCATCTTGTGAGTAGAGACTGGCATTTTAATAAGTACAGTGAAAGAGGATACTATTCAAAAACACTTTGGTTCAGTGAGGTTTTGATCTTACGTTGATTTATTTTTTAAGAAGTAGACATGGCATACCACTCCACGGTAAGATCAACCTTACCATGCTAATATCAGTTCAAGTTCCAATTGTGAAGATGGGCCAATCTCAGACTATATGGTTGACTGACTCTTTGGAGCTCTTGGATTGTGAGTGTGACAAGGCTTTGATATTTCATCAGCACATCAGGGATGTTAACAGACAGGTCTATGTCACTTTGGCCAGATTAAAAACAAGCTGAAAGAAATTCTTTCTATCTGATCTCAAAACTTACATGTTTCCAGGAGCAGTTTATTGTGTTAAAATAGAAAGCCACTGACGTTTTGAAGAGTTTCACCTTCATTCTCCGAAACAGGAGTTTACAATGATAATTCTGAAGGTATCCATCCCTGATCTTTGGGCCCAAGGTCCTGGTACATGTCCCTTTTGTCAAAGCTCCAAAAGCAGTGAGCAGATTGTAAAGTTCACCCCATCGTTTCACCATGTTATCCCCATTATGAATTTCTGCTTTCTTAAAATATCTTTCTACATATTAAAAACGATGGACCATTAACTTTGTTGAAAAGATTACAGGGACACATTTTGATATTTGGTAAGTAGTTGAAGATATTTTAAAGAATTATAGAATGATCCAATTCAGAAGGAGACTATTCAGCCCATTTATCCTGTGATGGCTCTATAAAAGAGCTGTCCAATCAGCTCTATTTAAAAGAAAAACAAGAAATTGTTCTTGAATATCATAAAGTGGGAACAAGGCTTGATGCTGCTTCTAATGTTTCTGTAGCCACTGAGGAGAAGACAATTTACTCGAAGTTAGAATGAATGCAGAGTATCAGTTTTACCAAATTCTCCTTTGGTCGGCAACCAGTTCTTATTTTCTATTTATTTTCTGCAGATGGCTTTGGGCTTGTTTTGTTTCTGTTTGTATCCATTTATATTGATCTGAGTAATGAATGATACCCCTCAGAGAAATGCTTGGCAGGAGAATCAACTTCTCCTTGTAACTAAGCTCTGAGCTATATGCAGGTAATGGTGCCTCGGGTGTCTTGTGACTTTGATGATGGAACCCGATCTGTAGATTAAAGCATACCTTCAGTTACTGTCATTCTTTAAAACGTTGCTCAAATCAACTTCAAAGGTCTGTTTCTTTGAATTTCTACCACTAGGCTGCAGACGCTTGAACCAGCAGCTTAGACTTGCTGTACCATGCAAAGTGAAAGTTAGTAGTAAGTATAACACAACTATCAGTACATTCATCAATAAGAT
The DNA here is from genome assembly GCA_024679065.1 of Sphyrna mokarran. Taxonomy (NCBI): domain Eukaryota; kingdom Metazoa; phylum Chordata; class Chondrichthyes; order Carcharhiniformes; family Carcharhinidae; genus Sphyrna; species Sphyrna mokarran. The sequence continues at coordinate 29,504,643 of JAGIQG010000023.1, read as the reverse complement.
TTATAAATAAATTCAATATTAGGTTTAGGGCAGAACGTTTCTCCATTCTTCTACTTGTTACTTTTGGCCCCAAATTTGGGAGCTTTTATTATATCATCAAAAATATTTTTTTAAATCATCGCAAAGTAAAGATTGGGACTAATAACAAGACTAAAATGGCAGTGTGGCCCACCTATCAACACCTTTTTCTGTTTGAATTACTTCTCCTGTCTGGGCTTCTGTTTTCTCTAAGGTACCATTTGAGTAAGCATTTTGTATTATTTATTCTTAGACCAGGATCCAACCTGCCCCCACCACCTCTACCCCAGCTCCCACTCCCTCCCCAATAGCAGCAACATTTTGAACCACCATTTTGACAGTGAAGGAACAGAGATATTGTTCCAAGTCAGGACAATGTGTGGTTTGGAGGGGAGCTTGAACACGGTGGTGTTCCCATGTACCTGCTGCTCGTCCTTTGAAAGACTGCAGGTTTTGGAAGTGTTGTCAAAGGAGCCTTGGTGTGTTGCTGCTTTGATGTCAGGGGCAATCACTCTCACCTCTTCTCTTGGGTTCAGCTCTTTTGTCCACATTTGGGCTAGGGCTGGAATGAGATCAGGATCTAAGTGGCCCTTGCGGAATGCAAATTGAGTGTCAGTGAGTAAAGAACATAGAAAGAAGAAAAACTACAGCACAAATAGGCCCTTCGACCCACAAGTTGCGCCGATCATATCTCTACCTACTAGGTTTACCACAACCCTCAGTCCTATTAAGTCCCACGTACTCATCCAGAAGTCTGTTAAACGACAAAGAACTTATCGAATTTACCTCCACCACCACCGATGGCAGCTGATTCCACTCACCCACCACCCTCTGAGTAAAAAACTTACCCCTAACATTTTCTCTGTGCCTACTCCCCAGCACCCGAAACCTGTGTCTCTTGTGGCAGCCATTTCAGTCCTGGGAAGAAGCCTCTGAGAACCCACCTGATCTATACCTCTCAACATCTTATACACCTCTATCAGGTCACCTCTCATTCCTCGTCTCTCCAAGGAGAAAAGACCAAGCTCTCTCAACCTATCCTCATAAGGCATGCCAGGTAGATTATCACTGAGTAAGTGCCACTAGATAGCACTGATGCAGCCCCTGCCGTCACTTTAATGATGATCAATAACAGACTAATGTAGCAGTCATTGCCTGGGTTGGATTCCACATTGCTGGGTAGATGTCAGTGTTGTAGCTGTACTGGAATTGCTTGGCTAAGGACGCACTGAGCACAAGTCTTCAGTATTGTAGCCAGAATGTTGTCAGGGCTCACACCCTTTGCAGTTACTAGTGACTTCAGTCATTCCTTGACCATGATGCGGACTGGTTCAAATTGGCATGTCCTCATCTGAAATCCAGCTAATAGAACATAAGCAGCACCCAACTGCAAAATGGAGATTAGACCTACAAACCTTCAAAGTGTTACAATTAACTACTCAGAATAAATACAGTGAGCAAAAGCCTTTCATGTAATTAGACAAGAAAGCAGTTGCAAGGTTTCAGTACTCCCGGTAAGTGTCCAGAGATTTCCACAACCCTCTCTATTATCACTGTGTTCTTGCCTTCCTTTTACTGGTGAGTCCCAGAAAGCCTGGATAACTCAATTGCTACAGTTAAGTCCCCAAACTCATGTTAATATCACTCTTTGTGAGCTTTTAACATATTGATATTAGAAAACAGCCCTCTCCAAGGGAATTGCTTGGAAGCAGCCTGAGGTACTATAGTTAAGAGTGGAAAATGACAGGTTGAAATGCTATAAATTTCAATATCTTTAATTCCTAACTGCTCCCAATCCCACTCATCCCTGCAAGTAAAAATAATGACTGCTGTTTTCTTACTTTCTCAATTCAAAAATATCTTCACTTACTTTGAGTTTTTTTTATTTGAATTGTTGGTCAGGTCCATTCAAGAATAATAACCAAAGAATAGTACAGCACAGGAAGAGGACCTTTGGCCCACCAAACCTGTACTGTTCATTTTGTCCTATCTAAACACACCGCCTGTATTCCTCTACACTCTGCCTATTCATGTGCTGATCCAATTAAGTCCTAAACATTGGCAGCGTATCTGCCTCAACCACCTCACCTGGCAATGGTAAAGATCAAGTAACTTCACCAGTCACTCCTGATTGATATTTATCTGACTTATCTAAACATTGGTGTAGGTTTGTGGAGCATTGCCTGTGGCCCGTCCGAATGTGCAGGAGTATTCCTGGAAGTGAAACAAGGAGAGATTTTCAGCTGCACTTGCCCCAAGGCCGGATATTCCCACCCTAGGTCAACGGATCTTTGCATGGCTCATTCCCTCATCCACTACGATTCCCATGTGGGCTGGATGGTAAAATTCTACCCATCTGGTGAATGTAAAAGATCCAACAACACTATTTTGAAGAAGTAGAAGGGGGTTCTCCCTAGTGTTCTGACCAATGTTTATCCCTCAACCAACCATTCAAATATTCATCAGTGTTTGGGTATCTTTGCTGTGCATAGATTGGCTGCTGCATTTCCCACAATACAACCATAATTACACTTCAAAAATATTTTGTTGACTGTAAATCACATTGGAAAATCCTGAAGTTGTGCAAGACACTGGGTGGAACCGTCCGTTCTCAGCACATAGCTCGGGTACTGCCTGAAAAAACGATGGGACACCTACACTGACTCTGAGGAAGAAGGGCTGCCATATCTGCTGCCCATCAGGAAGTTCATAGAATCATAGATTCTCTACAGTGTAGAAAGAGGCCTTTCAGCCCATTGAGCCTGCACCAACAACAATCCAACCTGGGCCAATCTCAGGAAACCCCTCGTATTTACATTGCTAATTCCCTGACACTAAGGGGCAATTCAGCATGGTCAATCAACCTAATCCGCACATCTTTGGACCGTGGAAGGAAACTAGAGCATCAGAGGGAACCCACGCAGGCACAGGAAAAATGTGCAAGCTCCACTCAGACAATCATCCAAGACTAGAAATGAACCCAGGTCCCTGGTGCAGGGAAGCAGCAGTGCTAATCACTGAGCCACTGTTCAGGTTAAGTGGACACATTTTCCTTCCATTCAAGGAACCCAAAAGATGATGTATCACCTGTAAAGAGCTGCCGGCAGGTTTGCAATCCAGCAATGCCAGTAAGGAAGCCATGCCTGCTTCTAGAACACCAAACCTTGGAGTCTCATTATCGTGGAGCAACCCAGGAAAAAAGGTGTTTTTGGGGGGAGGGAATCTTGCAGGGTGGCATTCATGGGGAGAGGGGCACCAGAGAGGTCAGCAGCAAGGACAGGGGCATGGCTGTCAGGGTCATCCCCCTGCCCTTTCCCTTAATCATGCACAGGTTAGTGCAGATCGAGGAAACCGCCTTTCTACCACCATGCCCTCAACCCTCCAGATGACCTGTAGCCGTACATTTTTACTAGCAACTGTTTAGTAGTATAAAATGGCTTGGTTAGGACTTGAACAAAGCTGGGAAGTTAACTGTTCCGTGTTGCATTCTCCATCACAACATCTTCACCAATCAATCAGCACCATCTTCTCATGCAATGTAAATTATTATTCCCCCACAACAGTTGGTAAATTCTTGCAAACTATCCTGATGTACACAGGACAAAAAGCTTTGATAATATGACCCCTCTTTTCAGCAATGCTCAAGTTTTACCAGTGGTGTAGGCCGCAGGTCAGCAGGCCAGTTGGAGCTGGGGCAATTGCAGCAGAGGTGGGAAAATGCCATTTAGTGGTCATTAATTGGGCACTTAAGGAACTGTAATGGAGTCAGGTCAACCATGGGTCTTCCCATCCAGAACTTATTTCTGTGGAGGTGGGAAGGCATCAGATATTGGTCCCGAGTCCAACTCACCAGATTTTCATACCCCTTCACCCTGTTCTTTCCTGCCTAACGATGCAGAAAATCTCACGACAATATAAATGCAACTATTTCTTTTCTACCAGTTACAAAATAATCAAGGGGAAATTATTGATCCACATGATACAAATAAGATTTTGACAAGATTTTTCAGTTGGCTTCAGACCCCATTGTACAAATGAAATGGGGGGGGAGGCCTGAATTTGGGGAGGTATTTTCCCAGAGACACTCTCCTAATTTGCTGTTTCCAAGTTTGTCACTCAAGTAAGAATTGTCAGGGGAGCTCTGGTTCTGTTAACCCAATCATAAAAGAGAGGAAGGGCACCGTTGAGATAGGTAGGAAAACATGAGGGAGGGTGGGGGGAAAATAAATTAAAATTCTGAGTGGGGCCAAGCAAGCAGGTCTCTAATCAGAGGAGAAGCCTTTCCAGCAGCAGTGTATGGGCCACAAGTGCACTTTTGCTGCTGGCAGCTCCCTGTCTGAGGCACAGAGCGCTGGCTTTGATGGGCGGTGTCATAGCACAGTGGTTAGCACTGCTGCTTTACAGCTCCAGGGTTCTGGGTTCAATTCCCAGCTTGGGTCACTGTCTGTGTGGATTTTGTATATTCTCAAAGAACAAAGAACAAAACAATACGGGAAACAGGCCCTTCGGCCCAACGAGCCTGTGCCGTCACCCCGATGTTCCCATCTCTACCCGCGATCCCTGTCCATGTTTATAGATCTATGGATTAAAAATCCAAATTTGAGACAATTTAGGGAGAATTTGTTTTGCCAATTAGCCTAAGAGCACATCTTTGGGATGTGGGAGGAAACCGGAGCACCCAGAGAAAACCCACACAAGCACGGGGAGAATACGCAAACTCCCACAGTCAGGCCCAAATCCATGTATCCGCACAGCACAGCGATAGTTACTAAGCTGTCGTGTTGCCCAAGAAATGGTCCAGGTCAAGCGTACACAAACGACATGAAGCACTAGGATACTCTCAAAAAAAAAATCCAAGAGCAGCCCTCTCACGACCCATCGTGTGAATGCCCCTCGTTAGACAACAAGGTGGACCAAAGCACCTGATATATAAATAGATGATGATATTGATGTACTAGTTTTTATCCTATTTACACACTTCCCAGGGACTCCCAAGGCTCATGATCCCTATTTTAAATCAGTTTTCTATACCCCTCCATTCCCATTCTGTTCATGTGCCCATCTCAGTATTTCTTAAATAACTCCAGAGTACCTGCCTCCACCACTTTACTTGGCAGCGCATTCCATACCCCCACCACCCTCTGTGTGAAAAAACTCCCTCTAGCATCCAAATTATACCTTACCCCCCTCACCCTAAGCCCGTGACCCCTCGTGCTATTTGAGTCCATCCTAGGAAAAAGCTTAACCCTGTTTACTCTATCTATACCCCTCATAATCTTGTACACCTCTATTAGATCTCCTCTAAGTCTACGTCTTTCTAAGGAAAACAGTCCCAATTTGCCTAATCTCTCCTCATAACCCAGACCTTCCATACCAGGCAGCATTCTGGTAAACTTCCTCTGCACTCTCTCCAGAGTCTCCATGTCCTTCCGGTAGTAGGGCGACCAGAACTGGACGCAGTATTCCAAATGAGGTCTAACCAACGTTTTATACAACTGCAATTCTCCTCGTGCTTGCGTGGGTTTCCTCCGGGTATTCCAATTTCCTCCCACAGTCTAAAGTTGTGTGGGTTAGATTGATTGGCCATGCTAAGAAATTGCCCCTTAGTATCCAGGGATGCATAGGTTAGAGGGATTAGTGGGTATAATATGTAGGGAAGTGGGGATTGTGTTTGGTGCAGACTCGAAGAGCCTCTTTCTGCACTGTAGGGTTCTATGGTTTATGGCCTACTCAGCCTGCTGCTTGAAGGCCATCTCTATTTTAGGAAACAGCCTCGGGCTATTCTGTCATGCAATAGGCAGGTCATCTGCACCTCTTCCTGCCCTGGAGAAATTTTCCTTGTAACAGGTATATGTTGGGGAACAGTCCCAATGTGACTTCCCACTATGTTCTCCCCCCCTCTCCATCATTCATTGTCATGCCTCTTCCCAGCCACCCCTCCCCAGCTATTTGGGGTCAGGAAAGCAGGAAAACTTGTGCTGTTGATATCAGTGCAATTCTGAAATGCACCAATTGCAATATGATGGGACTTGAGACTGGCGTAAATGGGCATGTATTTTCTCAATTTACAATACAGGTAACCAAGAGGATCCATTTAATTTTCCTTTAAGAAGCGTGATAAATTTTTAATGTGCATATTATATTATGCCGTGACAATAGTGAATTTGCTACCTTGCCAAATTAACATATCTCTGTAACTTAACTAATAAATTGTACTTAAATTAAATGATTTCCATCATTTTTGAATATTCAAACATGAGTCACAAAGGGGTACCCTGACTATTCCACATGAAAACACCCTTTGTCAATAGTGCAATGAGAAATTGTGGCCAGAATTCTTTGACTTTGCCCGTGGCTAGGATTCTCTGGTTTCGCTGCAGTGAATGGAGATTTGGCTGAGTGCCAAACTCTCTGTTCTCACTGGCAGTGTAGTGGGGTGTGTGAGACCGCAGAATTCAGCCTGAATATTACTGAAAACAGTAAAAAGTTAGTCACAAATGTTCATCAGGGTCCAATATCAATTGGCAGCACAGTGGTTAGCATTGCTGCCTCACAGCTTCAGGGACTTGAGTTCACTTCTGGCCTTGGGTGACTGTCTGTGTGGAGTTTGCATGTTCTTTGTATGGGTTTTCTCTGGGTGCTCCAATTTCCTCCCACACTTCAAAATTGTGCAGGATAGGTTGATTGGCCATGCTAAATTGTCCCTTGGTGCCAGGGGCATTATTAAGATAAATACATGGAGTTATGGGGAAAGGGCTGGGTGGAATTGTTGTCGGTGTAGGTGCCATGGACTGAATGGTCTCCTTCTGCATTATCGGGATTTACGAAAAGTAGGAGTGGGAAGCTGAGCCAGGACTTGGAGTAAGTCCAAGAGGAACAGAAGTGAACGAGCAGCCTGGGTGAGGAGGGAGAGCTGGCAAGGGCTGAGGCTGACTAAGAAAATGAGGAGAGGAAGGAAATGAGCGTTAAAAAAGGTGTACTCTTGAAGGAGCACAGCCCAATGCTGTTCATAGGCGCAGCAATGTCCAGCAATCATTATGAAAGTTGGTCATGATTGCTTGATATGTTTGCAGAACCGTAACATTTCTCTCATCATCTGAAAAAAAAAAATCAAGTATATTTTTCAGCAAATAAAAATAGAAAATTCTGCAAATAATCAGTTGGTTCAACAGCACCCGTGAAGTGAAAAATGAAATATTCGGCACACAATCACCTAAGACTCTTGCCCAAAGTTTAAATGGTCCATCAAATCTTCTGCCCTGCCCATGGCGATTCTTGCGATGAGTGGGACTAGAAAGTTTACCCCTGAATATATCTCTCATTGGACCTGACCTGATGAAAGCTCATCAATGTGAACGATTTTGGGATGCTTTGCGATATCCTCAGATCATGAAAGGCACTGTAACAGTGCAAGTTCTTTCCCCTGTCACTTCCTGGACTTGAGGCCAAGGAGAACTCAGCCATGATCTGACTGAGTGGTGGAGCAAGCTCAAAGGGCTGTATGTGCTTACTTTTGCTCTTAATTCCTACATTCTTATGTTTGTTCCTCATCTCTGACCATCATTTAAAGCTTTCTCAAGAGATATCTTGACAACCGAACTTTCAATGCCACCAATGCTCATCCTGTGTTCCTTCATTGCTTTACGAGGAACCTAAGGATGTTTCTCTACATAAAACAATGGTATGCTAATGCAAGCTTTTGATATCTACCTTTTCAGTGATTTAGCAAAATAATAAAGTTTAGTCAAAGCAGATATATGTCGAAATTTGTACAATTTACACCTGAATTTCCTCCCCCCTCCCCGGAATTGTAGCAGGCAGAGAGTGGGAGTGAACAATGTAAAGATCTGTTAACCTTGGGCAGGATTTTCTGGTTTTGGGATAAATGTGGCCAGAAAATCAGGCCAATATTGAAGATACTTCAATTTTTTAAAAATTTTAATGTGAAAGTTCAAAGATGTGGAGTTTAGCTGATTGGTCTGGCTACGTTGCCTCTTAGTGCTGGGGGAATAGCGGGGTAAACATGTAGGGTTACAGAGAGCCTGGGTGAGATCGATGTTGGTGCAGGCTCGATGGACTGAAGGGCCTCTTTCTGTACTGTAGAGATTCTATGATTCCAAAATCTTGTCTTATTACAGTGATAACAGTAATTAATCTGCACATTTTAAAGAACATGCTGTAAATTTAAATACATATCGACATCCAAATTAATTTTTATTGCAGGCAACTATCTATTTGTAAAAATAAAAGATTGAAGATTAAATTTCCTACTTTTTTTTAGAATTTATTATGAGCTCTTAAAGTAATTTCCAAACAATTGCAATAGTCAGGTTTACCATGTCAAACTGTACACCTACACAGGACAATGATCTGTGGGCAAATAAATTCAATCAAATAGGAATATTTACTGAAATGATTTCTCAAACAATGATGGCAGGGCATAAAGTTGGGGCTGGGTGGTCTTTTTTTCTCCCAATGATATTAACATTCTTTTGTATTTAAAGGTCTGTGAAATCTGAAAAGGCCACATTTCTGTGTGTTGTAATTCCAATTATCATGCCTGTCAGGAGTATTTTTACTTTGAGATGGTTATGGGAAACAGTCAAAGGATACTTCTGCGGCTGTTTCATCTAAATTAAGGGAAATGCGGTAATTAAAAATAATTATTCTGTGTCCCGCCAGAGGGCCTTAGTTTTTGATTATTTACAAAGCTCATTTGCTATGAATGCACACTCTGAGATACTGACTTTAAAATTCACATAAAGAAATGTAATTCAAAAAAGGAAAGTTTCCCCTCAAACAAACATTTTCTTCAATATTCTTTGTAAGAAAGTTAAACGCATCTCTCATTATCTTAATGGTTTCATTTTTTTTACATTCATAAAGCACAGGCTACTTTGTTTTTGGTATGAAGTTTATTTATTAATCACAAATAGCTTTCGTAAATACCGCAATGAAGCTACTGTGAAAAATCCCCTAGTCATCGCACTCTGGCGCCTATTTGGCACACTGAGGGAGAATTTAGCATGACCAATGCACCTAACCAGCATATCTTTTGGATGTGGGAGGAAACCGGAGCACTCAGGAAACCCACACAGACAGGGAGAGAATGAACAGACTCTGCACAGACGGTGACCCAAGCCGAGAATCAAACACAGATCCCTGGCTCTGTGAGGCAGCAACGCTAACAATTGTGCCAATATGCTGTCCTTTTGAGATAGTAAGAGATCATTGAAAAAAAATGTTATGAAAATAACTGGGATATTTCAACAAAATATGGGAATTTGCAAAATTATTTATTAAGCAAAATTGATTTTTGCCAATTTATATTGACCAAATCCTTTATGAATAATTTAAATTATTTATCAATCAAATTATGGTTTTAAAATAGACAGTGCTGCTAGAAATCTGAAATATATGTTGGAAATATAAGCAAATGTTGGAAATACTCAACAGGACAGGGTGCATCTGTAGGAAGGGCAACGTAGTTCATGAGAGAGGAAATTCTGACACAGGAATCATGGCAGGTAGGGGGAGTGGCGGGGTTTGGGTTGGAGGGGTAGCATGCAAATGTCTGTTGACCCTAGGTATGATTTTCTGGTTTTGGGCTAAACACGGCCGGAAAATCCTGCCCAGCATTTCAGATTCGATGACATTTCATCAGAATTGGAAGTTATTAAGAGATAAAAAAAACATTTAAGTGAGTGCAGTTCAGGTAAAGGGAGCAGGTTAAAAAAAGCAAAGTATCCATGGTTGAGTGGAGAGCATGAGTGATAAAATGATGATAGTACAAGGCAAAATGAAATGATGCTGAAATATGGATTGGAACTAAACATGGCTCAAGGAGCGATGCAAGTCGGTCTAGTGGAATAGCAGAGGAGGAGGGGAATATGGAAAATCTGGTGAAGAGAGGGCTACTGTGGCCTGGGAATCTGATAGTAAAAATGCAGATGGATCCCAAGGGTCAAACTAACTAAATCTCAGCTTGCGCCTCCTCCAACACTGCAACTTTCACGCAAGCAGAACTAAATGAGTTGTGACTAAGGTCTAAAATTATTGAATGAAGTTAAGGCATAAAATAAGACACAGTGATTTGTTCATCAGCAGGTCAAGGACATCCATTCATGTATTGGCCGGAATTTTCTGGTCTCTTACACCCTGCTACTGCTGCCAGTGAGAAACAATTCGGCGCTCAGCCAAATCTCTGTTCACAGCAGCAGGACTGGGATAATACCAGCCATTTGAGATGTCAGAGAATTCCAAACTGTTGTCATCAGTAAGGCATAGCCTTTTTCCTAGGATGGAGAAAGCTAGCACGAGGGGACACAACTTTAAATTAAGGGGTATGAGTTATAGGACGGATATCAGAGGTAGGTTCTTTACTCAAAGAGTGATTAGGGAGTGGAATGCCCTGCCTGCAGCTGTGTAGATGCGCCAAGTTTGGTGGCGTTTAAGAGGTTAGTTGATAAGTATATGGATGAGAAGGGAATGGTTTAGTTAGGAGGGGCATTGCTTTTTATTTTGGTCGGCACAACATTGAAGGCCGAAGGGCCTGTTCTGTGCTGTATTGTTCTATGTTCTATGTTCTATATCTCGAAATTTCTGCAAAAGAGTCACAAAGAAATTATGGCTGGAGTCTCACCACAGTTAATACCATCGGGATTTTTCCATCCAGTGGCAGTAAATGGAGAATTGTCTAGCTGCATGGCATGAACAGTTGATGAGATCACACCCTATATCCACAATTTAAAATTATCCCTTCCCCTGACAATAGGGGTAGATGGCTCCCATCTACATAATTATGAGATGTTGTTTAAAGATTTGAAATACATAACAGTAATAATGTAAGTCCTTCAGAGATTATTTTTTGTAATATTTCCTCTGAACTAACACCTGTTTTCCAGACACCTGTAACAAAAGCCAGCATGAGAAGAGAGTAGGGATTAGATTAAATGCACAGTAGATTAATGCGAAATCCCTGGACACATTGAAGAGGAAGACAACTTCCTACAATTTGCTGCCTTGATGTTTGTGTATTGATTCAATTGGAATTGTGCAAAGTTACTGTTTAAAATTGAAAGCAGCTTACAGATCTTTTTTTAGATCAAACATCTCTGTTAATGAGTTCTAGTCATCACACTATCAGTAGAATGCAATTGTACAGGAGTACAAAGGAGAGTCATCAGGATGTTGTCTAGGATGGAAAGTTTTAACTTTAAGGAGAGACCAGATAGGCTGGGTTTGTTTTCCTGATGTGGAGATGCCTACGTTGGACTGGGTAAACACAGTAAGGAAGGGGCAAAGCCCCGAGAGCTCGTGGTGTTTGCTACCAAATAAACCTGTTTGACTTTAACCTGATGTTATGAGACTTCTTACTTTGTTTCCCTGGAGCAGAGAAAGCTGAGGAGGAGTGAGATAGAGATATGCAAAATAATGAGAGACATAGAAAGGGAAGATCTTAAGAATCTTTTCCCATGGCAGAGGTGACTAAGACCAGAAGATATAAGTTTAAAGGTAGGAGTAAGTAGTTTAGAGGAGATCTGAGGAAAATAAAATTCACCCAGAAGGTGGTGGAAATATGGAATGCACTGCCTGAAAGGTTGCCAGAGGCAAGTACTCTTGTAAAGTTGAAGAAGCATCTGAACGGGCACTCAAGTCACCAAGGCATGGTCGTTTATGGTCCAAGTGTTAGTAAATATGGTTAGTTTACATTGTTCTTTGATGGTCAGTTGGCATGGTGGGCTAATGGGCCTGTTTCTGTTTCTGTATGAATTTACATTCTATGACATTACAAGTTGGAAATTTCTGTTCTTCTATAAACATGGTGATCTGGAAACTGGATTATGTCAATTTTTCCGAGTAAAACAGGGATTTAAGTGTTCAAAATAATGAACCTGCTCACCATATTCCCCACAGATATACTGAGCTAGAAGTATTAGAAAATGACATTTCAATAAGGCCCTATGTTTGTTTTAGGACTCTTATAGCAAATTGATCTATCATGGTGACAAATGAGAAACTCACTCAGCAAATACTGGTGCTAATAGACAATACGAAATCTGTACTAGGCTTTTTCGAGGGCTTCTTTGACCAATGTGCCATCTTGGTGCTCCTTGGCAATTGACATAGTCCAAAATAAACCATTATGTTTTCATTTCTTTCTGTTTGTTCTTGTTTTTAACATCTGTTTCGCATTTCCCTCAAATTGTATATAAATATATTTTTTGTTTTAATGATATTCATAAAAAAGAATGCTTTCCTCCAGTTAAGATCAGCTGGTTAAAAAGTTACTGTGGAAGAGCCAATAATAAAATTTTATCTCTATGTTGTGGTCTTAAGTTACTGTTTATTCGCAAACACTAAGGTTTCTTTTTTTATTATAGAGCGAATAATATTAATTAATTTACTTTTACTAATACTACACAAAACACCAGGCACCATAGTAGACCGGATCTCAAAATTTTCTTGGTAATACTCATTATAAAAAGAAATAAAATACTAGGGGCTAAATTTCTTTTTAATGCTCTTTGGAGCCCAGCCATTAAGAGTGCCATGTTTTAATGAGTTGCAGAACTGTTGTTGACTCAAATAAGTGCTCACAAGTGCCAACTTATTATTTCAAGCGTGACAGCTTCCTGAATAATTGGAGATTCATTGCTTCAACGTTAATCTGTTTTGGTGAATTAAAAAAAACAGAAATTGTACATTTGAAACAGAGCATTTCAAGTAAACGTGTTTGGATCAAATTAAAGATTTTCTCCATTCTTTTTTTTAAGAACACAGCCTTTAATCCCAATCCCACTGAGTTCTGAATTACAGCCTTTTTCAGGGATACCCTCTTGCAGAACTAACAACTGGGAAAGAGGTCTTCATAGGTTCATCGTCAGGCACTTAAGAGCCACCACAGTGCGACAGTGGTGTTACTGACAGTAGTGTTACTTTGATGGCCGCCAACATGTGGCTATGAAGGGATGCTGAGAAGGACAAAAATGAAGGAAAGAGTGCACAGCAGCATCAGAATAAAATAAAACAAAAATAGTCTGAGCCAGCAAAGTAATTTTTCCATTTGTTACAACACTTACACATTTGGCATTGAATAGCAAAATCACAACTACTGACCAACCTAAAGCTAGCTTTTTCCAGTAGAATCATTGAATCCCTACAATGCAGAGGGAAGCCATTCAGCCCAGCCAGTCTACAAAGACTCTCTGACAGAGTATCTTACCCAGCCCCTTTTCCCCTGCCCTATCGCCACAATGCCACACATTCTGCACAGCTAATTCATCTAACCTGCATATCTTGGGAAACTAATGGACAATTCACCATGGCCAATTCATCTAACCTGCATGCCTTCAGACTGTGGGAGGAAACCAGGTTCCAATACATGACTGAGTTAAATATTGTTGTTACTTTCTCAATAAGGTGCTTCATATTTCTGTCAAATTATATCCCAATATATCTCAGTACTATGCTGTTGATTTTAACATTTAGGAATGACAATTAAATTGCAATTACTGAAATTATTTTGCAAAGCATTTTAATCATTTTTTTTGTATTTGTTCTCTCTCCACAGTGACCTGAGCATGAATAATATTAATGAGCTGCAGCCAACTGCTTTTGGAGATCTCCACTTCTTGGAAGAACTGTAAGTAATCAACCAACACCTTCAACAATCATAATATAAATGCAGATTACTGCAGATGCTGGAATCCGAAACAAAAACAGAAAATGCTGATAAATCTCAACAGGTCTGACAGCATCTGTGGATAGAGAGCTGAGCTAATGTTACTTAAATGATGATAATCATAAAATCATTACAATGCAGAAGGAGGCCATTTAGACTATCAATCCTGTATCAACTTCAATCCTACCCAGGCCCTATCCTCTGCAACACCACATATTTATCCAGCTAACCTCCCTGACACTACGGGGCAATTTAGCATGGCCAGTCAACCTAATTAGCACATCTTTGGGTGTGTGATGAAACCAGAGCACGTGGAGGAAACTCAAGCAGACATGAGGAAAACTCTACACAGATAGTGACCTGAGGCTGGAACTGCACTTGGATCCCTGGTACTGTGAGGCACCAGTGCTACTGTCTCTGTCCACAGATGTTGTCAGGCTTGCTGAGATTTCCCAACATTTCCTGTTTTTGATCTAGAACAACGAATGATGTTTATGGGGTTGAAAATTTGAGAAAAAAATGAGACACAATGAATATTTTGTTTGTGTTTTTGTGTAATCTTAAACCTGCTTAAATGCTTTTATTACTCATCCATGTGACAACCTGACTTGATCGAGCTTTCTGTAAAACAAGTCAAATTTACCGAGCACTTTTCACAACCTCAGGACATTTCAAAATGCTTCACTTTCATTTTAAAGTAATCCTGAAGTGTCATCTCTGTTGTGATGTCACAAAACGCAACAAGCAATTTGCACACGGCAAGGTCTCCCAAGCAACAATGAGATTAATGGCCAGATAATCTTCGGCGGTGTATGTTTAGGAGATAAATATTGAATGGAATACCAGAATAATTCCAAGCTATTCTTCAAATAAATGTCTGAATATTTTGAATGGTGAGGTTTCCTTTCTCGCCATCTGAAAAGTTGGCAAGGAACACATCTTCTGCCATTTCATGCTCAAATAAGCATCAGTTGGCTGCGCCTGGGAGGAAGTCCCACCTCAGAGAGCTAAAAGCCAATCTGATAAGTCAGTTTCTATGATCCCTGCAGCAATGGGAGATGCAGTGGACAATAGTAATGTTTCATATGCCACAGCCTAAATCCCGGGGCAAGGTACGTTTTGGGGATCCCAGGGTGGGGAGGGTAGCAAGGGACTGGGAAAGTGAGGAATGGGTGATTGGGATGTTGAGAAAGATGTGAGGAGGGTAGGGAAGGCCTGAGGGAGGTGCGGGGTAGGGGGCACTGGTGCATTCGTGGAGAAGGTCCTGCGACCACTTTATAAAAGGGCCTTCTGATGGAGTGGCCCCCTACTTCCTGCACCAGAGGTCTAAGCCGTTCATTTTCAGGCTCCCCCCACACATTGTAGATCCTCCCAGCAGTCTCTAAATTGAAGCAAGGCAGAAAACTGCTTTAAGTGGTCAGTGGCTGGCTAGTTAAGGCTCTTAACCAGTGTATGGGTGGGCATTGCATTCAAGCCCTTGCCCAGTCCAGTCTAAAAGTGATGCAAGGTCAGGTGGGCAGGAACCCAGAGGGAATCCTGCCTCTGGAGGATAGGTGGATTAGCCAGAGGCGGCTAAGAGGAGACCTTATCGAAACATATAAGATGATTAGAGGTTTAGATAGGGTGGACAGTGATAGCCTTTTTCCTAGGATGGAGAAAGCTAGCACGAGGGGACACAGCTTTAAATTAAGGGGTGATAGTTATAGGACGGATATCAGAGGTAGGTTCTTTACCCAAAGGGTGGTTAGGGAGTGGAATGCCCTGCCTGCAGCAGTTGTAGATGCGCCAAGTTTGGTGGCGCTTAAGAGGTTAGTTGATAAGTTTATGGAAGAGAAGGGAATGGTTTAGTTTGGAGGGTCATTGCTTTTTTCATAATTGGTTGGCGCAACATCGAAGGCTGAAGGGTCTGTTCTGCACTGTAATGTTCTATGTTCTATGTTCTAATCCCATTCCCTCAACTTCTTGCTCCCCCCACCCTTCAATCCTTTGCCTAAAGACTCACCAGTGAGAGAGAATGCAGCTCAGACCATGTTTTTTTTTATAGAAAACTGCGATTTAGTATCACATGTGAAAGATGGCATCTCTAGCATTGCAGCACTCAGTACTGGGCTGAAGTATCAGTCATTAAAGCTCAATTAACTAGAATGGGATTTCAACACATAATATTCTGACTCACAGTTCAGGATGGTATCACTGAGCAAATGTTGGCATGTTTGTGATGTTACCTTAATGTTGAAGTTAATATTATCCTAGGAAATGTTAATTTGAAACAGCCATATGACCAAATGTAATTGCCTAACAGACTACTAATACCCTTGATAATAAAAGTTTGCATTTTATACAGCGTAAGATGGGCATTACTTGGTGTCTTGTTGGACTGTACTTAAAGTCTATCTGATATTATAATGGAGTTAAACAAATCAAAAGTAATTACAGCAAAATATTAACATGCAAGTATGAATTTGACTTACAAAGTTCTTAAAATTAATTTATTTCAAATGATTATACTTTCTTCATTGTGAAAGTTTATATTTACTCTGACTAGGGGTTCAGTTTGTTTTTTTTTCCAAATATATGTCCCAAAGTCTGAAGGTGTTATATATCAATGGTCCAAAGTACAAACAATAAATAGTTTACCTGTTCCTTAAACATGTTTTCTTTGCACCGAAATAATAAACAAAGCATAAATTTCAGTCATTGTAATCTGGAGATAAAAATTCATTTTTGCAAGTTATTAAAACCTATAAATGACCATTGCTAATATTCATAGACAAGCTATGTGCAACATATCTCTGAATACTTACTTTCAGTGCATTTAAGATAAATTTGTTTATTTATGATGGCCAAATTTCAACAATTGTGTTAAATAGTTGTCAACAAATGTGTCCGTAAATTTCAGGCTTTAACCTCATTATTTGGTGTAAAATATTAGTGGTTGATATTGAATATGAAGTTTTGTTAGCTCTTGGTTAGCACTGCCACTTCGTAGTGCCAGGGATCCGAGTTCAATCACAGCCTCGGGACACTGCATATGTGGAGTTTGCATGTTTTCCTCAGATCTGCATGGGTTTCCTTCAGGTGTTCCAGTTTCCTCCCACACTCCAAAGATGTGCAGGTTAGGTAGATTGGTCGTGGTAAATTGACCCTAGTTCAGGGGGGATTAGCAGGGTAAATATGTGAGGTTACGGGAATAGGGCCTGGGTGGGATTATGGTCAGTGTAAACTCGATGGGCCGAATGGCCTCCTTCTGCACTGTAAGGATTTTATGATTCTTTCATTGTGGCTGATGGGTTCACATTTTGAAAATTACATAATGATTTGTTAAAATCTGCTAACTAAAACTTATTAGTCCATTGATTGTTCTATTATAGAAAAATATCTAAAATAGGGATCGTGAATTGAGACAGGAATGGACATTTTTCAAGTATGACTGTGGAGAACCTAACAGATGTCTTGCAATTTGCCAGTTATAGCTCAGATTGGAAAAACAGCAGGTAGCTATTCAAAATATTTTATTCCCGTAACATATCTCAAACAAGAACTGCATAGACAATAATAAGCTGGATTTTCAGTCAGGAATCAGGAACTGGAAATGCGGCTTTCAGATGCTGGAAAGCCATTGGGAAGTGCTGCATAGCACTAAGAGATTGGCAGCTCCCACCTCAGCCAATCTGAAAATGAACAGAGAGGGAGAAGGATAGGTAAGTATGTTCATTTTATTTTTTAAAAAAATGTCATGATCCTTGAGGGCACCCATTCAGGTCAAGACTAGTGGTCACAACTATGACTCAGCAGGTGTTGAAGGTTGGTAGTAGATGACTCGTGAAATCCACCCCATCTCACTTCCAATCCTGAACCCATGGAGACTGCCTGCCTCATCAACTGAAAATGCGAACAGGAAGAGACAGTCAATTGATTGGAGTCTGAGCCATCTCTACTGAAAATGGCTCAGGTTGGCATTGTGGTGGTGAAGTGGCACAGAAGCTGATTATACAAATTTGCATGCTGGCCCACAGGGCGGCACGGTAGCACAGTGGTTAGCACTACTGCTTGACAGCTCCAGGGACCTGGGTTCGATTCCTGGCTTGGATCACTGTCTGTGTGGAGTTTGCACATTCTCCTCATGTCTGCTTGGGTTTTCTGAGTGGTCCGGTTTCTTCCCACAGTCCAAAAATGTGTGGGTTATGTTGATTGGCCATGCTAAAAATTGTTCCTTAGAGTCGTGAGGTGTTTAGGTTAGAGGGATTACCAGGTGAATATGGGGATAGGGCCTGGGTGGAATTGTGGTCGGTGCAGACTCAGTGGGCCGAATGGCCTCCTTCTGCTCTGTAGGATTTCAGTGATTCTATGATTCTAGGATGTACCAAAGCACTTTACAGCCAGTGAAATACATTAAGCAGATTAACACATTACCCCATCTAAATTCAAGTACAAATCACTTCAATTTCTATTGAGGAAGTTATTGAACATAGAACATAGAACATAGAACATTACAGCACAGAACAGGCCCTTCGGCCTTCGATGTTGTGCCGACCAAAATAAAAAGCAATGCCCTTCCAAACTAAACCATTCCCTTCTCTTCCATATACTTATCAATTAACCTCTTAAACGCCACCAAACTTGGCGCATCTACAACAGTAAGCAGATTAACACATTACCCCATCTAAATTCAAGTACAAATCACTTCAATTTCTATTGAGGAAGTTATTGAACAAGCATGCTGAATCACAAATGGACAAATAGGGATTGATATAAGGCACATCATAATTCTGGTCAGGTTTCATTCTGAATCTCAACTTTTGTTTTCTTGACTGTTTATTCGTCCAATCTCACTAGTGCCTAAAACCAAAAGAGAAAATGCTGGAAAATCTCAGCAGATCTGATAGGATCTGTTGAAGGGAAAAAAAAAGCTGATGTTTTGAGTGTGGATAACCCTTTTGTCAAAGCTAAAAGGCAGAGAAAGTGGGAGATATTTATACTGCAGGGGGAGGGAATGAAAGATGAGTGATAGCCATAAAAACCAAGGGAAAAGACTGCCAGTAGCTGTCCACAGAAAATAAAGGGTGTGAATGGTCAAAGGTCTGAGAAGCTGTAAGCTGTGACAGATGAAGATGTTGGGGATGGTGGAAAGTGGTTGGGGGGGTTGGTGGGGGGGGGTGGGGGGGGGGGGGGGGGGTGGTGGTGGTGAGGAGGAGGAGGACGATGATGTGGGACAGAGGTAGAATGTAAAGGTAAGTGGGGGGAGAAAAGATAAGGAGGGGATGAAGTAGGGAAAGAGAAGAGTGGAGGCAAAGGTGAAGAAAAATGAAGAAAGACCATAAAGAAATAAGAGATAGAGAACAGTAAAAAAAAAAATAAAATAGAATGAAAACAAAAGGGGCCGAGATGGGGTAAAGTAAATCATCTGAAGTTATTGAATTCGATATTGAGACTGGAAGGCTGTAAAGTGCTTAGCCAGAAGGTGAGATCCTGTTCCTCCAATTTGCATTGAGCTCCACTGGAACATTGCAGGCCAAGGACAGATAGAACATAGAATATAGAACATAGAACATTACAGCGCAGTACAGGCCCTTTGGCCCTCAATGTTGCGCCAGCCAGTGGACCTTCTAACCTAAACTATTCCAATATCATCCATATGCCTATCCACCGAACATTTGAATGCCCCCAAAGTAGGCGAGTCCACAACTGCTGCAGGCAGGGCATTCCATGCTCTCACCACCCTCTGTGTAAAGAACCTGCCTCTGACATCCGTCCTATAACTACCACCTCTTAATTTAAAGTTATGTCCCCTCGTGTTGGTCATCACCATCCGAGGAAAAAGGCTCTCACTATCCACCCTATCCAATCCCTTGATCATCTTATACGCCTCAATTAGGTCACCGCGTAACCTTCTTCTCTCTAATGAAAATAACCTCAGGTCCCTCAGCCTTTCCTCATAAGGCCTTCCCACCATACCAGGCAACATCCTGGTAAACCTCCTCTGCACCCTTTCCAATGCTTCCACATCTTTCTTATAATGCGGCGACCAGAACTGTACGCAATACTCCAAGTGCGGCCGCACCAGAGTTTTGTACAGTTGTAACATAACCTCACGGCTCCTAAATTCAATCCCTCTACCAATAAAAGCTAACACACCGTACGCCTTCTTAACAACTTTATCAACCTGGGTGCCAACTTTCAAAGAGCTATGTACTTGTACCCCAAGATCCCTCTGCTCGACAACGCTATTAAGGGTCCTTCCATTAGCCCTATATTTCATATGCCTGTTATTCCTACCAAAGTGAATCACCTCACACTTATCCGTATTGAATTCCATTTGCCTATGTGGGCATGGGAGCAGAATCGTGTATTAAAATGGCAAGCAACAGGAAGGTCAGGGTCCTAACTGTGCATAGGCGGAAGGTGCTATCAAAGTGATCACGCAGTCTACGCTCGGTCTCTCTGATACAGAGGAGACCACATTGGAGTGAAGAGAAGATGTGTTTGGTGGTGGCATCTGAAGTTAGTGAAAACTCCCTTTATCAGCGTTCAGCAGAGACCCTTCAGGATAACCTAGTCCATTCCTCCATTATATACAACACTTCTTCCATCACCCATGATACCTCCCCACGCAATCTCAGAAGGTGGAACACTTATCCCTTTACCTCTTCTATGTTCACCATCCAAGGCCCAAACATTCATTTGGGGTTGAGCAGCATTTCACTTGCATTTCTTTCAATTTGGTGAATTGCATTCACTGCTTCCAATGTGGTGTCCTCTATATCAGAGAGACTAAGCACAGATTGGGTGATCGCCCATGGCCGGTGGTGATCCCCCCACTCCCCTCATCCTGGCAGACACCCCCTCATCCCGCTGACCTCCACCCGTCCCATTTTTCAAGGAGCAGGCCCCCAGGCAGACCGACAATCAGCCAGCCCCAATTGCTGGTTTCTTTCAATCCAAGACCCATTGTCATGCAGAGTTGCAGTGGGACTCTCCATCCCTACCCACTGTTCCTAGGCCCTGCCCACAATAGGCCCTCTTAGCACTGCCTGATGCCTGGTGGGCAGTGCCAAGATGCCCCCTGGGCATAGGCACTTTGCTCCTTGGGCAGTGCCAGTGGCCACAGGCTGGCCCTGCCAGGTGCCCGTGCCAATGGGGCACCACCTCCCCTGCTGCCCGATCCACCTGGGCAGCCCCAATTGCCCCCACCCTTCATCCCGGTGGGGTCTCCCACTAGTTACTTGAACATGGGGAGCTAGTCTGAACCCCACAGGAATGAAGTACCCTTGGCCGGGTGGGAGATTCAATCGGGACTGGTAAATTCTCGATAATTACATACAAGCTACATTTAAAGTGAATTAAAAACAGATTCAAATCACTTCCCGCTGC
This sequence comes from Sphyrna mokarran, assembly GCA_024679065.1. Lineage (NCBI taxonomy): Eukaryota > Metazoa > Chordata > Chondrichthyes > Carcharhiniformes > Carcharhinidae > Sphyrna > Sphyrna mokarran. The sequence continues at coordinate 29,483,570 of JAGIQG010000023.1, read as the reverse complement.
TTTCCAGTGTAGTCTGGCCTGCTCTGGGAGAATGTGCATGGTTTCCGATGCATTCGCAAATCCCGGAACAAGACCAGCAACATGCATCTCCCACCCCGACCCACCGGAAAAGTTGCGGGTCATGATGGGAGAATCACGGCCCATGTTTCCCCAAATGCAGTGAAAGCAGAAAATAATTAGACATGTCAGACAGTTACAGTAGGTGAAATCTTCTTCAGTGCTTTATGCCAAGACAAACAGTTTTCATCCTGCCTCTTTTCTAAATAAATCAGCAGCAGCGCCAAGATTAAAATGCAAGAGCTTAGATTTTTGTCTGCCGCAGAGAGGATTTCCATATTAAACTAATCCCATTATGAAACAGTGCTCTGATTTTAACAAAGGAAGGGAAATATTAATATGAGCTTAATCAGGTTAATCTACGAGCCTCTCTGTCAGTTGAGGATAATGTCAACAGTCCCAGATGTGAACTGCCGTACATGTACTGAACTGTTTAACGTGTACTGATCTGTACTCTTTTCCCTTCTTGTTCAGCTGTGACCTGCAAATGGCCTTCCTGTCACAGTGAAACTGCATTGGAATATTGAATTGATGCCATCTGAATGTCCCCACAGTCCTCATACAGTAACTTTAACAGGTTTTATCAAGGTGTATACCCATGCCAATGTGGAGGCTTCGGAGATATCTTCCAGCAATTCCAGCGAAAGCAGCAATTAAAATAAATTACGGTGCCACCCACCCTCATTACAACATGGGATAAAAATGCTTTAATGAGATGGGTAATAAGATATTATTACCATCCACCTCTTTAGTGACCAAAGAGGTGGATGGGGGTAAGGCGGTTGATGTAGTATATATGGACTTTAGTAAGGCGTTTGATAAGGTGGCCCATGGAAGACTTCTTCAGAAAATGCAGATGTGTGGAATAGAGGGTGATTTAGCTAATTGGATTAGGAATTGGCTGGCAGATAGAAGACAGAGGGTGGTGGTTGATGGGAGATATTCATCGTGGAGTTCGGTGACAAGTGGTGTGCCTCAGGGGTCTGTTTTGGGGCCCCTGCTGTTTGTAATTTTTATAAATGATCTGGATGAGGGTATTGAGGGATGGATCAGTAAATTTGCAGATGACACTAAAGTCGGTGGAGTGGTAGATAGTGAAGAGGGGTGTTATAGTTTACAGAGTGACTTGGACAAGTTGCAGAGCTGGGCCGAGAGGTGGCAAATGGAGTTTAATGTGGAAAAGTGTGAGGTAATGCACTTTGGCAGGAACAATAAATGTGTAGAGTATAGGGCTAATGGTAGGGCTCTTAATAGTGTTGAGGAACAGAAGGATCTTGGTGTATGTGTCAATAGATCCTGAAAGTAGGCAGTCAAGTGGATAAAGTTGTTAAGAAGGCATATGGAGTCTTAGCTTTTATTGGTAGGGGGATTGAATTTAGGAGCCGCAGCATCATGTTGCAACATGTTGCAAAGGGAATGGTTTAGTTTGGAGGGGCATTGCTTTTTATTTTGGTCGGCACAACATCGAAGGCCGAAGGGCCTGTTCTGTGCTGTATTGTTCTATGTTCTATGTAACTGTACAAAACTCTAGTGCGGCCGCACTTGGAGTATTGTGTGCAGTTCTGGTCCCCACATTATAAGAAAGATGTGGAGGCATTGGAGAGGGTACAGAGGAGGTTTACCAGGATGTTGCATGGTATGGAGGGCAGGTCTTATGAAGAGAGGCTGAGGGATTTGAGGTTGTTTTCGTTAGAAAGGAGGCGGCTAAGAGGGGACCTTATCGAAACATATAAGATGATTAGAGGTTTAGATAGGGTGGACAGTGATAGCCTTTTTCCTAGGATGGAGAAAGCTAGCACGAGGGGACACAGCTTTAAATTAAGGGGTATGAGTTATAGGACGGATATCAGAGGTAGGTTCTTTACTCAAAGAGTGATTAGGGAGTGGAATGCGCTGCCTGCAGCTGTTGTAGATGCGCCAAGTTTGGTGGCGTTTAAGAGGTTAATTGATAAGTATATGGAAGAGAAGGGAATGGTTTAGTTTGGAGGGGCATTGCTTTTTATTTTGGTCGGCACAACATCGAAGGCCGAAGGGCCTGTTCTGTGCTGTAATATTCTATGTTCTATGTTCTATAACACCACTTTAGAAGGCCAGTTCTAACTGGCACCTGCAAAACAAAAATAAGATAAATTATTATATAATTATCTTTAAGCAAATGAGGAGTATCACTGTTAAAACTCCAGAAAAAAGATCTACTTATTTCAGCTCAAGAAAATAATACAACTTCACTGTTTAATAGCTGGTAAAAGCTTTGAAGAGATTATATTTTATCATGGATATGATTTTTAAAGTTATGTGGAGAAAAAAAAAACTACTGAACACATTTCAAGGGCAAAAGTGACACTTTGCATCTGTAATCTCCACAGAAGATCATTTAGTTTCCCCAATATGTTTGATAATAGAAGACAGCAGTCAGGAAAGTGATAGAATACTCTGCACTTGCGTGGACGGGTGCAGCTCCAACAATATTCAAGAAGTTTGAGATCATCCAAGACAAAGCAACCTACTTGATCAACACTCTATCCACTATCTTAAATATTTACTTCCTCCACACAGTAGCAGTAATGTATACCATACCCATTGCAGTAACATACCAAACCTTCTTTTACAACACCTTTTTAAACCCACAACCTCTACCACTGTGGTGATTGTCCTTTTATGAGCAACAGAGCAGAATGAGGGTCACCTGCTTGGGTGAAGGAGCTGGAGTTTACACATGAAGCCGAGCTACATTGGGCCTGCTTTGTTTCCATTCATTCATGGGATGTGGGTATCACTGGTTGGACCAGCTGTTATTGTCTATCCCTAATTGCCCTTGCACTGAGTGATTTGCTAAACCATTTAAGAATCGAACATATTGCTGTAAATCTGGAGTCACATGTAGTCCAGACCAGGTGAGGTTGGCAGATTTCCTTCCCTAAAAGACATTAGTGACCCAGATGACCTGCAGGTTTCATTGAATTCAAATTTCACCATTTGCAGTGATAGGATTTGAACCCTGGATCTCTGGATGACAATACCATTGTTCCACTAACTTCCCAGTTCACATTCCAACTTGTTGTCTACTATGGAAGCAAAGAAGGAAAAAATAATTCCTCTGATGTTTAGCGGTACACATCAGTTCACTAATTAGCAGTTTGGCAAATTAATAACCACCAGTCATGGCAGCAAAGAACTGCTTGGAGACTAAGATTTAGCAATAACAGAATCATGTCATCTTCTACAGGAAGACCTCATAAACACAAGTAACCCCCAAGGCCATGGCTCAATTTTAACTCTGTGTAAGTGGTTGGCTTTTGAATGAGTTAAAATTGGGCTCCCAGCAAGTGTCAGTCTTTTTTTTAAGATCGTACTCCTTTCAGACTAGCACCGTCCCTCAATTATAAGGTCAGAAGTTGGAATTGGTTGCTGCTGCTCTCACAATGCTCAGCACCATTTGTGACTCCTCAGATGATAAAGCAGTCCAAATCCTTATGCAGAAAATAAGGGCAATATTCAGGCTGATAAATGACAAGTAACATTTGAGCCACACAGGCAATGACCACCTCCAACAATAGAAAATCTAACCAACTACATTTGGTATTCAATGGAATTGCCATCGCTGAAACCCCACTATCAACATCCTGGTGGCTACCATTAATTGTTTCTATATTGGCGTGAATTTACAATGGGATCTTGTGCTGGATCCTGCTATGGCAGATCAGGAAATCCACTGGAGGCCAGAATGAAACTTATTTTCATCCTGCTAATTCAAGCAGTGAGTTACTGCCATAGAATTCCCATCCTCTCAATGCCTCTCGTAGCATCAGTATTTATACAACTGGGCCAGTTCACTTTCTGGTTAACAGTAATCACCAGAAATGTTGTGAGTGGAGTTTCAGTGATGGTAGTGTCATTGAATGTCAAATGTAGATGGGTAGATTTTCTGTTGTTCAAGGAGGTCACGGCCTGCCACTTGTGTGGATCAAATGTTATTTGCTACTTATCCGCCCAAGCCTGAATGTTGTCCAGGTCCGACCACCCACATCCAATTCTCTGGGGCACCAGTGGGAAAACACGTCTGGAACAACTTGGAATTCAGATGTCGGGATTCATGCTGGGGCTGCCTTCAGAATGTAGGATTTCTCTCTCATTAACGTATTAACACTTTTGTGATTTGAGTTAAATGAGCTGTTTAACATTGTGTGCCCACCCATATCAAATCTTTAATTTGAAAGCTCAATTTATGTTTTAAAGTTAACTCTTAAAGATTTCTCACATGGATTATTCAGTACCAACTTTAAAAGGAGCCCCAAAGCTTGGAATTTAGATCAGTAATGCCTACTAAAACCATTCGCTTCCCACTCATTTTCTTGACTTTCCATTCCTTGTGTTTCATAAAATGCTTTCTTATCTTCGACTTGATTAAATTTTCTGGATTGGCAGAAATGCTTGAAGTGTTCAGTTTTGCCACACTGGAAACATCCTGTACCCCTGCAACTTGCCACTAGCTGGGCAGTCCTGGCATATGTGCTGGGTTTTTGTGCCACAATAAAGGAATTTGCCAGCTTGATCAGGCCAGTGAAACTCCTGTGACACTGCATCCAGGCATGAAGCATCGCACACCTCTGGTTAACCCGTTCAGTAACCTCCAGCCTCACCAGTGCTGAGGAGAAAAGAATCTCCTCTGGACCCATTACGGCCTGAAGTATGATGTCCAAGGATGCAGCTTAAAACAGTGGTGCAACCTTTCCACAATGACATTCTATCTGTCAAGTTGCTGACTCTGTTTTGACAGTCCTGGATATCCTTCCATCACTCAGACCCTCACCAGGATCCCTTTAAATCGTGGAGCTAAAGCAGACTGTTACAGGTCATTGCTCACCCTAGTCCACAAACCTGGAGGTCAAATGCAAATGCTGTGCTTGAGTTAAAAAAAAACCAAAAAATTGCTGAAACCCTATCTTCCAGACACACTGACAGTGTCCCTCACTGTCAATGGGCCAGAACATTGCAGTTCAGCCCCAATTATCTGCTGTGCACCATCCAAACATGTATGAAGATTACAGATGTATTATTCAGCAAGGCTGTCCAACATCACGAATCAGCAGCAAGATGAGAAACAACATTCTGCAGCTCCATTGTCGAAGGGATCAACTAAAGTACCCAAATTACCATTTGTAATATTGGGGCGGCACCATGGTACAGTGGTTAGCGCTGATGCTTCACAGTGCCAGGGACCTGAGTTTGATTCCCGGCTTGGGTCACTGTCTGTGTACAGTTTGCACGTTCTCCCTGTGTCTGTGTGGGGTTCCTCCAGATGCACTGGTTTCCTTCCACAATCCAAAAAATGTATTGGTTATGTGCTATGCTAAATTCTCCCTCAGTGTACCCAAACAGGTGCCAGAGTGTGGCAACTAGGAGATCTTCACAGTAACGTTATTGCAGTGTTAACATAGCCTACTTGTGACTAATAAATAAACTTTTTATTTGCATCTCAAGTGCACAATGCCTTGTCCCATATGAAACAAAAGTTTTTTTTTCCTATCTTAGTCTGAACATGTGATCAACAGCACAGAAAGATAAAGGGCAAGTTGTTTTCCTCAGAAGTCTCCAGAACTTTTATTTCAATCAGCTGTACAATAATTAATTTAAAAGTGAATGAAAAAATGGGACCTTATTCAATGTAATCATGGTTCATGATGCCAGTGGGTCAATAGAAGAAAGATTGTGCTATAACCAGAATTCTCATTAGATGTCTCAGTAGGATCTTTAAGTCGCAATTGATATGTAAGAACTGGCCAGAAGGAACTTTGCAATGCAACACAGCTCTAGAATTTCCAGAATAATGGTACTATATGTTATATATCATACATATTTATCACAAATAAGGTCTCAGCAAGCAGGTCTAATTCTAAACACAGCAAAACCCCAACAGGATGAGAGAGTGGAAACTCAATTAGCCAGGATTAATTCTAAATGTCTTTTGCAAATTCCTGTGTCTACATTGTTTCATAAAGTGCAAGCTACCTCTACAAACTAACCAGACTCAAATGACCTTCTCCTACATTTTAACATACGTTACATCAAACAATATTACCATTATAACATTTTGTTATTTGATTTGATTTATTGTCACACATATTGATATGCAGTTAAAAGTAATTTCTTGCACGCTATACAGACAAAGCATGTCTTTCACAGAATAGAGAAGGAAAGGAGAGGCTGCAGGTTATAGTTACAGTCACAGATAAGGTGTAGAGAACAATTAGCTTAATATATGATAGGTCCATTCAAAAGTCTGACGGCAGCGGAGAAAGAAGCTGTTCTTTACCCAATTGGTATAACCTCAGAATTTTGTATCTTTTTCCCAACAGTAGGTGGAAGAGAGTATGTCCAGAGTGCGTGGGGTCCTTAAGTATGTTGACTGCTGTTCCCAAACAGCTTGGAATTATACCGTGCTTCTGCCTTATCAGACATGCCCTGCCAACCTACCAGACACATTTGCTAGGCGGCGGGTTCCCCTGACGGTCCCAGGAGGGTTGGGATGACCTTGGATCCTCACGGAGCTCCACAGGCTGCTCCATGTGAGCCAAGCACAACTGGGACTGTGTGGTCGCTCATAAGTTCTCCTTCCTTTTAGCCACAGATCCTCGGTGTACCAGGTGCTTCTGGCAGGGGTTGATGTTCAAACTTTTCCTCTCCTGCACTTATTGCAAAGCAAAATTAGCTTTCCTCATTCCATAATGCCCAATTTGCACCAAATTTGCTCAGTAAACATTTGCCTTTGCCTTTTCACTGCTATTTCAGGTGCTCATAACCATCTCTTAATTGCAGTGCATAACCGATGAAGAGGATTAATGTTGTTCCGTTTCCTTTCGTTGACTCCCGGAGAAGGAAATGTAGCCCACATATTGAAAACATCAAAACTGTGTTTAAACCAGCAGGCATCGGTGCTCCCAGAATACTTTCAGTAACCACCGTTATGTCATGAATGTCTTCAATTACATGGCTGTAGTAAAGCTATGTTGATGCAGAAAATACATCAATATGTTCACTTAAATGCCAAAAGTTTGTACTATCAAGTAATCCCGATTTCGCATTCCACTTAGCATCCTGATCAATTGGTTCAACTGGTCTTTTGAGTTTGCCCACTTTTGTAATTAGGCTGATTCCTCGCATAATGAAACAAATAGCTCTCTCTCTCTCTGGCAGGTGAAATGTACTGCTGCAAAAAAAAATTACTCTTGTTACAAGCCCCACAATAACAGTTCCGGTGCTTTATGGCCTGTGGCTGAAGTTTTTTTTTAAAAAAAACCTTCACTTACGGACCAGGATTCTCTTTACATTTTATAACTGTAATTCAAAACCGACCTTCAAATCCAGAATGAAAAGAAATGTACAATAACTTATATTAAATTCGGAATGATTTATTGAACTTTGGTCAGAAAGGTAATTGTCCAGCATCCAGACTGTAGTTTAATTGCTAACATTCATCGGGCCTGCTTTATGCTTGACGTTTTTCAGAACTATCCGTTTTATTACACTACTTCATCTTAAATCCTCACCAGCTGTTCCAAAAAAGGTAACTCAGAATTAAGCAAGGCCTGTTCAATGACTTGGCTACATAAATACAAGTGTCCCTGCCCAGTAAATCCAGTCGCGCCTCTTTCTGCTGGTCTTCATTAGATTTGCAGCTTTGAAAGTGATGCTGTAGTTAGATTTTTAGCTGATATGCATAAAGTTCAACAGAGACTTCAAAACGTGCTGAGACATTGCAGAACTTTCTGCTACAGCAGAACCACTCCTCGTACCGAAGAAGAAATCTTTAAGAATTACTTTTGAGACATAAATCAAGCTTTCAAATTAAAAATTTGATGTGCTGTCGGATGTGTGTGGGCACACAACACTAAACATCTCATGTTTAACTCAGATAGTTAGTACGTTAATGAGAAAGAAATTGTTGGGTCTTATTTCCTCTTTTGAACTTGCTGCTCTTCAGCAGCAAGTTATTTCGATTAAGGAGGTCAGCTTAAACTCACCCACCCAGCGGGACACTGGCAGGGTTAGATTGTATGCATAATTTACACCTCTCCCACCGACACTTTCCATTGGCGATAATTTACTCTTTGTCTAAAGCGGGGAATAAAAGATCGGCCACCTGTTTTAGACCCCACTTGATTTTCCTCTGTGAATGGACAATAAAATGTAGAAAGGTATGTCATGGGAGGCTGATCCCAATGTGACCTATTTTACACCATTGCTGAAAGTTAAATTGCTCCTTCATTGACTTCAATGGAAAGTAAAATTGAACAGTGTAAAAATAAACAATCAATCCAATTCCATTATTTCCAGGCAGACAAGTTGAGTTAAAATTACCTCTTAATTCCTGTTTGCTCACACAGTTACTGTGTGAATCACACTGTTCAAAGTGATCTGGACAGTTTTACCTTGGCAAACAGAGTAATTCCATTGTAAAATTGGCATGGTTGCACAGTTTGAGTGACACAGTAGTTAGCACTTCTGCCCCACAGCACCTGGGGCCTGGGTTCAATTGTAGCTTCAGTTCACTGGCTGAGTGGAGTTTGCACATTCCCCCCGTGGGTTTCCTCCAAGTGTTCTGGTTTTTTTCCCACAATCCAAGGATGTAGGTTAGGTTGATTGGCCATGTTTAATTGTCCCTTCGTGTCAAGGGATTAGCAGGGTAAATAAGTGTAGGGTTACAGGAATAGGGCCTGGGTGGGATTGTGATCAGTGCAGACTCAATCGGCTAAATGGCCTCTTCTGCATTGTTGGGATTCTATGATTCTAAGTAAACTACACTACGGAAGCATCTTTGGATACCTTGACACATTAACAGCACTGTGTAAATAGCAGTGGTTGTTGTTGCAAGAATTTTAGCCGACTGCTAGGAGATATCCTGAAATTGTTTAGTTTTCGCACCTGCTGGACTATAACAGTAAATCTTAGTGACACTTAAAGGATTTTCATATTGATCAATAAATTGCGTAGCAGCTTTTAGAACTTAAAAATAAAATCAAAGCCTTTTGTTTATGGAACCAACTGTTTCCTCATTAACTGGCACATCCTCACATCTGCATGTTATAACTGTTAACAAGAGTGAATTATAGAGTCAGTGTGAGTCATCATATAGTGCAGGGAAGACCCTTTGGCTCATTGAGTTTGCACCAACAAAATCTCTCACTAAAGCTGCACTAATCCAATTTTTCTACACTTGTGGCATTTCCTTAAATATTAGGATACTTCAAGGGCTCGTTCAAATATTTTTTAAAGGTTGTAAGATTTCCAGCCTCGACTACCTTCCCAGACAGTGCATTCTAGATTCCCACCGCCTTCTGAGTAAAAAAGCTTTCTGACAAATTACCTCTTAAACTCCTGCCCCTAACTCTAAACCATGACCCCTTGTGATTGACCCATTAACCTAGGGGAACAACTGTTCCCCACTTGTCTTGGCCATACCCCATACAATCTTATACATCTCAATTATGTTTCCCTTTATTCTTCTCCGCTATAAAGAAAACAATCGAAGTATATCTAGTCTCTTTCTATAGCTCAAAATGCACCATCCCAGGCAACATTCTGAACCTCTGTACCCACTTTAGTGCTCTCACATCCTTTCTATATTGAGGTGACCAGAACTGTACATAGTACTCTAACTGTGGTCTAACCAATGTTCTGTACAACTCCGACATTACCTCCTTTCTCTGATACTCTATACCATGACTGATGAAAGTAAGTTAGAATAATATAATCTCATCATCCAACATGTACATTAGGGTTCAGCTTGTTTCTCTTCCCTCACCACCACTGCACATCCTCTAGCTTCTGAGGGAAGGTGGTGGCATAGTGGTATTATCACTAGACTAATAATCCAGAGACCAAAGGTGACTTAAGTTCAAATCTCACCACAGTATATGGTGAAATTTGCTTTCACTAAAAATCTGAATGACTATGAAACTGCCAATTGTTGTGAAAATCCATTTGGTTCACTAATGTCTCTTAATTTTCTTCCTTGACTACATGTGACTCCAGTTCATAGCAATGTTCTCTGAAGTGGCCTCGCAAGCCATTCATTTCAATGACAATTATGGATGGGGTACATCCAATGAATTAAAAAGATACAGGTCAGCTGATAACCACTGGATTGTGCCCCTACTATTTTGGCATTAATGCTGGGAAGCACTGGGGGTTAAAAACCCACAGAGCTTTATTTACAAGATATGTTCGGTACAAGCTGTTTCTTCATTCTGCAGTTTTCCCTGGCTAGTGACCTGTGATGTCACTTACAGTGACGACACATATATATTTGTACACAGGGCTTACTGCAGCTACTAAGACTCAATATAATACAATATATCTACCAAGGAGCCAATAATACCAACCAAGCAGCCATACTAAGGTGGTGATTAGGATATGGAGTGGCCCTACCTTGAATGACTTATGATAGGGAAGTGTACCTGATGACCTTTCCTGAGGTATATATATTTCACATAAAAAGTGAAATATTCGAATCTGAATCTTTCTGCTGGTTAAGTTTCCAGTTCAAAGTTTCAGCAGACAATTTTGCAATGAGACCTATCGCAAATAGATGAAAAACAAAATAATCCGGTCAACTTAGAGGCCCATGCAAATGACCTTCTACATTAATTATCACTCTCCTCATTTCATACCTGGAGACTCAACTATATCTATCTACCTCTTGTGCTTCCTCTAGTTTTTCTGCAATTTCCAGTGTTGGTCAGCCTGTTGTGAGAGGGGGTTGTATCTGTGATATATGTATCGTATATATATTGGGGTTTTTGAGTGCAGACTGCCTCTTTAAGAGTGGGGTCAGGTAACCCTCTGGGAAATTAGCTCCTTCCAGTGTGGGACTCTGTGGGATAGCTTTAGATCTAACTGTGGAACAGTGCACACTTCAAATAAAGAGCTCCCTGAATTAAGCCTATCTTGTGATCCTTTATGTACCCTTAATGCATATGGGCACACATAACAGTGTCAAAGTATTAGTTTGGCTCAGGTGAGCAATCCATCTTCCAATCACTGAATCATCCAACCCTTTACTTTTGTATGCCTTGAGTAGGTTTGTTTTACTTCCAGAGGCCTCAAGTTCATTTTTTAAATAAAATATCCAGAAAGGTGGAGGGAGGAATGACAACAGGGCACAGAATTGCAGTGAGCAGAAAGATGTACCTATGATCCCCAGTGAACTATGATTAATTGGGAGTGGATGGACCCAAGAGGGGACCAGTAAAGAATGTATAATCTTGTTTTCTGAAACTATATATCAGTGCCAAACTTCACTGCTAGTTAATTCTATTAAGACTGGTTACAGAGTTGAATATTGGAAGAACATTCAATAAAAGCTTAAAGAGAGTAAATAGTTGTCCTGAAACTGAAGAGATTATCATAGAATCCCTACAGTACAGAAGGAGACATTTGGCCCATCAAGTCTACACCAAAAATAATCCCATCTTGGCCATATTCCTGTAATCCCAAGTATTTACCCTACTAATCCCCCTGACACAAAGGGGCAAATTAGCATGGCCAATCAACCTAACCTGCACATCTTCGGAGGAAACTGGGGCACTCGGAGAAAACCCATGCAGACACGAGGAGAATGTGCAAATTCCACAGAGTCACTCATGGTAGTAATTGAATCCAGGTCCCTGACACTGTGAGGCAACAATGCTGACCAATATGCCACCATGCCAGTCTGCATTGTATTCCTTGCATATCATTGTACATATTTGCAATACATTTCTGTTGCTTCAACCAATTTTTGAACTATCTATGAACTTGAAATGAATACATTTTATGCTTCTTCAGGTTGTGAGCTTGACCTGAAACTGACTGTAAGACTTCACAAAAAAAAATGATTGTAACCCAGGGACAGTTTCCTTATCACCATACTGGAATGAATTAATACTTTTTACAAAGTGTTGTTGTGATTAAGTTACTCTGCTGATGGTGAGTAAGTGCTTTGTGACTGGAGGCAGCAGTTTTCATTAATCTGCATAGGCCTTTCCACTGCTCTTTACAAACCAATGAATAAATGATTAGGGTTTAGAATTTCATCATTAGTATATGTAATTTAATTATAGTTGGAGGCTTATTCCACTCAGTTACACTGCAATATTCTGGGATGTTGATTCACTGGAAGTGGTCATAACTTACATTTCAATCTGCGTAGGAAACACATGTTGCATCAACACTCAAAATATATTCAGCGAGCACGAATTATGATCTCAGTACCAGAGCAATAAAATGCTGATCTTATATAAGAAGTTATCAACATTATAAATACTCAAAAGCTTAGAATTTGCTGATTCACAAAGAACTGTCTGAATTAAAAGATATACATTCACAGTTTTTTTTGGCAAGGTCATCCTTTATCAGTTATATCAGATTTTTATAAATAATGAAACAAATTGTGCAAGATCCATGGTTTTGACCTGATCAGCCTCAGTCCCCAAGAGCTGCTTCTGTTGACTATCCATCTGTTTACAAGGCTCTGTGTATTGATTCATTTGAATCTTTGTGAGCCTTTGCTCAGCCACTAACCAAGCCAGTCTTTTTGCATATTCTGTTTGTTCTTCTGTCTCTTAGTGTGGTGTCTAGCCAGGACAGTAGGTGGCCAGGCTGGAGATTTTGGGTTCTGGTACCATCATTGCTCCATCCATTGCCCGAGACAAACAGCAGCCCTAATGAAACTGCCAAATTTATCTTTCAATCTGATGCCACTTGCTGTTGGCTAGCAGCAGATGGGTGCTAACACAACTGAGACCCATCATAACTGAAATGTGAATCAAATCCACTAGGTGCATCACTGCTGAAAGATTATGCAAATATTTTAAAAAGCTTGATCCTTTTTCCTGTCATTGTAACTTAAGAAAATTAAACCCACCATAGCTCTATTACGAAGTCATGTAACTAATTTCCTCTCATCATCTTTTGTTACATTTCATTGCATTCTATTAGCATTTCCTATCTTTCTGATAGATCAGCTAGCGCAAAGGCTTAATCACACAAAGATTCTTGCTTCAGTGCATTTGGGTTTGAAAAGTTTTTAAGGATATACTTTAATCTGAAGGGAGGCAATGCTAGCTTCACTTCTAAATGAATTTAATTTATCAATCAACTGACTTTGTCTTTACGAACCAATTTAAAGGCTACTTTATGTTAAAATCATTTATGTTCTAGAGATTCAGAAATCAGAGAAAGTGGCATTTCAGGGAATCCTATTCTAACATAGGAAATTGATGATAGAATATGGCTTTGCACTCAATTTTCTTCCAGTTCCAATCCCCTGCCTCCTCCCCCTCCCCCCTCTTCCTGCTCTTTTTTAAAGCACTGACTTCTATTGCAGTATGATTTCACAGACATGAGCTATGTGCTGGGTTCTCATTCAATTTGCCATTTTTCATAATACACAATGTTGCCTTTCTATTCTACCATCTAAATACAGTCCAAGCTGGGCCTCACTTAATGTCCACCAACATGCATTTTTTTTAAAAGTTGCAAAGCCATTGCAAAGAGTGGTCCAGGCAAGCCCTTAGGTTCATTCAAATTGAATCCAATTCATAATCCCCACAAGTGAGTCATACAAGATCCAAGCTGACAGAAAAGGCATTATACCTGATCTTGGGCTTGATCTTGGACACTTGAACTTAGACAAATTGTCACTGGTCAGCAAATTATCAGGCTGGTTTTCTCTTCTCTGTCCTGATGGTTCTTAGGAGAACTGTAATGCTTCTAACTGCCACTATTCCCACTTTGTAAATAGATGGAAGGTTAAGCTATTGGCATTTCTGTTGTGTTTGATTGACTTCATGCCAATTGTCATATCTACCAACTATTGATTATTTAATTAAATTGCAATTATTTTTCAAGTTGAACTTATATTTGATAGCATCTTTATCCAATTCTATACTAATAAAGGATTTTTTTGAAGATTAAAAACTATTCATCTTTCCTGAAGTACATATTAAACTTCCACCTGCTTGCATAGCCTGGAGCTAAAACAAAACAGTTCAGATAATGTTAAGTTGTGTACATTGAAAGGTACTTAATTTCCTGAAATAAAACTAAATAAACTGAATATAAAAGTGGAATCTGTCCATTAAATTGGGTACAGGTGAATCTAAGCACATTGCTGCTAATTAGATGTGATATTGTTATCAATAAAAATATTTCATTCAGAAATGTATTGTTATCTTCTCAGAACTTGTCAGCAGTTAAGTTTTGAAGCTGTATGACTGAAATGCCAAATCCCAGATTGTATTATCTTCTTCCCCATCACATAGAGACTAATCGGAAGTCTTCTCACAGAACTTACTTAGTGTTATCTATGGACACAAATGAACTAATTTGTACAGAAGGGGGATGCCGAAAGAAAATAAAAGCCTCCACGTTGCCCCAGTGCAGAAACATATGGAAGAAATCAAGAAACAATATTGATTCCCATTAGTCAGAATGGGTCTGTTTAAATGACATGTAACATGTCCCTTTCAATTTGATGCTACAGAGTGATGCTTTTTATGATTTGCCCACAGTCAGGCACTCTGTCCCCCATTTCAAGGACAGACTGTTTATATGGCGCATACTGGTCAGAAAGATCAAATTAGCAAGCATTTTGCTTTGTATTGTTTACATTAGTGGCAGATTTCAAAAAGGTTTCCCTAATTGGATGCACATTGCAGCAAGTCAAGTGTGGTTGGATGGCGACAGACCACTTGAAAATTCAATTTCTCCTGGTTTAAAAATCCAGTCTAGGCCAAAAATCTATAACTAGGTTTAAGTTGGAGTTGAATGGAAGAAGTAGTAAAATGTCACAATGGTGTGCATTTCTGGTTAACACAATAATCATTACAATGGTAGTTTGTGGCATCTGCTGAACGTGCTTTTCGCAGAGGGTACCAGAAACCATTCAAGATCTCATCATGTGCATTCTTTTTTACTGCCTGTGCATTACGGTTGATTGGGAGTACACGCCTAATGGCACGTCTGAACATTGATAGAAATCACTTATCTTGCATTGAATCATTGAGGAATGTTTACAACATGGAAGAAGGCTCTCTACAGGACCCACTCAACTAGTCCCACTCCCCTATCTTTTCACTGTAGCCCTGCAAAACAAAAATTACAGCACAGGAACAGGCCCTTTAGTCCTCCAAGTCTATACCAATAATGCTACCCAACTGAACTAAAACCCCCTGTCCTTTACAAGGATCGTATCCCTTTATTCCTATTCTATTCATATATTTGCCCAGATGTCTCTTAAAACTCACTATCGTATCTGCTTCCATCACTTTCCCCACTTTATTCCCATTCTATTCATACATTTGTCAGATGTCTCTTAAAACTCACTATCGTATCTGCTTCTACTCATGACCTTCTATATAAAATCTTGCTTTTTACATCTCCTTTAAACCTTGCCCCTCGCATCTTAAACCAATGTTTAAAGCTTCTGACTATCCACTCTGTCCATGCCCCTCATAATCTTATAGACTTGTATCAGGTCACCCCTCGCTCTCCGTCATTCTAGTGAGAACAAACCAAGTTTCTTCAACATCTCCTCATAGTTAATGCTCTCCATACCAGACAATATTCTGGTAAATCTTTTCTGTACCCACTCCAAAGCCTCCATGTCTTTCTGGTAGTGTGGCGACCAGATTTGAAACTGTATTCCAAGTTTGACCTAACTAAGGTTCTATAAAGCTGCAACATGACTTGCCAATTTTTAAACTCAGTGCCCTGGCCAGTGAAAGCAAGCATGTTATATACCTTCTTGACTTTCTTCTCCATCTACATTGCCACTTGCAGTGACTTGCGTATCTGTACATCCAAGTCCCTTTGCCTATCAATACTCTTAAGGGTTCTGCCATTTAGTATATATTTCCTATCTGTATTAGAACTTCCAAAATGCATTACCTCATATTTGTCTGGATTAAACTTCATCTGCCATCTCTCTGCCCAAGTCTCCTAACCGATCTATGATCTGCTGTATTCTCTGATGCTCCTCATCGCTATCGGCAAATCAATCAACTTTTGTGTCAACCACAAACTTACTAATTAAACCCGTTACATTTTTCTCCAAATCATTTATATATATTACAAACAGTAAAGTTCCTAGCACTGATCCCTGAGGAATGCCACTTATCATAGTCCTCTGTTGGGAAATGCACCTTTCCACTGCTACCCTTTGTCTTTATGACTGAGCCAGTTCTGTATCCAGCTTGCCAGCTCATCTCTGATCCCATCACTTTCTGCAACACCCTGCTACAAGGGACCCTGTCAAAGCCCTCACTGAAGTCCATGTTGACAACATCCAGTTGTCTGCAGTCTTATTTTCCTGCTGGTAATGATCCAATTCCTTCGAAAAGGCCATAATTGAATTTATCTCTATCACATTCCAGATTCCACCATGCACTGTGTAAAAAAAAAAGTCTTCATGATGCCTTTGCTCTTTGATCATTCAACTTTTGAATCAATGTCCTCTGGTTCTAAGTAAACTATCAATAACATAAAACGGATACACATAGAACCTTTTACTGAAAACATAGACATATAAAATTTGTTAACAAAAACACCTGGCACATCTAAGACCTGCTAAAATATATGAAACTATAAATGACTTGTTAAACACACACCTGGTAACTGTTAAAAGACTAATCATGCATTAAAAGTGTATGAAAGAAAATGATTATTTTGAACAGTTTATTGCCACTGATAAAAGTTTATTTAAACCATATTGAATCTTCATTAAAGATTTTTCTAAATTAAAGTTGCTTTTACTTTGCTTTTCTATTTCTTCCCACTCTTTTCCTCCCTCTCTTTTCTATTTCTTCCATCCATTATATTCCCTCTCTCTATCTCTTTAAAGCATATCTGCTGTTTAACTGATCGATGAATAGAATCTAATAAAAGTTTTGTTATCCGGCATACTCCAAGAATGGGTTGTGGGTTGATGTGGAGTTGCATTGCTCCAAACACAAGGCAAAATGCTGTTCTATCTCTTACAATACTTTTAAATCTAGGAAAAAGAAATGTTTAAATGAATATTTAGAAATCAGTTTTTGTAACATCTCTTTTTCTTGACAACTGCATGCAACAATATTCTGGAGATTGATCTTCAATCCTCGAGACACAAGGCAACCCTGGAAAGTTGACAATCTTATCACTCTGAAGGGATTTGACAATACATAGAACACTACAGCACAAACAGGCCCTTTGGCCCACAAGTTGTGCCGATCGTATCAGTACCTATCAAGCCATAGAACTATCTATAACTCCCAATCCCCTTAAATCCCATGTACTCAATCAGAAGTCTCTTAGAAGACCCCAGCGAGTTTGCCTCTACCACCACTGATGGCAGCCGATTCCATTCATTCACTACCCTCTGAGTGAAAAACTTACTTCTAACATCTCCTCTGTACTTGCCCCCAGCACCTTAAACCTGTGTCCTCTTGTAGCGACCATTTCAGCCTTGGGAAATAGCCTCCAAGAATCCTCTCTATCTATTCCTCTCAACATCTTATAAACCTCTATCAGGTCGCCTCTCAACCTTTGTCTGTCCATGGAGAAGAGACCTAGCTCCCTCAACCTATCAATTCAATTCAATACAATACAATATAAGATATAAAAGTCTATTTATTAGTCTCACAAGTAGGCTTACCTTAACACTGCAATGAAGTCACTGTGAAAATCCCCTAGTCGCTACACTCTGGCACCTGTTTGGGTGCACTGAGGAAGTATTTAGTATGGCCAATGCACCTTACCAGCACATGAGAGGACTGTGGGAAGAAACCCATGCAGACAGGGGGAAAATGTGCAGATTCCGTACAGTGTGCCCAAGCCAGGAGTTGAACCCAGGTCTCTGGTGCTGTCAGGCAGCAGTGCTAACCACTGTGCCATCGTTCTACCCCATGCACTTTCACTCCTAACTTGCAAGATGTATGTCATATTTTTGTGCCTGGTTGTGTCCAGGGATGGAGAGTTTCCATCAAATGGTAGATTTCCAGCATTGGGCTTTTGGAAATCTACCATTTAACTCTTTGGCTGGAGTTCATAGAATCATACAATCATATAGTGTGTAAAAGGCCATTTAGCCCATCGAGTCTGCAGTGACACACTAGAAGTACCTGAACTCCCTCCTAATTCCATCTGCTAGCACTTGGCCCATAGCACCGAATGTTATGATGTGCCAAGTACTAGGTGGTTCTCAAAGGATGAGAGGCACTAGCAAAGTAGGTTTGCCTACAGCCTGCATCATTGAACCCTATGTGGATGTGTGAACAAATTGAAGTGATGCATTTAGTGAGCATGTCTTTTACAGATTTCCTTCCATTTCCAAGCCAGCATGCTATTGTTAAACCCTTTCCTGGCCTTCATCTAGACATGCCATCCCCACCCCACCCCTTCCAGTTCCACTTACAATCATAGAATAGAATCACAGAATCCCTACAGTGCAGAAGAAAATCATTTGGCCTATCGAATCTGCACTAACAACAATCCCATCCTGGTCCGATTCCCATAACCCTTCCTACTTACTCTTCTAACCCCCCGATACTAGGGTTAATTTAACAACCTAACCCATACATCTTTGGATTGTGGGAGAAAACCAGAGCACCTGGAGGAAATCCACATAGACATGGGGAGATTGTGCAAACTCTAAACAGACAGAATTGAACCCGGATCCCTGACGCTGTGAGGCAGCATTTCTAACCACTGTTCACTGTTCCTTGCCTGCACTACCATCAAGATTCTATAAAGAGACCATTGATTTTTCAACATGTAAAGACCAATGGAATGATCGCTTATCAGCTATGACCATTCACTGGGAGAGTGGAGGTTTGGACATGTGAATTGGCTATCTTCCACCTTGGAAACATCAACCACCATCTTTCCTTTCATCTCTGCATCTAACTACAGCTGAATGAATGGCAGCTCCACATCTCGTTAGAATCTCAATGTTAGGAGACCCATGAGTCAAGAACCAATCTCCAGCAATGCAGGCTTCACTGTGGAGAGCAGCAGCAGATTTTCCCCATTGTTGGGCTTAATCCTGTGGTGGGTCAAGAATATGGGTATTTCCTGCAGGAAACCACGCCATGCTTTCTGGACCCGACATCACTAATCATGCACTGAGTATCTTGAACCATATTCTGTGGCGGGACAGGCCTGGATGGCACATAATCTGCTGTCATGTGCAGATGCCATATTGAAAAGGTGTCCAACATCACTGACCCACTGTTGAAGAAAGGAAATGGACCCCTTGGGAATGAAGGCTGGTCTCTGGGAGCATTCTGAGATCAGAAGATGGATTTCCTGACAATGAAGGTGGATCTCCAGGAATAGCCTAAGGCTGGAAAATGGACCCCTTCCACCACGTTGAATCTTGAAGATTGATCTGCTTTCTCCCACCCACTGCTACAGAGTTCCACAGCCCAGGGTTGCTAACAGGTTCATCCTGAACTCTGGAGGCAGCCCCAGACATTGTTCATATGAGTTCAATAGCCACGCATTCCTGAGCTGTTTTGTACTGGTGTATTTTCCTCCTTGTGTCGTGAAAATTTGGCATGACTGAAAGATTCCAATCAAGCCTTCATCTGTATTCCATCAGAGGGAGTTTCCTGATCAGTCATGGTGGGCATCAACAGAACAAAACTGATTATTGGCCTTCCTGGAACTCTCAGGCATCCTCCTCCCGCTTTCTGACTGTGACTGTTCACTCCTATCACCAGGACACTGAGTTCACTCACCCATTGTAGACTCATTTGTACAACCCATTGTAGACTCCATTGACCACATTCTAAGATAGTCTTTCCCCACTTTTCTATGCTTACTCTTTCCCATCCACTACCCCCTCCATCTTCTCCCCTGCCAATTGAAACAGCTCTTGCTCCCAGCATTCAGTATGAATGAAGTTACACGGGGTTCCCAGAAGGTGAAAGACTGACTTCAACAATTACACAAGAGGTGAACATTCTAAATTCTCGCTTGTAGGGAATTTAATTTGGAGGATGAAGGTAATTCTGGTGAGGTGGTCTTTTCATGAGCATGGCATGAATGCTTGTGAATTTCAGCAGGGCTCATTGGAAAGCTCAAATATGCCTTTAACCTGCCTGAAAGGTTGGGTAAACAAATTTCACACAGTTCATTGTGCTGTTGGGAAACAGATTATTTGCGTCCCATCAAATTAAGTGCCTCAGGCTGCCACGCTTCCTACTGCAGGCAGTATTGGAGAACTTCACTCTTCATTTCCAATCTTCAGACCAGCATTTTACAAACTATGGAGCTATCAGTTCCACTGACAGTTGCTCCGCGCAGTTAGGTAGAATTTCTACAATGCAGGAGGAGGCCATATGACAAATCATGTCTGCACCAACTCTCTGACAGAACATTGAACCTAGGCCCTATTCCCTGAACGCCACATATTTATCCCGCAATTCCCCCTAACCTACACATCTTTGGGCACTCATTTATCATGGCCAATCCATCTAACCCTGCACACCTTTGGACTGTGAGTGGAAACCTAAGTACCCGGAGAAAACTCATGCAGACAACAGGGAAAATAGAACAATACAGCACAAACAGGCCCTTCGGCCCACGAGTTGCGCCGATCACATCTACCAATCCACAGACCTATCTATAATCCCCTATCCTATTCTTTTCTATATACTCATCCAGAAAATGTGCAACTCCACACAGGCAGTCACTCAAGGCCGGAAATGAAGCCGGGTTTCTGGCACTGTGAGGCAACAGTGCTAACCGCTGTGCCACCAGACCACACCAGAAAAAAATTCTGCAGATCAGTTCAAAACAATAGCTGCTTCTAACTTTCGGGCAGCTTCAAGAATTTCCAGTAGGCTTTTTAAAAAAGTCAGAACTGGCACAAACTTTAGCTTAGCAGACATTCCGGTTAATAGAGCAATCTGGATGTTATAATACTGAATAACAAGTTTAGTGCACCTCGTCAAACTTTAGTACAACAAGAGTTAAGCCCTGGGAGACAAAATGTTAGTTTTGATTATACTTCCTTTTGTGCACTGTAAAACAGACTTTAATCAATGGAGGCAAGGTTGGCTTCCTCAAAACACTTGGTTAAATGAGGCACACATTTAATAGATACGCATTTAAAAGGAACTAGGTTTATAAGATGATGAGAGGGATAGATAGAGTGGCCTTGCAGAGACTATTTTCTCGGGTGATGTTGCTGTTACTAGGGGGCATAACTATAAGATTCGTGGTAGGAGGTATAGGAGGAATGTGGAATACGCTACCTGCTGTGATAGTGGAGTCGGACACTTTAGGAACTTTCAAGCAGTTATTGAAAAGGCACATGGAGCACACCAGAATGATAAGGAGTGGGATAGCTTGATCTTGGGTTTGGACATAGCTCGGCACAACATCGAGGGCCAAAGGGCCTGTACTGTTCTATGTTTCTAGGCTGTATAAATGGGACTCAGCAAACTAGATTAATCTCTTTTCAAAAGCAATGACAAAAGCTTGCGGGCAATGATACTTGTTCTCAAATTGTCTGGATTGGCAAACAACAGATTGCAGATAGTTGTGATCAAACACAATGGAAATTAAACAGGTTATTATTTGAGAGTTTCAAAGAACTTTTCTCTCGTGTTTTCAAAACATATTTGTTTCAATATGACAAGGGAGAAATTATCTGCAGAAGCTGCTCTTCCTTAGAAATGAAAAGCCTTTCCAGTATAGCACTGATTCATTGCCAAGCACCAAGGTGGTACTCCAACTGTAAGGCAGACACTTCTCAGCCCCTTGAGTTTTATTTGATTTCTACACCTTCCAAAGCAGTACTCGCTTGTTCCTCCTTAGAAGGATGAAAGATTATGGCAACTCTACTGATTTTTTTTTTGTTTCAAGTGCAGTGCTCAACCAACTAAGCTATACATGCTGAAGAATGCAAGTCCAAATTTGGATGATTTGACTGGATAATATAAGTACAAATTATGGTCAGTGAAATGGAATATTTAGTAAGGTAGAATGTCCACAGTGGTGTAGTCAATATGACTGCTGCCTCACAACACCAGGGACACAGATTTGATTCCCACCTCGGGTCACCCTCTATGTGGAGTCTGCACATCCTTCCCATGACTGCATGGGTTTCCTCCGGGTGTTCTGGTTTCCTCCCACAGTTCGAAAGTTATGCTGGTTGGGTGTGTTGACCATGCTAAATTTCTGGAGTATGGATTTTCACAGTAGCGTCATTGTAGTGTTAGTATAAGTTACTTGTGACACTAATAAATAAATAAATTGTAAACAGTGATTTTAATGCTGTGTGGGATTCAAACTGAAAATCAATTTCATTGTGTGATACATACCAAATGATATGAATATGAGTGGGTGGGGTGGAAAGGGGAAGACAAGGTTGTGTTGGTGGTAGGGTTGCGGTTTACAGTCTAGAAAACTTAATCTGGAAGTTTAGGCAGAAAATTTTCTTTTATTTATTCGTGTCAGCTTGTTTCAAAAATCAATGAACACCCAACACATCCATTGTACTTGGAATTCCCTCTTCCAGGGGTCCATCACGGATTGTCTAGCATGGGCCTCTGGTGTTAATAGATAAATGCGTATCTATTAAATGTGTGCCTCATTTAACCAAGTGTTTTGAGGAAGCCAACCTTGCCTCGATTGATTAAAGTCTGTTTTACAGTGCACAAAAGGAAGTATAATCAAACCTAACATTTTGTCTCCTAGGGCTTAACTCTTGTTGTACTAAAGTAGTACATGAATAGAAGGAGATTTTTCTAAAATGTTGGACAGAAAGACACACTTTTTGAAGAGAAAGCACTTTCAGTCCAGGCATTAAACCATCAAAAGTTTTTAATTGCCAGTAAATGCTTTGGGTATCCTGAAGTCATAAAAAGTGTTATATTAATGCAAACTTTTTTTTAATCCCTGTTTAGAGTAGGTTTGACTCAGGAATAGGTCTGACTGGACTCACAATACCGAACTGAAGGAAAACATTTAATTTGCTTAAATCCATAAAGTCATTAATGTAGGAAATTGCAACGTATTCATTATTTTGGATTATTGTGAAAATGCCAATTGTAAAAATTGTGTTGACAGACTCTGATCATATGTGTTGCTTTTCAAAATCTCTTGCTCTGTGTGGAATAAACTCTGCTCATTTGTTAGATAAGAAATAAGCAGTGCAATGTTGTCTCTTGGTCTCATTTTGAATATTCAAAAAGATTAGAGAAACCAACATGCATGCATGTGTGAAAAAGATCACTTCATTATGGAGGCTATCGTATAAGTAAATATTGGTGTTTTGTTTGATTTTTTTTTCATGAGATATGAACTTCACTGGTGTGCCTTTAAGGGATAGCAGTATGTTATCACTAAAAGGGAAGCTTGTCATGTGATGTTTAACTTTGACCTATGAGTGGAACACAGCACACATAGCTCTGCTAATCATGCCAATGTGCTTTCTCCATTGTATAAATGTTCTTACGCACCTTGTCTAGGTAAATGAATCCACTTGTTTAGCCAATTCCTTATGAGTGATTGGTGCCTTTATAATCCTTATGAAACCATATCAACTGGTAAGGTCAGCATTTGTAGCATATCCCAAATGGCTATCAAACAAGTGGCTTTGCCAGGCCATTTCAGAGGGTAGTTAAGAGACAACCACATTCCTGTGTACTTGGAGCCACAAATAGGTTAGGCCAGGTAAGGATGGCTGCTTACCTTTTCACAGGCTCATTAGTGAACCAGATGGGTGTTTACAACAAATAATGATGGTTGCTATGGCCGCCAGCTTTTAATTCTAGATTTACTGAATGAATTTTAATTCCACCGCCTTTGAACTAACATCCCCATGGCATAGGGCCTTTAGATCACTCGTCTCGTGACATTACCACAAGCCACTGTATCCTCACTGCCACTGGGAGAGCACTACCAAGGGCATCACTATCATAGTTAGTTGATACTCGGCAGTGTAAACCTGAAGAATGTGGAAGCTTCGTGTGCAACAGGCTGATGCCAGTGGACTCGAGAGGCACCTAGGGCAAACCATTAAAAATTGTTGAACTGCATTCATTTATCAATATGTTTCTTCAGGGAACCATTTTACGTTATCGAACGATCATCTTTAAACCTAAGCGCAAAAGAAGAACATCCATGGGAAATCTGGGCCACAATTCTCAGGCTGTTCATGCCAGCGGGATTCTGTGGGCCTACTACAGAGAACGGAAATTCGGTCGAGCGCTAAATTCTCTGCCCTCACTTGCAATGGTGGCAGGGCATGAATGGCTGTTCAGCCTCAACTTGAATTTAAATACAATTAGGACCTCGATAATTTAGAAGGCAAATGGAGTTTAATGTGGAAAAATGTGAGGTAATGCACTTTGGCAGGAATAATAAATGTGTAGAGTATACAGCTGATGGTAGGATTCTTAATAGTGTTGATGAACAGAGGGATCTTGGTGTATATGTGCATAGATCCCTGAAAGTAGGCAGTCAAGTCGATAAGGTTGTTAAGAAGGCATATGGAGTCTTAGCTTTTATTGGTAGGGGGATTGAATTTCGGAGCCGCAACGTCATGTTGCAACTGTACAAAACTCTAGTGCGGCCGCACTTGGAGTATTGTGTGCAGTTCTGGTCCCCACATTATAAGAAAGATGTGGAGGCATTGGAGAGGGTACAGAGGAGGTTTACCAGGATGTTGCCTGGTATGGAGGGCAGGTCTTATGAGGAGAGGCTGAGGGATTTGAGGTTGTTTTCGTTAGAAAGGAGGCGGCTAAGAGGAGACCTTATCGAAACATATAAGATGATTAGAGGTTTAGATAGGGTGGACAGTGATAGCCTTTTTCCTAGGATGGAGAAAGCTAGCACGAGGGGACACAGCTTTAAATTAAGGGGTGATAGTTATAGGACGGATATCAGAGGTAGGTTCTTTACCCAGAGGGTGGTTAGGGAGTGGAATGCCCTGCCTGCGGCAGTTGTAGATGCGCCAAGTTTGGTGGCGTTTAAGAGGTTAGTTGATAAGTTTATGGAAGAGAAGGGAATGGTTTAGTTTGGAGGGTCATTGCTTTTTTTTCATAATTGGTTGGCGCAACATCGAAGGCCGAAGGGCCTGTTCTGCGTTGTAATGTTCTATGTTCTATGTTATATGTTCTAAAGTTTTGATCCAATGAAGTGGAACAGAGAGAAAGCCAAGTGATGGCAGAGCTAAAAAAAACTTTAGTTCATCTCTAAACTGACGTGAATGAATAAATGTTTGGCAAGGTTTGCTGAATCAAATCTCAAAGCTGATCCCTCTAGACCATAATTCTAACCCATTGGATAAACAGAAATTCCATAGGGTTCAATAGAAAAAAAAGTTGTGACATTTGTATGGTTAAAATGCTTTCCATCTAATTGTTTACTATTATCAGTTTAATGACTGACAGACTGCTTTATGCCAATGAATGACCTTGTTTCATGTGTCCTATGAAACTAATGAGATAGCACGATGCATTCACCTTTTCCTCTCCTACTTCATTGCCTTCATTCATCAATCAAACATTTAAAAAACTCCCCCTAACAAACTAAGTTCTATAACTGAAGCAGTCTAAGTCCTGCTATCGTTCCCCAGAGATGTGATGTTCAAGGAAAAAATAGTTCCAAAGTTTATACAATTCCACAATTTTTTTTACCCGCAATTAAGAACAAAATGCTACATCGATATTTACTGGCCATTTAGGACTCATTAAATGTAAGCTTTGGACAAACATTGAAGAAGCTATTAGATAAGATGCATTGTCCTTTATGACAAGTTAATTAGCTGTACTTAATCCTTTCAATGTGGAATCTTAAACATGTGTATGAAGGGCCTACTCTTTCCAAGTGCTCTCGTGTTTAATGTAGAATCTATTGAAAACAGCTGTTGAATTTTAGCTGTTTTCTATAAAGAATTGTCCATAAAGGGATCCTGTGTTATAAAATTGTGTGCAAAACCAAATTTTTTAAAACATCCCGAACATAAAATGGATCCAATCTGCAAAAGGAAATTGCAGGCAGCTTCTGTAGCAAATGACAACCTTCACCAACTGAGAAACTTGTCTCTCTACTTACATGGAAGGGAAAAAAAACTAGCTGCCCACCCAGTGCCCAGCAGATAGAGAATGAACGTCTGCAGGTAAGTAACTCCCAAAACAGAAGGGCCTAAACGTAAGTATGAACAATAGAGAATTCTATCATTCCACTCCAGCTCCTCAGGAAGTCAAGTGTCTTATTTGAAAAGATTTTACTATTGGCTAAAAAAATCAAATATTTTCATTCATTAATACATTAATTTCATCAACATTTTGCAAAACATCTCAACAAATTGGTACTACGTGATTCCAGCTTATATTTCATTTTAGATGCACAGATTTTTTGCATTAAAGGGACTTCTGAAAATCACGGAACTTACTGGGTTAACTATCCTTAAGTTTAAAGTTTATTTATCAGTGTCACAAATACATTGAAGTTATTGTGAAAATTCTGTAGCCGCCACATTCGGGCATCTGATTGGGTACACCGAGGGAGAATTTAGTACGGCCAATGCACCTAACCAGGACAACTTTCAGAGTGTGGGAGGAAACCAGAGCAATTGGAGGAAATCCACGCAGATAAGGGTAGAATGTGCAGACTCTGCACAGACAGTGATCCAAGCTAGGAAACAAACAGGTCCCTGGTGCTGTGAGGCAGCAGTGCTAAACTGTGTCACTCTGTATTGATTTTTTAAGTTAATTGTAATAAGTCGAGGGGACAGATGTACAGAACAGTAGCCAAACCATTTTTATCATGGGAACAGGATGACAATCAAAAGTGATTTGCTTAAAACCAAATGAATAAGATTTTCCAATGAAACATAATGTTTAAAAATATTTCTGGTGCTTTGGGATTGAGGACATATTGTTGAGGGGACTTGCTGTATTTGGACTTTAGCCAGCAATCTGCCTTCAGTTCTAACACATCACATAGTGCTATAACTTTTATTGCTGCGCTATCTCAGAGTTAACGAATTCTGAAGACACGTGGGTGACAACTTTAAGCTACATTTACTCAAAGAATGCCAATGCCCATAAAACTAATAAATTAGGAAAAGTGCTAAATTAAATAAACATTGTAGTGTGTTACTGGCTAACAAATTGTCTTGTCCTATTGAAAGTTTCCTTGATAATTATGCTTGTTCTTTCCTGCCATATTTTATTCATAAAATTAATCCCAGTTGCTCCTGTTGAAAGCAAACACATGTGGTAATCAACTGCAGTTTCAAGGTTATTTATTCGCTTCATTGAGTACTCATTTTCCATAGACTAATTCAGGCAAGCAGTCTAAGTGTGTATGCTCTGCTGAACACAGCAACTGGCCACAAGATAGTAAAAATACAATGAAAGAAATAACTTTAAAATTGTAAAAGAAAATCACATTTTTACCTCATATTTCTGGGAACGGAGGAACATAGGTGCAAGAGTAGATTGTTTGGCTCTTTGAATCTGTTCTACCATTCAATAAGGTCATGGCTGATCATGTGGTTTCAGCTCCCCTTGCCCAATACCCAACCCATAACCCTCAACTCCCATGCCTTACAAAAATCTGTCTAACTCTGCCTTGTTTTGGGTCATGGGTGGCACAGTGGTTAGAACTGCTGCCTCATAGCACCAGGGACTTAGCTTCAATTCCCAGCTCGGGTCACTGACTGTGTCTGAATGGGTTCCCTACTGGTGCTCTGGTTTCCCCCCACAGTCCAAAGATGCACGTGTTAGATGGGTGATAAATTGCCACAATAAATTGCTTGCCTCTTAATGTCAGGAAGACTGGTTGGGATTGTAGTTGGCATTGACTTGATGGGTTCTGCACTGTAGGATTCTATGATTAATGAGTAATCAAAGTCTCAGCCACCACCACTGTCTCGGGAAGATAATTCCACATGCCAATGATCCCTTGGGGGGAGAAGGTTTCTCCTCATCGCTGATAAAAAGGGAGACCTTTTATTTTGACATTTTGTCCCCTATTTTTAGTCTCCACACAAAAAAGAAATCATCTTCCTAGCATTCACCATTTCAGGTTTTCTCAGGATCATATATGTTTCAGTAAAATCACTGCTCATTTTTTGAAACTAATCTGTTCAACCTTTCTTCATCAAACAACCCCTTCATCCCAGGAATGAGTCTTTTATGAACTGCTTCTAATACAATTATATATATTTTTAGATGAAACCGAAACTGAGCACAGAAGTGGTCTCACCAAGGCAGCTTTAGTAAAATTTCTTACTTTTATATTCTATCTCTCTTGCAATAAATGCCAGTATTCCATTCTGTCTTTCTAACTTGCATACTAACTTCATGTGATTTATGTTTTAGGACACCTAGATCTCTCTACCATCCAGTCCCACAATCGTTCTCTATTAAAAATATATACTTTTCTATTCTTCCTGCCAAAGTCAAGAAGTTCACGTTTACTACGTTATACTTCATCTGATAAAAGTTTGCTCACTTACTTAATTTGCAGACTCTCTACTTCCTTTTGACAACTTACTTCCCTACGTATCTTAGTGCTGCCAGCAAATTTAGTGACCGTACTTTCGGTCCCTTCATCCAACTCACTGATATAGATTGTAAATAGTTGAGCACTCAGCAGTGATCTGTGGCATTCCATTAGTTATAGCTTGCAGACCTGAAAAAGTACCATTTACCCAATCTCTGCTTCCTATCAGCCAACCAATCCAATATTTGTGCAAGTACGTTACCCCCTATACTATGAGTCCTTATCTTGTCTAGTAAACTTTGGTGTGGTTCCTTATCAAATGCTTATTTGCAATCCAAGTTCATTACATCTACCAGTTCCCCTTTATCTACCTTGAATGTTACTTATCAAAAAAACTCTAATAGATTAGCTAAGCATGATTTCCCTTTCACAAAACAATCTTGGCTGTGCCAGATCAAATCTTTATTATCTTGGTATCCTGCTGTAACCTTCTTAATAATGGATTCCAGCAATTTTCCTGTGGCAGATATTAGGCTGGTGTGTATGATACACTGTAGAACTGAAGGTAGAATTTGTAGTGTGCAAGAGGGGATTGTTGGATTAGTTTCTGAATAGACAAGTCACATGATCAGTTGCTACCACTATACAAAGGTACTTTGCAATAGACTATCCTATCTTTCTCAGGAAATGGTAACAGCCTTGATTCAGTGCCTCAGTCAAAATGTCAAAATGCCGTGAATTCAGGTCCTCCAAGAAACTTGAGCACATAATTCAGCAAACTCTTCATCACAGCATCAAGGAATTGCTGCAGTGTTGGGGTACAGTGTTTTTGGTTGAGATATTAAACGAAGTCCTGTTTCTCCTCACGGGTCGCACAAAAAATCCCATTGGATTTATTTCCAAGAACAACAGCAAGCTCCTCCACATGTACCTGCCAATATTTACCTCTCAACAAAAGTACAGCACGGCCCTGTTATATCGGGATGGTTGGGGTCCATAAAATGTTATTGCAAGAAAAGTGGGGTTGCGTTAAATCGTGGTTCATGAAAATCAGCATTCAAACTGACCCAATGTTGACTTAACATCCTAAAATACCGCTATTATTACCCTATTTCATGTTTTTGCATGTTTATTATCTGGCAAGTAAATTACTTTTTAATTAAAGAATTCTTCGAATAAATCATTGTGACAGTAGAAATTAAAACACAAATTAATTTTTAGTAAAGCTTTTTAATAAACAAAACAACAATTGTATTTCTTAAAGAAGTGATCGAGTGTTCCTTGCTTGAATGTAGTATTTTGCTGGCTGCGAAATCTGGAATGTTTCTGAGTTGGAGGATTTTTATGTGATCCATCTCCTGGGTGTCCAACCAACGGAGGTTAGCCTCGTGGTGTTCAATGCCTTCAGGCACAAAACACAGAATTAACTTGCCAAAAACTTTTCAGTTCCCCGGAAAGAGTGGAAAAAAAAGGTCCGATGATTCATCGCATTATATCCAAATTTGCACTAAGTCGGGGCACGTAAAATCAGAGTTTCACTGTAATTAAAATAGATTATCTGATCATTATTGCATTGCTGTTTGTAAGACCTTGTGTATAAATGGACTTCCATTCTTCCTAGTAGTGATTACAATTCTAAAGTACTTAATTGGTTGTAAAGTGATTTTGGATTTTAGTTGATCATGAAAGACATAATATAAATGAAAGTACTTTTGATCTTTCTATTAAATATCACTAAAGTGGGGTAAGATCAGGATTTCTGAATAAAGATGTTATATCACACCATATTAATCTACTGACTGTGAAATATTGGGGAGCTCAGCTTCAATAAAGGAAAAGTTGCCATAAGTTGGTTGCCCACTTTGAGGGGGAGAGCTGGTGATTTAATCTGAGGATTGTCACACCTCAGGTGAGGGGCAAGACTAAGAAGGCGGAGCCTTCATGAGTAACCTCAGCCAGCATGGGAATTGAACCCATGCTGTTAGCGTTACCCTGTATCAAGAAACAACCATCCAACCAACTGCTAACCAACCTCCAACTGAGCTAACCAACCGTTTCATTAAAGGAAAAGGGATAAATATGTACATGGTGCAGAATTAGTTTTAGCAAATGAGGCCTTGAAGAATTTAGCCTTTTTTTATTGCTGCCATCCATTCCATATGCGTTTAAGAAATCCCGCAGCATACAGTATTCCCATCCTCAAATGGCCTTTATTTCCCCATTTGAAAGAAAGTTATCTCTAGAAGATTTATGCTTTAAGTGTTGACCCCTCCTCAGATGGATTTTGTATTGTTTCCTAAGCTAGGTACTGAGATAAAAACCTCAAGAACAATCAGTTATAAAAACTATATTTCAATCATTGAGTTGCACTTAAAGAAGTGTGGCTTTTGCACCTATTTTCTTATACATGTAGGCAAGGTTGGAGAAAACATCAACAAAAATATAGATTTATATTTTGAATCTTCCGAACGACTTAAAAGGCAAGGATTATGGTGTGAATATGTTGTTCTAACTGTTAAGCTGGTAGCCTGCTGTGGTAAAAGATATTGGGTAATGTGAAAGAAACCATAATGTTTGAAGGTCTATATCCTACATTGTCTTTAATTAGCTAGAGGGAGTTATAAAAGTTGTAATTGGTTTCATTTCTTTTTATACCATTCAAAAGGAAGCCAACTGGCTCATCATGCTAATGCTGATTCTGAAAGAGCTATCCAATTAATCCCACTCTCCTATGCTTTCCATATCGCTGGCAATTGTTTCCTTTCAGAATATATATTTAAATCTCTTTTGAAAGTTACTGCTGAATCTGCTTCCACCATTCTTTTAACCATTGTGGTCCAGATCATAAGCTATCACTGCCTACCAATATTTCCCCTCATTTTCACCCCGCCCATCCCCACTCTTGTTACTTTTACTAATTCTCTTAAGCTTTTAGGACAGTCACATTAGCAAATGTTCTCCAGTTGAACTCAATGCCAGGGTGGCACAATGGTTAGCACTACTGCCTCACAGCACAAGGGACCTAGATTTGATTCTGTGTGGAGTCTGTGCACATTCTTTCTGTGTTCTTGTTGGTTTCCTCCAAGTGCTCTGGTTTCCTTTAATTA
Source organism: Sphyrna mokarran (assembly GCA_024679065.1). Lineage (NCBI taxonomy): Eukaryota > Metazoa > Chordata > Chondrichthyes > Carcharhiniformes > Carcharhinidae > Sphyrna > Sphyrna mokarran. Next base: position 29,451,915 of record JAGIQG010000023.1, on the reverse strand, counting down.
TCTGAAAGACATGATGCTGAGGTGCACTGGCCATGTTAAATTCTCCCTCAGCGTACCTGAACATGTGCCAGAGTGGGGACAACTGGGGGATTTTCATAATAATTTCATTGCAGTGTTAATATAAACCTACTTGTGACACTAATAAATACACTTAAACAACAGCAACTCCTTGAAATAGAACAAAATAAAGAACTAATTGTGTACCAGCCCAGTGATGTATTTAAAGAATACTTTTTTAATACGTTTAAATACATTAAAAATATATAAAATATTATTTTCCAGAGTTATTTGCAATTGAAAGTGGACCATTTTCTTCAGCTAATAGAAAGACCTATTCTATGTTTCAGTATTTTTACTTGGAAAAATACATGAGTTGTATTGTGCAGGAGACCCTTAGCAGTTCACTTTTTTGTCTGCTGACAAGCTTTCAAGTGGAAAAGTATAATCAATGTTACATAATGTCTTTTAATGTTGATCCCAGAGACCAATTTATCACAAACCTGGTCGATAGTTTATTTTGGAAACTTCCTCGGACTTCGAAGTGTCACATGATTCTAGCAGGAATACAATTATTAGATACAATGCACAAATCATGTTAACTTCCTTGAAAAACAGAACTTTGATAGAATTATTGTTTATTGTAGGGGAAGAAGCAGAAAGTATATTATAAAATTTATGCTGCTTTCGTGCCTTATGTGTATCTGATCTGGATAAGTCCAGGAAGACCAAATAAACTTTTATTATTGAATGCACATTACCAAAGATCTTAGGATACTCAGAAACACTGAGGGTTGAATCTAATCAGTGTGGTGGTGGCCTCGTCACGAAATGGAAAGCTGGAACAACCTTGCCATGGCTATCTTCAGAAATGCCCTGACAGAATTCAGTGGCAATCAGGCAGTTTGGCACCTTTAAGGATGGAGGTCCAACCTGCGGGAGCAACTGGCCAATTGGTGGCCACTGCTGGTACTACAGTCGGTCTGGACTAGCCAGCATGAACGAGTCCCCAGAATCTGAAGCTCACCTAGGCCTTCCAGTCAGGCAAGCGTCAGCCAGTGGAGATGTCTGGTCTTCAGATAGAGATCTTTCAGCGGGGACAATCCTTCATGAACCACAGCATGCCTGATTAGGAGCAAAAGCCCCAAAGGGGTCTCAGGGAGGGCACCAACTTTAAATCGGTTTACCCCACCCTCCAGAATGCCAGCAGCAGCAAGCTGAGGCCCATTAAATGGCCGCTTAAGGACTTCAAACGGCCTCCAATAGGAAGGCCATCTTTGACATTTCCTGCCTAACTTTATCTGTGGTAGTGCATTAAGTGACGGACGGACAGTTCATCCCACCCCTACTTTTCCTCCCAATTCTGTACTCTCCCTCCCCACCTCTCATCCCAGGATTGGGAAATACACTGAATCACCATGGGGTGATTCATAGGTGCTGAGATGCAATACTTTTAGTCTTTGTTGTACACTCTCTACTTTTAAATCAAATAATGACAGAAAGATAATTTAACATGTTGCAAAGAGTTAAGCCACTGTGCCCACCCACACTGGAGATTTGCCTAATTATTGTTGTTAGTGAGGTGAAGTGAGAATAACGTTTTTTGGCATTATGTTCCACAGCAACATTGTTACATGAAGTGACATGCCGGCATATATTGCTGGACAAATATTTCAGTGTGTGGCAGCAAACAGTGAAGACAAATTATTCCTAATAGCCTTGAAGTGAACAGTTTTTATAAGCGGGGTGAGAAACCAAAGAGAAACTCAATGCAAAGTGGTGACTGACTTAATGTTTTGTAATGGAAAGTCAGACAGTCATATTGAGAGTGTAGTAGGTTTCTCCACATTATTTGGCTGAAGTGTGAAATCCTTTTTATTTCACAGGACTTTTATTTTGTAGAAGCATAGAGAACAATATTCTGGCGTCGGTGCAATTTGAGCTGTTATCAGAGCTGTTTTTAATTATCATTTTCTGCAAATCCATTGGAGAAGAAATGTATTTAAAACAAGAGACTGCTACATGAATTTCCTTAGAAGAATATGTCATCTGATGGGAATCCCTTATGCTATTAAGATAAATGTTCATGATACCAGTCCTGTCTTTGCATTCCTGTTGTTTCAATCAGAATTTGCAGATAAGCTCCCCCTAATGAGCTAGTGGATAAAGTATTGCTTGATGTAGTATCAAGCCATACAGAGTCGGAGTGCCAAGCTTTCATTCCCACTCTCCATGCTGAGTTAGCCAGCTGCAACTGGTGCAGGAGTTGAAGCACTACAAATAACCTTCCTTAAAGCACCTGCATCCAGGCAGTTTAGTTACACCCCATCCGAATCATTTTCTAGAAAAAAACGTGATCCTTTACCAATATTGGTCATGCTAAATTGCTCCTTATCAGGGGGAGTTGGTGGGGGAAAGACATGGGGTTACAGGGATAGGACCTAGATGGGATTGTTGTTGGTGCAGGCTCAATCATCCAAGTGGCCTCTTTCTGCACTGTAGGGATTCTATGATTCTCTATGATGTACATTACTGCATTACATAATGTACATTGCATGGTAACACAGTGATTAGCACTGCTGCTTCACAGCTCCAGGGACCCGGGTTCAATTCCCAGCTCAGGTCACTGTCTGTGTGGAGTTTGTACATTCTCCTTGTGTCTGCATGGGTTTCCTCCAGGTACTCTGGTTTCCTCCCACAGTCCAAAGATGTGTGGGTTAGATTGATTGGCCATGCTAAATTTGCCCCTTAGTGTCCCGGAGTGCATAGGTTAGTGGGATTAGTGGGTAAAATATGTAGGGATATGGAGTTAGAGCCTGAGTGGGATGGCGGTCGGTGCAGACTTGATGGGCCGAATGGCCTCTTTCTGTACTGTAGGGTTTCTATGATTTCTATATACCATCACCTCCATTGAGAGCAATAGATTTTAAAAAGAGATACGAATTTCACAGAAACCAACTCAAAGGATCACATGACAGGATTTCACATTTTAAGATTTTTACTGCAACCGATAAACTAAGATCAACATTGAGCATGATGGCACAGTGGTTAGCCCTGCTGCAGGGACCCATGCCAGGTACCCGGAAGTCTGCACCTTCTTCCCGTGTCTATGCGGGTTTCCTCCAGGTGCTCTGGTTTCTTCTCACAGTCCAAAAGATGTGCTGGTTAGGTGCATTAGCCATTCTCCCTCAGTGTACCCAAACAGATGCCAGAGAATGGCAATTAGGGGTTTTCACAGTAACTTCATTACAGTGTTAGTTTAAGCCGATTAGTGATACTAATAAATAAACATTATTAGGCAATTACTATACAAAGCTGAAGAAAAGATATTTCGAATTAACTTCTTAACACAACTGAAAACCTCCTTGTGCCTAATGCGTTTCCCCACAATCTCCATGGACATGCAATTAAAGTCCAAAGCTTCTCAGAACTGCTTTCGAGTTCTGAAAAAGAGTCATATTGGGCTTGAAAATTTAGTCAAAATTTCTCAACCCTGGTTCTGCCAGTCACTGGATATTTGAATGGTTCGCCACATCTGCTGTAGAAGAACACATCTCGTGTTGTGGTGTTGTCGGAGAGTGTTGTCAACAGAGAACTTTAACAACAGCTCTGTCAACTGTACCTGTCTTTTCGTGTACTTTTTGGAAGACTATCAGTTATTGACATCATTAAGTTGTATTGATATCCTCTTGACTCAGGAGATGGTGGACTCTACCCAGGATCAGTAAGTAGTCTCACAACACCAGGTTCAAGTCCAAAAGGTTTATTTGGTAGCACAAGCTTTTGGAGCACTGCTGCTTCACCAGGTGAGATGGAGTCTATCCAGGATCACTTCGGTTGATTTGTGAAAAGCAATTCTTTGTGCAGCTGGCACAAAAGCATAGTATTGCCCTGAGATTGACTGATGGTTTTTCCTTTCAGCAGGCTCTTTTTGGCCATTCAGGCATTTACTTTGTCCTTTGCTTTTTCCCACATCCTCCCTGACTGCTTGTCTTCCAGTGCTCCAGTCATCAGCAATGACTTCCTACATGTCAACTCTGATCCTGGTCAACTTGGAAGTCTTGCCTGTAGACAGCCCTATGTTGCAGAGCTGGGCAAACTAATGGTGTTGTGCTAATAGTAAATTTTCCATAGATAATGTCTTTGAGGATACAGTTGTCATCTGTTTGACTCTTCTGATTCAACTAGTGCAATTGCTGCTGACTCAAGATTTTATACATTCTGGGGATCCCAGCACACTGGTGTGCTTCCATATTTGGCATTCTGTCTTACCAGGAGATGTCCAAAATTCATCTGATGCAGCAGAGGTAGAAGCTGTTCAGCTGATTTTCATGGTTTGCATCAGTTTTCATGCCTCACAGTGCAGGTACTGAGAACACAAGCCTGGTACACACAGAAACCAAAGTAGAAAACATTGGAAAATCTCAGCAGATCTGGCAGCATTTGCAAGGAGAGAAAAGAGTTGATGTTTTGATTGCAGATGACTCTTTGTCAAAGCTAAAAAGCATAGAAAGTGTGAGATATTTATATTGCAAGAGATGAGACCTCCCCTGCAGTATAAATATCTCATATTTTCTGTGCTTTTCAGACCTGCCAGACTTGCTGAGATTTTCCAGCATTTTCTCTTTTTTGGTTTCAAATTCGAGCATCCGCAGTAATTTGCTTTTATCCTGGTGCACGCAGAGCTTTGTACTTTTAGTTTGCTGTTGGTCCAAACTCAAGTTCTCAACTTTGATGTGACAGCCATAGAACATAGAACACTACAGCACAAACAGGCCCTTCAGCCCACAAGTTGCGCCAATCATATCCATACCTACCAGTGCATAGTACTATCTATAACTCCTAATCGTATTAAATCCCATGTACGCATCCACAAGTCTTTTAAAAGACCCCAGCGAGTTCACCTATGGCCTTTGCAATCCTGGCACTGATTTCTGCATCAAGGGACAAAATCCTGATATTTCTTGATCCAAGGTATGCGAATCTGTGGGTGCGTTCCAGAGTGAGTTTGCTAATGTTGATGGACTGTCTACATCCTGTCACTTAAGTAATGTCCTCCTGATGCTGATTGTCAGTCCAAACTTTCTGCAGGTCCAAAACAGATCCACAAGCTGTTGCAAGTGGACTTCAGCATGGGATGCCAGTGTAGCACCATCAGCAACTAGTAGCTCACAAACTAATACATTACATCCTTTGGTCCTGGCATGCAGTTTTGCCAAGCGGAGCAGCTTGCTGCTGGCTCTGGTAGATATCCTCTTTTGAGTCACCAAAAGTGTGCAATAGCAGCATGGAGTAAAATGGATCAGAGAGTTGGTGCCTAGACACAGCCCTGCTTTACCCCACTGCTGATTGTGAAAGCCTGAAATGATGCTGCATCATGACTGATAAAACTATCCCATGTTCTGATCTGTAACTGAACTGTGAAGATGATCTGTAGTCTTTCAAATTAGTTCAGCTGCATACAGTTAGTTTTGATTATGGAAACTCAAGCAATTGCAAGAGTCATCGCCGTTTATTGTTTTCATCATGACAAAGCATTGCAAAAGAAGAATTTACTGACATTGTTGTATTTTCTATGTAAATATAACAGTTTGAGATGTGGATTAAACATTCCCTCACCTCACCAAAAATAAAATGTAAATTTCATAAGGTAGCCTTCAAAATGAGGGAAGAGGATTTGGGATTCTTCACTTAACCTGGGTGTTCTAAAATGTCTCCAATCCATGAATATTCATCAATATTTATTGGTTATATAGTAGAGTGTATGTACTTTACATTTATCAAAATACAATGCAATTTGTTGCCGTCTGGTTAAGGGTAACTTACACACCTGTTTCCTAGTATTGCATATCTGGCAGTGCACTTTTTATTTCCATTGCTTTCAATTGGCTATTTTCACGGTGGATTGTTTTACCCAGATTAATTCCACATGGCAATGTTCTTGTTTCTCTTACAGACGGCTGTCTGGAAATCACCTAGCACAGATCCCTATGCATGCTTTTGCTGGCCTCTACAATCTGAAAGTCCTGTGAGTATTCATAGTTCAGACCAACTAAAATATGTTTTACTGTAAAGAATACAGATATTCTCATTGTCTTCTGAAATCTGCAGCCAGGTTCACTCTTGAGGTGTCAAACAGAGGATAGAATTTAGTATGCAATGTAGCCAATCAGAGGACTATTAAACCGCCTGAAAATGCTTTATACAGTGTTAGTTTTGAATTGCACTTGTTATATAAGCAAACTGTTGAATGTGAACAGTTTTTTTAAATGTTATTAAGAGTCAAGTGTACTTGTAATGTGATCTATAAGTACCTTGTTCCATCAAATCTTTTATTACAGTTATTTTTGTATTTTAACCAATTGTCATCTTAAGTCACATTTGAAACTCCTTGCTGGATGTAATTAGTAAAATTAATCCTGCTGGAGCTATTAATGTTGCTCATGAAAAGTTTCAAACTGTTTAAATAATTCCATAGACATGAAGCTTATGTACAGATTACACTACATTTTGGAACAAGGACAGAATACTATCACATTGGAGTTCATACTCTGTTGTCAGACTCAGTTTGAAAATGACATATTCCACTTAACACTTGAATTAAGATGTATAAGAAGGCTTTTTGTTTCTCAAAATGAAGCAAAATTATGGACTTCTAAATAGTTCCACTGCAGATTACAGAAAAATTTGAGACTTACCCCAGCTTCACTGGGTACAGATCATTTGAACAATCCTGCAAGTTGAACAACAGGTGCTACGGAGTGGTTAAAGTCTCAACACCATAAAGGTTGAGGATTTGTGGTTCATTTAACTTAATGGTGATGTAGCAGTGACATAAAAATTACATTCAATAAAGCAAGGTTTTGAAATATGTTGTAATAAATTGTATCCTCTCTCAACTCCAGGATATTTTGTGCAGATCATAACTGGAGATGTTGAGGGGTGATCTTATAAAATAAGGAGGGGCACAGGTTAGCTAGATGGCCAATATCTTTTCCCAAAATTAGGGGAGTCTAAAACTAGAAGGCATAGGTGAGAGGGGGGAGATACAAAAGTATCCAGAGGGACAATTTTTTCACAGAGTGGTGAGTGTCTACTGCAAGCTGCCAGAGGCAGTAGTAGAGGTGGGTACAATTTTGTCTTTTAGAATGCATTTAAACTGTCACATAGAACATAGAACATTACAGCGCAGAACAGGCCCTTCAGCCTTTGATGTTGCGCCGACCAATTATGAAAAAAAGCAATGACCCTCCAAACTAAACCATTCCCTTCTCTTCCATAAACTTATCAACTAACCTCTTAAACACCACCAAACTTGGCGCATCTACAACTGCCGCAGGCAGGGCATTCCACTCCCGAACCACCCTCTGGGTAAAGAACCTACCTCTGATATCCGTCCTATAACTATCACCCCTTAATTTAAAGCTGTGTCCCCTCGTGCTAGCTTTCTCCATCCTAGGAAAAAGGCTATCACTGTCCACCCTATCTAAACCTCTAATCATCTTATATGCTTCAATAAGATCCCCTCTTAGCCGCCTCCTTTCTAACGAAAACAACCTCAAATCCCTCAGCCTCTCTTCATAAGACCTGCCCTCCATACCAGGCAACATCCTGGTAAACCTCCTCTGTACCCTCTCCAATGCCTCCACATCTTTCTTATAATGTGGGGACCAGAACTGCACACAATACTCCAAGTGCGGCCGCACTAGAGTTTTGTACAGTTGCAACATGACGTTGCGGCTCCGAAATTCAATCCCCCTACCAATAAAAGCTAAGACTCCATATGCCTTCTTAACAACCTTATCGACTTGATTGCCAACTTTCAGGGATCTATGCACATATACACCAAGATCCCTCTGTTCATCAACACTATTAAGAGTCCTACCATTAGCCCTATACTCTACACATTTGTTATTCCTGCCAAAGTGAATTACCTCACACTTTTCCACATTAAACTCCATTTGCCACCTCTCGGCCCAGCTCTGCAACTTGTCCAAGTCTCTCTGCAAACTATAACACCCCTCTTCACTATCTACCACTCCACCGACTTTAGTGTCATCTGCAAATTTACTAATCCATCCTTCAATACCCTCATCCAGATCATTTATAAAAATTACAAACAGCAGGGGCCCCAAAACAGACCCCTGAGGTACACCACTTGTCACCGAACTCCACGATGAATATCTCCCATCAACCACCACCCTCTGTCTTCTATCTGCTAGCCAATTCCTAATCCAATTAGCTAAATCACCCTCTATCCCATACATCTGCATTTTCTGCAGAAGCCTTCCATGGGCCACCTTATCAAACGCCTTACTAAAGTCCATATATACCACATCAACCGCCTTACCCCCATCCACCTCTTTGGTCACTTTTTCAAAAAACTCAATGAGGTTAGTAAGGCACGACCTACCCTTCACAAAACCATGCTGACTATCCCCAATCAATTCATTTCTCTCTAAATAACTATAAATCCTATCCCTAATAATTCTCTCCAATACTTTGCCCACAACAGAAGTAAGACTCACTGGCCTATAATTCCCTGGAAAGTCTCTATTCCCCTTCTTGAACAATGGGACCACATTCGCTATCCTCCAGTCTTCCAGCACTATACCCGTAACCAACAAACCAACATGGATAAGGTGGATGCAGAGGGATATGGGCCAAATGAGGGCAATTGGATTTCCTTAGGAGCCTAAAACAAAAGGGCGGCATGGACAAGTTGGGCCAAAGGGCCTGTTTCCATGCTGTAAACTTCTATGACTCTATAAATCAGACATATAGACCAAAATTTTACGAACCAATCCATCACGGGAATCGGAGTGGGCGAGGGCCGCAGTCTCTTGACCTTAGGCGGGGTTTTCTGGTTTTGGGACAAGCAAGATCATAAAACCCTGCCCATAGGGTGAAATTTTCCCATCTCGCCTGCCACAGGAATTGTAGTGAGTGGGACATGTACCACTCAAAGGAACTTTGACCTCGGGCGGTACTTTCCCGTTTTAGGGTGAGCACAGCCGGAAAATCCTACCAAAACTTTCAACTAGTGCAGCCTAATGATCATTTAATTGATCATATTTGTCATAAATGGCTTTAGCCTATGCTTCCCACTTTAAAGACTGGCTAGAATTCTCCAACCTTACCCATGGCTGGGATTCTCCAGTCCCACTGCTGTGAATGAGATTTGGCTGAGCACCAAATTCTCCATTCTCGCTGGCAGCGGGGAAGGGGCATTCAATACCAGAGAATTCTGGCCAACGTATTCTTATAGTTCAGCATCACCTTAAATTTGCCTAATTTTTTAACCAAATATTTGATCAGAGTTACTAAAGGGAAAAACTTAGCATTAAAAATTCTGCATGCAATATTCACACCTGGCTCTTTAATTTTGACTTGAGGTCCATGTGCACCACGTAAAATTAATCTCTGTTAAGTATTAGTGATAGAAGACAGGAATCGATTTCTTCACTAAGTACCATGGGCAGAATTTTACAACCCCTCCCGCTAGCAGGATTTTCTAGTCCTGCTGAAGTCAATGGAATTTTGAATGGCTCGCTGCATTATGGCCCCGCTTATATGGTGACAGAGCCATAAAGTTCTGCCCTGTTATTTCCTGTGCTGTTATTTCTTAAGTTTATTTTTCCCTAGTTTCTTCTCTTGAAAGTACTGACTGATGATGAGGTCTGATTCCAAAGATACCAGCAGTAAAGCTCCAGATCTTGTTACGTGAGCCTGGAATTCAGTAGACAGTTCACCTATGAAGAGTTTCGCAAAAAAGTCTGTTTTTGTCTTTAGTCATAAGCGATAAGCACATACTTAAGAACATCAGGACTGACTAGACCATTTCAAGTCCAGCTGATCCTTTGTCAAAGCTGACGAAGCTGTGACAAAGAGTCATCTGGACTCGAAACATCAACTCTCTTCTCTCTATACAGATGCTGTCCAACCTGCTGAGATTTTTCCAGCATTTTCTCTTTCGGTTTCAAGATTCCCAGCATCCGCAGTAATTTACTTTTATCCAGTATCAGGCCAAAGAATCCCTACAGTGCAGAAACAGACCATCTGATCCATCAAATTTGTACCAACTCTATGAAAGAGCATGCCACCCAGGTCCATATGGTATATTTACCATGGCTAATCACCTAACTTACACATCCTTGGACACAATGGGTGGGATTTTACAGCCTCGCTCAGGCAAGACTGGAAATTCCCACTTGATATCAATGGAGATTTCCATTGTTGGATTCTCACCCGCACCAATTCCGCAGTGGGTAAGAAAGTAGAGTTCCAGCCTATGGGTCAACTTATCATGACCAATTAATCTAACCCATACATCTTTATACTGTGGGAGGAAACCGGACCACCAGAAGGAAACACACGCAGCATGGGGAGAACATGCAAACCCCACACAAAACAGCCACCCAAAACCCGAAATCGAACCTGGCACTGTAAAGCAGCAGTGCTAATCACTGTGCTAGCCATCCATTTTACCCTCCTGCCTGAATTTACTCCCATACACAACTCAACTCAGTTCAAAACTCAAAGCAAAAAAGATGCCCAGATAATTTTAACTTTCTGAGTTACATTAAAATGCTGCCAGCCAACTTTCTCCCTTCTCAGGCAGAAAGTTTGAAAAGAGTGGCAGGAACTTGTGTGAGCTGGGGGTTACCCACTGTGACCAGAGAGTGGGGGAATCAGCTATCAGGCTCCATGATGGGTGCATAATGATGGCACAGCAGGCTGAAGCTGCTCTGAAGGAAAATAAAAGAGAAATTTACCTTCTTCAGGCCTTGTTGTCTCTCACTCCACTTGCTCATCAGGTTGGCTTGATGGGAAGCTCATTGCCACTTCTGGTTCAAACCACCTGATGGAAATTGCAGTCAGGTCTCAATGGCATCAGCAGGACTTGACGTGCATATATTAAAAATATTCCAGCCTGTTTTTGTCCTTGATGTCTCCTTTGTGGTCTGTTCCTCTATGGCCAGTAAGTGACAGGGATGATTTTAACTGCCTACCCTTTTGGTTTCTGTTAGAGGGTAGTTTGAGCTCCAACTGGTTGTGCTACTGAATTTAGAATGGAAAATTAGCTCATGAATTCATAGAATCCTAGAGTGCAGAAAGAGGCCATTTGGCCCATCAAAATCTGCACTATCAACAATCCCACCCAAGCTCTGTCCCTGTAACCCCGCATACTTATCCTGTAAGCCTCCAGACATTAAGTGGCAATTTAGCATGGCCAATCAACCTAATCCACACATCTTTGGAGTGTGAAAGGAACCAGAGCACCTGGCAGAAACCCACATCGATGTGGAGAGAACATGGGAACTCTATACAGACAGTCACCCTGGTCTGGGATTGAACCTGGACCTCTGGCGCTGTGAGGTAGCCATACTTACCACTGTGTCACTGAACCATCCCAAAAGTTATCTCAAAAATTACCTGCAAAGATAATTACTTCTCTTTTGTGCATCTGAACAATTGGAATTCATGTTGCTGAAACATAGCAAAATGTTTACTGTAGCATCAGAGTGATGGTAGTATTTTACAATGATTGGCACTGTTGGATTGCAATCATCTTCAGAAAAATGAGAGTGCAAGGTCAATTTACTGATTTACTGGATCTGCAAAAATGAGATTTATCTGAAGTCTCTTTCCAGAGATACTAGCCACTGAAAAGGAAAGTAAGTAGTTAATAACTAAAAGTTCTATTTTGCCCCAGTTTCTCTTTGTTCGTCTTTCCTTTAGTCAGATTAATAATTATAATGATTCACTCAACTTGTTTCAGGGAATGGTTCACTCTGTTGGCTAAAGTGTGGTTCTTGCAAACGCCAAAGTTGTGGGCTCGGTATCTAAGTTAGTTGTGCTCGTGCTTGGGATCTGCTCCTTCTCTTTGTCCCTCAGTGATATTATGGCAGAGAAATCTGTGGAGAGCCTTGATTAGTGACCAACAGACATTGAGGATAAAGGGAGATTCTGTGGAATTTTCCCATCCTGTCCGACATGGGAATCGGAGCATTTTCCGGTCGTGGGATGAACATGGAAGGAAAATCTTTCCTGTTGCCTCTAGACAATTAGAAATCTGTGCTATTGTTTTTAATTTCAGCTTTGTTCCATTTTTCAACTTACACGATCAGTATTAATTTGAAGTATTTTTGAATCGCTTTGCTTAGAATAGGGCACATCGGTAATTTACAGAAAAAGCAGAAAATACCTCTGGATCATAATTTTCAGTTGTAAACAGTAATCCCTGTTTCTAAGCACGTGGTGATACCTTGACATTATCAACTGTTAGCACTGGTGTCTCACAGCGCCAGGGGCCTGGGTTCAATTCCCAGCTTGGGTGACTGTCTGTGTAGAGTTTCCACATTCTCTGTGTATCTGGGCAGGTTTTCTCTGGGTGCGCCAGTTTTCTCCCATAGTCCAATGATATGTGCATCAGATTCATTGGCTATGCTAAATTGCCCCTTAGTATCAGGAGGTTGGCAGGGTAAATAAGTGGGATAGGGCCTGGAGGGATTGTAATCGGTGCGGACTCAATGGTCCAAATGGCCTTTTTCTGCATTGTAGGGATTTTATGGGATTCTGTAAACTTCATGTGTTGGCTTATTTTGAATTGTAGAGGAAGAAGCTCAAGAAATTCAAATTGTTGCCAATGGAACTCCAATCTGTTTCTGGAACTGTCAGGAACAGGAATTAAAGAAAAGCAATTAATCCCTTCAAGCCTATTTATTAAGCCAATCAATGAGATCTGTAACCTAATTCCATATACCTTTGCCCCAGAATTACCTTGCTGCTAGAAAAGCAGAAAATGCTGGAAAATCTCAGCAGGTCTGAAAGCATTCATGGAGAGAGTCTGCACACATGCTGTTAGACATGCTGAGATATTCCAGCATGTTCTTTTTTTTCAGATTCCAGCATCCGCAATATTTTTGCAGATCCAGTAAATCAGAAAATTGACCTTGCTGCTGGCTATTTTAGGATCTTGACTTTGTGCATAGAATCATGGAAATTAAAAGCAGGACTAGGCCATTCAGCCCTTCACACCTGCTCTGCCATTTATTTTGATCATGGCTGATCATCAGATTCAATATTCTGATGCCCCCTTCCCCTCATATACCTTAAATCTTTTAGCCCCAAGAGCTATATTTAATTTTTTCTTAAATCAGACAACATTTTGGCCCCAAATACATGGTGGTAGTGAATTCCACACATTTATCACCCTCAAGGTGAAGAAATTTCTCCTCAGTTCTAAAAGTTTATTCTCGAACTATGACCCACTAGTTTTTGGACACCCCACCATTGGGAACATCTTTCTGAATCTACCCTGACTAACCTTGTTAGAATTTCATAAGCTTCTCTTCTAAACTCCAGGGAATATATCCTAACCAACTAAGTTTCTCTGACTTTGCTGTATACTTCTCAAAAGGATAATTTAAGGCACTTCAAAATGAGCATAGTCTTACCAATTGCAGTCAATATGAAAAATGCCAATTGCTCCATTTCAGAGGATTTCATTTAATGACAATTAACTACTCCATAACAACCTGTTCCTTCAATTACTAGCATTCATTCATGTGAATCCAAAACTCTTCAAAGATTAAGTTTGGTAGAAACTGCACTCATAGAGCTCAGGGCTGAAGAATATCCTCCTGAAAAAGATATAGGATGGTGACTGGCACTTCTGAAATTGTACCCTATCTTAGGAATTTGTAGGAATATTGACTGGAAAAGTAGAAACTTCTAACTATTTTTTCGCTGGACAGTTTTCTGCAGCACTTTGCATAAGGACTTTGTTTGCCTTTTTGTCACTCAAGTACATGTTTTAATGGTAAATAGAGTTAAGATAGGCAAAGAAAACAAACTACTATACTATGGAGAAAGCAATAAAAATGCAAAGAAACAAAAGGAAAAGGGAAAGATGAAAGAATGATTCGAAGAAAATAGTTTTCAGATCCTGAAATCTAGAAGCTTCAAGCTCTTTGATCAAGAGACCTTTAAAACAGGTAGAGAATAAAAGACTTTTTTAACCTGCTTTCTGTGCATGAACAGATTCAGTTACTGCACATTAGCTAATAGCACAGAGTGACTTTTCAGGCTTAAACCACAACTGATAAAGACGTATTCACTTCAGAAAAACAATTACAGAAACATTTAAGTAAGAGAGCCAAAAATAGGTCCAGTAAACTTAAATCCCTTTCTCTATCCCAGAGGGAGTGTGTCCAGGATAAATTCAACTTTCCCATTTAACTTTCTTCTGTTGTTAGCTAAGTAAACCTCCATTCATTTCCATAGTACTTAGTCATACGGCAATCCTTTCGGTTCCTTTGATCAGCAGATGTTCCCAGAGGAGACAGAAAAACAGCTGTTTAATGAGTATATTTTATTTTTTTAATTTCCCCCCAGCTCTTGAGAGAAAGTGTGTTTAACATAACACTTTAAATCATCTGATATCATTGTACTGTACATGTGTTCTTGCAGAATATTCCTGTCTGTCATGATTATAACTTCAGAAATAAAATTTAATTTATGACAGAATAAATCCAAACCCTAAAGACAATACTGGCAAGTTAGTGAAATGTTTTAAACCTGTTTAAAGTAATGTGGCACATCTCTTATGGTTTCATTGTGTCTGGCAATAATCAAGATACATTCTTCATTTTTTTAAACATTTGTTGTTAATATAAAAACTAAAGAGCACTTCAGTTTGATTCATTACTATTGACTTAGTACAATACATTAGCTCTCCAGAATTTTTTTTTCAACAATTTTGTATTGACGCAGCAAACATTTATCATTTTAATCACCACTCCTAGTTCAGGCAATTTGACATATGATAGCTTTTTAAAGATTTAAGGAAAAGCATATATATTCAGCTTATGCAAGAATCTTCAATGCACTATTTATCATAGTACATTTCCATTAATTTCTAATCTACCATTATAAGCTACTTGCTGTTTTATGAAAGACAAACTAATGGATCTTTTGTTGAGAAAGTTTGAACTGTTTTCTTTTGTAAGTACTTATGGCTCCATTGTCCATCTTGTTACTTTTTATAACAACAACTTGCATTTAAAGAGAACCTTTGACACATTAAAACATCCAAATATATTACGCAGTAGGGATATCAAAGAACGTTTGACACTGAACCACAAGAGGGGATATAAGAACATAAGAACTAGGAGCAGGAGTTGACCATCTGACCCTTCAAACTTGCTCTGCCATTCAATAAGATCATGGCTGATTTTCTTGTGGACTCAGCTCCACTTAGCCACCCGCTCACCATAATCCTTAATTCCTTTACTGTTCAAAAATTTATCTATCATTGCCTTAAAAACATTCAATGAGGTAGCCTCAACTGCAACATTGGGCAGGGAATTCTACAGATTCACAACCCTTTGGGTGAAGAAGTTCCTCCTCAACTCAGTCCTAATTCTGCTCTCCCTTATTTTGAGGCCATGCCTCCTAGTTCGAGTTTCACCCGCCAGTGGTAACCATCTCCCTGCTTCTATCTTATCTAGTCCCTTCATAATCTTATATGTTTCCATAAGATTTCCCCCCATTCTTCTGATTTCCATGAATATATGGACAGATGATCAACAGGTTGATCAGCGAGAAATTGTAAGCAGCATCAACGGTGGAACAATTAAAGTTGGAGATATGCAAGGGGCCAGAATTGATGGAGCACTGATACCCCCAAGGGTAAGAAGGCTCACAACACCAGGCTAAAGTGCAACAGGTTTATTTGATAGCAAGTGCCATCAAAGTGGCACTTGCTACCAAATAAACCTGTTGGATTTTAACCTGGTGTTATGAGATTTCTTACCGTGTTTACCCCAGTCCAACACCGGCATCCCCGCCTCTCAGGGTTGAATGGCTGCAAATGTTACAGAGATGGGGGAAGGCCACCGAGGGTTTTGAAAACAAAGATGAACATCTTTTAAGTTTTGCAATTGAAGTTATAGAATGAGAAAATAAGAAGGACTGCAGTTGTCAATTTATTTTAAACATCCAACAAGCTGTTTGTTGTATCTGAATGTCATTTAACCGCATGCTGTTTGCTAAATAATTGTTCAACAAAGAAAGAATAGTCCTCCGCTTAGAAATGGATAGCAAGCATTTTGATCCTAACCACTGATTTTAGTAAACTTGATAGTTCTGGCATATTCAAGGCACTCAACATGTAAGTAACTTAAACCCTACTAACGTGACACTCAAACCAAATATGATAGTGTCAGAAAAACCTGAATCAAATGACTGTGATCTCCTTTGCCAGGCAGGAAACCAGCTCACTGGAGCTTTTTATTTCTGTTAGAAGCATGCTCTGGGGTAAAGTTAATGTTATGGAATACCAATAATCCATCAGTAAATACTGGAGGTAAGTATTCATTGTGTTTAACAACAGCTCTTTATTATAGAGAAAAACGTCCCAACGCACTTCAGAAATTAATGCTGAGTCGAGGAAGAAAGTGTTGAGGTCAGAATTCTCATTCCCTAACAGCACTATGGGTATATCTACGCCCCAGGTTAGGAATGGGTTAAAGTGCAACCTTCCACATTAGTTCTAATTTATTAGTTGTTTAGTAGTATCCACCAAGATATATAAAGGGGTTACAGGTGGCACTGGGTGTTGGTGTGTATATGTGGAATTGTAAAAGAGAATAAAGTGAGTTTGTGAGGAAACTGGACTTGCATCATCTTTTATTACTGGAAACTTAATACCCTATGAACTCTAGCAGTTCATGAAAGTAGCTCACCCCCACCTTCTGAAGTGTAATTTTTTTTTAGTCAGAAGTGGGGCATGGCGCCACAAGCAGGGCCAGCATTTGTTGCTCACCCCAAATTGCTGAAGGAGAATTGAGAGTCAGCCATCTTGCTGTGGCTGTGGAGTTAGATATAGGCCTGACCAGGTTAGGACAACAGATTTCCTTCCTTTTTTTTCTGACAGTAAGCAATGATTTTATGATCATCAGTAGATTCTTAATTCTAGATTTGTTCTTATTGAGTTCAAACTCGATGATCTGCTGTGGTGGGATTCAGACGTGTGTTCTCAGAAGATTAACTGAGTTTCTGGATTATTAAACTGGCAGTGATACCCTAGACTACCGCCTCCCCATGGAGGGTTGAACTTTACATGCTGGTCTCGCCGGTGATGTCCACATGCTTGAATGAATTTAAAGCAGGAAAATCTTAAAAGAGAGAAAAATGAACATGATATGGAGATGCCAGCATTGGAGTGGAGTGAGCACTGTAAGAAGTCTCACAACACCAGGTTAAATTTCAACAGGTTTATCTGGAATCACGAGCTTTCAGAGCGCTGCTCTCCTAACTCACATGATGAAGGAGCAGCACCCTGAAAGTTCGTGATTCCAAATAAACCTGTTGGACTTTAACTTGGTGTTGTGAGATTTCTTATTGGAAAGGTGAAGGAATTTTAAAACAGAAGCAATATTTGTAAGCAATATTGGTAAGTCTTGTGGCCAATTGAGTTTTTGCCACTGTAAAATAATATCATCACTGAATATCCACATCAACTCTATTATCCTACTCTATCTCTATATCTCTTGATTCCCTTAGGCCCCAATGAATGCCTTCGTACTTCATAGAATCTCAGGATTGTTACAGTTAGAGAAGGCATTTGGCATTACACCAAGTGCCATTCTGCCTATTCCCTATAAACTTGCACATTGTTTCTTTTCAAATAATCATATGATTTCCTCATGAATGCCTCTATTGAGCCTGCTTCCATTACATCTTCAGGCAGCACATTCCAGCCCTTATCATTCTCAGTATCTTTTTTTTCATATCACTTTTCCTTCATTTATCAATTATCTTAAATCTGTGCCCTTTGGTTCCTAATCCTTTCACCAATGGGAAAAGTTTCCCCTTATCTACTCTGTCCAGGCCCCTCATGATTTTGAATACTTCAATCAAATCTTCTTTCAGCCTTCTTTTCTCCAAAGAAAAGAGCCCCAAACTTCTCCAGCCTATCGTCATAACATAAGTTTAGAACTTAATGACTAAATCTCCTTAAGGAGGGAATCCCAATGTGACCCGGAAAGTTGAAAACTTGGCTGCCAACGGCAGAGCAAAGAGTTCACAAAAGATTAGTGTTCACAGCAGTATAGCGGACTGGAGGAGGTGACAACAATAGAGAAGATGTGGAGGTGGCAGCGTTGGATTGAGGTGGGCCCAGTAAGAATTCTCTTGTTAATAATTGGTTAAAGTCAAATAGATTTATTTGGAATCACAAGCTTTTGGAGTGTTGTTCCTTCATCAGCTGAGTACGTGAGAGAGGTGCGATGGCAGATCTCAGCGTAGTCGACTCGAGTGGGCCCATGATCTGTAATCCTTTCAGGATCTTGTCTGCTTTCTTGCATTTTTATAGAAACTACATGTCTACATGTGACTTCCAAAGCCACAGTAAGGTCATTGATTTCAACTACTTTTGGACAACTAGGGAAAGACAATAAACGCTGGCCAGCCAGTGAAACCCATGTCCCACGAATGATTTTTGAAAAAGCGGTGGGATCAAAGCAGGAGAGCAGAGTAGTCATATGAGAATTATGGGTCTGAGAATGTTAGGGAGGAACAGAGAGAAAAATACCTGAGAAGACACAAACAGTTAACTGATTGTTGTGAAGATAACAGAAAGAAAAAAAAAGCTTTGTAACTGAATGCATTTAAAATACATAACAAAATAAATGATTTGCTAATGCACATTGAAGCAAATATATACAGGGTAGCTGTTGTGCAAACAGGCTGCAGGATGATAAGGATTGGGACCTTAATATTGAGTCAAATGTGACATTCAAGAAGAATAGGAAGTGAGATAAAGATGGAGAGATAGCACTGTTAATCAATGATGATATTGGTATAGTAGTTAGAGATGATCTTGGTTCAAGACATTATGAATAGTCGGACAAAGAAAACACTAGTGGGAATGATCTACAAGCTCTCTGACAGTTACCATGAACTAGAACATAGAACATAGAACAATACAGCACAAACAGGCCCTTTGGCCCACGAGTTGTGCCGATCATATCTACCAATCCACAGACCTATCTATAACCCCCTATCCTATTCTTTTCCATATACTCATCCAGAAGTCTCTTAAAAGACCCCAGTGAGTTTGCCTCAACAACCTCCGACGGCAGTCGGTTCCATTCACTCACCACCCTCTGAGTGAAAAACCTACCCCTGACATCTCCTTTGTATTTGCTTCCCTGCACCTTAAATCTGTGTCCTCTCGTAGTGACCATTTCAGCTCGGGGAAATAGTCTCTGAGAGTCCACCCGATCTATCCCTCTCAACATTTTATAAACCTCTATCAGGTCGCTTCTCAACCTTCGTCTCTCCAGTGAGAAGAGTCCCAGCTCCCTCAACTTATCTTCATAAGGCCTGCCTCCCAATCCAGGCAGCATCCTTGTAAATCAAGTAGGATGAAATATACAATAAGAAATATTAGGTGCTTGTGATAAAGGGAAAAGTAGTAATCGTGGATTGTTTTTATCTAAATGTAAACTGGAAAATTTGGTTTTGAAACAGTAATCTGAATGAGAAGTTTGTTGAATTTCTTCAAGATAATTTCCTAGAGCAGCATATTTTAGAACCAAGCAGGTTACATTCAATTTAGTATTGCTTGGTGTGACAAGATTAATTAATGATCTCAGATTAAAAGCATCCCTATGATATGATTGTATTGCTTGAAAGGGGAAAGAGTAGGTCTAAGACTAGTATTTTAAACTTATATATGGGTAACTATGTGGACATGAAAGCTGAGCTAAAATGAACTCAGATATGAGGCTGGAAAATAACCAGCAGAGAAGCTGTGGCAGATGTTTAAGGAGAAATTTCAGAATAATCACAATAAGTATATTCCTACAATAAAGGCCAATGCTAAGGCAAGGACCCACTACCCATGGTTAACTAAAGAAGTTAAGGAAAAAGCATGTAACTGCACAGAGGTGAGTAGCAGGTTAGTTGATTGGTCAGAATATAAAGACTGTCAGAGAATGATTTAAAGGTTAATCAGGATGAAGAAAAAGCCTGCGGGTGGGAATTGATAGGTTGAGTGAATGGGCCAACATCGAGCAGATGTGAAAATGTGAAGTATTCACTTTGTCGGGAAGAATAAAAAAGCAGAGTGTTACTTAAATGGGAAACAGCAGAATTCTGACACGCAGAGAGATCTAGTTTTTTTTATTCATTCATGGGTGGCACTGGCAGGCAAGCATTTATTGCCCATCCCTGCCTGAGGACAATCAACTACATTGCTGTGTTTCTGGAGTCATATGTAGACACAGTAAGTAGTCTGACAACACCAGGTTTAAATCCAACCAATTTATTTGATAGTAAACTCGCAAGCTTTCGACTCTATGGCCTTCGTCAGGCAAATGAGGTCTTCTGCTCTCCAACAGCGCACATACCAGCACAGACTGTTTACAGATTACTGATAAGAATGCAAATTTTTACACCTAACCTGCTATTCAAGTCTTAAAGTGGCTAACAATGTGAGTGGAAGGAGCACTGATCATAAGTTAAAGAGATGTGTATTGTCTCCAGACAGCACAGTAAGTGAGGTTTTTTGTTAACCCAGGCAAGTCATGGGTTGCAGATAGTGTGACATGAAGCCAAGATCCCTGTTAAGACCGTCCTCATGTGTGCGGAACTTGGCTATCAGTCTGTGCTCAGAGGCTCTGCACCACATTTCTGGAGTCACATGTTGGCCAGACCAAATAAGGAAGGCAGATTTCCTTCCCAAAAGGTCAAATCAGAACCAAATGGGTTTTACCTGACAATGGTTTTATGCTCATTATTAGATCCTTAATTCCAGATTTTTTTTTTTATTGAATTCAAATTTTACTATCAGTCGTGGTAGGATTCAAACCTGGGTCCACAGAACATTAGGTGAGTTTCTGGATTAATAGTCTAGCAATAATACTCCGAGGCTATTGCCCCACTCATAAAGTGACGTGTTACAAAAAGTTAGGATGCAGGTACATCAAGTAATTAAGAAGGCTAATGGAATGCTTTCCTTTATTACGAGAGGAGTTGAACATAAAAGTAAGATCTGACAACGTGTCCCAGGCTCGAACTGCTAACTCCGTTCCCTCTCCATAGATGCTGTCAGACCTGCTGAGACTTTCCAGCATTTTCTGTTTTCTTTTCAGATCCCAGCATCTGCAGTAATTTATCTTAATGAAATAAGGATGTTCTGCTTCAGTTATACAAGGCATTGGTGAGGCCACATCTCAA
This sequence comes from Sphyrna mokarran, assembly GCA_024679065.1. Classification (NCBI taxonomy): domain Eukaryota; kingdom Metazoa; phylum Chordata; class Chondrichthyes; order Carcharhiniformes; family Carcharhinidae; genus Sphyrna; species Sphyrna mokarran. Next base: position 29,430,666 of record JAGIQG010000023.1, on the reverse strand, counting down.
ATACCATGTGCCGTTTTGGCCTCCTTATCTAGGGAACGATGTAAAAATGCATTGGCGACAGCTCAGAGGAGATTTGCTAGATCGATACCTGGAATAAGCCATGTTGGCTTATGAGGAAAGGTTGGACAAGTTGACCAGTTTAGATGAATGAGGGGCGAATTGATTGAAGCATATAAGATCCTGAATGGTCTTGCCAAGGTGGATGTGGATTTTCTTGTGTTGCTGAATCTGGAACTGGTATTAAAATTAGGAGTCACCCTTTTAGGTGAGGAGAAATTCTTTCTCTTTGCGAATTGTGGTACTTTGGAACTTGAGCGTTTCAGAAGGCAGTGAAGGAAGAGTTGTTGAATATATTTAATGATTCCATTGCCTAACAGGCATCTATCTAAAGTTATCAGAATAGAGAGGAATGTGAAATTCAAAACACAAACACATCTTATTGAATGTGGAGCAGACTTGAGAGGCTGAGTTGCCTACTTCTGTTCTTATTTTGTATGTTCAAATGAGATTGTTGCAATGTAGGAAACACAGCAATTGCATACTAAGCTCCCACAAACACCAATCTGCTAATGGCCAGATAATCTGTTTGTGTGATTACCCCAGGACACCAGGGGTAAGCTTCCTTGCTTTTGTCTAAATGTGACAGAATCTTTTATATCCACCCGAGAAGGCAGACAAAGCCTAGTTTAAAGTCTCATCCAAACAATGACACCTCTAACATTGGAGCACTCCCTTGGTACTCAGCTGAAGCATCAGCCTACTGTTCTGTGTTTACGTCTCTGGAGTGTGACTTTCTGATTCAGAAGTGAGACTGCTATCAGCTAAGTCATATTTCACACTGGAAATGGGGTAGAATTAGTGGCAAAAATGCAAAGATTGTGAAGGGCGGGTAGGAGGGTGACAGAAATTCTAACGTCAAATTGCAGTGACATAGAAGCTAACCCAGACACCACCTGCAGACAGCTGCATATTGATCGGGAATGATAACTTGGTCCAGTGATCAAGATAATGGGAATAGAAAGGCCATGAGTCCCTAGGTCAAGTGGGGGGGTTGGGGGGGGGGGGGGTGGCGGTGGTGGATGGTTGGTTTGAGATTAAGCAGATTTGCAATAAATTTAGTGAATACAGAGGAAAGAATTCAGAAAGCTAAGGTGATTGAAATCACTGAGAACCAAGAGCTTCTCAGCAAAAAAGACTGAGGAAGAAGAGGAGGGAGAATGGACCAGAGCAACATGGGTAGGGCTGGTAGGAATCATCAATGCTGATTTTAAAGGTGAGACAGTGGAGTTCGAACGACGTGAAGGGGAATTCTCCCAATTTGAGACTAAAAATGAGGATGACAATGTGGAGTGTTTCCCATTTAAAAGGCTAATGGAACACTATCCTTTATTACGAGAGGAGTTGAACATAAAAGTAAGATCTGACAAAATGTCTAGTCTCAAACTATTAGCTCCATTCCCTCTCCACAGGTGCTGAGACACAAAGCAAATTCTCTTGTGCTGACCTTTTTAATTATGCACTTGGGGGTTTTGTGCTGTCTTCCTTGGCAGGGGGGTGGCACATGGTCCACCATCACATGTGGGTGCCATTACTAAAAAAGCACCTAACATCACTGAACCACTGAAGGAAGAAGGTGGACCTCATGAAAATGAAGATGGATTTCTGGGAGGTCTACGAGGCCGGGGATGGACCTCATGAGAAGGATCTCTAGTAACATTCAAAGGCTAGAAGATGGACCCCCTCCAGGACACTTGGTCTGTAATGTCTACCTGCTGATTCACCATTGATCCACTGCTGTGATGTTCTAGTGTGTATAATTGTTGATGATCTCCATGCTGAACTCCAGAGGCAGCCCCAGGCATTGTTAAGATGAGTCCCAAGATCTGCATGTCATAATATAAAAACATGGTTTGTGCCAGAGTGTTTTCTGGCCAGCATCACAGAGAATCTGCATCCCATTAATCGTCTTCCTGTCCGCCATGGCGGGTATCATCAGAAGATTTCATTGTAAGTTCACCTGAGCCATGAAGTGATGAGTTATTTGCAGATATGTACCTCAGTGCACAGCTCAAATAGTGTAGATAGAAAGACTGGGAGATAAATGCGAGAGGCAAAATGTTACCAACCCATGAACCAGACTGAATTTAATGTAATTGTTTCAATGTAATCATCTCCAGAAGATGTGATAAGCAAGTGCTTTGTTTGTGAATCAGTAAACATTCCGGAGGAAAATACAGAGCAGGAATTCTTGATCTGCTGACAGAGTGCAAAGAGGTTCTGGTTGGATGAGCTGGATTGGAAGCAAGTTGGCAATGTTAGCCCCAGGTAGAGTGAGATGAAGAACAACTGAAGGATGGAATGATTGGCCATTGCTCGTAAGAACTCAGTGACAGGTGACTCAATGGGCCCTCTGTAGGATGCCTAGTCAAATAGTGAGGGAAAGCAAGAGATATACTGAAGCTTGGGATGTCAGAAGGAGGGTAAGACACCAGAGGACTATTGATGGGTTGGAATTGGTGAGGCAAATACCCAAGAGAAGAATGAAATATTGCTTAACAATGCGACCAGAAGATCAGGAAATGAGAGGAAAGGGTTAAAGAGGTGTTAAAAGAGAGGAAAAATGGTTATATAAGTAATGGGCCTGTATCCAGAACAACAGCCAAAATGCTACTAGACTTTGAAGGAATTCGAAAGAATAGCTTACATGGGCATGACATCATGAGAGAAATGTCCTCGTCACAAACAGCAAACAGGAAGGACAATCTGAAAGATTACGAAGCTAAACCCGGAGGTCCTGTGGTGAAATAAAGTTGACTTGTAGATATTCATAATGTTAATATCCAGTTCAGCTCATGATAGCTTAGTTCTATAAAACTACATCAAATGATCGCTTGAAGGTAATGTTCAAAGCACCCTTTTCACAGCACACAGGCATCAGGTTTATGTATGGTCTCAACATATTTCCTGTTACGTTCATGTTGACAAAACTCGTGTTTAACTAATAAAAGTAATGTATATTCTACACTGGGCAGTGAGCTTCTTTCTGCCTCTTTGATATGCAGTAACTCTATAATTATTTGTCGAGTTCAAAGGAAATTATGCCTTAATACGTTCTAACCTTTAAAAGCAGCTAATTCGTTGTAATTACATAATCTCTGCAAAATCTGAGATAACTGAGTGAAGATTAGCCCTAAGGGAAATAAACATATCCCAGTCATTTTCATGGGTGTTCTCTCAACCTCTCAACACAACTTGGGTAGAGGATAGGCAGAATCCCCAGAGAAAGCGATGGAATGAAAATCAGAACTTTTCTATAATGGGTGGGCAATCTCCTGGGCCAGATTACCACCCATGCAGTGAAGCTGCAAGATTTACCCCATTGCACTAAAATAGCTTGTTATTGTCAAGTTTCTATCTATGTCTCTCCCCTTCTGAATACAGTGCCCGATGTTGCACAATCATTGTCCTCATTTTAAGTAGCTGTATTTTGTGGATAAGTTTACACAGCACTTATTGGCAAACTGTTTGACTTTGAGGACAATCACTGTTGATCAAAGTCTTGTTCTATATGATTTCTATTAACCAAGAATGGGAACCTGATCCAATTTACCTTTTCTGAATGCCTAATCTGGAGGCCAAGTTTAGTCTTTCTCTATCACTGCCTTGGATGGGGTCAGCTAACTTGGTGCAGATTTAAATTTGAAGCCTTCCTAATCTGTACAGCTCAATGTCATTCCACTTGGTGAAGCAGCTGGACCACAGTATGAGCCACTCTCAGCAATTTTTATTTTGACTTCAAGTCTTTGGAGAAGGTGAACTGGGACTGCCACTCCCTGTGTAACCAAATGAAAACTGTTGCGGGCCTCCTTTGAAAGCAAGCACTCATCAGAGACAGAGAGAAAACATAAGAGAAAATCCAGATCCAGCAACTTGTCCAAAATTCAATCGTCTGCAGTATCCTGTCCTACTTGCTGCAGAAACATGTGGTACAGATCATCTTTAGCAGTCACCTGCTAACCCATTAGAAGCTTACAAAATACTCCAACTGATGGACATGGTCATCCTTACACAAAGGACAGCCAATAAAAAGGGGAAATCCACTTTTCTACATCTTATAATAGTTGAGAATCTGTAGTTGCTATGCTAGCAAAACTGTCAACGCTAATCAGTTTTTTCCCTGCAGTCATTAGACTTTTGAATGGACTACCTTATATTAAGTTGATCTTTGTCTACACCCTAGCAAAGACTGTAACACTATATTCTACACTCTCTCCTTTTCTTCTTTATGTATTGTTTGCTTTATATGTATTGCGCTCAAGAAACAATACATTTCACTGTCTACCAATACATGTGACAACAATAAATCAGATCAAATCATCGCCTTGTGAAAATATCAGCAACTTTTGAGGTTGAAATTTTAAAAGCAGGTTGAGGCTGGGATCTGAGGCACAATTCCACACTGAGTCGCTGTCACTATCTCGACCTTAAGGCATTTGTGGAGAGACAGTTGAGGTTGGAAGGGCAACCCACTTATAAAGACAACTAGAGACAATTATACAGCCTTATTCCTGCAATGACTGGAATTTCCGGGTAAGGAACACAGCCAGGCACATAGTGGATTTACATCAGAAAAGTTTTGGGGGGTGGAATTCCTCGCACTTTTTCTGCAAGGAAGCCGCCCACCCCACATTACTATGGAGTAATAACTGCTCCATAATCACAAATGACCAGCATGGCATTTTCAAATGTTAAAAATACTGTGCTTTGCTTATCTGCATTTTGTAGTGCCCTCTTTCTCTATGGCACCTCAGGTCTTGGGGCTGCTGATGCGTTAGTGCAACATGACCTCCCTTTGGCCCTCTGGCTTTGGGAGCTGGGAGACATCCTTAACTGGACAACAAACCTACTCCCTGCAATTTATTGGTCTGGCACAATAGCACTGTTGCCTCACAGTGCCAGGGACCCAGGGTCAATTCAAGCCTTTAGTGACTCTTTGTGGAATTTGCACCTGCATAGAACCATAGAATCCCTACAGTGTATAAAGAGGCCATTCAGTCCATCAAGACTGCACTGACAACAATTCCACCTATGCCCAATCCTCAAAACCCCGTCACATAATTACCTTGCTAATTTCCCTGACACTAAGGGGCAATTTAACATGGCCAGTCAACCTAACCTACACATCTCTGGAGTGTGGGAGGAAACCAGAGAACCTGGAGGAAACACACACAGGCACAGGGAGAACATGCAAACTCCATATAGGCAGTCATCCAAGCTGGGAATTGAACCTGTGCCCCAGCGTTGTAAGGCAGCAGTGCTAAGCAGTGTGCTACCATGCCACCTACAATTTTGAGTTATATGAACTATGGGAGGAAACAAGAATACCAGAAGAAACCCATACAGCCACAGGAAGAACACACAAACTCCACACAAACAGTGGCCTGAATCCAAAACTGAACCTAGGTCTCTAGCACAGTGAGGCCACAGTGCTAACCACTGTGCCGTTGTGTTACATATTCACTGCATATCTGCATGGGTTTCCTCTAGATGTTCCAGTTTTCTCACACAGTCCAAAGATGTGTGAGTTAGGTGGATTGGCCATGCTAAAGAGTGCTGGAAATGTAGCTATTCACGCAGAGTGCTGGAAATGTAGCTATGGAGAACACTGAGGTACAGGGTTGCAAATTGGGAAGTATTGTAGTAGATAGGGAGGATGTGTTAGAAATTCTCGAGGGTTTGAAGTTGGATAAGTCCCCTGGGCCGGACGGGATTTACCCTAGGATTCTCTGGGAGGCAAGAGAGGAGATTGCAGAGCCTCTGGCTCTGATCTTCAGGTCCTCGTTGGTTACGGGTGTGGTTCCGGAGGACTGGAGGATAGCGAATGTGGTCCCATTGTTTAAGAAGGGGAAGAGAGACCTTCCAGGGAATTATAGGCCAGTGAGTCTTACTTCTGTTGTGGGCAAGGTATTGGAGAGAATTATTAGGGATAGGATTTATAGTTATTTAGAGAGAAATGAATTGATTGGGGATAGTCAGCATGGTTTCGTGAAGGGTAGGTCATGCCTTACTAACCTCATTGAGTTTTTTGAGAAAGTGACCAGAGAGGTGGATGGGGGTAAGGCGGTTGATGTAGTATATATGGACTTTAGTAAGGCTTTTGATAAGGTGGCCCATGGTAGACTTCTACAGAAAATGAAGATGTGTGGAATAGAGGGTGATTTAGCTAATTGGATTAGGAATTGGCTGGCAGATAGAAGACAGAGGGTGGTGGTTGATGGGAGATATTCATCGTGGAGTTCGGTGACGAGTGGTGTGCCTCAGGGGTCTGTTTTGGGGCCCCTGCTGTTTGTAATTTTTATAAATGATCTGGATGAGGGTATTGAGGGATGGATCAGTAAATTTGCAGATGACACTAAAGTTGGTGGAGTGGTAGATAGTGAAGAGGGGTGTTATAGTTTACAGAGTGACTTGGACAAGTTGCAGAGCTGGGCCGAGAGGTGGCAAATGGAGTTTAATGTGGAAAAGTGTGAGGTAATGCACTTTGGCAGGAACAATAAATGTGTAGAGTATAGGGCTAATGGTAGGGCTCTTAATAGCGTTGAGGAACAGAAGGATCTTGGTGTATGTGTCAATAGATCCCTGAAAGTAGGCAGTCAAGTGGATAAAGTTGTTAAGAAGGCATATGGAGTCTTAGCTTTTATTGGTAGGGGGATTGAATTTAGGAGCCGCAGCATCATGTTGCAACTGTACAAAACTCTAGTGCGGCCGCACTTGGAGTATTGTGTGCAGTTCTGGTCCCCACATTATAAGAAAGATGTGGAGGCATTGGAGAGGGTACAGAGGAGGTTTACCAGGATGTTGCCTGGTATGGAGGGCAGGTCCTATGAAGAGAGGTTGAAGGATTTGAGGTTGTTTTCGTTAGAAAGGAGGCGGCTAAGAGGGGATCTTATTGAAGCATATAAGATGATTAGAGGTTTAGATAGGGTGGACAGTGATAGCCTTTTTCCTAGGATGGAGAAAGCTAGCACGAGGGGACACAGCTTTAAATTAAGGGGTATGAGTTATAGGACGGATATCAGAGGTAGGTTCTTTACTCAAAGAGTGATTAGGGAATGGAATGCCCTGCCTGCAGCTGTCGTAGATGCGCCAAGTTTGGTGGCGTTTAAGAGGTTAATTGATAAGTATATGGAAGAGAAGGGAATGGTTTAGTTTGGAGGGGCATTGCTTTTTATTTTGGTCGGCACAACATCGAAGGCCGAAGGGCCTGTTCTGTGCTGTAATGTTCTATGTTCTATGTTCTAAATTGCCCCTTATTGTCTGTAAATTAGATGGATTAGCCATGGTTAAAGTGTGGGTTTACAGGTATAAGGCAGGAGAGTAAGCCTGGGAAAGATACTCTGTCAGAGAGTTGATGCAGATTCAATGACATCCTTCAACGTTGTAAGGATTCTATAGTTCTTTTAAAAGTCAGTGCCACAGACATCACCAGGGCTTTGTGAATAGCTTTCGTCGAGATCATTAACAAATGATATTGACCATCAAATTTAGTCCAATATTTTACTTCTTCTTTCCCATAATCTTCAAATGTAATGAAATTATATTTGCTGAATTATAAATTGGCCCTTACTGCAGAATATTGCTTTCAGTGCCAAAGAAATGAGATTAAAAGATTTTTAAGCAATTTGGTGGCCATCCATAGCGGACATTGCATCCATTATGTATATAAATGAAAGATCAATCTAACAATTGTTTCAGGACATGTTAAACTAGGCAATGCTGATTGCATATGTTCTGCTGAAGATTCTATAGCAGCTATTAGCGCCTAAGCTATGGCCATTACCAAAGGGTCACAGTAAAAAAAAACCTATCACATTTAAAATAACACTCCTGTGAAGCAAGGAGAAATAGCGTTTTTCTCCAGAGACATAAATTCAAGAAAGACAAGGAGCCCAAAATTTATCTTTACAACATGGGCAAGCTGCCAAGTACTACTGTGCCAATAACATATGAGATGCAAGACCAAAACCTGGGCTAGTCTCTGGCCCTGTAGTTCAGCCAATTTTGGCTCAATACTTCAGTTGCATGAAACCTTATGTGAGAAACATTTGCTTTGTTTTGTACGTCAGAATAATGAATGCGTATGTGTCTTTCTTTTCAATAGAATGCTGCAAAATAACCAATTGAAGAAGCTCCCAAGTGAAGCATTATGGGATCTTCCGAACCTCCAATCACTGTAAGTTATCAAGAATTGCAACTCATAATTACAGGTTAGAACTGCTTGACCTCATTATCGGTGTTTTGTAACCTTTGTTTTGGGGTGTCACTATATCTATCAAACCTCATCCCATTGGCATTGACACATTGATTTTAGTTCAAAACTAGACTTAACTTTGATGGATGTTGCTGTTAAATAATGATGCACTTTTATATGTCTTTTTTAAAAAAATCATTCATAAGATATCGATGTCACTGGTTAGGTCAGCATTTATTGTCCTTCAGAAGATAGTGGTCAGCCTATTTCTTGAACCACTGCAGTGCTTATGGTGCAGATACATCCAAGGAACTGTTAGGAAGGGAGTTTCAGGATTTTGGCTCAAGAAACAGCGATGTACATTCAACTTCAAAATGGAGGGAAGATGATTGATGATGGAGCTGAAAATGGTTGGGCTAGACACATCCCTATAAGGAACTCCTGCTGTGATATTTTGGTATTGAGATGATTGACCTCCAGTAACTGCAGCCATTGTCCTTTGTGCCAGGTATGACTCCAACCAGTAGAAAGTTTTCCTCCTGATTCCCAATGACTCCAATTTTGCTAGGGCTCCTTTGTCCCATAGTCAAATGTTTCCTTAACATCCGAGGTGTCACTCTTACCTCATTCTTAAATTTAGTTCTTGTGCTCATGTTTGGGACAAGGCTGTATTGAGGTCAGGAGATGAGTGACCTTGGCAGAGCATAAACAGAATGTTATTGAGCAGTATATTACCCAACAAATGCTGCTTTACTGATAATTGAGAGTGGATTGAAGGAATGGTAATTGGCCAGTTTGGATTTGTCCTGCTTTTTGTGGGCAGGACACACCTAAGCAGTTTTCACCTTGCAGGATAGATGCTAGTATTGTAGCTGTGCTGGAGCAACTTACCAAGGGCGCAGCTAGTTCTGGAGCATAAGTCTTCAGCAGTAATATTTGAATTTTTTTGAATACCCAAATCCTTTGCAATAATCTGTTCCTCTAGCCTTTTACTGACATCACGTGGAGTCAATTGAATTGGCTAAAGAATGACATTTGTAATGCTGGAAACCTCAGGAGGAAGTGGAGATGGATCATTCACTCAGCACTTCTGGCTGAAGGTGGTTGCCATTTGCCTAGATATATTGGACTCCACCATCATTGCCAATGGGGATACCTATGGGGCCTCCTCTTCCTATTAGCTGTTTAATTTTGTATCTCCAGTCACAAACAGATGTGACAGGACTGCACAGCTTATATCTGATCCATAGGTTATGGAATCTCTTAGCTCTTTCTATCACATATTACTTCCACGTTTTTGATAATGTCCGGTGGGACAGAGCATACTCGGGTGGCGGTAGTGGTTGTCTGGGATATTGTCTGTAAGATAAATGTACCTGTGGGACAACTCTCTCAATTTTGTGACAAGTGAGGAGGACTTTGCAGGGTTGACAGAGTTGGGTTTGCCATTGTGATTTTGCTGTTTGTGTTGATGCCAGATGAACTATGCAGTTTCATTCCTTTTTGCAACTGAGTAATTTGTTAAGCCATTTCAGAGGGCAGTGCAGTGGCTCCGGATCCACATGTAGGTCAGATCAGACAAGGACAGCAGATTTCCTTCCTTAAGATGCTTCAGTGAACCAATATAGGTTTTTTTAATGACCATAGTTTAATAGTCACCATTAGACTGTCATTTATTTACAGATTTATTAATTGAATTGAAATTCCACCGGCTGCTATGTAGGATTTAAACCCATGTCCCCAGAGAACCAGAGACATTATCAATAACTATAACCTCCCTCAGATGAACTTGCAATTTTTTTGGTGCTTTGAGATCATAAATCTCAGCCAGGAATGTGACAAACATCTTGCACAATTGATGAATTTATATTTCTTTCCTGAATAAAGCTGGATCCACACTTTTCCTAAAAGTCACATTTAAAGAATATTATGACGTGTGGAAATACAGTGAGTATTCTTTGGAAGGCTTGTATTTAATTATATTCTGACAAGAAAACAAAATGAATTCGTTGGGATGGAAAACAAAACTAACTAACAGTGCACAAATACTTAACCCGGCATTGCATGGTCATGACTTCAAATATACAGCGTAACTCTTATAATCTTCACAATTGGAACAGTGTATCAGGAATGCTGTGTATACAGAAACATAAACTATCTTTAATTCCTAGGCAATTTAGTCCAGCCTATTATAGGGACCTGTAATTGACCAATTAACCAACTTGCAAAAAGTTGCCATCATTTCTCAGCCATTTTCTTTCTCATATATTCCATCACTTCTGACATGGCAATGCTAATTTCTTGATCCTCTGCTGTTATTATTAGTCTTCTTACATGTACACGTATTCCATTTTATAAAAATAACCTTTTGTGCAAACAAGTGGGGATTAGATATTAGTATAACCAAGTATTCTTACTTCGTACTTGTAAGCTGCAGTAGTTCAGTAGTTTAGCTCTCAGGAGTGGAGAATAAAGATAAAGAAGTGCTATTTCAACCAGCTGACATTTAAAGAAAACTTAAGCATGTAAGAATAGATTGCAGCCTGACAGGAAAGCAGAATGACAGTCACATGCTCAATAAACAAATATTGCCTTCAATACACTTGATACCATTCAAGGACATTGCTTCCAACATCAGATAAGAATGAGTGTAAAAACTAAGCTGTAGATAACAATACCCACATCAAGCAGTGAACAACAATAAACTTTGTGGTGTCTCCTACCTCCTTGTTTTTAATGCAATTGTGATGGATCGTGGTTATCTTTTCATTCTTATATTATAAGCAGTAATAGTTTGTGTTCAAAGCAAAGCTGATTGCCAATTTCTTATTCCTATCTTGAGAGGTTAATGAATCCATTTTGACGTTTCTGTGTTCAGCCTTTAAGGACACAATCAGTCAAACAACACTCAGAACCAGTTGGGGCAAATATTACTGCCACTTGAGCATGGATGTACCAATAAAAAACACCTGGGCCACAATCTTCTGGCCTGCTACTGCTGCAAGTGACGTCGGAGAATTTAGCAGTCAGCCAAATCTCCGTTCACTGCAGTGGGATCAGAAAATCCCACCACTGTGAATGGCCAGAAGATTCCACCCCTGATTTGGATACCTCAAATTTTTATCAGACCTATCCCACCAATTAAAAAAAAATGTGATCCTGAAAATAGCTTGGCTTAGACAAGAAATAAATTGATGTTGTTCATTTCTTTTTGCAGACTTTAAAATGATGAATTCTATAGCATCCACTGAAGTAAAATGCACATTTCATTTTATTTCCAATTTAAATTCTACAGAGGATAAAGTAAATGATTCAATCATATCCATGGATTATGGGATTCATAAACAACACTTAAAACATATTATTTGAAGCATGTCTTTTTCTTATCACCATGGAGAAATTTAAATTTGAGTATGAGCAGTTTTCAGGGCCAGCAAGGCTGTTCAGCAGTAATTGGGAACAAAGACTGCTGTTAAAAACCCAATTACACCTTATTCAACAAAGTGTAACTTTTTCAAGGATTTTTACAGCAAGACTAATTGGCTAAATGTGCACGTTTTCGTTAGTTTCCTAATTTCTATTTGACTGCACCCCACCAGGGAGCAAACTTTAGAAGTTCCTGCCAGTTTAAGAAAAATAATAACAGTAAATACTGCTAGTTGCGTTGTCGTTACTGCCACAAAATCCATTCCAACAAATAACTGGAGGAATGTAAAGTTTCATTCAAATTAATTTTAAAATATTGTTATGAAAAGTTTTCTTTAAGAAATTTTAAAACTCAAAATATGGCTCCTCCCTTAGAAAAGAAAATGCTTCGTTTTCCTCCTATTGTGGTCCATAAATCATAAATTATTTACAGACCTCTGATACAGATGGCACAAAATACATCGGCACAAAATGGCATGATGCTGTTTTCACATTTCTTAATTTGTAAAATGAACAGTTTAACTGGTTAGAGGAGCTGAAAATGCCATCAATCCAGCTCAGTACAAGATAGAGGCAAAGTGCAGTGTTAGCAGAAACACAACCTTACATTCTCATTTGCTAAAATATAGGCCCGGATATTGGCAATGATGATTCCATCACAGCACAAATTGTAGACGAAATCGCAAGTTCCACTCCAGGGATTGGAACTTCTCATTTTCACAAGGATTTGAGTGTTTTGCAAATGTGTTTCATGGAAAAGCCAGCCATTAACAAAGAAAAAAAAACAAAGAACAAAACAGCACGGGAAACAGGCCCTTCGGCCCAACGAGCCCGCGCTGCCACCCCGATGTTCCCACCTCTACCCGTGATCCCTGTCCATGTTTATAGATTTATGGATTAAAAACCAAATTTGAGACAATTTAGGGAGAATTTGTTTTGCCAATTAGCCTAAGAGCACATCTTTGGGATGTGGGAGGAAACCGGAGCACCCGGAGAAAACCCACGCAAGCACGGGGAGAATGCGCAAACTCCCACAGACACAGGCCCAAATCCATGTATCTGCACAGCACAGCGATAGTCACTGAGCTGTCTTGATGCCCATCAAATGGTCCAGGTCAAGCATACACTAACTAATCAGCTACCTTCACCCAAGTGGGACTTTGGTAGCTTAGGGATGGAAATCTCCCAAACCCCCACTGATTGATTCGATGGCAGGTGAGAGAGAGAATATGACGGGAGGCCCAGAAATCAGTTTCAGGTGATGTGATTTTACAGCGGCATATTTTGCTGGTGACTACCATGCTGGGTTGGAAAACTCACTCGAGGCTGGTGTGAACTTTCCATTAATGGGTTTACCTTGCAGTCTAACCTTTTCCCAGATGAGTTTTTTTTTAAGTTTAGTGTCACAAATAGGCTTATATTAACATTGCAATGAAGTTATTGTGAAAATCCCCTAGACCCCACACTCCGGCACCTGTTCAGGCACACTGAGGGAGGACTTAGCATGGCCAGTCAGTGCACCCAACAAGCATATCTTTCCGGCTGTAGGAGGAAACCAGAACACCCAGAGGAAACCCACACAGACACAGGGAGAATGTGCAGACTCTGCACAGACGTTGACCCAAGCCAGGAATTGAAACCAGGTCCCTGGTGCTATAAGGCAGCAGTGCTAACCACTATACTAGTGTGCTGCCCACAGGTGAACCAGGTAGAAGGGTAAGAAAAAAAGAGAATAAAGGAGGAAGATTCTCATGAAGTCCTACTCAGGTCTATCTCTGTAAATAGTGTAAACTGTCAGTAAGGGTTCATTAGTTTGTAACAGCCGAGCTCTGTGGGGGGACAATGGGGAACTCCTGACTGTGATGCATTCCTCTATTCATAGTACAGGAGCTTCCACAGGCTCAGGGGCATCACAGAATGCCCATACTGCTGATTATTAAAATACTGTGGCCCAAGAGGGCCACAATCCTGAGACTCCACATTGCTATCCATTGAAACATCATTATGATTTTCCTCGGATAAAGTGGACTGTGCACAGACACTTTGAATCTGACACCCCCCACTGCACTCTGCCATTGTTCCACCTTCTGCCACCAATGCTACATTCACGCTATATCCTTCTGATTTGTTGGTACCTGAATTAGCAGAGTGTGCACTAAAAAGATGTGATGCTACATCTTTGGACGACTCTAACATGGAAATAAGTGAGCATTGTTTGGACTTGTGCGAAACATAAAATAAGATATTTAGGTAAATACCCTTTGTATTGTAAAAGTGGACTCTGATGCACACCATTGTCTTTACATGATGATGATTCTGGACTTCTGATGCACCCCATCGTCACAGTCCCTCTCACACCAGTGTCCCCTTATGTTCAGTGAAATGACAGCACAACCACCAGCCTTATTAACATATTGCAGCACGGTAACAGAGTGATTAGCACTGCTGCTTTACAGCTCCAGGGTGCTGGGTTTGATTCTCTGCTTGGGTCACTGTCTGTGTGGAGTTCGCTCAGTAAGAGGTCTGACAACACCAATTTTAAATCCAACCGATTTATTTGATAGTAAACTTGCTAGCTTTCGGCCTTTGTAGCCTTCGTCAGGTGAATGAGGTGTTCTGGTCTGCAATAGCACACCTTATCAGCACAGACAGTCATAGATTGCTGATTAGAATGCAAATCCTTACACCTAACCTGCTATTCAAGTGTTAAAGTGATTAACAATGTGAGTGGAAGGAGCACTGAGCACAGGTTAGAGAGATGTGTATTGTCTCCAGACAGCACAGTAAGTGAGGTTTTTTGCTAACCCAGGCAAGTCATGGGGGTTACAGATAGTGTGACATAAAGCCAAGATCCCTGTTAAGACCATCCTCGTGTGTGCGGAACTTGGCTATCAGTCTGTGCTCAGCAGCTCTGCACTGTCATGTGTCATGAAGGCCCCCTTGAGGAACGTTTACCCAAAGGTCAGAGACCAATTGCTCGTGACCGCTGAAGTGTTCGCCCACAGAAAGGGAACTGTTTTACCTGGTGATTGTCAAGCAAGGTTCATTCATCCGCTGTGGTAGTGTCTGCATGGTCTCCCCAATGTATCATGCTTCGGGACATCCTTTCTTGCAACGTATTAGGTAGGCAACGTTGGCCGAGTTGCAAGAGTATGTACCGTGTACCTGGTGAATGGTATTCTCACGTTTGATGATGTCATCCATGTCAATGATCCGGCATGTGTTGCAGAGGTTGCTGTGGCAGGGTTGTGTGGTATTGTGGTCACTGTTCTCTGGAAGGTTGGGTAGTTTGCTGCGAACAATGATCTGTTTAAGGTTGCGCGGTTGTCTGAAAGCAAGTGGGGGTGGGGGGAGTGGCGGGGGGGGGATGGCCCTAGCGAGATGTTCATCATCATCAATGATAAGTTGAAGACTCCGGAGAAGATGTCATAGCTTCTCCGCTCTGGGGAAGTACTGGACAACAAAGGGTACTCTGTCCACCATGTCCTGTGTTCGTCTTTTGAGAAGATCAGTGCAGTTTATCGCTGTGGCACGTTGGAATTGTCGATCGATGAGTCGAGCGCCATATCCTGTTCTCACCAGGGCATCTTTCAGCGTCTGGAAATCAGCATGATGCAGGTTAAAATATGCTAGTCGCCATTTGAATCTCATTAGCAGTTCCAGGACTGAAGCCTTCTCGTCTCTTCCCCCAACCCCATCAGGGATGGTTCATTACAGCGGGGTTTACAATTCAGGAGGAACTGGCAGCCTGACACAGCTGGAGTGAAGCTCCTCAGGAGGTTGGGGTAAAGAGAGAGTTGCACCCAACTAATCCAGAGTGTGAGATCTCAAATTTGGTATCCCAGCATAGTGACCATTGACTTTCAGTAGAAATCCCCCAGAATCCTGTCCAGAATCTGTGGTAATGGCCTCTCAATTCAGCTTTTCTCTCATGCTCTACAGTTAATTCAATGGGTCAGTTATTCCACTGGATAATTTATAAATGATTATAAAGGTGGGTGAGTGGAATTGGCTGCCGTCGGTGGTGATGGAGGCATAATCGTTGGGGTCTTCTAAGAGACTTCTGGATGAGTACATGAGATTTAATGGGATTGAGGGTTACAGATAGGCCTGATAGGTAGGGATATGATCAGCGCAACTTGTGGGCCTAAGAGCCTGTTTGTGCTGTAGTATTCTATGTTCTAAAATACATGTTCATTTTGTCAATTGTATTGAATAGTTATGTGTATGAACAATGTCATTTCTTCTAAAGAGATGTCTTACCCAGAAAAAGCCTGAATTGGAAAAATTAGAGGAATTCAACAATTTGGTTGGACTCTAATTCCTAACATCTGAATTATTTATTAGTTTGGAGCTTTATTTTTCTCATGAGTTACTTTCAGTCATGATGCGGACTTGCCGGACTGGCGAGGGCACAGTAAGAAGTCACACAATACCGCGGTAAAGTCCAACGACCTTTCAGAGTGCTGCTTCTTTAAAAAGTGAACATTCACCTGATGAAGAAGCAGTGCTCCGAAAGCTCATGATTTCAAATAAACTTATTGGTCTTCAACCTGGTATTGTGAGACTTCTTACTACTTTCAGTCTGGTTATCAAAAGAAATTGGAAAAGAAGGATTTTTAAAAGTATTATTTTTTGAAGGGACGGAGAATTTTTTGAAAAACATTGGGCGCAAGTATACATTTGTATATTGCCAAATTGAGCATTTTTGAAAAGGTAATTGATTATAACTCAGGGGCAAGCATGTCGTCACCAATTCTTCCTCTCCTTTTCACATCATTTCAAAGTTGCATCATCACTTCACCAATAATTCAATGCTTTGGATTTTGCAGATGCAGTGAAGGGAGAACACTCACTGCTGGCCTCAAGGAAAGCTGCTCCTTCATACTTACTGGGTCCTGTGTACCAAATTCTCCTATTTTAATATTACTTTGAATCTAGTGTCATCTGTGGGGTGTCTCTGGTATCCTGAAATCATCCAATCAGGTTAAAGTCCTACAGATAACAAAGCAGAAGGTGAAGAGTTTGGATTATAATTAATTTTCTAGTCAACATAAGCAATATAAAGATTGGGACCACAAAGAGTTAAGGTAAAAATTTAAATATAATAAACAAACTTCAGAAATGATTTTAAAATTATTTTCATTACTTTAATAAGCATCCAATTTTTAAATCTTAATTTGAGGGCATGCACTCTATATTTGTAATTTTCAGGACAATTGAGATTGTGCACCAATAGTTATGACACAGTAGATCATTGAAATCTGTCACTCAGCAAGATTAAGCATTTTCAATGGATTCGTCCATGAGAGTAGTATGAAGAAGGTTGAAATTTGCATCAAATCATTGATTCTATATTGATTACAATGAGAGAGGTGACAACATTGCATCCTGTGGAGGAATAGAGAATCACTGATAGCATCTTCCAGATTTCTCCACATGCACAGTCTAAGATGTTCTTTTCATTTTGACACAGTAATGACTCTATCACTGACAGTTTTTCCATCATTATAATTGAAAACTCCAGAAATTTCAGCAGTATTTTTTGCAACGTTTTCTTTCCTGACGAATTCTAAGATCACAATGTTTGAGCCTTTGTAGTTCCTGTCGATATGTATTCATAGAATCATAGAATCCTAGAGTGAAGAAGGAGGCCATTCTACACTGACCACAATCCCACCCAAGCCCTGACCCTGTAACTCCATGATTTATCCTACATGGCCCCCCTAACACAAGCCACCTAACCCGCACATCTGTGGACTTTATGGAAAACATCTTTGTTTTCTATAAAAATTTTGATTAATAAAACTTTAGATGCCCTCACCAATGGAAGTAAGTTTTGGAGTTACAATAACTGATATTCTCAGGTTTCTATTTTAAGAATATGAATTTACAGTTCAGACGAGTGGTATTGGGGTAAAGCAAAAATATCTAGTGATGCGCTAAGAATATCAAAGACTTTTTGGGAGGTGTTTGGTAGCTAATCTCATATGTTTATGAGCACTTTGAGCTTTAGAGTTCTATGTCTATATGAATAGTATTAATTTTTCAAAAACTACGTATTGGAATGGATCATTTTAATTTTATCCTTTTATGCTGTATCTATGTGGTGCAGTCTAGAATGCAACATTTATTTTGGGAAATTATTTTGTAATCACACAGATCATACAATTATAGAATCATTACAATGCAGAAAGAGGCCATTCAGCCCATTGAGCCTGTACCAATAACAATCTCACTCAGGCCCTATCCTCATAACCTCTCATATTTATCCTGCTAACCACCGCCCCCCCCACCCCCGCCATCCAAGAGATAATTTAGCATGAACAATCAACTTAGCCCACACATCCTTGGAGTGTGGGAGGAAACCAGAGCACTCAGAGGAGATCCACACAGATATAGGGAGAATGTGCAAACTTCACATAGACTGTCACCCAAGGCTAGAATTGAATTCTTGTCCCTGGCACTGTGGGGCAGCAGTGTTAATCACTGTGCCAACATGCCCCACCCCCAAAGCCAAAAGTGAGAGCGTATCCCCACACCAGAACACAACCTTCTGGAGCTGACCACCAGGATACACAAACGATCACTCGCCCAATTGCAAGATTTTGTTTAAGGCCCCTTAACTCAATATAGCTCGGATAGTATACTGAGCAAAGCAAGAATGAGATCTCTCAGTCTATGACCTGAATTTTGATGCTCTGTCTTTTGGTGTTACCTTATTTATTAACATTTAGGCTTGTTTTTCATAGTATGCATCTAGTACATCGTAGGTGCAAAGTCAATTTTCACATGCTAACAATCGGCCGACTGGCTGTTTGGTATCTTGGAAGCTAAAGCAGCAAAAAAATTTAAAAATATTTTGGACAATTTCTATCCCTGGTAAGGCAACGAGAGTGTCTACATTTCTATTTCTTGCTGGCCGAGTGGCCTGCACTTCTTCTTTGACAATATGATAGAAGAATATTTTCATGTCCCTGAGCTTTAAGGAATCCTTCCACACTGAACAGGTTTTGGGGATCCTCCATTGACTCTTTATGCTTCACCAATCGAACCAATATGCAGACATGCCTGAATAAACATTGCCTATAATTAGAATCAACATTTAGATATGATTATTTTTCAACCATGGCCTGAATTTAACATTGGTACACATTTAATGATAGTGCAGGAAAGAGTAGGTGCGCATCCTGCTCCCAGCTGAGATCGCATTGTTAACATGATATTGGGCTGGCTGGCCAGTTAATGATCCGTCCCGTGCACAACACGCTCTGTGAAAGGCTGAGCGCTGCCAGGAGGGAGGCAGAGGGCAGGGGCTGAGAAAAGGGAGTGTGCACATTGGCGCTTTCTCAAGGAGACAGCAGCTGCGAATCTGTCTCAGGGAACTGCTGACACGTTAGTGGAAAAACTATGTCACAAGTGCCTAGGCAACACAAACATACACAAATGCCAGTCTCCAGACATATTTGATAAAGTTGAGACGGCACAGTGGCACTATGATTAGCACTGTCGACTCACAACGCCCTGGGGCCTGGGTTCGATTCCAGGCTTGTCTATGTGGAGTTGGCACATTCTCCCTCTGTCTGCGTGGGTTTCCTCTGAGCGCTGTGATATCCTCCACAATCCAGAGATGTGCAAGTTACATGCATTCAGGCAAATGGAGTGTGGTGACTAGGGGAATTTCATAGTTACTGCCTTACTTGTGACTAATAAGTAAATAAATAAATTTATAATTCTATTTGAGCCCTGAACTTTCATCCCTCCCTGAATGAAGATTGCAGCTAAAACGTAAACGCTGCCTTGCCAGTCAGCCCATCTGCCAACCGTACCGACTGCCAGGCAATGTAAAATTCCAGTCATCTGCTGTTTTCTTTATTGAAATTATCAGTGGAACTGCTTCTGACTCACACCTGCTGATTGAATGTCGTGGGAGGACATGGTGCCTTCTTTTGTGATTTTAGGTGCTTCCAGGTTGAGTGTGCATCCACTTGAGCTATGTAAAATTCTGGCCCCAAAACAAAAAGAATATAGAAACAAATAACTGTCCATTAATTCTTGAGTGTTTTGCAAAAGAGATCCTTTGATGGATTAAAATCACAGATTTGCTGAATTCTGCAACATAGGAGGCCATTCGGCCCATTGTATCTGCATTAACACTCCAAAGAAGCAGTTTATTTAATGCTGTTCCCCGACCTTCTCCCTGTAACCCTGCACATTCTTCCTTTTCAGATAATAGTCCATTTCCCTATAGAATTACTTCGATCTGAGCTGCCTCTATTCTCAGGCAGTATATTCCAATCCCTAATTGTTCGTTGTGTGAAAATGCTTTTTTCTCATACCACCTTCACTTCTTTCATAAATTACTTTAATCTGTGTCATTTTCATCTTTGATCCTTTTATGAATAGGAACGGTTTCTCCCTATCTATGCTATCTAGGCCCTCAAGATTTGATATGGCTCGATTGAATCTCCTCTCCATCATCTTTGCTCCAAGGAAGAGAGTTCCTTCTTCTCCAGTTTATCAAAAGAAGTGAAATTCCCAGGAACCACTCTCATGGTTTTTTTCCGCTCTATCTATTTTCACAGTAACTTCATTGCAGTGTTGAAGTAAGCCTACATGTGACTCTAATAAATAAGCTTTAAACTTCAAGAATTGCTTGCAATACTCCAGCTAAGGTCAAACTTTCCAGTTTTTTTTTAATCATCTATAAATTTTGAAATTGTGGCCTGGGAAGATTTTTGCTAGTGAAAATATAGCACAAGCTCCATTTGGCTGTTTTCAGTACTGAAGAAAGAAGATAAAAAGTAAATCATTTTAGTCACCGGATCTAGCTGAGATGGAGCAATTAATAATATTGGCAAAGTCATATTATTAATTTAAAAGCAAATTATTGCAGATGCTGGAAACAAGAGCACCTGGAGGAACTCAAAGCAGACATAGGGAGAATGTGCAGACTCTGCAGACAGTGAACTAAGTTGGGAATTGAACCCAGGATCCTGGTGCTGTGAGGCAGCAGTGCCACCATGCCACCTCAATCCACAAAATCAGTCCACAAAAGAGATTTTTTTAAAAGAAACTTGTGTAAGATTAGATTCCCATATTATTCCCATATTAGATATTTATGTAATTGATTAGACTATCCCAAGCTAGGAAAATAATATACATTGTATGAAGTTACAGAATTCAAATCAAGATCTATTTGATTTAGTTTATTTGAAATATACCTTTTCGGTTGGAATTGTTGGAAAGATGGCACGGTGCCACAGTGGTTAGCACTGCTGCTAACGGCGCCAGGGACCTGGGTTTGATTCCCAGCTTGGGTGATGGTCTATATAGAATCTACATGTTCCACTCATGTTTGTGTGGGGTTCCTCCGGGTGCCCCAGTTTTTTCTCACAGCCCCACAGTGTGGTTAGATGCATTGACCATACTAAATTCTCCTTCAGTGTACATGAACAGGTACTAAAGTGTGGTGACTAAAGGATTTTCATAGTAACTTCATTGCACTATTAATGTAAGCCTACTTGTGACAATAATAATAAAGAAATAACTATTTGTACACTCACTTTAGAAGGTAAACCGAAACATGCTGAAATGTCAGGTAAAGATTTATAACTAAATAATACTGTGAATTTGAGGACCTCCATTTTCCAAGGAGATGTGGATGGCTACCAACCAAAAATTATGCGTGTGAATGATATTGTGCAATAGAACTTTGGTGGCAATCATGAAAAAAACAATCACAATTCATCTGCAGTAATAAATGTGCTGTTCTGACTTTTTGACAAAGCTGCTGCCAATCATAGAATCAAAAAATCCCTACAATGTAGCTGGAGGCCATTTGGCCCATTGAGTCTTTCCCCACAACCCCAAACATTTACCCTGCTAATGCCTCTAACCTACACTAAGGGGCAATTTAGCATGACCTATCAATCTAACCCGCATATCTGTGGCCTGTGGGAGGAAACTGGTGCACCCAGAGGAAACCCATGCAGACACAGGATGAATATGCAAATACCATACAGTCAGTGACCCAAGCCAGGAATCAAAGCCAGATCCCTGAAGCTGTGAGGCAGCAGTGCCACCGCACTGCAAATGATAAGCATTTTGGTCTTAATTTTGGTATGCAGACTAGTGGATTAGCTTCAGATTCAAAAAATCCACCTCCACAGTCTTGACATGAATTATATCACAGAGAAACTTAAAAGTAACTTTGACAAGACAGAGCAGTCACAGGCATGCTGTAGATGGAAAGAACTTGGCAAACGTGAACATGGCCATTGTTAGAAGCTGGAAGACAATCTGGAAGAAGTTTAACTCTGCAGATAAAGCAAGAATATTACTGTCTGAACCTTTCTTGTAGAAGATATTTGAGTTGTGTCTCTGACCATCCCAAAGGGGAAGTGAATCTTTAAATGAGTAAGTCTTTTTTGCCAATTAAACAATCATGAATAAGTTTGCTACAATGACCTTAGACTAGGATGCCAGGAGCATCAAGTGAATCCCTGTAGTGCAGAAGGAGGCCATTTGGCCCATCGAGCCTGCACCAACAACAATCCCACTCAGGCCCTAACCCGTAACCCCATGCATTTACCCTCTTTGACCCTCTGGCAGCAAAGGACAATTTAGTATGGCCAGTTAACATAAGCCACATATCCTTGGAGTGTGGGAGGAAACCAGAATGAAATGCACACAGACATGCGGAGAAAGTGCAAACTCCACACAGACAGTCACAAGGCCGGAATTGAACCTGATTCTCTGGAGCTGCTAACCACTGTGCCACCCTGAGGCTGAACCTCCCATCATGAGGTTCCTCATATAGCTACTCCTTCCAAACTGAAGGCAAATCTTTGAAATGCAGCCTAATGAGATGCTTGTTTGTGTCGGAACTACACACTTGGCCACCTATATTTGATTGTGTTCATGATTAGGCTGCAGAAAACCAAATAGTTATGTCTGAAAGTTCATCCCTCATACTGGTGAAATCACTATTCAGGGTGATATGATTTCAACCACAATTAGGTCAAGGATACAATGACAGTGCAGTCACACATTCCATAGTTTTCATGTTACTCAGGACTTCTTGCCACCTGCTATCTATAGTATTCACCTCTGTAGCTTTGAAATGATCAGTGTGACTTTCAGATAATGAAGCAACATTATCTGGTTAGATGTTCAATTTGGCAAATGTTTTGGTAGATTTAAAATTTTTTTATCAGAGTTGCGACTAAAACACAGCGGCACTCACTTCTGAGTACAAAATATCCTGTGAGCATTGAGTCTTTCACTTGCACTGTATTGTATCAATCCAACACATTGAAAGCTTTCAATGTAATAAATATCCAAAATTTAAAATATTTGACCAACATTTCCATCCACTCCCCCAATCCCACCACCACGCCCAGAGAGGAAAAATAGTTATTGGGGAATTCTAAACCACTTTTATATCTGCGGTAATACCTTTGAATTCTTATTCATTTAACTGAGTAACATGCAATCTGACATGAAGGAAATTATTTACCTTTCAATTTAACTGTGCAGTGGCCTTGTGTCTTGTAAGTTAATCAGTGATGCTGTTAAATGCAAAACAGATTTTCTCGTACACGTTTGTTAGATTATTTTTGAAAACACTTAGGACAAGATTTTATGTTACACGTGGGCTCTCACACAACACTACCCTGCCCTCTCCCACACAGTGAAAAGGTCAGTGGCAAGCCTGACTCTGCTCCAGCAAGTTGCCCATACTATTTAGCAAAATGGCCAACAGCTCTGTGATCCTGGCAGTATCGTAAGAAGTCTCACAACACTAGGTTAACATCCAACTCGTTTATTTGATAGTAATCCCATAAGCTTTGGGAAATGCCGTTCCTTTGTCAGCATTTCTGAAAGCTTGTGGAATTACTATCAAATAAACTAGTTTAATCTGGTGTTGTGAGACTTCTTTCTGTATTTACCCCAATCCGATGCCGGCATCTCTACATTCTGGCAGTCCAACAGGAAGCAATGGCCACAGTTGGGACTGCACCAGTTCCTAACATTGAGAAGCCAGAGATAATGCTAGTGGGATAGCTTTCGAGACATTCAAGGGGTCGTAAAGATAGAACTTGCCAACAGCCTGAGGAATGAAACGAACTTTGACTTCCACTCACCATGGAAATAATTGATACAGCTCAGCCTTCTCCGGAGACTGCTCAGCATCCCTCCCAGGGTGTCGGACGGTAGAGCTGGGGTAGTGGTGAGTAGTATTGTGTACGGAAGAAGGTGAACAATATGGAGTTGAAGGAAAGGGTGAACAGTGTTGGGAGAGAAAAATATTCTATAGTTAATAATGTATGTGCACAGTATTTTAACAATTCTTACTGACAAAGACTGAAAGAGGAGGTCCCAATATCCAAGGAGCAGGTCGGGGGTGAGGCATGCAGAAGGAGATCTCTCAGTGCATTGGGATGTTGGGATGCCTGCGCAATAGCTCTCCAAGATCAGCCAGCTTAATCAGTGAGATTAGGCTCCACCACCTGCTCCCTACTGGCGTGAATCGCATCTTGGCACCTCTTTTGCACTAAGATTGCATCTCGCAGCACACTGAAAATACCAGTACCATTCTCTCCCATTTTCTCGTTCATTCGGCACATAGAATTCTTTTTTTCATAAAATCATGCCCTTAGGATTTGTTAGAATTAACACAAAGCTGCACAGCATAATTCACTGCTTAGGGTACATAAGAAGCACATTATAGGCACTGTCTCCACTGAGGTGTAACCTATTGATTTCTTCACCTAACCTCCACCCCTTTGCAGGCTAAAGCAGATACTGGTTCAAAGAGTTAATACTCCTCTGAATTGAAGTAACCCTTCCCTGATATAAGTTTTAAAATGCCACTCTGGTAACTTGCCAAAATGAACTCAAACTGATAGAATCAAAGCCAGTGTAATCATAATCCATGACTAAACTCAAGGTTAGGCTGTTGCACCATAAAACTCAAAGGTTGAGCTGCTTTCATGTAAACAGCCTTTTCTCTAAGCACTTCAGTCATTTTTCTGAAATGACTTTATTGTATCAGAAAAGCACCCTCATTTCTGAATTCAAATATATCACTTTTGCCTTGAAGCCTGCAACGAGTTTTTTAATCACAGGTCATTCATGATTTGACACTATTATAAGATGCTCAAGGAAATCTAATATTAATTGAAGATAAAATCACACTACCAATGCTGATTTTCATAGCGAAGATTAATTTTAGTCATAGAATTATAGAATCCCCGCAGTGCCGAAGGAATCTATTTGGCCCATCAAGCCCATACCAACAACAAACTCACCAGGGCCTATCCTCACAGCCCCATTTATCCCCTACTTATCCCTCTGACACCAAGGGGCAATTTACCTTGGCCAATCAACCTAACTTGCACATCTCTGGAGTGTGAGAGGAAACCAGAGTACCCAGAGGAAACCTACACAGACATGGGGAGAATGTTCAAACTCCAAACAGACAGTCACCCAAGCTGGGAATTGTACTAGGGTCCCTGGCGCTGTGAGGCAGCTGTGCTAAGCACTGTGTCACTATGCCACCCATAATCAATAATACATTTCGAACCGTATGATGTTCTAATGTAGAAGGGAGTGAATTTTATGGGGAAGAGGATGGATGTAGTGCTCCCCTCTGGCCTGGAAGGAAAGTTAGTCTTGAGCTAACCAACATTAAACAAGACAGCCCTTCAGCTATAACACATTCCAAATGCCCTAAAGGGAGTGAGGTTGGACATCATCACATCATTGGAAGGGAGTCATGCCTCAGAGAGCTGCTGGCCAGTGCTGGGACTACAAGTAGTCTCACGCTGAAGACAACATAAATCCCAGAGTGAGTTAAGTTGGAGGTATTGTACAGATGGACTATGGGAACATAGAGAAGGGGTGAGGTGAGGGAGTGATGGTGGGCTATAGTGGGGAGGCAGCAAGTAACAAAGGGGGTATGATGGGTGCTATCCAATGTATACGGGCCTCCCCCAAAGAACATATTCCCCCATCCCTTTTTCTACCTGCCTTCTAACCAGTTTGGTGAAAACACAGCCTTCTCACTCCTGGTTGCCTGACCACACCAACCACATTATGCCATGACAGTGTAACGTTTGGGTCAATTGGCTTGTTAACAAGCTCAATTGTCCAGTTTTTTTAATGCTGGATGGGCTGCTAATTTCGATACCTGCCTACCTAACCATTTTATTGGGGGAGGGAGAGGGAGGGTGGGCAGGAAGATCGTGGGCTAGCCACTGGTCACATTTTATGTGACCCCCCTCTCCCCCCCCTTGTAAACATGCCCTATTAACTCTGTAAAATTGAGCCTTTGAAGTGGCTATTCTGCTTATATAGCCTTCACCATACAGAGGCAGACATTTTACTTGAGGAGGGGCTTATCTGTAATACGGAAATACTTTCTCTGAAAATATCAGGACATCGAGATGATTAAATGCTCCAATTGCATTAAATACACTGTGAAACACGAAAGGCTTTGAAGGATTTGGTGTATAAAGTGGCAAGAAAGAAAAGCTAATGCTCCAGTTCTGCATGTTCACCTGGAAACCTTTCATCTGTTTTAGAATAATGTTTAAGCCTGTTCACTGAAACACATAAATTAATATCAAAGGTGGATGAAAGGAAACTTTTAGACTACTTATTGCCTAAAGAGATGGTAAAAATTTAACTGAGCTCCCAAGGGCTTCATTTGGAACTGGTTACTCAAGCTTATTGCCTTTGATCATGTGTTGGGGTTTCACAATTCATGACTATCATCCTGTGGAGACTGAGCATCTGTGCTGGGATTAAATCCTCCCATTCAGTAAATTACTTTGCAATTCTTTGTGTGATTTTTTTTAACTCCAGCACCACGGTGTTGAAATTTCCCGTACTAGCTTCAAAAATATCCCGTTGGCTATAAAGCACTTTAGGACGTCCTGAGGTTATGAAAAGTGCTATATAAATGCAAGTCTTCGTTCTTTAATAGTGCTACAACTTAGAAATAGTTTCCTGCCTATGTAATTAATAATCGTTTTCCGAAATGCCCAGAAATAACTACTGCTCTATTTCGAACCTACCTTTTCTCTCAAGATTTCTTTTAAGATGTCGTTGTTGGCCAAATATGTGCTCACCCCTTCTATCACCAATTGTTCTAGCCCTTCTGGTCTGGTGCTGACTAAAACTCATACTGAGGTTGTACTTGTCTCTCAGATGTCAACAGCAGTGATTACTGAAGCACCATGTCATCTTTGAGCAGTTCAGGGTAGACCATTTAGAATGGAGATGAGTAGACATTTCTTCATCCAAAGAGTGCTGAGCCTGTGGAATTCATTACCACAGGAAGTAGTTGATGTCAAAACATTAAATGTATTCAAGAGGTGGCTGGATATAGCACTTGGGGCAAATGGGATCAAAGGTTATGGGGAGAAAGCAGGACCAGGCTATTGAGTTGGACAATCAGTCATGATCCTAATGAATAGCAGAGCAGGCTTAAAGGGCCAAATGGCTTCCTTCTTTTCCTATCTTCTATGTTCTGTGTTTCTATTCCTTTGGCATGATTGGCTATTGCACTCTCCTTCACTGTCCTCTTTCTTAGTCCATTTCCATGGTACCTCTTGTGTTTTTGAAGGTTCTGTACTTACCTGTCCTAACAAAACGGTATGGCTTCTCAATGAAAACTCCTTATGTATCTTTATGGTTACTACATGTTTACTTCTGGAATCCATGCTAGTTCATTTCTACTATTGAACTGACCATTTCTAAACTCTGGCTATCTCTGTTTAGTTGTATTACACATCAATGTTGGCAAAACTGATGACTTGCAACTCAGTTCTCTAAAGTTGTAGAGTCATAGAGATTTACAGCATGGAAACAGACCCTTTGGCCCAACTTGTCCATGTTGCCCTTTTTTAAAAATCTCTAAGCTCGTCCCAATTGCCTGGATTTGGCCCATATGCCTCTATACCCATCTTATTCATGCAACTGTCTAAATGCTTTTTAAAACATAAAATTGTACCTGCCTCTACTACTACCTTTGGCAGCTTGTTTCAGACACTCACCACACTCTGTGCTCTTTTAGACTCTCTTGTACTTCTCCTCTCTCACCTTAAATCTATGCCCTCTAGTTTTTGACTCCCTTTCCTTTGGGAAAAGATATTGACTATCTAGCTGATCTACGTCCTCATTATTTTATAGACCTCTATAAGATTATCCCTCAGCCTTCTACTCTTCAGAGGAAAAATCTCAGTCTATCCAGCCTGACCTTATAACACAAACCATTAAGTCCCAGTAGCATCCAAGTGAATCTTTTCTGCAAGTGTGTACAATCCTCCATCTCTCTGGTTATTCACTGAAATCGGGCTCTGTGGTGGACAGTAATGTTATTTTAATGATCACTGAATGCAACTTCATTCAATCTATTTAGTCTACAATCAAAACATCCTTCCACCTTCAGGGCATTCCTATTTGTGCACCTTAGTCATAGAGTCATAGAGGTTTACAGCTTGGAAACAGGTCCTTTGGCCCAACTTGTCCATGCTATCCTTTTTTTAAAACCCTGTAAGCTAATCCCAATTGCCATATTTGGCCCATATCCCTCTATACCCATCGTACACATGTAACTATCTAAATGCTCTTTAAAAGACAAAATTGTACCCACCTCTACTACTATATCTGTAGCTTGTTCCAGACAGTCACCACCCTCTGTGTGAAAACATTGCTCCTCCATATCTCTTCCCTCTCACCTTAAACCTATGCCCTCTAATTTTAGACTCCCCTACCTTTGGGAAAAAATATCAACTATCTAGCTGATCAATGCCCCTCATTATTTTATAGACCTCTATAAGATACCTCAGCCTCCTACACTGCAGAGAAAAAAGTCCCAGTCTATCCAGTCTCTCCTTATAACTCATCATCAAGTCCCACTAGCATTCTAGTAAATTTTTTCTGCACTCTTTCTAGTTTAATAACATCCTTCCTAAAATAGAAGCTCACACCACACAACATTGGGAAACCCCAACTGCATAATTAGTGAGTCAGTGTCATGTGATGTGCCATGTGTTCCCATTATGTCTGAGTTGGGAAACACTTCCCGTTCCCATCCACACCATGGTACTTCATCCCAGAATGGAAAGTCAGATGTGTTGTTTCTCAATGGCCAGCCAACCTGGTAAATTGAAAAAAATTCTATCTTTCAATTTTTTCCACCTTTATATATCACTTGGCAATCTGATGAAACCAAAACATCATAATGGAGATTTAGGTAACTCTGTTGGCTAAAGATGATAGGCTGCAAAGGGGTAAAATTAAAAAGCAAACTTTGGGAAGTTAAGGAGTTTACAACAGATGTATGAGGAGAGAGCCATGGTCTACTTGACTTTTTGAATTGAAAAGAAGTTAAAATAATTTTTGTCCCCTCATGTATATTAACAATGGAACGATACCTCATGCTCGGGTGCCGTAAGTGAGCAGTGTCAGCCATTTGGCACCTTGTGCAATTGGTCATTCTTCATTTGCAAGTCCAAAAACCTGTGTCAGTAGGCCAATCATAATCAGAAATTCTGGGTAAAGATTCCTTTCCTAGTTATAATATCATTGCCCTAGCTACTTCCAAATAACTTGTAAACTGGAAATTAAACCTGGAATTTTCTAGTCTAAAAGCTTTAAATACTAAACTGCAACATTACCCACTTTGCTATTAAAGAATCATGAGTTAAAAGTCCTTACAGTCCAGAAAGATGACCCATCAGGTCTTCACTGACTCTGACAGAGTATCTTACCCAAGCTCTCTTCCCCACCCTATCTCCATAAACCAACACATTCACCTTTGGTAATCTACCTAATCTACACATCTCGGGATACTGACGGGCTAATATACCTAACCCGTCATTGGACTTGGGAGGAAACTGCTGCACTGGAAGAATATGCAAACTCCACACAGCCACCCAAGGCCAGAACTGAACCCAGGTCCCTAGCACTGTGAGGCAGCAGTGCTAATCATTGTGCAACTGTGTCATCTACAAGGCCATAATATAAATTGCTTTTGCATAATAGTTCTTCACATTAGACACTTAAGTTCACTTAAAATTGTAATGTTGACCAATAGATAAATGAATGGGAATTTCAGATAAAATAGAACAATGGGCAGATCAAAATATATATATTTCTCAATAATATTTATTCAACAGTTCAAGCCACAATTAACTCACCACAAAGCAGATATATATTTCTTATTTGCAGTGTAAAGAAACTGATAAAATGGAAGACAAGCACATTAAAAGTTGTATAGTATATCACCTGACGTAGAGTTTATGTCTTATATTTTGTAATTTAATCACTTTTACTTATGTTATTTTAAAATGGATTAGCATTACATTTTCCTTTAAATCATATCAAAAAGCTATTACAATTGCTCCGTGCAGCTTCTGCCACCACTGTAGTGAAAGATAGCTGTTAGGAGAATGCTGCTTTCCTGTTTTTGCAGGTGAAGTTAACAGATGGGCTGTTCATCAATGTTCTCAACAACTACAATCTATCAATCCAGCCAGATCCAGTTTGGAGACTGCAGCCAGTTTGTTGACAGCAACTTGACGTTTCAGCAAGGAAAGACAAATGCTCCCCTTGTCATGTCATTGGACAACGACTTTGATCTCACAAAGTGGCTGCGCATGAAAACATGGATACGTTTGCCAATTCTGACCCACTGCTCCCCATAGTTTTCAATGGAAACTGATGCTGACTGAAAGGCAGCAAGTGCCTGCCTTAGGGCAATGGGAAGAGGTCAAAGATTAAGATGCATGCTTCTGGCCTGCTCCTGTACAAAGCAATGCTCCTGGCAAACTGATTTATGTACATAAAATATTTTGTTGATACTATACATTTTTCTTCAATGTGGTGCAAATCATCATTCTTCACACAAAATACACTATACACAATAAATAATTATATCTAGATGTTTCCTGTTCCCTTATCAACTGCTTCTGATTCCTGTTTCCTATGTCATTCAAGTCTATCCCATAAATTTACTGTTTGATGTTGCTTTATTAAATGCGGAACCTGGAGGCATCTGGACCTAAGTGCTATCATCAGCGTCTGAGATTAACAGCAATCTTAGACTTAAGGGAACTTTCATTTAAGCACCAACCTTCACTGAAAAACTTCATATTTCCAGTAGTGTTGTTTTCTCCCAAGATACAAGATTATTTTTGTGTGAGTTCAGACAGTGAAGGGAAGCAAATCATTTGACTCGTGAAGAGCAGCATAGTCTGGATTTTCAAATATTATTTTTCAAACTGTTTTTAAATGTGATTGGGCTGGAGATGTTCTGACCCTCCAAAACTCGTTGAGCTGGAGTCTGAGACTTTGTATGATTCCAACTCAATAATTACCCAGGAAAAGGTAGAAGGAATGAAACTAGTTCTAACTCATGGGTAATTATTGCAAGTAGTTTCCCACTAGATCCCATCCAACTATCCAATCTCATACTCAGTGTCTCATTCACCAGCCCACTCACCAATCCCCCGCTGCCTTCACACCCACTTACCTGACATTCTACTATCTCATGGGGCTCTGGTTTACGATAAGAAATAGGGTCGGAGTGGCAATCCAATTGGCCCAAAATTTTCTACTAGACACCTTGGGAGTTGTTATGGTGAAAAGGTGACAAAAGCACTAAATGGGTACCATGCGAATCTTTGAGATTATGTATTTAGCGTGCAGTTCTGGTCTTAATTTGAACTTTTCTGAAAGTACTAAACAGACAGTTGCATGGTGATCAGATATAATTTTTTGTGCAGTAGTATGTGTGACATCCATTCATCCACTTTTGCTGAAGATAAGGAATGTGTTAACTTTCAAACAATGGTAAACTTTAGGGACCAAGTGAGAGGGTGCACAGCTGCTGAAAGGATGTTTCCCCTCATGGTGGCCGGGTGCGGTTTGGGGGGTGGGGAAGGTGGGGGTAGGTCAAGAACTAGGGGATACAATTTAAACAAAAAAAGAGATGAAGAGAAATTTATTCTTTTGGAGGATCCTTAATCTTTGGAATCCCCTCCCTTATAAAGCAGTGGAGGTTGGTTCATGGAATATATTCAAGACTGAGTTAGGTAGATTCTTGATCAACAAGGGTTATAGGGACAATTAGCAAAGTGGAGTAAAAGTCACAATCAGATCAGCCGTGATCTTATTGAACAGCAGAGTATGCTCGATGGGCCAAATGACCTACTCTTCCTCCTATTGCTTATGAGCTTAGGATCTAATGCCAAAAGCCATGGATCCCCTTTTCTCTTGGTAACTTCTGTAAACTGGAATGGCACAGCACTTGTTCTGGTTAGGTGAAGTTCTCAGAGAATTCCAAGAACAAATTATGTTTGGGTGTTGAAGTCTTCACAAAATGCCCCAGAAGATATCCTGACATGTTTCAAGAATCAACTTTAAACCTCTAGCAACAAGTGATTAGCAAAAGATAAGTGTGCTTTTAAAAGCACTCATAATCCTCTCCAATGATTACTTATTTGCAAAGGGAAAAAAACAGGGAAATAAGAATATTTTTATATTGATTTTTCTTTCTGAGTAATCAGCAAAATTAGGAGAAGGCATTGAATCAAAAATTAATGACCACTTTAAGGAGCATTAGAGGATATTTAATGATCTAAGGCTAAATGCACTAAATGGGTACCGTGCTAATCTTTGAGATTATGTATTTAGCATGCAGTTCTGGTCTTAATTTGAACTGTCCTGAAAGTATTAAACAGACAGGGGGAAGGGAGGGGAGGAGTGGTTGGCAGTGCATTGTGACATTCTGGGATGGGGAGTATCGGGGGTCAGGGCTGGCCAGAAATTGCTGTGAGGGCTGCAATCGGGCCATGGGAGGGGCTGGAGGGGCAGCACTATAGTGGGTCTCAGGCTGGTCAGCAAACAGGGAGTCTGACAGATTGGGGCCACTGCGCATGTGCAGAGCTCCAGAACTGTCAGACTACGACGCAAATAGGCCCCACCTCCCTGGGTTTTTAATGATAGTCATGACTGGGACTTCTGCAACGCACAGAGCGTAGAGATTCTGGCGAGAAGCTGAACTGACAAAACAATTGGGATTTAGAACAGGCGAGATTTAGAACAGTTTTCCCACCACATTTGGGAGAATCGCGGCCCACACTTCAAGTATAACTCAATGTGGTCACCTGGGAGATTGCTGGTGCCTGAAATATCTGGAGAACCATGCACTGTAAGTGTTTTGAAATGGGTTCTTTTTAATTCATTCTTGGGACATGGATATCAGTGGCTGGCCAGCATTTATTGCCTGAGGACAGTTGAGAATCATTGATGTCGCTCTGGAGACACATGTAGGCCAGAGCAGGTGAGGATTATAGATTTCCTTCCCTAAAGACCATTGATAAACTAGATGGGTTTTTCTGTAATCAACAATGGTTTCATGGTCATTAGTAGATTCTTAATTCCAGATATTTTTTATTGAATTCAAATTCCACCACCTACCATGGTGGGATTCGAACTTAGGTCCCCAGAACATTAGCTGGGTTGCTGGAATGCCATTATATCTAGTGATAATACCACTAGGTCATCACTTTCCCTTAGATTATGAGAGCAGAGAGATCCATAGTTTTGAGATCCTGGGAAATAAGAGGGGATGAGAGTAGGGGATAAAAGTATGTAGAACAGTGTAGGTATTGAAGTTATCAGTGAAATGCTGTATTTGCATCTTCCGTGTGCTTAGAATAAACTAGGCATCAATCCAGCTTCTTTCATTTGGTTGATCCAGCCATTAGGAGCAATTTAACTATGAAGTAGTTTTGATTTTAATGAGCCATGGAACCAACATTAAAGACTTATTTTCACCTAAAGCCTAATGTTATTTTAGCATCTCAAAGTGATTTGCATTTGGCACAAATTTACACAATGGTCCTGTAATTTAAATGAAGCTTAAGAGAATTGTCAAGTACATACAACATTCTGTACTTTGCGAGAAGTGAGATGCGTTCTTTCAACTTCCTTTTTGTGGTAATCTTTGGGCCATTGAGATTCACAAGCAATCATAATTACTTTTAAAAAGTAGGTTGTGAAATGCTGCCTGCCTTCTATTATTTCTAACAAGTCTATACTAATCTTTCTTTGAAGATTGCAATGGAGCAATAGAATTTGAAAAAGGTTGATTGCTATTTTGTCATAAATGGAAAATGTAGCTAATTAATATAATTACACTCTCTTCTGTGCCAACTGTCACATCACCTTTATGGCATTTTAAAGTAGATTTTACAGTGCATGTCATCTCAGCATAAATATTTATGTGAATTGTTTATTGAACAGTAGTGTAAAGAGGGACAGTACAGTGGCACTGATTAACAGTGATTAACACTGCTGCCCCACAATGTCAGGGTCCCGGGTTCAATTCCAGCCTTGTGTCACTGACTATCTGCACATTCTCCCCATGTCTGCATAGGTTTCCTCTGGATGCTCCAGTTTCCTCCCACATTCCAAAGTTGTGCAGGTTAGGTTGGTTGGCCATGCTAAATTGTCCCTAGTGTCAGGGGATTAGCAGGCTAAGTATGTGAGGTTACGGGAATAAGGCCCTGGGTGGGACTGTGGTCAGTGCAAACTCAATGGGCCAAATGCTTAATCCTCAGCAGTTTACAATTTACGTAAATAATTTTAACAAAGAAACAGATAGTGGTATTTTAAGTCTTCTGATGATACAAATCTAGTTCAAAATATAGACTGTGAAGAGGACAAAAAAGCAACAAAGTGAGTGAGCAACAAAGTGGCAAATGAAGTGGAGAAGTGTGAAGTTACCCACTTCGATTGCAAAAATTGAAATGTTAATATTTCATAAAAGGTGTGAAACCTTCAAAGCTTGGTGTTCAGAGGCATTTGGATGCACTAACACAGGGGCACAAGAAGTTAGCATGCAAGCAACTAGGAAGCCAAATGACATGTTGGTCTTTGAGTACAAAAATAAAAAAAGTCTTGTTGTAAGTGCACAGGGCTTTGATGAAATCAGATCCAAAATATTGTGTGCAATTTTTGTTTCTGCATAGAAGGAAAGATATATTTGTTTGGAGGTGGTACAGTGAATGTTCACTAGTTTGATCCCTAGGACAAAGGGGATACGGTCCCCGGAAGGTTAGGGGGTTTTAGTTAAGTCAGGCAGCATAGTCAGTGCAGGCTTGGAGGGCCAAAGAACCTCTTCCTATGCTGTAATTATCTTTGTTCTTTGAACATATGATTCCAGAGCCACAGCAACTTGGTTGGCTCTTAACTACCCCAAGGTAACTAGGCATGGGCAATAAATGCTGGTCAGCCAGCAACACCCATGTCCCTTGAATGAGTAGAATAGAAATAGAACTTAGCAGTCCTAGGTTACTCTCTATTTCTTGCCCACCATCCCCCCCCCCCCCCCATCCCAGGAAGGCCTCAATGGTCTCTGTTCTGACCAGCGGCATGATGACATCTGTACCCCGTTAGTTGGGAGCAGTTGTAAATCCTGTTGGTTGGGGCTTCTCCTGGTACGGAGGGGGGGTTGGGAGTGGGGGGGGGGGGGGGGGGGGGGGTGGTAGCAAGGTAGGGATGGTTGCGGACCCAGAGAATACTATTCCAGGTCTGGTAATCATGTGGAAATTGTGATAATATTGAAAAAAGGGCCTCAGAGTCCCACAATCAGCCTGACACTGGTTTTAAGTCCTGATAAAAGCTGACGTCTCCTGCTGCGCTCCTTGAGCAACACAGTAGGCTGGTAGAATCCCTTGTTTCTTGTGCATTATACAGACAAAGCATATTGTTCATGGAGAAGGAGAGGGTGCAGATTGCAATATTTAAGGAAGTTGTGGGCATGCGGTTAGTTCAGATGCCTAGCGTGTGGTTCAGGTAGGTCAAACAGTGCCAAATTCAATCTCTGTCCTGGATGAGGCAGATTTAGGGCCTGCCTTCTCATCCTGCCCGTGGTAAAAGGTTGCAGCACTTTGGTTTGGTTTGGTTTGGCACATAATTATCAAGACTCTGCCTATGGGGGGGGGGGGGGGGGATGAATATTTGAGGAGTGACACCTGGAATGTTTTATTTCCAAAAATATACTTTATTCATAAAAAACGTTTCAATTAAAACATTGCAAGTCTACGTGTCAATAAATTGCAAACAGGTCAGAATTAAACATTTTACACTTGTATGCAGATTACAGTTATTTCATTTCAATAAGAACAGATCCATAAAAATCTCAATTAAAACGTTGCAAATGTACATGTCTCCAAATTGCACACAATGCAGAGTAAAACATTTTTACAGTTCAATGAAATTTACAGTTTTTCCATTTCAATACTTAAAGCTAAAACATGCTTCAGAAATTACTGTGTGCCGTTGTTGCTCAGATTGGCGCACAGTTATGCAGATCCAAGGGCATTCTGCAGTTCCTGCGCTCTCTGTCTGCCTCCGTTAAAAGGCCTTATAGCATGGCCTTTTCCCATTGTGCCTTTGCGGCGGCTGCCCCAAGCTTCAACGCATCCTTCAGCACATAATCCTGGACCTTGGAATGTGCCAGTCTGCAACACTCGGTCGAGGGCAGTTCTTTCAGCTGGAAGATCAGCAAGTTTCAGGCAGACCAAAGTGTGTCTTTCACTGAGATGATGACATTCCAGCAGCAGTTGATATTCATCTCAGTGTGCGTCCCCAGAAACAGTCTGTAGAGCACAGAGTCCTGCGTCACCAAGCTGCTCGGGATGAACCTGGACAAATAGATAATATTTTTACTCTGATCTGTGACTCTATAAGGTAACGATACACAGTGTAATTGGGGCTATTGTTCCAGTAGCATATAGGGTAGCCCAATTAGTGGAACATGACTTTCAGCTTCGAATACTATCAAACACCTGGAATGTTTGTGTTTCACAAGTCCTGCACCTATGGATGATTTCTGCTCTCTAACATCTTTATTCTCCAAACTTGTGCTGTTAGCTTTACTCACGCTTACCGATTGGCTCAAGAGTAAAACAGCGGCCAAGTAAAGTAGCAAATCAGAGCTGAAGTGAGGAGTTTATGAATTGAGAGTAAGAAAAGTAGCTAGCAAACTATCAATGATAAACTGCTGAGGACGTAGGACCGCCAACCCTAAGTGACCACACAACAGGGCATGCTAATTAAAGAAAAAAAGACCAATCAATTCAGTTGAAATACTTCTGGAAGATATTCCTGCTCCATAACTGAATTTTCTGACACTTATAAATACAAGATAAAAAGGCATTTTTTTTAAAGATGACAGATTTAACAAAAACATGATTATATCAAAATGATCTTTTATTTACTTGGTCTCATATTTAGTAAAATCTGGGCTTAGTTTTGATATTTTTACTCTGTGACTCTATCAGATAATGATACACAGTGTAATTGGGGCTATTGTTCCAGTAGCGAATAGCATAGCCCAGTTAGTGGAACATGACTTTCAGCATCGAACACTATCAGTGTGGTGTTTCTTCGCTTTAAGTTTATTTGTTAGTGTCACAAGTAGGCTTACATTAACACTGCAATGAAGTTACTGTGAAAATCCCCTAGTCGCCTCACTCTGGTGCCTATTCAGGTACACTGAGGGAGAATTTAGCATTGCCAATACACCCAATCAGCACTTCTTTCAGACAGTGGGAGGAAACCAGAGCACCTGGAGGAAACCCACACAGACATGGGAAGAACAGACAGTGACCCAAGCCGGGATTTGAACGGGGGTTCCTAGCTCTGTGGGCAACAGTGCTAACCACTATACCGTCATGTAGAATTACTTCGAAGAAAAGTCCGACCTATTTTTCAGAAGTTTTATTTAAATAAAACTTTTTCTGTGCATTACTGAATTTATGTCAGTTTAACCTAATCTGTTATAAATCTTATTTTTTCTTAGAATTACAAAGCCAATGTGCAGAGTGAACAGGACAATCCCTTAATCCATCTCCTTTCTTGCTCCAAAATCCAATTCAAATTGAATTCAATTCATTATCCCCGCAAAAGAGACATGCTAGATACAAACTGACAAGAACAAGCATTGCACCTGATCTCAGGCTTGATCTTGAGAGCCTTTAAGTTTGTTTCTTTAATTTAGGAAGTGTGTCAAGTTGGATTTATCTGTTCCTTTGTGTACATTAATCACTGTTTACATCAGATTTATTTACACAGTTGCTGAACTATCCCAAGGAACAGAATAAGAACAATTATTTGTGTATATTGAACTGAAAATATATAATTTTTTTTTGTTTAGCTTTTAATCCAAAGAAAATCATGACCCTTAGCTGACAAAAGTAATATGTTCACAGGAAATTGTTGGATGTTTTATAATTGACAGCAAAGCGGCCATTTGCAAGGATTTTTTTTAAATCATTCTTTCATGGGATTTGAACTTCGTTGACAAAGCCATAATTTTGTTGCCCTTCCTTAATTGCTGTTCAGAAGGTGGTGATAAGAGACCAACTTGAACCACTGCATGTGGTGTAAGTGAACCCACAGGGCTGAAGGGAGGGAGTTCTATGATATGATCTAGCGATAGTGAAGGAATGACATTATGATTTCAAGTCATACTGTCTAGTCTGTGGCTCAAAGGGAAGCTTGCAGGTGTTGGTGTTCCCCTGCATCTGTTACCCTCGCTCTTCCAGGTGGAAGAGATATTGTTTTGAAAGGTTCTGTCTAAGGGACCTTGGTAAAATGCTGCACTATATATTTTGTAGATGGTACACACTGCTACCAGTGATGGATGCAGTGAATGTTTAAAGTGGTGGAAATAGGGTGCCAATGAGACAGACTGCTTTGCCCTGGATTATATCAAGCTCTTTGCGTGTTGCTGAAGCTGTACTCATCTGGGAAGCGGAAAGCATTCCGTCATAGTCCTGAGATGTGCATTGCAAATGATGGACAGGATCTATGGAGGTGCCGGTGAATATATTGTCAGAAATTATTGCCCTTCCTAAATTGTACTTGAGAACCTCTGTTGTCCACATGGTGAAAGTACATCCATAGTCCTCTTAGTTAGGGAGTTTTAGGATTTTCTCCCAGTGACAATGAAAGAGGAGTGAGTTAATTACAGGTTAGGATGGTATAAATTTGTAAGAGAACTTGTTAGTCATGATGTTCCAACATATTAGCTGCTTTTGCCCTTTTGAAGAGCAGAGATCATGGGATGGTGAGTGATTTTGAAGAGGCCTCGGCAAGTTGTTGCATTGTGTTTTATGGTAACCATTGGAGTCATGGTGGGCTTGTGGTGGAGTGAGTAAATGTTTAAGGTAACTGCATGAAGAAAAACTTTCTTGTGTGCTTTTTGTTCTGCATGATTGAATTTGAGCAGATTTCAATAAAATTCTTAAATGAAAACCTTTTAATTCCTTACTTCAGAAAGCAAATAAATAAAAGATAAATAAAGGCCTTAAGGCAATAGGGTATCACAGTACAAAGTGCTCCCTCACAGCACCAGGCACCTTGATTAAATTCTAGCCTCAGGTGATTGTCTATGTGGAGTTTGCACATTCTCCCTGTGTCTGTGTGGATTTCCCTGGATGCTCCAGTTCCCTCCCATACTCAAAATGTGTAGATTAGTGGCTTGGCCAGGCAGAATTTCCCCCTAGTGTCCCAATATGTGAAGATTAGGAGGATTACTGAGGTAAATATTTGGGGTTTGGTGGGATTGCCCCTTACTGTCAGGGGGATTACATAGGTTTACAAGGACAGAGTCTGGATGGGATTCATGTTGCTGCAAATTCAATGACTGAATGCACTCTAGGCATCCCATGATTCGAACTGTTAAATTCAGAAAATGTATCAACTGAAGCAGATATAGAGAAACAGAATGAATCCATTAGTCTTTAACTTTATTTGAACAAATTTTATTTTAGCAGCCACTGGAAAATCCAAAAAGCCATGCACTACCAATCCTTTACTCAAAATGTTAGCTACACAATTTTATTTTAAAAGTGAAGTAAATATAATTAAAACAGCCATGGATTTATATACCAGTATGGGAGAGCAGTGCAAACTGAGGATAAAAGAGAGCTAAAAATGAGCTTGCACGTTTGAAGCTGGGATTAATCTAGCTGACTGCTCTGTGTAAGAGATGTTCTTTTGTAAGTTGTTGGTCTATTAGTTGACATGTATGACCTTGCATTAGTGTACCTAAAATTTATTTCTACCTAAAATGTATTGTTCATTTGCAAAAAATAAGTTATTTTGACGCTAATTCGAGCAAATTTGAATTGGTTTTGTACAATGACTTATTCTGAACATAGCCCAGTCCACAGAAGTTAAAAACTCTTATCATTTAAGGAATGGCTGGATCTGATTAAGATACTCAATTTATTGCCACATAGACTATCTCATCAGAAATTACAGTTAGCTGTTTGCTGCACCGATTTAACTTCGTAGGTGTGCTTAGATAACGGGTATGTTTGCCTACTATAGAGGCGTAACTAATGAAAAATGTATTTGTACAAGGAATAACATAGATTTTTTTTAAATGAGTCATGCTCTTGAATTGAAATCAGGGTTTGATCTTAACTTGTCTCAATTGATAGAAGCCAGGTGGGTGAGGGTGGAAGGGCAAATGTCGTAATGGAGCAGGGAATTGTTCCTTCCTTGCTCCAGTCTGGATAACCTCCATGTTAATTATCAGGTGGTAGAGGCTTCCACTTGAAATAGGCACACAAACTCTGATGATGTCTTTGCAGCTTGAAATGTCAGGCGCAATTCTCTGGTCCCACAAGCTCATATACAAATCGCACCAGGACACAACAGTCATGGGGGAGAGGCCATTGTGTAGTTAGTGTCAGTGAGAATCCCTTCTGGGATTCTCCCAGCCTCAGTCCAGTGAGAATGTGAACCAGATTAGCACATTTAAATATACGTTAAAATTCATTATTCATTTGAATACGTGGAATTAGTTTGGAACCGGATTCTTCTGGCTTCTACAATTCTCTGGCCTTCCAGCACAGTGGGAACCCAACATGAGTCACTACCAATTTTCTTCTGAAACAGAAACCAGTTGGTCACGGTCACATCGGAGAATTCAGAGGCCAGTGAAGCTCCGGGAGGTCAGGGAAATGGCAGAGTCAGGTTGGCATTGCTAGTTGGCCCTGTCAGAGTGCCAGTTTGGCACTGCCAAAGAGGGGTGTCCAAAGGGGTAGGCATGGGAGGGCTCCTGAAAGCAAGTCAGTCTTGCGGGCGCTTTTGAAAGGGAGAACTTTGGCTGAATGTTACTCACTTGGGGGTGAGGGCGGGCGCTCGTTCCAGTAAGTGCTGGGGGCCTAAAGCCAGCAAATGGCTGGGGGATGGGGAGAGACAGGGGTGGGGGGGTGGGGGGGGGGGGGGGGGGGAGACAGGGATGGGGGGTGGGGATTGGGAGCAGTCTTGGCTGTTAGGCAGGAGGGTGGGGATGTGATTTGGTATGTAGGGTTGTTTGGAAATCAGAGCGCCTTTGTGTCATGAATGTGCCAGTAGTTTAAAAGACACCAGCATTTCTAAAGGCATTTCATAGGGTTTGAGTCCCAATAATGAGATGAGTAGTTGTAGACAGTGCAAAAGAATACATTGTCCTTCTAATAGGAAATGCTTTGGATAGACGCTTGCACCATTCAGTGAAGGGATATATATGTTAATTGCTTAGAACTTCAGAAGCTGAGGGGACAGATAACAAATACAGAGAGAAAACCATCAAAGGGAAATTATAATGTAATTGCCAGGCTTTCATGGCAGCAATAAGACAGTTTCCATCCACGGCTTGAGGGGCAGGTTTCCATCTAGAAGCCTATACACCAGTTCTAGATAGTCTACCAGAAGGAAGAGTGCAGAAACCTTCATAAAGTCAGTTATAACCTTATCTTCAGTGAATCACGAAGAGACGTTACCCAAAATAACTCCTCAATCGTATACAGTGCAGTAAGAATGAATTGGCCTTTACTCATAGATTATTGATCTGCATATTATTTGGGAAGAGGGACATCCTAAAAAAGTTCAAATCCCATAAATGTATCCAAAAGGCTAGTTTCTACTTGCGTGTGTTCAGTTGTTCTTATATGCAATTTTCTTAGATCATTATAATCCTGTTCATGTATTTGTATCTTTTCTTTATTGTAATAACTAGCCTTGATAAGTGTTATAATATAACAGGGCTGGCTATTATTCTCCTCATACCATTCCTGTAAACAAAATTAAACACTGCGATAACCTCATGTTTCAGGACATCCTCACAGATAACAGCCGGGTGCGTGAGATGTGACACAGTAGTGGTGCTCCTACCTCTAGATCAGAAGCTCTGGGTTGAAGTCCAATGCGAGCTTTTCACACTGTGTCTTCGTCAGGCAAATGCAGTGTTCTGGTCTGCAATAGCACACATCAGCACAGACAGTTCAGCAGTCATGGGCATTCGGCCTCCGACCTGCGGGTAAATGTTCTTCAAGGGGGCCTTCGTGACACACGACAGCGCAGAGTCGCTGAGCAGAGACTGATAGCCAAGTTCCGCACACATGAGGACGGCCTTAATAGGGATCTTGGCTTCATGACACACTATCTGTAACCCCCGTAACTTGCCTGGGTTAGCAAAAAACCTCACTTACTGTGCTGTCTGGAGAAAATACACAATTCTCTAACCAATGCTCAGGATTCCCTTCACACACATTGTTAGCCACTTTAACACTTGAATAGCAGGTTAGATGTAAGGATTCGCATTCTAATCAGCAATCTATGACTGTCTGTGCTGATGTGTGCTATTGCAGACCAGAACACTGCATTTGCCTGACGAAGACACAGTGTCGAAAGCTCGCAATTTTACTATCAAATAAATCGGTTGGATTTAAAATTGGTGTTGCTAAATTCTTACTGAGTTCTTACTACCCCAGTCCAATGCCAGCATCTTTACATCTTGAAGTCCAATGCCAGGACTTGTTGGCCATGGAAGAAGTGTTCAATGGACTATCAATTAGCTGCAGAATAATCCACCACTTCTCCAATATTCCCCAAAGGGAAAACCAGTATAGGTGGAATTTTCCGACAGCGCTCGCCCCAAAACCAGAAAATCCTGCCCGAGGTCAACGGACCTTTCCACCCCTCACCTACTACGATTCCCATGGAGGGCACAATGGGAAAATTCAGCCCTATGGGTGTGAAAATACATTTTTTAAATAAAATATTGATTTGTGCATTTAAAATATATTATTCTTTTTAGTTGAAACTAATTACGCAATAAAACTTCAAAAACATTAGTAATTTAAACTTTATTGTTCTTACAGACGTCTGGATGCAAATCTGATTTCAGACATTCCTCAGAACAGCTTTGAAGGGTTGCAATCCCTGCGGCATCTTTGGCTTGATGATAATGTGCTGACTAAAATTCCTGTTCGAGCTCTCAACAACTTGCCATCACTGCAGGCAATGACACTAGCTCTCAACAAAATAGCACATATCCCCGACTATGCATTCGTCAACCTATCCAGCTTGGTGGTATTGTAAGTATTGTGTATTTTTTAACAATTGTTTTTTAGCAAAACAGTCAAGAAATAAGAACAGAAAATGCTCAAAATATCCAGTACATTTGGCAGCAACTGAGAGGGAAAAAAAAATAAGACTCAAAGTTTCAGATTGATGATCTTTCTCCAGGTTTGTCGACCTAAAATGTTTGCCAGAATTTTACCGACATGCCCACCCCGATTCCGCTCGCAGAACAGCATTCTCCATTGGCCTCGAGTGGGATCTTCCAAGCCATGGGTGTGCGAGGTGTTAAAATTCCGACAGTTAACTCTTTCTTTCTAGATGCCACCAGACTGACTGACTATTTCCAACATTTTCTCTTTCCTTATTATATTAGGTTTCCAAAATGTATCTTTTGGTTTTGTGTTAAATCCAAGAATGATAATTAGCTCCAGTGAAAACCAGCTCTTTATTTTTAATACGTTCCTCCCAGCTTCCTTCCTCTTTTCATTTGTTCATCTGGATAGTGGAAACAATACTGCTGAAAGCCACAATCCAAATGCTTGAGGTGGAATCAGATCAGACAAGTTTTCACTTTGGTCGAAGGTACTTCATCTCCTGGTCAAGATGAAAACAATTCAAATTGTCAGCCCTGAGGCAGACCAAAGGCAGATGCATCTGGACTGAATTACTTTTATATTAGAGCTATCATGCAGCTGAATAATACATTTATAAATTGATGATTGCTGCTATTGTAAGGGACAATGCTCTCTTTCATCACATCTTAATCAGTTACCAGTTTAACGCTTGCCTCTTAAGTCAGGGATTGTAGTTTCGAATCCTACTCCAGGAGCTGGAGTTTTAGTTCCCAAACA
Organism: Sphyrna mokarran; assembly: GCA_024679065.1. Taxonomy (NCBI): domain Eukaryota; kingdom Metazoa; phylum Chordata; class Chondrichthyes; order Carcharhiniformes; family Carcharhinidae; genus Sphyrna; species Sphyrna mokarran. The sequence continues at coordinate 29,386,686 of JAGIQG010000023.1, read as the reverse complement.
AGGTGCAAATAGGGTCACAAAATGCTAAATTTCAGTTTTTATTGCTTTAAAAACAATGTTCCTCCACCCTCCCAACTCCTCACCATTCTTGTGTGGCCATTTTGTGAGTAGGGAGACTGTAGGTGGAATTTTCCTATCCCACCAGCACAGAAATTGTAGCAGACAAGGGGACAGACCACACAACGATCCATTGACCTCAGGAAGGATTTTCCAGTCTTGGGGCAAGCACGGCCAGAAATTCCCAGGCTCCCCATTTTGACAGCCACAGGACAATCATATTATCATCTTCACAAAATTTTCATGCACTAGCTTGGATGTTGGAAGCCCTAAAAACATGCACTTCCTCCAAGAGGTCAAGACTGGAGCAAACCTGCCAAGGAATTGAGAGCAATCTGAAAGATAAGTGCAAAATGTTTAGACACCAACAAATGCATTGTGAGATGCTGTATTATAATGGAGATAGGTTATTAATGCAGTCATAGAATAGAATCATTGAACCCCTACAGTGCAGAAGGAGGCCATTTGGCCCATTCAGCCTGCATTGACAACAATCCCATCCAGGCCCTATCCTTGTAATCCATGGATTTACCCTGCTAATTTCCCTGACATTAAGGACAATTTATCATGGCTAATCAACCTAACCCACACATCTTTGGACTGTAGGAGGAAACCGGTGATGTATCAGAGAATTATCCTACCAAGATCAGTTAACCTTTCCACTGATCACCATTGTGTAAGCATTGTCACCAAGTCTCACCACAAGGGCTATAGGTGGGATGTTCTTCATTAACTGCATCCTTGAGCCCTCTGCCCTTCCCCCAACCTAATTTTTCCCTGCGCCTCAGCCAGTGTTTCATTTATATTGCCCTTTCTTGGTGTCAGGATACCTCATACAGCTACACAGCCAATGGAGTACTTCAGAAATGTATCATTATTTTAAGACAGGGAAATGTAACAACCAATTTGCAAATGACAATGCCTGTGGTCATTATAGAATCATAGAATCATTGTTTTATTTTGGTGATGGTGATTGATGGATAAACATTGACCAGAGCAATAGGGAGAATTCCCTTCCCCTTCTTTGAATAGTGCCACGGGTTATTTTACATGTTGCTTTAAATGTCTGATTCATAAGACACATCTTCAGCAGTGTGTAGGCAATGCAGTATTTTTTTCCATTGGAAAAATGCCATAATGCAATAAAAAAAAGTAAAAAAAAACCATTGTAAGCCTGTGTTGTCATGGTTTGTGCAATGATTTAAATTGACTAATGGCCCTTTTGCTTCAAACAGCTTTTGAAATTTGAAATAAATCTGTGAATCTGCTCCCTTCTATTGATTGACAGATATCTGCTTTGAAATGGAAATGGGATGGGACATCGTTGTATTCTGTCAGTCTCAGACAATGTAGCGGGAAGGTTTTGTTATAACAGGTGTAACCATTATTCATGCTTAACTGGCTTTCAAACACATCAGATCAGCATGTTATCTATTCATTTTCAGCTGAAACTTTTAAGAGGCTATAATAGCAGAAATATGCCTTTGATGTGGTTTCTTGTTTGTTTACAAACCAATAGAGACTGAAAGAATAACTATTTTATTTGATCTGGATTAGTTTTATTTGCACTGGATTCATTTGTAAAGTATTGACAATAGTGTGTTTGAGTTCAGGATTTTAGGAGTGGTTTAATGTTATTTCCAATAGTTTGAGATAATTCCCATTGTTAATGCTGGCCCTGAAGACTGTATGTGGTGTATACTGGGTGAGTGGCTATGGAGGATACGTGTGGGCATGGAGATGGCCTGGGGGATCTGAAGAGACAAGGGGATTATGAATGAGCAGCTGTGGGATAGGATGAGGGAACATGGAAATGGCATGGGCAATATGGCGTGGCATGCGTGGCATTGGCAGCTTGAAAGAGCATGGAGCGTGAGTCGATGAATAAGGGATGAGATTTGGGAAGACTTTTAAACAATGTTCAGAAATGAGCTGCTACATTGGAGAACCAAAACACCCACACCTCTCATAACGTCTATCACACTTGCGAAATGTTGTGCGTTGTGTGAAAAGACAAAGTCAAGTCTGTATTTCGCAAAATTGCACCTGAGCGCACAGGAATCCTGGGTCCCAGGAAGTGAGTTCTTAATCCAGGATAACATCTCAATCATACTGAAGGATGGATGAAACATCCCATGACATTATTTGAAAAAAGGGCAAAAATTCACTTAGTGTTCTGGCTATCATTTGTCTCTCAAGCAGCATTACTGAAACAGATTATCTGATCATAAATCTAATTATTGTTTGTAAGAACTAACAGTGGAAATTGACTGCCATGTTTCTCCGTGGGCAGATTTAAATGCTTCCAGGGGTGGGTTGAGGTGGCTGAGGGGGCCTTACACTCCAGGCACCCTTCCTGGCACCAATCCACCTGCCTTTGAACTCTTTGCAGTATTACATGTGATAGATAAGGCACCAAGTGACCCACCTGCATTGGGCAATTGAGACCCCCAAGTGACCAATTAATGATAGGGGAGGCCAGGACCAAATCTGAAGCCTACCAAGTCTTGCCACTTGAGCTATAAGTGGGGTGTTCCTCATTGACCGCATCCTTGGGCCCTCTCTCAAGGTCTGCCCTTCTCCCAATCTAATTTTTCCCTGCATCTCAGCCAGTGTTTCATTTATATTGTCCTTTCTCAGTGTCAGGATACTCATACAGCTACACAGTCAATGGAGTACTTCAGAAATGTATCATTATTTTAAAACAGGGGAATGTAACAACCAATTTGCAAATGACAATGTCTGTGGTCATTGTAGAATCATAGAATCATTGTTTTATTTTGGTGATGGTGATTGATGGATAAACATTGACCAGAGCAATAGGGAAAGTTCCCTTCCCCTTCTTTGAATAGTGCCACAGGTTATTTTACATGTTGCTTTAAATGTCTGATTCATAAGGCACATCTTCAGCAGTGTGGCATCCCCTCAGTATTGCATTGACATTTCAGTCTCAATTATGTGCTCAAGCCACTATATAGGAGTTGAAATCATGACCTTCTGACTCATGGGTGAAGATGCTGCAACTGAGCTAAGGCCAGCAGATTCCTTTCTCTCTGTCTCTATTTTGCCCTGTGGTAGTAATATATTTCCCAGAATAACATGTTTTCTAATAATGAAGTGAAGGCCTTTTAGAATCTATAATGCACGCAGAGGGACAAAAGTGAATCAGAGGTGTTATTTTTAACATCTCAATCATTCAAAAAATAATTTATGTGCAAAATACACAAGGAGGAGCTTGATGTAATTCAAATTCTGTAACCGAGGAGCAACATTCACTGGAGCTAATAGGTGTTTGACAATGTTAGCTTGCTGAAGCATTGCAGAAGTATTATATTAAGAAGAAAGTAGGTTTTCTTTAAGGTCTCCTAATTACTGTGAAATTGTTGCCAGGTCCTTTAATGTTTTGTTGGCATGTAATCTCTTGTGCAGAAGAACATCCATCAAAAGCCACTGACTGTTCAGTATGAACCAAACCCACATCTATCTGTTAGAGCTTCAAAGAAGCAAGACTTTGCCATTAGTGTTTAGCTGGTATGTGAGTCACTTGGAGTAACTGAAAATGAAATTCAGAATTGTGCAAGCCTGGAGTGAGATTTTCTGGCTGCGCTCTCCCCAAGACCTGAAAATCCAACGGAGTTTTGCATGGTCCTGTCCCGCCTGCTACAATTCCTGTGATCATTCTATCCATGCATTTTTTAAACATGCTTAAGTCAACAAGGGTACATAGTGCTCCTGTTAATTTATTTATACATGAGTATCGTGGTTCTCTAGCACATCAATGACCTTTAGTTAACTTAACAGTAAGAGTTCAGATTAATGGTAGGAAAATTTTCCCTCTGCACAGTTTTACAGATATGGGTTGGGTCATTTCAACCAAGTTCCAAGTCCCGTAACATGCATGATGGCACAGTGGTTAGCACTGCTGCCTCACAACAGTGACCTGCATTCGATTCCTGGCTTGGGTCATTGTCTGTGCTGAGTCTGCAGGTTCTCCCTGTGTCTATGTGGTTTTTCTCTGGGTGTACCCGTTTCCTCCCACAGTCCAAAGGATGTGCTAGTTAGTTGTATTGGCCATGCTCAGTATACCCAAACAACCGCCAGAGTGTTCACAGTAACTTCATTGCATGTTAATGTAAGCCTACTTGTGACAATAATAAATAAACTTAAAATGATTCTTTTCCCTTAAATATGGCATTAGTTTTCAATAAATTGGCAGCCCAAGCCACAGAAACTGTGATGAAAAATGGTAAATGCAAAAATTGGTAAAAGAAACATTTGACTCTTCAGATGCATTGAAGAAAAAAAATTAATTTTGTTATGGATATTTCCATTTCATCTTGATGTACCTGTGAGTAATGACTTTAATGGCTGAACATACCAACCTATTACAATATAATTTTAATGCCTTACTTGTTTAACTCTTTAAAGGGGAAAACAAATGCATTTTCAAAATTAGAAGACTTCATTTGCAACAATATAGCTTGATAACTGAGTTAGTTACATGACTGGCACTATACACACACTTGGTGCAGATACACATTGGTGCAGATAATTCTTTAACCTGTTTAATTTTTTTTTATTGGCTAGTTCAAGTAGGCTTACAATAACAGTATAATGAAGTTACTGCAAAAATGCCCTAGTTGCCACACTCTGCCTGCCTGTTCAGGTATATTGAGAGAAAATTTAGTATGGCCAGAGGATACACACACAGACACGAGAAGAACAAGCAGACTCCACACAGAGTGACCCAGGCTGAGAATTGAACCTGGATCTCTGGATGTGAAACAGTAGTGTTAACCACTGTGCCATTACATTTTTGCATCATTATATGGAATCAATATGAGTTAGTTTCAACTCTGCAACATTACTATAAATGGATGTAGATGGTAATTGTTTGCAAACCCAATCTTCTCTTCTTCAGCTAGATTCACTTGGGGTCTGAATAGTTTTCTTCTGCTGGAGAGATGAGAGGTGTTGGGGCAAGGGAGGCAAGGTGAACTGAGTACAGGTGTTGCTATGTTCGAAAGCAAACAAAAGTGCTCTCACTGTCCATGTAAATCTTATCTGCTTTGAACAATGTCACTTCATGTGCTTTCATGAGGTACAGGCTTAATCGTGAATAATTCAGTTGGCATTTCTCTTGTGACTTGCTGCTTTTAATTACCAAAATGGAACTCATCATTAATTGGCTTAATTTCAGAGAATAATCTGAAGAGAATTCTATGTCTGACTGAAATAAAATGGAAGTTTCAGCAAAATGCTGGCAAAATACAGGGCTTTAATCAAAAGCCAGCAACAGGATTTCCTTGACTACACTCCATCACGTAGATTGACACTCATTTGAGAGTTACATTCATTTTTAATCCAGAATTTCAGGGGAAAGCTACTGTGTATATTCTTATCAAGCCTTTCATGTTGTCTCTTCTGTTCTTTTCTCAATCTTCTACATTAAATCTCAATAAAGCCTTTGTCTAATCCCTTTGTCATTGCAAAAGGTAATTCACTCATTGTAATGTCAGGACTTCAAATTTCCCGTTAAGTACATCATTCAGATTGACTTGGAATTAATTTGTCCACTTGCTCCACTTTGATTTTGGCACCGTGGTTAGCACTGCTGCCTCACAGCACCAGAGAACTGGGTTCGATTCCTGACTTGAGTAATTGTTTGTGTCGAGTTTGTATATTCTTGCCATGCCTGTGTGGGTTTCCTCTGGGTGTAAAAGATGTGCAGGCTATGTCGCTTGGTGATGCTAAATTGCCCCTTAGTGTCAGGTGGGCCAAATAGGGTAAATGCATGGGCTTTTGGGGATAGGGCCAGGTGAGATTGTGGTCAGTGCAGATTTGATGGGCTGAATGGCCTCCTTTTACACTGTAGGATTCTACGATTCTAAAATTATTTGCAAAAATTATCAAAATTGTGCAACTCACCGGACACCTGTTAAAATATGAAGGCTTATTTCAAGCATGAGAGAGACAGACATAAAATCCAACTGTGTGAATCTGCTTCATTAACAAGTTTAACTATTGTGATGTTCTTTACCGTGACACTTGGCCCTGCATCAAAAATAAATAAAAATAGACAAAACAAGATTTGTAGGGAATGAATGAATGAATGGATTAGATAGTCTGAGACTCTGGTCGAGATTTTACGACTTCCTTGCCATGGCGAATTTGCAAAATCTCGCAAGAACTGAGAAATGAGATTCACACTGGCAAGATCTCGTGATGTGATTAATTGTCCCTGTTATTCCCCGACAAACCCTAACCCCCAGTGATGTAATGGGGTACCAACCATGTGATGGGAAAGCCATTTGAATGCATTTTAACATCATTATTGGGCTTCCTCGCTATACCTCTCCTCTACATTTGACTATCCCCCTCCTCGCCTACTGGTGTAACGTCACTTGGCAAGCTTTGCAACAAATCTGAACCAATGCAAACCTGCTGAAGAGATGCCTTCGAGGGCATATAGGTATGTATGGCCTTCATGGGGGTAGAGGGACATTCCCAGTCAGTGCCACCAGCAACACGGGGCAGTGCCAGAGGGGCTTCCTTTGGGGAGGTCCATGGGAGTGATGGGATTTCATGCTTGGTTTTCTTCTGCATTGAGAGGTGGTACCCCATGTCCATGGGGGTGAAGTTTTTTTTTTATTTTTAATTCTGTTAGATCACGGCATCCTTTTTAAGGGGTACCTTCATCTTTGAAAGGTTGAGTTTGCTGCTGGGTGGGCTCAATACCAGCGTGAAGATGTGGGCCTCCAGAATTTTCTTTTCAGAATTGATTAAAGACACAGCAGGAAAATTCAACAGCACTGCCAGCAGTCTACAACATCTGCTTTTACCACCTGAGACAATACTTTAAAAATTTCTCCAGCTGTCCTGTGGTAATTTTTCATACTGCGGCAGCAACTCGCCATCAGCCTCCTGCGGGATCTTCCTGTCCCACCGAAGTCAATGGCAATTTTATGTTTCTTTCCTAATGGCAGCATTAATTTTAGCAGGATCGAGTGATCCCACTAGTGAGAGGTCTGGAGAACCCTGCCCTCTGTTTCATGTGTTCACTCATGAGAGGGCTATCAGTTGTTTCCATTGGTAATTCTAATTGGCGTTCAACAAACGTGGTTAGGGATAGCAGTTCATAGAACCATACAGTGCAGAAGAGGCCCTTTGGCCCATCGAGTCTGCAAGAAACACCTGACTTCCCGCCTAATCCCATTTACCAGCATTTTGGCCGTAGCCTTGAATGTTATGATGTTCCAAGTATTCATCCAGGTATGTTTTAAAGGATGTGAAGCCACTAGCATCTACCACGCTCCCCGGCAGTGCATTCCAGATCGTCACTACCCTCTGGGTAAAAAGCTTTTCTTCACATTCCCTTCCAAACCTCCTGCCCCTTACCTTGATCCTTTGTCCCCTCGTGACTGATCCTTCAACTAAGCAGAGCAGATGCTCCCTATCCACTCTGTCCATTTCTCTCATATTACTCAATAACTGACAAACATAATCTATAAAGAAGAGAGGACACGAGAAGGCTTTGGCTGATAGGATTAGGGAGAATCCTAAAGCTTTCTTTAGATATGTTAAGAATAGAAGATTGGTTAGGGCAGGATTAGGGCCAGTCATAGACAGCAGTGGGAAGTTGTGCGTGGAGCCTGAGGAGATTGGAGAGGTACTGAATAAATATTTCTCTTCGGTATTCACGCCGGGTGATGTAAATGTAGTTATGGGGAACACTGAGGTACAGGGTAGCAAACTGGAAGGTATCGAAGTAGATAGGGAGGATGTGCTAGATATTCTCGATGGTTTGAAGTTGGATAAGTCCCCTGGGCCGGACGGGATTTACCCTAGGATTCTCTGGGAGGCAAGAGAGGAGATTGCAGAGCCTCTGTCTCTGATCTTCAGGTCCTCGTTGGTTACGGGTGTGGTTCCGGAGGACTGGAGAATAGCGAATGTGGTCCCATTGTTTAAGAAGGGGAAGAGAGACCTTCCAGGGAATTATAGGCCAGTGAGTCTTACTTCTGTGGTGGGCAAAGTGTTGGAGAGAATAATTAGGGATAGGATTTATAGTTATTTAGAGAGTAATGAATTGATTGGAGATAGTCAGCATGGTTTTGTGAAGGGTAGGTCGTGCCTTACTAACCTCATTGAGTTTTTTGAAAAAGTGACTAAGGAGGTGGATGGGGGTAAGGCGGTTGATGTGGTATATATGGACTTTAGTAAGGCGTTTGATAAGGTGGCCCATGGAAGACTTCTGCAGAAAATGCAGATGTATGGGATAGAGGGTGATTTAGCTAATTGGGTTAGGAATTGGCTAGCAGATAGAAGACAGAGGGTGGTGGTTGATGGGAGATATTCATCTTGGAGTTCGGTGACAAGTGGTGTACCTCAGGGGTCTGTTTTGGGGCCCCTGCTGTTTGTAATTTTTATAAATGATCTGGATGAGGGTATTGAAGGATGGATTAGTAAATTTGCAGATGACACTAAAGTCGGTGGAGTGGTAGATAGTGAAGAGGGGTGTTATAGTTTACAGAGTGACTTGGACAAGTTGCAGAGCTGGGCCGAGAGGTGGCAAATGGAGTTTAATGTGGAAAAGTGTGAGGTAATGCACTTTGGCAGGAATAATAAATGTTTAGAGTATAGGGCAAATGGTAGGATTCTTAGTAGTCTAGATGAACAGAGGGATCTTGGTGTGTATGTGCATAGATCCCTGAAAGTAGGCAGTCAGGTCGAGAAGGTTGTTAGGAAGGCATATGGAGTCTTGGCTTTTATTGGTAGAGGGATTGAATTTCGGAGCCGCAACGTCATGTTGCAACTGTACGAAACTCTAGTGCGGCCGCACTTGGAGTATTGTGTGCAGTTCTGGTCCCCACATTATAAGAAAGATGTGGAGGCATTGGAGAGGGTACAGAGGAGGTTACCAGGATGTTGCCTGGTATGGAGGGCAGGTCTTATGAAGAGAGGCTGAGGATTTGAGGTTGTTTTCGTTAGAAAGGAGGCGGCTAAGAGGGGATCTTATTGAAGCATATAAGATGATTAGAGGTTTAGATAGGGTGGACAGTGATAGCCTTTTTCCTAGGATGGAAAAAGCTAGCACGAGGGGACACAGCTTTAAATTAAGGGGTGATAGTTATAGGATGGATATCAGAGGTAGGTTCTTTACCCAAAGGGTGGTTCGGGAGTGGAATGCCCTGCCTGCAGCAGTTGTAGATGCGCCAAGTTTGGTGGCGTTTAAGAGGTTAGTTGATAAGTATATGGAAGAGAAGGGAATGGTTTAGTTTTGGAGGGGCATTGCTTTTTATATTGGTCGGCGCAACATCGAAGGCCGAAGGGCCTGTTCTGTGCTGTAATGTTCTATGTTCTATGTTCTAAAGATGCAAGCGGCACAGTATGGAAAGAAACCTTTCCACATTTTTTTGTGTTTTCTTCAGTGTTACTTGTTTGAATAGGATTGTTCTAGTTTATTTTTGATTGTGCTTCCTGTTTGACTTGCTATGAACTTAACTTTTTTAGTCTATCCCCTGAAAAGCGTGATCTTAAATGAAATACAAATGTCATCCACAGGCACCTCCATAACAACAATATTCAGTCTCTTGGAAGAAATTGCTTTGATGGACTCCACAGCTTGGAAACCCTGTGAGTAACCTTCTGGCTGTTGCTGATGATTAGACCTGATTAATAAGGTTAAAGTTTTGTAAGGTCCTGGTTCAAAGGCAGTTGGGGTAAAAAAAACAGACGCAACTGCAACCGTAAACTGGCAAAGAATGACAATTGCAAACTTTTACCATCACATCAGGAAGGACTGATTAAAACTGAATATGTGATTGTATTATCATGAATCTTGTTAAGCATAGAAATCTTAATTTAGCTTGCCCTTTTATTTGATGTGTCTTTATCAGGCGATCATCCTATTTTAGATGCATTCACAAGAGTTTTAAGCAAACAATATTAGCTTCAGTGCAGTGATATTGGCCAGAATTCTCTAATTTCACCTCTCATTCTCTGGGATTATCCGGTCTTGCTGTTGTGAGCGGGGATTTAATACAGATAGGAAATATACAATAAATGGCAGAATCTTTGAAAGCATTGATAGGCAGTAGGATCTGGGTGTACAGATACACAGGTCACTGAAAGTGGCAACACAGGCAGAGGAGGTTGTCAGGAAGTCATACAGTATGCTTGCCTTCATTGGCCAGGGTATTGGCAAGTCATTTCTAGTCGCCACACTATCAGAAGGGTGTGGAGGCTTTGGAGAGGGTACAAAAAAGATTTACAAGGATATTGTCTGGTATAGTGGACATTAGCTATGAGGAGAAGTTGGAGAAACTCAGTTTGTTCTCACTGGAATGATGGAGGTTGAGGGGCAAGCTGATAGAAGTCCAAAAGATTAAGATGGACATGGAGAGAGTGGATAGTCAGAATTTTTTCCCAGTGTGGAAGAGTAATTACTAAGGGGCACAGGTTTAAGGTGTGAGGGACAAGGTTTAAAGGAGATGTACGAGGCAAGTTTTTTACTCAGAGGGTGGTGGGTGCTTGGAGCTCACTGTCGGGGAGGTAGTGGAAGTAGGTACAATAGCATCTGGACAAATGCATGAATAGGATGGGAATGTAGAGATACAGTCTCCAGAAAGGTTGGGGGTTTTAGTTCAGTCGGGCAGCATGTTCAGTTCATGTTTAGTTCAAAGCAGGCTTGAAGGGTCGAAGGGGCTGTTCCTGTAATTTTCTTTGTAATTTATTTGGCTGAGCGCCAAATTCTCCATTCTTGCTAATAGCAGCAGTGAGGTGTGTGAGACCAGTGAATCCCAGTCATTATTTAGTGTATTTTACCTAAGAAGGAAGAGCATCTTCTCTATATCCCGTGTTGTAAATCTTTCTGACCAGTCAGGAGAGCCATTTTGTAAAGTTTTTTCAGGCTACCAAGAATGTACTTTTCTTAAACTGTTTTCAGTTAAACAGAAGCTTTCTGTTTCCATGGCGAACTTCAAATTTCAAATTCGATTTGAATGCATACCCTTAGAGGACAATTTTAAAATGCCATAATTTTAGTTATTCCCTCCCATTATATTTTAATTTTGCCCCATGTAATATGGCCAATTATTTATTGCTTTGTACTTCTGAAGAATAAGTGGAAGTTTTCAAAAGACACATCTGAAATGCTGATAAAGCAGCATTGTAAACCACCTCAAAATGCAGCAGCAATTTAGATCATCAATGGCAGAAGGGCAGATATTCTTCTCAGTTATGCGAGTAGAAATGCAAGGTAAAAATATTTTTACTTTTTTATTACTTGTAATTTTTTTTGCTTCTCATTATTATGTATGAGTTTGCATTCTAGTGGTGTGTGGGAGATAATGTCAGCTTCTCAATTTGATAAGATTTGGTTTATTATTAGTACATGTTTTAGTATACAGTGAAAAGAATTGTTTCTTACATGCTTTGCAGCCAAAGCATACTGTTCATAGAGAAGGAAATGAGAGAGAGTGCAGAAAGTACTGTTACAATCATAAATGGAGTGTAGAGAAAGATTAATTGATCAATCAACATAAACATAATTTTGAATTTTAACTGAATATGAAGATCTTAATAAAACATTCAATAGACAAAAAGGTATTTTGGAAGTTTCCATCTGTGCTTAAAGAGCATAGAGATTGTAGGGGTTAGATGGCATTTTTAATTCCTCATTAAAACTGTTGGAGGAGGTTACTTCATTAGAAGATGTCCAAGAGGCATTAATTTGTGCTTGGATTTAAAGAAAACATTTGATAAAGTTCCACATGCGAAAGATATTTGACATTCACTAAAATAAGCTGTCTGGTTTGAAAATGGTCTTCATAGCAATAAGCAGAAGGTGATGACAAATGGACTGACTAAGATGTCTAGTTGAGCAATGTAGGATTTCCCTACGGTTTACATTATCCACAAACGATATGAAGGTCTCTATTTTCAGTTCCATTATTACATTTTTGTTTTGATGGCACCAAGTTATGTAGTGAGGTGTTAACAGATTTGTTGATAGCATTCAAAAGGATCTGAACTGCATGAAAGACTGAGGAATAGGGAATGAATTCTTTTGTAGAAAATTTACTGTAATGTACATTAGTCAATGAAACATACAAGTACTTCATCATTACGAAGCTGTTATCAATAGGGCTAATTGAGATCTGGGATGCATGTCAAGGACTTTTGATTAGAACATTGTGTATTTTGGATGCCTTTACTTCAAAGAGACATTGATGCATTGAATAACATTCTGAACAGACATTAAGTTATGAATAGATACTCGCAAAATTGATTGTGTTTTCATTGGAGAAGACTAAGAAGGGACATGATCCAGATCTTTAAAATGCTGAAAGGCACAAGTAATGTTTATTTAATTTGAACTTTGAATGAAGAAATAACTTCAAATAGTACTGAAGAAAATGAAATTCCTTTTTCGAAAATGAAAATAGATAAATGAAATAGATTTGCAACAAAAAAAACAGTGAATTGTTGTGCTGATTTAATTCCTTTTTAAGAACTCGGCACACATTGGTTACACATTGGTCTTTTATCTTTGGCGTCTGGGTAAAAACCCAACCCAAACTAATTGATTAAAAGTCTCTTCTAATTGCTGTTTTTTAAGTTTTTGATTCATTCATACGATGTAGGCAATGAGCAGCACGGTGGCACAATGGTTAGCACTGCAGCCTCACACCGCCAAGGATACGGGTTCGATTCCCAGCTTGGGTCGCTGTCTGTATGTAGTTTGTATGTGTTTGCATGGGTTTTCTCTCTAGGTGCTCCGTGTTCCTCCTACAGTCTGGTGGCCATGCTATTTAGGTGCAACGAACATGCTATATTCTCCCTTAGTATACCCAAACAGATGCTAGAGTGTGGCAACTCAGGGATTTTCACAGTAACTTCATTGCAGTGTTAACGTAAGCCGACCTGTGACTAATCAATAAACTTTATGCTAATAAAGCCAGCATTTACAGTCGAACATTCTCCTGATCGCCACCTGGTTATCCATCCTCATCACCTCTCCCTTCACCCTATCCGATTGCTGTTTCAAGTCAATTCCAGATTACTGCTTCAATTCCTGTTCCTGGTTATCCTTCTTGGTCACAATAATAGGAAGGTAGTTTATTATTTAAATGGATGTAAATTGAGTGAAGTGGATACTCAGCGAGATCTTTGTGTCCTTGTGCATCAGTTGCTGAAAGTAAACTAAAACTTTGTAAACTAAAAAGTTGGACCTTAAAGGTAGTAATCTCAAGATTGCTACCAATGCCATATGCTAGTCAGAGTAGGAATGTCAGGGTAGCTAAGATGAATACATGGCTTGAGGGATGGTGCAAGAGGAAGGGATTCAAATTCCTGGCACATTGGAATCAGTTCTGGGGGAGATGGGCCAGTACAAATCGAGCAGTCTGCATTTGGGTAGGACTGGAACCAATGTCCCAGGGGAAGTGTTTGCCAGTGCTGTTGGGGAGAGTTTAAAATAATGTTGCAGGGGGATAGGAATCGATGCAGAAAATCAGAGGGAAGTAAAGAGGGGATAGAAACAAAAGGCAATAAGGGGAAGAGTGGAAGGCAGAGAAAGCAAAGGTAAAAATCAAAAAGGGCCAAAGTACAGAATATAGAGACTGTGGAGAACTCAATGAATGGGTCTGGGAAGGCTAAGAGAAATAAAACACAGGGAGAGTTTACAAAACATGACAGGAAAAATGGTCTAAGGTGTGTTTGCTTTAATGCAAGATGTCTGAGAGGTAAGGTAGATAAACTTAAAGCTTGGATTACTACATAGAATTATGATGTTGTGACAGTTACAAAAACTTGGATGAAAGAAGGGCGTTCCAGGATTTAGATGCTACAGGAGAGAAAGAGAGAAAAGCTGGGGATGTTGCATTACTGATTCATGAAAATGTCACAGCTATACAGAGGGAGGACACTTTGGTGGGATTGTTCAGTGAGGCCATTTGGGTAGAACTCAGGAACAGGAGTGCTGCAATCTCACTGTTGGGGTTGTACTACAAACCTCCCAACAACCAGCATGAAGTGAAAGAGATGATATGTTAGCAGATGTAAAAACAACAGGGTTGTTGTGATGGGTGATTTTAACTTCCCCAACATAGATTGGGATTCGTTTAGTGCCAGGGGCTTGGATGGGGCAGAATTTGTTCAGTATGTCCAAGAATGATTCTTGAGGCAACAGTCCAACTCAGGAAGGGACTATCTGAGACCTGGTACTGGGAAATGGGCAGGTAATTCAAGTCTCAGTGGGGAACCATTTTGGGAATAGTAATCATAATTCTATAAGTTTCAAGATACTTGCAGAAAAGGATAGAAGTAGTCCCAGAGTAAAAGCAGTAAACTGGGGGAAAGCTATCTATAACAGTATTAGACCAGAGCTAGGGAATATAGATGAGGTGTGGCTGTTTAAAATCCACATCTGATATGTGGGAGCCTTTTAAAAGTCAATTGTTAACAATTCAGGACAAGCATATCCCTCTAAAAATGAAGAATAAAGATAACAAGGTTCAGGAATCCTAGATAACAAGAGGGATTGTGAGTTCAGTAAGAAAGAAGAAGACATACATAAATTTCAGGAAATTGAAAACAGATAAGGCTCTTCAGGAATACAAAGGTGGCAGGAAAGAGATTAAATAGGGACTTCGGAGGGCAAAAGCGGGCCAGGAAATGTCCTTGGCAGGAAGGATTAAGGAGAATCCCAAGACTTTTTTATGTGTATATAAGGAGGAAGAGGATAGCTAAGGAAAGGGTAGATCCACTCAAGGACAGTGAAGGAAATTTGTGTGTGGAACCAGATGAGGTAGGTGAGATCCTTAATGAGTACTTTGTATCAATATTCACTAAGTAGAAGGATGTGGTGGATAATGAGTGTAGAAAGGAGGATGTTTACATTCTAGGAGATACTGGAAGTTTGAAAAACATTAAGGTGGATAAGTCCTCAGGGCCAGATAGGGTTTATCCCAGAATACTGACAAAGGAAGAAATTGCTGAAGCCTTGGCCAAAATCTTTGTATCCTGTTTAGCCATGGGTAAGGTGCCAGAGGCACTACAGCAACATGCTTGGGAATGAAGTGCCAAAACATGAAGACCAGGTAAATGATAGGGCTTCTGGGGAGGAAAGAGGACTCCAGGGTAGATATCTCCAGGGGGGATATTGGTGGATATGCTGGGGGGAGGGAGAGGTCCAGAGATACACAGTCCTTAAAGGAAGGGCACCCCAATCACATGGGTGCTTCTGATGGAAGTGCGCTCCCCGCCATCCTGTCCAAGGTTCAGAATTTTATTTTCTTTTATTCTCCACCTTCCCCCACTCTGCTGTCTATACCACACTCAGCAGCCTCAAAATTGAGGCTGGATTGGAAAGGCACTTTAAGGCCTTAATTGGGGCAGGGGCAGGCTTCCTGTCTGAGGCTTAGCCCATCCTCTTGTAAAATTGCTTCCAGGTCAGGTGCACGAGATTCTGGAGGGAATCCCATCCATGCAATTTTATGTTCTTTAAGCATCCAAAGTCCCAAACATCAGGTGACCTGTGGCAATCATCTTAAGTCAAGGTCTTTAATTTAACTGCCATTTTAGAAAAGTTCTATATATGAATCCAACAGATCAAATTGAAATTTGGGCTGGATTCTCTGATCTCATCCACAGCTGGGATTCTCCAGTAACATTGCTGTGAATCGAGATTTGGCTGAGCGCCAAATTCTGCATTCACACTGGACGTGATGGCAGAGCACATAACATCAGACAATTCCAGCCTTAATATTTGGCATCAATCCACCTCTGTGCTACTATGCATCAATAAAGCTGTATTGCTTCTGCCTCCATAACAGTGCTTACTCCCTAAACTTCTGAGTTCCTTAAGCCATCCAAATATTTGCAATCAGTCCTGCAATAATATCCTTATCCTCTATTACATGTCCTTCTATAGCTGTGGAATTCACTTCGAGGATTAGTCGCTGAGACAGAAACTATATCAAGCATTCAAGATTAGATTAGATACCTAGACAAAGCAAAACGAGTTAAAGTGATATGGGAACAGGGTGGGTAAATGTGATTAGAATTATTTGCTCACATGGAGGATAAACACTGAAAAAACTGATTGGGCCAAATGGTCTGATTCTAATTTATAACTTCCATTTATTTCCATTTAAGTTCAAATTACTTGTCCTTGCTGACCTCTACTGGCATCCCATTTCCTAAGGCATTGAATTGAAAATCGTTATACTGAGTTACGAATCATTTTGGAGTCTTGCCCTGGCTGGTGCCTACAACCACCTTAAACCTGGTGTCCGAGCCTTCATCCTGTGCTCTTCTGATTCCAATCTCTTTCTCAGCGTGCTCTGCATTTTATAGCAATGAATTCAGATATCTAAGTTCCATCCTCAGGAACTCCCTTTAAACCTCTTTGCTATGCAGTTCCCTTTTTTCCTTGACTTGGAAGCGACTATCTTTTACAAGAGTCTGTTGCGCATGTCCACTCTGCATTAAGGGGTAAGGACATTTCACCTTTAGAACATAGAACATAGAACAATACAGCACAGAACAGGCCCTTCGGCCCTCGATGTTGTGCCGACCAAAATAAAAAGCAATGCCCCTCCTAACTAAACCATTCCCTTCTCATCCATATACTTATAAACTAACCTCTTAAACGCCACCAAACTTGGCGCATCTACAACAGCTGCAGGCAGGGCATTCCACTCCCTAATCACTCGTTGAGTAAAGAACCTACCTCTGATATCCGTCCTATAACTCATACCCCTTAATTTAAAGTTGTGTCCCCTCGTGCTAGCTTTTTCCATCCTAGGAAAAAGGCTATCACTGTCCACCCTATCCAAACCTATAATTATCTTATATGTTTCAATAAGATCCCCCCTTAGCCGCCTCCTTTCTAACGAAAACAACCTCAAATCCTTCAACCTCTCTTCATAGGACCTGCCCTCCATACCAGGCAACATCCTAGTAAACCTCCTCTGTACCCTCTCCAATGCCTCCACATCTTTCTTATAACGTGGCGACCAGAACTGCACACAATACTCCAAGTGCGGCCGCACTAGAGTTTTGTACAGCTGCAACATGATGCTGCGGCTCCTAAATTCAATCCCCCTACCAATAAAAGCTAAGAATCCATAAGCCTTCTTAACAACTTTATCCACTTGACTGCCTACTTTCAGGGATCTATTGACACATACACCAAGATCCTTCTGTTCCTCAACACTATTAAGAGCACTACCATTAGCCCTATACTCTACACATTTATTGTTCCTGCCAAAGTGCATTACCTCACACTTTTCCACATTAAACTCCATTTGCCACCTCTCGGCCCAGTTCTGCAACTTGTCCAAGTCACTCTGTAAACTAAAACACCCCTCTTCACTATCTACCACACCACCAACTTTAGTATCATCTGCAAACTCTGCACTTTGCAGAGTGATCTTGTGAACCTCAACATTTTCCCAACATTTTTTCTCAACATTCTTTCAACATTTTGCTTATTGTCTAAATTGAATTGCCTTTTGTTATTTTGAAGATTTGTATCACATGAGTCTCCTCTCGACCTTCACCATTGCAGAGAAGTTAGGTTACTTGACCCTTTCTTTGTAAGTTAGATACTAGAAGCATCGTTTTCTCTGAAATACTTCTTGATATGTTCACATATGTTTCTTGCAATTTGATGACAAAAGTTGCACACATGGATCATAGAATTCCTAGCGTGCATGAGGAGATCATTCAGCCCATCAAGCCTAGGCTGATAGCAACTCCATCCAGGTCCCATCCCCGTAACCTCACACAATTACCCTGCTCATCCCCCTTACATTAAGGGAACTTAGCATAGTTAATCAACCTAATCTATATCTCTTTGGACAAAGAGAGGAAAGCAGACACCCGGAGGAAACCCATGCAGACACGGGAAGAACATGCAAACTCCACACAGGCAGTGACCCAAGACCAGAACTGAACACAGGTTCTTGACATTGTGAGGCAGCAATGCTAACCACTGTGCTACCATGCTGCCCAATAAACGTCATTTAATTCTGCTGCCGTTCCCTGCTCCTCCATCCATAAGACATGGGGTGTATGTAAAATTGGGGGTGGGATCATTGGGGACAGATCTCCCATCATCTTCCTAGTTCCACACTGATTTAAATCAAAGGCAGGTGTGAGTGACAGTAACTTTTTTGCCCATAGTACAATCAAAATCCGTAACTGACTAATTAAATACCCTTTTTGAGGTTTTTTTGCAAAAATATAGCTTATTCATAAAACATCTGAAAGAACATTACAAATATTTCAAAATGGCGATCACACAAAGTGCAATATGCAGATTCTCTACACACATCATGTTGCACTCTGAGGTACTTCAATGTAGTCAAAGAGGTGTTAAAGATTTTTTTCAAAAATAGACTTTATTCATATATAATGTGAAAAACATTTCCAATCATTATAACAGTAAAGTGCTACCATATTTACATTTCCCTGAGTTCAAAATGTATGCTATTTTCAATGTATAATATGTATTTCAATATAAATCCAAAGTTCTTTATCAAACTATGTACATTGGTCAAATTGAACTTTGTGGTGCTTTAATAGAGTTACACACAGTTAGAGATTATCCACAGTCCGAGGGGTTTTCCCCATTACTTGTCCCTTGGTCTACATTGGCTAAAAGCCCTCACAAGGTGGTCTTTTCTCCATTGTGCCCTGACGGCGGTTGCCCCAAGCTTCAGTGTGTCGCTCAGCAAATAGTCCTGGACTTGATATGTGCCCGATTGCAACACTGGGTTGAGGGTAAAGAAATGTTACCGATATTTCAAAATGGTCATTAGAAATGGTGCAAAAGGCTCATCCTGCTGCCACTGATATTCTACCAGTGATGTAGAGTCCGATAAATTAGCAGCTTCCTGACCAAGCACCATGTGGCTCACAAAGGGATTTCCTTGGTGGCACTGATGAGGCACTGTCTTTCCCCTTCTCGTATTTGATATAATGGTGGTAAGAACAACGTTTATACCAAATTTCCAGTATCAACTTCCAGAATACAAGATGTTCCGCTGAGAGTGCAGTGAGACAATTACTCTTCTGTTCAAGAAATCTATTTTGGAATACTTAATAAGCCAGTATCATGAAATCACTATAGTGCAGAAGGAGGCCATTTGACCCATTGAGTCTGCATCAACAATAATCCCATCTCGGCCCTTTCCGGCAATCCCACATATTTAACTTGCTCATCCCCCGACACAAGGGCCAATGCAGCATGGTCGATCAACTTAATCTGCATATCTTTGGACTGTAGGGGGAAACAGGTGCATTTGGAGGAAACTCAAGCATATACAGGGAGAATTTACAATCTCCATGCAGACAGTGACCCAAGGTCAGAATTGAACCCAGATCCTTGGCGCTGTGAGGCAGCAGTGCTGTTCACTGTGCCACCATGCTGTTGTATCTTTTTGCCAAAGCAGGATAAGTTTTCATTCGGAGATCTAAGCCTGCATTTCTATACTGAATAAATCAAGTATCTGTTTGATGGTTTACAGAACTTAGGATGTGTCAAGTTCCTAATTCTGCTTTTACCAAAATCAGTAAAGTTTTGCAACACCAATTTTAAATCCAACCAATTTATTTGATAGTAAATCCACGAGCTTTCGACATTATGTTGTGCCTTCGTCAGGCAAATGCAGTGTTCTGATCTGCAGAGGCACTCATATCCACACAGACAGTTACAGATTGCTGATTAGAATGCGAATCCTTACATCTAACCTGCTATTCAAGTGTTAAAGTGGCTAACAATATGTGTGAAAATCCCCATGAGAGTTTCAATCCATCGCAGTTGCCTTTCTTAATCAAACTTAAATTTGTGTTTTTAAAAAAAGCCAATTGACTTCATGTCCCAGATCTGACACACATTTAGCACAATGACATCCACAACAGAAAAAAAGCAGATGATACATCACTATTTTTAATGCCTTACCATTTTTTCATGTTGATCAAAGATTTGTAAATATATTGGCATAGGACGTAGAACATTACAGCGTAGTGCAGACCCTTCGGCCCTCAATGTTGCGCCGACCAGTGGAACCAATCTAATGACCCTCAAACATAAACTATTCCAATATTATCCATATGCCTATCCAATTTGAATGCCCTTAAAGTCTTTAGAGTCCACAACTGCTGCAGGCAGGGCATTCCATGCCCTTACTGCATGTGTCAACAGTTGCCATGCAGGCAATTACAATAAGTTATATAGTCCACAAATGAGGAAAATTATTTTAAAAAGATGAATATTAAAATTTCAGGTCTATTTTTGAGTGAAAAGTATTGTTTCTTGCGTGCTGTATGGACAAAACATATCATTCATAGAGAAGGAAACAAGAGAATACAAAATTAATGTTACAGTTATAGCTTGGGTATAGAGAAAGTTCATCTTAATGCAAGGTAGTAAAGCATTGCTAGAGAGTTTAAAGGAGTTAGAGTGAAGCTTTAGAAGATAGAATGAGAGTAAAAGATAGAATTAGAAAAAAAGGTATGGTACTCTAATGGTACCAAAATACTTGATACTCTAAACACACAACGATTAGCTGGGTAAGCGAATTATTTATTTATGTATTGACAGAAATTAAGGGGCTACAGCCTGTTTTATTCTGTATCTAGACAAAAGCATGAGTGTTCAAAAAAAGATAGATATAAGCAATCCTGTGTGAAAATATATTGTTAAGGACAAACTCAGAATCGTCATCAGTAATTAAAAGCAACTGGCAACCTTTACAGAAGACTTGATTACAGTTTGATACGCGGAGTAAGGCAATTTGGAGAGAAACCATAGGAGCACTAACTAATTACTGATCAAGAGTGAAAAATAAAGAATTGACTGTTGTGGCTGCAAGGGAAGCATTAGTGTCTTAAAAAGAACAGAAGCCCTTAATAATTATTAAGGATTTGTTGAGGAGGATTACAAGAGTTCCTCGTTGCATGTTCCTCCAGCTACTAAATATTAAAAACTCAAACCTTTGGAAAGTTGTTGTTATTATACAGATATTAATACGTTGTAGTGAAGCTAGGAGACACCATTACTATTTTGAATATAATATGCTCCTTTCAGAGTTGGGTTTTCATAGAATCCCTACAGTGCAGAAGGAGGCCATTCGACCCATTGAGTCTGAACCGACAACAATCCCACCCAGTCCCTATCCATGTATCGGCATGTATTTATCCTGCCAATCCCCATGACACTAAGGAGAAATTTAGAATGGCCAAACCACCTAACCCACACATCTTTGGACTGTGGGAAGAAACCAAAACACCCAGTGGAAACCAACACTGACATGGGGAGAATGTGCAAACTCCACAAAGACAGTCACCCGAGCCAGGAATCGAACCATGATCTCTGGCGCTGTGAGGCAGCAGAGCTAACCACTGTATCACCGTGCAGCAATGTCTTCAATACTTGAAATGTAGCAAGCTCACCATGTATTCATATCTTTAAGAACTGGGTGAACTGGATTTTGGGTGGCAGGGTGATAAAGTCGTTAGCACTGCTGCCACACAGTGCTAAGGACCCGGGTTCAATTCCAGCCTCAGGTCACTGTTCTCTAATATCTATTCATGGCAACAACAGACTGAAGATGTGCAGTGCATGCTCTCGCCCTGAACTATCTGAAAATTAACGCCCATCTTTGCCAGAGGAACAAAATTCAAATATGAGGGCTGGGCCACCTTGTGTAGGCCCCAAAGGACAATGATGGCAGCAGAAAATAGTCGATAAGATTATCCTTGTAATGCCCAGAGTGTTTCTACCATGCTTCTCATCTGACTGAGACCTTGAAAACTGTCTTCAAATAACTAACTTTATTGGCTCAAATGTACACATAGGCTTATAAATAGTATCAGATCACCTCCCATAAAAGAAAATTCTCACAACGTCAATACACCATTTGTTTTGTCTATTATGTGTTACACAGTTACGTATCTTTTGTGTCTAAATTATATCTAGAGTTAACTATGCTTTTGATGGATATCAAGCTACGCACTGCAATTTTTGTAACGGCTCGAGATAAATTACATTTTGTATGTCCAGAGTGACTAAATCTATACAATGAAGGATTCATAGTACCTGGCACTATTTTTCAAATATGACTCACCTCTATTGCAAGAGGTTTACCGTATTCATAGTGAATTTGGCAAGCACTGCAAAATGTTATTAAAAGCATCTGTTGTCTATTGTGCACAGGAGTCTATCTTTAACAAATACTACAATCACTATGGGAGATAAAAAAAAAAGCACAGAGCACTGATTTTAAAATAAAAGCTTTGATGTTTGAATGATTATAGCCAATAATTAAATCTTGTGATTGAACAGGATTTAAAACAATTAAATAAAGGATTCAGTGAATACAATGCATCATTGTAGTGCTTGCATCATCATTCTCACCATTTTGAATCTCTGCTAATTTGCCCAGAGAAGTTGTTCCGCTGATATTTTTATCCAAGGAGGAAGCTAACTGTTTAAAGCTATTCTAGGTAAATGTCAACCCACATTTGGCCCGAAGATAGTATCAACTTTTCTCTCTTCACTGATTGCCCGAAAGGCTACTTAATTATTACTTAATTATTAAATTTGATAGTCCAGGGAAAGTGTTTGTAACTTGAGCACCCCATTAGAAATGTACACTTCACCTTCATTATAAAATGGTCCTTGAGAGTTGAGCAACTTCTATCTAATAGTGAACTGTTTTCAGCAGTTCTGCATGATCGCTATGAATTAAAATACAAGAAACTCAGGAGCGAAAGTCTTGTGAGGAAAAACTGAGTTTGAGACAGAGGAGGTGAAAGATAATTCTGGGCACTATACATCAAGAATGTAAGCATGATAAATTGCAGCAGATTTTTAGAAAATGCAGATTGGAATGGAAATCCATTTGTACTGTGGACTGACTCCATGCTATGCGGCAAAGTTTTCAATATTCGAAATGTAGTATCCTCACAATTTATTCATATCTTTAAGAACTGGATGAACTAGATTTTGGATGACACAGTGGTTGGCGCAGCTGCCTCACAGCACCAAGCATCCAGGTTTATTTTTAGCCTCAGGTCATTGTCTGTGTGGAGTTTGCATGTTCTCGCATGTCTACCTGGGTTTCCTCTGGTGCTCCAGTTTCCTTCTACACTCCAAAAATGTGGAGGGTAGCTTAATTGGCCAGTATAAAACATTTCCTCTTATTGTAAGGGGGAACTAGCAAAGTAAGTACCTGGGGTTACAGGATAAGGCCTGGATGGGATTGTGGTTGGTGCAGACTTGATGGGCTGAGTTGCCTCTTTCTGCACTTAGGGATTCTATGATAAACCTCTGTAAAGGTAACTGCACAGTTGTAAAAGTGTATGATATGACTTACAATTCTAGTCCCACTGAAGGCAGTCTCCCACAGTGGGTCCCCCAGCAGCATGGGTGAACCATGAAAAATACCGTACATATCAGCGAGATTGGAAGATCCTGTCAGTGGCCAATGACAAGCCACTTCCGCCACTGTAAAACACACCACAGTGGGGGAGAAGGGGTGGAAAACCCTGACCTAAGTCTATAGAAAATTGGCAGCAAGAGGGAAATGGTATTATGTAAAGAATATTGAGTCAATGAAATAACTCAGTTGCTGGATGCCCTACTATGAAATAACTTTAAGTAACTGATTAAGAATCTTATCACGTATCCTGTTCAGTACACTTTATCATTTCCTCTACTAAATGTTTGGAATGTATCCTGTAAGATTTGGTGCAAGCCATTATATGCCTTTAATTCAATAGAGATAACCATTAAAATCCTACGTTTGAAGGTTGTTCTGAATTTCAAAGGGGAAACAGCCAGGTGTCTAGTGTAGGAAATCACCAAGGATAAAAATAGCAAATGGGGTCATTCTGTGATCTGGCGTTCCCAATGAGGATCACAACTCAAGAGGAAGCACAAGGATTGTGGGCCTATACTTTTTTGTCCATTGATTTATGGCCAGAATAACATGGGCTGCACATTCCAAGTTTCCAGAGCTGAATAACACCACCAGTTGAACATACCAGATTGGGGAATCGCTCCTTAAGGAGTAGATGATGGTAAATGAAGAACAATGATTCACTTACACCAAGGGAGCAAATTTCTGCCATGTGTAAAAATAAAATTTCCGAACATGCTGTATAGAATCCACCTCCTTCTTATTCCCCTACCCAGTAACCTACTAGCTTTAAAAGGAGCCAAAGGTGAAAAATTCCACAGCTTGGAGGTCCTTGGAAAGAGTGAATTAGAGAAGGAAATAATGCAATAAGTCTGAAATGCATTTTAAAACTTACACGAAAGACAGGGAGGGCTGATAAATAACCCACAAATGTTGGCAATGCTACAGAAGAATTGTGGAACCGACATTGCCTTTGAATGGGATTCACATCAGGACATGTTGAGAAATTTCCCAACTTTATTTTTTTCTCCCCTCCACAAAACAGACAATTGTCTGGTTCAAGGTATTATTTGACATCCAAGCTTCTTGTTTTCATTTTCTATCTCGGTGAGCACTGTTGGAAAATTCACGGCTGTAAATAATGGGCAGGAAGAGGATTGGGCACTGGTCAAATAATTTACAGACACACAGACTTTGATTATGAACAAAGCTGCTCCACCATCAAGCCTTATAAGGAAGCCTTTGGCCTCAAAACTATCCTCCTGACACTCAGCTAGGCAGCCCTAATCTACAGCCTATACCCACTCTCCATCTTCAACTCCATCTTCCCTCTGCCCTCTCCCAAAGATAAGCTTCCTCCTACTCATCAGGATATGGAGTTGATGCTCTTCCAAATGCCAAGGACTACTGCTAAGGATGCCTGGCTGAGAGCAGGGATCAACCCAGCAATATTCTAATTAGGCTTTGCTGGGCCCTTTGTCTGACTTGACATCTTGCCAGTTCCTGGTAATATTAGGGTTAATGCCAAGGTATGCAGATGACAAACAGCCATTGAGATGAGAAATTAGGAAGTGCAGGTAATTCATGCATGATGTGCTAGCATGAGGAAGCTCCTGCAAGAAAGTGGGCAAGGAGGAACGGGAACTGGTATGGACAGTTATATAGCAAGGTATTTAAACAGCTGTGTGGAAGTTTATTAATTACTGTTTTATTTCATAGAACATAGAACACTACAGCACAAACAGGCCCTTCGGCCCACAAGTTGTGCCGAACACATCAAAACCTACCCAGCCATTGACCTATCTATAACCCCCAATCCCATTGGATCCCATATACTCATCCAGAAGTCTTTTAAAAGACCCCAGCAAGTTCGCCTCGACCACCACCGACGGCAGCCGATTCCATTCACTCACCACCCTCTGAGTGAAAAACTTTCCCCTAGCATCCCCTCTGTACTTGCTTCCCTGCACCTTAAATCTGTGCCCTCTCGTTGCGACCATTTCAGCCCTGGGAAATAGTCTCTGAGAGTCCACCCTATCTATTCCTCTCAACATCTTGTAAACCTCTATCAGGTCGCCTCTCAACCTTCGTCTCTCCAGGAAGAACAGTCCCAGCTCCCTCAACCTGTCTTCATAAGGCATGCCTCCCAATCCAGGCAACATCCTTGTAAATCTCCTCTGCACCCTTTCAATAGCTTCCACGTCCTTCCTATAGTGAGGCGACCAGAACTGCGCACAGTACTCCAAGTGTGGTCTGACAAGGGTCCTATAAAGCTGCAGCATTACCTCCTGACTCCTGAACTCAATCCCTCGATGAATGAAGGCCAGTACACCGTAAGCTTTCTTAACCACATCCTCCACCTGGGAGGCCGATTTGAGAGTCTTATGGACCCGGACCCCAAGATCCCTCTGCTCTTCCACACAGCTAAGACTCCTACCTTTGATATGTTTATAGAAACTCAATCAAACAAAATATGTAATATTCAAACTAGTTATTTATTTACTAGGATTTAATTCCAATAAAAATTGAAGATGGCCCATTAAATCCCGAAGGGTTAGCTTGTCCCTAAAATTATTTAGTGTCTTCATTGCATTGTTTTGATATAAGATAACTACTGAACGGTTTCAGTAAAATCAAACAATCTTCAAAGGTGTACTTAATCCGCATGGGGAAAATATGTGTTCAGCTTACGTCAATTCCTTGGGGGCAAGTAGTGTGTTGGACCCAGACCTGCATAGATCTCTTCATTGATATTATTGAAACATGCCATGTAGCGTCTATGGGCTGTGGAGTCCTAGCTGCCTCATTGAATCAACAAACGTCTGTACGGCAGCAATAAGCGAATGATTTTCTCCCTCAATATTTTCTAAGGTGTTCAAGTGTCAAATATTTTCCAAGATAATATAAATGACTTTGTATAATTAGCTTTAGTGGTGACATGAGTGAAACTTATAACTATCTTGATTAACCAAGCGTTCACTATTCAAGACTTCAATAATTTATTTCCTGTTGGATAACGTTGAACCAATGAGAAAAGACAGTGAGCATTTATAAAGTTAATTAGCCTTGGCATTTATTAATAACATGATAAGACCATTATATATAGGAGCAGAATTAGGCCCTTCAGCCCATCAAACCTGCTCTGCCATTCAATCATAGCTGATAAGTTTCTCAACCCCATTTTTCTGCTTTTTCCTAGTAACCTTTGATCCCCTTACCAATTGAGAACTTATCTATCTCTGCTTAAATATACCCATGACCTGGCCTCCACAGTCTTCTGTGACAATGAATTTCATAGTTTCACCACCCTCTGGCTGAAGAAATTCCTCCTCATCTTGGTTCTAAAGGGCTGTTCCTTTATTCTGAGACTGTGCCCTTGAATTTTAATCTTTCTGACTAATGGAGATAGATCCCTCAATCCAGGCCTTTAAGTATTCTAACTCATAATAGACAACGTAAGAGACAAGGACTCTATAAATTGGTCCAGCTGGGTGGAGTAGGGCATGGTTTGAAATGCGTATACTTTAATGCAAGAGGTATTCGCAATAAGGTGGAGGAACTTGCAGCTTGGACCAGTACCTGGAACTTCGATGTTGTGGCCATTTCAGAGACTTGGGTAGAGCAGGGACAGGAATGGATGTTGCAGGTTCTGGGGTTCAAATGCTTTAGTCGGAGGTATAAGGGGGGGAGGAGTGGCATTATTAGTCAAAGACTGTATCACAGTGACAGAAAAGAAGTTTGATGAGGACTTGTCTGTTGATGTAGTATGGGCTGAGATTAGAAACAGGAGAGGAGAGGTCACCCTGTTGGGAGTCTTTTATAGACCTCCTAAAAGTTCTAGAGAGGTAGAGGAAAGGATTGCAAAGTCGATCCTGGACAGGAGTGAAAGTAATAGGGTAATTGTTATGGGGGACTTTAACTTTACTAATATTGATTGGAATAGCTATAGCTCTAGCTCGTTAGAGGGGTCAGTTTTTGTACAAAGTGTGCAGGAAGGTTTTTTGACTCAGTATGTAGATAGGCCAACTAGAGGTGAGGCTACATTGGATTTGGTGCTGGGCAATGAGCCAGACCAGGTGTTAGGCTTGGAAGTTGGTGAACATTTTGGTGATAGTGACCACAATTCGGTTACGTTCACCTTAGTGATGGATAGGGATAGGCATGAAGCTGGGGGCAGTAGTTATAGCTGGGGGAATGGTAATTATGAGGCCATAAGGAGGGAATTAGGGTGCATAAGTTGGACTAGGAAACTACAGGGACTGGGAACATCTGAAATGTGGAGCTTATTCAAGGAGCAGCTACTGCGAGTCCTTGATAAGTATGTCCCTGTCAGGCAAGGAGGAAATGGTCGAGTAAGGGAACCATGGTGTACTAAAAAAGTTAATTCTCTGGTTAAAAGGAAAAAGGAGGCTTATGTCAGGATGAGGCTTGAAGGCTCAGTTCGTGCAATGGATAGCTATAGATTAGCCAGGAGGGAGCTAAAGAGTGAGTTGAGGAGAGCTAAAAGGGGACACGAGAAGACTTTGGCTGATAGGATCAAGGAAAATCCTAAAGCTTTCTTTAGATATGTTAAGAATAGAAGATTGGTTAGGGCAAGATTAGGGCCAGTCAGAGACAGCAGTGGGAAGTTGTGCGTGGAGCCCGAAGAGATTGGAGAGGCACTGAACAAATATTTCTCTTCGGTATTCACGCAGGGAGATGTAAATGTAGTTGTGGAGAACACTGAGGTACAGGGTTGCAAACTGGAAAGTATTGTAGTAGATAGGGAGGATGTGCTAAATATTCTTGAGGGTTTGAAGTTGGATAAGTCCCCTGGGCCGGACGGGATTTACCCTAGGATTCTCTGGGAGGCAAGAGAGGCGATTGCAGAGCTTCTGGCTCTGATCTTCAGGTCGTCGTTGGTTACGGGTGTGGTTCCGGAGGACTGGAGGATAGCGAATGTGGTCCCATTGTTCAAGAAGGGGAAGAGAGACCTTCCAGGGAATTATAGACCGGTGAGTCTTACTTCTGTTGTGGGCAAAGTATTGGAAAGAATTATTAGGGATGGGATTTATAGTTATTTAGAGAGAAATGAATTGATTGGGGATAGTCAGCATGGTTTTGTGAAGGGTAGGTCATGCCTTACTAACCTCATTGAGTTTTTTGAGAAAGTGACCAGAGAGGTGGATGGGGGTAAGGCGTTTGATGTAGTATATATGGACTTTAGTAAGGCGTTTGATAAGGTGGCCCATGGAAGACTTCTACAGAAAATGCAGATGTGTGGAATAGAGGGTGATTTAGCTATTGGATTAGGAATTGGCTGGCAGATAGAAGACAGAGGGTGGTGGTTGATGGGAGATATTCATCGTGGAGTTCGGTGACAAGTGGTGTGCCTCAGGGGTCTGTTTTGGGGCCCCTGCTGTTTGTAATTTTTATAAATGATCTTGGTGAGGGTATTGAGGGATGGATCAGTAAATTTGCAGATGACACTAAAGTCGGTGGAGTGGTAGATAGTGAAGAGGGGTGTTATAGTTTGCAGAGAGACTTGGACAAGTTGCAAAGCTGGGCTGAGAGGTGGCAAATGGAGTTTAATGTGGAAAAGTGTGAGGTAATTCACTTTGGCAGGAATAACAAATGTGTAGAGTATAGGGCTAATGGAAGGATTCTTAATAGTGTTGATGAACAGAGGGATCTTGGTGTATTTGTGCATAGATCCCTGAAAGTAGGCAGTCAAGTCGATAAGGTTGTTAAGAAGGCATACGGAGTCTTAGCTTTTATTAGTAGGGGGATTGAATTTCGGAGCCGCAACGTCATGTTGCAACTGTACAAAACTCTAGTGCGGCCGCACTTGAGTATTGTGTGCAGTTCTGGTCCCCACATTATAAGAAAGATGTGGAGGCATTGGAGAGGGTACAGAGGAGGTTTACCAGGATGTTGCCTGGTATGGAGAGCAGGTCTTATGAGGAGAGGCTGAGTGATTTGAGGTTGTTTTCGTTAGAAAGGAGGCGGCTAAGAGGAGACCTTATCGAAACATATAAGATGATTAGAGGTTTAGATAGGGTGGACAGTGATAGCCTTTTTCCTAGGATGGAGAAAGCTAGCACGAGGGGACACAGCTTTAAATTAAGGGTTGATAGTTATAGGACGGATATCAGAGGTAGGTTCTTTACCCAGAGGGAGGTTCGGGAGTGGAATGCCCTGCCTGCGGCAGTTGTAGATGCGCCAAGTTTGGTGGCGTTTAAGAGGTTAGTTGATAAGTTTATGGAAGAGAAGGGAAGGGTTTAGTTTGGAGGGTCATTGCTTTTTTCATAATTGGTCGGCGCAACATCGAAGGCCGAAGGGCCTGTTCTGCGCTGTAATGTTCTATGTTCTATGTTCTATTTATTTGACAGGCCATTCTTTACTGTTGTAACTCACTACAGTGTGAATAGATTGGACAAATATGAGGTTAATAGAGAAATAAGCAGATGAACATGGAGTTAAGCAATTCAGGCCACAGATTAAATTAAAAATTCCAACATTTTCAGCATAACTTAAAGTGTAATGGAAGAAGATTTTGGGTTCAGAACCGTTATTGTTCCCCATTTACGCTTAGAGCCAGATTCTCCAACCTCACCCACAGCCGGCATTCCCATGCTCCCACTGGAGTGAACAGAGATTTGACTGAATGCCAAATTTTCCATTCTCATTGGCAAATGCAGTGTGCCGTGAACAGCCAGAGAATTCTGGGCTTAATAACATTTGCAAAATTCCAAACAAAAATGATTAAAATTGTGCTAATACTATCGAGGTTCATCTGCACTCTAATGGAACATGCTACATAAGTGGCTTTACAACATTCAAAAATGAAAAACACAGCTATTCTGATATGTCAGTTGAAAAATATTCATAAGGTGTAAAGATGGAACATAATGAAATATTGCTAATAAGTTTTTTATTTTTACGCTTTACCAGAGACTTGAATTATAATGACTTGGTTGAATTTCCTGTGGCTATCAGAACGCTTAGCAAGCTTCAAGAATTGTGAGTATCGCTTAATCATGAAAAACTTGCATGTGGAACTTCAAAAATCATCAGTAAATAGATCAGAGAAGAAGGCATGCATTTGTCTATGTAACATTCTCGAAAATAGCAAGAGGGCTTGTTCATTTCCAAACCAAGTTGTTTGAAAGCATGCAAGTTCTGTATACAATAACTATACATCATAGTAAGTAGCAGGAAAGACCGACTGAGTTACCTCAGAGAGGTTCAAGATTGCATTTTTAAACTATTCTCTCTTAAAGTCACATGAATAATTAGGTTACACCCAGGGAAGTGACTGCCAAATAAAATGACAACACTTCAAAATTTCTAATATTGGCTGACACAATAATAAATGACCTTCAATACTTTCGTTATGTATTATATGTTCTGTCAGGCTTGCTATACTTTGCAAGCTGGTATATTGTGGGATTGCAAGATCAATGTGTTCTCATTAGTTTTACTGTGATAGTAATAATGGACAGTTGCATTGTTAATCACCTCCAGGTTATAATTCTCCGAGTTCACCTGCCGCTGGGATTCTCTGGTCCCACTGCAGTGAATAAAGATTTGGTTGAGCGCCAAATTCCCTGTTCTCGCTGGCATTTCCACTCCTGCCAAAGTCATCCCACACCACAGGTTTCCTGATGACAGCATGGCTGAGGAATGTACATCGCCATTACTTTGGCGGGACTAGATAATTCCATCAGTGGGTTATGGCGAACCATCTCTGCATGGAAAAACTAGCTGTAAGAACTACGAAAAATTCTGCTCATTTTTCTGTAAATCCTGATTTCCACTGATCAGTTTAAAAATTATACAATGCTTTGAGGGAAAGATCCCCTCAAGTTACTAATTAAACTGTAATTATTTATAAAGAACAGCTTTACATACTGAAGCCAGGCGATTTGAGAATATATGCACATCCAAATCAATAAGTCGGATACAAAATATGTTGCACAAATATGAAAAAAAGTAGTTAATTTATGAATCAAAGTAAGTCTTACATAACAGTGCAATGAAGTTACTATGAAATTCCCCGAGTTGCCACACTCCAGTACCTGTTCAGGTCAATGCATCTAACCAGCACATCTTTCAGACTGTGGGAGGAAACCAGAGCAAACCCACGCAGACCTGGGGAGAATGTGCAAACTCCTCACAAACAGTGACCCAAGCCACAAATTGAACCCAGGTCCCTGGTGTTATGAGGCAGTAGTGCTAACCACTATGCCGCCATCCATGTCACAGTTTGATAGCAATTTTCTTGGAAATCAAAAGGCTGTGAGTTCAATCCTAGTATCAGACAATTTGAGACAGGCTGTGAGGGAGATATGGACTATTGAAGGTGTGATCCTTTAAGTCAGATGTGAAATAATGTCCTGCCTTACTATCCCAGTGGTTCAAGGATGGTTAAATTTCTAAAGACCTGCTTAAAAGAGTAGGGATGTTCTTTTGGTATCCTGTCCAACATTCCTCCTACAATCAATTCCATCAAAAAGAAATGAATTGGCCCGCCAAGTTTTGGCATTTCGTGAGGTATTATTGTGGCAAGTGACAGTCACTTAATTTCAAAATAATCAATTGTATGTTTTGTCCTTTGAAACATGTTTGATAGATCTGGGAAGGCACTGTATAAACCTGTATGGAAAATGATTTGAACTCTCCTGGAATAAGATATATCAAAACTTAAGAAGTCCCTTTTAAAGGGAGAACAATAATTGGAATGTGCTATAAAAACTTTCACTTTGACCTGATTGCTTCATTAATCAGACATATTTCTGATGTGTACTACAGGGGCTTCCATAATAACAATATCAAAGCTATCCCAGAAAGGGCTTTTGTTGGAAATCCGTTGCTTCAGACAATGTAAGTTTAATTGCTACCATCTCATACATTCATTGTTATCCATTCTATTTCATTCTGTCTATGTATGTCATATCACTGAAGATGCTAAACAATGAAATTGAACCTTGATTATGATTATTTATGGACAAAATTTATCTGCCTCTAATATTGCTGTCAGCATTCCATCTGTATCAGTATGGCAAACAGTATATTAGAGTTTATATACTGTTGTCAGAAGTATTAACAGTGCAATGAAGTTACTGTGAAAATGCCTAGTCACGACACTCCAACATCTGTTCAGGTGTATTGAGAGAGAATTTAGTATAGCCAATGCACCTAACCAGCACGTTTTTCGGACTATAGAATGTAATCGGAGGAAACCCACGCAGACACAAGGAAAAAGTGCAGATTCCATTATGCCTGCACTGATAACAATCTCATCCAGACCCTGTCCACATAATCCCATGTATTTACTCTGTTAATCTGCCTGACACTATAAGAGGCAATTTAACATGACCAATCAACCTAACCCACATATCTTTGGTGTGTGGGAGGACACCGGAGCACCAGAGGAAATCGATGCAGACGCGGCGAGAATGTGCAAACCACACAAACAGTCATCCGAGGCCAGAATTGAACTCCGGTCTCTGGTGCTGTGAGGCAGCAGTGCTAACCGCTGTGCCATCCAGATTTTGTAACAATGCATTGGCTCGAGGATGCAACACCTGTATCCAGTTTCAGAAGTTAAAAACCAGACAGGTTCCCACTCCAGATCCGGTAACCTGTGGAAATGGTTGTGGATAGTCATTGAGTGAAGTCACAATTCGGTGATGGTTATTATGCAAGCAGCTGATTACCACTCGTTGTTCAGATTCATATCTGAACAATTATTATCTGCATCAGGTACCAGACAACAATTGGTGCATATGGAATTTAATCCTTTAAAAAAAAGGCTTGTAGTAAAGAATTAAAGTGGAGAAGATTGAAATAAAAATAATACAAAAAACATTTTATGCTCCACTATTTAAGCTTATTTGTCTCTGAGATATTTCGCTGCCACCATTGAAATCAAAGAGTACCCACGCTCTGAATAGCTGCATTTACTTTGGAGTTTCAAAGTTAAATCAGCATGGGAGCTAATCTGGAATGGAGAGTTTCATCAGAGGATGAACTTTGGCAAAAAAAATACTTTTATTCTTTTCCATTCTTTTTAAATGCAAACATAAATATATAAGAGCATACTTTAGTTCCACGAAATAATCTGGGGAATATGTTTATTTTGTGAATACTGCTTTTGGTCCTTAGAAGCTATTACTTAGATGAAAGGTGAGTAGCTGGATCAACAATTAACAGGTTAATATTTGCAATAGTAAGAATGCGGGTGTGGACTTAACTACACACTTCCAAGAAATGCCTTTTATTTATTTTTCTTGGCAGAAACACAGTTTCACACCTAACAATTATACTCTTATGTGAGTGACAATGCTATTTGGTTAGTTATTTAATATAAATATGTTCAATTAGGTATAATACACATAAACTATTCACCACTTTGGGTGGATCAAGTGCCTTTCTTAGTTAACTCTTTAATTATATTATCCTGTATCCTGAAATTTGAACATGTCCTCACTCTGCTACCAGGGACCTAACAGATTGTTGGCTAATCACTGGCATATTGTTGCCATCCAGTGTGTTTCCTCCACTTATTCACAACTGTTATTATTAATTAGAGAAAACCCTCCCCCATCATCTGCTCAAGCAGCCACAAATAAAACATCTGGGTTCATGTCCGATTGTCTGGCTGCTTCCAGTTAATTCTGCAGGCAACTTTTGTACATTTTGTTATTTAAACTGATTCTACACCCTGTTCACATCAGTAAAACAGATGTGAGCTCTGACATTGATGGATGTCGTATGAAAACTTATCTAAACATTTTACTTCCTTTCTAGTCATTTTTATGATAATCCGATCCAGTTTGTGGGGAAATCTGCCTTTCAGTTCCTGCCAAAGCTTCACACCTTGTAAGTACGCACGGAGCCACGTGCTCAATTTCAAAAGCTCAAAAAGCTGACCCAGTAGCTTAAACAATTGAGTGCTTGACTCCCAAGCTGAAGGTTTGAGTCTTAGTCGTGTTTGCCTCTGGAAACTGTTGAGTTTAGTTTTGTCAGTCCATGACTGGGGAATGATGCACTGTGAAGACAACCTCAGAGGAAAGGAAAACTGATTCACTGGGCCTGGTTTTAGCTCTTGTGTAAGTGGTTGGGTTTTGAATGAGTTAAAATCTCACCCTTTGTCTCAGTACATTTACATTGTATGTCCTGTCCGTCTGTCAGTATATACAGTAAGAAGTCTCACAACATCAGATTAAAGTCCAAAAGGTTTATTTGGTAGCACAAGCCTCAAGCTTTCGGAGCTCTGCCCCTTCATCAGATGAGTGGGAGTTCATGTGCCTAAGGGCATTCAGATCTTCGGGTAAATGTTCACCAAGATGGCCTTCACGACACACAACAACACAGAATTGCTGAGCAAAAACTGATAGCCAAGTTTGCATACATGAGGATGGCCTCGACCGGGATCTTGGGTTCATGACACACTATCTGTAAACCCCACAACTTGCCTGGGCTTGCAAAATCTCACTAATTGCCCTGGCTCTTTAACCTGTGCTTAACCCTCATCCCACTCACATTGTCTGTACCTTTAAGACTTGATTATCTGTAAAGACTCACATTCCAAGCATTATCTTGTAAATTGAGTTTGTATCTATATATGCCCTGTTTGTGAACAGAACTTCCACTCACCTGATGAAGGTGCAGTGCTCTGAAAGCTTCTGGCTTTTACTACCAAATAAACCTGTTGGACTTTAACCTAGTGTTATCAGATTTCTTACTCTGCTTACCCCAGTCCAACACTGGCATCTTTACATCATGTCACAATGTAGCCAGTCACATAATGACATTGACATTGAAGTCACATTGGGATCTGCGGTGAGCTGGTAACATGGATACAGAATTGGCTTGATCATAGAAGACAGAGAGTAGCAGTGGAAGGGTGTCTTTCTGACTGGAGATCTATGATCATCAGGGATCAATACTGATTTGGCAGAGAATATAGATGGTGTCAATAGTAAGTTTGCGAACAGCAGAAAGATTTGGGGAGCTGCGAATAGTGAGCAAGATTGCCAGAGGATACCTCAGGATATAAGTAGGTTAGAGAAGTGGCAGATGGAATTTAATCTGGACAAATGCAAAGTGATGCATTTTGGAAAATCTAATGCAGGAGGGAAGTATACAATAAATGGCAAAGACTTTAGAAGCATTAACATACAATAGGATCTAGGCTTACAGGTCCACTGTTCCCTGAAAATGATGGCTGTGAAGGCATATAGCATGTTTTCCTTCATCAGCCAGGGCATAGGGTATAAAAATTGGCAAGTCATGTTGCAGCTGTACAGTTTATTTAGGCCACATTTGGAATACTGCATACAATTCTGGTCGCCACACTACCAGAAGGATTTTTTTTATTCATTTGTGGGACATGGACATCGCTGGCTGACCAGCATTTATTGTCTATCCCTAGTTGTCCTTGAAAAAGTGGTAGTGAGCTCCTTCTTGAATCGCTGCAATCCATGTGCTGTGGGTTGTCCCATAATGTCATTAAAGAGAGAATTCCAGGATTTTAACCCAGCTACTGCAAAGGAATGGTGATATATTTCCAAGTTAGGATGGTGAGTGGCTTGGAAGGGATTTACAGGTGGTGGTGTTCCCATGTATCTTTTGTACTTGTCCTTCTAGATAGAAGTGATCGTAGGTTTGGAAGTGCTGTTCAAGGATCTTTGGTGAATTGCTTGTGGAGGCTTTGGAAAGGGTACTGAAAAGGTTTACCAGGATGTTGCCTGATTTGGAGGAAATTAGCTTTGAGGAGAGATGGGTCAAACTTATTTTCTTTTTTCACTTGAACATGGGAGGCTGAAGAGTGACCTGATATAAGTTTCTACAACTATGAGAGGCATGAAAAGAATGGACAATCAGAATCTTTTCCCTGGGTAGAAATGTCAATTACTAGGGACATTGGTTAAAGGTAAAAGGGGAAAGTTTGAAGGAGATATGAGAGTCAAGTTTGACGATAAGTTCCTGGAATGCACTGCCAGAGGAAGTGGTAGAAGCAGATACAATAGTAATATTTAAGATGCGTCTTGACATTCATGAATAGGCAGAGGATAGAGGGATATGGACTGCATAGAGGCAAAAAGTTTTAGTTTAGAAAGGCGTCATGTGTCAGCACAGGTTTATTAGGTCGAAGAGCCTATTCCTATGCTGCGCTGTTCATTGTTCTTTGATTGTTCAGAAAGCCACAGTATAACAGTTTTGTAATTCTAACCATAGATTCATATATGATGGAGAATGGTTCCAGAAAAATTAAAGCATTAAAGAATGATCTTGACAATAACTCTTAAAGCTCTGAAGCATTTACTAAGTTTAATTTGTAATGGACATAAGTCTGTAGTTTTCATGATTTTGATAAAAAGTGTAGTCGAGACTACAAATGCTATTGAATTGCTCATTACCTATTATTATGCACAGACTTATTGCAAAATTCCTGAATTAGTTAAACTCATCTGACTGATTGTACTTTTGAAATATTTTGATGCAAAGTTTATAACGCTGCAATATAAAACAAATGAATGGTATATGCACTGTAAACTTAAGTAAGTTATGCTCAGTTTATAACACTTCTATAAAACGTTCTGTCTTCAGATTCAATGCTACAATATAAAGGCAACAACCAGTGGAAATTGTCACTCCATTCACCTGTAAAAAAAAGAGAGAAGGAAGAGCTGACATTCACACAGCATTTTGCTTGACTTTAGGATATTCCAAAACAGTTTAAGGAGTACTTTAGAATTGGAGTTACTTTTGTGATGCTGAGGAAGTGTGGGAATCAAATTACACATCAAAGTCCTCTAAACAGCAATGAAATAAATGACTCAACAATCTGTTTTAAATATGTTGGTTCAGGGTTAAATGTTGAGCAGAACACTGGGAGAATTCTCTTGCTCTTCTTCAAATATTGAGTCAGTTAGGATGGTATTCATTGGTGTTCAGTAGGATGAGGGGTTATCTCATAGAAACATATAAAATTCTAACAGGACTAGACAGGGTAGATGCAAGGAAGATATTCCTGATTGGGTTGGTGGTTTGGGGGCGGGGGGGGGGGGGGGGGGGGGGGTTGTGTCCTGATCCAGGAATCGCAGTTTGAGGATACAGAGTAGATGGTTTAGGACAGGCATGAGGAAAACTTTCTTCATGCAGACAGTGGTTTATCTGTGGAATTTGCTATCACAGAAAGTAGCTGAGGCTAAACATGGAATGCTTTCAAGAAGCAATTAGCTTTAGCACTTGTGGCAAAGGGGTTAAAGGATATGGGGGCAATACAGGAGCAGGTATTGAGTTGGACGATTAGCTATGATCATAATGAATGGCAGAAGAGGCTCGAAGGGCCGAATGGCCTCCTCCTGATCCCATTTTCTAGTTTCTATGTTTAAATGGTGCCAAGAATCTTTTACTTTCATCTGAAATGACAGATGAAACCTTGTTTCATGTATAAATTTTCTCCCAGAACCTGGGAAGACCAATTGCTAGAACGTTTCTAGTCACTCTTCTGTCTGAATGTAGTTGTATACCAAGCAACTTCCAGCTTCTGAATTCAGCCTGGAGTATAAATGATGTGAATTTGAAACATTGCTAACGCAGTACAAATAGGGTACAAGATGCTTGTTAAACCAAGAGAGCAAATGGCCCATGAAGAAAACCAAATTAGGAAATAGGAAAGAGAAAATGTTTAAATTGTGAACTGTAAGAATTAATTTTGCGAGAATTAAATTGATAGCATGTCATGTGCAAAGCAATTACAATTGGGAAAATAAA
The DNA here is from genome assembly GCA_024679065.1 of Sphyrna mokarran. NCBI lineage: Eukaryota > Metazoa > Chordata > Chondrichthyes > Carcharhiniformes > Carcharhinidae > Sphyrna > Sphyrna mokarran. Next base: position 29,348,425 of record JAGIQG010000023.1, on the reverse strand, counting down.
TGAAGCTTATACAAACACTCATAAAGGATAGCATAGTTATTTTTTTTAAATATTATGGTGCAATAATTACAAACTATAATGTTATGTCAGGTATTTTATCCCCCTTTTAAATAATGCATGAAGAAAGTAATGGATTTTTGCTGTCAATTCCAGGTCACTAAATGGAGCAACTGAAATAAAGGAATTCCCGGACCTGAAAGGAACAACTAGCCTGGAAATACTGTGGGTAGCAAATTTATGTTTATCAAACTTAGATCCTGAATGAACAGCAGGCACCATTTTGCTGCAATTATTGCTCTTTTCTTTTGATGGCATTCATTCATCACAAATTATCCATTACATTGTCAGTTCTGTCAGTAAAAATAAAGGTCATGTACTGAGGAACTTCTCGCATGCCTAACTCCAAATAATGGCATAAATTTTCTGCTTCTGGACAGGACCCTAACTCGAGCTGGAATAACCTCACTTCCCAGGGGTCTCTGCCAACAACTCCCAAATCTACGAGTATTGTGAGTATGGTTTCGCTCCTGGTCATACATGCATTTCATCATTAATCCTCAGTATGAATTACGCCAGTAGTCCTTTGCTGGATGGAAATAAAGCAATAACTCTGCTTAATTCTACAAGATGACAGAACTTTGATTTCAAGAACCATTTAATAGCTTCTTGATGCAAAATTGAAAAGCTAAAATCTCAACCTAGTGCTATAGCTCATATATTACATCCCATACAAGCCAAGCCAATCTCATAAATTCCATAATTCATCCCCACTGAGAGGAGTTTCAGGAAGATTATTACAAAATTAGGAGGAGGAATAAATATAACTCTCATATAAGGCATATTTCAAGCTCACTTTTTGTGCTTTCCTAAGTTTAGATATAAATACACATATGGACTAAATAAAGTGTTCACTAATGAACTGTAATACAATCCCACTTTACAGATTTTTATCCAGGGCTGTTGAATATTTCTTGAAATCAAATTTATGACATTCTATAGAGCTATAGGGGCAGCATGGAGAGCACATTCTCCCTGTGTCTGCATAGGTTTCCTTCGGGTGCTCCGGTTTCCTCCTGCAGGCGAAAAGACATGCTGATTATGTGTATTGACCATGCTAAATCCTCCCTCAGTGTGTCCGAACAGGCACTGGAGTGTGGTGGTAGGAGATTTTTACAGTAACTTCATTAGTGTTAATATAAGCCTATTTGTGACACTAATAAATAAACTTAAACTGAACTAAGCAGTTCAGGAATCAATAGGTCCTACCTCACTCATGGAATAAATTCTGTATACAGATAACAGAGCTGTTTTGAAAAGAACTTGTGCTCTAATGCCACTGTAATGATTGGATTACTGGCACAAACTGCAACTTGCGATATTTCCTTGAAAGTACAAAGAAAAAAGAACAAGAGAATATAAAAGAATTCTCCATTAATTATTACTTGAATATTCCATTCAATTTCAACTTGATAAACATATAGTTACACTGTGGGAAGCTTTTCATATTTCAATTTTTTTACGTTTAATCCCTTAATCTATTATGTTAACGGAAACATTCTCCAATTTACTTTAAAAATGAATATCATCACAAGTCAGTGATGCTGACAGTCAATATTTGATTTGATTTGATTTATTATTGCCACAATGAAAAGTATTGTTTCTTGCACGTCATACAGACAAAACATAGTGCTCATAGAGAGGGAAACGAAAGAGTGCAGAATGTAATGTTATAGTCATAGCTAGGGTACAGAAAAGGATCAACTTAATGCAAGGTAAGTCCATTCAAAAGTCTGACAGCAGCAGGGAAGAAGCTGTTCTTGAGTCAGTTAGTACGTGACCTCAGACTTTTGTATGTTTTTCCTGAAGAAAGAAGGCGGAAGAAAGAATGTCCGGGTTTGTGGGATCCTTAATTATGCTGGCTGCTTTGCTGAGGCAGCGGGAAGTGTAGACAGAGTCATGGATGACAGCTGGTTTGCTTGAGGGTTTCATTCATGACTTTTTGTAGTTCCTTGAAGTCTTGGGCAGTTAAAGCATGCCTATCTATCATTCCCATTTCAGTAGGTTTCAGGGTGCATTTTAAAAACAAAATGTTTATTACAGAAATAGTAAGAAGTCTTGCAAAACCAGGTTAAAGTCCAACAGGTTTATTTGGAATGAAGAAGCACTGCTCTTTTATCAGGTGATCACTTCAGTCAATGCCAGCATCTCCACATCATATTATAGGAATAATAAATAAAAGGTCAAAATGTTTCTGTTTGTTTTCATCATGTCTTCAATTTTCTGCTTCCCCTCTTGCTAGTGATTTATCTTCACTTATGGGTCTCTTGGTATCCACAAGTCCAATTTCTTAGCCTGAATATTGAACACCAAGTGCTGTTCAGTTGTGAGGGAATGTCAGAATTGAGCCCAATGCTATTCTACTCACAATTCATTACATGCACACTTTTTGAGTCACGATGGATAATAATCTTTATTCTTTCATTCTTTACTATTCACTCCACACGACCCTTCCCCTTCCAAACCTTCCTTTCAGCCTTAGGACACTTAGACCAGAAGTCACAGACCATCTATTGCCCCAACTGAGATCAGCTACCTCAGCATAGTCAAGGTGGAAACTGTGTCCTCCAGTCCCAAACTGGGAACTATTGAGCTATTAAGGAAGGTGAAAGGAAATATTTTCATGCCAATCAACTGCTTGAAAATGCAAAACCAACAGTCAGCACAGATAACCAAATTAATTAAAATAGCTGGCATTCAGTTAACAGGCTGGAATTGTATGATTAGATTGTGTTAGTATATCAGTCATTTTCTTTCAAATCATGAGGCAGGAAGCAAACAATTCTCCCATTCTTGGTGTATTTAATTTATTGACATGTACTTTGACAAAGGGAACTGTTAGACATCATGGTCCCATGATGTTGATATACATTAAAGTATTCTAAAGGCAACAGTGTTTTCACTTTGCCAGTATCAAAATTGATATATTTTTCACGTACATCATATGGTAATCAGTTGTGTGACAACTTTACGTCAATGTGGAGTAATTACCCTGTCATCAGAACCTGATGTAAATTTCAGCATTTTTAAAAATCATGTATAAAAGTGGATTCTCACTGTGAAGGAACATTACGACAAAAATTGGCTTAAATAATTACTAATTTACTTAATTGCTAATTAATTGCTAATAGTTTATTTACTGAAGAAAGACACACTAAGGTAATTCACAGAAATGCAGTCAGAGAATAATAAATACTGAGCCAAAAGAGAAGTTGCAAGGGATTGGATTCAATGGCAAGGATATGGAGGTAGCCAGAGATGATGGTTTCAGTCTTCACCATGAAGAATTACCTATTAGAATCAAGTGAGGACAATGAAATGGACAATGGAAGAGAATCACTGGAAGATGATGATGAGATTGACCATCTGAAAGGCTGTAGACATGTGAAGAAGGAAGAGGAGGGATTTAACACCTCAGTCATTTAAAATGTCATTCATGGTTTTGATTAGGTGTCTTTAAGTGCTGAGGCAGGGACAAAAATCGGATTGGACAAATTCGAAAGATAAAGTTTAAAGTTTATTTATTAGCGTCACAAGCAGGCTTACATTAACAATGAAATGAAATTAGTCTGAAAATTGTCTAGTCGCCACACTCCGGTGCCAGGTCAGGTACACTGAGGGAGAATTTAGCATGGACAATGCACCTACCAGTTCACCTTTCAGACTGTGGAAGGAAACTGCAGCACCCGAGGAAACCCATGCAAACATGGGGAGAATGTGCAGATTCCTCACAGTGACCGAAGCCAGAAATCAGCTCCCTGGTGCTATGAGGCAACATGGACACAAATTTGAGATGTAGCAATGCCAATCAGAGGGGCTTTGGACAGTGTAGCGACGCTGCAGATGGGCCGTGGTTGACAAGTGCCGAAAGTTTAAGGTTGGAACTTTGTAAAAAAACAAGGAAGTTTCGGCAGTTTTGAAAGACAGAGGATAGTATCTGAGGAGATAGCACCGTTGGTGACATATCAGCTAGCTTGTGAGTCAGAAGGGGAAGTTTAGTGGGAATGGAGTCAAGAGGGCAGGAGATGGATGGGTTTCATTGGGCAAGTTGAGATTCAGAGTGCATATTTAGCTGTTAATGCTTAAAGAAAATGGGCAGTATGAATGAACTACATTTTTAATCTAACCATCTGACTATGAACAAACAAAAATACACACAATGCATTCCCTAGGTTAATAATTAAACAAAAGATGCCCAGTTTCATAGTATTTACTAATATCCTATATACTGATCTGCATTATAATAAGTGGCAAAATAACTAAATCTTTTTCTCTAAAATCTTAAATATTTTCACTAAATACCCATTCATTTTACTGGTCTGTCAGCTGGCACTTAATTCAGATTATGCTGTTAAAAGTGATGGATTTATGTTATATAAAGGTTAAAGTGATTTACATCAAATTGGGCAGTGTTTTGTATCACATGCAATATTGTGAAAGAATCTACCCATGCTTTTATGAAATATATTTCGGAGTTAGGTATGGTAAATGGGATATGACCTATTAACGATAATAAGAGATACATAATGGGCAGAATTTTACAAAAGAAAATTAAGTATCCATCTAGCATGAAAATGGAAGAGTTTCAGGTATGTTTTTTGGATGACTCTTTGCTTCCAATCTCTTGCACAACATGCATGAAAAAATGGGCTAGACTGTTTCTAGCCACTAGAGGCAGTGGGCTAGGCTTAATTCACTAGCTAGCTTGTTCAGGCAACAGAGGGAACTATAATGCATGTGCAGATCTTGTGAGCCCCACATTGCCTGGACATATCATCCCCCAACTTGTTATCCCCCTGCCCCCCAACTAATCACTGCAGATTGGCAGTGGGCCAGGCCCATTCTCCCCACCAATCAACTGCACAGTGGCAGTGCCCCCCCCACCTCCACCAGTGATCTCCTGCAGAGTGTATAGCAGACCCCTCCTCCCGCTCCAATTGGGCCAACTTAACCCCTTGTCCACTGGACAGCACCAAGGTGTCCAATGAGCATTGCGAAGGAACCAGCTTGGTAGTACCAAAGTGCCAGGCTGGCACTAACCAAATGGCACTCCCCACCCTTGTCCTCAACCTCCCTGGGAGTGCTTTAATGGCCTCCAGTTCAACCAGCGTTGCCAACATGGCTGTTTCCCATTCATAGGGAGCAGATGTTTTCCTTTCCTGAGAGAACCTCCAGAGGTTACAGAGGTAAGTGAGCCTTGACGATTGAGTCCCGAGTTCGTGAAACACATATCAATGAGGGTTAAAATAAATTTACATAATTTATTCAGCCTCTTGCCAGAAATGGGCAAGAAACTGATTATGCCAGAAATGTGATGCCACTAAGATCACAAGAGCCAAGAAATTGGGCACGATCTTGAATTCTCAGCTCTCTCATGATTTTACTATTGATGGGCAGGATGAGCCATTAAAATTGTGGTCAACGTGTGTTTGACAATAGTGGTAAACTGACAGTATCTGAAGAGCCTCCAGTTAAACATCTCATTTGTTTCCTTCATCAAAACTAAATGATATCCTTATTCTCTCTTTAACTGACTAGAATTTACTTGTATTGACCCAGTTCTTCTGAGGGGCAGCAATCACTTTTGGATTGCTGCTAATTTTATATTTGACACTGGAGTTTGCAGTTTTAACCAGGATTTCTGAACCTGGCTCCTCCAAAATGCAGAGTGTGCCTTTGATCCAATTGTGCTCTTGCAACCCTGGGTCGCTGGGCAAAGACAAGTCACTGCCTTTTTTTGTGGCATTAGCTGCCGTTACCTGGGACATTTAAACAGCTTTTCAATTGGTCAGGATAAGAGTCTCTGAATGATTGGATGAGTGAATGGATGAATTATGTGGGTAATGAGCAGAATGGGTGTGAAAAAGAAGATAGGGTGGGTGAGGTAAGGGGTAACAGAGTACATGAGTTAAGACTGGCAAATGGTAGGGTGGATGAGATCAGGTCAGTTTGGTTGGGGAGAGCCGGGGGGTGGGGGGTGGTGGGTGGGGGTGGGGGGTGTGGGGGTGGGGGGGGGGTGGTAGTCAGCGGTGTGAGGTTAGGTTGGGTCATGGAGAGTTGGACGTCAGTGGTGATATTAGATTCAGAGAGGGAGTTAGCTGGTGAGTTCAGTTCTGGGGTATCGGCAGGAGGTAGGCAGGAGACATTGAGGGATGAGGGAGTGCTAGTCAGAGTGAATGATTGCAGTGTCAGTGATATAGTTAGACGGGAGTTCGATTAGGATTTTTCGATCTATGATTTCATGGGAAAACGTTCAGGTGAATGAGTTAGAATCATTCAAATTCTCCAAATCTAACTCAAGATTTGTGGAGACTTTGTTGAAGAGAGCAGGGGAATTGCCCGTCGGTGGTTCAAACTTCACTGGCAATTTTCTTAGAGTCAGTGAGTTACAATCTCCAAGTGGACAGATCTTGTATCTTGGTAGGTATGTCCAGGCAAGTCATGGAGCTTACAGATAGTCTGACGCGAACCCATGATTCTGGTTGAGACCATCCTCATGTGTACTCACGACTTGCCTGGGCTTGCAAAATCTCACTAACTGTCCTGGCTGGAGACAATACATACCTCTTTAACTTATGTTTGGCCCTGTCTCCACTCACATTGTTTGTACCTTTAAGATTTGATTACCCGTGAAGATTCGAAGCCCAACCATTAACTTGTAAATTGAGTTTGTGTCTGTACACGCCCTGTTTGTGAACACAACTCCTCACTCAGCTGATGAAGGAGCGAGACTCTGAAAGCTTGTGCTGACAAATAAATCTGTTGGACTTTAACCTGGTGTTGTAAGACTTCTTACTCTGCTTACCCTAGTCCAACGCTGGTATCTCCATATCAGTCTCTAATGATCCAGAGACTGGAAAATCTAGGCCATTGATGCCTAGCTGGTGTAATTGGCTTGTGCAGAAATTTAATGTATATTCCTACAGTCTATGAAACAACCTAAATTGATTTAATTACCTTTAGATTTCATTAGATTTATTTTAGCAGATTGATTCCATATTGTAGTTATTACTATCTCTTTATGGACCAGGAAACTAATAGTGATAATACTACCAGTTCCTGAATTAAAATGACACCAAAGCTAGAAATAATGTCACAAGATCACAAGATAATTTCAGATACAATAATTATTTGGTCCAGCTACTTTATCCATTCAGGTAGACTCTGAATGCCACTACTATCTGCCCCCATCTGTTCCCATTGTGGGATCTAATTGTTTCTTGACTAGTCCCCCAGGGTTCTTGCTTCTGTAACTTTTGCTCAGTTTTCTAGCTTTCTTTCCACTTCATCCTGAACTATTTCAAACATTCTTGCCATGTACGTGTCACATATTTTTCCAACCTATGTGTAGAACTTTACACTCACTTGCAATAATTTTCATCTCTCAAGGCTCTGCCTGCCGTCATGCCTTGTTGAAAGTATTCTGGAAATTCTGAACTACCTCTTCTGATTTCACTGCACCTCCTAGTTTGGTGTTGCTTTGCATTGTGTTTCCTCATTGCAGTTGGTTGTATAAATGAGAAATGGTTGTGGCTCAGTCAATGAATTTTGAGGTTCCCCTCCACCTTCCCCCCCACCTTTTCGAAACATTGACATATAGCCTAGTGGTAATGTCACTGAATAAGTAACCCGGAGGCTAATGTTCTGGGTACATGACTTCAAATTCCATCATGACAGCTGGTGGAATTTAAATTTGATTTATAAATCTGGTATATTAAGCTAGTCTCAAAAATGGTGACGGTGGCAACTTTGTTTGATTGGTGTAAAAACCCATGAATGCATGCCGTTTAGTCATTTACGATATGTTTTAATAAATAGTATACATTGAGCTTGTATAAGACACTAGTTAGTTCTGAGCTGGACTAATGCACATAGTCTGGACATTACATTTTAGGAATGATGTGAAGACGTTAGAGAGAGTGCAGGAGTTTCCAAGGCTGAGAGATTTCAATTATGAAGATATACTGGAGAAGTTGAGACTCTATTCTTTGGAAAAATGAAGATTAAGAGGAGATTTAATTGAAGTATTTATGAGGAGCCTGGACAGGATTGATAAGGAGAAGTTGTCCCCATTAGCAGGAAGATTGAGAGCCATAGGGCGCAGATTTAAGATAATTGATAAAAGAAGCAAAAATAATATGAGATAAAACTTCTTCACATAGTGAGTTGCTGGGGTCTCGAATACACTACCAGAGGGTATGGTGGAGGTAGGTTCAATCAAAACATGCAGCAGGGAATTTGATAATTGTTTGAAAGGTTTATGGGGAAAAGCGAGAGAGTGACAGTCGAAATACTCATTCGGATAGTCGGTGCAGACATGTTGGGCCGAATGGCCTCCACCTGCACTCTAATAGTTCTGTGATTCTAATTCTTACCCTATCTGGCCAACAAATGACTCCAGACCAAAGGCAATGTGGTTGATTCTTAACTGTCCTCGGAAATAGCCTACAAGCCATTTATTTCAGGGCAATTTGGGATGGGTAAGAAATGCTAGCCCTGGCAGCGATGCCCCCATCCCATGAAAGAATAAAGAAGCAGTGCTCATTGAGGTGAGTTTTCAACTTGCTGCCCCGATGTAAAAACATTATTCCAGCTCAGGCACTTATTAAAGACTGCACAATTTTCATTTCTATTGACTTCCATTGATTGGGATTTAATGCTGATTACTGAACTATCACTAAATAATTTTGAATTCAATATAGTAGACAGCAATGGAGGCTTCCAACTGAGTGGCCGTATTGCTCTGATCGCTAAGAGAGCCCTAACCATTCAGGGATTGCATTTAAATTTCATACCTGTTCACACACAATGTTAAATAGACTGCTACTTGAGAATTTTAACCAGATATTATATTTAGTTTTCATTTCTGGTTCTGGAAATTATCACTCCCTCTTTTCTATGCCAATCACACATTCATCTGGTTACAGTGCCAGTTATTTCATTGCTAGGCTTTCAAGCATTCCAAGATCAACACAATTTTGCAATTCCTGGGTAGCAACATTTAGCGGCCTTTGCAAATCTTGACTAAATAAACAATAATGTTTTTATATTTACAGGGAGTTATCATACAATCAAATTCATGTGTTACCAAGTTTCCACAACTGCCAGAAACTTGAAGAAATGTAAGTTTTTTGTTTCTGTGAATGCAATTTTCTGTTAGCCTGAAGTATTTGTGCTTTATTAAAGCACAATTTTTTATTTTATCATTCAGTATTGTTTACTTGCTGTTCACAAGTAGCTTTTCACACTTCTACTGGCATGGACAAGTTGGGCAGAATGGTCTCCTGTTATGTGTAACTTATCTGTGGTTTTGCCTCCCTTGCAATTTATTGTAGCATCATAGAAACCCTACAATGCAGAAAAAGGCCATCCAGCCAACAAGTCTGTACCTACAATAATTTCACCCAGGCCCTATGCCCGAAATTCCATATATTTACCTGGCTAATCCCTCTAACATGCACAACCTGGGACACTAAGGGATAATTTAGCTTGGTCAATCAATCTAACCTGCATATCTTTTTCATTTTCCAAAATGTTGATTTCCTTCCCCCGCACTCAGGAATGCTTTGCAAATCGAATCTTGTGGCTGAGTGATGCTGGACAAAGTTGTCTAGATGTAACCAACTCTCAGTTGACCTTCTGAATTAGCTTAAAGCCTAACTAGGGCCAATGAAGAGGCAGCCCAGCCATTTATTCTTCTGTGATCAAACTTCTGTTTCTTTCGTGACTCCCTCATGATTCAAACAAATTTAACTGACTAGTAAACCAAGGAAATATAATGGGCCAGATTTTCCGGCCATTCCCATTAGCAGGGCTGTCTAGTCGCACTGACAATGCGCCCTTGCTGCAGGCTCTCTGGCGACAGGAGATGCAAACAATGGGAAACCCCATTGACATTGACGCAATAAAAAGTTTCCACTGCCAGACAATGGCGGGTCACTTCCATTACTGCAAAATGTGCCAAAGAGACATGCAGAAGAACTTTTATTTCTTTTCATGCAGATCAAATAAGCATCATAATGGCACCAGGTAGATCCAAGGGGTGGCAAGGTAGTACAATGGTTAGCACTGCTGCCTCACAGCACCAGGGACCCAGATTCGATTCCCAGCTTGGGTCATTGTCTGTGTGGAGTCTGCACATTCTCTTCCTGTTTACATGAGTTTCCTCCGTGTGTTCTGGTTTCCATCCACAGTCCAAAGGTGTGTGGGTTAGGTTGATTGGCCATATTAAATTGTGCCTTAATGCCAGGGGGACTGGCTCGGCTAGATGCATAGGTTTATGGGAGTAGGGCGTGGGTGAGATTGTGGTTGGTGCAGACTCAATGGGCCAAATGGCCTTCTTCTGCACTGCATGATTCTGTGATACACAAGATTCAATCCCCATTAATCTCAGGCTGGGCAGCAATGAGAGTAACAGAAATGGCTCCAGTTCTCCTGATCTAGGGAAGAGGGAGTTGGACAGTTTTGCCTCTGTGACCTTGGCTAGAAAGGGCATGTATTGGGTATCAGATGAGGACAGATCTCGTTGGACTTCAATGTTTCCCAGAACAACCAAGTAACCAGCACAGGCCATACATGTAAAGAGCCGTGTCTTGAACAAGATAGCAGATAGCGGCTAGTACCGAAGGAGCTGTGAATCAGTACTCTCAAGAAGGGGGGGAAACTCTCTAAAATCTGATAATGGAAGTATATCTTCTGTATAACATTAAGCCACTTCTTTAACGTTTGATACAATCCACTTCCGCTTTGTTTTGTCTTTCCTCATGCCAAAATGATTGATTTTTTTCCCTCTGTCCGCCGCAAAAAAAGAGTGATGTCTTGAAACCTTGATCTCATTGTACTGTTTGTCTTTTCAGTGGCCTGCAGCACAATAGAATCACTGAAATCAGAGCTGACACGTTTCAACAGCTAATGGCTCTGCGATCTCTGTGAGTAGCTTTTTGCATTCTTTCCTGAGCAGTCTTCCCAAATGAAGTTTTACTGCTCTGCTGATAAGACAGAAACCCGATTCCAGGCACCAAGCTGGAACTCAATCACACAGGCAGTCATATAAAATTAGATGCCTGTGAATGCTCTTTGTAGGTGTAGCATCAGTCACCCTTACAACGGATGTTTTAAATAATTGGGAAAAGGTCGCAAAGACAAGAAATCGCTTCCTCTCTTTGCCTTTTTAGTTCAGAGTTTTGTCCAGGCCATAGCAATATTCTACCTGGCTTCTGTCATAAATGGCCAAAAACAATTGGAAAAGACAAAGAAGGAATCAGCCTCCAGCATGAAATACCATAACTTGCAGCAGTAAATAAACTTTGTTCGTAGTCATTTGCGCCTTTTGTATTCATTGTCCTGATTCAACAGGCTGTGTGGGAAAGTGACTTTTTCTCACAGATGTAACCCTCAGTTACAAGATATTAACCCTTGGCAGACAATAGCTCATCTGCATCTTATGTTACAAACTGACGACCCCTTATTAAACTGAGCTTCCACAACTATTTCTTACCCATTGCGAGGAGTTTATTTCATCTATAACTACTTAAAAACAAAATCCAACTTCTTTGATTTGACATTCAAAGGGATACTTCAAAAGAGAGAACACAGAACTGTACTGATGATGTGGAGATGCCGGCGTTGGATTGGGGTGGGCATAGTAAGAAGTCTCACAGCACCAGGTTAAAATTCAATAAGTTTATTCAGAATCATAAGCTTTCAGAGCGTTGTTTCTTCAGCAGGCTCCTTCATCAACTGATGAAGGTGCAGCACTCTGAAACCTCATCATTCTGAATAAATCTGTTGAATTTTAACGTGGTGTTGTGAGCCTTCTTATTATAGAACATTAAAGCATAGGAAGAGGCCCTTTGGTCCATGATATGCTGAACATGATGCCAAATTAAACTAACCCCTTTTGCCTACTCTTGGTCCATACCCTTCTACTCCTTGCATATTCATGCGTTTATCTAAAAACTCCTTAAACACCCCAATGATATCTGCCTCCACCACCACCCCTGGCAGTGTGTTCCAGACACCTACCACTCTCTGAGTAAAAAACTTGCCCCTCACATCTCCTCTGAACTTTTCCCTCTTTCATCAGAGTTGAGGAGGAAGTTCTTCTTTCAGAGGGTAGTGAGTCTTTGGAATTCTCTGCCCTTTGAAGCAGTGGAGGCTACTTCGTTAAATATGTTTAAGTCACAAGTAGATAGATTTCTGATCAATAAGAGAATTAAAGGTTATGGAGAGCAGGTGGCTAAGTGGAACTAAACCACTATCAGATTAGCCATGATCTTATTGAATGGCAGGGCAGGCTCGAGGGGCTAGATGGCCTACTCCTGCTCCTATTTCTTATGTTCTTATGCCCTTGCCAACCCAGTGTTAGATATTTCAACTCTGGGAAAACAATTCTGTCTGTCAACCCTAGTGCCCCTCATAATTTTACAGACTTCTATCAGGGCTCCCCTCAGCCTCTGCCACTCCAGAGAAAACAATCCTATTTTTTCCAGCTTCCCCTTATAGCTCATACCCTCTAATCCAGATAGTATCCTTGTAAACCTCTTTTTTTTTGTTCATTCATGGGAAATGGGTTTCGCCAACTGGCCAGCATTTATTACCCATCTCTAGTTGCCCGAGGGCAGTTCAGAGTCAATCACATTGCAGCGAAAATGCTTTGTTTTTCTCCACAATAGGTATTCCAAACACATTATTATATTCTTGGACATTGCATATTATTAATGAGTTACTGCTCACTTTGAGGAGGCAAGTACCCCACTGGAAATAAAAGCAACAGCTAGAGACCATGTTCTCATTTCCATTTGCCAGAGCTGTATGCAATGGCGATTGAACCCTCCACCTTCTGACTCAGAAGTAGGAGTGCTACTGCTGAGACAAAGGCTCATTGTTAAAAAACTGGTAGGCAACATGAAAGGAAATAGTAAAGGATTTTATAAACAGATAAAAAAGTAAAAGATTAGTTAATGTGAGGGTAGGGCTGAACAAAGATAAAAATGGAATTCATATGAATGATGAAGGGATGGCAGAAATATTTAAAATACACTTTGGCTTACGAGTTTGGGTCTGCTGAAGATACTTTTTTAAAGATATCTTTTTGAACACAGTGATAATAGGTCACTCCTTTAATCAGTTGAATATATATATTTTAGGTATTATTCACACTGTCTTTGTATGATAATGGGAGTTGGATTGGGCAGGGGTAGTCGAAGGATGGGGTTGTAAAACTGAAACACCCTGGTGATTTGGGTTTTTAACATGGTTAGTGGTTCAAAAATTGGACAATGTGGGCTAATTCTATCTTTATATGTGTGTTGAGTTTAGGGTAAGTCAAAAATCACACCTACTGAATCAGCTGTCTATTACAATATATGCATGATTTTTCTTTTCAGCAAGTCAATGGAAAATTAGGCAGAGCTTATACCGTAAATCATGATGTATAAGTTGACACAGCGTACAAGATGACCCCATTTTTCAGGCCTCAAGAATTGTGCTTTATCACCTACTCCATGTGTAAATTGACCCCTACCTTTTCCAGCCATGAAATGTTTAGCATTAGTAGTCAGCCACCCCGCAAATGGATGTGTTATGTATTGGTACTTTGTAACTGGGTACAAGGTATCTTGCAATTAATGCAGGCTGTGTTGCAAAGCTGCTTGGGAGTTTAAGACATGCCCACATAGAGCAGATAGCACATGGCAAATGACAGATAGTGAACACCAAGACCAGCAATTCATTTTTATGTTTGGACTATAAGTTGTCCCCTTTTTTGGAGGGATTTTTGGAGGCATCAAAGGTTTGTTCTTCACCCACATTTATAGTAATTGGTGAGCTGCAGTTTCTGTTTTTGTTCCAGATTTTATGAACCTGCTGCATTTTGATTTTGATGAGGAGTTTTGGTTATGAGGCAAGATCAGAAAAACCGGGGTTCCTGTCGTTAGAAAGAGAAGTTTAAGAAGAAATCTAGCAATGGTCATCAGATCTATTAGTTTTGATTACATTGGGAAAACAAAACTAATTCACTGGTCAGTGAGTAAAATTTGCATAAGTTTGAGAGCAACATTAATAGGGTAAAGGAGAAGGTTAGAAAATTTGTGTTAGGAATATATTAACATACTAAATGGGAGTAGGAAAAGCCTTACAGATGCTTGAGCCCAATTCAACATTTAACTTGACAGATCTTCTATCTCAACACCATTTTCTTGCACCATCTAACTAACCCTTGATATCTTTAATATTTAGAAATCCATAACTCTCTGTCTTAAATATATGCAACAAATGAGGCTCCACAACCTTTCAGGGCCAAGAATTCCAAAGGTTTACCATTCTCTGAGTGAAATCCCTTCTCATCTCCATCCTAAATGGTCTACACTTAATCTGCAACTGTGTTTCTGGTTTGTAGATTTCACTCCCCCCCCCACCCCCCCAACCGGCCATAGGAAACATCTTTCAAGTTCTGTAAGAGTCCTTCTAACTTCTAGAGAATAAAGGCCAGGACTCCTCAATCTCCCCTTATATGACAGTTCAGACATCCCAGAGATGAACCAATGAACTGTCACTGCACTCCTTCTGTATAGGGGAATAGATAGCCCAGTGGTACAATTGCTGGACTATTAATCCAGAAACTCAGATAATGTTCTGGGAACTAGGGCTCGAATCCCACCATGGCAGATGGTGGAATTTGAATTCAATAAAAATACCTGGAATTAAGAATCCATGAAAAAATTATCAGAAGCATCCATCAGGTCCACTAATGTCCTTTGGGGAAGGAAATTTGCCATCTTTACCTGATGGTGCAAGAAAATGGTATTGAGGTAGAAGATCTGTCAAGTTAAGTGTTGGACCAGGCTCAAGCATCTGTAAGGCCTTTTCCTACTCCCATTTACTATGTTAATATGGTCCTAAAACAAATTTTCTAACCTTCTCCTCTACCCTGTCAATGTGGTTAACTCTTAGCTGCCCTCTGAAATGACCTAGCAAGCCACTCAGTTGTATTAATCAAAAGCAATTAGGGATGGGCAATAAATGCTGGCCAGCCAGCGATGCCCATGAGCCACAAATGAATTTTTAAAAATCTTTCCTTAGGTAAGCAGACCAAATCTGTACACAATACTCCAGATGCAGTCTCACTATGCTCTATACAATTGCAGCAAAATTTCTTCACTCCTGTACTCATATCACCTTGCAGAGAGTTGATGGAATTTGGAATGCTCTGCCAGAATCCACGATGGAGTGAGAATTTATAATAGATTTTAAAATGGAAATAGGAAAGTTTCTTAAGAAAAAAGTGTAAAAAGATATCAGAGACTAAGTCTGTGGATCCACCACAGAATGATAGCATACTATACAATGATCCAAATGTAAAATTATTTGAGTTCTCATGAGAGCTCTGTGAAAACTATTTCAGTTCGTCACAGACTGTGAGGGAAAAGTTATTAGATGGCAACCAATTAGAAGAGGTTAGGCCTATACTTTCATGCTATGTTTTCAGAACAATGCAAGAATAGGCAATTCCACTGTAACATTTAATGGCTTACAGCTAGAATTCTGTTTATTTCCCCCAAGAGGGAGCACAAGGTTTTTTTAACTCATCCACCAATCTCTATATTCTGTGGCCTTCACTGTGTAGAATCTTGCTTAAGGCTGCTTCATGATAGATAATGATCAATGTCACAAAAAATTCAGCAAATTCTTGATACTAGGATGCAAAGTTTTGATTTAAAACAGTGTACGTTTTATTTTCTTGCATAGAATGTTATTTCGTTCATGCTTTTAGTGTGGCAAGCATTTATCAAATTCATAAATTGAGTATTTATCGACTTTCTTTTCACTCCAGAGACCTTAGTTGGAATCAAATAACATTCATTCATCTTGATGCCTTTGTCTCATTACGTTCCTTAACAAAGCTGTAAGTATTTTCAATTACTGTTACTTATTATGTAGGGGCAAGGCAGATTGTGTCTCTCATCACAGGATAACTGTTTAAAATTCAATGTTATTTCATTTCAAATGAGCATGAACAGCTATTTTTCTGTAATGAAACTGTAATGTGGTGAAATACCTGTTATATGATGTCTCATTATAATAATTTCTTGTCAGGTTTTGATCTAAGCTTGTTGCATCTCTCGCCTCATGATAACTTTTGATTGCTATCTGTCTCTTGGACATTCTGGGGTATCAAGTGCCTTTTATCCACTGTTTCTTTGATAGAATTACCACATAACTTCCACTATCTTTCATGACTTAGGTTTCCCTGATACAGGTGTTCATTACATAAATAACATTTTCATCAGGGCAGCACAGTGGTTAGCATTACTGCCTCACAGCACCAGGTACTCGGGTTCAATTTTGGCCTCTGGTGACTATCTGTGTGGAGTTTGCACATTCTCCCTGTGTCTGCATGGGTTTCCTCTAGATGCTCAGGGTTTCTTCCCACATCCAAAGATGTGCATGCTAGGTGGTTTGGCCATGCTAAATTGCCCCTAAGTGTCAAGGAGATTAGTAGATTAAATATGTGGGGTTACAAGGATAAGGGCTGTGTTGAATTGTTGTTGATGCAGATTTGATGGACCAAATGACCTCCTTCTGAACTGTAGGAAATCTGTGACTCTATCAGTGGCATTGAAGACAGGACAGTGATGAAAACCAAGATGGAATTATTTCAAGTTCATCTTAAGAATTTTGCTTTGTAAATGGTTAGAAGAAAAGCTCCCAAAATGTATTGAGGGTATAGCTCAGTGGTCTTTAGGTGTCAGAGACCTATGGTTCAAATTCAAGTGTTTTTATGGGTGGCACGGTAGCACGGTGGTTAGCACTGCTGCTTCACAGCACCGGGGACCTGGGTTCGATTCCCGACTTAAGTCACTGTCTGTGAGAAGTTTGCACATTCTCTTCATGTCTGTGTGGGTTTCCTCCGGGTGCTCTGATTTCCTTCCACCGTCCAAAGATGTATGATTAGGTTGATTGGGTATGCTAAATTGCCTTAGTTTCCTGAGATGCATAGCTTAGAGGGATTAGCGGGTAAATGAGTCAGGATATGAGGGTAGGGTCTGAATGGGATTGTGGTCACTACAGACTCAATGGGCCAGATGGTCCCTCTCTGCACTGTAGGGTTTCTATGATTCTATGTTTTAAAAAGATCACACTTCAGAATTCAATTCATAAAGTTCTTGAGGTGAAAACAAGAATCATTTCAACCAAAAGGCAAAGATCTTTAGGCATTCAGAAACATTGCGTACATTTTAACATGCAAAGCAGTGATAATATTACGGTTCACTTGTATAATTGTTGTGGTGTAGGCACTGGACATATTTCCCCAAGCAGTTTTCTATATTTTGACAACAGATTATATACTCAAATAATAACAAGTATTTAATAATTTGCAATTAAATATTGGGAAAACGGAAGGCATTCTTATTAATCACCATTCCAAGCTCTGTTCCCTAACTGCATCCCTCTCCTTGGCAATGGTCTGAGATTAAACCTATTGGAAGTGCATGTGATTCTGACATGCACTTTGAACCTCATGTTTGTGCCATCTCTGACATTATCTATTTCCACCTCTGTAGCATTGTTTGACTTTGCCCCATTTCTGTGCATCTGCTGCAGAAATCCTCATTGCTTTAAATTGGCTATTCCCACACCCTCTGGATGACTTCCCACATTCCACTCTCTATAAATTTGAAGTTATCCAAAACTCCGTTTCTTATGTCTTGGTTCACAGCAAGTTCCCTCCCCCTATTAGTCCTGTGCCCTTCCAAAAGGTCAAACTCCAGAATTCACTGCCATTGTTGACTGTCTTCCCTTTGTCGATGTCCGTCACCTTAAAGACACTTGCAAGTGTCTTTATAGCAAAGATATGGACACCCAGGAGGTTTTTGGATAGGCCATACTAAATTGCCCCTTAGTGTTCCAAGATGTGTAGCTTGGAATAACTTGCCGTGGTAAACTGTGTGGTTACATAGATAAGGCAGGGGAAAGAGCCTTGATATGATACTCTGTTAGAGAGTCAGTGCTGACTTGATGGACCGAATGGCCAGATCCTGCACTGTAGGAATTCTATGATTCTATTTTACGATTCTATGATTTTCAATCAGATTGATATTGTTGCGAGGGTGTGGGATGGTTCTCATTATCTAATGTGGCACTCACCAGAAACTTATTGTTGGAAACACTAAGTAATATAGTAGCTGTTTGCTTTCTATATTCTTAATATCATCCACATACAAAGACATAAAAGATGAACCCCAGAAGGAAAAAAACAGTTTGGACCAGTATTCTTATTTCCCTGTTTTATTATTTTTTTCCTTCTTTGCCTCCATTGGCTCTTACACCAATGTTGAGATGAAGCAGACTTTGGATAGTGGATGTGGCAATTGCACTGCCAGCCTGAAGTCCTTGGCAAAAAATGCAAGATATTTTGAGAGCCAGATCTCTTTCTAATGGCAACAATCTGAACAATTGCTCACAGTCCATTGGAATAAGGCTGGGAATATGACGGCTCTTCCAGGGAGCTATGCCAGAACACTGATGTTAAAAGAGTTAAAGGAAACTGCAGAGGGGACACAGATAAGTCAGCAGTTGGATAAAAGATGTTGCACTGACTCGACTCATTTCCATGGTCCTGATTTTAAAAAGAAGTGGACATATCCACTTCCTTGTTTCTATCTGACCAGAGCAATTGTAATTTGCAGGCAGCAAGGACACTCACTCCCATTCCAGTCAGAGAGTGCTCTTTGAAACTGCAGAACAAACTTTGATGGCCATTAGCAGAGCTTGATTTGTGGTTTCAGCTAGACACTGTGCTATAAAACAGTGACTGTTTTTCAGGCCAAACTTACCATGAGTTGTTATAAGTTACCACAGTTACGTTATTTTTAAGAAAAATTATTTGATTTTCTTGTGAGCCGAAAATGCTCCTTTGTGCCTCACAAAGAAATCTTGGGCTCTCATACCCCAGAATTTCTCTCTTTCCCCCTGATCATAATCTCCCTGCATTGTGTCCCATTACCTGTTAAAAACAGTCAGTTATTGATGTTTATCTGACAATCAGGCCCAGAACGGTGATGGCTAGTAGTACCAGGAGTACATTGAAATCAGAAGTACTGAGATATATTTCTTATTTAAGTAGATCTCAATGCCAGAGTCAACAGTCATCAGTATCATCTCTCTGATGAATAAATAACTATCAAAGCAAAATCCTGTGAGCTTCTGTGACTAAGCAGTGACATCCTATGCTATTTGAATACTCCATTCATTGCAAGTTTACCCTTAACTGCCAATCTTATACATATCTAACATTCAACAGGGACCTGACCTTCAACCAACTCTCCTCCCTCCCTTTGAATGGTCTCAGTGGATTGACACATCTAAAACTAAAAGGAAATCTGGCACTTTCCGAGTCCTATTCAGAAGAGAACTTTCCCAAGCTAAGGTAGGATTTATTAGAACCAATCTTTTAATCTGAAATGTTCATTTCTAAATGATGCAGAAGAAAATAATAACTGACATATTTTTGTTAGTGCAGCAGTTTGCACTGCCTGTATAAGTCATTGACATCACTTTGAAAGGCATCATTTTACAGGACATTAATCCAGAACAGCAAATTCTTTTCTATATTCACTAGCATTTAGCAAAGATTTAATGTATTTGCAATTTTATTAAAAATACTGATTAGAGGAAACCTTCGTGCGTGTATTAATGATGTCATTACATATGGCGACCAGAATTTCCTGTCCTCTTGATTGGAGCGTGAATATGGAGCTGGCAATAAAAGTGATGGCAATCATATTAATCATCCAAAATTCTTGTTTTATCCAGTTTTGTGAGGATTAATGTAGAAATGTGATCTCGGAGAATTCTATATGGGAAGCATTAAGAAATAACAAATTTAAACTTAAATAATGAGATCCGTTTCATGTCAAACAAGAGGAATTTAAGCAAATAATTTGTTGTGCATGATCATATTTTATTTTGAAATATCAAACTGGAGAAATCAAAACATAGTGGGGAAATGAATTGCGCTGATATAACTTGTTCACCGAGTGAGAATTGTACAATTCAATGTTTTTCGCAAACATTTCATTTACACTTGTCTTATGGTTGTTCACTGAAAGTGATACAAAGAGGGAAAAGATACACTGGACATGCAAACATAGAAAATGCTAGAAATACTCAGCAGACCCAGCAGCATCTGTGGAGAGAGAAACAGAGTTAGTGGGCCAGATTCTCCAACCTTGTTCACATCTGGGATTCTCCAGTCCCGCAGCAGATTTGTCTGAGCGCCAAATTCTCCTTCCTCGCACACAACGGCAGCAAAGCATGAACAGCTGGAGAATTCCGGCCTATGTTTCAAATCTCTGTCACCTCTCAGCAAAACAACATTAGACGTGCAGTATGTTCGAACGTGACATGGATGGACATGGACCAGAATTTTACGGCTGTTCACACCAGTGATGCTCTCTGGTCCCGCTTCAGTAAATAGAGCTTTGGCTACGTGCCAAACTTTGTGCCCTGTCTTGCAGTGGTGGCAAGGCGTGAACAGTCACAAAATTCTGGCCTTGAAGTCTCAACATATACAGAGAGGGAGTGAAATGCCTCCGGCTGGTGATTTTATTATTGGCATATGTACAAAGCATTACTGTACTGATTTTTAAAAACATCAAGCAGAAATTAAACATTTTAAAATGTGAACACATTGGCTTAAAAATTAAAACCATAAAAATTCATTTATGGTTAGCAGTTTGCTAAAATACATAAAATCTAATAATATATTCATCTCCTAGTCTAATAAGCATCCCACTAAACTTCAAGATCATAAATGACAGTCCTGTTAAACCAGTTGGCCAGTCTATGGGAAATCATTGTGAGAAAATACATTCCCAATTAATTCTTATAAAATTGCTCGAGTGACTCATGCATTTTTTGCTTAAATATGTTGCATTAAAAATAACTTTATGATATGGTGAGGATACTGTTCCCAGCAAGTTATTCATATGCCAAATCATTAATGCTATTTAGAAATGCACAACAAACAGCGGTCATTAAGTTACACTTTTAACAAATCAAACAGCTATCTGTCCTCATCGTAGTTGTCTTCCACGTGTTGTTGTTCTGGCACTATCAGACAAAAATAAATCTATGCTATTTCAAAAAATTTTCTTTCCACACTTTATGGTAGTTCAGCCGTGGGACCATAAAGCTAATTGAAAATATGCAAATTAAAATAAAGTTTTGGAATAATGTAAGTACATTTGTCTGGATGAATGAGCTGTTCCAAACTACCAAAACATTAATTCCCATTATATTAATGACAATCTAAAATTGTCCTATTAACTCTCATTATTAGGTCATTTCTCTGTGGCATTCCCAATGAAGTATTCAAGCGGCTGCTAGATATAGCATTTGGGAATTATAGATTATGGGGAGAAAGCAGGATTAAGCTACTGAGTTGGACGATCATCCATGATTGTGATGAATGACGGAGCAGGCTCAAAGGGCCAAATGGCCTCCTACTGCTCCTATCTTCTATGTTTCTACACTCCTAAAAACCTGAAAGGAAGAACCTGAAGAAATAAAACTTGCTGGGAACAGTATCCTCACCATATCATAAAGTTATTTTTAATGCAACATATTTAAGCAAAAAATGCATGAGTCACTCGAGCAATTTTATAAGAATTAATTGGGAACGTATTTTCTCACAATGATTTCCCATAGACTGGCCAACTGGTTTAACAGGACTGTCATTTATGATCTTGAAGTTTAGTGGGATGCTTATTAGACTAGGAGATGAATATATTATTAGATTTTATGTATTTTAGCAAACTGCTAACCATAAATGAATTTTTATGGTTTTAATTTTTAAGCCAATGTGTTCACATTTTAAAATGTTTAATTTCTGCTTGATGTTTTTAAAAATCAGTACAGTAATGCAATAACAACTTTGCTTGTGGGAAAACAGGAGAAGATAAATACTATTTCATATCATGCAAACAAAAGTACTTAATATCCCACTGCTATCTTGGAAGAATTCTGAAAAACTTCACTGACCTCTTATGCTGTTATGTACTGTGAATCTAAACTTATTACTGCTTATTATTTGTAAATTAATTGCAAAGTTTGTATTTTGTATGCAGAGTGCTGGAAATGCCGTATGCTTACCAGTGTTGTGCGTATGGATCCTGCAAAAATAATTACAAACAGTCTAACCTGTGGGGTGCAGAAGCTACTCTCAGTGATGACGAGGATGCCCAGAAAAGAGCCATTGGTGTATTCCCTGTCGCACCAGACAGTAACTGTAAGTATTACATTAACATCCTAGCATACAGAATGAATTCAAGGCATAAAATTCTGTTTGGTTTGAAACTATATTATTAATACAGTACAGAGGCACTGGAGAGAATGCAGAGAAGATCTACAAAGACAATCTCAGGATAAATCTGTGAGGAATTCTCCAGACTTCCATTTTTTTCTCAAAGGAGATGGCGCGCTGTTTACTGGCAGCAGGATTCGCTGGTTCCGCTGCTGTCAGTGGGATCTCCCACTGATGTCACCACACATTGCTGCAAAACCCACGGCAGGGAACGTGCAGCCAGTGAGACTGGAGAATCCCACCAGTGTGAATATCTGGATAATTCATCCCCTATCCCCCCATATCAGAAAAGCATTGACAAGCTGAGTGTCTTTTCTCTTGGCGAAAGGCGGCTGGGGGAAAATTATGACAAATTTTGATAGATTGGATACAGAGAGAATGTTTCCTCTTATAGAGAACAGCATGTCTAGAGACCCTCAAGATAATACAGTCACCAAGTAATCCAATAGAGAATGCAGAAGAAACTTCTTCACCCAAAGAATGTTGAGAATGTGGGATTCAGTACTGCAGGGAATGATTGAAGTGAATAATAGTGATATCTTTGAGGGTGAAGGGAATAAATGGTTACAATGGTAGATTTAGAGGAGAAAAGGTGGGAGAAGGCTCAAATGGAGTCTAAACCTGGGCATGGACTGATTTGGCTAAATAGCCTGTTCCTGTGCTGCATATGTAATCTTATGTAAAAATCTGGTGTAGATCTACTGAAAGACACCACAATTTGCATATAGGTCAAGATACAACCTCTCCAGAATATGCATTATGCTCCTGTACTAGTAGTTGGTGAAATCAGTGATTGACCCAAAGTGATGCATATGTGGAAATGAAAAGTTGCCTGCCCAGACGTTTTGTCGTTTTAAGCCAGGATTGCCTTCAGCTAATCCCATAAAATAAAGGAACAAATTACCAATCACAAGGGCCACCAGCATCTTCTCAGGACAACTAGAGATAGACAACATATGTTAGACTTGCAAGTAATACCCACATCCAAAGAGTGAATGAAAAAAATCAGGAATTGACTGAGTTCCCAGCTTTTGACTGTCAAGAAATTTTATTGAGGATGAAAGCTAAACCATAGAAAAAACAACTATATATTAATTACACTGCCTTCAGTACCTGGAGATTGTGCCATTCCATTAATGCTTCATTAACGATCCACTTAAAAAGCTAACAGTTCAGTAATAAAGTCTGGAAGAAGTCTCCCATAACAAACTAGCCTCCAAATATCATCTTCCACCAAAAAACAAACACATGTATTTTTTTCAGAAAACTGAACTTCACTTTTAAAGTGCAGTTTTAATGTACCCATTTATATAACAGGTGCTTCTTTTTACCAACATATCTATCTTGGGACTTATGCTTCAATCTATTCTGAATGTTGGTGGTTGATCTCATTAACCTCTTGGGATCAAGGTAGTGCTTATCTCAAGGCATCTGAGTTCCTAAAGGATTCTTGCCCTGGTTGTGTCACCACTTCAAATGAATGGGCAGCCAGGGCTATATCCTCCATGGACATTAACTGAATGAGCTGACTGGGAAAAGTAACATGTGCTGGCATTCGGTGATCGGGAAGGCTGATTCTGGCCAAGCATGTTACATCATGGATCAGAGTGCCTTCTGATCAGCAGAAATGATCATCTAATGCTAATTGTTAGAGTCTGAAGACTGAAAGATAGCATCCCCAAAATGTTCAGAAGTAGCAGAAGAGGGTGGCATAGTGGTTAGCGCTGCTGCCTCACAACATCAGGGACATTAATTCTGGACTTGGATGACAGTCTGTGTGGAATTTCCATGTTCTCCCCATGTCTAAGTGGGTTTTTTCTGGGTGCCCTGGTTTCCTCCCATGGTACATTGGGGAGACCATGCAGACACTACGACAGCGGATGAATGAGCATCGCTCAACAATCACCAGGCAAAACAGTTCCCTTCCTGTGGGCGAACACTTCAGCAGTCATGGGCATTCGGCCTCCGACCTGCGGGTAAGTGTTCTTCAAGGGGGCCTTCGTGACACACGACAGCGCAGAGTTGCTGAGCAGAGATTGATAGCCAAGTTCCGCACACATGAGGATGGTCTTAACAGGGATCTTGGCTCCATATCACACTATCTGTAACCCCCGTAACTTGCCTGGATTAGCAAAAAACCTCACTTACTGTGCTGTCTGGAGAAAATACACAATTCTCTAACCAATGCTCAGGATTTCCTTCACACACATTGTTAGCCACTTTAACACTTGAATAGCAGGTTAGATGTAAGGATTCGCATTCTAATCAGCAATCTGTAACTGTCTGTGTGGATATGAGTGCCTCTGCAGATCAGAACACTGCATTTGCCTGACAAAGGCACAACATAGTGTTGAAAGCTCGCGGATTTACTATCAAATAAATTGGTTGGATTTAAAATTGGTGTTGCAAAACTTTACTGAGTTTACCCCAGTCCAACGCCGGCATCTCTACATCATTCCTCCCACAATCCAAACGTGCTAATTAGGTGCACTGGCCATGGTAACCCCTCCTTCAGTGTACCTAAACAGGAGCCATCTTGTGGTGACTAGGAGATTTTCACAGTAACTTCATTGCAGTGTTAATGTAAGCCTACGTGTGACTAATAAATAAACTTAAATCTTGTGAGCTCCATTCCCTGTTGGAGTTCTGTAATCATGAAGTTATACTTTATGATTAAAAACCATTGTTATGTTGAAGGGTTTATAAATAAAAGGGCTTCAATTTGGAAAAAATACATTTAAGAGCCAAATATTGTTTCAGTTATGAAGGGTGTTGTAATTGTACTCAGACAAGGCAATGTGGTGCTCACAAAATGAATCGTGTGTTCTTGTTTTTGATGGTATTGCTGAAATTCTTTCAAAACCCATATTCTAACACTATTTCTTTTGCAAAAAATGTCCAGTTTATTTAGATATGGAAGACTTTCAGTTAGATGTGGAAGACCCCAAACTGCATCCTAGTATTCAGTGCACACCTGCCCCAGGTGAGTCCCTAAAATGCAAATGAGATATAAAAAGCAAAGGTAATAAATATATCGTATCTAAAAAACTTACAAAACCAAACAATTAGAGCTAGATTTTGCTTGGATCTGGAAGACTCTGCAGATATTTAAAAATGGCAAATTGGACTTTAAGAGCCAATCCCATTTCTGACAAGTCCCATTTTTGCCAGTAGGGGAAAGTGGATGAGAAAATTCACGTAGCATAGAAATCTAAACACAGCAGGAACATTTGAACTTAGGAGTTCAAAAGACACAATTTGAGCTGTTGCAAGATCCTTATAGTCTCAAAGTCATAAATTTATGGAGTTGAACATAAATGCTTTTAAGAGGCTTATGAGATCAAATTAATTATCATAATATGATTTTTAAGAACATAAGAAATAGGAGCAGGAGTAGGCCATCCAGCCCCTCGAGCCTGCCCCGCCATTCAATAAGATCTTGGCTGATCTGTAGTAGTTCAGTACCACTTTCCCGCTTTCTCCCCATAGCCCTTAATTCCACCCCCCCCCACCCCCCCAATCTTGAGGCTGTGCCCTCTAGTCCTGCTATTTTTGCTAAGCGGGAAGAGTCTCTCAATCTCTACCCGATCTATCCCCTTCATTATCTTATATGTCTCTATAAGATCCCCTCTCAGCCTTCTAAATTCCAAAGAATACAAACCTAGCCTATTCAGTCTCTCCTCATAATCCAACGCCCTCATCTCTGGTATCAGCTTAGTAAACCGTCTCTGCACCCCCTGCAAGGCCAATATATCCTTCCTCAAATGCGGTGACCAAAACTGCACACAGTACTCCAGCTGCAGCCTCACCAGTACCCTATACAGCTGCAACAGAACCTCCCTCCTTTTATAATCTATCCCCTTAACTATAAAGGCCAACATTGCATTCGCCTTCTTAATCACCTGCTGCACCTGCATACCGTGTTTTTGCGATTCGTGCACAAGGACCCCCAGGTCCCTCTGCACCGTCGCATGCTGCAGCTTTTCACCGTTTAAATAGTAATCCTTCCTACCATTATTCCTACCAAAGTGGATACCTCACACTTGCTAACATTATACTCCAACTGCCAAGTCCTCGCCCACTCACCCAACGTATCCAGATCCCTCTGCAGGCTTTCCACACCTTCCACGCAACTTGCTTTTCCACTCATCTTCGTGTCATCAGCAAATTTCATCACCTTGCACTCAGCCCCTTCCTCCAGATCATCTATGTAAATGGTAAATAGTTGAGGCCCCAGCACCGAACCTTGGAGCACTCCAGTATTCACCAGCTGCCAATCAGAATAGCACCCATTAATACCTATCCTCTGCTTCCTATTAGACAACCAATCCTCTATCCAGTCTAACACCCTACCTCCGACTCCCTGCACCTTAACCTTCTGCAGCGATACTTTGTGAGGCACCTTATCAAACGCTTTTTGGAAATCCAAAAACACCACATCCACCGGTTCCCCTCTGTCTACTGCACTAGTCACTTCCTCATAGAACTCCAATATATTCGTCAAGCACAACTTTCCCTTAACGTCCCTTCCCCTTCCCCTTTAAGGTCCCAATGTTTAACTATAAAGAAAACTGGCTACAGCTATCAATGGTTATTAAAAAACTAGGTTGGACTGCTTTGATTGACACCACCAGTTAGTGGATCATCTGTTCAAATAGTTTCAATAAAGTTCTTTGTAGACATTTCCTTAAAGGTTATTCATTGTGAATATGTGGCTGAGCTACAAATGCTACATTATCTCAATTGGATCTTTGGAGTCCATAGATTTATTGATAGCTTAAAGAGACTATTAAAAGATTAGGAGTATGAAAATAAATTGTTTTGATGAGTTTAAGTACTTTAGGAAAGATTTCTTGCTTTCATGATGAAAGCTTTTATTTACTATCAGCTTTGTATGTGAGAGTTGTATTAGAATTTTAGAAGCATATTTTTCATCTTCACATGGCTCCTGAGGGCTGCTCATGATGGCTATGAAGTTTGCGGCTGTCGTGTTTATAAGTTGAATGGGATGATGTTAACATTGATCTTGCATGAAGGCTATGACCCGATTTTACCACCAAGTTGCGCCATTTTCAGCATGAATTTATGTTAACTTAATATGCTGCACTCTCAACTTTACCAGCACTTCCCCCTTCACCACTGGATTCACCCATCCAAAATTGGTGTGAAATAGATGTGCTCCATAAAAGTCCAATTTGGGCACTTCAGTTAGTGAGGAGGCAGGTGCCTAGTGTCTGATGGCTCTCTGCTTGAAATCAGTGGGGAAGAAGCGTGTCAAGAGTTGTGATCAGTCTGGGTGGCAGGGGGAGTGGGAGGATGAGGGAGGTCAGTAATGTTTTGGGCTGGGGCAATGTCGCTGGGGGCTAGAGGCAAGCATTATCCTGGAAGGATGTGACAAGGGAGCAGCATTCTACTTTTTCTCTGTACCTGGAAATGCCAATCGGTCTGCAAGGTTTCATACGCATTAAGCCGTACGCACAGGTTGGTGCAACGCAATTCAGAATTACTGATATTTTTTCAGACAGACTGCACATGGGGTGCCTGAGAATGGGTCTGAAAGTCGGACCTGAAACATTCCCAGTTTCAAATCTGCCCAGCACTTAGAATCAAAATGGTAAAATAGGGCCCTATGAAGGATCATGGAGGTGGAGTGGATGGAGTTGTGAGGGGTGAGAATTAGGGAGTCTAAAATATTTTCAAATAATTGGGAGCGTGTAGACGGCATAATGGTTCAGCCATTAGTACTGCTGCCTCACAGTGCCAGGGACCAGATTCAATTCCAGTCTCAGGTCACTGTCTGTGCAGAGTCTGTACATTCTCCTTGTCTGAATGGATTTCCTCCGGGTGTTCCGGCTTCTTCCTGCACTCCAAAGATATGTGGGTTAGGTTGATTGGTCATGCTAAATTGCCTTTAGTGTCAGGGGATTAGCAGGGGTCAATACATGGGATTATGGGGGTAGGGCCTGGGTGGGAATGTTGTCAGTGCAGACTCAATGAGCTGAATTGTCTCCTTCTTCACTGTGGAGATCCACTGCCATGACCTTTTTGCATCTGTTTCTAGAGTCAATAGTCCTGACTTCATTACGCACCTGCCTTCTTTGGAGTGAAAATCTCATGTGTCACATTTTACCAAGGCAGGTGTGGCAAGTCATGAAGTTTCTTATCTCAAGCTACTCATCCCAGTAGCCAAAATCCAGTCCTTGTTCTAGTTTGGAACAGAAAATGTCAAATACAACTGTGCTAAAAATTTAACTTTAATAAGGTGGTTATAACATGTCAACCAAAATGATGGAACAAACTTAATAACATGAACAAAAGATATATTTATGTGCAGGTTTCAATATTTCTAACATCTCGTTGTTAAAATAATTGCAGGTCCATTTAATCCATGTGAATATCTTTTTGAAAGTTGGATAATCCGTCTTGGAGTTTGGGGCATAGTTCTTATCTCCTTGGTATGCAATGGACTAGTCATCGCAACGATATTTGCATCACCCAGCTACCTCTCTCCAGTAAAGTTTGTGATTGGTCTGATAGCAGGAGCCAATATGCTGACAGGGCTGTACAGTGGCACCTTAGCAATTGTTGATGCAATGACTTTTGGGAATTTTGCAAAGCATGGTGCAAAATGGGAAACTGGCTTGGGCTGCAGGATCACTGGATTTGTATCCGTATTTGCCTCCGAAGCATCCATCCTGTTCCTGACTCTTGCCGCCGTCCAGTGCAGTATTTCTGTGTCTTGTGTCCGAGCTTACGGGAAATCACCATCTTTCAGTAGTGTGAAAATTGCTGCTCTCTGCTGCCTGGTGTTGTCATTCAGTGCGGCCGCACTGCCTCTATGCTCAGTTGGAGAATTTGGAACTTCACCTCTTTGCCTCCCCTCGGCTATCCCTGATGGAAAACCTTCCACTCTCGGTTTCATGGTGGCTCTGATCATGATGAATATTCTTTGCTTCCTTGTTATCACTGGGACATACACCAAACTTTACTGCGATCTAATGAAAGGCGAATTTGACAGCATCTGGGATTGTGCCATGATTAAGCACGTAGCTTGGCTTATCTTCACCAATTGCATTCTATATTGTCCTGTGGCCTTTCTTACATTTTCTTCCCTGCTCAACCTTTTCTTAATCAGTCCAGAAGTAATTAAATCAATCCTGTTGCTGGTTCTCCCGCTGCCTGCTTGTCTAAATCCTTTGCTTTATCTGTTATTCAACCCACATTTCAAAGAGGATCTCCGCATGCTGCATGAGTACAAATGGCAGAAAAGATGCCGATCAAAACAAGGCAGTATTGATTCGCTCACTTCAGAAGATATAGACAAACAGTCGTGTGATTCCACCCTAGCATTGATGACCTTTGCAGATAACGAAATCATTCTTAATTCGACTGATGGCCTTGGAGTTCTGTCGAGTCATCGTCAGATGATGGAGGCCTATCCATTTCCTCCTGTGACTCTTATCCCATGTCAACAGAGGAAAGGCAACGACAAGGAAGAGAGCTACTCAACACGACAATCCTGCTTCGCTGATGAGGAGCTCTTGATTAATTCAAAGAGCACAGAGCAGGCTCATAACAACCTTCAGATCAGCTTTTATCCAACCAAAGGACCTTCCTTCACATCTCATGTATAAATATCTGGACTGAGTAATTCTGAGAGAGGCACAATCCCCTGGGAATTACAAAATGCTACGAAGAACTGGATGAGCTAATACCGGACAGCTAAGCAGGATTACGATATTGGGAACAACTATGATCGCTGTTCATTCAGCAAAAGAGGACTACCATAAATTTAAGTAAAATAATGGATGGTCAGGGGTACTTATAGATATGAACTGGTCTACAGCTGGTTTTTGGCTGGTAAGTGTGTGACTAGCAAAGCTACACGTGCACATATGAGCCCAGAACCAATGGACCATTTATTTTATAGGCTTCTAAAAGTCACTGTACAATGTTAAGAAAAAGTGTATATCACAGTGTCGATTTCATTAAAGGGAAAATCCATTAGCACTTGAATCATGGGACTCCTAATGATACAATGTAAATGTATACCGTGTTGAAAACATGGATGGAATTTGTTGGCAGCTTACTGAGTTATATGACAACATAATGCCATATATGCTCTTCACCATAGTTTTACAATATTAAGTCTTCTGGTAGATTTGACAAATTACTCCAGCAAAGAGGAAATAGTTAATTGTTCATCTCACATGTTATCATATTCAGATAGGAAAGCATGAGTACCCGATGGCTTTAAAATACTGATTTTTTTTTTATATTTTGATATCTTGGTAGAAGTGAATGTTAAATGAACAATAGAAATATATTTATTACAATAGAAACTTTCTGCATAGAAACATTATAAATCCTACATTTCTATACAATTGGACAGCAGAACAGATGATGTATAGTAAAACTACCTCTTACTAGTACACTATATATCCCTTTACTGACAAAAGATGTTACTTTTTTATAAGAACTGTTTAAACTGCTTAGTTGTAAAAATATAGATAGTTATTTGGATGTACATATTATATGTACTGTACTCTGTTTTTAAGAGGCTAAACTTAGCAATTTTATGTCGAAGTAAATCATTCTTTTCATATACTTGCTTTGTCATGTATTAATGTATTCAAAGCTCTCCGTTACATTTTTATTCTTCATGTCCGTTTTTATTAATTTTTTTGTTTAACTGTAGAAATTAAGGCAAGCAACAACAAGGCTTAAATGGAACAGCATGCTTTCTATCTACAAAGTACTTTTAGATAAAATAAAGTTTTGACCGGCAGCAATGCTGGTCTCTTAATACCCTGATTGATTTAATTGAGTATTATGTTACTCAGGATCTTTCCTGTTATCTGGTCAACTCCATCAATACACCGGGAGAAGTTGTTAATATTCCTTCGGCACCCAACAATGCTTGTTGTTGCTGGCTAAGATACAAAAAAAGCTTAACAAATGATCGATTAATTGATGTTTTTAAATTATAGTGAAATTGATGAAAGGCAACATAAAGGCATATTAAACAATCTAACCAATTTTCTTTACTTTGAGTTTAAGTGATAATGCATCAGTGCTTGTCTAATGTAAATGTTCCTCGCACTCAATTGTGTCTACAATATAAATAAAAGGTTGGGAGCAGTCACATTATCAAACCATTCAATAATCTAGTTTCAAAATAATGTACAATCAATCTGGGTGGAAGATGCAATTGTAGTGAATTAACTATCAGAACTAATATATTGAAAAACTGACTGGCTTTTTCTTTAAAAACAGCATGTCAATGACTATTCTACTGAAAGAGAAGATAATGTAGACTTAGTTAATTGCTGTGTGCAGGAAGATTCACTTAAAGGTATTTCTGTTATGAAGACATCTTAGGAACTATGAGCCACAGTATTTTCTGCCAAGCTATACCTTAATCTTATTAAGCTCATATAAGGACATAAGACTCATAAAAACATACAAAAAGCATTATTGGTAACAGCTAGATATTTAAGAAGTATATCAAATCTAAGCTAATTAGTGTCTGAAGAATTTAAATGGTTTGCATGAACTCTGAGTAATTACGTAGATCATACACGGCTAAATTCATGGTCACATTCCTCCAGCAGACAGCCCACTCCTAGGATAATTTTGATTAGATCATTGGCATTATGGACATATCTGTGACTTGTACTCACTCCCTTTAAAGGTGGCTGTCGGCTGGGAACTTGGTATTGGTTTCAGAGGCTCATAGGATTTCATAATCATGTAGTTAAAAGGGAGTGAAATAAATAATTGAAGGTCAAAATTTAACTTGATATGGGAAATGGAATTAATTTAGAATGTCACAATTCAAAGCTGAACAGTTAAATTCTGTGCTGAAATTTCTCTGAATCTCTGTTTCTTCTCTTTCCCTGCATATGGTATAATAAGTACCAAGAATAACCATGAACTTTTAACTGTATGGGTCACAGCACATGATAACTTACTTCCTGACTCTGGTGAGGCGCTTGACTCTCATTTCTATCAGACAGCAAAATTTATCAGGTCCAATTGCGATAAGATTGTCAATATTCAGCTACGTTGCTAAGTGATGTGCCTAGTTACGGTGAAGCATCTCACTTAATGGCGTGGGAGCAAATGAATTGGTCTCTGCCTAATCTTGCAGCAAAAACATCCCTTTATTGTAATATTAATGATTGGCACATAACGTAATAATTATTCTCCTCGTGTCTGCATGGGTTTCCTTCGGGTGCTCCGGTTTTCTCCCATAGTCCAAAGATGTGTGGATTAGGTTGATTGGCCATGCTAAAATTATCCCTTAGTATTCTGAGATGTGTAGGTTACAGGGATTAGCAGGTAAATATATAGGGATATGCGAGTAGGTCCTGCATGGGATTGTGGTCGGTGCAGACTCGATGGGCCAAATGGGTTTCTATGATTCTATGAAATGTGACCAGGACCAAATGTGACCGTTAAATATACATTGAAGCAGAGATTGCCCAGTGGCCTGGGAAGTTTCTCAAAAGAGTAGGAAGGATGGAGATTTGATTCCTAGTTTGTGTTTGTTTATCTATTTTTAACAGTAGGTACTCTGGAATTAACTTTAATTATCCCTGGGTAGATGAGGGATTATTCAAGACTCTTATTCTTGATCATTCTTTACATATACACTTACACGTGAGTGAGAGAGAATCATAGAAATTGCTGGAGAAACTCAGCTAGTCTGAGAGCATCTGTGGCGAGAGAAAAAAGCTAATGTTTCGAGTCCGAAGTTGAAGATTGAGAGGGGAGCATGAAGATCATGATGGGAGGTGGCAGTCAGTCAGTGATTGGAATCAATGATGGTTGTAGAAATCATAGCAATCCTACAGTGCAGAAGGTGGCCATTCAGCCCATCAAATATCCTCCGACCACAGTCCCATCAGGCCCTACCCCCACATCCCTACATATCTACCTGCTAATCCCTTTAACCTACACAAGCCACAACTCTAAGGGGCAATTTTTAGCACGGCCAATCAACCTAACCTGCATATTTTTGGACTGTGGGAAGAAACCAGAGCACCCCAAGAAAACCCACGCAGACACAAGGAGAATGTGCAGACTCCATACAAACAGTGACCCAAGCCGGGAATCAAACCCAGGTTCCTGGAGCTGTGAAGCAGCATGCTAACCACTGTGCTACTGTGCCACACAATGGTTATTGAGGGGGAAACAGATTGCAGGTGAGTAGTTTGTTGGAGGAACTACATCTCCTCCTGGCCCACAATCAGTGCTATAAAGGCATTTATCTTATGAATTTCACCTATTTTAGATGGCATGGTGACATAGTAGATAGCACTATTGTCTCACAGCGCCAGGGATCTGAGTTCAATTCCCAGTTTGGATCACTGTCTATCCAGAGTTTGCACTTTCTCCCCCTGTCTGCGTGGGTATTTTCCGGGTGTTCCCACAGTCTGGTTTCCTCCCATAGTCTGAAAGACGTGCTGGTTAGATGCCTTGCTAAATTTTCCCTCAGTGTGTCAGAACAGGCGCCAGAGTGTGATAACTAGGCAATTTTCACAGTAACTTCATTGCAGTATTAATATAAGCCTATTTGTGACACTAATAAACTCATTTTAAGCTGTTAAATTGCTGAAGGGCTTTGAAACCCAACTGAGTACAGTAAAAATTAGTATGCTAAAATGAAGATACAGAATTTATTATTATGTTTAATTTACTAACCCTGTGAACAGTTTGGTCGGCTGCCACTCATTCTCATTTGAACTGATCGGTTTAAGAGTGGCTAGGTTCCTTTTTCACATGGCATTACCCCAACCCATTCACTTTTGAGAGTTAATATTCAACAATTGATCTAGTTATGGATAGAAAACTCTCTAAATCTGACCCTGACTAATCCTCTCTGAAATGGTCAGAAAAAGACACATGTGGTTTGGAATGTCTCCTGTAATTTTTCCAAATGACAGATCAGAGTTCCAGATTTTGTGTGTGACTGAGCCAATATATCCATCTGAAACATGCTGCAAATTAGTGTATATCATGCCAAAACATGTATTGCTAATGATGAAGGTTAATAGAGAGACTGCTCACTACAGCACAAATGTGGTTTTGTTTTACAGAACAAAATCTCTTCACACATGTGCACTATTTATTGCATAGAGTTTTATTCCTTCAGTCAGCTGCTAGCTAGTTATTTCCAAGAAAACCGAGTGCATTATGCATGTGCCTTATAAGTATCAAGAGCTCCAGCTCTGTACCCTCCACAGGAAGTGGGTAATGAGGGTGTGATATTTTACTTTCCTTGACTGCATGACAGCAGCTAAGTGGATGGGTGAATTTACAAGTTTCCATTCATTTCATTTTGAGCTGGGTGCAAATGTCTCCAAGACAATCAACTTCCAATTCCTTGGTCTTCTCTTGACATAGTGGAATAATGCTCAGACTCAAGTTGGCTCCTTCCATTGTAATGTGGCTAAGATTGTAGAGTTCAGAATACTTCCTTATTTCACCAATACTTTCACAACTTCAATCAAATAAACATTGAAGACCTCACAATGGCTTTAATGGAAATCCATGCCCCATATTAATTAATCATATGTTTGTAGTTTATTTCAATATGGTAACTTTAAGATAACCTTTCACTATTTCCGCCCTTTCATTTTCTTTCACCCCATGAGCTGATACTTGGAATTTTCTGAGGGTGTGTGTCCTGTTAAAAAAAGAAAATGTTGACCTACCAGATGCATCTAAGATGGGGAACTGAATAGCCTCTGTCTGTTTTCTATCAATTATTCTGCCTGCCTCAACTGGCAATGTTTTTTGAAGGAAGGGATTTTGTCGTCAAGATGAACAATGTTAGCACTGAGGAACTGTTCACTCTCCCACTTCAAGCATTCAGTATCACCAATAAGCTTTTCAGCGCATCCACAATTTGGATGTAAAATTATGTCTGGAAAGGGTGGTGCCAGAAGGTGAGGTTGCCAGGCAACAACATATACATGAAAAACTATTCACCACAGAGCAATAATGCATCAAAATAACAAAGGTAGAGTTACGTTATTTTTTCATGCCAATACTACAATTGCTGATTCTCTCAATTGCCAGCCTTGAAATGCCTTTGTAAAAGTTACAAGTGTCAAACTAAGATTAGCTTTGTACTATGAACCCATGCTCAATGATAACTGGGTTTGTGATCTTCAGATATTTCATCTGGAATCTTGACAGCCAAGAACAGCTTTCGCTTCATAGTTTGTGGGCAGATTTGATTCTGGTTCACAGATGTGAAAGGACTTTCATAGAATCCTTACAGTGCAGAAGGAAGCCATTGGGTCCATTGAGTGTCCATCAATCACAGTCCCACTCAAGACCTATTCCCGTAACACAACATATTTATGCTGATAATCCCCCTGGTGCTAAGGAGAAATTTAGTGTGGCTAATCCACCCAACCTGCACATCTTCAGACTGTGGGAGGAAACCCATATAGACATAGGGAGAATGAGCACACAATGACCAAGACTGGAATTGAACCCACGTCCCCGGGTCTGTGAGGCAGCAGTGCTAACCACTGTGCCAATCAATATGCTCAAACCTTCTAATCAGAATTGGAACCTCTATTTCCCACCACAGTTACACAAAAAAATAGCCTCTTAACTTGCCTTCCCTTTTTTCTCCTGGGTAATCCTCCAATGGAGGATTGTGCAGAACCAGTCAGCGGATGAAACCTCAAAGACATCAGTGAAGGGAACCTGTGCAAAAGCCACGACCCCTTCTTAGGGTGAGTGGAATGCCAGTCGAACTAAAGCAAGGTAGAAGATTTGGAAATATAAAAGGACATGCCAGCTGGTTCACTGTTCCTTTTTTCATTCACCAGTTGTACTTATATTGAACACTCTTCGATGAGTTAAAACAGGATTAAATGAAAGGTGACCACCCTTCACCTATTCACAACACAATTTTAGATGGGCACATTTTATTGCTCTTGACCACTTTTTCAGCTTTAGGTATCAACTATTCTTGTTGTCAATTGGACAGTGCTGTTAATTCACATTAAATAATTAAATGATGTCAAAAAAAATTATAACATTTTGCAAGAGGGAAAGAGGAAGACATTGAGGAGACAGGACATCAAGGGAGTGACAAGGGAATGGATTTTTACAGGAGTTTTGCACCAACAAGGCAGTTATTAAGGAGGAGTATTTTTGGACAAGTTTCAAACAGCAGGGAAGTTAATGACTAAATATCTAGCCTCCGGCAATGGAGCAGAGGGAACGTATAACAATCTAACATCAGCCAAATGGAAGGTGTAAGCTGAAATAAAACTGTAAGGTGTAGAGTGAGGCCATCAAGGAATTTGAAATGAGAACGAAGACCTTGAAGATGATATGGTGGAGAACTTGGACCCCCATGAAGTTTGGCAAACACTGATCTGTTGAATGTGCAAGAGATCCTGTTTAGTTTATTATAGATAAATGATGATGAGATGTGACTGCTCAGGATCCTCCAATCTACGAGTTTTGAATAAGACCAAACCCAGCACTTCAAAGTAAAATTCATATTCCTAACACACTGTGCTTCTGACAACTTCACTTTTTTAGTGAGTATTGTCGCGTAATATACAATAGCGAGTACTAAATAACTTTGAATGTTAACAAAGGCCTAAAGAGCTGTTCTTCTGTTAAAGTTATTAGTGTCACAAGTAGGCTTATATTAACACTGTAATGAAGCTACTGTTGAAAATTCCCTACTTGGCACACTCCAGTGCTTGTTCGGCTACACTAAAGGAGAATTTAGCATCACCAATGCACCTAACCAGCACATCTTTCGGCTTGTGAGAGGAAACAGAAGCACCCAAGGTAACCCACGCAGGCAGGGAGAACATGCAGACTCCAAACCAGGAATCGAACCTGGGTCCCTGGTGCTGTGAGGCAGCCATGCTAACCACTGTGCCACCATTCCATCCTAAAAAAGTAAGTGCACCATTCTATCTCCATATTTGCAAAATATGGAGAAGACCTTCACACAAAAACACACTGAACAAAGTAACAGGTTGGCTTTTCTCCCTTTCTGTCTCCGGTTAGTTATACAAGAACTCTTTGCCTACTCCAAGAATGTGTGTTAATATTCTGTTAAGCCACCTGTTGCCTCCTAAACTGAGCTGACTGCTAACAGAGTAAATATGATGTTGTGTCAGCAAAAGAAAAGTAAATTTGCCGACTCGACCATGTGCTGCCGCTGTAATAAGCCACTTCAGTTCTACAACTGTGTCCTGCACTCCATCTGAACCTGAGGTTGGGTTACATTAACACAAATCGCCAATGTGTAACACAACCCACCTAATTGCAAAGCAGCATACACTCTGGATTAATCCATAGTTTGTGTTTGAAATTCCCCACCCCTCCCCCCACTCCACACTCAATGGGCAAAGTTATGCCTTGTATATTTATAGCAATTAAAACCAGACACCAATATCTGGGAAACAACAGGGGAAAAAATCTTTTTCAGAAAAAGTCTGTCGGTTAATCTAATTGTAACCGAACCATGTGATTACTACACCACTCTGTAGGCTCTGCGCTATAAGGTTTAAAACAACAAAAAGAAAACGACAGATTGATTTAATTGAGTTTTATCCAATTTTGTTTACTGGCTAAGTTTCCTGTCTGAATGGTTTTTCCCAGATGAATACCACTGGTATTCAAGTAGTGTGTGGTCTCCATACTTTTGTCCCACCAGTAGACAGATTCAATTTGTGGCACTACCATCTAAGCCTTGTATATGAAGTAGATGATGTTCAGTGATGTGTCTCATTTTTCATGTGTGTGGCATTCGGATGGAAGTAATTTATCTACGGCAGTCATAGCTTTACACAGTCTCCAGCTTAATGATCTGCACATCACCCGTGCTATTATTTTGTGGCTTCTTGCTATTGATACGTTGGGACATCACTTCCTCTCTGAGTGGTTACCATCTGGTCTTAGTCAATGAAAGAAAAGCTATTTTCCAACATTAAGGAGTATCGTACATAATTAATGACTTCGAAAGCTCATTGGAACTCATTTTAGCGTATAGGTATATGCTAGGTATGTTGCTGGCATGCTCAGGGTTTTTCTGTTATCACAATTATTTTAAGTTCCAGATGTTTGCAGAAGTTCAATAATGACATAAGCAGAAAACTGCATATCACTGAAATTTGAAGGAACTATGCAACTAGAGAGAAGTAAAATAAGAGCAGATATAGGGCCAAATTTTCCAAACCAAATGGCCAAGTATTATGCTCTTACTGAAAACCAGCATGTTCCTCTTCAGAAACATATCCAGTTTTTACTTTGTATCTTCTGATATTTTGTCAAAAAATATCTTTTGTATCTTTTTCCTGAAGATAGAAGATGGGTAGGGAGAATGTCTAAGTCTGTGGGGCCCTTAATTATGCTGGCTACTTTGCCGGGGCAGCGGGAAATGTAGATTGAGTCAATGGATGGGATGCTGGTTTGCGTGATGGATTGGGCTACCTTCATGACCTTTTGTAGATCTTTGCAGTCTTGGGCAGAGCAGGAGCCATACCAAACTGTGATACAACCAGAAAGAATGTTTTCTATGATACATTTTTAAAAGTTGTTGAGAGTCAAAGCTGACATGCCAATTTCCTTAATCTTCTGAGAAAGTAGATACTGATGTATTTTCTCAACTACAGTGTTGGCATGGGGAGGCCAGTTCAGATTGTTGGTGATCTGTACACTAAAAACTTGAAATTCTCAACCCTTTCTACTTTGTTCCCTATTGATGTAGACAGGGGCATGTTTGATAACTCTCATGAGATCCGTAGGGAAACACTGATTGATTTCCTTGTAGCTTTGAGTATGAGTTCCTCTGGCAGTAGGCAATGCCTACTTTGATGGAATTCATCACTTTAGCCTTTTGTAAGAGAGGCCCAGGACTGGACCTTCTGAAATGTAGTCCCAGGTGAGAAATAATGTGTCTACAGCATGGTTGTGGTTTTGGTTTGCATTCTGTAATAAACTATATCCATTTGCAGTCAGGCTTCCTGAGTCATTACAATAGGATTTTTTTCCCAATAGGTATGAAATTTTGCAACTTTCAGCCTGGTTTTTCAGTGTTACAAATGCTATTTTGTCCCTAAAATTGTGGTGATGCTCACATGCAGACATCTGGTGCAAACATGCTAGGTATCACCTTGATAAGGGCCTGAGCTTGTTTGCAGAAAGCATCTACTGGAAGTATACAGAATAGACCGAACATGACTTCAATAATTATATAATGTTGATTAAATGCCAAAGCTGCCATTTTGGAGCTCACCTCTGGAGGCATCCCTTAACCTTGCACAGTTCAGTAAGAGGAAGGACACCACTTGCACTATTTAACAGGGTCATCAACTACTTTCAGATTGGATGCTGATTGCTTTCTACAGGCTGTCATTGTGATTGTAGAAGTCCTTGAAAGTTTCTAAAATTTGTTTGAAGTTGCTAAAGACTGTAGAGGGTATTGAGACATGTGCTGAAGTATTTTGTCCAGCATTCTTTTCTCTCAGACATGCAGTAATTTGTGTGACAAATGGCAGGGAGAATCAGCATATGTGACGTAGAACAGGACATATGTAGGCAGAGAAGGGAGATCACAAGGCCATATCCTTCCAGCGCGCTCAGAGAACTTTTCTGTGCCTTGAACCTCTATGAGGAACAATGGGACCAGATGTTACTGTCCCTCACCACTTCGATTCCTGTGATGGATGAGGCAGTAAATTTCTGGCCAATGTATCAAATGCCTCTACTTCACCAAGGACATCCTGACTGAAAAGTACCAGCCACACTGCAGCCTCATTGAGCATGACCTCATTGACATAGGAATTGGCTGTGGTGGTGAACTTTAATACAGCTGGCTTCTTCTAGGCGGAAACAAGCAATATTCACAAAATCACCCAGTTTGTAGCATTTACTGAAGCATTTACAGAGAGCTAGATACATTTCATCTTTTACCAGAGAAAAGCTGGCAGAACAAACATCTGGCTTTGCATGTATTTCAGGCTACTTCATGGTATTTTGTGTAATTAACTGCACATAGGTGGCATCTATCAACACTACAGCCATCAGATACTGCAACATGGTTTGACTCAAGTGGAGTCGGTCATCATTTGCATGAGGAGCAAAAGGACCTTGGGCTCCGGGTCCATAAGCCTCTTAAATCAGCCTCACAGGTGGAGGATGTGGTCAAGAAGACATATGGTGTGTTGGCCTTCATTAATCGAGGGATTGAGTTTAGGAGTCAGAAGATAATACTGCAACTTTATAAGACCCTTGTCAGACCCTACTTGGAGTACTATGTGTAATTCTGGTTGCCTCACTACAAGAAGGATGTAGAAGCTATTGAGAGGGTGCAGAGGAGATTTACAAGGATGTTGCTTGGATTGGGAGGCATACCTTATGAGGATACGTTGAGGGAGCTAGGTCTCTTCTCTCTGGCGAGACAAAGATTGAGAGGCTACCTGATAGAGATTTATAAAATGTTGAGAGGTATAGATAGGGTGGTGAATCTTTGAAATTCTCTGCCTGATGAGGTGGTGGAGGCTTCCTCACTGAATATGTTCAAGTCAAGAGTGGATAGGTTTTTAATTGACAAGGGAATTAAGGGTTACGGGGAGAAAGCAGGAAAGTGGTACTGAACCACTACAGATCAGCCATGATCTTATTGAATGCTGGGGCAGGCTAGAGGGGCTGTATGGCCTACTCCTGCTTTTATTTCTTATGTTCTTAAGTTCTTATGGATTCTCGGAGGCTATTTCCCACGGCTGAAATGGTCGCTACAAGAGGACACAGGTTTAAGGTGCTGCAGAGCAAGTACAGAGTGGATGTTAAGGGTAAGTTTTTCACTCAGAGCGTGGTGAGTGAATGGAATCAGCTGCCGTCAGTGGTGGTGGAAGCGAACTCGCTGGGGTCTTTTAAGAGACTTCGGAATGAGTACATGGGATTTAGTGGGATTGAGTTATACGTAAGTCTGGTAGGTAGGGATATGATCAGCACAACTTGTGGGCTGAAGGGCCTCTTTGTGCTGTAGTCTTCTATGTTCTACATTAAAAGGGATGGATTCATCCCTTATATGAAGCTCCATATAAAGTCCTGTGCCATGTTGAAGCCAGATTCCTCCACATTCCTTGATAGTGACAGTAAGCTTCCTTCCAACACTGAGAATGATTTTGTACATCGCCATAAACCATGTTCTATAGGCTGCTCCATCAAGCAAATGATCATCTAAATCACCTGCAACTGGGCTCAGACCTGACCTCACACTCTGGTGAGTTGGCACCTGCACTATACATGTTCCCTCTCTATCTGCAGATTAATTTTGCCTTGTTTCCCACTACATGCAGATCCTGCCTCAAAGCAATTGTTTAAATCAAGCAGAGTATCAGTATCTGAATGGTGCGTGTGAGCGAGTGATGGTGTTTCATCATCATCTTGCACATCTGTCACTGCCTAACCAGATGGCAGTTCTCTGGGTATCTGAAAAGAGAAAGGCTTAAGGGTAGCTCGGCAGCACGTGAAAGGTGGAGACTAAGAGGTACTTTTCTTGCACTATTTGCAACTTATTAATTGGAGGACATTTGGGGATGATATGAAAGTGAGTTGTGAGGCAGAAGATTAGGATCTGAGTGTCCTGTCACCTTCGATAGTTTCAGCCCCACCACCAGCTATTACCTTGACTATGACTGCTCCATTGATGAGGGCCACCATCTCCTTCCATTGGGTTGAGAATAGAAAGCCATGCCTTTCCAAGTCACTTAATTTCTGCTGCCATCAAATGTGTTACATTGTTGTGTGAGAAGAAAGTGTTTCACTAAATGGGATACATGTTTGGATGATATGGCTG
Source organism: Sphyrna mokarran (assembly GCA_024679065.1). NCBI lineage: Eukaryota > Metazoa > Chordata > Chondrichthyes > Carcharhiniformes > Carcharhinidae > Sphyrna > Sphyrna mokarran. The sequence continues at coordinate 29,306,141 of JAGIQG010000023.1, read as the reverse complement.
TCATGGTTGAACAGCTGACTGTGAGTGCAAGCTATTTATTGTGGATACGTAGCAGTGTGTGAGAATGAGGTAAAGCTATGAATTATTATGTCTGTTATGAATTGTTATTTATAGAAATTATTTATTTGTCAGTGAAGATGCTGTTGTACATTGTGCTGTGTGCCAGGTGAGTGCTGCAGTTGCTTTGATATGACATTTGAAGATACATTCACCAACCTCAAACATTCAGGTTTAAATATTTGCAGCCAGTAAGCGTGGTGGTGAATTTTAATACAGCTGGCTTCTTGGTGGAAACAAATAATATTCACAAGATCGCCCAGTTTGCATTATTTACTGAGGCTCTGTATTCTAAAACAGCTGGATACATTTATTTCTCTTTTGCCAGAGAGAAGCTGGCAGAGCAAGCACCTGGCTTTGCACGCCAGATCCTCAGGGCTAGAGTCCTAGCATTGACCATAGTTGTGTTATTATAATGATATAATTATCAATCGCTTATAAAGGATTGCAAAAACACTTCAAGGGTTCATTTGTTTAGACTAGGCATATGGGAACATTTATACATTGGTAGAAAGCTTGAAGAGATCATCGAATGTGCGTGTGCGTGTGTATGTCATGCTCAGAGGTAACAGTTTGGTGAGGTGCCTGAAGAGATTGGAAGGTGGCAGTAACAAATGTTGTGTCTTTGCTTTGAGAAAGGCTGCAGGGAAAAGCCTGGGAACTATGGGTCAGTGAGCCTAACATCTGTAGTGGATAGTTGTTAAAAGGTATTCTGAGAAACAGGATCTACAGGCATTTAGAGAGGCAGGGATGAATTAGAGACTGTCAGCATGGCTTTGTGGGTGGAAAATCATGTCTCATGAATTTGATAAACTTTCTTGAAGGTGTAACCAAGAAGATATATGAGGGCAATGCAGTCAACGTTGTCTACATGGACTTCAGTAAGGCTTTTGACAGGTTACTGCACAATATTGCTGCATAAGGTTAATTCTCATTGGATCTAAGTGAGATGGCAGAAAGTGATTGCAGAGAGTTGTTTTTCAAACTGGAGACTGTGACCAATGGTGCGTCTTAGTGATCAGTGTGGGCCCATCTTTATTTGTCATTTATATTAATGATTAGGATAAGAACTTAGGAGGCCTGGTTAGTAAGTTTGCAAGTCACACCAAGATTAGTGGCATAGTGCACAGTGAAGATGGTTATCTAGGAATGCAATGGGATATTGTATTCTAGCACTGCAGATCCTGCATATGGAATTAGTGAACTGTTGTAGACTGTAAATTCAGAGTTGTAGGATTCGCCATGGCCTTCCATATCTGTTGGCAAGTGTCCCTGTGTCAATCTTGGCCATTAACAAGTTCTTGTCAATTTCCTTCGAAAAGATCATTTGAATCTTGGTATCATTTTGGAAAGTGTGATGGCATCTTTGTTCTCCACAAGATTGATGGTGTGAAACTTGTTCACTACTCTTTAAGCTGTCATGGATATCATCATAATTTTCTGGTTTGTCAATCATGGCAAGTATATGTTTCTGGTGAGATACCAAACAGTCAATCCTATTGCTTGAAGATAACCATTGTGTGTAGTCTGTTTGGATCAGTTCACAATGCTTTGTAGCTGCATCAAGCTTTGCTGTAGTACGCTGCTGCTGCCAATGCCACTTGTTTTGCACAATTGATGTCCTTGGTGTATGCAGAAGGCCATATCTTCCATATGTCTTGCTAGGTTTGGATTTTCTGGAGAGTGAGTCCACAATTTTGGCTGTACTTAGGATCTGTAGACTTTATCGATCTGTGCAGGTTGCATCATAGTTATGTCTATCCTTAAATAGTTCTTTGATGCTATCTGCTTTGGGCTTGTCTAGCAGATCTTGTTGGAATATTTTCATGAAAGTGGATTGATCTGCAACTCAATAATTCTGTCTGCTAGCTCTTCACCTAAGAATCGGAGCACGTACCCTTTTCTCTGTTTCTGCTGATGGAATGACCTAAATGTATTAGGGGTTTTGAGTTTCAAACTAAAATAGAAATATATGGTTTTAACACATTGGGTTGAATTTTACAAGATTTTTTTTCAGCTTGTGTGAAAATGGGAGAGTTTCTGATCCTTTTTTTGAGTAAGTTTCCATGCCCAATCACATGCACTCAGCCTTTGAAAATATGAGCTACACCATTTCTAACCACGAGAGGCAGAGGGGCTTAATTCGCCAGCCTGCAGATCCGATTGGAACCATAAACTGCGTATGTGCAGGAATCGTGGAAAATAAAATAGCTGTATTGACAGAACCCTCCGCGCGTGAGATACAGCCTCTCCCTCTCTCCCATGGACATTGGAGACCAGCCTCCCCCACCAACATTACTGACCCCCTTACACCCTGGATCCTTTTGCACATGACCTCCTCAAGACTTCACCCCCTGACCCCAATAACTGACTGTGATGACCCTTTGTCTCCCCCGCCCCTGATCATCACAGACGCATAAATCACCCCCTCCATCAGCACACCTGTAAGTGTTGACTTGGCTTTCCCTCCATGGTAATGAGGTAAACTGCAATAAACTCATTGGAATGCTCTAACAGGCATGTGATTCACCCAAACTGCCTTTAGCTGAACTGCCCCAACGAGGGTCCGCTCCATAAAAACCCCAAGGTTGGACAGACAGTGCAGGGGGAAATGGCCTCCAGGAGGACTTCTCCCCATTTTTTGTATGCAGATCTGGCCAGGTTGCTGGAGGCAAGGTGGGATACCCTCTTCCCCCAACAGGACGCCCTCCCAGAAGAAGGGATGGAAATGCAACCTAGGAGGCAGTGGCAGCATGCATTAATGTCAGGGCACTGGCCATGAGAACCAGGAAACCAATGCTGTAAAAAAACTGAATGACTTAATCCAGACGGTAAGAGTGGATGTTTTATCTCATCTAGTACTTTCCCCCTAAATGACTCCCAGATCCCTCAACCCCAGGACCCTGCATTCTTTCAGCCCTTGACCCCAAGCACCTCCCTTCTCCCAACCAAGAGTATCACAAACCTTGTCCTTTGTGAGCCACTGACTGAAATCCTGCAGGATTTGTGCCATTAGATGATTCTTTCTGTCCCTACAGGAGAACAATACCCATAATCAATGGGAGAGGGCAGAGACAGGGGTGTTGTGCCTGAGATCCAGTAACTCACCCACTTTGAGGAGATCTACCAGAAAGGTCCATGCATTTAGAAGACCCCCATTTACCCCTCCACTATTGAACAAGTGGCAATGTGGGCCTCATTATATTGGGTCTCAGCATCAGTTGCTCTGGTGTCTCTGCACAGGTGTCATCAATCAAGTCTGAAACAGATACCCATGTCCCCCAGGGATCATTCTTGCACTCTGGGCTTCTCCTCAAAGACTTACAGGACATCAGAACTCCTCAATGTGAAGCTGTCATGCACACCGGCAGGTGCAGAGGTGCATGATATTCAGCTGATGGCTGCACTTCAATTGCACATTGAATGGCGGTCTTTCTGTTCATGAATCTTCCCAGATTCTTATGGATTACGTGAGTGCAGTTTACAGCCGCTTGCATATTTGGTATTCCTATGATGGCTGCGAATCCTGCAGTCCAAGCTTGCTTCTGGGTCTGATCCAAGTCAAATTTAATATACTGGCCAGCCCCAGTATTGGACATTTGTGACTTCCATGACACACTTGTGGACGGATGATTGGGAAATGCCACAAAGCTCTCAGCTGGCGATCTGGAAGGACCTGACATGGTGGGCAACGCAATGGCACAGTGGTTAGCACTTCTGCCTCACACGCCTTGGGTCACTGTCTGTGTGGAGTTTATACTTTCTCCCCATGTCTGCATGGGTTTCCTCCAGGTTCTCTGGTTTCCTCTAGCAGTGCAAAGATGTGTGGATTAGATAGATTAGCCATGCTAAATTGACAGAATAGGGCCTGGGTGGGATGTGGTCAGTATAAACTCAATGGGCCGAATGGCCTCCCTCTATACTGTAAGGATTCTATTCTATGATTTTATTCTAAGACATGGTGGCCTAAAAGTTTGAGGTGGCCATCACTTTCACAGCTACTGGGAGAGAGTGCTCTCCCCATGCCCTGAGATGCCAGGTCCTGCAACAAATGGTACAAATTTCACACTGTCTCCTTTCACAGCCGGAGTTGTTCAAAGGAAACTCCGAAGGATCTGCCAGAGTCTCCACTTCCTCCTTCTCCTGTCCCCGATCCACTCCCCTCTCGAGGTGAATGGCATATATATCCGGCCTCCAGCAGCCATCTTTACCCCAGCAAGTGGTAAGGCCTGGGCCTCCTCTACCTGCAATTCATCCCCCTGCTCCTTCTCTTCAGCTCCAGCAGCAACCAAAAGGACAACAAGATCAATCAGAAGCAGGGGATAGGGGCAAATTTGAGGAAGCAGAGAGACAGATGGAAAGGTTAAAGAACTCTGCTTGCCCCCAGCCCAGCAATGCATACTTCCCATACCACCCCACCTACAGATCCCCAGCAACACACACTGCCCATACCCCCTCCCACAGACACCCAATAGCACACACTGCTCATACCCCATGCCACAGACCCCAGCAACACACACTCCCATATCCACCCCACAGACCCTCAGCAACAAACATTCCCCATACCCCTCCCCACAGACCCCCACCAACAAATATTCCCTATACCCATCCACAGACCCCAGCAATATACATTACTTATATCCCTCCACAGATCCCTAGCAACACAATCCCCTTACCCCACCCCCAAAAACTCCCAGCAACACACACTCCTCATACCCCCTACAGAACCCCAGAAACACACATTCCCCATACCCATTAGAGCCCCAGCAACGCACATTCCCCACAGACCCCCCAGGAACACACACTCCTCATATCACCTCACAGACCCCCAAGTAACAAATATTTCCCTTACCACCACCCACAGATCCCAGAATGGCCATTCAAACCCCCATTCCTCACCAACTCACAAACACACAGCCAGAACCGATGCTGTAGTGACTAAAGACAGTGACAAGTCCTGAGACTACAACACTGCCATTTCAGAGAGTTTCTAATACATCCCCCACCTGCAGCAATACTTGCTACTGTCTGCACTAGGACCCAGAGTCAGCGCTAAGACTCGAGGCCAGTGCTCTGACTTAGGTCTATGCTGGGAATCTGAGGTTGGACTTCGTGGGTAACAATCACACCCAACTCCCTCCCACACAGGCCATCCCCGACTCAAAATGCAATGAAACTAGCCCCTCTGAGCAGCACAGAGCAGTTTGAAGGCAAAGACTTACCTCCTCGTTCACCTTCACTGATCAAATGCATGAATGTCACTTCTATACATGAGATGTTTGCTGCAGCTGGATTGGTTAGGAAAACAAGGCCTTTAAGGCAGGTGAGCTGGGACGATTGGGAGTGAATCTCACTAATTACATTGTGGTGAATATATAAAAAATGCCTGTTTTGGGTGAGCTCCTGTATTTTTCTTTGGTAAATGAGAATGGACATAAAAATGGGCGCCATTCCTGCTAGTCGCATCATGCTTGATTTTATGACATTTTCTTGCCACAAAATTGTCACCCATAGATTCAATCTAATAACAACAGATTTATTCTAGCACATTTTGCCTGCACAGATTACAAACTGAAACTAAAAGCAGGAGCCTCTGAAACACCCCAATCATCATTAAAGAATGTGATTAGCTCTTAAAGCAATCATGTAACAAGTGAAATACGTAACATCTCTCCCTCTTTTACCTCTGTGGTTATGACAACAAATTACTACAATGTTATACATAGAGTCAATAATATTCTAAACATAGTACTGTGCATTGTTAATCATTATACACAGTTAGTAAGAAAGCCAATCAAGAGGACGCCTATTCCTCTTTGGTTATATACACCAATCTAGAAGTTGGCTGTCCTTGACATGAAAAGTATGGTTTGGAATTGCAGTCGATACTTTTATCTGGAACTAATTCTGTATCATTCTCACATGGTGTAAGTAACATTGATGCAATCATCAGACAACTCAAATTCAACAACTCATTGTAGCATTCACAGCAGCCTATCTTCAAAGACTACATGGAACAGCCCTGGGCCTGGGGACAACACCTCCAGCTCTGTGTGGACCTCCACACAGCAAGCAGAAATTTTCCAGGCCTCCAACCTCCCCCGCACTCCGAGGGCTGCAGCTCCATAAAACTTACCTCCTTAGAACATAGCACATAGAACATTACAGCGCAGAACAGGCCCTTCAGCCTTCGATGTTGCGCCGACCAATTATGAAAAAAAAAAAGCAATGACCCTCCAAACTAAACCATTCCCTTCTCTTCCATAAACTTATCAACTAATCTCTTAAACACCACCAAACTTGGCGCATCTACAACTGCCGCAGGCAGGGCATTCCACTCCCTAACCATCCTCTGGGTAAAGAACCTACCTCTGATATCCGTCCTATAACTATCACCCCTTAATTTAAAGCTGTGTCCCCTCGTGCTAGCTTTCTCCATCTAGGAAAAAGGCTATCACTGTCCACCCTATCTAAACCTCTAATCATCTTATATGTTTCAATAAGGTCTACTCTTAGCCGCCTTCTTTCTAACGAAAACAACCTCAAATCCCTCAGCCTCTCCTCATAAGACCTGCTCTCCATACCAGGCAACATCCTGGTAAACCTCCTCTGTACCCTCTCCAATGCCTCCACATCTTTCTTATAATTGGGGGACCAGAACTGCACACAATACTCCAAGTGCGGCCGCACTAGAGTTTTGTACAGTTGCAACATGACGTTGCGGCTCCGAAATTCAATCCCCCTACCAATAAAAGCTAATGCCTGTTCAACGCTACCATGCCATGTTCCAATTTTTATACAGCAGTTATAAACTCTGCCAGTGTGATGTCATGCCAGAGTCAGGGGAGAAGCTAATGGGAAAGGAGATTGTAAACATAGACCAGCTAATTAGATGCGAAGGTATGTGAACGTATGCTAATGTCCATTATGTTGATTTTCAGCATGGGTCTATCGATGCCAAAAAATCCAAGCTGCGAGATGTGCAGGAGGCCTGGAAGACCAGTGCAAATTGGCTGCCGCTTGAGTCTCCCCATGTAGTGCACTAAAAATCAGCATAGTGGGATGGAAGTATTGACCTTTGGTTTCAGTCTTCCCAATGTATAAACAGAGAATGTTTCTGTTCATTCAGAGGGCTGAGGACTGGTGATGGTGGGGTAACCAAATGATGCAGTTGTAATTCTTTCACATCAGCACAGAAATTTGAACACCCATTGTCTTCCTGGGGGAGGGTTCAGGCAACCACTTATCACAGGTCAGAACCAAATGACTGCATTGGAAGGTTCAATAATATCCTTAAGGCCTCAAAGCAATTTTATAGGTTGGCCAATCATGGACACTGGACTTAGTGATACCTGGTGGATGTTCAGGGATTTAGGGATTAACTTTGTCAATTAGTACAACCCAAGAGGCCATTCAGCCTCTTCAGCATGCTGTATCATTCAGTAAGATCATGGTTGATCTGATTAAGGGATTAATTCTATTTTCCTGTCTTCCCCTCATACATGTCAATCAAAGGTCTGCCTAACTCAATCCTGAATATGTCCAATGATCTAGCAGGTCTCACTGAGTCCAGTATCCATGATTGACAAATCTATAAATTGCTTTGACGTCTTACAGACATAATTGGATCTTACAGAAGACCTGTCCAGTAAATTTAAAACTTTTCCTTATGGCATAGTAGATACTGGGCTGTTGATAAAGGACTTCCTGAATTCAACCCACCACCATCTGCACCAGCACCACCCCCCCAAACTTCAACCTCCACATTCAGCAATTTAATTGGGTGACAGCCTCCAAACCACTTAATTATTTCAGACCACAAGCCAATAATTTGTCTGCTTCAGCTAGTTGTTAAAATAAATTGGTCCTCTCACTGAATCTCCTGGGCTAGCAGTTTCCTATCTTTCTTTCTAGAAGTGAAAACTCAATTCACTTTATATTCAGGAATGAGTCTACATTGGATCAGGTCCTAATCCCTTTATTTGAATACTACTGAAAATAAAAGAGATGTTACATGGAGTGAAGCAATTATGATGCTGACACCATCCTCATAGGTGAGCATTGTTGGATTCCTGCAGGATTCAGGCCACATCCCGGTAGCTCAGTGCTACCATTATCCTGTTTATTGGGGCAGAATAGCACAGCACTGGCTTTTTAATGAAGCAAGACTATGAAGACATCTCTTTATGGTTGTTATGACAATGAGTGCTGACATAATCGATGAATTTTTTTTTGTCAATCAGAAAACATTATCTGTTGATCATATTGGCATTATTTGTTTCCTGCAGTGTCACATTAAATGTGGTGGACTGACATTGATTTATTTCTGAAGAACCACGCAACATAACAACTTGACACAAGTTCACCCTTCCCAGTTATGCCATGGGATCTTCTGTCACAGCCCTGGGTTGCACAGATGACAAAAGTAAGTATAAACGCCCCTCTGTCTTCCCATGTGAGGGCATCTGTATCAATGGATGGACATAACACAAGAAATAGGAGCAGAAGTAGACCATTCAACACCTTAAGCCTGCTCCACCATTCAATAAGGTCATGGTTGATCTGCTTAATTCTATTTTCCTGTCTTCCTCCCATACGCATTGACTCTCTTGTCAACCAAAGGTCAATCAAACCTGTGTCTGCGTGATTTCCTCTGGTTGCTCTGGTTTTTTCCTGTAGTTCATAGATTGGTTGGCCATGCTAAATTGCCCCTTGGTGTAAGGGGGATCAACAGTGTAAATATGGAGACTTAGGGTAATAGGGTAGGATTGTGGTTAGTGCAGATTTGATGGGTCAGATGGCCTCCTTCTGCACTGTAGGGATTCTATAATAAGTATAATAAGAAACAAAATAAGGGGGTCTTTGTCACATTGTTGCTTGTGAGAGCCAGATTGCTATAACTTTTTCCTACATTACAACAATGATTACACATCAAAAGTAATTTACTCGCTGGAAAAACACATTGAGACATTGTACAAATTCAAGTCTGCCTTTTATCTCAAGAAGCTCTGCCTGTATCAGAAAGTTGCATCCCATGTTCTTCCTTAGAATAAATGATCTACTTCTATTCCCGGTCCCATTTCTTCCATTATATTCCAGTTTCTTTGAAATGATTGTTTGACGCGAATAGTCACATGAGGACCTCGGGAAATAATAGAATTACTGAATCACTACAGTGCAGAAGGAGGCCATTCAGTCAATTGAGCCTGCACTGACAACAATTCCACCCAGGCCCTTACCCCATAACTCCACAAGTTTACGCTGCTAATCCCTCTAATGCTAAGGGCAATTTAGCATAACCAATCAACCTAACCCACACATCTCTGGAGCATGGGGGGGACTGGATCACCTGAACAAAAACCCACGCAGACATGGGGAGAACGTGCAAACTCCACACAGACAATCACCTGGGTCCCTGGTAATGTGAGGCAGCAATGTTAACCACTGTGCCACCCAACTATGCCATCCAATTGTTCTCCCCATAATTTTAAGTCCATAATGTGTGGGAACTACCGCATCTAGAGTATAACAGACATGAAAATGATTCTCATTTATTCCCTTATATCAATCCCTTGACACTTTATGGTCTTCAGCATGCTCCAGATTATACGATAGCTAATATGGATAGAAATTATTCTCTTTGCTATGTGATAGTACTGCCAATAAATGCAATTCCTGGAGTCAAACTAAATCATATCAAACTGGAATCTGCTTTTAGTCCTTTCATTCTGATGGGTAAACTAATCTGAACTGAAGTCAGCTGCAGAAGAACTACAATTGTACTTACTGCTCTCAACTAAAAAGAAATTGTGTGTAGTCATTTTGTCAGAAGCTCATTGATGATTGATCTGGATATTTCTAACAATGATATTCCGATGATTTTCTGCTGAAGTTAATGAGGAAGAGCCTCCAAGAAAATTGCTAGTATCAGTGAGAGTAAACGTGGGCCTTAAAGCTAACTACAACCAAATACTGCACCTGCACAACTTGGTTGACTCAGGTGTGAATAACAATCACTGAATTGAAATATTAAAAGAATATAAACATGTCCCAGAATAAGTCAGCTCCATTTCCCACATTAGATATCCAATGGCCTCTTGTTTCCCATTTTGCATCAGTTTCTGGCAGAGTTTGAAATAAGTGCACCTATGTACACAAAGCTTATCAGCTTATCAGTTTTAGGTGCTGCTGGTTGATTAGCTACACATTCGTTGGCACAGATATTCAAGCAATATTCATGTGGGAGATTCTTAGGTGGGGCATTGATAACAACCATAAATTTATGACTTCCTTCCCCAAGTTCTGATGTGGTTTGTTAACATTAACCAGAGTAAATTTTACTAATCAGAGTAATTATTCGTAGTGAAACAATCCATAAACCACAAACAATTGACCACAAGGAATAATTTAATTTTGAAACTACCCAGCCTAACTTTTTAATTCTTGTCAGTTGTTGTTGCCTCTCACAAATGGGATACTTGATTTTATCAGTCATGGCAAGGAGGTAATGTTAGAGCTGTACAGAATGTTGGTTAGACCATAGCTGGAGTATTGTGTGCAGTTCTGGTCACCTCACAAAAGAGAGGATGTGATAGCTCGAGAGGGGGTACAGAGAAGGTTCACCAGGATGTTGCCTGGATGGAGCAGTTTAGCTGTAAGTGGAGACTGGAAACGTTTGAACTAGATACTTAGAGCTGAGAAGGCTGAGGCAGAATATGGTTAAAAGTATACAAGATTATGAAAGGTATGTACAGGATGAGTAGGGAGGAGCTCTTCACCTTGGTTGAAGGCTTAATCGTTCAGGGGCATAGTTTCAGGTTAATAGAAGATTCTGATGAAATGACAATTTTTCCCTCACTGTCAGTAAAACGACAAAGATAGTCATCAACTTCAGGAAGTGTTGTGGAGAACATATCCCTGTCTATATCAACAATGTTGAAATGGAAATGGTCAAGAGCTTCAAGTTTCTCGATGAGCAGGTCACCAATAACCTGCCCTGGTTCCTCCACACTGACACTATAGTTAAGGAAACCCACCTCCACTCCAATTTTATCACTCTCCTTTCCTTCTCCCCTACATACTCTATGAACAGAATGTTTTTTCTGCATAGCGCACAAGAAACAATATTTGTGGCAGCCTGTGGCATTGAATAGAGAGGTTTTTCCTGAGAGCAGCCAATTGTAAATGGGTTACCCTGAATACATAGAACATTAGAGCACAGTACAGGCCCTTCGGCCCTCGATGTTGCGCCAACCGATGTAACCAATTTTATGACCCTCTATACTAAACTATTCCAATGCTATCCATATGCCTATCCACTGACCATTTGAATACCCTTAAATTTGACGAGTTCACGACTGCTGCAGGCAGGGCATTCCACGCCTTTACTACCCTCTGAGTAAAGAACCCACCTCTAGCATCTGTCCTATAACTACCACCCCTTAATTTAAAGCTATGTCCCCTCGTGTTATCCATCTCCATCCGAGGAAAAAGGCTCTCACTATCCACCCTATCTAACCCTCTGATCATCTTATATGTCTCATTTAAGTCACCTCTTAGCCTTCTTCTCTCTAATGAAAATAACTTCAAGTTCCTTAGCCTTTCCTCATAAGACCTACCTATCATTACCAGGCAACAACATCCTGGTAAACCTCCTCTGCACCCTTTCCAATGCCTCCACATCTTTCACATAACGTAGCGACCAAAACTGTACACAATACTCCAAGTGCGGCCGCACCAGAGTTTTGTACAGTTGCAACATAACATCTCGGCTCCGAAATTCAATCCCTCCACCAATAAAAGCTAACACACCATATGTCTTCTTAACAACCTTATCAACTTGAGTACCAACTTTCAGAGATCTATGCACCTGTACACCGAGATCTCTCTGCTCATCTACACTACTAAGAGTCCATTAGCCCTATATTCTGCACACATATTACTCTTACCAAAGTGAATCACCTCACACTTCTCCACATTAAACTCCATTTGCCACTTCTCGGCCCAGCTCTGCAATTTATCTATGTCCCTCTGCAGACTGTAACATCCATCCTCACTGTGTACAACTCCTCCGACTTTGGTGTCAGCAGCAAATTTACTAACCCATCCCTCTACACCCTCATCCAGGTCATTTATAAAAACAACAAACAACAGTGGCCCCAAAACAGATTCCTGAGGTACACCACTAGTAACTAAACTCCAGGTTGAATATATCCTATCAACCACCACCCTCTGTCTTCTATCAACTAGCCAATTCCTAATCCAAATTGCTAAATCTCCCTCAATCCCATGCATTTGCATTTTCTGCAGTAGTCTTCATGGGGAACCTTATCAAACACCTTGCTAAAATCCATGAAACCACCTCAACTGCCTTACCCTTATCCACCTCTTTAGTCACCTTTTCAAAAAACTCAGTAAGGTTTGTGAGGCATGACCTTCCCTTCACAAATCCATGCTGACTATCCCTAATCAATTCATTTCTTTCTAAATGACTATAAATCCTATCCCTTATAATTCTTTCCAAAACTTTCCCCACTACAGACGTAAGGCTCACTGGTCAATAATTTGCAGGATGGTCTCTGCTCCCCTTCTTAAACAAGGGGACAACATTTGCCATCCTCCAGTCTTCCGGCACTACACCTGTAGCCAAAGACAACATGAAGATCAAAGCCAAAGGCTCTGCAATCTGCTCTCTAGCCTCCCAGTGTAAGCTGGGATAAATCCCATCTGGCCCGTGGGATTTGTCTATTTTCATACTCTCAAGAATAGCTAACACCTTTTCCTTATGTACCTCTATCCTGTCTAGTCTACAAACTGTATCTCAGTATTCTCCCCAACTCCGTTGACATTTTCCTGCGTGAAGACTGATGAAAAATACTCATTCAGTGCCTCACCAATCTCTACAGGCTCCGCACACAACTTTCCACTACTGTCTTTGACTGGCCCTAATCTTGACCTAACCAATCTTTTATTCGTAACAGAGGATTTGTCAGAGGATTTCAAACAAGCACTGGTCCCACATCTTCAAATGTAAAGGACAGGCTCTAGATGCCATCTTCTGTGTTTATGCCAAGATAGTGGGAGATGCACTTCCAGTTTGTAATGAGCATCTAAGGGATGCTTAGGTGTTATGCTCAGTGCCTGAAAAATAAGTATGCACCATTGAATTTATAAGCTAGAAATGTTAGGTGCAAAGATTTGATCTTTTCTCTCAAAGGTCGGGCACACAGAATTGGGAGATTTTCCACCTCCACAAATACAACCCAGGAGAAAGTCTCCTGGCGTGTTATATTTCCTTTTTGGGGTTGCCGGAAGTTGTGTCGAGTGACCTTGGACAGTGGGAAGCTGGGGGGACAGTGGCCTTAGAGCTCTCGATCTGTGTCTAAGATTTTTTAAAAAGGTCTCCTACTGTCACTGTCATACACTGTCTCCACACTGCACCCAAGCCAGCTACACCACCTCATGCCCTCTATTCACGCCCATGGTTCCTCATATGGTCCATGCCAATTTATACCCCTCCACTCACTCCTATGCCTATTTATAGCCCTTTTGTTCCCTCCCCCAATCAAGCCTTAATGACTTTTATAGCTCCGATACCAATTCACCTAGTGTCTACTGTGCGCGGATCTCTGGATCAGTAGTAGATTAGATAAAATAAGATCCAGTTTCTCACACAATGGGAGATCCTGTCTGTCATGGTGAAAATGGCAGATGAAACTGGAAATCCTGAGTCCTACTCCTGAACATGCCACTTCCTACTTTAGTAAGAAGTCTCACAATATCAGGTTAAAATCCTACAGGTTTATTTGGTAGTCCAAGCTTTCAGAGCATTGTTTCTTCATCAGGTAAATGGGAATTGGATTTACAAATAGGGCGTATAAAGACACAAACTCAATTTACAAAATAAAGTTGGAATGCGAGTCTTTACAGGTAATCAAATCTTAAAAGTATAGACAATGTGAGCGGAGAGAGGGTTAAGCACAGGTTAAAGAGACGTATATTGTTTCCAGACAAGACAGTTAGTGAGATTTTGCAAGCCTAGGCAAGTCATGGGAGTTACAAAAGTGTGACATGAACCCAAGATCCAGTTGAGGCTATCAGTTTCTACTCAGCAACTCTGCGTTGTCATGTCGTGAAGGCTGCCTTGGAGAATGCTTACCCAAAGATCAGAGGCTGAATACCCATGCACAACCCTGTCACAGCAACCTCTGCAAGACATGCCAGATCATCGAAACAGATGCCCTCATCTCACATGAGAACACCATCCACCAGGTACACAGTACATACTCTTGCAACTCGGCTAACGTTGTCAAAGAATAAAGAACAAAACAGCACGGGAACCAGGCCCTTCGGCCCAATGAGCCCGTGCCACCACCCCGATGTTCCCACCTCTACCCGCAATCCCTGTCCATGTTTATAGATCTATGGATTAAAAACCAAATTTGAGACAATTTAGAGAGAATTTGTTTTGCCAATTAGCCTAAGAGCACATTTTTGGGATGTGGGAGGAAACCGGAGAAAACCCACGCAAGCACGGGGAGAATGCGCAAACTCCCACAGATCAAGCATACACTAACGACGTGAAGCAGTAGGATACTCTCAAAAGACCCAAGAGCAGTCCTCTCACGACCCATTGCGTGTATGGTCCTCATTAGACAACAAGGTAGACCAAAGCACCTGTAGGATAAAAACAAGTACATCAATATCATCATCTATTTATACACTTCCCAGGGACTCCCAAGGCTCATGATCTCTATTTTAAATCAGTTTTCTATACCCCTCCATTCCCATTCTGTTCATGTGCCCATCTAAGTATTTCTTAAATAACTCCAGAGTACCTGCCTCCACCACTTTACTTGGCAGCACGTTCCATACCCCCACCACCCTCTGTGTGAAAAAATTCCCTCTAGCATCCAAATTATACCTTACCCTCCTCACCCTAAGCCCGTGACCCCTCGTGCTATTTGAGTCCATCCTAGGAAAAAGCTTAACCCTGTTTACTCTATCTATCCCCTTCAAAATCTTGTACACCTCTATCAGATCTCCTCTAAGTCTACGTCTTTCTAAGGAAAACAGTCCCAATTTGCCTAACCTCTCCTCGTAACTCAGACCTTCCATACCAGGCAGCATCCTGGTAAACCTCCTCTGCATTCTCTCCAGAGTCTCCACGTCCTTCCGGTAGTAAGGCGACCAGAACTGGACGCAGTATTCCAAATGAGGTCTAACCAGCGTTTTATACAACTGCAATATTAAAGGCCAGCTCTTGTACTCTATACCCTTCCTATAAAGGCTAGCATACTATATGCTTTCTTCACAACCTTCTCCACTTGCTCTGCCACCTTCAGAGACTTGTTCACCTGCACCCCCAGGTCCCTCTGTGTTTCTGTACTCTTAATAGGTCTACCCTTTATCATATACCTCCCCCCTACATTCTTTCTCCCGAAATGCATCACCTCACATTTATCAGGATTGAATTCCATCTGCTATCTGTCTGCCCAAGCTACCAGCCTATCTATGTCCTGCTGCATCGCCTGACAATGCTCCTCACTATCCGCAAGTCCAGCCATCTTTGTATTGTCTGCAAACTTGCTGATCACTCCACTTACTCCCTCTTCCAAGTCATTTATATATATTACATATGTCTACCTGATACGCTGCAGGGAAGGATGTTCCAAGGCATGATACATTTTGGAGACTGTGCACATGTTACAACAACGGATGAATGAACACTGTTCAACAATCATTAGGCAGAAGTTATTCTCTTCCTTTTGGGGAATACTTCAACAGTCACGGACATTCAGCCTCTGATTTTTGGGTATGTGTTCTCCAAGGCAGCCTTCATGAAATACAACAGCGCAGAATCACTGAGCAGTGACTGATAGCTAAGTTCCGCACACATGAGGACAGTCTCAACTGGGATCTTATGTTCATGTCACACCATCTGCAACACCCACGACTTGCCTGGGCTTGCAACTCTCCCAGCTGGAGACAATATATATCTCTTTAACTTGTGCTTAACCTTCTCTCCACTCACATTGTACCTTTAAGACTTAATTACCTGTAAAGACTTGCATTCCAACAATTATGTTGTAAATTGAGTTTGTATTTTTATGTGCGCTGTTTGTGAACACAACTCCCACTCGCCCAATGAAGGAGCAGTACTCTGAAAACTTGTGGTTTGTGCTACCAAATAAACCCTTTTGGACTTTAACCTGGTGTCGTGAAACTCCTTACTGTGCTTACCCCAGTCCAATGATGGCATCTCCTTCCTACTTTCACAGGAGTTGGAATGGGATCAGACTGGGTTTCACACATGTATAGGATTGCAGAAACAACTGGCTACTCAGATCACCAGCTGCCTCCACTAAAGTGGAACTTTGGAAGACCAGGTGTGAAATCCAGAGTTTGTGTGTTACAACAGGTAAGAGGAGGTTTGAAAATGATGGATTCATTTGAATAACCAGAGTACTACTTTAGAAGAGTCAAGTACTCACTTAGATAAGCTCCTGGGATATTTTGGGGCAAGGTAAGGCACCGTTTTTGATTGTTAAAAGCAAATATGATTTTGTGTAAGAAGTCCATAAATCCATTGGAATGGTCAATCTGCTAAAGCACTGTTAAAGGATACTAGGTGAATTGATATGGAGAGGCTAAAAATTGGTGGGTGGGGGTCATGGATTGGTGGAACTAAGGGGCTGTGGAGGGTGAGTGGGAATAAGGGTTTCAGGGTTGTCTTTTTATTTCAATCTTTAATTGATTCAACAATGTGCTGAATCACTGCGCAGGCCAATCTTGTGAGGAGTTGGGTTCAGAGCAGGTATATAATGTCCTTTGGCTATTGCTGGAATTTAACCTGGGTCCCTGCAAAGCCCAACCCCACGTTCGTTCCGAGGACAGTGGGCCCAATTTCTAATCCAATCCATTTCCCGACCCTGATTGAAAGTCGAAACTGCAAGCAGACATTTTTAAAGGTCTCAGAGCCGGGAGTTCTCCATGCTCCAGGAGCCAGGGCCCAAAAGGCACCTTGTCTCTCCCAAAGGGTATCTGACCTCCCCTCAAAGATGTCCCCGGACCATATCTTAAGTATTACCTTATCATCCCAAAAGGGTGCTCTACCTATCCAAGCACCCCGCAAAATTTCGGCCTGCTCCATGTCAAACCTGCAGAGCCTTGTTTCCATCTCCTGACAAATGGATAACAAACAAGCCTGACTGGATGCAGCTGATATTCAGCAGTTTAAGTGTGGGACTTCTGGATTTGGTTTGATGGGGCCATTTTTTGCCTTTGTGAAAATTTAGGCAAAATGTTTGAATTTCGTGGATCATAGAATCTATACAGTGCAGAAGGAGGCCATTCGCTCCATTGGGCTTACACCGACAACAATCTCACCCGTGCCCTATCCTTGTAACCCCAAATATTTACCTTGCCAGTCCCCTTCACACTAAGGGGCAATTTAGCATGGCCAATCAACCTAACTCACACCTCTTTGGTAAATTTATATTACCAAATATAATATTTTTATTATTGTATTATAATAAATATAATATAAATTTTATATT
Organism: Sphyrna mokarran; assembly: GCA_024679065.1. Classification (NCBI taxonomy): domain Eukaryota; kingdom Metazoa; phylum Chordata; class Chondrichthyes; order Carcharhiniformes; family Carcharhinidae; genus Sphyrna; species Sphyrna mokarran. The sequence goes on along the minus strand of JAGIQG010000023.1, from coordinate 29,288,526 downwards.
ATAAATATATTATTTATAAATATAAATTTAAATATTTAGTCCTTGCAACCCATGGGAAAATGACTTAAAGATCGTTGAGATTTATGACAACAGAAGGAAGCCATTCAGTCACTGGCTGAAAAAAAAAGGCTTTCCAGCTTAACTCCATTTTCCAGCTCTTGATCCATATTGCTGTAGGTTACTTGAAGTACATATTCGAATACTTTTTAAAAGCAATGAGGACCATTCCCACTCGTTCAGGACCATTCCCACTCGTTCAGGACCATTCCCACTCGTTCAGGCAGTGAGTTCCTGAACGTTCCTCACCCTTTGCATGAAAAGAATTCTTCTCAACCCCTTTCTAATCCCTCTACCAATTGCTTTAAATCCATGGCCTCTGGTTATAGACTGCTTTGCTAAGTGAAATATGCTTTTCCTATATCTAGGCTTTTCATACATTTTGCACCATAATTAAAATATCCTCTCAGCCTCCACTGTTCCAAAGACAATAATCACATCTTATCTAATCTTTCTTCTTAGCTAAGATTTTCCAGTCTTGGCAAAATCCTCAAGTTTTGTCTGTAAAAATCCTTTGCTACCTTCTAATAGAAAATAGGTCCCAAATGCTTATAAATGTTTTCCAAAAATCAGAAGTTGCAACCTAATATTCAACAGTTAACAGTTGCTACTCATTGCTTTAATAGAGTCATAGGATCCCTACAGTGCAGAGGGAGACCATTTGGCCCATTGGGTTTCCACCAACTCTTCAACAGACCTTGCCCAGGCCCTATCCCTGTAACCCCACAAATTTACCCACTAATCTTTCCAACTTTGGACAATTTAGCCTGGCCAATCATCCTAACCTGCACATCTTTGGACTATGGGAGGAAACTGGAGCACTCAGGGAAAACTCACACAGACAATATGCAAACTCCAAAGGTAGTCACCCAAGGCTGGAATTGAACCTGGTTCCCTTGTACTGTGAGGCAACAGTGCTAACCATGATGCCACCTAACAAATTTTGTTAACCATCTGCCTTTACTCTTTATTTGATCCATCCGAGTGCGATACTTATTCATATCTACAGCTTTAAAAATAAAGGCTGTTTGTATCATGTTATAGGAAGGAATAGATGTAAATGCCATCAATTTTTGATGTGGTACATTGCACCCCCTTGTGTTTTAGCCAAGAGTTGACATATATTTCTGAATGCTGAAGGACTGAGCATGTTTAAAATATTGTTTGCTTCCTGGGCTCAATTTTTGTTGTGCACATTATTTCAACAATGAGGACAGCAATTACTGTTTACAATATTAATGCTGAACCTCTCAATATGTTTGAATATGTCCCTTTGTCTGTAATTTCTGCCGAGGTATTACTGGTTTGTTATGAATGAATCAAGCCATCCATTAAAAAAGCAGCTGGGAATATCTTATGACTTCATTAAGCATTCAGAGGCATACATTAATTTCTAGCCTTTCATACTTTATAGCCTGGATGCATGTGTAAAACAAATCACTTCACCATATTATATACTAAATCTGGAACTCCAGACGTTAATTATAAGGAAACTGATGCTTGTTTTCAGTCCACTGTTCACCGAAGTGGAGGTCAATGAAGCACAGTTGCACTGATAATGAAGGAACACATTACATACATCTCCAAACACCTTTCAAATCCTCATTGCAATGACTGTGGTTAAACATCTGCTAGCAATGACCAAAGGACATTCCACAGCTGAACCAGCTGGTGGGCAACACGACACTCAGTGACTATCACTGTGCTGTGTAGGTACATGGATTTGGGCCAGTGTCTGTGGGAGTTTGCGTATTCACCCCGTGATTGCATGGGTTTTGTCTGGGTGCTCCAATTTCCTCCCACACCCCAAAGATGAGTTTTAGGCTGATTAGTGTAACAATTTGTCCTTAAATTGTCTCCCCTTAATCTGGTTTCCAATGTATATTTCCATAAGCGTTGACAAGGGTCATGGGTGGAAGAGGGAACTCGTTCTGTTAAAATGGCGGCGCGGGCTCATTGGGCCGAAGAGCCTGTTTCCCGTGCTGTGTTGCTCTTTGTTCTGACCTGCTCTGAAAAGGCACAGCTTGCTTAATAGGAAAGGCTTCTCTTCTGTACAAGGAAGCATTTGATTCCGGTAATCTCAATAACTCCAAATTCAGTCACAACTTTGTTTGTTGCAAGTTTGGGATGGGAGGTGTCTAGAAGTATTATTACAGGTCTGAATTAGACAGCGCCCTGGGCATGTGCATGCAAGGATCCAAATGCTGTGCTATGCACATGATGCTTTATCAACTGGCAAAACCTTGTGGTCTGAGGCTATGCTTCCGGTTAAGTCACTTTCCCATTTTGATAGCAAAAGTGACATTATGGGACATACAACTAAGGTAGTTAAAATAATGTGGGGACATAGTTAACTAAGCAATGTGTAAAATTCCTGGTGATTTTTGGGAGTGCAAACAGGATATGTACTGAGTGAATGTTGATGATGTAGATGGAACATAAGACATGAAAATGAAAGTAGACCATTCAGCCCTTCAAGCCTGCTTCACTATTCAATAAGATCGTTGCCGATCTGGTTGTGGTCTCAACACCACTTTGCCAATGCACTCCCTGCACCCTCCCTCTCATAACACTCGATTCCCTTCTCATCTTCTCATTTCCACCTTATTATTCCACCTATTATTCTTAAATTGTCTCCCATTTATTCAAGTCTCTCCCACAAGTGGAAACATCCTCCCTGTCAAGCCTTTTCAGGATCTTATATATTTCAACAAGATCACCTGCCAAAACTTTCCCTATTAATTTAGGCTAAGTCCCTTTGCAGAAACTGATCTGGACTCACCATAAATACAAGAGCAGTTCAGAGGCTAAGGAATGCTGTGACAAGTAACTCACCTCCTCACTCCCCAAAGCCTGCCTATTTTTTTACTAGGCAGAAGTCAGGAGTGTGATGGAATATCTGTATTTGTCAGGATGGGTGCAGCTCCAGCAACTCTCCAGAAGCTCAACACCATCCAGGATGAAGCAGTGCACAATGGCAGCAGAGTGTACCATCCACAAGATGCTCACCAACAGTCTTTAGACAATTTTACCGCCACAGCTGCCCCATAATTGGGGCAGGCACAGTTTGCAGAACGGAATTCTCTGTTAGCCTCAGGTAGGATTTTACCAGCTTTGCCCAAGTGAGGTCATAAAATACTGGCCAGTATCTTCCAAAGTCACGACTGCTAAATAGAAGGACAAGGACAAGGGCAAGGACACATGAAAATATCACTTCCTGAAAGTTCTGTCCAACTCATTTACCATTCTGACTTGAAAATATATAGCCATTCATTCACTGCTACTGAGCCAAAATCCTGGAACTCCCCCACTCTAACAGCACTATGGGTATGTCTACATCATATGCAGTGATTCAAGAAGGCAGCTCACTACAACCTTCTCAAGCAAGATTAGCAATATGGCAATAAATTCTGGTTGAGCCAGTGACACCAACTTCCCACGAATGAATCTTTGTAAAAAGACTCTCCTGCTGCTCTTGATAACTTACTTTTCTGCCAATTTTGGTGTCATCGGCAAATTTACCTACTAGGCATTCGATCCATTCAGTCTCTTCATCCAAATAGTTGAGACTCCAGCACTCATCCAAAGAACAACAAAGAACAAAACAGCACGGGAAACAGGCCCTTTAGCCCAATGAGCCCATGCCACCACTCTGATGTTCCCACATCTACCCGTGATCCCTGTCTATGTTTATAGATCTATGGATTAAAAACCAAATTTGAGACAATTTAGGGAGAATTTGTTCTGCCAATCAGCCTAAGAGCACATCTTTGGGATGTGGGAGGAAGGAACTCAGTAAGAATTTAGCAACACCAATTCTTACTGAGTTCTTACCACCCCAATCCAACACCGGCATCTTTACATCATGTGGGAGGAAACCAGAGCACCCGGAGGAAACCCACGCCAGCATGGGGTGAATGCGCAAACTCCCACAGACACAGGCCCAAATCCATGTATCTGCACAGCACAGCGATAGTCACCAAGCTGTTGTGTTGCCCATCAAATGGTCCAGGTCAAGCATACACTAACGATGTGAAGCACTAGGATATTCTCAAAAAAAATCCAAGAGCAGCCCTCTCACGACCCACTGCATGTATGCCCCTTGTTAGACATCAAGGTGGACCAAAGCACCTGTAGGATTAAAAACAAGTACATCAATACCATCGTCTATTTACACACTTCCCAGGGACTCCCAAGGCTCATGATCTCTATTTTAAATCAGTTTTCTATACCCCTCTATTCCCATTCTGTTCATGCGCCCGTCTAAGAATCTTTTAAATAACTCCAGAGTACCTGCCTCCACCACTTTACTTGGCAGTGCATTCCATACCCCCCCCCCACCCTCTGTGTGAAAAAACTCCCTCTAGCATCCAAATTATACCTTACCCCCCTCACCCTAAATGAGGTCTAACTCCCTCTAACATTCCATTTGTTACAGCTTGCCAAACCTAAAAAGACCGATTTCACCTTACCCTCTATTTCCTGTTAGCTAACCAAGACTCCGTCCATGCACAAATGGGGCATAATTTTCAGTCCCACCTGCCATAAGAATTGTAACAACTGGAGGAGGGACATGGGCCATGCAAAGGCCTGTTGACCTTGGATGAGATTTTCCAGTCTTGGGAGCGAGTGTGGCTGGAAAATCCCATCCAAGGTGTCCTACAATGCCATCATTTCCATTCTTTTGCTAATAAATCTGGTTGCTCAACTATCAAAATATCTTGCTCCATAATTAATGACTGGGAAATAGAAGTGTATTCTCCAAATTAATACATTTCCAACTTGTACATTCTTGTGCTAGCAGCAAGTTGTTGATTATTGCAAAAACAGCTGCAATCTCTTATCTTCCATAAGAGTTTTGGGACTGCTCGCAGCTTATAACAGGTGAGAATGATGGGTATACCTGGGTTTAGTCTCATTTTGCAACAATCCCAAAAAAGCTAAGAGCCTACCAAATTCACAAAAAGCTCAGCTGTTATGATGAGGGGATCATAAGTAGACCTTCACATGGGTCTCATGGAATATGAATTTCCCTACCAGTGAATGAAGACACCTTGTTCACTGTTTAAGTAAAGAGTGTTGGTGATGGAAGATAGGCCTCGGAGACAATATTGCATCAGCTCAATTCCAAAGAAAACAGTATGATCAGAACTGACTCCTGGGAAAAATGCAATTCAACAAGGAACATTGTGAAGAAAGGTTATAACTCAATCTAAGATTTGCTTCACAAGAAATTATAAGGCATTTGTATTTCACTATTATAAACAACCAAAACATTAATCAGACATTAGCATGAAAAAAAAGTGCAAAAGCTTAATTTACAATGCATACGAAAGATGGTTTTGAAAAATATTTCTTCATTACTGTAAATGTTGGCAAGTGAAGCTGTGGGTAATTTTCAGATAAAAGTCTGGAACTTTTATTTGTCTCTTTCTTGATTGGTTTTGCCTTGAAGGCATGTTAACTGTATGAAAAGAAAACCACAAAGGAAACCAAGTTCCCAAGGAAAGAATACCGCAAAACTCTCAACCTCAGATCTGTACAAAACAATGTGAAAGTCTGTGACTTGATCCAACTTGTAGCCACTGACTTCACATTTCCCTCTGGAACTGAGTAGTAGGATTTCCTTCTTAAATACAAAGACGTGCTGGACACAATAACTCAACTGCTGTGTCCAAATGCACGTATATGCTTTAGCTTGACCACAGGTTTAGTAGCAGAAAGATTGTGATTCAAGCAATTAAAGATCTTTATCAATCCAGTCTCTGCAGAGATTATCTTAGTTGAAAAAAAATCAGTTAGATGGCAATCCCCCGGGTTTCTGAGTTCATCAACTGCTTTTGAGTCTAACATGTATCATAGCTTCTGCAAAATCTATTGGAAAAAGAAATAAAATGTATACTAAAGGTGCTGTGTGCTACAAATGGATTGATGCCTGAATTTTTTGTTACTCCTGGGACAAGGATTTTAAACTAGATGGAAGTTTCCAACATAACTTTGCAAGAACTAAATGGTTTGTTTTACTACACAGATATATGGAATTCTTGCAGTTCTGCTTAGGGAGGAAAATTAGCAGATAAAATTCCTGCTGTTGGTAATTTTATTGAAAGAAAATCTTGTTTGCTGCTTTGCACTCAACTACATAGTTGCTAAAATTATTGCCAGCTAAAATTTCATCCCCCAATTCTTATGAGGGAATAGTTAGACAAGCTAGGTTTGAATCCACTGGAATTTAGAAGAGTAAGAGGTGACTTATGTACAAAATGTGTTCCTATGTCATAACCGTGCTCACATTTCAGAAGTATTAATTGGCTGTAAAACACATTGGGATATCTAAAAGTTGAGAAAGGCTCTATATACATAGAAACAAAGAAACTAGAAGCAGGAGTAGGCCATTTGGCCCTTCGAGCCTGCTCCGCCATTCATTATGATCATGGCTGATCATCAAATTCAATAGCCTGATTCCCCCTTCTCCTCATATCGCTTCATCCTTTTAGCCCAAAGAGTTATATCTAATTTCTTTTTGAAATGAGATCACATTTTGGCCTCAAATATCTTCTGTGGTAATAATTTCCACAGATTCACTCTGAGTGAAGAAATTTCTCCTCATCTCAGTCCTAAATGGGTTACCCTTTATCCTCAAACTATGACTCCTAGTTTTGGACTCTGCCACCAGCAGGAGCATTCTTTCTGAATCTACCCTGTCTAACCCTGTTAATATTTTATAAATTTCCATGAGATCACTCTCGCTCTTCTAAACTCCAGTGAATATAATCCGTACCAACATAGTCTCTCCTTATATGACTGACCTGCCATCCCAGGAATCAGCCTGGTAAAGCTTTGCTGCCCCTCCTCTATAGCAAAGACATCCTTCCTCAAAACTGCATGCCAGATGTGGCCCCACCAATACACTATATAAATGCAATTGTTTTTAAATGCAGCATTCAGCCTCCTTGCTTTCATCCCATGCAATGGTATCCTTGAATGGCAACCTCAGAAAACTTCAAATTAGTTTACCTGCGCAGTATTTCCGTTTCCTTTATTAGAGAGTCCTATAGCCACATGAAATAAAATATACATTTTTAGGTAAATTTATGCCAGAATCACAAAATCTGCGCAATGCAGAAGAAGGACATTTGGTCCACCGAGCATATGCCAACAGCAATCTCACCCAGACCCTAACCCCTTAACCCTACGTATTTACCCTGCTAAACTTTCTGACACTAATTGTCAAACAACATCTTTGGAGTTGTAGATGATTTTATGTTTTAGACTAAAAACTGCGTTGGCATATGCATTTTGTCTTCTTGGCTGATTTGTAAAGGGATTGATTCTCATTGTTAGGTCACAAATATTCATGAAAATTCTCTGCCAGGTATTTAAACGAGTTAAAGCAAAACTAGGTTGAAACAGCAAAATAATTTTATGAAAACAAATTAAAAAGAGCACTGCCAAAATATAATCCACCATATAAATCTGTCCATTTGCTTACAGTATGATTCATTTGCTTTCATTATTCCATTTTTATTGCTGTACCTACAACGCTTATAAGACGGGCTTAAGAATAAACCTGTTAAATTTCGCACAAAATCCTAACATGCTGTTGTATAAATATGTACCAATTAATGCATATGTCCACACAGAAAGAAAATAATTGAATTTAGCTCTGTGTTGTTTAGCCAAATGCAATCTCCTGACCTCATTACAGTCTTGATCCAAACATGGACAAAAAAGCTGAACTCAAGAGGTGAGGTCAGAGTAATTACCCTTGGCATCAAGGCAGCATTTTACTAGGTGTGGCAATAAAGAACGCTAACAAAACTGGAGTCAATGGGAGACAGGAAAAATCCTCCAGTGGTTAGAGTCATGCCTGGCACAAAGGGACATGGTTGTGGTTGTTGGAGGTCAATCAACTCAGTTCCGAAACATTGTTGACAGGAATTTCTCAGGGAAGTGCCCTAAGCCTGATCATCTTCATCGATAATCAAGCCTAAGTCATAAGGTCAGAAGTGGACGTTCACTGAAGATTGCACAATATTCAGCATCGTTCACAACTCCTCAGGTACTGAAGCAGTCCATATGCAAGAGCAGCAGCACCTGTACAGCATTCAGGCTTGGGTTGATAAGTGACAAGTTTCATTTGCACCACACAAGTGCCAGGTATTGACCAACTCCTTCACTTTCAAAAAAGCGTTATCATCACTGAATCTTCCACTCTCAACTTCCTGGAAAGGTTACCTTGATAAGAAACTGAAGTGGACCAGCCATATAAATACTTTGGCTTCAACTGCAGGTCAGAGCTTGGGAATTCTGTAGTGCTGACCTCCCCTCCTGATTCCCCAAAGCCTGTTAACCATCTTCTAGGCACAAGTCAGGAGTGTGATTGAATACCTTATACTTACCTGGACTAGTGCAGCTCCAATAAACCCAAGAAGCTCAACACCATTCAGGGCAAAGCAGACCACTTGATTGGTACCCGTCAACATTCATTCTGTCTACCATCATATAGTGGCAACAGTTTGCACCAAATGCTACAAGATGTATTGTAGTAACTCACCAAGGTTTCTTCAAAAATCCCTTCCAAATCCATGAACTCTACCCTTGTCTGAAAAGACAAGGGCAGTAAATATGGGGTAACCTTACGCCAGCAAATTCCACTCCAGATTTGAAACATTATTGCTGTTCCTTCACTATCACTAGGTCAAAATCCTGCACCTTCTTCACAGATTGTCAGTGCACTTACATCACATGGACTGCAGCAATTCAGAAAGGCAGCTTGCCACCATCTTGTCAACGACAACAAATTCTGGCCTAGCTAGCAATGTCTACCTCTTGCAAAATAATTTTTAAAAAATTAAAGCAAAAATGCAATATCCAGTCCCATCCTATAGTCATTGCTATAAGCTAGTTCATAAGAACATAAGAAATAGTAGCAGGAGTAGGCTATCTAGCCCTTCAAGCCTGCTCCACCATTCAACAAGATCATGGCTGATTTGAAGTGGATCAGATCCACTTTCCCGCTTTCTCCCCATAATCCTTAATTCCCTTGTCTATCAGAAACCTACCTACCCATGACTTCAGCAAGGTAGACTCCACCACTTCAATGGGCAGACAATTCCAGAAACTCACCACCCTTTGAGTAAAGAAATTCCTCCTCAACTCCGATCTAAACTACCCCCCCTTATCTTGAAGCTGTGCTCTCTAATTCTGCTATCCTTTCTAAGTGAGAAGAATCTTTCTATCTCTACCCTACCTAGCCTTTCCATTATCTTATATGTCTCTATAAGATCCCCCTCTCAGCCTTCTAAACTTCAACGAGTACAGACCCAGGCTATTCAATCTCTCCTCATAGGCTAACCCCCTCATCTCCAATGTCAGCCTAGCAAACCTTCTCTGCACTCCCTCCAAGGCCAATATATCCTTTCACAAATGCGGTGACCAAAACTGCACACAGTACTCCAGTTGTGGCCTCAACAAAGCCCTGTACAATTGCAGCAAGACCTTACTGCTTTTATATTCTATCCCCTCGCAATGAAGGCCAACATTTCATTTGCTTTCTTGATCACCTGCTGCATCTGCAGACTGGGTTTTTGCGATTCATGCACAAGGACCCCAGATCCTCTGCACCATAGCATTCTGCAGCTTTTTGCCCTTTATATAATAATCCCTCCTAGTATTATTTCTACCAAAGTGGATAACCTCACACTTGCTAATATTATATTCCATTTGCCAGGTCCTCCTCCCCTCACTCAGCCTATCCAGATCTCTCTGCAGACTTTCCGCTCCTTCCACGCAATTTGCTTTTCCACTCATCTTCATGTCATCAGCAAATTTCGTTACCCAACACTCAACCCCCTTCTCCAGATTGCCTATGTAAATGGCAACCAGTTGAGGCCCCAGCACTGATCTCTGCGGCACTCCACTAGTCACCAACTGCCAACCAGAATAGCACCCATTGATTTCAACTCTCTGCTTCCTGTTAGACAACTAATCCTCTATCCATGCTAACACCTTATCCCCAACTCTGTGCACCCTAACCTTTTGCTGCAAGTTTTGCAAGGCACCTTATCAAATGCCTTTGGGAAATCTAAAAAGACCACACCCACTGGTTCCCCTCTGTCTACCACACTAGTCACATCTCCATAGAAATCCAATAAATTCATTAAATACGACTTCCCCTTTACAAATCCATGCTGTATCTGCTTGATCAAACCGTTCTTTTCTAGGTGACTTGCTATTTCTTCTTTGATGATGGATTCTAGCATTTTTCCAACTATGGACGTTAAACTAACCGGCCTATAATTCCCTGCCTTTTGCCTGCTACCTTTTTTAAACAGCGGCATAACATTAGCCATTTTCCAATCTTCTGGCACTTCCCCAGAGCCTAGCGAATTTTGATAAATAATTACTAAGGCATCCACTATCACCTCTGCCATTTCTTTCAGAACTCTGGGATGCATTCCATCCGGTCCCGGGGACTTGTCTACCTTCAGTCCCGTTCGTCTATCAAGCACTACTTCTCTAGTGATAATAACTGCATTAAGGACCTCATCTCCTACCATCCTTCTATCTTTAATATTTGACAAGCAATTTGTGTGCTTCTCCGTGAAGACCGACACAAAAATCTTGTTTAAAGCCTCAGCCATTTCCTCATCACCCACTGCTAAATCCCCCCTCTCATCCTCCAAGAGTCCAACATTCATGATGACTAAATGCTTTGCATAAGACAAGTAAACTGTGTCAGCATTTTATGATCATCTGTGTGTCTATTGGACCACAAGTACAATGACATCTTTTTATTTAATGCCTTTAATGTAAAAAGACATCACAACTCACTTTCACAGATAGGTAAGTGGAGGTAAACAGAGCCAACAAAGCTAACTGCCCAACTATTTTACTGATATAGGATGGGATTTGATGGCCCTTCTGATCAATGGGATCTTCCATCACAAAAGGTGACACCCACATTGTGTCCCTGCTGGTAGGATGGATACGTTACAACAAATGGCATTGACATCGATGGGTTCAGAGGATCCTGCTGGCAGGCAATGACAAGCTGCCTTTGTCAGAAAATATACCATGGTGAGGTGCAGAGTGGAAAAATCCTGCCCATTATTGATGTCCACATCAAAATGGAGAGCAAATGTTCTTAAGAATATTATAAAATCTTATAGCTGCCATGGTAGTGCAGGCATGAAAATATTACAAGTCTTTTTCTCAAACCTGTTTTCCTTCTAAGATGGATGCTGATAAATTTACGAGATCTCACCTGATGTTTGCAATTCCGACAGCCTAACAACATTCTGGAGGGTACCAATTTGAATAATAATGGTCATGGGACCCATGTCAATGGCCATGCTTGAATAGCACTTTCCTGCACAATTTCATACCTGCCATTGTTCGGGTGTACTCCAAAACACATGGACAATCAACTTCCAATATCTATGACTCTAGATCTGCCATGTAACAAAGGAAGACTATTGATACTGAGTATCCACAATGAAGAGCTGTATACCTGCTGTATCCCTTCCATGGTATATCAATGCATTTAACCATGTGACTGAAATTCTTTCTTCACCGTAAAAGATCAGCATCTACCTTCCAATGATAGCCATTTAACATGTGATCAACATAATCCTCTGATTTTGAAATTCTTTTTATTCAAAAACTGAGAGGGAGGCTGGGCATTCTGCAAAGGACCAGCAACAGCATCACATCTTCAAAGAGAGTCTGTATCATCTTGTCTTTTGAAGATCTCTGAGGCTTAATGTCTTTTAAAAGCCTTCTGAAACCAGTATAAAAGCACTCTGAGTTCACCTGTAGGACTCAGGTTACAATACCATGTGATCTACATGACTTGCTGAACAGTCTTTAAAAAATTCTGCGGTTAAGCTGGGTTCGGACCCAGCCATCTGAATTTCAATTCTATATTGGGAAAATTTCCCCATTTACTGGATTCTCAGAGATATATAAACTGTTAAGTATTCTGTTAGGCTGTTGAAGTTGCAAAAGTCTGAGGTTTCGGAAGTTCATTAGGGTTCATCATAGAAGAAAAACAGAATTTTTAAAAAGTCTTGAAATATCTTCTTGCCTGCACTGCCGTGGTAGCTACAAGATTTGGTAATATTCTTAAAAATATTTCTAGAAGTGCACTGTTCTCTTTCGTTGGATCTTTCCTGGGTATATGTTGTGCAGTTGATGTAGCAATGTACTTTCTGTGGCAACTCTTTGAATCTATGCTGCTGGCGACTTTTAAATTGGCTTCAAACTAATGGCAAGTGAGTGGGGGAGGAATTGCACCCACATATCAGCCTCATCAGAATTAAACTGCACTCATTATGGGCAGAAGGGAGAAGTAATTACAGATTTCAATTTATTTCTCTTCCCCTGACTGTAACGTAGCATTCAAATATTGGATACTTATTAAAGGAGTATGGTTCTAAAATTTGAGTTATTGCATTGATACCAAAAGAGAGATCACCGCTTTCAAATTTTTTTTTCTTTAAATTGAAATGATACTGTTTTGTAAACCAGCTGCATAAATATGAATATAAATTATATTAAATTTAACAAATTGATTAGGTTAAAGCCAATGTGTTTCCTACAGTCATTCTTCATGCAATGACTTACATTTCAGATGTATCAAAACGGAAAAGTATTTTCCAAAGGAATTTTATTTTTGTGTGGTCTATTCCCCAAGCAAAAACTAAGTAAATGACCCTGGCCACGCATGGTTCACTTACTGTCCAGGCTGTGTGTGTGTGTGGTACTAGTTTTATTTGTTGTTATGCCTTTTTAATCCAAGGAATTCTCAATATTCACAAATAGAATCTGGAAAATGTTGTGTCAGGAAGTCACAGTTAATTGGAGGCAATTACAGCAGATGTTTTCCATGCTGCATCATCAGTGTCAACATAGAACGCATGCCCTAAATTTAACGTGTAGTTTGTGTACAAAATAATGAATAAATAAAATGGCAACAATGTAGGCAACAAAAACATAACTGCTCAAGGACGCACTATAACTTCTTGAGTTAAATTTATATCCTCGTTATCAGCATTGTTGTGTTCCCATCTTCACTGGCTGGCATGGTGGCAGAGTGGTTACATTGCTGCCTTACAATGCCAGGGACCTGAGTTCATTTCCAGCCTTGTCTCATGTCTGTGTGGAATTTGCATGTTCTCCTCGTGTCTGTGTGGATTCCTCCCAGGTGCTCCGGTTTCCTTCCACCTTCCAAACATGTGCAGGTCAGGTCGATTGGCCATGCTAAATTAGTGTCAGAGGAACGAGCAGGGTAAATACGTGGGGTTACGGGGATAAGGCCTGGGTGGGATTGTTGTTGGTGCAGGCTTAATGGGCCTCCTCTGCACTGTAGAGATTCTATGATTCTATTCCGCCACACTGTGAATGGCTGAAGAATGTAATTCCCAAGTTGCAGCCCTTTCCATAAATGGCAGGGATTTAAAAAAAGAGACAGATTGTAATGATTGACTATTAATATCATTAACCATTGAAGTCTGATCTGCTTTTCCCTTTGCTTTCGCTCTTTTCGCTCCATCCACCATATTTCTTTGACAAAGCTAGAGCCTCCAGTCTGGCCTGTTAACCACAGCTCTGTTACCCATCTTGCGGTAGTGATGTTGAAAGTTTTCAAGGCCCTCTTGAAAAGCTTTTCGTCCTGAGTTTGGGCAGGCCCCATTGCAATTCTCTGCACGAAAGATTCTAGGGAATGCAGATCTTCCATCTGATATAGATGGCCAAGCCGCCAAAAGCATTTGCACTTGTGAAAAATTAATAGAGTTTGGCAATTTAGTCTCGATTACTTTAGTGTCAGGAATTTTGGAGGAAAATTTGGAAACAACCCGAACAGAGGCATAAAAATCGCAATGCGCAATTGACCACCAGCCCTTCGTGTGATGTAGAGAGCACGCAAACTTAGTGCTGCCTGCTAACTTAAATTATGGTAGTTTATAACTAAATGTGCTGAGTGGCTGTACGCCTCAGCAGGGGCCCAGATTGTGCAAGGTTAGCACCATTTAAAATGTGTCTGCACTTCTTAAAGGGAACGTATATTCTGGCTGGACTCTGGTGCTCAAGGTAACAGTGGGGTTCAGACTGAGCAGGTAGAAGAGTGAAAATGGCGTAAAAGGGCAGAAAGCCATACTGAGTGTTTTGTGATGGGGTTCTTGGTGCAGGAGGTAGATAGGAGGATCAAGGTCATTAACCCACAGGGGTCCAAGAGACCCTGCAGTCAGCCACTGAGAAGTCAGTGAGAACAGATAGCCATCGCTAGACTGAACCTGGGATCCTGGGTGGTGTGCTCTTGTCAAGCAATGGTCCATTTCATTGGAATTCCTTCCTTTGACAGAATGGAGGGATGCATACTTCTGCACATTCTCCTTTATTACTCGGGAAGCCAGAAGGTGGAATGATCATGTTGCTGCTCCAGAAAAGAGCATCAGCAAAGCCCACCCATTGGGAAATCAAGGGCCTGAGTCTCCTATTGCAACCCGCAACTATTTTGGCTGGTCAGATTGGGAAATGCGTGTGTCAGCCAATTCATGGGTTCCCCACGAGTATTTACGATCCACATGCATCTCCCAACCGGAAGAAAATAGCACCTCTGGGAACACGCAGAAGACGGTAGGAAGTGAGGTAAGCAATTTGAATATGTTTTAAATGTAATTTACATGTCATTTCAATATGATTATCTGTCCCGTACCGGCATTGGTAGCATCTCTCACCCTGCCAAGAGTACGTCATTCTAGCAGAGTTTAGAGTACTCTCCATGTTCCCAATTAGCAGGAGGCTCACCCAAGTGAAGGGGGATAATTGGGACTCAATAGGAGGTCGGGTGACAGGTGTGTGGAGCCCCCGGGCATGGTTACTGTGGCAGTGCCAGCCTGTGGCCCTGGCACTCCCCAAGGGGCAAAATGCCCATGCCTGGGGACACTTTGGCACTACCCACTGGGCATCGGACAGTGCCAAAGAAGCAGGGCTTATTGAAGGCAGGGTTTAGGGCCAATTGGTGGAGGTGGGGTTCCTACTGCCACTCTGCATGGACTGGAGGAGGTCAGCAATCAGGGCAGGCTGGGAGCTGGGAGGGTCTGCTGGGGTGTGGGGCTGACCCCTGGTGTGGATCAGCGCTAGGGGTTTGCTGGGGTGAGAGGATGGAGGGATCGTCTGGGGGGTTGGGATGGACATCAGGGCACTTTCCCTGCGCGGTGGGGGCGAGGCAGGCCTGGGAATTGTTGTGGAGCCACAATTGTGGGCAAGGGGGGGTGGGTGCAGCACTGCAGTGGCCCTGAGCTGACCAGCGATTGAACTGACTGATCAGAACCACTGTGCATGCACAGAGTTGCGGAGCTGTTAGATTCTAGCGCAAATAGCCATTCCCCACACACCCCCCACAACACTGCCCTCTCCTAACCACCGGGTTTTTAATGACATTTCTAATTGTGACCTCTGCAGTACCTAGAGAGGAGAGATTCAAATGAGCACTGAAAAATCAAGCATGATCTCAGACTGTTTTTCCACACATTCAGCATTTCTGGGAGAATTGCCCCCACCCCAAGTTCATTACCCCAAACAATCCCATCATTCTGGCAGAACAGAAGATTCTTCTCTTTACGTATGAACAAATTAGGAGCCAGAGAAGGTCACTCAGCTGCTCTGCAATTCAATAAGTTCTGATTGTAATCTCAACTTCACATTCCCACCTTCCCCTGATAATCTTTTCTTCCCTCACTTATCAAGAATTTATCTAGTCTTTCTTTAAAAATGCTCAAAGACTCTGCTGTCATTGTCTTTTGAGGAAAAGAGTTCCAAAGATTTACCATCTTCTGAGAGGAAAATAATTCTCCTCATCTCTGTCCTACGTAGGTAACCCCTCATTTTTAAGCACAGATCCTGTGGTTCTCGATTCTGTTACAGAGAAAAAAAGGAAAAACTTCTCCACATCCACCTTGTCAAGTCCCCCCAAGATTTAGACATTTCAATCAGTTTGCCTCTTACTGTTCTAAACTCCATTGGATACAAGTCTATTCTGTCCGGCCTTTCCTCGTAAGATCCATTCCACATCTTGATCTAATAAAATTTCTTTGAGCTGCTTCCAACAATTTACACCTTTCCTTAAATAAGAAGACCAATACCAAGCACAGTTTTCCAGATGTGGTCTCATAATGGCATAAAACCTTAGAATCCCTACAGTGGAAAAGGAGGCCATTCAGCCTACTAAATCTGTACTGGCTCTCTGATACTATCCTCCTCCCACCACCCTGTCAATCCCCATAACACCCCACATTTTTTAACCATGGCTAATCCAACTTATCTGCATAACTTTGCAACTGAAGGAAACCATGCAGACCCGGGGAGAATTTACAAATTCCAAACAGAAAGTAACCCCAGGCCAGAATTGAACCCAGGACCCTTGCACTTTGAGGCAGCAGCACTAACCACTGTGCTACCGAATACTCATATGCCCCATGTAAATGAAGCAAAACATCTCTATTTCTTTCTTCCATTCTCCTCGAGATAAACGATAGCATTCTATTAACTTTCCTAATTACTTGTTGCGCCTGCATACTAATCTTTTGGAATTCATGTACTAAGACACCCAGATCCTTCAGCAATCTCTCACTATTTGGATATTATGCTTCATTTTTATTTGTTCTGCCGAAACAACAATTTCATATTTTCCCATACTATACTCCATCTTTGATTTGATTTATTATTGTCACATGTATTAACATAGTGAAAAGTCTTGTTTCTTGTGCACTGTACAAACAAAGCATACCATCCATAGAGAAAGAAACAAGAGAATGCAGAATATAGTATTACAGTCATAGCTAGGGTATAGAGAAAAATCAAGCTAATACAAGGTAGGTCCATCTTAAAGTCTGATGGCAACAGGGAAGAAGCTGTTGTTGAGTCGGTTGGTATATGATTTCAGATTTTTATATCTTTTCTTCTTAAGGTGGATGAGAGAATGTCTGGGCAGACTGGGGCCCTTAATTATGCTGGCTGCTTTGCTAACGTAGTGTCAATGAATGGGAGGCTGGTTTGAGTGATGGATCGGACTACATTCGCAACCTTTTGTAGTTTCTTGCAGTCATGGGCAGAGCAGAAGCCAGATCAAGTGGTGATACAATCAGAAAGAATGCTTTCTATGGTGCATCTGTAAAAGTTGGTAAGAGTCATAGCTGAAATGCTAAATTTCCTTAGTCTTCTGAGAAAGTAGAGCCATTGGTGGGATTTCTTAACTATAGTGTCGGCATGGGGTACCAGGACACATTGTTGGTGATCTGGACACCTAAATGCTTGAAGTACTTGTGTCTCTTCGTAGCCTCTGTATATTCACTTCACAATTTACTTTCTTATTTATTTTTGTCTTATCAGCAAATTTAGCAACCTTACCTTCTATACCTTCATCCAAATCATTTACATAAATTGTAAGAAGTTGAGGCCCCAGCACATAATCCTGTGCCGCAACATTTGTTACACCTTGCCAACCTACTCTCTGTTCCCTGTGAGTTAGCAAATCTTCCATTCATACCAATATGTTGAACCTGATATATGAGTTTCTTTCTCTGTGGTAAACTTTGAACAAAGAACAAAGAACAAAACAGCACGGGAAACAGGCTCTTCGGCCCAACGAGCCTGTGCCGCCACCTCAATGTTCCCACTTCTATCTATGATCCCTGTCATCCCTGTCTATGTTTATAGATCTATGCATCAGAACCAAATTTGAGACAGTTTAGGGACAATTTGTTCTGCCAATCAGTCTAAGAGCACGTCTTTGGGATGTGGGAAGAAACCGGAGCATCCGGAGAAAACCCACGCAAGCACGGGGACAATGCGCAAAATCCCACAGACACAGACCCAAATTCATGTATCTGCACGACTATGTCACCTTGTCAAATGCCTTCCAGAAGCCCAAGCGTAGCACATAATACTGGTTCCACTTTATCCACAGCAGTTACTTCTTCAAAGAACTTCAATAAATCGCCTAAAAATGGTTGACAAGGGTAGAGTTGTGGACGTCATCTATACGGATTTTAGTAAAGCGTTTGACAAAGTCTCTCATGGCAGGTTGGTGCAAAAGGTACCATCCTACAGCTATATCTCTGTAAAGACTACAAGATTATAAGAACATAAGAAATAGGAGCAGGAGTAGGCCATACAGCCCCTCGAGCCTGCCCCACCATTCAATAAGATCATGGCTGATCTGTAGTGGTTCAGTACCACTTTCCCGCTTTCTCCCCGTAACCCTTAATTCCCTTGTCAATTAAAAACCTAGCCACTCTTGACTTGAACATATTCAGCGAGGAAGCCTCCACCACCTCATCAGGCAGAGAATTCCAAAGATTCACCACGCTCTGCGTGAAGAAACCCCTCCGCAACTCCAATTTGAACCCCCCCCCCCCATCTTGAGACTGTGCCCTTCAGTCCTGCTATCTTTGCTAAGCAGGAAGAGTCTCTCAACCTCTACCCTATCCATCCCCTTCATTATCTTATACATTTCTATAAGATCTCTTCTCAGCCTTCTAAACTCCAAAGAGTACAAACCTATTCAGTCTCTCCTCATAATCCATTATACAAATATAATTAGAAGATAATATAATTAGATGATGTAATATAATTGAATTATACTAATTTATCTCTGTTTGCACAATGATTTGGTTGCTTTGTTTTGTTTTGTAGTGACTTTTAAGAGACGTCTTGACAAGTATATGAATGAGATAGGAATAGAGGGATATGGTCCCCAGAAAGGTAGGAAGTTTTAGTTAGTTAATTTTAGTTAGTTAGTTTGCTTTGCTTTGTTTTGTAGTGACTTTAAGGGGCGTCTTGACAAGTACATGAATGGGATGGGAATAGAGGGGTATGGTTCCCAGAAGGGTTGGGGGATTTTAGTTAAGTCAGACAGCATGGTCAGTGCAAGCTTGGAGGGCTGAAGGAGCCTGTTCCTGTGCTGTAATTTTCTTTGTTCTTTGTTTTTTGAATGCATTCAAGATATGCGTTCAGATATATAACCTTAATGTTTTCTCTTTTAGTATTTTTGTAACTCATTTTTTCTTCAATATATAATTCCCTATCCCTTCGTGTCACAGACTGCTTACCATTTCCCATATTAATACCATTTTCTCCTGTCTTGTTTCCATTTTTCGATACGCCACTTTTTTCCAGTGGCAGATGGCATGATTTCCATTTGCATTCATTTTCATCTCATGAATACTTAATAAAACAGTTGCCTGCCAGCATCCTGTTGGCCTTCCAATCTTGCATCACGCCATTAGAAAAACAAACTGGTGTGAAACCTAATTTGTAAAGAATGCTGAAGGTGTTCCTAAATTGGCAATAGAGTTTGAAGTGAATGCAACACTGATATCGTACTGCACTTCTCCTGTAGCACTATACATTACTCCATCTTAAGTGAGCTGATCTATATGGACAAAATGCTGGACACAGGGACGCTTCTGAATCACCTTCTCAGATATTCTATGCCGGGATTGGCAAGGGCAGGAGTCTTCTTGCCTTTGGCACTAGAGTCTATCTGGGCAGGACTGTACTGACAGGTCCCATACAGCCACTGCAACAAAGGTCTAAAATCCAGCCAGGGAGAGGCTGGTGGATCGTGAGCAGTGGCCTGGCGTTTGCTGTGGGAGGGTAGGGTGGTGGTTGCAGGGAGGGTGGTCTGACAAAGAAAGAGTAAGAAGGGCTAAAGAAGAAGGGGATAGAGACTCAAGAAGGCGGCACAGTGGTTAGCACCACTGCCTTGCATTTGATTCCAGCCTTGGGGTCACTGTCTGTGTGGAGTTTGCACACTCTACCCATGTCTGTGCAGATTTCCTCCGGGTGCTCCAGTTCCCCCCACGTCCAGAGATATGAAGGTTAGATGGATTGCCAAATTAAATTGTCCCATGGTGTCCAAAGATGTATAGGATAGGGGATTAGCCTCAGGAAAATGTGGAGTTACAGGGAAAAGCCAAAGGGAGGTCCTTGATGGTATTCTCTTTTAGAGAGTTGCTGTCGACTCAGTGGGCCAAATGGTCTCATTCTGCACTGTAGGGATTTGATGAGGATGATGAACAATAGAAGATGGGGGATAACCATGAGGGGAGAAAATAAACACAGACAAAGTTGTATAAAAACAAGAGATCAAAAAGATGCCACATTGTTTACTGGAAGGTGGTGCACAAAGACTTCAGGTATGGTGGGTAGAGAGATCCAAGTGGGGTGTGAATACCTTGCAGGTGATGGGCTTGCAAGGACGGTGTTTGAATTGAGGAGCAGACTTTCGCTTAGGGTTGCTGACCTTTTCCTTCTGGGTCATTGACACCCTGCACAGTCTCTTAAAGACAGGTTGGCTGGAGAGACTGCTATGAATTTGATTTGATTTATTGTCACATGTATTAGCATACAGTGAAAAGTATTGTTTCTTGTGTACTATACAGACAAAATATACTGTTCATAGAGAAGGAATCAAGAGAGTGCAGAATGTAGTATTACAGTCATAGCTAGGATGTAGAGAAAGATCAACTTAATGCAAGGTAAGTCCATTCAATGACAGCAGCAGCAGAGAAGAAACTGTTGTTGAGTCGGTTGGCATGTGACCTCAAACTTTTGAATATTTTTTTCCAATGGAAGAAGGTGGAAGAGAGAATGTCCGGGGTGCATGGGGTCCTTAATTGTGCTGGCTAATTTGCCAATGCAGTGGGAAGTGTAGACAGAATCAGTGGATGGGAGCCTGGCTTGTGTGATGGATTGGGCCACATTCATGGCTTTTTGTAGCTCCTTGCAGAGCAAAGCTTTAATACAACCAGATTTGTAAATGTTGATGAAAGCCATAGCTGACATGCCAAATTTCCTTAGTCTTCTGAGAAAGTAAAGGGGCATTGTGTGGGTTTCCTTAACTATAGTGTCGGCATAAGGGGACCAGGACACATTATTGGTGATCTGGACACCTAAAAGATTGAAGCTCTCAACTGTTTCTACTTTGTCCCTATTGACGTAGATAGGGGCATGTTTTCCTTTACATTCCCTGACAATCTCCTTCATTTTATTGACATTGAGGGAGTGATTATTGTTGCTGCACCAGTTCACCAGATTTTCTATCTCATTCCTGTACTTTATTTCATCATTGTTTGATGGTGGTGTCATTAGCAAACTTGAAAATTTAATTGGACGGGAATTTGGCCAAACAGAAAGTGCTGGACTGGCATTTAAAAATGGCGCCAGGACCTCAGCCTGCCAACTGAGGGAGGGCAGATGAATCAGCTGCCAGCCCATAGAGGGGAACAGTCTGTGCCTTATTCAGGAGTTTGCAAATGCAGAATCTGGCATGGGATCCTGACATTCTGGCCACTACAGGAGCCACCCGTAATGCACTTAGTCTCAAACTGCAGTAATCCGCCCAATAATCCTGATCCAGATTTCCTAGCTCTTTGTACTTTCTATAAACGTGTCTGTCCTGGATCAGCTTAGCGCCAACATTCCACAGCTCATTGTGTATAGATTTGGAGGGTTGTGTTCGTTTGTATCTCAGGTAAATGAGGCAATCACAGAGAACCCAGTCCAAAAGAAGATATGTAGTTTGCCCCCTCCCTTCCTCCTGCACCCCTCCCCCATCCTTGACAAGCTCCTGCTCCTCAGCTAGTCATGGTTTCCCTGGAACAAAAATTTTGCCCTCATGATATGAAGCTTACGCGGAGTACAACACATGCTGCACTGTGTATTGCAATGCTCTTCCAGGGTACCCCAGGCTGTGTGCACCTCATGGGCTCCCTGATGATGTTTCCTATGGCACTTTGGCTCTCATTGTATGATCATGTGCAGTTGTGTGTCTATCAGAGTACTAATCAGGTGGTCAGTTGATAGCTGGTCACCTAGCAGCCAACCTCTAATTTGAAACGGTGGCTCTGAGGAAATGGTGATACTGAGGAAAGAGAAGACTGCCACAGTATACAGACATTATGACTGTTGTGAGGGTAGTGCGCATTGATCTGTGTGATGTGCTGTGTGTGTTTGCACACCAACTGCCTATTCAGGGAGTGAAACCCGTTTTTAAGTTTTTTTATTTATTAGTGTCACAAGTAGGCTTACATTAACACTGCAATGAAGTTACAGCAAAAATCCCCACTCTGTGCCTTTTCAGGTACACTGAGGGAGAATTTAGCACAGCCAACAAATCTAACAAGCATGTCTTTTGGAGAACATGCTGGGAAAACATGCAGACTGCACACATACAGTGTAACCAAAGCAAGGAATCGAAGGCAAGTCCCTGATGCTGTAAGCAGCAGTGCTAACCACAGTCCTACCGTGCACCCCCCTTTGAGGCACATCTCATGTGTTTGTCATTAATGGGGAAAGCATGCTAACCTGGCAAAGCCAGTTATATGCTCTACCTGCCTCTCTCTGATTAGAGAAAACACAATGTACTTCCTTCTTCCGGTTAAACTGCTGCAACAGTTAGCTTTTTGCAGCAGCAGATGGCAGAATGTTAGAGATGTTACATCCTTAAAGGATCCCAATTTACGGCAACAACTATCTTTTGGCAATGTCAAGCATGAGGCTGCAGGTTTGCCTGCAAAAGTTGGCAGATTTCAGATAAGAGCATATATTCTAAGAGGTTGTAACGTATATATTAGTTGGGATTTTTCAGTTTTTATCTCTGCTGGGTTTACCAATTTTTTTGTCAAGCCTGCAACAAATCCTACTCAACTTCCTGGCCATTGCTTCTGCTTTGGTAAGAAAAAGTTTCTATAATTTTGTCCCAAATTTCTACAAGAGGCTTTTTTTTTTCACTAAAGGTTGTGGATTAGTTCCAGCGCAGAACTTCTTTACCAAAAGCTCAGAGCTAGAAACAATGTTCACCAGTTTTAAATAAATGATTACATATCTGAAATTAAAATAAATGTTAGAAACATTCAGCAAGTCATACAGAATCTTTGGGAAAAGGAGGTAGGGTTAACATTTCAAGCTGTTTACCTTTGTCAGAACAATCTTTTCCACATTTATCAATGTGAACACCACAATCTTTCAAGCTGCTTCCCATCAAATATATGTTATTTTGAGATGGTCTCCTTCTGTTAATTGACTGAATTGACTGAAGGGTTACATTAATCTTCATAACGAATTTTAAAACAAGAGTCATGCTTGTTGGAGCAGCAAATTAAACATAAATGAGGGTCAGAATTAAAAAAAAATCCACAGAAAATAACAACTTCAAAGCAGTTTGAATATCCCAAATTGACTGAGACGTGGCTAAAGGAAGGGCAGGACTGGCAATTGAATATTCCAGGGTATAAGTGTTTTAGGCATGATAGAGGTGGTTTGAGGAGAGGAGGGGGAGTGGCGTTATTAGTTAAGGATCACATCATAGCAGTGCAGAAGGAGGGTGGTATGGCTGAGTTAGGAATTGAGTCACTATGGGTGGAGTTGAGGAATAGAAAGGGAGAGGTTACTATGTTGGGTGTGTACTACAGACTGCCCAACAGTCTGCGTGCAGTGGAAGAAGGGATATGTAAGGAAATTTTAGATAAGTGTAGGAAGAATAGGGTAGTTGTAATGGGAGATTTCAATTTCCCTGGGGTAGATTGGAAGGTGCCGAGAGCAGAAGGTGCGGACGGGGAGGAATTTGTGCAGTGTGTTTTAGAAGGGTCCTTGGAGCAGTATGTGGATAGCCCGACTAGAGAGGGGGCTATACTGGATCTGGTTCTGGGGAATGAGCCAGGGCAGGTGGTTGACGTTGTAGTAGGAGAGCATGTGTCTAATAGTGACCACAACTCTGTCTGCTTTAGGGTATTAATGGAAAAAGATGAAGCCTGCCCTAAGGGGAGGGTGTTAAACTGGGGGAGGGCTAGATATAGCCAGATTAGGCAGGATCTTAGGGATACCGACTGGGATAAGCTGTTCGAGGGTAGGTCGACACTGCACACGTGGGAGTCTTTCAAGAGAAAACTAAAATTTTTGCAGGAAAGACACGTGCCGGTAAGGAGGAAGGATGGGAAGGGTAGGATTAGAGAACCGTGGGTTACTAGGGATGTTGAGGACTTGGTCAGGAAGAAGCGGGAGGCGTACGTTAGATCCAGGCAATTGGGGACAGAGGCAGCGCTTGAAAAATATAGAGAGTGTAGACGGGATCTTAAAAGGGGTGTCAGAAAGGCAAAAAGGGGCCACGAAATGGCTTTGGCAGGTAGGATTAAGGAAAATCCTAAGGCATTTTACTCCTATGTAAGGAGCAAAAAGATGGTTAGAGGGAAGATTGGACCTCTCAGAGACAGAGAAGGGGAACTATGCTTAGAGCCTGAGGGAATGGGGGAGATCCTGAATGAATACTTTGTGTCAGTATTCACGCGGGAGAGGGGCCTGATGTCTGATGCCGGCTTTGAGGATTTTGAGGACCCGTTAAATGAAATAACCATTACGAGAGACGAAGTGTTGGGGGTTTTAGGTAGCATAAAGACTTATAAAGCTCCAGGGCCTGATGGTATTTATCCCAGGCTGCTAAGGGAGGTGAGAGATGACATTGCTGGGCCTCTGACGCAAATCTTTGTCTCCTCTTTGGACACAGGGGAGGCCCCAGAGGACTGGAGGATTGCAAATGTAGTACCGTTGTTTAAAAAGGGTCAGAGGGATAACCCAGGGAACTATAGGCCGGTGAGCTTGACTTCAGTTATAGCTGAGAGAGGATGGAGAGGATCCTCGGGGACAGGCTGTATGAGCATCTGGGGCGCTGCGATCTGATCAGGGATACGCAGCATGGCTTCGTTAAGGGGAGGTCGTGCCTTACGAATCTAGTGGAATTTTTTGAAGAGGTGACAAAAACGGTTGATGAAGGACAAGCAGTTGATGTCGTCTACATGGATTTCAGTAAGGCGTTTGACAAGGTTCCCCATGGTAAGCTGATAAAAAAAGGTGAAGGCGCTTTATGCTTAAACTGGACCATCTGATGGGCAACATGACAGCTCAGAGACTATCGCTGTTGCTGTGCAGACACATGGATTTGGGCCTGTGTCTGCGGGAGTTTGCGCGTTCTCCCCATGGTTGCGTGGGTTTTCTCCGGGTGCTCCGGTTTCCTCCCACATCCCAAAAATGTGCTCTTAGGCTGATTGGGTAACAAATTGTCCCTATTAATGGTCTCTATATGTCATTAAGACGTTAGGACAGTGGCGCGGGCTCGTTGGGCCAAAGGGCCTGTTTCCCGTGCTGTGTTGTTCTTTGTTCTTTATTGCTGCCCCATATTCACTTGTATTCCATGTATCTCTGAAAGACAAACCACTGTTTGGTCAATCTTTCTGCAACTTGATGAAAGTAGAGTAACCTCTCAGAAATTACTGCTCATGTCAATATATTCCTGAAGGATGGTGAGCTTTTGTATTCGTATATCACCTTTTTGGCTGTGGTTAGCACTGTTGCTTCACAGCGCCAGAGTCCCAGGTTCCATTCCATCCTCGGGTGACTGTGTGGAGTTTGCACGTTCTCTCCATGTCTGCATGGGTTTCTTCCAGGTTCTCCAATTTCTTCACACACTCCAAAGATGTGCAGGTTAGGTTGATTGACCATGCATAATTGACTTTTAATTTCAGGGGGATTAGCAGGGTAAATACATGGCTGGAATATTACTGTCCCTCCTGCTGCAGGAATCGGAGCAGACAAGGGCAGACCATGGAAAGATCCGTTGATCTCGGGTGGGATTTTACAGCTTTCAGAAGAGCAAGGTTGTAAAATTCTGCCTGTGTGGTTTTGGGGACAAGACTTGAGTGGGATTGTTGTTGGTGCAGGTTTGATGGACCAAATGGTTTTCTTCTGCACTGTAGGGATTCTATGCTTCCAGTATGGTGTTCTGTGACTTCAAAAGGAGTAAAGAAAAGCATCAGATAGACACTGGATGTGACCAATGACAACATTTCAAGCACAATTTGCTATGAGATGTGGTATGTGGCGTTAAAAAAGGGAATTTAACAGGTGTTCCAGTTCAACCGTAAGGGTTATAGGTCCCAGATGTGTTAATTGGAGCACTCATTGTGACAGCCATTTTATTAGTTTTCAGCACGTTGGCCCTGCCGCCAGAGGACAGAAAAGAATGAAAGACCAAAAGAAATGCTGTGGACCAAAACTAAGATATGCTAATAATATAGTTCATGTACTGAGCAACTACTCCCAACTAAATTCACTAGACAGGTGCCTCTCCTAATTAATGATAAGATAAATAGATTGACAAGTTTGAATGAAGCAGAATTTCAAGCTGGCTAAAATATTGGAGAATAAATACATCCAAGACCCAGAAGGAATTGGAGTTTCACTGAGGATATTACATGCATAATATAAATGCAAGTTATTTTGTTATTAAAGGAGATGAATTATTGTGAGGTGCCAACTATTAATATTGTATAGTAAACACAGAGGAAGTCCCTTGTTGTGATGAATAAATTAACACAGTCAACATTTTCTAAAAGGTTGGTAAAGCAGTCAATA
This sequence comes from Sphyrna mokarran, assembly GCA_024679065.1. Classification (NCBI taxonomy): domain Eukaryota; kingdom Metazoa; phylum Chordata; class Chondrichthyes; order Carcharhiniformes; family Carcharhinidae; genus Sphyrna; species Sphyrna mokarran. The sequence continues at coordinate 29,261,994 of JAGIQG010000023.1, read as the reverse complement.
ATAACGATTCAGTTCCTCATCAATACAGGGTTAAAATAATGAAAATTGATCACCTGATTTGCTATATGATAATAACATGGTTTCAGAAGGGAACAGCCTGATCAACATTGCTGACATATTATGGTCAAGTGATATCTTACACGTATTGTGAATAATCCCATAAGGTGATATAACTAGACTTTCAAAAATTGTAGAATGGATGTTGTTCCAATTGTTCCCAACAACTGAGATTCAATAGCCAAATGCAAATTGATTCTGTTGGCAAGTAATATTGAAATGAAGAGTAGGTAATGAGAAATGTATAGAATGAATGAAATAAAATGTGCTGAAATCAATATAAAGCATTGAATGCAGTCGTAAAAATCATAAACACTTCTGAATTATTTCAAAATAGTTAAAGATAATGCAAAACAAGATCTATAAATGTCATAGAAAATTGAACAGTACAGCACAGGAACAGGCCCTTTGGCCCACAATGTTGTGCTGAACACAATGCCAAATTAAACTAATCCCTTCTGCCTACCCTTGGTTCATATCCCTCTATTCTTTGCATATTCATGTGCTTATCTAAAAGCCCCTTAAATGCTTCTTAGTATTCCTGCCTCCTCCACCACCCCTACCATTGCATTCCAGATACCTACCCCTCTGTGAAACACTTACCTCTTACATCTCCTCTGAACTGTCCCACTCCTAACTTAAGTACATGCTCCCCAGTATTACATGTTTCAACTCTGGGAAAAAGATTCTGATTGTCAACCCTTTCTATACCTGTTATAATTTTATAGGCTTCTATCAGGTGTCTTCTCAGCCTCTGCCACTCCGGAGAAATCAACCCCAGTTTGTCCAGCTTCTCCTTATAGCTCATACCCACTAATCCATCCTAATAAACCTCTTTTGCATCCTCTCATCAATAGACCTATTGCTCATTTTTCCAAACACTGTAAATAATACAAAAAAAAATTATGTTGACAGAAATACTTGCATGAGGTATATATAATGATTCAGTGCAAGTCAAGTAATATACAGAACAGTGGGCCTAACTTTTGTCATTGATAGACCAAGGAACTTTAAAACTTGAGCGACAATGTGGGAAAAAACTAGTGACTGATCTCCAATGTCTAAAAATTTGAAAGGAGATGACTAAATAAAGATTCAAAGAGGGCATATAACAGAGCAAACAGTAGAGAAAAGTTACATTAGTTACTATTTCAGGTTAAGCCATGAGAATTTGACAATTATAAATCCTAACTAGTTAAAGACAATTTGTCTTGATTTCAGGAAGTTCTTTCTACAAAGAAAGAGTAGCAGCAAGACCTGAAGGCAAACAAATTGTGAATCATTTAAGAAATATTGGATGCTGTGATAGAATGGCACTAATTTACTTTTTGAACAGATGAGTTGGATGGGCCAAATGGTCTTCTTCATTCAAAGCTTTATTGGTATTTGAATGTGATGTTTCCTAAAGTTCTACTGTTTTGAATATTTATAGGTCATTTCCTTCAGATCAAAGACTGTATGAGCTATATGATTCCTATTTGGATAAAAGCAGAGGTATTAATTGTACCATTGTTTATTCAAAGCAAATCCACATTTAATCCCTGATATTAAATGTATCATGAATTTCCTTATGCTGACTATTGTTTCAAATGAAAAAGCTGTAACTCATTCAGAAATTCAGTTCCACAACTAAAATAACTTTAATTGCGCCTTAAGGATTGAGCATTGCAAAATTGGTTTAGACACAAAACAGATATCTTAATGCAAGATGATATGACATGATTTGATTGTATATTATATTTATATATATATATAAAATGGATTATATTTCATTAATTTGGACTGTCATCATGTTCTGTAAAGTAACTGGCATCCATTTTGAAAACATGAACTTATGTTTCGAAGGTTAATTTCACCGAATGGAAAATTATAAGTCATTTCATTAATCCAGTGTTCTCCGGGTCCAGAATTGTGTCATATCAATTGGACTTTATTTAGATCTGTGCCAGAAAAGCATGTTCACCTCAGTTTACTGCCAATATTTTCATTTCAGATTTAGACATTGCTTCTCACATGTACATAATTGTAGATGTGACTGAGCTGATTATAATGATGTATAACATGCTGTGTTGGCATGAAATTGAGCCTGAAAAGTTCCATTAGATTACAGAAAACATTGGGGTATTTGTGCCTGATTAACACATGACCCATGCTTCCTACACAAACAACAGTTGTTGGAAACCATTTTGCAGAATGCAATCATGAACACAAGTTTAAAACGAACTATAATGTCCACTGAAAAAAGTTTCAGATGTTTTTCTAGTGTTCATTTTCATCTCCATCTTTCCTTTTAGTTTCAAATTTCTCCCTGTTCTTCTCCTGAGCCTGGTTACTCTCTTTCCAGCAAATAGTTCCAGGATTAGCACAGCTGCCTCACAGCACCAGGGACTTGGGTTCAATTCCAGGTGACTATTTATATGGAGTTTGCATGTTGTCCTCTTGTCTGCAAGAGTTTCCTCTGAGTGCTCCAGTTTCTCCCATAGTCCAAAGTTGTGCAGGTTAGGTGAATTGGCCATGGTAAATTGAGCCTTAATGTCCAACATGTGTAGATTAGGGAATCAGTGGGGTTACGGGAATGGATCCCTTGTAAGATGCTCTGTTGCAGAGTCAGTGCAACTTAATGGGTTGAATGACCTCCTCCTGTATTGTGGGGATTCTATGATAATTTTTGGCTCCCACACACTCGTGATTGTGGATAAAGAATAGTCAGTTTATGTATTAAATTCAGTTGCAAAGCATATTGCAGAAGAGCTCACGCTGTTTTTATCCACTATACATATACACACACTTCTCAATAATCAGGAAAGCCCTGGATGACTCCATTTGTCTGACTCAAAGATGTTGGTGGCATTATAATTGGCTGAGATCATTAAAATTCCATTAATCTTCTGCAAGCAACAGGTAAGATAACCGTTGGATTGCTAGCAAATGCATAGAATTCTTGGCTTCCTAACTATTGAAATATATATAGATTTTCTGCTCACACCATCATCATTTAAGCTCTGCCTAAATGTAGGTCATTGTCCCTGATGCTTCATCCTGAAGTAATTCCTTGTCTATGATGGTTTGTCACTGCTTTTCACTCCCAAGTCTACCTCAGCTGGAACAGGAATTGAACCTGAGCTATTGGCGTTAATCTGGACCACACACTAACAATCAAACCAATTAAGCTAACTGTCCTCCCCATTTAGTACACATACAATCAGTGTGCTGGCCATGCTTCTTTGTATGTGGAAGTTGGTTTGCAATGCTTAAGACCCCCCACCCCCGAACCTGGAATTTACAATGCTGTTTTTCAAGCCTAGCCACATTTGGTTAATTGTTCACAACTTCAGGTACAAACATGAATGAATCTAGTGTCTAGGAGAGAATCAAATGTTAGAACAGGAAAGCCTTGCTCAATTCCAATTTAAAACATGATATAGGAGGGACGAGGGAGGGGGATATTAAGCAGAAATTTATGGAGTTGGGGTGGAAGCTTAAGGCAAAAACTGGCAGAGTGGTTATCTCTGGACTCTTGCCTGTGCCAAGGGATAGTTTAGGGAAGAATAGAGAGAGGGAATGTTTGAACTCGTGGCTGCGGGGATGGTGCAGGAGGGAGGGGTTCAGGTTCCTGAACAATTGGGACTCATTCTGGGATAGGTGGGACCTCTACAAGAGAGATGGTCTACACCTGAACCAGAGGGGAACTAATATCTTGGGGGGAAAATTTGCTAAGGCTATGCAGGGGGCTTTAAACTGATTCGGGGTGGTGGGATCCTAAGTAGTTGGGGTGCTAAGAGGGATGAGAGTAAGGGGGTCATAGAGGAAAGCTGTAAAACACAGCAGCGTACGGGTGGGGTAGGGCATGGTTTGAAATGCGTATACTTTAATGCAAGGAGTATTCGCAATAAGGGGGAGGAACTTGCAGCTTGGACCAGTACCTGGAACTTCGATGTTGTGGCCATTTCAGAGAATGGTAGAGCAGGGACAGGAATGGATGTTGCAGGTTCCGGGGTTCAAATGCTTTAGTCGGAGTAGAGAAGGAGGTAGAAGGGGGGGAGGAGTGGCATTATTAGTCAAAGACTGTATCACAGTGACAGAAAAGAAGTTTGATGAGGACTTGTCTGTTGAGGTAGTATGGGCTGAGATTAGAAACAGGAGAGGAGAGGTCACCCTGTTGGGAGTCTTTTATAGACCTCCTAAAAGTTCTAGAGAGGTAGAGGAAAGGATTGCAAAGTCGATCCTGGACAGGAGTGAAAGTAATAGGGTAATTGTTATGGGGGACTTTAACTTTACTAATATTGATTGGAATAGCTATAGCTCTAGCTCGTTAGAGGGGTCAGTTTTCGTACAAAGTGTGCAGGAAGGTTTTTTGACTCAGTATGTAGATAGGCCAACTAGAGGTGAGGCTACATTGGATTTGGTGCTGGGCAATGAGCCAGACCAGGTGTTAGGCTTGGAAGTTAGTGAACATTTTGGTGATAGTGACCACAATTCGGTTACGTTCACCTTAGTGATGGACAGGGATAGGCATGAAGCTGGGGGCTGTAGTTATAGCTGGGGGAAGGGTAATTATGAGGCCATCAGGAGAGAATTAGGGTGCATAGATTGGACTAGGAAACTACAGGGACTGGGAACATCTGGAATGTGGAGCTTATTCAAGGAGCAGCTGCTGCGAGTCCTTGATAAGTATGTCCCTGTCAGGCGAGGAGGAAATGGTCGAGTAAGAGAACCTTGGTGTACAAAAAAAGTTGATTTGCTGGTTAAAAGGAAAAAGGAGGCTTATGTCAGGATGAGGCTTGAAGGCTCGGTTAGTGCAATGGATAGCTATAGATTAGCCAGGAGGGAGCTAAAGAGTGAATTGAGGAGAGCTAAGAGAGGACACGAGAAGACTTTGGCTGATAGGATTAAGGAGAATCCTAAAGCTTTCTTTAGATATGTTAAGAATAGAAGATTGGTTAGGACAAGATTAGGGCCAGTCATAGACAGCAGTGGGAAGTTGTGCGTGGAGCCTGAAGAGATTGGAGAGGCACTGAATAAATATTTCTCTTCGGTATTCATGCAGGGTGATGTAAATGTAGTTATGGAGAACACTGAGGTACAGGGTAGCAAACTGGAAAGTATTGAAGTAGATAGGGAGGATGTGCTAGATATTCTTGAGGGTTTGAAGTTGGATAAGTCCCCTGGGCCGGACGGGATTTACCCTAGGATTCTCTGGGAGGCAAGAGAGGAGATTGCAGAGCCTCTGGCTCTGATCTTCAGGTCGTCGTTGGTTACGGGTGTGGTTCCGGAGGACTGGAGGATAGCGAATGTGGTCCCGTTGTTCAAGAAGGGGAAGAGAGACCTTCCAGGGAATTATAGGCCAGTGAGTCTTACTTCTGTTGTGGGCAAAGTATTGGAGAGAATAATTAGGGATCGGATTTATAGTTATTTAGAGAGAAATGAATTGATTGGGGATAGTCAGCATGGTTTTGTGAAGGGTAGGTCGTGCCTTACTAACCTCATTGAGTTTTTTGAAAAAGTGACTAAGGAGGTGGATGGGGGTAAGGCGGTTGATGTGGTATATATGGACTTTAGTAAGGCGTTTGATAAGGTGGCCCATGGAAGACTTCTGCAGAAAATGCAGATGTATGGGATAGAGGGTGATTTAGCTAATTGGGTTAGGAATTGGCTAGCAGATAGAAGACAGAGGGTGGTGGTTGATGGGAGATATTCATCGTGGAGTTCGGTGACAAGTGGTGTACCTCAGGGGTCTGTTTTGGGGCCCCTGCTGTTTGTAATTTTTATAAATGATCTGGATGAGGGTATTGAAGGATGGATTAGTAAATTTGCAGATGACACTAAAGTCGGTGGAGTGGTAGATAGTGAAGAGGGGTGTTATAGTTTGCAGAGGGACTTGGACAAGTTGCAGAGTTGGGCCGAGAGGTGGCAAATGGAGTTTAATGTGGAAAAGTGTGAGGTAATGCACTATGGCAGAAATAATAAATGTGTAGAGTATAGGGCAAATGGTAGGATTCTTAGTAGTCTTGATGAACAGAGGGATCTTGGTGTGTATGTGCATAGATCCCTGAAAGTAGGCAGTCAAGTCGAGAAGGTTGTTAAGAAGGCATATGGAGTCTTAGCTTTTATTGGTAGGGGGATTGAATTTCGGAGCCGCAACGTCATGTTGCAACTGTACAAAACTCTAGTGCGGCCGCACTTGGAGTATTGTGTGCAGTTCTGGTCCCCACATTATAAGAAAGATGTGGAGGCATTGGAGAGGGTACAGAGGAGGTTTACCAGGATGTTGCCTGGTATGGAGGGCAGGTCTTATGAAGAGAGGCTGAGGGATTTGAGGTTATTTTCGTTAGAAAGGAGGCGGCTAAGAGGGGACCTAATCGAAACATATAAGATGATTAGAGGTTTAGATAGGGTGGACAGTGCATAGCCTTTTTCCTAGGATGGAGAAAGCTAGCACGAGGGGACACAGCTTTAAATTAAGGGGTGATAGTTATAGGACGGATGTCAGAGGTAGGTTCTTTACCCAAAGGGTGGTTCGGGAGTGGAATGCCCTGCCTGCAGCAGTTGTAGATGCGCCAAGTTTGGTGGCGTTTAAGAGGTTAGTTGATAAGTATATGGAAGAGAAGGGAATGGTTTAGTTTGGAGGGGCATTGCTTTTTATATTGGTCGGCGCAACATCGAAGGCCGAAGGGCCTGTTCTGTGCTGTAATGTTCCATGTTCCATGTTCCATGTTCTAAAGAAGTGGAATAACTAAAAAGAAATGTAATCAGCCAGAAGGCAAAAAAAAATCAGTAAGTTTCTGAAGTAAAGGTGAACCTATAACGAATTGAGAACCACTCTGCTTGTCTGGATTCTCCCAAAATCAAAACCAAATCTCAAGGATATTTCTGTGAAAACCAGAGAGAAGTCGGAATGACTCCAACACTGACTGTACCTCACTTTTCTTCCTTTATCACTTTTCCCTCCGTTTGATTTCTCAAGGGCCTACAAAGTGGCCAGAAGTAGGAATTATGGAAACTTTATGTGAAGTGCCAAGCCTTTATGCAAAGGAGCAAAAACATCATGTCAATTCTATGCCACAGACAGCAGACAACATTTTCCTAAGGCAGGGGGTGGCAGAATCCACCAGGAACTTTGATGCCAGTATCAAGTCATTTAACACCTATTTTAGCCTGCAGTGGCTTTTAGGCTGGGATTTTCATAGAATCATAGAGTCAAAGAAACCCGACACTTAGCGTCTGCACCGACAACAATAAAGACCCTGTCCCCGTAATCCCACATATTTACCCTGCTAATTCCTCTAACCTATGCATCCCAGGACACCTAAAGGACAATTTCTCATAGCCAATGCTCCTAACCTGCGCATTTTTGGACTGTGGAAACAAACCAGAGTACCCAAAGGAAACCTACATCAATGCAGCGAGAATCCAGGTCCTTGGAGTTGTGCAACAGCAATGCTAACCACAGTGCGACTGTGCCGCTCATTGGAGACAAGGCAGCATCAGTTTCTGCAATGAGTCAAATTTTTATAACAAAATGAGGCACATTTTCTGTACAGAATTGTAGAGCTTTAGGTGTTCTGAAGATTCTGCCTCAGCTTCTATGCTGACATGTACCCCATTTCTGACGTCATCACTGGCTGCACAGTGCTGACATTGAGGGAGCCAGAAAATCCCACCCTTAGTAATAGAGCAAGCACTGGGAAATCAATTGAATTATTGCCTCATGACCTATATCATCTCTTGTGGATGTGGTGCACTGAAAGATAAGCTAATCCATAATCATGTCATTGTGTGTATCCAGGATGCAAAACACTAACTCCCTGCAGACCAAAGATAACCTTATTTTAGACCAATTGGTCCAGCATATGGAGCGGTTGAGTTTAGAGAAATAAACTAGACTATAATTTGACACAATTCCAGGGCTTCATATGACTCAATTAACTCGGTGAATCCACAGCCTGACCCACAGGATGGAAAATTTCACAGTGGCAGCCTTTCTGAGCTGTCCACATTGTGGAGCGAAGAACCAGTATAGATGCAAACACACCCAGCAGGGGTGTGGAATGCCTCCAGTGTGGAAAGACTGGACATTTTAAGTGTTTCTGCAAATCCAACAACTTTAATCGAGCTAAAAGACAAAAGAAATCATGAGACACATTCCATCCAAGAAATTGGAAACCAAACCAATGGTGAAATTACAGAATTTCCAGGGGAAGTTAATGGTCAGTTAAAGTGCAAGTTAAAGGATTCAATATCACCTTTAAAATTAATAGTGGAGCTGGTTTTACGTACTAGCAGATGATCTAGACTGGCTTCGGGCTAAATCCCTTCATCCATCCATCAAATTGTAATGTCCGAGTACCACAAGTCTTCCAATCAAAAGCAGAATCATTGTCCTCTTCATTATAACTGACAACAGATAGATGATTCTCTCTATATTGTTCACAATCAATGCATATCCTTATTGAATTGAGATATTGGCTTACTTCTAGGAATTTTGGAAGAAATAGATGATGAGTGGTGCTTGTCTTTCATGGAACAATTTTCAATTTTAGTTAGAACGAATGGAAGTTTAACCTATCACAGCTAAAGAGATTTCTTTGACTAGCAGTGTGTTCCTTACAATCAAAGAGACACAATTTAGTAGGTCCTGAGTTTATGACTCTCTCAGTTCTTTATGAGGGTTGGATAGAGATGATGGATACAGAAGGCACTGGAGCAAAGAATAGCCATCCACATGATGACCTGCTGGACCTGAGCTGGTCCTTAGTGAAGAAGTTGATTGCTGCACCGAGCGATTTACTAGAGGATAAGGTTCAAGAGGTTGGTCCATCATTTCAATTGATAGATGCACCATCTGAAATCATTTTCTTTTTGAGGAGCCAGACAGCTGTCATTACGACTTGCTAATTCTTCCTCAATTCCATCCTTACATGAAGAATCAATTCAGTATTTATATATAATCATTATCAGTTAGCATGACCCACAGCTTATTCAGAAATTCCATCATTAATAGTGTCATAAGCAACATCATAAATCATGGTACAACCTGCAAATCTCCTAGAACTCTTTGTCTCATCAGTCCTCCCTTAATCTTGTCTTTTGATAGAACAGAGGAAGATCGATGACTCCTTTATCCCTGACCTTAACTTGTCTTACTCATACAGCCCTAGGTTTTGCAGAGTCAGCTTTATCAGGTCTTGACCTTCTCTGGTCTTATTCATGTCTTATGTTATATAGAGTCAGTTTTCCTTATTTTGTACCAAATACTTAACCAATTTTCCCATCACACCACTACTTCATTCGTAAAACTTCACAAGATCATAGCACCTATTTCTTTGGGTGAACGTCAGTTGAGACCAATGCTTTAGTCCCAGTTGAAAGTTTCCGGAACTTTGTGATGGTGTGGAAGCTGAGGCAGAATCTTCAGAACTTCTAAAGCTCTGCAATTCTTTGCAGAAAATGTGTCTTATTTTGTCATAGAAATTTATCTCAGTGCAGAAACTGGTGCAGCCTTGACTCTATATTCCTCACAAATTTTCCCATTGACCACAGTGAAGCAACCCTGCAGAGGCACCAGCAGCTCTCTTACCCATGGAAAATTGACGTTCCTTCTGAAGTATCTTTGGAACATCCCTTCTTTTTTTTCTAGAAGACTGACAGGAAATTTGTTGTTTGAACTGGTCACATAAACCAGCTCCATCAGAAGTTCAGAAGAGGTGAACCTCCAGGGTTAAGTCAGCGATCGAAGTATTTTTTGCCTCAGTGCCTTCTATGCTTAAATACAGGGATTTCTTTGTCTAATTTTTTACTCCATTCTTCAAACCAATGATCGGAGTGGATCAGGCAGACCTGAATCCATTCCTTGTTTGCTCCAAAAACCAAATTCAAATTGAATCTAATTCATGGTCCCCACAAGAGAGATAAACAAGATTCAAGCTGACAAGAAAAGGAATTGCATCCCATCTTGGGCTTGATCTGATGCTTGACTTAGCCAAAAGACAGAGGAGCTAGCAAAATAGATAGTTTTTAGATTTTTAACTGAGTGATAACATTCCAGGATTTTCATCTTAAAATCTAACACCTTAAATAACTAGAGTTAGCTGGTGCTAATAGTTGTTGCATCTAAAATTACAAAACATTTGATCAATCTGTTTAGTTTGCTCTGTGAGTTGGGCTATGTGTAAGTGGGAATATTGTGTTAAGTGACTGTGACAACACAAATTAAATCTGCAAATTCTGCAAAGCCTCCGTAACACATTGTAAAACATAATGTGAAAGACGCAAATTTGAAAACACAATAAAGTCAGGAATTTTGTTGTTTGAGCCTGTCACATAAACCAGTTCCATCAGAAGTTCAGAAGAGGTGAACCTCCAATGTTAAATCAGCGATTGAAGTACTTTTTGCCTCAGTACTTTCTATGCTCAAAGGCAGGGATTTTTTTTCTAATTTTTTTAGTCTGTTCTTCAAACCAACGATCAGAGTGGACCAAGCAGACCTGAATCTATTCCTTGCTTGCTTCAAAAACCAAATTCAAATTGAATCCAATTCATGGTCCCCACAAGAGAGATAAACAGGATCCCAGCTGACAAGAAAAGGAAAACACAATAAAGTTGAAATTTCATCTCATTTTTAGTCTGGCCAATACTTCCTGGCTGGGATTCTCCCCCAAAAATTTAAGTTTCCAATTTGCGTGAAAAGGGGGGTAACTCCTCCTGATTCTTTTAGCGTGACTTTTGGATTGCATTTCCAACACTCTGTGTATCACAGAATACCCTAGCAGGATTCCCTCTGAAAATCAGCGGGTATGACCAATTCCGCTGGAGAGACCGGCAGCACAGCACTGAGCAAGCCAATGTGCATATTCCAACCTACTAGCACAGGAATTGGCACATGTACAGGAGTCCATATTGTCAGCCAGTTTGCCCCTAGGCCAGTGCCAGGGGGCCAGGCTGGCACTGCCAGGCTAGCACTAATATAGGGGCAGCCCCACCCCTCAACCCCAAACACCTAGGAGTCCTCAATGGTCTCTCTTCAGTCCAGTGGAGTCAGCTGCCTGTCCCCATTAGTGGGAAGTAATCACTCGCTGGGGTGAACTACTCCCAGTAGGGCAGGCAATGCTAGCAGACCCAGGGACTTCATTAAAGGGTTTGGTAGTGACATTGAAATATTGACTTTCATATGATCACTTCCAGCGCGGAGCAGATTCCTCTGGAAATCTTTGGCTGGGAGACACACGGACGCCTGTGCGCCCAGAGGGAAGTCCGTGAAATGGCGTCCACTGATGTCTCTGACAGTGCAATGGACTGGAAGCATCCTCCCCTACTCCCATTGCACCCCTTCCCCTCCCCACAATCACCACCACCACCATCCCCACCCATTTCTTTTCATCACAATTTATCTTTCTTTGGCTAGCAAAACAGAAAGTTATCATCACATTTCCCAATCGAAAAATGGTTATCACTGAACTCTACATAATGGTCACACATGACATATTTCACAGGATACATTATCTTTGTAACCTTTTGGAAATGCCAGCGATATCAAATTACATTGAATCTCTTGGTGCTCTTGTGGCTTATGATATTCTCGTTGTAATATTGTATTCAGCAGCTGTTGTCCAAAATTGTCATTTTTAGTAAGGTAGTACTTGAATCTCTGCATCAGGGGCATGGAAGGTTACAGAATATTGCCATCCTAGTACCATAGTAAATCAGCCTGCCTTTCTAGAAGAATCTTTTTAATACCTTGAAAGGTTGGGACCACATCAAGCGTTAAACAAGTGATTTGGCACGAAGCAACATTCCACAACACTAATTGTGTCTATTTTGCTGCCTAAGTATTACAATCTTGTATTTAAACCTCCAGATGGCCTTGAAAATGCAAAGCAGATCTGCCTTATAACAAATCACTTGCTGGAACAATCATTTTCCCTCATCATCAGCATATTTCTTTGTAACCAGTTTGCTTCCTTTGCTGTTAAAAGATCACAAGAAAAACAAAATTGTGGTCAAACCAAATAACTTACATACGTGTTCAGAGTTCCTCTTTGTACTTTTTAACAGGGATTGTGATGTATTAAATATGAGTTTATATGCACATGTTTTGAGACATGATGTAAAAGAAAAGTTTTCTGGCCAACTAAGAAAAAATTAAAATACTGAAACTATATCGTACTGTCCGCATGCATTGACTACAGGTGCATGAAGGTCTTTAAGACATGATGTTGTGAATTGAAGGACCATGCACTGATTTTTAATGTCTAAACATCAAGTTATGAGAAAGGACTGGAACAATACTGTAGATTAAGAAGCACCGCTAACAAGATTGGAATTACGTTGTAGGCTTCAACTTGCCCTTTTCCACCATGTCTACAGGCATTTGCAAACACCTATTATCTTGTCGTCTATACTTTAATATTATGAATTTAATATTAGTATTAGTCAGTACTGCTTAACTTGCAACATTCAAATTACTCAATATTAATGTACAACATACTCAGAAGATCCAAAGAATACTCTTAAACCGTGGTAGTACAGTGTGACTGTTTTGTTTGCTAAAAGCAATGTATGAAATGATTTCCTTAGAAGGATATTGGACCATTTTGTTTTTCGCATGATCCGCACATTCCTCAGGATCCAGTTGCTGGTTATTGGGCGCACAGTGACACAGTGGTTAGTGCTGCTGCCTTACAGCGCTAGGGATTCGGGTTCAATTCTGGCCTCGGGTCACTGCCTGTATAGAATCTGCACATTCTCCCCATATCTGCATGGGTTTCCTCTGGGTGCTCTGGTTTCTTCCCACAGTCCAAAGATGTGTGAGTTAGGTTGATTGACTATGCTAAATTGATCCTAGTATCAGGAGATTAGCAGGGTAAATATGTACGGTTACAGGAATAGGGCCTATGTGATTGGTGCAGACTCGGTGGGCTGAATGGCCTCTTTCTGCATTGTAGGGATTCTAGGTTATGCAATTTTTGAGTCCATCCACAATGAAAACTGCTTTGCATTGACATAAAGGTATAGCTGTAAAACTGAAGCCCCATGGTTTGAGTTGGAATATCTGCAAAAGTTTAAAATGGCATAAATTAAATATTGAAGTAAACAGTTGCTCGGCAGTGCAGAATTTGAACAATACTGAAAAAAGAGACATGGATTTTGATTTTATTGGCATGGTCGCCTCGAAATTGAGGTGGCAAAGTTCACAGAACGTCATTCCACGTTGCCCTCGGGCATGATCGTACATGCCTCGGGTGGTCATGCCAGTAAATTCAGGGTGTTGTCAAAGATTTTCATCTTGCATTCATCAGGCAAGAATGTTATATTTCACAACATCACACCAATTTATACTATAGGAGAAAAAGGTTAGTCAGTTGACTTTGATTGACCGAGGTGTTGTTACGGAGAAAGCAACAGGAAACTCTTTGCTTCCTAAGCTCTCAGGTAGTTGAAAAAAGTTTCAAGGCTACAACATATGCCTGTTGTTTGCACACATTGTCCATGTGTATGGTGTTGCTTCTAACAAGCCTAACTGCTAGCCATTTTACAAGGGATATCTGTCTTTTCAGCAATAATAGATCAAAATATGAACACGAGATTCACGTAACAGACTCAGTGACAAACAATACTAATTCAAAGTACCAACATTACTAATTAGTACCAGAGCTGAAAGACACATTAAAAACACATTTGCTACATCAGTTTGAGACAGAATGTAATTTCCTGGAGCATTGAGTTTCATTCCAATGTATTTTGGAAATAGATTGGGCTTTAGCATTCAATTTATTCTACATAAGTCCAGCGTCGATGCAAAAGCTAAGCCTTTTCATACCAAGACCAAACTTGCAGTGCAAGACCACCCTTGCCCAATGATGGATAAATCACATTTTAGTGTAACGTGACCGATCAGGCAAACCAATCCCTATTTTCATCTCGGTATTCAGAATGATTTTCAAAATATGACAGATGCAGACCATAAATGAAGGTGCCTTTAATTTGGTCAAATGTTATTGTTGACAGTGAAACCTGTCTGATATTTGATACAAACTCACAAGTAATTAAACGACACACATTCCAGTCATCCATTGGATTTTTTTTGATAGAAATGAATTGAAAAATAAAAGCACTCTTTATTTTGGTCTCAATTCTTTTGGCCTATTACTTGATGTAAATTGTATTATTTCAGCTTTTTGTAAAAGGGCCTGAACCACCATACAGAAAGAACTATCTCAATAGAAACATTTTGATGATACCAAACTGTTTTTAGCTTTCTGCTATATATATGATTCAAATGTCAGTGCTTAGTCCCGGCATTCTGACTTACCATAATCCATTCTGTGATAGTTGATAAGTTAAAAGTTGAGCAATAAACTTACCAGCTTGCATTACTGTGTCCATGTTGTTAAAAGTTCTATTAAATTCATGAGATATTAAAGTACAAATGTGAATCCATTATTGTTTGAGAAAATCTATTTTTTTCAATTAGTTCATGCCAGCATAATGCAGCAGAAACAACAAAATACTTTTCTTACAAATTTTGCTGTGGTATTTTTTGGAGTACTTGTAGAAATAGCAAGTCAAAACACTTCCTGGAAGCCAATTGACTAGTTCTCAATTTATTTTTATACATGTTGTATAAAAATAACAGAACAAAGATGAGATGCACAATTTGTGACTGAATGTCAGGGCCCTGATTTGTACCAATTGGGGTCCCAATTCGACCCCTTGCCAAAAATGGAACAATTTTACTGGAAGTGGCCACCCTCTACTTTTGATTTTCCAATCAAGAGCATTGAGTGAGATATAAATATTGCTGCTGCAATCACGAGGAAGCGTAGCTCTAAAGCCAGAGTATCCCTACCAAGACAGGTTGATGTTCTTCAGGCAGATCAGGGATCGAAAGGGCATCTCACAACAGAGATGCCTTCAAGCAGTTAAGCAAAAAGTTTAAAATCAAAGTGACTAAAAAGACAGCCATTACCTGATGGTCTATTGAGCCCGTGGGGGTGCCTTGCTTCCCTGTGTCTACCACTTTAAGGTGTGGAATTTTCAACTGTAATGGCCACTGCTCGATAGCCTTGGGTGGCCACCTCTATGGAGCTGAAGTCTCCACATGGCAGAGGCCATTCCACTATTGGCAAACTGCCAGTGGCCCAGGAAGGGCCCATAATAGGGCCTTTAATTATTTTAAATTGGCTACCTGTCTCCATTCACTGAATAGTCAATTTGGATCCGATCGCTCTGCTGGGAAACTCATTGTGCAGGATTGTTTCCAACATGGCTCGTTATTACTGTCCCAGATCTCTTCCTCCAGAGAAGTAGGAAAACTCTGTCCATGTTTCTAAAGGAATCTTAAATTCTATATCCTGACCTTACATTCAATGAGGGTTGTCTCATCATTGTCAACTAATTAAGGCCGGAATTTTACTAGTCCGTCCACCATGAGAATTGGAACTGGCAAGGGATAGAGCATGGAAAAAACCATTGACCTCCATGAGATTTTATGATTTTAGGGTTAATGAGGCCATAAAATCCCACCCCAGAACTGTTGAGATCGGATATTACTTGAAATAATGGAATGAGAAACAGTGAAGCAGGCAAACAGAAAAAAACAAAGATCAAAGAACAAAACAGCACGGGAAACAGGCCCTTCGGCCCAATGAGCCCGCGCCGCCACTCCGATGTTCCCACCTCTACCCGTGATCCCTGTCCATGTTTATAGACTAAAAAGTAAGTGTGAAATGTGACAGAATAGCTGAACACAGTCATGCTTCAAAGTTCCAATGACTCGGGGAAGCGATGGCCCATTGTTATTATCGCTCCACTATTAATTCAGAAATCCAGATAATGTTTTTTTTTGTACTGATATGCTGAGCTCTTCTATCATTGAGGATGGTGATATTTGTGGAGCTTCCTCCTCCAGTGAGTTGTTTAATTATCCACCACCATTCTCAACTAGATGGGGAAGGACTGCACTGTTTAGATTTGATCCCTTGGCTGTGGACTCACTTAGCTCTGTCTATCACTTGCTGATTTTGCCATTTGCTATGCAAGTAGTCCTGTTTGGTAGCTTCACCAGGTTAACATCTTATTTTTTGATATGCCTGCTGCTGCTCCTAGTATGCTGTCCTGCACTTTCCATTGAACCAGGGTTGATCCCCTGGATTGATGAAAATGGTTGAGTGAGGGATATGCTGGGCCATGAGGTTGCAGATTGTGCTGTAGTACAATTCTGCTGCTTTGATACCTCACAGTGCCTTATGGATGCCCTGTCTTGAGTTGCTAGATTGGTTTGAAGTCTCTTCCATTTAGCAAGGTGATAGTGTCACACAACATGATGGAGGTTATTCTCAATGCGAAGGCAGGACTGTGTCTCCACAACGACTATGCAATGGTCACTTTTACTGATACTGTCATGGACAGACTCTCTGCAGCTGACGAGATTGGTAAGGATAAGATCAAGTACATAACTTCTGTGGAATGCTGTGGAGGCTGGGTCACTGAGTGTTGTTAAAGCAGAGATAGATAGGTTCTTGATTAATAAGGGTTTTTGATTAATAAGGGGATCGGGGGTTATGGGGGAAAAAGGCAGGAGAGTGGGGATGATAAAAATATCAGCCATGATTGAATGGCAGAGAAGACTAGGGCCAAGTGGTCTAATTCTGCTCCTATGTCTTATAGCCTTATGGTAAATAATTCTTGTTGGCTCCTTCACCACCTGCTGCAGAGCCAGTCTAGCAGCTATATCCTTTAGGACCAATCAGCTCGATCAGTAGTGCTGCTGCAAAGACACTCTTGGTGATGGACGTTGAAATCCCCCAGTCAGAGTACATTTTGAACCCTTGCCCTTTCTTCTAAGTGTTATTCAACACGGTAGAATACTGATTCATTAGTCGAAGGAGATGGTACGTGGAAACCAATAAGATGTTTCCTTGCCCGTGTTTAACCTGAAGCCCTTAGACTTCATGGGGTCGAGTTAATGTTAAGGGCTCTCAGAGCAGTTCCCTCCCAACTGCACACAATACTGCCACCTCCACTGGGTATGTCCTGCCAGTGGGACAGGATATATCCAGGGATAGTAATGGTGGTGTCTGGAGTGTTATTTGTAAAATATGTCATCTGTAAGAATGACTATATTAAACTGTTGCTTGACTAGTCTGTGAGACAGCTTCCCCAATTTTGGCACTAGCCCCAGTTGTTAGTGAGGAAGACTTTGCAGAATCGATATCGCTGTTTGTCTTGCCATTGTTTTTCTGATCCCTGGATCGATACCAGGTTGTTCATCCGATTTCATTTATTTGTTGAGACTTTGTAGCGATTGTTACAACTGAGTGAATTGTTAGCCCATTTTAGAGGGCAGTTGAGAGTCAAATACATTGTTGTGGCTCTGGAGTCACATGTAGGCCAGACTAGGTAAGGATGGCAGATTTCCTTCCCTAAAGGGCATTCCTGAACCAGAAGGCTTTTTACAACAATCGACAATGGTTTCATGGTCATCTCTTAATTCCAGATTTTTTTATTGAATTCAAATTCCACCATTGCCGTGACCAAGTTACCAAGAGCAGGTTATTGCTCAGCAATAACCTGCTCAGTGACGTCCAGTTTGGGTTTTGCCAGGGTCACTCAGCTCCTGGTCTCGTTACAGCCTTGGTTCAAACATAGACAAAAGAGCTGAATTCCAGAAATGAGGTAAGAGTGACACCATTGACATCAAGGCTGCATTTGACCGAGTGAGGCATCAAGGAGCCCTAGCAAAATTCGAATCAATAGATGTCACGGGCCAAACTCTCTGCTGGTTGGAATCATACCTGGTACATAGGAATGTGGTTGTGGAGGGCCAGTCATCTCTGCAGGAGTTCTTCAGGATAGTGTCTTAGACTCAACAATCTTCAGCTACTTCATCAATGATCTTCCCTCCGTCATAAGGTCAGAAGTGGGAATGTTCGCCGATGATTGCACAATGTCCAGCACCATTCGTGACTCCTCAGATGCTGGTTTATGTTCATATGCAACAAGATCTGGATCATATCCAGGCATGGGTTAACAAGTGGCAAGTAACATTTGTGCCTCAAAAATGCCAGGCAATGACTATCACCAGTAAGAGTCACTATTACCATTGTGCCTTGACATTCAATGGTGTAGCCATCACTAAATCCCTCTCTGTCAACATCCTTGAGGTTACCATTGACCAGAAATTCAACTGGACTTACCACATAAACACAGTGGCTACAAGAGTAGGTCAGATGCTAGGAATATTGCCATGAGTAACTCATCCCCTGATTCCCCAAAGCTTATCCACCATCTACAAGGCATAAATCAGGACTATGAAGGAATACTCCACACTTGCCTGGATTGGTGCAGCTCCAACAACACTCAAGAAGTTTAGCATCATCCAGGACAAAGCAGCTTGCTTGATTGGCACCACATTTACAAACATTTAATCCCTCCACCACTGACGCTCAGTAGCAGCAGTATGTACTATCTACAAAATGAACTGCAGCAATTTACCAAAGATCCTCAGCCAGCACCTTCCAAATGCACGACCACTTCCACCTAGAAGAACAAGGACAGCAGATAAATGGGAAGACTACAAACTGCAAGTACTCTCCAAGCCACTTACCATTCCTTCACAGTCACTGGGTCAAAATCCTGGAATTCCTTTTCTACCAACATTGTGGGTCAACCTACAGAACATGGACTGCAACAATACAAGAAAGCAGCTCACCACACATTCTCAAGGGCAACTAGGGATGGGTAATAAATGCTGGCCAGCCAGCAATGCCCATGTCCCACAAATGAATAAAAAAAAGACTAACAGACTACTTCATCGAGGTGGTGGCGCGGGCTCGTTGGGCCAAAGGGCCTGTTTCCAGTGCTGTTTTGTTCTTTGTTCTTTGTACTTGAGCGTCAGTCTTGCGATTAATAACATCGTCGAAATTTCCATTTGAATTTCTGCCTTGCAAATCCTTTTCATCTATTGAGGATCTAGTATTTCATCAGGATTGAATGTGGTGCTGATTTGATTTTGGTAGCTTGAAAATGGAATGTTCCACTAGCACAAATTATTCTCTCCTCGTCTTGTAAACAGCTAATTTAAGTTGGGCAATGTTTCTTTTCTCTCTCAGCAGCTTTAAGGTTTCAAGTCAGCAAATCTCGGTCTTATACTGGTGTAGAATAATACAGAATTGGTTCAAAGAATTAACAATTATCATTCACAGGACATAGACATTTCTGGTCAGGCCAACATTCATTGCAACCTCTATGTGCCTTTGAGAACATGGTGGAGAGCTGCCTTCTTAAAGTGCAGCAAATCATGTACAGAAAATATGCCCAACTTTTAGGCAGAGATTTTCAGGCTATTGACCCAGCAACAATGAAGCAACAATGATATACTTTCAAGTCAGGATGATATGCAACCTGGAGAACTTGCATCTAGTAGTTTCCCCATGAATCTGCTGTCCTTACCGTTCCGAGTGAGAGAGGTCTGTGTCGGGTTGCACTGTCACCGAAGCCTTAACAAGTTGCATCTTGTAACTGGTAAAACTCTGATCATGGTGAACCAGTAGAGATGGAGTGACTATTCAAGATACTGGATAGGCTACCAATTAAGGCTTTATCAAGCTGCACCCATTTTGGAACATAGAGATTTTCTACCATGCTTCTGACTTGTGTCATCCTTATAGTGGACAGGCTTTGGGAAGCTGGAAATGTGGTACTCGCCACGGAACACCCAACTTTTAACTTGCTCTTTAGGGACAGTACTTCTGTGAGTGATCTTGTTAAATTTCTGGTAAATAATGACATCCAGGATATTGATGCAATTACGAGAGAACACCTCCCTTTCTGACTTCACGATCAGGGAAGATCATTGATGAAGTACTTGAAGATGGTTGGGCCTAGGACACTACCCTGAAGAACTCCTGCATTCTTGTCCTGTGACTCAGATAATTGACCTCTAACAATAATAATCATTTTTCTTTATGCTGGGTATGACTCCAGAAAATATGCCCAATTTTTAGGCAGAGATTTTCAGGATATTGACCCAGCAACAATGAAGCAACAATGATATACTTTCAAGTCAGGATGACATGTAACCTGGAGAATTTGCATCTAGTGGTTTCCCCTTGAATCTGCTGTCCTTACTTTCCGAGTGAGAGAAGTCTGTGTTGGACCTCTTAGGGGAAACAATCTCCTGGAGACTGTTTGCCCTGATTCCAATTGACTTCAATTTGACTAGAGTTTCTTGATGTCACATCCGATCAACTGTTACATTTATATCAGTCACCCTGTGGGCCACAAACATTTTACCCGCAGTAGAATGGCCCCTACCATACTGTCACTCTTACTCCACTTCAGATCTCTACTTTTTTCTCCATATTTAGACTAACACTGTAATAAGATGTGGAGCTGATTGATCCTGGTGAAGCCAGGTTAAGCATCAGTGACCAACTTATAGGTGAGTAAATGCTGTCTGACAGCATTCTCAACAACCCCTCCATTATTTTACAAGTAATTGTAACTGGGATGGTGGGGCAGTAATTGGCCACATTGGGTTTAGAATCATAGAAACCACAGAAACCCCATAGTGCAGGAAGCCATTTGGCCCATTGAGTCTGCACCAACCACAATCCACTCAGGCCTTATCCCCATACCCCAACACACTTACCCACTAATCCTTCTAACCTATGCATCTCACAATGCTAAGGGCCAATTTTTAGCATGGCCAATCAACCTAACCCACACATCTTTGGGCTGTGGGAGGAAACCAGAGTACCTGGAGGAAACCCACGCAGACATGAGGAGAATGTGCAAACTCCACACAGATAGTGACCCAAGCCAGGAATCAAACCCATGTCTCTGGAGCTGTGAAGCAGCTGTGCTACTGTGCCGTCCTGTTAATCCAGCTTTTTCTGGATACAGCAGATTCCCACTTTGCAGGGTAGATGCCAGTGCTGTAGCTGGAACATCTTGGTTAAATGCTTGGCTAGCTCTAGAGCACAGTCTGAGGCATTATTACTGGGATGTAGTTGGGACCCATAACCTTTGCTAGTTCCACTCTGTCTGGCCATTTCTTGATATTACATGGAATAAATTGAATTGCTAAAGACTGACTTCTAATAAGTGTGTGTTGAGACTGCTTTTCTGTCCTACTTCATTTTACACATCAGAATACACAGACACTCATAACTACAATTGCTGAATGGGGTTTTTGATTAGTTTATTTTACACAATCCAACATGAATATACTCTCACAGCATGCCACACGATTTCCGTATGATTACGTGATTATTAAAAGAACTTGGGTATTATCACACTTCACAATTCCAGTATAACTATAGTGGATAATTATAGTCCAGTCAATAATCCAGTGGATTATGCAAAACTCTGATACTAATAACATCTTTGATCTCTACATTCCATGCATACTACCACTGAATAAAAGATACAGGGGGCAACATCAGGTATGTTAACAAGGAGCCAGGAAGATACACTTAGCCCATCTCAATCTCCGGCAATCATCATGTTGGCCACTTAATTATGTTGGCCACTTAAGCACTTCAATTTCTGTATTACTATGAACAGGGAACTGAACAACAATCTCAGGACATAGATGTCATTCAGACATTCTTGCAGCTTCTCATCCATGCCTAAGTCCTCAAGAAGATCTCTGTCCTGTGAAGTGAAAACTGTTGATCCCATATATAACTTAAAGCATTAAAATACACAGGTGATAGAAATCCATGTTGACATAGTGGGGACCTCAGCAGGAGGCCAAGATAGAACTTCCATTCTTCAGTTCTGGTTGATTGCAGATGCTTTAGCCTTTTCTTTTGTATCATGTACTGGGCTTTACTGTCATTGAGAATGTGAATGTAATGAGCCTCCTTCTCCAGTTAGTTAGAGTTTTGATCTGATGCATAAATTGTGGGAATCAACAAAGAATAAAGAACAACACAGCATGGGAAACAGGCCCTTTGGCCCACTGAGCCCGCACTGTCATTTTAACGTTCTCACTGCCACCCATTATCCTTGTCTATGTTTATGGAAATCACTACAGGTGGACCAATGCTGCTGGCAGGACAAGACATACCTATGGACAATTATGAAGAGTCTGAAAGGCATAATTAGGTGAGTATGAATATGTCATGCTGTGGCTCAGTTTGTGGCATAGCTGTCCCAATTTTGCCACAAGCTCCGTGATGTTGGGTGTCATGGTGGCACAATGGTTAACATTGCTGATTCACAGCGCCAAGAATCTGCATACAATTCTGGCCTTGGGTGACCATTTCTGTGGAGGTTGCACATTCTCCTCATGTTTCCATTGGTTTCCTTCGAGTGCTCTGGTTTCCTCTCACAATCCAAAGATATGCAGGTTAGGTACACTGGCCATGCTAAATTGTCCCTTATTATCCCAAATTGTGTAGGATTAGGGAGATTAGCAGGGTAAAAACCTGGGGTTACAGGGATGGGCCAGAATGAATAGCTGTCAGAGCATCAATGCAGACTTGATGGGCCAAATTATCTCCTTCTGAACTATAGAAAGTATATAAGCTATGTTAGTGATGGATTGCCTTTGCAAGATCAGCTGGGCTTGGGTGTGTTTCAGTCTGAATCTGATGCTTGGGTCAATGTTCATCATAGATGTTTGCTCCAAAAGAATGGCTTGGTTGGCCATTTCAGAAGACAATTAAGCTTCAACCATATTTTTGTGGATCTGGAGTCAAAATGTAACCAGGTTGGATAGGGATGTAGACCTTCTTCCATAAAGGATATTTGTGAACCACACAAACTTTACTGACAATCCATTAGTTAGACAATCACCATTATTGATTCTTACCTTTTCAGTCTAACTACATTTAATTAGCTAAATTGAAATAGGGTTATCATTGTCATTAGTGCAGATCTCTGCATTATTTGTCCAGTAACATAATTATCATGCTACTTTTCTTAACAAATTTTGTGTTGCTGAATCATTATCACTTAAACCCAATTTAAATGCATTTAACTATATAGTAGTATAGAGAAGCTTAGAATTGATGCAGTTTGTTTTATCAATTATAGCAAAATAAGCATTCCAGAATTTTTGACATAAAATAATTTTTTTACTGATCTTAATTTCAGATGTGTGTGTATCATTTGCAAAGCTGTCATTCAAACAATTCAGACTAAGAACACAGGCAAGCTTGAAACAAGAAACCCTGCCTGTGCCATTGAGCCAAATTTTTCTACAGACTACATGCAATCTAACTGATATGCAGATAGACGCCATCCTGCTTATTTAATTATCTGCAATAGAATCTTGCACAATTTCTCCCCAAGGTTAAACTCACAATTCCATTTATCCTTTCATCTCCAGTATTCAAGATTAGCTTGTTGCTGCCCACAGATGATACTTTCCTTGTCCCAGCAGCCCATGAATCATTATTTCCACGGAGCATTTCATCATCTCAATCTGTCATTCTCCCTATAACAATTTAGTAAACAGCTAACAGCCCAGCTCTTTTGGAAGAAGTTAAATAATTTTATTGGGAGTGTGATGATATTTATTCCTTCTGCAAGAAAATAAATCATTTTGACAAGTTAAAATGAGTAACATAGGTTAAACATTATTGTAATCAGCAATAGAGCATGAATGCTCAACATAGGCATTCAACGCGTCATAGTCAAATCCACTATTTCAATGGAGTATATTGACCCATTTATTTTAACTTCATCTTGTAAAGTTGCCTTGAAGTCCATGGTGATTTTCATGGTTAGTTTTTATTTAACATTTCTATGACCCTTCTAAGACTGAAAGAAAATGAAAGGTGTGTACTACAGACCACCCAACAGTCCGCAGGCCGTGGAAGAAGGGATATGTAGGGAAATTTTAGATAAGTGTAGGAAGAATAAAGTAGTTGTAATGGGAGATTTCAATTTCCCTGGGGTAGATTGAAAGGTGCCCAGAGCGGAAGGTGCGGATGGGGAGGAATTTGTACAGTGTGTTTTAGAAGGGTCCTTGGAGCAGTATGTGGATAGCCCAACTAGAGAGGGGGCTATACTGGATCTGGTTTTGGGGAGTGAGCCAGGGCAGGTGGTTGACGTTGTAGTAGGAGAGCATGTGTCTAATAGTGACCACAACTCTGTCTGCTTTAGGGTATTAATGGAAAAAGATGAAGCCTGCCCTAAGGGGAGGGTGTTAAACTGGGGGAGGGCTAGATATAGCCAGATTAGGCAGGATCTTAGGGATACCGACTGGGATAAGCTGTTCGAGGGTAGGTCGACACTGCACATGTGGGAGTCTTTCAAGGGAAAACTAAAATTTTTGCAGGAAAGACACGTGCCGGTAAGGAGGAAGGATGGGAAAGGTAGGATTAGAGAACCGTGGGTTACTAGGGATGTTGAGGACTTGGTCAGGAAGAAGCGGGAGGCGTACGTTAGATCCAGGCAACTGGGGACAGAGGCAGTGCTGGAAAAATATAGAGAGTGTAGACGGGATCTTAAAAGGGGTGTCAGAAAGGCAAAAAGGGGCCACGAAATGGCTTTGGCAGGTAGGATTAAGGAAAATCCTAAGGCATTTTACTCCTATGTAAGGAGCAAAAGGATGGTTAGAGGGAAGATTGGACCTCTCAGGGACAGAGGAGGGGAACTATGCTTAGAGCCTGAGGGAATGGGGGAGATCCTGAATGAATACTTTGTGTCGGTATTCACGCGGGAGAGGGACGTGATGTCTGGTGCCGGCTTTGAGGAATTTGAGGACCCATTAAAGGAAATAATCATTACGAGGGACGAAGTGTTGGGGCTTTTAGGTAGCATAAAGACTTATAAAGCTCCGGGGCCTGATGGTATTTATCCCAGGCTACTAAGAGAGGTGAGAGATGACATTGCTGGGCCTCTGACGCAAATCTTTGTCTCCTCTTTGGACACAGGGGAGGTCCCAGAGGACTGGAGGATTGCAAATGTAGTACCGTTGTTTAAAAAGGGTCAGAGGGATAACCCAGGGAACTATAGGCCGGTGAGCTTGACTTCAGTTATAGGTAAGCTAATGGAGAGGATTCTCAGGGACAGGATGTATGAGCATCTGGAGAGCTGCGATCTGATCAGGGATACGCAGCATGGCTTCGTTAAGGGGAGGTCGTGCCTTACGAATCTAGTGGAATTTTTTGAAGAGGTGACAAAAATGGTTGATGAAGGACAAGCCGTTGATGTCGTCTATATGGATTTCAGTAAGGCGTTTGATAAGGTCCCTCATGGTAGGCTGATAGAAAAGGTGAAGGCGCATGGTATACAGGGCCAGGTATGTAGATGGGTTGAGAACTGGCTTGGGAGGAGGAGACAGCGGGTAGTAGTGGAAGGCTCTTTTTCCAACTGGAGTTCTGTCACTAGTGGTGTGCCACAGGGCTCTGTACTAGGACCCCTTCTATTTGTGGTGTACATAAATGACTTGGAAGAGGGGGTAGTTGGTGTGATCAGCAAATTTGCTGATCTGCAGATAGAGGGATATAGCAGGACTGTTTGAATTTTGGGAGGACCAAATAGTAGTAGACTATCTTTTAGTTTCGTCTTGGGAATGTCTTAGGAGAGTATATATACTCTCAATTATAGATGAATAATAAATCCAGTGATGTCCATATCCCATGAACGACAAAAAAAATCTCTTCTCATAAAACAACCTTGCTATCCCAGGGGTTAATGTGGTGAAACTCCATTGATTAAAAGAAAAGCAGACAAAACATGCAATACAGAGGAAGCATCCTAAAATAGTCTAAACAGTCCCAATAAGGATTACTTGCAGAGCATATAGCTTGTTTCACATACAGGGAAAGTACTGGAGTGATTAGCAGGTGATTATCAACCTGTATGAATCATGTCACAAACATTCCTTCCACAGTTAACAAGACCTGGAGTGGGACTTGAACCTGAAGCTTTCAAATCAAAAGCCAAGGTACTACCTTCTGGGCCACAGGATTTCCTGTGGAGCACATATCCAGAATTTCAAACAGTCAAAAGGCAGTAACAAAAATATATCTATATTAAAATAAAACACTAGTATGTTTTGTACTTGAACGTAATTCCCAAAATACCATCATCAAAAACTTAAATGTTCAGAGAAAACATACTTGTAGACCCCTGTAGCGAATGAATTTCCTGCCTTTGGTACTCAGATTTACCCATTAGTAAGTTCTAAAACTTACCACTCCCACAAATTATGCTTTGTATTTTATGTTTTTATCCCTTAAAAATGACTGTGTACATTAGATATCATCCCAGTTTAAGTTACAAGAAATCAATACCACAATGCTGTTGATGTGGTGTACATGGACTTACAAAAGGTATTTGATGCAATGCCATACAATAGGCTTGAGAGCAAAATTAAAAGCTCATGAAATAAATTGGGCAATATCAACATGGATAAAAAAATTTGTTGAGTGACAGGAAACAGAGAAATGGTTGATGAATGCGTGTTTTGGATGGAGGAAAGTTGGTAGTGGGGGTGGCTGTATGGTGCTGGACCATTTCTTTTCCTGATATATATTAACTATTTACAAGACACAATTTCAAAGTGTGTCAATGATATTAAACTTAAAAACATTGTGAACTCTGAGTATAATGTAAAACATTAAACAGACATAGATGATAGGATGAGTGGATAGTTCGCAGATGAAGTTCAATGCAGAGAAATGTGCAGTGGTTCATTTTAGTGGAAGAATACGGGGACACAGTATAAAATAAAGGGTACAACTCTCAGTGGGCTATGGGAGTACAGGGACCTGGGTGTATACGTGCATAAGCCATTGAGGGTAGTAGGACTGAGTGGTGAATAAAGTGTCCTATGCTTTATTAAGAGGGCCATAAAGTACAAGAGCAGGTTGTGTTGAACTTGAATGAGACATTAGTTCAGCCTCTGTTGGAATACTGCATCCAGTTTTAGATGCCCCATTTTAGGAAGAATGTGATGGCATTGGAAAGCACGCAGAAAAGATTCATTAGAATTATTCCAGGGTGAGGAATTTAAGTTATAAAGATAAATCAGAGACGTTAGGTTTGCTTTCTACGGAGAAAAAAAAGGAAATTTGAAGTAGACTTGAATAGAACTATTCAAATCATGAATGGTCTGGACAGATTCGATAAGAATTGGTTCACAATTGTGAAATGATCATAAATAAGATGACAGATTTAAAGTAACTGACAAAAGTAGTAAAAGCGATATGCGAATAAAACATTTTCACACTGTGGTTTGAGGTCTGGAATGCAAATAGTAGCGAAAGCAAGTTTAATTGAAGCATTCAAATGCGATTAGGCTATTATCTGAAAAGGAAGAATATGTGGAATTATGGGGAGAAGGCAGAAGAATAGCACTAAGTGAATTGCTCATTTGTAGAGTCGGTGCAGATACAATGGGCTGAATGGCCTCCTTCTGTGCTGTGATGATTCTGTGAACAACATTTACACAAATTACAAACTTGACATTTTTGAATTATGAAACAATTCACAACTTGAAAGAATGAGATATCTCACTTATTAGTGTTCATTTTCTTAGCAAGAGAAATTTGTTGGCAATCATTTTCAACTGTTAAACTTACTTGTTAATTACATGTCTTAACTTGGTCCGTTGTGTTTAATGGACAATTAATGTGCAAATACAGCTATTTCACAAAAATCAGGTTAGGGATGAGCTGCCATTCCATTGTTAGTGTCACAACTCAATTCATGGGTATCCCTTCCATGTGACAAATCGTTGAACAATCTGTGCATTAGTCACAACTTCATTGTTCAACCTATGTTTTTTTCAGCAAAACTGCAGTTATTCATTAACTGTCTGTAGAAAACTTCAGAGACAATTTACTAGTTACAAAGAAGCAAGTTGCCGAAAATTTATGATGCACCAGACAGTAATATCTCGCAAAAGCAACATCCATTTTGAATAGTTACTGAGAATAAATTGATAAAAGTTCTCACTGCTTAAAAAGCACTGCTTGCTGACCTTGTTTCCTGTCAAACAGTACCTCGAGGGTGTTTTATGAGCACCAGCAGAAATCCAGTTGTGAAGCCTTATTCAGTGCAAATACGGTGCTGAGAAATGGGCAATGAGAATCAGTTTGCTTAACAAGGAAATATCATATGTAAAGAAATGCCTTTTAAATGTTTCTTTATTCAAACAATCTATTTTCTAGCAAGTGATAGAGATATTCTTCACATAGTAAT
This sequence comes from Sphyrna mokarran, assembly GCA_024679065.1. NCBI lineage: Eukaryota > Metazoa > Chordata > Chondrichthyes > Carcharhiniformes > Carcharhinidae > Sphyrna > Sphyrna mokarran. The sequence goes on along the minus strand of JAGIQG010000023.1, from coordinate 29,233,767 downwards.
AGCATGCAAGTGGTAGTAGAGTCAATTTCCCATTCTTGTTGTCTGTGGAATAGCTCAAGCTGTTTCCAAAGTAGTGTTTTATCTTTTAGCTCATTTTCTAATTCCTGTATGTTTTTTCAAGCACAATGGAATTAAAGTTCTCCTTAAATTGGCCTTTAAATGTATTTGGAGATATATCTGACACAGCACACTAACTCACACTCTTTACATAAATCCAATCTGTAAGAAGCAATCAGGAATAATCTGGAAATACAGGCTAAAAGAAAACTCATGTCTATATTTCATTTCAAGTTGTGTATTAAATGGCATATTGTCTCGCCATCACATCACACACAAATCGTTGCAATTATAATTTCCTGGAGCACATTTCTACCCCATTGCAACATTTCTTAAAATTTGATCATATGCCACTGGACAAGAAGAAAAGCATTAAAGTCAGTTTCCAACAAGGACTGTGAATAATTCCAGCATCAGATTTAAAAGCTTCTCAAAGTGGCAACAGCAACTATAATGACTCTCTGACTCCTGTGTATGGTAACAAGGGCAGAGGGGGCACTGCTTTGCAATGCTAATCAGATGAGGAACAACATATGCAGACATCATGCTTTGTAGTAAAATTACATCCAATAAATGAATGCCTGGTGTTAAATCAGCTCCAACATGCTGAAGGAAAGGATTTTTGAAAAGGTTGAAGGACTGTTAAAAAGTCTAATTAACACTTCATAATAGAAAATATCAACTTTCTATCACCTGTAATTGAGTATTTATTCCCAGGACATCTGCAAGGCTCAGCTTTTAAAAATTAAATTATAGTGGAGCAATCATTAGATTATGTGATGCATTTTAACTACATTTCACATCTTTTGAACATTCCTCACTATTTCTCTATAAACTGGAGCTCAAATAAAATTCTGCTGTTTACATTCAACATTTAAGTCTGATTAACATTAACATTACATTTAAGTCTGATTTCACCATCACTCTTGTGCTCATTGACCTACATTGCTGCACCGCCACCCCTTCCCTCACCTCACCCCCAAAATCTGGCAAAACCATTTAAAATTTCTCAAGATGGTTTTAAAGTTCCTCCATTACTTTTTTGCTCTTCCCTATTTCTACCCTCCTTCAGCCCTACATCCTACTCAAGATCTCTGTGGTCTTCCACTTCTGACCTCTTGCACATCCTCTATTTTCATTGCTTTACCATTAGTAGCTGCCTTCAGTTGCCCAAATCATAAACCTTCCCTAAATTGCTCCATCCATTTAAGATGCGCCATAAAATTTTTGATAACAGTTTGGTCACCTGTCCTAACATGTTTTGAGACTCAGTATCCAAATTTGTTTGATAACATTCCTGTAAATCCATTTGTCATATTCTATGTTTAAAGATGCTGTATAACTGCAGTTCTTAAGTTAACTGTAGCACTAAACCTAAGCATCCATTCAACTCCAGTGGAGGCAGCTCTGCCAGGCACTACGGGACGTAATAATGTGCCCTAGTACCACCCTTGAGAACTGACCCCACTAAAATTAAGATTACTGCTGAGGAAAACATTCAAACTGACTTTTGGGGCCATTGTTTTTCCAGGGAATAGCCCCAACTGTTGCAGTTCATGAGTTTTGATATGGCTTTGATGGTGCTACTGATGTAGATTGCCCATTACCCTAACATAAGGCTACTTACTGCAGCACAATTATCAATCCAATTCAGACTTTACTGAGATTTCTACATTGGTGCTTTAAAAACTTTGTAGATTGTATGAAGCATGGTTTTGAAACTTGTTCCTTAATTCTCTTCAAAACTAAGTTTAACTACTGTATATCCTAGCAGACAATTTGGAAAAGGTCGTGTTATTATTTCTTGCTTTATTGGAGTTGTATAGCATAAGATATCTGTACTTCAAACTGTCATATGAACTGGCAATCTTGAATATGAAGATACAATTTTTAATTAAGGTAGACATTTGAGAGTTGATGATTTTATTTTTCAGAAGTCATAAATTCCTCTTCTTTTCTACCATGTCCCTCAAGTTTAATTTTTACTCTGTTTTCTATTTTGTTCGGTTTTAGAAGTTGTACGTTTAGATTAACATCAGGTTATTTCATTGGCACAGACAGAAGGATCAGCAGAGTAAAAACAGCATATGAAATAGTTTATTTTGCTTAGTATATTGTTAGTTTGACGTGCATTCTATTATGCCACATGTGGTTTTAATTTTTTTGGTTTTATTTGTAAAATTATTTAATGAGCCTTTCACTGATTTTGTGAATGCTTTGTTCTGCTGGATAGTTGGTAAGTTAATTCTTGTGGGATTGTTTGGATTTGGTTGCTGCAAAATTAGGTTTTTTGATCCAATCTGCATTACGCTGTAAAGGACGTCAACTTCAACTAAACCACTAAAAGTCTGTTAACTAAAGGCGGCTACTAATGAACAACAGAAAGAAAAAGGTACGATGGAGGTAAAAGTTAATATCATAGATGTACATAGAACAATACAGCACAAACATGAGTTGCACCGATCACATCTACCAATCCACAGGCCTATCTATAACCCCCTATCCTATTCTTTTCCATACACTCATCCAGAAGTCTCTTAAAAGACCCCAGTGAGTTTGCCTCAACAACCTCCGACGGCAGTCTGTTCCATTCACTCACCACCCTCTGAGTGAAAAAACCTACCTCTGACATGTTCTTTGTGTTTGTTTCCCTGTACCTTAAATCTGTGTCCTCTCGTAGTGACCATTTCAGCTCAGGAAAATACTCTCCCTATCTATTCCTCTCAACATTTTATAAACCTCTATCAGGTCGCCTCTCAACCTACATCTCTCCAGTGAGAAGAGTCTCAGCTCCCTCAACCTATCTTCATAAGGCCTGCCTCCCAATCCAGGCAGCATCCTTCTAAATCTCCTCTGAACCCTCTCAATAGCCTCTACATCCTTCCTATAATGAGGCGACCAGAACTGCGCACAATACTCCAACTGGGGTCTGACAAGAGTCTTATAGAGCTGCATCATTACCTCCTGACTCCTAAACTCTATTCCTCAATTAATGAAGGCCAGTACACCGTACGCCTTCTTGACCACTTCCTCCACCTGCGAGGCCGATTTAAGAGTCCTATGGACCCGGACCCCGAGATCCTTCTGCTCTACAACACAGCTAAGACTCCTACCTCTTATATTGTACTCCTTCATCCCATTATTCCTGCCAAAATGGACCACTACACATTTATCTGCGTTGAAGTCCATCTGCCACTTCTCCGCCCAGTCTTGCATCCTGTCTATGTCCCGCTGCAACTTTTGGCATCCCTCCAGACCATCTACAACACCACCGATCTTTGTATCGTCGGCGAACTTGCTAACCCATCCCTCCACTTCCTCATCCAGGTCATTTATGAAAATGACAAACAGCAGAGGTCCCAGAACAGATCCCTGGGGCACTCCACTGGTTACCGACCTCCATGCAGAACAAGACCCATCCACAACCACTCTTTGCCTTCTGCCAGCAAGCCAGTTCTGGATCCACGAGGCCAAAGCCCCTTGGCTCCCATGACCTCATATACATAGTTATATTCATAACTTATACATAGTTATAGAATATACAGTTATATTCCTCCTCAGGAGATGGCACTGCCGCTCCTTACCGACACCAACTTCCCACAAATGAATTTTTGAAAACTTACTTTCCTACCAACCTTGATGTCAGCGGCAAATTTAGCTACCATACATTTGGTCTATTCATCCAAATCATTGATGTAGATTGTAAATAGTTGAGACCCCAGCACTGATTCCTTTAACATTCCACTTGTTACAGCTTGTCAACCCTAAAAAAGACCCATTTTGCCCTATCCTCTACTTCCTGTTAGATACCCAAGACTCCATCAATGCACAAATGGGGCATAATTTTCTAGTTCCATCCACCATAGCTAGTGCCAGGAGAGGGGGAACACGGCTATTCAAAGGCCTGTTGATCTTGGTGGCTTTTTCTATCTTGGGAGCAAGTGTGGCCGGAAAATTCCGCCCAAGATGTCGTACAATAAGATTGAATGCCATCATTTGCATTCTTTTGCTGACAAAGATGGTTACCCAACTATCAAAATATCTTGCTCCATAACTAATGATTGGGAAATTAAAGAGTATTCTCCAAATTAATACATTTCCAACTTGTACATTCCTGTGCTAGCAGCAAGTTGTTGATTATTGCAAAAACAGTTGCAATCTCTTGTCTTCCATATCTTACTTGCAACTTTACCTCCATTGCTAGTTCTGAGGCCTCAGAGATCTCATGGTAAAGCAAATCATCCCTGGTTCCAATTTTTGTACAGGCCCTACAATTACTTCTATCATATTGGGCATTGCGCTACCTGTCTATCTCTTCTGTCAACAGCTCACTCTGCATTTTATACTCTGGATCGTCTTGATAATTTAATCATGGACAACATTTCTCCCTGAAAGATTTTATACTCTTCAAATTACAATTGAACTATTTTGAAGAAAAGCTCATGGTTTCAGCTAGACTTATTGATTTTTTAGGCCTTAGAGAAGAGGAAAGGCATGGCATACCAGAGCTCCAGACTAACAGAGGCTATATTTCTCTGACTGATTTCAACTGCCATAAGCTGCCTATAATGGGGTAACCACCAGTCCTCTACAACAATAATGGTGCCTCCAAACAGAATCATCAAAATTTAAAATCACAGGAGGCCATTCAGTCCAATGTGTGAATGCTGGCTGATAAGCACCCATCCAGTTCAATACAGAAAACAAAATACTGCTGGAAATCTGAAATAAAAACACAAAATACTGAGCAGGTCAAACAGTACCCATGGAAAGAAAAACACGATTTAGTCAACTCCTGTTTTCTGTGCAAACACTTCAGTGATTTATTGCCACAGCCAACAGCTATATTTTATTGAACCATGTATGGGATAACTTTACAGGATAGTTACAAAAACATTAATTATTAACACCTAAATACAAAAATCTCCCCATTTATAAACAAAACTTCTTAGCATTTTCAGAACCACAGGCAGACCTTTTTCTCAATGTTGGTATATTCTTAGTCACAGCTGCTTCAACTGGGCTCTGATTCTCTTTCAGGCAACCAGATATTTAAAACAAGAAAGAGGTTTCAAGACATCTGTTTGGACCCAATATTACGCTCCTCATGTAATCTGATCATCTCATACTTGGGCACATGTAAATTGAAACATTAAGCAATATTACTTCATAAACAGTAGAATTAGGTTAAATTACCCAAAATATTATGTTGCTTACAAAAATCCAGACCTTTACCAGACTTATGCACAAGTTATACAATATACAAATAGGTTAAATATGTGTACAGATGTTCTGGATCATATAATAACTGAACAGTCCACCATTCACAGGCAATTCCATCCAGATCTTACAGTGAGGCAACCTGAGGAACAGAAAAGGATGCTGAATTAGAGTTCGATCAGGTACAATTGTAATGATACTGTGTCTTCTGAGAAATATATTTTAATCATGTTTCTCTGCAGGTTTTTCAAACACGCCCACGTATTTTATTTTCGCTAAACTGTCTGAAGCAGACCCCTCTAATCACTAATGCAATATGATGAACTTCATGTTTGCTTTTACTTTGGGCTAATGCAATGTCCTGGGGTTTTAATGATCCATTGGGATTGCTGCCTGGGGCTTGATTTGGGGATGATTGACAGGTCAGGTGATGCCTGAGGGGGCAGCTTCCCCCACCTGCAATACAGAAGTCCAAAGGTTTAGTTTAGTTTTTGCTCAGAATCTGTTTGGACTTGAGACAGAAAGCAGTGCTTCTTGTTTCCCTCTCTGTGGAATTGGAAATTCTGCTATCAGAGTTGTTAGCTAGAAGATGGTGGAGGTAGGCGTGTCTCTGTCTCTCTCCAGGGGTGTGCTGGAAGTTCCAAGACTGGGAAGCCTTAGTTTTAATCAATTCACTGCACGTGATAACAAGCTGCCGTCGGTGGTGGTCGAGGCGAACTCGCTGGGGTCTTTTAAAAGACTTCTGGATGAGTATATGGGATCCAATGGGATTGGGGGTTATAGATAGGTCTATGGTTGAGTAGGTTTTGATGTGTTCGGCACAACTTGTGGGCCGAAGGGCCTGTTTGTGCTGTAGTGTTCTATGTTCTAAGCTGCAAAATGCAGTATCATGTGTGCATATCAGTTTTACTGTGCCTAGTCTAGATAGGGGTGTATGTTTACAGGTGTTGTTTGACTTGGAACATCATAGCCAGTTGTTAAGGTCTATACTATATCACGGTTGATTCTTTTAAGTGTTAAAAGTTATGCTAATTTTCATTATTATATGTTGACTGTGTTCTTAAATTAAACTTTGTTCGAAAATAGTTTCCTAGTAGGGTGCCTGAATTATATCTGGTATGAAACACCTTGGGGCTCATCCATGCCAAAATAAAAGTGTAAAACTTAGGGTCTAGGCTAACTTGATAAAACACCCTGGAGTTTCTGGCCTGGCTCATATCACAGAAAGAGTTTTTTAAATCTTATTTATTGCATATCGGAGGCTGAAAAGAACACAATAAACTTGCTCTGCCATCCAAATTATCATGGTTGTTCTTGCACTTCAATTCCACTTTGCTGCCCAGTCTCCACATTCTATAATTCACAGACACCAAAAATACGTCCAGCACAGCCTTGAATGCATTCAATGACGGATGAATTCCGTCATTGACCAATGAGGTGTTCCTCTGGAATAGGAAAATCCAAATATTCACAATTCAAGTGAAGTAATTTATTCTCATCTCAGTTTCAAGTGAGCAACTCCTTATTCTAAGATTATTTCCTGACCAGAAACAATCTTTCAGTGTCCTACCATGCCTCCTCAGAATCTTGCATTTTTCAACAAGGTCACCTCTCATGCTTCTAAACAAAGAGAATCTAGGCTCAATTTACTCAGCCTCTCATCATGCCACCTCATCCCAGGGATTAATCTAGTGATAGAACATAGAACATTACAGCACAGAACAGGCCCTTCGGCCTTCGATGTTGCGCCGACCAATATAAAAAGCAATGACCCTCCAAACTAAACCATTCCCTTCTCTTCCATATACTTATCAACTAAGTATGATGGTTTGCTATACTGCTTCTAGACAGGTTGTTTGGCCGGTGTTAGTATCATATTTAAATTTATTTATTAGTGTTATAAGTAGGCTTACATTAACACAGCAATGAAGTTACTGTGAAAAACCCCATGTCAGTACACTCCGGCACCTGTTTGGATACACTAAAGAAGAATTTAGCACGGCCAATGTACCTAACCAGTATGACTTTCAGACTGTGCTTTATTAAAAGAATATTGAAAAACACAAGATCCCAAGGGAACTTGACAGAGTGAATGCTGAAGGGATGTTTCCTCTTCTGGTAAAAACTAAAACTAGGGGATGTAGTTTAAAAATAAGGGCTCTGTTATTTAAGGCAGAGATGAAGTGTTCTCTCATAGGATCGTGAGTCTTGCAGCGGAGGTTGGATCATTTAATATTTTTAACGCAGAGAAAGGAGTCAACATCATCATGGACAAGCAAAACATAGATAAGTTTAATCAAAATCTTAATAAGTCGTGCAGTAGGTGAAAGCTGAACAGCCAATTCCTACTCCTAATTCATATGAATGCACGTTCATAGAAAAATGGCTAACTTTCTGCAGCAAATTTAATGGATGATTAAAGTTTCTAAAAGTAATCAAGGCAAGTTGCTGTTTGTGCAAACCAAATGGCAGAGTGCATACATACCAGAAAATTTTCAAGTTTATTTATTAGCGTTATAAGTAGGCTTACATTAACACTGCAATAAAGTTACTGTAAAAATCCCCAAGTCGTCACTCTCAGGTACCTGTTCACGTGTACTGAGGGAGAATTCAGCATGGCCAATGCACCTAACCAGCGCATCTTTTGGACTGTGGGAAGAAGCCAGAGCACCCGGAGGAAATTCTCACAGACATGGGAAGAAGGTGCAGACTCCACACAATGATGCAAGCTGAGAATTGAACCTGGATCCCTGGCGCTGAGAGACAGCAGTGCTAACCACTGTACCACAATGCTACCTCAAAGTTCTGAAGATTTATAACTCTCAGTATTTTTTTAATCCACTGAATTTGCTGGCTCATTTATGCAATAATAATGAGTGTTTTTAACACACTGTTACTTCTCCAGCAAGTTTTGGATCAATATTTAGCAGCATGAATCTCCAAGGCTTTTACTGGGAATGAGTGTTGCTGGGGCCAATGGAAGTGGTTAATTTAAGTGCTATTCAGGCTAAGGTAGATGCTTTACAACCAAGTCAGGAACAGGAACTCTGGCTGATTCCTCACCCTTCACAAATTCAGTCTCATCATCATATAGCCCACTTCTACTTTAACCAACAATGGTCAACTCAAACACAAACTAAGCACTAATCTTGCACCTTCTTTTCTAGTTGGGTGAGACAAGGATCAGCATATTTTTAAGTAATAAATTTGTTTGTATAAGGCAAAAGGTAGGGCCAATGATTTAGACTGAAGTGAATAAGTCAAACCATCCTTATTAAACAAGATGGTGATATTTTAATCAGTGTTTTATGGTTTGTATTCTGCATTTTTTCCTGATGTAAACCATAGCTGTTCAATTGATTCCTAGCATTAGAAGTTACCAACCTCCAGTCCATGACTCAACAGGAAAGAATTGCAGTCATTCAGCATATACTTGTGCATTTAGCAGTTAGTTGAAAAGTAGTATTGACAACTCTAGGAATACAAAATTATACATGCCACCCTCATCCCTTCTCTGCAAATTGAGTAAGCTTAAAACAAACCTCGTTCTTTTTTGTTTGTGTTGCATGTTTTAACGTCCATTGTTTTGCATTTTCCAGAAAAGACTGCTTGTTGTATTTAAATTCAGACGACTAGGGAAAAGAAAGAATTATCCATTTAACATGGTTTCTATCTTTAGAATATATTTTAATAATTTGGTGTACAGAAACACACCAAATCCAAACAGGACTCTTTGCTCAGTGTTAGCTTACTGCTCCTCTTCACCAAAACACAACACTGCTGGGAGGCAGAAGAGAATATAGCCAAATAAGACTTCTTGAAATCAGAAGTAATTAACTCTATAATCTTAACTATGTAGTTACAAGCCTAAAGTTTCAATTGTAGTATAAAGCTAAGTTTTTATAAAACAAAATCAAAATTTGAGTAATGGAAAAATGCACACAGACATAGGAACTAGATTTTAAAACTTCAGCATCCAGCATAGATTAATGAAATAGCTTACAATTTCTTATAGTAACTAAAAATTGAAAAAGATGCATCAATTTATGAAAATATTCTATTAGCACAAAAAATTCTTTCAAGCAATAAAACTGCTTTGGAGATAATTATATTTCAGTATGGCCAAAGAGTGTCCATAAAATCTTCAGAGTTATTTATATACATTAATGTATTGTCAAGGTTCAAAATATTTATCGCCATCACTTACAATAGTTTACATTTCAAGTTATTCAATAATTCATTTTTACAGCACTAAATTTGAGCTGAGTAACATACATAGCGGTGGAAATTTAGAATAAAATCAACTGTAGGAAATGCAGCAAATTGTGCACTCTTTTGACCACTGCCATTTATATTGTGCAACATAAATTAGAAGATAATTTTAAAATTTAAAATGTATGTTTTGGGCTATCTGGAAGTCAGGTGTCTGTCATTTTGTAGTGCATACTGTTTAGGAAATAGCACTAAAACCTTCAAGTACTTATTTTGCCAAGATTTGTGTAATAGCAGTTTGTAACACTAGAGGTCCTCTGTGACATATCAAATTAGGCAAACACCTCTAGTCACAGCAAAATGCAACATTTCTCCAGTTATCACACCATTTCTACAAAAGTTAAAACCACAACTTGAAAATTAAGAACTGCAAACACAAACAATTTGCAACAATTTAAGTTAATTATTACATATAAAACTATCATTTTTGAGCAATTTTCAAACAAGATAAATAATTTGTGAAAGTTAGGTTTCATAACTTAAATATATTCAATAGGAATACACTGACATATTAATTAGCTAATTTTCAAAAAGGAACCCAGATGGATTATTTGTTTGTTGAAAATGTAACAGGAAGATTATGTATCAATATGTGCAATTCTCCAAGTGTTTTCAAAGTTTATTATGCAACAACTTTGCAGGAACTGTTTCACCAGCATTTTTTTTTGCTTTTATTCCAATTCAATTCAGAGTCTCAATAAGTCGAGACATTCCTGATCCAAGCTGACAAGAGGGGCTCTCACTCCTGTCCTGGGCTTGATCTACATGATCCAAGCTGATTGGCGTAGGTATAGCTCCTCCTCCAAGGCTTGATCTCATTTGCACCTTAGTGAAAAGGCTGAGATGCCACTTTGAAAAATGGCTTCAAATGAAACTAAAAACAAAACCTACTGACTTCAACAAGCACAGTATGTTGATACCACACTTGATCTTAGCCAAGCTGACCTACTTACACAAAACTCATAATTTCTCTCATGAAGGTGATAGAGAGAAGCCTTCCTGAACTGCTGAGGCCTGTGTGTTGTAGATATACCCACACTCCTGTTACAAAGTAAGTTCCAGTTATTTTCACCCAGTGACAGTGAAGGAACAATGATATATGTCTGTCTAAGTCAGGATAGTGAATGATTTGGAGAGGAACCTACAGGTAGCGATGATTCCTGCGCATCTACTGCACATGACTTTCTAGGTAGTAGGTTACAAGTTTAGAAGGTGCCAAGGAAGACTTGGTGAGTTGCTGCAGTACATCTCATAGATGATACGCACTGCTGCCAATGTGCATCAGTGGTATCAAGATTGGTTTAATCAATTGGGTTGCTTTGCCCTGAATGGTACTAAGTGTCATTGGAGTTGCACTCATCCAAGCAAATGAAGAGTATTCAATCATACACTTACAGTATTGAATGGACAATAATGTGCAGTTCTGGTTCCAACATTATAAGAAAGATGTGGAGGCATTGGAGAGGGTACAGAGGAGGTTTTCCAGGATGTTGCCTGGTATGGAGGGCAGGTCTTATGAAGAGAGGCTGAGGGATTTGAGGTTGTTTTCGTTAGAAAGGAGGCGGCTAAGAGGGGACCTAATCGAAACATATAAGATGATTAGAGGTTTAGATAGGGTGGACAGTGATAGCCTTTTTCCTAGGATGGAGAAAGCTAGCACGAGGGGACACAGCTTTAAATTAAGGGGTGATAGTTATAGGACGGATATCAGAGGTAGGTTCTTTACCCAAAGGGTGGTTCGGGAGTGGAATGCCCTACCTGCAGCAGTTGTAGATGCGCCAAGTTTGGTGGCGTTTAAGAGGTTAGTTGATAAGTATATGGAAGAGAAGGGAATGGTTTAGTTTGGAGGGGCATTGCTTTTTATATTGGTCGGCACAACATCGAAGGCCGAAGGGCCTGTTCTGTGCTGTAATGTTCTATAAATGCTGACCTAGGCAGCGATGCCCACATCCTGTAGGGTACATGATTTCTGATGTACTATTTTGTTTGCTATTCATAATTTAAATCAAAATATAATTCAGGCTTTCTAAAATAGTTATCCTTTTCAGATCAGCTGAGAAGTTTGTTTTGTTTTTATTCAAATTCAATCAAGTCCAATTCAGAGTCTTAACAAGTTGAGACATTCCCGATCCAAGCTGACAAGAGAAGTTCTCGCCTCCTGTCTTGGGCTTGATCTACATGATACAAGCTGATTGGAGTAGGTATATAGCTCCTTCTCTAAGGCTTGATCTCATTTGCATCTTAGTCAAAAGGCCGAGATGCCACTTGCATCTTATAGATGGTGGACACTGTGTGGGGAGTCAGGAGGGAAGTTACTTGTCACAGAATTCCCAGCCTCTTGATCTGCTCTGGTTGCCTGATTTATATAGGTAGTCAGTTCTGTTTCTGGTCAATAGTATCCCCAGAATGTTGATAATGGGGGAAATCAATGACGATCACATCATTGAATGTCATGGATAGTTAGATTCTCTCTTAGATGAGATAAATGACTGACATTTGTGAGCACTAATGTTATTGGCTACTTATTAGCCCTAGGCTGAATGTTGTGTGGGTCTTGCTGCATAAAAACATGGACTGCTTCAGGAGCCAGGAAGGGCAATAATTGCATAATCATGAGAGAACATACTTATAGCATTATGATGGCAGGAAGGCCACTGATAAAACAGCTGAGGATGGTCAGACCTAGGACACTATCTTGAGGAATTCCTGCATTGATGTCCGAGTGCTGAGATGATTGACCTCCACCCACCACAAACATCGTCCTTTGTGCTAGGTATGACCCCAACCAGGGGAGCCCTTTACTCAATTCTCACTGATTTCAATTTTGCCAAGACTATCAACAAAATGCTGCCTTGATACCAAAATCAGTCACTCTCACCTCAGCTCAATTTCAGGTTCATTTGTGCATGTTTGTACCAAAGCTTCCTAATAATTTCAAACTATTACATTCCCACACTTCACTGCTGCCATCAGATCAGGTGACCTGTAGACAACTTCTATTATGACTTAAGTCATCTCTTCTTTCTCAATTCTAACCAGTTTCTGTAGGTTTCTTTCTTTTACCTACATCCTCTAATTTTGTGACTTATTTCAATTTCCTTGTTCTTTATAAAGATCCTATTTGAGGAACAGAAGGATCTTGGTGTATGTGTCAATAGATCCCTGAAAGTAGGCAGTCAAGTGGATAAAGTTGTTAAAAAGGCATATGGAGTCTTAGCTTTTATTGGTAGGGGGATTGAATTTAGGAGCCGCAGCATCATGTTGCAACTGTACAAAACTCTAGTGCGGCCGCACTTGGAGTATTGTGTGCAGTTCTGGTCCCCACATTATAAGAAAGATGCGGAGGCATTGGAGAGGGTACAGAGGAGGTTTACCAGGATGTTGCCTGGTATGGAGGGCAGGTCCTATGAAGAGAGGTTGAAGGATTTAGGTTGTTTTCGTTAGAAAGGAGGCGGCTAAGAGGGGATCTTATTGAAGCATATAAGATGATTAGAGGTTTAGATAGGGTGGACAGTGATAGCCTTTTTCCTAGGATGGAGAAAGCTAGCACGAGGGACACAGCTTTAAATTAAGGGGTATGAGTTATAGGACGGATATCAGAGGTAGGTTCTTTACTCAAAGAGTGATTAGGGAGTGGAATGCCCTGCCTGCAGCTGTTGTAGATGCGCCAAGTTTGGTGGCGTTTAAGAGGTTAATTGATGAGTATATGGAAGAGAAGGGAATGGTTTAGTTTGGAGGGGCATTGCTTTTTATTTTGGTCGGCACAACATCAAAGGCCGAAGGGCCTGTTCTGTGCTGTAATGTTCTATGTTCTATAATCTGAAATAGCTCTCAAGTACAGCTAGGTTGCAACTATATATTAGTAACAGCCACATATTACATCTGTTACATCTTAAGCCACTCATTTATTTCTTATATTCCAAGCATTGTAAAACACAAGAGATCCTAACCTGTCCTGCTCAGATATTACCCTTTTCACACCATTGAACTTAATATGTTTCTTATTTATCATTGCTACTGTAACTACCAAATTATTTTGGCATTCATTTTATCTAGAATGTCTATGTTGCTGTTTGTGAACTGAACTTTGCTCTTAACCACTTCAAAAAGCATTAAACTGTTATTTTACCATTCATATGGCTTCCCAATATTCATTAGCTTAAATCCTTATACATCATATTTTTCTCTTAACTTATCACACTACTTTCACCTGTGGTGAGCCTTGTTAATTTGCTGCATACCTAAACAATTACAAGTTTTAGAAGAAATCAACTTACAATATCAGCCATGAGGGGGTCATCGGGATTAGGTTCAGACATCAGTAAGTGAATGGAGGTTAACACTGTAGCGATATTAAGAGATGGCTTCCAGGCTCCCTAGATAACAAGGTTAACATCTTAATATAGGTTTAAGTTAGCATTAAGCATTTGAGATTAACATGTAAAACGCAAGTGCATATTCTGAATATATTACTGTGCATCAATTTAAGTTGAGGCCTTCAGATACTAAGGGCGCAATCTTACAAAAAAAAATTCTTGACATAATTTTCTCAAAAAAATCCAAAGTGTTGAATGATTGAGAGTGTGCAATAGGTTCTTGCCGATTTTTCAATTAGGCAATTTACAGTATTCTGGGCATAACAGGAGCTGTAATCGATTCTCACGAGTTTGGGGTGTGGGTGGTAGTGCAAAGGTGGAGTCCTAACTTGCATGTGAAGTCAGCTGTTGAGCTCAAAGAACGCCACAACGTAGACAATATGTTGCAAGATTTGTTACTCTACTCCTCTCTGTCCTGATCATACCCTTAGGTAACAATGTTGTTTAGAGTCATTATCTCAATGAGACTAAAAAGCACTGAATACCCATGACGAGAAAATTAATATTCTGTAAATTTTTTATTGTTGAGAAATTGATTGAAACACACTTAGGGAGCTGTATTGGAGTCAAGTGGCATAAAACTATTTTGTTTTAATGACATTTTTAGCCTTTCTAAAAAAAAGCATATTGTAATTTGATAAAACAAGCAACATCATTTCAACAAAGGGAATGCACAATAATAATATAGCAACTCAAGATTCAACTTGCCTGTCACAATCTAAGAGTATAAAATTTTAACTATGATATCTGTCATTAAAGTTAAATTAAGCTTTATCATTACATCTTGCACACATTACTTTGAATGCTATATTTTAGTGCCAAAGATACAAATGGCTCAAATACTTTCTCCCTTTTTTCAATTACAACCTTGTCCACAATTATCTTAAAGAACAAAGAAAATTACAGCACCAGAAGAGGCCTTCCAAGACTACACCATGGTGCCCAACTTAACTAAAACCTCTACCTTTGAGGACTATATCCTTCTATTCCCATCCTATTCATGTACTTATCAAGATGCCCCTTAAAAGTCACTACTATATCTACTTCTACTACTTCCTCTAGCAATGAGTTCCATGCACCCACTACTGTATATTTTTAAAAAATCTGCCTCGTACATCTTCTTTAAACCTTGTCTCTCGCACCTTAAACCTATATCCCCTAGTAACTGACTCTTCCACATTGAGAAAAAACTCTTAACTATCCACTTGTCCATGCGGTCTTGTAGACTTCTATCAGGTCTCCCCTCAACCCCTGTTGCTCCAGTGAGAACAAACCAAATTTCTCCAACCACTCCTCACAGCTAATGACCTCCATGCCGGGCAATATCCTGGTAAATCTTTTCTATACCCTCTCCAAAGCCTCCACATCTTTCAAGTAACGTGGCGACCAGAATTGAACACTATATTCTAAGTGCAGCCTAATTAAGGTTCAATAAAGCTGCAACATGACTTGCCAATTTTGAAACTCAATACCCCAGCTGATGAAGGCAAGCATGCCATATGTCATCTTGACTACCTTCTCCACCTTTCAGTGACCCATGTACCTGTACAACCAGATCCCTTTGCCTATCAATACTCTTAAGAGTTCTGCCATTTACTGAATATTTCCCATCTTATTAGACTTTCCAAAATGCATTACCTCACATTTGCCTGGATTAAACTATATTTGCTATCTCTCTGCCTGAGTTTCAACTGATCTATATCCTGCTGTATCCTCTAACGGTCTTCATCGCTATCTACAAATCCATCAACCTTTGTGTCATCTGCAAATTTACTAATCAATCCAGTTGCACTTTCTTCCAAATCATTTATATATATTACAAACAGCAAAAGTCCAGCACTGATCCCTGAGGAATACTACTTGTAAGAACTCAGTAAGAATTTAGCAACACCAATTTTAAATCCAACCGATTTATTTGATAGTAAATTTGCGAGCTTTCGACACTGTGTCTTTGTCAGACAAATGCAGTGTTCTAGTCTGCAATAGTATACATATCAACACAGACAGTCACAGATTGCTGATTAGAATGCGAATCCTTACATCTAATCTGCTATTCAAGTGTTAAAGTGACTAACAATGTGTGTGAAGGGAATCAAAGAACAAAGAACAACACAGCACCAGAAACAGGCACATCACGAGGGCATCCTTCAGCGTCTGGAGGTGTCTGTCATGATCCTCCTCATCTGAGCAAATTCTGTGTATACGGAGCGCTTGTCCATAGGAGAATTTGCTCAAATGAGGAGGATCGCGACTGACATCTGATGCCCTCGTGACAACAGGATAAGGCGCTTGACTCATCGATCGACAGTTCTGACGTGCCACAGCAATAAACCACACTGACCTCCTCAGAAGACGAACACAGGACACGGTGGACAGAGTACCCTTTGTTGTCCAGTACTTCCCCAAAGCAGAGAAGCTACGCCATCTTCTCCGGAGTCTTCAACATATCATTGATGACGATGAACATTTCGCTAGGGCCATCCCCACCCCCCCACTTCTTGCTTTCAGACAACCGCACAACCTCAAACAGATCATTGTTCGCAGCAAACTACCCAACCTTCAGGAGAACAGTGACCACAATACCACACAACCCTGCCACAGCAACCTCTGCAAGACATGCCAGATCATAGACATGGACGACATCATCAAACGTGAGGATACCATTCACCAGGTACAGCCGGTACATACTCTTGCAACTCGGCCAACGTTGTCTACCTAATACGTTGCAAGAAAGGATGTCCCGAAGCATGGTATATTGGGGAGACCATGCAGACACTACGACAGCGGATGAATGAGCATCGCTCAACAGTCACCAGGCAAAACAGTTCCCTTCCTGTGGGCGAACACTTCAGCAGTCATGGGCATTCGGCCTCCGACCTGCGGGTAAATGTTCTTCAAGGGGGCCTTCGTGACACACGACAGCGCAGAGTCGCTGAGCAGAGACTGATAGCCAAGTTCCGCACACATGAGGACGGTCTTAATAGGGATCTTGGCTTCATGACACACTATCTGTAACCCCCGTAACTTGCCTGGGTTAGCAAAAAACCTCACTTACTGTGCTGTCTGGAGAAAATACACAATTCTCTAACCAATGCTCAGGATTCCCTTCACACACATTGTTAGCCACTTTAACACTTGAATAGCAGGTTAGATGTAAGGATTCGCATTCTAATCAGCAATCTGTGACTGTCTGTGTTGATGTGTGCTATTGCAGACCAGAACACTGCATTTGCCTGACGAAGACACAGTGTCGAAAGCTCGCAAACTTACTATCAAATAAATCGGTTGGATTTAAAATTGGTGTTGCTAAATTCTTACTGAGTTCTTACTACCCCAATCCAACGCCGGAATCTCTACATCATGAATACTACTTGTCACAGCCTTCAGAAACACACCCTCCCACTGTTATCCTCTCCAACTCCAACAATGACAGTCATAAATCGGTTCTCTATCCTAAAGTAGTTTAAGCTTTACTGTACAGAGGTGGCACAAACAACAGCCAGTCAAATTAAAACTAATTGGTGACCTAACTGCAGAGACCCATGTCTTTGCAGCTGCCACAAGGTGGTGCTAATGCCAAGATTTTTTCCTCGCTGCCTCCAGAAGCATAAAACAAAGGGCACACAAATTAAACAAAACCTTCAGATCAAGTCAGTGAACACGTTTTGTAGTCATATCAGCGGTGGCCATATACTCCTCTTTTAGGTCTCTGGCTCACTTAACACTCATTGATACGTTTTCAGCTCACCATCCTGCTATTTAATGGAACCGATCCGATGGGTCCAGGACTGTCCCAGCAGCATCTTGCTGGATAGTGTAGTCTCTTCTATAAAGTTTTCTTTGCTGCCTCAAAGCGTGGAGGGGTGGAAAAAACAAGTGAGAGAGAGGGTAGGAGGGAGGGTTTGTACCACAGAAAGCAATTTCTGTGATTCCATAAGTGATCTATGCAACTCCAACTGGGGTCACAACCCAAAGTCTGGTAGTTGCTGCTATAAGTTCTCAAGGTTAAATTGCAATTTAAATGATCTTAGTATTTCTATTCTTAGGACATGGTGCAAGTCGGATTGCATGCGAGATTTTTTTAAGCAGTTATTGTGACCCTCAAGTATGACTAATAAAAAAGTAATGCAGCTTCACAATGTATTAGGCTATCAGACATGTAGATTAAATGCCAGGAATCCCAGGCTATATTCTAATGGGAATCCAAGAGGTAAAATTGCAAATTTGCAATCCAATAAAATCACCCACATTTCATTGAATATAAATATGACTTAGGGATTAATGGACTAACATCATAAATGAGGATATCTTGAAAAAGTAAGAATCGATTCTCAATGTTAGTGAACATTGGATTTTCTAATTTAATACACAAGGTTCAAAGGTGAACAGAAGCATTTTAAATGGCAGCAGACATGGATTCTCCTGCGTTCTATCCTTAACGAAAATATTGCCTATTAAAATGAAATGTTTTCATATATTGTGACCATTATAAATCACTAACCTTAGACTGATAATTTCAACTGTTTGCCAAAGAACACACAGTTGTTGTAAAAAGGTGTTAGCAATTCTAAGATGATACATCTGAAGATTAGTATCTTTAGCCAATTAGGAAAAAAAATACACCTTTCAAAATTATAGTGAATTAACAAGAACAGTCACTTTCAGGCAAAATATCAATAGCATTTCTATCCTAGAAACAATTACCTTTGGAGGCAGCTTCAAGATGTCCAAGCAGATCCTACCTGCCGTATCAATGTTAGGATGATAAATCGGGGTTAGAAATCGAATTTTGGGAGGTTCAAATGGATACCTGAATCAGAATATTTTAATATTAAACATGATTATTCAAGTCATCCAATAACTTTTGGCTTGTATTTGTGTGTAAATGAGATAGGATAAGGTTAGTTGTTTTTAACTAAAACTCAAATAACATCTTTATATCGATATATTCGAGAACTATTTTAAAATGTATGTTACAAACTCACACAAAATACTAAAAATTAATACCCATTTTCACATATTCTGTGGTTGCACAACCACACAATTCATTGGTGATAAATAAGCCCAAACTGGGTAATGTCAGAAATTTGACCATAGCAAGTACCACAGACCTAAAATGATAAAAGCTCACCCAATGTTAACAAAATGTACTTTCAGCAATCACCAGAGGAAACAAAAACATCAAGATTGGCATACTGACAAATCTTCTCATCCTCTCTCAAATCAGGACACAAGATACCCAAACCTCAATGCCCCTACAACTCTAGGCAAAGAACGGACAACCTGAATTTTAATTTTGAAGCTATTGGTCCAAGTGGCTCAAGACATTTATCTGCAGTTGTTAGGGATCAAACTTTTTAAAAAAATATCTCAGTCTATATATATATATAGGGGTATAAGTGTTTTAGGCATGATAGAGGTGGTTTGAGGAGAGGAGAGGGAGTGGCGTTATTAGTTAAGGATCACATCATAGCAGTGCAGAAGGAGGGTGGTATGGCTGAGTTAGGAATTGAGTCGCTATGGGTGGAGTTGAGGAATAGGAAGGGAGAGGTTACTATGTTGGGTGTGTACTACAGACCGCCCAACAGTCCACGGGCCGTGGAAGAAGGGATACATAGGGAAATTTTACATAAGTGTAGGAAGAATAGGGTAGTTGTAACGGGAGATTTCAATTTCCCTGGGGTAGATTGGAAGGTGCGGATGGGGAAGAATTTGTACAGTGTGTTTTAGAAGGGTCCTTGGAGCAGTATGTGGATAGCCCAACTAGAGAGGGGGCTATACTGGATCTGGTTCTGGGGAATGAGCCAGGGCAGGTGGTTGACGTTGTAGTAGGAGAGCATGTGTCTAATAGTGACCACAACTCTGTCTGCTTTAGGGTATTAATGGAAAAAGATGAAGCCTGCCCTAAGGGGAGGGTGTTAAACTGGGGGAGGGCTAGATATAGCCAGATTAGGCAGGATCTTAGGGATACCGACTGGGATAAGCTGTTCGAGGGTAGGTCGACACTGCACATGTG
This sequence comes from Sphyrna mokarran, assembly GCA_024679065.1. Taxonomy (NCBI): domain Eukaryota; kingdom Metazoa; phylum Chordata; class Chondrichthyes; order Carcharhiniformes; family Carcharhinidae; genus Sphyrna; species Sphyrna mokarran. The sequence continues at coordinate 29,213,826 of JAGIQG010000023.1, read as the reverse complement.
GGAGTCTTTCAAGGGAATACTAAAATTTTTTGCAGGAAAGACACGTGCCGGTAAGGAGGAAGGATGGGAAAGGTAGGATTAGAGAACCGTGGGTTACTAGGGATGTTGAGGACTTGGTCAGGAAGAAGCGGGAGGCGTACGTTAGATCCAGGCAACTGGGAACAGAGGCAGTGCTGGAAAAATATAGAGAGTGTAGACGGGATCTTAAAAGGGGTGTCAGAAAGGCAAAAAGGGGCCACGAAATGGCTTTGGCAGGTAGGATTAAGGAAAATCCTAAGGCATTTTACTCCTATGTAAGGAGCAAAAGGATGGTTAGAGGGAAGATTGGACCTCTCAGGGACAGAGGAGGGGAACTATGCTTAGAGCCTGAGGGAATGGGGGAGATCCTGAATGAATACTTTGTGTCGGTATTCACGCGGGAGAGGGGCCTGATGTCTGATGCCGGCTTTGAGGAATTTGAGGACCCGTTAAAGGAAATAATCATTACGAGGGACGAAGTGTTGGGGCTTTTAGGTAGCATAAAGACTTATAAAGCTCCGGGGCCTGATGGTATTTATCCCAGGCTGCTAAGGGAGGTGAGAGATGACATTGCTGGGCCTCTGACGCAAATCTTTGTCTCTTCTTTGGACACAGGGGAGGTCCCAGAGGACTGGCGGATTGCAAATGTAGTACCGTTGTTTAAAAAGGGTCAGAGGGATAACCCAGGGAACTATAGGCCGGTGAGCTTGACTTCAGTTATAGGTAAGCTAATGGAGAGGATTCTCAGGGACAGGATGTATGAGCATCTGGAGCGCTGCGATCTGATCAGGGATATGCAGCATGGCTTCGTTAAGGGGAGGTCGTGCCTTACGAATCTAGTGGAATTTTTTGAAGAGGTGACAAAAACGGTTGATGAAGGACAAGCCGTTGATGTCGTCTACATGGATTTCAGTAAGGCGTTTGATAAGGTCCCTCATGGTAGGCTGATAGAAAAGGTGAAGGCGCATGGTATACAGGGCCAGGTATGTAGATGGGTAGAGAACTGGCTTGGGAGGAGGAGACAGCGGGTAGTAGTGGAAGGCTCTTTTTCCAACTGGAGGTCTGTCACTAGTGGTGTGCCACAGGGCTCTGTACTAGGACCCCTTCTATTTGTGGTGTATATAAATGACTTGGAAGAGGGGGTAGGTGGTGTGATCAGCAAATTTGCTGATGACACTAAGATGATTGGCGGGTACTGAGGAGCAGTGCCTGGCAATACAACATGACATAGATAGGCTGGTAGATTGGGCAGACAGATGGCAAATGGAATTTAATCCAGATAAATGCGAGGTGATGCATTTTGGCCGGAATAATGTAGAGGGGAGTTATAGGATAAAAGGTAAAATTATCCGGAGTTTAGAGATGCAGAGAGACCTGGGGGTGCAAGTTCACAAGTCTCTGAAGGTGTCAGTACAGGTGGAGAATGTAGTTAAAAAAAGCGTATGGTATGTTAGCCTTCATAGGAAGGGGTATAGAATACAAGAGTAGGAGTCTGATGTTGCAGGTGTATAGAACGTCGGTTAGGCCTCATCTGGAGTACTGCGTCCAGTTCTGGTCACCGTACTACAGGAAGGATGTAGAGGCCCTGGAGTGCAGAGGAGATTTATCAGGATGCTGCCTGGTATGGAAGGGCTGTCTTACGAGGAAAGATTGAAAACACTGGGGTTGTTTCCCCTTGAAAGATGTCGGCTGAGAGGGGATCTTTTAGAGGTATATAAGATTATGAGGGGTATAGATAGAGTAAATGGTGGTAAGCTTTTTCCACAATTAGAAATGGATAGAACGAGGGATCACGGGCTCAGGGGGCTATGTATAAGACGAATATTAGAGGCCAGTTTTTCACACAAAGGGTAACGTGGGTGTGGAATGCACTGCCGAGTAAGGTGGTGGGAGCAGGCACGCTAGGGTTGTTTAAGGGTCTCTTGGACAGCCACATGAGCGGTCTGCAGATAGAGGGATATGGCAGGACTGTTTGAATTTCGGGAGGAACAAATAGTAGTAGACTATCTTTTAGTTTCGTCTCGGGAATGTCTTAGTTTTTTTTTAGCATGTTTAATTAAGTCTTATTTGTTTCCGCAGGCAATTCGGTCCACCTTGTTGACCAACAAGGGGCATGCATGCGGCATGTCGTGCGAGAGCTGCTCTTGGAGGTTGCTTCAGGAGTTGCCTAGTGCTTCACGTCGTCAGTGTATGCTTAAACTGGACCATCTGATGGGCAACATGACAGCTCAGAGACTATCGCTGTTGCTGTGCTGACACATGGATTTGGGCCTGTGTCTGCGGGAGTTTGCGCGTTCTCCCCGTGGTTGCGTGGGTTTCCTCCGGGTGCTCCGGTTTCCTCCCACATCCCAAAAATGTGCTCTTAGGCTGATTGGGTAACAAATTGTCCCTATATTGGTCCCTATATGGGAATCTTCAACAATAGGCATAGCCTAAAGTCAAGGATATGTCATTAAGACGTTAGGACGGTGGCGTGGGCTCGTTGGGCCGAAGGGCCTGTTTCCCGTGCTGTGTTGCTCTTTGTTGTTCTTAGAAGTATAATAGCCACTTGAGTATTTCTGCACATGGTATATTCTTAAATAAAATGTGGTACAGTTGCAGCATGATTTTATACATATTTAATCTTTTTTCTGAGTATGATATCATTATTGTGGAATTGTAATTTTATTTTAGAGGGGCAAAGAGCTATTAATTAGCCAATAGTATGATTTCTTTGTTCAGCGGATTTGAACTGGGCATTAGAAAAATTCAAAATCCTTGTTCCAATGAAACAAACAAAGCTGCTTCAGGATTCAGACAGCCCTTTGCAACATCACCAGACTAGCTTAAAAAAAGGCACACAATTGTAAATCATTGAAATGTTGTGACATTTATACACTATTGGCTCTATTTTGAAGAGAAAGTGCTTCGGCTCGACATTTTCCTTTTTTAAATATGTCAATTATTCACAGCAGCATTTAAGCAAAACTCAAGTTACTACTTTCTTATTCATGTATTACATTAGTGTGAAATAATAAAGCATATGGCATGAATTGAAGCTTAATAATGTAAATGTAATGTTGGTGTTGTGATCATTAATTCTGCATTTAGCATAAAATATCAGGGAGGTTACATTTCAACTGCCACTAACTAGTTGATCAAACCATGGAACATGCTCAAAGAGTTATTGTGTAGATATCATGATCACAAAAAAAATCAAAATATGCATTAGAAATTTAAACTTAATTGTACCTTTCAGGAACAATAATTTCAAGATTAAATATTCCACCTTCATAGGGTGAATTGGCACTTCCCAAAATCTCTAAAAGAAATGAAATTAGTATTAATACTTGAGGCCTTCTGAGAATTGCCATCAACCAAACCACGGATATTAGCTGCTGTGTTTTGGGTCTAAAGCTGAGCGCCTAAGATGAAAAATTGGGTTTCACTAACAACGTAACCTTGAAGGATCAAATACTTAAAAAAAGTCCGTGATGTTCCTAGTAGACACATTAGCTGTACCTTCAGCACCCACTTCCCCATTCCCATGCAAGTTTCTTCATTGTCCAGTACAACACACACAATTCCAAGTGTGTTCCAAGTTGCTATTATTCACTGGTTTAGTGAAAAGATTCATACACCTTATGCCAACGAAGAAAGTGATTGAATATACCACACCAAGAATGCAGAAAGCTGATACTAACAAATCAACCTAGCTGAATTCTAAAAATTTAGGATCACTTCTAACTATTAAACATAGTTTTATGCATCATGAATAATGAGAAGCCAGAATTTCATCTGTGCAGCTAACTATTGTCATACTAAGTTTAAAAGTTTAGTGAAGACTTAAACACACTGGCAATACAACATAAGATAAAAAGACATTGATAAAAAAGCTTGTCAGTAACGATCACAACAGGAAAATTAACACATTGCAATTCAAAATAAACTGAAATCACCTTACAATATTAAAGAATTAAGTATTTTAATTCACCAAATTGAGAAGCTAATAAAATAACTCCATATCACCCTTTCATTCTGATTTCTCTACTCGTGCTTCTCTTAAAATAAATTCCAAAACATAAAACTTCACAATTATCCAGAAGTAATATAAAATACACTAAAGTTAAAAAGGTTTATCCTTGTAACTTTCTTTTCTTTTGTAGGATAGGAGCAGCACAGGCAAGATTGGCATTTGTTGCTCAATCCCAATTTCTCCCGAACGCCTACATACACGAAAGTGATGGTGATCTGCTTGCTACAACCCATATTGTGTTGCTGCACCCACAAGGTATATACACATTCCAATTTAGCCAATTGTAGTTAATTAGCATCCTGTTACCAGCTTGCATTGGAGGTTGAACAAAACCTGAGACATGATGTGACAGGACACAAAAATTGATGCCAACAATTCAAGTTTATATTCTCATCAATACTCATGGAGTTACTTTAACTAAGTTTATTAATTAGTGTCACAAGTAGACTTACATTAATACTGCAATGAAGGTACTATGAAACTCTCCTAATCGCCACAGTCTGACATTTGTTCAGGTAAACTGAGGTAAACTTAGCATGGTCAACATAGCTTCCAGCAAGTCTTTCGGACTGTGGGAGAAAACCCATGCAAATACAGGAAGAGTGTGCAGGCTCCACACAACAGGTGACCCAAGCTGCAAATTGAGCCAGGCTTTTGGCACTGTGAGGCAGCAGTGCTAATCACTGTGCTACCCATCATCAATGGTTAATTTTATTGCATTATTAATTGCTTTCAATGTAAATAAAAGTGCCACTATTGTATGCACCAATGCTTAATTCATATCTGATTGTGTTTGGCAAGCACAAGCTAACACTTCTCTCTTGTCGAATTGCAATCTTGTCACTTCGTTTGGTCAACAGTCAACTGCCAGAATTCTCCGATATTGTACATCCCACCACTAATACCAGCAAAAATAGAGAATTTGGTAATCTCCATTGACAGGAGTGGGATGGAAAAATCACATGCGGACAAGGTCCGAGAATCAGCCAATATCTTTTCGACTGACTTACGTAGGCTGTTGCAATTCAGCTCATTTAGACATCATGATTAATACTTTACAGATTTCAAATCCCATCTACTTTTTCAATGTGCACCAGCATGGGAGGGGGAAAGAGGGAAAAGTGAAAGATTCATCTTTTACACTCTAAGTAAGGTAGGTTAATATTATTTCCTGCACATTGCAGATATAAGGCAAGATTTAGTACTTATATTCTAGCACAAGATACACAGATAGCACAACTGGTAAGAATGAACCAATAAGTGGAAACACTGCACATTAACAGCAAATAAGAGAAAAGCAATCTTAATATTTCAGATATAACTATTTTCTTGTGGACTTTAAGAACCAGGACTGAGATTCAGTTACAACCTTCCAGCTATTATACAGTGCTGCTGCATAGTCACATTCATGTCAAAAAAAGTAATTTGGAATGCAAATATGCATAAAATGGCAAGTGCAGTTCAGATGTTATGTTTCAGCCTCATTTGAGAGCACATTAAACTGTGACATATTGGTCTTCAGGGCAATTTCTAACATCAAGAATAAATTGTCTTTCTGTACATAGGAGTGCCAAAGAAGTTATTGCAGAAGATAACTTTTTGACTCAACTTGGTGCAATGAAAAGGCAATAATATAAATTCAGTAACTGAACAGATAGCATCAGGAACTACTATTTGCAATCTAAAAGAAACTTGGAAAAGGAGTTTCACCCAGTCAGTCTAGCCTAGATTCAGACCAGCTCGAAAGATGAAAGGTACCATATTACCAATAACTTGTAGCCTATTCCCTAAAATCAATTCACAATTTTGCAAAACCATAGAATAAAGCTGATGGTAACACAGCGTATAAATGAAGGGCAGAATCTTGTGCCCTCCCTGGTGGCATGTGGGGGCAGCACAATGGCACAGTGGTTAGCACTGCTGCCTTACAGTACCAGGAACCCGAGTTCAATTCTGGCCTTGGATCACTGTCTGTGGAGTTTGTATATTCTCCCTATGTCTGTATGAGTTTCCTCTGGGTGCTCCGGTTTCTCTCTCAGTTCGACAATGTGCGGGTCAGGTTGGCCTTGCTAAATTGACCTTAGGTTAGGTGATTAGCAAAGTAAATACATGAGATTGCACGAATAGGGCTGCATGGGATTGTGGTCGCTGCAGACTCGATAAGCCAAATGGCCTCCATGTGCACAGAAAGGATTCTAAGATTAACACAGACATGGAGGCAGGTGGGGAGTATGAAATTTCCTCTCTCCACCCCGATTAAATCAGGGTGGGAAGGCTTGTGCATGGCACCATTGCTGGTACTGGCTGTCATTAGAAAAGCATAGATTGGTTAGGGATAGCCAGTATGGTTTTGTTAGAGGAAGATTGTGTCTTACTAACTTAATCAATTTTTTTGAGGAAGTAACAAGATTTAATGGCAGTAATGCAGATATTGTCTACATGGATTTTAGTTAAGGCAACTGACAGGATCCCACATTGTAGATTGGTCAGAAAAACAAGGTTTCCAGGGATCCAGCAAAGGTGGCAAGTTGAATCCAAAATTGGCTTAGTAATAAGAAACACAAGATAATGGTCAATCGATGTTTTTGCAAATGGAAAGTGGTTTCCAATAGCTTTCTGCAGACTCAGCGTTGGTGACTTTGCTGTTTGTTGTAAAGTATTACTGATTTGAATTTAAATGTGGGAGGCATGATTGGGAAATTTGGAAATGACACCAAAATTAGCCATTATTTGATAGTGAAGAGGATAACTGTCAAATCCATAATTATGTCAATGGTTTGGTTAAGTGGGCAGAAAAGTGGCAAATGGAATTTGATCCAGAAAAGTGAGAGGCAATGCATTTGGGGGGTGCAAAAAAAAAGCAAGAGAAAACTCAATAACCAGGAAAATATTGAGAGGAGTTGAGACAATGAGTGACCAGGTCCACAGAGGTGGCAGGACAAGAGGAAATGTGGTAAAGGAAACATATGGAAATGTTTTGCTTTATTGGACAAAGTATTAAATACGAAAGTAACGAAGCAGTATTGCATCTGTATAAAATGCTGGTTCGACCACAGCTGGAGTTTTGTAAAAAGTTCCTGTCAACACATTACAGGAAGAACATAATTGTTTTGGAGAGATTATGGAAGCTCAAGTCAGGGCTTGAAAATTGCACCTAAGAGGAGAGATTGAATAGACTAGGACTGTTTTCCTTAGAACACAAGAGATGAGGGGGTAACCTAATTGAAGTGCACAATGATGAGTCAATAGCTGAGATAGGGTGGACAGGAAAGATTTGTTCCTCCTCACTGAGAATCAATTACCAGGGGCACAGATTTTAAGGTGATTGGTAGAAGAATTAGAGGGAACACGAAGAGAAACATTTCACCCAGAAGGTGGTTGAGCTAACAGGATTGAAGCACCAATTGGGAAAACTACTTCTAAACGTAGAAGGCAGCACAGTGGTTAGCACTGTTACTCAGACCTAGGGACCTGGGTTTAATTCCCAATTTGGGTCACCATCTGTGCATTTTCCCAGTGTCTGCATGGGTTTCCTCCCACAGTCCAAAAGACACGCTGATTCAGTGAATTGGCCATGCTAAATTCTTCCTCAGCGTGCCCAAATAGTGGCTGGACTGTGGCAGTAGGGGATTTTCAGCAACTTCATTGCAGTGTTAATGTAAGCCTACTTGTGGCACTAATTAATAAAAAGAGAAACTTCAACATTTCAGATTTGCTGAAAAGGGAAAGGCAAAGGGGGAATAAAAAGCAGATTTCTCCAATAAACAGCGGGTGTTCTAGTTTCCTCCCACAGTCCAAAGATGTGCAGGTAAAACAGAGGGTGGTGGGGGTATAGAACACACTGCCAAGTAAAGTGGTGGAGGCAGGCACTCTGGAGTTATTTAAGAAATACTTAGATGGGCACATGAACAAAATGGGAATGGAGGGATATGGAAAACTGATTTAAAATAGGGACCATGAGCCTGGGGAGTCCCTGGGAAGTGTGTAAATAGATGATGATATTGATGTACTTGTTTTTATCCTACAGGTGCTTTGGTCCACCTTGTTGTCTAACAAGGGGCATACATGTGATGGGTCGTGAGAGGGCTGCTCTTGGATTTTTTTTTCCGAGAGTATCCTAGTGCTTCATATCATTAGTGTACGCTTGACCTGGACCATTTGATGGGCAACACGACAGCTCAGTGACTATCGCTGTGCTGTGCAGATACATGGATTTGGGCCTGTGTCTGTGCGAGTTTGCGCATTCTCCCCGTGCTTGCGTGGGTTTTCTCCGGGCGCTCCGGTTTCCTCCCACATCCCAAAGATGTGCTCTTAGGCTAATTGGCAAAACAAATTCTCCTAAATTGTCTCAAATTTGGTTTTTAATCCATAGATCTATAAACATAGACAGGGATCACGGGTAGAGGTGGGAACATCGGTGTGGCGGCGCGGGCTCGTTGGGCCAAAGGGCCTGTTTCCCGTGCTGTTTTATTCTTTGTAATTCGCTCCTAGAGTCGGGGGGGGGGGTTAACAGGGTAAATGTATGGAGTTATGGGAACAGAGCCTGAGTGGGATTGTAGTCAGCAGACTCAATGGGCCAAATGGCCTCCTTTCACACTAAGGATTTTAAACAGTCAAAAACATACGTGCTCGTAAATCATCCATTTGGTCATTGCTTTGCCAGCAGGAAATTCCAGGTGGAGGCTGGCTCGCCAATAACTGCATTTCTTTCTTTAACCTCGACACTCTTTGCATTGTTCTGAAATTAGCCTGGAATACAAATAAATAAGTTAGCCTAGGAATATAAATATCTAACAAACTAGCCTGGAATATAAATAAATAAGCCTAGAATATAAATAAAGAAATACGTAGGTGAGAAAATGACAGCTCGGTGCCACCTCGTTGTAGTTAGGAGCTGAATCCTCAGAGTGACTCCAGGTAAAGTAGGGATTTTAAAAGCTGAGTTTAAAGCTGCAGCAATTTCGCAAATTCCAGAGCCTCAAGCGCTGGTCACTGAAACTGAATCCGCCGCCCGATAACAGCCAGGACTGGGAGACACTTTACCCGCCGGTTCCCGCCTTATCAACCGCCACACACATTCAAACCCGCCGCCCGGAATGAGAACATCCGGAGCCGGAACGGGAAAACCCGGAGCCGGAGCGGAAACTAGAAAACCCGGAGCCGGAACAAGAAAACAGGGAACTGGTGCAGGAAACCTCCAGAATGGAAATATCAGGCGAACTGGAACAGATTGGTGCCCTGCTCCCCCATCTCAGTTCGACAATGTGCGGGTCAGGTTGGCCTTGCTAAATTGACCTTAGGTCAGGTGATTAGCAAAGTAAATACATGAGATTGCACGAATAGGGCTGCATGGGATTGTGGTCGCTGCAGACTCGATAAGCCAAATGGCCTCCATGTGCACAGAAAGGATTCTAAGATTAACACAGACATGGAGGCAGGTGGGGAGTATGAAATTTCCTCTCTCCACCCCGATTAAATCAGGGTGGGAAGGCTTGTGCATGGCACCATTGCTGGTACTGGCTGTCATTAGAAAAGCATAGATTGGTTAGGGATAGCTATATATATATATATGTACATATATGCGTATCATTTGATTTATTATTGTCACGTGTACAGTGAGAAGTATTGTTTCTTGCCCTTTACAGGCACACCAGCTCCAAACGCAGGATCAGAGCAACCTGACTGAAATGTTTCTCAGGATAGGGTCTGAGGCCCAACTGCCTTCAGCTGCATCATAAGTCAAGTCCTCTGCATCATAAGGTCAGAAGTGGAGATATTTGCTGATGACTGCACAATGTTCAGCACCAGTCACGATTCCTCAGGTACTTAGACAATCTGTGTCCAACTGCAGTAAGACTTTGACAGTATTTAGGCTTGGGCCGATGTGTTGCATGAATGTCATGTGCCACTTAAGTGTCAAGCCCCCTCTGTAACAGCATGGTGTGTATTTTTATAACCCATGGACTACAACTGTAATTAGGGATGGGCAATAAATGTCGGCCTAGTCAGTGATACCCACATCTCATGGACAAATAAAAAAATCTCAAAGGTAAGACAGACTCTATTTCTACAGTGCTCTTCAACTCAGAGGGCAAAAATTGCTGGCAGTAGGAAAGAAAGTACAGTAAGAGGTCTGACAACATCAGTTTTAAATCCAACCGATTTATTTGATAGTAAACTCGCAAGCTTTCGGTTATTATAGCCTTCTTCAGGTGAATGAAGTGTTCTGGTCTGCAATTGCACACATATCAGCACAGACAGTTTACAGATTAGAATGATGATTAGAATGCGAATCTTTACACCTAACCTGCTATTCAAGTCTTAAAGTGGCTAACAATGTGGGTGGAAGGAGGACTGAGCACAGGTTAGAGAGATGTGTATTGTCTCCAGACAGCACAGTAAATGAGGTTTTTTGCTAACCCAGGCAAGTCATGGGGGTTGCAGATAGTGTGGCATGAAGCCAAAATTCCTGTTAAGACCGTCCTCATGTGTGCGGAACTTGGCTATCAGTCTCTGCTCAGCAGCTCTGTGCTGTCGTGTGTCGTGAAGGCCCCCTTGAAGAACGTTTACCCAAAGGTCGGAGGCCGAATGCCCGTGACCGCTGAAGTGATCGCCCACAGGAAGGGAACTGTTTTGCCTGGTGATTGTTGAGCGATGTCAATTAATCCACTGTTGTAGTGTCTGCATGGTCTCCCCAATGTACCATGCTTCGGGACATCCTTTCTTGCAACGTATTAGGTAGACAACGTTGGCCGAGTTGCAAGAGTATGTACCGTGTATCTGGTGAATGGTATCCTCACGTTTGATGATGTCGTCCATGTCTATGATCTGGCATGTCTTGCAGAGGTTGCTGTGGCAGGGTTGTGTGGTATTGTGGTCACTGTTCTCCTGAAGGTTGGGTAGTTTGCTGCGAACAATGATCTGTTTGAGGTTGCGCGGTTGTCTGAAGGCAAGGAGTGGGGGTGTGGGGATGGCCCTAGCAAGATGTTCATCATCATCAATGACATGTTGAAGATTCTGGAGAAGATGTCATAGCTTCTCCGCTCCGGGGAAGTATTGGACAACAAAGGCTACTCTGTCCACCATGTCCTGTGTTCGTCTTCTGAGGAGGTCAGTGTGGTTTATCGCTGTGGCACGTCAGAACTGTCAATCGATGAGTCAAGCGCCTTATCCTGTTGTCACGAGGGCATCAGGTGTCAGTCGCGATCCTCCTCATTTGAGCAAATTCTGTGTATATAAAGGGCTTGTCCGTAGGGGATAGCCTCTTTAACGTGTTTAGGGTGGAAGCTGGAGAAGTGGAGCATTGTGAGGTTGTCTGTCGGCTTGCGGTACAGTGAGGTGCTGAGTGACCGTCCTTGATGGAGATGCGTGTCCAAGAATGCAACCGATTCTGGAGAATAGTCCATGGTGAGTCTGATGGTGGGATGGAACTTGTTGATATCGTCATACAGTTGTTTCAATGATTGTTCACCATGAGTCCAAAGGAAAAAAATGTCATTGATGTATCTAGTGTATAGCCTCAGTTGAAGATCTCGTGCAGTGAAGGAGTCTTGTTCGAACCTGTGCATAAAGACGTTGGCACATTGAGGAGCGAATTTGGTTCCCATGGCCGTTCCGTGTGTCTGGATGAAAAGCTGATTGTTGAAAGTGAAGACATTGTGGTCCAAGATGAAGCGGATAAGTTGTAAAATTGCATCCGGAAACTGGCAGTTGGTGGCATTGAGTATTGAGGCAGTTACAACTATGCCATCGTCGTGGAGGATGTTGATGTAGAGCGCTGAGACATCCATTGTGACAAGGAGTGTCCCTGGTTCAACTGCTCCATGTGTGCTGAATTTCTGTAGGAAGTCCGTAGTGTTGCAACAAAAGCTGGGGATTCTTTGTACAATGGGTTTCAGGATGCCCTCGACATAGCCGGAGAGGTTCTCACACAGGGTCCCATTGCCTGATATGATGGGATGACTGGATATGTTTGCCTTGTGTATCTTTAGGAGGCAGTAGAGATCTCCAATGCGGGGAGTATGTGGAATGAGAGCCCGGAGGGTGTTCTGAAGGTCCGGATCAAAAGTTTTGATCGGAGTGTTGAGTTGACGAGTGTGTACTTTGGTCGGATCTGCTGGTAACTGTCTGTAGTGTTTCTCATTGTTTAGTTGTCAGTACACTTCTTTACAGTAATCTGTTCTGTTCAGTATGACGATGGTGCCTCCTTTGTCTGCTGGTTTGATGACAATGTTGCGGTTGGTCTTGAGAGCACAGATGGCGTTGCATTATGCTTGGGTGATGTTTGGGGCTGTCTTGTAAGTGCTGTTGATGAATCTGGTGTTCACGCACCTCCTAATGGCTTAGGCATACATGTCCAGTTGGGGGCAGCGGCCTTCCGGAGGAGTCCAATTGGATTCCTTCCTCTTCGGTTGCTGCACTGCGGATCCCTCTGTCGGCTGTTCTGGTTCATTAGCTGTCTCATTGAGTTAGTTGTTGGCCTCTCGGGGTTTGTGGAAGAACTCACGCAGCCTTATTTGCCTGATGAATTCCTCTGTGTCTGCTGCAAGACTGATGGGGTCTATTTTGGTGGTAGGACAGAAATTGAGCCCTCGGCTGAGAACTTCTACTTCATCTGATTAAAGTGTGTAGTCCGACAAGTTGACAATGGACCTCCCTGTGGTAGTGCTGTTTTCTACTGTGGTGCCAAGGGAGACTTGGTTGTTGCTGGTGGCAATGCCGAGTTTTTCAAGTTTCCTGTTCTTGGTGTGCATGTAAGAGGGCAAAAATTGCTGGCAATAGGAAAGAAAGTACAGTAAGACGTCTGACAACACCAGTTTTAAATCCAACCGATTTATTTGATAGTAACTCGCAAGCTTTCGGCTATTATAGCCTTCTTCAGGCGAATGAAGTGTTTTGGTCTGCAATAGCACACATATTAGCACAGACAGTTTACAGATTGCTGATTAGAATGCGAATCTTTACACCTAACCTGCTATTCACCTAACCTGGTGTAGTTTCTTCGCCTCATCTGCTTGGCAAAGTTTCACAGCTGGTCTGCGTCCTGAGCACAAGTTGAGAATATGTATTCCATTTTACTTTCCAGGGTGCGGCGTTTGCTATAGAGCTGGTGTATGAGGTGATTGAGGAGTGTGACAGAGGTGCGACGGCAAAGCTTCTCAGCGTAGGAAAGAAAGGCAGTTCACCACGACCTGAATATCAGTAAACAGGGGGCACTGGGGAGTGCTGATGATAACAAGAAATGGGATAGAAGGAAGGCCGGCCGAAAGGTGGTGATGAAGGAGAAGAAGGTGTGTCAAATGGAAAGGGGAGTGGCAGATCAGAATGGTAGTACATCAGATAAATGGCCCAACCAGGCCTTGCCAGTGTTTATGCTCCTCATCCAAACCTAGCACCATAATCCTGTATTCCCTTCTCCATCATATGCTTTTTCTAAAAGTTTATTTATTAGTCACACATAGGCTTACATTAACACTGCAATGAAGTTACTGTGAAAAAAATCCCTTAGTTGCACCACTCTGGCGCCTGTTCACTGAGGGAGAATTTAGCATAGGTAATGCTCCTAAACTGCACATCTTTAGACTGTGGGAGGAAACTGGAGCATCTGGAGGAAACCCATGCAGACACAAGGAGAATGTGCAATTTCCACACAGACAGTGACCCAAATCAGGAATCAAACCTCGTCCCCGATACTGTGAGGCAGCAGTGCTAACCACTGTGCCACTGTGCTGCCTCTTGCCTGTCTAGTTTCTCCTTAAATTTTTTAATTAATTTGTGGGACATGGGTGTTTATTGCTCATTCCTAGTTGCATTTAAGATGGTGGTGAGCTGCCTTCTTTAATGGTTGCAGTCCACATGCTATGTGTTGATTCACATCCATTAGGGGGGAAATTCCAGATTTTGACCCAGCAACTGTGAAAGAACAGTAATATATCTCTATGTCAGGATGGTGAGTGGCTTGGAGGGGAACTTGCAGCTGGTGATGTTCCTACATATCTGCCGGCTTTATCCTTCTAGATGGCAGTGACCATTGCTTTGGAAGGTGCTGTCTAACAATCTTTGCTGAATTTCTATAAGGCATCTTGAGGGTAGTGAACAGTGCTGGAACTAGATGCATGGGATATGGTGCCAATCAGGCTGCTTTGCCCTGGATGGTGTTAAGCTTTTTGAGTGTTGTTGCAGCTGCCCCAGCCAAGCAAGTAGGGAATATTTCATCACAGTCCTGACTTGTGCTTTGTATACAGTGGAAAGGCTTTGGGAAGTTAGGAGGTGAGTTACTTATTTCAGTATTCCTAACCTCTAAATGCATCTTTTCTCCTTCTTAGCCTTTTCACTCTTTGATGGACCAGAGACCATGATCAAATTCTTTCTAGCTCATCGTGTTTTGAGTCAAACTCTCCAGTTGTTGCTATGTATAACTCTCGGTTCTCATCTCCTTTTCTGTATACTGACCCCATGCGTTTCTTGGTCTGCCTTGCTTTCTCTTTCCTTGTGGATTCCATTTGACAACTTGCCATGTAATGTTGTTCCACGGCTTATCTGAAGGATCCTTCTGGGACATCTGTTGGTGAAAGGTCGGATTTTCATTAACATTGTTTTGGTGGTCCTCCAAGTTTTGGGTCATTTGGAGAATAGGCTTTATATTAGAGTTGAAGATCTTCAGCTTTGTGGTCTTGGTGATCTCTCTTGATTTCCAGATGTTAAAATGAGTGATGAATGCTACTCTAGCCTTCCCAGTTCTGATCTTCGCATCCTTGCCTGTTCCACCATGGTACTTACAACACCGTTCACATTTACTTCATCCATTTCCTTAATGGAGTTGTTATTCCTGCAGTTTGTTCACATTATCTTTATTTATTATATTGATATTAAGGCCAACATTGGCTGATACTTGTGTCAAATGACAGGTTTTACCTTGCATTGTATGTGGTTGCATGATAATAAAGTCAAGTCATCCACAAACTCTAAATCTTCCAGCTTCTCTTGTATGCCATTTAATTTTGTATGATGTCGTTTACCTCAAAATACAATCAATCACAAGGAAAAATAGGGATGGTGACATTAAACAGCCTTGTTTCATGCCAATTTGTACATTGAATTTAGCAGAGAAGGCCCTTCTTTGCAACACTCAACCTCTCATTCCATCATAGACATTCTTCATAAGAATATAAGAACTAGGAGCAGGAGTAGGCGACTTGGCCTCTGAAGCCTATTCCACCATTCAATAAGATCATGGCTGATCTTTTTGTGGACTCAGCTCCACTTACCTGTCTGCTCACCCTTAATTCCTTTACTGTTCAAAAATCTATCTATGATTTAAACTCATTCCACGAGGTAGTCTCAACTGCTTCGCTGAGCAGGAAATTTCACAGCTTCACAACCCTTTGGATGAAGAAGTTCTTCCTCAACTCAGTCCTAAATTTGCTCCCCCTTATTTTGAGGCGATGCCCAGTAGTTCTGGTTTCACCTCCAGCTTCTCTGCTTCTATCTTATCTATTCTCTTCATAATTTTATATGTTTCTGTAAGATCCCACCTTGTTCTTCTAAATTCAAATGAGTATAGTCCCAGTCTACTCAATCTCTCCTCATAAGCCACCCCTCTCAACTCTGGAATCAACCTAGTGAATTTGCTCTGAACTCCCTCCAGTGACAGTGCATCCTTTCTCAAGTGAAAAAAACTGTACATAGTATTCCAGGTTTTGCCTCACCAGCACCTTATATAGCTGCAACATAAAGTCCCTGTTTTTGAAATCTATCCTTCTTGCAACAAAGGATAAAATTCCATTTGCCTTCTTAATTACCTGCTGTACTGCAAATTAACGTTTTGCAATTCATGCACAAGGATACCCAAGTCCCTCTACACAGCAACATGCTGCAATTTTTTACCATTTAAATAATTGTCAATTTTGTTGTTATTCCTACCAAAATGGATGACCTCACACTTACTAACATTGTACTCCATTTGCCAGACCCTTACCCACTCATTTAAGCTATTCATGAAGGAGATTATCTTACCTGGAATGCCATCACTCGCTATCAACTTGCACAGTGTTTTGGTCAATGCTGTCAAATGCCTTCTTGTATTCTACAAAATTAAATAGATCAATAAGTTCCATTCCAATGATTGTTCAATTATAATCCATGGGATTGCTATCTGATCCACATAATAGCTTTGTTGGCAAAAACCTGCCTGATTGTCCTTAAAATATCTTTTACTGCCCCTTTCATTCTTTACTGTATGCAGCAGTTCAGTATTTTCCCTGGCACAGAGAGCAACGTTATCCCACGATAGTTCTTATAAAGACTGAGGTCGCCCTTCTTTGGACATTTCACCACATAATCTTCCTTCAATCTGATGATATCCTTTCTTACTCCCATATTTTCCTTGCGAGTCCATAGACCATATCCAACTTTTTGCTGGTATGTCATCTGGTTTAGCTAATCTGATACATTTCAATGATGAGGTGGCTTGCCTGATTTCTGTTTCTGATGGCGGTTCATGGCTGATATTCGGTAGGAACTAGGGTGAAAGCTGAGAGCCAGGACAATCATGTTGTCATCTCTGTTGCCAATGCCACGTGCTAGCAAGTTGAGGAACAGGGAGGGAGAGATAAACACATGGCTGCAGGGATGTTGTAGAAGGGAGTCATATGGAATAATTGGAGCACATTTTGGAAAAGGTGGGACCTGTACAAACAGGACGGTTTGAACAGAGGGGCACCAATATCCTGGGAGAGAAATTTGCAATGGTTCTTTGGGAGGGGTTTAAACTAATTTGTCAAGGGGATAGGAAAATGAGCTGTAGTCCAGAAGTCAGTGTTGAGTGTAGTGAGGTACTGAGGACGGTATCAAGGTTGCAGGAGTGTACCAGCAGACAGGAAGGTGGGTTGAAGTATGTCTACTTCATTTCAAGGAGCATCTGGAATAAGGTAAATGAACTTGGAGCATGGATTAGTATTTGGGATTACGATGTTGTGACCATTTCAGAGACATAGTTAGAACAGGGACAGGAATGTTGTTGGAAGTTCTGGGGTATAGATGCTTCAGTAAGCTTAGGGAAGGTGGTAAAAGAGGTGGAGGAGTAGCATTGTTAATCAAAGATAGTTTAACTGCTGCTGAAAGGCAGTTTGAGGGGGATCTGCCTACTGAGGTAATATGGGCTGAAGTTAGAAATAAAAAAGGATCAGTCACGTTGTTAGGAGTTTTCTATAGGCCCTCAAATAGTAATAGAGATGTGGAGGAGGAAATTGCAAAGCAAATTATGGATAAGTGTCGAAGTCACATAGTAGTTATCTTGAGTGACTTTAACTTTCCAACATTGATTGGAATTTTTATAGGTCGAATAGTTCAGATGGGTAGGTTTTTGTACAGTGTGTGCAGCAGGGTTTCCTTACACAATATGTGGATAGGCAGACAAGAAGTGGGGCCACGTTGGACTTGATACTGGGTAATGAACCGGGCCAAGTTTTAGATTTGTTTGTGGGAGAGCATTTTGGAGATAGTGACGACAATTTGGTATCTTTCATTATTGCAGTGGAGAGGGATACGGCCATATGGCAGGGCAAGGTTTATAATTGGAAGAAGGGTAATTATAATGTGATTAGGCAAGAATTAGAGAACATAAGATGGGAACAGAAACTGTCAGAAAAAGCCACAAATGAAAAGTGGATCTTGTTCAAGGAACAAGCACGTCCTTGTTCCAAGCGCGTACTGCATGTGCTTGACATATCCTGTCAGGCAGGGAGGAAATGGCCAAGTGAGGGAACCATGATTCACAAAGGAGATTGAATGTCTTGTCAAGAGGAAAAAGGAAGTGTACGTAAGGATGAGAAAACAAGGTTCAGTTGGGCCACTTAAAGGTTACAAGGTAGCAAGGAATGAACTAAAAAACTGCTTAGGAGAGCTGGGAGGGGCATGAGAAGTTCTTGGCGGGTTGAATCAAGGAAAACCCCAAGGCTTTTTACTCTTATGTGAGAAATAAAAGAATGACCAGGGTGAAGTTAGGATCGGTCAAGGATGGTAGTGGGAACTTGTGCATGGAGTCAGAAGAGATAGGAGAGGCGATGAATGAATACTTTTCTTCAGTGTTTACCAAGAAGAGGGGCCATGTTTTTGAGGATGACAGTGTGATACAAGTTGATAGGCTGGAGGAGGTAGATGCTCTGAACAAAGATGTATTAGCAATTTTGAAAATATGTCCCCTGAGCCTGATAGGATATATCCTAGGGTTCTTTGGGTGGCAAGGGATGAGATTGCAGAGCCTTTAGCTTTGATCTTTGGGTCCTCTCTGTCCACGGGGATAGTGCCAGATTACTGGAGAATGGCGAATGTTGTTCCTGTGTTCAAGAGAGGAAATAGGAATGACTCTGGTAATTATAGGCTGGCTTACTTTGGTGGTCTGTAAGTTCATGGAAAAGGTCTTGAGGGATAGGATTTATGATCATTTGGAAAGATGCAGCTTATTCCGGGGTAGTCAGCACAAGTTTGTGAAGGATAAGTCTTGCCTTACAAATTTGATTGAATTCTTTGAGGAAGTGACTAATTCTGTAGATGAAGGTAGAGCAGTTGATGTCATTTACATGGATTTTAATAAGGCATTTGATAAGGTTCCCCATGAAAGGCTCATGAAGAAAGTAAGGAGGTGTGGGATAGAGGGAAATTTGGCTGATTGGATAAGCAACTGATTATCTCATAGAAAACAGAAGGTGGTGGTGGATGGAAAATTTTCAGACTGGAGACCAGTTACCAGCGGTGTATCACAGGGATCAGCGCTGAGTCCTCTGCTTTTTCTGATTTTTATCAAATGACTTGGAGGAGGGGGGCGCTGAAGGGTCGGTCAATAAATTTGCTGATAACACCAAGATTGGTCGAGTAGTAGATGAGGTGGAGTGTTCTTGTAGGCTGCAAAGAGACATAGATAGGATGCAGAGCTGGGCTAAAAACTGGCAGATGGAGTTTAACCCTGATAAATACAAGGTGATTCATTTTGATAGGATGAATTTGAATGCGTATTACAGGATCAATGGCAGGGTTCTGAGGAATGTGGATAAACAGAGGTATCTTGGGTTCATATCCACAGATCTCTGAAGGTTGTCACTCAAGTGGATAGAGCCTTGAAGAAAGCCTATCGTGTGTTAGCGTTTATTAACAGGGGGTTTGAGTTTAAGAGCAGTGGGGTTATGCTGCAACACTACAGGACCTTGGTGAGACCACATTTGGAATATTGTGTGCAGTTCTGGTCGCCTGACTATAAGAAGGATGTGGAAGCATTGGAGAGAGTGCAGAGAAGATTTATCAGGATGCGGCCTGGTTTGGAGGGTAGGTCTTATGAAGAAAGAGCGTAGGAGGATGAGAGGCTATTTAATAGAGCTTTATAAGATGATGAGGGGGATAGATAGAATGGACATTCAGAGACTATTTCCTCAGGTGGATGTGGCTGTTACTAGGGGGCATAACTATAAGGTTCATGGTGGGAGATAAAGGAGGGATGTCCGAGATAGGTTCTTTATTGAGAGAGTGGTTGGGGTGTGGAATGCACTGCCTACTGTGATAGTGGAGTCGGACACTTTGGGAACTTTCAAGCAGTTATTGGATAGACATGTGGAGCATACCAGAATGATAGGGAGTGAGATAGCTTGATCTTGGTTTCGTTCAAAGCTCAGCACAACATTGAGGGCCGAAGGGCCTGTAATGTGCTGTACTGTTCTATGTTCTATAAATAGCTGTAAATTGAGAAATTGCAATCACTAGGGAAATGATTCTGTGCAAATTGTTGGAGCTGCAGACAGGCAAGTCCCCAGATCCTGATGGACTTTGCCCTAAAGTCTTTAAAAAAGTGGCTAGTGCATTGGTCTTAATTTTCCAAAATACTCTATATTGGGGAAGGCTCCATGAATTTGCAAAATAATGACTGTAACTCCTTTATTCAAAAAGAGAGGGAGACAGAGAGCAGGAAAGTAAAGATCATTTAGCTTAACATCTGTCACAGGTAAGTAATATAAAATCTGTTTTTAATCTATCATAAATATGTAGATTTGTTAAGCATCAGGACCTTTCAGGTCCCGATCAAATTTCCCTCCCTGCCAGGAGTACTTCATTCCAGCGGGATTCAGACTAACTTTCCACATTTTGGGAGCTGGTGGGAGATCCCGACAGAAGGAAGGCGGAGGTAATTGGGGCCCCATTAGGGGATCAGGCGGTGGGAGTGGGGGGTTTGTATTCCCTGGGTCTGGGCACCCTTGCAATGTCAGCCTGTGCCCCCGGCACTGCCCAAGGGACAAAATGCCTGTGCCCGGGGGTACCTTGGCACTGCCTACTGAGCATCAGGCAGTGCCGAGGTGGCAGGGCTTATTGTGGGTGGGGCCTAGGTATGATTGGGCAGTGTAGGGATCCCGCTGCCACTCTACATTGGGATCAGTCTGAGATGGAAGGAGTGCAGTGATTGGGGTAGGGTGCGGGGGAGTGGGGGGGTTAGTCTGCCAGGAGAAGGGGTGCTGCCTCCGAGGAGTGTGGGGTCTGACCCCAGGAGGAGGTCAGTGGGGATGGGGAGGGTCCACCGGGATGAGGGCGGGTGGGGAGGATTGCCAAGGATTGCCATTCTTGAGAGGGGTGTGTGGGGTCTGAGGCCTGAGCATCTGGGATGGTGGGGGTGGTCAGGTCTGGCCCTGGAATTGTTGTGAGGGCAGTGATCAGGCTGTGGGGAGTGGGGGGAGGGTAGTGATTGGAGGGGTAGCACTGCGAGTATTCCAGACTGGCCAGCGATCAGGAGTTTAACAGTTTGGGGCCACTGCATATGCTCAGAGCTCCAGAATTGTCAAACTCCGGCATGAATAGGCCCTGCTCCTTTGGATTTTTAATAAAATTCATGACTGGGAGCTCTTCAATGCACAGGGTGTGGAGATTCAGATGAGAACATTTGGGATTTAAAACAGTTTTCCTGCCAATTCAGCACTTTTGGATGTATCGCCCTGCAGATGTCTCTCTTACAGAACCAGGGCTAGTCTCCTGGAGGCTGTCATCTGGCTCTGTCTGAGAGCAGAGGTCATGATGTAGAGATGCCGGTGTTGGACTGTGGTAAACACAGTAAGAAGTCTGACAACACCAGTTTTAAATCCAACCGATTTATTAGATAGTAAACTAGTTTACTGTCAAAAAGTATAGATTTAAGCATGTTTAATTTAGCATTTTTGGGTAAGAAAGGTACAACTCTAATCAGATCCATGTTCAACAAAGGAGTTTGCATGTTTGGAGGTTTTAGTTTTAATTCAAGTTGTGTTTTTATTGTACTGAAAGACTGTTTACAATGGGAAAGGTGCATGGGGCAAAATTTAAAAGAAATGTATATGCAACAAGTTTTTTACAGAGTGAGTGGGTGCCTGGAATTGTTGCGGGGAGAATTAATGGAAGTGGATATGATAGTGATTTTTAAGCTGTGTCCAGACAAGTACATGAAGAGGACGGGAATAGAGGGATATGTGCCCAGCAGAGTAATGGGTTTTAGTTTAGATGGGCAGCATGCAGTGCAAACTTGGAGGGCCGAAGGGCCTGTTACTCTGCTGTAATTTTCTTTGTTCTTTGTTTGTTATGGTTTTTTGAGCTAACATTTCATTTTGGGATCTCCTTGTCCAGTTATGACATCAACTGGGATTCTCTTGTGTATTAAGTCCAGGTACATTTGCGAATCTGCATATTGGTGGTCAGTGATTCACCATGTGAATATGCCTCCCCCCACCCCACCCTTTAGCTGTATCCATTGTCAGTGCCTGTATCTGAACTTGTTCGCTTGGCTCATATGACTGACATCTTCAGGAAATTTGTAAGTTCCTACACGTATAATGTAAGTGAGATACAAAGATTAGGGTTTAGCATTGTTATGTTCATGCAACGTGAACTTATCTAGTCTACACCTGAAAATTTTCCTTTTAAAAAAATTATATTTGAGAGATCAGTTGACTTATTATCTTCTACAAATATATGTCAAAATAGAAGTCCCTTTGAGCTAATCTTTATGTGTGGTCAAAGTTTGACAAAGTCATTAAAATACAAACGGCAGTTCTGAAGTTATGAAAATGCAATGACACTTCCTGCGATCAACGACTCTACATCTCCAACTCATTTAAAAAATGTGTTTCACAATGCAGTTTGTAGACCCAATTCCAAAGTTGAGATCCAGAAAATGGGCGTGAAAACCCCCGTTACTCAAGACTTCATTGTTTGACAATAACAACTATTAGAAACTATTTGTGAAGACTGTGGTCACATGACTGAAACTAGAATTTTGATGTGAAGATTTAATAAGGCACGTTATGGAGCAGAAAGTAAAATCACCTTGATTAGGAACAAGACCCTGTCTGAGAAATATAAGTAGGAAGAGACTTTGATTTACCTTAACCTTTCTACCTGAAGAACAGACCAGAGTTCTTATACCTTGACTGGATTGGAAGAACAGAGATCTGCTACTGTGAACAATAAACAACCATCTTTGAAAACTTCCAAACCCTTTTCCTCATTGAACCAAAAATGGACTATAAGCCTGCATCATTTCAAGACTTCACCATGGGGAAAAGCAAATGTGACAAACAACTCTTGAACTCTTAAGATCTAAGTGCATGCTACTTTTGTAATCTTTTCCTGAATGTGCATGTCTCTGTATGAATGTATGAGGGGCAGGGCTGCATATATATTTGAGTGTCGAATAATGTATTTCTTTTCAAAAATCTGTTATTTGGCTGTTCCTGTCAGTTAAAAACCTCAGGGATTAAAACACTTTAAAACATGCTGTATTTGGTCTGTTGAGAGGTAGAAAAAATGAGAACTATACCTGTCATCTCTCCCCTGTCCATAGCAGCATGAAGCTAGAGTAGAGGAAGGAGTTGCTGGAGAAAACAGTTTGTGGTGTAAAGTGTGGTCATGGACAGAAGAAGAGGAAAAAAAGGCGTGAATAAACCCTGACTGGCTTCTCCTTCATCATTGCCATCCACTAAGATCATGGCTCTGAATGATACAGTCAGATTACTGTGACAGGTCTACTTAAGTTTTATTTTCCCAATGTAATTGTGGACACAGAAGTACAGAATGGTAAAAGTCCAGGAGTGCCCCAGGGATCTGTTCTAGGACCCTTACTGTTTGTCATTTTCATAAATGACCTGGATGAGGAAGTGGAGGGATGGGTGAGTAAGTTTGCCGATGACACGAAGGTCGGTGGTGTTGTGGATGGTCTGGAGGGATGTCAGAAGTTGCAGCATGACATCGACAGGATGCAAGACTGGGCGGAGAAGTGGCAGATAGACTTCAACGCGGATAAATGTGTTGTGGTCCATTTTGGCAGATCCAACGGGATGAATGAGTACACTATCAAAGGTAGGAGTCTTAGCTGTGTGGAAGAGCAGAGGGATCTTGGGGTCCGGGTCCATAAGACTCTCAAATCGGCCTCCCAGGTGGAGGATGTGGTTAAGAAAGCTTACGGTGTACTGGCCTTCATTCATCGAGGGATTGAGTTCAGGAGTCAGGAGGTAATGCTGCAGCTTTATAGGACCCTTGTCAGACCATACTTGGAGTACTGTGCGCAGTTCTGGTCGCCTCACTATAGGAAGGACGTGGAAGCTATTGAAAGGGTGCAGAGGAGATTTACAAGGATGTTGCCTGGATTGGGAGGCATGCCTTATGAAGACAGGTTGAAGGAGCTGGGACTGTTCTCCCTGGAGAGACGAAGGTTGAGAGGCGACCTGATAGAGGTTTACAAGATGTTGAGAGGATTAGATAGGGTGGACTCTCAGAGACTATTTCCCAGGGCTGAAATGGTCGCGACGAGAGGGCACAGATTTAAGGTGCAGGGAAGCAAGTACAGAGGGGATGCTAGGGGAAAGTTTTTCACTCAGAGGGTGGTGAGTGAATGGAATCGGCTGCCGTCGGTGGTGGTCGAGGCGAACTCGCTGGGGTCTTTTAAAAGACTTCTGGATGAGTATATGGGATCCAATGGGATTGGGGGTTATAGATAGGTCTATGGCTGGGTAGGTTTCGGCACAACTTGTGGGCCGAAGGGCCTGTTTGTGCTGTAGTGTTCAATGTTCTATGTTCTATGTCCATTGAAAAATTGTGTCCAAAATATGTAAGTATGAAAGCTAGTGGCACAGACAGGAAAGACAAACAGAAGTACATTTTTTAAACAATTCTATAGAAATATAGAAATATGTAATTAGTTCTGCTCAATCTTCCTTCCTGTTTCCCATAGTTTTCAAATGAAAGCAAGACCATCGTGCACATATGTAATTCAGTTTGCATTCCAAATTCCAATGAAAAAGACCACAAAAGGTACCATTTTCCACTGAAGTTATGTGGCTAAAATGGAGACATAGGTGTAGCCCACCTATGGCTGCAGTGATTTCCATTGGACAACACAAATTAATAGCTTTTTTTGTATCCTGAAATATTTGACTTGGCTTTTTTCTTAATGACCTGCAATTTTTAGATACCTCAAAGTACCGTCATTAGTAATTCTGAGATGTGTCCACTATAGCTACCCTCAAAGTTAAGGCCAGACTGCTTTCTAGCTGATATTAATGTAAAACTAAATTTAATAATAGAATAACTACAGTGTGGAAAGAAGCCATTCGGCCTATTGAACCTACATCAATAACAATCCCACCCAGGCCCTTTCTCCGTAATCTCACACATTTACCCTACTAATTGCCCTGACACTAAGGAGCAATTTAGCATGGCCAGTCAGCCTAACCTGCACATTTTTGGACTGTGGGAGAAAACCAGAGCATCCAGATGAAACCCACGCGGATAAAGAGAGAACGTGCAAACTCCACACAGCCAGTCACCAAGCTGGGAATCGAATTTGGATCCCGAGTGCTGTGAGGTAATAGTGTTAACCACTGTGCCACAGTGCCACCCAAATAATCTGGGAATACATAAGCAGCCACCAAAACGTTATCGTGAAAATGATCAAATTGTTTGCTAACATCTCTCATGAAGGGACCCCTAACTTGTCTAACTTGATCCCTAACATATATTCGAGTATCACATTATGTGGTTAACTCCGAACTAAGTTGGGTAGTAAATAATTGGCCTGACAGTGTCATCCACATGCTTATAAAGATATGATAAAGCAAGACTTATTGGGAGACAGGTAGATGAGATAAGACAATCTAGGACAAGCTCCAATAGGGGAATATACCAATGCAAAAGTATCAGATGAAAAAAAAGTTTGAGTGTTTGTTTAATCCTATCTGTACCTTCAAACACTTGTTTACCTGATATGAGCTATAAAATTGACTGATGTTTTCTGATTCATTGCTTCACAGTATGAACTGATAGTGTCTGAGAATGCTTCACCTATCTCCAAAGATAAGGCGAGGCTGCTTTCGAGCTGATATTAATGTTAGTAAACAAATCATAACAGTTCAATTTATTTTACACCATCACAGTGAAATAGCTTTAATCAGTGTACTGGGGTTGGACATGCTTGTTTTCCTCACTGGTGGGCAGAATGCTAACTCAGTAACTTCATTCTACAGGTATAATCTTGTTGATACTGGTGTTGCTAAGCAATGGTACCAAACACACACAAGCTACTGGTAGCAATCTTTGCCTTGGTTTTGAAGCTACATTAGAGTCAGCATCTCCTCTGGGGCACGGGCTTCACTGATGGTGCCACATGTGAATTAAATCCATACTCCAGTGATCTTTCAGAGGAAGTTTTAATGAGAAGTGATATCTTTGTCATGTGACCTTGTCAATTCTTATGGTTTTATTTATCTATTTTCAAGGAATTAGTCATTTGCCCTCCTTTTCCTCTTTCCAAAAAGTATTCACTGACTTTATTCTCCTTACCCAAAAATGCATCATCTCATGCTTCCCTGTACTAAATGAACCTGTCTATCCATTCTGATAAATATGCCCATATCCTCCTAAAATCTTCTGACTCAGAGGCATGTGCTATCATTGAGCCAGCTGATATTTACAGCTAAATATTGCAATCCTCCTCACTGTTTGTCAAGCTCTCTATATGTCAACTGCAAATTTTAGTATGATGCTCCTTTTGCCCAAGTACAAAGCATTTACGTACATTGAATAAAGTTTTACACTCAGCACTGATCCCTGGATTACGCATAATTTTAATCCTTTTCCAATTCAACAATACCAATTAGCCCTAACCCCTTGTTTTTTTTGCCTGTCTGCCAATTTTCTAACTATCCTGTTATGTTCCCTCCTATAACAGACCTCCTGGATGCTAGAGGGAGTTTTTTCACACAGAGGGTGGTGGGGGTATGGAACATGCTGCCAAGTAAAGTGGTGGAGGCAGGCACTCTGGAGTTATTTAAGAAATACTTAGATGGGCACATAGAATGGGAATGGAGGGATATAGAAAACTGATTTAAAATAGGGATCATGAGCCTCGGGAGTCCCTGGGAAGTATGTAAATAGACAATGATATAGATGTACTTGTTTTTATCCTACAGGTGCTTTGGTCTGCCTTGTTGTCTAACAAGGGGTGTACA
Source organism: Sphyrna mokarran (assembly GCA_024679065.1). Classification (NCBI taxonomy): domain Eukaryota; kingdom Metazoa; phylum Chordata; class Chondrichthyes; order Carcharhiniformes; family Carcharhinidae; genus Sphyrna; species Sphyrna mokarran. The sequence goes on along the minus strand of JAGIQG010000023.1, from coordinate 29,187,288 downwards.
CGCGATGGGTCATGAGAGGGCTGCTCTTGGATTTTTTCGAGAGTATCCTAGTGCTTCACGTCGTTAGCGTACGCTTGACTTGGACCATTTGATGGGCAACACGACAGCTCAGTGACTATTGCTGTGCTGTGCAGATACATGGATTTGTTTCTGTGGGAGTTTGCGCATTCTCCCCGTGCTTGTGTGGATTTTCTCCGGGTGCTCCAGTTTCCTCCCATATCCCAAAGATGTGCTCTTAGGCTAATTGGCAGAACAAATTCTCCCTAAATTGTCTCAAATATGGTTTCAATCCATAGATCTATAAACATAGACAGGGATCACAGGTAGAGGTGGGAACATCGGGATGACGGCATGGGCTCGTTGGGCCGAAGGGCCTGTTTCCCATGCTGTTTTGTTCTTTGTTCCTAACTTTGTGTGACAGAATTCTTGTAAGGCTCCTAAGCAAATCTACCATACGATCAATCTATTTACAGATCATAGCATGCATCCTTTCCTTCCCCATCTTTCTGAATTCTATGATCCTGTCCCCTACCCTTCCAATACATTGCACAACTAAAATCTTCTCTCTGTCTCTCAGATCTCCCTGGCTTCCCACAATTTCCCCCACTCCTTCCTGACCTCTTAATTGAAACTAGATGATTTACTGAATACCTCTATTTAATCCCCAAGCATAAACCGAAGCTTCCAATTCCCTCTCCATCACACCTTCACTCTGACATTCCTATCCTCATTGCTCTACAGTGCTCCAATGAAGCTGTGTGCAAGCTTAAGCACTTTATCTTTCAATTAATCTTCCATCTTCAAAACTGAGTTTGAAAATTTCAGATCATAAAACCAATTCCCCTTTCCCTGCACACCATGTGCTCTTCAAGATTCTGCAGTAGACATTTACGCCTCCTTGTTCCCTTTTTTTTTCTCTAATATGCCAATGCCTCCACACCTGTTTGCCTTGCACATCGCAAAGTCACTGAATTGTTACGGCAGAGAAAGAGGCCATTTGGCCCATTATGTCTGCAGCAGCTCTCCAGACAAGTATGTGCCATTCCCCTAGCTTTTCCCACATCCCTGCATATTGTTTCCATTCAAGTAATCATCTAATGCCCTTTTGGATGCATCAGTTGAACCTGCCACCACATTTCCAGCAATGTATTTCACACCTGAACCACTTATGTGAAATGATTTTTATTCTCACATCACACTTGCTTCTTATACAAATCACGGTACATCTATGTCCTTTCATTCTTAATCCTTGTCTGAGGTGGAACAGTTTCTTTCTATCTACTCCGGCTAGTCCCTCATGACTTTAAATGTCTTTATCAGTCTTCTTCTCTCCAAGAAGAACAGTGCCAACATTTTTATTCTATCCTCAGAACTGAAGTTTCCACCACTGGAATCATTCTTATAAACCTCTTCTGCTCTCTCTGACGTATTCATATCTTCCTATGGTGTGCACCCAGAACTGTACACAGTATTTCAGGCAAGGTCGAATGAGTGTCTTGATTATTATCTGATTTGTCACTAAATCAATCTTTCCTTTTGCTCTATCATGTTTTGTTTTTTTTTTACTCCCCCCAGTTCAGCTTTTCGCTCTGTCTCTATTCTTGCTTATAAGTCCTTAAATCTCTAACTACAGTTCTGATAAAAGACCATTGACCTAAAACATTAACTTGGTTTTTCTCTCCATTGATGATGCCAGATCTTTTGAATATGTCCATCGTTTTCTGTTGATGTTAACAGCTTAATGTTTCTTCTGTTAGTTTTTTTTCCAGTTTGAATGAAACACAGCTGTTTGTCCTTCCTGCCTCCAGATAACATCATCCTGTTTGAAAGTCAAAGCTGTGGGTACCTTCAGAAGCAAACAGTCAGGAATTGGATAACCATTTTAGACCTACCTTATTTCCACTCTCTACTTCCTGTCTGCCATCCAGTTCTCTATCCATGTCACATTACCCCTGATACCATGAGGCTTTAATTTTGATCACTAATCTCTTGTGTGGGATCTTGTCAAAAGTCTTTTGAAATTCCAGATACACAACGTCCACTGGTTCATCCCTGTCCTCTCTACTGGTGACATTTTCAAAAGATTCCAGATTTGTCAAATGAATCCATGCTGACTTGGACCAATCCTGTCATTCGCTTTCCAAATGCTCAGTTAATAATCCTTAATAATTAACTCCAGCATTTTTCTTACCGCTGATGTCAAGCTAACCAGTCTATAATTCTTTTTTTCTTTCTCCCTCTTTTTTTAAAAATGAGGTTACATTAGCTATCCCCCAATCCATTGGATTGATTTTAGAATCCATCGAATGCTGGAAAATGGTCACCAATGCATCCACTATTTCTCGGGTCACTTCCTCAAGTACTTTGAGATGCAGAGCATCAGGTCCTGGGGACTTATCAAGTTTTAATCCCAGCAATTTTTCCGATTTCATCACTAATAAAGATCTACTTCAGTTCCTTCTTCATTCTAGATCCTCTATTCCCTAGTATTTCTGGAAGGTTATTTGTGTCCTCTTTAGTGAAGACAGATCCAAAGTATTTGTTCAGCTGGTCTGCATCTTTTTGTTACCCATTATGAATTCACCTGATTCTAACTGTAAGGGATCTACATTTGTCTTCACCAGTCTTTTTATCTTCACATATCTATAGAAGTTTTTGCAGTCAGTTTTTACATTTTCTGCAAGCCGACTCTCGTATTCTATTTTCTCCTTCTAAATTAAACACTTTGTTCTCCTTTGCTGGATTTTAAATTTCCACACGTCATTAGGTTTGCTGCTTTATCTGGCCAATATATATGCTTCCTCTTAGGCCTTAATACAATCTCTGATTTCCCTTGTTAGAAAAGAATGAGCCAGCTTTGCCATTTTACTCTTACATCTGACAGGGATGCACAACTATTGAAGTTCATCCATGTATTCTTTAAATGTCTGCCAGTGCTTATCTACTGTCAACCCTTCAGGTACCCTTTGCTAGCTTATCCTTGCCAATCATATCTCATAACATCAAAGTTAGCTTTCCTCAAGCTCCGGACCCTAATCTCAGACTTAACTATGTCACTCTCCATCTTAATGAAGAATTCTATCATATGATACTATGATATATATCATATCACTTCTCTCCAAAGGATCTTGCACCCTTAATTAATCATTTGTCATTACACAGTACCCAGTCTAAGATGGCTTGCTGTCTAGTTGATTCCTCGACATATTGGTTGAAAAAAACCATCCCTTATACATTCCAAAAAATCCTCCTCCATCACGTTGCTATTCGTTTGGTGAGCTCAATCAATATGCAAATTGAAGTCACCCATGATAACTGCTGTGCCCTTATTGCACAAATCCCCAATCTCACTACTTTTGTTTGGTGGCCTGTACACAACTCCACTAACGTTTTTTTGTCCTTTGGTATTCTGCAGCTCCACCCTTTCAGATTCCACATGGGTCAGACTAATGTCCTTCCTTACTATTGCATTAATCTTTTCTTCAAACAATAATGCCATCCCACTCCCTTTCTATCTATCTATCTTTGAGGGTTTGAAGTTGGATAAGTCCCCTGGGCCGGACGGGATTTACCCTAGGATTCTCTGGGAGGCAAGAGAGGAGATTGCAGAGCCTCTGGCTCTGATCTTCAGGTCGTCGTTGGTTACGGGGGTGGTTCCGGAGGACTGGAGGATAGCGAATGTGGTCCCATTGTTCAAGAAGGGGAAGAGAGACCTTCAGGGAATTATAGGCCAGTGAGTCTTACTTCTGTTGTGGGCAAAGTATTGGAGAGAATTATTAGGGATAGGATTTATAGTTATTTGGAGAGAAATAAATTGATTGGGGATAGTCAGCATGGTTTTGTGAAGGGTAGGTCGTGCCTTACTAACCTCATTGATTTTTTTGAAAAAGTGACTAAGGAGGTGGATGGGGGTAAGGCGGTTGATGTGGTATATATGGACTTTAGTAAGGCGTTTGATAAGGTGGCCCATGGAAGACTTCTGCAGAAAATGCAGATGTATGGGATAGAGGGTGATTTAGCTAATTGGATTAGGAATTGGCTAGCAGATAGAAGACAGATGGTGGTGGTTGATGGGAGATATTCATCGTTGAGTTCAGTGACAAGTGGTGTACCTCAGGGGTCTGTTTTGGGGCCCCTGCTGTTTGTAATTTTTATAAATGATCTGGATGAGGGTATTGAAGGATGGATTAGTAATTTTGCAGATGACACTAAAGTCGGTGGAGTGGTAGATAGTGAAGAGGGGTGTTATAGTGTGCAGAGGGACTTGGACAAGTTGCAGAGCTGGGCCGAGAGGTGGCAAATGGAGTTTAATGTGGAAAAGTGTGAGGTAATGCACTATGGCAGAAATAATAAATGTGTAAAGTATAGGGCAAATGATAGGATTCTTAGTAGTCTAGATGAACAGAGGGATCTTGGTGTGTATGTGCATAGATCCCTGAAAGTAGGCAGTCAGGTCGAGAAGGTTGTTAGGAATGCATATGGAGTCTTGGCTTTTATTGGTAGAGGGATTGAATTTCGGAGCCGCAACGTCATGTTGCAACTGTACCAAACTCTAGTGCGGCCGCACTTGGAGTATTGTGTACAGTTCTGGTCCCCGCATTATAAGAAAGATGTGGAGGCATTGGAGAGGGTACAGAGGAGGTTTACCAGGATGTTGCCTGTATGGAGGGCAGGTCTTATGAAGAGAGGCTGAGGGATTTGAGGTTGTTTTCGTTAGAAAGGAGGCGGCTAAGAGGGGACCTTATCGAAACATATAAGATGATTAGAGGTTTAGATGGGTGGACAGTGATAGTCTTTTTCCTAGGATGGAGAAAGCTAGCACGAGGGGACACAGCTTTAAATTAAGGGGTGATAGTTATAGGACGGATATCAGAGGCAGGTTCTTTACCCAAAGGGTGTTTCGGGAGTGGAATGCCCTGCCTGCAGCAGTTGTAGATGCGCCAAGTTTGGTGGCGGTTAAGAGGTTAGTTGATAAGGATATGGAAGAGAAGGGAATGGTTTAGTTTGGAGGGGCATTGCTTTTTATATTGGTCGGCGCAACATCGAAGGCCGAAGGGCCTGTTCTGTGCTGTAATGTTCTATCTTTTCTGAATATTGAAACCCCTGGATGTTGAGTTCCCATCCCTAGTCACCCTGGAGCCAGGTCTTCTTGATCCCAATTAATCATACCCATTAATGACTATCTGCATAGTTAATTCATCAATCTTATTACTCCTTGCATTGAAACACAGAGCTTTCGTGCTTTTTTTTGGCATTTGTTGCTCTCTTAGAATTATGATGTCATGTGGCCCTGTTGTGATAGTGGCTGGACCTTTAAATTTACCTGCTTTATGACAGCTAATGTCATAAAATTGGGGGGATGGCTTCCTTATCTCCAACTCTCCAGTCCTCAACTAAAGGCCTCAGGGTGTGCAGCCCCACACAATTCTCACCTGACCTGAATTCGAAGGTTGCCAAGCAAGGAGTGATTGGATTTCCAGGTATGAAACTAGGAACAGAATGGCAAGCTGACTCAGATTACTGGTCTGTAGAAGTTCAGGCCCAATATGTTTATAAACCATAAAACAAACCTACAACATGCAGGTAGGTAATCGGTACATTTAACTCGCAGCTAGAAAAACACAGATAGCCTCTTTGATTGTTGCAACCTAAGTGGCAATCAGCTATTTTGGCTCACAAATCTGAATCTGTTTACATGTATGTCACTCATTAAAGTAACAAGATCTCCACATGTTCATCATGGTTTACAAACAGTGTCAGGTTTCTGAATATAAATACAGCACTTAACAGGCGCTTGATGTAGCCATAACAACGCAAAAATAGCTGCTTAGGCCAATTAATAATGCCAACCATTAGTTAGACTTTTCCTTGCCTGCTTAATCAACATGTTTTGCCTTGCAAATTGCTCAAAAAGTTACATTAAAATGGTGCAGCATCTGGAAGCATGCAATAGTGTAGCTTCTTCACCAACCCAAGAACAAAAAACATCATCTTACATTTATATTGTGCCTTCAATATAGTAAAAGATTCCAAGTCATTGCACAGGATTATCAAATAAAATTGACATTGATCTGATCAAATGACTTGTTTCTGTGCTGTAACTACCTTGCAAAATTAATACAAAACCACAGAAGATTATATTAAAGCAGGGTAATGAAAGCTTGGTGAAAGAGATAGGCTTCAAGGAGTGTCAGAGGAAAGAGAGATGGAAAGGTTTAGGGAGCACATTACAGAGCTAAGGACCTAATTGGCTGAAAGCCCTTGGTCAATGGTAGAGTGATGAAAATTGAAGAGGAATATGGGCCAGAATTGAAGGAATGTAGAGATCTTAGGGTGTTGTGGAGCTGGAAAAAATTACAGAGGTAATGCTCATGGAATTTGAAAGGGAAGATCAGAACATTAAAACTAAAATGTTGCCAGAGTGTGAGTCAATGTTGGACAGCAAGCACAGAGATAGTCAATGAATGGAGCAAGTTAGGACATGATATCAGAGATTTTGGTAAGCTTAAAGACATGAAGGTGGAAAGTGGAACAGTATCGGTAGTGAGTTGGAATAGAACATAGAACATAGAACAATACAGCACAAACAGGCCCTTTGGCCCACGAGTTGCGCCGATCACATCTACCAATCCACAGACCTATCTATAACCCCCTATCCTATTCTTTTCCATATACTCATCCAGAAGTCTCTTAAAAGACCCCAATGAGTTTGCCTCAACAACCTCTGACGGCAGTCGATTCCATTCACTCACCACCCTCTGAGTGAAAAACCTACCCCTGACATCTCCTAGTCAAGTTTAGGGAAAACAAAGGCATAGACAACAGCCTATGCAGCAACTGAGTTGAGGCATATAAATGTTATGGATGTGGAAAGAAGTGGGATAATCTTCCTCTTTCCTCGCATCTCAGGTAGTGGCAATAGGATTATTTTTGAAAAGGACTATTCATTTGAGTATTGTGAGTTTACAGAACAGACACAAGCAAGGTTCCTTGTAAGTTTAAACAAAATAAAGAGTTAAAAAGCATTTATTTTCACATCATCCAAAATATATATCCTACAATCATTCAGACCCCAAACAAGTAGACACACACAAAATAATTTATAGAGATCTAGCATGCACTTGAATTCCTAACAGACTGTCAAGAAACAAGTCACTTGTTTACAGTGCTTATAATTGACCTTTTGAGGCAGAGTTCTTTTTATCGGTGAGATCTTTTTCTTTGAGGTGCCAGTCCCAGGCCAACTTGCTGAGCTCCCTTGAGGATCCGTAAGGTATTGGCTCTCTTTCCAGCAAGTTTCAGTCATGTGATAGCAGCATCAACATATCTCATTATCCATAGAATGGGTTGGAGTCAAAGAACAAAGAACAGTACAGAACAGGAACAGGCGCTTTAGCCCTCCCAGCCTGCGCCGCTCATGCGGCCAACTAGACCATTCATTTGTACCTCTCTATTCCCACTCTGTTCATGTGGCTATCTAGATAAGTCTTAACAGATCCCAGCATATACTGAGTCTGACCTCAGTGGTTGGTAAGCTGATGGAGAGGCTTCTGAGGGACAAGATTTACGAGCATTTGGAAAAGTTTAGGTTGATTAGAAATAGTCAGCATGGTTTTGTTAAAGGCAGGTCGTGCCTTACAAGCTTAATTGAGTTCTTCGAAAATGTGACTGAACACATTGACGAAGGAAGAGCAGTGGACGTCGTGTACATGGACTTCAGCAAGGCATTTGACAAGGTCCCACATGCAAGACTTCTTGAGAAGGTGAGAGGCCATGGGATCCAAGGGGCTTTGGCCTTGTGGATCCAGAACTGGCTTGCCTGCAGAAGGCAGAGGGTGGTTGTGGATGGCTCTTTTTCTGCATGGAGGTCGGTCACCAGTGGAGTGCCCCAGGGATCTGTTCTAGGACCCTTGCTGTTTGTCATTTTCATAAATGACCTGGATGAGGAAGTGGAGGGATGGGTGAGTAAGTTCGCCGATGACACGAAGGTCAGTGGTGTTGTGGATGGTCTGGAGGGATGTCAGAAGTTGCAGCATGACATCGACAGGATGCAAGACTGGGCGGAGAAGTGGCAGATGGACTTCAACGCGGATAAATGTGTTGTGGTCCATTTTGGCAGATCCAACGGGATGAATGAGTACACTATCAAAGGTAGGAGTCTTAGCTGTGTGGAAGAGCAGAGGGATCTTGGGGTCCGGGTCCATAAGACTCTCAAATCGGCCTCCCAGGTGGAGGATGTGGTTAAGAAAGCTTACGGTGTACTGGCCTTCATTCATCGAGGGATTGAGTTCAGGAGTCAGGAGGTAATGCTGCAGCTTTATAGGACCCTTGTCAGACCACACTTGGAGTACTGTGCGCAGTTCTGGTCGCCTCACTATAGGAAGGACGTGGAAGCTATTGAAAGGGTGCAGAGGAGATTTACAAGGATGTTGCCTGGATTGGGAGGCATGCCTTATGAAGACAGGTTGAGGGAGCTGGGACTGTTCTCCCTGGAGAGACGAAGGTTGAGAGGCGACCTGATAGAGGTTTACAAGATGTTGAGAGGAATAGATAGGGTGGACTCTCAGAGACTATTTCCCAGGGCTGAAATGGTCGCGACGAGAGGGCACAGATTTAAGGTGCAGGGAAGCAAGTACAGAGGGGATGCTAGGGAAAAGTTTTTCACTCAGAGGGTGGTGAGTGAATGGAATCGGCTGCCGTCGGTGGTGGTCGAGGCGAACTCGCTGGGGTCTTTTAAAAGACTTCTGGATGAGTATATGGGATCCAATGGGATTGGGGGTTATAGATAGGTCTATGGCTGGGTAGGTTTTGATGTGTTCGGCACAACTTGTGGGCCGAAGGGCCTGTTTGTGCTGTAGTGTTCTATGTTCTATCCACCTCAACCACCTTGGTTGGCAGTGCATTCCAGGCCCCCTCCACCCTCTGTGTAAAATACATCCCCCTGACATTTGTGTTGAACCTTGCCCCCTTAACCTTGAACTTGTGACCCCTTGTGTTCATCACCTCCAACCTGGGAAAAAGCTTCCCACTGTTCATCCTATCTATGCCTTTCACAATTTTATACACCTCTATTAGGTCAACCCTCATCCGTCTTTCCAGGGAGAACAACTTCAGCTTGCCCATTCTCTCCTCATAGCTAAGACCCTTCATATCAGGCAACATCCTGGTAAACCTTCTCTGTACTCTCTCCAGAGCCTCCATGTCCTGCTGGTAGTGTAGTGTGGTGACCAGAACTGGACGCAGTATTCCAAATGTGGCCTAACCAGCACTCTATACAGCTGCAACATCAAATGCCAATTTTTATATTCTATGCCTCGTCCAGTAAAGGCAAGTATGCCATATGCCTTCTTCACCACCCTCTCCAACTGTGCTGCCACCTTTAGGGATCTGTGGACTTGCACACCCAGGTCCCTCTGAGCCATTGGCTGGAATTTTACCATCCCACCGCCATGGAAATTGTAGCAGGAGGGGGCAGAACACAGAAAGGTCTGTTGATCTCGGGCGGGATTTTATGGTTTCAGGATGCACGAGGCCATAAAATCCCGTCCATTGACTCATGTAATTGACACACAATGGAGATGTTTGATGTGCCATCAAACATTCCAATTACGATCATCTCATAGAATGACATTATTTGAAAATCTATCTTCCATTAATCAGCAGGTCTAGCTGCTATTGTCGTATTAAAGCTCTTCCATTGAAATAATGAAGGGTATTACTATCTTACGTTCAGTGTTGTCAGTGTACACGTGGAACCTGACGCTATGTTTTCAGATGATGTTGCTGATTGGTAACATGTCAAGAACAAGAAAGAGGGAGCCAAGGTTTTAATGTAAGATCTGAGTAAGGAAGAGTAAGCTAGAATGATGAGTTCAATATTAAATAAAATACAGAAACAGAAATGAAAGAAAATAAATAAAAAACATAAACTACTGGGAAAACAATTGGGGTTCTAAAGAACTGCTATTTTGGATTCAAAAATGTTAACTCTTTTTCTCTTTCCACATGGGGCCAGGCCTGTTGATTTTTCCATTACTTTCTGTTTCTATTTCAGCTTTGCAGTATTTTGCTTTTATTAAAGGGAAAGAAACATTGTATTGAAATTGAAAATGAGGGATAGAAATAAAAATAAAAGATCCCTTTTTTAAATACAGTAAAATCTGAAGAAGATTCCACTTGAAATAGTTAATTTCCAATATCAGAGGTAGTAATGGAAACATTGCTTTATTCTGTGAAGTTATACGTATGAAGTAGTGGGATTATGGAAAAATTGGTCAAGTATTTGGTACAAAATAAGGGAAACTGATTTTGCATAACTTAAGACATGAATAAGACTGGAGAAGGTCAAGACCTGATAAGGCTGACTCCGCCTAACCTAGGTTTGTATGAGTGAGATGAGATAAAGTCAGAGATGACAAAGTCATCGGCCACCTTCTGCTCTATCAAATGGACAAGATAAAGGTATGAATGATGAGACAAAGAGTTTTAGGAGGTCAGCAGGTTGTACCACTATTTATGACAGTACTTATGATGCCTGTATTTGATCAAATTCCTGATTAAGCTCTGGTCATGCAAATTAATGATTATGTATAAATATTGAATTGATTTTTTATGTAAGCACGGACTTGTGGAGGAATTAGCAAGTCGTAACGATGACTCTCTGAACTCAAGTTTTTGTCAATATTGCATGCAGTTTTCCGTAAATAAAGACTAGTTATTCGGTCAGAACGAATTTTGTTCAGTCTCTCAATCACAGTCAAGAAGCAGGAAAAATTTCTACTTCAACAGTTCCAAGGGCAAATATACTTAAAATGACAACTTCCTGTGGCAAGTTTACTTGGTATCTATCTACTATGCAAGTTCATGCCACTTCACACTTACTCACCCTTGCCTGAAAATTCTGTGTCACCTGCATTTCAATAGCAGCAGCACTATTAGCCTCACCGTTATCTTGGCAACAGTTCTTGCAGTTGGGGGTGGAGGGGATGGGGAGTATAGTGTGATTAGCCTTGCCAATCTCATTATCTCAATGGGCAGCTCATACACCTCTTATTGCCTGACCCAGCAAGGGCAGTAACATGAAATTTCTGATGATCCAGAAAATTTTTCTGAAGCAATAACAGCTCTTGCTGTGTTGCCAGAATAAATCTCACTTATTTAACTTATCCGTGGCAGGAAACTAATGTATGGGTTTATTTGGATGGCTATGCTACATTGCCCCTTATGTCCCAAGACGTGCAGGCCAGAGGGATTAGCAGGGTAAATAGTAGGGTTATGGGGATAGGCCCTGGGTACATTGCCCTGTTGGAGACTCAATAGATCGAATGGCCTCTTTGATTTCATTTATTATTGTTATGTGTGTTGGGATGGATACAATGAAAAATAATGCATGGTACATGCGGCACTGTAGCACAGTGATTAGCACTGCTGCCTCACAGCGCCAGCAATCTGGGTTTGATTGACAGCTTGAGTCACTGTCTGTACAGAGTCTGCATGTTCTACCTGTCTGCGTAGATTTCCTCCAGGTTCTCAAGTTTCCTCCCACAGTCCAAAAGATGTGCTAGCTAAATGCATTGGTCATACTCTCTCAGTGTACCTGAAAAGGCACCAGCATATGATGACTAAGGAATTTTCACAATAATTTAATTGTTTAAAGTTTATTTATTAGTAAGTTTACATTAACACTTCAGTGAAGTTACTGTGAAAATCCCCTAGTCACCACGCTCTGGCACCTGTTCGGGTACAGAGAGGGAGAACTTAGCATAGCCAATGCACCTAACTAGCATGTCTTTCGGACTGTGGGAGGAAACCGGAGCAGCAGGAGGAAACCTACACAGACACAAGGAATAGAGTGAATGTTTCCAGTTTTTTCAGGGAGTAAAATGGGGAGCAGGGTTGTAGCTTGGTGCAATGAATGGCCTGACCCACCCTAAGGTGGAGAGAGGGTTGCTGTTCCTATTCTTCCAGGCTAGGGGGCGGCAGCGGTCGCGGGAGGACTCGGGGCGGTGTGTTTACAGGAGGCCGGCTCCGGCAGTCTGGTTACCTTTTACTGGTTTGTGGAGAAAATACCTTTCGTTTCTCTCTCTTTCCATCTCCCTTGCCCCCAGCTTTTCTCTGCGAAGCTCCCGAGACGGAGGAAGCGGCGTCAGTGAAGTAGGAGGAAGAGGAGGAAAGTGGGGCCTTTCCAGCCGAAGGCCTGCTGGCTGGAGCTAGAAGAGGCCGGTGGACAGCTTGTCTCTCACCTCTTCGCTAACCCCTTCCTTCCCCTCATTTCCTCCTTCCCCTCATTCCCCTTTTCCCTCAATCCTTCCCTCACTCCCCCTCAACAACAGGGAGGAAAAAAAGGAACACACACACACAGAACGAGGAAGATGTTAGCCCTTTTCAACAAGCTGCTGGACTGGTTCAAGTCCCTCTTCTGGAAGGAGGAGATGGAGCTGACCCTGGTGGGGCTGCAGTATTCGGGCAAGACGACGTTTGTCAACGTGATAGCGGTAAGAGAATCAGCGCAAACACAACCAGAAAAAAAATTCTGAGTATTCACAGGCAACAGGGAGGTGCCAGAAAACCCTATGAAAATCTACCCAATTCAATTGTCTCATGTCAATTATCTGTACGCAATCTTATTTATGTAATTAAAAATACGAAATGAAGGTTAGAAACAAATCTTTCCCAGCAGTTTTGAAGCATTTTGCAACGTTGGCAAAATACTTTGGCTTATACGTTTTCAAAGTTGAGATAATTAAAAAAAAATGATTTTTTTTAAAAAATGATGTTTTGGTAATTAGAAAAAAACATACACAATTCTGCGCATGGTCCAGTTTTAACTTCCTGAGTGGTTTCTTAACCCTCTGCGGCCCTATAGTGTATCCAGCTAACATTGTTGTGTGTGGCCTATGTGTGTTTTTTAAATTTCCATTCCCTGGGTGAGTGTCATGAAGATGTTTGCTGTCTGCAGTGGCATGTGACACTTGTAATCTCTGAAAATTGCAAGTATCCAAAATGTGGAACGTTTGTTTTTGAAAAAAAAACACAAACAATTCATAGCGGGCTGCATGAAAGAATGCATCTTGGAATTGTAACTCATTTTGGGGTTACACCCTAGTTATGAGTATTCATGAATCATACCCAAACAAGAGGGTGTTTTACTAAAACAGTAATGCATTGCAATGTTTTGCAAACTCTGAGTGTCTTTTAGTCCAGATTTTTTTTGCAGTAAATGCATTGTAGTTTAGTTGCATCATATGACAAATCAATAGGTTTGATAGGACCCCGAGCCTGCTTTATCTCAGTTCTTGTTTGTACAACTTTTTGTGGTTACCCAAACAATTCTGTGTAAGTATACTGGAGTAGAAAGAGAAAACACGAGCCAAGTCAGTATTATAGCAGTGATCTTTAATCTGCTTTAGATTTCTCTCATTCCAGCAAAAGGACATATAGAACATTCATTATAGTGAACTGGACTTCCTGTGATAAACTACGGCAGGTTGGAGAATACGTTATTTTGTAACCTGGGTTATTTTAGTTGCTAATGCCAACTATCTCTCCCAATACCAGAAGTACACCTTGGATAGAATTATCTTTTTCTGTCCCAACTTGTTTTCCCCTCAAATGGGGTTGCACTTTTCCACTTTTTCCCCCTGCAAGTTAGCCTCTACTTACTTTCTTTCTCTCTCCCCCACCAGACTTTGCACAATGAGAATACAAAAGAGGAAATAAATGGTTTTGCAATGTTTTCAGGGTATTTTTTACCTATGGCTGATCAATTTTAAAACTCTGAATGTGAGAACTAATTGAATCAAAAGGAGAGAACTCACTCAATTATGGATCTAATTTCAAATATTAACAAATATCTTTGAATTTCCCTTACACTAAATCCCAGTTTCCTGTTCAAATAAATCAATAACTGCCATTTTAAAACAAAAATATTTATCTCCATTAGCACCAGTTGCCCATTAATATATATATAATTCAAGTTTTATGTAAACGCCATCAGTGAACAACTTGCAGACTGTGAGCTTGGGTGGGGGTGCTAATAGTCCAGTTTAATCCTGATTTTTCATGATGTGGGGTACTTTTTCCCATACTTTAACTTAAACTGTGATTGACTAGCTCAGCACAGATTGTGGGTGGAACCTAACATCTTCCTGCCTAATGGCTCAATTCCACACTAATGTGCCATTTAAGAGTCAGGAAAGGTTTTGATACAAACAGGGTATAGGTGCAAGTTGCTCTTTAGACTATATGGCCTGAGTCGTAAGAGAGGGATTATTATTAAAATTGTTAATTAATGTCAGTATATTTTTTTCAATTTCTCTTAGGTTGTAAAATGCATTTTAGAATCTTGCAGCTAAACTTTTACTTGCAAGAGAAGTTTTAACATAGAGTATATGAATAATCATCTTATACGGATGGAAGGATGGCGCTGATCGCAAATATTGAAAATACGTCCCTTAGTATCCACCCATAAGGCTTTTCACTTAACAGCTGCTATGTTAGTCAGTAAAATTTGTAGCCTTGTACTAATGAAACATTTTATGATATCTAATATGTAAATTGCCCTGTAGAATATGCTACAGTATATTATGGAGGTTAACTAAATATTTGATCTAACATCTTTCTAATGTACAAATTATGGTCAACCGCAGTCGTGTTGTTTTAGATCTTTTGGACCTTGTATTTGGTAATCATACTTTAAAAAAGAAAATAATCAATTAGTTTTTGTGAAGAATTTTTACTAATGTAAATACACTTTGCACTAGAGGTGTGATTTTGACATCAGAATATTTTTATAGTTTTTGGATTCATTTGGATGATTCCTTTTAGAAAATGTGCTATCTGGTTATGGTACTGAATTGTGCATATCTGGAAGATTCTACGTTTGATTCCTAATCTCTGTTGGCATGGTTGCTGCTACAGTTGGCCTTAACATTACCAGATAAAGATCATGAAAACAATCCAAGGTCTCCTGTGAAACTGCCTTGAATGAGATGGATGTAACACGCACATGCACACAGCTTTGGCTTTGCCTCCCTACAGCCAGTTAATTTTTAAGAACTATGAACTAGATTCACAGTATGGCCACTTGGATGATGCACCAGATGGCTGTCTGCTCCTGTAAAACCATACTCTAAATATGAGCCTCTGCTTTCAGGAAGTAAGGAGTGGAGGTTAGAAGAAGCAGAACCATTTTATTATTTGAGAGCTGTTTCAAACTACTTTGAGATTGTATTATTTGTGTATGTATGTACATTAAAGGTATTTTATACCTGTTGTACTAAATGGAAGAATGAAAATTCCTTTTGTAATTCACCATCTTTTGAATTCTCATATCCTGTAATATTTTTTAAATTTTATACCACTACCCCATGTACCATGGTTAAAACTGACTTTTGTTGCTCACTCTTTTGTATTCCTCATATTCAGATAACTAATCATGATTCTCTTTTAAAAGTAATTTTTGTTATTATTTTGAATTTGTACCCTCCTATTATTTTGCCCTGACCAATGGATACCTCATCGAAGCCATTGGTAATATTGTAAACGTCTGCCAGGTCACCACCTCAGTTGTTCATCAACCTCTTACAAATAAGCAAGTGGTTAAAATATTGTAATGTAATAGGTTAGTAGCTGATGCAGCTATATATAGTGCATTTTATATTCTTAGTATGTTCCAAAGTGCATCATGGAAAACAAGTTATTTTGCAAGCGTTTGCCATTTTTTGTTTTGTAGTCTAAGGCAATAACCAGTTTGTGCACAGCAAGATCCCAATATTGACTGAGTTGAAAGATAAATAAATCTCTTTTTATAGTTTGGGTCAAGAATAAAGTTCTGCAAGAGCATCAAGACAACGTCCCTGCTTTTCTTTAAATAGAGCTGTAGGAAATTTTGTACTGCTTGAGCAGATAAGCAGGGCCTCTGGACCTTGCCTTTGAATTCTGGTATTCACTAGTGTGACATTCTCAGTTCTATACTAAAATGTTTGCTTTTGGTGATACGCTGAAGCCTTGGAGTGAGGTAAAAGCTCATTATCTTGTTGTTTAGAACCTATTTGGTACTTAAGTCATGAATTGTAGTTAACAGGCAGCCTGCTTAACTTTTATGGAAGACAATGATTTGCTATTTGTACTCTTTTTTTTTAAAAAACTTACTCCCAAGGAGGAGGTCACACACTTTTGTCACTGGACAAGTAATCCAGAGACCTGGGTTCAATCTCACCACAGCAGATGGTGAAATTTGAATTCAATAAAAAAAAACTGGAATAGAAACCATTATTAATTATGATCCATCTGAGTCAGTAATGTCCTTCAGAAAAGGAAATTTGCCATCCTCACCTGAATTGGCCTACATGTGACTCCAGATCAACTTTGGAATCAACCACAGCAATGTGATTGACTCTGAAAGACCTTCAATTAGTGATGACAGTAAATACACATATGACACCCACGTGAATAAAAATAGATTATCCTTTAACCAAATTACAGAACGCTTGTATAAGAGTCAAAGTTACTTGCCACAATCAAAGCTTTCATTCAGTTGCATTTACAATATGCAGTATCTTAACACTTGAACTGATTAATTGGTGTCTGTTGTTGTGATAAGTTTCTGTAAGACTGAAAATCCCAGCTGAAATGTCAAAACTCACTGTGCAAAGTTGAACAAAGGAAGGGAGACAACAAGATGAATTCAGTAGATGTAATTAGATAACTTCAAGCTTGATCTAGGCTAACTAGTTGAATGGATGATATTTTTATATCCTGCAGCTTGAAAAGCTTGCAGTTGCTATTTGATTGTTCAGACATTCTGCAACTTATTGCTTTCAGTATTGGAGTTACTTTGCAGTAGAACTAGCTGAAATGGAGCTTAGCTTAGCCTGAAACATGAGTCTACATTTTTTTTTTACAATATTTGGCACATGATTTTCTAAATGGCTCATTTCACATTACTCAAATGTCATGACCAAACGTGTCATGTGAGCTGAATAAAGCAGAAGTAGAATTTTTTTGTCAGAAAATAACTTGCAAAATTCATTAATACATAATTACCTTTTAAAATCATAGTCCTATAGTGCAAAAGGAGGCCATTCAGCCCACTGAGTCTGCACCAACCACAATTCCATCCAGGCACTGTCCCCATAACCCCATGCATTTACCCTAGCTAGTCCCCATGACACTAAGGGGAAATTTTGCCTGGCCAATCTACCTAACCTGCGCATCTTTGGACTGTGGCAGGAAACCGGAACACCTGGAGGAAACCCACACAGATATGGAGAATGTGCAAACTTCACACACGCTGACCTAAGCCAGGTCCGTGGCGTTGTGAGGCAACAATACTAACCACTGTACCACAGAAGTTGATTCATTCACATTGTATTAATAGTTAATTATATTTGACATTGGTTTTATAATTTGTATTATGTTTGCACAAAATATTAAATATTTTAGTTTTCTGGGCACTCAAACACCATCTGTTAGGCTGGAAAGTCACTTTGGATATACACGTGTGTAATAATGAATAATCTTCACATCGTGTCTATCAGTAGATTACCGTAAGCCTCATTTTGAAGTCCACATAAAGGTGGTATGATGGCGCAGTGGTTAGTGCTGCTGCCAACAGCGCCAGGGACTCACTGGATTTGATTCCCAGCTTGGGTCAGTGTTGTGCGGAGCCTGCACATCCTCCTCATGTCTGTGTGTTCCCTCTCGATGCTCTGGTATCTCTCACTGGCCATGCTAAATTCTCCATCAGTGTACCTGAACAAGCGGTGGAGTGTGGTGACTTGGGAATTTTCACAGTAACTTTGTTGTTAAAGTAAACCTACTTGTGATTAATAAATAAGTCTTAACTTTGCATAGTCACTCCCTTATACACCATGTTAGTTAGTTCCTTCTCAAATTTTTATGGTGCAATGGTACTTTTCCAATCTTTGCAATCTGTTGACAGATAAATGATCAAGCATTACATAACTGGGTGCTCTTTCAGAGAGTGGATGCAGATATGATGGGCCAAGTGGTCTCTTTTCGCACTGTAGGGATTCAGTGGATGTAGAATTGATCAAATTTTTTTGAGTATACTCTTATTTTCTGAAATATTTGGAGGTTTTTTAAAAAAAGGCAAATCTACTAGTTTACCACTTTTGCTATGTTGTGAAAAATATCCATATCTTGTCAAGTTGCAAAGGTCCGAAAGAGTAATCCTTTGTTAATGAAGAACAGTATGTATGTGACTTGCATAAATCAATGCCTTTGATTGGATTTTGCTTGTTCTTTTGCAATAATCTTCACATCCTGACAGTTTTTCTCCTAAATACGTTAATCAGGTAATCTAGAATGGTTAAGGCATCATGATGTTAATCCTGAATTTGCTGGTAATGTGAAGATGAACTAAAGGTGTAGCCAAATATTGAGTAAATCACCTAACACTTCATGTCGAGATAAAAAGGTGTGAGTTGTGAACAGCCACAAATTGTTTGACTATTTGAGCTATTGCATCATTAGCTTGTTACCAATCTCCTGATGAGTTTCAAAAATTCTTGCATTCACAGAATGCAATAACTAGGTTCATTGGACATGACTTCTGATTATAAATGTTTTGCATCACTGAACCTTTTTGTGTGCAGGGAGTAGTACTGGTATTTAATGGCAAGATTTTGATGACAAGATTTTGTTCTTATAATGCCACTTAACCTTGCAGCCCAGAAACAATACAAGTGAAACTTTGGAGTCTTACACAGATATCAAAATCAGCACGTATGTAATTCAGAAATTGAGTTTAGTAGGCATCTGCGTCTGAAAGTATGAATTAGGAGCAGGAGTAGGCCATTCAGCATGAGTAGCATTTATGTAATTCACAACATACAATTACGATACTGAGTATAGGTATAGATAGTATGCAGTCTTGTCTGGTCTATTAGAAGCACAAAAACACAATATTCTGTGAACTTTAATTTTCCAAACTCCATAAGTTGCAACTCTGTTCTTTCTGCTTTGTTGGCTGAAGATATCCTGTTTCATGTTTTTTACTTGACATTCTTCTGACTCATTTCCCTGCATCTCTGTTGCTGTTTTGCGAAAGAGATGATTCCAGATTGCGTACGAGTGTTATATCACGATGTATCATCTGTTTTAATGCAATTTCTCAATCAGAAGCTGCTGGAAGTTGATATTAAGATATCGGCCCAAGTTCTCTCTGGTCTGTTTCTTCTTTGCCAATAAAGAGTATAATGTTTTTGCATTAAGTTTTGAGTAGCAAAGTTCATTTTTAAGAAAGCATATAAATTGAAAAATTATAGAGGTTGCTATCTGAGAGTCTAATAAACTGTGTATCATTGCAGACTTATCATTTGAATTATTGACTGCATATCAAAATATTACAGCAAAATGCCATGAGCCAGCTTGCTTTAATGTTGTGCAATACGTTTTGCAAGCTGTTCTTAATTCATCATTTTAAATTGCTTCTACCACTGATGGATTCATAATCACCAGTACCTCCCCCAGTATGAGACAACTCCAAACTCTCAACAGACACCAGTGCTGAAAGACAAAATCTATAATAGTACTGCTGAGTGGCATTTTATAGCAGATTTGCTATAAAAGTTTCACATGCTAATCATTGCAATTTACTAAATTCTTAATTACTATATAAAAAAGTGATTAGTATGTTGACTGAAGAAAGTAAAATTTACAAATTTGGCACTTAAATTTGTCCTCTTGAAAAGATGAGCAAATATTGTGCTGATGTTGTTGGTTTTTGGCTTGTAATAATCATGACTCCACTATGGGCATCAAGCATTTGCAGGTTACGTATAGGTTAACTATCTGCAGACTAAAATTCACTCTACTTTCGTATGTCCCAAACTGCAACACAGACAATCTGGAGATAAGACTGTCAGTGCCAAATCAAGCAGTGATGACCAGTTTTATGCTAAAGGCCTATACTTACGAGGAACTGGATTGAGACCACAATACACGCTTATCGGTTGTAGTCAGAAGACTTGTTCAGGCCACAGTTGGATTGGAATCCAGTCTGAGATCAAAGTATCACCCGTTCTGCATCACCTGGTTACTTGTTTTGCTTTCTAAACTGTATAATATTTCAGTAACTTGATCTGCATTTTGGCAACAGCAGTACTGGAAACGATGAAGCTGAGTGATGACTCCTTGAATATGTAATTTGTTCACATTAGCATTAAATATTAACAACATCTCTTTAAATGCAACATTTCCAATTCTCTGTCCACTAGAAATGGGGGAGTATAATATATCTATTTTTCTTTATAGTGCTAAATAAATGGTTCAGATGGTTTTTGAAATCAGGTAGTTTATGAAACTTCATGAAGCATAGCTCATGTTATAAACTTGAATGTATTAATGTGTGAGAAGAAATTAGGAACTAGTTCATGCTGCATTTGTAATGAAATCTTTCCTGGAATTAATTGTTCAGCAAATTTTTAAAAATAAAATTGAGGGCCAGGCTGCCTACCCTCAGTGCTTCTACCTCCCATGCATTTGTTTGGGCATATGTAACAGCAGTTTGCATATCCCTCCATCCAGATCAGTTAAAATGGCTACAGTACATTGCAGTTGTTACAGAAACTCCCTCTCAGACCATGTTTTCTTAGACAGACCCTCAAAGTTATGGATGACTTGCTTCCACATTAAAAGTTAATTCTTAAGTGACTGTGAAGCCCAATGCGATCTCTATAAACATGAACAGGGATTGTGGGTAGAAGTGGGAACATCGAGGTGGTGGCGCGGGCTCGTTGGGCCAAAGGGTCTGTTTCCCGTGCTGTTTTTGTTCTTTGTTCTCTGTTGCAGGTGGGATAGATGGTGGCTGGAAGAGCAGTGGATAGAGTGCCCAATTTGCCATGCTCCCTTTCTGCTGTGGATGCTTGGCTTTTCCTTGATCTTGGTGGTGAAACTTAGTGTTCAGTTTCTTCCCAGATGCTTTGCTCACCACTTCTGGATGGTCTTAGATCAGGGATTCCCTGATGTCAGTGGGGATGTGGCCCTTTTTCAAGGGCACGCTTGTAGTGTTTCCTCTGCTTTTTTGGGGCTCACTTGCCATGACAAGTAGAGCGCTCTTTCCTGGAGTCTCATGTCAGATGTGCAGATAATGTGGCCTACCCAGTGGAATTAATCAAGTGTGGCTTATGCTGCAGATATTGACTTGAACGAAAACATAGACATTGGTGTGCCTATCTTGCCACAGACACAGTGCTGCTGGTATTTCTCCAGAATTTTGAAGTTCCCCCTATATGGAATATACATCTGTGAACCATATAGGATGATGGGTATCTAGACTGTTGTGTAGGCCATAAGCTTGGTGCCAGGTGTGAGGTCCTGATCTTCAGACAGTTACTTCTGCAGGTGAACAAAGTTTGTGCTGACACTGCTGATGTTCAACTTTGTCAATGTCTGCCCTTGTTGACAGTAGACTCCCAAGGTATGGAAAGTTGCCCATGTTGTTGAAGGCCACATTGTGGATTTTGATAAACGGGGGACAGTGCTATGTGGCAGGGGAAGGATGGTAGAAGATCTTTTGTCTTATGGATATTTATTGTAAGGCCTATGCTCTTGAATTCCTCAATAAGGTGTTGATGATGGCTCAGAACTCATTCTGGGATGTGCACAGATGCAAGTATTGTCTGCATATTGTGGTTCAGTGACCGAGAATAGGATGTGGAGTTAGCACAAAGCTGGATGTGATTCTGATTTGGATGAGTCCATGGAGATATGCATTTCATAAAACCATAAAAATTTGGAAGGAGTAGGTTGTTTGGCCCCTCAGAATTATAGAATCCATACAAGTGCAGAGAGAGGCCTGCCTGCTCCACAAATAGGATCATGGCTGATTTGACATTCCTCCCATTCAATTTTGTGCCTTTCCCCATAACTCTTGATTTCCTTGTCTCAGCCTTAAATATACGCAAGGACTTTGTCCCAACAGCCCAAAGATTCACATCCCTCTAAGAGAACAAGTTTAAAGTTAAAAGAAGTTTATTTATTAGTGTCACAGTAGGGTTGCATTAAAATCCTCTGGTCCCCACACTCCGGCACCTTTTTGAGTATACTGAGGGAAAATTTAGCATAGCCAATGCATCTAACTAGCATATCTTTTGGACTATGGGAGGAAACTGGAGCACCTGGAGAAAACCCATGTAGTCACTGGGAAAATTTGCAGACTCCACACAGACAGCGACCCAAGCCAGGGGTCCCTGGTGCTGTGATGCAGCAGTGCTAACCATTGTGCCATCGTTCATTCCTTCTCAGTGTTAAAATGTGCCCTTTTGTTCATAAGACTATGTACTCCGATCCTATACTCTGCTGTGAAGGGAAACATCCTCTCATCCTTTACCTCACCAAGCATATTATAAGTTCTTTATGTTTCAATGAAATCATCTTTCATTCTTCTAAATTCCAATGAGTAGAGACCCAACCTGTTTAACTTTTCCTCATAAGATAATTCCATCAAATCAAGAATCATAGTGAACCTTCTCAGAACTGCCTCCAATGAAATAATATCTTTCCTTAAATAAAGGGACCAAAACTTCTCACATTAGGCCTGATGTGGTCCCACCAGCATTTTATACTGTTGTAGCAAGACTTCTCTACTCATATACTCCAACCTCCTTGAAATAAAGGCCAACATTGCATTAGCCTTCCTAAGTACCTGCTGCACCAGTGTGCTAGCTTTCTGTGTTTCGTGCACAATTACTTCCAAGTATCTTTGTGTTGCAGCTTTCTGCAGTTTTTATCCATTTAAGTAATACTTTTCTTTTGTTCTCCTTTCCAAAATGAACAACTCCACACTTTCCACATTATACTTCATCTGCCAACTTTTTGCCCACGTACTTAATCTAGCAATATTTCTTTGTAAACTGTTTGTATCCTTCTCACAACTTGCCTTTTCACTTGAGCATGAACATTTTAAATTCTCTGCCAGCAAATATAAATGTGATGGCTGAGCAAAACTTATTGTAGTACAGAATATATGTGGCTGTGGCTGTGGTTTAGAATTTTATGGAAGTGCAAAATGGGACGTGAACAAATTGAATCTTGAGATGAGAAAAGGACAAATTTTTGTTTTGGTGGGTGAGGTGGGTTTGTTGTTTGGTTAATTAAATGTTAACTTAAGCCTTGAAGCGCAAAACACCTTTATAACACAATCAGGTACAGCAGCTTTACTGTTTTTGATATTTTGAAAAGTCTCATTTCATGTTAGGTCATTGTTAAAATTGCATTTTACATTATTCATATCAGTAGACTGCAGTTTTTCTTAAAGCAAAAGTTTCAGGCTGAGGTATATTTTTTTTCTTCAAAAAGTACATTTCCAGCTATATTTGTTTGATTTCAGCCTTTGAATTCCAGTGTCTATTTTTAAAAATTCAAATGCAATCAGGCAATTCAGCCTCTCAAGCTTGCTTCATTCTCTTCACCCCTCTGTTCCCCTCATTGGCCTTTGGCATGTCTCTTGTTCCCTGGGGACTATTCTTAGTTGCTTTTGTGTGCCTAGAGAGATTCCCAAGACAGGCTCGTGTCTGTGTGAACCTATTGTAATGGCACTGTTTGAAGGTATAGGGAGGGGTCATGATATGAAGAAGAGGGGTCATTATATTAAAATACATGCAGATGCACATAATTGATGTTCATGCCCAGTGGGGGGGGGAAGCAGAAGATCAGAGTTTGCGAGAACTGAGATTTCTGGATCTTGAGTCCCAACCAGCATTTGTATGGATGGTGAGCACAGGTTCAAGATTACTCTTGATATTTCTTGTTTTCGATCTTCCACTAACGGAAGTAGTTTCCCCTGTATTTACCCTATCAACTCCCTTTATCATTTGTATGCCTCAGTTACATCATCAATCAGCATTCTAAACTTCAAGGTAATACAAGCCATTGTATTCAATTTGTGATCATAATTTAGTGCTTTTAGTCCTGTTATCATTCTGGTGAATCTGTTATATTCCCTCCAAGAGCAGGATATTATTTTTGTTCCATAACATCACCCATCTCAACACCTGCCTCAGCTCTTCAGCTGCTGAAATCTTATTCATGTTTTTACTACCTCCTGATGTGACTATTCTAATACATTCCTGATTGGATTTCCACATTCAATCTCCTTCTGTAACCTTGAGAGGAACCAAAACACTGCTATCTGAATCCCAACTTTCACCAAATTCCAATTAAAACACCACCTCTATTTTAAAATTTGCATTCTTGTTTACAAATTTGCCTATGCTCTGGCCTCGTCCCCCAACCTCTGAAGCACCGCAGCCCTACAACTAAGATCTCTGTGCTCCTTTAGTTCTGAGGTCTCGAATATCCCTAATTTTAATTATTCTGACATTGGTAACTATACTTTCAGTTGCCTAAGATTTGAACTCTGAAGTAATTTTATGAAACCTCTTACCTCTCTTCAATTCTTTCTTCCTTTAAGGTCTCTTTAAAAGCTACTTCTTCGTAGCATCTTTTGGAAATCTGCCCTATTATCTCATATGTGACTGTCATTTTATATTATAATATTTTCATGCCTTGTATGGTTTGGTGTGATTTTGAGAGCATGCAAATACAAGTGTTTCCAAAACACAATGAAGACTAATCAAGGATCTCCAGTTAAAGCTTCCCCTTTTATTCCAGGCACTTGCAATGAATGTCAGTATACCATTGGCATTTTTAATTTTGTAGCTGCACACAACCTTTCATTAATTTGCTAAAGGCTTATGATGCTAGTTTTTAAAATCCCAAAAAAGTACAGAGGCATCCTAAACAGTTTTAATGCACATGCTTTAAAACCAAGCAACATAATTAAACAGTATGTGTGATTTATGTTTAACCTCATTCAAACAATATCAAATTTCCTAATGTATATACATCATTATTAATGCTTCATCTTGTAGTACAAAAGGTGCTTTTGATATTTATTTGATTAGAAATCATAGAAATCCTATGGTGCAGAAAGAGGCCATTTAGCCCATCGACTCTGCACCAACAACAATCCCAGCCAAGCCCTATCCCCGTATATTTATCCGTTAATCCCTCTAACCTACACGTTCTGGGACACTAAGGGGCAATTAACTTGGCCAGTTAATGTAGTCTGCAAATCTTTGGATTGTGGGAGGAAAGTGGAGCACTTGGAGGAACAATTCCACAGCTGCCCCCCCATCACTTAAAGATGTTTGAAGTGGTGTCTGGAAGTGGTACTTAAAAATAAACTATTAATAATGTTCATCAGTTTATACTTTTCTACTATGTAGTCAGTTTCCACTAGCAGTCAGATGTGGGCAGTTGCATAGTTACTTATCAGATAAAGTCAGCGGACTGGGTTCTCAAGAAGATACCTTCAATGCTCTTTTTATAGTGTTGTTCAGTTAAATCATTATGCAATTCACATTTTTTGAGCTATAAATGATCTAAGTTACTTGTATAAGTTGATTCTAATAAGCATTGGACAATAATTCAACCTCAGATTATCAATAATTTGTATTTTATAAATTCTAATTATTCTAAATTATTTATTTACAATTCAAGATGTATTTCTTTATTTGAATCAGTTTTGATTGGAAGTTTTAATTCTCCTAGTGACATTTAAAGCAGTGGAAACTTGTATCAACTATTTTATGTAACATACATTTGCAAGTGAGATATGTTCTGTCATCCATTTTCTTAGTTATTGCAATTGAGAGCCCTCTTTCCAAGATACCATAGCAACATTAAAATGGAACTGTGCCTTCCTGTCCAGCTTCCCATCGTCAAAAATAGGCGCAGAACAAAATCTGGTTGCCTCTTCTCGACAAGCGAGCAAAAGAGAATTTTTAACTGAGGATGTTTTTGTTCTTTGCTGGAAATAGTCAAGAATGTTGGTAAAAGATGAAAATTAATCTCTGCTTCTCAAAGTAGGTGATAGTGTATGAACTGAAATATTCAGTACTTTTGAAAGCTAAAATCATGTAAATTGTAACATGGGAAGGTGAAATATCTGTAATTCTTAGACTGATGCAAAGAAAATTATATAATTTTGATGGCATTCCACAAATATTTTCATTCATGTTATAGGCTAGAATTTGGTTTTATCATCTGTTTGTTATTCATTGCTTGTGCTGATTTTAAATATGTTTCAATGAGATATGGGCATTGCTGGATAAGCCAGCATTGCCCATGCTTAGTTGCCCTTGAACTGCTGCAGTTGTGATGATACAGGTACACCCATGATGATGTTAGGGAGTTCTAGGATTTTGATCCAACATCAGTGAAATAACAGTGCTATACTTCAAGTTAGGACAATGAGTGACTTAAGGAGAACTTTGTGGTGGATATTCCAAGTGATGGTCGTGGCCATTGGTTGGGAAGATGCTGCCCGTGGAGCCTTGGTGAGTTCCAGTAGTGCACCTTGTAAATGGTACACATTGCTACTGTTTGTCAGTGATAGAAAGAGTCAGTTTGCTGAAGGGGTGACAGTCAGTGGGCTATTTTGTTCTCAAAGGTGTCGACCTTCTTACGTTGGTGGAGCTCCACTCATCCAGACTAGTGGAGAGTATTTCATCACACTCCTGAATTGTGCCTTGTAGATTGTGGACAGGCTTTGGGGAGTTGGGGTGAGTTACTTGTTGCAGGATTCCTAATCTCTTACATACTTTTATAGTATTTATATGGCCAGTCAGTGATGATCCCCAAGATTTGATCATGGGGTTTCAGCCATGGTAATGACACATCGAATGTCATGAGGAAATGGTCATAGCCCGGCACTTGTGTGACGCAGTTGCCACTTGTCAGCCCAACCCTGGATATTATCCAGGCCCTGCGGCATTTGGACATGGACTGCTTCAGTATCTGAGGAGTTGCGAATGGTGATGAACATTATGCAATCATCAAAAAATATCCCCTCTTCTGACCTTACAATGGAAGGAAAGTTATTCATGAAGCAGTGAAGATGGCTAGGCCTAGAACAATAATTTGAAGAACTCCTACAGCAATGTCCTGAAATGGAGTTGACTGACCACCATAACTATCTTCCTTTCTGCCAGGTATGATACCAACCTCTCTGATTCCCATTGACTTCAGTTTTGCTCATGCTCTTGACAACATATTGTTCAGCAATACATTTTATTAACTTTAGGAAACAATTTGGCAAAACGGATTACCTAACTTTGTGTCTGATACTTACTTACACAGTACTCTTGGCCATTATGAAACATTTTTTAGTATTTGCTGCCCAACTCGGGAATGTGAAAATCTTCAGTATAGTGATAGAAAATGAGTGACCTTTTACCT
This sequence comes from Sphyrna mokarran, assembly GCA_024679065.1. Lineage (NCBI taxonomy): Eukaryota > Metazoa > Chordata > Chondrichthyes > Carcharhiniformes > Carcharhinidae > Sphyrna > Sphyrna mokarran. Next base: position 29,160,018 of record JAGIQG010000023.1, on the reverse strand, counting down.
CCGTGGCCACAATAAATATGTTGCCAATAAAGGTAGTCACTAAACTGACTAAGCATAATTTTGTTGTTCCCAGTGCTGTAGTTGATGAGTTTTGCATTCTGATGGCATGTTCATTTCCTAGATAATCTTTTAGAATTTTAAAGTTCTGTGTGTCATGACGAGTGCTCCTTTAATACGTTGCCTTGTAAAGCTCATTATGAATTATAGTTTGTAATATTGCTGTGACCTTTGTTAACCTGGTTAATGAAATAAAATGTTGATGACACATGAAATTTAGAAATTATACAAGGTTTCATTGGTTTTAATAGATTTATGACAAAAGGGAATGTCATGCGTGGAAAGAAATGTTGCTAATTTGTGGAGTGTTACAGTACAGAGACAGGCTATTCAGCCTCTTCAAGTCTGCAGATGTTTTCCTCCACATAATCTGTTGACTCTGAGTAAGGAAGTGATGAACAAAGAAGAAGTTGCACAGAAGATTTTGTGTAACTCAATCTTTAAGGTTAAAAAAAACACTTTGAACATTAACTATTCTTGCCTTAACTTGGTGGAATGCCAATTACCCTTAAAGAACTTAAGCACCTGAACTGCCTTTTTTTACTCAAAATTTGTTAAAATACTGATTGCTTCAAAAAACACAAGACTCACGGCTTGAATTCCAATATTAACCATTGCAAAGCAAGGTAATTTGATCAGACTCCCTTCCGTCTCAGTTGTCTTCTTTTCCAAATCCTAGGCTTAGGTTACCTTCCTTGGTCCATTGGTTGTTTCCACAGATTGGAGACAACTGCAGCACCAATGTACCTCCTCTTATCCAAGTTCATCTGGCACTGAGTCATGATGCACATATTCATCCGATTCCACTGAGTTCTATTGTCCCATCAGACTAAAGCTCATTAATGGAACTCAGGATACTCCTACTTAACCATGTTAATCAAGATCCCATTGTCTGCTAGAAGAAGCATTCCTGTCTGACCAGCTATTCTATCTGGTTATGGGATAGAATTTTATGACCTCATTGCACCTGTTTTGTGGTGGAAATGGCACCAGTTTTGATGCCCAAAAAACGATTGGGAACCCGCCCAAAACAGGTGAAGTGTCACATTTACATTTTTTTGCATTCACCACAATGTCAGGTTGGTGGAAAAGGTTAAGGCTCATGGGATAAACAGACAGGTGTTTAGATGAATTGAGAACTGGCTTGGTAACAGGAGACAGTAGTAGTAGTGGAACGGTCCTTTTTTAGCTAGAGGTCAGTAACTAGTGGTGTGCCGCAGGACTCAGTACTGGGATCTTTGCTATTTGTAATGTACATAAATGACTTGGAAGAAGGAGTACGTGGTGTGATAAGTAAGTTTGCAGATAACACGAAGATGGCTGGACTTGCTGATAGTGAGGAGCAGTGTCAGACTATGCAGCAGGATATCAATAGGTTGGTATATCGGGCAGAGAAATGGCAGATGGAATTTAATCCAGATAAATATGAGGTGATGCATTTTGGAAGAAATAATGTAGCGGAGAGTTACACGATAAATGGTAGGCCTATTAAGAGTGTAGAAATGCAGAGGGACCTGGGGGTGCAAGTACACAAGCCTTTGAAGGTGGCAGTACAGGTGGTGAAGGTGGCGAAGAAGGCTTATGGTGTGCTTGCCTTTATGGGAAGAGGTATAGAGTAAAAAAGCTTGCGTCTAATGTTGCAGTTGTATAGAATGTTGGTTTGCCCGCGTTTGGAGTTCTGTGTCCAGTTCTGGTTGCCTTACTACCGGAAGGACGTGGAGACCCTGGAGAGAGGGCAGAGGAGGTTTATCAAGATGCTGCCTGGTATAGAAGGACTGAGCTATGAGGAGAGATTGGATAAATTGGGGCTGTTCTCCTTAGGTGGAGAATGAGGGGACATCTAATAGAAGTGTATAAGATTATGAAGGGTATAGATAGAATGAACAGCGGTAAACTTTTTCCTAGGTTGGATACAAAAATTACGAGGGGGTGGGGGGGCCGTGACGTATAATTCAGATGTTAGAGGGAGGTTTTTCACACAAAGTGGTGGGTGCCTGAAATGCACTGCCAAGTAGTGTGGTTGAGGCAGGTACGCTAGAGTCACATGAGTGGACGAGAGATGGAGGATACAGGAGACTTTTTAAATATAGATCAAGAGCCTTGGGACGTCGCTAGGAATCAATTGATTCCTATGGACCTTCCAACATATTTCATGGCTCACTTGTCTTACTTCCGAGTTTCTGGGGATTCCGCGAATGTCTGTATAAGTTGTGCATGTTTATTGATGTCTTTTCTTTTAATCCACAGGTGATTCGATCCGCCTTGTCCAACAAGGGGCATACACGCGATGGGTTGTACGAGGGTTGCTCTTGGATGTTGCTTCGAGAGTTGCCTAGTGCTTCACGTCATTAGTGTACGCTTAAACTGGACCATCTGATGAGCAACATGGCATCTCAGTGACTATCACTGTTTGCTGTGCAGATACATGGATTTGGGCCTGTGTCTGTGGGAGTTTGCACATTCTTCCCATGCTTGCATGGGTTTTCTCCAGGTGCTCCAGTTTCCTCCCGCATCCCAAAACTGTGCTCTTAGGCTGATTGGTATTAACAAATTAACTTAAATTAGCCTTCTCTCAATCTTCCCCAGTAGGCATGGACAAAGGTCATAGGTAAAGGAGGGTACTCACAATGTTAAAATGGCGGCGTGGGCTTGTTGGGCCGAAAGGCCTGTTTCCTACGCTGTGTTGTTATTTGTTTTTTATTATAATCATTCCAACTGATCTGCCTTAATGTCCTTGCTGCAACAGGATCAATTCAGGAAAACATGTCCTCTAAAAGTTGGATTCAGGTGCTTGGTCAGTGAGGGTGAGTGAGAAATTAAGTCTCAGCATTCAAACCGTACTGCTCAAAGAGGGTGACCACATTGCATTTCATATTACGGGAGCCTGGGAGTGGGGGGGTTGCTCTTGCTCATGGGTCCAACTTTGGATTTTCAGCATGAATCTGGCTCAGAGCACTGATCTCAGGTCTTAGCATTGACTCTGAGTCAACCAGATGCAACCTATTCATGTTATAGGGGTTCCTGTGGGCTCCTGGGTCACTCCATGGGTTGATGCTGCTTCTGCCATGAACTCAAGCTCTGGCATCACCTGGCCTTGTCAGTCCTGGAGTTTTAGCCATGGTGGTCGAATCCTCTGCGTTGGCCCTCTGAGTAAGGGGCAACTTGTCAATGGCAGCAGCAATTGCCCACTGGAACTGGGCCACACTCTGCAGCCTCTCAACCATGCCCCAAGTGACTGGGTCACGTTCTCTAGAGCTGCTGCTGTAGCCTGCTGTGTCTCGTTGCTGTCCCATTGGGTCTCCTACAAACTTTCGAGTCTTCCAGCCATGGGCCGTAGAATCTAGATTAGCCAGTTGAGGCTCCCAGCTGTGGTCTGCTGTGACTTGGCCATCGTTTGGAGCCTGCCACTCAAAGAAAGGATTTCCTGCTCCGGACTTTCCACCTTTGCGGTGTTGGCCTGGGAATCATCAAGACAGGCAATGGTCTGCCTTGGGACTACTCCCAACAGCCTCACAATCAGCCCAGTGTTGCTGTCAGCCCTTGCTGCATTTCCTGGCTTTGTTGCTGCATCTCCAGCAGCTGAGGGAGAAGTGATCTCAGAGGCTCAGTATGTAGCCTGGGGCCAGCTGAGTCCTCGCTTTCGGCAGACCCCCACGTGTCAGACGTTCACTCCTCCATCCAATGTATGTCAGCAAAGGTGTCGTGCACACCAGAGAGTGACACAGTTGCCTCGCCACTAACTTGACCCACCAATTCCAAAGATGTGGGGGTTAGCTTGATTGGCCATGCTAAACTGCCCCCAATGACAGAGGATTAGCATGGTAAATATGTGGCATTATAGAGTAGGGCCTGGGTGAGATTCTGTTCGGTGCCAACTCAATGGGCCACATGATGGCCTCTTGTGCTGTAGGATTCTATGATGTGAGAGTCTCTGCGATGGTGAGTTGTGAGATGGACACTGATGCAAAACTAGTGCTAGCCTTGGAGGTCCTGTCATCTGCTTCCTCTGAGGAGTGTTTGAGCTGCCAGGTGCATGATGGGTGGCAGCAGCAGTAGGGGTGTGATGCCTCATGGATAATGCATGCCAGGATCCCTTCCTGCTACACAGGATGCAAGATTAAGTGCAAGGAAGGGTGAGGAATCTGGGTTGCATGCAACTTATTTGAGATTTCTCCAACAAGTGAAAGATTGGCAGGTATTCTACACTCTAGCACGACCATGCTGCCAAAAATGGTTTGCATCCTCTCCTCTCCCGCAAGTTCCCAGTTTGCTGCTCAGAAGGGAGCGAGGATCCAGATCTTAGGCACACCACCGCCACCCTCACCGTCTCTGCCCTCTTTTGGCGCTTCTCCTATGAGAACAGAAGGGGCCATGTAAAATCTAATGGCATGAGTCTTGCAGGGTTTCAGGGGGTGGCCCTCAAGAGCACAAGAGTTGTGATACTGTTGGGATAAGGGAGTTCTTGGGGATTAGGGGCTGGAAGAATGCAGGTGCTAGGGGATCTGGAGGTCATTTGTGGGGAGATGCTAGATGAGGTAAAACACTCACCCTTGCTGCATGAATTAGTTTATTCAGTTATTTGTGGCCTTTCTTCCAGCTTTGGCACTAACACATTCCCACCACCTCCCAGGTTGTGTTTCCATCCCTTTGGGATGGTGTTCTGATGGGGGAAAGAAGGCATCCAGCAACTTGGAGGCTATTTCTTCCACTGCATGCCCATCTGTTCATTCTCGGGGTTTTTAATGTTTAAGGGCATATCAGCTTCAGACAGCTTAGATGTGTCATGGGTTACATGCCCATTTGTGCATTTCAGCGAGTTTACAAAGAACAACACAGCACAGGAAACAGGCCCTTTGGCCCTACAAGCCCATGCCGCCCATTTGAATATTGAGAGTGCCTCATTTCAATCCTCCAACCTATGACTTTTGTCTCTGCCTCTTGGACTCTACAATAGAGGGGTGCAAATTTAGAGCACGGGGAGAATGTGCAAACTCCCACAGACACTGACCCAACCCAGGTCCGTGTATCTGCACGGCAAACAGTGATAGTCGCTGAGCTGTCGTGTTGGCCATCGGTTGGTCTAATGTAAGCACACACTAATGATGTAAAGCACTAGGTAACTCTCAAAGCAACATCCAGGAGCAGCCCTTGCACGACCCACCGCGTGTATGCCCCTTATTGGCATTTTCACATTGCAGGTTTAATGTAGTTTGCTTTGTTATCATGAAGGGGAAGCCAAATCAGCTGGATTTGCTGCCTCTGTGATGGTCGGGGGCAGGGGACAGAGGGTCGTGCCATCGGGGATGGAGGAGGTGATTAGCGGGCTATGTGTCATGGGAGCCCGGGAGTGAGGAGAAGGGGTGGGGCTATGGGATGGGTGGGGTTTGGGAAGAAGCTGGGGTGAGAGGGTAAGGGGGGCCGGTAATGTTGTTGAGGAGGTTCTTTGATGTCCGTGGGTGGGAGGGGGAGGCTGTACTGGGTTCTATTAGCAGAGCTATTTTTTTCTGCATTTCCTGTGTGTACCAGTTTATGACTCCGATCTGAGCTGCTGGCAAATTGGGCTCTGCCCACTGGCTTTCACAGCTAGAAATGGCTTAGCCCATTGGTTTCAAAGACCAAGATTTATATGGATAAGATGGGTATAGAGGGATTTGGGCCAAATGTGGGCAATTGGGATTAGCTTAGGGATTTTAAACAAAGGTGGCATGAACAAATTGGGCCGAAGGGCCTGTTTCCATGCTATAAACAACTATGACTCTAAGTGGCGGCCTGGTGGCACTGCTACTTCACAGCGCCAGGGACCGGATTCAATTTCCAGCTCGGGTCACTGTCTGTGTGGAGTTTGCATGTTTTCTCCTTGTCTTTGTGGGTTTCTCCTGGGTGCTGTGGTTTCCTCCCTGAAAGATGTGCTGGTTAGGTACATTGACCCAAAAGTGCATCGGAGTATGGCGAGTGGGAGTATTTCACAGTAACTTCATGGCAATGTTAATGTAAGCCTTACATGTGACTATTAAATTCTAAAGTGCTTAAAATTGGGGGTGAAAACTTACTCAAAAACCGGATCAGCAACTCTCCTGTTTTCAGACTAGTTGGACACTAAAAAAAAACTCATAAAATTCCGCCTTTGAAGTCTAGTGGCCTTTTTGTTTATTGTCCTTCCTATTTTCGTGCTTGTGCAAAGTTGACCTGTTTTCCCATCATGCTATTGCAAACATTTTGCTGCTAGTCCCAGTCTGTTACTCATTCCCAGTATCCTTAAATAGCCCTTTTTCAAACAACTAGCTGTCTTAAGTAGGATTGAAGCAACAAAATCACAGTGTAACCAATATCTGTGTACAGACATTGTTCTGACATCTCCTTTCTTTATTTTTATAGTTTATCTTAAATTGATGCTGTTTTTTGTTACTATTTCTACTGATCAGCAACATAATCTATTGCTGTTAAGTCTTCATGACCTTGAAGACATATTATTGGATCACTCTGTAATCATCTCTACCCTTGAGAACAATTTGCTGGTTTCCATATTTTTCACTGTAATCCTTCATCTCTGGGAACATCATGAAACTACCTTTTCCATTGTATTTATAGTGTTCCTACAAAGGAATGCCCAGAGATCTGCTCAGTACTGTACTTAAAATCTTCTCATTTAATTATTACGTTGCCTTATATCTATTTCCACTTTTCACTTAGTGTTGAATTGCATCTGCTACCTGCCTGCCCATCATGCTATCCTATACATGTCCTTTTTCAATTTTCACAATTCGCTATCAGAAAATATTACAGTTGTTCCTATAATTCCTCCGATCAATTATTGTGTGTGCTAGATAAAAGTAACTTCAATGCAAACAGCTGTGAATAGAACTTGAAAGTGCTGCACTAAAAACATTTTGTTCTTTTATTTGCGTACAAGACTAGATTTCAAAATTCAGTCAAGTACTGATGTTGTGGGTTTCATATGGTGGATATGCTGCAGGCAACCTTCCACGCAGGGGCCACAGTACAGACCCCTAATGCATTTGTGGAGAGACAGAGTGCTACACGTCAGGAGTATCCCTGTTGCAGAACATGTAGCAGACTGTCACCATAAATCCAGCAAATGAGGAGGCTATTGCTAAACTTTGGGAATTAACGTACACTAAACATTGTGATTATTGGATGTGTGGATAGATTTATGATTGACACAGAATTGATTCTCTGCTTCTGGTTTCGACAGATTTTTATAATTCGCCAAACACAGTAAACGTCAACAATATATAGTTACTGTACAGTGTCAATTATTGCAAAATGAAATGCCCTAGATATGCCTTAGGAAACTCCTGCTGAGAAGAGTTCTTACAATGACTTTGGTGTTTCATTTTCTTTCCCTTTGGAAACTTGTTTAGCAGTTTAATTTCATATGCCCTTTTATTTCTAATGTTTATCTTTCTAATGCAACTATGTCAAGAAGATATGATAAAATGAGAATTAAGAAATCTGATAATTGAGAATGTATTCTGATGTATGATTAAAAGCAAGCAAAGTATTTTTAAATGGAAATCCTTTAGGAAGAAAGGTTGGCTGAGATGAAAGAACTGAGGTCTTTGATATCTGGATTAAACTAGCAGCACTCAACAGATATTTACCTAAGATAAGTGGATAAAAATGGGATATCAAGTTTCAGGAGTTCAAGAAAATATGGTAAAACTTCAAAAGAGAAGATACTGGTGAATTTCACACTTGCATTCTAAAAGTATGAGCTTATATAAGAAATGCCATGAAGAAGGATTTCTAAGAAAGGTAGCTCAGATAAGAAAACGTTTAAAAAGTAACTACATCAGTGACAGAGTTTATTCTATTCAGAGAGCTGCTCCAGGATTGCAGCCACACAGCAGGAAGCTGTGTTCATTCCAAACTAGCAAGTATCTGGAGAAATTGTGTTTTAACAGCTATGTTATCTCTATTTTAAGGCAAAAGCAACCCCACAAGAGATACAGTTACCAAGTGTGGTAACAATTGATGGATTGTGCTTATTGTTTAAAGCCTATTGGATGTTGTTTGGGGAGGTTTAACTCTGAGGTTAGGAAAATAGAGAGATTTAGAACTCTGACTTTAAAGATATATATAGTAATTAAGTGCATGTTTTAGTTGTCTTTCTTGTGTATTACTACATTTATTAAAATTATTGCTATAAAACTTTATAATAACTTTCAGAAATACAACTAACAACTGTATTCCAAGCTTCCCTTTTAAAATTTGGAACACCCTAGCACTGAACCTGTAGGTCTGAAATATGCAGGTACCAATTTGATTGTACTTTGGTGAGCTTTTATGATGTAATCATTTTTTAAAAGTTGTCACCCATACTTCTATCAGTATAATACGGCATGTGGACAGTGGTTAGCTCTGTTACCTCTCAACGCCGAGGACCCAAGTTCGATTATTGGCTTGGGTCACTGTCTATGCGGAGTCGGCATGTTCTCTCTGTGTCTGCATGGGTTCACTCTGGGTGCTCCCGCTTTCTCCCACAATCCAAAAGACATGCTGGTTAGGTGCATTGGCCATGCTAAATTCTCCCTTATCTGTACCCAAGCAGATGCCAGAGTGTAGCGACTAGGGGATTTTCACAGTAACTTCATTCCCGTGTTAAGGTAAACCTACTTGAGACACCAATAAATAAACATAAACTAAACTTCATTGTTGCGTTTTCCATTTGGTGTTTTGACAAGTGCTACCTACCATGTTCGTGAGTGCAAATGGGTGTGAATATGAGGCAATATCGCTATTTGAACTGAGCTGTAACATACTGGAATACATTTCTTTTATAATAAGTTCTGCAGTACAGTCTATTCTGTTTTCATTAAATATTTTGTTTTCTTTTATGCTAACAGTCTGGACAGTTCAGTGAAGACATGATACCAACAGTTGGATTCAACATGAGAAAAATCACCAAAGGAAATGTTACCATCAAGGTACTTAGTCTCTGATCTTTTCAGATTACTGTGCTTGTAATGGCATAATTTTTAGCTAAATCAAATATGCAATACATAATTACCTGATATATCCTGAATTTATTATCATGTAATAATCCAAGCTATTTTGTGAGTTCTAATTGTAGTGTTTAATAATTAAAGGTTTCTTACATAGATTTCTCAGTACAGCTTTTCAAAACTTGTTTCTTTAAAAAGTAATCTGGTAGATGTTAATATATTTTTATATAGTAGGTTTCTATTAAAATAATGCTGTGAATTAGCACGGTACACTTGATCAATATATGTCTGTACATATTCTACTGGGGAGCTGAAGGTGTTGAGCTGATTGTAGATCATAACCTGTTATCCTTCTCTTTAAATGAATAGAGAATCCTCCCATTTCCTACTGCATCATCTCCATGAGCATGATCTTGTTACTAATTGCCTGTAGATGAAACCCCCAAGTATTTTTCAGTTTGTGTTGTGATTGCCAGTTCAAACTAATAATAGTCTAGTGAAAATGCAGCATGCCTATGGAAACTGTCCTGTCAGAGTCATAATGATTGCTATTGATTCGTTTGGAAGTGGATCAAATACACAATATTGCTGGGAAATGTAAGTGTGTCTTTTGCTGGAAAGGATTTTTACTGTTTAACATAGCAGATTAGCACTGATACGAATTAGAGCTGGAGATGCTGCCTTTCAAAATAATGCACTTCTACCTAACCTAATCTGTGCAGTGAGTTATGATGACACAAATTAAAATTGCTTCAGAGTTCTGCACACTTGCAATAGTGAGTGTTTTGGGTTGTATACAAATTTCATTTCAATTTGAAACCCACAGTGAATACTGGCCGTGCTGCTGTATTTGAGTAATTTAGCTTGGCTCAGCAGATATAACATCCAGCTGTGTTGTATATTGGTTAAACCATAATGTATTTTGGGTTATCTGGTGTTTTAGTTCAAATAATCAGATGGAAGTGCTAAGTACTCTACTGCCACGCTATCATATTGGGTATCATACTTTGGACTGTTTTGAATTTGGAGTTGGAAGATCTTGAAAGCATAAAAACTTAGTAACTTAGTTAATTGCATGATGCACCTTGATTGTTTTGCAGAAGGCTTGCAAAGATTTTAAATGTTTAGATCTTTCTTTCAGTATTGAATAGTCACTGGGAAAGTGTTTTTATTTTTGATATTCATTGTACTGCAAACTGGAACATTTTATGGTTTGCAGCCCATTAGAGAAGAAAGCATCAGTAGCCATTTTATTGCATGGTGCTTGGCAAGGGCGGACCAGTTTGTGAGTAGATAGTGGCAGAGAAAATTAGAAAATCGTATGAAAGAACATGAGTAGAAAATAAAGGCTAAGCATAACCAAACTTGAAAACTATATTTGTTTTTTATATACATATCACAGTTTTAAGGAATACGTTATATTATTTGCCTACCTTAATTTTAGCTTTGGGACATTGGTGGGCAGCCTCGATTTAGAAGCATGTGGGAACGATACTGCAGAGGAGTCAGTGCAATTGTGTAAGTATTTAAATTGGTTTATTAATGGGGAAAATTATTTATTTGATAGTCTATTTTGTAGTTTAGACTATTTGTTTGGTGATATTGCAACACAGTAGTCCAGTTAGGTTACCTTTCTTTCTTCCTTGTCTCTTTTTGGTCAGACATTTGCCATGTCATGTTTTTTGAACATTTCTTTCTGCATCTAGTCCTTTGAAACAACTTTTTTCACTTTTCTTTCCCCTCATCCCTTATTCTATTACAAAAATGTCATCCTGCTTATGTCTTGTGGATATCGTAACTTACTTATTGATGCGTTAAAGGATCAGGTCCTTGCTGAGCATTATTTTGGGCAATAAAGCCAGAGCCCGCTTTGTGTTTATCTAACATTCACATACATGCTGAGTGGGGGTTGCTGTCGCAGTGGTTGTGGAGCAGCAGTTGAGAATGGAACTGCTGTCCAATTTTTTTCCATTTCAAATCTGGGCCGCCATAAACAATTATTCCGATTATTGTACTGGTTGAAATTAGCTATCTCAGCACAAACCAAATATTCAACCTGATGTTTACTGATCAGCTGCTCATTGACACTACTGTAGATTGCTATTCAAACAGAATTTTTAATAAGTCTCCTATTTGTACACTTTTCAGGTACATGGTTGATGCTGCAGACCAAGAGAAAATAGAAGCTTCAAAAAATGAATTGCATAATTTATTAGAGAAGCCACAGTTGCAAGGAATCCCGGTGCGTTTATTCCTTTTCAGTTTGTAATGAGGCAAACCAAGCTATTCTGAACTTCTAACAAGAAAATAGTAATCTTCAGAAGTCTTAGAATTTAAAACAAATAGTTTTGGAGTTCATTTATTTTGTTCTGATTCAGTGACTTGGATTTGTAATGTGATGGTTCAAAACTTGCATTATGCAACAATTGCATTTCAGGATTTTGAATTCGGTAAAAACTGAAAATTCTAATATATTCATTGTAAATATTTTCAAACTCAGTAGAGGAAGGGGTGATGCAATGGTTAACAAAAAGTTTGGCAAAAACACTGCAGTATAAAGACAAAAGACTAGTGTGTCCTCACACATACATGGCTGATGCTGACGTAGTATCATCTCCTCTTGAAAACTACTTGCCCACAGCGTGAGACAATAGCACTGGTATAATTTTTGCTGTCTTTTATATAATGAAGCTATCTTAGTCACTAAACAGAATGTCTATTTGATACAAAGTTTAACATAGCAGTCAAACACAAAATCAAGAGAATGCAATATCCAGAACTATGGCGTATAATCTACTAGAGATGTGCTAGTATTATACTACATCATTACAGAAGTGAAGTGCTAATTCAGTGATTACACTGATGAATATGTTACTGTTAATTTCATACTATTATAAGTGAACTGTTTTCAAAGATTTTTCGGAAAGAGATTTGCATGATTTTATTTTCTGATTTTGAGCTAATTGACATCCAATAAGAAAATGTGTTATTGGATAGATAAAATTTTGAAAATGCTCTATGAAACATTAAAGCAAATATGTGATGTAAAAATTAAATGGAAAGTGTTTGAAATATTCAGCAAGTCAGGCAGCATCAGTGAAGAAAGAGTAGAGTTTTGAGTCAGTGAAAGTTCACTGATTTAAAATGTTAATCCCAACCCGTACTACCTAACCTAAAGTGCGTGTAGTGGGATGCATAAAAGTTCTCATTAACATAGCAATTTTACTAATATATGGCGAGGAGTTTTTTACTGAAATAAAAAACACAATTCAATTATGTTCTGGTTTAAAAATATTTATTTCTTTGTCTTTCTATTTTTCTTGAAAGATGTTTTGTACTCAGAATACTATATATATTATGTTACCTTGTTAACGATTGGACCTTACATTTGATTTGCAGGTCTGCCATCTAATCACAGTAGAAAGTTATGGATGTTGTTGCAAGAGACAAACACCAAATCTCATGAACTAACTAAAATAAATAGTATTGTGTTGGAAAATTCCATTTGGTAATCAATATTAGTTGCATATTAAATTAATTATTCCCCACTTTTAACATTGCCATGCTTTGAAGAATATGTTTGGAGTTTATAGTCTCATGAGTTAGTTCACATAGAACTGATCTACAAAATTCTGAGATTGCTAACTATGGCAAAACAATAGCACAGCATTTGAATACCAGCAGCATCAAGTGCTAAGTTAGACAGTGATAAATTCATTACCACAATTTTGTTCAGCAACACTGATACAAAAGCAAATTACTGTGGTTGCTAGAAATCTGAATTTAAAAACTGGGTTCACAGTATCTGTGGAGAGAGAAACAAAGTTTAAGTTTTGTTAACCTTTAACCAGAGGACAATGAAAGGTCACAGACTTGAAAAGTTTCCTGTTGTTTCGCTCTCCATAAATACTACCAGACTTGATGAGTAGATCAGTATTTTCTGTTTTTAATTAACATTTGCAGTAACATAATTATTACCGTTGAAAGATTAAGGTGTATTCAGTAATTAACTCCAGTCAATTGAAGAAAATCCAACAGGAAAATTGTATTTTACCAGCTCAGCAGTAGTTGTTTCACTTATTACAAATACTGCAGTGTGGGTTTGGCAAGGGTAAATATGGTATTCAGTGTAACTTGGTACGTTTCCAATGTTGAAATTGTCTTGTTGATATGAGCATAAAATCATATCTGTCAGGAGGTTGCTGAGGCTCTACATTCCTCTGGGGAGATCCGCACTGAGTTTGTCGTGCATGGCTTTCTCTGGTTGCTTCTTTCTAGCTTTTGCTAATTTCATATATAGTACAATTTCTTAGTTGTTCTGTCCTTTTTTTCTACCTAAAACCTAATCTGTTGGTCACTGCAATTGACAAATTTTATTTTGTTTTACAAAAGCACGTTAGCTATTATTTCTATTCTCTGCTTTCTCCCCCAGCATAGAAAGCACTAGCAGTAATAACATTTAGAACCAACAGGGTTCTCATAATTTCATTAATGCTAGTCTGTTGAAGAACCATGACTGATCACTTTGTTTATGTCATCCCTAATGATAGGCCATGTGCTATGATACAGTACTAAGTAGCTCCATATGTTGGTCTTAGAGTGATTAATAATTTAGCTTCAGCATTGCATCATCTATGCAGAATGTTCCAAAGGTCTGACAAGCAACATCCCCCACCATCAAAAATGTGAGAACACTTTGTATTCTATTTACAATGGACAATTGCACTTGAAGAAAATGAAGTACTTTCATTTTTATAGCATATTACTATGCCGACATTTGTCCCACCTCAGATACAATATATTGCTTTCATGAATGTGAACTTTTGTGCAATTTCGTTGGACCACTAGTGTTTTAATAGTATTAACTCTGTGTATGCTTCTCCTGCAGAAAATTGTATTTTTTAACTGCTTATGGAGAATTGCATTAATTGCCGAAATGTTTTTGTGCATTGACAGAACCACACACTGTGAAATCTTCAGTATACTGAGTTCCTTGTTCGCATCAGTCTGGTTGGCATTGGAGTGTGGATTGCAGCAGACTGCGAAAGCTGCAGATTAGTGACTGAAAAGTTAAGGGTTAAATTATGGGTTAATTTCAATTTGAAGCCTTGTCTAGTCTTTAATTTAGCAATTAACTAAAGGTTGCTCTTTTGATTGGCAGTAGATGACTTTAAAGCCAACTTTCAAACAAGCTGATAAAAGCTCTGCTTACAGCTGCAACCAATTAATAGGAAACCTCTTTAAGCCAGTTTTCTAGTGGCTAGATTCAGTTGAGTATAAAAGTAGGTTTTAAAGTGCTGCCTCGTCTGTACTGGAATGCCCCTTTGGATGGCAGTCGAGTATGGAAACTGGAGTTTGGTGAATATACACATTTGGTGAGGAGGGTGCCAGATGATCCTTTCTTATCTCTCCTTAAAGACAAATAGCAGCTTTGATAAGTAGGATAGCGTGAATCTTTCTACTGTGCTTATTATATCCTAAATTAGAGGAAATAAAAATAAAGGGAGCATTTTAAGAATACGTTGTGGCAGGGCAGCTGACCATGTAGAATACTCCTTTTGTGCGATGTGGGTCATCAGGGAAACTTTCAATGTTCAGGGTGCCACATGTGCAGAAGGCGTTCCCAGCTACAGCTACCCGAAATCCACATTTCATAGCTGGAACTGTGACTAAAGTCACTGTGGAGCACCCAGAAAGATGAGATCTTCATGGATAGCACAAAAGATGAGGTTGTCGCATTGCAGGTAAAGAATGCACAGACAGAAGGAAATAGGTGACTGCCAATAGAGCAAAAGCACTTGGTAGGTGGGTAAGAGGCCCTGGATCCATCTCCCTATAACAGATTTTCCAGTTTGGATATTGATGGGGGAAATAGTTTCTTATTCAGCGAAGGCTAGGTCCATAGCACCATGAATTGCTTAGCTGCGCAGGAGAAGACAAAAAAGAATGGTAGAATAATAATGATAGGGATTTTATTTTAAGGGAAACAGATAGTCCAGGTGTGACAGCAGGATGGCATATTGCCTCTCTGGTGCCAGGGTCAAGAATATCACTGAGTGACTGCAGGACTTTCTGAAGGAACAGTGTGAACAGCCAGGGGTTATCATCCATATTAGTACCAACAACATGAATAAAAATAAGGAATGAGGCCCTGAAAGCTAGGGCACTAAATTAAATTAAATTAAAATTAAAGTAAATTAAAAAGCAGCACCTCAAGGATAGTAATCTCAGGATTACTGTCCTTGTCACGTACTAGTGAGAGCAAGAATATGAGAATAGACCAGATGAATGTGTGGGCTGGAGAGACAGTCTAGGAGGAAGGAATTTGAATCCTTGGGGCATTGGGACTAAATCTAGGGAAGGTGGGACATGTTTTACCCAAACAGCAATTGGACTAAGATCTTTGCAGGAATATTCATTACTATTGTTGGCAAGAGGCAGCAAACTGGGCAGAGGGATGGGAACATGAGTGGGGAGACACGAGAACTGAGAGAGTTTATAATCAAAAATATGGAAATGGCAGGGCAATTAAACAACAGTTCTGTCTTCATGGAGGAAGGCTCAATTAACTTGTCAGAATGCCAAGAAACCAAGGGTCCAGTGAGAAGGAGTTGAAAAAAATTCATATTAATAAAAAAAAATTCTTTGGAGAAATTAATGGGACTGAAAGATGATAAATCAGTAGGGCCTGATAATCTACATGCCGCACACTATAGGAGATTGCCATGGAAATAGTGGACATGTTGGTTCTCATCTCCAAAATTGTGTAGATTCTGGAATAGTTCCAGCAGATTGAGGGTGGCAAATGATAAATGATACTTAAGAAAGGAGGGAGGGAGACAAGGGGGATTACAGACCGGTTAGCCTAACATCAATAGCAAGGAAAATGCTACAGTCTTTTCTGAAGGATACTTAGAAATTATCAACAGACTTAAGCAAAGTCAGCATTGATTTCTGAAAAGGCAATCATTTCTGACAAACCTGGAGTTTTTTTAGGAGTTATGAAGTTGAGTAGAAAGAGGTGAACCAGTGGATGTGGTGTGTTTGGATTTTGATAGTTTTTGATAAAGTCCTACATGAGAGGTTAAAAACAGAATGGAAATAATTGGGTCTTTTTCACATTGACGGTGGGGTCCCGGAGGATCAGTACTTGGGCTCCTGCTGTTTGCAATATACATTAATGATTTGGATGAGCGAATGAAAGAGTGGCACAGTGATTAGCACTGCTGCCTCATAGCACCAGGGACCTGGCTTTGATTCCCAGCTTGGGTCGCTGTCTGCTTGGAGTTTGCACATTCTCCCCATGCCTGTATGGGTTTCCTCCGGGTGCTCCAGATTCCTCCCACAGTCCAAAGATGTGCTAATTAGGTGGATTGACCATGCTAAATTTCTACTTAGTGTCAGGGGAACTAGCCAGAGTAAATGCACGGGGTTATGAAGATAGAGCCTGGGTAGGAATGTGGTCAGTGCAGCTTTGATGCACTGAATGGCTTCTTTCTGCACAGTAGGATTCTATAGCAATATATGAAATAATATTCACAAGTTTGCTAATGAACTGAAACTTGGTGGGAATGTGAGGGGTGAGGAGGATGTTAAGAGGCATCAAGATGCTTTAAGCAAGTTGAGTGAGTGGGCAAGTATGTGCAGATATAGTACAAGTTGGATAAACGTGGAAACATATTTTAAACACGGACTAAGAAGTCTAATACACGTGTGAGTCAAAGGATGTGACATGAAACCCCATGGTGCAATGAAAGTGGTGGTCGGTGGGCATCGACCGAGGTAGGATCCTGCCGTCCCACACAGCGGGTGCACCATTGGCCGTCTCACCCACATGGAGCAAGAGTGCACACATGTTAGGACCCAAAAGATGGTGAACTGTGCCTGGGCAGGGCGAAGCCAGAGGAAGTAGTGGTCCTCACGTGCAAGACCTTGCTCTCGGGGCAAAAAAATGATAGATTTGGAAATGTTGAAGCAGAAAGGGATTTTGGTAGGCCAATCACTGAAAGCAAGCATCCAGTTAAAGCAAGGCAAATGATATATCATACTTTACTGCAAGAGGGATTGGGTGGAGGAGCAAGGTTGTCTTAACTGCAGTTGTACAGGGCCTTGACGAGACAACACCTGAGTATTTTGTGCATTTTCAACCTCCTTACTGCAGAAAAGATGTACTTGTCATAGAGGGAGTACAGCAAAGGTTCATCAGACTGATTCCTGGGATAGTAGGATTATCTGAAGAGAGATTGGATCGACTAGTTCTGTATTCCTTAAATTTAGAAGAAAGAGAGAGATCTAATTGAAATGTATAAAGTTATGATACGGCTGGACAGACCCTCTGACCGGAGGGTCCGGAACAAGAGGTTGTAGTCTCAGGATATGGGATAGGCTGGTTAAGCCTGAGATGAGGAGGTATGGAATTGACTATCAAGAATTCTGTGGATGCCAAATTAGTAAATATATTAAAAAGGAAATGGATACATTTCTAAAGGTGTCAAGAGATATGGGGGGAATATGGCCTTGAAAAGGATCAACCATTATCCTATTGAAAGGCAAAGGGCCTACTCCTATTTTCTATATGTGATATTAACTGACAAATTCTCATGTGTAACAAATGCACATACTTTATTTGACCATATGAATATAAATTTATACACTTCTGCAAAAAAGCAATGCAACGTGGGATGAGTGAAATTTCTGCCAAAAATCAAAATCCTGAAGTTCTGTACGTGCCAACAAGTGTTCTTTCACACTATTAACATTTATTTGCATTGTATAATCAGCAATTACTGGCAAAATCAATGTGGGTCATTTTGCTTTGTCGCTCTTCTGAAATTATCCCACAAAACTGCAGGATTATCAAGGCATGACCAGAATGAGACTATGCATATGGAATATCTACACAGCACCCACTCCATTGTTTTCTACATTGGCTTATGAGAATATAGTACTGGATACTTACTTCAAGCCATCAGGGGAGGAGTGTTTCAGAGGCTATTTGCATAGGTTACAGTTGAAAGCTAATCTGATTATCAAAGGGGGAAATTTGAAATGAAATAAGATAATAGGAAAAAATTGGGAGACATGCAAACTTGACAATTGGGAAATTGACACCTGACAATCATCAGTGGCTCACTAATAGTCTAATTAAGGAGAAATAAGCAAAATATTGTGAATGCTGAAATCTGAATAGAGTTCAGTGTCCTCTAATTGAGGCAGGTGGGAATCGTATGTTCTTTTGAAAACTGTTCCGTGAATCAGAGAATCTGTTCGACGTGCCTTTTACTGTAGATTTTGTGTGTCCGGTATGAATATTGTTCATCTACTGGAATGCAAATTTTTTTTTTGGTTTTTAATCAAATTGTCACAGATTTTATGGCAGCTTGCAAACTAATTGAGAAGGTGTAAACTGGATTTTACTGTTGTGTGAATATGAGCAGGTTGTCATTTAGAATTGATAAAATGTTTCAAGGCTAGAGGGGAATCCATTTACATTGATTTTCATCATTACTCCCTTCAAATAATAAGTATAGCCTTTTTTTAGAAGCTGTTAACTCTTGTAGGACCAAAGGTTGGACATTATCCAGTAGGTTCAATCCAGTTCCAAAATCTATAGGTGTTGATTGGAAACTTGCTGAATATATATTTCTATCTCCAATGTATAAGGAAAACGTTTTTGTCTTTACAACATTGACCTCCTCATAACTGCTCTTAGCGTCAACGTGTATCAGTTATTTGGCATGTCCACATTGCCCTCAAAAGTTCCCTTTGAATTCTGAGTACCACATCCAAAGTCCTGTCCTAACACGTCTTTGTGCAAATTTCAATTTCAGTTTTCACAGAAAAAAACAACCAAATTGTGGAACATAAACTCTGAAATATTGGTAAAATCCAGAAATCTGTAGTTTAAAAAAGAGTGATCTCCATTTAGGGTTCATGTTGAGGATTTGTTTGTGCTTTTTTTTTGAAGCTGTTGCATAACTTTTGAGTTTACTAGATTGACAAGTATATACCTTGAAGCACAGACAGTGCTATGTGGATCTCTTTAGCAGCGTTTTATTATCTCTCAAACTGTAAAGATGAATGACCAATTAAGTATCATTGCCTCCTGATGAATACCAAATCTTTAATAACAATGAAAGCTGAATTCCTCTGTGAATTCTGTCATAACTAATAAATCAGGTTGCATAAATTTCAACATTAATATTGCATTTGAAAAAATATTGGATCAATGCTTCCTCATCTTTAACTAGCTTTCAGTATTTTGTGTTTTAACAATCTCCAAGCTATCTGTTGTCCTGTGTATTCACTGGTGTACTCAGAATATCATCTTATGCTGGGATAATATATTTCTTTGTAGTTTAAGGACATGGCTATTCTCACAAAGACTTGGCATGTTTTTGGAAATTGTTTGTTTGTAATTATTGAAATGGTTTGTGCATGTTTTAATCCAGCAAGAATATATTCCTTCAAATGTAATCAAGTACCAATCACATCTATTGTGCTATATGACTGAAAGCATTTGTGTCTAGTGCTGTATTGCAGGTATGCTCCTCTATCAGAGGGTCTGTTTTTGAAGTGAATAATGTTGCCTAGTGCCGTGGTAAATGTGCATCCTTATGCTAGTATCACCAACAAGTTATCTTTTCATTTCCTAGAATTATTATAAACAAAACATAATGTATAACGCTTATCAAATGTATCTAAAAGGTTACAACCAAACCAATCCCATAAACAAACATGTTCCACAGGTTTAAAATAGCAAAGACAAATGCTCATGTGATACTGGAATTGAGTCCTTTCATTGGAGAATTGAAAAACCTGACTTCTCAGCTTTTAATTTTTAGCAATCCTCTGGATATAGTCAGAACAGCTTCCCAGAACACCAGGGAAGAGACTCTGAAAAGCAATAACAGCAAATTTTCTGTTGCAGGATAACAAGAAACCTTGCTTTTAGCTAACCAGCAGATCTTCTACAACCCAGGGAGAGAAAGAGACACCGATTTCAGTCTGATGTCCACTCATTTCCAAACAAAATATTGCTTTCAGTCAAAAACAAAGTGAAACCTTGAATTCCCTAGGAAAGAAAAAAAGCTTGATTAGAATCCATGCCCTTCCTCCTAACAATGCAGGGCCACAAAACAATCCAGAGTAAAAATGTACAACTGCCATTTAAATCACACAAAGAGCAATAAAAGAGCTCCTATAAACAACTGCAACAATGAGAGCTGAGAGCTACAGAATACATGACTGGGGGGATAAAGAATCTCAAAGCTATACTAATGTCATACACTTGAGAAACAGTTGCTCTTTGCGTGGCTCCCTCTGGTAACCTGAAGGCCCCTGTCGCTGTACTTACAAGCTGCATCTTAATTACATAATTCAAAGACATTGCATCACAACACTCCTCTCCTCTGAAACACTCCTTAAAACCCACACATTTGGTCAAACGTTTAGTGACATCTCAACTCAAGCACCATGAAATTATTTTCCATGTTGAAGTTGTGCTATGAATGCAATTTGGTTAAAATAGGAACACTCCCTCATATTAATTAAAATTAGAGGGAAAGGAAGTAGTTTTAAAGGATATTGGCTAGATCCTTAAATTATATATAGAATTAATTTTTTTTACAGAATGCATCTTTACTGCTCCTGGAGAAGCTGCAATAGTCTGACTTGTAAAACATTACTTCAGTGATTACATTTGTAATTAACTGAGAGGCATACATAATTTGTTTGTCTCGCATAAATGAGAGCTGTTTTGAGACTTGGGCTGTTTCTTTTGCTGTCTGGTGCTTTTAGTGCTGGAACTGGTTCAACCCAGAATTGCTTATGATGCTTCTTTACAGTAATACCATCCCTTAATTTCAATGTTATAGTCATCAAAAGTCTTCAAAGCTCTGGTGAAATGTTAAAAGAGCCTGGAAGAAGAATGGATAGAATTTTAAACTTAAACAAGGACAACAATGGGGCATGAAAACAGCTGGCTAAAGTGAATATGGAAATTAGGTTAAGGTATGGATCTGTAAAGCTGCAGTGGCAGCATTTATGGAGATATTTCAAAATACTCAAAGGATGCATTCCTGTCAAATAGATGCTAAGAGAAGGGTGCTTAAGGAAGTTCAAAAGTTTCACACTGAAAGAAAATGTATATTATTCTGCAAAGCTAAGTGCAGATCAGAAGATTGCACAGAATATAAAGAATGACTAAAAGGTTAATAAGAATGGAGAAATTATAGTATAAGCTAGAAATAAAGAAATGGATTTTGAGAGTTTCTAAAGATATTTGAAAAGGAAAAATATGAGCAAAGTGAGTATTGATCCTCGAGAGAGAGTGTCTGAGGAATTAATAGTGAAAAATAGGGAAATGGTAGATTAATTGGAACAGATATTTTGCATCAATGCTCATTGTAGAGGATACAAATAACATCCCAGGAATAAGTGTGAATTTGGAAGTGAAAAGGAGAGAAGAATTTAAAACAATTTCCATCATCATATATTATCTTTTAAAAGCATTTAGATAGTTACATGGGGTATGATGGACATACAGGGATATGGGCCAAATGTGGACAATTGGGATTAGTTTAGGAGTTTTAAAAAAGGGCAGCATG
Source organism: Sphyrna mokarran (assembly GCA_024679065.1). Classification (NCBI taxonomy): domain Eukaryota; kingdom Metazoa; phylum Chordata; class Chondrichthyes; order Carcharhiniformes; family Carcharhinidae; genus Sphyrna; species Sphyrna mokarran. Next base: position 29,138,387 of record JAGIQG010000023.1, on the reverse strand, counting down.
GACAAGTTGGACCGAAGGGCCTGCTTCCATGCTGTAAAACTGTTTGACACCAGGGAAAAGGTACAGAGAAAAATTAAAAACTGACAAATCCCCAAGTTGCAGGGTCTTAAAAGATTTGTCCACTGAAATGGCAAATGCATTGATTCCCCAGATTCTGAAATGGTCTGCTCCTTTAAATAATCTGATTGAAAATTAGCAAATGTGACTGTTCTCAAAAAAGAGAAGGCAGGGAACTAGAGGTGAGTTAGCTTAACGTCTGTCAAAGAGGAAATGCTGGAATGTTTTGTTGAGGAAGTTATATTAGTTCAGTTTGAAAATATCAGTATTATCAGACAGATTCACCATGCTTTTGTGTAAGGGAAATCATGTTTGACTAATTATTGGAGTTCTTTGAAGAAGTAACAAACAATGCAAGTAAACGATAACCTGTGGATAAGATGTACTCAGATTTCAGGAAAGCATTTGACAAGCAGTGATACCAAAGGTTACTGCACATAAAGCTTTTGCTCATTGTGCAGAGGGTAATATTAGCATGGATAGCAGATTGCCTACTTTGTTCCCTGTTAACAAACCAGATGTGAGTCATTTTTGTCAGTCAGAGATTTATGCCATCACAATTTATGATACATATTATTGTGATTAAAAATTGAGAGTATTCAGGACGTTCTTTCTTCGAGACAATGCTTTCATAACTTCTCTTCCTAAACAGTTCTGCTTTCCCGTGCAACATTCTCATCTTAATTACTGCAAGTATCAATCTTTTATTTCATTTCCTAATATGGACTGGAAGAAGAATAGCATTTTCATGAGAGGTGGAATGTAACTATGATTTTGCCTTTTCTTGTGCAAACAGTTATTATACAGTTGTTATGTTGACTTAGATTTAGATCTGTCTGCAGCTTTACATCCTCCTTTTGTATATAGCATTGTAGGAAAAAATATACTGTACAAAACTGTGTACCTGAGATTTTAGCTGGAATGAAAATATGACCCACGTCTTTGCTCAAAATCAGAATGCTTGGGTGGCAAACAGTCTGATTCTACCTGTGACCAAGCAGGGTTTGATTCAACAAGGGTTGTGGAGTTGGGGGTGGAGGTGTGCAAGGATGCTGGCTTTGTGGTGTGCAGATAAGGAAGAGGAGGAAGCAAAACAGATTCTGTTGGAAATTGGCAGATAGGGAATCAAGATGCAGGACCTTGGTCTCGTGGGAGTACATGCAAAACTAGAGAGAGATTGAATATGTGTGGGGGACAAAAACCAACCACCACCTCTGGGTACTATTCCCTAGGAGAGCATTGGTGATCATGGTCTTCCATTTGATTAATCCTTAATTATGCTTAGCAAAGTACTGCAGTGGCTTGGTGTTGCCTTTTGCACTATTGCTGACCAGGAAACTCTTGCTCTAACTAACTGTTGTTAGGTGCATTGAAAGGATTTACAGGCTGAAAATTAATTTATTTTGCCATGTTATGAACATACCTGTCATGCCCTGAAAGGATTCTTGAACCTGGAGTTTCTGGCCCAGATGTAGAGATGCTATTACTGCACCAGAAAATCCCTCTTACAAACCAGAAGTTTTAAATGTGTAACTAAAACATGAAATTAATGAATTCTGGTGAAGTAGCAGATATTTTCTTTCTTTCCTGCATTATTGAAAAATATGTATTGTAAACGTAGGTGCTTGTTCAATTCTTTACTGTTACACTAATTACTAAAAAATGCAAACTTGTCCTGTTACTCTGACACCTTTTTGAATCAACGAATCTGTGATTTAAACAAACATTTTAAGTCTGTGAATTAATGGGAATCTGATGTATATAGATTGCATTGAATATGTAAATCTTGTGTATCTCAAATGCTGTGGATGTGCTCTATGCTTAACACAAGATTGCGATATTTAATCTTGGTGATGCAGTGGATATGATGGGTTAGCCCTATGCCCACCTCACTATATCTTAAAATGCATTAATCCATTTAAGCTTTGAATTACCTGATTTTTTTTTTTCAAACTTAGTTTCAATGTGGGATAAATTTTGACTATAATTGATGCGGGATGTGGCTTAACTTTAATTGGAAGTTATATCAGTTTGATTTGATTGCAATGCCGCTGTGCCAATAGAATTTTTAGTAGAAGTTGAAAAATTGACATTGTGATATCCGTTAAATATAACACAAGTAAAAACAACCAGGCTATTTATCTTCAAATCATTACATTTAATGACTGGAACAGAATATATATTTCCTTTTCTGCTAAAGAAAGCGTCAAATAAGTATTAAATGATCTCACAGGCAATTTAACTCCATTATTAGTGAAGCATTGGCAGCACTAATATATCTTTACTACTAAAACAACATATGATGCAGAAAACCTGGTGAGGATGGTATCCCAAATGCAAAACTCATTTGCATTACATAATGCTGGTATTAATAACTAATTTCTGAATTCTGTGAAAAGATGAGTAGATTCAGTCAGAAATAAGCAATGTCATTTGTGGGTTAGGGCATTGTTCTTCCATGCAGTGATTCCATTAATTGATAATTCATATGACTTGATTCTGAATAGGATATGTCTACATGTCGTTTGGCTTTGATTTATCCATTGCAAACGTTGTGCTAATATCCTCTAAATAGTTTGGATTCATTCTAGAAAGTTGCATCATTTAACTAGCTTCCTATGCTGACACCTTATATATGGTCACCAGGACCACCAGAAAATGCCCTTGCTGATGTTGTGTGGTTGCTGAGAGAGCATTTTGACATTTTTTATAATTGACATCGCATTGGGAAACTTGCAACGTTAAACATGTTATTGAGATTGTAAGATTTATATGCCTTTTAATCAACATTTGGATTAAAACCAGAAGTCAGGGATCCTTTCTTTTTATATTTAAGTTTTTAAGTATCACAAGTAACTTACAGTAACACTGCAATGAAGTTACTGTGAAAATCCCCTAGTTGCCAGACTTTGGCACCTGGTCAGGTAGCCATGATGTAGAGATGCCAGCGTTGAACCGGGGTAAACACAGTAAGAATTCTCACAACACCAAGTTAAAGTCCAACAGATATATTTGGTAGTACTAGCTTTCAGAGTCTCAGACTCCTCCACCTGATGAAGGAGCTGAGACTCTGAAAGCTAGTGTTGCCAAATAAATCTGTTAGAATCTCAGGCTCCTTCATCAGATGGAAAAGCCTGAGACTCTGAAAGCTAATGCTGCCAAATAAACCTATTGGACTTTAACCTGGTGTTGTGAGACTTCTTACTGTTGGGTGCACGAAGGGAGAATTTAGCATGGCCAGTGTGCCTAACCAGAGCACCCAGAGGAAAAACACAGACGCAGGGAGAACATGCAAACTCTATACAGATAGTGACTTTAACTAGGATTTGAACCCAGGTCTCTGGCATTGTGAGGCAGCAGTGCTAACTACTGTGCCACCGTGAGTTGGCATCAAATTTAGTTCTGCAAATTCCTTGCTGAACTTGGAGATCTAAAAGTAAAAGAGTGTGTTCAGTTTCAAATTATGAACATGCATTTTTCTTGTATGTCTATTGGAAGAGATGAGAATCTTTATTTTGAATGAAAACTCACTACTTCATGACACACTACTGTAAATTATCCATCATAATTTATGAGCATTTATTTGGTAGGATGTTTGGAGAAATGTTTTATTGCTGTCACTGTTTTAAATTTACCTCAATTTGCCTTGATCGGCTGTTAGTGAAGTCACCACATTCAATATAAAATCTTCCATTATAACATTTCCATTCTTAAATATTATAGAAGGAACTAACCCTAGTGAGTCTTTTTGTTTTCCTATAGGTGTTAGTTCTTGGGAACAAGCGAGATCTGTCTGAGGCATTGGATGAAAAAGAACTCATTGAAAAAATGTGAGTAGCTTTTGTGCTTTCAGGCAATTATTTTGTTTAATCTTCAAATGTAACAGCAATTACTTGCACTTAAGTACTTGTACTGTATCTTTAGAACAGTACAGGTCCTTCGGCCCTTGCTGTTGTGCTGAGCTGTGTCCGAACCCAAGATCTAGCTATCCCTCTCCCTATCATTCTGGTGTGTTCCTCGTGCCTATCCAATAACCGCTTGAACATTCATAAAGTTCCACTATCACAGCAGACAGTGCATTCCACACCCCATCTGCGCTCTCTAAGTAAAGAACCTACCTCAGGCATCCCTCCTATATCTCTCATTAGGAACCTTTATAGTTATATCCCTAGTAACAGCTACATCCACCTGAGGAAATAGTCTCTGAATGTCCACTCTATCTATCTACCCTCCTCATCATCTTATAAACTTCTATTAAGCCACCTGTCATCCTTCTCCGCTGTAAAGAGAAAAGCCCTGGCTTTAACATGGAAAATGTCACAAAGTACTGAACATAACCAAAACAGATGTCAAACTGTAGTCGCGATGTTGTGAGAAAACATGATCAATGTACTATGTTTTAAAGTCACAAAAGTTTAGGAGTGCATGGTTATCTAGATCATGGATCTCTATTGTGCAGTGAAGATCTCCTAATTGTGCTGTGAAACTTCAAAATGATTCAACATTCAGCAATTAAACTAAAACTAATACTAACTTTCACCTTCAGCTCTGGCCAGCATCTCAAGTTCTGGTGAACCTTAGGCCTCCCATGCATGTGCCAGCTGAGAAAGAGCCACACATGCAGTATAGAATTTTTACATTGGTCAGGCCCATATGCATGACAACAAGACTCGGCGCTGAATACAAGGGCCCCATGCGCCCACAGACAAGTGAAAATTCAGGAAGGGCGCAATAACATTGGGAGAAGCGAGAGAAACAAAGATGGGGGAAAAAAATGGCAAATGCTATTCTGAAAATCACAATATTGAAAACATGCCAATAACTTGCATCTATGATTATAATTATGTTTAGCTAATGCTAGATATGAGATCAGTGTGATGTTGAGACTTCTTTCCTGCACTTCAGCATTCCCTTTAATTATGTTACTACTTTTTTCCCATGCTTTATTTCTTCTTCCTGAGGTAATAATACTGAAAATATAACAAAGACAAAATAGAGTTAAAAATCGGACCTAAAAAGAAAAGAAATGTTCAAGAGGAAGTCACCGTTTGGGTTGATGACCATTTAAAAATATTAAATCTTGTATGAACTGGATAAATTATTGTCAACTGTGTTTTCAAGGAACTCAAGGTTTCCTTTGTATAATTTACATTTAAATTATGTCTTTATATTTTTCCAAGTCAAAGACCCAGGTTTTGCAATAGCCTAAACAGAACCTACCTGTGATCAGCATAATTATTATCATGATGGAAATCAGATTTTTGGCGTCCACCATGGCAAAACATAAAAAGTGTTTCCTTAGTCTCCAGATTTCCCGCCCCCGTTTCCATTCTCTATAATGTCAAAAGCATCTGAAAATCACCCTAAAAGACTCTTAAGGGCAGTTCAGAGAAAAAGAATTGTCTGAAATTATTTTTACGGTTTAGAGTTATGCAGTAATGTATAAAAGGTTAGGAAACAGTGCTCTAGATAGTAAGCCAATTTTATGATTGAAGACCATCGTGGGTGATGGGACAAGGAAGAATGCATTAAAGGCCATAAAAGACTGATGTGTTCAGACTAGAATGTTTGAGGAGCTTGTGTGTCTGGATTGAAATGAGGCCATGCAAGGATTGCAAATGAGGATGAACATTTTTAATTGTGGTTAGTTGGCATTGAACCAGTGAATTAATCATTGATCATTTTGTGGTAAAGTTTATTGTAAATTGCAGTTGTATGCTGAAGGGATGGGCCCACTCAGCCAGGTGTGGGAAAAGTCTGAAGTTATTAAGAGCATGGATAAAAATTTCAGTGGAGTTAGATAACAGCAAAGGCAGATGATATGGAGGTGATTGAAGACATGTACAATAAGTGATTCAATGTGTATGAGAAATAAGGAGGGATGACTAAAATCTCAAAGCCACAGTTGGGAGGAGTAAAGTAGTAGTTTTGGCTTCTCTGCACTTGATATTGAAGTTGTACAATCAAGTTTGTTACAGAGATATCTCTGTGAAACAACATATAACTAATGGGTTGAGAACTGGCTTGGGAGGAGGAGACAGCGGGTAGTAGTGGAAGGCTCTTTTTCCAACTGGAGGTCAGTCACTAGTGGTGTGCCACAGGGCTCAGTACTAGGACCTCTTCTATTTGTGATTTATATAAATGATTGGAAGAGGGGGTAGGTGGTGTGATCAGCAAATTTGCTGATGACACTAAGATACTTGGATTGGCGGGGACTGAGGAGCAGTGCCAGGCAATACAACAGGACATAGATAGGCTGGTAGATTGGGCAGATAGATGACAAATGGAATTTAATCCGGATAAATGCGAGGTGATGCATTTTGGCTGGAATAATGTACAGGAGAGTTATAGGATAAAAGGTAAAACTATCTGGAGTATAGAGAGGCAGAGAGACCTGGGGGTGCAGGTTCACAAGTCTCTGAAGGTGGCAGTACAGGTGGAAAAGGTGATAAAGAAAGCGTATGGTATGTTAGCCTTCATAGGAAGGGGTATAGAATACAAGAGTAGGAGTCTGATGTTGCAAGTGTATAGAACGTTAGTTAGGCCTCACTTGGAGTACTGCGTCCAGTTCTGGTCGCCGTACTACCGGAAGGATGTGGAGTCCCTGGAGAGAGTGCAGAGGAGATTTACCAGGATGCTGCCTGGTATGGAAGGGCTGTCTTACGAGGAAAGGTTGAACGCATTGGGGTTGTTTTCCCTTGAAAGACGTCGGCTGAGAGGGGATCTATAAGAGGTATATAAGATTATGAGGGGTATAGATAGAGTAAATGGTGGTAAGCTTTTTCCACCATTAGATTCGGATAGAACGAGGGGTCACGGCCTTAGGGTGAGGGGGGCTATGTATAAGACAAATATTAGAGGGCATTTTTTCACACAAAGGGTAGTGGGGGTGTGGAATGCACTACCAAGTAAGGTGGTAGGAGCAGGCACGCTAGGGTTGTTTAAGGGTCTCTTGGACAGCCACATGAGCGGTCTGCAGATAGAGGGATATAGGAGGACTGTTTAAATACTTTATTTGTTTCCACAGGCTAATCGGTCCACCTTGTTGACCATCAAGGTGCATGCATTCGGCAGGTCATGCGAGGGCTGCTCTTGGATGTTACTTCAGGAGTGGCCTAGTGCTTCACGTCGTTAGTGTATGCTTAAACTGGACCATCAGATGGGCAACATGACAGCTCAGAGACTATCGCTGTTGCTGTGCAGACACATGGATTTGGGCCTGTGTCTGCGGGGGGTTGCGCGTTCTCCCCGTGGTTGCGTGGGTTTTCTCCGGGTGCTCCGGTTTCCTCCCACATCCCAAAAATGTGCTCTTAGGCTGATTGGGTAACAAATTGTCCCTATATTGGTCTCTATGTGTCATTAAGACGTTAGGACGGCGGTGCGGGCTCGGGCCGGAGGGCCTGTTTCCCGTGCTGTGTTGTTCTTTGTTCTTTGTAAGGATTGTCAATTATGTAAGTCAGAAGAAAGAAGTGGTGATCATGTTGAATTTCCAAAGCTGAAGACCTAATGGCTATGTTGGAAACATGAAAGTGAATGTCAGAACAGGGCAGGGTATGCTACAATTTGAGTGCCCAGAAATATTTAAGCGAGTTCATGTGATATAGTCAGCCACAAAGGTTGATGACTTTGCTCAGGATCGTGTCAGTGCAGTGGTTTCAGTGGACAAAGCTTTCAAAAGAGAATAGTCTTTGAGATGAGCATGGAGCTAGCTAATACTATGTGTTTATGGATCTGGAAGAAATAATATATTTAGAAATTATACAATATATTTAGAAATTATATTCTAAATATAATTTAGAATATAAATTATATTTATATTATAAATTATATAATTTATATAATTATAAATAATATAATATAAATTATAATTATTTATTTATAATTATAATTTATAATTATATTATAATTATAAATTATTATAATTATAATTATTATAATTATTATTATAATTATAATATAATTATTATATTATATATAATATATTATATATATAACATATATATAATATATATATATAATATATATATATATATATAATACAGGGTCCTGGTTCAGTGGGTAGACGAGCATAGGATCAGAGATTGGAGGAGAATTGAGGGAGCTGTATTTGGAAATGAGATGGGAGTGATTCAAAAAGGATGAAGGATGTTAAATGCTGAAAATTTGGGTAGGGATGATTTGAGTTTTCACTGTAGGTGTCAAGAGGGCTGTTGAGGTTTGAAACTTCAGAAAGATGATTTTGGGTTAGGTTAGAATTGATGGGGAGAATTTAAGAGGAGGAGAGAATGGCTGAAGCAGCTGTGGGGATGATTTGAGTCTTTGAGAAGATGTTTTTTATACCATGAAGAACAGCAATAATGGATTTTTTTGTTTGGCAAGATTACCTTATCCCCTTGACCAAGTTTGTATTAGAGGTTCTGAAGTCTTGAGATGTTACAGACAAAAGGGTAGTTATGGGTGAAGGGATTGATTGCGTAAGATTGTCTTGAAAGAAAAGAAACTTTAGCTAAGTGTTGGAAGTATTTAGAGTGTACAGAATTTCCTGGGATTGATGAGGCAATTAATGCCGAATTACTTAAGTGAGAACAGATGTTAATGATGAAAGGTCATATTTCAGATTGGTGGAAGTATGTGGTGGGACCCTGAAGCCACTTTTCTTGATGTTTATTAATTACCTGTATTTGTATGTACATGAAACACATAAAGGCAATAAATACTCTTCAACTCAACTGGAGTATTGTGGCCAATTGGTAAAGACACAAAAGAGAATCGTATGTGGAGAGGCTAGATAAGCTGCGACTACTGTCTTAGAAGCAGTTAAGAGGATTAAAAAGAGATTTAATAGACATGTTTGAAATTATAAAGAGTTTGTTGGAGAAAATAATGATACACTAGGCCACAATTTCCATTGTGGAAATCAGATTGCCACTCCACTTTCATTTACTTGTGCAGCAGCATTTCAACACCTCTCTTGCCCCACCTGATTCATGCTGAATAAGCAAAGTGTGGTGTAGCAGCAGGTTTTCTGACGAATCCAGTAAGTTGGACAAAAGGAAGACACATCTCTTATCGAGCAGCCACTAGGGGGCGGGGGTGGTGGCTGAGGTTAGCTAGGCTGATGTAAGGTGCGTACCAACATTTATACCCTTTCTTGTGGAAGGATAATTCTGATTAGTTAACCAACTGAATCTCAATGATAAACTTTCTCATTAAATCCTTTTTGTGCTTTGTTAATTAAAAACAGTTTGTTAATCTCACTTTTTATAGACAAAAATATTTTTCACAACTTGCTTTTTGGCAGTTTTTTGTAGTTCTTTGGGAATATTGTGATAATGCACAAATCCAAAATGAAAGCCTTTTTGAAACACTTTTATTTTCTAGTACAGAAAGCTGTTGTTTGAATAGTTCTGGCTTTGCAATAGAGACAAACCCAATATAGGGCTTAGTGCCCCCTGGTGATGTCTCAAACTTGATGCTCAATCCAGAATTTGGTGAACTGACTTTTTTTGACTTGAGAATATAACTCAAGCAACTCACTATTCATTGAGAGGATGTTCTAATATTCAAGTTTGACATAATTTGTAAAACAAAGCATTAAAGTTAATGTCAAGTTTTAAAGATTTAGATTTAAATATGAAACAGTGTGTAAAATTAGCAGAGAACAAAGAATGTAGTAAAAATTTTCTACATAAAAATTCTTTTGTCAGGTGCCATTTGTAAATTAGTAGGCAGACCAATTACCTTCTTGATTAAAAGAAATGTCCATAGTACCTACGAGAACAATGAATTGATTTGATTTATTATTGTCACATATATTAACATAATGAAAAGTATTGTTTTTTGCGTGCTATGCAGCCAAAGCATACCATTCATAGAGAAGAAAGCAGAATGTAGTGTTATAGTCATAGCTAGGGTGTAGAGAAAGATCAACTTAATGCAAGGTTAAGTCCATTCAAAAGTCTGACAGCAGGGAAGAAACTGTTCTTGAATCAGTTGGTACGTGACCTCAGGCTTTTGTATCTTTCTCGTGATGGAAGAAGGTAGAAAAGAGAATGTCCAGAGTGCGTGGCGTCCTTAATTATGTTGGCTGCTTTGCAGAGACAGCAGGAGGTGTAGACAGAGTCAGTGGACTAGTTTGTGTTTAGACTGGGCTACGTTCACAACCTCTTGTAGTTCCATGCAGTCTTGGGCAGAGCAGGAGCCATACCAAACTGTGATACAACCAGAAAGAATGCTTTCTTTGGTGCATCTGTAAAAGTTGGTGAGAGTCGTAGCTGACATGTCAAATTTCCTTAGTCTTCTGAGAAAGTAGAGGCGTTGGTGGGCTTTCTTAATTATAGTGTGGGCATGGGGATCAGGACAAGTTGTTGGTAATCTGGACACCTAAAAGCTTGAAGCTCTCGACCCTTTCTACTTCCTCCCTGTTGATGTAGACAGGGGCATGTTCTCCTTTACATTCTTTAAGTCGATGACAATCTTTTGTTTTGTTGACATTGAGGGAGAGATTATTGTTGCCGCACCAGTTCACTAGATTCTCTCTCGTTCCTGTATCCTGTCTTGTCATTATTTGAGATCCGACCCACTATGGTGGTGTCGTCAGCAAACTTGAAAATTGAATTGAAGGGGAATTTGGCCACACAGTCATAGGTGTATAAGGAGTATAGTAGGGGGCACCAGTGTTGAGGATGATCGTGGAGGAGGTGTTGTTGCCTATCCTTACTGATTGTGGTCTGCGAGTTAAATTCAGGATCCAGTCACAGACGGAGGTGCCGAAGACGAGGCCACGGAGTTTAGAGATGAGTTTTATGGGAATATTGGTGTTGGAGGCTGAGCTGTAGTCAATGAATAGGGGTCTGACATAGGTGTCCTTGTTATCTAGGTGTTCTAAGGTTGAATGCAGGGCCAGAGAGATGGTGTTAGCTGTGGACCTGTTGCAGCAATAGGCAGACTGTGGTGGATCCAGATAGTCTGGATAGTTGGAGTTGATTCGTGTCTTGACTAGCCTTTTGAAGCACTTCATAATGATGGACGTTGAAGCCACTGGCATATAGTCATTAAGGTGCGCTGTTTAGTTTCTCTTAAGTACTGGGATGGTAGTCATCTTGAAGCAGATTGGGACCTCAGATTATTGTAAAGAGAGGTTGAAGATGTCTGCGAATACTCCGACCAGTTGATCCATGCAGGACCTAAGTGCTCGTCTGGGTATCCCATCTGGGCCAGATGCTTTCCGTGAGTTGACCTTCGAGAAAGCTGCTCCGGCATCTGCACTGGTGACCCCAGAAACAGGTTCATCCAGGGCTTCCATGGTGGAGGTTACAATCTTGCTGACCTCTTGCTCAAAACGGGTTTCAAATGCCCGTTTTGAGGAAGAGGTCAGTAAAAACATGCCCTCCAAGTTGCTCATAGATTTAGAAATCTGGCATCATTCACTCCACATGCACTAAGTGCTGCGATATTGTCCTATTTCTCTGGTATTTGCAGTTACTTGAATTTGATCCTGTATGAAAGTGTAGTTTTTTATAGCATACAATGGTTGATGAATAAAATTTGATAGATTTTCTTTTGATAAATAAAATCTAACATCTTTAATTGAAAGAGACACCATTCCTGATTTATCCTTAGCTTTACACCTATTCTTCTTGGACCTTAAGGCATTTTTCTGTGTTAAAGTTGCTAAATAAAAACAGTATTGTATTGATCAGTAGCCAAGTGAGTCTTCGTAACTTAATCTTGAATAGTTTGCACACCTCCTAACATTGTCTGACTTTGCCCAGCCTCAGCTCACCTACTAAAGCTCTCATCCATGCCTCCATTACCACTGGACCTGATCATCCCAAGTCTCTATAATAAAGAACAAAGAACAAAACAGCACGGGAAACAGGCCTTTCGGCCCAACGAGCCCACGCCGCCACCCCAATGTTCCCACCTCTACCCACGATCCCTGTCCATGTTTATAGATCTATGGATTAAAAACCAAATTTGAGACAATTTAGGGAGAAAATGGCCACTTCCAATCTTCCACTCTGTCTTGACTTGCACCCATTCGTGCTTAGGTAGCATCCACCCCTATGCTCAGTGAACTACATTAACTTCTAGTTAGCAAACCCTTAATTTTAAAATTCTCAATCATGCTTAAAATACCACCCCTCCTCCCCACCCCCCCCCCCCCCCCCCCCCTCCCGACACACACACACACACACACACACACACACACACACACACACACCCCTCCCCATCCTACCATTGCAATATCCTCCAGTCCTACAACCCTCATATCTGCACTCCTCCAATTCTGGTTTTGCATGCATCTCCAAGTTTTAATCCCTCCAGTATTGGTTATTGTGTTTTCAGCTGCCATGCCTGTAAGTTTGATATCCTCATCCTAAATCTCCTTGTGGTGATTTGGTGTCAAATTTTGTTTGTTTATGGATAACACTTCTATGAAGCACCTTGGAATATTTAACTATGTTAAACATGCTTATATAAAAATTAATTGTTGTTGTAGAGTATGTCTGAAACTTGACATTTTTTTCTGTGATTGCTGACTTGTGACCTTATTTTAGATGTATCTATTTGTCTTCCCACAGCTGAACAATGTGATAAGTCAAATCACATTAATTAGTGCCACTGGGCTGAGGTTTTCTCTTGATTTTGAAATGATTTGCAAATAAAACAAATTCTTATCCATCCTCCTTTTAAACAGCTGATTATTTTAATGAAAATTCCTTAAATGTAGGTTGTGAAGTTGTGCATATATAATAAGCTTTAGAATTGGAAACATTTTACGAAAAAAAAAGTATTTCCAATAATGGATGGTTCAAAAATCATTGTTATGCTTTTTGTTACTTTTAACTCCATTAATAATTTCATAATGGTGCAGAAAAGAAAACCAATATCAAATTCGCTCTTAGGCTGATTGGGAAACAAATTGTCCCTATAGTGAGAGTCTTCCATATTAGGAATAACCTAAATCTATAATAGGATAATGGAATTGCTACTATATAGTTATGATGGCGGCGCGGGCTCGTTGGGCCGAAGGGCCTGTTTCCCATGCTGTGTTGCTCTAAAAAAAAATCTTTATATGCAAATCTAAATAGTATGCAAACCTCTGGCTGTAGGTACTTTTTTTTTAAAAAAAAATCTTGTTTTCATCTACATTTTTACTAAAGGATTCTTTACTTCACCATTATGAAAGCAAAGCTATTTACCTGTTAAACTGCGGTAAGATTTAAATTTCTCTAAGAAGTTTTCATGTATTTCACTTGCATGCTATTGGTATATATCAATTCATGTGGATATTGTGAGTTGCATTATTAGTACATAGATTTTAAAAATATGTATTAAATTTGCCCTTTTATTGTGTTGTACTAGGAACCTGTCTGCTATCCAAGACCGAGAAATATGTTGCTACTCCATCTCCTGTAAGGAAAAGGATAACATAGGTAAGCACTTGTGGGCATATTAAAGAAAAATGGACAATGAGGGAACTGAAAATAGACAGTTAAATTGAAAATAAAACATTGGGTTGAGTCCTTTGATTGGCCTGGCTGTTCTCCATTTAGTTTTGCAGGGTAGCTGGAATCCAGTTTTGCACTTCAGTCAGGCCATGGCAATATTTTGTAGGAGCGTTTTTTTTTCCCCCAACTGAACAAAGAAAGTTACAGCACAGGAACAGGCCCTTTGGCCCTCCAAGCCTGTATCGACCATGCTGCCCGATTGAACTAAAACCCCTACTTTCACGGGGACCATATCCCTATATTCCAATCCTATTCATGTATTTGTCCAGCCACCCCTTAAAAGTCACTATTGTTTCTGCTTCCAGCAGCTCCACTAGCAGCGAGTTCCAGGCACCCACTACCCTCTATTTAAAAAAAAACTTGCTTGTACCTCTCCATTAAACCTTGCGCCTCGCACCTTAAATCTATGTCCCCTAATAATGTGATTTTCCTGGAAAAAAGCTTCTAACTATCCACTCTGTTCATGTCCCCCATAATCTTGTAGATTTCTATCACGTTGCTCCTCAACCTCTATCATTCCAATGAGAACAAACCCAAATTTCTCCAACCTCGCCTCATAGCTAATGCCCTCCATACCAGGCTTTCTGGTAAATCTTTTCTGTACCCTCTCCAAAGTCTCCCAATCCTATTGGTAGTGTGCGACCAGAATTGAACACTATATTCCAAATGCGGTCTAACTAAGGTTCTATAAAGCTGCCATGTGACATGCCAATTTTTAAACTCAATGTCCTGGCCGATGAAGGCAAACATGCTGTTCGCTTTTTTGATTATGTTCTCCACCTGCGTTGCCACTTTCAGTGACCTATGTACCTGTACACACGATCCCTCTTACCCATGTAACTATCTTAATGATTTTTAACAGACAAAATCGCACCTGTGTGTGCTACTACCTCTGACAACTTGTTCCAGACTCTCCAAGTTCTGAGATATTTTGTAGAGTGGAAAATAGGAGATCACAAATAACATTATCACGTAAACTTTAAATACACTTCTATTTCAGTGTACAATTAAATAGGCCTAAGGCCTAAACTGGAACCATTTATAACCAGTATGTTGAGTAATAGGCTTAAATGGTTGGAAATTCCTTCACCGATGGAGTGTTACAGAAAAACAGCATAGGAGATGCAAGTCTGAGAATGGAAGGGAAAAGGCAAACAGAAAGAGGTTGTGGAAGGTGAATCTGTTCGAAAGTACTGAAGAAAGGTCCTGAGGAAGTTGAGAGATATGGGAGAGATGCAGTGCAGCTGGAAGATGAGGTCACCCTGTTGAAAAGCCCAGGGTATGGAGTGATAATATATAACAAAGGATGTCACCAGTATCAACCTTGCTGTACTGGGTAAGGTAAAAAATGGATGAAAGGATTTGAATGCTGAGTTAGGAGAATGATGAACATATATATCTGTGAAATGATCATTGTTTCAACAATTTTGGAGGTTGCACAGGTCAACAGTGAGTTATTTGCGGCATGGTTGATAATTTTTTTGAAGGGAAGGGATAAAGATTGAGATTTGATCAGAGGTTGGAGCCTCAGAGGTTGAAGGATTAGAAAGTGCATCTCTGAACAAATGAGCTTGGAGAGTATGGAAAGGAAAAAGGGGGAGAAAAGTTACCTTTAATTTTTGGCTTGTGCTTAAGCTCTCTATTCTCGGGTGCCTTGACTAGCTCCTTTTCTACATAAGAAAATAATGACAGTAGCTTTTTGATTCTTTTTGATGCATTCCAGTGTGAACAAACTGGAATGTTATTTAATTGTGAAATATTACAGTGACATCATGGCTTCACTTAGGTTACATAGAAGGCAATCCAATAATGTGATGGAATCCATGATTTCAAAACTTGTATATTTGAGACATACCCTAACAGAAAAGATAAATGGAAAAAGAAAGAACTTTGCATTTACTAAGGAAACCAAGACTGAAGCAGTGACTGGAAACTAGAACCTTTCGGTGGGCTGAGACCTGCTAACCAATGTTAACCAAACCTGTT
The DNA here is from genome assembly GCA_024679065.1 of Sphyrna mokarran. Lineage (NCBI taxonomy): Eukaryota > Metazoa > Chordata > Chondrichthyes > Carcharhiniformes > Carcharhinidae > Sphyrna > Sphyrna mokarran. The sequence continues at coordinate 29,122,827 of JAGIQG010000023.1, read as the reverse complement.
AACAAGGGCACAGCCATTCAAATTCAGTAGTAAAAATTAATGACCCTTTAATATATTAATATATTACAAGTAGACTAAAGAAAACAAGACTCCAGATCCAGAAGTTGAGAATAAGCAAGAACACAATTGCTGCAGCTGATTCAATTACTTGAAAATAACCAGTGGATTTTTATCTTCTAGGCCAAATTGAGGAGGTTCTGTGGCATGTGCCATTTTGGGTGAAGGCTGTGCCCATGAAACTTGGTTTGATTGTGCACTTCCATCAACTGGGGTTTAAGTTAGGAGAGGAGCTCAAATTCTTTTTGATGCAGACGGAGTTTTGAAGGACCATGCCTGAGATTGATGATTTATATGCTAATTCATTAGATTTGCCTTAATTTGACCTCAATTTGACAGTTATTTGTGTTGTAACTGATGTTATTTTTGGGATTCAGTATAAAAGTGATGATCTAAGATAGTATTTAGTGTGTTATTTTGCATAGTAAAAATTCTTCTGTTTTAAATTGGAATCTTGGGGTTTCATTCTTTAAGAAATGAATAGATTTCAGTTTTCTTTGTTTTTAACAGAGTTACTGGTCTTGACTGAGACCATAATTTGTTCTTATTGATGCAAGACATTTTGCTGTCTAATGCGCTGTAACTAGCAGAGTTTGTGCATTTACTGTAAACTCCACTGCTGGAATTCATTAGAATTCATACAATTGTAAAACTTATTTTTAATCAATTTGGATTTTTAGTTTATACACTTAAACTTATACTATTATAAGTATTATAATCCTTATATTGTACTATAATCTTGTGAAACAAATGTCACCAAAGTCCCAGAGGCTGCTTTCACCCTTTTTTTGAGAGAGTGCTGATTGGTGGTGATTTAATCTCAGGCAAGGAGCAAAATTGAGAAGGCAAGGTCTTAATGGATAATTCAGCTGGCATGCGAATTGAACCCACACAGTCAGCATTGCTCTTTACCACTAACCAGCCATCTAACCAACTGAGCTAACCAAGCCCCCATCTTGTAGAGGGCTGATGTCCTGCTACATTTTTCTGATGTAGAGAATGGATTCGGGTGTTATGAGAGTTTGGAGTTAATATACCATCTTTTCTCCAGGATTTTTTTATTTTTAATAAATGATGAAGTATGACCACAGTCAACTGGGATATGTTGTCGCCATTATATTCAAAATCCTGAAAACAGCAAATCTGCTGAATGATTTTAAATGTTTTCAGGAAGAAGATTAGCTGGAACACAAATTCCTGCTCCTTGCTGTGGGATCTTTAATATTCGCTTAGTTTTGTTATTTAATCCTTATCATGAGCCATTGATAATGCAGCCATTCCCTCAGCATTGAGTTGTCAATCTAGAATGTGCTTAAATTCTAAACTTTGGCTCAGACAGGAGTGCGATCAACTAAGTTAATTTGACAAAAGCCAATTTACTGTTGTTTTTCAGTCCAGTTCTGCCTTTAGTATGAGAAAGAAATCTGACTGAATTAAAATAATTATTAAAATTCATGCACAGGAACAGGCCATTCAGCCCCTATGGTCTGTGCAGGTGTTTGTTTCACAAAGATCTCCTCCCACCCTATAACCAAAAGCTTTCTTCTTTTCCTTGTTATGTACATCCCATGCGTCTGAAGTATTTCCCATTCTCACCATTCCCATCTAATGGCAGATGGAGATTATAATGCATACTTTGGCTGGCAAAATAAATCAGATATAGCCTAAATGTAGTTTCCTTTCATCACCTCAATTGCCTTCTGATAAAATAACTCCTAGCTGGACATAGATCCACAGGGAACTTTTGCTATTTCTGTCCCTGGAATATAGGGTTAGGCGATTCCATCATCAAGCAAAAATAAGATTTGTCAAACACTGAAATCTCAATTTTAGTAAAATAAGCTTCTGCTTTATTGAAGATTGTCACCTGGCAGTATTTTCACTTGTTACTTTTGTAAATTAGGCCAGATGACATCTTCGAGCTCAGGATCACGTAAATTGAATATTTGCTACCTTAAAGTTGAACGCTATTGGCAACACTATTGTTAGTTTTCCTGTACTGTTATTATCATGGCCAGTGCTGAAAATAATTAACCATTTGTCTTCCCAATGTCTAATGTATTGATCTTTCTCTATAGTGATTTTGCACCGTATCTTACAGATGAGGAATTGTAAGAAATCTTAACACTAGGTTAAATTGTAACATATTTATTTGGTATCACAAGCTTTTGGAGTGCTGCTTCTTCATCAGGTGACTCATTACCAAATAAACCTGTTGGACTTTAACCTAGTGCTGTGAGACTTCGTACTGCATCTAACCCAGTCCAATGCTGGCATCTCCACAGATGAGGAATTAACTGCTGTTTAGACGATGGCCTAGTCAGCAGTGAGACACAGATCATTGATGGATATGAGAAACACAATTAGGATCATGTCTCTCAGATTATGTGGCTCCTGCCAGCAATGATATTGGCGCCATGCTGCTTATTTGCAAAAAATGTTTATATGGGACTAACTTTTCCCTGTTCATCTCTGTCCATTCAGTGGTCTTGAAATGCAGGGGGGAGGAAAATAGTGTCAAAAGGGCGAAGGTTGTTTTTAAAGTCAGCAAGCTAAGTACAACTTCAGTGTTCTTATAAATGATAAGTATGTTCTCTTTCAGCCCATGTCATTCCATAAGGCTTACTGAAAACATTTTGTGCTAATGCAGTTCTTCAGTTTTGTTTTGAAATTTCTGATTGGAGCTTGTGTTTTTGGCTTTCAATTGCTGCAATAAAAAAAAATACGAATTTTATGACTGGCATTATTATGTGGGAAATATGGCAAAATAGGGAATCTATCCATCCAGAGCTTCGCCATGATTAGATTTTTATAATTCTAGGAAGTCCAGGGAGGCATCTTTGCAAATAAAAGTTGTTTTAAAAAAATACGTTGTCTCTTTCATTTTACTAATAATGTTACTCTATCGAATAGATGAGCTGTGAGCATCAAGGTTGTGGCTATTACTTTTAATAGCTGACGTGGTAGATTCCACTATTATATGCCAAATTTCAAAAGGTGGGGCATATTGTAAAGCAGTAAATCTGTTGAAGGACTGAGAAAACCAAAACTGATAAATGCTGAGTTCTGAATCATCAACTCCATTTTGATCCTTTACTGGAGCCCAGTGATGAAACTATTAATGGTAGCATAGTTACTGTCATTGTATTAGAGCCCTGGATTAATGAGCCAGAAGCTTGAATTTAAATTCAGTCATGGCTGCTGGGGTATTTGAATTCAATTAATTAAATAATTCTGGAATTAAAGCTAACACTGCTAATGGTGACCATGAAATGAGTGTATAAACCTATCTGGATCACAAAATCTGCCATCCTCACTCCAATCTTGGCTCTGGACACAGGAATGTGGTTCTTTTAACATTCTTTTGAAATGCCAAACAGACCAATTAGAGGTGGACAAGAAATGCTAGTGCTGCCCATGTTGCCTGAATGAGTAATAAAAAAGAATCCAAGTGTCCTTTCCAGATCTGGTCATTTCAGTTACTGCAATAGGGATAAATTAAATTCTTTGCTCCTCTGCATCTTGGTTCATTAAAAAAATGAAAAAGTAGTGGTGAAACACTTTTACAAAAAAAAAGACTGTTTCTAAATACATTATTGTAATTTTTTTCTATCATTGGATATTTATGGACACTGATTAATCGATTGAATTCTGGTTAGTACATTTGACTTTAACCCTATGTGTTGGCAAGTCTGTTGGATGAGGCTACAAAATTTGAACACTGAGTACTTAAGAAACTTGTAGTTCATAAATGACCCATTAGTGCGCAAAACAGTTTATGTTTGGGATTTGTCTCTTGTGCTTTTAAAATTACTTGTTTTTCAATGACATTTCAGAGGATTAGACAGGGTGGACAGTGATAGCCTTTTTCCTCGGATGGAGAAAGCTAGCACGAGGGGACATAGCTTTAAATTAAGGGGTGGTGGTTATAGGATGGATATCAGAGGTAGGTTCTTCACCCAGAGGGTGGTAAGGGTATGGAATGCCCTGCCTGCAGCAGTTATAGATGTGCCAAGTTTGGGGGCATTTAAGTGGTCAGTGGATAGGTTTATGGATGAAAAGGGAATGGTTTAGGTTAGAGGGTCATCGTTTTTTCTCAATTGGTCGGCGCAACATCGAGGGCCGAAGGGCCTGTTCTGCGCTGTAATGTTCTATGTTCTATTTTATACTAAAAAATTGCTTTTTGTCAAATTTTATGCTGCTTACAGTTCTAATTTTATTTCCCTCAAATTAATTTCAGATATAACACTACAGTGGCTCATTCAACACTCAAAGACCAAACGTAGCTGAGAGCAAGGAATGCTGATTTCTTACTTGCCCAGGATCTGCCATAGTTAATCCTGACCTCCTTCCCTGGAAAGAACGTTTAGAAACCTATCCAACAACACTGAGGTCAAATTAAAAGTTTTTATCATGAGAGAGAGTGTACAATATTATTTTGCACTTTTTTTATGTTTTTATATAATTAAGCTGAGTTACTAAATCTAATCTTGTGAAACTTAATAACTTACCCACTGTCAATTTGAAAGGGGTTTTGTTATTGAATAAATGGGATGTTTTTATTTTTAATATGCATGCTTATAAAACCCCATTGTAAAATGGAACTCTTTCTATCCGAGTGCCACAGTTGTTGATGTTGAGGAAGCACAATTACATTCCATTGCATCAACTGAGCATGTTTGGGATCCATGCAGTGGTCCAATTGTTACACTGAGCAAATCTGCATTTGTTTAATTACTCCACCCAACAAGCTTAGTCTTGTAATTTGCACCTCAAATAATTGTGGGTAGTCTGGAGCTACTTGGCACAGCAACTAACATTAATATATATATTATATATAATTTATATAATATATATACAGTCAATGCAGGTCATCTACAGAGAAGCCATATCTCTCGTATCTTTAACTGAGATGCTTTAAATGTCCACGTAAAAGATCACGGTTGATGAATGCCTGTTACTGGTAAATGATGGAGAGAGACGATGTGTGGTCATTATATAATCTGACATATATAGTAAGGTATTGAATGTTTTATTGATTCATTACAAGAAAACTTTCAACACCTCTCCAATTATGTGGGAATTTGCATTAGTAAATGCCAGGTATCTGGCTATGAATTTGCACTTGACAAACATCTGAAGTTGGTCAATGATTGTCGTTTACGAGATCTGCAACCCTAATTGGGGAAAACATCAGAGGGACTAATATAGCCTTGAGTTCAAGTATGTATTTTTAATTTTAACTTTCAGTTGTGGACATTTTGTTACTGAAAGCTGGTTATTCAGTTTGTCATTGCTAATAATGGCAGATGGTAGACTATAGAGGAGCTCTATGTATAAAGTTGCAGTTTGGTATCTCTCTCTGTTATTTGACATGTAAGATGTGCATTGTGACTTTGTAAAGATTAGCACTATCATCGGTCCAGCGAAGTGGCTTGAATAGTTTCACTGATATCTTTGCTGCATACAGTAAATTGTGTTCATGCTTCGTAGCTGAAATCTGATTTGAAGTTTTTTTTAATATGCATGTAATTTTTTTAAAGCATCATTAGAGCATAGAAATCTACTCAGGATGGAGAAATGAGACAAGCTACTACTATCCATTTTTTAATTTTTGCTTTTTTGCCTGCATGGTTCTTTAATGTTTTAAACTGCTGCTGTATTAATGGCACATCTCTATAGTTGCACATTGAAGTAGTTTTACTTTTGAAAGGTAACATAACAGGTGATGAGCTTTTTTTTTGTTGTGACTTGCCTTTTTTAATAAGTTTACAATCTGTTTTCAATTGCAGTTTTGTACATACAGATTTAAACCAAATCGTTGAAATTTTTAAAATATACAAATTTGTGATAAATATTGTACTAGATAGTAATTTGCTTACAAACAGATATTTGGCTGCAAAAGCTAATGGTTAGCAGTGTTTGCTATTGTAAAAGGAGAATGACGGATTAATAGCTTGTAGTGTGTTTTTCTTGAACTGTAACTGGTTTTAAGTGAATCCTTCATCCTGCAGTTTTAAGAAGCCAATAAATAATTGAAGTTAATGCATACTGTGTCATATATAATAGCTTGTTGACTTGTACAGTCAACTTGTCAAATAATTGTCCTGTGGGTGATTGATGTACTGTTACTCTTGTCATATGATGAAGCTAATGCTGTAATAAATACATCCACACAAAAATTGTGCCTTTTGTACTTTCTCACACAGCATTGTTTTTATTTGTCTTGCATTGGGCGCAACATTTTTAGATCAAAGTAGCTACATAGTTCTTTTCTTAACAGAAGTTAATCTAAATTTAAACATTACACTTGCATTAATAAGGTTGGCCTTGGTTCAGACTTGTTAGAAAGTTTGGGATTCTGTACTTTTGCTAATTGTGTTCAAGGTTGTGCAAGCACTTTCAAGTGGTCTGATTTAATGCCATTAATGTGTTTTCACTTTTGTTAGCTTCTTTATCAAATTTGCTGCACTTCCAAAGTTCTGTATCCATTAGTTGTTGGTCTCCAGTTGCATATCATGGAATCCCAGTAGTGCAAAATGAGACCATTTGGCCCATCAACTCTGCATCAACAGAAATCCCACCCGGACCCTTTCCCCGTAACCCCACATATTCACTCTGCTAATTCCCCGACTAAGGAGAAATTCAATATGGTCAATCTACCTAACCTACACATCTTCAGGCTGTAGAGAGAAACCGGAATATCTGGAAGAAACCTATGGAGATGAGGAGAACGTGCAAACTCCACACAATAACCCGAGGCCAGGATTGAATCGAGGTCTCTGATGACGTGATGCAGCACCGCTAGCCAGTATGTAGCCCTAGCAGCAGAATATCCTCTGCAGCATGAAAAAAATTGCTTAAATGTTCAAATTATTGTATTTCCTTCAAAATAGAGAAATGAAAGTGAAATGCTAAGACCACAGCTTAAAGAACAACTTGGATTTACGTGGTATCTGTAGCATAGAAAAAATGTTGCAAGTCATTAAACTGTTTCCTAAGTGCAGTAGTAGATATTGAAGAAGAGGTATGAGTAGTGGCCATCATTGCGTGATCCACAAAGTGGGTATTAACAGAAACCTTAAAGGGAGGATGGAGATAGAAAAGCAGCAGAATTAGGAATGGCCCTTAGTGACTGATGTAAGCTTGCTAGCATCTCAGGGTTGGCTTGGAGTCTCCAAGAATTGAAAAGCAATTTCCAGAAAACTGCTGTGCACAACTCTTGGAGAAAAATCATTGGGATGTTGAAACTTATTTTCTTTTAACATTTCTCTTTACCAAGTGTAAACATATTAAAAATGTGTGAAAAAACTCTTTGGCTGATGGTCAAGTATCATCTAATTGCGTAATGATTCTTCCTGCATTCCAATTAACCATAGAATCCCTACAGTGCAGATGGAAGCATTTGGCTCATCAAATCTGCCCCGATTTTCCAAAACAGCATAGAATACAGGCCCCAGTGTTAAATTAATAGGCTCTCACTATTTCAAAGCAATGAAAAGAATTAGGCAAGGAAGTGGCGTAGGCGTCATTTTATTCAAATTCATTTATAGGATGTGGGAATTGTGGCTGGACCAGCATTTATTACCCATTCCTAATTGCCCTGAAAAAGGTGGTGGTGAGCTGATTTCTTTAACTGCTACTGTCCCCTAAGGTGTAGTTACCCCATAAGAAGTTTGACAACACCAGGTTTAAGTCCAACCGATTTATTTGATAGTAAACTCACAAGCTTTCAAGGCTGTGCTGTTCGAAGAGCACAGCCTCGAAAGCTTGTGAGTTTACTATCAAATAAATCAATTGGACTTAAACCTGGTTTTGTCAGGCTTCTTACTGTGTTTACCCCAGTTCAATGCCGGTATCTCTACTTCATGTGTAGTTACACCCACAGTGCTGTTGTGGTGGGTACCAGGATTTTGACCCAGTGATATTGAAGGGATGGCAATATAATTCCAAGTCAGGATGATGACTGACTTGTAGGGGAACTTTCATGTGGTGATGTTTCCAAGTATCTGCTGCACTTGTCCTAGATAGTAGTGGCCATGGGTTTGGAACGTGCTGGTTAAAGAGCTTTGGTGACTTTGTGCAGTTCATCTTGTGCATGATACACACTGCTGCCACTGCATCTGATGGAAGGAGTGAATGTTTCAATTAAGGAACATCAATTAAGTGGCTATTTTGTCCTGGATGGTGTTGAACTTCTTGTGTTGTTGGAGCTGCAGTTATTCAGGCAAGTGGAAAGTATTGCATCAGACTCCTTGTACCATGTAGATGGCGGATACTTTGCAGCATCAGATGGTAAGTTATTTGCTGTGGGAATCCTAGCCTTTGACCTGGTCTGATAGCTATGATATTTGTATAGAATCATAGAATTCTGCAGTGCAGAATGAGGCCATTCAGCCCATTGGGTCTGCATCGACCACAGGCCCTATCCCCATAAATTTACCTAGCTAGTCCATCTGACACTAAAAGACAATCTAGCATAGCCAATCCACCTAACCCGCACATCTTTGGATTGAGAGAGGAACCGGAGTACCCAGAGGAAACCCACACTGACACAGGGACAATGTGCAAAATCCACACAAACAGCGACCCAAGCTGGGAATTGAACCCAGTATATATAACCAGTATTGACTTTGAATCCAGGTAAGTGAACTAGAATGAAAGATGGGAACAAATTGGATTACGTAGGCAGCTTTGTGGGGGATTAATCCTAGTGTTTATCAATGATAAGTTTATTTAGGATATCTATAATGAGGAAAAGTGGGAACAAATCTCCTAAAAGTGCTGAATTGGTGGGAAAACTGTTCTAAATCCTGTTTTCTCAGTTCAACTCCTCATCCAAATCTCTGCATTATGTACACTGCAGCAATCATAGTTGTGAATATTACTAAATGCTCGAGGGGTGGGAGGAGAGGGCTACTCACACCTAAATGCCTGAAATCGACAGGATGAATGGGAACTTGCGCATGCGCACATTGCTGGAAGATCGTTGAAAAGATTACTTAGCATCCAGATCACTGCCATTTAAAACCCGACAGACATCTCTGGCCCTCAGAACCCCCCCATATATACTGCTGGCTCCCAAAACCACCACCCCCAGCCTCCACAGAGACATTGCACTGGCCCCCACAAATACCCCCACACACATCGCTGGTCCCCACAATCCCTCCACAGAGACATCGCTGATATCCACAACACCCCCATGGAGTCATCACTGGCCTCATTGTTGCTCTCCCTACACATGGACATGGCTGCCTGCTCACCTCATGCTCCCATGGATTCCGATAATGTGGGAACGCAATCCCTCTATCTCTTTGAACATACTGTCCTCACTGCTGCTCTGCAGAGAACTAGCATTGTGTTAATATGCACAACACCATTTTATGATCATTCCCTCTCTCGAATGGGAGTTTTGCACCCTCCTTGGACTCAACTTTGATTTAGGAGCCTTGAGAATTAGACTACCTCCACACCCCAGACGCAACAGCCTATTGAATGGCAAGCAATCAGCACCCTGAGGAATGAATGGCAGTCAACTGAAAGCAGCTTTCAGAATCGCTCAAGTATTTGTTGCCAATGGGCCCTTGGCTGCTCACACTCACTGCATCTGCACTCCCCTAATAATCCAGAGCTGTATATTAGCTACAGGAATGGATACAGCCAGTCACATCACAAATTTCCAGATTTTCAGAGGCAGACCAGGAGCACCTGTTAGATGTCGTGGAGGAGAGGTATCATCATCTGTTCCCTGTCCAGGGCCCCAACCCAAGAGGTAATCTGCTAGAGCGCTGTGGGAGAGGTAGCAGAAGTGGTGAATGCCAGGAGCCTGACACTGTGTGCCCTCTGTGAGCAGCAAGGGTGAGTGAGCATCCCACTTGGAACCCTGAGCATGCTGGGCACGGATCTCTAAATCTGCTTAGGCACCTGAAAGGCATGCAACAAGTGACCCTTCCCCCAGGAGCAGAATCTAACCCCTTTCCTTCACCCGTCAAAAGTACCCTTCAGTGGTGACTGCTTTCCCCAAAACCGTCAGCACAATGCCTGAGTCACAAGCACGCATTGCATACCATGCACTGCATGGTACTGTCTACATTTTCTACTGCCTCCGAAAAATAGCCAGCATAATCTAAGACATTATGCACCCCACACTTTCTGTCTTCCACCTTCCATCAGAAAAAGATACAGAAGTCTGAGGACATATGCTTACTAACTCGAGAACAGCTTCTTTCCTGCAGCCATCAGACTTTTAAATGGACTTCCCTTTATATTAAATTGATCTTTCACTACATCCTATCAATGACTGTAACACTACATTCTGCACCCTCTACTTTCCTTCTCTATGAACAATATGCTTTTTGCCTGTATAGCGCGCAAGAAACAATATTTTTCACTGGATACCAATACATGTGACAAACAAAATTAAATCAAGAATACATTGTGTTGCAGTTGGCTCTTCTGATTCTGGCCTATTGTTCATTTCACCTCTTCCACTTTGCCAGTTGTGACAGAATCTTCAAACATCAAGGCCACAAGCCCCAGAATTCTCATTTGCCTTGAAACAAATTTCCCCCAAACCAAATGCCTCCCTGACATTCTACGACAGCTTTAGTCACATCCTTAACATTTCACTCAATTCCTGCATTCTGCCCATTTCCTTCGAATACCACAATCTACACCATCACTGTTTTAAATGCTATATAATAGACCATCTTGCTGCACTACCCCTAAAAAATGTCACATCCTTATTGGGTGTTGCTTGTGAGGCCAGCATTTATTACTCATCCCTAACACCTTTGAGAACGTGATGGTGAGCTATCTTCTTGAAACATTGCAGTCCATGTGGTGTTAGTAAATTCTCAATGTTTTTAGGGAAGGAGTTCCAGGGTTTTGACCCAGTGGCAGCAAAAGAACTGCAATGCACTTCCAAGTCAGGATAACTAGTAGTTGGAGGGGAACTTCCAGGTTGTGGTATTCCTATGTGTCTGTTGTCCTTGTCCTTTCAGATGGTAGCAGTCATGTTTTTGGAAGGTGCTGTCTCAGGTGCTTTGGTGAGTTTCTGCAGTACATCTTGTAAACTGCTGCCACTGTGCATCTGTGGGCAGGGTGCCAATCAAGTGGGCTGCTTTGTCCTGGATGGTGTCAAGTGGAGAGTATGCCATCACACTCCTGATTTGTGTCTGCAGATTGTGGTCAGACTTTAGGGAATCAGATCAGTTACTTGCTGCAGGATTCCTAGCCTATGGCTTACTGTTCTAATATTTAAATGGTTAGTTCAGTTTACTTTCTGCTCAATGGTAACCCCCATATAGCTATTTTGGAGTTGTAAAGATCTACGTTTATCGTCCAAATAAAGTTGATGCTTCTTATATTCCGTTTGTCAGAATATTTGTTTATTAGGCTTCCTAAGAATTGGGAGATTGTACACAATTAATCATAATTTCAACAGCGAGAGTAAAGAAAAACACAGTAGTATATTTAACTGCAATTAGGAAGAATGAGAGTTGGAGTGATTTGATTTGATGGGGTGGCATGGTAGCACAGTGGTTAGCACTGCTGCTTCATAGTTCTAGGGTCCTGGGTTCGATTTCTGGCTTGGGTCACTATCTGTATGGAGTTAGTACGTTCTCCTCACGTCTGGGTGGTTTCCTCTGGGTACTCCCGTTTCCTCCCACAGATCAAAGATGTGAGGGTTAGGTTAATGGCCATGCTAAGAAATTGCCCCTTAGTATCCAGGGATGTGTAGGTTAGAGGGATTAGTGGGTAAAATACGTAGGGATATGGGGGCCTGGGTGGGATTGTGTTCGGTGCAGACTCCATGGGCCGAAGGGTCCCTTTCTGCACTGTAGGGTTCTATGATCTATGATTCTACGGAAATTAGAACATAGAAACAGTATTAATATAAATTTGCCCCTCGAATCCATTCCACTATTTAATAAGATTGTCATAGAAGTGTAACCACATACTTGCCTTTGCCTCATATCCCTGAATATCTATTAGTTAACAAAAAAAACCATCAATCTCAAATTTAAAATTAACAATTGACCTAACATCAACTGCTGTTTGCTGAAGATAGTTCCAAATTTCTGCCAATCTTGCATAGGAGTGTTTCTTAATTTTATGTCTAATTTTTAGATTACATCCCAAGGGTGGCATTGTGACATAAGGTGTCAGCAACCCGGGTTTGATTACCAATTTGGGTCAGTGTGTGGAATTTACACATTTGTCTCTGTGTCTGCATGGACTGGAAATGCAGAGACCTGAACTACTAATCAAAATCCCATGAGCAAAATTCAAAAAATTATTCTGAAATAAAACATAATATGACCTCGAAATGACCAAGATATTGAAAAGTTTAATTAGGCACGTAGATTGCAGAAAGAACTTGAAGGATTCGCTTGCTAGCTTAAAAGATCTAAGTTAGGATCCTTGTGCCTTAACTTGATACTCTTGACTTGGGAAAAGGCAAAAATGAGTCCTGAATGCAGTCATCCTGCTGATACCTAAGCTTGGTGGAAGAATATTGAAGATGGCTTTGAGATTACTGAGAACCTGACCATGCCACTGTTTTCCATAGAGCCACGAGATGTATGAATTTTCTCACAGGATTAAAAGACATGCACTTCAAATCCTGTTGCATAGATTACCTACTGGGAAATTCTGTAAACAGTGAATATGTGACTGAAAGTCTCCCCAATTGTGGAATCAAAGTGCGGGCTTTTGAAAGTCTGCCATCTTGAAGCAAAGACCTCAACGAAGGAATAAGAAGGTAAAATATATAACATTTGGGTAAATGTATTGTGAAGCAAGTACTTTTGGAAAAAAAAGTTATATTTATTTGGCTAATTTAGACTATTTTGTAAATGACATGGGAATTAATTCATTTGCTTCATCAAACTCTGAACAAATATTTATTTTTTTCAATTTAAATGTTGACATGAGAAGTGTTACAGATGACGTTTTGGTTGGAAATTTGTCATATACAATGTTTTAAAAGTATAGTTCCTATTTTAATTTTTTAGTATTGGGGAGGAATCTGTTTCTATGGTTCTACAAAAGAAAGAGTGGTTACAATTCTGTCTAAATAACTGTTGTTTGCACTTGCCTAAATGATGATCAATTGTGCAGTTGTACATAGAACTAATTACAATGGTATAAAATCTACTTCAGATATATGAATAAAATGCTAAGCATAATTCATTAAAATATGACTTAAAAATTGTCATCATGACTTTGTTTAAAACCAAAAGGGGTATAATTTTTAATGAGAGCATATAGCATCACAAATAACCATTGCAACTAAAACAAATACCGAAAGTTCAGGAAAATTTTTCAGCCAATTTTTTTTTTAAAATGCAGTGTTGGCTTTAAAACATTGAAGACGTAGCAATTTAATGTGTTCATGTTAAGGCAGTGCCAAAAAGATTACTATGAATGAGATGTACATTTTCCTTAAACCTCAGTGTTGCATTTGTACAGCGTGATACCGATAACTGGAAGAAAATAATCAGTATTCATAAAATACTGCATTAAAATAAGCAAATTTCATTATTGTTAATTTTTGTTCACCATCATGTTTTGCCTGGGAGTTTATTGCATGTTCACATTCATACAATACTCTCCAGGTTTCTAAAAACTACAAAGTAAGACCTTGCGCTTTAAGCTGCTCACAAATTGTTCTTGACCTTGCCACCAGCAAATGTTTTTCTCAAGTATCTTAGCTGGTAGATTCATTAATTCAGATTGCTGCTTTCATTCTTTTTCTTTTTTATGCTCTTGAACATTGTGTCTATTGTTCTCCCTCAGCACCCGGAACAAAGGACTCTTATGCTGCTTTGGTGTAGGTAACCATTGATTGCTGGCTGTATAACAAGCCTGAATTCCCTGGGAAAATTCTTTTTTTTAATTCTAAAGCACTGTGCTGAAAGAACATTTACTTGTGCACATTGGAAAGGATTAGCTTCAGCCCATTCCTGCGACTCTCCATTCAAAACTGCACACCTTGAATTCTAAACAAGATTCTGGTTCTAAAAATAGCTATATTTGTGCCTGTTTTTAAGTTGGGATGGCCAGGCCACATGCCAAAAATGGCTGGGCACCACTTGCCGTCCAGTTCCCTTCTACATCAAGCTCATTGTCGTTTTTGATCAGCCAAGGGAGTAGGCATGCTACACTCCAACCAAAAGGAGGTGGGACCAGTTTATATATGTAACTTAGAATGTCCTTAGATGGTATGTGGCCAAACTAACAATCCTTCAAATGACCACATCAGTCTGTTTGAAAAGCCTTTTATTTAAAAAACAACTACGCCATTGGTTTCTTTGGAGCTAAAATATTATTTTTCTGATCTGACAAAAATCTTCCCATCTGCTGCCAGGCACTTGGTGGCCATTAAATTGCCTCCTCCTCCATTACTGGCTGGATTATACAGAAGGAGCCACCCCTCCCAGATTGACATGCTGTCCATTAGCATGCATTGAGCGCTGGCATTTGGTCAAATATGTTCTCTTGAGGCTCGACCAGGAAATGGTTCAAACATTTCGCTACTGTTATTGGGTGGATGGGCAATGGGATCATTTCACCTAATTTCACCTGCTGTGATTCCAAAAAACCCTTTATTTTTTATAGTAGTGATTTTACTGTTATAAAACCCTACAGTGCAAAAGAAGGCCATTTGGCCCATTGAGTCTGCATCCACAACAATCTCATCTAGGCCCTATCCTTATAAATACCACATATTTACCTATGCATCCCAGGAGACTAAGGGAAAATTTAGCGTGACCAATGCACTTAACCCTTGCATCTTTCGAATGTGGGAGGAAACTGGAGCACCCGGAGGAAACCCACACAGATACTGGGAGAATATGCAAACTCCACACAGACTGTGACCCAAATCAGGAATTGAACCCAGATCCCTGGAACTGTGAGGCCGTCGTGCTAACACTGTGCCACGATGCCACTTTATGGAGAGATTTCCTCAGCTTAATTTTAAATATTTCTGATGTCTCCCATTGTCACATGTATTGGGATGTATTGCACATTATACAGATAAAACATACTACTCATTGAGTATTAGAGAAGTGAAAGAGACAGTGCTGAATATAGTGTTATAGTCATAGCTAGGGTGTACAGAAAGGATTTCTGTTAACATTGAAAGCTAACTAGCCTTCAGAAACAGATGGAAGTTAAGTGTCATTCAGTAGTGTGTGTGACAGGCACTGCAAGTGTAATTGTGGTCTAAAATCATTCTTTGTAATAGAACTAGTTCCTTGGCTGTTGCCTTTACAATGTAGAATGTCCCTGCACCAAGAGGAGCCTTTTTCAATTCTGATAATCCCTTTATTAAATTATTGACTGCTTTGCAGCAACACTCCTTTTTGTAAAGGACAATTAAATTTGTGGCTTCCTTTTAAATTGTATTGTTGCATGGCCGTGCACGCATTATTAACCTAAGGGGACCAACTTGTGCGGAGACTGTGCTGGGACCTTTGGGCTGTTGCGTATCTTAGAGGGGATATTGTAGACTTCTGTGCAAAGAATACAGATCAAAAATAGCGTAGGTGTGGTGTGTTTGAGGATGGAGGAATGCTTATGTAATAATAAGAAGAAATTCATTATTTCACAATGTTAGAATGTAGCTAATGTAAGCCCATTGTTCAGAAAGCGAGGCAGAGAGAAAGCAGGGATTTATAGAACAGCGAGCTTAACATCAATACTGGGGAAGTGTCCATTATCAAGGATTTCATGACTCAGCATTGGGAAGGCAGTTTGGTATATTCAGACAAAGTCAACATGAATTTAAAAAAGGGAAATCAGACTTTACGAATCTATTGGAATTCTTTGAAGATGGAACTATTAGCATTGACTGAGAAGAACCAGTGGGATGTGGTTTTAGGTTTTTAGAAGGCTTTTGGCAAGACCTTACAAACAGACTACTATGTAAAGTTAAAGCACGTGGGATTACAAGAAATGTCTTGAGATGGATAGAAAGCTGGTTAGCAGATAGAAGTGTTGGCATAAATGGTTCCTTTTCTGATTGGCAGTCAGTGGCTAGTGGAGTTCCATAGGAATCCATACTAGGACCCCAACTGTTTACATTATGTATTATTTATCTGGAAGCGGGAACTGAATGTATTATCTCCAAATTTGCAGATGATAAAAAGCTGTGTGGGAGGATGAGCTGCAAGGAGGATGCAGAAATGCTTCAGCATGATCTGGCCAGGCTGAATGTGTGGGCAGATGCAGTATAATGTGGATAAATATGAAATTATCAATTCTGGTAGCAATAATAGGAAGACAGATTTTTTTGAATGGGTGTAAATTGAGAGAGGTGGATACTCAGCGAGAGCTTGGCGTCCTTGTGTATCGGTTGTTGAAAGTAAGTACACAGGTACAGCAGGCAGTAATGATATGTTGGCTTTCATAACGAGAGGATTTGAGTATAGGTATTGGGATGTTTTACTGCATTGGAGAGAGCGTTGAAACCATACTATTGAATGCAATTTTGCTGTCCTTATCTGAGAGAGGATGTCCTTGTTATAAAGAGAGCAAAGGTTTACCAGGTTGATTCTCAGGATGGCAGGTCTGTCATTTGAGGAGAGACTAATTTGGTTAGGATTATATTCACTGCAGTTTAGAAGCGTGTGAGAGGATCTCACAGAAACGTATAAAATTCTAACAGGATTAAACAGGATAGAATCAGAAAGAATATTCCCAATGGTGAGGGAATCCAGAACTAGGGATCATAGTTTGAGGATAAACGATAAATCTTTTAGAGCTGAGGTGAGGAGAAATTTCTTCATCTAGAGGGTGTGAATGTGTGGAATTCATTACCACAGAATGTTAGTTGAGGCCAAAACATTGTATGATTTCTTGGGGGCAAAAGATCAAGATATATGGAGGGAAGGAGGGATCAGGTATTGAGTTCAGTGATCAGCCATGATCAAAATGAATGGCGGAGCAGTTTCGAAGGGCTGAATGGACTACTCCTACTTCTAATTTCTGTGTTTCTATGTAACATGATTAGGAGCAATGAGAGACAAAAGTAACATGTTACATTTTAAGGAAGCCAATTTTAAAGTAAGAGAGTTTGAAATGAGAGGCATGAGTTTAGAAAGACCCAAGTGTGAAACTCTAGGAGAAAATACAGAGGATTAAAATGTGAAATGAATATAGAGTATTTTTGACAAATTAAAGAGAAATTGCATGTTACAACGACACCAGTTTCAACAATATCAGAGCCTGAACTCTCAAGGTCAAATGTAAAAAAAATAGCAGTTTTGAAACAAATCTGGGAGATTGGAGTGTATCTAAAGCTCCGTGAAAGATAATTCCAAGATTGAGAAAAAAAATGAAAAAAAATTGAGAGGCATATTAGAGTGGATAAGTGGATATTGTCAAAATATTAGGCAAAGTAGTAGAGAAAAATATGTGGTTCCTACAGTGAAAAAATAAATGAAGGAACCTTTGTGATGGTGACTTCAGAATTAATTTTCATCATTAAAGCAGTGATACGTTTATAGAAGTGAGGAAGGATACAAATGCAAATTCATACAGAAAATGAAATTTGTAGTAAAGAGCTCATTAAAGTTTATTTATTACTGCCACAAGTAGGTTTACATTAACAGTGCAATGAAGTTACTGTGAAGTTAAGGTAATGAAGTATTTTGAATATTCATTCAACAAATGGAGCAGATGAATTATCAGCCAGATACTTGAAATGAGAATAGAATTAGGTAGAACTGTAACTGAATGTCAATCACAGAATGTACGGCTAGGAAAAAATACTCATTGTTCCTTTTTTCAAAAAAAATAAAGGTTAGTAGTATGATCCTGGGAACCGTAAGCCTTTGAGCATAATTATCTTCAGGGAAATTGTTGGCACATGTTGTAAAGAATTCAAATGCATCTAACAAGAACAAAGGCAATACTTCAGAATTCAAATTGTTTTATCAAAGCTAGAGGTTTACTAGAATTCTTTAACCATGAAATTCAATTAGTGAAGGTTGATAAAGTGATGGTTGTTGTTCGCCTTATCAACATTACATGTTTAGTGAATTATAAAGAATTGGTGAATGGTCTTGACAGGGGGAGGAGGACATAGTGTATTGAATAAGTGTGTTAAACTATGAGATAGAAAGAAAGTAATCGGTGATAATAGTCGTAAAGAGACTATTCTATACCCCAGGAATTAGTTGCTGGCTGTATTTTAAGTGTTTATTGTCTGATCTTATAGTCATTGAAAATAACTGGTTTTTATTTTTTATATTTCCTGCTGTAACTGTGAAAGTTTAGCAGAAGACCAGGAGTAAAGGCCTATTTCAGTCCTGGGAACCTTATTGTTTGTTATGTACATAAATAATATAGATGAAAATGTAGGGGGGAGAACATTAAACAAATTTGCAGATGACGCCAAGATTGATAGCTTGATTAATAGCCAAGAAGATGGTTGTTGTTACAGGAAGATATAGGTGGGTTAGCCAGATGGGCAGAGCAGTGACAGATGGTACTTAATCCTGGTAAGGACAAGGTGATGCACTTTGGAAGAGCAAACAAGATGAGTGAGTATTTAAAGAATGGCAAGACATTGGGTAGCTCAGAGGAACGGAGGATCTTGGGGTAATTATTCACAAATCCCCAAATCATAGAATCCGTACAGTACAGAAGGAGGCTATTGACCCATCAAGTCTGTACGGACCACAATCCCACCCAGGCCCTTTTACTGCAACCCCATGCACTTACCCTACAAATGCTCTTGACAGTAGGGTCAACTTGACATGGCCAATCCACTAACCGTCACATCTTTGGACTACGAGAGGAAACCGGAGCACCCGGAGGAAATCCATGCAGACATGGGGAGGATGTGCAAATTCCACACAGACAGCGACCCAAGGCTGGAATTGAACTTGGGATCTTGGCACTGCAATGCAGCAGTGCTCATCACTGTGCCACGGTGTTGTCTGAAGTTGGCAGACAGATGAATAGGATAGTTAAGAAGGCATTTAGGGCATTTGCTTTCTTCATTGTATAGAGTATAAGAGCTGTACAGTGTTGGTTAAGCCACAGCTGGGGTGCTGTGTGTAGTTCTGGTCACCTCATTACAGGAGGAATGTAAAAGGCATTAGGTGGGATACAGAGAAAGTTCACCAGGATGTTGCCTGGGATAGGGCATTTGAACTATCAGGAGAGACTATACAGGCTTGAATTGTTTTCTTTTGAGCAGAGAAGGCTAAGTGGGGGACACGATTGTAGTGTATTAGATTATGAGGGGTATGGACAGAGTGAATAGGGAACAGTTGTGCACTTTGGTTGAGGGCTAAATCATGAGGGGGCATACTTTTAGGGTAAGGGCCAAGAGATTCAGAGATGATTTGAGAAGAATGCATTGTCTAGGAAGGTAGTGGAGGCTAAAAAACATTAAAAGAATTTGGATGAGTACTTGAAATGGCATAACATTCAAGGATTATGGGACAAGTGCAAAGAAGTGGGATTAGTGCGCCATTAATGGTAGTTATTATTGGTGCAGACTCGATGGGCCAAAGAGCCTTTTCTGCACTTTACGCCTCTACAACATTATGCCAATTGCCATGGTTTTGTTACTTGTAAGTAGAATTAAGCCTCTCTCAAGCAAGATCTTGTACATTACATGAGTTTTCTCCAGGAACATGTTTTCTATTCTCTCAAATATGAAAAAATTGTTTTCAGTTAGGGGACTTTTTCCAAAATTGTGAATTCAGAATTTGGGATAGAGGTTAAGACTGTTGTCATTTGTTGGATCCTTGGCTTATCTGTTTGACTGCAGCACAATCTCCATAACACCAGCTTGGAGCTGAGCTAAAAGCAGCTGCTGCTCTGTATTTTCCAGTCACTTTTGATTGCTGCTTATGGACCCATGTCAAGAATGGGTTGCTTCACCAATCTAATAATCAGATCTTGGTTAAAGAGAGCATCTTCGCAATACCCCAAAGTAGCATCTAAATTTTGTTTATGTTATACTCAATGCTCAACTGCTTCCTTCAAATCAATATCCATCACTTTTAAAGAGAGAAATATTGATATAAGCACAGCACACACTAATCCTATAAACCTTTGCAGCATTACAATTAATATTGCGTAGTCTGTAGATTTTCCAAAACTAATATTTGTATAAACTGTGTATGGGCCAACATCATCTCTAATTCTGGGCACTTGTCATAATGCCAGTCAGTCAAAATATGAGAAGATAATGTGCAGATAGCAACTAGTAAGGGCAATTCTATTCTGTCAATCAAGAGATGTGACTGCTGAAGACAATTGCTTTGCTCTGGGATAGTGGTCTTATAGTAAATTAAAAATTGCATTGTATATTTTGTCCACCTAACAGTACGATACACACAAGTACCAGCAGAGGGGGTCCAACAAGAAATGAGAGCACATGCCATTCTGATTCTGAATGCTTCCTACTGAATATCTTGTAGTTTCCTCTCAACAACTTTAAGCAGTTGATTTAAATGGGAGTATATGGCAGTACCTTCTGGCAGGTTAGTGATTAGAGTCTGTAATGGCTGCAAAAGCTAAAAGGGTTCAGATAAAGAGTGCTGTCTGGGATAGAGCAGCAAGTTGTAGAGATGTGCTCAGAGTAACAATTTAATACATTTGTGAAGTTACTTATCAAGGTCATAGCCAAACAAAGTGGTAATGTTACAGATCCAAATCTTTGAATGTGCTCTAAAGTGGGTGTGTTTGTGGATTTTGATGCTGAAATAATCTATTTTACAGTGTATCAGACTGCAAACTATGCAGATAAACATATTACAGCAGCAAACAAATTACATAGATTACATGCTTGCTGTTACAAGGATAGATTGTATTGATAAGGATATAGTGTGATTGACAATATTTTCCTACAAGTGATCCATAATATGGAGACCCAATAGCACTGGAGATCTAGTTTGTCCTGAGTAGTGATGCTGTCATCAGTTCTTCATTTACAGCTAAATCTACTTTTTGTATTTGTTGATTTTGCAGTTCTCATGGGTAGGAGAGTAATATCCGTGCTTACACAATAAAATCTACTCCTGTGTCCCAGCAATAGAATCATGGGTCCATGAATATTGGAGTCCACAAATCAGCTAACAGGATATGGGAGAAAATTTGAGCAATGTTGACCAACAGTTGTCTGCATGGCTTTCTTCCAAGTGCCTGCAGCCCAAAGATGTGCAGGTTAGGTAGATTGGTGGTACTAAATTGCCCCTTAGTTTCAGGGAAAAGTCTGAGGTCACAAACCAATCAACTGCCTCCCATGGGAGGTAGCACCAAGGGTACTGCCTGCCTTGCCTATTATATTAAATATTCATTTTGGAAGCGTTGGCAGCTAAGTCAGTTATGTTCTCTTTTTGGCATAAAAAAAACCTTATCTTGGATTATATCAAACCCACTGGGTAAATTGTACCTTTGACTCTGCCAATCTATTTCTGAGACCAATGCAAAATTACACTTTATAGTCAGTTTAGCAGATTTAGTGCAGTGTTTGGGTCATTAAGTGGTGCAATATGCAGTTGTGACATCCCATGAGTTGAAAATAGCAAAATTGTGTGTAAGTCCATCAGGGGAAATCATTAGTGGGAGCTTCAAAGCTGTATTAAATTAAAATTTGGATTCAATTAACTTGCTTGTGGCCTGTCTAAACATTTGATCCCAAAGTAACCCTTCAAACATTTTAGCTTGAAAGAGACTTAACCTTATAAGGCAAAAGGCAGGGTAATTAATAGCAAATAATATCCAAGTTTAGTTAAATAACAGGGAAAAAGGGAAAAATATTTTTGAACACTAAATAATAGAAAAAAACAACTTTAGGGTGATCACTCCAGATTGAGGTATAAACAACTTCAGATCCTTGCCAATGGGCAGCATTGTGGCACAGTGGTTAGCACAGGTGCCTCATCGCACCAGTGACCTAAGTTCAATTCCGGCCTTAGGGGGCTGTCTGTGTGGATTTTGCACTTTCCTCCTGTGTCTGCATGGGTTTCTTCCAGATGCTCTACATTTCAAAGATGTGCGCATTAGATGGATTGGCCATGTTAAATTGCCCCTTAGTGTCCAAAGATTTGTAGGTTAGGATTCATAGGATGAATATCTAGGATTAATAGAATTAATATCTGTTTGTAATTTTTATAAATGATCTGTATGAGGGTATTGAGGGATGGATTAGTAAATTTGCGAATGACACCAAAGTTGGAGGAGTGGTAGATAGTGAAGAGGGGTGTTATAGTTTGCAGAGAGACTTGGACAAGTTGCAGAGCTGGGCCGAGAGGTGGCAAATGGAGTTTAATGTGGAAAAGTGTGAGGTAATTCACTTTGGCAGGAATAACAAATGTGTAGAGTATAGGGCTAGTGGTAGGACTCTTAATAGTGTTGATGAACAGAGGGATCTTGGTGTATATGTTAATAGATCCCTGAATGTTGGCAATCAAGTCGATAAGGTTGTTAAGAAGGCATATGGAGCCTTAGCTTTTATTGGTAGGGGGATTGAATTTCGGAGCCGCAACGTCATGTTGCAACTGTACAAAACTCTAGTGCGGCCGCACTTGAAGTATTGTGTGCAGTTCTGGTCCCCACATTATAAGAAAGATGTGGAGGCATTGGAGAGGGTACAGAGGAGGTTTACCAGGATGTTGCCTGGTATGGAGGGCAGGTCTTATGAAGAGAGGCTGAGGGATTTGAGGTTGTTTTCGTTAGAAAGAAGGCGGCTAAGAGGAGACCTTATTGAAACATATAAGATGATTAGAGGTTTAGATAGGGTGGACAGTGATAGCCTTTTTCCTAGGATGGAGAAAGCTAGCACGAGGGGACATAGCTCTAAATTAAGGGGTGGTGGTTATAGGACGGATGTCAGAGGTAGGTTCTTTACCCAGAGAGTGGTAAGGGTATGGAATGCCCTGCCTGCGTCAGTTGTAGATGCGCCAAGTTTGGTGACGTTTAAGAGGTTAGTAGATAAGTTAATGGACGAAAAGGGAATGGTTTAGGTTAGAGGGTCACTGCTTTTTCCTAATTGGTCGGCGCAACATCGAAGGCCGAAGGGCCTGTTCTGCGCTGTTATGTTCTATGTTCTATTATGGGAATAAGGCCTGGGTGGGATGCTGTGTCAGAGAGTTGGTGCAGACTTGATGGTCTAAATGGCCTCCTTCTGCACTGTAGGGATTCTACGATTGCCCTGGCAACAATTCTCTGCAGCATTACCCGCAAGAACACTCACTACCAATTATGACTTGTCCACTCTCCCTCTATAATGACTACAGTAAAAAAAAATGGTTCTGACAACCCCCATTGTTATCCCCAAAATTGGCTTCATTTTGGTTCAATTTATTGTCATTGGTGTTACTAGGCTGATTCTTTTGAACTGGTGCACATTGCCTGATTAAGCAGACATTAAGATGATTTCATTGGCTTTCTCAGTTCTGAAATAATACAAGCTTCTATTCATTGGGGACATTTTTCTAAGTCATTAAGGACAAGGCACAATGATTATTGACTGAGTGTTCTCCCACAGATGTTATTTTAAAAAAACATATTTTAAAAAAATCATTTCTCAGCAAATTCAGGCTTTTAATTACCAAATCACAAGAATATTAGTGTGAACTTTAACCTTTATAACTACTTAATCACATATATTTTCTTCAATTATAACAGAATTGAGGTACAACCTATTTAATTCAATCATCTGTTACCAGTTGATCATTAGTTTTTAAAATAACAAGTATCAGTATTCTTAATGAAATAGGGTGATTGCATAGATAGCAGCAATCACAAAATGCTTTTTTTCAGTCCAAATTTTAGGAGAAAATGGTATCTTGAACCTTTAGGAAGATAAATGCAGGAGTAAGCCTTTTGGTTCTTCAAGCCTATTCTATCATTCAATTAAATCATAGTTGATCTTGTTCTGGTCTCAGCTCCACTTTCCTCTATGTCCCATAACCCACGACTCCCTTGCCCAACAACAATCTAGTTAACTTTGCCTTTCAAAATTCAAAACCCAGGGGGTCCATCATAGGAATCATTGCTTGTGGGGAAGAGTAGGGGATTGAACCATGCAAAAGTCCATTGACTTTGGGTGTGATTTTCCGGTTTTGGAGTAAACGCAGACAGAAAATCCCAGTCCCAGACCCCACCACTATCTGGGACAGAGAAATTCACACACCAAAGCACTCTTTGGGAGAAAATGTTGCCTTTCATCTCTACGTAAAAAGGGAGACTTCTTATGTCCATGAGTTTCAGTCTGCCCTACAAGAAGAACGATCCTATGAGGTCCTCTTGGGATCTTATTTGTTTCAGTAAAAGTCACCTCTCATTCTTCGACACCCTAAGGGTATAAACTTCCTTCATTAAAAAAAAACTTTTTCATCCAGGAATTAGTTCAGTGAATCTTCCTTGAATTATCTCTGAAGCAATTGCATCTTTTTATAAATAAGGAGACCATACTGCACACAGTATTCCAGGTGTGACCTCTCCAAGAACCTGTGCAGCTGGAATAAAACATCCCTACTTTATATTCCATTTCTCAAAGCAATAAACAATATTGCATTTGTCTTTTGAATCACCATATTTTTGAATACTAACTTTGCGAGACATGTGTCAGGGCTTTTTGATTCATCTATATAACCGAGTTCCACAATATTTTTCCATTGAAATAGTATACTGCTTTTTTATTCTTCCTGCCAAAGGTCACATTTATCCATATTATGCTGCATCTGCCAAATTTTTATTTACTCAATTAACCTGTCAATATCTTTTTGCGGACTCTGTACCTCCTTTCGACAAATTACTCTCATATCTATCTGGGTGTTATCAGTTGAATGAGCTGCCATATATTCAGTCCTTTCATCCAAAGCATTCATACAGGTTGTAGATATTTGAGGACCAGCACAGATCCCTCTGGCACTCATTACAGTTACTTAAAATGTTAAATGTGTTTCTCCCTCCACAGATGCTGCCAGTCCTGCTTAGTTAATCTAACATTTTCTGTTTTCGTTTCAAATTTCCAGCATTCATGTTCTAATATGTTACCTGCTGCAATGTATGTTTTTATCTTGCCTTACCTTTCTTGTGGCACCCAATCAAACACCCTTTAGAAATCCAACTACACCACATCATCCACATGAAATGCTGCTTTGTCAAAAAAACTCTAACAAATTCATTAAACATGATTTCTCTTTCATAAAGCCATGTTGACTCTGTTTGATCAAATTATGATTATCTAGACACCCTGATATAACAGCCTTAATAATGGATTCTGTGAAAGATTATCCTGCTTTCTGCATGCCTCTTTTCTTGAATAAGAGTTGTTTTAGCTATTTTCTAATTCACTGGAATCTTTCCAGAATCTAAGAAAATTTGGAAGATTCTAATTAATGCATCTACCATCTGCCACTTCTTTTAAATCCCTAAGACAAAGGCCATCTGGCCCTGGGGATTTGTCAGCCTTTATGTCTAATAGTTTTCCAGCATTCTTTCCCTGGCAATGGTGATTGTATTAGATTTAGAACATAGAACATTACAGCGCAGAACAGGCCCTTCGGCCTTCGATGTTGCGCCGACCAATTAGGAACAAGCAGTGACCCTCTAACCTAAACCATTCCCTTTTCATCCATAAACTTATCTACTAACCTCTTAAACGCCACCAAACTTGGCGCATCTATAACTGACGCAGGCAAGGCATTCCATACCCTTACCACCCTCTGGGTAAAGAACCTACCTCTGACATCTGTCCTAAAACCACCACCCCTTAATTTAAAGCTATGTCCCCTCGTGCTAGCTTTCTCCATCCTAGGAAAAAGGCTATCACTGTCCACCCTATCTAAACCTCTAATCATCTTATATGTTTCAATAAGGTCTCCTCTTAGCCGCCTTCTTTCTAACGAAAACAACCTCAAATCCCTCAGCCTCTCTTCATAAGACCTGCTTTCCATACCAGGCAACATCCTGGTAAACCTCCTCTGTACCCTCTCCAATGCCTCCACATCTTTCTTATAATGCGGGGATCAGAACTGCACACAATACTCCAAGTGCGGCCGCACTAGAGTTTTGTACAGTTGCAACATGATGTTGCGGCTCAGAAATTCAATCCCCCTACCAATAAAAGCTAAGACTCCGTATGCCTTCTTAACAACCTTATTGACTTGATTGCCAACTT
This sequence comes from Sphyrna mokarran, assembly GCA_024679065.1. NCBI lineage: Eukaryota > Metazoa > Chordata > Chondrichthyes > Carcharhiniformes > Carcharhinidae > Sphyrna > Sphyrna mokarran. Next base: position 29,096,606 of record JAGIQG010000023.1, on the reverse strand, counting down.
TCAGGCATCTATGCACACATACACGAAGATCCCTCTGTTCATCAACACTATTAAGAGTCCTACCATTAGCCCTATACTCTACACATTTGTTACTCTCTATCATCTTTGGTTTTCAACAACCTTTGGAAGGTTTTCTAAGCCTTCTAAGCAGACTCAAAGAATGGAATTTTCCTCACTGGGACTAAGTCCCGTGGCAGGGGCAGGGACGAGGCTGCTGGAAATCAATACACATCGTGTGACTCTGGCTTCATTAAATATGCATGGAGAGGTTTTGTGACATTTTGAACATCAGCGTGGACAGGAGGGCTCATGACCTGCCATCGTATTCAGGTACCATTTGTAAAAGGTATCTTGACATACATGATCTGCTATTGAAGAAAGAAAATGGACACTGTGAAGCTGGAAAATGGACCCCTGTGAAGACGTTGAAGCTAGAAAATTGGCCTATAGATGTACCATCACTCCTACCCACTGCTCATTGGTCCAGGGTCCACGATCACTGGAGACCTCCATCCCAAACTCTGGAGGGAGCCCCAGGCTTTTTTCAGCTAAGTGTTAATATGTTCACATCATCTTGGTCCAGAAATGTTCTGAATTGGAGTAATTTCCCACTGGTGGCAGGGACAATTGGGGCAATTCCTTCACCTGCATTCCATTAGCATGATGCATATCAGTTTTACACCAGCCTCGGGTGAAACTGTCTAGCAGTCATGGCTGCTGGGAGTGGAAGACCCCATTGTCATTTTACACCGCATGAAACAGACCTTTGGGGCCCCTGCTACATTGTTCTCCTCCTTTCCCAGCTCCACAAGAAATTTTGCCCAACACCCCTATTCAAAGCCTTCGCTCTTTTTAATTTTCCATTAAGAGATCCCCAGACTCACTCTCTCAAGGACCAACACAAGCTTTAATCACTGTTTTCCCAATCAAATTATTACAGAAACTTTTATCATTAGTTTTTATATTACTATCTCTCATACCTATTTCCCGATTTTTTTGTTTTGGTCCTTTTTTCCTGGTTCTTAAAACCTGTTCAATCCTCTGACCTACTGTTACTGATCATACAGATTTGGTTAGTATTTCTTCCAAATTAGTCCTATCCTTGACTTCCTTGGATGCTGCAGCCCTCTTGAAGGCCCTTTCTTCCTCACTGACAAGCTCTAGTGAATTCTAGACTCACGACCCGATGAGAGAAGTCACCTCATCTCTCTTAAATTTGCTACAACTTATCCTAAAACTATGACCTCTTGTTCTAGATTGCCCCACAAGAAAGAATATTCTCTCTACAACTACTATGTCAATCTCTCTTATCACCTTATACACTTCAATTAGGTCTCTTGGTGTAATTTAGGAATCATCAACATGGATATCAAATCTGATACTCTGCTTTTAAATTATGTCGCAATAGTGACCACTTAAATAATGATGCCGAAAGAGAATTTGCACCATTTGAACCTTGTAAGAAAGTAAGAGACGTAAGAGGAAAAACTGGCAAAACCTTAGCAAATCTTAAAAGTTTTCATCTGAAATAGAACAGCATCCATGTTACAGAATCAATTTCAAAACAGAAAATGCTGAAAAAACTCAGCAGGTCTGGCAGCAGATGTGAAGAGAGAAACAGAGTTAACATTTTGAGTCTGTATGTTTTCTTCATACTCTGAGAAATCTATTTCTAGTTTGCAATTCAGCTAATGATGCCATTAAATACTTCTGCATTTACATTTGGATATGTTCAGATCTCTGGCAACCCTCTGTCAGCAGTTGCTAAGGGAATAAATTAATTCCAGATTGAATATTTAAAAAGGTCACCAACAGTTTTGTATGTTCTTTATATTTGTTCACAGTTAAATTAGCACTCTATCCCTTTCTGGCCATCTTCAAGACTAAGTGCATTTGTTTTGGAATCTGTCAGAATGTTAAATGAGGTGCAGTATTAATTCTGTCTAGTTGTTACCATCCCATGTTATTTGTAAACTGCTGATCTGAAAACTGGCGGATTCTTGCAATGGCATATATTCAAACATTGAGTTAGTTGGCTTTGTGGGTTTAGCTATTTATTTTTCTCTATACCAGTTCTTAGCTTCTGTTCCACACTCCTGGCCAGCAATATCTGATAAATGCACAAAATATGAAATAGATATTGATTGTATTTTGAAGACGGATCTACCTTTTAAGAACAGAGAGTGATAGGTTCATTGCTGTAGTGTCATTGCTTTGCTGCCTGCTTGTGCAGTGTTCTATCAGGTAGAAGTGTATGTTCAGTGAGCACTAGAAAGATGTGAATGTGAGCAATCCTGACTCTGCGATGTCCACAAGGATCCCTAATTTGGGAAACATAGATTTCCAGGCAACAAATCTAAGTCACTTGTCAAACGACAGACTTGAAACTGCGGCATGGGCCTGGCACTAATGTTCCTTAAAGGGCCAGCCACCCAATTGCAGATAAGTTATTTTTATGAGCTGCAGCTGTTGCAACTGGAAGTACACTGGAGTGTTTTTGATGGCACTCCAGGTCTTGAATTTGAAAGACAATGCTGTTGCTTTCAGAAGGGAATCATAGAATGTAGAAGGAGGCTATTTGATTCATCGAGCCTGGACTGACAACAATCCCATCCAGCTCCTATCCCCGTGACGCCACATATTTACCCTGCTAATCCCTCTGACACTAATAGGCAATTTGGCACAGCTAATCAACCTAACTCGCACATCTTTGGCACGTGAAAAGGAAACAGGAGCACCCCAAAGAAACCCATGTGCATATGGGGAGAATGTGCAAACTTCACACAGCCAAACACCCGAGGCCAGAATTGAAGTTGGGTTTTTGGTGCTGTGAAGCAGCAGTGCTAACCACTATGTCACTGGCAAAGGAGTGAGTGGCTTGTCCACAACAAAGGGTATGGGGGCATTGCCTTTGAATTGCTGTATGACAGAAAGATGGAGTATGCAAGTTCTGTGCGTATCACCTGACAATTTGAACAGGATTCTCTATGTTCCTGGACAGTGACATCAGGCTAACTGCCAGACCAACCAAATAATCAACATCTCAGCAGGCAAATGTCTCTCCTTTCTATATCACCCATCAAGATCCTCATTTTCTGCAACCTTGCCCTTTGGTGAGCTTGTAAACTAATGATCCTTTCCCCCATGCCTGCCTGCATCTCACACATGCCTAGATGATCCACCATGTGCTGTCCCAATTCTTAAACTTGCCTCTAAGGTATGCACAGAGTCAACAGAGGCAGTGAAATCAACAACAAGGGCATCTTCATTAATGCTGTTGCTCCCTTTGTTCCGCAACCCCATATAAGTTGATACAGCTGGGAAGGAACCAATTGCTGGAAGCGGAGAGCAGAAAATCAAATGAGCAAAATTGTGCTGAAGGACATAATGGTCAGATGGGAAGCAAAAAGCTCATGGCCATACCATCAGCAGCTTTCTCATGGTGTCACATAGCGGGATGAGGGTGAGCTGCAAGTTGAGAAGGGGCATTCAGCAAGGAATGATCCTCAATGTTCTGAGAAATGATGGTTGGCATGGGCTCTGTTGCTAATAGCCCCACAATGCTCAGATACGCTTCCTCTGTAGAGATCGGGAGATGCAGGTATCCTTGTCGGGTTCTGGCTCTGCTTTCTTTTATTGTATCCTGTGATAGAGACAGCAGAATGTCAGTGATTGTATGGCACTGTAGTTGTATAATGTTGTTGCCACAGCTGGAAAGTTGGAGGTATGTCGAGGTATGTGTGGAGTTGGTGGCATTGTTAGATGTGTGAGGTGGAAGTATTTGGATATTAGGCACAAGTCCCAAGTACTGATGGTTGAATGATGGGAATGTGCTGCATTGCATAGCATGAGAGACTGGTGCTGTGGTGGATAGGAGATGTCAGATGAAGATACATTTACTGACTTTGACCATACGTGAGGATTTTTGTGGTATTGCTGGCAGATCTTTGGGGCCAGACACTGAAGCTGACCTCCTTGACTATCTGTTTTTACTCCATTATGAGGCTAGTTCTTAAGGCTTCTCTCCACAAAACCACACCATCTTTCCTCCACCACCATTGCTTCCAGGCTGTATCTGTCATCCTTGAACCAGCCCTCTGCCTTGGTGTTCTTCAGTATTTAAATTCCAACAATATTATGGAGTGCAGCCTCCCTTTAAGAGGGACAGCCTACCTTTAAGAAGTGCAGACTGGTTGCATCATGTTGTACCTGCACAACGCTGTTTTGCCTCCTGCAAAGTGCAGAAGCAGCCGGCAGTCTAGGACTGAGTGGCCACATGCTACAGTCATGCCAATGTGTTGAGTGCACATTTCTAGCTCTGAATATCCCTCATAGGAACATAGATACAGCAGCTAGCCATTCAGCCCCTTGAACATGTTCCACCACTATTCAATCATTGTGAATCTGTACTTCAACTTCACTTGCCCTTTACACCTTTCAAAATGCATATAAGGCATTTATAGAAGTTATATTTCAGCACTTGCATGCAAATTTCATCTCTAGAATAAGCTCAACTTTCCTTTGGGTTAAAGAACATTAACGAGCAAATATGAGGGCTGCTTTACAAGAATGCCTGAGCAATTGGGCTCTGAACGCACGATAAATAGCAATAATAAACTGCATCACCTTTTTTTAGATAAGTGAGCACAATAAAAATATTGCAAAATGGAAGATTTAGCTGTTTGATCTATTAACCAATGTTTTAGATGAAGGATTGAAAATCCAGCTTTTTCAGTGACAGAATAGGTATAGTTTTTTTTAAATTTCAATTTCCCTTCTCCCACCAAATTGTGACAAAATATTCTAGTCTCCATTTTTGGAATAGATCTGGAGCATTGGGGCATCTTTTTAACTTGTTTTCGACCTTGTACTGGCATTGAAGGGGGCCATTCAGCCCATCAAGTCTGCACTGAACCTTTGACATAGTATCTTACCCAAGCCCTATCCCCATAACCCCACACTTTTAAAATGTGGCTAATCCATCTAACCTACACATCTTGGGACACTAAGGGGCAATTTAACATGGCCAATACACCTAACCTGTATATCGTGTGTGTGTATGCGTGATGTGTGTGTGTCACTATTTTTTCTTTAAATTTGCTACTGATATTTCTTATGATTTTCTGTATATCCGCAAGAGGACATGAATAGAAAGAGTATCATTTTCTTGGTGAGTTCATAGTAATAGGTATTTAAGAAAAAATTGGTCCAAGACTGCATATAATCTATATAAAACTGACAGTTTCTCCTTCTTTGGTTTCTGTTTTACTTTCTGTTTTCTTTGATGATGATTCTTTTCAGGTTTTTCCTCTCTGCCACTGGAGAGAATGGTGACTTTGGGTGATAGTGCAAAATGGACAATTTCAATTCAGCTGCTCTTTTCAAAGTTTTCATCATCTCCATGATCCTGTCTTTTATTAAATATTTAGGTAGGGATTGGAGTGCTGTCCATTCATGGCCTTTGGAAGCGTATATGATCTGAAAAAAATCCTTAAGGGAAGGGGGATTCCAAGGTAACATGTTTTAAATGGATTACCTCACCACAATACAATGTGCAAAGGATCAGTTAATTTAAAGAAAGAGCAATATCGCACTTAACCACAATCTTTTTTGCAGTGACAGCCACACTAACGATGTGAAGCACTAGGATACTCTCGAAAAAAAAATCCAAGAGCAGCCCTCTCACGACCCATCGCGTGTATGCCCCTTGTTAGACAACAAGGTGGACCATAGCACCTGTAGGATAGAAACAAGTACATCAATATCATCATCTATTGTATGCTTGATCTGGACCATTTGATGGGAAACACGACAGCTCAGTGACTATTGCTGTGCTGTGCGGATACATGGATTTGGGCCTGTGTCTGTGGGAGTTTGCGCATTCTCCCCGTGTTTGCGTGGGTTTTCTTTGACTGCTCTAGTTTCCTCCCACATCCCAAAGATGTGCTCTTAGGCTAATTGGCAAAACAAATTCTCCCTAAATTGTCTCAAATTTGGTTTTTAATCCATAGATCTATAAACATAGACAGGGATCGTGGGTAGAGGTGGGAACGTTGGGGTGGCGGCACGGGCTTGTTGGGCCGAAGGGCCTGTTTCCTGTGCTGTTTTCTTCTTTGTAATTTTCATCCAATTTATTAGACTATAACATTTCTGATGGGAAATTAGTGGGTGTGGGATTAATTCGCTATTCCAATAGGCCAGTGGACCAAAGTGTCACTTAGCATAGAGCTAAGCTTTATAGTTTAGAGGTTCTGCATTTTGTACAGTTTTAGTTGACCTGAACCTGAACAAAAAATCAGAAGTGGGGATGGTTGCTGATGATTGCACAATGTTCAAAGTCCATGTTCAACTGCAACAAGATCTGGACGATATCCAAGCTTGGGTTGAGAAATGGCAAATAACATTTGTGCCACTCAAATGCCAGTCAATTGCCATCACCAATAAGAGACAGTCTGACCACCACCCTTTAACATTCAATGGTGTTAACCATCACCGAGTCACCCACTGTCAACATCCTTGGAGTTATTGACCAGAAACTCAACTGGACTCACCACATAAACACAGTGGCTATAAGAGAGGTCAGAGGTTAGGAACACTGCAGTGAGTAACTCACCTACTGACTCCCCAAAGCCTGTCTACCATCTACAAGGAACACGTCAGGAGTACGATGGAATATTCTCCACTTACCTGGATGGGTGCAGATTCAACAATACTCAAGGAATTTGACACCATTCAGGACAAAATACCCCACTTGATTGGCATCACATCTAAAAACATCAACTCCTCTACCACCTGTGCTCAGTAGTAACAGTGTACACGATTTACAAAATGCATTGAGGCAATTCACAAAGGTCCTTTGACAGAACCTTTCAAACCCATGACCACTTCCGTCTAGAAGGACAAGAGCAGCAGCTACATGGGAACACCACCACCTGCAAGTTCTCCTTCAACCATTCATTATCCTGACTTGGAAATGTATAGTTGTTCCTTCACTGGGTCAAAATCCTGGAATTCCCTCTCTAATGGAATTGTGGGTCAACCCACAGAACATGGGCTGCTTTTATTCAAGAAGGCAGTGCAGCACCACTTATTCAAGGGCAATTAGGGATGGGCAATAAATGCTGGCCAGTAGCGACGTCCATATCCCACGAATGAATTAAAAAAAGTTAGGGTCTTCTAATTGGCCACTGCTATTTTGGTTCTCATTTCTCCCCTCTGATTGTTGTTTAATGAGGTTTTCTGGAATGTGATGTTGAGCGAAATTGGGCCAGCTCTTGCTGCATATATTTGGTGATGTTAACTGTTTAGACTCATTTCTAAACAACAAAATACTCTTATCGGTAAGATATTATTCAATGGGAGCTGTAACACATTGAGGTGATATTTTGCAATTCATTGAAGCATCACCGGGTGAAATTAAGTGAAGTTTTAAAATTTTATTTAAATGATTTAAGCAAAGTTTTATTTCAGAATAGACATGATTGATTTTTTAAAAAATTACTTGCACTTAGAGACTGAACATTTGTTTAATGCAGTGTTAGCAAAATAAATGAGATTTCTGCACAGATCACATCTGACTTGGAGTCTTGAAGGAATACATTAAGATTTGAAATGAGTGAGCCTTCTGCAAAAAGGTCATTGGTTTTGTTGCTCCTGGTAACAGCCAGCAACATGATGAATCCTCTTCCTGCAGTTTAAAAAGCATTTTAAAATTATAAGTATTTATTGTTTCATCATGTGTGGCTTCTTTATCCACAGAGGTTAAAGATTTCTTTCTGGTAAACTGTCTTTCATATTTCAGCTTCCTCGAGATCTAAATAGAGCAAAATGTGATGAAAAAGCATAGTTCCTGTGTTTGTTCTGTTTACTGCAAACTGCACAATTCCTTTTCAGAGATGTTTGCATACTTCAGCAAATTAAACTGGACTCCTTGGCTATGTTCTTGGCTGCCGAACAATTTGTAGTGCTCAGAATTGATAGCTTGACTTTCTTTGCCCCACTCGGCTGAACTTTGAACAAGACAAACATTGTCCAACACTAGAAAAAGTATAAGGGCAGAGGGCCACGTTCTATTTCCTTGAGTTGGATCCATTGCCGAGGCTGATGATACTCTGTTCATACAGCCTTGCCACAATCGCATGTTGAATTCAGAACGGTCACTGAAAAGAAATTTCAATAAGTATCCTCCGCGGACACTTGGATTTATAAAATATATTTTATTTTTAAATTGGTTGCACCAAAGCGATTTGTTTCTGCTGAATCTTATGACAGGTTTTTGCGTAGACGTTTCATCTGCTATCCATCTTAAATAAAGAACAAGTTGTATGTTGTATTGAGATAATTAATCTCAATTTAATGTGATCGATGATGAATATTTAAGTCTTCTCCTGAAATGCATTACCATGCAGCTGTGCAGTTTTTAAAATTTCTCAGTGTAATGCAACACTGTTTCTCTGAGTTAAAATATCTTTCAGTGGTTATGGAGCAAATCCAAAAAAATGAATGACCATTAGACATAGGAGTAGAATTAGGCCACTCAGCCCATCAAGTTGGCTCTGCTATTCAATCATGGCTGATATTTTTCTCATCCCCATTTTTCTGCCTTTTCTCCATTAGCCCAATTCTTTTATTAATTAAGAATCTATCTATCTCTGTCTTAAAGGCACTCAATGATCTGGCCTCCACAGTGTTCTGCAACAAAGAGTTCCACAGATTCACAACTGTCCTCCTCATCTCTGTTTTAAAGAATCATCCCTTTAGTCTGAATTTGTGCTCCCTGGGTTCTAGTTTGTCTTACTAGTGGAAACATCCTCTCCATGTCCACTATATTCAGGCCTTGCAGTAGCTTGTAAGTTTCAGTAAGATCTGCCCTCATCCTTCTAAACTTCAATGAGTATAGACCCAGAGTCCTCAACCGTTTCTCATACAACTGGCTCTTCATTCCAGGGATCATTTTTGTAAGCCTCCTCTGATCCTTTTCCAAAACTAGCACATCCTTCCTTAGATACGGGGCCCAAAACTAGTCACAATCCTCCAAATGCTGTCTGATCAGAGCCTTATATATCTTCAGAAGTACATCCCTGCCTTTGTATTCTAGCCCTCTCGATGTGAATGCTAACATTGCATTTGACTTCCTAACTGCTGACTGAACCTGCACCTTAACCTTACGAGAATCTTGAACAAGGACTCCCAAGTCCCACTGCGCATCTGATTTCCTAAGCATTTCCCCATTTAGAAAACATTCTATGCCTCCATTGGCTCCACATGATGCTATTTATCATCTCATTTCATAAATTCTTTGGTTATCCTACAAAAAATCTGCTTAGTTTTAAAATATGGATTGTTACATTGAAGAGTTTTAACCTCTTGACAAGAAACTTTTAATTTTGAGTGTAGTTTAGAAGTTTCAGTGCAAAGTAAGTTGTGTAGATTGACTGAACTGTAGGGGATGCTTTGGAGCCAGTGCCAGAATTTATAATGTCAGTAACATGCTACAAAATGTACAACCCATATTAAAATACAGTATTAAAATCATACTTAATCACAGATATTTATTTATATCAGTGATTAATTATGGCATTGACTTTTTTTTAGTGATACAGATATTTTAATTTAAAGGAGTTTTGAATGTGTCAGTGAACACTGCTGTAAAGAGTTGGCCCATTGAGTCTTACTGACCACAATCTCACCCATGTTCTATTCCTCTGATAACTCCCCTGACACTAGGGGCAATTTAGCATTAACCTAACCCGCACATCTTTGGACTATGGAAGGAAACCAGAGCACCCGAAGGAAACTGACAGGGATATATTTAAGTACCCAAACATATCCTCAACAAGACTCTACAATCATTTTCCCTCTAGTCCCAAAGGGACCACCCCCTCCAAGATACTTTGTTCCAGTCTTCAGTCACCCCCAATATATCATTCCTTTCTCACTGCATACAAACACAGGAGATGTAACAACTGACATTTCACCTCTCCTCTTTTCACCCTCCAGGGTTCCATACACTCCTCCCAGGTGAAGTAGCAGTTTAAGTGTATTTGTTTCAATTTAGTATATTCACTGTGCACAGTGCGGTCTCCTCTACACTGGGGAGAACAAAGACAGGATGGTGACCACTTTGCTGAACACCTCAATTCATCGACAAACATAACTCCGACCTTCTAGTGGCCTGTCATTCTAATTCCGTATTTGCTCTCACACTGATGTTTCTGCTCTTGGTCAAGCTTACATTAAGTGTTCCCGTGAAACTTAATGTAAGCTTGAGGAGCAGCATCTCATTTTTCAATAAAGCCCTTTAGAGTCTTCTGGATAAATCATTGAGTTTCAACAATTTCAGATCATAATCTGTCGTCCGTTTTGATCAATTTGTTATTTTGATTTTTCTTCTAGTCAGCAGCTACTCAAGTTACATGTTTTATTTTCTTGCCCCATCATCATTCGCTTCGGCCGTGGGAAACTAACTCTTATCTCTCCTGCCTTTCATAGGTCTTCCTTTTGCCCTTCCCAAACCTTGTGTAAATTCTATCACATCTTTCCCAGGTCTGATGAAAGGTCATAGACCTGAAGCATTAACCCTATTTCTTTTGACAGAAAGAAACACTCATTGAAATTAGAAGCAGGAGTAGGCCATTTAGCCCTTTGACTTGCTCCACCATTCATTATGATTACAGTTGACCATCAAATTCAATCCCCTGATTCTGTCTTCCCCTCATATCCCCTGATCCCTTTAGTCTCAAGAACTATGGGGGTGATTCTCCCATCCTGCAGTGCTGATTTTTTAGTGTAGGGAACCAGAAGGTTTCAGCGACAGCAGAATAGTGTAATCCAAGCTGGCCATCCGGCCTCAAGTGCATATCCCAGCATCAGGTTTCCTGTGCCATCAGCCCAAACCAGAACTAGGCATGGAGCTGTATTTGGTATTCAAGGAATCATTTAAATATAATTTAAGTATGGTTAGTGGATTCAGGACTGAAATCTTCAGGTCTAATAACATCTCCCCCACTGCCAGGAGTTTATTATAGTTCCCCACTTGCAGGGAGCTTGTGGTCCTAGGGTGAAGGGGGGAAATTGGGCCTTTCTAGTGGGTCGGGCAGCTGGGGAGAAGGGGAGAAACACCTGGATATTGGCACCTTGGCACTGCCAGCCTGTTCCTTTTGACACTATCCAAGAGGCAAAGTGCTAATGCTCAGGGGACACTTTGGCTTCACCCATCGGATGCTTCTGGAACATTATTCATGTCTTCCTTTGTGAATATAGAAGTGAAATATGAATTTAATTCCTCAACCATTTCTTTATTCCCTGTTATGAAATTTCACGTTTCTGACTGTAAAGAGGGGACATTCACTTTTGTCAGTGTTTTTTTCTTACTTACCTATAGAAACTTGTGTTATCAGTTATTTGTTCCCCACTAACCTACTTTTATATTCTGCTTCCACCTCAATAATCCTTGGGCTGTCTTTAGTGAATTTTAAACTGCTCTCAATCCTCAGGTCTATTGCTTTCTCTTACAATTTGTATGTTTCTTCTTTGAATCTAATCCAGCTCTAATTTCTCTTGTAAGCTATGGTTTGACCACAGTTCCCTTTCCACTCTTGTGCCAAACAGGAGTAAACAATTTTTGGCATTCACCTATTCATTCCTTCAATATCTGCCATTGCCTGTCCACTATCCTTCCTTTCAGTAATGTTTCCCAGTCCATCATAGCTAACTCATACCAAATACCATCATAGTTATCTTTATTGAGATTCAGGAACCTGGTCTCAAAATCAACTACATCTCTATACACCTCATAACCAGATTGCCAGCTAATCTTTTCTCATTTCACAACATTCAGTCCATGATGGCCTTTTTCTTTGTTTGTTGCTCAATGTGTTGGTCCAGATAACTATCCCGTATATTCTCCAGAAATTGTACAATGACTAATTTGACTCATCCAATCTATATGCAGAATAAACTCAACCATAGTCACAGACATTTCTTTATCACATATATCATTAATTTCCTGTCTAATGCTATTCCCAGCATTACCACGACAGTTTGGTGGTCTGTATGCCGTCCCATGAATGTCCTTTGCCCCTTGGTGTTCCTTAACTTGATCTGTTTCCACATTTCCTGTGCTAATACCTTTCCTCAATATTGTATCAATATCTTCTTTAATCAACAATGCAACTCCCTATATTTTCCATTCTGTCTGCTCTTCCTGAGCACTAAATAGCCCTCAATATTTAGTTCCCATCCTTGGTCACCTTGGAGCCATGTCTCCATGATGTCATACCCCTTCACATCTATCAGCACATTCTATCTGCTGCCTTAACCTCTGCTGAGTGTTTCTAGCATTTTATGTTTTTGTTATAAGTGGAATTTCTCCATGGCTCTGTTTCATTTACTATTGTTTCACCAGGTCATATGTTACCTAATGTCAAAATGGTAGGTGTTGGTTTTCTTTCTAGACTTTCACTAATGGCATTCTGAATTTGTTACTATTAGTCACACGAGAATAAGTTCTCACTTTGATATTTCTTCTGTCCCTCCTGGGGTTTATCTGATCCTCATTCAGCATCTTCCTGAGACTTTGTTAAGATGATCAAGTATACTCTAAACCTTGGTTAGTTATGGTATTATCAGGTTTTAACTGACCTTTAAATCATTGTGTTTAGTGCAGAACTATAGTTTATTCCTTAAATAATGTACTACCAATAACATCAGTATTTACTACACATAGTGTAATATACTTCATGTAACAATATGCCTTGTATTTCGCAACCTGCAGCATTTACTAGATATGTTGTCACTCACTGGAGAAATTTTATACTGTTGCAATTTATATCTGCTGATTTAGGGTGTTTGCTGCTATTGTTTAATGGTAACAATAATCTTTACTCTCCATTTTCTTTGTGTTACTGCCTGTTTTCCACAGAAGTGATTGATAACCTTTAAAAAAAACACTGTTATTGCTTCTGAAAACCCAATGGAGCCTTCTTAGTAAGCTTCCGGAGAAAGATGTAATAGTTTAGCACTGTGCAAAATTAAAAGCTGGGTAGGATTAGCTCACCCACTCAGCGAGAGTTACTCAACAATGAAACAGCTTAGTTTTTTGGCAGAGCACCTGTTTAACATAGATCTCGCTCCAATTGTTCTTTTGACTGCTCCAGTATTGCAATTGTGGGAGGAGGTTGCCAAGGAGCACAATTCTCTATCTGCGACTAAGTATTCAGTCTCATCTACTTTCAGTCTACTGTTCTGTACTCACTTGCACATTTTCTTTTTGTATTTTCTCTAGACATTGTTGGCACAGCCCGTGTTTATTGCCCATCCGTAACTGCCCTTGTGAAAGTGGTAGTGAGCCACTTTCTTGAAAAGCTGTGATCCATATCGTGTAGACACACCCACTGTGCAGTCTGGGTGTGCGTATCAAATTGTTATTCAGCGTGAAGCTGATATATTTCCAATCCTGATATATTTCCAATGGGGTCTGCTGCCCTTGTCTTTTTGATGGTAGTGGTCGCAGGTTTGAAAGCGCAGTCAAAGGAGCCAGAGTGAATTGTTGCAGTGCAACTTGTAGATATCTGTCACGCCTGGCACTGTCCACCAATGATGGAGGGTAATTAGAAAGTATTGCATGATATTTCTGACATGTGTGCTGTGTACCTTGAACAAGCTTTGGGGCATTAGGAAGCTTCTGATCTGCTCTTGTAGCCACAATGTTTTATATGGTTAGTTCAATCAAGTTTCAGGTTAATGGTGACCCTCAGATTCCCTGCTGCCATCAGGCTTTTGAATGGACCCACCTTGCTTTAAGTTGATCTTTCTCTACACCCTGGGTATGACTGTAACATAATATTCTGCTCTCTCTTTTCCTTCTCTATGAATGGTATACTTTTGTCTTACTATGTAAGAAACAATACTTTTCACTGTATACATATACATGTGAAATAATAAATCAAATCAAATTAAGTGTTGATGGTGTGGATTTCAGTGATGGATCATACCATATATGTCAAGGGAAGTTGACTAGATATTTTCATTTTGGAGGTGGTCGTTGCCTGAAATTTGTGTAGCATGGATGTTACTTGCCACCTATCAGCCCAAACTTAAATATTGTCCAGGTTTTGCTGCCTGTGGACATGGACTGTTTGACTATCTGATGAGTTGCAAATGGAACTGAGCATTGTTCAATACTCAACAAACATCCCCACTTCTGATGCTATGTGTGAAGGAAGGCATTGATAATGCAATTAAAGATATTTGCACTTCAGACATAAGAATATAAGAAATTGGAGCAGGAATAGGCCATTCAGCCCTTCGAGACTGCTTCATCAATCAATGATTTCACAGCTGATCTTCTACTTCAATACCGTTTTCTTGCACTATCCCCATACCCCTTGAAATCTACGGATCTCAATGCTAAACATACTCAATGACTGAGTTCCTGGCTTGCTGGGGCAGAGAATTACTGAGACCCACTACCGTTTGAGTAAAGATATTTTTCCTCATCTCAGTCTTAAATGGCCTGCTGTTTATTCTGTTTCCTCTGGTTCTAGACCATCCAACCCTCAGCATAGATCCTGTCAAGCCTGTAAGATTTTTATATGTTTCAATGAGAACACCTTTCATTCGTCTAAACTCCAGAGAATAAAGACCCAGACTGTTTAATTTTTCCTCATAGGACAATTCCTCAATTCTAGAAATTTATTTATTCTTTTTCTATTCACTTATACGATGCAGGGATGGCTGGCCACACCAGCATTTATTACCACTCCCTAGTTGCCCTCAAGAAGGTGCTGATGAGCTGCCTTCTTGAACTGCTGCAATCCCTGAGATGTAGTTACACCTACTGTGCTGTTAGAATACAAAGAACATTAGAACTAGGAGCAGGAGTAGGTCATCTGGCCCCTCAAACCTTCTCTGCCATTTAATAAGATCATGGCTGATTTTGCCGTGGACTCAGATCCACTTACCCACCCGAACTTTTAATTCCTTTACTGTTCAAAAATCTATCTACCTTTGCCTTAGAAACATTCAGTGAGGTAGCCTCAACTGCTTCACTGGGTAGGGAATTCCACAGATTCACAATGCTTTCAGTAAAGAATTTCCTCCTCAACTCAGTCCTAACCTACTCCCCCTTATTTTGAGGCTATGCCCCCTAGTTCTGATTTCTTTCACCAGTGGAAACAAACTCCCTGTTTCTATCTTATTTATTCGCTTTATAATTTTATATATTTCTACAAAATTCCCCCTTCATTCTTCTACATTCTAATGAATATGGTCTCAATCTACTCAGTCTCTCCTTAATCTAACCCTCTCACTCCAGAATCAATCTAGTGAATCTCCTTTGCATCCCCTCCAGAGGCAGTAAATCCTTTCTCAAGAAAGGAAACCTTGTCTGAAGGCAGATAAGCCACTTGAAGGATGTCACAAGTATTATTTTAGGTGTGTCCTGTGTGTTCAGATGGTGAAACAGATGGATCCATAATTTTCAGAGGCATTATACCCAGGAGGTAATCCAAAGATGCTGGTAACCCCGAGCAGCCCCTGCCCCCATTCCCAAGAAGTTCAGTTTTATTGTTGGGCAATGATCCTGCATTGATAATCAAGCAATAATCTGATTTAAGTTGCAGCTAATGGATAATTCTGATTGTCTTACAAGATTAACCACCCAGGAAAAGTTGTAAAAACCAAAACTCCTGGATTACTATAGTACTGACTCTCCCTCCACCCTCCCATCCCCTGACAAAGCTCCAACCTACCTTCAGTCTACTTCATCAATCGCCCTCTGATTTCTCCAACTAACCTTCCCACCTCCATCTTCTCCCCACTCCACACTGACCCACACCCATTGACCTCTTCAATGGGGCCCCTAGACTACACTCGCTAATCTCTCGATCATCCATCTAACACTCTCTCCACCCACTGACCACCTGACACTCCGCTTACCCCACTCGATATCCTACCCCACTCCCAAATCTGACCCATTTGCCTTCTATGCTCACCATCTCCCTGGCTTCTTAAAATGGCCAGGGCCTTTAAATACGTTGCTTTATTGCAGTGAGTTCCATAAATAGGGAGGGAGTCTTTCTTTCCCTCAGCTCTGTGCATCAACTAAGAGGATTCCGGAACAGCCACATTGCAGCTTCTCACCTGCCCTGACTCGAAAGGTCAAGTAAGTTGTGGCTTTGCTTCAGTGTAAGTAAATCAGAGTGGAGTGTGAATCTGAATGTGATTGCCACTCCATGGAAGATCTGGCCATTGAAATCCCATTGGCTGTAACTAATCAATATTTCTGCTAAATTTCCTTAATCAAAACATGGAAGAATAATGTCCTGATATCTAACAGTAGGCAGTAGGAACTGCATTATAGACTTCTATGATTCTATATACCATTACCATTGTATGGTGCAGAAAGAGTTAAAAGATTAAACAGTCTAATCTCAGTGCTTTATAGCAGAGGAGGCCAGTTAACCATTGTATCTGTGCTGTTTCTTTGCCTGAATAATCCAAAAAAATGCACACTAGTCCAAGGTTTTCCCAACATCTTGCATTTTTGTCTGCTTCAAATGTTCATCAAATTTCCCTCCTGATGCGCACAGCACAGTGGTTAGCACTGCTGCTTCACAGTGCCAGGGACCCAGGTTCAATTCTTGGCTTGGATCACTGTCTGTGAGGAGTTTGCATGTTCTCCTTGTATCTGCATGAGTTTCCCCCTCTGTGTTTCAGTTTTCTCCGAGTCCAAAGATGTGCAGGTTAGGATGATCGGTTATGCTAAATTGCCACTTAGTATCAGTGGGGCTAGCAGAGATAAGGGCCTGGGTGGGATTGTGGTTAGTGCAGACCCAACGTGACGAATAACCTTTGCACTGTAGGGATTCTATGATCTATGTTTTCTGTTTTAACAACTTTCCACAGCTAAGTATACCATATTCCAACAGCCTCTACATAACAACAAATATTTTCCTAACCCCTCTCCTCATTCTCTTAGGAGCAACAAAAAAATGACAACTTTTGTCACTGACTCCCTAATGCAAAGAAATAATCATTTCTGAACCCAAGAAAAAAGCTCCAAAATTAATATAATCTCATCTCTCAAATCTGAACAAGTAGCATTCCACTGCATTTATTGCTCTTTTTGATGCTGAGGAGTTTAATGATACTTTCATTTTACTGAGTTTATTTTCTTCTGTCCTCTTAAATTCCCATGCTCCAATGGAAAGATTAAAGAATAAGCAATGGAGTATATTGACTTCTCTGTTATAGCACTTACCCAGCTATGAGACAGTGTGGAAAAGCACTGGAGGTTGAGTTGATTTCTAATTTTGCTTCTGACAATTAGAGTATATTGACTTGCCACTCAGTATTGTACCAAATGGCCCAGTAAGATTGTGAATATGGTGAGGTACACATCACGAGGAGAAATTACATTTTATACTCCAGGTACAATACACCATTCCTCTGATGTGCTTTACCAGGCAAAGTTTGTATTTAAAGCTAAATAAAAATGTTTACTTATGATGCATATAAAAGAATCAAAACTTTGATGAGGATTTTTACTAGTTTAGAAATTAGTAAATTTCTGTACTAAAGTGTAGATTTTTTATCATTCATTTGCATCTATGTAAAACCATAGAAATCATTAGAAGGAATTAATATAATTATCTTCCTTGGGGCTGGCTATCCCATTCGTACTTCAATTTCCTCATCACCTTTGGCTTGTTTGGCAAAAGAATCTTATTATCATTCCTTTCATAAATCTTCACATGCAGCAAATGATGGGCAGATTCAAACAGCAGAGCTGTCAGGAGGGCAGCATGACATATACCAGTATCAGACCTTCATTGGTAACCGATCTGACAGCATACGTCTGATCTCAGACTCAACTGTGCAGAACACTGCAGACCCATTTTGTAAATTAGTTACCCATGACTTCTCCTTACACTTTATTCAGACTATTTCAATAGCTGTTACCATGTGACATATAAACGCACGCTTTCTGATACTGAACTGGAGCAGAAATATTGAAGTTTATTCAAGCTTGACATTCAATTGCTAAAGCAAAGCACCGTTACATAAAGATTCAAACCCTTGATTTAGTGTTAGCATTAAGACTTGATGAAGGCATTTTGTGCCATTTCTGGAAATATTTCGAGGTTAAATTTGCCATGGGCTTTTGTATGGTTTTGTTTCCTTCTTGTTTAATGAGTATCCTCTGTAGTTTTGTTCTGCAATAGGCTGGTGCATCAAGGAGCGAGGGGGAAATTATAACAGGGCCAATCTTATCTAGTACCTGACACTTAACAGCTGAATGTGATTCTCTGTGTATTTGACACTTCCAACTGAATTAGCTCTTGTGCTTGATACCCACCAGGCCATTCTGGTTTTGTTATCATTGTTAATAGGAAAACAGGCCATTCTGGTTATTTATCATGAATGAGACCTTCATCTGATTTTCCTTCTCCTAATCCTGGAGTATTAATAGCAATTGTACTACCTTGACAGTAGCACGGCTGAAATCAGTTGATTTAGTATAGATTGAAGCTTATTCTATATGTTCACCTATTAACTGAGCAAATTTACTGATCTATGAAAGGATCCAATTTCTCCAATCTAACTTGAGCAGCTTTGCCATATAAAACAACATTGTACTGATAAATGTTGAAAGGAAATATTTTTCTTCCATTGGACATAGGTAATTCAGTGCATTTTCATTTGCTTATCATATGACCTCTTCTTTGAGAATTGCTGACTTCAACATTAACAGGTCATCTGAAAACTGACCATTAGGTTTTACACAACCACAGTTATGCTGCCATCGATGTGAAGACAGACAACTGAACCACCTTGAATAGGTAGTCAAACATTGCTCTAGATGCTTGGTTGTCTCCCAGTTTAGTCAAAATGCCTCTTTTGACATCAGTTTAATTGAAAAATTATTTTTTATTCATTCATGGGACGTGGGTGTCGCCCATCCCTGAGAAGGTGGCGATGAGCTGCCTTCTTGAAACGCTGATACAACTGAATGGCTTGCTAGGCCATTTTAGAGAACATCTGAGAGTCAACCACATTGTGTGGCTCTGGAGTCACATGTAAACCAGTCTAGGTAAGAACAGCAGATTTCCTTGCCTGAAGGACATTAGTGAACCAAATGGGTTTCTCCAACAATTGATAATGGTTTCATGGTCATCAGTCAGTTCTTAATTCCAAATATTTTTTATTGAATTCAAATTCTACCATCTGCTGTTGCAGGATTCAAACACTGGTCCCCAGAACATTAGCTGAGTTTCTAGATTAATAATCTAGCAATATTACCACTAGACCATTGCCTCCCCATTGATAAAAGGTATGCATCATACGTAGCCCAGTTAGCAATTTTTGTTTGGGATAGAAAATAAGTAGCAGATTTTGTGAAATTAAAATAAAAGCACAGTGGCACATGTTAGAACGAAAAGGACCTGTTCACATTTTTATTGACACGGTACTAGGCCAACACAATAGAGCCGACAAAATATTTCCCTGTTGTAAAGTTATACAGCAGCTGGTTCCATCTCCAACACGTAAGATAGTGAATATAAAAACAGCAATTTAACTAATAGTTTATAAAATCTAGATAGTTTTGTCTAAACAGTATGTTCTGTACATTGTAAAAAGGTAGAGGGTTTAGAACACAATATTTATAAAAATACAGATCTTGAGATTAGGAAAATGTTAAAGATTACTTCATACACCGTAGACATGTTAATCTTGACCGTAATAGGAACTGGTCTACGTGTATTTGATAGTCAGAATAGAATAAGAATAAGTCATGTGTGAAAATGGCTTAATAATGGCAATCATCTATGCTGTACACAAAAAGATCTAGTTTACTGTGATCTATGAGGGATTTGCTATTGGAACATTACATCAATATATACTTGTATTTTGTTGTAACAGATTTTAATATTTTTTACTTGTATTTCATTCAAGAATTGTTTTTCAATGACTTTACAGTCTAAAAGCTTAAATCCCGAAAGGAAATATTAGTTATTCACACTGCATTGACACAGCAAGATCTTACTGGAGCCAACTAATCCTCTCCTAATTTGCTACTTCAATTCAAGCAATTAAGAATAGTCTACTGGTATATTCCACTAAATCAAAGAATGAACTGACTGCTTTACTTGATAATGGGCCTGTTTCACTGTCAAGCTTTAAGGACTCAGGCTGAACATGACCGATTGTTATTAACACTGGGTACCTAGAGTCATCATTGTTGGCGTTTCCTTGGGATTATCACAGAAAATGGATGCCATTTCTGACTTCAGCTTGCTATCTTGAACATCATTTACTGAGGCCTCTGGAACGCACTCGTCACAGCAGCAGCAACAGCAATCCATGAAGGCTCGGCCCAAAGGTTTACAGAGGCACAGGAGCAGCACTGGGGTTACAGAGGACTTAAAGAACAGGAAGAACTGATTAATAATGTTGAGTAAGTCAATAGTCTCCTTGGAGATTTCTGGGAAGGTGTAGGCCACCACAATGTTGGAAATATTTTCAGGGATGATGCAGAAGCCATAGAGGATGGTTAGACCAATTAAGGTGTGGTTCTTCTGTCTCTCGTGCTGGGCATGCTGAGAACTAATTTTGAGGTCTGATTTATTCTGTGTGATTTTTACCCTTCTCAACACCAACTGGCAAGTCACTGTGAAGATGATGGGTAAGCAAAAGTAGCAGCCAAAGTACCACCACATCCTGGAATTCTCATAGGTCAGTGCAAGTCCATAGATGTGCTCAGGTAGGTTCAAAGACGTTTTGACAATGCAATAGTCAGTGATAACTCCAGAGACAATAGAGGTCTTTTGGTTCAGTTGCCAGAGGAGGACTTCAGGAAGGGCCAGCAGCATGGATCCTATCCAGATGACTGCCATTTTAGCCACAATGGACGGACAACTTTCTATCAGTCGAATCTGTGACTGTGTACTTGTTGCAGAACGAAACTTGTCGATGCTTAATGCGCACAGGCTAAAGGTAGTGACTCCAAGAGAAGAGACCTAGAAATTAAAATAAATTCATTTTAAGAAGATACCATTTGTAAAATGCTCTCATTTTGAAAACATACTAAAGAGTTACACACCACAATCTTAAAATGCAGTGATCTTAGTAATGCAGACAAATACAACAGCCATTATGCACTGGAAAAGGTTTGCAAATTTTCATGCCAAACAATAGGAAGAATAAATTAAAATTTCAATAATATATTGACATGGTAAAACGTGTGTAATAATTTTTATTTAAATGGTGTAAGATAAGACTGTACCAAATATATTAGTAAAACCTACCATTTTAAAAATGACATGATACAGTACAATATCGCAATACAATACAGTACCTCTGTTGAAATCATTGTGATAAAACATATACATCATACAATATAAAATCTTATGAACTATGTTATGATAGTTGATAGGGAAAGCATGATACATTATCATTATGCATTTAGCATATTGAAATTTATTGCCTAAACAGAATATTTTAACACTTTAACTTTAAAAACATGTCAGATAATCTTCTAATTAAGTGCTCGACACTTTCTTCTTGTATTGGTTATTACAGTATACTGCATACAGTCTGACCAAGTAATGCACTTAGAAGTTGCAGGAGTGTTCTGAAATGGAGTTATTCTTTGCTAAGATTAAGCATCAGATCAAGCCCAAGATGGGATGCAATGCCTTTTCTTGTCAGTTTGGATCTTGTTTGTTCTTTGTGGGGACCATGAATTGGTTTCAGTTGAATTTTGAATTTGGTTTTTGAAGCAAACATGGGGCACAGTGGTGAATATGCTGCCTCATAGCCCCAGGGATACAGATTCAATTCGTGGCTTGGGTCCCGGTGTGACATTTGTACGTCCTCCCTGTGACTGTGTGGGTTTCCTCTGGGTGCTTTGGTTTCCTCCCACAGTCACAAAGACACATTGGTTAGGTGCATTGGCCATGCTAAAATTTTCCCTCAGTGTACCCGAACAAGCAGCAGAGTGCGGTGAGTAAGAGATTTGCACAGTAACTTCATTGTCGTGTTAATGTGAGCCTACTTGTGACAGTAATAAATAAGCTAAACTTAAACTAAACTAGACTTGGTTTGCCTGGTTCATTCTAAGCATTGACTTTGTAACTTTAAGGCTGGAGTAAAAAAATTAACAAAAGGAAAAGAATATCCTGATTCCCATCAGATCTTAATAAAAACAATGTACATGTAGAAAATCTTAAGGGAAAAACAGAAATAGCTGTAAACATTCAGCAGCTCAGGCGCCGTCAATGTAGTGAGAAACAGAGTTAATGCTCTGAAAAAATAACTAGTTCTCTCCAGAACTGCTGCCTGCCTGTTGAGTACTGCCAGCACTTTCATTTCTGATTTAAGCAGTTGCTTCTGAGAACAATGTTAGTACTTAGCTCCATCCTTCAATAAATAGCCATGAATACTTGTGGCAAACCCTGAGGCATTTATTTAAAAAAAATCAAAATAACCACAGCCTCTAAATGTGAAACACTGGCCTAAATTGACCCTTAAAAAAACTGTTTAGTCCCTCCACCTCTCCCATCCCATCCATCGGGTTCCACAAAATGAACCACTGTTGTTACGATGAACAGTAGTCGCAGCTTTCTGATTGACAAGGCAGCAGAATGCCAAAACCCTTAAACAAAAATAACTTCCAAAATATACTGCATCCTTTGAACTTGTACTGAACAACTTCTCCAAACATCCTGCAGCTGATCCTCAAAGAAAGTGCTTACATCTAGTTAAAGTATTTTAAAACACAAGGGGACATCAGTGTGCTAACAAGGGACTGCCAAGTCATCATTGTCACACATTCAGCATCTTTACAAAGATTTTTTTTTGATTATATCTGTACATGATGTGTGTTTTGCTTTGATCATTCAGCATGGCCGGTGGACTTAATTGCTGTTATAAATTTTACTGCTTATCTAGCATGGCAGACAGGCCACCAGCAAGTGAACAGAGTCACATTTTAGTGGCAGAATAATCTGCAAAATTAAAGGCCAAAAATAAATCAGTTTACACCATGCTGCCAGTCTATTTTAATGCCAGGACTTTATAATGCCCTGGAATCACTAAAAGTGATATAAAGCCACTTTATTTTGGTATTCTTTGAAAAGTGCTACAGAATTAAGGTAACCAGCTGAACTTGCTAACACTTCTTTAGCTACATTGAATTTTATTTAACATTGCTCAATATTTCCTTACTGTGAGCAAGCCAGCCAACCGTAAAACAATGGTAAAATGATATTTGTGTCGGTTTACCAAATAACAGAAATAATTCAAACAATAAAATGTTTGTTTTTTCACCTTGCAATTAAATATCTGAGACAGGACAGAATGGTGCAATTTGAAAATTAAATGCAAATAATATATTATCTTTAATGTTTATATTTTTCACCATTGACGCTGACAATGTTTTAGAATCCCTGAGTGCTGGAGATGACGGATAAGCATTGCTCTCTGCTCATTACAGACATTCATTAAACACTCGGATAGTTTCTTTCTCTATTCTGGATTTCCGTGGGCGACACGGTGGCACAATGGTTAGCACTGCTGCCTCACAGTGCCAGGGATCTGAGTTAGATTTCCAGCTTTGGTGATTATCTGTGTGGAGTCTGCCTGTTCTCTCTGTGTCTGCATGGATTTCCTCTGGATGCTCAGGTTCCTTCTACAGTCCAAAGAGCGTGCTGGCTAAAATGCATTGGCCATGCTAAATTCTCCCTCAGTGCACCCGAACATGCGCCAGAGTATGGCACTAGGGCATTTTCACAGTAACTTCATTGCAGTATTAATGTAAGCCTACTCAAGACACAAATAAATAAGCTTAAAACTTAATGTTAGCCTAGTGGTGACAATAATAAATAAACTAAGTGAAGACTAAACTGGATTTGTGTTTGCCTAGTCCATTCTAAGCATTGACTTTGTGACTTTAAGGATGTGAAACTTTAAGGACTGAGATGTGTAGGTTAGAGGGATTAGTGGGTAAATATGTAGGGATATGGGGGTTGGGCCTGGGTGGGATTGTGGTTGATGCAGACTGGACGGGCCAAATGGCCTCTTTCTGCACTGTAGGCTTTCTATAATTCTATGATGGAGTAAAAAAAAGAAAAAAGTTACTATTTGATTTTAATAAAAGCAAATATTGTAGGAAATTTAAAACGAAAAACAGAAACAACTGTAAATAGGCAGCAGGTCGGGCAGCATCAATGTGGGGGAAACAAAGTTAAAGCCTACTTGTGACAATAATAAATAAAGTTTAAAAACTTTCCTATGGAAGCCATTTGAGATCAAAAATAAACCTCCATCAAGAAGGATGATTTCCCTGAAAAGAAAAGTAGGGATCTTACCTCCAGGTAGGGCACCACTTTGCACCCGACGTCTCCCAGCAGCCTTTTCTTGGTAATCTCGTTGAAAATGACCACTGGCAGACAGAAGAAGATGACAAAGAAGTCCCAGCAAGCTATACCAGCCAGGATATTGTTCCAGACGCTTTTCATGTAGTAGTTGTGGCAGACGATGCACATCACGGCCAGGTTGCCAATGATGCCAGCCGCGAAGAGTATCAGGGACAGCAGCATGACTGCATAGGCGCTGTAAGTGCTGTCGGTCACAGGGTAGAAGGTGTTTTCCAGCTGCAGCCTCCTGGCCGTGGTCTCCGCTTGGTTCAGCTTCTGGCCGGACAGCCCAGATGTGGCCGCCCCAGCTGCCCTGCCCAGCCCATCTTCCAGGGAAGTGAGCAGGGGGATCTCAGGGGTCATTTGGGAAGGAGAATCCCCTCCTGGCGGGGGGTTCGCCCCTGTTGCCTGTCCTGGGGCAGCGCTGCTCTCACCTTCTGTCCCCCGCCTCCCCCTTTGCCCGGGGTTTTGGAAAGAGGTGGGTTCCCTTGCGCTGCTGTGTCCTGATCTCTCCTCTCTGGAGCTCCCTGAATCCCAGCTGCCGCCCACTGCGCCCTCCAGCTGCTCTCCAAGCGGCCACTCGGCCCACATCTCCTTGCCCAGCTGGGAGTCACTCACCTGTCCTCTGCTGTCACTCTGCATGTCATACTGCCACTCCAAGCTGTCTGCGCTCGCCAACCCTAGCATGAGGAATTGCCCCAGAAACAAAGCAGCAAGAGAAGTGGACATCTCCCCTCCTTCCCCTCCTCCCTGCTTCCCCTCCTGACCGCAGCACAATCGCAGCCCACCGAACTCCACGCAATTCTGGTCCCTTTTTTTTGCAGAATCCTCCCACTTCTGATGACTGACTGGCCACTCTTTCTCTTGCTGGGAGATTCTCTCTGTTTGACAATGCATTTCTGGAGTTGTCAGAATTCTCCACCCCCCCCCCTACAAAAACTTAACACATTGTTCAGCTTCCAAAAGAAAAATGATCTTCTCAACCCTCCTCAAATTCTCTTTTTTTAAAATTCCTTTTTTTTAAATGTGCTCCCAACAACTGGGACATGTAAAAGCTGCAGCACACACACAGTGAGAAGGTTTTAATTGCCCCCTGCTGGTGGGAATCAATATTCCACAAAGGGATCCTTAAGGTGGTTTATAATTGGATTTTAATACAAAGTGAGTGGAGGAACGATTTAAATGCAGCTTTCAAATGCCATTTTACTGATTTCTTAAGAACCCAATATCATTTTCTTCTCAGTTTCGCTCTTTTCCCACTTAAATCCCTGCCAAAAAAAACCACAAACTAAACTAAGGCCATGCCAATTGTCTCTTAAAGATGTTTTGTGTGGTGCAGGAGGGAGGCTGTTTGGTTTGGTGATTAAGAGAGGGCTTGGGTCCAGAGGGAGCTGCACTGATGGTTTGCATCCCACTGATAAAGAATTTGATTGTCCCAAGCATTTGCAACATAAAAGTAGGTCTTTGGTCCGACTGGTTATAACCACAATACAAACCTCCCTCGGAGCTAGCTTCAACTAATCCCATAAACATATCTTTCCAGAACTGTGTCTCACATAAAACCATAAGACATCGGAGCAGAAGGAGGCCATTCAGCCCAATGAGTCTACTCCTCCATTCAGTCAGATAATGACTGACGCATCTGAGTCTGAAGGCACATACCAACCGACTCAAGAAAAGGTTCTTCCCTGCTGCCAGCAGACTTTGGAATAGACCTCACACTACGTTCTTTATGAATGGTATGCTTTGTCCGTATAGCATGCGATAAACAATGTTTTTCATTGTATACTAATACATGTAACAAGAATAAATCAAATCAAATCAAATTATCAAAAATAATCCTATAGAGAGTACAGCAAAGGTTTACCATACTGATTCATGGGTTGGCAGATCTGTTTATGAGGAGAGACTGAGTCAGTTAGGATTATATTCACTGGAATTTAGAAGATTGAAAGGGGATCTCATAGAATCTAATAAAATTCTAACAGGGTTAGATAGGGTAGATTAAAAAAAAAATATTCCTGATGGTGACGGAGTCCAGAACTAGGGGTCATACTTTGAGGGTAAGGGGTAAATCCTTTAGAACTGAGGTAAGGAGCAAGTTTTTCACCCAGAGAGTGGTGAATGTATGGAATTTACTGCCACAGAAAGTAGTTGAGGCCAAAGCATTGTCTGATTTCAAGAAGAAATTAGATACAGCTTGAAAGCTAAAGGGATCAAAAGATATGGGAGGAAGGTGAAATCAGGCTATTGAATTTGATAATCAGCTATGATCAAACTGAATGATGGAGTAAGCTTGAAGGGCCAAATGACGTACTCCTGCTTCTAGTTTCTATGTGTGTTTCTATGTAACTCCACTTTCTTGCCTTATCCCCTAACTCTTGATTTCCTTACTAAACATCTGTTTATCCTCCTTGCTCTTGAGTACACTAGATAAAAATAAAATACTGTGAATCCAGAATCTGAAATAAAAATAGAAAAAAGCTGATAAATCTCAGCAGATCTGACAGCATTTTTCAGCACTTTCTGTTTAAGTTTCAGATTTCAACATCTAAAGAACTGCTATGTTGAAGGGTCAAACTGAATCAAAATGTTGGCTCTATTCTCTCTTTACAGATGCCGTCAGATCTGCTGAGATTTTTCAGTATTTTCTGTTCTCTCGAGTAGAGCTGTGTTATGCACCTCAGCTACTCCCTATGGTGGTAAGTTCCATATTCTAGCCACTCTCTGGACAAAGATGTTTCTTGTGAATGTCCTTTTGGATTTATTAGTGATCTTATTAGACCATCTTATAGTTACAGCCCTTAGTTCCCTTATCACTTGATTGCTGGAGGTGAGCTTATACAAAGGGCAAGGAATTGAGATTTAAGTTGATGATTGATAGTGGCAAAAGTAATTCAGCTGTTATCTTTGGGTCTGCTCCGCCATTCCTAGTACATTTATAGAGTTAATGAGTGCTTTTGACAGAGGAGAGTGAGGCTCAATAACTCCTGTTATGATGCAGACACATCTTGGTTGTTAAACCCATAGCAAGGATATTGATTGAGACAGGAGAATGCAAGGAGACAAGGATTGCAATTGTGGCCCTGAAGGAATGACTGGGATGCTTAATGGTGCAGAAGTATTATGGCAAATGAAGGGCCACCCACTAGGCAACTGGCGTTTAGAAAGTGCCATTATTATGACTTGGAGGAGAGTGCTTTTCATCCAAAAACAGACACAGAAACACATGGGTATGTAGAGTTGGTGAGGGATACAAAGAAATAGTTAGAAATGACTTTATACTGTAATCAAGATCATAGAAACATGGAATCATAGAGTCTAGAAGAGACCATTCAGCCCATTGAGTCTGTAATAATACATTAGAAGCACCTGAGATTTCACCTAATCCCATCTGCCTGCCCGCATACCGTAGCCCTGAACGTTATGATGTGCAAAGTTCTCATCCAGGTACTTCCTAAAGGATGTGAGGCAATCCATCTCATCCACTCTTCCAATGGTGCATTCCAAACTGTCACCACCTTCTGGGTAAAAAAGTTTTTCCTCACATCCCATCTAAACCTCCTGCTCCTCACCATGGGCCTATGTCCCCTCATGACTCATCCTTCAGCTAAGGGGAACTGCTGCTCCTTACCCACTCTGAACATGTCCCTCATAATCTTGTACATCTCGATCAGGTTGATCAGAGAAGACTGAGGGATGACCTCGATCAGGTCACCCCCTCAGTCATCCCTGCTCCAACAAAAATAACTTAAGCCTATTCAACTTCATTTCATACCTTAAATTTTCTATCCCAGCCCAGCATTCTGGTGAATCTCCTCTGCACACCATTGAGGCAATCCTATAATGTGGCTAGCAGAACTGCACAGAGTACTCCAGCTGTGGCTTCACCAAAGTTCTATACAACACCAACATGATTTCCTTGCATTTGTAATCTATGCCTCAATTGAAAAAGGCAAATGTCCCATATGCCTTTTTCACCACCCTACTAACATGTCTTTCCACCTTCAGAGGTCTGTGGACAAATCTGTTTATTCCACAGAACTTCCTAGGAAATTCTACTATTCAATACCGCCTTGTCAAATTCCTCTTTCCTAACACTTTTTACGATTCAATTCCATCTGCCACTTCTTTGCCCATTTGACCATTCCACCTATATCTTCTTGTAGCCCAACACACTCAGCCTCACTGCCAACCACAATCTTTGTGTCATCCACAAACTTACGAATCCTAATCGCCACATAGTCATCTACGTTGTTTATATGAATGACAAATAATAGAGGACGCAACACATATCTGTGTTATATGCCATGGACACTAACTTCCAATCACTGCTATGGGTAAGATCACTATCATCATCTACTTCTTCATGTTGCAACTGTACAAAACTCTAGTGCGGCCGCACTTGGAGTATTGTGTACAGTTCTGGTCCCCGCATTATAAGAAAGATGTGGAGGCTTTGGAGAGGCTACAGAGGAGGTTTACCAGGATGTTGCCTGGTATGGAGGGCAGGTCTTATCAAGAGAGGCTGAGGGATTTGAGGTTGTTTTCGTTAGAAAGGAGGCGGCTAAGAGGAGACCTTATTGAAACATATAAGATGATTAGAGGTTTAGATAGGATGGACAGTGATAGCCTTTTTCCTAGGATGGAGAAAACTAGCACGAGGGGACATAGCTTTAAATTAAGGGGTGGTGGTTTTAGGACAAATGTCAGAGGTAGGTTCTTTACCCAGAGGGTGGTAAGGTATGGAATGCGTTGCCTGCGTCAGTTGTAGATGCGCCATGTTTGGTGGCGTTTAAGAGGTTAGTAGATAAGTTTATGGATGAAAGGGGAATGGTTTAGGTTAGAGGGTCACTGCTTGTTCCTAATTGGTCGGCGCAACATCGAGGTCCGAAGGGCCTGTTCTGCGCTGTAATGTTCTATATTCTATGTTCTTCAACAGAGCCAATTTTGAATCCAATTTATCAAATGACCCTGTATCCCATGTGCATTTATGTATGTTACAAGTCTCCCTTGTGTAGAACTTGTCAAAGCCTTTACTGAAATCCATATAGACTACATTAGCTGCACTACTCCTGTCTACACACCTGGTTACCTCCTCAAACTATTCAATCAAATTTGTTAAGCATGACCTTCCTCTGATGAAGCTATGCTGACTATCCCTGATCAATCCTTTTCTCCCAAAGTCGAGATAGATGCTTTCCTTCAGAGAGTTCTTTAATAGTTTCTTTACCAATGACATGAGACTGACTGATCTGTAGTTCCCTGATTTATCTCAATATCCCTTCTTAAATAGTGGAACCACATTAGGTGTTCTCTAGTTGTCTGACACCTTGTGGAGATGCTGGTGTTGGATTGGGGTAAGTACAGTAAGAAGCCTCACAACACTAGGTTAAAGTCCAACAGATTTGTTTGGTAACACAAACCACAAGCTTTCTGAGTGCTGCCCCTTCATCAGGTAAGTGGGAGTTGTATTCATAAACAGGGCCTATAAAGACACAAACTCAATTTACAAGATAATGGTTGAAATGCCATACAATGAAGTGCTGAAGTGACCGTCCTTGATGGATGGTAATTAAGTCTTAAAGGTACAGACAATTGAGTGGAGAGAAGGCCAAGCACAGGTTAAAGAGGTGTGTATTGTCTCCAGCCAGGACAATTAGTCAATGAAGAGAGGCTGAGGGATTTGAGGTTGCTTTCATTAGAAAGGAGGCGGCTAAGAGGGGACCTAATCGAGGCATATAAGATGATTAGAGGTATAGATAGGGTGGATAGTGATAGCCTTTTTCCTAGGATGGAAAAAGCTAGCACGAGGGGACACAGCTTTTAATTAAGGGGTGATAGTTATAGGACGGATATCAGAGGTAGGTTCTTTACCCAAAGGGTGGTTCGGGAGTGGAATGCCCTGCCTGCAGCAGTTGTAGATGCGCCAAGTTTGGTGGCATTTAAGAGGTTAGTTGATAAGTATATGGAAGAGAAGGGAATGGTTTAGTTTGGAGGGGCATTGCTTTTTATATTGGTCGGCGCAACATCGAAGGCCGAAGGGCCTGTTCTGTGCTGTAATGTTCTATGTTCTATGTTCTCCATGTTCTAATTAGTGAGATTTTGCAAGCCCAGGCAAGTCATGGGGCTTACAGATAGTGTGACATGAGCCCAAGATCCTGGTGGAGGCTGTCCTCGTTTATTAGATCTTGGCTATTAGTTTCTGCTCAGCAATTCTGCATTGTAATGTGTCATGATGGCCACCTTGGAGAACATTTACCCAAAGGTTAGAGGCTGAATGACCATGACCGCTGAAGTGTTCCCCAAGAGAAAGAGAACAATCCTACCTGGTGATTGTTGAGCAGTGTTCATTCATCCATTGTTGTAGAGTTTGCATGGTCTGCCCAATGTACCATGCCCCGGGACATCTTTCCCTGTAGCGCATCAGCTAGACAACATGGGCTGAGTTGCAAGAGTACATGTTCTCACGTGAGATGATGGCATCCACATCGATGATTCTGCACAACTTGCAGAGGTTGCTGTGGCAGGGTTGTGTGGTGTCATGGTCACTGTTCTCCTGAAGGTTGGGTAGTTTGCTATGTTTGAGGTTGTGCGGTTGTTTGAAGGCAAGAAGTGGGAGTGTAGGGATGGCCTTAGTGAGATGTTCATCTTCATCAATGACATGTTGAAGGCTCTGAAGAAGATATCATAGCTTCTCCGCTCTGGGGAAGTACTGGACTTCGAAGTGTAGTCTGTCCGCTGTGTCTCATGTTTGTCTTCTGAGGAGGTCGATGTAGTTTTTCGCTGTGGTGCATCGGAACTGACCAATAATGAGTTAAATGATATATTCTTATGAGGGCATCTTTCAGTGTCTGAAGTTGTCTGTTGCAATCCTCCTCATCTGAGCAGATTGTGTGTATACAGATGGCTTGTCCATAGGGGATGGCTTCTTTAACGTGTTCAGAGTGGAACCTGGAGAAGTGGAGCATTGTGAAGTTATCCGTGGGCTTGTGATACGGTGAAGTGCTGAGATGACTGTCCTTAATGGAGATGCATGTGTCCAAAACTGCAACCAATTCCGGAGAGTTGTCATGGTGAGTCTGATGGTGGGATGGAACTTGTTGATGTCATCATATAGTTGTTTCAGTGATTGTTCACCATGAGTCCGAAGAAAGAAAATGTCATTGATGTATCTAGTGTATAGTATCAGTTAAAAGTCCAGTGCAGTGAAGAGATCTTGTTCAAGCCTGTGCATGAAGATGTTGGCATATTGAAGTGCAGATTGGTGTTCTGTGTGTCTGGATGAAGAACTGGGTGTTGAAGGTGAAGACGTTGTGGTTCAGGATAAAGTGGATGAGTCGTAAAATTGCCTCTGGAGATTGGCTGTTGCCAGCTTTGAGCACTGAGGCAGTTGCATCGATGCCATTTTTGTGAGGGATGCTTTTGTACAGTGCTGAGAATCCATTGTGACAAGGAGTGCTCCTGGTTCAACTGCTCCATGTGTGCTGAGTTTCTGTAGGAAGTCTATAGTGTCACAACAAAAGCTTGAGGGTACTTTGTATAATGGGTTCTCGCACAGGGTCCGTTGCCTGATATGATAGGATGGCCGGATGTGTTGGCCTTGTGTATCTTTGGGAGGCAATGGAGATCTCCTGCATTGGAGTCTCCAATGCAGGGAATGTGTGGGAGTTGGTCTTGAGAGTGCCTAAGGTGACATTTGGGGCTGTTTTGTGAATGCGGCTGATGAATCTGGCCTCGACATATATGCCCTCCTGATGACTTAAGCATAAATGTTGAGGTGAGAACAGCGGCCTTCCGGAGGAATCCAATTTGGCTCTTTCCTCTTCGGTTGCTGCACTGCGGATGGCTTTTCCAGTTCATTGGCTGTCTGATTGTGTTTGCTGTTGGGTCTTGGGGTTTGTGGAAGAACTGCTGGAGCCTCATTCGCCTGGTGAATTCCTCTATGTCCACTGTGAGACTGATGGGGTCTATATTGGTGGTGGGACAGAAATTAACCCTAGGCTGAGAACGTCGGTGTCAACCAGCTGAAATCGACGTCCATCAGTCTCACAG
This sequence comes from Sphyrna mokarran, assembly GCA_024679065.1. NCBI lineage: Eukaryota > Metazoa > Chordata > Chondrichthyes > Carcharhiniformes > Carcharhinidae > Sphyrna > Sphyrna mokarran. The sequence continues at coordinate 29,064,129 of JAGIQG010000023.1, read as the reverse complement.
CAGACATAGTGGAATTCATCAGGCAAATGAGGCTGCAGGAGTTCTTCCACAAACCCCAAGAGCCAACAGTGAACACAGTGAGACATCCAACGAACTGAAAAAGCCAACAGCGAGGTGCAGCAACCAACGAGGAAAGATTTAATAACTTAAGAACATAAGAAATAGGAGCAGGAGTAGGCCATCTAGCCCTTCGAGCCTGCCTCGCCATTCAATAAGATCATGGCTAATCTGAAGTGGATCAATTCCACTAAACTGCCTGCTCCCCATTAATTCCCTTATCAATCAGAAATCTATCTACCTGTGACTTAAACATATTCAATCAGGTAGCCTCCACTACTTCAATGGGCAGAGAATTCCAGAGATTCACCATTCTCTGAGAGAAGAAATTCCTCCTCAGCTATGTTCTATGCCAAGTCTGGGGGCACTTAAGTGGTCAGTGCATAGGTTTATGGATGAAAAGGGAATGATTTAGGTTAGAGGGTCATTGCTTTTTCTCCATTGGTCGGCTAAACATCAAGGGCCGAAGGGCCTGTACTGCGCTGTAATGTTCTATGTTCTATGTTCAGCTCTGTTCTAAAATGTTCCCCCCTTATTTTGAGGCTGAGCCCTTTAGTTCTGGTTTCCTTTCCAAGTTGAAAGAATCTCTCTACCTGTATCATATCTAGCCCCTTCATGATCTTATATGTCTCTCTAAGAGCCCCGCTCAGCCTTCTAAACTCCAATGAGTACAGGCCCAGTCTATTTATTCCCTCCTCGTAAGTTAACTCCTCATCTCCGTTATCAGTCTGGTGAATCTCCTCTGGATTCCCTCCAAGGCCAATATATACTTACTCAAGTAAGGTGACCAAAACTGTACACAGTACTCCATCTGCGGCCTTACCAGTGCCCTGCTTTTATATTCTATTCCCCTCGTGATAAAGACCAACATTCCATTCGCCTTCTTGATCACCTGCTGCACCTGCAGACTGAGTTTTTGTGATTTGTGCATAAGGACCCCCAGGTCCCTCTGCACAGTAGCATGATGCAACTTTTCACCATTTAAATAATATTCCATTCTACTACTATTTCTTCCAAAGTGGATAACCTCACATTTGCCAACATTATACTCCATCTGCCAGGTCCTCGCTCATTAACTCAGCCTATCCAAATCTCTCTGCAGTCTTTCCGTTTCTTCCACGCAATTTGAATTGGACTCCTCCAGAAGGCCACTCCCCTCGACTTGACATATATGCCTAAGCTGTCAGGAGGTGCGTCAATGCCAGATTCACCAGCTGCACTCACAAGACAGCCCCAAAGGTCACCAAGCACAATGCAATGCCATCCGTGCTCTCAAAATCAACTGCAACATTGTCATCAAACCAGCAGACAAAGGAGAGGCCATTGTTATACTGAACAGAATGGATTACTGCAACGAAGAGTACCAACAACTGAACAATGTGGGACACTACAATTACCTGCAGATCCGACCAAAAAATATACCCATCAACTCAACAGATTCAAGATCTCTGATCTAGATCTTCAGAGCACCGTCCGCACTCTCAACCCACATTCTTCTGGCATTGGAGATCTCTACTGCCTCTCGAAGATATACAAGGTGAACACACCTGGCCATTCCATTGTATCAGACAGTGAGACCCTGCGCGAGAACCTCTCCAGCTACGTCAAGGGCATCCTGAAACCCATTGTATAAAAAATCCCCAGCTTTTGTCACAACACTACAGACTTCCTTCAGAAAATCAGCACATTTGGAGCAATTGAACCAGGAGCACTCCTTGTCACAATAGATGTCTCAGCACTGTACACAAGCATCCCCCACGATGATGGCATTGATGCAATTGTCTCTGTACTCAACGTCGACAACTGCCAATCTCCAGATGCAATTTTACAACTCATCCACTTCATCCTGAACCACAACACCTTCAACTTCAACAACCAGTTCATCATCTAGACGCACAGGACAGCCATGGGGACTGAATTTGCACCTCAATGTGGCAACATTTCAATGCACAGGATTGAATAAGACATCCTCACCATACAGGACTTTCAATCGATGCTATACATTAAATACATCTATGACATTTTCTTCCTTTGGACTCATGGTGAACATTCACTGAAACAATTATATGATGATATCAACAAGTCCTATCCCACAATCAGACTTACCATGGACTGTTCTCTGGAATCGGTTGCATTCTTGGACACACATAATTCCATCAAGGACAGTCACTTCAGCACCTCACTGTATCACAAGCCCACGGATAACCTCACGATGCTCTACTTCTCCACTTCCACCCTGAACACGTTAAAAGGGCCATCTTCTATGGACAAGCCCTCTGTATGCTCAGGATCTGCTCAGATGAGGAGGATCACAACAGACACCTCCAGATGCTGAAAGATGCCCTAATAAGAACAGGATATGGTGCTCAACTCATCAATGGACAGTTCCGACGTTCCATAGTGATAAACCGCACCGACCTACTCAGAAGCCAAACATAGGACATGGTGGACAGAGTATTTCCCCAGAGTGGAGAAGCTATGATATCTTCTCTGGAGCCTTCAACATGTCATCATTGAAGACGAACATCTTGCCAAGGCCATCTCTACACGACCACGTCTTGCCTTCAAACAACCTCACAACCTCAAACAGACCATTGCCACTGCAAACTACCCAGCCTTCAGGAGAACAGTGACCACAACACCACACAACCTCTGCAAAATTGCTGGATCATTGACAAGGAAGCCATCATCTCACATGAGAATACCATCCACCAGTTACACGGTACATACTCTTGCAACTTGGCCAATGTTGTCTGTCTGATACACTGCAGGAAAGGATGTCCCGAGACATAGTACATTGGGGAGACAATGCAGATGCTACGGCAACAGATGAATGAACACTGCTCGACAATCACCAGGCAGGAGTGTTCTCTTCCTGTTGGCGAACGCTTCAGCATTCATAAACGTTCAGCCTCTGATCTTCAGATAAGCGTTCTCCAAGGTGGCTGTCACGACACGTCACAATGCAGAGTCACTGAGCAGAAACTGATAGCCAAGTTCTGCACTCGTGAGGACAGCTTAACCAGGATCCTGGGTTCATGTCACACTGAAGTAGGGAAAAGAATGAATGCATTTTGTACTTGAAGGGAAAGAGTTAGTGGATTTTGTACATAGAATATGTCACAAACATAACCCTTCCTCATGACTGAACTCCTTAAGCTTATAGTGTTCCTGGCAGTAATATAAGTTATTTGTTCATGTTAAAGTATGTGAAACTTTTGTAACAGCTGATAGTTAAATGTGACTGTTACTTTGTAGACTTTGCAAATCTTATCTGTTTGTATTAGTGGGAATCGTTACGCAGATAGTAGTTTACGATACCAGCTTTTAACAGCTGCTGATGGCAGATCACGATACCAGCTTTTAACAGAAAGAGCCCTGCTCGGACAGCCACGATTGCACAAGTAACTTCAAAGACAGGGATGCCGGTATTGCTGCAAAAGGGATTCCTATGTCCTGCCTGCAGGATTGTAATTCCTGGTTAACTCTGGGGCTGCATCACGACCCAGGAAGGAAGAACTGAAGGTCTGGCAGGAATTGGAACTTTGAATCGTGATTCCTGTTGGAGCTCATAATGTATAAATACCCACTTGTGTTTGTGTTCTATGAGAAGTCTGGTAAGCCTTAATCGGAGCCAGTTTCTCCCCAAGCTTTGGAACTTTGTATTTTGACTCACTGACAGTCTCAGAGGTATTATTTTACGTACAACACACACTATTTGTAACCCTCATGACTAACCTGGGCTTGCAAAATCTCACCAACTGTCCTGGCTGGGAACCATACACATCTCTTTAACCTGTGCTTAACCCTCTCTCCACTCACATTATCTACACCTTTAAGATGTGATTACCTGTAAAGACTCTCATTCCAACCATTATTTTGTAGATTGAGTTTGTGTCTCTATGCTCTGTTTGTGAACACAACTCCCACTCACCTGATGAAAGAGCAGCACTCTGAAAACTAGTAGCTTGTGCTATCAAATAAACCTATTGGACTTTAACCTGGTGTTGTGAGACTTCTTACTGTAACTCCTCGGTGGAATTGAACATTTGGAACAGAACCTCTGCAATCTCCTTCCATGCTTCCCACAGCAGCCTAAGGCACAATTCATCTTGACGTGGAGATTTATCTACTTTTAAAGCTGCCAAAATCTCCAATACCTTGTTTGTCCCTATGTCAATTTGCTCAAGAGCCTCACAATCTCTCTCTCTCTCTCTCTCTCTCTCTAAATTCCATTGTCTTCATTCTCTTGGGTGAGGACGTTGTGAAGTATTCATTGCACACTCTACCAATGTCCTCTGGCTCCATGCATAGATTGTCCGCTTGGTCCATAATGGATGCAACTCTTGGGAGTAGAGAGAGATCTCAGACATATCAAGGTTAGACATGAGGTCTGTGGAAATGGGCAGGAGTCTGTAAAAATGAGCAGGAGTACTCATATGGGTTTAGGGAGCACAGGGAAACAGAACAATCAGAGGAAGAAGTGCAAGGAGAGATGGGATGATGATTGCAATCACAAGAATGAAATTTTGCTCATTGAAGTGACTGGCAGAGGGAAGCAGAAATAATATCCCAGTGAGAAATGTAGGCTGAAGCTTGGGGTTGTGAACAAATAGATAGTAAGTAGTTTAAAGGGAAGATGAAATGGGTGAAATAAGGTAAACTGAAGGATTTTGGGGAACGCATCAAAGAAGTAGGGATAAATTATAGGAAGGGTCATATCACAACTGTGGTAGGCAGTGTGTATATGCATGTATGTGGCAGTTGCCAATTTGGAAGTAATAGATGAAATCCTAATTACATTTGTGTGTTTAAGCATATCACTGTAGTTGTATATGCTGGGGACATTAAAATAGTATTATATTTTAATGAAAGTAATGCTATTAAATTTCCCATACTTTGGAAAATCAATTCCAAGAATGCACTGGCATGAACATTTAATGTCACTGCAAGCAGTTTCTGTTGTATAAAGGATTAACAGATGGGATAATATTTGATATGGATAATGATGTACCACTGACACCAATAACTCGTGTTAGACACTCTCGCTCTTTCGTGCCTGAATGAAACTATCACTACGAAGTTCAACATTTACTGCCCAAGCATAATTGCCTTTGGCAATGGCAGGCCATGTGGAGGCAGTACATTTACAATGTGATACACATTTATCTTTAAGGGAGCAGATCTTAAACTGCTGTCCATCTATATCCACCACAATATGAAATATAGTGCATAATCTTGTGACTCTATAAGCAGTCTTACAGGTTGGATCTGTCTATGTAACCTTCTACTTACCATTAACCGTGCATAGTCTTACCTTCAAACAAAGAACCCACATTACTGTTTCACCAATCTTTGTTGTATGATTTGCTTGTTTGTGATTCATGGAAAAATGAAATAGGTATATCCATAATGCTGTTAGGGTGGGAGTTCCAGGATTTTGACTCAGCAACAACGAAGGAATGATAATACAGCTCCAAGTCAGGGTGGTTAGAGGGGAACTTGCAGATGGTAATGTTTCCATATGTTCGCTGTCCTTGCCTGTCTAATAGAAGTCATATTTGGAAGATGCTGTTGAAGGAACCTTGGTGAGTTGTTGCAGTGCATTTTGTAGACGGTTCATACTGCTGCCAATGAGCATTGATGGGGAATATTTCAGATGGTATGGATGCAGTGCCAAGCAAGCTGCTTTGCCTTTGTCAAAGTTCTTGTGAGTTGTTGGAGGTGCACTTATTCCAGGCAAGTGGAAAGTGATCCATCACATTCCAGACACAGCTGGTTGACAGGCTTCGAAAATCAGGAGATGAGATTCTTACCATAGAATTCCCAGCCTTTGATCTGTTACTGGAGCCTCAGAATTTATACCAGTCCAGTTAAATTTCTGGCCAATTGTAACTCTCAGAATGTTGATAGTTGGGGGATTCTGTGGTAGTAATGCTGGAGATGATCATTTTCTGGCACTTGTATTACTTGCTGCAAGTCAGCCCCAACCTGAATGTTATCCAAGTCTTACTGCAGATAGATAAATGGTGCTTCAGTTTCTGAGATGTTGTGAATGATACTGAACAACGCAAAGATCAATACACATCCCCAGTGCTGACGTTGGTGGGAAGTTCATTGATGAAGATTATTGGGCATAGGGCACTATCATAAGGAAATCCTGCAGTTATTTAAAAACAATTCCTGGGATGTGGATTTCACTAGCTTAGCCAGCAAATATAATCCACTCCTAAATGGCCCTGAGAACATTGTGGTGATCTGTCATTTTGAACCACGATGTAGAGATGCCGACGTTGGACTGGGGTAAACTCAGTAAAGTTTTGCAACACCAATTTTAAATCCAACCAATTTATCAAATAAATTGGTTGGATTTAAAATTGGTGTTGCAAAATTTTGAACCACTGCAGTCCATGTAGTGCAAATATACCCACAGTGCTTTTCCAGGATTTTAACCCAACAACAGTCAGGAAATGACAACATGATCTTCATCAATGAACTTCCCAACAACATCAGCACTGGGGATGTGTATTGATCTTTGCGTTGTTCAGTATCATTCACAACATCTCAGAAACTGAAGCACCATTTATCTATCTGCAGTAAGACTTAGACAATATTCAGACTGGGGCTGACTTGCAGCAAGTAATACAAGTGCCAGGAAATGATCATCTCCAGCATTACCATCACTGAATCCCCCAACTATCAACATTCTGAGAGTTACAATTGGCCAGAAATTTAACTGGACTGGATAAAAATTCTGTGGCTCCAGTAACAGATCCAAGTCAGGATGGTGAGTGTCTTGGTGAGCAATTTGCATGTGATGATGTTCCCGTACATTTAATGCCCTTGTCCTTCTATGCAGCAGAGGTCATGGATTTTGGCATTGCTGGCAAAAGAACTTCAGTGAGTTGCTGGAAACCTCTATAGAAGGTTGTAATATTCACTTGGCACCTTTGCTTGAAGATGGTTGCAATTGCTTCAGCTTTGTCGTTTGCTCTGTTGTGCTGTCTCCCCCAACATTGAGAATGGGGATACTTGTGGAATCTCATCCTCCAGTGAGTTGTTTAATTGTTCACCATCATTCATGATTGATTATGGTAGGAGTGCAGAGCTTAGATCTGATCCATTGGCTGTGGGATTGCTTAGCTCATGTTGCTTCCACTGTTTGACACACAAGTAGTCCTGTATTGTAGTTTCACCAGATTGAATCCCCATTTTTAGTTGTGTCTGGTGCTGCTTCTGGCATGTCCTCTTTGCACCCTTTGGGCAGCATGGTAGCACAGTGATTAGCAACGTTGCCTCACAGCTTCAGGGACCTGGGTTCAATTCTGGCCTTAGGTGACTATGTAGAATTTGCGCATTCTCCTCATGTCTGCATGTGTTTCCTCAGACGCTATGATTTCCTTCCACAATCCAAGATGTGTAGATACGATTGATTGGCCATAAGATTGATTGGCCATGGTAAAATTGCTCCTCTGCATCAACCCTCTGTCAGAGTCAGTGCATACTCAATTGGCTGGATGTCTTCTCCTGCACTGTTGGGATTCCATGATTCTTTGTTGAATCACGGCTGATCCCAGTCTTAATAGTAGAACATAGAACATAGAACAATACAGCACAGAACAGGCCCTTCGGCCTTCGATGTTGTGCCGACCAAAATAAAAAGCAATGCCCCTCCTAACTAAACCATTCCCTTCTCATCCATATACTTATCAACTAACCTCTTAAACGCCACCAAACTTGGCGCATCTACAACAGCTGCAGGCAGGGCATTCCACTCCCTAATCACTCTTTGAGTAAAGAACCTACCTCTGATATCCGTCCTATAACTCATACCCCTTAATTTAAAGTGTGTCCCCTCGTGCTAGCTTTCTCCATCCTAGAAAAAGGCTATCACTGTCCACCCTATCCAAACCTCTAATTATCTTATATGCTTCAATAAGATCCCCTCTTAGCCGCCTCCTTTCTAACGAAAACAACCTCAAATCCTTCAACCTCTCTTCATAACATAGAGTGAGGTTACAGATTGTGGTTGTATGCAATTCTGCTGCTGCTGAAGGCCTACAGCGCTTCCTGAAGTTTTAAGTTGCTAGTTATGTCTGAAATCTATCTCATTTAGCACGATGGTAGTTCTACACAGCACAATAGAGGATATCATTAATGTAAAGACAGGACTTGTTCTCCGCAAAGATTCTGCAGTCATCACTTCTACTGATACTGTTGTGGACAGATGTCTCTGTGACACATGTATTAGTTTTTGTCCTTGTTTTGTTTCTCTCATGACTTGACAGATGATGAGCCAATCCAGCAAATATGCCCTCTAGACCTGAGCCAGCTTGGTTAGTAGTGGTGCTACTGAGCTACACTTGATGTTGGCCATTGTACACCCATCCTGTGCCTTTGCCATTCTCAGTACTTCTTCCGAGAAGTGTTTAATATGGAAGAGTACTGACACATGATGAAGTCCTGGGACTATCGAATGGAGAGTCTACGGAGTTTATTCTTTTTATATTTACTCCTAAAGAACTGCAGCATTATTGTGCTGCTGTTGTATTATAATTCCCATTGTCACCTTCAAATTTGACAATCAACTTATCAATGAATACCTCTATAACCTCCTCCAGTGATTTATCTCTGCCTACACCCCACCTCTCTAATATCAGCCTCTGCCTCTATAAGACGTTCCTCCTCCATTCTAGAATCCATTTAACACTTCAGTTTTGTCACTTCCCTGTCTTTAAAAGTCTCAGTGACATTTCTGTTTAACTATGCAGTCTCCCCCTCTAATGCAAATAAGGACCCCTTGGTCCGCCTTGTTATCCAAAAAGGGGCATACATGTAGTGGGTCGTGCTAGGACTGTTCTTGGATGTTGCTTTGAAGTCGCTTAGTGCTTCACGTCGTTAGTGTACACTTAAACTGACGGGCAACATGACAGCTCAGTGACTATCACTGTTTGCTGTGCAGATACATGGATTTGGGCCAGTGTCTGTGGGAGTTTGCACATTCTCCCCATGCTTGTGTGGATTTTCTCTGGGTGCTCAGGTTTCCTCCCACACTCCAAAAACATGCTCTTAGATTGATTGGTGCTAAAAAATTGTCCCTAAATTAGTCGTCTGTCAATCTGGTTATGGTTCCGTTATGTGAAATCTAATAGACGTAGACAAAGGTCATAGGTAGAGGAGGGCACTCACAATGTTAAAATGCAGGCGTGAGTTCATTGGGCCAAAGGGCTTGTTTCCTGTGCTGTGTTTTCTTTTTTCTTTGCTTGGTGTTTTTCTCCCTGCTCTGTGTTGATTCATTGCCCCATGAAGTACTTTGAGATGTTTCATTGTGTTTGTGAGGAGGAATGCAGAAACACAGATAAAACTGGAACAGAGATACAAAGGAGTCACAAGTTCACAACCTTATCAGTACTCTTTCCAAGAGGCATTGGCTGAATAGGTAGCAATCCTACATCTGAGTCAAACAAACTTAGTTTTACATTACGTCTCATAATCATAGCATAATCACAATCTAATCTCATATTTCCATGTAATTTTGAGAGAATGTTGTATTGATAGAAGTGATCGATAGAGACACGAAGGCAAGATTCTTCCTGCCCGTGTAGTTAACTGTAAAAGTTCTATCTGAAGAATAGTTGGAAATCCCATTACTATCCTGACTAAGATTTATTCCTTAAAAAACAATATTGCAAATAAAAACAGATTCATTAATTAGTCCTTTAATTAGCTGTTTTTGGAACAAAACTCTGAGAAATTAACAACCTAAGTACAATTCACAACATTGTTTATTCACATTATGATTAGTTACCATTTGCTATTTCTACTCAATTCCATTACTAATATGTCACATATGACATATTAAAACAATGGTTGGATATTCTGGGTAACTCACTCTGATGTTTCAACTTTATTATAACACTTGTTCTTAAATCATTCCATGGGTGCTTTTGTGCTTGCTTTTGTTTTCTTCAGTCTCTGTCAGTTTTGTTAAGATAGATTTGGAAGTCCTCAGTCTGGCGAGTTCATTTATTCATTAGTGGACAGTAGGAGGGAGTAGTTCCTCTATTTTGGGGGAAGAAGGGCAGCACAGTAACACAGTGGTTAATACTGCTGCTTCACAGCTCCAGAAACCTGGGTTTGATAGCCAGCTTGAGTCACTGTTTGCGCGAAGTCTGAACGTTCTCCTCCAGATGCTCCGGTTTCCTCCCACAGTCCAAAAATGGTTGGTTGGTCATGCTAAAATTGCCCCTTAGTGTCCTGGGATGTGTAGGTTAGCGGGATTAGTGGGTAAATGTGTAGGGATATGGGGATTGGGGCTGGGTGGGTTTGTGGTCGGTGCAGACTCAATGGGCCGAAAGATCTGTTTCTGCACTGTAGGGTTCTAAAGTTCTATGAAATGATTGATTCTTTCTGGAGAGACAGAGGGCAATGACTGCCAGACCTGCTGAGTAGTTCCAGCATTTCTTGATTTTATTTTAGTGAGTGCTCAACTTTGGAATAAAATCTCACTTCCTGTGAAGAACTTCCCATTGGGAAGTGGTGATTTCAATCTTGATCTTGGACATTTCCTGTTCCAGTTCTGTCTTTGTGCCATGAGCAGATAATATACTATCCAATGCTTATTGTGGGTGAATTGTGTTAACACCAAGGTACCTGCTGTGTTGGCTGGACTGTAACAGCCCCAGTGCTTGGTTACAAAACACCAAGACTTCCTGAGAATGTGATAAAGAGTTACATCAGTGTCAGTTCTTCCTTAGAGAAGAAGCTGCTTAACATATTTTGTAATTCACTGCATGTGACAAAATGAAAACAAGCTAAATTGAGGATATTCATGATAAGTTACTGATACTGTTGACAAGGTTTCCTTGCTAACCCTGAATGTGTCTCATATTTCAGCAAAATCTTTAACTGTTTTAGGCACAGTGCTTTATTAGTGGGGTCCAGGATTTTGACAGAATGGCAATGGAAGAATGGGAATATATGTTTAAATTATGAAGACATGTGACTTGGAGGGGGTTTAGGAGATTTATTGCAATATTCACCAATATTTTTGATTGAGAGCTAATTTGAAAAGTAAAAGCTCACAGTGCAAGGTTTTAAAAAAAAGCTTGTGGCTGAAACCCAAGCTTGTAGAAAGCACAACAGTAAAGTGAACTCATTATTTTCCTGAAAACAAATCCATTTATAGGAAACTGCAAAGTTATTGAGTTTAACCACATAATCTTTTACTTATTAAACTATGAGCAAATTGCTTACATAATTGGTTAAAAGTAAGAGGGAAAGGAGCACAAGAGGCATTGCAATGCTTGCTTTAGAATTGTTAGTGGTACTGATGTTCTGAGCTCCTTTAATGAAGTATTAGAGAGATGGCTGTGAAGACTGATTCCCGCGAAGGCAGGTCTGTCATATGAGGAGAGATTAAGTCAGTTAGGATTGTCTTCGCTGGAGGTTAGAAGAGTGAGAGGGGATCTCCTAGAAACTTATAAAATTCTAACAGGATTCGACAGGGTAGATTCAGAAAGAATCTTCTCAATGATGGAGGAATCCAGCACAAGGGGTCGTGGTTTGAGCATAAGGGGGTAAACATTTTGGAGCTAAGGTGAAGAGAAATTTGTTCACCCAGAGGGTGGTGAATCTGGGGAATTCATTACCACAGAAAGTAGTTGAGGTCAAAAATTTGTGTAATTTCAAGAAGAAATTAGATATAGATCTTGGGCTGAAAGGGATCGAGGGATATGGGGGAAGGGAGATGAAGATATTGAATTTGATGATGAGCTATGATTAAAATGAATGGCCGAGCAGACTTGGAGGCCAAATGGCCTACTCCTGTTTCTAGTTTCTACGTTTCTATGATAGATCACAGAAGAGACAAGAATTTGATGAGAATCTATGTTTCCATTGATCTAGTGCCATGGTCCAAGTTCTGTTGGCGGGAGATACTGGCAAATGTTTTCCCTGTTGTAGAATGTTCATCCATTCACATTATTGCCATATGACCTGTGCACCCGTACTGGTATGCGATTAGCTGATGGTGCGTGTATGATTTTAGGCACAGCAGGCAAAAACAGTTGAGGATATCTGTAATAAATATATTGTAGTTACCTTCTGTGTCCTCATTCCTGTATAATCACACAATATTGCAGGAGCTGGCTGAGATGGCAAAAGACTCCAGACCTTCGACCCTCTTACTTTTGATGAGAACGTTGTCAACAACTGTGTGATTTGAAGGAGAAATTAGATACAGCTCTGAGGGCCATAGGGTTCAAGGATATCGAAATGAATGGCGGAGCAGGCTTGGAGGATCAAATGGCTTACTCCAGCTTCTAGTTTCTATATTTCTAAAGCAAAAAAAAATTTAAAAACTGTTTCGTACTCTTCCTGCAGAGCCATATGTAGGACGAGGAATTTAAAGCAACAGGAATAGAATGGTTAGGGGTGAAGTGCTCATTTTCAGCAATCTGTCAATCAAGTTCAGGTTAGTATGCCTAATTTGAACTCATTTTAACACGCCTTGGGGATTTTGAACACGCGGTCAGTATTTCTGCCGTGACAAGCGTATTATTCCAGCAGATGGCACCAATACATCTCAGTTGCTTTGCCCAGCTCAACAGAGATGTATTAATGGTACGTAATGATCATGAGGATTAGTTTGACAAGACGATCGTGGCGCCTAAAATCCATGTTCATAATATACGTAATAAATTGGTATTTTTATGCAATTATAAAATGTTAATGATAGAGGCACCATTGAAATAAAACGTCACTCTCTGTGATGTGTTTGATGTATAATCTGTATTAAGCTTTGCGTTTATATGGACCTCGTGAAGTGCATTATAATATTTTGTAAGCTACCTTATTTAAAACTTGAGAAGTCGTAATTACTTACAGATTAAATAAACTATGGAAATGATCACCCTGCCAATCTCTGGTTAGTGTGACTAATTTGAGCCCAATAATCAGAAATTTTTTTGCTTGTTCAATTCTGGCCATTTGCTATTTAAAGAATTGTTACATTGCTGCAGAGGCTGTCAGCACCAGCAAATTAGATACAATTTTCATGAGCTTTGGCCTCACAAAATGTTCCCTGTGTGCAAAGGCCAAGAGAAATGCTAATCTGATTTGTTAGTTGTCTGAACCTTTGCACTTCCCGGGAGTTCCAGTGTGTTCCCAAGCAATAAATTTGAGAGGCCTGCTGTCGATGGAACAATGTTATTATGGGTGGGCACAGATATGCTTGTCTTCCTGTCTTGTTTCCTGGTGCTTGCTGAGCATCCAGGCAACCTGAGAAAATGGTATCCTGGCTTGCCATTGAACAGCAACCCCCACCCCTCCCAACCTTCCCAAATGCACACACCCACACTACCTCCTACAGAGAGTGGCATTGTGGTTAGCACTGCTGCCTCACGGCGCCAGGGACCTGGGTATGAATCCTGGCTTGAGTCACTGTCTGTGTGGAGTCTGTACATTCTCCCTGTGTCTGCATGGGTTTCCTCCGGGTGCTCCTGTTTCCTCCCACAGTCTGAAAGATGTGCAGGTTAAGTGCATTGGCCGTATTAAATCTTCCCTCAGCGTACCCAAACAGGCATCGGAGTGTGGCGACTAGGGGATTTTCACAATAACTTCGTCGCAATGTTAATGTAAACCTATTTGTGACATTAATAAATAATCTTTACTCACCCAGCAGTAGCAGCTGGAAGGTTCCACCAAGGCCAATTTATGTGTGTCTCACTATCATGACTTTTGCTGGTCACTGCTGGGGGCAGGCATGGGGATGCCACGTAGCTGTCTAAATAGCTTTGGGATGGCTAATCCTGGTGCCGTCAGTCCTGGACAACAGGAATATCTAAGGCACCAGGAAATTCTGCTTTGTCAATTCTGCTGGACAGATAACCAACAGATGGCAGTAGAGAACCTCTTTTCTCTTGGATTAGCAGTGCTGCTGTCACAAGTTTTACCTTTCACATTGACTTTCTAAATGCCCCAAGATAGTTCAGAAGTGTGCCACCACCATCGCATAATGATGCAAAGTTATATCAAGCTGGGATACTCAGCATCTACCAATGATCTAACATTTCTTTTGAACTGAAGAATCTTCTATAATGTGCTCTGCCTTTTAATCCTCTTGAGGCCCATTGGAAGATTATTCCGAAAATGGAATGCTGGTTTTCTGCACATTTAGTGGCGTTAGTTTCTATTTTCGGTCTGTCCCAGACTAAAAGGTGAGCAGATGACAAACTGTGGTAAACCATAGTATTGCTCTTTTGAATACTGACAGAAAAAGATTATAATGAATGTGTTCTATAAGTAACTGCTGCAGAAAACAACAAATTAGATTTTCCCCATTCTACTTATTGACATAGGATATAGACTTAGATTTTGTTATTCAGCCGTGTCCGAATGTTGACTTTTTTAACATTCTTTCAAGGGATGTTGGTGTTGCTGGGAAAGCTAGCATTGGTTTCTATAGACACATAGAAACTAGAAGCAGGAGTAGGCCACTCAGCCCTTCAAGCCTGCTCCACCATTCATTTTGATCATGGCTGATAATCAAATTCAATATCCTGATTCCCCTCCCTTTCACTCCATATCCCTCGATTCCTTTAGCTTCTAGGACTATATCTAATTTCTTCTTGAAATCAGACAATGTTTTGACCTCAACTATATTCTGTGATAGTGAATTCCACACATTCCCCACCCTCAGGGTGAAGAAATTTCTCCTCCCCTCAGTTCTAAAAGGTTTCCACCTTATCCTCAAACTATAACCCCTAGTTCTTGACTCCTCACCATTGGGAACATTGGGGGCGATTATCCCAAAAGTACTGAATTGGTCAGAAAACTGTTCTAGATCATGACTGTTTTCTCGGTTCAATTTCACACTCGAATCTCCTTGCTCTATACACTGCACAGGTAACAATTGTGAATATCATTAAAAATCCAGAGGCAGGACCTATTTGCACCAAAGAGCCTGAAATCAGCAGGATGAGCAGGAACCCGAGCATGTGCACGTTGCTGGGAGATCGCTGAAAAGACTTCCCAGCATCCAGACCACTGCCATCCAACCCCCACAGTCATCACTGACTTCATCGCTGGCCCCACAGTCCCCTTAGGAACCTGGGCTGGTCTTCAAAGAGCCCAGGCTTGTCCGACTGCCAGCTCAGAAAGCTCTCTGGATGGCGTGCATCGACCTACATGATCTTCATTTGGTGGCCGCAGACAATTTGGACATTCAAAGAGTGGAACCCTTTCCTGTTCAAAACTTGCTGCGGCCTTGCATGGGCATACAGGGCGTCTGTGCATGAAGGCCTAGGAGATCCCAGCTAGTTCACCACTAGGTGCCTGAAATGATCTGGGGGCATAAAAATTCAAGGCTACCATCACCTTCATGCCCATGGGGAGTGGTGGCTCCCCTCCCCCTGAGGTACCAGGTGTGAGAGCACCTCACAATGTATCACACTGTGGTCTTGACAGACATAGCCAACCACGGCACATCTCCTCCGAGAGGGCCTTGATGGAATTGCGGGGCCTGTACCTCCTTGCCCTCTGTATCCTCTGCTTTCTGTGCACGCTCTTGGAAGGCTTCCCACCCACCTGCTGGCCCTCAGAGGTAGCCCCTGCCCTCCTCCCTGAAGATCTGGTGGTGCTGCTCTCGCAGTAGTCGCTCCACGCCCAACATCTCCTAAGCTTCCTCCTCCTCCTCTATCCTACTGCCACTAACATGGCCAGCTCTAGATTGAGCAAACCATGATCCACCTGCACAGTGACGGAGTATTCTCATTGGCTGCATAGACCCAGCACCAATCCCTCACTTGGAGTAGAACTCCTACCTGCGGTAGATGGCAACCCCACACAATCCAGGGTGCCAAAAGTGACCTGATAAGAGTTGTGTGAGATTCCCATCATGACAAATGCTGGCACAGGTTATGTAGATCAATGTGCAGGTATGGGCAATGAGCACCCTTGAACCATTGCTATGTGTACAACTGCAGCATCTGTTACAGGCATGAGTTGCTAGTCCATGTCACAGGGCAGGGACAGACTGCAAAGCAACACCAGCTGTGTGCCCAGTGACATCGAATTCCACTTTGCCCATGTCTGAACCTCTGCGCCCCGGCCTGGAGCAGCTGGCTAAGCCTCAGTTGGCACATGGTACATTCCTTCCCCACCCCGGAACATCAACTCTGCTGAGTCCCTGACCTCACCCCATGGCAAGACAATACAAAATGCCATGGTGGGGGAAGGTGAGTGGGAGCCCTTGAAGCTGTTTCCCGCAGTGTGCTACAACGTTGCCCAGGACGGGGTGGGGGTGGTGAGCGAGAACCCTTAAGGCTGCTTCCCACATTGTGTTACAGTGCTGCCCCAGGGTGGGGGGGGATGGGTGTGCAGGAACGCCTGAGGCTGCCTCTTACGCTGCCCTACACCAACGCCCGGCTGGGGGGAGGGTACGTGTGGAACTTACTGGCAGAACCCCAGCCAGAGAGGTGTGAGGAAGTAGAAGACTCCCCATGCCAAATATCACTGCTCCATGGGCCAGCACCTGAAGGCAGCAGGAGGAAGGCCAGCAGGCCTCTCCAGGGCCTGCCTGCAATTTTCCTTCAAGGTTGCTACACTAGGTTGACATACATACTCTGATTTGTGCCAAAGTTATATCACACCAAAGAGGTGGGAGATGCAAATGGGCCGAGATTGCCATATGGATCCCGATAATGGCATGTTAAGGTATGCAAATCAGTGGCTCGCCAGTTTTCTGCGGGTTCCTGGAGGCCCCACTTTTCTCAGGTTGGGAGATGCCAGTGGGTCGATAAAGCTCATGGGGAACCCGCAAAAAGATGCAACATGCGCATCTTTCAGCCAGACCTGCCAAAAATGCTGTGGGTCGCGATGGGAGAATCGCCCTCACTCTTTCTGAATCTACTTGTCTAACCTTGTTAGAATTTTATAAGTTTCTATGAGATCCTATTTCACTTCTAAATGCCAGTGAATATAATCCTAACTGAGTCAATTTTTTCTCATTTCACATTCCCAGAAATCAGCCCGGTAAACCTTCACTCTACTCCCTCTATAGCAAGAACATCCTTCCTCAGATAAGGAGAACAAAACTGCACACAGTACTCCGGGTGTGGCCTCGCCAGCACCCTATACAATCGCAACAAAATGTCCTTATCCCTATACTCAGATCCTCTCACTACGAAGACCAACATACCATTACTGTCTGCAGCACCTGCATACTTATTTTCAGCGACTGATGCATAAGGGCACCAAGGCCTCGCTGACTATCCACCTCATAGAATAGATTCATAGAATTCCAACAATACAGAAGGAGGCTATTTGGCCCGTCGAGCCTGTACTAACCATATTACAACCTAGGCCCTATTCTCATAACCCTTATTTATCTGCTAATCCCCCTAACACTAGGGTCAGTTTAGCAAGGCCAATCAACCTAACCACCATATTTATGGACTGTGGGAGGAAACCAGAGCACCCAGATGAAACTCACACAGGCACGGGAAAAAGTCCAAACTCCACACAGACAGTGACCTGAAGCTGGAAATGAACCTCAGTTCCTGGTGCTGTGAGGCAGCAATGCTAACCACTGTGCCACTGTGCCATCTTGTATCTCAATTTATACCAATTCAAGTGATAACCTGTCTTCTTATTACTGCTATCAAAATGGATAACCTCACATTTATCTACATTATACTGCATCTGCTATGCATATGCTCACTCACTCAGCCCGTCCAAATCAGCTGAAGGATCTCTGCACCCTCCTCACAGATCATTCTCCCACCCAACTTTGTATCACCTTCAAATTTGGAAATAATACATTCCCTCTTCCAAATCATTAATACATAATGTAAATACCTGGGGTTCTAGTCCAGATCTCTGTGAAACCCCATTAGTCACTGACTGCCAATCAGAAAAATATCCATTTATGCCAACTCTTTTGCTAGCAGCTTTCTATCTATCTCAAAACATTACCTGCAATCCCATGTGCTTTAACTTTATATAGTGGTCTGATATGTGAGATCTTCTCGCAAGCTTCCTGAAAGCCTAAATAAACCATATCTGCTTGTTCTCCTCTGTCAACTCTACTAGTTACATCCCCAAAGAATTCCAGTAGATTTGTCAAACATGATTTCTCTTTTGTAAATCCATGATGACTTTGTCTGATTATGCCACTGCCTTTCTAGTGCTGAGTTATGAAATCCTTGATAATGGACACTAGCAACTTCCCCAGTACTGACGTTAGGCTCATTGATCTACCCCAAATTACCCTTGAGAAGATGGTGGTGATCTATCTTCTTCAAATGCTGCAGTACTTCTGGTTCTAGTCTACCTCAAGGTGCTAGAGGAAGGCAATTTGAGGATTTGGTTCAATGACAATGAAGGAATGATGGTATAGTTTCAATTGGGATGGCATGTAGCTTAGACACGAACTTGCAGGTGGTGGTGTATCCTGCATGTGATGCCTTTGTTCTTCTAGATGGAGGTTGTGGACTTGGAAGTTGCTGTCAAAGGAGCCAAGTGTATCTTATAGATGGTATGCACTGCTGCCACTAAATATCAGTGGCAGATGGACTGAATGTTGAAGGTGATGCCAATCAAGTGGGCTGCTTTGTCCTGGATAGTGACAAGCTTCTTGAGTGTTGTTGGAGTTGCACTCATCCAGGCAAGGGAAGGATATTCTATCACATACCTGATTTGTGCCTGGTAGTTGATAGACAAGCTTTGGGGAAGTTACTTCCTTCAGAATTCCCAGCTTCTAACCTGAGCTTGAAGCTGCAGTATTTATGTGACAAGTTGAGTTCAGTTTCTGATAAGCAGTTAACCTCCAGAATGTAGACAGTGAAGGTGATTCAGTGATGATAGTACCATTGCGTGTCAAGGCAAGATGGTTAGATTCTGTCTTACTGGAGATGGTTATTTCCTGGCACTGGTGTGGCACAAATGTTACTTGTTATTTTATCAGCCTGAGCCTGAATGTTGTTCTGATCTTGCTGTATATTGGAAAGGACTGCTTCAGTATCTGAGGAGTCACATATAGTGCTGAAAATTGTGTAATCACCAGTGAATGTCCCCACTTCTCACCTTATAGTGGAGAGATAGTCATTGATCAAGCTGCTGAAGATCACTCAGCCTAGAACAAAGAACAAAGAACAAAACAGCATGGGAAACAGGCCCCTCGGCCCAACGAGCCCATGCCGCCACCTTGATGTTCCCACCTCTACCAGCGATCCCTGTCCATGTTTATAGATCTATGGATTAAAAACCAAATTTGAGACAATTTAGGGAGAATTGCTTTGCCAATTAGCCTAAGAGCACATCTTTGGGATGTGGGAGGAAACTGGAGCTCCCAGAGAAAACCCACGCAAGCACGGGGAGAATGCGCAAACTCCCACAGACACAGGCCCAAATCCATGTATCTGCACAGCACAGCGATAGTCACTGAGCTGTCGTGTTGCCCATCAAATGGTCCAGGTCAAGCGTACGCTAACGACGTGAAGCACTAGGATACTCTTGGAAAAAAAATCCAAGAGCAGCCCTCTCACGACCCATCGCGTGTATGCCCCTTGTTAGACAACAAGGTGGACCAAAGCACCTGTAGGATAAAAACAAGTACATCAATATCATCATCTATTTACACACTTCCCAGGGACTCCCAAGGTTCATGATCCCTATTTTAAATCAGTTTTCTATACCCCTCCATTCCCATTCTGTTCATGTGCCCATCTAAGTATTTCACCGCAGGCACCTAGGACCACTATCCTCAGGAACTCCTGAAGTGTTATCCTGGGATTAAGATAATTGACTTCCAATTACAACAATCATCTGCCTTTGTGCCACATTTGACTCTAAACGGTTAGAGCGTATTCCTCCTGATTCCTACTGACTTCAATTTTTCTACGGTTCCTTGTTGCTTTATCTGGTCAAATGATACCTTATTATCAAGGGCGGTCACTCAAGTTTCCCCTCTTGAGCTCAGTTATTTTATTCATGTTTGGACCGGGGCTGCAGTGAGGTCTGAGCTGAGTGGCTCTGATGGACCCAAATTGAGCATCAGTGAGCAGGTTATTGCTGTGAAAGTCCCATTTAATAACATTTTCAATGACCACTATAGAATGGTAGAAGGCTTACAGTGTAGAAAGAGGCTGTCCAGCTCATTGAGTCTGCACTGACCCACCGAAAGACTATCTTATCCATCCCCCGTGGCCCTGTAACCACATGCATTTACCATGGCCAACTGACCAAACCAAACATCTTCGGACACTGAAGGGCAATTGAATGTGGCCCATCCACCTAACATGCATATCTTTGGGCATCTTTTGACACATTCCTTTATTTTGCTGACGATCAATGTAACACTGACATTGGCTGGATTTGATTTGTCCTGCTTTTTGTGGAGAGGACATACCTGACTAGTTAGCAGGTTGGCTAGTTGTTGAGTAATTGCCAGTGCTGTAGTTGTATTGGAACAGCTTGGCTCAGGGTGTGGCTAGTCCTGAAACACAAGCCTTCAGTATTATATGGCAGAGATATTGTCAATGCTGAAAGCCTTTGCAGTATCCAATGACTTCACCCAGTTCTTGGTCTCATGTTTAATAGATTGAATTGGCTCAATTGCCTGGCACCTGCGATGCTGCGGACTTCAGAAGGAGGCTGAGATAGATTATCCACTTGGGTACTGCTTGTTGAAGATGGCTGTAAATGTTTCATGTATTTTGCACTGATATGCTGGACTTCACATTATTTAGGATTGTGATATTCTATCACCATTCCTGACTCGGTTTGGCAGGATTGCTGATCTGTTTGTTGAGGGTCCCAGTTCCATGGTAGAATCCGTTCTAAAATTCAATCAAAATCACTTGGCTCATTCTGCTTAACAGTGAGATGTTTATTTCATTTTCTTTGACAATAAATTCCTAAATGAAGGTTTTGTTTTGCCTGTCATTCTCTTGAACAGCAAATGTAAATACGAAAGAGTTTATGAAGTTTCATTTGTCACTAGAGAAATTAGTTCATAAACTTGTGAGAAAAGGTTGGATTCTAAGGTTACGTTCTCCCAACATAGACATTGGAAGCACATCCGCAAAAACATCAGGAACACCCTCCTTGGATATGGGGAACATCACCACCCTCATACTTAGAGGGGCAACTCCCCATCCCCCATCATTGGAAAACCGGCAAACCCTCAGCCCCTACGCTGACACACACATACACACATAAAGAAACCTTACCCAATGGGGCTACACAGAAGGCTCAACACTGGCAGCTCTAACCTGGCACTACCAGGATGCTGGGGACTGCTTTGCCATGTCCTTCACCACCCCAGGGCTATACTTACCTCTGCGCATTCAGCATGGCCGTCATAGCTGGTTAATGTTTGTTCCTCGTTAGTGCAAGGGGAGAATCCAACACTCCCAGAAGCAACAGCATTAAGCTGTTTAATGATAAACAGTAAAGTACATGAAAACAGGTTGAGTTGCTGGCGGGGGGTGTGGAAGACCTCAAGCTGAGATCTCACCACCGTATTTTCAGTTATGACCCTCTCACTAGAGTTAGCGACATTAATGGGATTTGTGCCTGTGGTGAACAGATCCTGAGAAATGTACACTCCATACACATGCATTGTATTAAGTGTGATGAGATCAGAAAGACTGTATTTTGTCCAGAGTGTCTCTGTGGTCTTTAATTTAAGATTTATGCTTGAATAAGAATAAGTTAAGAATGGCCAAACCTGATTGTGAAAGTCATCAAAATTGCTAGTATCTCCTTCATGCTGTAGGCTTCAGAGTGATAGTTCCAGGCAGAAGGCACAGAAATGCTTCAAATAATTAAAAACTTTCATCAAAGTAGATTCCTGACAGATGGAATGAACATATGTTTAAATGTAAAGGATGATGCTGATTGTTAAATGGATGCTTTTGAAAATGGACTCCATTTATTCTTATTATCTCACTAAAAGTAATTTGGGGAACAGCTGTCTTTGCCTCAAAGTAGGTGGAATTTAAATGAGAACATTCAAAATGTTAAATTATGACTCTTAAGAAAGACAAAACTTTTTATAACAATGTAATTAGCCACAGCATATGCAAATAATCTACATAGATATTCCACTGTTTTGTTCACTTAATACTCCTTACAACCGATGTTGTGTATACTGTAAGTGAGCCTGGGTAGTAGATATTAAGTGTAACTTTACCATTTCTGAATATTTTCATATATTCATGGCAATAAGCTAACAAAGTCATTTTGTACTAACACTGGTGAAATAAGACATTTTGTGCTCTGTACTTTGCAAGTTCACATATATTAAGAACTGCCACTATTAGCATTCAGAAATAGTTGATTGATTAAGCAATGCACCTCAATTAAGTTATAATTGAAAAATTGTTATATAATCAATTAGTCATATTATTAAGGCTGGGTTATATCCAGAAGTGTGTAAGTTTTAAAAGTACTAACAAGCTGCTATTAGACTCTGTCTATAGGACATCAGCAACATCAAATCACATACTGTATGCTAATTCAACATTGCTCTGGCCTTGACAAAATTAAGATGCAATAAGGCAACAGATAGACAATTATGCAAAGTTGTAGACAAAGGATGTGAACAGACTGTTCTTTCTGATGGACAATATATACAGATATAATCAAATAAAACAATTCATAAGGAAGTAAGAACTAAGGGCAGGAATAAGTAGGAGTTGAACATGCCCCACAATGCAATACGATCATGGCTGATCTCATCTCAGCCTCATCTCCACGTTCCTGCTCTCTCGCCATAACCCTCCATCCCATTTTTAACTGAAAGCCTTTTTATCTGCTCCTCAAGTTTGTTTAGTCTTCCAAAGCCCACTGCACTCTGGAGTAGAGATTTCTGTAGATTTACAATCCTTTAAGTGAAGTAATTCCTCCCCATTTCTATTTTAAATTTGCCATCCCTGAGCCTACAACTATAGTCGCTTGTTCTAGACTATCCAACAAGGTGAAATATCTGCTCTATGTCTATGCTCCTCTTTAGCATCTTCCATTAAATTTACATTCATTCTTCTGAACTCCAACAAGTATAGGCTTGAACTGCTGAATCTGTCTCCATAAGACAAGTCCTTCATCCTTGGAAACAATCTAGTGAAACTTCTCTAAACCTTCTCTAATGCATATATATCCTTCTTCAAATAAGGGGATCAAAACTGTTTGCAGTACTCCAGATGTGATCTTGCCAATAGCCTATATAGTTGCAACAATACTTCTCTACTTTAGTGCTTTATACCATAAGCAATGAATGCCAAAATTCTATTTGCCTTCCTTATTACCTGCTTATCCTGCATACTAAATTTCAGTGATTTGTGCACGAGGACACCCAGATCTCTTTGCACCAAGTTTGAAATTTCTCTCCATTTAGAATGTAAATTGCTTTTTTATTCTATTGACCAAAATGGATAACCTCACACTTATCCACATTAAATTCCATCTGCCAAATTTTGGCCCACTCATTTAACCTATCCATATCCATTTATAAATTTATTTCCTCACTGCAACTTGCCTTGCCACTTTTTTGAGTGCCACCTGCAAATTTGGCTACAGTAAATCATATCCTTGCATCCAAATCATTAATATAGATTGTACATAATTGGCCTCAGAACTAGACCCTGTGACACATGACTAGTTACAACTTGCCAACCAGAAAACTGTTCTCTGCATTCTGTTGGTTAGCCAATACTCTATTATCTCCAACTCTGTGGAATCTTACCTTTCTGTGTATCAAATGCTTTCTGGAAACCCAGCATTATATCTACAGGAACTCCATTATCCACTTTATATGTTACATCTTCGAAGAACACTAGCAATCAATCAAACATGAGTTACCCTATGTAAAACGACACTGACTCTGATGCGTTGTCTTCTTAATACATGTGAATTTGCAAAGTACAGAGCACAAAATGTTTTATTTTGCCAGTGTTAGTACAAGATAACTTTGTTAGCTTATTGCCATGAACATAAATGAAAATATTCAGAAATGGTAAAGTTACACTTAAAATCTACTATCCAGGCCCACTTACAATATACACAACATCGGTTGTAAGGAGTATGAAATAACGAAACAGTGGAATATCTAGATTATTTGCATAGGGCTGTGGCTAATTACACTGTTATGAAAAGTTTTGTCTTCCTTAAGAGTCATAATTTAACATTTTGAATATTGTCATTTAAATTCCACCCACTTTGAGGCAAAGACAGCTGTTCCCCAAATTACTTATAATAAGCATAAATGGAGTCCATTTTCAAAAGCATTCATTTAACAATCATTTCCAAATGTCCTGTTATTACTTCCTTAATAATGGATTCCAAAATGTCCCAACAATAGACATTGAGCTAATTGGTCTAGGCTTTCCTACTTTCTGCATTTCTTCATTTTTGAACAGGGGTGCAAAATTAGCTTTTTTTGAATTCAACAATTACCAGCTTACAGTGGACGTGATTTGAGATGACATAGTGGTGATTCCAGAGCTCAAATTAGAGATTACGAGCGACATCCTTGCTATATAATGGTTGTACCTGAGGCAGAGTACCGAAAGAATTGCTGTCAATGAAGGAACTTGAGGAATCTTGCAACTTTATTGATCAGAGCTATAATGGGCAGTTTAACATATTTAGATTTTTTTTTCATTTTATAATAAATTGTTTTCTATTTGAGAGTCTTGTCTTGCTTGCCTTATGGTTAAGTCTTATCCTAACTAAGACTTTTTATCAGATCATTTTGGAGTTGGGTGATTAGACAATTGAATTTGGATAATAAAGAACAAAATTAAGTTAAAATACACAATAAAACCAGACAGTACATTTTTATATGATAGTGTTATAGAACATAGAACATCACAGTGCAGAACAGGCCCTTCGGCCTTCGATGTTGCGCCGACCAATTAGGAAAAAGCAATGACCCTCTAACCTAAACCATCCCCTTTTCGTCCATAAACTTATCTACTAACCTCTTAAACGCCACCAAACTTGGCGCATCTACAACTGCCGCAGGCAGGGCATTCCATACCCTTACCACCCTCTGGGTAAAGAACCTACCTCTGACATCCGTCCTATAACGACCACCCCTTAATTTAAAGCTATGTCCCCTCGTGCTAGCTTTCTCCATCCTAGGAAAAAGGCTATCACTGTCCACCCTATCTAAACCTCTAATCATCTTATATGTTTCAATAAGGTCTCCTCTTAGCTGCCTTCTTTCTAACGAAAACAACCTCAAATCCCTCAGCCTCTCCTCATAAGATCTGCCCTCCATACCAGGCAACATCCTGGTAAACCTCCTTTGTACCCTTTCCAATGCCTCTACATCTTTCTTATAATGCGGGGACCAGAATTGCACACAATACTCCAAGTGTGGCCGCACTAGAGTTTTGTACAGTTGCAACAAGACATTGTGGCTCCGAAATTCAATCCCCCTACCAATAAAAGCTAAGACTCCATATGCCTTTTTAACAATCTTATCGACTTGATTGCCAATACTTAGTTATTGTCTTAATACTAAATTGTCTTAATAACAATTGTCTTAATAGTCTTAATAACTATTGTCTTAATAACTAAATACTTAGTTATTTTTATTAGGGAGTATAACATCTTATGAAACTTTGTAAATGACCCATTCCAACTTTTCATTAGATTCATATATGTCACAGAGTTAGTTACAAAATGCATTGTTTGTATAGAGGATGATTTTCCAACGTCTTCAAATGGTCAGCACAAATCCCAGTGCCCGTGTGGAATTCAGATGGGCGTGAGGGTTATTGAGATTCACCTGACCCACTGCACCAGCCCTGAGCAGGCTCCTGACCTGAATGGGTGGAAATCTGATCATTATGCAAACTTGCTCATTTGAATGCCATTAGTGGGTTTGATGGTCCATTCACCAGCCTCCTGCCATTCACCAGCCTCCTGCCACTCACCAAGCATCCTGCCAGGGAACTGACACTGGGTGTGCCATACTGCTGCAAAAGACAAGCAGAAACATGGGATATTGGATCTTCAGGGTCCGAGGAGCACCTCCAACCCTTCAAAAAAGAGGGATATTCTTTGCTCCACCACTCGGGTCACATTTTGCTCTCATCCCCACACCATGCAGGTATGACAATGACCCTGATCAAAACTTCTGCTCTGGTCTCTTGCCACCTGAGACTCTCCAGCCTGGCCTCTTCCTCCTCAGGCACACCACTCGCATCCTTATCTTTCTCATGTCATCAATTCAACCTCCTTGAGGCTGCGCGCCTTGACAGTGCCAACAGTTCACTGCCCCTGCCATTATTACTCTGGCCTGGTGTCTTGGGCCTCTAGGGCAGTCAGAGGGCCAAATGGTCCAGTGGCTATTTGACACTCTGCTGCTGCCAGGCTTCAGAGAAAGGGTCCCTCAAGGGTCCAGGGATTGGGTGGGCTCAGGCTAGATAGCAAGAGATCAACCTCACCACTCTCCACTGTGATGGGGTTATCATGGCTGGTCTGCCCCATTTAGCTCTGGTAAATCTGAAGATCAACTCTGGGGGTATGGTGATTTTAGGCAGCTTTGTGATCAACATCTTCATTCCTCTCTGTCAGCTGTGAAAATTCTGAAGTAGCTAGATCACTTCATTCTCCATGCTACCGGTCACCTTGCAAGATTCTAAATTATTGCAGCACTCCATTCTGCAATTTTCCCTTCTCTCTGTCAGAAGCTGCAGGTGTGAGCAGACCCACGTGAAGTCCTCTGACAAAGAGGAGATGTCAAGTAGCTTGGATGTTAAGTAGCTGGGATCCTGAGTAGTTTGGATATTAAGAGGGACGAGAATAGGGGGGGTCATAGACGGGAACTGTAAAGCACAGCAGCGCATGGGTGGAGTAGGGCATGGTTTGAAATGCGTATACTTCAATGCAAGAAGTATTTGCAATAAGGTGGAGGAACTTGCAGCTTGGATCAGTACCTGGAACTTCGATATTGTGGCTATTTCAGAGACATGGATAGAGCAGGGACAGGAATGGTTGTTGCAGGTTCCGGGATTCAAATGCTTCAGTCAGAGTAGAGAAGGAGGTAAAAGGTGGGGAGGACTGGCATTATTAGTCAAAGACTGTATCACAGTGACAGAAAGAAAGTTTGAGGAGGACTTATCTGTTGACATAATATGGGCTGAGATTAGAAACAGGAGAGGAGAGGTCACCCTGTTGGGAGTCTTTTATAGACCTCCTAGAAGTTCTAGAGAGGTAGAGGAAAGGATTGCAAAGTCGATCCTGGACAGGAGTGAAAGCAATAGGGTAATTGTTATGGGGGACTTTAACTTTACTAATATTGATTGGAATAGCGATAGCTCTAGCTCGTTAGAGGGGTCATTTTTTGTACAAAGTGTGCAGGAAGGTTTTTTGACTCAGTATGTAGATAGGCCAACTAGAGGTGAGGCTACTTTGGATTTGGTGCTGGGCAATGAGCCAGACCAGGTGTTAGACTTGGAAGTTGGTGAACATTTTGGTGATAGTGACCACAATTTGGTTACGTTCACCTTAGTGATGGATAGTGATAGGCACGAACATGCGGGCAGTAGTTATAGCTGAGGGAATGGTAACTATGAGGCCATAAGGAGGGAATTAGGGTGCATAGATTGGACTAGGAAACTACAGGGACTGGGAACATCTGAAATGTGGAGCTTATTCAAGGAGCAGCTACTCCGAGTCCTTGATAAGTATGTCCCTGTCAGGCAAGGAGGAAATGGTCGAGTAAGGGAGCCATGGTGTACTAAAAAAGTTAATTCGCTGGATAAAAGGAAAAAGGAGGCTTATGTCAGGATGAGGCTTGAAGGCTCAGTTAGTGCTCTGGATAGCTATAGATTAGCCAGGAGGAAGTTAAAGAGTGAATTGAGAAGAGCTAAAAGAGGACACGAGAAGACTTTGGCTGATAGGATCAAGGAGAATCCTAAAGCTTTCTTTAGATATGTTAAGAATAGAAGATTGGTTAGGGCAAGATTAGGGCCAGTCAGAGTCAGCAGTGGGAAGTTGTGCGTGGAGCCTGAAGAGATTGGAGAGGCACTGAACAAATATTTCTCTTTGGTATTCACACAGGGAGATGTAAATGTAGTTGTGGAGAACACTGGGATACAGGGTTGCAAACTGGAAAGTATTGAAGTAGATAGGGAGGATGTGCTAGATATTCTTGAGGGTTTGAAGGTAGATAAGTCCCCTGGGCCAGACGGGATTTACCCTAGGATTCTCTGGGAGGTGAGAGAGGCGATTGCAGACCCTCTGGCTCTGATCTTCAGGTCGTCGTTGGTTACGGGTATAGTGCCGGAAGACTGGAGGATAGCGAATGTGGTCCCATTGTTCAAGAAGGGGAATAGAGACTTTCCTGGGAATTATAGACCGGTGAGTCTTACTTCTGTTGTGGGCAAAGGATTGGAAAGAATTATTAGGGATAGGATTTATAGTTATTTAGAGAGAAATGAATTGATTGGGGATAGTCAGCATGGTTTTGTGAAGGGTAGGTCGTGCCTTACTAACCTCATTGAGTTTTTTGAAAAAAGTGACCAAAGAGGTGGATGGGGGTAAGGCAGTTGATGTGGTATATATGGACTTTAGTAAGGCGTTCGATAAGGTGTCCCATGGGAGGCTTCTGCAGAAAATGCAGATGTATGGGATTGAGGGTGATTTAGCTAATTGGATTAGGAATTGGCTAGCTGATAGAAGACAGAGGGTGGTGGTTGAGGGAAATTTTTCATTGTGGAGTTCGGTTACAAGTGGTGTACCTCAGGGATCTGTTTTGGGGACCCTGCTGTTTGTAATTTTTATAAATGATCTGGATGAGGGTATTGAAGGATGGATTAGTAAATTTGCGGATGACACCAAAGTCGGAGGAGTGGTAGATAGTGAAGAGGGGTATTATGGTTTGCAGAGAGACTTGGACAAGTTGCAGAGCTGGGCCGAGAGGTGGCAAATGGAGTTTAATGCCGAAAAGTGTGAGGTAATTCACTTTGGCAGGAATAACAAATGTGGAGAGTATAGGGCTAATGGTAGAACTCTTAATAGTGTTGATGAACAGAGGGATCTTGGTGTATATGTGCATAGAGCCCTGAAAGTTGGCAATCAAGTCGATAAGGTTGTTAAGAAGGCATACAGAGTCTTAGCTTTTATTGGTAGGGGGATTGAATTTCAGAGCTGCAACGTCATGTTGCAACTGTACAAAACTCTAGTGCGGCCGCACTTGGAGTATTGTGTACAGTTCTGGTGCCCGCATTATAAGAAAGATGTGGAGGCATTGGAGAGGGTACAGAGGAGGTTTACCAGGATGTTGCCTGGTATGGAGGGCAGGTCTTATGAAGAGAGGATGAGGGATTTGAGGTTGTTTTCGTTAGAAAGAAGGCGGCTAAGAGGAGACCTTATTGAAACATATAAGATGATAAGAGGTTTAGATAGGGTGGACAGTGATAGCCTTTTTCCTAGGATGGAGAAAGCTAGCACGAGGGGACACAGCTTTAAATTAAGGGGTGATAGTTATAGGACGGATATCAGAGGTAGGTTCTTTACCCAGAGGGTGGTTAGGGAGTGGAATGCCCTGCCTGCATCAGTTGTAGATGCGCCAAGTTTGGTGGCGTTTAAGAGGTTAGTTGATAAGTTTATGGATGAAAAGGGAATGGTTTAGGTTAGAGGGTCATTGCTTTTTCTTAATTGGTCGGCGCAACATCGAAAATCGAAGGGCCTGTTCTGTGCTGTAATGTTCTATGTTCTATGTTCTAAGTCACCTGCAGGTGATGGGGGAGTGTGCACAGTTGTGCACTTAGCTCCAATGTATGCACACAGCTTTGATTTGAATTCTCTGAGACTTCCTAGCAAGCTTTGATCACTAATAAATTGAATCTGTATTACCTTGAGAAAGACTCCATTGACAACTCAATGGATTTCTATCATGCTTCAGCCACTTAGAACAAAGAACAAAGAAAATTATAGCACAGGGTGGCAAGGTAGCACAGTAGTTAGCTCCGCTACTTCATAGCTCCAAGGACCTGGGTTCGATTCCCGGCTTGGGTGACTGTGTGGAGTTTGCACATTGTCCTCTTGTCTGCGTGGGCTTTCTCTGGTGCTCTGGTTTCCTCCCACATTCCAAAGATATGCAGGTTAGGCTGGCTTGCCAAGATAAAACATTACCCCTTCATGTCCTGAGATGCGTAAGTTAGAGGGATTAGTGGGTAAAATATGTAGGGACATGGGAGTAGGGCCTGAGTGGGATTATGGTTGGTGTGGACTCGATGGGCTGAAAAAGAGCCTGGATGTGAATCATGCCATTAATGCGAGGAGCCTAATTAGTTCACCAATGAAGCCAGCTACAGAGTGCCTGAGGCACCAGTGCAGTGGTGCCCTGATCTCCCATTGCATTGAGAGACTTGCTGTCACAGCATAGCATATTCCTGACAAAGGATCAGATGTATACAGGTTAATATATATTAAGGTGGGCCAGATGGTTCCCATCACACTCGCACTAATGATTAAAAGTATCTCAGTCTCAGTTCAGGAGAGGAGTGCAGCAGATGAACCTCGGAGTGAATGGCACCGGATCTTCCTGATAAAAGGCTGAAGAGCAAGGACCTGATTCAGTCCCAGTCTGGACAGAGGCAGGAGTGGTGCATAGCAGAGTCAATTGGGAATAAACAGCATCAACTGAACCAAACAAAACTTGAAAACTGAAAACTACTGGAATATGGTGAGCTGACTGTCTGGTGCAGAACCTACAGGGAATAATCTTAAGTAGTAAATTTAAAAGTGTGTTATAATTAAGGAACTGTCTGAGAATAATATTTTAAATATAAAAAACCCTTAATAACTAAATTAGAGGCGGCAATTCAGACAATGTATTGTGGGAACTGGTGGATCTCAGTTGTCAGCCACAATGAAAATGTGCAGAAAATGTTTAAGGAACTTTGACTCAGAATTAGTGAGCTGAAATCTGAACTTCAGACACTGTAGCACAATCAGGAGCCAGAACAGGAGTTACCTTGATGTTGTGTTTCAGATAGTCACACTCCAGAAGTTAAGTACTTCAAATTTGGCCAGTGGTCAGGGACAGGAAGGTGTGACAATGAATGAGGCAAATCAAGGGATCCTGAATTTAGCAGTGGAGGAGCCTCAGCTCTTGACCTTGTTCAATAGGTCAAGGTACTTGCTCTAAGTGTGGTTGAGGAAAAGGCTGGAGGGAGAATGGACAAACCAGCTACTTCTGATGTGACAGGAGGCAATTCAAACATGCAAGGAGTGACGTTAGTACGCCTTTAAGAGATTTTTTTTAAAAGCATATTCTCTGCAGCCTCACAGTGTCAGCTGATGTCATTGTTGCTGACTTGTCAACTAGAGGTCTTTTTAGTACTCCTTCATTTTTACTTTGGGATCTATTATGACATACATTGATAGGAGAAGGGCTGGTTGGAAGGTCATGTGTTCTGGACAGGTTTTTTTTTCCTTCCTAGGGAATTTAAGGTTTCATTTTCTGTTTTGGCTGGTTGCAGTTTGAGGTTTAGTTTTAGAAGGGACATCAAGCTGAAAAGAAGTGTTTCTCTTTTGGCTTTGGAAATTCTGCTGGTTAGCTGAAAGAAAGACTTCTTGTCTTTCTGGAGTAGAGAATCTGCTTTTGGTGGCTTGACCAAAGTCTCTCTGTGGTGGGAAGCTGTTGAGACTAAAGTCTCTCTGGGAAGCTGTTCTAACTTCAAACTGTTCTCAGGGTATCTGAAGGACCACTGGAAGCTACAAGTTGAGAGGGCAGACTTTCAATTCTCTAATCAAAGGATTCAGTTCCAACATCACATAAGCAATAGCTTTTGCTGTGTTAAACTTTTGTGGAGGACTTTTTTTATCTAAAGGAAGTTTTGTTCGATTGCAACATCTGAGATATGTTTGTTAAGGGTTATATATTACCATGGTTGTTTTGTTTTTATTTGTAATTGATAAAAGTTATTGCCAACTTTCTTACTATACATGTTAATTATATTCTTAAAAAAACTTTGTTTGATAAAAGCATCCTAGTAGCTCATTTGAATCATACTTAAGGTGAACTATATCATGCTTATCTAGCCAAATTCAATGTACAAAACTTATGATCCAGGCTTCATAAAACACTTTGAAGTTTCTGACTTGAAGTATAATAGGAAGCAAAAAGAAAAATGATTGTAAGAAATATGAAAGAATTCTAATCCCTACATTTTGTAACTTTAGTGCATTTTAGTGACAAACTTCAAGCCTAGTTACTATCAAAGATTTTCAAACTGATTATGTTTGTCTCTCATGGCAAAACCTGAGTGTCTTCCACAAATTGTAGCTCTCAGTCCCAAAAGTGGCAGAAACAAATTGTCAGCTAAATTGCATCTGATCTAAACTGCATCTTGTCGAGCAGAGGGATCTTGGGGTACAAGTACATAGCTCTTTGAAAGTTGGCACCCAGGCTGATAAAGTTGTTAAGAAGGCGTACGGT
Organism: Sphyrna mokarran; assembly: GCA_024679065.1. NCBI lineage: Eukaryota > Metazoa > Chordata > Chondrichthyes > Carcharhiniformes > Carcharhinidae > Sphyrna > Sphyrna mokarran. The sequence continues at coordinate 29,031,605 of JAGIQG010000023.1, read as the reverse complement.
GTGTTAGCTTTTATTGGTAGAGGGATTGAATTTAGGAGCCGTGAGGTTATGTTACAACTGTACAAAACTCTGGTGCGGCCGCACTTGGAGTATTGCGTACAGTTCTGGTCGCCGCATTATAAGAAAGATGTGGAAGCATTGGAAAGGGTGCAGAGGAGGTTTACCAGGATGTTGCCTGGTATGGTGGGAAGGCCTTATGAGGAAAGGCTGAGGGACCTGAGGTTATTTTCATTAGAGAGAAGAAGGTTACGCGGTGACCTAATTGAGGCGTATAAGATGATCAAGGGATTGGATAGGGTAGATAGTGAGAGCCTTTTTCCTCGGATGGTGATGACCAACACGAGGGGACATAACTTTAAATTAAGAGGTGGTAGTTATAGGACGGATGTCAGAGGCAGGTTCTTTACACAGAGGGTGGTGAGGGCGTGGAATGCCCTGCCTGCAGCAGTTGTGGACTCGCCTACTTTGGGGGCATTCAAATGTTCGGTGGATAGGCATATGGATGATATTGGAATAGTTTAGGTTAGAGGGTCCACTGGCCGGCGCAACATCGAGAGCCGAAGGGCCTGTACTGCGCTGTAATGTTCTATGTTCTATGTTCTATGATTTTGCAGCCTTCTACCTGTGGGCCTATCCTGTAGCAGGCCCTGGCATTGTCAGTCCCTCCATGATGGACCACAGGTTTCTCAAGCCTCTTACTTCGCTACACAAATGCCAAAGCTGCTGGCTATTGTACTAAATTACATTGTGCACATGATGATCTGAAGCACAAAGATTGTGCGCAAAAATATATGTTGATAACTCGGATCTGTAAGGTATTGGCAGATTGTACCCTTTCCTACAGTCTTCTCTTTCTATGTTTCTGCCTGAATACCCCATGATCCTCCACTTACTAATGGTGTCCTCAGCTGTAGCTTCCAGCATTCAGAGGACCACTTCACTGACTGGGTGTCTATGGCTGAATTTCAGTTGAGACTCTTTAAAACTTTATTATATTGAAGCCTTGCAGTTAAGATTGTCATTGTCCTGTTCTATTGGATTCCATTGTATCTTTCAAGCCAGGCAGTGGGTAAACATCATTCTTGGTCACCTTACCTACTGGTTTGCTTATAATCTCACAAATCTAATTGGACTGATCAGCACTTTGAAATACCACAATGTGTGCAGCCCATTCATTGATCTTCACATTTTTCATTTGACCCTGTTCTTTCTAATTTATTCAGCACTTCACTTCCTACTTTTAGTTATGTGTAAGGCCATTGTTCCTTCCAGCCATTATCAATGACAATTAATAGTGGAATATGATGATACATCATCACATTCCACTCTGCCACTAACTTGATCTAACACTGAAATAACGACATTAGAATAACTAATTAGTTTCACACTAGTTTTGTATAAGGGAATGTGACTTAGAGACTTCTTGTACTCTCTTTTCAAGATAATAGACGTGGTTGAAATTGTATCAAAGATGAAAGTAAGTTGTGAATCTTTGACTTTTATTTCTACTGTGGAAGTTGGAATTTTAACTTCAATCCTATTACTCTCGCCTTGCATGTACTGTTTTCCTTGCTGTCTGACTGAGCACAACTCTTGATCTTGCTATTTGCTAACATTAAGCTTAGTTTCCATACCTATCAGATATTCATTCTAGGTTACACAAACTCTTGAAACATCTACCATGATCTCAACCTGATTGCATGGCTGTGACTTGGAGATTTGACCATGACTAGGAGCAATAGAGTTTCCTTTACTCTTGCATGTTATCTGGATATGACTGACTTTCCCATAGGGATTGCATCTTGACTGGAAATAGGGGCATTTAGAAGGTTGATAGCCACAGTGCTCAGTGGTAACATTTAAATTTCTGACACTGAAGTTGCAAACTTGACATCATGGCCTAGGTTACATGGAAACACCCCTAGCAATTCACAAAAAGAATTCTCTTGCATTCTGCAACTGTCTCTTTCTGCCATTTCCATGCCTTGGCCTTCTTTCACCCTAACCCTTGATCGAAAGCTTGGTCAGGAATTTAGTCTTCTTTAGGTCTCCTACGGACTTGTCCCTAAGGTTGATTACCCACAATGAAATGAGAGTTTCATTATTTTGAGAATGAGTTCTGCAATAATCTAGATTGGCAACTGCTTCCTTTCATGAAATGCAATTCACAGTACGATCTCATTCTGGACTCACATTATGGACTGCCATAATGTGATTCCAGAATTTCATTATTCAGAATTGTTCATAGTGGTTAGACACCACCTCAAAAACATTTGGGGCACCACCACAGTGAGAAAAAAATTACTTCATTCTCATCTCTTATTTGAAAGTGGAGTCATAAGTGGACAGAGTGGTGAAGAAGGCATTCGGCATGCTTGGTTTCATTGGTCAGAAAATTGAATATAGGAGTTGGGACATGTTGTTGAAGTTGTAGAAGACATTGATAAGGCCACACTGGAATAATATGTGCAATTCTGGTCACCATATTATAGAAAGGATCTTATTAATCGAGAAAGAGTACAGAAAAGATTTACTAGGATGCTACTGGGACTTGATGGATTGAGTTATAGGGAGAGGCTGAATAAATTTTTTCTCTGCAGCGAAGAAGGCTGAGGGTTACATTATAGGGGTCTATAAAATAATGAGGGGAATGTATCAGCTAGGTATTCAATATCTTTTCCCAAAGGTAGGGGAGACTAAAACTAGATTGCATAGGTTTAAGGTGAGAGGGAAGAGGTACAAAAGTGTCTAGAGGGGCAATTTTTCACACAGAGGGTGGTGAATGTCTGGAACAAGCTGCCAGAGGTAGTAGGAGAGGCAGGTTTATCTTTTAAAAAGCATTTAGATAGTTACATGAGTACAATGTGTATAGAGGGACATGGGCCAAATGCAGCCAACTGGGATTACCTTAGGGGTTTTTAGAAAACAATAAGGACAGCATGGACAAGTTGGGCCGAAGGATCTGTTTCCATGCTGTAAACCGTTATAACTCTATGAGTCAATTGGGGTGGCAATTGGGTCGAGTCACGGGATAGTCAAGTCGGGGTAGTCTTGTTTGGAGGAATAGTCAGGTGCTACAGGTAGTTGGCTCAGGGGTAGTCAGGTGCAGGGAAGTGTTTGGTTCAGGTTGGGGGTTGTTGGTGGACGGGCTAGATGAGGGGGTGGTATGAATTGGCAGAGCTTGATTGTGGTGCTTAGTTCAATTATGCTGGCCAAGCACTGAGTTAGACTGAGGCATTCAAACAGGAGTTAGACTGTTTTGGGGCAAAGGCAGGAAAATGGCACTAGATGTATTGTTCATTCAGAAAACAGATACAGTTACAATGGGGCAAATGGTGTCCTTCTACTGTAACAATTCTATGATTCCATTCATCTCTTGTATCAGCTTTTGAACCTATTTGTAGAAAATGTCTTGGACAATTAAAGGGTCAACATCTTTATTTTTATTTTATGGCTACATTAACATTTTTGTTACATTTAGGAGTTTCTAGTAAATTTTCCTTTAATGTGATAATATTCATGAATATTTTGAACATTCTCCTAGCTCGCTGCACTGCTAAAGCAGCACAAAGAGCTGGGAGACACAAGTGGAGACTGCCTAGTGGTCTCTCTGCTGTGTGCCATAATCTCCACGAGCCAACAACAGTCGCTAGTGCACTCTGCAGTGCACAGAGTATTGGAAATTCATTTTGAAAATCCTGCTGAAAAAACCACCAGGATTTACTCCAGTTTTTACACAAATTTGATACTTAGAATTTTTTGGTGAGAATCTTTGGAAATTTTCTATCTTTGGGATAAATTCTCTTAACATGAAATTCATTTTGTATTGTTACAATCCAAGCTGATAAAACAGGACCAGTCAGATCTCAGAGTGAAACCTGGCTAGATAGATCCTAATTTCATTTTTCTTTTTAAAAGCCTAGGAGGTTGATTACTGAACACATTCACGAGAAACAGCCAGTGCACATTTAACACACAGAACAAGAACATTTAGCAAACAAGAATAATGATTGATACTACACACCAGACAAGAAATTGGACAGTTTTTAATATAAATAACAGAAAATTGTTCAAACTCACCCTACACCTTTTTATCTCAGCAATGCCATTACAGACGCAAAACCCCAGTGAAGATTTATCACTCTCTAAATACCAGGACTTACTGTTTGGACTTGCTCAGTTGAAAACAATTTTCTTCTGGCAGATTCATTAGGTGCTATTTCCCCAGCTGGTAATTCACCCTGAGACACCCAAGAATTGCAAATCAAACCCACTGTTCCTTCAAACTCAGTTCCCCAGCAAGCTTGCAGCATTCCTTATCAGAGAATTTCGAATTTCTGCCTTTATTCTTTGGCACATACACACTGACTGACTATCCTTTTGTCTTATTTTCTGTGTCTCTGTGTCTCCTTAGACTTCTGTCACTAGGTAACAGCACAGTTGTTTTCTGCTTTATAATTTTCTTTTTGAATTTACTGAACTACCAACCCCTTTTACATAGAAACTCAGAAGATAGGTGCAGGGTGGGGCCATTCAGTCCTTCAAGCCTACTCCATCATTCATCATGATTATGGCTGATCATCCAACTCAAAAGCCTAATTCCTGCTTTCTCCCATAATCTTTAATCCGTTTCGCCTCAAGTGCTATATCTAGCTGCCTCTCAAATATATTCCTGTGGTAATGAATTCCACAGGATCACCACTCTTTGGGTGAAGAAATGCCTGTTCATCTCCATCTTAAATGGTCTAACCTGTATCCTCAAATCCCTGGTTCTGGACACACACACTATTGGAAACAACCTTCCTGCATCTATTTTGTCTAGCCCTGTTAGAATTTTATAAGTTTCTATGAGATCCCCTTTCTTTTATCTGAACTCTGGTGAAAACAATCCTAACCTAGTCAATCTCTCTGCATACATCATTCCCTGGAATCAGCCTGATAAACCTTTGCTGGACTCCCTTGAGAGTAAAGGAGACTAAAATTGAATACAATACTCTAGTTGTGGCATCACAAAAGCTATGTAAAATTGCAACAACACATCCTTGTTCCTGTACTTGAAATGAAGGCCCACATACCATTTGCTTTCTTCACCGCCTGCTGCACCTGCATGCTTACCTTCAATGACTGGTGCACAAGGATACCCAGATGTCAGCCATCTCTTCATTTCAAGAGATTAAAAATGCATGGTCCCCAGATTTCCTGGCACCCAGGAAAAAACTTCATAGAAACATAGAGCCCCTACAGTACAGAAGGAGGCCATTCAGCCCATCGAATCTGCACCGATCATAATTGTACCCAGGCCCTATTCATATAGCCTCACATATTTACCCTGCTAATCCACTGGTACTAAGAGTCAATTTAGCATGGCTAGTCAACCTAAGCCACACATCTTTGGACTGTAGGAGAAAATCGGAGCACCCAGAGGAAACCACACAGACACAGGGAGAATGTGCAGACTCCACACAGTCAGTGACCCAAGCTGGAAATTGAATCCAGGTCCCTAGTGCTCTGAGGCAGCAGTGCTAACCTTGTGCCATTGTGCTGCCCTAAACTAACAAAGTGAAAGAACCATGTTTCACCTTTCTTAAATCACAAATACAAATATAAATTAAGCTTAATTCAAGAGTATTTTCCTATATTTTCAACCTCTATCACCATTGCACTATGTTTTTTGGAAGTGTTGTTTAAAAGAGATGGTCTCAGCACTATACTTTTTGAAGAATTAAACTTGAGATTAATTTTGTGGTGCTTAAAAATTAAAAATGGCAATCATCAAGATAGCAAGACATGCTGCAATGAACCTGAGATCCATCATTGCCTTCAGGAAGAGAAAGAAAATTTGTTGGAAATTTCACTTTCAAGAATTGGAATTAATCTTAATGGATATTCATCTGTTGTGTGAGACTGGGTTCTAGTTATTTTTTTGCTGGAATACTAAGCAACGAAGACATCATTGGAAGTTGTCAGGAGTCTGATAGCATGGCGTGAGAGCACTGAGCTAATAAGAGTTCAGTGCAATTAAACTATCCCGAGTTAATGGTGATATTGAATTATATTCATTCATCCTTGTTAGAGTCAATGGATCTTCCACTGCTTGAATAGTATTTATCAACAGAGAAAAGAAGAATTAAGTTTCTAGTAAAGTCTGATTTTTAAGTTGATTCTGATATTGAGATTCTCTAATTTTTTTGCTAATGGTATTTGGCTTTGAAGGAATTAGAAAATTGTGCTTGTTTGAAAGGGAGGCTAAAAATGAAAGGAGATGATTTTGAATACCGTCCCAAATAGGTTCAGAAACATTGTCCTTCATTTGGCATGAAGATGGGCACATGTCTGATACCCCTCAGTCCTCCTCTACTAGGATAGAAAGCCTTTTACAAATTATAATAATAACATACTGAATCACATCTTGTATTTAAAGAATAATTGCATCAGGGAGGTAGAAAAAATGCCCCGGACATATTGGATTAAATGGTGCTGGACCAAGAAAGAGGGACAATATTGCTGTAAAATATCTTTGACTTGTGAAATAATTATGTCCTTACCTCCAGTTAATTTCCCAAGAAAGCAAAGATTTGTGTTAGATGCAATCTGTGCAGTCAGGAAAATGCTGTGGGGACTTAGAAAGACGTGGAAGTAGAGTATTTAAGGCAGAATGAGAAGGATTACATAATGATTTTGGATCATTTGGTTGTGGAAGAAGAAAAATTTATAAATTCTTGATTTATTAAATTAAATCATTGAAACAAAACATGTAAATCTATAGGCTTAGCATGATTTATTTTCAATAGTTATGTAATATTTTTAAAGCATGGTGCATTATTATCAACTGTCCTAGTGTTTGTAAGTAGCTGCATAACTTGTCAGCTTCCTCTAACCTGGCAAGATGATCTGGGACTAAAACAGGGCAGAAAAGCTGAGTAGCAGAGCACTTTGAGTTGCCATCTCTCACACTTTGACTTGCCTAACATTCTCTTGTAAATCATGCTTCAGGTCAAAACAGATTCACCTGTAATCAAAAAAGAAAATGCTCGAAAATTTCAACAGGTTTGGCAGCATCTGTAAGGAGAGAAGAGTCCAGATGACCTTTTGTCAAAGCTCTAGATCATTCTCTCGACATGAGGCTTTTTCCCTTCCTTACAGAGGTTGCCAGACCTGCTGAGATTTTCCAGTATTTTCTCTTTGGGTTCCAGATTTCAACTTTTGCAGTAACTTGCCTTTATACATTTACATTCATTCTTCTCTCTGCAAGCAAGAACATGTGCTGCTTAGATACATTGGTCATGCTAAATTCTTCTTCGAAGTACTTGAACAGGTGCCAGAGTGTGGCAACAAGGGGATTTGCACAGTAAATTCATTGCAGTGTTAATGTAAGCCAACTTCAACACTAATAAATAAACTTAAATCTCACATCACTAGCATAGCATCTGACTCTCAGATTCGCCCTCAGCCTATTGCTTCTCAAGTCCCAAAGTGACTCTCCATAATTGATGACCTTCACTCATCTGCACGCAAACCATTCCAAATACTTATGCTTCTGCAGGAAAGAAAAGCATACCATGTGGTACAGGGCAGGTAGCTAAAGGGTGGTTGTCTAATGGCAGATATGTTGCTGGTCTTTGCCATCATGTGCCAACCAGTTCCACTGTTGCAGGAGATTTTAAATGACCTTCCATGAGAGCTGGAGCTCCCAGAGGCACTGCTGCTCATGTTGAGAGAACTGATCTTCCTTTTGTGTTCATGGTCACGGCTCCTTTCAGTTTTATCATGAAGCTCATTCTCTCTGCCCATTTGAAAGGCCATGCAGCTGAAGGGAAGACAGCTGATACTGCTACATATGTTTCTCCTCCTGGTGTTTTTAGGTCCAGCAGGAAGAGGAATGTTCCTGCTCCACACAAATCCTCAGACCCCAGCTTAGCTACTGTCCTTGCATTGGCATGCCCATTTCACTTGCCCAGTAGAATATCTCATGGCAGTGATCAGAACCCCAACCTTGTGAATTGCCTGCCTCAATCCTCATTCCCACTAACATCTGCAGATCCCTTAACTGTGGCTGCAGCTTGCTCTATGTGCTTTGTGTTCAATTGGAAGCCCAATCTATCAATCAGCCAGGCTCCTGGATGAAGAACATAGAATCTCTATGGTGCAGAAGGAGGCCATTCAGCCCATCGAGACCTACATCGAAAACAATCCTACCCAGACTCTATCCCCATAACATATATTACATAGAACATAGAACATTATAGTGCAGTACAGGCCCTTTGGCCCTCGATGTTGCGCAGACCAGTGGAACTATCTAATGACCCTCTAACCTAAACTATTCCAATGTTATCCATATGCCTATCCACTGACCATTTGAACATCCTTAAAGTTGGCAAGTCCACAACTGCTGCAGGCAGGGCATTCCACGCCCTTACTACCCTCTGAGTAAAGAACCTACCTCTCACATCCGTCCTATAACTACCACCCCTTAGTTTAAAGCTATGTCCCCTTGTGTTAGCCATCAACATCTGAGGAAAAAGACTCTCACTGTCCACCCTATCTAATCCTCTAATCATCTTATGTGCCTCAGTTAGGTCACCTCTTAACCTTCTTCTGTCTAAGGAAAATAACCTCAAGTCCCTCAGCCTTTCCTAGCCATTAAGGGGCAGTTTAGTATGATCAATCAACTTAACCTGCACATCTTTGGACTGTGGGAGGAAACTGGAGCACCTGGAAGAAACCCCCCTGACATGGGGAGAACATGCAAACTCCACACAGACAGTGACCCAAGCTGGGAACCAAACCCAGGTCTCCGGCACTATGAAGCAGCAGTGCTAACCATTGTGTCACCGTACTGCCTTGTCATGTGCTGCCATGTCAAGAAGAATACTCATGTAGTGTGCAGGGAAACTAGCTGCCTGTCAATACTACCTTTCCAAATGAAATTATATCATCTTAGCCATCAAGTGGCTCCACCAGCGCAAATTAGTAATGCAACTGAATAATTTGATAGAAACAAGAACATTATGTTTTCTTTTATGTTTTGAAAGATATGGCATTTGGGAAATGTTTTCTTGGTAGAATTATATATGAATTTTCAATGGGATACAGTTTACGGAACTTAATGTCTAGTATCTCCCTAGTAAATTGGTGACACTCCTTTATCGCATAATTACAAATGAGCAACTTATGAATTAAATTAAAGCAGGAGGAGGGCTGAAGGATGATCAGTGATCCTCTCTATTCCAGTAAAATAACTGAGTTTTTCTGTTTGGAAGAAAGCCCAGAATGGTATTGTTTGATAAATCTGCTGCATTACCATAATCATTAATCCTCTCGTGTGAACGTTGTTGGGAATTAAAGGAATTGACTACGTTGGTACTTGGGAACCATACAGATAGACAACATTAAAATTACTTCCACCACACGTATTTCGAAATGTTTTCATGTGGAATATGTTTTTTCCTGACAATTTTATTGAATTTTCCATCTCAATCAGGAAATTAAAAAAATGTGTAAATTACTCGCAAACATCTCCCATTGGTAGCAATGTTGTTACTGTATAAATCTCACAATCTAAAACTTCCTAACTTTGAGGATTAAGAAACTCAGTAACTAACTGCATTTTCCATTAAAGATTTGTCATTAAGACAGATTACCAGTTCATTTCTGTCAGACAGCATGGCACAGAATTTACTTTGTTACGGAATAAAGAGGCTTCTTTTACCATTGAATACTTAAGATGATTATAACTCATTTTTAATCTGAGTTCGTCACATATGTAGAATCATAGAATCATACAGCACAGCTCATTGAAATAGTTATCCAATTAATCTTAGTTCCCTGCTTGTTCCCTGTACATGAGCAATTATTTTCCTTTTCAAATATTTATCTAATTCCCTTTTGAAACTCATTACTGATTCAGCTTCTACCACCCTTTCTGTCAGTGTCTTCCTGATCATAAGAAATTTCTGTGCAAAAATATATTTCCTCTTTTTGTCCTGGCTATTTTGCCAATCACTTTCAAGCTGTATTGACCCATCTCCTGCTGGAAATAGCTCCTTATTTCCTGTATCAAAATCCTTCAAGATTTCTATGAAATCTCTGTTAATGTTCCTGCTCTAAGGAATAAACCCTCAGTTTCTGTCATCTCTTCAAGTAACTGAAGTGTTTCATGCCAGTACCATTCTAATAAATCTTCTCTACGCTCTAACTTTTTATTCATTCGCTGGCTGGCCACCATTTATTGCCCATCCTTAGCTACACGTGAACTGAATGGCTTGCTCTAAGGGCAGTTGAGAGTGAACCACATTGCTGTGGCTCTGGAGTCACATGTCAGTGAGACCAGGTAAGCACGGCAGATTTCCTTCCACAAAGGCCTTAAATGAACCAGATACGTTTTTTTGACAATCGACAATGGTTTCATGGTGATCGGCAAAGTTTTTATTTAAAGTTTATTTATTAGTCTCAAGTAAGGCTTACATTAACACTGCAATGAAGTTACTGTGAAATTCCCTAGTTGCTGGTACCTGTTTTGGTCAATGCACCTAACCAGCACACGTCTTTCAGACTGTGGGAGGAAACTGGAGCACCCAGAGGAAACCCGCACAGACACGGGGAGTATATGCAAACTCCACACAGACAGTGACCTGAGCTGGGAATTGAACCTGGGTCCCGAATGCTATGAGGCAGTAGTGCTAACCACTGTGTGCTACCATGCTGTCATAGATTCCTAATCCCAGAATTTTATTCATTAAATTGAAATTCCACCATCTGCTGTGGCAGGATTTGAACCTGGGTCCCAGAACATTAGCTGAGTTTCTGGATTAATACTTCAGCAATAGCACCACTGGGCCATCACCTCCTCTAAGATGCTCTTGTGCCTTTCTGAAATCTGCACATAAATTTGATTTTTCATCTCCTTCCTATTATTAGACCCCTGATGGGGTACTCAGAAGCTGTATAGTAGGGTTTTGTTTGTCAAAAATAACAGCAAAATGACTATGCTGTGCAGAGTGACCTGGATTCTTTGTGCATGATTTGCAAAAAGTTGGTTTGCAGATGTATCAGATAATTCAGAAGGCAAATGGAATTTTGTCATCCATTGTCAAAGGGATGGAATTTAAAAGCAGAACAGTTATGTTGCAAACGTGTAAGGTGTTGGTGAGGCCGCACTTGGAGCAATGCACAGTTTTGGTTTCCTTATTTAAGAAAGGATATACTGGCACTGGAAGAAGTGCAGAGGAGATCCATTTGGTTGATTCTGAATTTGTGAGAGTTGGCTTACGAAGAGAGGCTAAGTAACCTGGGGCTATACTCATTGGAATTTCAAAAAATGGGAAAGGAATCATATGGCAACATATAAAATTATGAAGGATATAGATAAGGCACTGGCAGGTGAAAGTAGAACCAGGGGGCATAGCCTTAAAATAAACCGGAGCAGATTTAGAACTGAGTTGAGGAAAAATTTCTTCGCCCAAAGCATGGTGAACATGTGGAATTCCCTGCTGTTGAGGCTACCTCATCGAATGTTTTTAAGGCAAGGATAGATACATACTTGAACAGTAAAGAAGTTAAGAATTATGGTGAGTGGTGGGTAAACAGAGCTGAGTCCACAAAACGATCAGCCATGATCCTTTTGAATGGCGGAGCAGGCTCGAGGGGCCAGATGGCCTATTCCTGCTCTTAGTTCTCATATTCTTATGTCACATTTCTATTTTTTTCTCACCCAAGAGAGCGATGAAAATATTTTGGAAAGAAAGGATTTGGCACAACATCAAATTTCAAAAAAAGGTTTTGAGGTCTTAACAAAATAAATAATTGCTGAAGCAAAAAAAGGGCAATGTCAGAGTCATAAATTATTAAGTTAAAAAAAAGTAATTAATAAAAATCAGCAGAGTATGAGAGGGTCAGAGTGTGTGCCTGGCTCACTCCCAGTTTCAGCATACTGAAACTGGGACTCACTCACACTCACTCACTCAGTCACACTCCTCCACTCTGAGTGGGTGAGTGTATGTGTTGGTGAGAGTGAGTGAGAAGTAGGACTAAGACAGACGCACACACACTCTCTCACTTCCATGCACACACACACACTGAATCCCTTACTTTCTCACCCATATACTGTATTTGGAGTTTACAATGGCAGTATGGTGATACAGTGGTCGGCACTGCTGCCTCTCAGTGCGAGGTGCCCAGGTTCAATTCCTGGTTTGTGTCACTGTCTCTGTGGAGTTTGCACATTCTCCCCGTGTCTGCATGGGTTTCCTCCTGTTTCTTAAACTGTCCAAAGACGTGTGGATTAGGTGGATGTATAGAGTATAGGGCTAATGGTAGGACTCTTAATAGTGTTGAAGAACAGAGGGATCTTGGTGTATATGTGCATAGATCCCTGAAAGTTGGCACTCAAGTTGGTAAGGTTGTTAAGAAGGCATACGGAGTCTTGGCTTTTATTGGTAGGGGGATTGAATTTTGGAGCCGCAACATTATGTTGTAACTGTACAAAACTCTGGTGCGACTGCTCTTGGAGTATTGTGTACAGTTCTGGTCGTCACATTATACGAAAGATGTGGAGGCATTGGAGAGGATGCAGGGGAGGTTTACTAGGATGTTGCCTGGTATGGAGGGAAGGTCTTATGAGGAAAGGCTGAGGGATTTGAGGTTATTTTCATTAGAGAGAAGGCGGCTAAGAGGTGACCTTATTGAGGCATATAAGATGATCAGAGGATTAGACAGGGTGGACAGTGATAGCCTTTTTCCTCGGATGGAGAAGACTAGCATGAGAGGACACAGCTTTAAATTAAGGGGTGGTAGTTATAGTTCGGATGTCAGAGGTAGGTTCTTTACCCAGAGGGTGGTGAGGGCTTGGAATGCCCTGCCTGCGTCAGTTGTAGATGCGCCAAGTTTGGGGGCATTTAAGTAGTCAGTGGATAGGTTTATGGATGAAAAGGGAATGGTTTAGGTTAGAGGGTTATTGCTTTTTCTCAGTTGGTTGGCACAACATCGAGGGCCGAAGGGCCTGTTCTGCGCTGTAATGTTCTATGTTCTATGTTCTATGATTGGCCATGCTAAATTGATTCTGATGTCAGGGAGATTAATAGGATAAATGTGTGTCGTTATGAGAATAGGACCTGGATGGGATTGTGATTGGTACAGACTCAATGGGCTGAATACCCTCCTTCTGTATTGTAGGGAGTCTATGAGTCTATGATTCTAACTAGAGTTCCTTTTGGGTCTTGCACTTTGTGGGCTATTATTTATTTAACCAGCTGCATGATTGTGTTAAGAGTCAGGCACATGATTTGATTGTGATTTAATTGTGATTTAATTCATAGGCTCCTGTTTCGTTTCAGTTTCTACTCTGTGCAGACAGTAGCTCCTACAATAAATTTGTTGTTAATCTGAATCTAATAGGGCCCTGTGTTTGCAAACCGTATTTTTTCTTTTTGTTGAAAACCCACAACCCTTAACATAGTTAGGACATTATATGTGCCCTTCTAGGAGATAGCTGTGCAGTTGTAGTTCTTGGATTTTAATGTCTTTAGTCTGAAAATTGGCCTTCACACAAGAAGAAAAACAAGTGAAACAGCATAAAAAGTGGTTCAAGTGACCTGAAACCAGTATGCCATTAAAGAGAAGCTATTACAAAGAACAACAAATAATGATGGAGGAGGGGGTGAAGGATGGGGGGAGTGATTTGGGGGCAGGGTGTGGGTGGGATGGGTGGTGCAATGTAATGCAGGGAGTAAGCCCCAAACCAAGCAAAAAGTCCCAACCAAATAGTGAGACAGAAAGAGGTCCCAGGAGAAAATCCCAGAGAGGGCAAAAGTGGGAATGAGAAACTGTTCCCAGGAAGCAGTCCCAGGTAAGGGACAAAGGTAGGGATCAAAAGCAGGTCCCAGGAGAAAGCCATAAGTAAAGGAGAAGGGCAGAGATAAGGAATGGATCATGTTAAGAAAAATTGAGAGAGAGTTGCAAGACTCCCATTGCCTACATTAAATTCTGCCCATTGCAAGAGTAAGCTCCATTGTTATTTGGAATACAGAAGAGATCTACAGAAATGTATTTCTTGCCATACCAAATCTTGACTAAGAGTAAAGGGTTGAAATATGGTGAAAAAACAGGGCAGACCCATAGTGAATTGACAACCCATTACACAGTGTTTGGTACTAATGGGAATGAAAATGGGTGTTGTGCATGTCAGATTTGTGACTTACTCTGGGTCTGTTTTGTCTCATTTTTTCTGTCACAACACTGAATATCATTAGTTGGTTCAAAACTTCCGTTGTTTCGTCATTTGGATTTGCATCACTGCAGTGTTTTGTCATCATAGATTTTATTTTACCAAAGTGGGGAACCTGGCATGCCCTACTAATTTGATTAGTGCCAGTGGCAAATGCTTTGCTATCTTCTCGACCCCTCTGCAATGGTGCAAACCACTTTTCACCCACAAAGGTGTGAAACCCAATAGCATATTTAGAGTAGCGTTTAAGTATTCATAACCTATTACGAACCCATCATATGGAATCTTCCGGCGTTTGGGCAAGACGCTATAATGGAGAAAATCAGTACAGGACTCTGATAATTCAGACCTGATACAATGGTCACACAAGGGAGCTTGGAGACCCATTGAAGGCCCCTCTAGGTGTTGCCCACCAGATGGTGCCAGCTGCATACCTTTGTGATGTCCACCATGTGACCCAGCAATGCCTAACATGCATCCAGCAGTGACCATCAGGCACCTCAACGGCACAGGTTGGGCACCACCAGTGTATTAGTTAGGCACCACCAGTGTGCCAGCAGCAGTGCCAAGGAAGCGTGGCCTGGGTTGGGGGCCCATGATGGGGGCCATGACAGAGCGCTATGTTATAGGTTCCTATAGCGGTGGATCATGGAGGGGGTCCTCTGAGGTGCCCTGATGCCCTGAGGTGGGTGGACTATGTCAGGACGGAAAACATGCTGCCAGTCAGAGGGGGGTAAGTGAGAAGGGTCTCCCAGTGCACTGTGATAATGGTACTATATGTGAAATGGCTTTAGAACTCCCTGCAGTTGGCTCACCAGCGTTTTTAGACTCCGCCCACCTCAACATTGACACAAACCTCTCATCCCTCTGTAAAAGTGACTGAGTGTGGAAAGATTGCGATGCGGAGCTTGCCAAATGTTTTGGGAAATTTCTGCCCAACATTAGTTTGGTCATCTTCCAGCAGCAGCTTTATCTAGATCAGAATTAGATGTTTCAGCTGACTTGGTAATTAGGTGATAGCATTGGAATAATCCTGTTCTTTGGATTGTGTTATCTTTGAAGCAATTTCCAAAATAATCACCCAAACCCTTCAGAGCCATTAGTTCAATTCCTTTTTCCCAGTACGAAGCCATGTAACCTTGAAATGTAACAAAACAAGAACATGTTGTCTTTTTATCATCTTAAGTGCAAATGGTCATTCTGGGAGAAGACAACAACCTTGGTAAATGTTTTGGAAGTCATATGATTGGAGATTCTTCTCTTTTCTGCTTCTTTTAAATACCATTGAGGTGGACTTATGTTTTGCACTCTATTCCTTCAGGGTACTGAATGGTAGGGTAGGATGACCCTGGATTTTGGGACTTTGAATTCATTTCTGTTTCATTGATGCTGTGGGAGGATGCCCGAAAGGAGGAAATTCAGGCTTGCTACTGCAACAGGGGCCTACAGTTAAGTGATAGATAGAGGGCGCAGGTGACCACTGTGGGAGGGGGAGAATTGCTAGTGTTGTGATGGCTGGGGAGAGAGTGATCGATTCTTGGTCACTGGAAACAACAGTGTTGAGGGGTAAGGGTGGACTAGGTTGGACAAGCTCTCCTACTCCTCTGAGTTGTACCTCTAGGTGAGTAAGTTAGCTTTTTGGAGGGTTAGCTGCCCCGAGTGCAGCTTCCTGCTCAGCATTATGGGTATTTAGGAAACTGCATTGTGCCTGAAAAATGGATGCCACACGCCCAAATCTCTAGGTCAATATTTTGAATTGAATAGTTTGAATAGATGTTATTGAACAGGGAAGTTTGTGGAGTAAGGAACCCTTTCTAGCGATTAACTGAGTTGCTACTATGATTTTGATTATTTTTTTCTCATGAAGAAAGATACTGGAATGAGTTGATTTGAGTCAATTTGCAAGCAATTTGCAGCTAATATTGGAGGCTTCGGTATGTCCCAAAATTTGGCATTGTGCTTTATTTTAATAATAGGAGTGAGATATCAGTGTTTGGCACACCATCACAGGCACACCATGAAGGATTACAGTTGGGTCTACAACATCACTGGTAATGACCCTCAATCCAAGTTTGGGGTGGGTAAACTCAGGATGGCTGAATGCAAGTCTATAGCATCCACCATGGAGGCAGAGGAGCAGGGTCATGGTTTAAAAGAAGGGAAGTTAAGGAAGATTTCCCTAGTTTTTCTTCAGCAGACTAGATTGGTCCTTCTAGGCTGCTGTGCCACTGGTTGGAGGATGCTTTGTCTAGTAATAAACAAATGCTGGAAGTGTGTCCTAAAACAAAAGCTGGGATCTTCTCTCAGTAGTTAACTTGTACCAGAGCTAGGGAAGCTTGGAGAATATGGCAGCAACTGTGCTATGAGATACAGGTTAGGAAGAGGACCTTGAGCCCAGTGAGTGATAAACATTGCATCCATTTGATGCCTGAAAAATATATGCAATACAGGCCTTATTCTGTTCCATGGTGTCTGCATACAAAGGGACTTTTCCATAGAGGCTGGCAATGGCCCTGAGGTTGGCAACTGTGCTGTGGAACTAAATGATCCTGTGAATTTTTCTGCGGCATTAGTAAGCAAGAGTACCACACACTGGCACCTAGAGCTATATTTTAGTGCCAGTAGGTTGAGTGGCCAGCTGGTCTACACAACTCAATAGGACATTTTTTTTGGCTTTGTTTTCTGGCCTAAATAAACCTTCCCAATGATTGGGAGTGATCCAATGGCCAAAACAAAAATGAAGCTGCAATTCATGACTTTCAAACAACCATGCTTTTCTCAGTCTGCAAATGTGCTTTTTGTTTATTGGCTGGCAGTGGCGCTGTGGATTTCCCTGCTCAGTGTAAATGGGTCAGATTCCATATGATTCAGTCATCAGCTGTCTCCACCTGAAATAGCATGGCTAAGTAATTATTCTTTATTAATGTAGCACAGCGGTGTGATTTCAAGGTTATCGTTTCATCTTCATGTTGGTTTGCAGCTTATAAATTGCTCTTAGTTTAAAGCACCTTGAGTTGGTTCCTGCCAGTTAGTCACAGGTATCAATTATTGTAACAAAATTAATATCATTAACACTATTAATACTTCCACTCATTTTCAAAGAGATGTTAAAAATATTACTAGTGTGAAATGTTTCTGGGGTAGTGATTTATCAAGCAATACACAATCAGATATAAACATAAATGTTTTTGTTTATTATTTCATGGGATGTGGACAAAGAACAAAACAAAACAGCACGGGAAACAGGCCCTTTGGCCCAACGAGCCCGTGCCGCCACCTTGATGTTCCCACTTCTACCCATGATTCCTGTCATCCCTGTCTATGTTTATATGTCTGTGCATTAGAACCAAATTTGAGACAATTTAGGGAGAATTTGTTCTGCCAATTAGCCTAAGAGCATATCTTTAGGATGTGGGAGAAAACTGGAGCACCTGGAGAAAACCCACACAAGCACGGGGAGAATGCGCAAACTCCCACATTGACAGGCCCAAATCCATGTATCTGCACAGCACAGCAATAGTCACTGAGCTGTCGTGTTGCCCATCAAATGGTCCAGGTCAAGCATACACTAATGACGTGAAGCCTTAGGCTACTCACGAAAAATCCAAGAGCAGCCCTCTCACGACCCATTGCGTGTTAGACAAGGGGGACCGAAGTACCTGTAGTTGCTGGCAAGGCCAACATTTATTGCCCATTCTTACTTGAGGATGTGGTGGTAAGTCACTTTCTTGGATGATTGCAGTCTATGTGGTACAGGTGTACCTGCAATGCTGCTGGGAAAGAAGTTCCAGGATTTTGATCCTGCAACAGTGCAGAAATAGTCATATAGAACCATAGAATAAAATCATAGCATTCCTACTGTACAGATTGGGACCATTTGACCCATTCAGCCTCAACTGACAAAAATCACACTGAGACATCCACCCCCTCCCCTCCTCCCTGTTCTCCCCAGTCTGGTAACCTCATGACTTTATGTTGCTAATCCCTCTAATAGTAAACGGCAATTGATCATGGCCAATCAACCTAATCGACACATCTTTGGAGTATGGGAGGAAAATTGGAGTACCTGGAGGAAACATAAGCAGACACGGGGAAAATGTGCCAACCCCACACAGACAGTGACCAGAATAGAACTCATTCCCTAGGTCCCACCTGTGCCCCACTGCCAGAAATAAAAACAGATTAGCTGAAGCTGCTCAATGTGATCTCCTTTTTCTATTGACAACATGATGGGTAAGGTCACTATGATGGAGCAACAATGGAACCTTTTGAGATCTGCAGTGAGGTGAAACAGGGGCTGGTATTCATTGGTATATTCTTTCTTTGCTGTTGTGGTATGCCTTCAGGTCACCTGCAGATGCAGCCTAAGAAAGTTCATTAACCTTGCTCACCTCAGATTTGAGACAAAGGTGCACAGAATCAATATTAGAAAGTTGGTTATTGCTGACAATGTTACATAAGCATTCCATACTGAAGCACAATGTGGGCGGCACAGTGGTACAGTGGTTAGCACTGCTCACTCATAACCAGTATTTGATTCCCAGCTTGGGTCACTGTTTGTGCAGAGTCTGCACATTCTCCCCATGTCTGTGTGGCTTTCCTCCAGGTGCTCCGGTTTCCTCCCACAGTCTGAAAGACGTGCTGGTTGGGTGCATTAGCCATGATAAACTTTCCCTCAGTGAACCTGAACAAATGCAGGTGTGTGGCAATTAAGGAATTTTCATAGTAACATTATAACAATGTTAATGTAAGCCAACTTGTGACAATAATAAATAAACTTTAAAACTTTTAAGAATTACAGCAGTGACTGGACAGATTCTCTCACATCTGTAAAGAGTTTGGTTTGACCAACAGCATCAGGAGGACAAATCTCCCAATCCAAGATGTTGTCACACTATTGTCTATCAACACTGACAATCTTGGAGGCTACTGGTAGCTTATCTAGGCTCCACATATCTAGACTCCACAATCACCAGCAATCCAATGCTGAAATCAATACACACATTGCAAAAGCTGCACGTGTATTTGGTCCAAGCTGAGTAAGAGAGTGTGGAAACAACAGAAATTTGATTGAGAACTCCACTCCACATCCATTGATGGAGGGGGTGGTGAGCGCATGTCAGCAGTCATGATGGAGCACCTATTGGGGAGTCCAATGCACTAATTTATATTTCAGTAGGGTACATTTTGCTGATAGTTTGGGAGGACCTGATATCTGTTGGGTATGGGAGAATGGTCTTCCCATGCATTGTGAGATTGAGATACCCTGTGAAATGGCACCCGCAGTCTCCGCGGCCAGCTTACCATCATGTTTAGGCCCTGCATTGTGCTCCCCCCACATGGAAGTCCCAATAGTCTAAAAAAGTGACTTTGTGTCGAAAGATTGCGATGAGGAGTGTGCCTGAGAGGCCAGTATGGCTCACCCCATGTTTCTTACCGTTATGACACATAGGGGGCAAACTTACCAAAACAATTCAACGTGTGAAATGAGCATGCAATAGGAGAGAATCATGCTTATCTTTTGGACAAATTTGCAGTCGCATCTTATGGCACTGAAAAAAAAATTCCTAAATGTGATTATCACCAGTAGGGGGAGTGGATGGAGCCTATTTCAAAGAGGAAGCCAGCTGCTGAGCTGTAGGGGAACTATTTTGCATGCCTCCCAATCTCCCAGTACACAGACAGATCTGTTGCTCCCCCACACCAGTCCAGATATTGTTCGCTCCGCAATCACACCCACCAATATAGCGCATCCTCCCATTCAGCTCCTGATTCCCTGCCCCTACCAATCAGCCCACCCCACCTGATGCACAGTTACCCTTCCCTCCCCTCTTACAAACTAACCTCTTGCCCTCCCATCAGAACCCACCCCTCAGGCCCCTCATGCCCCACCTGCATCATGCCCCTACCCTGTCAGACAATGCGCCCGTGGCAGTGAATTGAATTAGATGATCAGCCCCAATTAAAATGAATGGCGGAGCAGAGTTGAGTGCCGGAATAGCCTACCCCTGCTCCTAATTTCTACATTTCTATCACTTTCTGCTATCAACATGGATTCCACATACTTGTGATTTTCTGGCTTCTCATCATCTGAGTCCTCGAGCTCCACCACTAACTCAAACTCTGGGAAAAAGATGTTGACAGATGATGAATTACTGGCTGATTCACCTGGGCTCCCACAGGCCGCTCCCCACTCTCCAATCCAGGCACTGATACTCCTTCCCATGGTAATGGGCCCAGCGGCAGTGGGAGCAGCTCCTGGGCACTCCTCTGCACGCACTGCAAAACCTGAGATTACACCTAGGTCCAGGCAGTGTATTGGGCCCAGATTCGAGTGGGGAAAAGTCATTGATCTGCCCCAGTTTGTCCTAGAAAATGCCAAATCAGTATCATAGACAGGATAGGGCTACATTAGCAGAGGCCCTGCTCTAAGGGATCTCCAGCAACCAGAGCCCAATGTTGCTCTTCATTTGTTGCTGATAGGCTCAAGAAATACAATTAAGCCTATCAGCAAACTCATAACTCTCAGGCTCTGATTCGTACCTCAAAGCCACTAACCAGCATCGTGCCCCCTATTGGCTGGAACCCTGTGCCTAAGCACAATGTGTTTTATTGTAAGTTTATCTCTGGCAAAAGATTGGGGCTGAAAGATTTTTCTTGGGTAAGGATTTCAAGGGGTATGGAACAAAGGTGGTAAATGTAACTGGGGTAGAAATCGGTAATGATGAACCTGCGTGTTGGAAAAAAAACTGATTGGATTGTTTTCTCATGAAATAGAACATAGAACATAGAACATAGAACAATACAGCACAGAACAGGCCCTTCGGCCTTCGATGTTGTGCCGACCAAAATAAAAAGCAATGCCCCTCCTAACTAAACCATTACCTTCTCATCCATATACTTATCAACTAACCTCTTAAACGCCACCAAACTTGGCGCATCTACAACTGCTGCAGGCAGGGCATTCCACTCCCGAACCACCCTTTGGGTAAAGAAACTACCTCTGATATCCGTCCTATAACTATCACCCCTTAATTTAAAGCTGTGTCCCCTCGTGCTAGCTTTCTCCATCCTAGGAAAAAGGCTATCCTGTCCACCCTATCTAAACCTCTAATCATCTTATCTGTTTCGATTAGGTCCCCTCTTAGCCGCCTCCTTTCTAACGAAAACAACCTCAAATCCCTCAGCCTCTCTTCATAAGACCTGCCCTCCATACAGGCAACATCCTGGTAAACCTCCTCTGTACCCTCTCCAATGCCTCCACATCTTTCTTATAATGTGGCGACCAGAACTGCCCACAATACTCCAAGTGCGGCCGCACTAGAGTTTTGTACAGCTGCAACATGATGCTGCGGCTCCTAAATTCCATCCCCCTACCAATAAAAGCTAAGACTCCATATGCCTTCTTAACAACTTTATCCACTTGACTGCCTACTTTCAGGGATCTATTGACACATACACCAAGATCCTTCTGTTCCTCAACACTATTAAGAGCCCTACCAGTAGCCCTATACTCTACACATTTATTGTTCCTGCCAAAGTGCATTACCTCACACTTTTCCACATTAAACTCCATTTGCCACCTCTCGGCCCAGCTCTGCAACTTGTCCAAGTCACTCTGTAAACTAAAACACCCCTCGTCACTATCTACCACACCACCAACTTTAGTATCATCTGCAAATTTACTGATCCATCCCTCAATACCCTCATCCAGATCATTTATAAAAAGTACAAACAGCAGGGGCCCCAAAACAGACCCCTGAGGCACACCACTCGTCACCGAACTCCACGATGAATATCTCCCATCAACCACCACCCTCTGTCTTCTATCTGCCAGCCAATTTCTAATCCAATTAGCTAAATCACCCTCTATTCCACACATCTGCATTTTATGTAGAAGTCTTCCATGGGCCACCTTATCAAACGCCTTACTAAAGTCCATATATACTACATCAACCGCCTTACCCCCATCCACCTCTTTGGTCACTTTCTCAAAAAACTCAATGAGGTTAGTAAGGCAGGACCTACCCTTCACGAAACCATGCTGACTATCCCCAATCAATTCATTTCTCTCTAAATAACTATAAATCCTATCCCTAATAATTCTCTCCAATACTTTTCCCACAACAGAAGTAAGACTCAGTGGCCTATAATTCCCTGGAAGGTCTCTCTTCCCCTTCTTGAACAATGGGACCACATTCGCTATCCTCCAGTCCTCCGGAACCACACCGTAACCAACGAGGACCTGAAGATCAGAGCCAGAGGCTCTGCAATCTCCTCTCTTGCCTCCCAGAGCATCCTAGGGTAAATCCCGTCCGGCCCAGGGGACTTATCCAACTTCAAACCCTCGAGAATTTCTAACACATCCTCCCTATCTACTACAATACTCCCCAATTTGCAACCCTGTACCTCAGTGCTCTCCACAGCTACATTTCCAGCACTCTGCGTATATTATTATTATTATTCAATATTATTATTATTATTATTCAATAATATTTGAATAATGATGGTGGTGTGATGTTACCATATTAATGCATTTGTAACTTTATGCTAGGTGGTGGCACTAAAGCAATAATGGGTGCTTGCAACTAGTGTAAGTATTGTGAAACTAAACCAGTAAAGAAAGATTGTCCTGACAATGGGACAGACAATAACCACTACATCATATTAAACTTGAAGATACATCTGTGTATGTCAAGAGAAATTTGGGAAAGTAGTCACCTCCACATTGCTTCAACTTGGAAGTTGCCATTGTTGATGTTAACAGATGAATTGTGAGGAAAGGCAAGTAGGAGCAGCATGGTAGCACAGTGGTTAGCACTGCTGCCTCACAGCACCAGGAACCTGGGTTCAATTTTGACCTTGGGTGACTGTGTGGAGTTTGCACACCCTCCCCGTGTCTGCGTGAGTTTCCTCTGGGTTCACTGGTTTCCTCCCACAGTTCAAGAATGTGTCAATTGGGTGGATAATGGTAAATTAATGGTAAATGGTAAATTATGGTAAATTATTTCTTACTGTCAGAAGGATATTCAACCTGGAGTGCAGTTACAAGTGGTGTACCTCAAGGATCTGTTTTAGGGCCACTCCTGTTTCTCATTTTTATAAATGACCTAGATGAGGGTGTAGAGGGTTGGATTAGTAAATTTGCTGATGATACCAAAGTGGGGGGAGTTGTAGACAGCGAGGATGAATGTTACAGTTTGCAGAAGGACATAGATAGGTTGCAGAGCTGGGCCGTGAGGTGGCAAATGGAATTCAATACGGATAAGTGTGAGGTGATTCACTTTGGTAGGAATAACAGGCATATGAAATATAGGGCTAATGGAAGGACCCTTAATAGTGTTGTCGAGCAGAGGGATCTTGGGGTACAAGTACATAGCTCTTTGAAAGTTGGCACCCAGGTTGATAAAGTTGTTAAGAAGGCGTACGGTGTGTTAGCTTTTATTGGTAGAGGGATTGAATTTAGGAGCCGTGAGGTTATGTTACAACTGTACAAAACTCTGGTGCGGCCGCACTTGGAGTATTGCGTTCAGTTCTGGTCGCCGCATTATAAGAAAGATGTGGAAGCATTGGAAAGGGTGCAGAGGAGGTTTACCAGGATGTTGCCTGGTATGGTGGGAAGGCCTTATGAGGAAAGGCTGAGGGACCTGAGGTTATTTTCATTAGAGAGAAGAAGGTTACGCGGTGACCTAATTGAGGCGTATAAGATGATCAAAGGACTGGATAGAGTGGATAGTGAGAGCCTTTTTCCTCGGATGGTGATGACCAACACGAGGGGACATAACTTTAAATTAAGAGGTGGTAGTTATAGGACGGATGTCAGAGGCAGGTTCTTCACACAGAGGGTGGTGAGGGCGTGGAATGCCCTGCCTGCAGCAGTTGTGGACTCGCCTACTTTGGGGGCATTCAAATGTTCGGTGGATAGGCATATGGATGATATTGGAATAGTTTAGGTTAGAGGGTCCACTGGCTGGCGCAACATCGAGAGCCAAAGGGCCTGAACTGCGCTGTAATGTTCTATGTTCTATGCCCTAGGAAATGTATGTGATTATGGGGATAAGGCCTGGGTGGGATTGTTGTCATTGCAGGCTCGATGGATTGTAGAGATTCTATGAGAAGGTAGGTAATGAAAATTGATTATCCATATCAGAAACACAATCTGGCTCTGAAGCATCCTCTCCTGAGTTTAAAACAATCCCATTTGGATACTGGCAATAAAATTAGACTGTAAATGGATAGTTAATGATTAAATGAATATTCTTAGGAGACT
Source organism: Sphyrna mokarran (assembly GCA_024679065.1). NCBI lineage: Eukaryota > Metazoa > Chordata > Chondrichthyes > Carcharhiniformes > Carcharhinidae > Sphyrna > Sphyrna mokarran. Next base: position 29,007,114 of record JAGIQG010000023.1, on the reverse strand, counting down.
TTAGTGAGTTATTTTTGTAATGACTTCAATCAGGCCATTGAGATTTGCATATTGGAATTTGAACTCTCTGATTAAAGAATCAATTCAGGGATTCTTTTTGTTGTATTTAACCAGGAGTGCCAGTTTCTCTGGCACTCCCAAAGGGAGACTGCTGACTGATAGCATCCTGTATACTGCTTTTGGAATTGTAAATAAAGGGATTCTGGTGCAGGGACTTGTGCCTTTGATGTTTTATAATTGTTTTCAACTCGACTCCAAATTAACTTGAACATCAGAGGTTTTCCAGGGCTTGGAAAGTGACTAAAGAAATGGGAATTGAGTTTGACTGGAAATTCAAAACTGTATTTAAATTTGCCATTGTCCCATCTGAAATAAAAGGTCACCTTTTACAGATACTATTTCAACTCCTTCTAGCAAACGTTTGATGGGGAATTCCATGGCTACAGTTTCTTTTCAACTTTGAGGATTTCAGATTAACAGGAACAAGTTGTGGGGTGCCTTGTTTTGCAGGACATTAGAAAAGTAAAACCATCACCATCCAGGGAAGTTTTGTGTTAGGCTCAGCACAATCAAAGGATGGAACTGATTAGGGGAGAGGTGTTTTTTAACCCCCTCAGTGTTCTACAAAAGAACTGCTCACACTTAGCCCCAGAGGGGCATAATCAGCTATCAAGAAACTAGCATACATGTTGAGTTCTGGTTTACAGCTGCTTATGTGGGTAGGTAAAAACACTCAAAGCAAAGTTCCCTTTCCTGTGCCAGCACCATTCCTTTTCATTCTGCTGCAGACCTGATTTGTGACAATCAGTGATAAGCTATAGGAGCATAAAGTATCAGTCATCAGTTGAAGGCAGCAGACAAGTTAACATCTGAATTCTATACGCCATTGGCACATGTTTCTTTGGCATAATTGATAATTGAAGATCGATAAATGGGAGGTGATGAAGTGCATATAAAGTGAGGACAGGGTGCTGCTGAAATTTGTTGAGTCGATATGATGAGTGCGTGATGGAAAACACTTAGTGAGACAAATTGAAAAATGTTGGTTTGAATCTCAATATATTTAAATCATCAGATGTACTCACTTTTCTTGACTTGGCAGGCTGTTAGTAGACTTGATGGGCCAAATGGCCTCCTTCTATATTGTATCGATTCTAAGACAAACAGAGTTAATATAAATGCATAAAACATTAAACTGTTTTTTTAAAAATAATCATTCATAAAATGTGGGAGTTGGTGGTTGGGCCAGCATTTATTATCCTGCCATGATATCTCTTGAGAAGGTAATGGGAGCTATCAACTAGAGCCACTGTAGTTCATGTGGTATAAGTATACCAATGGTGCTGTGAAGATGGGACTTCTTGGATTTCAGCCCAGCAAAGGAACAGTAATATGGTTCCAATTCATGCTGGTGTGGGGCTTGGAGGGAACTTGCAGGTGATAATATTCCTATACACCTGCTGCCCCTATCCTTCTAGGTGGTAGAGGTTGTGTGTTTGTAAGGTGCTGTCAAAAAACAGCATTGTCAACACTAATTTCCACACTTAGATGAACTTTTAGACTTGGATTCATCAAAGGTAAGTGCCTGCTTTGATTGTATTAATTGGTATAAGGAGAATTCTTGGGACATCAAATGAGCTTGGTTGAGTTTTTGAATGGATCACCTTTTTTTGGCATCATCCAGAGAACATTAATCTCCAGGTGACAAATGCTCTTGTCAGGTAAGCACAGCCTGTTCTCTGTTCTACCATTGCAGAATTGTAATTACATTTACAATAACTTTTGGTTACTCTGTAACCCCTGCAGGATCTAATAGCTAGGAGTTGATTTTAAAGTGCAGCATTATGTGATGATTTTACTAATGGGTTTCTCTGGTGTTAGATAGAAGTGCAACTATGCATGGAGGCTGAAAGAAATCCATTTGAATAGATATGAAGTGCCAAATGTAAAATGTACACTTTTCTAAAAGTATTTAACTATTAATGTAAGTTATAAATGTTGTTGGACTGAAGTCCAATTTACTATGTGTGATTGATATACTTAGAATTCATTCATTTCTTGATTTAAATTGTTTTTCGCTTTGCAAAACTTGATGGAGAAAATGAGGGTAAGAAAAATTGGATGAGTGGCTAACATTGTTATGTGCACTGAGGGAAGCTTGAAGAAAACCAGAGCAGAAGAAAGATGATGCCAATGGCCTCCCTAAGGGTGATCAAAATGATGAAAAATGATGCGATCCTATCTTATATGATAATAGAATGCCTTAGAATCTCTACAATGCTGAGGAGACCATTTGGCCTCTCAAGTCTGCACCAACTTTCCAACAGATCATCCCTCCTGGGCCTCATGCATTTGTCCCATTAATTCTCCAATTTGCACATCTTGAGACACAAAGGGGCAATTTAGCATGGTTAATCCACCCAACCTACACATCTTTGGAGTGTGGGAGGAAACTAGAGTACCTGGAGGAAATCTGCACAACACAGGGAGAATTTCACAAATTCCACACAGGCAATTGGCCAAGGCCAGAATTGAATCTGGGTCTCTTGTACTGTGAGGCAGCAGTGCTAACTACTGTGCTGCCTTTTCACATTTCTATTTTAAAACATGTGAAATATATTCTTGACTATAGCCAGCCCTTGCTCAAGCAAATCTACATATTATTTTCAGCAACAGAATACCAGGTCGGAAATATCATTCAACTGAATTATTCAATTGATGTACTTTGCATGCGTGTTGCTTTCTCATCTCTTGACCTCATTATTGGCCCCTATTCTAACTGATATTGTACATGTCTTTCTCTCCACAGATACTACATACAGCCCTTTGAAAACTGCCATCATCATACCCCTCCTGAAATGAATATCAGTGTCTTGCAGACTACGTGTCCCACTATTCATTATCCATCAGCTCTCCAACATCCTTGAATGGGTTGTCCTCTCCAAAATCTATTACCATCTTACCTGCAACTCCTTGTACGTCAAGGTCACAAATTACATTCTCGATTATTATAAACATAGTGCATTATTCCTCCTCATCCTTCTCATCCATATGTGATCATTGATAACAGTTGACTGTACCATCGTCTTACAGTTCTTCTCCATTGTTCATTGCGATTCCTTTCTTTTCTTATCTTGATGACCATTGCTAGAGCATCAACTGCAATGACTTTTCCATCAATCTTGCATCATTATACCAATTGTTAGTTGTGTGTTAAATATATTTAATTGAATGTACGTGGTGGTCATTAATTGGGGATTTATCTGAGCTCCTATAAATAACAACAGACTAGATTTTGGAGTTCAGGAGACACATACTTGTCATGTACATTTCTATGAATAAATGCCTTTAGAAAATTTAAAAATTGTTTTATTGGTCACCCAAGACCTTTTGGAGAGTAACACTGATGTCACTAATGATCTACATTTGTACTCTTCGTCTTCCTCTTCAAAATGATCACCTCTGATCCCACCTCAGTGTAGCTGCTGCTCCAACGCTCATTCATCTTTTGTCACTGTTCCAATGCTGTCCTGGCCAGCTTTCCACCCATCCAACCCCTGTAAACACCTCATCCAATATCCTGCTGCAAGTGTCCTGAAGCCACATGAAGTCCTGTTTATCCATTTTCTCTGTTGTCACTATTCTACATTGCTTCTCAGTCCTCTGATGCCTAAAGATTAAAATTCCTATCCTTGCATTGAAATTCTTTGGCCATGTCTTTCCCTAGCACTGAGTTTATCCTGCCTAATGCCTCCTTCTCATGACTTCTCTGTCTCCTTAAAATTTAACTTTTTGACAAATTTATGCTCCCCCTTCCAAAATCTCAAACTTTGTGTTTATATTCAATTTTGATTTCATCTTGGTGATGTTTTTTGCTACATTGTAAGTACTATGTAAGTAATGGCTATTTCACTAAAACATTTACTATGTTTGATTTTAATTTTATCAAGTATTCACATAGGAAGAATGAATCTTCAATCCTCATATGGGAAGAAGGCATCTTTCATAAGCTAGATATAGCAAAATAATAAATTACTTTACGAAAAACACAGCCAAAATTTTGTTAATGCTAATGCTAATGCATGGTGTAAAGTTCTCCAATGAACTACAATTTCCTAAATCATTTGGGATTGTGGTCAATGCAGACTCGATGGGCCAGATGGCCTCTTTCTGCACTGTAGGAATTCTATGCGCATGTACAAAGCATATGTTCATGTAAATATGATTTACTAATATTTGAACATATTTATTAATGTTTCCTTTGTTAATTTGCTCTCATTTTTGTGATGCTTCTTTCTGAATCCTGACACAAGTTTTTTGCAGATTCCCTAAATGTGTACTGATAAGTTTGTACCTACAAAATAATTGTTCTTGCTGCTAATTCCAGACTGCTACAGCTAAGATTTAACAGTCCTTTGGGTCTACTGATTGATGAGTATAAATGTCTATTTGATATTTGCTATGTTTTACAATTGTCATTGTGGGAATGATTTCTTCCAATCCCATTGATTATAATCCCCAAGGCCATTAAGATATTTACTTTCTATTTTATTGCATGGCACATGACATGTAATTTTTCTAGTTTTGTTTTATTCTTGGAGTTATTTTGAAGCTCAATGCCCTTCTAAACATGTATTAAACAGCCATCAGAGCTACTGAAAGGGATCATTAACTACTTAGAGGTTGGTTGCTGATGGATTTTTCCTGAGCATTGCTAAATTCTACCATTGTTTCGTGCATTCCATAACTCCTTCAAGTTGTAAAAATCTATAGACTTCAGTGTAAGTAGTGCTGAAAGAATTTTTCCTCCTCATAGACTGCCCCAGAGAGATTCGTGCCACAAAGTAGAGGGCCGGGCCTCATCCCTCTGGAGAAGCCGGCAGCTTAATGCTGAGTGGGCCACTGTACATGCACCGACCTGTCAGTTGCTGGCCTATCAATTGTTTTCCAACCAACCTTGATTGCCGATTTCTCCCTCTCCCAGCTCAATCACCAACTTCCCGAATATGCCTCTAGACCTGATTGCTGGGTGTCTAATCCCTCCCTCGTGCCAATCCCTCAAGGCCCATCCCGATCTATCACCTTCCCTCATGTATGGTCCAGACCCCCCATCATGGCCAGCCCCGATCTCCCCACCACCAGCCCCCTTCACGATGGGCAGATCAGATTGCTCCATCCCCCACTAATTCCATTGCAGAATGTGAAGTAGGATCCCCCCCCCCCATCTTTCCCACGACCACCAATTGGCTCTCAGTAGATCCTGCCCTCTATCTTGTCCTGTCCCATGACACTGCCTGATCCCTGGTGGGCAGTGCCATGCTGCCAGGCTGGCCTCTTCCTCCAACCTTCTGGGGGGGGCCTCAATGGCCTCTGTCCCCATGGTGGGTGGGGAGCAGTTGTAAACCCCGTTGATGGGAGCTTGTCCCAGCAGTGGGGGTGGTGGGGAATACTAGCCAACCCCAAGATCATTACGCTGGCCCACTAATCATAAGGGAATGATGATTTCCATAGTGATCAGCCCTGCGTCAATTTCTGGTGTGGGACTGATTACGTGGAAAAATATTACCTGGGAGATCATGGTCAGATGGAGTCCCCTTACAGGCCCCCCTCTGCTGCTACTGGAGACAGGCTGACTGCCATTTCGCCTTCTAATAAGTGTGACTTGAAGGCAGTTGAGATTTCTGTCCACAGTTGGATGGCTGATTGCTGACTGCGACAGCTATGCAGCTATTCAGGCAACCAGGCACAGCACTGCACTGACTGAAAGAGGTACTGCAGTGCCATGACTGAGATTACGTCTTGGGAAATGGAAGGTAGGCAATGCTGGATTGGAGAGGGGGAAGTGGTGAGTGTTTATGTGGGAAGGGGGCAAGGTATTGGGGGTTGGATGCATAAAATTCTGGCTCAGGTTCTTCATTCAAAAGCTATGCTAACAAGCTGGCTTCCTGCTTTTAGCCTCACTGTTACCTCCACAGCAAAATCCAGTTCACTTTTGAAAAAGCACCTCACAATGTACTTTTGAAATAACCATAGCCGCTTAAATTCTAAAGAGCAATCAGCAATATTGAAATTTTAAATTGTAATATTGTGATGTGTTAGATTTTTCAATAATAATAAATTAATTATTTTTGCTAAATTTATATTGCTAAACTTAAACTGTCTAAATAACCTGCCACATATGAATCTTCACAGGGATTCACACACGGGTGGCATGGTGGCACAGTGGTTAACAGTGCTGTCTCACTATGCCAGGAACCTGGGTTCAATTCCCAGCTTGGATCACTGTCTGTGTGGAATCTGTATGTTCTTCCCCATTTCTGCGGGTTTCCTCTGGGTGAACAAAGAAAAAAGGAAAGTACAACACAGTAAAGGTCCTTCCGACCTCCAAGCCCATGCCATTCATCACGCTTGCCTAATCTAAAACCAGATGCACTTACGGAGTCCGAATCCTTAAACCTATGTACCCTAGTACTTGACTTTTCTATGCTAGGAAAGAGCATATGACTATCCATTCTCTCCATGCCACTCATAATCTTGTAGACCTCTATCAGCTCACTCTTCACCCTCCATCGTTCCAGTAAGAACAAACCGAGTTGATCCAACCTCTCCTCATAGTTAATACCCTCCAGATCAGGCAACACCCTGGGTAAACCTCTTCTGTACCCTCTCCAAATCATCCACATCCTTCTAGTAGTGTGGCACTCTGAATTATATACAATATTCTAAATAAGACCGAACTAAGCAGACTGCCAGTTTTTACACTCAGTGCCTCAACAGATGAAGGCAAGCATGCTGTATGTTTTCTTGACTACCTTATCCACCTGTGTTGCCACTTTCAGTGATCGGTGGACATAAGTGCCCAGATCTCTCCCCTTGTCAATACTCCTAAGAATTCTACCTCTTACTATATAATTCCTACATGCATTTGACCTTCCAAAATGCATTAACTCACACTTGTCTGGATTAAATTCCATTTGCCATTTCTCTGCCCAAATCTCCAACTGATAATATTTTGCTGTATCCTCTGACAATCTTCACTATCTGAACTCCACTAATTTTTGTGTTGTCTGCGAACTTACTAATCAGACCAACTCCATTATCCATCAAATCATTTATGTATACTACGAATAACAAATGTCCCAGAACTGATCCCTGTGGAACATCACCAGTCACAGCCTTCCATTCAGAAAAGCATCCCTCTACTACTACCTCCCGTCTTTTATGGCCAATCCAGTTCTGTATCCATCTTGCCAGCTCTCCTCTGATCCATGTGACTTCACCTTTTGTATCAGTCTACCATGAGGTATCTTATCAAAGAAGCCCATGTATACAACATCCACTGCCTTTTCTTCGTCTATCATCATTGTCACTTTCTCGAAAAAATTGATCAAGTTAGTGAAACATGACCCCCCCCCCCCTTTCACAAAACCATGTTGTCTATCACTAATAAGTCCATTTGTTTCTAAACGTGAGTAAATCCTGTTCCTAGGAATCTTTTTCAATAATTTCCCTATCCTGATGTAAGGCTTACTGGCCTATAATTTCCTGGATTATCCCTGCTGTCTTTCTTAAACAATGAAAAAACACTGGCTATCCTCCAGTCTTTTGGAACTTCACTTTTGGCCAATGAGGATATAAAGATTTCTGTCAAGGCCCCAGCAATTTCCACTCTTGCCTCCCTCAGTATTCTGGGGTAGATCCCATCAGGCCCTGGGGACTTATCTACTTTAATACTTTTAAGATGCCCAATAGTTTTTGATATTGCCACGACCCAGAATACCTCCATTCTCTACCCTAGGCTCTTCCATCAAGCCCCTCTCTTTGGTGAATACTGAGGCAAATTATTCATTCAGCATCATGCCTATTTCCACTGGTTTCATACAAAGATTCCCTCCACTACCCTGAGTGGACCAACCCTTTCTCTGGCCACCCTCTTGCTCTTTACATGTGTTTAAAATGCCTTCAGATTTTCCTTGATCCTGTTTGCCAAAGACTTTTCATGATCCCTTTTAACCCTCCGAACTCCTTCCCTAAGTTCTTTCCTACATTCTTTATATTCTTCAAGAGCTTCATCTGAGCCTTTTAGATCTTATGAATGCTTTTTTTTCTTTTTGACAAGGCTAATAATATCCCTTGTTATCAAGAGTTCCTGGTACTTGCCACACTTATCCTTCATTCTTATGGGGTACATACCAGTCCTGAATTCCAATCACCTAACATTTGAAAGACTCCCACATGTCGGATACTGATTTACCCTCAAACATCCTCCCCTAATCTACACATTCCAGATCCTGCCTAATGTTGATGCAGTTAGTCATTCCCCAATTTAGCACCTTTCCCTGAGGACCACTCTAGCTCTTATCCACAAGCATCTTAAAACTTATGGAATTATGATCACTGTTCCCAAAATGCTTTTCTACTGAAACTTTTTTCACCTGGTTGGGCTCATTCCCCAATACCAGGTTTAATATAGCTCCTTCCCAAGTTGGGCTTTTTACATACTATTTCAAGAAGTTGTCCTGAATGCTCCTTACCAATTCTGTCCCATCCAAGCTGCTAGCCCCCTAAGGTACTCCTGTTTCCCCCCTATTTTGAAAGACATGCTGGTTAGATGCATTGGCCGTGCTAAATTCTCCCTCAATATAACTAAAGAGGCACCGGAGTGTAGTAACTGGGGGATTTTCACAGTAACTTCATTGCAGTATTAATGTAAGCTTAGTTCCGACACTAATAAATAAACTAAAATTATCCACCCAGATCTGTTCAAAGAGGTCAGTCTATAAATAGAGAAGGACTATTACCTTGGCAACAAACTTCGTTGCTTCGATTCAAGAGTTTGTGCTTGAAACACTGAAGAGATCAATCAGCTCAGCTAATTATGTACACTTTTGTATAGATATTAGGTATTTCAGCCAATAGACTGTATTAAAGAAGCGTAATTCATCAGTTAGATCTTGATCTGAGTTCTACTCACATCAAAGCCAAGTCATGGAATATCTCCAATTATACGTCCATCTGTCTCTGCTCTCTGCTTTATTCCAGTTATTCCCTGTCCAGTTTTCGACTTGACAACAGATGCCAATCTTCATGAGAATTGATAAAGATATGAGGTGATGTTCAAGCACTTTGATCATCCTCAATTTACCTGTAAAGCAAAGCTAGCTCACATATGATATAAACACTGATCCAAAATAAACCAATCAAACTATATTCTTTATTTGTGTGCTAAAAAGAAAGAGAATAACTACTGAAATTCATTTTGCAGAGCTATAGCCTCCGGATCTTCAATGCACAAAATACAATAGTGAAGTCTCAAGGAGCATTCAAGCTATAAATTGTACTTTAATGTAGAATGGGGAGATAGAAATTTGAAACTTGAATAGATTCTCTTTGGTGCTAAAATGAATTGCATCCATAGCCACAAATTTCTCACTGCTAGGATAAATATGGAATCTTTAAAACATTAAACAAATACCCAGAGGATCTTTGCGGGTAAAATCTGAGACATAAACTTTGTAGAGAATTTCCTGCTCAGTATATAAATCTCACTAACACAATAGAAGGAAATAGCTTTATTTTACTATTAGGCAACAGGGCAAATGACGATGAAATCACTGGTTGGGGCAACACACAGAGCACTACATTTCTTTTATCTATTGGAATTTTTCTCTGTAGTTCAATGGGTGACAATCCAATTAACCTGGTTCTGATGTAAATTCAGCTTCTCTTTTGCTGATACTTCAGCTTCACTCTCAGACCCTGCAACATTGGATCTCCCCCACTCCCTGTTTTAAAAAGTCATTGAATTTATAATTATGGATCACTATCTAGGTAATGGGAATTAAGTGGGAAGGTGAGTGTAGATACACATTCCTAATTATAAAAGATTTCTCATTTGTACCCGGCTAACAAATACCACTTCCATTTAACGTGCCCAGTGGTGAGAGGAGATATGTTCAGGGCAGCAGAGAAATGTGGGCCTTTTATGCAATCAAGTGGATTCTTATTTATTCAGCAGTTTATGTACCCGACAGTATTTATTGTCTTTAGTCCTCAATTGGTTTAGTCTACCAATTTTGCTTTTAAACTAAATACTAAGGATTCTTGTCTCTCATTCATCTTCATTCCAAGGGTTGGGCACACTTTGAACTATCTTTCCCTACCAACCTCTATTCTCCATGGCTCTCGATGCCCGTGAGAGGCCAGTCCACATTCCACAGCATTATGGGTCTTCGTTGTACATGTTTTCCAGATGTTTATCCTTGTATTATTTCTTTTTCCAAAAACTCCCCTTCTGTTTGCATCACATATCCAAAATATGTGAGCTTCCTTTACATCTCTGACTTAAGCAAGTTCCTCTTCACACTGGCTTTATCCACTTGTTTATCTGCTGGGATGTCCATGATACGTGATACTAATCTGAATCCTCTCATTTCAAATGCTTTTATTTATCTCTCATTACTCTCCTTGGTGGTCCAGATTTCACAGCCATGCATTGTCACCAGGCATACCATGGGCTTTTAGAAGACAAAATGTTATAATTGAGATGCTACCTCATACATTCTTAAGTGAGTTCATAGGGCAACATTCTTAAGTGAGTTCATGACCCTTGGTAGTTCAGCTCAAATTTCTTTGGAGATTATTGAAGATTACATCTATAAAACTAAAGTGAGGGCAATTCAAAAAAACATTTTAATGGATCACTTAGACAAGGCAATGATATAATTGTGACTAAATAGCCTCACCTATCATAAGTTTAATTTGTTGTCTTCCAAGATGTAATGACATTCAAGAAATAAAGGATTTATAATTTAGGAAACTGGTGGCTGTTGCAGTGTATGAATTTATTTATTTGATGATGACAAATGTTCTCTATTTTAGCAGATCAGACAACTGAATTTTCAGAGAGCAGTATCAGAAAATAATGTATTGAAGACAATTTATTTGGCAAGTACCTGCATATTCCCTTTAGGACTATATTAATTCAACATGTTGGAAATTTAGCTCTAAAATAATTCATCTGCCTTATTAATGCCTTCATTTAATTAAATATCTCAATTCATTAAATAACGGAAAACTATATAATGATATTTGTAATTGTATCTAGGAAGTATCAAATTCACACCCAGTGAAGACAAGATTTTTTTTATAAAACCCTGGCTGATTTGAAATTAAATTTTATCATAATTTGCTTAATTTAGATTTCTTTTTCTTCTCTACAATGGTTTAATGTCATAATTATGTAAGATTGATGGGAATAGAAAACTAGAAACCTTAGGGAGTAAACTAAGCTAAGCAATAAAGCCATTGCCCAGGGTGAATCTAGAAGAGAATTTAATCATTGGTAATAAACATGATTGATTTTTCTTTCTACAACTTTCAGAGGATTTATTGTTTGCCAAACTGATTAATTGCCTTGGGTGCCATTGAATTTCTTTTCACGTGTGATGAGAATAGTCTTTTTTATGATTTCACAAGGGTTTGTGGGCATTTCTGGCTGTGCCAACATTTATTACCCATCTCTACTTGTTCTTGAGAAGGTGGCAGTCAGCTGCCCTTTGAACCGCTGTGGTCCATGTGATGTCGGTACTCTTTCAGTGCCAATGAGGAGTTGGTTCCAGGATTTTGACCCGGTAACCATGAAGAAATGGTGAGTGGAGTGGACTGGTGGGGGACTTGCAGATGGTGATTGTCCTATTCATCGGCTGCCATTGATCTTCCATGGTGGTAAAGGACATGGGTTTGGAAGGTGGTGTTGAAAGAGCCTTGGCAAATTGCTGCAATGTATTTTGTAGGTGGTACACACTGTTGCCACTATGCATTAGTGGTGGAGGGAAAGAACATTGAAGGTGATTGATTTAGTGCCAATCTAGGGGATGCTTCATCTTGGGATGGTGTCAAGCCTCTTGAGTGCAGTTGGAGCTGCACCCATATTGGCAAATGAAAGGCATTCAATCACATCTTTGACTTTGCCTTTCAGATAGTGGATAGGCCTTGCAGAATGAAGAGGTGTGTATCTCACTGCAGAGTTCCCAGCCTCTGACCTGCTCTTCTAATTATATGGTCGAGTTGGGTTTCTGATTAATGGTAATCCTCAGCATGTTGAATGTAGAAGATTCAGTGATGCTAATACCATTGATTGTCAATGGGAGATAGGTTATCTCCTGTTGGAGATCAGCACTGTGTTGTACATTTGTGGTGTGATTGTTACCTGACATTTAATTGTTGCCCAAGTCTTGTTGCATATGGACAAGGTCTGCTTCAGTATCTGAAGAGTTATGAATGACGCTGGACTTTGCGCAATCATCCATGACCTTCCCCACTTCTGACCTAAAAGAAAGTCAATGATGAATTAGCTGAAGATGATGAGGCCTAGGATACTATTCTGAGGAACATTTGCAGAGATTTCCTGGGAATGAGATGACTGACTTTCAACAACCAGAAGCATCAACCTTTTTGCTCAGTTTATTTCCAGTCAGTGAAGAATTTTCTCCATCATTTCAATTGACTCCATTTTGCTTGGACCCCTTGATGTCATGATTGATCAAATGCTGCTTAATGTCAAGGATGGTCACTCCTAACTCACCTCTTGAGTTCAGTCTTTTTGTCCACGTTTGGTTCAAGAGATGTGAGGAGTATGTTTTGTTGTATGGTCAAGGATGAGACGGAGTGAAATAATTCTGCCAAGACCAGTGTCCCTTCACAAAACTTATATTTATTTACATAGTTAGCCACACTCAGATAGGTACCTCCTCTAACAGAGTGTAAACCTGGAGTGCCAGTAACCCAAGACTCCACATTATATACACAGGCAAGGCTCCCTAATTAGATAAACCATTATTGCCTTAATCAAGGGGCTCGTATTCTAAGAGGTGGGTCTTGATAAAAGGGTCTTGGAAATTGTCTATTCTCTCTAAATATTCTGCTTGAATCTATTTTCTCAAAGCTATTACTGTTTGCATACGGCAAATATTTATACATTCAGGCCTCTGCATGAGGTTTGAGCTTCTACTCCTCCCAAATCCCTCTTACACTTATTCATGTGATCTAACATCATTATTACATCACATCATATATGCTTCTTATGTTAACCCATTACTCTATATCCAGGAGCTAAGTGACCTTGGCAGCATCTAAACTCAGTATCAGTGAGCAGGTTATTGTTGAGTAAGTGCTGCGTGATAGCATTGGCGATGACAACTACCGTCAGTTTGCTGATGATCAAGAGTAGACTGATAGGGTAGTTATTAGTGAGATTGGATTAGTCCTTCCTTTCGTGGCTTGAGGCAACATTCTAATCTATATGAGTGCTCCATTGTTATTACATGTATCTTATCCATTTGTATACAGATAAGTGCATAGACCCATGGTTATCTACAAAGATTAAACTATGATTGATAAATCCTGTGTTAAAAACTTTGCACACTTCTACAATGCTAAAAGTCAACCATAGAAATTGTCACTTGAGAACTAATTGGCACCACTTCTAGCATAAGCAGAAATACACTACTGAACAACGTGATAAGAGGTAACAGTTGTGATGATTGATAGGGTAGCAGCTGACACAAACAGAGCTCTAACCTGTTTGATATGCACTCAAGTTGTCAGGGAATGCAGATACTAATCTTTTTTCAAAAGCAAATGCTAATACATTAGCAAAATATTGGTAAATTTTCTTCCTTAACTGTGAACAGGGAAGGTAAACTGAGTATGTTGGGGAGCTCAGAATATACCATTCTTTCTTACATGAGTGATGCCTTGGAGCAATGTTTACTTGCATCATATTTTCCCACTGAATACAGTGCCAACAATACAGACACTTCCAAGAAATAACATTATAATTGTAAGTATATGAACAATTCTCATGATAAACAAAATAGTTTCATCTGAATTCTTTCTATAATGTGTGCCCAACAACTTCCCCCGCAATAAGTGTCAACTTAGCAGAATTTCCTTTAGAATTATGATAACTTCAATTTGATCATCACACGACTTTTTTTCTAAAGAGAACAAATCAAACATGTTTCATATTTCCTCAGATGTATTACTGGAGTCACCTTTCTGAATGAATAATATGTGTTTGGTCCACATTGAATAGGTACTTTGTATACTCCCATTAACAAAATGTACTATCTGGTGACTATTAAAGAATGGAAGGTACGGATTTAACTTCACATGAACTTTGATTCTTTGCAACTTCTGTAACTTTGGATCTGGAACCTTGAATATCTTTACATGAACATCCCTTTGTGTTAACCATGATACAGTAATTAACCTACACATGGGTGTTTAACACTATAATCTAAAAACTGACAAACTCTGCAAAACTGTTAGGTAAAAGCAGGATCTTATCACTACTGCAGCTGAACAAAATATATGACTCAGTCAGCAGTAATTGCATAAATACTAACAAGCTGCCCAAATCTTGATCACATGATAAGGAGCTTTCTCTTCTCAAAAAGGGAGCCTTAGAATTCTTAAGAACAGACCAGGAATGTAACTTAGCAGCTTGATTTTCTGATTGAGCTTTGAAAGAAGTGGAATGGAATAAAATTGGAAAGAATTCCTTCCATTCTCACAGTCTGACGATCGCTTAAACAAAGGATCCTAAAGGTTTCTTGACCCACTTCATCCAGAAAGTTTGGCGATAAGGTGGATTAAGGTGGCACAGTGGTTAGCACTGCTGCCTCACACTGCCAAGGACCCATGTTCAATTCCAGCTTTGGGTGACTATCTATGTGGAATTTCCATGTTCTCTTCTTGTTTGTGTGGGTTTCTTCTGGCTGCTCTGGTTTCCTCCCACAGTCCAAAGATGTGCATGTTAGGTGGATTGGTCTTGCCCCTTAGTATTACAGATGTGTAGTTTAGGTGATCGGACGTGGAAATGCAGAGGGCTATGGGCATAGGACGGGGAGAAGGCCTGGGTACGATACTCTGACAGAGAGTTGCTACCAACTCAATGGGCTGAATGGCCTCTTCTGCACTGTAGGGATCCTATGTTTCTGTGATAACTCATCTTCTTTGCAGATTACACTTGATACTTCATTGGCACTCTACCTTTTGGAAAAGTCCCAGTGGGACAAACACCTATGTGATGATCACCATATATACTCACCCTCAAAAGTGACATAACAGAGAGCATCTACACAGTTAAGTTGTACAGCTATCGAGACACGAGTGAGGACTGATCCTGAACCAGTAGCCAGCAGCAATGGCCACATAGAAGGATTAGAATCTGAATAGCAGATAATCCAAGAAGGATCTTGGTGTATGTGTCAATAGATCCCTGAAAGTAGGCAGTCAAGTGGATAGGGTTGTTAAGAAGGCTTATGGAGTCTTGGCTTTTGTTGGTAGGGGGATTGAATTTGGGAGCCGCAGCATCATGTTGCAGCTGTACAAAACTCTAGTGCGGCCGCACTTGGAGTATTGTGTGCGGTTCTGGTCGCCACATTGTGGGAGAGGTGTGGGGGCATTGGAGAGGGTGCAGAGGGGGTTTGCTAGGATGTTGCCTGGTATGGAGGGCGGGTCCTGTGAGGGGAGGTTGAGGGATTTGGGGTTGTTTTCGTTGGAGGGGAGGCGGCTGGGGGGGGATCTTGTTGAAGCATATAAGATAATTGGAGGTTTGGATAGGGTGGACAGTGATAGCCTTTTTCCTAGGATGGAGAAAGCTAGCACGAGGGGACACAGCTTTAAATTAAGGGGTATGAGTTATAGGACGGATATCAGAGGTAGGTTCTTTACTCAAAGAGTGATTAGGGAGTGGAATGCCCTGCCTGCAGCTGTTGTAGATGCGCCAAGTTTGGTGGCGTTTAAGAGGTTAGTTGATAAGTATATGGATGAGAAGGGAATGGTTTAGTTAGGAGGGGCATTGCTTTTTATTTTGGTCGGCACAACATCGAAGGCCGAAGGGCCTGTTCTGTGCTGTATTGTTCTATGTTCTATGAACTAAAGGCTATGGAATAGTGTATAGATCAGATGGAGTGAGGACTTCCTTCAAGATTCCTAACATTGGTACAAACTCCACCAGGGAAAATATGGGTGATATATTTCTCATCTTGCAATGTAAGTTATTGCTAAGGCACAAATAGGATCTGACCCTTGTGTGTAGGCTAAAAAACAGTATTACTCTTGAGTCATGTGAATCACTGGGAATGTGCCAAAAAAGTCTTCCATTTCTAAATTGTCCTTAAGCCACTCCGACATGTTCCTCTGGTTGTGATATTCTCTGGACCCCTCATTCTGTTATTATATTCTGGAAGTATAGTTCATTTTTCAATTTTTCTGGAAGTATAGTACATTTTTCAAAGTGCCAGTTTCTGCTTCTTTCCAAATTTTATTTCAAGCAGAAGTGAACATTCAGCAGTAAGGAAGTCACTAATGGCACATTTGGATCTGATTGCAACCAGCTGCTGCAGATTTGTTGGAAATAAGCAATCCAACTAACTTGCCAACAATCAGTTTTATCACCTTGTGAGTCAACTGTTGTTTGCTGCCGGAATTATAACAAATATAGATTAGTCATGCTCAAGGGAAATCAAAATGTTTATTAATATCTGCAGTCAATCCCACGGTTAAATTGCCATGGAAAGCTACTAACCTCTTTCAGCCCAGCTTTTTGTATGTGGATTATTAACCCTTTACATTAAGCTATCAAAGAAAGGATACCAGTTAAATGAAGGTGATGGATATGACAGTGGATATCATCACCCTGGAAAAGCAGTTGCATGTACTGAAGATATTATTTTTTACTCTAAAAGATGTACATGAATATACTTTGTTTGCAATCCTTTTCAGCTTTCTCAGGCTAAAAATATTACATGCAGTTTGGTACTATCTGTAATTTAAAAAATATTTATTTATGACTTGCTTCAGCTGTTATTGCTTAATAACTAGAAGTACTAAGATGAAAAATATTTGCAGTAAACACATAAATGTATAAATAGAAATATAACAGAATTATGTTATATAGTTTGTGCTTGCTGCTATAAAAATGAAATTATTTGTTAATTATTTTGAACACAGTTCCACAATAGAAAAATTGATGAATGTACTTTTACGTTCCTTGAAATAGTTCTGCTTCTCTGTAATGTCCGCAGTGCAACAATTATTATTAGTCTGGGCACCAACTGCACTGATAATGGAATTTTTTTTTAATGGAGCTTGGCTTAAATTTCCTGATCAAAGTAATTTGTCTTGTATTCCTCTGTAGAGACCTGGAGACCAAAACTCCTGAAATCCTGCTGGAAGTAAGATAGGGTGGGAAAGTAAGTTGTGAAGAGAACATAAGGAAGTTAGAGAGCAACATGGAAGTGAGACCTGGTGAGAAATAAAACAGGATAGAGCTTCCAACTGCTAAACTAGAAAAGACATTGACCCAGTCCAAAATCTATTATGCTCAGATTTGTGATAGATTGTGTTCAATTTGGGATTAATTGTGATACTGAGATTGTGTATTGTTTTGTTCAGCCTAGCCTAATGGTCACAGAGACAAATGGCATCAATAGCAAGAGAGGAGAGTTATGGTGAACATCAAAGCAATGACTTAATCCTTTCTAATATTCAGCTTGAGAGAAGGTGAGAGGTTCATGCGAGGTCATGTAAGGGAAATAGGCTTGTAGCTTGGAAGTGTGTGCTTGAATGAACCTAGACATGAATGAAGTAGACATGACTATCTAGGGAAGTTGGTCCTTGTCTACAGATGATTGTATCAAGAGGTACACATAAATCAGCAAAACTAAGAGATCAAGAATGAAAAAGACAGGAGTATAGAGGTGACAACATGATAAGATAAACTGAAACCATTATTAGAGAAGCACCAGCTTCATCTGAAGGGTAAGAATAGAACAATGTAGGGTAGTTCTTTAAAGCTGGAGTATAGAGGAGATGATGTGGTAGTGCTGATGTTGGACTGGGATAAGCACAGTAAGAAGTCTCACAATAATAAGTTAAAGACTAACAGGTTTATTTGGTAGCACAAGCCACAAGCTTTTGGAGCACTGCCCCTTTATCAGGTGCGTGAAGAGTTGTGTTCACAAACAGGGCATATAGAGACACAAGCTCAATTTACAAGATAATGGTTGGAATATGAGTATTTACAGATAATAAAGTCTTTAAGGTACTGATATTGTGAGTGGAGAGAGGGTTAAGCACAGGTTAAAGAGATGTGTACTGTCCCTAGTCAGGACAGTTAGTGAGATTTTGCAAGCCCAGGCAAGTTGTGGGGGTTACAGATAGTGTGACATGAACCCAAGATCTCGGTTGAGGCAGTCCTAATATGTGCGAAATTTGGGTATCAGGTTCTGCTCAGTGATTCTGCGTTGTCCTGTGTCGTGAAGGCCACTTTGGAGAATGTTTACCTGAAAATCAGAGACTGAATGCCCGTGACTGCTGAAGCGTTCCCCAACATGAAGAGAACACTTCTGCATGGTGATTGTCAAACAGTGTTCATTCATCTGTTGTCTAATGTCTGCATGGTCTAGTCAATCTACCATGCCTTGGAACATCCTTTCCTGCAGTGCATCAGAGAGAAAACATTGGCCGAATTGTAAGAGTATGTACTGTGTAGCTGGTGAATGGTGTTCTCATGTGAGATGATACCATCCATGTCAATGATCTGGCATGTCTTGCAGAGGCTGCTGTGGCAGTGTTGTGTAGTGATGTAGTCACTGTTCTCCTGAAGACTGGATAATTTGCTGCGGACAATGATCTGTTTGATGTTGTGCGGTTGTTTGAAGGCAAGAAGTGGAGGTGTGGGGTTGGCCTTGGTGAGATATTCGTCTTCATTGATGACATGTTGAAGGCTCTGGAGAAGATGTTGTAGCTGCTCTGCTTCGAGGAAGTACTGGATGACGAAGGATACTCTGTCCGCAGTGTCCTGTGTTTATCTTTTGAGGAGGTTGTGTAGTTTTTTGCTGTGGCGCGTCTGAACTGTCGATCGATGAGTCGAGTGCCATATCCTATTCTTAAAAGGGCATCTTTCAGCGTCTGGAGATGTCTGTTGTGATCCTCCTCAACTGAGCAGACCCTATATATACGGAGAGCTTATTTTTAGGGAATGGCTTCTTTAACATGTTTAGGGTGGAGCATCATGAGGCTATCTGTGGGCTTGTAATACAATGAAATGCTGAGGTGCCCACACTTGATGGAGATGCGTGCGTCCAAGAACGCAACAAATTCTGGAGACGAGTCCATGGTGAGTCTGATGGTAGGATGGAACTTATTGATGTCATCATATAGTTGTTTCAGTGATTGAACAGAGAACAAAGAACAAAACAGCACAGGAAACAGGCCCTTCAGCCCAACAAGCCCGCGCCACCACCCCGATGTTCCCACCTCTACCCGTGATCCCTGTCTATGTTTATAGATCTATGGATTAAAACCAAATTTGAGACAATTTAGGGAGAATTTGTTTTGCCAATTAGCCTAAGAGCACATTTTTGGGATGTGGGAGGAAACCGGAGCACCCAGAGAAAACCCACGCAAGCATGGGGAGAATGCGCAAACTCCCACAGACACAGGCCCAAGTCCATGTATCTGCACAGCACAGCGATAGTCACTGAGCTGTCGTGTTGCCCATCAAATAAGAACAAAGAACAAAGAACAAAGAACAACACAGCACGGGAAACAGGCCCTTCGGCCCAACGAGCCCGCACCGCCATCCTAACGTCTTAATGACATATAGAGACCAATATAGGGACAATATGTTACCCAATCAGCCTAAGAGCACATTTTTGGGATGTGGGAGGAAACCGGAGCACCCGGAGAAAACCCACGCAACCACGGGGAGAACGCGCAAACTCCCGCAGACACAGGCCCAAATCCATGTGTCTGCACAGCAACAGCGATAGTCTCTGAGCTGTCATGTTGCCCATCTGATGGTCCAGTTTAAGCATACACTAACGACGTGAAGCACTAGGCCACTCCTGAAGTAACCTCCAGGAGCAGCCCTCGCACGACCTGCCGAATGCATGCACCTTGTTGGTCAACAAGGTGGACCGAATAGCCTGTGGAAACAATTAAAGTATTTAAACAGTCCTCATATATCCCTCTATCTGCAGACCGCTCATGTGGCTGTCCAAGAGACCCTTAAGCAACCCTAGCGTGCCTGCTCCCACCACCTTACTCGGTAGTGCATTCCACACCCCCACTACCCTTTGTGTGAAAAAATGCCCTCTAATATTAGTCTTATACATAGCCCCCCTCACCCTAAGGCCGTGACCCCTCGTTCTATCTGAATCTAATAGTGGAAAAAGCTTACCACCATTTACTCTATCTATACCCCTCATAATCTTATATACCTCTAATAGATCCCCTCTCAGCCGACATCTTTCAAGGGAAAACAAATGGTCCAGGTCAAGCGTACACTAACGACGTGAAGCACTAGGATACTCTCGAAAAAAATCCAAGAGAACCCTCTCACGACCCACCGCGTGTATGCCTCTTGTTAGACAACAAGGTGGACCAAAGCACCTGTAGGATAAAAACAAGTACATCAATATCATCATCTATTTACACACTTCCCAGGGACTCCCAAGGCTCATGATCCCTATTTTAAATCAGTTTTCTATACCCCTCCATTCCCATTCTGTTCATGTGCTCATTTAAGTATTTCTTAAATAACTCCAGAGTGCCTGCCTCCACCACTTTACTTGGCAGCATGTTCCATACCCCGCCCCATGATTCTTCGTCATGAGTCCAAAGGAAGAAAATGTCATCACTATATCTAGTGTATAGCATCAGTTGAAGATCTTGTGTAATGGAAAGGTCTTGTTCAAACATACGCATGAAGATGCTGGCATATTTAGGTGCAAATTTGGTCCCCATGGCTGTTCTGTGAGTCTGGATGAAGACGTGGTTGTTGAAGGTGAAGACTTTGTGGTCCAGAATAAAATGGATGTGTTGTAGGATTGCATCTGGAGATTGGCAGTTGTCAGCATTGAGTACTGAGGCAGGTCCAGCAAAACCATCATCCTGATGCTTCTGTACAGTGCTGAGAATCCATTGTGACAAAGAGTGCTCCTAGTTCAACTCCTCCATGTGTGCTGAGTTTCTGTAGGAAGTCCATAGTGTCGCGACAAAAGCTGAGGATTCTTTGTACATTGAGTTTCAGGATGCCCTCAATGTAGCTGGAGAGGCTCTCGCACAGAGTCGCATTGCCTAATACAACGGGATGGCCTGATGTGTTGACTTTGTGCATCTTTGGGAGGGAGTAGAGATCTTCAATGCAGGGAGTACATGGGATGAGAGCACGGAGAATGCTCTGAAAGTCCAGGTCAAATGTCTTGATCAGTCTGTTGAGTTAATGGGTATGTTCTTTGGTCGGATCACTGGGTAACTATCTGTAGTGTTCCTC
This sequence comes from Sphyrna mokarran, assembly GCA_024679065.1. NCBI lineage: Eukaryota > Metazoa > Chordata > Chondrichthyes > Carcharhiniformes > Carcharhinidae > Sphyrna > Sphyrna mokarran. Next base: position 28,985,762 of record JAGIQG010000023.1, on the reverse strand, counting down.
GTTATTCAGTTGTTAATCTACTTCTTTGCAATAATCCATTCTGTTCAGTATGACGGTAACCCCTCCTTTGTGTACTGGTTTGATAACAATGTTGCAGTTGGTCTTGAGAGTGTGGATGGCGTCACATGCTTGGGTGAAGTTTGGGTCTAATGAATCTGGTATTGACGCACACCTCCTGAAGGCTTGGGCATACATGTCGAGTCGAGGGCAGCAGCTTTCCAGAGGAGTCCAATTCAACTCTCCTCTTCGCTTGCTGCACCATGGATCTCTCTGTCCTCTGTTCTGGTTCATTGGCTGCCTCATTGTGTTCCCTGTTGGCCTTTCGCAGCCTCATTTGTCTGATGTCATTATGTCTAAACTCAGATGAGGAGGATCGCAATACACATTTCCAGATGCTGAAAGATGCCCTCATAAGGACAGGATACGGAGCTCGACTCATCGATTGACTGATCTGATGCGCCACAGCAAAAAATGGCACTAAGCTGTCAGAGGACAGACATGGGCAAACAGAGTACACTTCGTCATCCAGTACTTCCTTGGAGCAGAGAAGCTATGACATCTTCTCCAGAGCCTTCAACATGTCAAGAATGAAAATGAACATGTCACCAAGGCCATCCACGTCAACAATACCTGCAGCTGCTGCTGGACCTTTTGAGCATTTTCAGCACTGCCTTTGAAAAAATTTTGAACCTAGATGCCAAAGAAAAAAATGAGACAACTTATTGATCTGACAAGAAAGCAATGCAACTAAAATGAGAAAGCTGCTTTCTAAAATGTGCAAGGGACCCAAAATATTAAACTATTACTTTGTTTTTCTGTAATTACAGATGAACTATTAAAATTTTAAACTTGTTTTATTTTGTTGGGAAGTATTGAAGTGGGCTGAACAATACAATGTTGAAGTAGAATACATTTTACTGTATAACAGTTAACCTAAATGTTATAATACACTTTCGGTTTGGGGTATAACATCTCAAGGAACAAATAAATAAACTCTGAAGGGCTGACTTCACAAGGAAAAATAATTATCTGTAATTATTTTATCTGTAATTACTAAAAGTAATCACCCCCATTTCTAGTCTTCAAACAAACGCACAACCTCAAACAGACCATTGTCCATAACAAACTACCCATCCTTCAGGAGAACAATGACCACAAAACCACCCAACCCTGCTTCAGCAATCTTTGCAAAACATGCCGGATCATCGACATTGATGCCATCATTTCATGTGAGAACATTATCCACCAGATACTCAGTACATACTCTTGCATCTTAGCCAATGTTGTCTACCTGATACACTGCAGGAAAGGATGTCCCAAAGCATGGTACATTGGGGAGCCCATGCAGATGCTACGACAACAAATGAATGAACATCGCTCGACAATCACCAGGCAGGAATGTTGTCTTCCTGTTGGGGAACAGATCAGCAGTCACGGGCATTCAGCCTCTGATCTTTGGGTAATTGTTCTCCAAGGTGGCTTTCATGACACATGACAACAGAGAATCACTGAGCAACAAATGATAGCCAAGTTCTGCACACATGAGAATGGTCTCAACCGGGTTCATGTCAGACTATCTGTAACCTCCATGACTTGCCTGGGCTTGCAAAATCTCATTAACTGTCTTGGCTGGAGACAATACACATCTCTTTAACCTGTGCTTAATCTTCTCTCCATTAACATTGTACCTTTAAGACTTGAGTGGGAACACAGCTGCCACTCACTTGATGAAGGAGCAGTGCTCTGAAATTTGTGGCTTGTGCTACCAAATAAACCTGTTGAACTTTAACCTGGTGTTGTGAGGCATCGCATAGAGGCAAGCCAGTGACTGAGACAAATATTGTTGATGGACTAAGGAAGAAAGGAAAATAGACCTGTTGAAGGGAAAGAAGGAAAAGTAACAGTTGTGATTGTGCGGATACCACGTTCTTAAATATAAAGAAATTTGTGAGTTTCTCATGTTTCAAATTGATTGTGAAAGTGGTGGGATCAAGAGAGCTCATGATAGAGGAGTAACGTATTGATGTGCATGGAATATTGGATCGCTAGGAAGATTAAGTCCTTTTCAGGTTGGCAAGCTGTAATGAGTGATGCGCCAGAGGGATTTCAGCTGTCAGCAATTTATATAAATGATTTGGATGAGGGGATGAATGAAATAGTTGCCAAATTTGCTAATGATGGAAAGATAGGAAGAAAAGCAAGTAGTCAAGAGAGCACAACAATGCCACAAAGGAATATGGATAGTGTACGTGAGTGGGCGAAGAGCTGGCAACTTGGATACAATGTGGCAAAGTATGAAATTGTCCATTTTGCTAGGAAGAATAAAAGAGAAACACATTATCTAAATGGTGAAAGATATAAGAGTTCTGAGATGCAGAGGGATCTGGATGTTCTAGTGCATGAATCATAAAAGCCGAGAATGCAAGTACAGTAAGTAATTTGAAAAGTAATAAAATGTTATAATTTATTGTGAAGGGAATTCAATATAAAATAGGGAGTTAATGCTTCAGCCATAAGAACAGTGGTGAGACCACATCTGGAGTACTGTGTACAGGATTGGTCACCTTATTTAAAGAAGGATGTGAGTGCATTCATTGGAAGCAGTTCAGAGAAATTTTATCAGATGAATACCTGGAATGAGTGAGTTGTCTTATGATGAAAGTTTAGACAGGCTAGGCTTGAATCTGTTGGAGTTTAGAAGAGTAAACGGTGACTTGATTGAAACAAATCCTGAGTTTGAAAGAGTGGATTTGGAGAGGATATTTCCTTTCGTGGCAGAGTCCAGAATTAGAGGTCGCTGTTTGAATATAAGGGGTCACCCATTTAAAGTGGAGGTGAGATGATTTTTTTTTTCTCTCAGAAAGTTGTAAATCTTTGGAACTTGCTTCCCGAAAATGCTGTTAAAGCAGAGTTTATAAATTTTTTAAGGCAGCAGTGGATAGATTCTTGGTAAGTAAAAGGTTGAATTGGATATTGGGAGTAGATAGAATGCAGAGTTGTAGTTATTATCAGATTAACCATAACCTTAAAAAGCTGAATAGGTTTGAGTGGCTGATTGGCCTACTCCTGTTCCTTGTTCGTATAAGTGCCTAAGGGAAATACATCCTAGAGTAGCCTTTTCCCTATAGGTGATCTTGGAATAGTAAACAGATTTACCAAAGGAGATCATGTACTATGGGCAGTGTGTTTATGTTAGGATGGAAAAATGGACAAGGTTTATCACTTTACCACTCACCCTCTTTTAAAGAATTGAGGGCATTGTTGTCTAGATGTAGAGATGCCGGCGTTGGACTGGGGTAAACTCAGTAAAGTTTCACAACACCAATTTTAAATCCAACCAATTTATTTGATAGTAAATTCGCGAGCTTTTGACACTATGTGCCTTCGTCAGGCAAATGCAGAGTTCTGGTCTGCAATAGCACTCATACCAACACAGACAGTCATAGATTGCTGATTAGAATGCGAATCCTTACATCTAACCTGCTATTCAAGTGTTAAAGTGGCTAACAATGTGTGTGAAGGGAATCCTGAGCATTGGTTAGAGAATTGTGTATTTTCTCCAGACAGCACAGTAAGTGAGGTTTTTTGCTAACCCAGGCAAGTTACGGGGGTTACAGATAGTGTGTCATGAAGCCAAGATCCCTGTTAAGACCGTCCTCATGTGTGCGGAGCTTGGCTATCAGTCTCTGCTCAGCGACTCTGCGCTGTCGTGTGTCACGAAGGCCCCCTTGAAGAACATTTACCTGCAGGTCGGAGGCCGAATGCCCATGACTGCTGAAGTGTTCGCCCACAGGAAGGGAACTGTTTTGCCTGGTGATTGTTGAGCGATGCTCATTCATCCGCTATCGTAGTGTCTGCATGGTCTCCCCAATGTACCATGCTTCGGGACATCCTTTCTTGCAACGTATTAGGTAGACAACGTTGGCCGAGTTGCAAGAGTATGTACCGTGTACCTGGTGAATGGTATCCTCACGTTTGATGATGTCGTCCATGTCTATGACCTGGCATGTCTTGCAGAGGTTGCTGTGGCAGGGTTGTGTGGTATTGTGGTCACTGTTCTCCTGAAGGGTGGGTAGTTTGCTGTGAACAATGATCTGTTTGAGGTTGTGCGGTTGTCTGAAAGCAAGAAGTGGGGGGGTGGGGATGGCCCTAGCGAGATGTTCATCGTCATCAATGATATGTTGAAGACTCCGGAGAAGATGTCGTAGCTTCTCCGCTCCGGGGAAGTATTGGACAACAAAGGGTACTCTGTCCACCGTGAACCGTGTTCGTCTTCTGAGGAGGTCAGTGTGGTTTATCGCTGTGGCACATCGGAACTGTCGATCGATGAGTCGAGCGCCATATCCTCTTCTCACGAGGGCATCCTTCAGCGTCTGGAGGTGTCTGTCACGCTCCTCCTCATCTGAGCAAATTCTGTGTATACGGAGGGCTTGTCCATAGGGAATGGCTTCTTTAAGGTGTCTAGGGTGGAAGCTGGAGAACATTCCCCAACATCCCCCACGACGATGGTATTGCTGCAACTGCCTCAGTATTCAATGCCAACAACTGCCATTTTCCGGATGCAATTTTACAACTCATCCGCTTCATCTTGGACCACAATGTCTTCACCTTCAACAATCAGCTTTTCATCCAGACACATGGAACAGCCATGGGGACCAAATTTGCACTTCAGTATGCTAACATCTTCATGCACAGGTTCGAACAAGACTTCTTCACCACACGAGATCTTCAACCAAGATTATATACTAGATACATTGATGACATCTTTTTCCTTTGGACTCATGGTGAACAATCATTGAAACAACTGTATGACGATATCAACAAGTTCCATCCCACCACCAGACTCACCATGGACTATTCTCCAGAATCAGTTGCATTCTTGGACACACGGATCAAGGACGGTCACCTCAGCACCTCACTGTACCGCAAACCAACAGACAACCTCACAATGCTCCACTTCTCCAGCTTCCACCTAGACACGTTAAAGAAGCCATTCCCTATGGACAAGCCCTCCGTATACACAGAATTTGCTCAGATGAGGAGGATCGTGACAGACACCTCCAGATGCTGAAGGATGCCCTCGTGAAAACAGGATATGGCGCTCGACTCATCGATCGACAGTTCCGACGTGCCACAGCGATAAACCGCACTGACCTCCTCAGAAGATGAACATGGGACACGGTGGACAGAGTACCCTTTGTTGTCCAGTACTTCCCCGGAGCGGAGAAGCTACGACATCTTCTCCGGAGTCTTCAACATATCATTGATGACGATGAACATCTCGCTAGGGCCATCCCCACCCCCCCACTTCTTGCTTTCAGACAACTGCACAACCTTAAACAGATCATTGTTCACAGCAAACTACCCAACCTTCAGGAGAGCAGTGACCACAATACCACACAACCCTGCCACAGCAACCTCTGCAAGACATGCCAGATCATAGACATGGACGACATCATCAAATGTGAGGATACCATTCACCAGGTAATGGTACATACTCTTGCAACTCGGCCAACGTTGTCTACCTAATACGTTGCAAGAAAGGATGTCCTGAAGCATGGTACATTGGGGAGACCATGCAGGCACTACGACAGCGGGTGAATGAGCATCACTCAACAATCACCAGGCAAAACAGTTCCCTTCCTGTGGGTGAACACTTCAGCAGTCATGGGCATTCGGCCTCCGACCTGCGGGTAAATGTTCTTCAAGGGGGCCTTCGGGACACACGACAGCGCAGAGTCGCTGAGCAGAGACTGATAGCCAAGTTCCGCACACATGAGGACGGTCTTAATAGGGATCTTGGCTTTATGACACACTATCTGTAACCCCCGTGACTTGCCTGGGTTAGCAAAAAACCTCACTTTCTGTGCTGTCTGGAGAAAATACACAATTCTCTAACCAATGCTCAGGATTCCCTTCACACACATTGTTAGCCACTTTAACACTTGAATAGCAGGTTAGATGTAAGGATTCACATTCTAATCAGCAATCTATGACTGTCTGTGTTGGTATGAGTGCTATTGCAGACCAGAACACTGCATTTGTCTGACGAAGGCACATAGTGTCGAAAGCTCGCGAATTTACTATCAAATAAATTGGTTGGATTTAAAATTGGTGTTGTGAAACATTGTTGTCTAGGTCAGTATTCATTGCCAATCCCTATTTTCCCTTGAGAAGATGGTAGTGAGCTGTATTCTTGAACCACTGAAGTCCATAATGTGTTGATACACCCACAGTGCTGTTGGTGACAAGATTTTCAGGATTTTGACATTGCAACAGTGAAGGAATGGCAATATAGTTCCAAGCCAAGAATGGTGAGTGGCTTGGAGAAGAATTTGCAGGTGGTATTTTTTATGGATCTGCTCCCTTTGTTCTTCTAGTTGTTAGAGGTCATGAGTTTAAAATGTTCTGTTGAAGCAATCTAGATGAGTTGCTGTAATGCATCTTTTAGATGGTGCACACTGTTGTCATTGTGCATCAATGGTAGAGGGAGTGGATGTTGGAGGTGATTGATGGGGTGCAAATCAAATGTGCTGCTTTGACCCGGATAGTGTCAAGCTTCTTGAGTTTTGTTGGAGTTGTGCTCAAGTGAGCAAGTGGAGATTATTCCATCACTCTCCCAACTTATGCCTTTTGGAAAGTGGAAAGCCTTTTGGCCTAGCAGGAGGCAGGTTTTTCACTGCAGAATTAGCAGCCTCTGAATTGCTCTTCCAGACACTGCATTTAAATGTCCAGTTCAGTTTCACACCAATGGTCAACCTAAGGATGTAGACAGTGGGGAATTCAACATTGTTAATGCTATTGAATATCATGAGGAGATACTTTGTTTCTCCCTTGTTGGAGATGGTAATTGACTGACATTCGTGTGGCTCCTCATTAGTCCAGGCCTTAATATTATTCATGTCTTGCTGCATTTGGATATCCTCAGTATATGAGGAGTTGTGAATAGTGCTGAACATCATGCAATCATCAGTGAACACCCACATTTCTGACTTCATAATGTAGGGATTAATGAAGGAACTGAAGAAGGTTGGGTTTGGACACTATGATGGACTCCTGCAGTGATGGCCTAAGCTGAGCTGATTAACCTTTAAGAACTACAACTACTTTTCTTAGTGCTGGGTATGATTCCAGCCAGGTTTCCTTTCAATTCCTATTGACTCCAGCTTTGCTAGGGCTTCCTGATGTAAGGGTAGTCACTCTCACCTTACTATTCTTGAGCATGATCTTGTGATTCCAGTTGCATACGTAGCACCCTAGTGTCTTTTGAGGAAAGGACAATATCACAAAAAAAACATTTTACAATGCAGCAGCTGAACATTTTCAATGAAAGCAGTGAGTCCCAAATACAAATCAGAAACTAGACTCATAACATAGATTATGTAAGAAACAAATCTATATTGTACTTGTTCATTCAAAATTAAAAATTACAATCTTAAATTCCCTCATTTTTTGAGAAGTTCCCGATATTCCTTTTGTAGACTCTTTGCAGTTAACAATTAACTTTCATTTGTAGATTATGCACTGATATCTTACTGGTGGTGGAGGGTATCACATCACATCATGGTGTCTTTTTGCTGGACTGACGGTTGTGTCTGCTGTTAGATACCATGTGCCCAGTTAAGGCCCTCTGCATTTCCCTGTCCAAGGCCCAAAGTAATCTGTTACCATGACCAATTATTCAAATGTATTGTGGGTTATTATGGGGTAATTCCTTCACTACTTCATGGAGCAGCTTTTCTATGATAAAGTGACATAAAAGCATTAATTGTAGAATTCCAGTCTTTGAAAAAGCCTTTTGGCGGAGTGGGTTCTAGCTAGAATCCTTAAGGAATTAAGTAATGAAATAAGTGAGGCTCTGAGCATTGTAGAAATGATCTCTGTAAAAACTTAAGATTTAAAAGGTAGAAATTTCTGTCATCTACATGAATAATTATGAGATTTCACATTTTAAGACTTTTACTCTAGCAAACAGATTAAAATCATAATTCAGTAAACATTAGTGGACAACTAGTACACTAAACCAAAAAGAAGGTATTTGGCATTAACTTAACCAAAAAAAAAGTCACAACAAGTTTGCATTATACTGTTCTCTCAGGAGAAATGTAGACTGGTATGTATATAGCCGAAACCCCTCTGGCTTTAACAGGAATTTTTCTCCTTATCCATTTAGGCTGAATTTTGTTGTGTTCTTTTAACAGGAGCACCAGAATGTAAGAATAAAGACTAACAGCAGACCCTTCTGTCCCTTAAAGTTTCTCCATCATTCAATAATATCATCACTGATTTGATTGCAACCTCAACTCTACTTTCCTGTCTTTTCCCTAGGGCCCTTGATCCCTTGTCAATCAAAAAAAGTCTATCCAACTCAAACTTGAAGAAATTCAATGACCAAGCCTTCAGTGCTCTCTGGGGGAGAGCAATTCACAGACTAAAAACCCATGAGAGGAAGTATTTCTAGTCATATTTGTTGTAATGGGAGAGAGTCTTAAATTTAAATCTGTGTCCCCTGGTTCTTGACCTCACACTAGGACTAATATCCTCCTAGAGTCCACTGTGTCAAGTCCCCTCAGGATCTTTTATGTTTTGATAAGATTTTCTCTCATTCTTCCAAATTCCAACAATTACAGGCCTAAACTGTTCAACTTTTCCTTATTAGGTAACCTCTTCACTCCAAAGATCAGTTAAATGAATCTTCTCTTTACTGCTCCTAATGCAATTATATCCTTACTTAAATAAGGAGAGCAAAACTGTACATAGTATCTAGTTAATAGTCTGTCTTAGTTGAAATGGGATGGAAAATATATATCTATCTCTGTCAGCCTGACTACTTTATAAAATTATTATTTTTTTCTCTGTTTTTCAAAATGGACGAGTTGCTAGGCTGATGAAATGGCTCCTGCTGAGTTTGTGGAAGTTCTGAGCAATTTAAATGTAAACAAAGGCTAACACTTCCCACCTCCTGGAAAATAATACTCCTTACTTTGCATAAAATTCCAGCCAACCTGATACAATGGTTTTGCAGATGAGATGTCTACCCCAGCTGGCTATGAGCAAAGGCAGCTGTTTGCAACACCTAGAGAATTCATCACATCAGGCAAAAGATACAGCAGAATCATTTGCTACAATCCACAGTTAGAAGTGCCGAGTGAATAATTCATCTCAGCCTTCTCTAGAAGTCCCAATCACCACGGGTGCTAGTCTTCAGCCAATCCAATTTACTTCACATGATATAAAGAAATGATAGGTACTGGATACTGCAACTGCTGTTGGCCACTGAAAATATTCCTGCAATAGTACTGGAGGCACGAGCTCCAGAACTTGCAGGACCCATAGCCAAACCAAGCCATCCCAGTACAACTACAATACTGACATTTACCTGGCAATGTGTCAAATTGCACAGTATCATCATGTACACAGGAAACAGGCCAGATGTAACTCAGCCAATTAGCACACTGTAACTCTACTCGATCATCAATCAAACGATGAAAATGCAATCAAGCATCATTTGCTAAGCAATAATCTGCTCACTGGATTCTGCCAGGGTGATCCGCTCCTGACTGCATTACAGCCCGGTTTCAAACATAGACAACAGGGGCTGAACTCCAGAGGTGAGGTGAGAGTTAATGTCCTTGACATCAAGGCCACTTTTGACCAAATGTGGCATTAAGAAATCTTAGGGAAATTGGAGTCAATGGGAATCGGGGGTAATTCTTGGCTAATTGAAGTCATAGACTGAAATTCTACCACCTCGTTCGCCACGGAATCAGCATAGACAAGGCTCCAACAATGGAAATCTCCATTGACCTCAGGCAGGAATTTCCAGTCTAGCCTGAGCGAGCCCGTAAAATCACACCCAGAGACTCATACCTAGCACAAAGGAAGATGGTTATGGTCTTTGAAGTTCTGTCAAGTCAGCTTCAGGCTGTCACTGTAGATGTTCCTCAGGATCTAGGACATTTTCCTAGGTCCAATCATCTTCTCGTCATTGAGCTTTCTCCTAAAATAAAGTCAGGACGGCACAATGCTTAGCACTGCTGCCTCACAATTCCCATCCTGGGTGACTGTGCAAGTCTATGTGTTTTCCTTGGGTCTGTGAGAGTTTCCACTAGGTGCTCTGGTTTCAAAGAACAAAGAACAAAGAAAATTACAGCAAGAAACAGGCCTTTTGGCTCTCCAAACCTGCACCGACCATGCTACTTGACTTAACTAAAATCCCCTACTCTTCTGAGACCATATCACTCTATTCCCATGCTATTCATGTATTTATCAAGATGCACCTTAAAAGTCACTACCATATCTGCTTCCACTACCTCCCCCTGACAAACAGTTCCATGCACCCTCTATGTAAATAATCTTCCTCGTACATCTCCTTTAAACCTTGCCCCTCCACATCTTAAGTCTGCGTCCCCTCATAATTGACTCCTCCAGCCTGGGAAAAAGCCTCTCATAATTTTGTAGACTTCTATCAGGTCGCCCCTCAATCTCCGTCATTCCAGTGAGAACAAACCAAGTTTCTCCAACCTGTCCTCATAGCTAATGTCCTCCATACCAGGCAACACCCAGATAAATCTTTTCTGTACCCATTCATAGAACATAGAACATAGAACAATACAGCACAGAACAGGCCCTTCGGCCTTCGATGTTGTGCCGACCAAAATAAAAAGCAATGCCCCTCCTAACTAAACCATTCCCTTCTCATCCATATACTTATCAACTAACCTCTTAAACGCCACAAAACTTGGCGCATCTACAACAGCTGCAGGCAGGGCATTCCACTCCCTAATCACTCTTTGAGTAAAGAACCTACCTCTGATATCCGTCCTATAACTCATACCCCTTAATTTAAAGTTGTGTCCCCTCGTGCTAGCTTTTTCCATCCTAGGAAAAAGGCTATCACTGTCCACCCTATCCAAACCTCTAATCATCTTATATGTTTCAATAAGATCCCCCCTTAGCCGCCTCCTTTCTAACGAAAACAACCTCAAATCCTTCAACCTCTCTTCATAGGACCTGCCCTCCATACCAGGCAACATCCTAGTAAACCTCCTCTGTACCCTCTCCAATGCCTCCACATCTTTCTTATAATGTGGCGACCAGAACTGCACACAATACTCCAAGTACAGCCTAACTAAGGTTCTATAAAATTGAAACATGACTTGCCAATTTTTAAACTTAATACCTCGACTGATGAAGGCAAGCATGCCGTATGCCTTTTTGACTACCTTCTCCACCTGCATTGCCACTTTCAGTGATCTGTGTATCTGTGCACCCAGATACCTTTGTCTATCAATACTCTTAAGGGTTCTGCCATTTATTGTATATTTCTTACCTGTATTAGAACTTCCAAAATGCATTACCTCACATGGGTTAAATTCATCTGCCATCTTTCCACCCAAGTCTCCAACTGATTTATATCCTGCTGTATCCCCCGATGGTCCTCATCGCTATCTGCAAATCCACCAACCTTTGTGTCGTCTGCAAATTTACTGATCAAACCCATTCCTCCCACAGTCTGAAAGACGTTGGTTAAGTGCATTGGCCATGCTATTTTCTCTCTCATTGTACCCGAACAGGCGCTGGAGTGCAGCGACTAGAGGATTTTCACAGTAATTTATTTGCAATGTGTATGTAAACCTACTTATGATACTAATGAATAAACATTGCTGAAACCCTCACTATCAAAATCCTGGGAGTTATTATTGTTTAAAAACTTAACTGGACTAGCCATATAAATACTATGGTTACAGGAAAAATCAGAAGCTAGAAATCCTATAGGACTTCCCAAATCCTGCCCAGAAGTCAGGAGTGTCATGGAATACTTTCCTGTTTGAATGCAAGTTCAAAAACTGCAGAAGAAATTTCACACCACTCAGGACAAAGCAGAACATTTGACTGGCATCCCTTCCATAGACATTCATTCCTCCCACCATCAATACACAGTAGCAGTAGTATGGACCACCAGGGACAGTTTTCCTTTGTTTTGAATTTTATCTGTGTTGTAATGCCACATTTATTTATGTGCACAATGCACATTTGTATTAACATCCCTGATGTCGGCAGGGCCTGATGTCTGAAATAGTGGGGGAATGCAATTTTGATGCAAGTGACAGCGCTATTACGACCAAGGTCTGTGTTCCAACACAGTCTTCTCCGTCCAGAAACATTTCTGATTGCTTTCTCAGTCCATTTGTGCTGTCTTCTTCGATGAACCTCCCTGGTAACTTGTGACGCAAATCTTTTACCCTTTGGAAGAAAAATAAATAGTTCAATTTCAGTTTCCTTTCTCACTTGTAACTTGCTCATTTTTTATCTCTTGCTCCTGTTATTTGGTCCAAATTGCTGCAATCAACAATTTGCTTGGGATTGGCTTAGTCAATCCTCTTTGCAATCTTGAAAATATAATTTAGGTGGACACAACGGTGTCTTTTGCCAGAGAAATAAACCTAACTTCCTTACCTTTCCTTACACCTAAAACTTAAGATGTCTAAAGTTAGCTTCACTGCTTATACTCTATCAACCTATTTTGATTTTGATTTATGCCAAGAGTTTGTTTTAAATATTATGTTTGTCACTTTGTTACCATTTGGGGGCACTGTTGATCTGGATTACAATCTATTTGGTCTGAAACTAAACTGCACCCTTTTGTTTCCTTGTCAAATTGTAAATCCCAGCCCTTTGTCATCTTATTGAGGGTATAGGTTGCTCGTTTCTTTCTGTAATTGTGTTTCCCACAAACTGTCAGCTCGGAAAATGGAACAGGCAGTAATAGAATATTCTACTCAAACAAATCCTGAATTTCAGACATGTAATGTACTGGTCCTTACAGAATCCCTACACCATAACGTGAAAGGATTGAATTGGATAACTGGAATATTTAACAGCTGAGGATTATTAATATAAACGAGAAGTCATTTGGTTTTGATCTGGCTCTGAACATGTTGCTTTAAATAGAGGTGTCAACAACATCAAATTAAGTTATGCTAATCTGCTTAGTTCCATTGATCGTTTTAATGGCAGCTGTAGGAGGAATAAGCATTTAGTTTGTTTTGCTTTCAGTAGAAAAGGCTGAGAAACTGAAGAGAAGAGAAATGCGAATGCAACAATAAATTATTGCATTAATCTTGGTAATTTATTTATGGCATGAAGCTTAAAAACCGTCGAGATAAAATGAATTAAAACCCACGATACTAAAGTAACAATGTGATCATTTCTTACACAGTCATATAAATTGCTGTTTTTTAGCACCACTGGTTTCAAATTGTCAGCAATTCAAAATATGTTGCTATAGAATGGAAATGTTTAAGACTGAGATATTAATTATAAATTTGGGCTTAGGTCTACTTTAAGTTTTAAGTTCATTTATTAGTGTCACAAATAGGCTTACATTAACACTGCAGAGAAGTTACTGTGAAAATCCCTGAGTTGCCACACTCCAGTGCTTGTTTGGGTACTTTAAATGGCCAATGCACCTAGCCAGCATGTCTTGCAGACTGTAGGATGAAACCAGAATACATGTAGGAAACTTCTGCAGTCATAGGAAGAATGTGCAGACCCTACAAAGACAGTGACTCAAGTTGGGCATTGAACACGGTCCCAGGCATTGTGAGGCAGAAGCGCTGCTAACTGTGCCACCATGCCTATCATCTATGTTTGTCTGTTATTCTTCAAACTGGAATTGTAGTATTGTGAATAGTATTTTTTGATTGAAAAGTAAATGTTGTGGTTTCCTTTTCTATTCAGGTTCTTTCAACCATTCAGAGTTTGTCAAAATCCTTATGGTGAATAATTAATATTGATTATAGAACCTTTTAACTTTATTGACCTGCGTGGCAGAAAGACAGGGTTTGTGATTTTTCAGAACAACATTGCAACATAAATACAATTTGTACTTGCAATGTGATTTGCTTGTAAATTTATCTCTGTATTTAGTTAACCTTCAGGGTTCAAATAACACAATCTAGACTAAGATTCATCTTCAATTCCATTATTTTTATATCATATCAAAAGTCCTGTGCATTGAAGCACTTCCTAGGTGAGGATTTCCAGCTGCGCTTGCCCCAAAACCGGAAGTTCCCACCCAAGATCAACATATCTTTGCAAGGTTCCGTCCACCCGCCAGGATTCCCGTGGTGGGAAAGACAGGAAAATTCCTTTTCCCCCACTCCTTTTTTCACCTTCCCAGTATTGATATTCTTGTCATAAAAACAGAGAATGTTGGAAATTCTGACAGCATCTATGAAGAGAGAATAGAGCCAACATTTTGAGTCTGGATGGCCCTTCGTCAGAACTAAGAGCAAAGCAAATCAGAAAGGATTTATATTGAGAGCATGGGGGCTTGGCAGAGTAATAGAACAAAAGGAATATAAATGAAGATAAAGGCTGAGAGAGGTGTTAAAAGTATCCATTAAGTGATCAGAATATGTGAGTGGCAGAACAAACACAGATGGTTTAGGCAGTCGGCCTGGAGGTGGGGGTGTGAGGGGTGTCCAAGAAGGAAAGCAGAATGGAGAAGTGGAAAAATGGAAGTGAGAGAAAAGAATGATAAAAACGAATGAATGAGATAAAAAGAAGAGACAGAATGAAATAAAATAAATGGAACTGGGGTGGAGGTGGAGGGAAGAGTTCATGCTCTGAAGTTGTTGAACTCAATGTTCAGTCTGAAAGACTGTAAAATGCCTAATTGGATGATGAGGTCCTGTTTCTCCAACACAAAAGTCTGGGTCCTGCTTGTGGACAGACCGATGGTGTTCAGCAAACCGATAACCCATTCTCCGTTTGGTATCTCCGATGGAGAGTAGATGCAGGCTGGTTGACTGTTTTGCTGAATGCCTTCAGCCATCCACAAGCAAGACCCAGACCTTCCTGTCACTTGCCACTTTAACACATCACCCTGCTCTCTCTGTCCACGTAACTGTCCTTGGTCTTTTGCAATGTTCTAGTGAACCTCAGTGCAAACTGGAGGAACTGCATTTCATCTTCCAATTGGGCACTTTACGGCCTTACAGATTGAACATTGAGTTCAACAACTTCAGAAGATGAATTCTCTCCTGCCCCTTCATCCCACTTCTGTTTATTTTATTTCATTCTGTTTCTTCTTTTTATCTCATTCATCCATTTTTATCATCGTGTTTTCTCACTTCCATTTTTCCACGTCTCCACTTCTCCATTCTGGCTCTCCTTCTCTCTTGCTCCACCCCGCTGCACCCCCACCACTTGCCCCTTCCCCCTTTTGTCTTGATATTATTATCACTGTTCGTGCCATTTTTTACAAATATACCTGTAAATTAGCTTAAATTTACAGAAACCTTTTGCTATGTTTTATTAATTACCACATTCATTTTTGCCCCACAGGACCAATGTGATGTTGTGTTCCATAATGCCATCTGCTTTGGCAACGTTTCTTATAGTCTCCTCTTTCATGTTTACTGACTGCCCGTTTATAGCTGATCTGATTCCACAATCTCCTCTAATCCTTCTGCTCAGGGTGCTACAGTGGCACAGTGATTAGCACTGTTGCCCCACAGCACACCCTGGTTTGATTCTGGCCTTGGGTCACTGTCTGTATGGAGTTTGCATGTTCTTCTTGTGTCTGTGTGGGTTTCCTCTGGGTGCTCCAGTTTCCTCCCACGTTCTAAAGATGTGTGGGTTAGGTTGATTGGCTATGCTAAATTGCCCCTTAGTGTCAAGGGGATGAGCAGAGTAAATACATGGGGTTACAGGGATAGGGGCTGGATGGGATTGTGGTTGGTGTAGGCTTGATGGGCCAAATGGCCTCCATCTGCACTGTAGAGATTCCATGATTCAATGGCGCACATCCATCCCAACTCCTGCATTTGTGAGCCTTATGACTTATAGTTGCACCCTTATGATATGCCTCCCGATGGTGCCAATGTGGAGTGCACACCTCAGTTGGCATCAAAAGCCTTGACAATTTGGCCTCAGCTGCCAAGAAATGGACTGACATTATCCTAGACTGCTGCTGCTAATTATATTGCTTTAAATTCTATTATGTAAAGCTATGTTTAATTACTATTCAAGTACTTTATGCCACTCATGGCTTTTGTGCTGATGAAATAACTGAGAATGGCATAATGAGCTTCATATGTTCTGAACTATTTTCCAAATTGGAGACCAAATATTTGATGCCTGTGTCAGTTTTAGAACAAGATTTTGCATGGAATAAGAGCACAGCATTCAGTGCCTTGGTTATTTGGTTGAGGTAATGTGATTTAAATCAGATTTAAATCATTCTCTGTTTAAAAAGTGCTGTTTGCAGATGTTAATGCAGCCAGTGGTCAGGATGAGTCAACTTTAACAAAAATATTGGATCAACACTGATAACAATTTAAAAATCTGGCTGCCAGAGGACAGCTGAATAGCAGGTAGACTTATTCACCTGCCCTGGCAACTTACCATCCAGAACCACCTTTGTTAATCTGGGGTGGCACATTAGCACAGTGGTTAGCACTGCTGTCTCACAGTGCCAAGGATCTGGGTTTGATTCCCAGCTTGGGTTACTGTCTATATGGAATTTGCACATTCTTCCTGTGTCTGTATGAGTTTCCTCTGGGTGCTCCAGTTTCCTTCCACAGTCTGAAAGACAGGCTGGTTGATGCATTGACCCAAAAAGGCGCCAGAGTATGGCGACTCCACAGGAATTTCACAGTAACTTCATTGTAGTGTTAATGTACGCCTTACTTGTGACTAATAAATCAACTTTTTACTTTGTCCATTGCTTCTCAGTGTCTCACAAGATAGTATTTTTATGTTTGATATATTGACAAGCAGCAGGATGCATTATTGAGCTAAACACATACAGAATCATTTCATACTCATTGCCTCCAAATTATCCTTGTGCAGAGAAAGAAGCACAGCCTTGAGGAGTTTGCATATCTAGTTTGACATTTGTGATGACTATTGGAATCTTTTCTGTAAAATTCTCAATTAATTGTAGAGGATGATTTCTTGCACTATGGAACTTCATTTTTTCCAGTATTTCATGGCATTACTGACAAGGCGAACATTTGTTTCCCATCTGTAATTGCTCATGAAAAGGTGAGAATGAGCCATTTTGTTGAACTGCAAATAGTGTTACACCCATGGTGCTAATCCCTCACTGTCCTACTTAGAGGGAGAAATTGTGAGTTTGGAAGATGTTGTTGAGGAACCCTTGGTGAGTTGCTGCTGTGTGTTTTGTAGCTGGCATGCACCACTGCCACTGCAGTAGAGAGAATGAATAGTTACACAGGAGGATGCGGTGCCAATAAATGCTTTGTCCTAGATGGTGTCAGCTTCTTGAGTTGTGTTGGAGCTGCCCTCATCCATGCCTCATTCAGGTTTTGGGAAGTCAGAAGGCGAGATTTTTGATTGAACTCCAATTTTGCCATCTGCCATGATGGGCTTTGAAACTGGACCCCTGGAATATTATCCTGGGTTTTCTGGATTACTAGCGAGTAACAATACCAATATGCCAGTACAACCACCTTCCATTGTGCTAGCTACGATTCCAACCAGTAGAGTATTTTCCTCTTGATATCCAATGATGTCAATTTTGCCAGAGCTCCTTAATGATGCACTTGCAAAAATGCTGCCTTAGTATCAAGGGAAGACGAGCTTATCTTTGCAAGAAATTAGAAAGAGTGTTGAACAAAGCCCAATCCTTCACGCAAACCAGCCTCCCACTTATTGACTCTGTCTATACTTCCTGCTGCCTTGAAAAAGCACCCAGCATAACCAAGACCCCAGTACCCAGGACATATTCTCTTCCACCTTCTTCCATCGAAAAAAAGATATCAAAGTCTGAAGTCACGTACCGACACAAGAGCCTGCTGCCACTAGACTTTTGAATGGACCTATCATATATTAAGTTGATCCTACTCTACACCCTAGCTGTGAATGTAACACAATATTCTTCACTCTCTCCTTTTCTTCTCCCCTGTGTACTCTATGAAAGTTTGTTTTTGTTCATATAGCTCGCAAGAGATAATACTTTTCACTGTTTTCCAGTACATGTGACAACAATAAATCAAAGCAAGTTAAATCAGATATCAGGGCTTCATCCAAATATCTTGGAACTGAATTCTCTTTGTCATCCTGTGATCAACTCATGTGAGAGATTAGTCCTCATTCCATGGTGCTGATAATATTATTGGACTAAAATGGCATCTGTCATTTTAATTTGTGTGTGATACATATTCATGTTACAATGCTTGATTTTCATACATATTAATAAAATCTGTATACTGCACCATGATTGCCTCTCTAGTGCAACCTGTGACCCAATGTTGAGATGGCACCAAAATGTGATTTGCAGTACCCTGGCAATAATATAAAAGGAGATGATAAAATTCTATCCGAAATTTATTAATTGCAAGGAGGTTCATTGATTTTCTCTTTCCCTCTCTGTGCTAAGAATGCTGTCAGAAAGCAAATGAAAAGGCTTTTGAAGTATGTTGTCCTTTAACCTTTGGGTTGGATCAAAACATACCTAGCCAGATTAAATGAACAATCGTCAGGTGCCTTCAAAGGATCTTCAGTGAATTGGATTTTCAGAATCTGAATTCCTTTTGCAGGACAGTTGACTTCTCACTGGGAAATTCTCTGTGTAAAGGTAATAAATGCTTATAAGTTCATAAGATATCGGAGCAGAATTAGGCTTATTGGCCTATTGAATCCATTCCGCCATTTGATGACAGTTGATATGTCCATTTTCATCCCCATTTTCCTGCCTTCTCCTCATAATGCTTCAACCTATTGTCAATTAAAAAATGCTCCATTTTTTCTCAGGGTGTACAATACTGTGGAAATGGCAGTCCATTCTTTTTATACAGAGATGGTTTCTGACTGGGGATCTTTATTCAATGATATCTATATTGTGAGCTCACAATCTTTTCCCTGTCCACTATCTGTCCACGTGACAAAGTACAGGAATGAGACAGATAATTTGTGAACTGGTGAGGTAACAATAATCCCTCCCTCAATGTCAATAAAATGAAAGAGATTGTCATCAGCTTCAGGAAGGAGAAAATGTCCCTGTCTACATCAACGGTGATGAAGTAGAAAGAGTTGAGAGCTTCAAGTGATTAGGTGTCGAGATCACCAACAACCTGTCCTAGTCACTCCACGCCAACACTATAGTTAAGAAAGCCCGCCAACAACTCTGCTTTCTCAGATGACTAAGAAAATTTGGTATGTCAGCTGTGACTTTCATTGACTTTCATAGAATCACCGTAGAAAGCATTCTTTCTGGTTGTATCACAGCTTGGTATGGCTCCTGCTCTGCCCTTGACCGCAAGGAATTACAAAAGGTCATGAATGCAGCCCAACCATCATGCAAACCGGCCTCCCACCCGTTGACTCTGTCTACATTTCCCGCTGCCTTGGCAGGAAGTAGCCAAAATAATTAATGACCCCACACATCCCGGACATTTTCTCTTCCACTTTCTTCTGTCAGGAAAAGGATACAAAAGTCTGAGGTCACGTACCAGCCAACTGAAGAACAGCTTCTTCTCTGCTGTT
The DNA here is from genome assembly GCA_024679065.1 of Sphyrna mokarran. NCBI lineage: Eukaryota > Metazoa > Chordata > Chondrichthyes > Carcharhiniformes > Carcharhinidae > Sphyrna > Sphyrna mokarran. Next base: position 28,966,241 of record JAGIQG010000023.1, on the reverse strand, counting down.
GTCAGATTTTTGAATGGACTTACCTTTTATTAAGTTGATCTTTCCGTATACCCTAGCTATGACTGTAACACTACTTTCTCCACTCTCTCATTCCCTTCTCAATGCACAGTATACTTTGTCTGCATAGTGCACAAGAAACAATTCTTTTCACTGTATGTTAACGTGTGACAATAATAAATCTAATCAAATCAAAAATTGAATCAAATCAACTCTCCGAATTGTGGTGGATGGTGGCATTTATTTCACATTAAAAGGCCCTGTTTAAATTCTTGTGCCTCAATAAAAATCCCCTTTTGCTTTGCGCCTTTTTGTCACTCAATCTCTCCCACTTTTCATCCTGTCACAGACCAACTTTTTTGTTTCATTCCCACCTTCCTCAGTTTCACCGACTCTACACTAACTTTAAGTAGTTGGGGGGTGGTGGTGGGGTGGGGAGATCCTCCGGCCTCCCAGCCACGTGTTTCCCACTGGCGGGAGGTGGCACATTGTTAGCTAGAGACAGGATTCTCTGGTCTCGCTGCTGTCAATTGAAATTCCCAGTGACATCACTACACTCCCTTGAGCAACTCACAGGCGGGACTAGGGAATCCCGCTGCTGTGAACAGCCAGAGAATTCCAGCCATTACATCCCTAACTTTTCCCAGTTCTGCAAAGTGACTTGAAGTGCTAATATTAGTTTGCTCTCTACACATGCTATCTGACCTACTGAATATTTCCAGCATTTTCTGTTTTATTTCAGATTTCCAGCATCTGCAACATTTTGCTTGTGTTTTATAACTGTATTTTATTGTAATTGATCCCCTTGGAATATATTGCTCATATAGTTTCAGATGTGAGGTTGGGTTATCTGGATTCAAGCACCAATTTCTCTTTGAAATGTAGGTGGTAAACTTATGAATCCCTCAGTGAACAATGGGTGTGCTGTTCTGTAACACCTAGAAATGTCAGAAGTGAATCGTTTATCTGTAGGGAATCATCACATTTCACTGTAATGATGCATTTATATTGGTTCCGTTTATTAAACAATTGGTTTCCAGATGATAGTCATAATGAAGTTTTCAACAGTGAACTCTTCAGCTGTTACACATGACATAATCTCAAGCATTTATCTAATTTGTACATGATTTAAATATAATTTCTATATTCTTTCAGGAAAGAAGAGATAAGTGATTAATTAGCAAATGAAGTTTTCATGCACCACCCTTTTTCCCATTTTACCCCTTTGGAATTCTCCATTTTATTTAGGTTAGTTAATGTAAGTTCATGGCGGGGATTCTCCCAAAAAAACCTCTCAGTTCCCAATGTGTGGGAAAATGGGAGTAATTCCCGCCAGTTTTTTCTGGAAAGTGCAGGGCAGTACCTATTCCTGCTGGAGAGACTGGCAACATAGTGCCGAATGGGCAAATGTGCATGTGCCGATCTGTCCGAGTGGAGATTGCCGCGTACCCGCTCACTCTCGCCCATCGCTGGCCTCCTGATTGCTAGCTTCCTGATCATTGGCCTGTCCCGCAGCACCCCTGACTGCTGATCTCCCCTTATCGCTGGTCTCCCAGATCTCCCCAGGCCAGCCCCAACCCCACTGGACAGTCCTGAAGCCTCCTCTCCCCCTGCTAATTGATGATCGTCCCCCACCCCCTTGACAGTCCCGATATCCCCTCCCTGGCAGCCCCAATCTCCCTCCCCCCAAAACCCGATGGCCTGTTCCAATAGCTTTCACTCACTCTCTTCTCCACCGATCCTCTTGCAGAGTGGCAGTGGCCCACCATCCTCACGATCCCCCCAATAGACCCTGCCTCCTTGGCACTACAAGGTGCCTGGTGGGTAGTGCCAGAATACCAGCCCTGCGCCAACCAAGAAGCATCCCTCACTTACCCCTAATCTCCCTGGGGGTGGCTCAATGGCCTCTGTTCTCTCTAACAGAATCCAGTGCCTGTTCCCTGTTATTGGACATTTGCAAACACAGTTGGAGGAACCACACTTGGGTGCGGTGGGAGATGCTAGCAGACCCTGAGAACACTTTCCAGGACCCACTAATCATATTAAAATGATGATTTCAATACGACAAGCAGCACTGCATCAATTTCCAGTGTGGAGCTGATTACGCTGAAGAACTTAGGCTGGGAGACAGGCTGTGGCATGGGTGCCCAGTGTACATCCTGCAAAATGGCTGCTGCAATGTTTATTTACCATTTATCCTGAACTTCAGTTGACATTAATAAAATGGATATGCTTATATTGACTGGGGGAACAGTCTCTTGGTTGCTGTGTGTTGCTCTTAGTTAGATTATAAACATACTGGAGTAAATTTTCTGGTCCCGCCCACTGTGGGTATCATTGCAGATGGCATAGTGGCAGCATGGTGGCACAGTAGTTAGCACTGTTGCCTCACAGTGCCAAGGACCAGGGTTTGATTCCCATCTTGGGTCACTGTCTGTGTGCAGTTTGCGTATCCTCTCCATGTCTGCGTGAATTTCCTTTGGGTGCTGGTTAGGTGCATTGCCTTGAACAGGCAACGGAGTTTGGTGACTCGGGGAACTTCACAGTAACTGCACTATTAATGTAAAACTACTTGTGACTAACAAATAAACTTTCAAACGTTAAGATGGGACAGAAGTCTTGACAGATCACTTAAAGGTACATTAATTTCTGGATGGGTGCAGCCTAATATCCCAATTGTCTCATAGGTTTGCTATTTATGACAAAATGAAAAATGCAGTGAGGACAATCTTTTAAGAATTCTGAAGTGAAGAACTACCTCAACTGAAGCCAGTACATATTGGAAAAGTGACCTGCAGGCACTTCCCTAGACATTTTAGACTTAGTTTGTGGACAATCTGTGGCATTGCTCAGGGAAAGTCAGGACAAATTGAGTTCCCTTCTCGTTGGGAAGCCACTTAAATGTTTCTTCTCTCCTTGTTGGCCCTGGGCTTTCATGTCTTTACTGGGACCTGTGAGGCTGATCCTGGCGGGATCCTACATTAACCTGTTAAGTGCGGCTTGATGCCAATCCGCTATGGGTGCTGCCTGGAGTCCCAGCGGAGGCCACTGCTCGGGCAGTGCTGCTGCGGTGAGAAAGCTGCCTGAAGCTCTCTGACTTGCACTCTCCAATTGGGGTGCAAGGCCTGGCTCAGGTTATCTAAATGTAATAGCCAATGGCCACTAAATGGCTGTGATGTGAGCCAATCAATTGTGCTGTTTTACATTGGATACCCACTCCCAGTTTAAAATTTAGTCCCAAGTCTCTGGAGTAGAGCTTGAGCTCACACTTGTCCATTGAGTGTTGCTCCACTGTACCTCAGCTGATACTAAATTCATTCAAAAAATTAATACAGGATACAGATTCCTGCATTTATTACCATTTTAATGAGCTAGATAGTACAATTCTAAATATCTGTGGACTTATATATTGTTATTCAGAATCATAAAATCATAGCATCTCTACAGAAGGAGACCCTTCAGCCCATGAGGCCTGCATCAATTACAGTCTCAAACAGGCTCTATTCCTTAACCCTATGTATTTGTGCTGCTAATCTCCCTGATGCCAAGGGGCAATTTAGCGTGGCCAATTGACTTAACCCGCAGATCTTTGAAGTGCGGGAGGAAACGGGAGCAGCCAAAGGAAATCCACACAGACAAGGGCAGAATGTGCAAACTTCAACCAGTTATTTGTTTGTTTATCAAATATATTTGTATGATAAAATTTGCTGTGACATTTTGTCAGTATTTATGGAAAGGAGAAGGATTTAACAGGTGGATTTCTCTTTGTTATTTAGCCCATGCTGCCATACCTCTCAAGGCTTCGGAGGAAACACCATAAGGATCATCGGGACTTGTAGCTCAGTGGAGAGGAAAACTACACTTGTAACACCTCTATTCAAGAAAGGAGGGTGACAGAAAACGTGAAAAAACTAGGGGCCAGTTAGTCTAATATTTGTTATTGAGAATGCAGGAATCCATCTTCAAGGAGGTAAGTAGCAGAATATGTAGAAAATCATAATTTAATCAGGCAAAGTCAACATGGTTTTGTGAAACAGAACTCATGTTTGACTAATGTATTAGAATTTTTTGAGGGCATTATAATTGGAATAGACAAAGGATGCCAGTAGATACTGGGTGAAATAGCAGATGGGGGACAGACAAGGCAAAGGTCCGTTGAACTTGGGTGGGATTTTCCGATTTTAGGGTGAGTGTAGTCGGAAAATCCCGATTTTCTGTATTTGGATTTCCAAAAGGCATTTAGTTAGATATCAGATAAATGATTACAAGAAGATAAGAGTTCATGATGTTGGGTGTAATATATTAACATAGATAGAGGAATGGATTTTAACAAGAAACGGAGCTGGGTCATTTTCAGCTTGACAAACTGTAACCAGTGAAAGCCATGGGGATCAGTGCTAGGGCCTCAACTATTTACGATCTAATTAATGAATAAAGGGATCCTCTATATAGGAGCAAGTATAGGAAAATACAAAAAGTTTTCAAAGGTATATAAAATTTTTTAAGTGAATGGGCTACTCCCATTTCTAATAATCTTAAATGTTATACCACTACCATGTATTTAATAGTCATGTGAAGTGGAGATAAATTCTCTTCAATGCTATTACTCTAATGGTAGCCAGTAGTACATATTTAGGTCATTGATTCTTCTAATCTCTCAGTTTTGTGCACAAGGAGGTCAGTGACTTTTCAATATGGTCCTGGTGCTATAGTAGCTTCCACAATAAAACAAACACATTAAAACCTATTACCACACACAGTTCAGAGGAACTGAGCTTTATGAGAAGGTAGCATTGTAAGCCATCTCTCAGTAATATAAGAACAACAGCTATTGTTTCTGCTTCTTCACTAGCAATGAGTTGACGGCCAATTCTTCCAGTCTCAAAATAATTGTCCCTATTATTCCCAAAGAAATGGCTCTTTGGAATTCCTTGGAAAGTTTGAGCTTCCAATGGGCAACTTCCCTCCTCCATGAGACCTTCTGAACAAGTCTCCAACTCTAAGTGAGAGCGAGAGACTTTGCACAGTTCCGACTTATTTACCCAGAGAGTTACCTAGGAAATGTTAGACAGAAAAATCTCAGTAAAAGTCCTGCATAACTATACTACTGACCTACCTTGACTCCTCCCGATCCCCAACAAGATCCTAATTCCCTTGACCCCACATCTGATCTTGAGCTGACCCAAACACTTGACTTCCCCCAAATCCAGACTCACTACCACTACTCCCTCCCTCACCCTCTTCTCTCCCCACCCTTCTGTGACACTCCCTGAATCCAACCTGACCCAACCTCCCCACCTTGCCCATACTGCCATCCTAACCACTTCCCCACTTTCCCACCCTACCCAGTTGCATATTAAAAGGAACATTGTGAAATTTAATCTCTTTATTTATTAGAATAAAGCAGCTAGTGCAATGAAAAGAGAGGTGTTGATTTTCTTTGGCAAGGTTATCCGAGGTTTCCTGTGCTGAGTGTGGTTGGAAGGATCCTTTAGATCTACCCAGAAAAATTGAAGGAAAGTGACTGGGTTTTTTGTCCAATCAAGGTCAGAATCCTAGATATGTTCCCTAGTTCTAACCCTAATTGTGGAGCTTTTGGTTGATAATTCCCCTATATTGTTCTTATTTGCTTGAATCACCTGGAGTTGACGACAGCTTGTGTTCTTTAGAAGCTCATTGAAAAACCATTCAAATCCCTTGCTTTGTGAAGAAGGCAGACGGTACATTTTGAGTAAATAAATGCCTGTAACCATTTGTATACTGTACTGTGATTGAATACACTATTATATGCATGACATTGCTTGAAGCATCAATTGCAACAAATCTGTCTTATGACACTTTAGGGTATTGAAACTTGTTACAGATGAACTTGGAATGAAAGGGGAGCAAGAGCTATATGATTTGATGATACAGAGATTAATTCTAATCATTAAGGATAGTAAGAGTGTTGGGATTAATGGCGATTCTTCTTATTGGCTGGTGATTTCATCAAGGGTTAGGATTTTTACTTGAACATCTGTACCATCTGCAAGATGTGTAACTTACTTCAACAGCACCTTCCTAGCCCACCAGTTCTACCAACTAGAAGAACAAAGGCAGCAGGCGCATGAGAGAACCATCGCTTCCAAGTTACCCAGATGGTTCCGCTTTGGGTGCAATTGGCAATTTCCGTGTAAGCTTGAGCCTTATATATCAATATATATATATATCATATATATTGAAATATATCAAAATCTTGGAATTCCCTCCCTAATAGCACTGCAGAACATGGATTGTAACAAATTATGGAGGCAGCTTACGACCACCTTTTTGAAGGTAATTAGCATTGGACAATAAGTACTGGCCTTGTCAGTGATGCCCACGTCCCTTGGTTGAATGAAGAAAAACTGATTAAGAAACCAAAGAAGACTATAAATGTCTGATTCAGGAAGCATGTAAACAGTCCTCTGGAGGATTCATTTGATTAGACAGAAGAGAATCTAATTAAAAAAAAGATGAAACAACGTGAGGTGATAGATCTATAAACAGGATATTTTTAGGAACTAACGCTGCAAGACATATATCTGGAGGTGTTGTGATAAATGACCTGATGTTGACACATGAATGAACATGAAGCCATGTATAAAAATGAAAGAAACCCTTTCTTAAATGGTGAACTGTAAAGTATGCAATTAATGAAAAATGAAATGTTGTCATGAACTATCACAATTATGCCCTCACTGCCAATCTGGCTAATAGAATGCTGTCTAATTTTTTTTGTGTTGGTCTTTTGGGCATCTTGTCTGTGAGATTTGTGATTGGTCAAAATTGTTTTCCATTTTATGTGCCCAGCAGCATTTCAATTAAAAATCAGAATAAGTTAGCTGACTGATGTGCATAGATGGAAAGAAGCAATAATTAAAAGACATGTTGGATTATATAAAGTAGGCTGACCATGCAAGGATAACATTTTTTCCTATTCATTTGTGGGACATGGGCATCACTGGCTGGCCAGCATTTATTGCCCATCCTCAGTGGCCCGAGGGCAGTTCAGAGTCAACCATATTGCTGTGGTTCTGGAATCACATGCAGACAAAGTAAGTAAGGACAGCAGATTTTCTTGACAATTGACAATGGTTTTATGGTCAGCAGTAGATTCTTAATTTCAAATATTTATTCCTGAATTCAAATTCTACTGTTGTGGGATTCAAACTCAGGACTCCAGAATATTAGCTCAGTTTCTGGATTAATAGTCTCGCAAAAATACCACTAGACTATTGCCTGCCCCAGTTCGATACTGATAATCCATGTGGAGTAATTGCACCCCATGTCGTGGAGTTTCCTATTGTGCTGTTGGATTTTTTTTGCGGCAATTCCACTGAATGTCACAATTCCACAATTATCACAACTGAAGCAAAAATGGAGGAATTTTAAGTTCAAACTGCATTCAATGCAACTTGAATTACAACAAATATTGGCTGTGGTTTTGAAAACTGCTAGATGCAGTTCCCATCTAAAATTAGCCAACCTCTTTTCCGTACACTGCAACTCACCTTCCCCCTCACTCTCCCTACACACACACACACACACACACACACACGCACACACACAGCCTTACAGATCAAACTAATCACAAGGGGAGTTTCTATTCATTGCATTTTTGAGAAGGCATTTGATGAGATTCTAAAAATTATGCTGGAACATTTGGAGGCCAGTACAGTAAAGATACATTTTCAAAGACATTAAACATATAAAAAAATGAAGAGACCACCTACTGTCCCAGTCTAGCTAAAAGGATAAGATAAAGCCTAATGCTTCATATTTCCATCTCAAAGCTAAACTGTTTAGAAAAGTTCACAAGAAGAAAGAAAGTCATTTCTGATTTTCTTAACCATTAAACTTGGCCTCTTCTCAAGCAAGCAAAGTGAACCAGACAATCAGTGACATTTTCAATAACAATGGTAATCAGTCTCAAATTGACATTGGGATAGATCTATTTAGACACAAAAGCAAAATACCCCAGAAACTGGAAACTTGATGAAATGTTATTTCTATTTCTCCATGGATGCTGCCTGACTTATTTGAGTTTTTGCAACATCTTTTGGTTTTATATTTATTCAGATTTTTTTTTAGAGAGAAAAGCTCCTGTGAGATATTGCAGGGGAAACTGACCAGCCAACATTGTAATAAATTTCTGCATTACAGATTATTTGCAAGCTATAGAAATTACAAGAATAGAAGAGATCAACTCTTTATACTCACGTTTTGATACCAATGATTACACAAATCAAGCACAACTACAAGGGATGGGAGGAATGCAAAAAAAAATTACTGATCAAGCTTGGAACTGGAGTTATCTGACTTAAGAGTTTTATATTTTGCCATGCCAGTGTTAGTACAGGCAAGGTTTTAAGCCCCACATTGTGAATGCAGGAAACATTGGCTGGGATTTTCTTCTTGCATCATGTCGGATGGGTTTGCTGACAAGAGTGAAAAGTATTGTAACAACTGTAAAGTTACGTTTAACAGCTTGGAGGGAGAAAATCATGCCCAAGTTCTGCCTGGTAACCACCCTAGCATTACTCAGATATCCTTGGCACTACCTGGGCAATGTCCCCAGCACTGCAAAGGCACTCAGAAGGAGGAGCCATAACATGTCATCTATAGTATTTACTTGCCTTTTGGCATTCCCAGTCTAGTGGCTAGTCCCTAGTCTAATCCCCAGTTTATCTCTTCAGCTCCACCCACAGGCAGTTTCGAGACAGTGCCCAGTGGGAGGGGGAAGGAGGACACCCATGCTGTGTTGGAAGCAGGGAGGGTGTGCTGTTTCTAGGGTGAGCTGGCTTGTTCCCTCTGCACTGAGACATCCTTTAAAAATAGCGTCCCAATCCTTGGTTCTCTAAGTTTCTCCGGAATCTTCAACATATCATTGATGACGATGAACATCTCGCTAGGGCCATCCCCACCCCCCCACTTCTTGCTTTCAGGCAACCACACAACCTCAAACAGATCATTGTTCGCAGCAAACTACCCAACCTTCAGGAGAACAGTGACCACAATACCACACAACCCTGCCACAGAAACCTCTGCAAGACATGCCAGATCATAGACATGGACGACATCATCAAACGTGAGGATACCATTCACCAGGTGCACGGTTCATACTCTTGCAACTCGGCCAACGTTGTCTACCTAATACGTTGCAAGAAAGGATGTCCCGAAGCATGGTATATTGGGGAGACCATGCAGACACTACGACAGCGGATGAATGAACATCGCTCAGCAATCACCAGGCAAAACAGTTCCCTTCCTGTGGGCGAACACTTCAGCAGTCATGGGCATTCGGCCTCCGACCTGCGGGTAAATGTTCTTCAAGGGGGCTTTCGTGATACACAACAGCGCAGAGTTGCTGAGCAGAGACTGATAGCCAAGCTCCGCACACATGAGGACGGTCTTAACAGGGATCTTGGCTTCATGACACACTATCTGTACCCCCCGTAACTTGCCTGGGTTAGCAAAAAACCTCACTTACTGTGCTGTCTGGAGAAAATACACAATTCTCCAACAATGCTCAGGATTCCCTTCACACACATTGTTCGCCACTTTAACACTTGAATAGCAGGTTAGATGTAAGGATTAGCATTCTAATCAGCAATCTCTGACTGTCTGTGCTGATGTGTGCTATTGCAGACCAGAACACTGCATTTGCCTGACGAAGACACAGAGTCGAAAGCTCGCTTTTTTACCATCAAATAAATCGGTTGGATTATAAATTGGTGTTGCTAAATTCTTACTGAGTTCTTACCACCCCAATCCAATGCCGGCATCTGTATATCATCTCTAAGTTACTGCCAGGGAGGGCAAATCAGAGGCCAGTGATATGTCGTGGAATACATGACGTCAAGTTTTTTTTCTCAGTGCTGCACTACATGGCCGAGAAAGGGAAAACCAGATGAGCGAGAAGGGAATAGAGGTAATGATGGTAGACCTGGATGGGGGAAAATGGGGGAGGAAGGGAGGGGGGAAGGTAGGGGTGGGGAGGGGTAGGGGGCAGGTGGGGGTATGGGGGGTTGACTCAGATGGAACCTAGTGGCAGCAAGGGTTGATGGGCCCTGTAGCTCTTTCCTATGCCATATTTTCTAAGCAATCCTAAACCTTAATATGCCAACCAGGGAAATGGAGTAGCAATGCATGACGTTGTTCATGCCAAGCGGGCAAAATTGCCTCCTTTGTCACTCTCAACCATGCACACCATGCCTATTCAGACACACTGAGCTTTAATATCTTCCTCAAACCCACTTCCTAGAACATCGCAGCAATCGGATAATTCAATGTAATAAGTCAATGAGTAATTTGATAAGATGGTCTCCACTAAATCAACAAAATGATCCACCCCTCAGCTGACACTCATGTAATCACAATTCAGCAGTGTGCAGTGGTAGTAATCAGAGTAGTTATAGTCTGATCACAGTGATGACCTTGCAGAGATACAAGGGGTGAGTTTTTGGCCTTGCCATGCTTGGCACAGATTGTACCAATCCAGAAAGTTGTGTCCGGGCCTAAAAACGGATTTGGTGCCCTATCTCTTCCTCTGGGCACAAGCCAGATTGCATTCAGAAAGGACACGAGGTATATTTAAGGCAGCATTTAAATATGGGTAACCCATTCAATGGTGGATGCTCCAAGTTCCTGGCATCTTCTGATCCTCGGGCATGGCATAGACTCGGCAAGCACCACTGCTGGTCTCCACTAACAGAGACAAGGCATGCTGGCAGCACCGGGGTGGGGGCAGGGTGTGCTCAGAGATTGTTGGGGTCACTGAGTGGTCAGAGATATGGCTGTGCAGTTCCATCTGGTACCTGCTAAACAAGTGGGGTCTGAATAGAGGCTATGATGGGGATGGGAGGGACATGTTGAGGGCCAAGAAGGGGAGAGCATGTCAGGTATAATGAAGTGGGGGGAGCGTGAAGCAGGACCAATTGGAAAGGCCATAATGCCCTGACTCCAATGATTGTTTGGGAAGGGCATAGGGAAATATATTGCCTGATGTCCAGTGGGAGAGGGAGGGGGTCTCCCAGTGCTCTGTGAGACTGGGGAATCCTTTCAAAACAGTGCCCAATTGCTTTGCAGCCAGGCTCACTATGTGTATGGGCCTCACCCCTCCCAGAACCAGCATGCAACTTACCAGTACCCAAAAAATGACTTAGGTTGGGATAATTGTAGTCCAGACCATTTTGGCATAAGTCGCAACCATATTGTCTGATTGGCTGCATAGATCAATATATACCAGAATTTTACAGCCATTCACACTGGTGGGACTTTCCCATCCTGATGCAGTGAGCAAAGGTTTGGCTGGGCATCAAATTCTCCATCCTTGCTGCAGCAGGAGTAGGGTGTGAATGGCTGGAGAGATTGCATCATAGTCTTTCTGTGCCTGTCAACATTGGAAAGCGTTCCTAATCTAAACGCAGTGTTCTTCCTCAAATGGTATATGATTGCCATCGGAAAACGATGCAGATCAAAGACTGCTTCTTTTGGGATAAACATAACCCAACTCAGAGGCAATCACTTGTCACCTCTTCTTTTGAAGGAAAGGAAAGAATGGAGGTCTGCTCCTCCTGAAATATAGATAAAGTGACACAACTGAGTCTTGATGATATTTCACTGAGATCCTCTTGCACAGGAGGGAACCGATTTAACAATGCAAATGGGCAAAAACTACAGCACTGAGCTCATCATTTTAGGGTGTTGCAATAATGCCGCAATCTCGTGAACTGCTTGGAGAAGCTTATGTTATGGCCTAGGGAAGATTGTAAATTGGAACTGTCATGAAGAGAACGATCAGGGACGTGTATAAAAGCACCAGCAAACCACAGGAGAGTAAGACTGTGCAGCAACATCGACAACAGTCCTGCACAGCATCCAGGACTGTATTTATTGTCCACTTCCACTAGTAAGATCCAAATTGCTATTCCTGTCTATTGGATATATTTGTAATACAGGAGCTATTAGTTGCTTTATCCATTTCATTTTCTTTTGCTGAATGTATAGCCTTGAAATCGCTATTGGCAATGAACACTTCACTAATTTTTATGATCCGTCTCAGACTGCCATTTAAGTAATGGTGATAACCACCTCCAATGAAAAAAATACATAAAGATTCCACACTGTTGTTCAGTTTTCCTGTTTGCTAAATTTGCAGCTCAGTTAATTTGTATCAGGTCCTTCTTGTCAAATGTCATCTCTTTTTATGCCTCTTTGTTGCCCTTTTTTATTTTTATTTTGAACCTAACTATACTGTGTTTATTAGTTCCTGGCTGAGTCGCTGACTTTTATTAATGCTGCTTTCTCGCTATGCTCTTTACCTGACCTCTTACCTGGACAACTATGAGCCAGCATATCAGAAAATAATGAGCCGTATTGTAGCAAATGAGGGCATCAAGTTCCTGTAGCAGAATTGCTCTGCCTCCTTCCAGCTTCTTGTTCTGATAGAGGATATAAAACCGTCTTCTTTACAATGCCAGTAACTTAGGCATTTTCCAAAAATAAACCACAACCTTAAATGTCAAAACATTGCTTAGACTCGCAGCCTATAAGCATAATTTCTTCTTTTTAATGTCGCAAAGGCAGTTGGAGAATATAGAAACATTTTGTGTGGAATTTGTCACTTAACTATTGACGATATATTTACAAGACAGGGCAAGATAGATTTTTCGGTTGCCATAAAGGTTGAAGAAGTTATATTCCTCTGCTGGTTCCACCTGATATCCTGCCTGATATCACCACCAAATACATTTCTCCTCCTCTCCCCTTTCAGCAACCCATAGGACATTCTTTCCGTGACAGTCTAATCTACACAGTTAACTCCAAATCCTGCAAATTTTTACATGACACCTTCCCATGCAATTGTAGCAGATATAACAGTAGCCACTGTTGATAGCCCCAAACACTTCTCCCAGCCAGTCTCCTCTATGGTGGGGAGACCAAATGTAAATAGGATGATATGATAACTCCAGAAGTCGGCTATAAAGGAAAGTGCTTTATTTCACAAAATAATGTAAAACAAAATCCACAAGCTTGTGGTGAACACAACAGGCCCCTCCGGAACAAAGGAATAATGGACCCACTCAGGAGACTGCTTTATATAGTGGTATAGGTAGAGTAAACAGGGTTAAGCTTTTTCCTAAGATGGACTCGAATAGCATGAGTGATCATGGGCTTAGGGTGAGGGGGGTAAGGTATAATTTGGATGCTAGAGAGAGTTTTTTCACACAGAGGGTGGTGGGGGTATGGAATGAGCTGTCAAGTAAAATGGTGGGGGCAGGCACTCTGGAGTTATTTAAGAAATACTCAGATGGGCACATGAACAGAATGGGAATTGAGGGGTATAGAAAACTGATTTAAAATAAGGATCATGAGCCTTGGGAGTCCCTGGGAAGTGTGTCAACAGATGATGATATTGATGTACTTGTTTTATCCTACAGGTGCTTTGGTCCACCTTGTTGTCTAACAAGGAGCATTCATGCGATAGGTCGTGAGAAGGCTGCTCTTGGATTTTTTTTGAGAGTATCCTAGTTCACGTCGTTAGTGTACGCTTGACCTGGACCATTTGATAGGCAACATGACAGCTCAGTGACTATCGCTGTGCTGTGCAGATGCATGGATTTGGGCCTGTGTCTGTGGGAGTTTGCACATTAATCCATAGATCTATAAACATGGACAGGGATCGCGGGTAGAGGTGGGAACGTCGGGTGGCGGTGCGGGCTTGTTGGGCCAAAGGGCCCGTTTCCCATGCTGTTTTGTTCTTTGTTCTTTGTTCTTTATTCTCCCTGTGCTTGCGTGGGTTTTCTCCGGGTGCTCCGGTTTCCTCCCACATCCCAAAGATGTGCTCTTAGGCTAATTGGCAAAACAAATTTTCCCTAAATTGTCTCAAATTTGGTTTTTAATCCATAGATCTATAAACATGGACAGGGATCGCGGGTAGAGGTGGGAACATCGGGGTGGCGGCGCGGGCTCGTTGGGCGAAGGGCCTGTTTCCCGTGCTGTTTTGTTCTTTGTTCTTTGACTCAGTATATGAGGTCCACCTATAGTTAAATATCAATCCCCAGATAGCTCATACTCAATGAGTCCCACAGGGAAGTCAATCAGTGATTCCAACGCAAGTCATGGGGTTATCATAGATGATCATTTTACTGAAGACTTCCATTTAGTCTGCAGATGTGATTCCTGTTGCCTGCTATTGTAATTCTCTACCCAGTCCCACTCTGTCCTTGATCCCCTGCACTCTTCCAACAAAATGAGAAAAGTAGCATGTTGTCTTTCAGTTCGAAACTTTATAAACTTCTGGACTCAACAAGGAGTTCAGTAATTTCAGATCATGTTGTCAGAAATCAGCAGTTGGTATTAACAACAAACTAAGATCTCAGAAATGTGTTGGATTTTCTTCTCCTGTACACTCTTTCCTAACACCAATAGGGCAGGATCTTCATGGCATCTCTGGTCGCTAAAGGTAACCTCCCGCGGTTCCCAATGGTGGGATGGATGAGCCATGCAAAACGACAGAAACACTGGTGAAGCTGGAAGATTCCACTGGTGGCCAATGACAAGCCCCCTATCCATTAACTCCCATTAAAATGGCAATGTATCCTTTTACATGCAAGTCCAGAGCTACGCATAGTGATGGTAGACGATCCCATTTTTCTCCGTAGCATGACTATCCAGGAGTAGCTCTCGCTTTTTTTGTTTACCATATGTTGGCAGGATTTATGGGTTGATCCTCAGCCTGTTTGGTTGCGCTATGAATGCATCTCTCCCTTGACCATCAACCCCCAAGTCAGACCTAAGCCTGGGTCTTCTATAACACCAAGAGACATTAGGAGCAGAATTAGACCACTGGCCCATAGGGTCTGCTCCGTGATTCAATCATGGCTGACATTTTTCTCATCTCCATTCTCCCACCTTTTTCCTCATAACTCCTGATCGCCTTACTAATCAAGAACCTATCTATCTGTCTTAAAGGCACTCAATGATGTGGCCTCCACAGCCTCTGCAGTAAAGAGTTTTAAAGGTTCCCCATGCTCTGGCTGAAGAAATTCCTCCTCATCTCTGTGTTATAAGATCATCTTTTTAGTCTGAGGTTGTGCCCTTTGGTTCTAGTTTTTCCTACTAGTGGAAACATATTCTCCATGTCCACTCTATCCAGGCCTTGCAGTATCCTGCAAGTTTCAATAAGATGCCTGCTCATCCTTCTAAACTCCAACGAGTACAGACTCAGAATCCTCAACTGTTCCTCATATGATAAGCTCTTCATTCCAGGGATCATTCTTGTGAACCTTCACTGGATCCTTTCCAAGGCCAGCACATCCTTCCTTAAACACAGGGCCAAAACTGCTCACAATACTCCAGATGGGGTCTGAGATGATTTTAATTCTGGCTCAGAGACAGGAACACTATCACTGTTCAACAAGACCTCCTATACCATCGACATCAATGAGCCTTTTAATAACATCAACAGACTAACAAGGGGCATACATGCAGTGGGTCACGTGAGGGCTGCTCTTGGATGTTGCTTCAAGAGTTGCCTAGTGGTTCATGTCATTAGTATACACTTAAACTGGACCATCTGACAGGCAATATGACAGCTCAGTGACTATCACTGTTTGCTGTGCAGATACATGGATTTGGGCCGGTATCTGCGGGAGTTTGCACATACTCCCCGTGATTGCATGGGTTTTCTCCGGGTGCTCCGGTTTCCTCCCATACTCCAAAAATGTGCTCTTAGGCTGATTGGTATAACAAATTGTCCCTAAATTACTCTCCCCTCAATCTTCCCCAATAGGTGGAGATAAAGATTATAGGTAGAGGAGGGCACTCACAATGTTAAAATGGCAGCACGGGCTCGTTGGGCTGAAGGGCCTGTTTTCTGTGCTGTATCGTTCTTTGTTTCTTTGTTTTTTTGTAAAAACGGTACTTAAAGGGAACTGCAGTCCTATGGGATACTTCCATTTTAAGTTCATGTTGAAAATAGCTTGCAGGCTCTTCATTTCTAGTGAATTAAACGGTGTCTGTGATCATAAAGAAATACAGGCATCCGTTCTGTTTCTAATTTGAATTTCTGTTTTTGTGAAGAAGTCACTAGTACAATCAAAGCCATTTTATCCTGTCCTCCCTGCTGTGTGTAAAGGACCTGAAACCAAAGTGGGATATTGTCCACTGGTGCTAGTCATTTCTAACATGTTTTCCAAGTGCGGAATTTTTCACAAGCGACCCTTGATAATGACTTTCTAAAGGCTATTTCCTGGTAGGGAATTTTGCAGCAGTGCTCAATTCCGTCCTTCTCTGATATGCACACCTATGTACTTCTAGTGGAAATCCATATGGCAGTGATCACTGGTTATTGATCTTGTTGATCTCTTTTTATTATTCATCTTCTCTTACCCTGGAGAACAAGAGCCAATTCAACATCCCACTGGCATTGTGTCTGAAATAGTTTTCTCAGCCCAGACTCGGAAGTGAAGCAGGATCTTCCAGTTGTAGACAGCTCAGCTATTTGCCTGATTAACTCGCTGAGACATCAAGAAAGTCAAGAAAAGTCAGTTCAATGTCAAGATGAGTACCTTAATTCTTTCTCTCTGAAATATGTTGAAAGTGACTGGGGATGTATTACATACATTGATGAAAATAAACATTGTTAGAAAGACACACAGCAAAGTCTGGATTCCACTGGTAAAACTGCAAGAGGTTGCAAAACAACTGTTGTAACAGCAATGATTTGATCCCAGCAGTGTATGTCACCAGTAATCTAGCAATTTCACTTCATCTGCAGAGAATCTGGCATCAGTTTGTTTACCATTACATTCAACAGTACAACATGAACATCATTCCTCTGGGAATTGTTGCTAGGTGAACTGTTCCTTGACAGTGATAATTTAATAAGTTCAGAAAAGGCAGAGAACATCTATGGTTCAGCAGGGCACCAGGTTTACCCATTCCAGTTACGCAGCCCCTTTGCACATCCTTTATGAGTTTGATGATGTTTAACAACCATTGAATTACCTTTGAAATGGTGACCAAGGTATCTGCCTAATCTATTTCAGGGTGGGTGTAGGTTTGCTTTGGTTGTATTTTTTGAAAGTGTGAAGACAACATTTCATGTAATGCACAATAACTACACCGTTAATCGGTGGACTTGTAACATTCCACTTGGGGCTATGATAAAGACAAATACTGTGGATGCTGAAATCTGAAACAAAAGCACAAAATGCAGGAAAATCTCAACAGGATGTGAATCAGGGTGCCTTTCAACTGCTGCATGTAAACATTAACATTTGTAAATTTGGATTTGGGCTTTCACATTGACAAAGCCTGATATAAAAGTTTTTTATATGTTTTGAACTGGGATGTTGCATCTTGTGCTGCATGATTCATCGAATCCTATAGTGTAGAAGGAGGCCATTTGGCCCATCAAGTCTGCACCAACCACAATCCCACCCGTGCCCTATCCCTGTGACCCCATGTATTTAACCTAGCTAGAGCCCCTGACACTAAGGGGCAAATTAGCATTGCCATCACCTAGCCCACACACCTTTGAACTTTGTGAGGAAATTGGAGCACCCAAAGGAAACTCAAACAGACACAGAGAGAATGTGCAGACTCTGCACAAACAGTGACCCAAGCCAGGAATTGAACCCAAATCCCTGGTGCTGTGAAGTAACAGTGCTGTGCCACTGTGCCGTTACTTCTGAAGGATGAAGTTCTAAACTGCATTGTTTTAAGAAGAATCCAAATCCTGAATTTCTTTAAAATGAATACCAAATGTTAATCCTTATTTTATATCAGTATTTCACAGTTAAATCTCACATAAAGTGTTGTTGAAAATATGGTTTCTTAAGATAAAATATATTAAATATTTAGATATTTACATCTTTTACATATCTTGCTGCTATTAATGCAGTAAAACTTGAATTTTATTTTGAAAATTAAAAATCTTGGAACTGTTAATGTATTTAATTTTCTGATCATGAAGAATTTGTATCAAATAGCTGCTTGACAGAACAAAACTTGAATTTTGTTGAAAAGGGAGGCATGTTACTAAAGGTTTCATCTTACATTCATCAGGACTAACACAAGAATGCCAAATGTCAGGACAGAAGTGTAGCTATTAGCACATTCTGAATTGTTCAGCAAGTGCTGCACTCACAACTACTTCAAGATAATCAGTTGATCTCACAATCAACTGATCTCATAATGTGGCTCATTTTTGCTTGCTAGAAGTGATATACATTCATACATGGGGACCTGTTCTCTGCAAAGAAAGGGAATATATTCAAGCTTGCACCTTCCTTTGCATGACACATGAGATTGAGGTGCCTATAGTTCCCCAATGTTTTCTGTGTGGCAACATCTCGGTCAATTAGTGTCGACTAGCCACCCAATCAACACCTTCTTCTACAACTTAAATTATAGTGATCATTTGAAGTTTGGTGTTCTGATAAGTGCATGATGAAAAGTTTTGGCAAGATGTCTCTTTTCAGCAAAACATTGACACCCAATCTTAATTAGAATTTGATGATCCCTGCATAATAATTAAGCAGGGATAATAAAGCAATTGGGAACATAGGAACAGGAGTAGGTCATTCAAATCCTCTAGCATTTCCTGACATTTAATTAGATTATGGTCAGCCATGATCTAATTCTGCTTACTTGCCCTTGATACCCATATCAATGCAGATTTCAGCCTTGAAACTTTCAACTGACCCAGAATTCACAGACTCTTGGGGAAGAAAATTGTTGTGGCTACAACAGTGATGGAAGGTATTCAGCAAATACTTTGGGACCTGCTTTGCTGAACACCTTTGGTGCATCCACAGGCAGGACCCAGACCTTCCCATTGCTTGCCATTTTAACACATGATCCTGTCCCCATGCTCACGTGTCTGTCCTTGGCCTGCTGCAATGTTCCACTGAAGCTCAACGCAAACTGAAGGAACAGCACCTCATCTTCCAGTTAGGTATTTTACTGCTTTCTAGACTCTATATCGTATTCAACAACTTAGATAATTAGTTCCATCTCACTTCGACCTTTTGTTTTTCATTTTATTTAATTTTTAACTGTTTTCTATCCATGATTTCTTTATTTTTCTTTTTTCCTCGTCTTTCCCTTGGTTTATCCCCCATTTCTTGCCTTTTATAGAACATAGAACATTACAGCACAGAACAGGCCCTTCGGCCCTCGATGTTGTGCCGACCAAAATAAAAAGCAATGCCCCTCCAAACTAAACTATTCCCTTCTCTTCCATATACTTATCAATTAACCTCTTAAACGCCACCAAACTTGGCGCATCTACAACAGCTGCAGGCAGGGCATTTGTTGTAGATGCGCCAAGTTTGGTGGCGTTTCTCCCCCTTTGCTTCCCATTTCCCTCTATTTCTCAATTTTACCTCTCTCTCTCCATCTCCCCCTCCCCCCATCTTCATCTGTCACCCTCTGATTTCAGATTCTCTGGCTTTTCACACCTTCTATTCACTCTATGGAATGCCATTTAGAACCTCTTAGCGTTTCCCCTTGTTTTTGTGGTTATGATTCATCTTTCATTCTTTCATACTACAGTATAAATTTTTCCCACTTTCTATGTCTTTTAGCTTTGACAATGGGCCATATTTTATCATTTTGATTCTAAGTACTAGGCGGAATTGAAATTGGGAGTGTTTCAGATCTAACTTTTAGACCCGTTCTTAGGTGCTCCCATATGCAATCTGTCTGAAAAGAATATCAGCAATTCCGAATCAGGGTGCAGAAGCCTGAGAATATGGCTTAATATAAGTGAAATACTGCAGCTCTGATCAACGCCTCCAACTGCGCATGTGCAAAAGTAAAGGATAGATTGCAGCAACCCTGCTGCATCCCTCCTGGCCCAGCTAATGCCTCCCCAAGCCTCCACAGATATTGCCCCACTCCGCTGACATTACTGACCCCTTATCTCTCTACCTATCTGCCACTCAGATCATGGGCCTGTCCTCCCTTTACCCCCACTGATCTCAAGCAGAGTGGGACTGGTCCCCATCTCCCCCCTATTGATCTCAGGAAAAGTGGAAGCAGTCCCCATCTCTTTGCCACTGATCTTAGACAGTGGCAGCAGACAACCCCTTTCCCCCCATGGATATCAGGCAGACTGGCAGTGGACGCTCCCTTGCCCCCACCTCCACAGCTCTCAAGCAGAGTGTCGTCAGAAACTCGGCACTTACCTGCTCACTAACTGGAACACCCAAATTGGTCTTTAGTGGTGCACGTCTGTTTCGCACTGATTCTGGATGGGAGAACACGGTGGTAAAGGGGGAAGTACTGGTCAAGTTGGGCGTGCAGCCTATTAAGTCAATTTAAATGCATACAAATGTATTTAAAAGACTGTTGCGTCTGTTTTAGGCTGGGTCCCAATTGTGGCCATTTTTGGATATTGGTAAAGGGGGAACTGGCAGAACACACTATTCGCTTCATGCATGACTTTACCACATCTTCGCGTCCAAAAACAGGCACAAGGCAATGGTAAAATTAAAGAGTCTTCTGGACTTGAAGCGTCAGCTCTTTTCTCTCTTTACAGATGTTGCCAGATGTGCTATGATTTTTCCAGCATTTTCTCTTTTGGTTTCAGATTCCAGCATCCGCAGTAATTTGCTTTTATCCATTGATATTAGAATCACATATTTACTGTTTATTACTCATAGTTGAATGATTTCTTACCAAAAAGAATGAAAGCTACATTTATTTCTGTCAGGATTGGATTGCTTGCCAATCCTACAATCAATATAAACATTTTAATTTCAATTCTTTTAGAAATGCGAATTCTGATAAAATTTGCATTTACCTGCTTGATTCAGATAATAAATTATTTCCCTCATTATTTGGTAACAATAGAGTTTATGGAAATATATCTGCAAAATGTAGCTCTAGCCCATAATGCAAATGACACAATGCGTGGGGATATATTTTTCTTTTCAGTTTCTGGGTGTATTGGCTCATCAAGCTTCAGTAAGCGCATGATAATTGGAACCATGCTCATAATGGGGGCCTGTCAAATTTTGCATCTATTCATTTAAAGAAAAAGAAGAAAACTTCCTTATACATAAACACTAAATACTGTGGGTGCTGGAACTCTGAAATAAAAATAGAAATTGCTGAAAACATTCAGCAGGCATTGATTGAGGAACAGGGTTTTGGACCATATTTTCTCTGGACTATATTTTCGCCAGAAAGCTGCCAGCCATTTGATTTGCTGCTAGATTTCAGATGTAGGCCTTTCTCCATGATGGGAAATTCCAAATCAAATCAATTTGTTTCCTGACAACCATAAAACAGCCAAAAGCTGAGCCAGCCAAGAAGAGAAGACCTTGCTTCCTAATGGACCCACTCCAACATAAAATGCAATCCATAGTCTATGATCTATTTTTTTCCATTTTTATTCAAAAGTCGCTCATAGCGATGCCATCTTCCACATCTGCCATCCCTGTATTTGCTGCACATTGGAAATTCATTACTTCCCAGCACATACCTTGGAAAATGCCCCCCGTTATCCATTTGATATATTTTTTTCTATAAATGAATTGGAATAAAAACTGATAAGCTCATTGATATTTTTACTATTTGCAGGTAATTGTTGGCCTAAATCATAGAATCCCTATTAAGCAGAAGGAGGCTATTTGAAACACCAAGTCTGTACAGAGCACAATCCCATCCAGGCCCTATCCCCAAAACAACCTATTTACCCTGTTCGTTCCCACTGACACTAAGGGGCAATTTACTATGGCCAATCAACCTAACCCACACATCTTTGGACTGTGGGAGGAAACTGGAACACCTAGAGGAAACCCACACAGACATGGGGAGAACATGCAAACTCCACACAGGCAGTCACCTGAGGCTGGAACTGAACCTGAATCCTTGGCACTGTGAGGCAGCAGCGCTAACCACTGTGACACCGTGCAACCCTTAAAGTCATCAGTTAGTATCAACATCTATCAAGTGTGATGTGCAGACTAGTAGTTGGCGAGAAGAATTTTAAATCTAAGAGGTTAATATATTCACAGCTATCTACTCACAGCATTTGGTAAGTGTAATTGTAAATATTCTGGATAATATTTTATTAATCATATCATTGATATTTTATATAGAAGCTCTCAAGAAATGCCAATGAAAAATAAGACAGCCTAATGTTATTGTCACTAAAATTGCAGAGGCTGAAGCCAAATCTGGGTTTGATGTACATGGTAATCCTACAAGAAAGTAAATCTGTAATAAAGAGGAGTAAGATTTGTTTTTGACATTGCTCAGCACTGTCACAGAGCGATTAAAAAATGTTAGGCTTTTGTAACATTGCAAAGAATTGCAGAGAAACAGCTAATTTGTCAGTTTGACAGATTAAAGATTCTCCTAATCTTCTGCACAGATTTGTGCTATTAAGAGTTCAGTGTGTTATCACTTGGCACATTGCTGAAAATATCGAGCTTTCTCTTATTTTTATTTTCTTGAAAACGGGACCAAGGTAAACTATCACCGTTAAAGCTAATATTATGTTGTTGCTACCCGCTCTCAGATTGAGAATTAAGGTGCTGAAGTGCTGTTGCTCAGAAAAGTAAAATGCCCATTCCTAGATACTGCACTGGTAATGTGGACAAGAACTCCCCTCACTTCAATCATTTCACTCAGCTTCCATTTATAAAGTGCACAAGAGGCTCAGCAGATCCTTTTTCACTTTTCAAACCGGATTTGACATCACAGAATAATACTCTAGTGTGGGTGCCCTTCCTGTCACTCTGGATGATATTTTATCATTTTTCTAAGTGTTGTGTGGACTTGAAACTGGAAGAGTTTCAAATCTGACTGGTGGGTGTATATTAAGTGCCCCCCACCCTCCCATAGGCACTCTGCCTCAAAATTCTGAGCGAGTCCATCACTCGCTGCAGAAGCCAGTGAGTAGGGCTTAACACACCGAAAGTCTGCATTTGCTAAAGTGCTGTATATGAGCATTAATAGCAGGGGTCTGACAGACAAAGAGAGAGCTGTAAGGGTCTTACTACTGCAAGCAACATGAAGCAGCCCCCAACCCTGCAGGCCCACTTCCCCATTAACCCCATCCCCACTGGCCCTGCCAGTGATGGTCAAAAGGGGGTAAAATCACTCCCTCTGTTTCCAAAGGCTCAGCATCTGACTGGCACTGAGCAACTGGCTGGTACCAGCTCTGGGTACCTGTGCTGTTCCTGTCATGAGATGAGGATATGTCTGTGAAGTGTTACATAGAACATAGAATGTTACAGCGCATTACATTGGCTCTCGATATTGCACTGACCCGTGAAAACCAATCTAAATTCCATCTAACCTACACAATCCAATATCATCCATATGTTTATCCTATGACCATTTAAATGCCCTTAATGTTGGCGAGTCCACTACTGTCTCAGTCAGGGCATTCCATGTCCTTGTTACTCTCTGAGTGAAAAACCTACTCTGACGTCTATCCTTTATTTAATCACACCTCAATTTAAAGCTATGTCCTCTCGTGCTAGCCATCACCATCCGAGGAAAAAGGCTCTCACTCTGTCTAATCCTCTGATCATCTTGTATGCATCTATTAAGTCACCTCTTAACCTTATTCTCTCTCTAACTAAAATAGCATCAAGTCCCTCAGCTTTTTCTCATAAGACCTTCCCACCATACCAGGCAACATCCTGGTAGATTCCTCTACATCCTTGCCAATTCTTCCGCATCCTTCCTATAATGCGGCGACTGGAACTGTATGAAATACTCCAAGTGTGGCCGCATTGAGTTTTGTACAGCTGCAACATGACCTCATGATTCCGAAACTCAATCCCTTTACCAATAAAAGCTAACATACTGTACGTCTTCTTAACAATGCTATTAACCTGAGTGCCAATTTTCAGGGATCTATGCACATTTGCAGGAGATCTCTCTGCTCAACCATACTACTAAGTATCTTACCATTAGCACATTACTTTGTACTCCTGTTACTCCTTCCAAAGTGAATCACCTCACACTTTGCCACATTAAACTCCATTTGTCACCTCTCAGCCCAGCTCTGCAGCTTATCTATGCTCCTCTGTAACTGCAACATCCTTCTGCACTGTCCACAACTCCACCGACTTTAGTGTTATCCAGAAATTTAATAACCCATCCTTCTACGCTCTCATCCAGGTCATTTATAAAAATGACAAACAGCAGTGGCCCCAAAACAGATCCTCATGGTACACCACTAGTAACTGAACTCTAGGATGAACATTTCCCATAAACCACCACTCTCTGTCTTTTTACTGATGTGGTGTATATGGATTTCAGTAAAGTGTTTGATAAAGTTCCCACAATAGGCTATTGCAGAAAATATAGAGGCATGGGATTGAGAGTGATTTAGCGGTTTGGATCAGAAATTGGCCACCTGATAGAAGAGAGTGGTGGTTGATGGGAAATATTCAACCTGGAGTTCAGTTACAAGTGGTGTACCTCAGGGATCTGATTTGGGGCCACTGCTGTTCGTCATTTTTATAAATGACCGAGATGAAGGTGTAGAAGGATGGGTTAGTAAATTTGCTGATGACACCAAAGTCGGAGGAGTTGTAGATAGTGAGGATGAATGTTACAGTTTGCAGAGGGACATAAATAAGCTGCAGAGCTGGGCTGAGAGGTGGCAAATGGAGTTTAATGTGGAAAAGTGTGAGGTGATTCACTTTGGTAAGAATAACAGGAGTACAGAATATAAGGCTAATGGAGGGACTCTTGGTAGTGTTGACGAGCAGAGAGATCTCGGTGTACGTGTGCATAGATCTTAGAAACTTAAGTTGATAAGGTTGTTAAGAAGGCGTACGATGTGTTAGCTTTTATTGGAAGGTGGATTGAATTTCAGAGCTGTGAGGTCATGTTGCAACTGTATAAAACAGTGGTGCAGCCGCACTTGGAGTATTGTGCACAGTTCTGGTCGCTGCATTATAAGAAAGATGTGGAGGCATTGGAAAGAGTGCGGAGGAGATTTACCAGGATGTTGCCTGGTATGGTGGAAAGGTCTTATGAGGAAAGGCTGAGGGACTTGACGTTATTTTTGTTAGAGAGAACTTTTGTTAAGAGGTGACCTAATTGAGGCATACAAGATGATCAGAGGGTTAGGTAGGGTGGACAGTGAGAGCTTTCTTCCTTGGCTGGTAATGGCTAACACAAGGGGATATAGCTTTAAATTAAGGGGTGGTAGTTATAGGACAGATGTCAGAGGTAGGTTCTTTACCCAGAGGGTAGTAAGGGTGTGGAATGCTCTGCCTGCAGCAGTTGTGGACTCGCCAACTTTAAGGGCATTCAAATGGCCAGTGGATAGGTATATGGATAACATTGGAATAGTTTAGGTTAGAGGGTCGTTAGGTTCGTTCCACTTGTTGGCACAACATCGCTGTAATGTTCTATGTTCTAAATATTCATTTAGTGCTTCTCCTATCTCTTCATATTCTTACCCTAACCCTAACCCTAATCATAAACTTAATTTCCCACTACTTCCTTGATTGGCCCTAATCTTACCCTGGTCATTCTTTTATTCCTGACATATCTATAGACTGCTTTAGGTTTTCCTAACTCAAAAACTTCTCATGGCCCCTCCTTGCTCTTCTTAGCTCTCTCTTTAAGTTCTTCCTGGCTCACTTGTAAATCTCAAGTGCCCTTCACGTGCCTTCACATCTCATCTTTACATAAGTCTCCTTCTTCCGCTTCACAAGAGATTCAATTTCTTAGTAAACCATAGTTCCCTCGCTCGAGCACTTCCTCCCTGCCTGACAGGTACATACTTATCAAGGACACGCAGTCGCTGTGGAGCTCAATTTTTACACTTCAATTGTGTGTATCCCCTGCAGTTTCCCTCCACATACTGTGCATCCTAATTGCATCATAATTTCCTTTCCTCCAGGTTTAAGGCTTGCCCTGCAGTGTATACCTATCCCTTTCCATCGCTAAAGTGAACGTAACTGAATTGTGGTAGGTGAGCACCAAAGTGCTCACCTACCTCCAAACCTAACACCTTTGTTAGCCAGTGCCAAATCCAATGCGGTCTCACGTCTTGTTGGCCTATTTACATACTGTGTCAGGAAACGCTCCTGCACACATTGGACAAAAACTGACCCATCTAATGTACTCGAACTATAGAGTTTCCTGTCAATATTTGTAAAGTTAAAATCCCCCATAACAACTGCCCTGTTACTTTTGCTTCTATCCAGAACCATCTTTGCAATCCTTTCCTCTACATTCTGGAACTTTTCAGAGGCCTATAGGAAACTTCCAACATAATGACCTCTCCTTTCCTGTTTCTAACATCAGCCCATACTACCTCAGTAGATGAGTCTTCATCAAGCGTCCTTTCTGCCATCATAATACTGCCCTTGACCAACAATGCCACATCTCAACCTTTTTTACTACCTTCCCTGATCTTACTGAAACATCTAGAAAGAAAGTGATTCCAAATCTAATCTTGAGCTATGTCCTACCAAACTCATGGAGGGACTCTTCCTGAACCCCCTCAGCCTCAGGCATGCTTTGGGAGTTGCTGGATTGGCTAATTGGCAGCGAACTGTTGGTGCCTGGAAAATACAAAAGGGCTGATGTAGTGGATGAACTGAAGCTAATTCAAAATACACGGCACAATGAATTATTGGACTAGGTGAAGTGACAGAGCTGAGAACCATAGCAAGTTGTTGCAAGATACCAAGACCAGCATTACCACAGTGGCGACCCCAGTCCTCACTGGTGAGCTCTACAAATTCAATGATCTCCATGGTCTCTTTCCTGGTAGGGACTTGCTCTTTTTTTGTGCACAGGTTTGGCCTGCTTGGAAATAAAAGAAAGAATTGCAAATAGAGGGGACGGAACAGAGTTTGGCATTTCCCTGTTGCACCCTACCCAACAGGAACAGAGATTGAAGTGTGAGCAGCAAGACAGATGAGATGGCGGTGTTGTGAAAGTCTTGTTGATTGAGTGAGTCTTAATATTTTGATATCTGTCCCATCCTCCCACCACTGAATGTGTGATATTTGTGAAGAGAGTAACTGTCTGAATACATGATTCCATGTTGAGAGTTTGACAGTAGAGGGAGATGACTTACCCTGACAGAGCGGATGAGATAATTAATCTACTCCCTGACCTGTATGGTGCTTCGCGGACAGGGTAGAGAACATGACAGTGAATTCGGACTCCCTGAACGAGGGCCTCAGGAAACCTAATGTGGAAATACTGTGCTGCCTCCATCTTGAGGCTACTCACCTCACAACCCTGGGTTCCGCTCAACCTGCACTGTTTGGTACAGACAGGTGGGCTGGAGACAGTGACATGAGTAGTATTTAAACATGGTGGCAGGACATTTGAACGCACTGGCTCCGGATGGGTGGATGTATCAGCAGCTGGCCTGCTAGATGACTCGGAGAGAAACTCAGTTGTGAATGATTAACACGATTCCAATGTAGAACCTGGCACGCAATGCCATCATAATGCCGCCATTCTCCAGAGGGGTAACTGCTCCAGCCACTACACTGAGTGCTCTATTTTACCATTTTGATTCTAAGTGCTGACTGGACTTGAAACTGGGAGTGTTTCAGATCTAACTTTTAGACTATGCTGTCTGCCTGAAAAATATCAGCGATTCTGAATCATGCTGCACAAACTTGTGAGCGGGGCTTAACGCACCCAAAATCCTGCAGCTCTGATTGGTGCCTCTAATTGCTCATACGCAAAAAAAATGATAGAATGTGGCTCCCTGGCCACATCATTCTGGGCTGGATAATGCCACAGGCATTGTCCCACTCCCCCCAACATTACCGATCACTTTTATCCCCCCACCATATCCTGCCGGTTCTCAAGGGGAAGTTGTGAAAAGTACCATAATAACAGAAATAGTGCTTGCAATGAGAAATGCAGGGAAAAGGTTCGGAATTCTGGATGTTGATCTGTGCGGTCCCAGCATCTCTCTGACTCAGATTGGTTGAGGGCCCATCCCCCCTTCTCTCTCAGAGGCAGAGTGGCAGCGACTAACCCAACCCCCTCCTACTGATCTCAGGCAGACTGGCAGCAACCCCCCTTCACTGATCTGAGAGAGCTGTCAGATCCACCTTTCCTGCAACACCACTGTTGCCCCCCCCCACACACATAACTGATCTGAAGCAGAGAGTCATTGGACCCACTTCCCTGGACACATCCCCACTGGTCTCAAGCCCACGGCCCCACGATCTCAAGCAGAGAGTCGTCGGACACTCAATACTTAACTCCTCACTAACTGGAGCACCCAAATCAGACTTTTGTGGAGTATGTCTGTTTCGCACCGATTCTGGATAGATGAGCACTGTGGTAAAGGGGAAAGTGCTGGTAAAGTTGGTAAGTTGGGGAAAGTTGGTAAAGTGGAGCCCATTAAGTCAATTTAAATGCATGCAAATGCTGTCATGCTCCTTTCTGGTGCAGTCCCATTAGTGTCCATTTTTGGGCCTTGGTAAAGGGAAGAGCCGGCGTGGAGGCAGACGCGGGTCGCGCTACTTGCCTCATGCCCGACTTTACCAAGTTTCGCGCCTAAAAACAGACACTTTGTCTTAAAATGGAGAATTCTGCTCTAAGTTTGTGAGCAATCTGATTCATTCTCAATAGGTGGCCAGGATGAGGAATGGACTCAGTCATTAATAATAAATAATAATCTCCTATGAACTATCACATATTTATATATATACTTGATCTATCACATGACAGCAGAATCAAGTCATTACCTTGACTCAAATATGCACTTGATTTTGAAATTGTCCACATATACCACCCGCATCCCCCCACTACCCCCCATGCCGCGCCCCCCGCAATTCCTTTTGTTTAAAGCAAAAAGCAGGTTAGTAATGGCCCTCAAATATCAAACAGCTGCAATTGTTCCTTTCTGCTCTGTAAGTAATTAACTTAGGAAATTTACAATACACAAGTTTACATTAGACCATATTCATAGAATCATAAAATCCTACAGTGCAAAAGGCCACTCGACCCATCGAGTGTGTACCGACCACAAACCCACCCAGACTCTATTTTCATAACACCATGCATTTACTCTAGTTAGTGCTCCTGACACTGAGGGGCAATTTAGTATGGCTAATCCACCTAACCCACACATCTTTGGGCTGTAGGAGGAAACTGGAGCACTTGAAGGAAACCCACACATGCACGGGAGAATGTGCAAACTTCACACCAATAGTGACGTAAGCCAGGAATTGAACCTGGGTCTCTGACTTGGTGTCAGTGCTAACCACTCTGCCACCATGCCATCTCTGTTGGGCTATTTAACGAAGTAATATGATATTCTATAACTTGTTAACTTAATAGCAATAATAAATTGCTTTGCATCTCTTCCTTTACACACTTACTTTACCTTAATTCCTGGATTCACTCAGTGACACAAGTGCCAAGAGGAGCAAACATTTTGGAATGCTATGGAATGTATCCCCTCTATGGCAGTAAGACCAATATTTCCATTCCCTTCAGTCACTATTCATTAGGATATTTATGCCTCATCCAACCTCATCTTAAGACTGTTAAATGAAGTTTTCATGGAATCAAAGAATTCCTACAGCACAGAAGGAGCCCATTTGGCCCATCGAGTCTGCACCGACTCTCCAATGGACC
Organism: Sphyrna mokarran; assembly: GCA_024679065.1. NCBI lineage: Eukaryota > Metazoa > Chordata > Chondrichthyes > Carcharhiniformes > Carcharhinidae > Sphyrna > Sphyrna mokarran. The sequence continues at coordinate 28,936,598 of JAGIQG010000023.1, read as the reverse complement.
ACATTTCGAGGCCTTCTTCCTCATCCTACCCTTGCAACCCCATGTTAATCATGGCAAATTTATCTAACCTCCATATCTTTGGACACTCAGGGGCAATTTAGCATGGCCAATCAACCTAACCTGTACATCTTTGAATTGTGGGAGGAAACTGGAGCACCCAGAGGAAATACATGCGGACATGGGGAGGACATGTAAACTCCACACAGACAGTCAGTCAATGCTGGAATCGAATCTGGATCTCTGGCACTGACACAACAGTGCTAACCATTGTGCCACCATTGTGCCATTGTGCTGCCATTGGTTTTTCAGTGGGTAGATATTAATTTGTAACTAATAAGTAGCCACTTTCAGGTATATTCAATTTTAATGACTTACAACATAATAATTAGTTGTGAATAGTTTAAATTATGAATTTGAGTCTACTTTTTCAACTGGGTGTAATTCTCTGTGGCATCTGTGTGTTCAACAACTTAGTGGAGGTACAGTATCATAGCACTGCTTCTTCACAGCTCCAGGGACCTGGGTTCGATTCCCGGCTCACGTCACTGTCTGTGTGGAGTTTGCACGTTCTTCTCGTGTCTGCATGAGTTTCCTCCGGGTGCTCCGGTTTCCTCCCACAGTCCAAAGATGTGTGATTAGGTTGATTGGGTATGCTAAAATTGCCTCTAAGTGTCCTGGGATGTGTAGGTTAGAGGGATTAGTGGGTAAATGTGTAGGGATATGGGGATAGGGCCTGCGTGGGATTGTGGTCGGTGCAGACTCAATGGGCCAAAGGGCCTGTTTCTGCACTGTAGGGTTCTATTTCTATGATTCAAACTTTGAGAAATTCTGAATTACGTTGCTTATACCATTTGAGTGACTGATTTGAATTTCAAAGCAGATCTTTTGGTATGACACCAGACCTCCAGGGTGGTTCGGGAGTGGAATGCCCTGCCTGCAGCAGTTGTAGATGCGCCAAGTTTGGTGGCGTTTAAGAGGTTAGTTGATAAGTATATGGAAGAGAAGGGAATGGTTTAGTTTGGAGGGGCATTGCTTTTTATATTGGTCGGCGCAACATCGAAGGCCGAAGGGCCTGTTCTGTGCTGTAATGTTCTATGTTCTATGTTAAGAAAAATGCCTAGTAAGTAGACAATATCTTTCAAGGCTTTATTCCTTCATTGTTACCTGAGTAGGGATTGAATTTTTTCTCCCCTTCAACAATGACTCTCTTTAATGCTATCCACATCTAGAGTCTTGTGTAGAGTTATATTCATCTTACCAAAGAAAGGTTGTATTCACCTTAGCAAAGGTTCACTAGAATGATTCCTACAATAAGAAAACTATCCTATGAGGAGAGATTTTATAGAACAATGTTCTCTAGAGTTTAGAAGAATGGGAAGTGATCTAACTGAACTGGAGAGAATTCTTTGGACATTTGATAAGATACATGCTAGGAGTATCCATCTCCGGCTGGAGATTCTAAAATTATAGGCCATAATCTTAGAATAAGCTATCATCCATTTGGTGGCACAATGGTTAGCACTGCTGCCTCACAATGCCAATGATTCGAGTTCAATTCTGGCTTTGGATGACTGTCTGTTTGGAGTTTGCACCTTCGCTCTCTGTCGGCTTTCGTTTCCTCTGGGTGCTCTGGTTTCTTTCCACAGTCCAAAAATGTGCGGGTTAGGTTGATTAGTCCTTCGTGTCCCTTAGTGTCGGGTTGACTAGCAGGGTAAATGCTTGGGATTATAGGGATGGGCCCTGGGTGGAATTGTTGATAGTGAAGGCTGGATGGGCTGAATGGCGTCCTTCTGCATTATATAGATTCTATGATTCTTACAATTTCTTCGCTCAGACGGTTGTGGTTCTTTGCAATTCTCTATCCCAAGACTGTGTATGCTGAGTTGTAGAGCATATTCAAGATTGAGGCTGATCATTTTCTGGCCACTGAAGGCATCAAGAAATGTGGAATCTGGAGACAAAGTGGAATTAATATACAAATTTAGCCATTTTTAGTGACTGAGCAGGCTTTTGGGGCCATGTGGCCTACTCCTGCTCCCATTTCTTATGTTCTTAAGTTTGTGACTGGTGGGGGTTTAGTGCTCAGATATGAGGGGAGATCCAATTATGAAATTCATGTGGCATTTTAATGAATATTGTTATGGTTTAGGTGAGAAACTCCACAATATTTTATAAAACTCACCTGGATCATAAGTTTTGTATCTTGAATTTGGCCAAGATAAACATGATATGGTTCACCCTGGGTATAATTCAAAAGCTGGGGAGTTTTTATCAAACAAGGTTTATTTAAGAATTTAATTAACATATATGAAAAGAAAATTAACAACAACTTTTATGATTACGAACAAGAGCAAAACAATCACAATAATTTATAACCCTTAACAAATATATCTAAGGTGTTCCAATCAAACCAAAACTTCCTTTAGACAAAGGCCTTTTCACAGGTTTAACACAGCAAAGATTACTGCTCATGTGATACTGGAATTGAATCCTCTGGATGAATTTTGCAATTCTCTTAATAGACTCAGAACACTTTGAAGTCAGAACAACTTCTCAGAACAATTCTGAGTCTAGGCAAGCCACCAACAGCAGATTTTCTCCTCCAGAATGGCTTTCAGCTAATCAGCAGAATTTCCAAATCAAACAGGGAGAGACAAACACTTATTTTCAGCTTGCTGTCCCTTCTAAAACTCAAATCTGCATATCCAAACTGAAAATGCAGAGTCATAAATATCCCAGTAAAAATAAACAAGTCTCCTATTTAGGCAGCAATAAGAAGACATCTACAAGCCAGCAACCATAACATCAGATGAGGCTGTGAACATGATTTAGGAAAAAAAATCCCTTAAAGGTACACCAAGTATATAATTACATACAATAAACAGAGAGCATGTGACATTACTGTTATATGTAATGCTTGTACCTAAGTTAGGTGATTTGAGTTCAGTATTTAACCTCGAGAAATAAATACATTGTACATTGTATATTCCTCAATGGAAAAAAAATGTGGCTTGTGAAATATCCACTGGTTTTAAATCTTCATTGAATAGAATGGCAGAGATATGAATGCTATTAAAAGAAAAAAACATTAAGTATTTATAGATAGTACCATGAGATCTTCAGTGGAAACAAGCTCATTTAAGTGTCACTAAATAAAAACAATTAGTTCTACGGTACTGTTGGCATTTTGCTGTGGGAGAAGATACAAAAACAGGAAAATGTGAGCATGTAATAAACTGTCGGCTTCCCATGAGGTATGATTTATATTAGCTCCGTCCTTGTAGAAGGAGCAGTGATGTAAATTGATTTGGATTGCAGGGGAGCACAACCTAACAGTGACTACTTCTGTGCTCGTGCTGATCCAATTAAAAGCTGATGTCCACGGCTAATTTATTCCTCTTGCACATGAATTTGAAAGACATTTAAAAATCTCAATGCAAATCCATGGTTTAATGGTCTTTCATATTGCTGGCACTACTGTGAAAGTCTCAGAAAGACAGTTATAATAATGTATGTGTGTAAGTACACATTCGTGTGTATATAGTGGGTGGGATTTTACACCTTTGTTTGAGCAAGGCTGGAAATTCCCGGCTCAGGTCAACGGCAATTTCCGATGCCCGATCCAAGGTTTCAGAATGGGCAAGGTTGTAGAGTTCCAGCCAATATATGTATTTACACTTATTTATACATGCATAGACATGTGTGTATGTATAGCTGCCCTGGGTGGGATTTTCCTGCCACACTCGCCCCAAATCTGGAATATCCCATCTTAGATCAATGGATTTTTGCATGCAACCCCTGCCCCTCCCCTGTATAGGTCCGTATAGAGGTCTTTGGTTTGGGAGATGCTGTTGAAGTTTGATGAGTTTTCGCAATGCATCCTATAAATGATACATAGTACAAAAAGGAGAAGAGTATAAGCAGTCAGGAGGTGAGCCATTCAGCTCTCTTAGCTATACTGTTAATGTAGCTATTCAATGCTGACCACCACTCCACCCCCAACTTTTCCAGGTGTTAATGGCAGGGGTTACAAAAATTGTGAAGTTGTTAAGTTTATAGTGAAGTGATTTGCTTTTTTTGGCAATAGTTATTTCCCTTAATTCTATGGCATGAATGCTAAGCTGCATCAACCCTGGCCCAGACATTGTCCAACTACTCTATTGATTGACAGAGCCTGTTTCAATGCTGGAGAAAATAAAAGTTAAAACACTGCATAAAGGCTGGAAATTTGAAACAAACATAGAAAATGTCAGAACTACTCAGGCCTATGGTGAGAACAGATGAATTCATGCTCTGCAAATGTGGTGATTGTCTCTTTAAGGGTCACATGATCAAGAACCAGGTTGGGTGTTCACCTCAGCAGGCAGGTTTCTCCTGTCCCAGAACTACCAAGAGAGCTGACTGCAGCCACGAGGTTGCAAGTCTCTGCAAACTTCTATTTGTAAATAAACATGTTTTTTTCTCCCCTTCACTGGCATTAGTACAACAAGGAAATCACTCAAAGATTCAATTTTTAATTGTTCAACTTGTGCATATAATGTTTAGCTAGAATTCGGGATTGAGTAATTTAGTAAATGAAGATGGTAAGAAGGAGTTAAAGGGGGAGAGATGTGAAACTTGTGGTGATTGTCTCTTTAAGGACAGCACAGTGTAAGAGGGTCACTTGGCTTGAGAGACCAGTTGGGTCGAGAGTGAATAATCACCCCAGGGGATGGAGTCCTCACTTGGATAGAAAACTGAGGGAGCCATTGGGCTGTTCTCGGTCAGCCTGGGGTGCTGCTAGCCCCTGTACAGTTCATCCTTATGAATAAATACTCTTTGTGTTCTGATGAAGTCTATTAGCATGCATCATTACAGTTTGGCATTATTGTGATCATTGTGAATATTTAATTCTTTTTAGTGACTTTCATGGTAGAATTTTAAAAATTTATTCATAGGGGACATGAGCATCACTGGCTGGTCAACATTTGTTGCATCTCTAGTTGCCCTTGGAGAACAGTTGAGAGTTAACACATTGCTGTGGTTCTGGAGTTACACGTAGGCCAGACCAGGTATAGACAGCAGACTTCCTTCCCTAAAGGACATTAGTGAACCAGATGGTTTTTCTGACAATTGACAATGGTTTCATGGTAATCAGCAGATTCTTAATTCCAGGTTGTTTTTATTAAATTTAAGTTCCACCAGCTGGCATGGTGGGATTTGAACCTGGGTCCCCACAACATTAGTTGAGCCTCTGGATTAATAATCTATAATCTAGTGATTAATACCACTAGGCCTTCGCCTCTCCATTAAGGAATGCTTACAGGACTCAAGGTTTTGATTTATCCCCAGCCGACTCACTAATGTCACTTAGGGAAAAAAATCTGCCAACCTTACGTGGCCTAGCTTACATGTGACTCCAGAACCACAGCAATGTGGTTGTCTCTCAACTGTCTTTTGAAATGGCTGAGCAAGCCACTAAGTTCAAGGGTAAATAGGGATGGGCAATAAATCTGGCCAGGCAGTGATGCCCCTCCCCCACGAATGCTGGAATTTGGAGAAGTAGTTGGCTGCAGCATGTCTTGTGGTAGTAGTTGGTTGATGTAGCTTTGATGTCTAACATTTGGCAAAGTGATTCAATTTACTACAGCCATTACAGAGCTTGTTAAGAGCAAAGCAGATGCTTTTTTTTTATGGTGTTGGCCATTGCAGTTTGAACACTATGTGTTTTATATTGAAAATACATCAGCTTTTCTTAATTCCTTACTGCTGCACTTGTACTGTTCATTCAAAATACAAACATTAATGGTGGATTCCAATGTTAAATTTTTTGTGCATAGCATCTGATTGCGTACATTGTCGCTGTGTACTCCACACATTATATGTTAGAAATTTGTCAGTGACAGCATCAAATTCGAACATTTTTGCCAGAATTTAGTGTTAAGACGTACAATTGTATCATGTTGAAAACATGTTTTTTATGCTTGCATTTTTTACAGGTGTGCAGATTTGGTTAAATTTCTTTAGCAGTACCTCAGGATTCTCTGGATCTTCCCAGAGGAGGAAGGATTCTGATTACTCTACAATCTCTGGGCCTGCCAGATTCAGCAACATATAAGCTTGGGCTTTCTTCAACTCGTTGGACAACTGGCATATAGCAATAAATGTGTCATTCTTTTTCGAACTTTTTCAGTTGTTGGTGATGTTTTCATCAAAAGTAAGTGGGCCAATGTGTGGGAGTGCCATCTCAGCCAGCTCCTGACACCATGCAATATTGTGGGGCTGTATTGGAATGAGAACATAGGAGATAACTACAGTAAGTTTATTACATATGCCCTTAACTGTTCTTGCATGCCATGCCTAAAGCTACACAGGCACCTTCCTCTACATTGTGTAGCAGTACTGGGGCATTGGTCATATGGCAATATGTTAGTGGATGTACATTCTACAACAGAGAAAACATTTGGCAGTATCTCTCACCAACAGAAATTTAAGCCATGGCACTAAATCAATGGAAACCTGGGATCCATCACAAATTTGTATTCCCTAGGTGATCTATTGTAGAAACTGGAAGCAGATTAGGCCATTCGGCCCTTCAAGGCTTCTCTGCCAATCTTTATGGTCGTGGAGGACCATCAAATTCTTTATCTTTATCTCCCCTTTCTGGCCCAAACATCCCGTGATCCCTTTAGCCCCAAGAGCTATATCTAATTTCTTGTTGAAATCAAACATCAATTTGAGCTACTTTCTGTTGTAGTGAATTCTACACCTTCATCACCATCCTAGATATTGCTCCACGCTCATGAGTCAAAAACCAAGGGATACAGTTTCAGAATAAGGGGGAGACTATTGAAGACTGAGATAAGAAATTTCTTCACTCAGTGGGCAGGGAATCTTTGGGATAATCTACTCCAGAGGTCTGAAGAAGCTCAATCATTGAGCATGTCTAAGACAGAAATTGATAGATTTCTGGATGCTAATGGTAAGGGGATAGTGAGGAAAAATGTAGTGGTGCTAGCTAATCAGCCATGATTTGTTTGAATGTCAGAGCAGACTTGATGAGCTGAATGGCCTACCCCTGATTCTATGTCCTATTAAATATGAAAATGGACATGATGGAGAAACCATTTAAAAACATTGTAAGCATGGTGATACTCCAAATCTCAGTTAATTCTTCTACAGAATTGTGGCTGAAACTAAAAGTTTGGCATTGGGATAAAGTATGAATGTTCTTTTATGTGAGTCCAAATTATGTACGTCTGGAAATATAATTAACAATGCATTACACTGCTTACATTATCGAATGCATTATTGATTAACTATTCAAGTTCATTAGCAATTCGGATTGTTTGTTGAACTGTCATCAGATTAATGTTCAATATAGGTTGAAGAAGTAGCAATAATTAACACTAGTCATGTGTCGTGAAATATATTACATTTCAAACTGTGCCTAACTTAAGTTCAATAAGTTGCATACTGCAGCAATGAACAGGGAAGCATGAATTTGCAAATTCTGTTTTGCTGAGTTTTATACCTAACCATCTAGTCTATCGTTTCCCAACCTCAATTTTTACCACAGCAGTTCAATGAAGGACAATTATGCTGCCATATTGATTGTAACCTTTTGGAATAGAGTTAATGTTTTAGCTTTACAGTTAATCTATCCTCTTTCACGAGTCAAATTTTCCATCATTGATTGCATAGTTATCTATAAGTAATGACCTTAATGCATCTGAGTCATTAAAATGGAAGTAGAGATTATTATGAGAAGTTATTACTTTATGGCTAATCCAATTCTTTAAGTTTAGGTATACGTTAGTTCTTGAGGGCCTAACGGTCTCTGAAGTCTTTTGCTGTCCTCTTGTCATTGTCAGGAGAGCAGAAAATCCATCCTGAAAATGGTGAAGACCTAGACACCATGAGGAAAATTCCATCCTTTATGCCCACACTTTGCAACCAATGAATCATTTTAAAGTGCATTGGAGTATTTTGGGCAGAATTTTCCAGCCGCACTCACCCCATTGAGAGAAAACCCTAGTCAACCGACCTTTGCATGGTTCGTGTGCCACTCGCTATGATTCCCGTAATGAGCGGGATAGGAAAGTATTCGCCACTGTGCAGCATGCAGAGTGTGGGAGATTTACTTCCAGTTTTTACACAAATTCGGCGTTTAGAATTTTTTTGGGAGTATCCCACCCATTTTATTTTGTATTTAAATATTCACTGATGAGACTTTGTCCTTAAAGAATAGCTTTAATAGCTAAATTTGTTCACTCCTCAGTGTGAAAGCTGAGCCTGACAGTAGTTTCAATATACAAGCATCTTTCCAGGTAAAGACATTCTACTCTAAATATGCCATTCATTTTTCTGCATGCAATTTCATGGCAAAAATGCTTTTTATAGCCTCCCTGATGAGCTCTCACTGTATTCTTTAAATTGTCAGACTGATTGTCCTCATTCAGAGAAAGAAAAATATTCCCAAATCATTTTTAAATACTTTTGTGATTTGTAGTAAAGTGTAGAACTCATTCATGGGATTGAAAAGTATGGTCCCCAATTTGGAGTGTTTCCCATCTCTGGAGACACATTACTGGGCATACAGATGTTGGTACATGTTCCCGCAAGCTTAAAAATTGGGAGCCCTGTCTGCATTATTCAAATTTTGTTTAAATAGGTATTTAAGATCATTAATGACTCAATTGTTTGCAATAATACAGAATGTCAGTAATAATATGCATGCAAAGTAGGGTAGCATGGTGGTACAGTGGTTAGCACTGCTGCCTCATAACTCCAGGGACACAGGTTGATCCCTGGCTTGGATCACTGTTTGTGCAGTCTGCCGGTTCATCCCATGTCTGCATGGGTTTCCTCAGGCTGCTCTTGTTTCTTTCCACTGTCTGAAAGATGTGCTAGTTAGGTAGATTGGCCATACTAAATTCTCCCTCAATGTACTCCTCTGATTGCCGAAGGCCTGCTCCACCATGATCTTCAGTGGCAGTACATGTGGGTGTGAAGTGACCTCATCTAGTCTGTACGTGCCCCTGGTCCAACATAAGATCTTTGCTAAGGTATAAGTATCTGTGATGGTGCTGGTGCAGAGAGGATGTGATGTTGCACCCTCCAGGTGTACTTTGTTCTTCTTTGAAGGGAGTGGCGGTGGCATAGCATCTAGAGGTGAGTCCATGGAAGATGCTTCACCTGAGAAAGAAGACATGAAGCGGGACTAATGGTCACCACAGGTCTTGTCACATCAGTGCAAAGTCACTAAGTTCTGAAACATTACTCATGTCCAACATTAAAGATGAGACTACATAGTCACAATGCACACTGGTGCTAACACCTGAAGCTTTTGATTATAATGCTTCCCAGGTTTCAGTGTTCAAACTATGTTAATGAGGTTCTTTGCATCATGCCTAATCTCCATCCATCACCCACTTGCCCTCTCCCCTTTTCCATCTGTTTGTGTTCTTTGCCATCATTCCAGACCTTCAATCTCATTTCTGCCAATTGTCCTTGATGATTCTGTGAACGCCAACAGCTCCTCTTCTTGAAGGTTACAACATGCCTCCAGGTCTGGCCTCAGTCTCGGGCGTGCCATACTCGCTTCTCATGAAAAGATGTGTAAGATTGTACTCCCTCGAATTGTCAGCTTATTTAATGGCATGCCTCTGACCTTTTATTTGCAAACAGCGTGGCAGGCTTAATGCTGTGCTTATCTCTCATCTGCAGTCTTCCAACTGCAGATGCAAGCGGAGCAAAGCTTTAAGACCATGCTGATATCATCACTCACAGCTGTGTCTTTGTGCTTCTTTTGAGCTCTAGTCAAACTCACTTTCCTCCAGCATTGCTGACAATGCTCCTTAGCACAAGATTACACTTACTAAAGCATTGATGCACCTTGGCAGTTCTCATGAAGTCATTGAGCCTCTTCTAGCATTGAGAGAAGGGTCTCTTCACCAGCCCAACAATGCTAACCACCTGGGATACCTCCTCCCTGAAAGCATGTGTGTGGCTCGGCTTCCCCGCTTCTCTCTGAAAGGCATCAGCTGGCCAAGATGGCTGGACACTGGAGATAAGAGCGCTCTGAGCCTCCTCATTAAATAAAGGAACTGGTTTGGACATTCTCTCCCCTGCTTTCTCCCTCACTCCGATGATGCAGAACATCTCTAGAGTGGGAAATGCAAGAACTAGCCAACTCCTCCATGTGGAAATCTTGCCCAGGTTCAAAAAGAAAGTCACCTCTCCTCAGCGGCGAAGTCAGGAGATAGCAGAACTCAAATAAAAGCCTTAACAGCCTGGGAATCACTGGAATACAAATGGGATTGCAAGATCTGTGCAATGCTGACATTTATTGCCATGTGCCAGGAAGCCCTTTTAATTACTGGCCAAGGCCTCCTTCCAGGTTACGGCCAATGACCTTGGGGGCTGAGCATCCCATCAGCACTGATTGAACAGGATGAAAGTATCAAACCCGTGTAGCGACTTTGAGTGTGATAACTAGCAATTTGGCGGGCCCAGAGGTTGGAAGTCCACTGACTTCTGGGTGCAGAACATGCCACAAAGCCTATGGTTTCTGAACTGAATCCAACTTTCCCAAAGTCATTTCTGATATTCTGTCATAAAGCAGTGAAACATCCAGAAGTACCTAATGGAAAAATTCCTAATCATATATATGTTAGAACAATTTTATGGTAATCACATGTCATAGTTACATACAACCTCATGCAACAAATATTTAGTTACTCAACATTCTCTCAGAATTTGCAGATACAAATAATATTTTCTAGCAATATTCAGGTTAGCTGCTTTGCTGGAAAGATGGTTTCAATGCATCAAATTAATCTATCAAACTTACCACACAACAGAAAAATAGCCTTCTGTCTTGCTGGGTGAGTGTTGAGCTCTGCCTAGATACTGCTGGAACTAGCTGAGTAATCTTCATCAAAAGCAAGACTTTTATTAACAGAAGATTAGATGATGCAAATATCCTGTCTTACGGATTTAGCAGCATGCAACTTTTTTTAGGATTTGAAATGTTATTAACTGCCACTGGGAACTGTGTCATGAGTAACGTAGTCTGCATGACATTACTTTATGATGTTGATAATTAGTTGATGTTGAACCTAGACTAAAATCATGCCCTCCAAGATAAGGTGAAGGCAAAAGTCTGCATTTCTGAACAACATCTGCAAGTCAATCCAATTGGCATTAGGCCAGTTATAGCATGTGAATGGTTGTCTATGTTCAGCTGCAGAACATGTAGGCAATAAAAATTCATCATCAAGATTAAGCAATAAGCAATTGAAAACCTAACAATTGTGTCTCGGAGAGTGGGAGGTGAGTTTGAGGCATCAATTCCTCATTCATATGAAGTTTTGATCTCATTCTAAAGTGGTGTTTAAGATTGAAAATTCTCAAGGGATGAGTTGTACTGACTTGTTGGCTGATGGATGGACAGAATGCTTCACAATGCTTTTTTTCCTAAGAAGCTGGTAGCAGCAAGTTCTCAACAGGAACTCTGAAAGCTCTGGAGAATATTTCTTGTAGATGTGAATCCGGGAGTCCACAAATAGGGATGGTAAGGGATCCACCTGGATCACTCATTTACTCATTTGAAGGAAATAACAGTGATGGATAGGGGGAATCAATGAATATCTACCTTCGATGTTCAAATTTTAATTTGGCCTTTACTTATAATGGATTGTAACATGAGCTTTTAAAACATCAGAGTTCATGGATATGGAGAAAAATCAAGAATGTTATAAAATGGCCAATAATATCCAGAACTGAAATTAATTGATTTGGATTAATTATTTAACCTTAAGCACTAGCAAGGTTAAATAATTAATCCAAATCAATTAATTTCAGTTCTGGATATTATTGGCCATTTTATAACGTTCTTGATTTTTAAAAATTTTTTAGAGGATAATTTTTATCCTCTATTTTGGGGAAAAATTATCCCCTTCTTTTTGGGTGGCATGCTAGCACAGTGGTCAGCACTGCTGCCTCACATTGCCAGGGACCCAGGTTCAATTCCCAGCTTAGGCCACTGTCTGCGAAGTGTGCACATTCTCCCTGTGTCTGTGTGGGTTTCCTCTGGGTGCTCAGGTTTTTCTCCCACACTCCAAAGATGTGTGATTTAGGTCGATTAACCATGCTAAATTACTCCTTAGTGTCAGGAGGATTACTTAGGGTAAATGCATGGAGTTATGGGGAGAGAGCCTTAAGTGGGATTGTGTTCGATGCAGACTTGATGGGCTGAATGGTCTCCTTCTGTACTGTCACGATTCTGTGATGATTATTTTGGGACTGCATGACCATTTATTGGTCATGAAAATCAATGAATCTTATCTGGATCTAGTGTTTAAAAACAGACAATTGTGTCACTAAATTAAAGATCATCAATTATGAGGATTTTAAGAAAATTAAGTCCATCTAAAATTTACCATCTCCTTCATAGCTATTCTGTTCTTGCCACATTAAAATATTTGCTGTACTTCTGATTCCTTGCTTTCCTTTTGCTAACTTATCTTTCCCTACATGCAAAGCAGCCTTGGTAATAGTGTACAGGGGCTTACAGATTTGTATGGCAACCATGTTTACTATTTTAAAGTAAGTATCAACTTGTCTAATTTCAATGGCCTACGCTACCAGTGTCAAAACTGCTAGTGAAGAATGCATGAAGTACCTGTGTGTTAATAATTCCAAGACAACATTTCAAATCCTGCAATTTTGTTTTCCTTAGTTCAAAATATTGATTTTCAGTGTTACATTTCTAACATTGGCATGTTTTGTATTCTGAGAATTTAGATTTTAATTGACATCCATTATTGCAGAGGACATTGCAGTTAAGGGGTGACTCACGGACCATAATAGAAGGCACATGCCTTTGAGGTGGTGGGTCTCTCATTAGCAGGAATTCTGTGTCAGGAACCTAGTATTCAGACAAAGTGGAATATGTTGGCTGAAAGCTATTCCTCCCGCCCTCGCGTCTGACCTTTGTTGTGGGGAAATTTTAAGACGGCCAATTGTGTCTTAGACAATTCAAAACTATCTCTGTGTGAAGATGTAACAAAATTTATTCAACATAAAACACAAAACAAACAAAAAAAGTACAGCCGACCAGAGACTTCCAAAAGGATTAAATAGCTATACTGGTATGGCAGAACCTCTCTGAAAGATCTGAAGAATGTTGTCAATTATACTTTTTTCTAATCATTTCGCCTTTCATTAGCTTAAAATCAATTTGAAATAGTATTCATACGTCAATACAAATCTCTGTCAAGTACCTCACCCAACCATGTGATTCTTAAAAGCACAGAGATACTCTATTTGCTGAATTAATACAGACTTTGTCTCACTCTTCACTCTAAATACATTCCTTTTGCCTGGTAATGGCAGATGCTACAGCAAGGTCAAAATGGACATTCCAATCTGCTCACTGACAAGTTGAACAACTTTATGTTCTTGCATCCAGGGACATATCTACCTTGTATCTGGGCAGTGAATACACCTATTTATTATGTTGCAACATACATTTCCTAGGAATTTGTTAGGAATTCCCCCAATAAGTTTACTGCTGACTAACCTATTCCCAGATCTTTGATTTTAAACTATTGATATTTACCACCATGCCTGATCAACGTGAATAATACATTTAAAATAAGAACAAGAACAACAGCTCAGTGACTATCGCTGTGCTGTGCAGATACATGGATTTGGGCCTATGTCTGTGGGAGTTTGCGCATTCTCCCCGTGCTTGCGTGGGTTTTCTCCAGGTGCTCCGGTTTCCTCCCACATCCCAAAGATGTGCCCTTAGGCTAATTGGCAAAACAAATTCTCCCTAAATTGTCTCAAATTTCGTTTTTAATTCATAGATCTATAAACATAGACCGGGATCATGGGTAGAGGTGGGAACATAGGGGTGGTGGCGCGGGCTCGTTGGGCCGAAAGGCCTGTTCCCGTGCTGTTTTGTTCTTTGTACATTTAAAATATCAGCATATATGTTTTAAAATTATAGCTACTTGTCTTGACTCCATTACTACAGTCACATATGTATAAACTGTTTGTGTTGGCTTGCCTAATAATCATTTGATTCTTTACTGATCCCTCATCCTCTTAAAGACTGCATTCTGCCTTTGAATCTTATTAGCTAATTAGGAAATCCCTTCTTTAACCTCCCTGCTCCCTTCTCTGTAACACCCACCAAGCCACCTCCTGCTCTTAATTCATCTGGTGTCCCTTGGTGATCCTCAATGCATTTCAGGCTGGTGGTGTTGATGGCATTGATAGCCTTCAGGCCTCTGATTAGCTGGCAGTTCTGGGCAGGCAGAACTTCAGCCTGACAGTGGCCACTTAAATGCCTGAAAGGAATTGGTTCTCATCGAGCCTCCAGCATGGATCTGATAGGGGTTCCCTACCAGTGTGCTAAGCAGTGGGCAAGATCCCTATCAGCCTAATAAAATCCCATTGGGTGAGCTCTTCTGTTGAAATTCTTAGATGATTTGGAACAATTTGTAGTTTTAGCAGTGATTATACAAAGAAATAGTTGAAATTTATATGAAGTAAGGGTAAAACTATAAAGCCAGACTGAAGGAAGGGAAGTGCATAGTTGTAGTAAGGATGATAGTAATAAGTGAGTGACTGTTGGTGTATTGGGGTTGGGAGAAAGGGTTTATGAGCAGTAACAACTGCTAACACTTTTCTTCAATTCATGTAGATCTCACCGGCCCCCAACCTTCACTTTTCATTACCTAGATGGTGGTACAGCAAAGTCCCACAATATGGCAAAGTTATACAGCAATTGGCACATCCCCCAAATCTGGAAACATTTCAAGCAAGTACCATTGCTTGTATTCTGGGACATGGAAGCCTGACCACCCACATCTGCGACACAGTGGCACAGTGGTTACCACTGCTGACTCACAACACCAGGGACTCGGGTTTGATTCCTGGCTTGGGTTACTGTCTGTGCGGAGCCTGCACATTCTCTCCATCTGTTTCCTTTGGGTACTCTGGTTTCCTTCCTTGGTGCATTGGCCATGCTAAATTCTCCCTCAATGTACCCGAACAGGCAGAGTGTAGCGACTTGGGGATTTTCACAGTAACTTTGTTGCAATGTTAATGTAAGCCCACTTGATACGCTAATAAATAAGCTTAAATTTACAGCTGCCCTGCTGGTATACATGCTGTTCATATGACTGATCCAGTTAAGCTTCTGTTCAGTTGTGACTCTGCCGTCAGAGGTGTTATTAGCTGGAGACTGAGCAACATTGTTGCACACTGAAACTGAGAGGAGACAGCTAGAATTTTGATGTGATCATCACTAGGCACCCGTGACATGATTGTTACCCATCAATTTTTGGCTCAACACTGAATGTTGCCCAGGTTCTGCTGTGAGCTAACCTGGGTTGTTTCATGATCGGAGGAATTGTGAATAGGATTTAACCTGTGAAATAAACACTGACAGCTTTAGATTTCCCACAAATAGCAAAATCCTGCAGGCACTGGGGATCTGAAATTAATATGGACAATACTGGAAATGCAGCTCTGGCAGCATCTGTGAAGAGAGAAACAAAGAAGAGGTCATTACATACACATTTTCAGATTTATTGAATGACCTTCGCACATTGGGTTTGAACGCATGCTTTTTGAGTTGCCGTTCCAACAAGCGACATCCTTCCTGGAAAGAGCTGAGTCTTATTTCTTTGTTCTCTGTTTGCTGCTTTAGTCGCCTGCTGGATATTATTGCAATTGAAGTAAATGATGAACAAATCAGTTTTAGGGGAAATGATCTGCTAGCATGCTTTTATTCAGTTATTGATATATTAATGTTCTGTTACTTGAAAAGCCGATTAAAATTTGGAATTGATAATTTGTGCTGATTGTGCTGTTATCAATCTAATTTTTAGTGTTCAGGAACTTGGGAACAATTGGAATGTATTTATATGTAAAGGTAGAAGTCAGTGCAGCAATAAGCAAGCGAAGCAATCGTCTAATGTTTGGTGCATATTGCGAATCATAAAACTTGTTAAACTGGCTTGAAATATTAAAAATGATATGTCTTATTTATATTGAAAATAATGTTTCCATACGTGTTATTTACTGTTAATATTGGCCAAATAGCTCATTATATAAAAGCAATGTATTGAAGCAAATTACCCTGCTTTGCTAACAATACCATGATTTATCATACTTAATGATTATTGTGCCTAGAAGGACGTTATACTTGCTGCTGATTGTGCAAATGTAATACATCAGCATAGTTCTACATTACCAGAGCTATTTTCTTTATTTATGTCAGAAGTAGGCTTCCACTGCAATGAAGTTACTGTGAAAATTGCTTGGTCGCCACAGCTGTTTGGGTACACTGAGGGAGAATTTAGCATGGCCGATGCATCTAACCAGCAGGTCATTCGGATTGTGAGTGGAAACTGCAGCACCTGGATGAAAGCCATGGAGACACGGGGAGAATGTACAGACTGCACAGACAGTGAGCCACACTGAGAATCGAACCTGGGACAATTGTGCCACTATGCCCTAATACCAGAGTTGATTCAACCCAGAACCCAAAGCCACTGTTCAAATATGCATCAAACATTAGACTATTGCATCACTTGCTTATTGCTGCACTGACTTCTATCTTTACATATAAATATGTTTCAATTGTTCCCAAGTTCCTGAATGCCAAAAATGAGATTGATAACACATTCTTCTGCACAAATTAGCAATACCAAATTTTAATTGGCTTCTCAGGTAACAGAACATTAATATATCAATAACTGAATAAATGAATGCTAGCAAATCATTCACCGTAAAACTGATTTGTTCATTATTTACTTCAATTGCAATAACATCCAGCTTTAGTAGAGCAGGAAACAAAGAAAAAGAAATCTCAGCTCTTTCCAGGGTGAACATTCATTGGAAGACTGCAAGGAGCTTCTCCACCAGTCACAGGCCGTTTCTCTCTTGCTGTCACTGGTTAACAAGTGACCCTACCAGCAGCAAATTCCAGAGACAAACAGTTTCTGATTGGAGGAGCAGTAACCAGTGGGAGCAGGAACGGCTTCTCTGTTTTTTTTCATCATGCGCTCTCTCTATCTCCTCATGCAAGTGCCAAACCTCTACAGGAGAACAGAACTCAAGAAGGCAGAGAGGACGAGGGTGGCCACAAGGGGCAATAGAGTTGCAGCAATGCACCCATCAGCGGCAACTGGAATCCTAGACCATTGAGGAAACGCATCCCTCAACAGTGTTCCAAATACTTCCTTGGTAATAAGATGTCCTCCTCAACAATATATCCACAAAATAGGTGAGGGGAGGGAGAAAACCCAGACTGAAAGACAACCTGCTTCCATATGATTTCTGCTAAGGCCAGCACTGTGTGAGTGCCACCAGAGACAAATTCAAAATCAACACGACTCTTTACATCAGTCCTGGACCTCACTGGAGACAAGTGGGGCCTAGTCTGTCTCTCTATAGCTCTGTTTCTGATACAAAAAGGCAAAAAAAGGTTAATTCTGCTGCTTGTCACTTTTTAATGGCAATTTTTATTAATTACTTCTTATTTGTGCATTGAATTTGAAAATAAATCATGCTTAATGTTTTGTGCGGCATGATGTCATGGCTAGCGCTGCTGCCTCACAGCCCCAAGGACAAGGCTCAATTCCAGCCTCGAGTGAGTGGAGTTTGCACATTCTGTCCGTGTCTGCATGGGTTTCCTCCAGATGCTCTGGTTTTCTCCCACAGTCCAAAGATGAGCTAGTTACGTTGTTTGGCTATGCTAAATTGGCTCTTAGTTTTAGGGGGATTGGCAGGGTAAATATCTAAGGTTAGCAGGATAGGGCCTTGGTGGGATTGGTTTTGGTGTAGGCTCGATGGGCCAAATGGCCTCTTTCTGCACTGTAGAGATTCTATGAATGTTGGTGAAATTTGCTCATTAGTTCCTTGAATGAGGAAGAATATTTAAAATCTGGCCTCTCCCGTCCACCTCACATGAAAAATTTGGACAAACCTGGCTGATATAATCATAGCTTAAACTTTCTGCAAGAACAGAGCTAACCCATCTGTTATTATTGGCTTCACATTTTGCAGACTCAGTTGCTTTGCAACCGATCTCAGTGAAGAAAATCCATTTTGATTCGAAGTGTCGAATCTCAATTCAGATCCGACTTGGAAACCTATTCTCAGGCGCCCCCATATGCACTTAACCTAAGAAAAAATCATGAGTCTGAATTGTGCTGTGGGAGAAGCTTATCGTGCCTGAATTGGTGCAGCTCTGAGCGGAGCTTTGAAATGTGTATATGTAGTAAGAAAAAAAATGATAAAACATCCCTGTCACATAGCTCCTGGATCACAAAAAGTGATCAAGTGTCTAAGGAGCAGAAAGTGGAGTGATAGAACACAGAACATAGAACATTACAGCGCAGTACAGGCCCTTCGGCCCTCGATGTTGCGCCGGCCAGTGGACCCTCTAACCTAAACTATTCCAATATCATCCATATGCCTATCCACCGAACATTTGAATGCCCCAAAGTAGGCGAGTCCACAACTGCTGCAGGCAGGGCATTCCACGCCCTCACCACCCTCTGTGTAAAGAACCTGCCTCTGACATCCGTCCTATAACTACCACCTCTTAATTTAAAGTTATGTCCCCTCGTGTTGGTCATCACCATCCGAGGAAAAAGGCTCTCACTATCCACCCTATCCAATCACTTGATCATCTTATACGCCTCAATTAGGTCACCGCATAACCTTCTTCTCTTTAATGAAAATAACCTCAGGTCCTTCAGCCTTTCCTCATAAGGCCTTCCCACCATACCAGGCAACATCCTGGTAAACCTCCTCTGCACCCTTTCCAATGCTTCCACATCTTTCTTATAATGCGGCGACCAGAATTGTACGCAATACTCCAAGTGCAGCCGCACCAGAGCTTTGTACAGTTGTAACATAAGCTTACGGCTCCTAAATTCAATCCCTCTACCAATAAAAGCTAACACACTGTACGCCTTCTTAACAACTTTATCAACTTGGGTGCCAACTTTCAAAGAGCTATGTACTTGTACCCCAAGATCCCTCTGCTCGACAACACTATTAAGGGTCCTTCCATTAGCCCTATATTTCATATGCCTGTTATTCCTACCAAAGTGAATCACCTCACACTTATCCGTATTGAATTCCATTTGCCACCTCACGGCCCAGCTCTGCAACCTATCTATGTCCCTCTGCAAACTGTAACATCCATCCTCGCTGTCTACAACTCCCCCACTTTGGTATCGTCAGCAAATTTACTAATCCAACCCTCTACACCCTCATCTAGGTCATTTATAAAAATGACAAACAGCAGTGGCCCCAAAACAGATCCTTGAGGTACACCACTTGTAACTGCACTCCAGGTTGAATATTTCCCATCAACCACCACCCTCTGTCTTCTATCAGCTAGCCAATTCCTAATCCAAACTGCTAAATCACCTTCAATCCCATGCATCTGCACTTTCTGCAGTAGCCTACCATGGGGAACCTTATCAAATACTTTGCTAAAATCCATATACACTACATCAACTGCCTTACCCTTATCTACCTCTTTGGTCACCTCCTCAAAAAACTCAATAAGGTTTGTGAGGCACGACCTACCCTTTACAAAACCGTGCTGACTATCCCTAATCAATTTATTTCTCTCTAGATGCTTATAAATCCTATCCCTTATAATTCTTTCCAAGACTTTGCCCACAACAGAAGTCAGGCTCACCGGTCTATAATTTCCAGGATGGTCCCTACTCCCATTTTTGAACAAAGGGACAACATTTGCCATCCTCCAGTCTTCCGGCACTATACCTGTAGCTAACGACGACATGAAGATCAAAGCCAAAGGCTCTGCAATCTCCTCTCTAGCCTCCCAGAGAATCCTGGGGTAAATCCCATCTGGCCCAGGGGACTTATCAATTTTCATACCCTCAAGATTCGCTAACACCTCCTCTTTATGAACCTCAATCCTGCCCAGTCTACAACCTGGTATCGCAGTATTCTCCCCGACAACACTGTCTTTCTCCTGCGTGAATACTGACGAAAAATACTCATTCAGTGTCTCTCCTATCTCCTCAGGCTCCACGCACAACTTCCCACTGCTATCTCTGACTGGCCCTAATCTTGCCCCAACCAATCTTTTATTATTTATATACCTGTAAAAAGCTTTAGGATTCTCCTTAATCCTATCCGCCAAAGTCTTCTCGTGTCCTCTTCTAGCTCTTCTCAACTCCCTCTTTAGCTCCTTCCTGGCTGATTTATAGCTCTCCATTGCCCTAACTGAGCCTTCACGTCTCATCATTATATAAGCCTCCTTCTTCCTCTTCACCAGAGATTCAACTTCCCTAGTACACCATGGTTCCCTCACTCGACCACTTCCTCCCTGCCTGGCAGGTACATATTCATTAAGGACATGCAGAAGCTGTTCCTTAAATATGCTCCACATTTCAGATGTCCCCAGCCCCTGCAATTTCCTGCTCCACCCTATGCATCCTAAATCTCTCCTAATAGCCTCATAATTACCTTTCCCCCAGCTATAACTACTGTTATTCGGTACGTGCCCATCCCTTTCCATCACTAAGGTAAACGTAACCGAATTGTGGTCACTATCACCAAAGTGCACACCCACCTCCAAGTCTAACACCTGGTCTGGTTCATTACCCAGTACCAAATCCAATATAGCCTCACCTCTTGTTGGCCTATCTACATACTGAGTCATGAAACCTTCCTGCACACATTGAACAAAAACTGACCCCTCTAACGTACTTGAACTATAGCTTTTCCAATCGATATTAGAAAAGTTAAAGTCCCCCATTACAACTACCCTGTTACTTTCACACCTATCCAGGATCAACTTTGCAATCCCTTCCTCTACTTCTCTGGAACTTTTTGGAAGCCTATAAAAAAACTCCCAACAGTGTGACCACTCCTTTCTTGTTTCTAATCTCAGCCCACACTACCTCAGCAGACAAGTCCACATCAAACGTCTTTTCTGCCACCGTAATGCTGTCCTTAACTAACAATGCCACTCCTCCCCCTCTTCTACCACCACCTCTGCTCTGACTGAAACATCTGAACCCCGGAACCTGCAACAACCATTCCTGCCCCTGCTCTATCCACGTCTCTGAAATGGCCACAACATCGAAGTCCCAAGCACCAATCCAGGCTGCAAGTTCATCCACCTTATTGCGTATGCTCCTCGCATTAAAGTATACAGACTTCAAACCACCCTCCCGTTTGCCACTATGCTGCTGCGACCTAGAAACCTTATCTGTGACCTCCCTATTCACATCCTCCTGTATACTGGCACAACAATTCAGGTTCCCATCCCCCCCCGAATCAGTTTAAACCCCCCCGAATAGCACTGGTAAATTTACCCCCCAAGATATTGGTACCTCTCCGGTTCAGGTGCAGACCATCCCTCTTGTAGAGGTCCCACCTTCCCCAGAATGAGCCCCAATTGTCCAAATACCTGAACCCTTCCCTCCTGCACCATCCCTTTAGCCACGAGTTCAAATGTTCTCTCTCCCTATTCTTTTCTATGCCATCCCGCGGCACAGGTAACAAACCAGAGATAACCACTCAGTTAGTTTTAGCCCTAATTTTGCACCCTAACTCTCTGAATTTCTGCTTTATATCCCCATCCCTTTTCCTACCTACGTCATGGGTACCTACATGCACCACAACTTGGGGCTGGTTCCCCTCCCCCTCAAGGATCCCGAACACTCGGTCAGAGATATCACTGACCCCAGCGCCCGGGAGGCAACATACCAACCGCGAGTCCCGTTCCTTCCCACAGACCCTCCTTTCTATCCCCTTAACTAGGGAGTCCCCAATCACTAATCCAGATCTTTTCTTCCCCCTTCCCACCTGAGCATCAAGGACAGGCTCAACTCCCGAGACCTGTACTCCATGGCTTACCCCGGTTGTATCTACATCCCCAACAGCATCCAAAGCAGAGTACTTATTGCGTAGAGGAACAGCCTCAGGGGAACTCTGCACTGACTGCTTCTTACCCCTTCTAACAGTCACCCATGTATCACATTTAGGAGTAACTATCTCCCTGTAGCTATCTCTGCTTCCCTAATAATTCTTAGTTCCTCCAGTTCCAGCTCCAGGTCCCTAACACGGTCCTCAAGGAGGTGGAACTAGATGCACCTCTGGCAGATGTAATCAGCTGGGACACTACCAGTGTCCCTCACCTCAAACATGCCACAGGAGGTACATCGCACTGCCTGCACTGCCATCCCTATTACTTCCTTTACCCAGAAACAAATATAAACTTAAACTTACCTACTCACACTCCTAGTCTCCTTTTTTTATTAGGTTAGAGGAGGGGGGAGGGTTGGGATACTCTACACATGTAGAGTATCGGGATTCTTCACCTTCCCAATTTATGGAGGTCCAGGTGAAAAAAAAAACTCCTGCACAGGCTTCCCTGTGACTACTTCCTGTTTCCGGTTTTAAGAGTTAAACAAAAAACCAGACACGATTTTGGGAAAAAAAGACACAGATTTACTCACCAGCTCTCCTCACACCAGCCGCTCCCAAGGAACAATAAGCAATAATGATAGCCCCTACAGACATTGCCTCAGCCCCACAATAAACTGTCCCCCTTATCCACCCACCCCCGTTACCCAGACCGATCGCAACCCTCTTTCCCCTTCCCTCTCTCCCCACTGATCACCCACAGAGTGGCAGTGGTCTCCACCTTCCCTCCCATTGATCGCCTGCAGAGAGGCAGGGGTCCCCTTGCCCCCATCCACCAGAAATCCATCTGGTCTTCCTTCTTCTCAAGAGAGCAAAGAGGCTTCTTCCCCCAACCCCACCAGATATACATCTGACCTACCTCCCTCATCCACCTCCCCCACCCTTCCACCAAAGAATGATCGGGCCTCTCTCTTTCTCCATCCCCATGAGAGAATGATCTAGCACTCCTCCTCCCTTCCCCCATCACTAGAGAACCATCTGCCTCCTCTGCCCAACTCCCCCCACCAGAGAACTATCCATCCTACCTCCTCCCCCCACCCAGATCTACCTCCCCTTCCCTGCCCTCCCTCTGCATCCCCCCCCCCCCCCACCCCCTACACTCACCATCGCAATGAGTTAGTGAGCTGCTGGAAGCTCTGAACTTAATTTTTCAGAAGCAGGAGCGCCCAAAACAGACCTTTGCTGAATATATCTGTTTCACCCCAAATCTGGCCATGCAAACGTGATGGCAAAGGGGAAAATGCTGGTAAAGTTGGGCAGGCAGCCCATTAATTCAATTTAAATGCATGCATTGCCATTGTGCCCGTTTCAGGAGCAGTTCAGATCGCAGCCAGTTTTAGGTCTTGGTAAGGTGGGCATCTGTGTGGACACCAGCGCGGATCATGCTAATCACCTCATGCCCGAATTTACCAAGTTTTCACACCCAAGAATGGCAGCGGTGCAATGATAAAATTCGGCCCAATGCCTCTGTTGGAGATAATAGCATAATATTTTGGCTCAGGAATTTCTGAAATAAATACACAAGGGACCTTGTATTCTTGTATAGCCCTTTACCTGGAGATTTCTGAAGGTAAATGGCGGGATTGAAATGTGGGTAGAAAATTGAAAATCATATTTTAACAAAATGAATCCATCAACAGTACACCTGTTTCTCAAGCGGTTTGCACATTTTGTCCAAAGCTTTGTTAAGCACAATGGTTAACACTGCTGCTTCATAGCACCAGGGACCCAGGTGCAATTCTGGCCTTGGGTTGCTGTCTGTGTAGAGACTGCACGTTCTCCCCAGATCCACATGGGTTTCTTCTGGGCCCTCTGGTTTTCACTCACAATCCAAAGATATGCAGGTTAGATGGATTGGCCATGCTAAATTGCCCCTTAATATCAGGATAAACATGTTTAATGGATAAGGCCTGGGTGGGATTGTTGTTGGGTGCAGGCTCAATGGGTCAAATGGCTAGTTTCTGCACTATAGGGATCCTGTGATTCTATTCTAAGATTCTTTGTTGAGTTGTTTACTGAAAGACTATGCACTAGAAAGAAACTGGTGGTGGCAGAAGATTAGAGTCAATGAATGCATAAGTAAAGGTTTTTATTTTTGTTTGTAGTGTTGAACTTTTATGTAGTCACTGTTCCATTTGCTGGTCCCTCTCGACTTATATCTTCTTGACTAATTTTCAATACGCTTATAATTTAGTAATAGAAAGTATAAATGGTTGAGTACAGTATTTATTTCATTCAGCGTAACATTTTTTCTGCTTTAGACTCTGTGGATATCGTCTGCTAATTAATCTCAGTATTTTGACAAGAGCACAAGCTAATTACTGATAAGCAAGGCATTTGACAAGGTCCCACATGCAAGACTTCTTGAGAAGGTGAGAGGCTATGGGATCCAAGGGGCTTTGGCCTTGTGGATCCAGAACTGGCTTGCCTGCAGAAGGCAGAGGGTGGTTGTGGATGGCTCTTTTTCTGCATGGAGGTCGGTCACCAGTGGAGTGCCCCAGGGATCTGTTCTAGGACCCTTGCTGTTTGTCATTTTCATAAATGACCTGGATGAGGAAGTGGAGGGATGGGTGAGTAAGTTTGCCGATGACACGAAGGTCGGTGGTGTTGTGGATGGTCTGGAGGGATGTCAGAAGTTGCAGCATGACATCGACAGGATGCAAGACTGGGCGGAGAAGTGGCAGATGGACTTCAACGCGGATAAATGTGTTGTGGTCCATTTTGGCAGATCCAACGGGATGAATGAGTACACTATCAAAGGTAGGAGTCTTAGCTGTGTGGAAGAGCAGAGGGATCTTGGGGTCCGGGTCCATAAGACTCTCAAATCGGCCTCCCAGGTGGAGGATGTGGTTAAGAAAGCTTACGGTGTACTGGCCTTCATTCATCGAGGGATTGAGTTCAGGAGTCAGGAGGTAATGCTGCAGCTTTATAGGACCCTTGTCAGACCACACTTGGAGTACTGTGCGCAGTTCTGGTCGCCTCACTATAGGAAGGACGTGGAAGCTATTGAAAGGGTGCAGAGGAGATTTACAAGGATGTTGCCTGGATTGGGAGGCATGCCTTATGAAGACAGGTTGAGGGAGCTGGGACTGTTCTCCCTGGAGAGACGAAGGTTGAGAGGCGACCTGATAGAGGTTTACAAGATGTTGAGAGGAATAGATAGGGTGGACTCTCAGAGACTATTTCCCAGGGCTGAAATGGTCGCGACGAGAGGGCACAGATTTAAGGTGCAGGGAAGCAAGTACAGAGGGGATGCTAGGGGAAAGTTTTTCACTCAGAGGGTGGTGAGTGAATGGAATCGGCTGCCGTCGGTGGTGGTCGAGGCGAACTCGCTGGGGTCTTTTAAAAGACTTCTGGATGAGTATATGGGATCCAATAGGATTGGGGGTTATAGATAGGTCTATGGCTGGGTAGGTTTTGATGTGTTCGGCACAACTTGTGGGCCGAAGGGCCTGTTTGTGCTGTAGTGTTCTATGTTCTATGTTCTATAAGCAAGGCTATTCAGCTCATTTTAGTTCAACTGCCCATAAATATTTATCCCTTGATAAACAGCAAAAGAACAGATTACTTTGTCATTATCAAATTGATGTTTGCAAAGCCTTGTTTTTTGCAAATTGGCTGCCATGTGCAAATTGTTTGCAGAACGGTGGCACAGTGGTTAGCACTGCTGCCTCATAGCATCAGAGACCTGGCTTCAATTACAATCTTGGGTCACTCTCTGTATGGTTTTTGCATATTCTCCCCATGTCTGGCTGGGTTCCCTCCAGGTACTTGCACAGCCCAAAGGTGTGCAGATTAGTTGGATTCGTCATGCTAAATTGCCTCTTAGTGTCCGAAGATATGTAGGTGAGATGAATTAGCTATGATAAATGTGTAGGGTTACAGGGATAGTGCAGGGAAGAAGGCCTGGGTAAAATATTCCGCCAGGGAGTTGGTGTGGACTTGATAGAACAAGGAACAAAGAACAAAACAGCACGGGAAACAGGCCCTTCGGCCCAACGAGCCTGCGCAGCCACCCCCATGTTCCCACCTCTCCGTTCAATCCCTGTCCATGTTTATAGATCTATGGATTAAAGACCAAATTTGAGTCAATTTAGGGAGAATTTGTTTTGCCAATTAGCCTAAGAGCACATCTTTGGGATGTGGGAGGAAACCGGAGCACCCGGAGAAAACCCACGCAAGCACGGGGAGAATGCGCAAACTCCCACAGACACAGGCCCAAATCCATGTATCTGCACAGCACAGCGATAGTCACTGAGTTGTCATGTTGCACGTCAAATGGTAGGCCGAATGACCTCCTCTACACTATGGGGATTCTATAATTATAGAATCTAGTGTATATACTCAATTTAGTGTACAGAATTTAGTGTATATACTCAAAATGAGTTGATTGGCTATGAAATGATTCGGATATCCTTAGGTCATGAAAGGTGCCATATCCTTTCTTCTTTCTTGAAACAATCAAGAGTTTTAACTCTGTGGGTTCTTTTTGAAATTGTTGACTTACTGACCAACATCTATCCACATAGGTGAAGATCAATTTTTTTCTTATATTTACATTTAAGTTAGCAATGGTTACGTTACATTTAAGATAACAATGTTTACGTTGAGTTACCAAACTTCTTCAAATGAAAAATCACATACAATTAATTAATGTTAAGGCATTAAATAGAAACTAGTTACACTTACTAAGTGTGTTGTCTGTGTTCTATCCAACTATTTAATCTAATTTAATGTGAGCCTCTTGGGCTGTTATTGGATAGGCTTTGTGTTAAACCACCAGTAGGGATTTTGTGGAGTTGGAAACATTGTGAAATTAATCTTTAGTCCATTTGGATTTATTCACAAAATGGAACAATGGGAAAGCAATTTTTGCCTTGACTTAGCTTGTGAAATGCACTGCTGAATTTTGTGTGTCTTTTACAGGACAGTTGTATCTTTTAACAGGGATTGGATTCACATTGAATTCAGGGTGGCACAGTGGCATTGTGGTTAGTACTGCCACCAGGGAGCCGGGTTCAATTCCTGGCTTGGTCACTCTGTGAAGAGTTTGCGCATTCTCTCCATTTCTGTATGGGTTTCATCTGTGTGCTGCAGTTTCCTCCCATAGACCAAAAGTATGTGCTGGTTGTTGCATTGGCTATGCTAATTCCTTCCTCAGCATACCCAAACGGGCCCCAGAGTGTGGCAATAAGGTATCTGCACAGTAACTTCATTGCAGTATTAATATATATCTACTTGTGACATTAATAAATAAACTTTAAACTTAAAAAAATCCATTACATCTCACAAGCAGCAAATGAATATGTGAAGAGTGTGGGTGCTGTAGTGGGCTAGTTAAAAGACCCACCTTGGTTCTCCAACACAACAGAACAATACACAACCTCATTCAATGACCTTTTAGAGCTCACCCCTCACCCCACCAACCATTTCCTCTGCCAACTCACATTCCCTGATTCCAATCCAGTTCACTTCATATTCACCCATTCCTCACATGAGCTAGATTCTGCCATTGCGTCCACTCATTCTCTTCATTTTTCCTCCATTAGCACTCACCAGAATGCACTGTTCTCAGGAGCCAAGTGATAACAATGGAAATTACTTTTAAATCATTTACTTTTAAGTCATTAGGAAAAAAAACTAAACCTCTAACAACATAAGGCATGATTTTTCGGTTTCCCTGAGATGGATTTTCCTGTGGCAAATGCAACAAATCATCAGCCATCAGCAAGATCTTTCAACTCTGCCAAAATCTATGGGCTTTTGCATAGTCATGGGAGGTTGACTTCAGTGGGACTGGAAGATCCTGCTGGCAGAAAAGGTTGGGAATTTCCTTCATAAGAAAACCTCAAATTTGAAAATATTGGGTGAGATTTTCTGGCTCTTCCTATGGGCGGGGTATTCTGGTCCTGCTGAAGGTGGCCACCCCATGGCAGCTCCCCGGCAACAATTGGGCAAACAACTCAAAAGGCCGTAGGTATCAACGGGTCAGAAATTCTTCAGTGTTACGAACTCCGCTGATGTTATATATGAGAATATCGCAACTTGAAACTGTTTCATAGTGGTCTTCGTTTGTTTGGATTAATGTGAGGACCCACATACAATCCAGTGAGAAAACAATGCAGTCATTGTGTAGACAATTAATAAAGATGTTTATTAAAGTTAAAAAAAGGAAAAAAATACACAACAAAAAAGACTGTGATACACTATGACAATTAAGCATTTGAATTATTAACACATGCCATTTCTCTGAGATTGCATCTTGTTTCCAAATTGTACCTATGTTCCCTCAAGATGCTGAGACATTCCATTTCCCAGAAAAAACATCAAATCCAGCTCACACAATATAACTTAGATGGCCAGGTCTGGTAAACCATCCTTTATTGGTTCAGTGAAGACATAAAACTGCATCTCGTAGAAGAGAACATCTAATATCTCTGGCCTGTCTAGCTGTTAGATGGAAACTATCTATTAGGTTGTCAGATACAACTACATTTTCAAGCTGTGTGATTTAAACTAGCCTGATCCCCCACCTCACCCAACAGCGCAGGCTATTATACCATTTAACCTCTTTGATATTTCAGTCTGTGAATGTGTTTGTTTGCATCTCTAAATTCCTTGACTCAAGAAATTAATATTTGAATGCCTCCATTGACCTCTTAGTGATCTATGTAAGCTGTCTCTACTAAGAGGTTAACTTACACCTGATTTTGACTGGATGACTGCTAATCTTATTACTGAGCAAATCACATTAAATTATGCCTTTAGAATGCTGGCTACAGCTGTCACTTAGCTGATTTATACTTGTTGCTGGGCAAATCCCATCCTATCATGCCTTTTTAAATCCTTATTACTGTTGTTGCTAGGCAGATCCCTGTCAGACGCATTTAATGGTATATTGCCTCTACTGCCAGAGAACATGCTGATTGGAGTTTAAAATGTTAAATGTCAGTTAAATGGTTGGGAAATTGGTAACAGCTCAGAATGCTTATGTCAGAAATGGACGGGAAAGAAATTACATTAATAAAGTTGTAGGCTATTTATGTTTTCACAGATGAAAAGAACATAAAGCAGCTTAGTAAACGATCTGTTTCCAGTGAACCAAGCACATCTGCAAAAGGGCTGTTCACTCCATCAGAGGTATAAATTATTCATGTTGGTTCGAGACTGAAAATGTTTAATTTTTATTGTAATGAATAATTTGTTTACTTTTCTGTTTGGAACATTCAAAGTATGCCGAGTTGCCATGGAGGTTGGTTATGGTAGTTAGAGAGATTCTTTTGGTTAAATTATCTGTGTGTGTGCTGGCTTATAGAAACAAAAAGTCAGCAATCCAGATTAAGAACAAAGAGATAGTTACAGCTCACTGAATTGAGGGAGCCAAATGAAATGATTGTTCACAGGCTTTTAAATTAAGCGAAGAAAACGCTAATTTTATTGTTCATTACACAGAATGCATGTGGGAAATTTGAGATCAGTTTGGAGACAAGAGTTCATGAGGGAAAAGGGGCTGAAAGATTGGAGATAGTGTCAGAAATTTAGTAACCATTACAGTTAAAACCAAAGATGGCTAAGGATGCAAATTCAGACACTGGCTAAATTGCTGGTGGGTGATATAAGAAAGAGACAATGAAACCACACTGTTTTCAAACAAAGATACATCACAATTATTCAGAAACAAATTGTCATCTCCTGTGAGGCAGGGGAGACCAAGGGTGATGAATATCGTCTCAGCAGGAATGATATACTGTGAGTAATGTTCAAGGTTTATTTCTGTGTTCTACATTTCAGAAATGTACAAAGACTGGGATAAAGGCAGCATCAAAATTTGATAAGGTGTGGACTAGCGCTGGGGTTTTGAGTATGTGTGACAGAAGCAGAAGGCCAGCCACCAGCAGATACCTTGCAAAGTTGTTGCAGGTATCTCTGTCTCTATCTCTGTCTTTCTTTCTCTCTCTCTGTCTCAACTTGCTGAGTTAAGCTGAAGAGGAAACAGGGCAGCATTTCATCCAAGCTGCAGAACACTGGGATCTCAAAATCAACTATTCACTTATGGCAGCATATTGGCATAGTGGTTAGCACTGCTGCCTCATAGTGGCAGGGCATTATCTTGATTCCTGCCTTGTGTGCCTATTCTCCCCATAGCACGTTCTCCCCATGTCTGTGTGTGTTTCCTTCAGGTACTCCTGTTTCCTCCCACAGTCCAAAGATATTCAAGTAAGTTGGGCTAGCTATGGTAACTTACTCTTTAGTGTCCAAAGATGGGTCAATTAAATAGAATGTCTATATTACATGTGTGAGTTTGTGGGGATAGGGTTGGGAGAGAGCTGGAGAAGATACTCCAGCAGTCTTGATGTGCTGAATAACCTCCTTCTGAACTATATAGAATATAGAGCATAGAACATCATAGCGCAGAACAGGCCCTTCAGCCTTCGATGTTGCGCCGACCAATTAGGAACAAGCAGTGACCCTCTAACCTAAACTATTCCCTTTTCATCCATAAACTTATCTACTCTTAAACGCCACCAAACTTGGCGCATCTATAACTGATGCAGGCAGAGCATTCCATACCCTTACCACCCTCTGGGTAAAGAACCTACCTCTGACATCTGTCCTAAAACCACCATCCCTTAATTTAAAGCTATGTCCCCTCGTGCTAGCTTTCTCCATCCTAGGAAAAAGGCTATCACTGTCCACCCTATCTAAACCTCTAATCATCTTATATGTTTCAATAAGGTCTCCTCTTAGCCGCCTTCTTTCTAACGAAAACAACCTCAAATCCCTCAGCCTCTCTTCATAAGACCTGCCTTCCATACCAGGCAACATCCTGGTAAACCTCGTCTGTACCCTCTCCAATGCCTCCACATCTTTCTTATAATGCGGGCACCAGAACTGCACACAATACTCCAAGTGCGGCCGCACTAGAGTTTTGTACAGTTGCAACATGACGTTGTGGCTCCGAAATTCAATCCCCCTACCAATAAAAGCTAAGACTCCGTATGCCTTCTTAACAACTTTATCGACTTGATTGCCAACTTTCAGGGATCTATGCACACATACACCAAGATCCCTCTGTTCATCAACACTATTAAGAGTCCTACCATTAGCCCTATACTCTACACATTTGTCACTATATGGACATACATATGTCCATATAGTGACACATATAGTGACACACATATGGACACTACTACCTCATTATTACTGTGTGATTTTTACTTACATTGGACTCAATACTCATTTCTAATTTGTATGAATATTATTTTCTCACGTTTAATAGTTAATGAGCACTCTTTCTTTAACTCAAGAAAGCCCTGGTTATATTGGTTCCCTTTGAAGCATGAATATTGGGACTGGGAAAAGGTATATACAAAGTGAGGGATACTTTTTTTTAATATTAATCTTATTGTGACCAATCAAGGGGATTGAATAAAGAGGGTATAACAATTTGGGGGGTGGGGTATACCAGTTGTAAGGGGATTTTGCCCAGATTAACAAATTTCAGAAAGGTCACCTGGGGGCAATTGTAACAGGTATAATTTATGATACTTCCTGCATTATAACTCTTCAAAATACAAGCACTGCACCTCAAATCCAATTATCCAAAACAATGATAATTAGATGAAAACTTGCCATTTTTAAGTGAATAGTGCAAGAACACCCCATGGAGATAATTATATAAATTTAAAAATGTAAACATTTAGCTGCAAAAAGATTTGCATTATTCTGCTAGTTTTACTTAATTGATCAACCACAAAATACACAATAGAAGGGAAAATTCCAAATGTACCCTCTGGTCGGGAGTAGAATGAAGAACAAAATGAATGCCTCCTTGTCTTTCCTTAGTTCCAAGTGGTCAGAGTGACCCCTGACCCCAACCAATCTAGTTCAGCCCAACTTGACTTGAACCATAGTCACAATATGGTGTCAGTTTCATTGTTAGTGCCTGGCTGCAGATATCCCTGGTGAATGAAAATAATTTCCTCTGTTACTAAAGGAACATGCGTAATCATCCATGGAAACCAAAGCTAACACAATCTTTAGAATGAAAAGAAGGAACATAGCAAACGGAAACATCCAGACTTTGGGGCCAGACAAGACTCATGAGGAAGGGATAAGCACATCAGAGTAGACATTTTGCAAAATACGTGAAGCTGAAATACCTATCTGGCAAGATCCAAAATCTTACATGGGCTCGGTCCCAAGGTTATCAATGTTGAATCACAATACCTGTATTTCATTGGCGTTGAAGTATTGTGACTTCCTGGGGTCTTGTCAGGCAGAAGACCTTCTTCTATATTTTACATTGAAATCTTTTCCTTGCTCTGAGTTGCTCCTTTAGGAACTCAAAACATGCAAGTTGGAATTCTCTGGATGTTATGTCCCACTGTTGCTGCCAACGAGAATGCAGAATTTGGCATTTAGTCAATCCTCCACTTGCTGCAGCGGGACCAGGGAGTCCCAGCTGTAGGCAAGGCAGGTAGTGACAATCTTAAACCACATGAAAAACATACTTGATGCAATTTAAATTATTATTTAACAGAAAAAAGTGGATAATACGTAGCAGAATTGTTTAAGGAATATAAGTAACAAGGTTGGACTGCATATCACTGTGACGAACAAGTCTAGACTCAAGTTGCACTATATTGTCATGGACATCAACGCGGATAAATGTGTGGTGGTCCATTTTGGCAGGACCAATGGGATGAAGGAGTATAATATCAAGGGTAGGAGTCTTGGCAGTGTCGAGGAACAGAAGGATCTTGGGGTCCGGGTCCATAGGACTCTTAAATCGGCCCCGCAAGTGGAGGATGTGGTCAAGAAGGCATATGGTGTACCGGCCTTCATTAATCGAGGGATTGAGTTTAGGAGTCGGGAGGTAATGCTGCAAATTTATAAGACCTTTGTCAGACCCCACTTGGAGTACTGTGCGCAGTTCTGGTCACTTCACTATAGGAAGGATATGGAAGCTATTGAGAGGGTGCAGAGGAGATTTACAAGGATGTTGCCTGGATTGGGAGGCATGCCTTATGAAGATAGGTTGAGGGAGCTAGGTCTCTTCTCCCTGGAAAGATGAAGGTTGAGAGGCGACCTGATAGAGGTTTATAAGATGTTGAGAGGAATAAATAGGTGGATTCTTGGAGGCTATTTCCTCAGGCTGAAATGGTCTTTGCAAGAGGACAATGTTTAAGATGCTGGGGGCAAGTACAGAAGAGATGTTAGAGGTATGTTTTTCACTCAGAGGGTGCTGAGTGAATGGAATCGGCTGCTGTCAGTGGTGGTAGAGGTGAACTCGCTGGGGTCTTTTAAGAGACTTCTGGATGAGTACATGGGAATTAATGGGCTATAGATAGGCCTAGCAGGTAGGGATATGATCAGCACAACTTATAAGTCCAAAATAAGTCCAAGTTAGCTAAAACAACTGGGAAAACACAACCCAATAAAATAGATCATTACACAGTGATACTAACACATTATTGAAAAGCAAACTTATTTACATAGAACATAGAACATTACAGCACAGAACAGGCCCTTCGGCCTTCGATGTTGTGCCGACCAAAAAAAAAGCAATGCCCCTCCAAACTAAACCATTCCCTTCTCTTCCATATACTTATCAATTAACCTCTTAAACGCCACCAAACTTGCGCATCTACAACAGCTGCAGGCAGGGCATTCCACTCCCTAATCACTCTTTGAGTAAAGAACCTACCTCTGATATCCGTCCTATAACTCATACCCCTTAATTTAAAGCTGTGTCCCCTCGTGCTAGCTTTCTCTAGTTTAACTAGAAAAACTAGTTTTAACTAGAGAAACTAGTTAACTAGTTTTAACTAGTTTACTTTGGCTCATACTCTGAATAAAAATGGACAGAACTGATAATTGTTATAATTAAGGCCAGCATAAAACTGACGAATAAAGCAATAAATTTCCTGATTAACAGAAAGGCTACATCAAAAGCGCAGTCACCCATCCAAGGGCCATCATGGTAATGAAACCTAAATTTTTGCTATTAAAAGCTAATGTTTTTTCAAATGTTTTAAATTAAATCAATCAGGAGCATCCTGTTCTGGAAGAGATAAATACAAATAAGTCCAGGATTTATAGGATGGTGAGGTTTCCCTTCCTATCATCCGAAGACAAGGTAGGTATTACTCGATATCCCACAGCCATTTGATGTTCAAATGAATGTTAATTGACCGGAGGGATGTTCCATCCTGGGCTCAGGAGGAACTCCATCTTTAGAATGATAGAATCCCTACAGTGCAGGAGGAGGCCATTTGGCCCATGGAGCCTGTACCAACACAATCCCACCCAGGCGCTATCCCTGTAATACATATTTACCTTGCTAATCCCTCTGACACCAAGGGGCAATTTAGCATGGCCAATCCACCTAACCTGCACGTTTGGACTGTGGGAGAAAACCCTGGAAGAAACCCATACAGACACAAGAACGTGCAACAGACAATGACCCAAGGATGGAATTGAACATGGGTCCCTGGAATTGTGAGGTAGCAGTGCTAACCACTGTGCCATAGTGCCACCCAGTGAGAGAGTTGTCAGCCATTCAAGTTGGCCAGCAGCTCTCTTGTTCATGCAGCACCAGTGCACAAGACGGGGCTGCGTACAAGCTCCGGAACCTAAATCTTGGGATTCATGCATTGGAGATCTTTGAGCAGGGAAGGTAGGGGATATGCTTGGGTTGCCATGTGTCTGATTAGGTACTTTTCTCCAGAAAGTTTTATCAGATATTGTGCTTGATACGAATGGGAAATTAATGTGAGACAGAAGTCAACCCTCTGAAGAGAGTCTCACTATTACCACAAGCTACAATTTTGCAAAAATGAGATGAGTCATTCTTTGCCTCAGAAAAAAAACACTTACTTTTAATAGGCGTAATATTGGAATCTTTTAATGTATTCTTCCATTGCACTAATAACATCATAAGATGGTTCCAAGTGGTTGAGAACAATGTTTGACTTCTTGACGACTTCTCAAATTCCAATGCTCTGAAGTTCAAACCAAATTTTTAAAAGTTACATTGATCTAAAGAAATACTGTCAGCTTCAATTCCAGACAGAATATTATATGCAGACAGCCATGCATAGCTGTAATGAATGCTTTCTAGTCTGATCTGAAAGTACAAATGACCATTAGGAAGGATTAGCATAATTGTCAAGATAATAGGAACAATAATGTTTTACCAATGCTTTTGTAATCTTTGTGGGATTCCTGGTATAGAAATTTTATGGGAGTTGAATAAATCCTTTTGAATAGTAATATAATTTTATAATTGATTATACTCTAATCTTTTATAGTTGATCACCAATTTATTTCACACTTTATCTTCAGCTCTATAATTTATTATACACTATTGTAATCATTTTCTCTCCAATTGTCCCTTGTAACATTAATTTTGTCTTTTGAGACCAGTTCTGTTCCAGGACAGAATATTTCCAGGGTGTTGTAACACTTTATAACTAATGTAAGGTTAGGGTCACTGTTTCCTCATTTCCACGCTATGCAACAACCTAGCTTATTTTTCATATTCCGCTCCACAAATTAATAAAACTTCCAAGAGAATTATAGAACTACTTGTGCTGCCTTTTTGGCAGAGCTATCCACCTATTCCTAATTTTCCACTTACTTTTGCAATGACCACACAAAATATATTTTTATTTCTTCAAGTATTCATGCTTTTCTTGTTACCATATAAAGACATATAAAGCTCCGGGGCCTGATGGCATTTACCCCAGGCTGCTAAGGGAGTTGAGGGAAGACCTAGCTGGGCCTCTGACACAAATCTTTGTCTCTTCCTTGGACACAGGTGAGGTCCCAGAGGACTGGAGGATAGCAAACGTAGTACCGTTGTTTAAAAAAAGGTCAGAGGGATAACCCAGGGAACTATAGGCCGGTGAGCTTGACTTCAGTTATAGGTAAGCTAATGGAGAGGATCCTCAGGGACAGGATGTATGAG
Organism: Sphyrna mokarran; assembly: GCA_024679065.1. Classification (NCBI taxonomy): domain Eukaryota; kingdom Metazoa; phylum Chordata; class Chondrichthyes; order Carcharhiniformes; family Carcharhinidae; genus Sphyrna; species Sphyrna mokarran. Next base: position 28,900,633 of record JAGIQG010000023.1, on the reverse strand, counting down.
CATCTGGAGCGCTGCAATCTGATCAGGGATACGCAGCATGGCTTCGTCAAGGGGAAGACTTGTCTTACAAATCTAGTGGAATTTTTTGAAGAAGTGACAAAAACAGTTGATGAAGGACATGCTGTTGATGTCGTCTACATGGATTTCAGTAAGGCGTTTGACAAGGTTCCTCATGGTAGATTGATAGAGAAGGTGAAGGCGCATGGGATACAGGGCCATGTATGTAGATGGGTCGAGAACTGGCTCGGGAGGAAGAGACAGAGGGTAGTAGTGGAAGGCTCTTTTTCCGACTGGAAGCCTGTCACTAGTGGAGTGCCACAAGGCTCAGTACTAGGTCCTCTTCTATTTGTGGTCTACATAAACGACTTGGAAGTTGGGGTAGGTGGTGAGATCAGCAAATTTGCTGATGACAGTAAGATGCTTGGATTGGCGGGTACAGAGGAGCAGTGCCAGGCAGTACAACAGGACATAGATAGGTTGGTAGACTGGGCAGATAGATGGCAAATGGAATTTAATCCGGATAAATGCGAGGTGATGCATTTTGGCCGGAAAAATGTAGAAGAGAGTTATAGGATAAAAGGTAAAACTATTCGGAGCAGAGAGACTTGGGAGTGCAGGTTCACAAGTCTCTGAAGGTGTCTTCACAGGTGGAGAAGGTGATAAAGAAAGCGTATAGTATGTTAGCTTTCATAGAAAAGGGTATAGAATACAAGAGTAGGAGTTTGATGTTGCAATTGTATAGAACTTTGGTTAGGCCTCACTTGGAATACTGCGCCCAGTTCTGGTCGCCGTACTATCGGAAGGATGTGGAGTCCTTGGAGAGAGTGCAGAGGAGGTTTACCAGGATGCTGCCTGGTATGGAAGGACTGTCTTATGAGGAACGATTAAATAGACTGGGGTTGTTTTCCCTTGAAAGACGTCGGCTTAGAGGGGATCTAATAGAGGTGTATAAGATTATAAGGGGTATAGATAGAGTAAATGGTGGTAAACTTTTTCCACCTTCAGAAATGGATAGGACGAGGGGTCATGGCCTTAGGGTGAGGGGGGCTATGTATAAGACGAATATTAGAGGGCAGTTTTTCACACAAAGGGTAGTGGGGGTGTGGAATGCACTGCCGAGTAAGGTGGTGGGAGCAGGCACGCTAGGGCTGTTTAAGGGTCTCTTGGACAGCCACATGAGCGGTATGCAGATAGAGGGATATAGTAGGACTGTTTAACTATGACTTTTTTCCACAGGTAATTCGGTCCAACTTGACCAACAAGGAGCATGCATTCGGCAGGTGGTGCGAGGACAGCTCTTGGATGTTGATTCATGGGTTGCCTGGTGCTTCATGTCGTAAATGAGTGCTTTATCTGGACCATTTGAAGGGCACCATGACAGCTCAGTGACTATCGCTGTAGCTGTGCAGACACTTGGAATTGGGCCAGTGTCTGCGGGAGTTTGCGCTTTCTCCCCATGGTTGCGTGGGTTTTCTCCGGGCTCTCCGGTTTCCTCCCACATCCCAAAAATTCGCTCTTAGGCTGATTGGGAAACAAATTGTCCCTACATTGAGATTCTTCCATAATAGGAATAACCTAAAATTAGAATAGGATAATGGAATTGTTACTATGTAGTTACGACGGCGGCGCGGGCTCGTTGGGCCGAAGGGCCTGTTTCCCGTGCTGTGTTGCTCTAATCTAAAAAAAAAATCTAATCTACCACCACTCTTTCAGGTTGTGAAAAGTGTAGTTTCCTCATGTCACTTCTGGTTCTTCTGCCTATCATTTTGCAACTCTATCCTTTGGTTACCGATCCTTCAAACACAAATCATTTTTTTCCTTATTTACTCTATTGCAAACCTCTATAGAAATCAACTCTTAACTGTCTGTCCTCTAAAGAGAATAACACTAACTTCTCCAGTCTCATCATCTAACTGAAATCCTTCATAACTGGCACAACTACATGAAATCTCTTCTTTAACCTTTCCAATGTTTTAATATTCTTCCTAAACTGCGATGCTCATAACAGGACTGAGCTGGACGTAGCCATTGATTTTTAAAAAGTTAGCATACACTCCTCACGTTTATCTTTTATATCCACTTAAAAGATGAACATATGCTTTTTAACAACCTTTCCATCTGCCCTGCCTTCTTCACAAATGTACATCTGTACAACCTCATCCCATTTAGTTTATATTGCCGCTTCTTATTCTTTATACCAAAGTGTCTCTCTTCAGTCCTTGTCACCAGTTTTCCACCCAAGAAAAGCTGCTGTGAATTTAGTCTTTGCCCTGAAAAACTATATTTAGACACTGTGCAATTTAATTGCCCTAATTATCTTGTTACTTGCCTGTTGTTGGATAGCAAACGGGCTTCCAGTTGTGCGTCCTACTCTCTTCCCGAATAATTGCAGGTGTGCGACAGGATGTTAATGGCCCAACCTAACATCATGACAAACAATTTTTGACCCAACAGCGTGAGGGACAACCACCTGTTCCATCTATGTAAAATCAGCTCATCTTCTTTGTTAGCTCGAATTGTTTCCACCATTCCTGTGACCACTTGTGGTGATTGTTCCTTGAAGGATCAAGCCACAAGGTAAGTGCCACATGACTTGGGGAACCAATGGGAGATCACCCAGGTAAGCTTGGGTTTCTGCACTTAGAGTCATCTCAAGAACTGATTGCAGGCACAAGGCTGTAAGCTTCTGCATAATTTTAACTTGTAAATAACAGCTGTATTTTCACCTAAACTGGTGAAAGAATATCTTTACACTTTGTTAATTTTTGTTTGGAAAAGCTTTTGAGTTCCCTTTCACATCAATTACTCATTTATCCTCATACTTTCACTTTGCCCCTCATTTTCCCTTTTTCTAAATGCCTCTGTATTTTTAATATTCAGCTTTATTCTCAACTATATTATGAATCTTATACTTTTCATAAGCCTCTTTCAGTCTTGATTTAACTTACATATTTTTAGATACGAAGAGAGCTGTAGAATTGAATTTTTGACTTCTCCTTTGTGAAAATACATCTATTCTGGCCTCCCAATATTCAATTACTGCTTTGCCTGTATCAGTTTTTGATTCCACCTGAGCCATATACTTTCCCAATTCATGATGGAGCAAGTAAAATGTGAGAGAGCATTTGCAGAACAATGACTATAATTGACCCCATATCCCTACAAATTTACCCACTAATACCTCCAACCTATGCATCTCAGGGCACTAAGGGCAATTTTTAGCATAGCCAGTCAATGTAACCCCCCACCCCCTCTCCCCGCACATCTTTGGACTGTTGGACGAAACCGGAGCACCCAGAGGAAACTCATGCAGACACGAGGAGAATGTGCAAACTCCACACAGACAGTGACCCAAGCTGAGAATCGAACTCAGGTCCCTGGATCTGTGAAGCAGCAGTGCTACCGTGCTGCCTGCTCCAAGGTCCTCAGGGTAAGTATTTTTATGTTAGTTTGTAACTAGTCCTTTGCTTAACTTTTGCAAACCTGTTGATATTATAGTCATTGTTCTGCAAATGCTCTCTCACATTTTACTTGCTCCATCTTGTTTCCCCAGAATCAGATTTCCCACTCATTTGTCTCAATCTAGTTCTGTTAACTGATTCCTTGACACTATAGTTAAGAAAGCCCATCAATGCCTCTTTCTTAGCAGATCAAGGAAACTTGGCATGTCTGCTACAACTCTCACCAACTTCTACAGATGCACCATAGAAAACATTCTGTCTGGTTGTATCACAGCTTGGCATGGCTCCTGCTCTGCACAAAACAGCAAGAAATTACAAAACGGCATGAATATAGCCCAATCTATCAGACAAACCAACTTCCCATCCATTGACACTATCTACACTTCTCGCTGCGTCAGAAAAGCAGCCAGCATAATCAAGGACCCCACGCACCCCAGACATAGTGTCTTCCACCTGCTTCTGTTGGGAAAAAAAATACAAAAGTTTGAGATCACATATCAGCTGACTCAAAAACAGCTTCCTCTCTGCTGTCATCAGACTTTTCATAGAAATCCTATGGTACAGAAAGAGGTCATTCAACCCATTGAGTCTGTACCGATCACAATCCCACCCAGACCCTGCCCCCATATCCCTACATATTTACCCACTAATACCTCCAACCTATGCATCTCAGGGCACTAAGGGCAATTTTTAGCATAGCCAGTCAACGTAACCCCCCACCCCCTCTCCCCGCACATCTTTGGACTGTGGGAGGAAACCGGAGCACCTAGGAGAAACTCATGCAGACACGAGGAGAATGTGCAAACTCCACACAGTGACCTGAGCTGACAATCGAACCCAGGTCCCTGGATCTGTGAAGCAGCAGTGCTACTGTGCCGCCTGCTCCAAGGTCCTGGGTTCGACCCCCAGCTCCGGTCACTGTCTGTGTGGAGTTTGCACATTCTCTTTGTGACTGCATGGGTTTCCTTTGGCTACTCCAGTTTCATAGAATAATAAGGGGTATTTGTCTCTATCCAACTGTATCCCTGTTTGGAATAATGAGATATTTTATTCCATGCTTGCTGTGAGACAGACATCATTCCAGACTGTCGTAGGACATGAGCAGATGATGATGCATTGAAGGATCCATGTGTTCTGATATCGTGCATCACAAAGCCTGCCGCAAAAATCATTAGCACAAATAACAGACGGAACCATGGGAATCCACCACCTTTCAGCTTCTGCAGGAGGTTGTTGCATGCAGTATTGCAGGAATGTATTTCTTGAGAATTTGTGGCACCTTGCCTGCCAGACAGTTCTTCATTTGTAATTTTAAATGAGCGAACAGTTTCTTGCAGAGCTTTCTGCACCTTGGCTGGCATGTTGTCCCAGGTTTCCTCCCACAGTCCGAAGGTGTGCGGGTTGGGTTGATTGGCAATGCTAAAAAATTGTCCCTTAGTGTTCTGAGATGCATAGACTTTTCAGTAGACCAATCTCGCATTAAGTTGATCTTTCTCTACACTTCAGCTATGACTATAACACTCCACTCTTCACTCTCTTCTTTCCCTTTCTATGTACTATATGCTTTGTCTGTGTAGTGCGCAAGAAACAATATTTTTCACTGTATACTAATACATGTGACAATAGTAAATCAAATGAAATCAAAATATATAATTATTCATGACTATAGTCAGAATTGTGCCAAAGCAGCATGTTCATAAAATATTTGAGTGCAAAAGAAAACAGTATAGACTTATTATAGGTTCAGGCCTAAAAATCTGGAATTAAAAGTGTAATGATGACCATGAAACCATTGTTGATTGTCATAAAAACCCACCTAGTTCAAGAATCACTTTAGCGAAGGAAATCTGCAATTCTTATCTGGTCAGGCCTACATGCGACACCAGAGCCACAGCAATGTGGTTGACTCTTAAAATGTCCCTAGGGATGGGCAATAGATACTGACCCAGCCAGCGAAGCCCATATCCCATGAATGAATAAAAAAAGTTATTTTCATTTAAATGAATTAAACACTTATGGGTAATTAGAAAAAACACTTTTGGGTTATATTTGTAACTGGGTGATTTACAAGTTTGTCTATTAATCTTTCTGTATTACATGTCAAATGTAAGTTCAAGACAACAATTTGATCAATGGCAACTGGTCTCAGGCTCATGATCACTAAAATCAACCAAGCCTCAATAATGATCAAACTTCTTCAGTGAGAAATAGGAAGGATTGTATTTTTCTTTTGAGCTCCATAATAGACAGCTGAGACTGCACTCTCAGATACACAATATAGAATAAGATCTTTGCTTCTTTTGACATGTTTAAAATCCTAGAAGTCATAACTACATTTACCAAAAAGAAGAACATTTCTGAAGGACATTCAGAGGAGTTTCTAGTTTGGCTGGAATTTTGAAAAACAGAAAGGACAACATGATCATCATTTTCAAAGCCTTGGTTGTGATCTGAGAGAGGTAATTGTATCCTCTTCATAAAACCAATGTTCATTTCACTTGAAATGAAAATCATAGAATTCTATAAAGGGCAGATAATCTACTCTACTAGACTGCCATGGTAATTATGAGGTAATATTTTAATAAGGTACCAAGTTTAAGATTTTATATTAATTAGGACTAATGTCATAGGATCTCATATTAACCACATTGTAAATTTGCCTAGATTAAGTTCTTGTTTATTGAGGTAGGCAATTAAACAGTTAAAGCAGGCAGCTACCATGAGTTGCAGCTGCAAGATGGTGTAAAAAAGGCTGTCAGTGCTGTGAAGTGTCATTTTGTAACAGCTAGATGCTTGTCCAAGGGTGCTCCCAACACCCTTTGCTTTAAAAGTCATAGGAAGGACCAATTCAAGGCCTCATAAAGAATGATAATTGTACCCTCGGCATGAATCCTTCCCTATAGTGACAAGGGCTCATTTCACACATGTTCCTTTTAATTAGAATTTTCTTCTACCATATTGATCATTTAAGCATATCAATAGAGTTAGCCACTTAAGGCTAAATTTTTTAAATTATTCTTTCTGTTTCACATTCAGGAATATCACTTAATACCTGATACTAATCGCCTTGAACATATGAGTGATAGTTCCTATATGTATGCGAAAAATATTGAGAAGGCCAGTCAGCCACATTTTGTGATAAGTATGTAACTTAGTTTATGGGACTGTCATCTGTACTTTATTCATTTAACATCCAAAGATAGCACTGAGCACAAAGAATGAGTATTTATCTCTTGGCCATATGACTCAAGCCATGAAGACGGGAATGGAACATAGCCTTGCTTTTAATCAATTGAAAGAGTTAATACTAGCTATGTCCGAATATGGCACAAGGACACTCAAAATTAAGGATAAATATTGAAGATTTCAAGACATTGATGTCACAGTCCAACACTACTCCTATGGTGATGGCTTTCTTGAGACATAGCTCAACATCAATCAGGATAAAGATAAAGTGCGCCATTCTCCTATCTGAAACAAAGTTCTTTGAAGGGGGTGGAGATGAAGAGAGTTTCCCATTGCCAAGGCTGATGGGAAATTATGCCACATCTTCTGTCCCAAATGCCATTAATTATGCATCTAGTGATTTATCGCTCTATCCTGTGGGCAGGGCGAGCTTGATTGTGCCCTACCTACCATCATATCTGGGTGCCATATTTAAAAAATGCCTATTGTATATTGGAGGATGACAATAACAGGTGTGTGTTCTCTTACATGGCTGCTTCTCCTCTGCCTGTTTCTTGTACCAAGGACTTGTGACATCACTTCTGGTGGATATATGAATACATTAGTAGAACAAAGCTCAGAAAGCCAATCGGATTTAATACGAATACGTAATATTTCCTCCCCCCTCCTTAAATTGAACGTCTACAATAAGTTTAAATCAAGTTCAACATGAACAATAGTCAGTGAGTTGGTCACTTGTAATAAGTGAGATGATCTGCAAGTCGTCACTTTCGAAACGGTTGACAGCAAACCTCCAGCAATTTTTTCTTTACACTGATGGCAACATCTGGTGTTTTTGTCTTTTCATTAATGTTATTGGTGTTTGGTTTGACTGGCGTTGATATAGGAACTAAAGTTGTCTTTCTGTCTGATCAATGGATTAGCTGTTGCTCTCTTCAACAGCATCTGTTGGGATTGTAAGAAGGTTCAGGTCAGCACTTTGCATGGTTGAATCTGGATTCTCAGCAGATTCTGATTCCAACAGACCTGTTCTTCCAGCAAACAGCTAATCTGCATATCTCCTCAGATAACATCATCTTTGGTCTGAACTATTGCAGTAATTGCCTCTTGAAAGACAACAAAGGAGAGGGTCACCTGGCTTGAGGTGCCAGTTGGGACTGAGGGATTTGTCAGAATCAGTAAAGTTGGAATCAAAAGTAAAGATACCATAGATCAGTGTTTTGGATGGAAAGGAAAAAATCTCTTAAGGAGCTGCAATGTAGTCTTCAGAAGCACAAGAACATGAAAAGGCTGAGATTGTCGCACTTTGGTTCTGAGTGGAGATTGCAGGGTTCCAGGCAGCAATCATTAAACTGAACTATAAAGTTCTGGTGTTTTCAGGAGGAAAATAGGTCACAATTATCCCAACCAGACCCATTAATTTTTTAATCGAGTGGAGTGGTTTGTTCAAGGCCGTTTGCCAGAGGGGTTTCTGCCTCCTATGGTGGCGGGGGGAGGTTGGGGGGGGGGGGGGGGGGGGGGGACATCTTCCAGAGTATTGGGAGTTCTGCCTCTGGGGGGGATGGGGAGAAGGATCTGCCTCCAGGGGGGGCAGTCAGCAAAGAGGCTGGAATGGGGAGAACTATCACTGCTGGGGTGGAGGGTGCTGGAGATTGGGGATTTCCTGGAAACGGGTAATTGGAGCTGGCCGGGGAATGGGTGTAGGGGCCATGATGGGGTGTGATTGGGCTGTGGAGGTCCCAGGTTGGCCAATGATCGAGCTGACCAGCAAGCCAGAGGTTCATAGTTCAGGGCCACTACGTTTGTTCAGAGGCCTATAACTGTCAGACTCTGATTCCCCCCCCACTCTGAGCTTTTAATGATATTTGCAGTTGTGACCTCTGTATTGCAGTGTGGGAAATTCGAGTCTGAACTCCCACTGAAAAAAACAATTGTGACTTACACCAGTTTCCCTGCGAATTCAGCACTTAGAATCTTTTTGGGAGAATCGCCCTCGTAGTCTCTAACCTGTTTGAAAGGAAGAAGTTAAAGGGACAAATTTTACCATTTGGCTCACCATGGGAATTCTAGCGAGTGAGGGGCGAACCATGGGAAGGGCCATTAACCTCGGGCAGGATTTCCGAGTTTCGGGACGAATGCAATCCGAATATCCCATTGCGCTGTTTAAAAAAAAACAGGTGTGTGTTCTGTTACATGGCTGCTTCTCCTCTCCCTGTTTCTTGTGCCAAGGACTTGTGACATCACTTCTGGTGGATATATGAATACATTAATAGAGCAGAGCTCAGAAAGCCAATAGGATTTAATACGAATACGTAACATTTCCAGGATGACGCTTGAAATCACAGTGAAATTAACAAAAGAAATGGACACATCAAAAGTGAAACAAAACAAACTCTCCAGGCAGCCAAAGAGGAGGAAAAAAAATTGCAAAAATCACTAGGTGAGCTTTCTACCAATGGAAGAAAATCTTTAAGTGTTTTTTAAATAAAACAGGCAGTCAAGATTCACACCAGGACTTCAAAACCTTGGGAAAAACACAGAGAATCAACAGCTGCTGACAACAGTTAACAAAAAAGTTGACTGTCTTAAAGAGGTAATGCATTTAAAGCGATTATACATTTAATGTGACAATGCATTTAAAGCAGCAATCACAAGAAGAAACAGTGGACAATGGACAGGAAAATTGGAGCAGACTCCACATAGAGGCCAACTCTCAAAAATGGTCCATAAACAATGAAAGACTCAAGGAAGAGGAAATGAAAGATTTCAGAGGAGGAAATGAAGACTTCAGGGAAGAAGAAATAAAGGACCTCAAGGGAGGCAATGAAAGATCCTGGAAGGAGGGCATTGAATTGTCTCAGAAAGAGGGAACTGACATACCTCAAAAAGACAGCACTGAAAGACCATAGAAGGAGGACAATGAAAGACCCCAGGAGAGACCGAAGGATCCCAGAAAGAGAGTATTGAAAGATCCCAAAAAAAGGGCACTGCAACACCCCACAAACCCTGTAAAAAGGATTTTAAAAGACTTGTTTGTACCTCAGTGAGACACATTGAAGTTGTCGATTTGGGATACCAAGTTAAGTTGACTCAAAGTACCAAAAGCCCTAAATTTTGATCAGGTCCAAAGCCAGACAGTGGGCAAAAATGTACCCCTACATCTCAGAAACCATTGTTTATCTTGCACCTTCCCATTAGTTTTAAGTGTTAATTATTTTAAGAAAGCAGAGTTAATTGTGAGTTTGGTAAACATGGATTAATTCTGATTAATAGAATAACACTTTGTATGAAATGATACATCTTTCAATCAGTGGAAACCAAATATTATCAGAGATGATTCACAAAAAGGAATTCTCTCTCTCTGCCTTTGGCATCATGGCATTCTTTGCACAAGTTAACGCCTAAAGTTAGAACTAGAGAACAAAGAACAAAGGACAGTACCGCATGAGAACGGGCCCTTTGGCCCACCAAGCCTGCATCGATATGCGATTTCTATCTCTCTCTTTGTCTCCTGTTCATGTGTCAATCAAGACATGCCTTCAAAGTTGCTAAGGTGCCTGCTTCTACCACCTCCACTGGCAGTATGTTCCAGACATCCACCACCCTCTATATGAATACCTGCACATCTCCCCTAAACACAACCCCCTCTCATCTTAAACCTGTGCCCTCTTGTAGTTGACCTTTCCACCCTGGGAAAAGACCTCTGACTATTCGCCCTATCAATGCTTCTCATAATTTTGTAGACCTTTGTTAGGTTGCTCTCAGCCTCTGCCTTTCCAATGAAAACAATATGAGTTTATCCAAACTCTCCTCATACCTAAAACCCTCCAGATCAGGCAACATCCTGTCATACCTTCTGTGCTCTCTCTCCAAAGCATATATGTCCTTCTGATAGTTTGGCAACCAGAACTGAACACAATACTCTAAATTCCAAAAGAAGCCATCTATAAAGAGTTCTTTTTTAATGAGTTCTATTTTACTCCTCAAGTTGATAGATGCTGATATTGATGTACAAGATGTTTTATTTCAAAAGATTAATGTTAATATCAAGGCCAGAAATGGTTCCTTATCCTTTGTCCAAACTGCAATTGTATAATCCCTCCTCCACTTATTATCAGCTTCCTGAATGTGGAAGTCAGGTTCGTCTTTAAGATCCATTCTTAAATTGAAGAGGGAGGTGATGTTTTAAAATCCTAATAATGACATAGGTCAGATAAGCTAGGGTACAGATTCCTTATCTTTTGTAGTAAATTACAGTGGATTTATAATTATTACATTTAGCATAGGGACTGTCTAACAACTCAAAAGCAAGGGATTGGATTTGTTCCAATGTTTCTGATATATTATTAAAGGATTAAGTACAGAATATTCCCCATTCAAATGCATAAGATCATTGCACAAGTGATAGAAACCATATAGTGTTAAAAGGAGGCTTTTCGGCCTATCAATCCTGTACAAACAACAATCCCACCCACACCCTATCCCCGTAGCACTCCATATTTACCCTGCTAGTCTCTCTGATTCTAAGAGGCAATTTAGCATGGCCAATCCACCTAACTCACACATCTTTGGACTATGGGAGGAAATTGGAGCATCTAGAGGACACCAACACAGACATGGAGAGAATGTGCAAACTCTACACAAGTGGTTACCCGGGAACAGAATTAAACCTTGGTGCTATGAGGCAACCAAGCTAACCACTGTGCCACTATGCTACTCATTCCGTGCTTCTGATCTAATTGAACTGTTTGCATTATTCATTTCACTGTTGGTAAGAAAAATATTATTTCATTTTACACTGACCCATCAGTCATCACTAATACAGCCACAGACCTCTTGACAAGATTAACAAGGGCTGATGAGCTTTTGATAGAACAGATACCAAAAGATGTAATTACTGCTCATTAAATGCAGGATTTACAAAGGTCAGCTCAATCTTTGTCCATTATCACACCATTTGCAGCCTTATAAGATGTGATTGTACAATATCTGAAAGCACAGTACAGCCCGATTTCTAACTTGATTGAACAATTTGGGTGATTAATAATTCTACACTTCAGAAAACTAAAAATGCTGCCCAGCATGTACCTTAGCTAATCAGTTAGCCAAATGAATTTTATTGTTGTACTGGTGTAGGTGCGTTTTAATCAATATTAAATATGTAAGTTTTGTGACTCTATTTAATGAATATAAACATTGTTGAGTACTTCAAAATGAAAATCAATGCCCCGCTCCTTATATAACAATTGTATTTGTACTCAGATTCCGCTAGAACTTTGGTGGAAGATCTTTGGAATCCCTGAGAAACAGCACAAACACCGCTTGTCAAATTTCTCAGGGGTATCCATGGAGTTTCACCAAAGTTACTGTGAATCCCAATGAACATCCCAATCCATCTTCCAAACCACTTCCATTTCAAAGGACAGGGGCAGCAGATAAATGGGAATACCACACCTGCAATTTCTTCCCCAAGCCATTTACCGTTCTGACTTGAAAATATATCACTATTCCTTCGCAGTTGCTGGGTCAAAATCCTGGAATTCCCTCCCTACCGGCATTATTGGTCAACCCACAGCACATGGACTGCAGTGATTAAAGAAGGCAGCTCACTATCATCTTCATCTTCTCAAGGGCAACCAAATCATGCTGAAGTATCTCTGCATCCCCCTCACAGCCAGCTTTCCCACCCAACTTTGGATCATCTGCAGATTTGAAGATAATACATAGAACATAGAACATTATAGCGCAGAACAGGCCCTTCGGCCTTCGATGTTGCGCCGACCAATTAGGAAAAAACAATGACCCTCTAACCTAAACCATTCCCTTTTCATCCATAAACTTATCTACTAACCTCTTAAACGCCACCAAACTTGGCGCATCTACAACTGCAGCAGGCAGGGCATTCCATACCCTTACCACCCTCTGGGTAAAGAACCTACCTCTGACATCCGTCCTATAACTACCACCCCTTAATTTAAAGCTATGTCCCCTCGTGCTAGCTTTCTCCATCCTAGGAAAAAGGCTATCACTGTCCACCCTATCTAAACCTCTAATCATCTTATATGTTTCAATAAGGTCTCCTCTTAGCCGCCTTCTTTCTAACGAAAACAACCTCAAATCCCTCAGCCTCTCTTCATAAGACCTGCCCTCCATACCAGGCAACATCCTGGTAAACCTCCTCTGTACCCTCTCCAATGCCTCCACATCTTTCTTATAATGTGGGGACCAGAACTGCACACAATACTCCAAGTGCGGCCGCACTAGAGTTTTGTACAGTTGCAACATGACGTTGCGGCTCCGAAATTCAATCCCCCTACCAATAAAAGCTAAGACTCCGTATGCCTTCTTAACAACCTTATCGACTTGATTGCCAACTTTCAGGGATCTATGCACATATACACCAAGATCCCTCTGTTCTTCAACACTATTAAGAGTCCTACCATTAGCCCTATACTCTACACATTTGTTATTCCTGCCAAAGTGAATTACCTCACACTTTTCCATATTAAACTCCATTTGCCACCTCTCGGTCCAGCTCTGCAACTTGTCCAAGTCGCTCTGCAAACTATAACACCCCTCTTCACTATCTACCACTCCACTGACTTTGGTGTATACATTTAGTTCCCTCTTCCACATCACTAATATATTGTGAACATTTGGGGTCCTAGCACAGAACCTTGTGGAACCCTACCTGTCACTGACTGCCAATCAGAAAAATACCCATTTACGCCAACTGTTTGCTATCTATCTGCAAACCAGCTTTCTATCCATCTCAAGACATTACCTGCAATCCTATATGCTTTAAATTTACATAGTGGTCTGTTTTATGAGATGTTGTTGAAATAAGTCATATCCACTGGTTTCCCCTTGTTCAACTCTATTGGTTATATCAAAGAATTCCAATTGATTCGTTAACTGCCCCAACAGGTGAGATTCAGGCAATATTATAAATTTAACCAATTTCCAGGCTCACAAGTCTACAGCATCTTCCATCCTGAGAATCAGTGAGGAACGTATCCCTGTTAAATCTGATGGGTCCATTGCTTTTTTATGTTTAATTGAGCATTGATTGGCAGTAGTGGGACTTCTATTCAAGGAAAACTGTTGGCCAAGCCAAGCATAGTGTTGCAGTGGCCAGAAAAGTTACTGCAACGTCATGCCTCTGACTAAGATCCAGGCTCAAAATGGGGACAGGAGGATAGGGAACGTCCTGGAAGGTGGGAGCAATCATGATGTCAGAGGGTAGATTGGGAGGAGAAAGGGATGTGCAATGTTCCTGGTTCATGAGGAAAAGGTGCCCCAAATCTGAAGGAGCCTTCAGATTAAGACACTTCTCCACCCCCACCACCCCCTCTTCCAGCTAACTTTCTCCTCAAAGTTGAGGATGAAGACTTCTTTTTGTTTGGCATCCGATCTAACCTAATGATTGAGGATGGGTGGGACAAGGCCATTAAGTGGCCATCTAAGGATCTTGGTAGGGCATGGGTGGACTTGACAACTAAGGCTCTATCTACCTTCCAATAAAATTTCAGCTAGGTTAAGCAGATATGATTCTAGAGGGAATCCCATCTGCATAAGTTTATGCTCTTAGATCCCAGCAGATGGGGGAATGGGGGAAGAAGTATAAAATTCTGATCCCTAATTTAACAAGAATGTGTTGTTGAAATATCAATGCTATCTCAGAGATATTTGAGCTTGGAGGTCACCTGGCTGCTGTTATTTTGACTGAAGCTAAAAGATTCAGAACATATCTATCATTACAACTGCTTTTATTTGATTTGATTTGGTTTATTATCGTCACAGGTTGGTGTACAGTGAAAAGTATTTTTTTGCACTATTCGGACAAAAAAACACACCGTTCAAAGAGCACTTAGGGGAGTGGGAAAAGAGAGGATGCAGGATTGGTATTACAGTCATAGCTAGGATGTAGAATAATATCAGCTAATTATACGGTAAGTCAATTCAAAAGTCTGATGGCAGCAGGGAAATAGCTGTTCTTGAATTGGTCGGTATATGATCCCTGACTTTTGTATCTTTATCCTACGGAAGAAGTTGAAAGAGAATGGCTGGAATTTTACTGCCCTGCCTGCCGTGGGAATTGGAGCAAGTGAGAGGCAGACAATGGGAAGGTCCATTGACCTCTGGCAGAACTTTATACAGGGCTGTAAAATCCCGCCCAATATGTCTGGGGTGCATGGGGTCCTTGATTATGCACTTCTTCTGCCAAGAAGCAGTCTTTCAGCTGGTTCATTGGCCTGATGTTCATGGCTCGAATTTGGAAAGAAATGGCAAGTCCTTGTAAGGTGGTAAATATTTGGGAGAGATGGATATGGGCAGCAGGAAATTAAAGTTATGTGGAATAATTGGAAATGACATTTTCTCTCATATTAATTTGGAAGCATGTCTTCTATGTGAGATTAGATTGACTTTTGGAACTTCAATTTTGGATGTAATTTGAATAATTTAAATCCAAAAATGGCTTGTTGTCTATATAACAATCATTACCTTATATAAAAGTTATTACTCCTTTCAATAGCCATTATACATTCATACTGTGAATGTGATACTGATGATTACAGTAATGAAGATATTCAAGCCTTAGAAATAGTTTCTTAACTGCAATGTTAACGTTAAAAGACTTAATTAAAAACTACAAACACAAAATTACATAAACATTTCAAACATTGAGGTGATTTCCCAATCCTGTTTAGCCTTGGGCACAAATCCAATTTGGCTGGAAAATTTGACGACAAACCAAAAAACAGGATTGACACCACCAGAAACTCAGGTTGCAATCTTTCCTGGCCCTTCCTACTGGCCTGACCCAGAATATTAGCTGGAGTAGTCATTGTGTGAAAGGTTTAGAGAGGATGTTATGTTTAAAATGCATCCAGCAAAATGTTTGAAGCCAGTACGTAGAAGGTTCGACAAGAGGTCCTGAACTTAACAAAGCTGGGAGAGTGGTTGAACTATCAATTGGGGAGCATTTTGTCGACAGCGATCATAGCTCTATTAGATTTAACATGGTTATGGAAAACGACAACAATCAAAGTTCTAAACAGATAGGCAATAAATGCTGCCCTTGCCAGTGATAACTACATTCAAAAAGAGAATTTTTAAACAACGTTCTTTCATTGTGTGCTCACAATTGTACGATAATTGTAGTAATGCATTTGAGTTGTACTTGACACTGAGACCGAGATTTACTGGTCTCGCTTATGCCAAAACTTGAAAATCCCACCTGAGGTCAATGGACCTTTGCATAGACCACTCCCACCCACTCTGATTCCCAGGCAGCACGGGAAAATTCCATTTTGAATATTTTTCAGCAATGAAAAGGGATTGAGAAAAAAACAAGCTAATATTTCAGACAGGACTCTTACCTGTAATTGATAAATAATATATATTGTTCTGTCTTCTTCAATATTAAACAATACCTCCTATATCACACCAATGACTACATTTCAAAAGTATTCATTGATTATAAGTCAATGAGATGTCCTGAGTTTGTCAAAGGCACTATATGAATTCAAGTATATTTTTTCTTTTAAAATAAAATATATATGTACATACCTTTGCAGTTTTATTTCTAACTAAGGCTCGGCCAAAATGTTAAATTATTGGATGACCTTCTGCTTTGGTTTCAGATTTCCAGTACTTTCTGTTTTTATTTTTAACAGAACTGCAAATATCTGTTGCATCTCCCTCCATCTCTATCTCTCTCACACCATCCACTCAGGCAAAAAAATCAGCGTATTACAGAGTCGCTTTCACTTAGTTGTGAGGGGAATACTAATCGGACGTTTGGTTCTTAGTGCTGACCTCGACAGCTGATTCTCCAGTCCAGTTCAGCAGACTCAATATTAAATATTTCATTGTTGTGATTCCGAATGCGAATATATCCCATTGACAGCTGGGAGATGGAGAGAGATGTTATTAGATATGGACTGCTTCAATCATGGTGAATAAAGGGGAGAAAATCACAGGCTGAGTCAACCAAGGCTGTTCTCAAACATCTCATAATGGGTATTCAGGAAACAGCACAGGGAACAGGCAGATTATATGCCACCCTCTTAGTCAGGAAGTCATGTGTGGTGGAAATAAAATGGAATCTATTAAAGGTGAGGGATTCTATAATCTTCAAGCCAAATATTTGCTTTGTGCCCCAATTATGCATGTCACTAGGCATAAATATGTCAGAAATTCTGTCCACTATTATTTCCGAGTTTGAGTATACTTTATTGATCCATTTATAAAGGAGCATTAATTTTTGTGCTCATTCTAAGGGATTATTCTTCATATGAATTCAGGAAAGAGATGCCATCATAATGGAATGTTGAGTCAAATATGCCATTGAATACTTGTGAATGATAATCTTTAAAACATAGAAACATAGAAGCTAGGAGCAGGAAGAGGCCATTTGGCTCTTCAAGCCTGCTCCACCATTCATTACAATCATGGTTGATCATCCAATCAATAGCCTAATCCTGTTTTCTCCCCATAATCTTTCATCCCACTCACCCCAAGTATTACATCCAGCCGCCTCTTGAATGCATCCAATGTTTTGGCATTAACTACTTCCTGTGGTAATGAATTCCACAGGCTCACTACCGTTTGAATGAAGAAATACCTCCTCAGCTCTGTCCTAAATCGTCTACCCTAAATCCTCAGACTGTGACCCCTGGTTTGGACTTCCCCAGCATTGGGAACATCATTCCAGCATCTATCCTGTCTTGTCTGTTAGAATTTTGTAATTCTGTGTTACATTCCCTCATTTGTTTGAACTCCAGTGAAAGCAATCCTAACCTAGTCCATCTCTCCTCATAGATTAATCCTGTCATTTCTGCAGCTAGCCTAGTAAACCTTCGCTGTATTCTCTTGAGAGCAAGAAAACCTTTCCTCAGAAAAGGAGAACAAAACTGTGCACAATACTTTAGGTCTGGCCTCAGCAAGGCCCTGCATAATTACAACCCATTCCTGCTCCTGTACTTGAAACCTCTCACAATGAAGGCCAATATGCCATTTGCCTTCTTTACCGCCTGCAGTATTTGTATGCTTACCTTCAGTGACTGGTGCACAAGGACATCCAAGTCCCGCTGCACACTCCTGTCTCCCAATTTGCAGTCATTCAAATAGTAATCTGTCTTCTTGTTTTTGCTTCCAATGTGAAGCAGAATGTGGGAGCAGAAACTGTCAGGTATGGGCACAAACAAAAAGTGGAACTTTTTCAAGGAACAAACAGTGTGTGTCCTTGATAGGTATGTCCCTGTCAGGCAGAGAGGAAATGGCTGAGTGCAAGAACCATGGTTCACAAAGAAGGTTGAATGTCTTGTCAGAGGGAAAAGGAAGCTTGTAAGGATGAGAAAACAAGGTTCAGTCGGGTCGCTTGAGTGTTACAAGATTCCTAGGAATGAGTTAAAGAAAGGGCTTAGGAGAACTAGGAGGGGGCATGAGAAGTCCTTGGCTGGTCGGATAAAATAAATCCAAAGGCTTTTTACTCTTATGTGAGAAATAAAAGAATAACCAGGGTGCGGTTAGGGCCGGTCAAGGATAGTAGTTGGAACTTGTGCGTGGAATCAGAAGAGATAGGTGAGGCATTGAGAGAATACTTTCTTTCAGTGTTCACTAAGGAGAAAGGCCATGTTTTTGAGGAGGAGTGTGTGATACAGGCTGATAGGATGGAGGAGGTAGATGCTTTGAGGGAAGATGTAGTAGCAATTTTGAAAAACCTGAGGGTGGATAATTCCCCTGGGCCAGATGGGATATATCCTAAGATACTTTGGGAGGCAAGGGATGAGATTGCAGAGCCTTTAGCTTTGATCTTTGGGTTCTCACTGTCCACAGGGATAATGCCAGAGGACTGGAGAGTGGGGAATGTTGTTCCTCTTTTCAAGAAAGCAAATAGGAATGACCCTAGTAATTATAGATCAGTTAGTCTTACTTCGGTGATCAGTAAGTTAATGGAAAGGGTCCTGAGTGGTAGGATTTATGATCATTTAGAAAAATGAATCCGGAATAGTCAGCACGGTTTTGTGAGGGCTAAGTCCTGCCTCACAAATTTGATTGAATTCTTTGAGGAGGTAACTAAATGTGTGGATGAAGGTAGAGCTATTGATGTTGTATACATAGATTTTAATAAGGCGTTTGATAAGGTTCCCCATGGCAGGCTCATGAAGAAGATAAAGAGGTATGGGATAGAAGGAAATTTGGCCAATTGGATCTGGTTATATCATAGAAGACAGAGGGTGGTGGTGGAGGGAAAATTATCGGACTGGAGGCCAGTTACGAGTGGTGCACCACAGGGGTCAGTGCTGGGTCCTCTGCTTTTTGTGATTTTTATCAATGACTTGGAAGAAGGGGCTGAAGGGTGGGTTAGTAAATTTGCTGACGACACCAAGATTGGTGAAGTCACTGGAAAACATGATTCACTGTCTATCACCTAAAGCTTTAAGAACAGCTGTATGATCTTCCATCAAAGTGAAGTTTTGACTGCTCCCTCATAATGTCCTCTGTGGGTATCTGCTGTATTTGTTTCAGGGAAAGCCTTTGTAGCAAGAGGATTTGAGTATATGAATAGGGATATTTCACTGTAATTGTACAGGGTGTCGGTGAGGCCGCTTCTGAAATATTGTGTGCAATCTTGGTCTCCTTATCTGAGGAAAGATGTTCTTGCTATAAAGAGAGTACAGTGAAGGTTTACCAGGCTGAATCCTTGGTTGTCAGGTCTGTTGTATGAGGAGAGACTAAGTTGGTTAGGATTATATGCACTGGAGTTTAGAAAGGTGAGAAGGGATCTTGTAAAAACTTATAAAATTCAAACAGGGTTAGATATGATGGATTCTGAAGGAATGTTCCCGATGGTGGGGGAATCAAGGGGTTTTGGTTTGGGGATAAGGGGTAAACATTTTAGGACTGAGATAAGGAGAAATTTCTTCACCAGAAAGTGGTGAATCTGTGGAATTCGTTACTACTGGAAGTAGTTGAGGCCAAAATGTTCCAATCTTGAGTCTATCTGATGTTCCAACCCAGGGACATCTCTGCAGCCATCCAAGCCTACTCCATTCATACACCAGTCTGTGCCTGCCCTCAACTAGTTTGTCTGCAATGATGTCCATATGCTTCCTCAGTGATTCTCCTTTGCCTGAAACTGTGTTGTGGTACTGGTGAGCTCATCTGACATGGAAGTGCTTCATTGTCCTTGGTGAAATGTGTTTGTGCAATTGAGAATAGTCAGCTGGTTCTAACTCTGTTTGGATGCAGCCTAATGTGGGGACTGTATCCACAGCAAATATCAGAGGTCTAAGCATCGACTCCTCATCTGGCTGGAGGATGCAGCAAGTTTCTCAACATTACCACTGTCCATTTTCTTCAGTTCCTTTGCAAGGTGCCTGACCCACCTTACCTCTTCCCCACCTCTCCCCTCCTTCTACCTCCTCTTTCTCATTTTCCACACATTTGTCCACAAAGAATGAACATTAGCATTTTGGATGATCTACGAGGAACAAATAAGAATGCCATTGGCATTGCTGAGATGTCCAGTGAGAAGATGAGGAGACGAGTGTGTGTGTGTGTGTGTGTGTGTGTGTGTGTGTGTGTGTGTGTGTGTGTGTGTGTGTGTGTCTCTCACACACACACACATCCACGTACAGCTCTCTATCCTAAAGTAAAAATAAAGTTTATTCATTAGTCACAAATAAAGCTTACATTAACACTGCAATGAAGCTACTGTGAAAATCTCCTAATCATCACACTCAGGTGCCTGTTCAGGTCAATGCACCTAACCAGCATGTCTTTCACACTATGAGAGGAAACCAGAGCATCCAGAGGAAACAAATGCAGACACAGGGAGTACATGCAAACTCCACACAAACAGTGAAGTGACCCAATCCAGGAATTGAACTTGGGTCCCTGGTTCTGTGAGGCAGCAGTGCTGACCCCTGTGCCACTGCTACCCAATATGCCATGATGCTGCCCTAAAGCATTGATGGAGAATAAATAGATAAGATGGGTAACTGACTCACACTATCCCCCTCCCCTCTCCATCATTGCCTGTTACAATCCAGAACATGGAGACACATGGAATAGGAAAATGGCACCAGAGATGAAATCTTTTAGGTGTATGTAGAGACGATAGAAACCTGGGTCATACTCCTCACAGCAGGGAAGGTTGAGGGCTGAGGAAATTTAATAAAAGCTTTCCAAATCATGAGGGACTTTGATATAGTAAACAAAGAGAAACTATTCCCTGTCACTGAAAGGTCCGTAATTGGAAGATACAGATTTAAGGAAATTGTCCGTTGAACCAGAGGTGACAAATGAAAAAAAACACAGCAAATTGTTATGATCTGAAATGCAGTACCTGAAATGGTGGTTAGAGCAGATTCAATAATTACTTTTAAAAGCAAATTGAATGAATACTTAGATTTCTAGGACTACAGAGAAAGAGCAGGGGATTGTATAATTCCTTGATTCGATTGTAAATAAACTGCCGATAAAAAGAAGAGAAATTGAATGGCTGGAAGAGCTTGGAATGCGCAGATTTTGATATATGCTTTTGACATGTGCCAGAGGTACCATGTGGAAATTTTTCCTTTTAAAGCCATCAATGCAGAAACTGAATCTGTAACTGTGAACCCTGGAGGATTGCTTTTATTTCATCAATTTGGTACATTTGCAAATTTAGCCAATTTTCGTCATATTGATCCTGATTGTAGCACCCCCTGGAGAACTATTGCACTGATGCGATAAATGACACAGGTCTTGAATCAATAGAACTGTGAAGAGTTGTAATTATCCTTACATACGCTGTATCATATAAAAAAAACCCTAATGCATTGAAATGGTAAAATAGCTTGTGAAATAAAAGACATGTGCCAGGCTGCTATAAATAGACAGTGTAAGTTGTTTGCTGTATTCTGTGGGGAGGAAGATTTCAGATTGAGAACTTATGAAACAATTTGACAAAGAGCAGAGGAGTTCTCTGGTGCCCTGGCCTAATTTCCTACCTCCCCCCTCCCGTTCCACCTCAGCAAACACCAGGCGAACACAGATTGACATGACCATTTCTCTTGTTTGCTGTTTGCGGGATCTCGCTGTGCACAAATTGGCTGCTGCGTTGGCCTGCGAAACAACAGTTCAAAGGTTTGATTTAAGTTCTGTTGTGCCTTTTCACTGTGACAATGCTACGTTCCCATAACTCAAGCACTGTCAGCAATGTCTGCATGCCAAAAATGTTTTGAAGGCGACACTTACAGCATGGAACGAGAAGGCAGCAACACTACAGAGCATCAGGAAACATGCAGTGGAATCGGCAGCATGATCCACTAAATTATAAATAAACATCAAAAATAAAGCAAAGGGAACCCTTCTTTATTAAGTAGATGCCAAAAATGCCAATTTTGTGCTTGGTATGACTGTACCCTCCCCTAGCAGTGTCTGCATCAAGTTGTCATCTGAAGCCCAGTCTTCATTTTGGTATTGAAAAAACAAACAAAATGTCCTCAACCTTCCTATTTTGGCATGACATTCATAGAACCTCTACAGTACAGAAGGAGGCCATTCAGCCCATCAAGTCTACACTGACCACAATCCCATCCAGACTCTGTTCTCTTAATCGTACACACATACCCTTTTAATCCCACTGACTCTAAAGTCAATTTAGCATGGCCAATCAGCTTAACCCACACATTTTTGGACTGTGGGAGGAAATTGGAGCACCTGGAGGAAACCCATGTAGACATGTGGAGAATGTGCAAACTCCACACAGACAATGACCTAAGGCCAGAATTGAACTGCATCCCTGATGCTATGAGGCAGTAGTGCAAACCACTATGCTACCGCGCCGCTCTACAACTGCCAGGTTATGTCAGTATTTGTAGTTTAAGTTCAGATGGCTACCTTAAGGCCCTTTGGAGATTAAAGAGCTGAATAGAGTCCAGTAATGATCAATGAATTTGGTATACTTTTTTAGCTTCAATCCAGACTTACTAATAGAAACCAACAGAACAAAAAAATGGGCACACAGTATTTACATATAAATATTACTTTTATGTCTTTAGTTGCTTGGTATTAAAGAACTCGAGTTTAAAACTTTTGATTTTGCATTCATCAGGACAGATATAAGAATGTTGAATTTCAAAGGAAGTAGTAGCTTATATTGCACGAGAAAAGCATGCTGATTGGTTGGCCAGTTATCTCTGATTGGTTGAAGTGTTGCCATGCAAAATGCACTGACGAGTTAGTGTTTGTCATGCATTTGTCTAATTGAAAAAGGTGCAACACCAGACATGCTCTTTCTACTTGTGGAGGACAGGGCTCTGTGTATGAAATAACAGCTTCTAGAGAGTCACATTGTGAGCTTGGCTGATAATCTTAAATTGATCGTCAGTGTAATTATATTTATTTGAACAGGTACAATGCAGGAACATTGGGAACCCTGGTGTCAAATGGCCTCTTGGTCCTGGGGGTCATTATTATGTTTGCCGCTTTCTGAGGGATCATGCTGCTAAGGGTGTGAAGCTGGGGCTTTCAGGAGGAGGCTGAGATGGATCATCTACTCAGCAGTTCTGTTTGAGGTTAGTTGCAAATGCTTCAATGTGTAATGGATGTGCTCTTCCATTCCTGGTCCCTGGCCTCAAATAAGTGATATGAAAGATAGAATTTGAAACCCTCCTCCATGATGAATTTAATAGTGAGGGACATTTAATCTGACAGGAGGATGGCGGCAGGAACTTTGGAACCTTCCAGACACTGTGTTCCTTATGGTCAATTAATGCTCACTTAAGCAGCCCATCTGTCAGTGCTGCTATTCACCCACAGGGGGGAGGGGACTCAGAAGCCAGGAGGAAAATCATTGCAGCATTCAATATAATGTTTCTTTTTATTGAATGCTTTCATTTCTTAGTTAACAAAACCTTGGAGATGGAGAAAAGTCTGAGTAAGTTGGGAGTGAAGAATGTTCCTTCAAAATACCAACCAGCCAGGGAGAATTAAGATGCGTTTGGTGATGCTATCAAGCTGAAAATGTCAGAGGAAGATCTAGTGAATGGGGAAGCTGGTGGATGGAAATTGGAGACATGGAAACTATATTGAGATCCTGAGAGGGAGGAAAAATGCTAAGAATAGAAATGTAAAAGATCAAAGACAAATAGCCGAGGAGCCTGGTGGTGATAGTGGAGGGGAATTCTCTTCTGAGGAAAAGAAACGTCTATCAGAAGTATTGGTGCAAAAGGAAAGATTGTCATAACAGATGCAATGGAAATGAAGAACCTGGAAGAATGGAACAGATTTGATTGATTTATTATTGTCACACGTATTAGTATAAAGAAAAAAATGTATATTCTCTTGCACGCCATACAGACAAAGGCTATTCATAGAGAAGGAAAGGAGAGCATTCAGATTGTAGTGTTACAGTCATAGCTGTGGTGTAGAGAAAGATCAACATGATATAAGATAGATCCATCTAGATATCTGATGGCAGCAGGGAAAAAGTTGTTCTTGAGTCAATTGGTACGTGATCTCAGCCTTTTGTATCTTCTTCCTGAAAGAAAGAGGTGGAAAAGAGTATGTCTGGGATGTATAGGGAACTTGATTATGCTGGCTGCTTTTCTGAAGGAGCAGAAAGCGTAGACAGAGTCAATTAATGGGAGGCAAGTTTGCGTGATGGACTGGGCTACGTTCACAACTCTTTGTACTTTCTTGTGGCCTTGGTCAGAATAGGAGTCATATCAAACTGCAATACATTTGGAAAGGATGTTTTCTGTGGTGAATCTGTAAGATGCAGGGAATTGGAGACAGTACAATGAAACTGGTTGCAGAATTCTGCAGACTCATGGTAGTTATTGGTGGCAGTTGCTCCTCAGAAACGGAGACAGGGAAGGTGAAGAAGGGAAGATAAGAGTCAGAGACGAACCATGTAAAGCCGAGGAACAGATAAAATTTGATAGAAGTTGTAATGTTTCAACAGTCTGCCTGCAGAATTAAAGCCTGATTTTATAAATTTATAGAGGACCAGGCTCACAGTGACACTGGCATGGTCAGTATGAAAAGCAACAGAAGATAGATGAATGCAACACGATATTCAAACCATTTTACAAATAGTAGTTAGGGAAAAAAAATGTGCCTGTGATAAAAGCAGACATTGCTGCCACTATATCATAGGTCCACCACTACCTGAATGAAGGGAAAGGTTATCATTTTGGGAGATTCTTCATTAGAGTGATTCTGAACATATCTTCTCTATTCTCAGTTGTGATCAGATCTGATGCCCAAGTGCAACGTTTTCCACATTTATTGACAAAAAAATGATCTGAGGGAAATAGCATGGTGCCTGAGGAGATAGGATTAACATTTCTCAACATTAGCCTCCAAATAAATCTGGAAAATGGGATGTTTTGATTTTCCCAGCAGTCCATGATATTTTATTGCTGAGGCATTCCAATTATCAGGAACATTCAACTGTTCTTAAATGAGTAAAATATTATCCACCTCTGCGGTATAACTAGTGCCTTTCAAAACTGGTATTTACTCAATGACATTACAAACATTTTAATGCTCCCTCAAGTGTACGACGTCAAGCCCATACTGGTGCCATAAAACAATGTTTTATTTGGTTGATTCCATCTGTCCTCTGAAGCTAGGTGTACAATTGATGAGTGATAGGTAGCAATTGTTATCGCTATAAAATTCCGTAACACAGCTTGACTATTCAGCCCGTTGACTCTGAGTGAAATAAACATTTAATTCCATTTCCCTGCTCTTTACCCATCTGACCTTTTCATTTTTCAAGTTTTTTTTTAAGTAATATGTGTGTCAACCATGGTTCAATTGGTAGCACTCTCAGCTCTGAATCAGAAGGTTGTGGGTTCAAATCCCATTCAAGAACTTGAGCACAAAATTCAATATTCCAGTTCAATGCTGAGAGAATGCTGTATTTTTGGAGGTGCTGTTCGTTCAGATTCAATCTTAAGCTAAGACCCTGTCCGCTTTTCAGGGTGGATATAGATGATTTGATGGCACCAATTTGAAAAAGGGTAGGTGCAATATTTGAATTATGTCAGGGGTTGTGGGTTGTACACACCAAGGAAACGATGTGATTTACATATGCAAATTTAAACTAACAGACTTATTCTCGGAGTTTTTGCCTGCATAGAGAAACTGAAATTAAAACAGGAGTTTCTGACAACATCTTAAAGCCAACCACGCAACCATTTAAATATGTGACAGTAATATCCCTCAATAAACTAAAAAAACTGATTATCTGGTAATTCTCATGTTTCTGTTTTTGGGAGCTTGCCATACACAGAGTTAAAAAAACTGTGTTCCTTGCATTACTATTACATTTTAAGAGTGCGATCTTATCGGATGTTTGTGCCATGCTCCCATTGCAGCAAGGCTGGAGAACCTCCATTCACTGCAGCGAGATTGGAAAAACCCATGGCATGAACAGTGGGATGCCATTCTGGCCTTAGAAAATTTTATTGACTTAAATGCTTTAGTGGTGGTGAAAGGTGCTATGTAAATGCATGTCTTCCTTCTTTTGAAAGTGAGCACTCTGCTTCCAGCACTGTCTTCAGTATGCATGCCATAACAAAAATCCTTTGCATGAAAGGGAGATCTCCTGAAATCTCCCAATGTTCTCTTGGCAATAATTCTAAATTTACAGCTTCCATAAATCCAATTCCTTCTTTCTTTTATTGGCTTTCATTTTACAGTTAGCAATGAAAGCATTTCTCAGAGAACTTCATTATTTTAAACATCTCTACCAGGTTCAGATGACGATCTGCTCTAATGAAAATAAACCCACTTTGTTTCAGTTTCTCAGAATAACTAAAGTGTCTCATCCCCAGTAGTTTCTGAGCAAATCCCTTCAGTACTCTCTCCATGGTCTTGACATACTTCTGAAAGTAGGACAGTTTAAAGAATGCACACTATTCTAATTGTAGTTTAACTGATCATTGGTATAGGTTTGCCATTAACTCAAATTTTGTTAATATTCTGAGCACTTACTTGTAAGTCTAAGGTCTCATATATATTTTAACAGTTTTGTCAAATTATCCCTCAACTTTTAAAGATTAGTAAATTAAATTACTACTTAATTTTGTTTTTGTTCACTTGCTCCATCACTCTTTCCGTATGTTCAAAATTAAATATTTAAGAATAGACCTTTGTTTGCCCTTCCTGAATATGGAAACCTTACAGCTTAGCCTCTGAGGGCAAGACTTTCAAATTGACCATTTCACTAAGCTAAAATATTTTACCTCTTAGATAATTCAACACAATATTATTTGTTTATTTATTGGTGTCACAAGTAAGCTTACATTAACACTGCAGTGAAGTGAAAATCCCCTAGTCACATCATTTTCGGATACACTGAAGTAGGATTTAGTATGGCCAATGCACCAAACCAGCATGTCTTTCAGACTGCGGGAGGAAACTGGAACACCACAGAGAAAGCCCACAAAGAAATGGGGAGGCCGTGCTGACTCCGCACAGACCAGTGAATGATCCAAGCCAGAAATCGAACTCAGGTCCCTGGAACAACACCTTGGCGAGGGGTGGGGGATGTTTGTCAAGATAGTGCTGGGAAAGAGGGACTAAAGTTGTGTGGAAAGATTGGAGATGTTGGAATTGTCCTTCTTAGAGCTGAGATAGATCGTGGAAGACTTGATTGACATTTTTCAGTCTTGTATGGAGTCAGGATTCAGAAAACAATGTAACAACTGGGCAGTGAAGGCAAAAGTCCTCCTCTATTACTGTAAAATTGATAGGTGATGAACTTGAATGTTGTATATGTCCTGGTTCCCTTAAATAAATCATGCAAATATATTTTCTTGCTATTGCTAAACAAGAAAGGTTACTGTAAAAGCGAAAGTGTCATTGACAATTCGAGTATGCCGAGTCTGATGTGGTCAGTGGCAGGTGAAAATTTCTGCTTAGAAAAAGCATGAATAACATTGGCAGATCTTTATATACTTAGTTAAAAAACTGACACCTCTTTGAACTGGGGAAGATTTATTTTGTTGAAAATTATAAATTTTTCCTCTGAAGTAAACACAAACAAAACATGCAGCCTTGCTGTTGGACGAAAGGTTTGAATCCAGTATGTGTAGATTTGAACAGGCGAAATAATGGCCAGGAATAAACCAATTTCTTGGATAGCTTTGATAAAGCCAGAACAAAACATGGGACTGTAATAGCTCTCTGGGGACAATGTTACCAAAAAAATTCTAAGTCCAAATGAGAACAAAAACAGGAGAGATTTGCAATGCTTTTTGGGCAAATTCAAAATGGAATCTTATCTCACTTTAGTCAAATAAATCTATTTTCGGCCAGCAGGGTGAAGGTTAGGGCCTAATCTCAATGAAAGCTGACAGATAGCAGCAGAGGGCACCATTGCACATGCACACATTTCTGTGTTTGGATTCAAGGCTGATCTCACTGGATAGGGTTAGGTTGTGAGAGGTGAGAGATTTCTTGACTGTCTACTGATCTTACCAGCTCGCTTTGCCCATCAGCTGATGGGTGAAATTATAAGATCATGGCCTCTGTCTTTTCTGTCCCATAGTTTCCGATATTAAAATGCTCTCAGGGGCTACAGAGGTAAATATCAGGGCTTTAAATCTTCTGTATTGCTTTGCTGTTGAATTCTCTTGTTTAAGTTAAATTTATTTGCAGCTTGTGTGATGAAAAGATGGTTTGAACCTTGATGGTCAACTCCACGTTAAACATCGCCTTGTGTGGCTTAAGGATCTCCATCTTGGCATGGCAGTTTCTGCTGTAGATGAAGGCAGTGGACTGAAAAACTACAGGATTCACTGGAATCAGCACTTTCTGGATCTTCTTTTTGGCCAGCTGTGATTTCATTTCTCCTTATCTCTTCTGATATCCTTCCAATCAGTCTCTAAAGGTCATGACCATTGACAACTATCTCCGATTTGTCTGTGCCAACATGCACTACTTTCAGATTTCATTTGCAGGTCTCCTTATGGGGAGATATGGAAATCCAGCAAGCTGTCACTCAGTGGTCAATTCACCAGAAAAAAGGTCTATGCAAAAACAGACATCACTCATTCGATGAACATGGCCGAGCTAGTGCAGACATTGTTGGCTTAACAATGAGCATATACTGATGGAATTAACACTTGCCATGACCTAGGAGCTGGTGGCCTTAGTCCTCCTGCCACAGGATGCCAAGGATACAGTTGATATGGCAACATTTTAAATTGTTCAGCCTTTACTCCAACCTAGCATTGCTGTCCATACCTCATGGAGTGCATGGAGGACACAGGCTTGGGAAACTCACCTTTTCTTGTTTTTGGCTGCTGTTGTTCCATAGTATCTTGGATGCAATAGCTGCAGCTTTTGCAATGTGCATGCTAATTTCCAAATCAAGTGACTGATTGGTGGTGATTATGGAACCTAGACATGTGACATGGTAACACAATGGTTAACACTGCTGCTTCACAGCGCCAGGTTTCTGGGTTTAAATCCCAGCTTGGGTCACTATCTGTGTGAAGTTTGCACATTCTCCCTGTGCCTGTGTGGGTTTTCTTTGGATGCTCCAGTTTCCTCCTACGGTCCAAAAATGTGCGGGCTAGGTTGATTGGCCATTCTAAAGTTCCCCTTAATGTTCCAGGATGCATAGGTTAGAGGGATTAGTGGCTAAATAAATGGGGATAGAGCTTGGGTGGGATTGTTGTCGTTACAGGCTCGATAGTTCGAATAGTCTCTTTCTGCACTGTAGGATTCTGTAACTTCCAACATCACATTGTCAATGCTGATGGGTAGCAATGTAACATTCTAGACCACGACACTTGTTTTCCTGATGCGGATGTCCAAAGCAAACTCATTGCAGGTGTGAGAAGCCCTGCCGGGTGCTATTGAAGGTGTTCCTTGGGGTGGAATGCTAGCCAAACATCATCTGCACTGAGCAACTCTCTGATGAGCACTTGTTACCCCTTGGTCTTGGATCTCAAGACAGCAAGTTTCAACATCTTTTTGTCAGTTTTGCAGTTGTCATGTTTTCTAGCATGTCTTCCAGCAAAATACTGACAGTATCCTGAGGGAAGAGGAAGAGCCTTATCTTTAATTTTGAAATATTTTGCTTGATTTTTGATTTAATTTAATAACTGAAGGAAAAATCTATGTGGTGCAATTAGATGAATGTCTCCAAAGAATACTTAGATTAATGGCTTATTTAAGGCATTAAAATAGAAATAAATTAAATGACAAAATAATTAAGATATAAAATCTGGGGAAGATAATATGAATTCAATGATAATTAGATACGGACCAATGCTTTCCAGCAGAATTTGGACAACAGGCACTGTAACATTTGATTCAGCCCCTGCTTAAAATATACTGGGCCTGATTTTATCATTTTGATTCTGAATCTGAGAGTGACCCAGATCCGACTTGTAAACCCTGTCCTCCAGCGCTCTCGTACATATGCTGCCTAAAAAAAAATTGTTCTCCACAAGCCTATAGGAAGGGCTTATCGCACCCAAAATCCTGCAGATCTGACCAGTGCCTCCAACTGCATATGCGCAGAAATAAAATGATAGAATGCTGCTTCTCTGCCACGTTGCGCCAGGATCAGATAATGCCTGTTTCTAGCTCCACCAATGCAAAATTACTGACCCCCTTATTCCCCTATCCCCCACCATGCAGACCGATCACAGGCCCCTCCCCCTTCCCTCCAGTGATCTCAGGTAAATGGCAGTGGATCTTCCTTCCCCCCTCATTGATCTCAGACAGAGGAAGAAGAACATAAGAAATAGGAGCAAGAGTAAGCCAACTAGCCCTTTGAGTCCTGCCCCACCACTCAATAAGTTCATGGCTGATCTGAAGTGGATCAGTTCCACTTTCCCGCTTTCTCCCCATAACCCTTAATTTCATTCTCTATCAGAAATCTATCTACCCATGAATTAAATATATTCAATGAGGTCACCTCCACCACTTCAATGGGCAGAGAATTCCAGAGATTTACCACCCTTTGAGTGAGGAAGTTCCTCCTCAACTTTCTAAAGTGCCGCCCCCCACCCCTGCTCTTATTTTGAGACTATGCTCTCTAGTTCTGTTTTACTTTCTAAGCGGGAAGAATCTCTTTACCTCTACCCTATCTAGCTCCTTCATTATCTTATATGTCTCAATAAGATCCCCCCTCAGCCTTCTAAACTCTAATGAGTATAGGCCCAGTCTGTTCAATCTCTCCTCATAAGCTAACACACTCATCTCTGGTATCAGTCTGGTGAACCTTCTCTGTATTCCTTTCAAGGCCAATATATCCTTCTGTATATAAGTGGTCTCACAACACCAGGTTAAAGTCCAATAGGTTTATTTTGTAGCACAAGCTTTTAGATTTGTTTCATAAATAAGGCATATATAAATACAAACTCAATTACAAGATAATGGTCTTAACAGGTAATCATGTCTTTATAGCTGCAGACAATATGAGTGGAGAGAGGGTTCAGCATAACTAAAGAGGTATAAATTGTCTCGAGTCTGGACAGTAATGAGATTTTGCAAACTCAGGCAAGTTGTGGGGGTTACAGGTAGTGTGACATGAACCCAAGATCCCGATTGAGGCCATCCTCATGTGTGCGGAACTTGGCTATCAGATTCTGCTTGGCGATTCTACATTGTTGTGTGTCTTGAAGGCCACCTTGGAGAACGCTTACCTGAAGATTAGAGGTTGAATGCACTTGACTGCTGAAGTGTTCCCAACAGGAAGGGAACACTCCTGCCTTGCGGTTGTCGAGTGGTGTCCAGTCTGAATGGTCTCCCCAATGTACCATGCCTCAGGACATCCTTTCTTGCATGTATTAGGTAGACAATATTGACCAAGTCACAAGAATATGTACCTAGTGAATGGTGTTCTCATGTAAGATGATGGCATCCATGTCAATGATCCAGCATGTCTTGTAGAGGTTGCTATGGCAGGGTTGTGTGGTGTCATGGCCACTGTCCCCCTGAAGGCTGGGTAGTTTGCTGCATACAATAGTCTGTTTGAGGTTGCACGCTTGTTTGAAGACAAGTAATGTGGGTGGGGAATGATCTTGGTGAGATGTTCGTCTTCATCGATGACATGTTGAAGACTCCAAAGAAGATGTCGTAGTTTCTCTGCTTCAGGGAAGAACTGGATGACGAAGGGTACTCTGTCCGTCATGCCCTGTGTTTGTCTTCTGATGAGATCTATGCCGTTTTTCACTATGGCAGTGACTGAGCACAATATCCTATTCTTATGAGGGTGTCTTTCAGCATCTGGAGGTGTCTGTTACAATCCTATTTATTTGTGCAGATCCTGTGTAAACTGAGGGCTTGTCTGTAGGGGAAGGCTTCTTTAACATGTTTAGAGTGGAAGGTAGAGAAGTGGAGCAGCATGAGGTTATCTGTGGCTTGCAGTACAGTGAAGTGCTAAAGTGACCATCCTTGATGGAGATGCATGTGTCCAAAAATGCAACCGGTTCTGAAGACTAGTCCATGATGAGTCTGATGGTGGGATGGAACTTGTTGATGTCATCATATAATTGTTTCAGTGATTGTTCGCCATGAATCCAAAGGAAGAAAACATCATCAATGTATCTAGTGTATAGAGTCAGTTGAAGGTCCTGTGCAACGAAGAAGTTTTGTTTAAATGTGTGCATTAAGATATTGGCATATTGAGTTGCGAATGTGGTCCCCATGGCTGTTCCATGTGTCTAGACGAAGAACTGGTTGTTGAAGGTGAAAACATTGTGGTCCAGATAAAACATTGTGGTCCAGAGTTGAGCTTCTGGTCAATGGTAACAGCCAAAATATTGAAAGCAGGTGCTTTCAGTGATGGTTTGATTCTCTCTTGTTGGAGAATGTCTGTAACTTATGTGTCATGAATATTATTTGCTACTTCAACCCAAGTCTGGATATTTTTCAGGATTTCTGTATTTGGACATTGATTACAGAAGTTGTGAATTGTGCTGACTATTGTGCAATCATCAACGAACATCCCCCTTTCTGATATTATGATGGAAGGTCATCGTTGAAGCAGTTGAAGATGTTTGGACTGAAAACATTTAACTTATGAAACTCAGCCAATCATTCATAATATGCTCGGCTTTAATAACAATAACATTTCCCTTGAAATATCAGCAAAGAAGTCTATTGTAACTTCAGGAACAGATGGGAATTCGTTTTTTTTAAGCTACACCAGGTGGCCAGTCAATCAAAGTAATTTGGCAGTGCATGTTTTCTTTTACTCTAGCTGACAACTGCAGTCCACTTTTCTCACATTGAAAGGTTGAGAATGTAAATACATTCAGGTCATGAAACTTAAAGTCGAAATTAGCAGCCTTCAGAAGCATTTACATTTGCATAAATGAGCGTCTCTCATACTGAAAGTTAAGACCTCTGGAACGAAAGAAAATGGTGTCTATTTGATCTCAGCACTCTTTTAAAATCACTCATTAGATTTGTATTTTGTTCTCTACCAGCGAAAAGAAAAGTATCGGCAGGGAATATGGGCAGGACTTCTGCACTCAGGTTCTGCCCCCATTTCTAAGGTTTCTGGAGTCATCCCAACCTGCAAATTCTGACTCCAAATGTTTAAAGCCCCCAGTTGAGAGCTGCTGATAGTTCTGCTGAGGTATGGGAATCCCTCAAAACTTATCCAGTCGAACATAATTGATCCCAGAGAGAACCCAGAGAGGATCAATTTACTTTAAAGAAATAAACCCTGCTGCCTTAATTGGGAATTGGAGATCTTGAATCAACTTTTCTTTTTGTATGGTAATTCCTGGTTTTCAACACTCTGTTACAAATATACTGAAGCAACAGCATTTGATAGTGTGATTGTCCTTTTGGGAATCTCCTCATGTTATAATTTGCAACAGATATGAACCCATTCTCACTTAATCCAATCCAGAAACAAAGGGGAAAATGAAGAAGCAATCTTTGACATTTTTATTAAATCTTTCTTGTTATTCAGTCAATGTCTGGTGTAAGGAAATATTTACAGGTAATACTTACTGTGGTTGATTTTATTTTGTTCAGTGTATAAATATAATAATTCATCTCAGTTATTTAACTTTTCTTTATAGCTAATAGTTTCTGAATTTTTGACATACTTCCCAGGTCAGCTCGAGGTAGAAATTTTGAGACAAGCTCTGTTGAGAGAAAAAGCAGACTAATTGTTATCAATTATTGCGGAGAACCTTAGTGTTCCAAAGCCGTTCCCAAGACGTTGTAGAATTGGAAGATCATTTGTGAAGTGTATTGCACTAAAAAGATGTTCCTATCACCTCAGGATGTCCTGAAGCATCCAAGTAAAAACTAGACAAGGATAGTGTCTTTTCCAGAAAATGTAATCAATGTATGTTATATACATTTCAAAAATTATTTAAAACCTCCCATTAATATATGAACAAGTATGACAGGAGTTAAACATTTTCATTGAATCGCAGAATCCCTACTGAGCAGAAGGGTGTTATTTGACTCATTAAACCTATACTTATTACAATTCTATCCAGGCCCTAATCCCATAACCCCACTTCTTGACCCCACTAGTCCTCCTGACGCTAAAGGGCAATTTAGCATTGCCAATCAATCTAATGTGTACATCTTTGGAGCGTGTGAGGAAACCAGAGCACCCGGCAAAACATGCAGCCACGGTGAGTAAACTCCACATAAACAAGATAACAGGTCACACGACATTGTGTAATATCCAACAGGTTTATTTCAAATGACAAGATTTTGAAGTACTGTTCCTTCAGATGAAGAAGCAGCGCACTGAAAGCTCATAATTTAAAATAAGCCTGGTGGGCTTTAACTGATGTCATGTGACATCTCATCTTGTCCGTCCCATCCAACACCAGCATCTCCAAATCAGACCCGCACAGACAGTGATGTTGGGCCAGGTCCTGGTGCTGTGAGGCAGCAGTGCCAACCACTGTGCTGCTCTTAAAAAATTGAATTCAAATTTTCTGTTAGTGCGAAGAATTTTGCGTTTTTCTTTAATTGCAATTTTATAATTAGTTACATTTTTAAAAAATTCTATTATTTTTCTTAAATGGCCATTCTACATTTTCTGCAAGTTGGAATGAAGTTACACTTCTGTCCGGCTGTTAGTTGCGCTTCAAGGCAGAGAGAGATATGGAACTCCTTAGTATGCAGAGTCCAGCTGCTGCAATCATACGTGGTTGGAGAGGGGGCTAATCTGGCAGGTTATTCAAAGTATCTGGAAGAGATTAATGTAACTGGCCATCTCTTTCAATTCCAAAGCCTCCGAGGTGATCGACAGCCTGTGGCAGCAATTCTTGATTAGTACTGCATCTGGGGCAAAGACATGAGCCTGCCTATGTGTTGGAGCAGGATGAATGATCCTTTCTAATCCTTTTGACAGACAACTTTGTAGCCTGGGGTTTCCAATTATGTCTACACTGGGCTATCTTTGTTTAGCACATCAGTGAGTGCATAATCTGTGGCCAACAGACCAACTGGACCGGCTTGAGCTCCTGGTAATGGTAACTCATTTACGAAGCAAGCACCAAGGTTTAATGTATAATGAGGAATAGCTCAGTGATAAGCAGCTGTATTGCTTTTATGGAATATGTAGTCAATCAGCTTTTCAAAAATGAAGGGACTACTCACTACACTGCAGTAAGCGTCGGAGTTTTCACTGTTTTCTTTATGTTTCTTTACAATTCTCAGATCATTTACTTGTTTTTTAAGGGAAATGGGAGGTAAAACAGGCAATGATAAGCCTATTTGATGGCGGCCAAGTGATGGATGGCATGATGGCACAGAAGACAACACTGTTGAGTCACAGTGCAGGAACCCGAATTCAATCCCTGGCTTGAATCTCTGTCTGGAGTCTGCATGTTCTCCCTATGTCTGCATGGGTTTCCCCCAGGTGCTCTGGTTTCCTTCCACAGTCTGAAAGACATGCTGGTCATGTGCATTGGCCATGCTAAATTCTCCCTGAACAGGTGCTGGAATGTGGCACTAGTAACTTCATTGTAGTGTTAATGTAAGCTTACTTGTGACATTGGTAAGTAAACTTAAAACTAATTTTCTAACATCAAGCTCACAAC
The DNA here is from genome assembly GCA_024679065.1 of Sphyrna mokarran. NCBI lineage: Eukaryota > Metazoa > Chordata > Chondrichthyes > Carcharhiniformes > Carcharhinidae > Sphyrna > Sphyrna mokarran. Next base: position 28,864,920 of record JAGIQG010000023.1, on the reverse strand, counting down.
TGTAACAAGTCTGTTTCAATTCTTAAGTCCTTAATTTAAGGTTTACTCAACTCCTATTTGCATCTTATTTCTGTTCAGGTCAGCCACTTAGTTTTGGAGTTAAGTTAATTGAAACATGTTCTACTTTTCACTCTATTGCCTGAGCTGACTCTATCTTCTGATGCCTGTAAGGAACAGAAACCTGTGCTGTACCAGAATAAAGTCAGCCACACACTGCAATTACTTAAATAAGGATTTGAGAGTGGTCACGGCAGGAGTTGCGACCTGAAGTTGCACTTACCATAATTCTGGTGGTAAAATGACATTTTAGGCTTGATACTTTTTATGCTGTTGATATTTTGTAGCCCAATCCATTATGCAAACAAGCCTCCCACCCATTGATTCTGCTTACACTTCCTGCTGCTCAGAAAAGAGCCAGCAGAATCAAGGACCCTAGATATACTCCCTCCCATCTTCTTCCATCTGGAAAAAGATACAAAAGTTTGAGATCACGTATCAACTGGCTCCAGAACAACTTCTTCCATGCTGCCATCAGACTTTTGAATGGACCTGCCTTGCACTAATTTGATCTTTCTGTACACCTTAGCTATGACTGTAACACTACATTCTGCATTCTCTCCTTTCTTCTCCATGAATGGTATGCTTCATCCATATAGTGCACAAGTCTGAAATGACATACCAATGGACTCAGAAACAGCTCTTTTCTGCTACCATCAGACTTTTGAATATATCTACCTTATATTAAGTTGACCTTTCTGTGCACCCTAGTTCTGGCTGTAACATTAAATTCTGCACCTTCTCCTTTCCTTCGCCTCAATGTATTCTATGAATGGTATGCTTTGTTTGTGTCATGTGCAAGAAACAATACCTTTCACTGTATACAAATACATGTGACAATACTAAATCAAATCAAAGACAGTTTCAGGATTTTGACCCAGCGAAGAAGAAGAAATGGGGATACATTTCCAAATTAGTTCAGTGTGTGATTTGGAGGGGAGCTTGGTGGTGATCATGGGCTGATTTTTGTGGGTGCCAAAGTTTCTGCCCTACTGGATGAGAAAGAAGTAAGGGTGGAGACTAACAGCAATCCTAGTGGCTGCCCTGCAGCACTTGAACACTCAGAGTAGAGTTAATTGATTTAAGGGAAGACTCCTGAACCTTTCTCGGAAGGAAGTCCTGCCTCAGAGAGCTGAAGGTCTATCCTATTGAATGGTTTGCAGGTCTGTAGAGGCAGGCTGGCCAGGAAAAGCAGTTACAGCTTGGACTACAGGTAGGTCCATCATACTAAGGAGCCCAGGTAAATCCTGAGTCAGAAATTCCAGTAGAGAGGTGGGGTTGGGGCTGGGTAGTTGGTGTTAGAGAGGCTGGGGGAGACATAAAGGTGAGGAAGACATTGAGTGAGTGCTCCAAATGCAAAGGAAAGCAATTGTTCACCATCAGCCTATGCAGTTAAAACTACTAACCTCTGAATAGTGAGAGCCTTCCAGCAGCAGTGAGATTAGACCCCTAAGTTGGCTTCAATTAGTCCAAGAGAAGATGGGTCAGGAACACTTTCCTGGTCCCAAGTAAAATTTCAAAAGTTTGAACACTGCTGCTACTGGTAATGCACCCATCCTTAGCCCAGAATAGCTGAGGGACCCAGGTCACAGGTGAATGATGTTGGTGGAAGGGTAATCTCAGTGTGATGGTCATGGGGGAAGGCAAGAGGAAGAGTTTTTGGTTTGGTTTGATCTGATTTATTATTGTCACATGCATTAGTATACAGTGAGAAGAAGAGAGTGCAGAATGCCATGTTATACTCATAGCTAGTGTGTAGAGATGATGTGGAGATGGTGGCATTGCACTAGGCAGACACAATAAGAAATCTCACCACAGCAGATTAAAGTCCAACAAGTTTATTTGGTAAAATAAGCTTTTAGAGTGCTGCTTCTTCATCAGATGAGTGGAGAGTTGGGTTCACAAACAGATCACATATAGACAAAGGCTCAATTGCAAGATAATGGCTGGAATGTGAGTCGTTACAGGAAATCGAGTCTTTATAGGTACAGGCAATGCGTGTGGAAAGACGGATAAGCCCAGGTTAAAGAGGTGTGAATTGTCTTAACCCAGGATAATTGGTAGGATTTTGCAAGCCATGGAAAAAGGTGGGGGTTACTGCTCGACAATTACCAGGTAGGATTGTTCCCTTCCTGTTAGGGAACACTTCAGCAATCAAGGGCATTGAGCCTTTGATCTTCAGGTAAGATCTTTGGTGGGTGGGTGGGTGGGGTGGGGGGGGTGAGTGGTAACAATACTCAGGCTCCTAATCGATAAGCTGCTATGCCTGGGGGATGTGAAACTCTCAAACCTCCTAATTGATAAGCGGGATGCAATTACTCAAGGGTACTATTCCTTATGCTGCTATATTCAGGGAGGGGTGTAATATTCAGGCCTCCTAATTAATACACTGAAGTATCTAGAGACATGGCAATATCAGGGCTGCTAATTGATAAGCTGCTGTGTCCAGGGAGAGGTGCAATACTCAGGGCTCCTAATCAATATGCTGCTATGTCCGGGGTGAAGGGCAGGAGTTGCATTAATCAGGATACCTCTCTCCATTCACATTGTCTGTACCTGCAAAGACTTGATTACCTGTAAAGATGTACATTCCAGCCATTATCTTGCAATTGAGTCTTTATCTATATATACCCTGTTTGTGAACCCAACTCTCCACTCATCCGATGAAGGAGCAGCACTTCCAAAAGTTTGTGTTGCCAAATAAAACTGTTGTACTTTAATCTGGTGTTGTGAGATTTCTTAGGATGTTGAGAATTATCAACTTATTATACAAGGTATATTCATTCAGAAGTCTGATGGCAGCAGGGAAGAAACTGTTTTTGGTATGAGACCTCTGACTTTTGTATTTTTTTCAGACAAAAGAAGGGGAAGAGAGTATGACCAAGGTGCATGAGGTCCTTAATTGAGCTAGCTGCTTTTCTGAGGCAGTGGGAAGTGTAGAAAGGATCAGTGGAATGTTGGTTTACATGATGGACTGGACTACATTCACGACCCTTTGTAGTTTCTTAAGGTCTTGGGTAGAGCAGGAGCAATAGCAAAAGCTGTGATACAACCAGAAAGAATGCTTTCTATGGTGCATTTGTACAAGTTGGTGGGAGTCATAGCTAACATGCTAAATTTCCTTAGTCTTGTGAGAAAGTAGAGGCATTGGGTCTCAACAAGGGCAGGGATGGCTCTCAGCAGGACACCTGATTCCTGGACCATCAGACAAGCACCTAATGCCTTTGAACATTTTACCCCACCTTGTGATAAATAGAGTTTAAATCTCCATGTCAGTTTAAGGCCCCATCTTGGCTGCCTCAGGGACCGGGGTAGCTAAATTGTTCAGAGGAACTCAATCGCCTGACAGTAATTTTGCATAATGTGCATCCATAGCCTTTAAGATCATGAAAGAAATATCATTATCTAATGCTTACCTTAACTTCAAGACATGCATCAAGTGTATTGTTGCTTTAGCCCAAATAATTGAATTTACTTTGCCAAAAAATGAAAAAATATATCCAAGTAAACCGTATTTGTTCACAGAAGTATAGTGGAGCAAAGATTAATATTTTATGACCTTGTCACGACGCTCAGAAATTACCTAACTACGAGCCTTTCAAGGCTGACAATGAGTAAGTAAGGGAACTGATGGATGTGCTGTCAGTGACCCTGAGGTAGTTGAGTGCCCAACAAATACACACTACAAAAAAAAGACAGTTATTTTACTAGTCTGCTTGATTGCACTCAGTGACTTTGTTCATTTTTTTTCCAGGAGTAATGGTGGATATATGAAGTGTTTTCATTATGTGTGATGTTTCATCTACTGTGTCACTTATGATTACAGTCCATTTGATCACAAGATCACTCAATGCCAGTCAGTGTTTCATTCTGAAAGTTTAGGTGCTGAATCTAAGAACAGTGTGTTCAAATCCTTTGCCATTATTGATGGAAGAAAGAACATAATGATCGTAATGGCCTGAAGTGAAATTCGGTCCGACTGCAGCATAATGGGTGGCACTGAAATCTAATAGTTATTAGTGGAATAGCTAAGGGCTGTTTGCTCAACAGAAATTGTGAATACGTGGGATTGCAACATTGCAATTATTTTGTTTAAGCAATCTATTGAAAAGTTACTGCAGTGAGCACTGTAAATGGAACAGCAGAGAAGGCAATGTGTGCCGCAGAGACCTGCGATTGGATTGCAGAAAGGAGAACAGGCAAGAGGAGTGCAGTTCATAGATTTCAGCATGGGGTATACAGGCAAAGACTGAGTTTCCCTACTTGTTGGAATAGCAGTTTCTCAGGGGACTCTAAACATCCCATCAGATGGGAGTCTTTTAAAATCTGCTAGAAAATAAACTTGTTCCTCCCTAAACCTGGGTTTGCATATCCAGCTCAACGGTATAGCATATCATTAACTGCATACATATGATAATCTCCACATCCCCAGATTAACCAAGGGTATTTCTGAAGCATGGGGTCTTCCTGTCAATGAACAGAGAGTGCCCAATGAAAGAAAGCTATTATTTGTAGATGCATGCAAGATTCCTAGAAGCCATCATGATGCTTTCAGTCTGAGGTAGTCCAGCTCAAATGCATCATCTATACTTGGAAGCAGACTTGAGGGGCGGCTGATAGAAGATGAGGGATACCCACCTCAAACCTATCAAGAACTGGATTAATTAAGCCCAACTTTGCCACAATGAAAGCCATATGACCATCAGATGTGCAATTGAGCAGGTCATCAGGAAGCTGAAAATGCACTTCACGTTGTTAGAATTCCTGTGGAGACTGATAACTTTTAAAAAGAAACAGCTGAATGAATGACACAAGATTTCACATTTTAAGCCATTTACTGTAACAAAGAAACTAACAGCACTTTTGCCTCATCATTATTTTTGGAGAGAAACTATACTGTAACTACAGAACAAAACTTTTAATATAACTTTAAAAAAACATCAGATAGGTATACCATTAGTCCCAGTACTTCATGTAATCTCAGACATAATCAAACTGATTAAAAAATGACTTACAACCCAACAACCAAGGGTCAGCATGATAAGAAAATGGCGCAAAGTTATAAATATATGTGGTTATATCAAAAAATGGAAGTTTCACTACATAACAATATATTTTCATCCACCTTTGCAACTACAAAATTTTACTCTCTTTTTCTACCTCTCTTTTGTGGTGCAGTTTCAAAAGAAGTAGAGGCACATCACTGCTCTGATGGACGGCCGTGACTCCTGTGTTTAGGCTCAGTTAAAACTGTCCTGTTTGCATCATGAATCCTTTCTGTACAGGTTCAGGGCTTGTCAGGGATAAGAGATCTGAATTAGTACAGATGAGGTGGGAATATTGCAAATTATTATTTATGAATTTGTTCATATCTATTACTGCCTGCTAAAATCAAATCAAATAACAGAGCATTATATGACATATGTGCATTATATTTGGTTCTGTCACCAGCTAGCTGTGAAGTCCCCACCTTAATATTCAGGAGTATGAAGATGTCAATGAGTTCCAAAGCATCCTCCTTGCCAGTTGTTAGTTGCTTGCATGTAAGTGGTTGTGAGGAGTGATGTAATGGAAGATGCTTGTTAATTAAGGCAAAATGATGGTGGGTACAGGTTGATTGATGTGCACATCAGGATAAAGATGAATGTCCAACTGAAGTCACCTTTCCTGACCCTGATTAGTTCATTAAAGCCTTTCCTTTGCTGCATCCAGGAGCTTGGCACAATGTTCTTGATGCCGAGGTCCTGGGTCAATTCCAGTTGAACCTTCTTTATAGCAGTGGTACATTTTGTTTTACCTCTGCTGCCTCACAATTCCTACACATAGCAGGAGGGCTTCATTGAATCGTGGTACAGCAGCCTTTGATTATCCTGAATCTGCTCTTACTCTTCATCTCTCAACTCTTAACTGACAAGTTCTCGAAATTCCATCTTTGTGCGGCCTCTTTCAGTACTCGAGTTGAGATCGCATCGTGCACATCCTCATCACACACACATTATCGTGCACATCTACCCATTGACTCCATCTACACTTCCTGCTGCCTCAGAAAAGCAGCCAACATAGTTAAAGACCCACACACCCCCGACATACTCCCTTCTACCTTCTTCTGTCAGGAAAAAGATATATCTCAGAGGGACGTCAGCACCCGGGACTCTGCTGAGGTTCTCACTGATGATGTTCCCTCATTGATGATGGTCCTGGTCATCCCACAGCTGCTGGAGCTGCAAAGTAAAGTTGTGAGTATCCTCGGAGTGCAAGGCTGATTGGAAAAACCTCCTCCTTTCTGAGGAGATGGCACCATTGCTTCAGTACATCCTGCTCAATACTGTGAAGGTAGCATCCACATGGAGATCTTGGTGCAGGGCATGTACTCCATGGCAGGAGATGTCCGCACCATAGCTCAGTCCCTGAGCTTCATGGTTCAGAGCTTTGAATGCGTTGTGCAGGCACTGGTGGGAATCCATGACAGTCAATGCCAGAGAATGGTGATGCATTTGGATCTCACTCCAGCTGATCCTCTATCCCATGGGCCCCTGGGAACTCAAAGGTATGAGGATTAGCATGAGTAGAGCCCACAGCCCTCCAGCCAGGGGACTCTGGCCATCTCTAGCTGAATTGACATTCCTCTCCCTGTGAACTATAGCTCTGTTCCCTGACACCAAGGAAGGAAGCAGGCAAACATTCAAGCTGCTTGAAACCAGGTCTGGATCCTCAATATCCTAACTCCTGACGGGACACCCATCACGATTACCTCAGGCAAAAGGGTTTGGAAATCAGCAAGCCACCTCAACTTCAGCTGTGGATCCAGGGGACATAGTGGGAAGATCAGGAACGTTAAAAAAAACTGCAGACGTTTTGTGGGTTTGGATGAATATAGGTATTGGTATAGATAAGTCATCATTTTGTTTTAAATGTTTGGTATTAAATTTCACTTTGTTCACCCATGGAGCAACCACCCTGTCTGTGAATGCCAGCAAGCTTTGGGAAATCACTGCATTGACCCGGCATCTCATCCCAGTGGAACTTGAGAATAGCCTCTTGTCAGCCCTCACTAAGAAAGGGCACTGTCCCAGCTTTAATATGGACAGAAACACAGGAAGCCTGAATGCTACTTTCACAACCTCTTTAAAGCAAAGGGCACTCTGACATGAAGGGAAGGTAAGGACTTCAACCGACCCCTCCTAAACCCTCTGCCCAAAATTGGGATTCTGGGAACACACCCCCAAACCTGAGTTGAGCTTATCTGTATCTCCCAAATCCTCTCTGGTGTCCCCGACTGGTGCACATCATTAGGGTGCTGGCTGCCTGAGTGCTCATCTCCAAAATCCCTCTCAAAGGTGAAAGTGTCAAGTTCACATTTATGCGAATGTGTTGTAAATGGCGCCAGTGTGATATCACAATGGCGTATGATGGATATCCAGTAAGGAGCGACCTCCCGGAGAGAGTGCTCACTAATGGCATGGTGAATGTATTGAAATTAGCTTTCTGCATTCCCGCGGCATGTCTCACACCATCCAAGGGTGAGGGGTCGGGAAGATTGGAACTCGGAAATTCATCGACATGAATTGCACTCTTCAGGTTTTGAGCACACGCCGTCATTCCTGTAGAAAGTGTGGGTTCAAAATTGCCCTCATGACTTCTTTCCTTTAACCATCATAATTGTACTTATCCTGACAATTATTATAATGGCATCTCTATCTGCATGTATGAAACGCCATAAACATTATAAAAAATCACTGGCAACTTGTGATGATCGCAGAAATGCAACTTTCTCTGATTAATAGTTTTAATATAAAAGGGCAATCATATTGTTTGTCTCCTTTCAGTGGTTTCCTTGTAAACCAAATTGCCCTCAGCCAGAGTATGTTTATATATATAAAATAATCTCATCTTTAACACAAAGCACGAGGGTATCCAGCCAGATGTAAAAATGCTGCTGGAAGGTAGTTGTTCTGCTTTTGGATTACAGTGATCAATTAAGCCAATTATTGGGCATATAGTCCATTAAACTTAATCAGGCTTCCACTATTGTGTAGAGAGTTCACCTGGAGTTAAAATACTAATCACATTTTATTTAATTCCGTTGCACAAAGTTTAAAGTGTTCTGTATCTACCTTTTTAATATGCAAAATATATAGGTGAATCAGAGATGTAACTATACTGATACTTGTATTTCCAATACTTATAGAATCTTGTTAATCTATAGGGCAGATTGTATATACTTTCTGTTATATGTGTGTATTACACAGCATCTATTCTGACTGTTTAAAAGTTTAAAAACTTTAGTTATTAATGCCACAATTAGGCTTACATTAACACTGCAATGAAATTACTGTGAAAATCCTCTAGTTGTCACACTCTGGCGTCCTTTCGGATCAGCACATTATTTGGACTGCAGGAGGAAACCGGAGCACCCGGAAGAAATCCAAGCAGACACAGGGAGAACGTACAGAGTCCACACGGACAGTGACCCAAATCAGGCTGTGGTGCTGTGAGGCAGTAGTGCTAACCACTGTGTCACCGTGCTGCCCCACTGAGAAGCAAACAGCAAACAAATTGGCTAAACATGATGTCAACTTGAAGATAATATGATGAAACGTTTATTTCCTCTTTACATTGTGAATATAACACGCAAGATACAAACTGAAAACATCCCGGAGCTGACAAGTGACCTCATATTGCATATTTAAGCAAAAATGGGCATGTGTTATATTCACATACTAACATGCCCATCAGAAAATTGCATTGAGTTGGCCATGGGCTGATGCCCAAGGTGAGCTGAGTGAGATGGCCCTGCAGATTTCAAATACCAGTTATTCGGGTGAGAAAAAGTGCCTGGCAGCTGAACCCCCTGCCCCCCCCTCTTGCCCCTAACCCCCCTAAACTTTATCTCAGTTTACCTTAGGAGTCATAAAAGGCTGAAGAAAGAAAACAATTTCTCAAATTTATTTTACCAGTCAGTGGACATGCATTACAGAGAGTAAATCATATGATTTTTGTGTCAGAAAATTTATCATGTGCTTTGAAAATAACTATTTCATCCTTTGGTATGTTGCGACAAAGCGTTGCCTGTGTATTTCAAAAGAAAAAATGGATTATTCTCCCACAGAATGGTACATAAAACTAACTTGAACTTGCTCTGTTCTTGACACAAGGGAATATGATCTATTGAACTCCTTCTTCAGTTCTCTGTCCAAAGCAGGTCTGACCCACAGTGCCATGATCTCTATCACAGGGGATGAAGGAAGGTTCTGAATTCACCCCAGCAACAACATGCCATTGAACAAATCTGAGCCACAACTGTCCAGCCAACTACCCAAAGACTCCAAATTTCTATGGCAATATGCACTTTTACGTACATGTTGTAGTCCAGAGGTATAAATAGTAGAGGCTCCATTTTTCTTTCAATCTTATGGCTGATCTGTAATACCTCACACTCTTAAATAAAAGCATAAGAAGGAGGAGCAGGAGTAGACCACATGATCCAACAAGGCTTTTCCATTATTCAGTACAATAAAGGCTGCTCTTTGGCTTAAATTCAGTTTTTTTATCCACTCCCTAAATCTCCTACTTCTTTGACAGACTAAAAATCTGTGAAATGGGATTTTCCAATCCCATTCATATCCGCCCCTCTCTAAGTGAGAATGGAGAACTTGGCATTCCACCCAAAACCTCTTTCATTTTCAAAGCGTCCAGAGAATCCCAGCTGCAAATGAGGATGTGAGTTTTCGGCCTGTATATCCAGCTTTAAATATATTTAACAACGGGCACCCACAACAATCTTCGTCCAACAACTTGTTGGACGAAGAAATAGTTTCTCATCTCAGTCCAAAATGATCGACCATTTATCCCAACACTGTACTTCCATGTTTTAGATTCCCTGGCCAATGGAAACAATCTCGCAGCTTCCAAATTTCAAGACGCTTCAGAACTTTGTAGGTTTCAATAAGATTGTCTCTCATTTCCTAAAACCCTAGAGAATATTAACCTAATTTACTCAGCCTGTCATTGTAGGATAACCCCTTCATCCCAGGAAAAAGAACCTTGCTTCACCCTCTTCCAATGGAAGTATATTCTTTGTTAAATATGGAGGCCAAAATCACATATAGTCACACCAAAACCCTTTACAACCATAGCAAGAATGTCAACATTAGCATACTTTGCCGAGATTTACTGATTGATACTCAGTCCATTTGGCCGCATCATGACCTATCTTCCTTCACTATCAAGTCCTGGAGTGGGATTTGAACAACTCAGAGCTTCTGACTCAGAGACAAGTGTAAGAAGTCTCACAACACCAGGTTAAAATCCAACAGGTTTATTTGGTAGCAAAATCCACTAGCTTTTGGAGCACTGTCTCTTCTCACCGCATCAGAGACAATTGCCAGAACTTTATTGCCTAGCCCGCCCAAGGTTCATATGATCCTGCCCAAGGCTAATAGACGTTGCTGTGCTGTGAGCCTTGTCTGCTCAGAACCAGGCACTTGGCATCTCTATTGACCTTATGCAATTAAATCACTAATGCTGAATAGATCATCATATTTTTAAAGAGACAAAATAAAAAAGAAGTATTGATGAATCAAAGCAAATGTTGAATTGCATCTTTATCAATTGACCTGTTAATTGAGACTTAAATTTATAAACGAATTATGATTTGCATCACACTGGAAATATCCATCACCACACTCCATGTAATAATTTTTTTTATATGCCATACTTTCAAATTATGTCAAAAATTACACTCAATAACTCAAAAAGTTAAGATGAATAAAATTATTTTCATGGTCACCATATGGTATACAGAATAATATCTAATTATGAACAAATACATTAACAGATTGTACAGCCAACCCAATTATCAATGCATGTTTCACATTTTCTAAAGGCTCAGTATTGTTTGAAAATGCATTCCTGTTAGCGTTTGCTCCCATGAACACTCAAATTATGTTTACGGTTATTTAATCACAGTGGAAGTTTATTGTCTCACTAAGTATAAATCTTTTCATTTGGATGGCAGTGATGTGCTGGGCCTATCGGTTTACTTTCATAGCGTTGTTGGGTGTTATGCTAATCACAGTGAAGGATTTTAGTGTTGGAATATTGGAGCACTCTGTTATTTCAGGTAATGCCTTTCATTTGTTTTCTTTTTTTCCAACATTGCAGCCGCACACCAGCAAGGTGTGTGGTCTCTATTTGCAAAATTTATAGAGACAGCCCCCATTCCAATGTATCGATCTTCAGTAGTGAAATGACTTCTTCAATACCAAACAACAAACACCTGAGTGCCACCCAAATCTTAAGGATTAGATTTGGAAAGTACCAGTGATCTGCAAATAGCTTACTCATTGGCATACTTCGACCTTCTGATGAGGCAGAGATGGAAAACAAATTAATAGGTGAAACCCAGTTAACGGCTCAGTAATACAGCCAAGAATTACGGACCTGGACTTTGCTATTTATGTTGTTTTCAAGTATAATTGTTTTGTTTCTGTCTGTGACTTGCAATGCAGGTGAGCTTTTATTTTATTTCCTGATTAGCCTCAGATCACATTGTTCTAAGAAATTGTCCCAAATGCACTCTATGAGCTCATCCTTGAAGCAGCCTTTTTCAATTTGATTTGACCGATGTATAGGAAAATTAAAATCTCCCATGATTATTGAAGCACTTTCTTGAATATCTATAATTATATTCTGTCCTACAATATAATTCCTTTAAGGTGTGGGCATCTATCAACTACTACCACCTGTGACTCTTTCCTCTGATCTTTTCTATGACTACCTAAACAGGTTCTATATTTTGATTCTCTAATCTAAGATCAAAAGCGGCACAGTGACGCAGTAGTCAACACTGCTGCCTCACAGTGCCAGGGACCTGTGTTCGATTCCCGGCTTGGGTCAGTATCTGTGCAGAATTTGAACATTCTCTCCATGTTTCTGTGGGTTTCCTTCCACAGTCTGAAATATGTGCTGGTTAGGTGCATTAGCCATGCTAAAATCTCCCTCAGGGTACCCGAACAGGCATCAGAATGTGGTGGTCGGCGGATTTTCACAGTAACTTCACTACTTGTGATGAATGATTAAATCATTTATCATTGCTGTATTGAGCTCCTTTATTAACAGAAGCTTCCTTTCCTTTCTTCCTGACCTCTACAGATGTGAAATGCCCTTGAATAGTTGGGTTCAAGCTCTGATCATTTTGTTGCCATGTCTCTATTAAGGCTCATATATAACACTCATTTATTTCCATTTATGCTATCAATTTATCCATTTTGTTATTAATGCTACACACCTTCAGATAAAGAACACTTAACTCTTTCTTCTTACCATTTTATTCTGATCTGACTCTATTTGCTGCTGCAAATTGTATTTCTACTCTCTGTCCCTCACCCATACTTGTCATTATTGTTATCCTGGACTATTGCCTTACTATTCAATTTTCCTAATCTCATTCCACATGAATAATCTTCCCCACCGCTACCCACCCCCTACCTCACTATTTAATTTGAAGCCCACTTTACAGCCCTTGTTATACAATTCACCCAGACACTAGTCCTGGTGTAATTCAGACGAATGTTGTCTCAAAGATCCAGCTCCCTCTTTCCTCAGTACTAGTATTAGTACCCTATCTATCAAAACCCATTGTCAACCTTTGTGCCACTTATTCAATTTTGATTTATTTATCCTTTGCCAGTTTGCTTGTGGATCAGATGGTAATCCCAAAGATTATCATTTTGTAGTTTTCCTTTAAATTTAGCCCCTGGATACTAATCGTCCTTCAGCAGAACATTTTCCTAATCTTAACTATGTCATAATCTATGTGACCTCCCATTGAGAGTTCCTCTCCAGCCCTGGGATTAATGCTCTTGGCTGTAGAGAATAATTTATAAGTCGCTAAATATACAGTTCTCTACTGCAACAATATTTCCCTTTTCCTCCCCTACTTGAATGCGCTTCTGCACCATGGTACTGTCAGTTTGCTCATGCTGCCTGCAGTCTCTGCTCTCAACCATACAGTTGCAAAAACCTCAAACCTACTGGGCAATAGCAAGCATTGAAACTCCTTCACTACTCCTTACTCAATACCCATAACCGATTCTCTTAAAGTCCTGCCCCTAACTGTGGGCTAAACATGAAGAACTTCACCCAAAGGATGTGACTGTCTCCTGAACCAAAATGGCCAAATAACTTTCTCTTTCCCTGATCCGCTTCTGTGTCCGAAGCTCAGACTTCACTTCAACAGCTCCAAGCCTTAGTTCCTGAAGCCACAGGCTCTTATTGCAATGTGGTTGCCATGGATTACAAAGATGTCCATCGGCCCTTACATGCCATAGTTGCAACACATTATTGCCATGTTTACCATAGTTTCTTTAACTATTTAAGTTTCAAATTTGTAAATATTGCCAAACAGTTATCCATAGTTATATTATGGAGCTTAATTAGTTATACTATAGATTTAGTACAATAATTACACCTCCCCAGTACCAGCTTAAACTACTATCCCAGTTTAGAGTAATAAATCACTTGATAGTTCACCTAATCAGTGCCTCTATACTTAAGATCATGGGTTTCGCTGCCTCCAGCTTCCACTCTTGGGCCATTCTTTTGCAAAAGACTGTAACAGCACCTCCTCACTCACTGCACCAAATTCCCTCACTTATCAAGTTCCCAGAGTTTGGTAGTCAATCCTGAGCCGCAATCTTTGGGTGACTTAGTTTATGCATCTGTTAAAGCTCCTGTATTTATGTGGTCTGAAGTTTTATGCCGTAAGCTGAATCAGCTACTGTTGGCTAGGGAATTGGTTGAAACTAGCTGCCCACTCAACTAACTGCAGCTGTCTCTAACAATGAACTTGCTTATCCTTGAGCAAAACTGAAAGAAACTACAAATGACTGTTATAGTCAAGCTAAGTGCTGGATGCAAGCTTTGCTAGATCTCTGAGAGATCAGCCCTTAAAATCTCCTCAATTATCAATTCCAAAGTTTAAATACTCTGTTTTGCTCTGCTGAGTCTCAAACTGGCAGCTTTATGCAACTTACTGGAAGCTAGGATGATCTTCTCTTATACATTAGTCCAGACAATGACAAAGAAGAAGTTGCAATCACTTAATCATCTAAAGAGGAAGTTAAACATTTAAATTATCACTGAAAAAGAAAGCTGAATGTTCATTTGATAGAATTGTTTAATATTGATGAAAGGAATAACATGCTGCCAAAAGCTTTTCGCTTTGCATGACAAATGCAAGAATACCAAATTTCAAATGATCACTATATATTACAGGAGAAAAGGGTGCTGATTGGTTGGAAAGTCGATTCTTACTGGCTGAGATGTTGCCATGGAGAAAGCAACTGAGGAACAATAGGCTGGCCATGTCTTTATTCAAAGAAAGGGAGAAGACTAGAACATTGTCTTGATGAGTGCAAGAAACAATGTTTTGGAAATAGATGTTTCTCTTCAGCAATATTCAAATTCTGTACTGTCAACTGACTTGGAAAATTGTGAAGCAAATTCTGAAAACATAGGTTTACAGATTGATTTTTGAAATAATTTGAAAGTATGGCATACAAAAAACAGGTTTACAGATTGATACATGTATCTTGTCATGTCCGCTGGCTCTGCTTGACAATGCTTCAGAAGTCATTTCCATTGCCTCCTTCACAGCATCTGAAATAATGATCTGAGGTGACATTGTTCTGGTTTTCCCTATGGTTTCTGCAAACAGTGTCACTAGCTTGAATTGAAGGTTCTGGATCTTTCAGGAAATATCTCATCATTCTCTTTTTTATATACAATGCAGGCATGGAAATTGTTGCACAATAAATAGGTCTTAGGAGCTTTCATGGCATTGATTCTACCCCAGCAGTCACAGACCATTCAGGTATTGAGAGAATGGAAACCAATCTGTTTAGTCATATCTTTGTGTAATCTCATATCTCTAGTGCAGGACTTGAACACAAAACATTTTGATTAAGAGACAAGAGTGCAACATTTGTGCCATGGCTGACACCAATAGCTCAGAAAGTGGCAAAGATCTGACACAATTGGGGAGGTGTTCTTATCAAAAAAATTCCAAAGGCCGAATGAGTGTGAAAGTGGGAGAGAATTGTGCCTGTTTTTCAGGTGAGCTCCCAGAGGCAATTGTGTGGCACATAGAGAAAAAAATGAGGCAAAATTTGATTCTCACCAGTAGGGGTAATGGTAGAGCCTATTTACAGCAGGGAGCTGGTTGCTGAACTATAGGCACACCATTGCACAGGCAACCCACTTTCCCAGTGCACTTTGCACACTTAGGTGATCTGGCATTATCCCCCACCCCTCGATTATGCTTCCCCCAGTCTTGCCCTTGAATATTGCTCCCCCATTCACTGACACCCCATAGCTGATCCCGAACTGCCCCTCCACTTCTCCCCCTTCCTCTCGACTCACCAGTAAGTCGGTTGAAAATCTTGTGTAGTGAAGAAGTCTTGTTTGAAGCTGTGCATAAAGATGTTGACATATTGAGGTGCAAATTTGGTCCCCATGGCTTTTCCATATATCTGGATGAAGAACTGGTCATTGAGATGTAGACATTGTGGTCCAGGATGAAGCAGATGAGTTGTAAAATTGCATCTGGAGATTGGTAGTTGTCGACGTTGAGTAACGAGGCAGTTGCAGCAATGCTATCGTCATGGGGATTGCTGGTGTAGCGTGCTGAGACATCCATTGTGAAAAGGAGTGCTCCTGGTTCAACTGCTCTATGTGTATTGAGTTTAGAACATAGAACATATAACATTACAGCGCAGTACAGGCCCTTCGGCCCTCACCACCCTCTGTGTAAAGAACCTGCCTCTGACATCTGTCCTATAACTACCACCTCTTAATTTAAAGCTATGTCCCCTCGTGTTGGTCATCACCATCCGAGGAAAAAGGCTCTCACTATCCACCCTATCCAGTCCTTTGATCATCTTATACGCCTCAATTAGGTCACCGCGTAACCTTCTTCTCTCTAATGAAAATAACCTCAGGTCCCTCAGCCTTTCCTCATAAGGCCTTCCCACCATACCAGGCAACATCCTGGTAAACCTCCTCTGCACCCTTTCCAATGCTTCCACATCTTTCTTATAATGCGGCGACCAGAACTGTACGCAATACTCCAAGTGCGGCCGCACCAGAGTTTTGTACAGTTGTAACATAACCTCACGGCTCCTAAATTCAATCCCTCTACCAATAAAAGCTAACACACCGTACGCCTTCTTAACAACTTTATCAACCTGGGTGCCAACTTTCAAAGAGCTATGTACTTGTACCCCAAGATCCCTCTGCTCGACAACACTATTAAGGGTCCTTCCATTAGCCCTATATTTCATATGCCTGTTATTCCTACCAAAGTGAATCACCTCACACTTGTCCATATTGAATTCCATTTGCCACCTCACAGTCCAGCTCTGCAACCTATCTATGTCCCTCTGCAAACTGTAACATCCATCCTCGCTGTCTACAACTCCCCCCACTTTGGTATCGTCAGCAAATTTACTAATCCAACCCTCTACACCCTCATCTAGGTCATTTATAAAAATGACAAACAGCAGTGGCCCCAAAACAGATCCTTGAGGTACACCACTTGTAACTGCACTCCAGGTTGAATATTTCCCATCAACCACCACCCTCTGTCTTCTATCAGCTAGCCAATTCCTAATCCAAACTGCTAAATCACCTTCAATCCCATGCATCTGCACTTTCTGCAGTAGCCTACCATGGGGAACCTTATCAAATGCTTTGCTAAAATCCATATACACTACATCAACTGCCTTACCTTTATCTACCTCTTTGGTCACCTCCTCAAAAAACTCAATAAGGTTTGTGAGGCACGACCTACCCTTCACAAAACCGTGCTGACTATCCCTAATCAATTTATTTCTCTCTAGATGCTTATAAATCCTATCCCTTATAATTCTTTCCAAGACTTTGCCCACAACAGAAGTCAGGCTCACCGGTCTATAATTTCCAGGATGGTCCCTACTCCCCTTTTTGAACAAAGGGACAACATTTGCCATCCTCCAGTCTTCCGGCACTATACCTGTAGCTAACGACGACATGAAGATCAAAGCCAAAGGCTCTGCAATCTCCTCTCTAGCCTCCCAGAGAATCCTAGGGTAAATCCCATCTGGCCCAGGGGACTTATCAATTTTCATACCCTCAAGATTCGCTAACACCTCCTCCTTATGAACCTCAATCCTGCCCAGTCTACAACCTGGTATCGCAGTATTCTCCCTGACAACATTGTCTTTCTCCTGCGTGAATACTGACGAAAAATACTCATTCAGTGTCTCTCCTATCTCCTCAGGCTCCACGCACAACTTCCCACTGCTATCTCTGACTGGCCCTAATCTTGCCCTAACCAATCTTTTATTATTTATATACCTGTAAAAAGCTTTAGGATTCTCCTTAATCCTATCTGCCAAAGTCTTCTCGTGTCCTCTTCTAGCTCTTCTCAACTCCCTGTTTAGCTCCTTCCTGGCTAATTTATAGTTCTGATGTAAAGATGCCGGCGTTGGATTGGGGTGGTAAGAACTCAGTAAGAATTTAGCAATACCAATTTTTAATCCAACCGATTTATTTGATAGTAAAATTGCGAGCTTTCAACACTCTTGTGTCTTCCTCAGGCAAATGCAGTGTTCCTGGTAAATTGCCTGAGGAAGACACAAGAGTGTTGAAAGCTCGCAATTTTACTATCAAATAAATCGGTTGGATTAAAAATTGGTGTTGCTAAATTCTTACTGAATTTATAGTTCTCCAGTGCCCTAACTGAGGCTTCACATCTCATCATTATATAAGCCTCCTTCTTCCTCTTCACCAGAGATTCAACTTCCCTAGTACACCATGGTTCCCTCACTCGACCACTTCCTCCCTGCCTGGCAGGTACATATTCATTAAGGACATGCAGAAGCTATTCCTTAAATATGCTCCACATTTCAGATGTCCCCAGCCCCTGCAATTTCCTGCTCCACCCTATGCATCCTAAATCTCTCCTAATAGCCTCATAATTACCTTTCCCCCAGCTATAACTACTGTTATTCGGTATGTGCCCATCCCTTTCCATCACTAAGGTAAACGTAACCGAATTGTGGTCACTATCACCAAAGTGCTCACCCACCTCCAAGTCTAACACCTGGTCTGGTTCATTGCCCAGTACCAAATCCAATATAGCCTCGCCTCTTGTTGGCCTATCTATATACTGAGTCATGAAACCTTCCTGCACACATTGAACAAAAACTGACCCCTCTAACGTACTTGAACTATAGCTTTTCCAATCGATATTAGAAAAGTTAAAGTCCCCCATTACAACTACCCTGTTACTTTCACACCTATCCAGGATCAACTTTGCAATCCCTTCCTCTACTTCTCTGGAACTTTTTGGAGGCCTATAAAAAACTCCCAACAGTGTGACCTCTCCTTTCTTGTTTCTAATCTCAGCCCACACTACCTCAGCAGACAAGTCCACATCAAATGTCTTTTCTGCCACCGTAATGCTGTCCTTAACTAACAATGCCACTCCTCCCCCTCTTCTACCACCACCTCTGCTCTGACTGAAACATCTGAACCCCAGAACCTGCAACAACCATTCCTGCCCCTGCTCTATCCACGTCTCTGAAATGGCCACAACATCTAAGTCCCAAGCACTAATCCAGGCTGCAAGTTCATCCACCTTGTTGCGTATGCTCCTCGCATTAAAGTATACACACTTCAAACCACCCTCCCGTTTGCCACTATACTGCTGCGACCTAGAAACCTTATCCGTGACCTCCCTATTCACATCCTCCTGTATACTGGCACAACAATTCAGGTTCCCATCCCCCCCCGAATCAGTTTAAACCCCCCCGAATAGCACTGGTAAATTTACCCCCCAAGATATTGGTACCTCTCCGGTTCAGGTGCAGACCATCCCTCTTGTAGAGGTCCCACCTTCCCCAGAATGAGCCCCAATTGTCCAAATACCTGAACCCTTCCCTCCTGCACCATCCCTTTAGCCACGAGTTCAAATGTTCTCTCTCCCTATTCTTTTCTATGTTATCCCTCGGCACAGGTAACAAACCAGAGATAACCACTCAGTTTGTTTTAGCCCTAAGTTTCCACCCTAACTCTCTGAATTTCTGCTTTATATCCCCATCCCTTTTCCTACCTATGTAGTCGGAAGTGTGTAGTGTCACAACAAAAGCTGGGAGTTCTTTGTACAATGGATTTCAGGATGCCTTCGACGTAGCCCAAGAGTTCTTGCACAGGGCCCCATTATCCGTACGTTGAGACGGCAGGGTGTGTTTGCCTTCTGTATCTTTGGGAGGCAGCAGAGATCTCCAATGCGGAGATCTCCTTTGTCATTCAGTAAATCCCCGGAGTGGAGAAGCTACCACATCTTCTCCAGAGCCTTCAACGTGCCATTGATGAAGATGAAGGCCATCCCTACACCCCCACTTTTTGTGAGATGTGGGAATGGGATGGAGTCAAGATATCATCTCCAATGATAACTAGAGGTGGTGAAGAAGGTGGGCAGTGTTGAGGATGTTAACTGATTAGCAGACCCATCCCCATTTACGGAGAATTTGACATAGTGCAATCAAGATTATTACCCCCCTAACCATTATCCCTCATACCTCTCACACCACCTCATACTGCCCATGTCCCTGTGTATATCCTGTGCCCTCTCCATACCTCATCATATCTCCCAGGCACTCTCATATCTCCCATGCTCCTTCAATGGCCTATGCATCCTGCATACTCAATCTCCAAGCAGCCACTACGTACAGAACCAATGAGCTATTGGCAAGTCTGGCTTGTCTTTGAAATTCCCCAGGAAATGATACAACATGCAAAGAGGCATAGAAAATCTCCTTTATATAAAACATACTCAAAGTACAACCTCTTAAAAGCTGAGAATGAATCAAATATATTCATCATATCAATGACAAAATGTTTCAATCCACTATATTGTGCAATTAAATTCTTGAGAAACCACATCAAAGAAGAATAAATATATCAATCAAACAAAGCTATTACTGTCCTTCAAACTGTGTCAATGTTGCCTGCTGAGAACTAAGTGTCATTATTGAAGATCAGCCAAGCATTCATAATGAGGTAATTTGGAAAATCTGATGTCTGATCACCTGTTTTAACTTATCTTTAGATATATTTGTCAAATAGTCTCATGAATGCCTGGCTAAACTTTAAGTAATTCATTAGTTCTCAGCAGATAATACTTACACAGCTGCAGATAACTATGCAAGCTTTGTTTGATTGATATTTTTGTTATCTTGTAATAATCTGATTTTTTTTCAAGAATTTTGAATGCCTGTGTGTTTATTTATATAAAATTAAGAAGAATGAACTGGATAATAACTTTTTGCTGTTGCTACTGTGAAAGGTTGGAATCAAATAACAGCTTTATGTGAAGGTAAGAGGGCAAAGTAAGGGAATAATAAAAGGCTTTTCTTTGGTCCCTGACTCAATTCAAGGGTTCTCCCATGGTCCATGACTCATCTGAGAATCTATGAAGCATGTTCAAATACAGAATAAGTCTAGACCGTCAAAATTATGGAGGTTAGGGTTTGTGTTTGAAATATCCGCTCCAACAATAAAGCTATCAAGGCTCGGAATGCTGCATGTGGACTGGCTACCTGTACTCTTACTGCATATTGGCAAAAATGAGTGGAAAAAGGAATGGGGGCGGAAACATGGAATCTGTTATCACCTATTATTTTTAAAGAACCCTGACCTTTCTCCATAAAATCCTGTCTTCATGGTCAGTGTTTTTGCTTCACTCTAATCACAAAGCTGGGAGTAATCATATTATCTTCAAGGAGTTAATTTTATGAGCAAATTTTGATCTTTTAATAAAATATCTATGACATTAAGTTCAAAAAGGTTATATGAGATGACATAATATTATAGACTGAATTCATGATTATTTCATAAAATAAAATGTTTAAAGTTAGAATAGGGAATTCTTTGGCCTCCCCTCTTTGTGTTTCTCGTGGCAGGAGGCAGTGCACCATCCAGTGGCAGAAGGATCTTCTGGTTTTGCTACTGTCAATAGGATTTCTCATTGACTGCACCCCTCACTGCCAGGAAACTAGTGGACTGACTACCTCTAATCTTACTAGTATACTGTCATACTGTCAGCAGGACCAGAAAATCCTACCAGAATGAACAGCCAGAAAAGGCTGACCAGATTTTTGCTTAGTTTATTGATTCCTATGTGGCAACATTTTATTGATTATTTGGTCATGGCATTTGCGTCCCACCAGCGGGATCTTTTAGTCCCGCCAAAGATGATTCCCTGTGGCAGAGGGTATGAACAAAGGGAAACCTTGTTGACAAAGGGGAGAACTGTTGACCAATGATGGGCTGCATCCACAAAACACATCATGGGGATAGGAGGGGGGGTGGTGAAAAATTCTATCACTTCCTTTAAAGGTTAATTGAACAATTCAGAATTCAAAAGAATGAGGGGCAATGTTATAGAAATATATAAGATCATGAATGGAATAAAAAAGATAGAAGCAGGGAAGTTAGATAGAGACAAGGAAGTTGTTTCCACTGGCAGGTGAAACTAGAATTCAGGGGCATGGCCTCAAAATAAGGGGAGCAGGTTTAGGGCTGAGTTGAGGAGGAGCTTCTTCACCCAAAGGGTTGTGAATCTGTGGAAATTCCTACACAGTGAAGCAATTAAGGCTACTTCATTGAATGTTTTTAAGGCAAAGATAGATACATTTTGAATAGTAAAGGAATTAAGGATTATGGTGAATGGTAGGTAAGTGGAGCTGAGTCCATGAAAAGTTCAGCCATGATCTTATTGAATGGCAGAGCAAGCTCGAGGACCAGATGGCCTCCTCCTCCTCCTCCTCCTAGTTCTTATGTTCTTAGTTCTAGTAAGTAGTAATTGAACATCTGAAACCATTTTCTATCCATGTTTAGATTGCCCAGTGGTTAGCACTGTGCCAGGGACCCAGGTTCCATTCTTGGCTTGTGTGGAGTTCGCACATTTTTTGTATCTACCTGTGTTATCTCTGGGTGGTCCAGTTTCCTCGCACAGTCCAAAAGGCATGCTGGCTAGGTGCATTGGCCATGCTAAATTCTCCCTCTGTGTACTTTAACAGGCACTGGAGTGTGACGACTAAGGGATTTTCATAATAATTTCATTGCACTATAAATCTCCTTGTGACATTAATAAACTTAAACAAAACTGATTTTGTTTAAATTATTAAGTAAGTTCTATTTAGTCAACATCATATGTTTTGCTTTATTAATGGTAACATTAAATCAGATATCTTTAAACTTTCCTATCCTGTAGAATATCAGAACATAAGAACAGAGATAGGCCATTTAGCTTAGGATTGTATTCCCAATTTCTGATGAAAGGTCAATTGTCTGACCCATTTGTTCTGGCTCTTTCTCTGCAAATGCTACTTGACCTGCTGAGTATTTCTATCAATTTTTGTTTATGCTCCAAGCTTCCATCAATCACAGCTGAAAGGTCTGTTTCGAATTTTTAGACTATGCCCCAAATCCTTCCTTTCTAGTTATCCTGTCAGTTCTTTTTGCTATCTCAAAATACTTTGATCACATCGTGCCTTCAAATTACATGTAATAAAACCCTAGTTTCCTGTAATCTCTCCTTATAATTTAACTGGTATCATCCAAATACAGCTATGTTACATTCTCTCTCCTAATCCATTATAATGATTCCAGAGAATGGTATGTTAGATGTGGTCTAACGAGGACTTTTTACAACTGCAGACTGATTTCAAAACCATGTACTTAACTCATCTAGAGATAAAGGTGAGCTTTCCATTACCCTTTTTGATATTTTTGTACCAGTCCATTACATTCTAATGATGTGTTTAAGTAGATCTCTAAGTTACTTTGGACATCTACTGCTTCTATCTTTTGATCATTTGGAGAGGAACCTTTTTAAATCCAAAGTAGAAGAGCTTACATTTACCTATACTGAAATCTATTTGTCACAGTTTTATTCATTTACTTAATACAGTAGTAGGTATTTGTAATTTTATGCTTCCATCGGTACCATTTATATTCTTTATTTGTTCATAGAGTTGACTGGACGGCATGGTGGCACTGTAGCTGGCACTGCAGCCTCACAGTGCCAGGGTCCCGGGTTCAATTCCTAGCTTGGGGGACTGTTTGTGTAGAGTTTATATATTTTCCCCTTACGTGTGTTGTTTTCCTTCGGGTGCTCCAGTTTCCTCTCACAGTCCAAAGATGTGTGGGTTAGATTGATTGCCCATGCTAAATTGTTCCTTAGTGCCAGGGGGTTGTTAGAATGAATAAGTGAGGTTGCAGGGATACGGCCTGGGTGGGATTGTGATTAATGCAGACTCAATGAGCCAAATGGCCTCTTTCTGCATTATAGAGATCCTATGATTCTATGATTGTCATTGGTACACCATTACACCATTATATGTTCTTTGGCTCTAATTGCTCTGGTGACTGAAGCTAGTGAGGAATTTCTTTCTTAAATGCTGTTGTCCTTGTGCAGGAAGCACATCCACAATAATGTTAGGAAGTTCCTGGAATTTGACCCAGTGGCATTGAAGGAATAGAGATATGATTTCAAGTTGAGATGGTATCTGATTTGGAGGGGAATATGCTGGTTGGGAAGTTGCTGGTGTTCCCATATCTCTGGTCACCCGGTTCTCCCAGCTGGTAGAATTCCTAGGTTTGAAAGACACTGTCAATGAATCAAAAAATTGTTATTGTGCTGAAAGAGGCTATTTGACCCATCATGTCTCTACTGGCTCTCCAAATGAACAATTTACTTAGTGCCATTCTCCTTCTTTTAGCCAGAACTCTGTTCGTTGCCCCATTTCAAAGAGCAGTTTAGTTTCCTTTTGAACGCTTCAGTTGAACCTCCTTCCACCACAATCTCATTCAAGGCATTCCAGACCTTAACTACTCTCAGCATGAAAATGTCATTCTTGCTTGTGTTGCAAATTACTTTAAATCTGTGCTTTTTCATTCTCAATCCTTTCATGAGAAGCAGCAGTTTGTTGCCACTACCATGCCCTCATGATTTTGAATAGCTCTTTCAAATCTTCTCTCAGTCTCCTTTATTCCAGGGAAAAAAGCCTCACCTCTTAAAAATCCCTTCATAAGTGAAATTTCTCATCCCTGGAATCATTGTCATGAATATTTTTGCACTCTGTCTAATGCATTTATAACTTTCCTGAAGTGCCTAAAATAGCCTAGATACTTCAGTTGAAACTGAGCTAGTGATTTATATAAATTCAACATAACTTTCTTGCTCTTGTACTCTATGCCCATAAAAGTAAAGCCAAGGACATTGTATACTTTTTTAATTATTCTCTGAACCTGTCCTGCCAGCGCTTCAAAGACTTATGCACATTGGATAGCACAATGGCATAACAGTTATCACTGCTGCCTCACAGCAGCAGGGAACTGGGTTCCGTTCCCGGCTTGGCTTATTGTCTGTGCTGAGTCTGCCTGTTCTTCCCATGTCTGAGTGGGTTTCCTCTGGATGCTCTGGTTTCCTCCCACAGTCAGAAAGTTGTGCTGGTTAGGTGCTTTGGACATGGCTAAATTCCCCATCAATGTACCTGAACAGGTGCCTGAATGTGGCAACTATGACATGTTCACAGTAGCTTCATTGCAGTGTTAATAAATAAACTTTAAAACATTGTGTTGGTTCATTGTTCATCTTTATATTTTAGAGGAAATGTTTAGTTTAGTTTAAAATTTAATTGTGAAAAATAGAATAATAGTATCCAAAAAATTTGGACTGTGTTACACTTAAAAGGTTGAGGTCATGTTAACTTAAGGTATTAACATTTTTAAAGATAGGAGCCACAAAACAACAATTGGACTTACTTAACTGACAAAATTGTAAATAAGAGATAGTTGGCTTAGATGCCTGTTTGACGATAGACCAGAACAAGCTATGCTGTCTTGGAGATGGGTGGACCTTAGGAACATTCTTTGGTTTCAACTTGTCTATGTATTTTCTGTGTATTCTATAGCAGGGGAAGAATCAATAGCAGAATCTGACTGATTGCAATTGTAATGTGATCCAAAAATGAGCTTCCAACCATAGTTCTGTGTCATGTCTATGGATTTAAGAAATATAACCCCATGAATTAAGAATGGTGGGTGAGAGAAAACAAATAATTACAGACCTGTTAGGAGGTATGGGGATATGGGGAATGGGCATGGAAGTGGATTTGAGATGAGAGAGAGATCAGCCATAGTTTTTGACTGAATGACAGAACAGGCTCGAAGGGCTGAATTCTGCTCCTAATTCCTATGTTCCCAAGTGGTGAAAGGATTTCCGAGCTGGTTATCAGCCCATTGATCTCTGTTGAATACTCCTTCTGTGACCAATAATCTCTAGTATAGGATTCAAACCTGAAGCTCTTGTGATAGGAGAACTATCATTACATTAGGAGGCTTCCCGTTACTTCTTTGAAACCCATTACTATCATCTTCACTGGTAGCAACAATCACCTCCTGTTTTCATGTCAGCTGCATCTTTAAAAGTCTTCCTTATAACAATTCCCGTTTGTAAATACATATCAAAAAATTTCCTGCAGTAATCCTATTGCTGAACTCTGAGGAAACCCATCGGATATCTTTCTCTGGTTTGAAAAATATGCATTCTCATAATGCTTTGTTTTCTATTTTACGGTCAATTTTGTATCCCTGTTGCTTGTGTTTCAACTTTGCTCACAAGCTTAATATGTGGTACTTTATCTAATACCTTTTGCAAATCCATATGTGCATCATTAACTGCATCGCACTAATCCATCCTTCTACTACCAATGAGTGGCATAGTGATTAACACTGCTGCCTCACAGCGCCAGAGACCTGTGTTCAGTTCCTGGCTTGGATCTCTGACTGTGTGGAGTTTGCACGTTCTCTCCATGTTTCCTCCTAGAGCGCCACAATCTAAATTGGCCGTGCTAAATTCTCCCTTAGTGTTTGCATACAGGCACCGGGGTGAATAGGGAATTTTCACAGTAACTTCATTGCTATATTAATGTAAGTCTATTTGTGACACAAATAAATAAACGTTGGAAAACTCAACCAAGTTAATCAAACACATTTCCTCTCAACGAATGCTGACTTTTCTTTATTAGTTCGTTCTTCTCCAAGTGACTGTTAACTTTCTCCCATATTATTGATTGAAGAAGATTCTCCTCCATCACCTTAAATTTAATGACATGTAAATTCTAGGAGCAAGTTTTTCCAGTTGCAGATTGCCAATGGGACTTGGTGTTTCACAGAATGGGGTGTTGGCCAGAAACTTGGATTCCCAACAGGCATCAAGGCAATTGGATTCACCTAACCCACCCCAATATTTATGGAAACCTACTAATTGTAATATCATTAGCAGTTTTGACAGTCTATTCACTAGCCCCCTGCCATCTACTTTGCCCAATAAGATGTCTCACAACACCAGGTTAAAGTCCAACAGGTTTACTTAGTAGCACAAGTTTTTGGAGTGTCACTCTTTCAAGTGATGAAGACCATAGAGTTGTAAGTTTACTATCAAATAAATCGGTTGGATTTAAACCTGATGTTGTCAGACTTCTTACTGTGTTTACCCCAGTCCAATGCCAGTGTCTCTACATCCTGTTTCCTCCCACAGTCCAAAAGATATGATGTTACGTTGATTGGCCATGCTAAATTGTAAGGGGGACTGGCAGGCTAAATACACAGGGTTACGGAAATAGGGATGGGATTGTGGTTAGTGCAGACTCAATGGGCTGAAATACTTCTTTCTGCATTGTAGACATTCTATGGTCTATCTCATGTGAGAACACCATCACGCACACAGTACATACTCTTGCAACTCGGCTACTGTTTTTTACCTGATGCGCTGCAGGAAAGGATGTCCCAAGGCATGATATATTGACGAGACCATGCAGATGCGACTTCAACAGATGAATGAATTGATGCATGAATCACAGAATGTAAATTGCTTGGCAATCACCAGGCAGGAGTTTTCTCTTCCTGTCGGTGAATATTTCAGCAATCAGGGGCATTCAGCCTCTGATTTTTGAGCAAGCATTCTCCAAGGTGGCTTTCATACACATGACAACGCAAAATCACTGAGCAAAATCATGTTCCCTACACATAGGAAGCCTCAACTGAGATCTTGGATTCATGCCTCACTATCTGTAACCCCCACAACTTGCCTGGGCTTGTAAAACCTCACTAACTATCCTAGTTGGAGACATTACACACCTCTTTAACCTATGTGCTTAATCCTCTCTCCACTCACCTTGTCTTATCTTTAAGACTTGATTATCTGTAAAGACTTGCATTCCAACCATTATCTTGTAAATTGAGTCTGTACCTGCACATGCCTTATTTGTGAACTCAACTCCTCACTCACCTGAAGATGGAGCGACATTTCAAAAACTACTGCTATCAAAATAATTGATTGGACTTTAATCTGGTGTTGTAAGACCAGGTAGCTCCACATCATATCTACCTGGCCTCCAGTGGGAACGACACTGAGTAGGCTTTGATGTTGCTAAGGTCCAGGACAGCACCACCAACCCCTCAGAAAAAAGAGACATTTTCCCACCACCACTCAAAATCATGGGTCACCTCCCTGTTTTCTCCTTCCCCACACCAAACAGGCGTGACCTAACAGGATTATGGTGAGACCATAGGTCTCTAACAGAGTGACCTAAACTGACCACCATCCCAGTGCAGAGGGAATGTCTCAATGCATGAATCACATAATGCAGGTACAGCAGCTAATAAATGGAATCTCAGCATTTATTGCTAAAGAAATAGAATATTAAAGTAGTGTTGTTGCAAAGCATTAGTGAGACTGCATTTAGAATATTGTGTGCAGTTTGGGCCCCCTTACTTGAGGACGCTTGTAGTTGCATTGGAGGTGGTTCAGAGGACACTCAGTAGAACGAGTCTAGAAATTAGGAGTTTGACTTACAAAGAGAAACAGAGCAGTTTAGGCCAATTCTCCCTGGAGTTTAGAAGAATGAGATTACAAGATTTACGTTCACAAACGTTTACGTTTACAATCAATGTTTACGTTGATTGGGGATAGTCAGCATGGTTTCGTGAAGGGTAGGTCATGCCTAACTAACCTCATTGAGTTTTTTGAGAAAGTGACCAGAGAGGTGGATGGGGGTAAGGCGGTTGAGGTAGTATATATGGACTGTAGTAAGGCTTTTGATAAGGTGGCCCATGGAAGACTTCTACAGAAAATGCAGATGTGTGGAATAGAGGGTGATTTAGCTAATGGGATTAGGAATTGGCTGGCAGATAGAAGACAGAGGGTGGTGGTTGATGGGAGATATTCATCGTGGAGTTCGGTGATGAGTGGTGTGCCTCAGGGGTCGGTTTTGGGGCCCCTGCTGTTTGTAATTTTTATAAATGATCTGGATGAGGGTATTGAGGGATGGATCAGTAAATTTGCAGATGATACTAAAGTTGGTGGTGTGGTAGATAGTGAATAGGGGTGTTTTAGTTTACAGAGTGACTTGGACAAGTTGCAGAGCTGGGCCGAGAGGTGGCAAATGGAGTTTAATGTGGAAAGGTGTGAGGTAATGCACTTGGGCAGGAACAATAAATGTGTAGAGTATAGGGCTAATGGTAGGGCTCTTAATAGTGTTGAGGAACAGAAGGATCTTGGTGTATGTGTCAATAGATCCCTGAAAGTAGGCAGTCAAGTGGATAAAGTTGTTAAGAAGGCACATGGAGTCTTAGCTTTTATTGGCAGGGGGATTGAATTTAGGAGCCGCAGCATCATGTTGCAACTGTACAAAACTCTAGTGCGGCCGCACTGGGAGTATTGTGTGCAGTTCTGGTCGCCACATTATAAGAAAGATGTGGAGGCATTGGAGAGGGTACAGAGGAGGTTTACCAGGATGTTGCCTGGTATGGAGGGCAGGTCCTATGAAGAGAGGTTGAAGGATTTGAGGGTGGTTTCGTTAGAAAGGAGGCGGCTAAGAGGGGATCTTATTGAAGCATATAAGATGATTAGAGGTTTAGATAGGGTGGACAGTGTTAGCCTTTTTCCTAGGATGGAGAAAGCTAGCACGAGGGGACACAGCTTTAAATTAAGGGTTATGAGTTATAGGACGGATATCAGAGGTAGGTTCTTTACTCAAAGAGTGATTAGGGAGTGGAATGCCCTGCCTGCAGATGTTGTAGATGCGCCAAGTTTGGTGGCGTTTAAGAGGTTAATTGATAAGTATAGGGAAGAGAAGGGAATGGTTTAGTTTGGAGGGGCATTGCTTTTTATTTTGGTCGGCACAACATCGAAGGCCGAAGGGCCTGTTCTGTGCTGTATTGTTCTATGTTCTATGTTCTATGTTCTAAGATGACAAGGGAGATTGAAAAGTAGACATAGAGAGGATATTTCCTCTTGTATGGGCAATCTAGAATGAGAGGTCATAGTTTTAGGATAAGGTGTAGCAGATTTAAAACAGGGATGAGGAGAAATTACTCTTCCCAAAAGGGTTGTGAGTCTGTGGAATTTGCTATCCCAGAGTGTGATGCATGCTGGCACATTGAGTAACTTTGAAGAGGATGTGGACAGATTTTTATTTAGTACAGAGCCATTGATATAAATGTTAACAAGCTGAGGCTCAGCACAGATCCTTGGGGAATGCCAAAGTTCTCTTGATCTATACATTTTATCCCCTGCCTCCCACCGAATCTCTAACCCATGTCATAAAGTTGCTTTCATTCTTGTTAATTTCTTATCCAAAATCATTTAAATACCTGCCAGAAATCTACAAAAAAATTATCCATAGACATTTGTTACTATGTTACTGACATCTTCAAAACCTCAGACAGATTAATCAGAAATGACATCCATTTTACACATCCTGCCACACTCGCGTCAGTCACATTGACAAATACTCAGTTGCTCTATTCTTGATGATGGAATCCAAGTAGCTTGCTTATGACAAAATGGTCTTACTTAGCTTCACTGTCCCTTCTTAAGTAATGAGTGATAAATGTAATTTTGCAATCTAAAAGCCCGATTTTTAAATTGATAGTGCTTTGAAAATGATGACAGATGCATTTGCAGTTTTGTGTCTACTTTTTTTAATACTTTGCGGTCAAAACTACCAGGTCGTGGGAACTTGTCTATTTTAAGCTTATTGCTTCCATTTTCTTTTATACAGATATTCATTCAATCTAATTCTTTCCTCCCTTTGACTTATTTTTCCTTGGACCTCTGGTGTTTTATCCCCTTCCCCTATTGTGAAGATAGATACAAAAAAGGTCTACCATTTTTTTACTGTAGACTACAATATTGTCTGAGCCTATATTTAAAGAGTCCACATTCCTCTCTGTCAGTTTATCAAAACTTTAACTGATACTGGCAAACTCCTCACTGTGCAGGGAGGCCACGATAATTACATGAAATAATTTGACCAGGGGAAATTGGGGGACATCAGTAATGTGTGGCTGGCGGATAAAATTGTGGCCTATTTCCCGTATTAACTTAGTTGGGACCAGAGATCAACACTTGTATCATTAATTAACATATCAATTTCAATCATATATAAGCTGCTTTCCATCACACCGTAGATTTTCACTTGTGTTTAAAACTGACTGTTCTCATTTTGATTTTCTGTTGTCATTTGGGAAAAATGCCACAAATGCAAGGTTAAGTTAAAATTTTCTTTGATTAACTGACCTAAAGTCTAGTGGAAGTCAATAAAAGCTTCAAGTTATTTTACTCATATCTTAATTGATGGAATAACTTTTTCAAAGTTACAGGGATTCCAATGTTGTTTTACAGTCGTGAACCCAGAGATTTGCATATTGTTCAGAATGTAACCAATGATAATGTTAGATCTATTGCTG
The DNA here is from genome assembly GCA_024679065.1 of Sphyrna mokarran. Taxonomy (NCBI): domain Eukaryota; kingdom Metazoa; phylum Chordata; class Chondrichthyes; order Carcharhiniformes; family Carcharhinidae; genus Sphyrna; species Sphyrna mokarran. The sequence continues at coordinate 28,833,996 of JAGIQG010000023.1, read as the reverse complement.
TGTGACCAATGGTAACAAGCTGTATGGTCAGCTGATCTAGTGAATATGTAACCAATTACAAAATGATGTGGTTGTCAGCTGACCAGCTGACTCAGTACCAGTGAGGATCTTTCTGGCAGTTGGGGGAATTTGGAATGACCCAGGGTGAGGCTGCAAGTGTTGAGTAATTATTAAACCTTTTTCTTTGATTTGTACGTTGGAGGATATCTTGTTTTATTTTATTGTCTGCAACCAAAGAGTTTCTTCTGGTGGATCATCTTCTACTCCATTATTCTCAATTATCTGCCAGGTGCTGCTGAGGGTGTTAAAAAATCTTTGGTTCTAATAACCCGTACTATCCACTCAGGAGTGTGAATCTACTGTGTAAAAATAAATGCGTTTGAGAGAGTGAAGAAGCAAATATAGATTCCTAAGAATTAAATAAGGTCAAATGTTTTCACCAAGTAACATTTAAAGAAAAATCTCATAGAAATCCTACAGTACAGAAAGAGCCATTCAGCCCATTGAGTCTGCACTGATCACAATTCCAGTTAGACCCTACCCTCATATCCTTACATATTTACCCACTAATCCCTATAACCTAGACATCTCAGGACACTAAGGTCAATTTTTTAGCATAGCCAATCAAACTAATGTGCACATCTTTGGACTGTGGAAGAAAACCAGAACATCTGGAGGAAACCCACACAGACATGAGGAGAATGTGCAGACTCCACACAGACAGTGACCCAAGCTGGGAATTGAACCCAGGTCTCTGAAGCTGTGAAGCAGCAGTGCAAAACACTGTGCTACCGTGTTGCCCAATCATGGTTAAAAAAAAACTCCCTTTTTATTTTTTACAGTCTACAAAATATTGTTGGATATTTGGAAATAACTTAAAATTATAATCAATTTTCTCACATGAATAGTAGTTATAACATCAATGAGAAATGTTTATATCATGAACTTTAATAATGGTAGTGTGGTTCTGCAGAGAAGTATGAACTGATTTATTGACAGGAAATCTTTACTTGGTAAATTGTTCCAAGCTTCTAATCTATATTTTTTAGGTGTTGGGATACTATTCATCCTTTGTACCATCTTCACAGAGGCATTTAAATTGTGCTGCTGTTAAATGATAATCCTGCTTTTCTCAACATTCTATGATAATACCTATGGGGTACAAATAGAACATAGAACATAGAACATTACAGCACAGAACAGGCCCTTCGGCCTTCGATGTTGCGCCGACCAATATAAAAAAGCAATGCCCCTCCAAACTAAACCATTCCCTTCTCTTCCATATACTTATCAACTAACCTCTTAAACGCCACCAAACTTGGCGCATCTACAACCGCTGCAGGCAGGGCATTCCACTCCCGAACCACCCTTTGGGTAAAGAACCTGCCTCTGATATCCGTCTATAACTATCACCCCTTAATTTAAAGCTGTGTCCCCTCGTGCTAGCTTTCTCCATCCTAGGAAAAAGGCTATCACTGTCCACCCTATCTAAACCTCTAATCATCTTATATGTTTCGATTAGGTCCCCTCTTAGCCACCTCCTTTCTACCGAAAACAACCTCAAATCCCTCAGCCTAATCTTTCATAATGTGGGGACCGGAACTGCACACAATACTCCAAGTGTGGCCGCACTAGAGTTTTGTACAGTTGCAACATGACGTTGCGGCTCCGAAATTCAATCCCTCTACCAATAAAAGCCAAGACTCCATATGCCTTCCTAACAACCTTTTCGACCTGACTGCCTACTTTCAGGGATCTATGCACATACACACCAAGATCCCTCTGTTCATCAAGACTACTAAGAATCCTACCATTAGCCCTATACTCTACACATTTATTATTCTTGCCATAGTGCATTACCTCACACTTTTCCACATTAAACTCCATTTGCCACCTCTCGGCCCAGCTCTGCAACTTGTCCAAGTCCCTCTGCAAACTATAACACCCCTCTTCACTATCTACCACTCCACCGACTTTAGTTTCATCTGCAAATTTACTAATCCATCCTTCAATACCCTCATCCAGATCATTTATAAAAATTACAAACAGCAGGGGTCCCAAAACAGACCCCTGAAGTACTCCACTTGTCACCGAACTCCACGATGAATATCTCCCATCAACCACCACCCTCTGTCTTCTAACTGCTAGCCAATTCCTAACCCAATTAGCTAAATCACCCTCTATCCCATACATCTGCATTTTCTGCAGAAGTCTTCCATGGTCCACCTTATCAAACGCCTTACTAAAGTCCATATATACCACATCAACCGCCTTACCCCCATCCACCTCCTTAGTCACTTTTCAAAAAACTCAATGAGGTTAGTAAGGCACGACCTACCCTTCACAAAACCATGCTGACTATCCCCAATCAATTCATTTCTCTCTAAAAAACTATAAATCCTATCCCTAATAATTCTCTCCAATACTTTGCCCACAACAGAAGTAAGACTCACTGGCCTATAATTCCCTGGAAGGTCTCTCTTCCCTTCTTGAACAACGGGACCACATTCGCTATCCTCCAGTCCTCCGGAACCACACCCATAACCAACGACGACCTGAAGATCAGAGCAGAGGCTCTGCAATCTCCTCTCTTGCCTCCCAGAGAATCCTAGGGTAAATCCCGTCCGGCCCAGGGGACTTATCCAACTTCAAACCTCGAGAATATCTAGCACATCCTCCCTATCTACTTCAATACTTTCCAGTTTGCTACCCTGTACCTCAGTGCTCTCCATAACTACATTTACATCACCCTGCGTGAATACCGAAGAGAAATATTTATTCAGTACCTCTCCAATCTCCTCAGGCTCCACACACAACTTCCCACTGCTGTCTATGACTTGCCCTAATCTTGCCCTAACCAATCTTCTATTCTTAACAATATCTAAAGAAAGCTTTAGAATTCTCCCTAATCCTATCAGCCAAAGTCTTCTCATGTCCTCTCTTTGCTCTCCTCAATTCCCCCTTTAGCTCCCTCCTGGCTAACCTATTGCTATCCATTGCACTAATCGAGCCTTCAATCCTTATCCTGACATAAGCCTCCTTTTTCCTTTTAACCAGCAAATCAACTTTTTTCGTACACCAAGGTTCTCTTACTCGACCATTTCCTCCTCGCCTGACAGGGACATACTTATCAAGGACTCGCAGCAGCTGCTCCTTGAATAAGCTCCACATTCCATATGTTCCCAGTCCCTGTAGTTTCCTAGTCCAATCTATGCACCCTAATTCTCTCCTGATGGCCTCATAATTACCCTTCCCCCAGCTATAACTACTGCCCCCAGCTTCATGCCTATCTCAAATAGAAACAAGAGCCAGTCATTTGGCCCTTTGGGCCTGCTCCACTATTCATTATGATCATGGCTGATCATCAAATTCAATAGCCTGATCCCATTGTTGCCCCATATCATTAGCATAAAATTCGTACGGTGTAGATGGAGGCCATTCAGCCCATCGGGCCTGCACTGACAACAATCCTACTCAGGCCATATCCCTGTAACCCTACTGACTTACCTTGCTAGTCCCTGACACTAAGCGGCAATTTAGCATAGCCAACCAGCCTAATCCCCACATCTTTGCAATATGGAAGGAAATCAGAGTACCTGAAGGAAAGACTTGAGGAGAACGTGCAAATTCCACACAGTCACCTGAGGCCAGAATTGAAACCGGGTTCCTGGAATTGATAGCAGCAGCACTAACTGCTGTGCCCACCATGCCCTATCCCTTACTCCTTTAGCTCCAAGAGCTATATTTAATTTCTTCTTGAAATCATGCAATGTTTTGACCTAGACTACTTTCTGAGGTAGTGAATTCTCCTGGCCCCTACCCTCAAAGATTTATCCCTTATATCCTCAAACTGTGACTCCTAGCTTTGGATTCCCCACCATTGGGAAAATTCTTTCTGAATCTATCCTGTCTAACTCTGATAGAATTTTATAAATCTCTATGAGATCCTCTCTCACTCTTCCAAAGTCCAGTAAGTATAATCCTAACTGATTTAATCTCTCCTCATCTGACTGACCTGCCATCCCAGGAATCAGATTGGTAAACATTCTTAGTGCTCTATTCTGATATTATTCTATTTGTTGGGAGGAAACAAATTTCAAGCTGAGAATCCTTTAAGTACTTGAGAAAGTGCTAGAAACTTCACTGTTTACTATAAAAAGCTGTAAGCTCAGCAGATTGAATGTTTAAGAAAGGAGGTAGACAAAAGGCAAATAATTATGGGCCAGTTAACTTCTGCACTAGGGAAAATGCTTGAATCAATCATCAAGGAACAAATAGCGAGGCATCTGGAGATAAATTGTCCTACTGGTAAGACACACCATGGGTTCATAGAGGGCAGGTCATGTTTGACTAATTTGGTGGAATTCTTTGAGAACATTAGTTGTGCAGTGGACAATGGGGAATCTGTGGATGTGTGCATCAGGATTTCCAGAAGGCATTTGTCAAGGTGCCACAACAAAGACTGCTACATAAGATAAAGGTGTACAATGTTACGGGTAATGAATAAGCGTGGGTAGAGGATTGGTTAACTAACAAAAAACAAAGAGTGGGAGTAAATGGGTGTTTTTCTGGTTGGCGATCAGTGACTAGTGATGTGCCTTAGGGATTAGTGGGACCACAATTGTTTACGATTTACACTGATGATTTGGAGTTGGGGACAAAGTGTAGTGTGTCAAAATTTGCAGATGACATAAAATGGATGGAACAGCAAAGTGTACAGAGGATGCTGAAACTCTGCAAAGGGATATAAATAATTTAAGTGAGTTGGTGAGGGTCTGGCAGATGGAGTAAAATGTTGGTAAATGTGAAGTCATCCATTTTGGTAGGAATAACAGCAAAGTGGACTATAATTTAAAAGCTAAAAAATTGCAGCACGTTGCTGTGCAGAGGGACCTGGGTGACTGTGTGCAGGAATCTCAAGGAGTTGCTTTGAAGGTGCAGCAAGTAAGTAAGAAGACAAATGGAATTTTGTCCTTCACTGCTAGAGGAATAGAGTTTAAAAATAGTGAGATTGTGTTACAGCTATATAAGATGCTGGTGAGACCAAACTGGAGTACTGTCTACAGTTTTGGTCTCCTTACTTAAGGAAGAATATACTGGCACTGGAGAGGATGCTGAGGAGATTCACTAGGATGATTCTGGAGTTGAGAGGATTGGCTTATGAGGAGAGACTGAGTAGACTGGGGCTATACTCATTGGAATTCAGAAGAATGAGGGGAGATCTTATAGAAAGATATAAGATTATGAAAGGAATAGACAAGTTAGAAGTAGGGAAGTTGTTTCCACTGATGGGTGAAACTAGAACTAAGAGGCATAGCTTCAAAATAAGGGGAAGCAGATTTAGGACTGAGTTGAGGAAGAGCTTCTTCAGATAAAGGGTTGTGAATCTGTGGAATTCTATGCCCAGTGAATTAGTTGAGGCTACCTCATTGAATGTTTTTAAAGCAAGGATAGATACATTTTTGAACAGTGAAGGAATTAATGGTTATGGTAAATGGCCAGGTAAGTGGAGCTGAGTCCACAAAAAAATCAGCCACGATTTTATTGAATGGCGGAACAGGCTTGAGGAGCCAGATGGCCTATTCCTGCTCCGTGTTCAAATATTTTTCAAGTGTCGTAAGGTTTTAATCCATAGATCTATAAACATGGACAGGGATCGCGGGTAGAGATGGGAACATCGGGATGGTGGCGCGGGCTCGTTGGGCCGAAGGGCCTGTTTCCTGTGCTGTTTTGTTCTTTGTTCTTTGTTTCTGTCCTCCACTCCCTTCCTCGGCAGTGCATTCTCTTCTGAGTCTCATGTCCCTCACCCTACAACTATGCCTCCTGTTTTTGGCTCCTCAATCAGGCAAACAGCCATTTCCTATTCACCCCATCCACACCCCTCACAAACTCATGTACCTTATTCATGTTCCCCCTCAGCCTATATTACAAAAAGTAAGGATCCCTGCACTGAACTTTGTGATATATCATTATACACTGGCTTTCAGTCACTCAAACAGCCTTCTACCATTACTCTTTGTGTCCTGTTACTAAGCCAATTTCAGATCCATCTTGCCAAGTTTCTTTGAATTCCGTACACTTCAATATTCTCAATCAGCCTCCCTTGTCATAAGTTGTGCTAAAATCCATATAACTACATTAGCGAAACTTCCCTCATCCACATGGGATCACTTTTTCAAAAAATTGTATCGTTTTTGTTGGGCCTGATCTCCCTCTGAAAAAACCATGCTGACTATTCTGAAGCAACCTACACTGTTGAAGTGGAGATTAATTCTCTTCTTCAGAATTTTCTCCAATAGTTCCTCTCCCAACGCTCTGTAATTTCTGATTCATTTCCTAATGGTCCTCTGAGCAGTCACAACAGTGAGGGCCGTGGAAACGCACATGGAGTGACAGACTGAAATCTCATCATCCATTTAACTCATCACAGACCCTCTAAGCTGGAGCATTGAGGGGCATAGTGGTGACTATAACCCTCACTTGGACATGGGTCCAGGCATCTGTGTACAGCCAGAGAACAGGCAGGAGTCAGACTAAGGCAGAAGCAGGGCAGCATTACAGCTTGCCTGACAGGAAAGCCAGAGACGCTCCTGCCTCGACATATTATTCACTGGCATAGTTAACCCATTATCTGTGACGTGAATGAAACCTCAAGGATGGAGGGAGACATGGGTGCGCTATGCCAATAATTGTGCACTGTGCTAGGGTTGGCATTGCCAGATATCATGTCATCCTAATTGGAGAATCTGGCATGCAGTGAGAGCCTCTCTGATCCTCTTGGACCCTTGCTACTGCTGGCTCTTCATCCTCCGGGTTCTCCTCAGTCTCGTCCTCTACAACATTCGGTTCCGCTTCCTCCTCAAATTAATCTGCCTGGTTCTCCTTCTCCAGAGTGCCACCCACTACTGCACCAGGTTAGCACAGCAGACCACCATGATGTGGGAGACCCTCTGGGGCTGTACTGCAGGGCACCATCAGAGAGGTTCAGGCAATGGAAACGTATCTTGAGCAGGGCAATGCAATGCTCTAGGAAAGATTGGGTGGCAGTGTGGACTTGGTTGTAACGAATCTCCACTTCAGTCTCAGGCTTTCCTATTGGTATCATCAGCCATGATCTCAGTGGGTAGCTCTTGTCTCCCATCCCCGGCAGCCTGGAGTGGTCCTAAAGACCCCAAAGATGTCCAAAAGGCTCAAGATGTAGCTGTTGTGCATGCTGCATGGATAGTCAGATGATGCTTAGTAGGTGGTTGTACACAATTTGGGTGTTCAGTTGATAAAGAATATTCCTTGATTCCATAGAGTTCGGAAAGCTCCCTGCACCTGAGGCATTCCAGTGATGGCATGAAGCCTGCAGCATAGGGATCTTATTGGGTATGGTCTGGGTCAAACTGGATGTAATGGGATGCCCTGTATGGACTAAAGACTGGGGAGGTATTGCACTGTTTCCTTGCTCAGGCAGAGTCTTTGGCAGTGGCACAAGGTATCCAGTAGCTCACTTACAGATCTGTGTGTCCTGTATAGGTGGAGTCTTCTTTTCTAATATCTTGGGCTGACGGACAGCTGGGTCCAAACCCTGATCGGTGATCCCCTGTTGTTCTGGTGCAGTCTTCAGTCTGCGTTTGCCATTCTGCAGGCGGTAACGTTTGTCACCTATCACAGCTCTGATGGCTCCATCCCAACATTCATGGTTCCTGTGGAGGAAAGAAGAGAGAGCCTGTAAAGTTATCCATCCCAGGCCTCTCAATTCCACTCGGCATCTTGTATCCTAATGATTCTGGAAGCTGACAACTCAACTCCATCCTTGATGCCATTCACCACTCCAACTGGCTGCCAACTAATAGTACATCGTCACCTCAGTAGCCACAAACATAGCCACACAGTTGTACCCTCTCTTCACATGATGCTTTCTGCACACCCAGTGCATGGTGTCAACATTGTTGACCCGTCGGATCACCAAGCCCCCCCAGATATGGATGCCTAATACCATGGGCCATTAACGGTGACATGTGGAAGATTAGGCTCAGCACTTTGGTGCTCATGTAAAGATAGTGGTGGCTGTGAGAATGTCCTCATTGAGGAATCCTTGCAGTGTGAAACTGCATCCATCCACTTGGATATATTGTGCAAACTAGCTTCCAGACAGAGCACGCAGTTCAGACCACACAGTAGACAAGCACTATTCTGACTTTCATGCAATGGATGCCCATTGTAGGGAGCACTGCAAAGTTCATGCAGTATGAGGAAATGTGTTAATATCTGCCAAGCTTCCTTGATTAGGATAACTACTGCCAGACGTGGTGCTTGTAACGATTAGTGTGACCACAGATCCTATTCAGCAGGTAGATGATGAGTTAAGAGTGGGTTTTGAGCGCAATCTCATATGAAACCCCTCGAAGGTCTCTCAACAGGCAGGATGAAAGCATACCACATGACCCCCAATCCAGTGGTGACCCCCCGACCTGAGAACCCCTAGTCCAGCCTGAGTCTCCCTAAGCTGCTACACTCTTGAGGGCCCCCACCTTACCGCACACCATGGCAGCTGCTGACCCACCTGCTTGCACCTGGAGGTTGTTGCTGACCACCTTGTTCACCCTCATAGCTGTTGCGTCTGAACCACACTTCAACCGACCAGTAGTGATTCATATCCATGTGACGTTGCACTGGAGAGGTGGGAACATTCCCAAAGGGGGGAGAATTACATAGCAAACTCGCTAATGAGATTGAAATCCAGCTGATCTCATGCTAATCAGTCTTGTGCCCAGAAAGGTTTGCGCCGTTAAAAATGGACTGGAATGATTGCGAGCTGTTTGACATCAAGCAACTTTCAGGCTTGCACGCTATTTTCCAGGGTTGGTACAATCTGCGTCAGGAGCAGCAAGGAAATTACGCCCATAGAGATCACTGTATGCCACTCTCTGGACTGGCGTATTCATAAAACCCATTCTACTGAGCTCCAGTAAGGTCAAGTCTTTTGACCAAAAATAATTTTCTGTCGTCTATTGTCAATCATGGCAGATTGTGCTATTTAGATGGTAACGTAATAGGAATTGGTGGACTGCATCCTACATAAAGAGGGCATATTGTATCTATTTGATAACCTCCAAAAACTCTTAAATTGAAAGAAAAAGATGGAGACAGTTGAACTCTCAAACCCATGTGTTCGTTGGAATTTTAATACATTCAAACATTGCTGCTTGTCGACCTGAATGATAAAACTAACAAAGTAATTATTATTCTCTAATTGCAATTGCTGAAGTATTTTTGTTTTATTCCAAAATGAACAGAAAAATTATGCGCAGCATGCTACAGTAATTCATGCGATCATGGAATAGTGTTTGATGCATCACGTTGAAGTTGACTGAAGCATTTGTTATAGCACTTTTCATTTTTCAATGAATAAACCCTTGTCAAATATTTATTTATCTCTTTCACTGTCTTAGTTGGAAAACTCTTCTGACAAGTTGACAAGAAAATTTTGCTGATCTTCTTCAAATGGAGGAGCAGAGTAGTCCTGTCCCTGCAGGAGTTTGACAGCTACACACAGAGCAGAAGAACCATTGCTGCATAAGTAATATCATGAACATATTAAATATTCATTGTCATTGTAAATTAAACAGCATGTTATCTGGTTCGACTGCTGAAGTACAGATGCCAGGGAAAAGTCACTTATAACAGTAATTTCTGCACATCTGTTGTCAAAATCAACATGACTATTATCACAAGTCAATGAATATATTCACTTTGCAGATTTATTATTTAATCAATATTTATTACATAAAGGTGCTTCATTAACTTCTAGTATAAATGTCAGAAAGCAGACACTGACAAATGTGCTCAAATGACCATCCTTAGGGACAGCCCAGCATGCTGTATGTGATAAAACTCATGACAAGTTAATTGTTGTCAGAAATGTTGCAGGAAAGCTGCATCAACTCCATTTCTTGAGCCATACTCACTTTACTGAATCAGCCCTGCGTATAGACCTGTCATGGGGAGAAGTTTATCTCTGTGTAATGGAGTAGAGTTAGCTGATCTTGCACAATTGTCCTGTCTGTTAAAATGGATGGAAGGACGAAATGGACCTGGTGAATAATTGCATGTCGCCTTTCATAGTTCCACCCTCAAAGTTAAAACTGCCCTGTATATTCCCTCTTACAGTGCTGTGCTGAAGCTGACAAAGTCTCTTTTTGATTATGACACTGAGTCATAAAACAAAGAGTTTATTAGAATGAATTGATGAAAAGTGCCTTTTCTTAAAGCTTTAGTAGTTTGCCATTCTAAAATATTTAATCAGAGATGTCAAGCAGAAATAGATTCCAAGCATTCCAGTATATCTCACTATTTGACTGCTCATTCCCAGAAAAGAACAGAACAAATTGTACTCAAATTCACTTTGGGTATAGACCATCTATTTTGAGAATGCATTGAGCAGTGACAAGTTCCTTCGCACAGAAACTGAAGCTGTTCTATTTTGGTCTAAGTATCATTTTTAAGATTATCTTAATCTTTAATTGCAGTCAATCAAACTCTCTCACTGAAAGATAATCTTTGAAAGTGTGATATCTCGTTCCTTCAGCTTTTAATTGTTGTTAGAGATTTTTGTCTTTTTTCAATCCAGCTCCACATCTGAGCTGTATTTGTTTATCTAACTTGGACTTTGTGAATTTTTTGAATTGTTAAGCAATATTTCTACCATTACTTGCAGGATGGATGATTGTTTTTCAGGGAATGAATTGAAATATAATTTAAAATATTTTCATACTAGCTATTCTATCTTTGTGCAGAAAGTCATCTGAAATGTGAAGATCCGTCTCTGACTACCAGATGCTGGGGTTAGATCGTAAGATTATGTTAATCCTCTTTAAACCAACCTGTTTGCATACGATTTTTAATATTATTTTAAAGGTAAATATGGTTTTCAGAAACCTAGTCAGGCTTTTTCCTGGTCAACAACTGAAAACACCTTGTTTATGCAATGTACTTTCTACCAAAGTTGTGGTGCGGTTAACTAAGAGATCACTTCCTGACAGATGTGAAAAAACACTTTGATGACACCTGAAATAACATTAATTTATACATTGTAGACTCAGCACAGAAGATAATTTCAATCATAATAATAATTGTTTGCAGATTATTTAATACCTGCTACAGAAAATTCTACTTTGTTCTTGCATCAAATCAACTTATGTTATATTAACCTTTGGATATCTAGTTAAAAAATAACGGTTGATTCTCACAAAAGAGTTCGAAATGTCGAATTTGTGTGAAAACTGGAGTAAATCTGCTGGATTTTTCCAGGGAGTTTCAAAATGAATCTCTCACATACTGTGCACTGCAGCCTTTGTAAATCACATGAGAAAGCAGCAGACAGACCTATTCCTGCTGGAGAGGCCAATAGCATTGTGCTGAGAGGCTGAAATCAATGCATGTCCAGCACTGTTGGCCTCCTGATCACTGGCCAGATCGAGCTGGCTAGCCTCGTGACCTCCAATCATTGTCCTAGTGATCTCCACCCACCCCACAACACAATTGCAGAGTAGCAGATGGACTCCCCAGTCCCGCTAATCTCTCCCTAGAGGTCGCATCACTCATTAGGGCATGCCTACTATTAGGCTCTGGCCCCTTGGCAATACCCAGTGGGCAGTGCTAATGTTCCCACTGGGCATTGGCACTTTGTCCCTTTATGACCATAGCAGCTTTTTTGGAGGTGTTCTTGTTTCAAGTGGCATAACTCTGGCCAAATGCTGATCCACAGGAGACCAATATAGCTGCCTCTAATTTTTTTTTTCCCCAGGTACGTGTCCTTTTTTAGTCATTCACGAGATATGAACATTGTTGGTAAGGCCAGTATTTATTGTCCATCCCTAACTGTTTCAGAGAAAATAATATGAACTGTCTTCTTGAACTGCTGCCTGCCATCTGATGTATTTATATCTAGTGTGCTGTTAGGGAAGGTGTTTCAGATGTTTGATAGAGTGAAGGAGGGGTGATGTATTTCTAAGTCAGAGTGGTCATGCCTTGGAGGGGACTTGCATGTGGTGGTGTTCCCATACATCTTCTGCCCTTGTTCTTCTAGATGGTAGAAGTTAGGGCTATGAAAGGCCCTGTAATGAGTTGCTGCATCTTGTAGATGGTACGCAGTGATGCCACTGTGCACTAATGGAGAGTGTGAACATTTATGGTAGTGGATAGCCTACTAATCAAGTCAGCTGCTTCGTTTTGGATAGTGTCCAACTTTGAGTGTTATTAGAGCTGTAGTTATCCAACCAAATAGATTCCATCACAGTTTTCTCTTGTACCTTGTAGACAGACATTGAGGAGATAATCCCAATTTATTGATGGTGGAGAATTCAAATATCAAGAGGTAATGGTTAGATTTTCCCTTGCAGGAGATAATCAATGCCTGAAACTTCTATGATGCAAATGTTACTTGTCACTTTTCAGGCCAAGCCTGAATCTTGTCCAATATGTGTTTATACGTTTCAGCATCTGATGAGTTATTACTGCCATTGAGCACTGCACAATCATCAGCAATCGTTCTCAGTTCTGGCCTTACAGTGAAGGAAAGGTCATTGCCATATCCTCCCCCACTCTTCATTGAAGCAGTGTTGTTCCCCTACCTTTACGGGAATGATAGAGATTGGGATATGCTATGAGATTACAGATTGTGGGTGAACACAATTCTGCTGCTGATACCCCAATGCCCAGTTTTGAGCTCCTAGATCTATTCTGAATCTATCCCATCTTTCTAAGTGGGATAGGGCTACACGGTACAATGGATAGTATCCTCAGTGTGAAGGTGGGACTTCATCTGCATGAGGACTCTGGACATCAGTCCTACTGTGACAGGTAGATTGGTGAAGGTGAGATCAAGTAGGTATTTCTCTTTTGTTGTTCCCTCTCTACCATCATATGTGCAGTCTGGCAGCTATAACCTTCAAGGTTCAACCAGCACATCAGCAGAGATGCCAATGAGCTATTAAGGTGATGAGCATTGAAATCCCCAACATAGAATGCATTTGATATCCTTGTCACCCTTATTGTTACTTCCATGTGGTGTTCAACATGGAGCAGTACTAATTTGTCAGCTAATCAATGTGATAGGTAGTAATCAGCAAGAGGCTTCTTTGTCTGGTTTGACCTAATGGTGGTTCTGAAATCATAAGATTCCCATTCACCAATACACTTTTATGCTGATTGATCTATAGTAATGGTAGTTCAGGAGTTTCCCAGGGATGTGCTGAAAAGGATGTTGGCTGTGGGATATGATATGGTGAGTATGACTGTGCCAGGCTGTGGTTTGATAGCGTGTGGGACAGCATTCCCAACGGTGGCACAAACCAAATGTGCTAGTGAGGAGGACTGTGTTGGTTGACTGGCTGGGGTGTAACATTATAGTTTCTGTTGTTTTTATTCTTTCACAGAATCTGGGCATCACTGGCTAGACCAACATTTATTGCCCAATCCAAATTGTCTTTAGGAAGGTGATAGTGAGTCACCTTCTTGAATGACTGCAGGCCATGCTGTGTAGGTACACTCACAGAGCTACACAGAGTGGTCCATCAGATCTTAATGTTTACAACATTGGTTTGGTGCAACTGAATGGTTTGGGTATTTTCAGAGTTGAAAGTCAACCCGTTATCAGTTGATCTGGAGTCACACGTGGGCCAGAGCAAGTAAGGATCTCATATTTTCTTCCCCTAAAGGAAATTAAAAACAGTTTGCTTTTCATGCAGTTTTATGATCACTTTAACTGAGACTATTTTTAATTCCAGAATTACTAATTAAATTTACATTCCACCAGCTGCTGTGATGTGGTTCAAACTGATATCTCCAGAGCATGAAGACCTTGAGACACTAATCCAGTAATATTAGAACTAGGCACTTCCAAATAGTCTTTTTGTAGTGTTTTGGACTTAACATTAAGTTCGACAACTTCAGATCATGAACACTCTCCTCCATCACAACCTCCTTTTATAATAGTTCTTTCTTTCCAATACCTCCCCTTCTACCCCCACATCCACAAGACCATCTATCACTTCTTAAGTTTGGCTTTCATTCCTGTTTTGCTAATAACACATTCTGTTACCTTATCTTTACGCCACTATTGGTGCCTTATGTGGATATTAACTCCACCATTAACAGTCCCTCTATCTTGTGCCCCTCACATCTTTTTCAAATCTCTTCTACACTCCACCTATCTCTGACCTTTTATTTTGCCATGATGTAGAGATGCCAGGATTGGACTGGGGTAAGAACAGTAATAAGTCTCACAACACCAGATTAAATTCCAACAGGTTTATTTAGCAGCACTAGTTTTTGGAGCCTCAAGCTCCTTCTTCAGATGAGTGAGGACTTGTGTTCACAAACAGGGCATATAAAGATACAAGCTCAATTTACAAGATAATGGTTGGAATGCAAGTCCTTACAGGTAATCAAATCTTAAAGGTACAAACAATGTGAGTGGAGAGAGGGTTAATCACAGGTCCACATTGTTCCATATTCATAGAATTTAGAAAAGTGATAGGAGGTTTCATAGAATCTTATCAAATTCTAACAGGGCTAGACAGAGTAGATTCAGAAAGAATGTTCCCAATGGTGATGGAGTCTAGAATTAGGAATCATTAGGATAAAAGGTAAACCTTTTAAGGTTCAGGTGAGGAGAAATTTCTTTAGCAGAGAATGGTGAATGTATGGAATTCACTACCAGAGAAATGGTTGAGACCAAAACGTTGTCTGATTTTAAGGAGAAATTAGATGTAGTACTTGGAGCTAAATGTATCAAAGGATGTGGAAGGAAGGGGTGAACAGGATATTGAATTTAATGATGAGCCATGATCATAATGCATGGTAGAACAGGCTCAGAGGGCTGAATGGCTGAGTCCTATCCCTATTTTCTATATATACAAAGAACAAAACAGCATGGGAAACAGGCCCTTCGGCCCAACGAGCCTGCGCCGCCACCTCGATGTTCCCACTTCTACACGCGATCCCTGCCCATGTTTATAGATCTATGGATTAAAAACCAAATTTGAGACAATTTAGGGAGAATTTGTTTTGCCAATTAGCCTAAGAGCACATCTTTGGGATGTGGGAGGAAACCGGAGCTCCCGGAGAAAACCCACGCAAGCACGGGGAGAATGCGCAAACTCCCACAGACACAGGCCCAAATCCATGCATCTGCACAGCACAGCGATAGTCACTGCGCTATCGTGTTGCCCATCAGATGGTCCAGGTCAAGCATACACTAACGATGTGAAGCAGAAAGATACTCTCGAAAAAGGTCCAAGAGCAGTCCTCTCACGACCCATCGCGTGTATGCCCCTCGTTAGACAACAAGGTGGACCAAAGCACCTGTAGGATAAAAACAAGTACATCAATATCATCATCTATTTACACACTTCCCAGGGACTCCCAAGACTCATGATCCCTATTTTAAATCAGTTTTCTATACCCCTCCATTCCCATTCTGTTCATCTGCCCATCTAAGTATTTCTTAAATATCTCCAGAGTACCTGCCTCCACCACTTTACTTAGAACATAGAACATTGCAGCGCAGTACAGGCCCTTCGGCCCTCGATGTTGCGCCGGCCAGTGGACCCTCTAACCTAAACTATTCCAATATCATCCATATGCCTATCCACCGAACATTTGAATGCCCCCAAAGTAGGCGAGTCCACAACTGCTGCAGGCAGGGCATTCCACGCCCTCACCACCCTCTGTGTGAAGAACCTGCCTCTGACATCCGTCCTTGGTAGCGCATTCCATACCCCCACCACCATCTGTGTGAAAAAACTCCCTCTAGCATCCAAATTATACCTTACCCCCCTCACCCTAAGCCCGTGACCCCTCGTGCTATTTGAGTCCATCCTAGGAAAAAGCTTAACCCTGTTTACTCTATCTATCCCCTTCAAAATCTTGTACACCTCTATCAGATCTCCTCTAAGTCTACGTCTTTCTAAGGAAAACAGTCCCAATTTGCCTAATCTCTCCTCGTAACTCAGACCTTCCATACCAGGCAGCATCCTGGTAAACCTCCTCTGCACTCTTTCCAGAGTCTCCACGTCCTTCCGGTAGTAAGGCGACCAGAACTGGACACAGTATTCCAAATGAGTTTCTATGTAACTGACAGCTCTTTTCTAAACTCCAATGTCTATAATCCTAACCAATTTAATCTTTCCTCATATGACAAAGCTGTTATCCCAGGAATCAACTTCTATACAAGGACATCCTTTCTCAGTTAAGATCACCAGAACTACACACAATACTCCAGGTGTGGCCTCACTGATCCTCAATAATTGCAGTAAAACATCCCTATCCCTACACTTAAATCCTTTCAAGGCCAACATAGCATTTGCTTTCTTTACTACCTGTTGTACCTACATGCTATTTTCAGCAAGTGATGCACAAGGGGACCAAAGTCTTGTTGAGTCTCCACCTCTCTCAATTACAGCCAAGAATCTGCCTTTCTATTTTTGCTACAGAATTGGATAACCTCACATTTATCCATATTATACGACATGTTCCTTGCATAGTCCACTCACTCAGCCTTTCCAAATCATTGCTGAAACATCTCTACATCTTCCTAACAGCTCACCTTCCCACCCAACTTTGCATCATCTGCAAATATGAGATAATGCATTAACTCCCTTGTCCAAATCATTAATATATAATATGAAAGGTTGGGCTCCTGGCCCAGATTCCTGTGGAACTCCACTAGTCACTGCCTGCCAATTGGAAGTTTATTTCAACTTTTTGCTTCCTGTCTGCTAACCAGCTTCCTATCCATCTCAAGAAAATACTCACTATCCCATGTGCTTTAATTTTTACATAATAATTTGCTATGTGACAGCTTGCCAAAAGCCTTCTGAAAGTATAAATAAACTGTATCAGCCAGTTCTCCCTGGTCAACTCTACTGGTAAGAAGTCTGACAACATCAGTTTTAAGTCTAACTGTTTTATTTGATAGTAAACTCACAAGCTTTCACGGCTGTGCTCTTAGAACATAGAACATAGAACATTACAGCACAGAACAGGCCCTTCGGCCTTCGATGTTGCGCCGACCAATATAAAAAGCAATGCCCCTCCAAACTAAACCATTCCCTTCTCTTCCATATACTTATCAACTAACCTCTTAAACGCCACCAAACTTGGCGCATCTACAACCGCTGCAGGCAGGGCATTCCACTCCCGAACCACCCTTTGGGTAAAGAACCTGCTTCTGATATCCGTCCTATAACTATCACCCCAATATAACTATAACTATCTTCGTCAGGTGAAGAGCACAGCCTCAAAAGCTTGTGTGTTTACTATCAAATAAAACAGTTAGACTTAAAACTGGTGTTGTCAGACTTCTTACTGTGTTTACCCAAGTCCAACACCGGCATCTCTACATCAACTCTACTGGTTACATCCTCAAAGAATCCCGTAGATTTGACAAGCTTCATATTTCTCTTTCATAAATCTATGCTGACTTCGTCTGATTATACCACTGGCTTCCAAATGCTGAACTATAAAATATTTGACAATGGATTCTAACAACTTCCCAACTACTGATGCTACGCTCGCTGGTCTGTAGTTCCCTGTTTTCTCTCTACCTGTCTTCAAATAGTAGACTGACAATAGCTGCCCTCCAATCCCTAGAAACTATTTCAGAGTCCAAAGAATTTCGGAAACTGACCACCAATGGATCTACAATTTCTAGGGCCACTTCCTTAAGTACGCTGGATTGAAGATTATTAAACCCTGGAGATTTATCCATCTTCACTCCCATTAATTTCCCCAAAACTCTTTCTTCACTAATACTGATTCCCTTTAGCTCCTCACTTGAGGTTTTCAGAACTTTCATTACATTAGTCGTGTCACCTTTTGTAAAGACAGAAGCAAAGTATGAATTTAATTCCTCAGCCATTTCTTTGTTCCCATTATGAATTTCCTCCATTTCTGACTGCAAGGTGCCAATATTCGTTTTGTAAATCTTTTTCACTTTCCATACATGTAGAAATGTTTACAGTCAGTTTTAATGTTTTCTGCCAGCTTTATTTCATACTCTATTTTCCCCTTCTTCATTAATATCTTAGTTTACCTTTGCCAAATTTTAAATTACTTCCAATTCTTAGATCTCTGGCTTGTTCTTGTCAGTTTGTATTTTTCTTTGAATCTAATGCTATCTCTAATTTCTCTTATAAACCATGGTTTGACCACAGTTCTTCTTCCACTCTTGCACCAAAAAGAAATAAATAACATTTAAATAACATTTGTTCCTTGAATGTCTGTCATTGCCTATCCATTGTCCATCCTTTCAGTAATGTTTCCCAAATCATCATGGCCAATTTATGTCTCATACTATCATAGTCACCTTCATTGAGATTCAGGATTCTGGTCTCAGAATTAACTATCTCGCTAACCACCTTGATAAAGAATTCCATCTTATTATGATCATTAATCCCCAAAGGTTTCCTCACAACTAGATTGCCAACTAATCCTTTCTCATTGTACAATACCCAATCCCAAATATCTCATTTGCCTATTGGCTCCTCAACATTTTGGTCCAGAAAACCATTCCTTATACACTCCAGAAATCCCTCCTCCAATGTACTGTGACTAATTTGACTCATCCAAATTAAAGTCACCCATAGTCACAGATATTCCTTTAGCACCTTCATCTCCAATTTACTGTCTAATGCTATTTCCCACATTACCATTATAGTTTGATGATCTGTACACTATCCCCAGAATTTTTTTTGCCGTTGGTGTTTCTTAACTCATACAGTCTTTGCTAATATCTTTTCTCAAGAAAATATTGGTACTTTCTTCAATGGACAATCCACCAACTTTTCCTTTCTGTCTCTCCTTTTTAAACATTGAATAGTCCTCAAAGTTCACCTTGAAGCCATGTTTCCATAATCCTAACTATATCTCTTTACATCCAACCAATTCATCTGTTTTATTTCCTAGCTCTGAGTGGTCTGATACAAAATCTTAAGTTTAGTTCTTTTAACATTCTTTGTCCCTTTTTCTTAACTATGTGATTCTGGCCCTTGATTTCTCTGCCTATCATTTTTCTTATTAAAGTTGAGCTTTGAGGCTGGATATACTTATTGAAATATTTTCTCTCATCTTGTGGACCCTTGAATTATTAAAGATTGTAACTGGGATACTTTAAAAACAAGCTATATAATCAGGTATAAATTAACTTGCCAGAAATACCTCTGTCCCTTTAAAAGTTACTTCCTGTGTCCCATTTACATTTATATTGCTCCACTGTGAATGGACCTGATTAATGAAGGTTAGGAAATAGAACTTTTACATAACATACTCTTATTTTCAAGCTTAATGAAGCTTTTGCACATTCTGTGCAAAGGGCATTGCGTGACAATGTAAGGATGGAAAGAAATCTGTGCAAGGGACAAAATAAGATCATGGGATTTAGTATTTCTTGTTGCTGAGTATGGAATTCATGGGACAAAAATGGACAAGTAAGCTTTTTTATTGCAGATTTCTATTTTCAAGAGGTCATATGGTTGGAAAATTCAAAACACAGAATTCAAAACACAGAACATAGAACAGTATTGCACAGAAACAGGCCATTCATCCTACAATGTTGTACCAAGCATGACACCAAATTTAACTAATCCCTTCCGTCCTTGGTTCATATCCCTCTATTCCTTGCATATTCATGTGCTAATCTAAAAGGTCCTTAAACCCCCCTGCCCCCCTGTCACATCTGCCTTCACCACAATTCCTGGCAATGCATTTCAGACACCTACTGCTCCGTGTAAAAAAAAATGCCCCTCACATCTTTCTCCCTCTCAGCTTAAGTGCACGCTTAAACATTTCAATTCTGGGAAAAATATTCTGATTGTCAACCCTAAATAAATGAAATTTCTATATCCCTGCTCTTCATTCTTATTTTCACTTTTAATACTGTTTATTGTTTCACAGAATTGATGATACTGTTGTAAATAATCTTCATTTCTGAAGGCAACACTGTACTACACTGTTGATCGCATTCATTTGCTCTCGTTCCTTCTGAGCAGTCTACAGCTGAGCTCATCTGTTCATTACTATGTCACAATTTATGGAGAATTTAACTGCTATTGCACATTTCCACCCTCTTAGTCTTTTTATTAGCTCATTTGTATATTGTGGAGACACAGACGCTTACCTGCAGACTGTAGGGTTTTAATGCTCAGATGTGTCAGCATCTAATTACCATATGATTTATTTAATTTCTATTCATTTTACCCTGCGCTGTGCTGGGCAATGAGTCTTGAATCATCATCTTGGATTCTCAATTAAGAAAATGACACCTTAATGCACTTTTAATCTCGCTGTCTGTGAGTTTTCTCCTCCCATGTCATCCTCCTGACCTTTCCCAGGCAAAATGAGAAAAATCAATTCATTCTCCTCTTAGCTTCCTTTCTTGTCCATTTTTATGAACCATATGACAGAAGGCCTGAGCTATTCCGATTGGCCCCAGTCTGGGAAAGAATAAATATGAAAGGCAAGATTGCGGGCCTGATTTTAGCATTGTGTTGCACCTGTTTTCAGGCATGAAAACGTGAAAGTTGTTTGTGAGCCATTAACGTGATCTATGCCAAGTCGAGCAAATGCCCACTTTACCAAGGCCTGGGAATGGTCACGATCTGATTTGCGTCCGAAATGGGCGCAATGGCAATTTAAATGCATTTGTATGCATTTTAATTGAATTATTGAACTGCCTACCCAATTTTATCAGCATTTCCCCCTTTACTATTGAGGTTGCATGTCCAGCCTCGGCGCAAAACAGACATGCTCGGTAAAGGTCTGTTTCGGGCACCCCAGCTGCTGAAGAGATAAGGTCAGAGCTTCCAACGGCTCTCTAATTCAGATCAGTGATGGTGGTGGTGGTGGGAGGAGAGGAGGGGAGGAGGGAGGTGGGTCAGATTATTCTCTGGCGACTGGGGGGAGGGGAGGAGATGGTGTGTCAGATGTAGTTCTGGTGAATAGGGGGAAAGGGAGGACAGAGGAAAGGGTACAGAGGAGGTTTACCAGGATGTTGCCTGGTATGGAAGGCAGGTCTTATGAAGAGAGGCTGAGGGATTTGAGGTTGTTTTCGTTAGAAAGAAGGCGGCTAAGAGGAGACCTTATTGAAACATATAAGATGATTAGAGGTTTAGATAGGGTGGACAGTGATAGCCTTTTTCCTAGGATGGAGAAAGCTAGCACGAGGGGACGTAGCTTTAAATTAAGGGGTGGTGGTTATAGGACAGATGTCAGAGGTAGGTTCTTTACCCAGAGGGTAGTAAGGGTATGGAATGCCCTGCCTGCGTCAGTTGTAGATGCGCCAAGTTTGGTGGCGTTTAAGAGATTAGTAGATACGTTTATGGACGAAAAGGGAATGGTTTAGGTTACAGAGTCATTGCTTTTTCATAATTGGTCAGTGCAACATAGAAGGCCGAAGGGCCTGTTCTGCGCTGTAATGTTCTATGTTCTATGTAGATTGCTCTCTGATGGCAGAGGGAGGCCAGATTGTCGTTTGGTGTGGGAGGCAGGAGGAGATGGGTTAAATGTAGCTTTGGTGGTGCTGGGAGTGGGGGACGGAGGCCAAATGGATCTCTAGTGGGGGGAGGGAGGCCAAAGGTATTTCTGATGTTGGGGGGGAAGGGAGATCGGATGGATCTCTGGTGGGGAGAGGGAGGCCAGATGGATTTTTGGTGGAGGGGGAAGGGGGACCGCTGTCACTCTGCAGACAATTGATGGGAGGGAGAAGAGGCAGAGAGCAGCAATCAGTCTGAGTAGGGAGGTAGTTATATTGTGGAATTGGGGGTGATGTCTGTGGGGCCATTGCTCCCGCTTTTTGCTCCTGGGCCACTTTTTGCAGCTTGGGAGCAATGTGACAGTGGCACGATTTTCAAATTTTTTCCTCACTGTGCAGGCGCAGTTCAAAGCTCCGATCATTTTGTGCATGCTAAGCCCTGCCCACAGCACGATTCAGACTCGTGTCTTTTTCTCAGGCTGAGTGCTAATGGTGATGACAGAAAGCAGATTTCCAAGTTGGATCTGAATTGCGCCCAGATTCATCACTTCGAATCAAAATGGTAAAATCGGGCTCCTTGTGTCAACACTGAAATATCCAGTGATCAATCGATGATTTAAGAGGAATACTTTCAAATTAGTTATTCCAAAATACAATTTCAAATGGATATGTGTCATACTTCTCCTCAAGACGGGCAGCACAGTGACCATGGTTAGAACTGCTGTTTCATAGGGTCAGGAATCCAAGTTTGATTCCTGGCCTTGGGTCACTGTCTTGAGTCGGCTTGTACATTTCCCCGTGTCTGTGTGGGTTTCTTCTGGGTGCTGCGTTTTCCTCCCACAGTCCAAAAGACGTGCTGGTTAGATACATCGGCCATGCTAAATTCTCTCAGTGTATCAGAACGAGTACCAGAGTGTGGTGACTAGGGGCTTTTCACAGTAATGTTATTGCAGTGTTAGTGTAAGCCTGCTTGTGACACTAATAAATAAACTTTAAACAAGAGGGGAAAAAATTTAGTTCAGCTTCAGAGGTCTCTATTAGTAGTCCGGCAAAGTAGCATTTGTGTCGTTCTGCTTTCAATTATGGTTGAAGTCAGGGGAAAAATTAAATTGGAATTAAATTCTAGATAGATATCAATACTGGTGGAAATTAAGGGTGCAATTTTGCCAATAATCATATGGGCACGACCTTATCAAATAAATTCTAAGTGCCAAATGAGCAAGAAAACACAAGTGAATCGTGTTGATTTTTTCAGTGAATAGCAAGTCACAATCTTGCGGCACTTAGTGCAATAAAGAGCATCGATGTGATTCTCGCAGGAATGGACCCTTTGGGCACGTGACTCGCTCAAAGTGGCTGCAACAACAGAAACTTGCAGATAAGCAATGGACTCACAGGCAGTTACAAGAAAATGGTACCATGAAGAATGGCTCCAAGATTCATGGAGGGAGAGCTGGCCTGGCTGCTGGATGTAGTCGAGGAAAAGAGAGACGTTTTTCTTCCCCCGAGATGGCCGATGAGCCAACAGTCGGACAGGCAACAAGGTCTGTTAAATGGTGGCAACGGTAGTTAGCATCTGTGCACTGGCTCACAGGACAGAGCGACAGAGGAGATGTCGGGGGTAAGTTTTTCACGCAGAGGGTGGTGAGTGAGTGGAATCGCCTGCCGTTGGTGGTGGTGGAAGCGAACTCTTTGGGGTCTTTTAAGAGACTCCTGGATGAGTACGTGTGATTTAATGAGATTGAGGGTTATTGATAGGCCTGGTAGGTAGGGATATGATCAGCACAACTTGTGGGCCGAAGGGCCTGTTTCTGCTGTAGTGTTCTATAGAACATATCGCCACTGCTAGAAAAAACTGAATGGTCTCGTCAGGGTAGAAAGAGTGACTGTCCATCTTGCCCTGCCATTGATCCTGTTGGCAATGCCTGCAATGTTGATTCACACCCTGATACCTGTGGACGTCCAGCATCTGATCCCCTAGGGCCTACTTCCAACTCCTCTGCCCATCCCCCCACCCCACCCCACCACAACCTTTACCTGCTGAGGCACAGCCCTGACAGGCCATATCTAACTATCCCCATCCCATCACCTTGTGCCCTTTCAGCTATCAGGCTTTCAATCCTTTTTGCCCCTACAGAAGATGGACCGTAATCACCAATAGGAGGTGGGGCCCCCAAGCTTCATGTTCTAACTTTCTTTGAGGAGAGAACCCTTGAGATTGTGTGGTGGAAGTTGAGTGGAGAGGGGGAGATGCCGGAATGGCACGCTGCATGTGGGTCATCTCCAACAACAAAGGACAGTGCAAGTGAGGGACAAGTGGTGGAGGAGCATGAGGGGAGGACTCTGAGTGACAGCTAGTTCAATGTGGGACCAGGAAGTGAGCATTCACAAAAATTACGTCCATAGGACACATCTCAAGTAAGTGGCATGCTGCCCAGACGTTTGTCAGTTCCTTGCACTGAACCTTGTGCCCTTTATTGTGGGAGATGACCCTGATTCATCGGACCCTTCTGGCGTTGCTCCACTTCCCCAGCCCCGCTGCGACATGACAGTTTGAAGGAAACCTCGGAGGAAGAGCCTGAGGAATTTTCCAGGTGCAGCACGATCCATTCGACAGATGCTTCCGCCACACTTTCCACCAACGCAGATACCATCACCTCAATGAGACAAGTTAGCGATGAAGTTTTTGGGTCACTGCCATTGTTGTACATTGGGTGGAGATGGGAATGCCTTTGTGCTCAGGCATGCAGGAGTCAGCAGGCCCCAAATCAGGTGCCGGGCTGTTGGAATCAGTTCTTCCACAGTTGCTGGCAATGCAGCAGTCGAACTGGGGAATGCAGGAGGAATGCCATGACACTGCAGCAACTGCAATGCTATTAGGAGGCGACCCGCAGTGCAGGAAATATTACCAACATTGCGTGGTACCCCGGTCAACACTGCAAAGGTGTGGTCCGCAGTGGAAAGCCTGGGCACAAAATAGTTGTCATAGGTGGCAGGGTCCAAAGCATGGCCGAATGGCATCAAGGCTTATTAACTATCCTAAACTTTTCACTACAACCATTGTGCAGGCCCAATATCTACAGTGTGATGGAGGCAACCTGCCGACTGCTATGTCCTGATGCCTGTGATGTGCTGGGCAGATATTCTCTCATGCCGAAGTCCAGGAAGCACCCTGCCTCGTTAGTGTCCCCTACTCAAGAGCAGAAGCACCCTCGGGAACGTGCACGCTAGAGTTTGTGCAGGAAAAGGCAAAGAGGATTCTGAGTGGTTGACATTCTTAGGGTATTCTTAGAGTATTCTGGAGTTTCTCCCTGTAGCTGCCGGGGGCCCTGACATAACTCCTGCATGTCATGAGGTGCCTGGAGGGAGATCAAGGTGCCTGGTCCCCATGTGGCCCACATCCTGATGTTACCCATAAGAGTTTGTGGTGCGATCATGCACAAATTCTGCAGTATCAAGTCTCCATTGTGGTTCCCAGCTATTCTATAGTGGCCACAACATCAGATAGAATATGAGTGCACCATCCTGCACTCTACTCTGATGAGTGATTCTGCCTGATGTTCTCCTGTCTGCCATTGCATTTCCATCAGTGAACTGACAGCCACTTCCCAGGGCTCATCATATGACTGGGACTGAACGGGTGGCTGATCTCCAGCAGCTTTCAATGTCGGAGACCTGGTCTCCAATTGCTGTACTGATGTGAGTTGTTTACCAGAAAGTGATTGTAACTTTGAGCTATGCTCCACTGAGGTGTATTTCTCTGTGCTGGTGGAGGTTGCAGTGTGATGGTTCTTCCTGAACCCCTCCATCCTCAGACATGCGTTGGGATCTTGGGGAGCTGCTGGGCTGGCTAACTGGCTGTGGTCTGCTGGTACCTGCAAATGACAAAAAGAAACATTTTCATAGATTAGCTGAAGCTAATCCAGAGTACATTGCACTCACTTTGAATTGCAGAATCGGAGGTGTTCAAAGCTGTTGTGAGAGGCCGAATTTTGCGTTGTTATAAGAGCATTGTTTTAGGATGGTGAGCTCTTTGGCAGCATCTTGAACTCATTGAAGGCAGTAATCTCTGTCACCCCTCGCTCTTGCTTGCTGTGTGCAAGTTTGGTCTGCATGGAGACAAAGGAAAGAGATCGGGGGGTTGGAGCAGAGTTGGGGTGAAATACATTTCCTTGTGTGTGGTGTGCTGTACCCAATAGGCCTCAAGTTTAAAGAGTGAATAACAAGACAGATGGGATGGAGGTGTAGTAAAGGCTTTGTTGAGTCAGTGAGTGAGTGTTGGCATGTGTTCCACTCCACTAAATGTGTGAAATCTGTGAAGAGAATAGCTGTGTGAGTATATGATGCCATGCTGAGAGTTTGATTGTGGAGGGAGCTGAGAGAGGATCTACCCTGGCTAGCAGATGAGATCATTAACTCCCTTCCTGTACGGGATGGCATTTCATGGGTGGATGATTGCCACACTGACCTCCTGGGTAATGGCCTCTCTGTAGGTGGCTTGATATGCTTCTTTGAGCCATCCCTGGGGTAAAGGTCATTCCAGTGGGACAGCATTCCCTGACTAAAGATCTTTATGGCCTTGGCAGTAAGCTGGTGCTGCCATCTCTTGAGGCTGTTAGTCATTTCCCTCTGAGTTCTGGACATCCTGCACAGTCTGCTGAAGAGAGAGTAATATGATAGCGCTGGGCTCATGTTTAAATAAGATGCCAGGACTTTTGAACCCTCCAGTTGAGGGCGGGTGGCTGAATCAATTGCCAGCCTGCCAGGAGAGGTTGAGGGGAATTTGTCTGCACTATTAATGAGGTTCCAAGTGTTGAATCTGGCCGGGATCCACTATTCTGGTCGATGGAACAGATCCCACAGAACCACCTGCCACTTAGTCTCATAAATGGGAGAATTCCATCCTTTAAAACCAGAATTGACCATTAGAAAAGACAGATTATGATGCTCCTTACCTTTACCACTTCTTTTTAGTTACTTTATGCTGTAAAGTTTTGGATTGATATTCTTAGTACACTTTGTCATGGTGCTGGAAAAATGGAGTGCAATTGAATTATTCCCTGTCCAGTAATACCCAAAGAGTGATGATTTGCCATCCCTGGATTATTAAAATGGCCTGGAAGAAAGACCCAGCACTAGATAAGGTTTACAACCTGGAAAGGAGGAGGAGAGCTGAAGTAGCACCGCTGCAGCCTTGTGAGGCCTTTACGTATACCTTCAGCGACTAGTCTCCAGAGCTTATGGCTGTGCTGGAGTTGAAGATTATGCTGGCCTTACTCCTCTTCAGTTTGTTGCTGGGTCCCTTCAAATTTATTTTCAGGGCTCCTCAGAATATGCCTCTGTGTCTGAATGTCCGATGACTATAATTTGAGGAAGAAGGAAACAGAAATGCTTACTGAATGCCAATTAGTGCGGTAAACATTAGCTTAGCTGTGCTCTATTCAGTAGCAAGACTGAAGCAATCCAGGCCATTAGCAATTAACATTGTTTTTCTTATTTGTTCATGGAATGTGGGCATCACTTGTTGTGCCAGCATTTGTTAACTATCCCTTTAAAGGGTATTTAAAGGTCAACCCACATTGCTGTGGCTTTGGAGGCACATATAAGCCTCCTTAGCTAAAGAAGGCAGATTTCCTTTCCTAAAGTACCTTACTTAATGGGTTTTTACAACCATGGTTTCATGGTCTTCATTAGAATTTTAATTCAAGATTTTTTTCTATTGAATTCAAATTTCACCATCTACTATGGTTGGATTCGAACCCAGGTCCCCAGAGCATAATCTTGGGTCACTGAATTACGAGTCCATCGACAATACCACCTTCCCTGTATTATATGGAATTATTGAACAAGTTAGATGTTGCTGAAGATACAATATACGAACTATTCTCTGCTCAATAGGACACCAAACAATTCATTTATTTGATTTTATTCACCATTTCTTTGATTTTAATAAACATTTCTCTCCCTCCCTTAAGGCAGGCTGCTGCATTAAAGTGGATCTGTGTGTGAAATTCAGATGACTACTGACAAAGCTCCACTCACTGTTATACAGGACACAAATCACATGTAGCCCTAAGACAATAACAATCGCTTTTAGAAGTCATTGCCTTCACCACCAGGCCACTTGGCATAGTAAGGCTGTGATTTCAAAGACTGACAGATGATCCTATTGATAGACATCAATTACAATATGAACATTTTGACTGATGAGAGCTGAAATAGTTTCTTTTAGGAAGTCTTAAGCACAAAATAAATTAAGTCTTTTTGACGGATTTGAGAAAAGTAATTGTGAAATAAATCATCAGGACAGGCAGTGATGCATTCACGGACTATGCAATTTGCGGATACACAGATTAAAAACTCCCATTTCAAGTAAAATACTAAAAGAAAAGTGGAAACAATTCTATGGTTTAGTTTATAGTAATCAACTTCACTGATCATATTTAAAGTTTTAATGATTCAATTTAATGAATACAATTTATATGTGACTTGAAATTTCAGATTTATAATCAAGTGTGGTACAAATAACTTCAGAGCAATTCCAAACCTTTTTGTTGATATAATTAATTATGCCTCTAGACTGATGTAAAAGAAGTTTTATTGAAGATTTAATCCATAATTACATTGAAATTAAGAGATATTATTCCATGTGGAATTTATAGAATGTATATATTCCATATATTTATGGAAATATGAAATTTATTGACAATAATTATGAAATTTTAGAAACCTTGTGTAGAATTTTCCATCCTCCTCCTGTGCTCTGTGGCATATTTTCCAATGACAGAAGTGGTTCATCATTGGTCACCAGCAGGATTTTCCAGTTCCACTGATGTCTGGAGCATTTTGCGTGGCCCATCCGCCCTGCCATTGGAGAACCCACCGCAGGAGGTCGCTTTCACAGGACCAGAAGATCTCACTGGTGGGAAGCGCTGGAAAATCCTCTCCTTTGTGTTTGCATTGGTCAAGCAAACTTACAGAGTGCTAACCTAAACTGCAACAGAATTCATTAGAGTGCTTATCCATTGCTCTGCTAACAAAGTACAAGATGGTGAAGGAAGGTGGACTTGCATTTCTTTAGCTCCTTTACAACTTCAGGACACCCCAAAAACAATTTACAGCTGATGAAATACAGTGTAGTTATTATTCTTACGAATGGAGCACAGTAGCCAATTTTTGTACGGTTAATTTCCACAAAGTGCTATGCCCACCCATGATTTTTGAAATCTCATTAAAATGATGATTGTTATAAATAAATTGCATATTTCCATAGGAAGCAAGATTGTCAATTTTTTCAGTGATGTCAGCTGAGGGACAAATATTGACTAAGACAGAGGAGAGAATGCTCCGTGAGAGAATGCTCCGTAAGAGAAAGGCAAAATACTGTAAATGCTGGAATGTGAAACAAAAACAGAAAATGCTGGAGAAATCAAGAAGTCTGACAGTATCTGTGGAGAGAGAATAAAGCCAATGTTTTGAGTTGGGATGACCCTGTATCAGAGCTCTGCTCTTTTAGAAACATTTCCATTGGATCTTTTACATCCACCTGAAAGGGCAAACAGGTTCAATGTCTCATTCAAAAGAAACAATTTTTGACAGAATATCCTTCCCTCAGTGCAGCAAAGAAATGTCAGCAATGCACTCCGACCTCTGGTGTGACTCTTAAACCCACAACCTCCTGACTCAATGCTGCCAATTCAGCTGTGACAGATGAAGGACAGTCTGACAGAGAGAATTACATATCCCTTCAGAAAGACCTGTCTTGGTTTTTACATTAATTTACTTCAACAAAAAAAGTATTTCCATGGTTTGGTTAGAGACGTTGTAGCAGTTGTGATGATTATCCCTGTAAGAATGATATAGCAGAAGAGGATCACCTGGCTGGAGGGGCCACTTGGGACTGAGAGTGGATAATTACCCAGGGGGTAGAGTCTTCACTTAGGCAGAAGATGTAGAAGACACGTAGAGATTGGAGAAGCCTCTGTACAGCTTTTCCTTGTTAACAAACACCCCTTTGTGATCCTGACAAAGTCAGCACTGTGCATCACTACATTAGCAATGAGGATGAGATGGATTATGAGGTTGCTGCCTGAGTAGTGAGATGTTGAGATATTGCCTGATCCTGAGGGACAGAGAGCAGAGCAAACTGGGATTGGCCGGTGCAGTCAGCAGTTTAGAAATACATAGAAAGAAATAAAAGAAAATAACCCTCAAAAACAAGACTGTTTAAGGAAAATAGAGCTTGGGTTGAGGAAAAACAAAAAGTTGGTGCAAGGTTCTTCTAAAGAAAAGGGCACACAGAAAGAAATGAAGAAGAAAAACTGCCCCATCGAGCTGGCAGCTAGAAGAGCTATAGTCTCACATTTGGGAGGAAGGAATTTGGATAGAAGGCAAAATTTTTTTTTTGTTGTTTATATATCCAATTCAATCCAATCAAAGTCCAATTCAGATTTCAGCAAGTGAGACATTCCTGATCCAAGCTGACAAGACAGGCCTCTTTTAGGTGGTCTTGGGCTTGATCTACATGATCCAAACTGATTGGAGCAGTCAGTGCATCTTCTTCAAGGCTCGATCTCATTTGCATCTTAGCCAAAAAGCTGAGATGCTGCTTTAAAAAATTGCTTTAAATGAAGCCTTTGTGTAACCTCGAGACTTCAAACAGGTGCAGCACACATTGATACTAGGCTTGATCTTAGTCAAAAGGCCAAGAAGCCATAGGCAAGAATTGCTGCAGTTGAACAAATTCAAAAGCTAAAACAAAAATGGCTGGCACTAGGAAACAGTGCTGCAGCTTTCAGGGTAAAAGAAAACTGTTTAATTGAGACACTCTGTACCTTCACTGATATATTTATTGCAAAATACATCTACAAAGGGAAGACGAAAAGATGATAGACTTAAAATAGTAATGCATTGAAAGAAGTAATACTTTTAAAGTGTGTGATAGTGTGGCCCTGTAAAGGGTAATTGTTCAAGAGTCACATGACCTGCCCAGTACCTATTGGAATGGAACGCACGGACCTTGACTTATGGAGTGGTAGAACCCAAATGGGATGGCACGATAGCACAGTGATTAGCATTGCTGCTTCACAGCTCCAGGGACCTGGGTTCGATTTCCGGCTCGGGTCACTGGCTGTGTGGAGTTTGCACATTCTCCTCGTGTCTGTGTGGGTTTCTTCCGGGTGATCCGGTTTCCTCCCACAATCCAAAGATGTGCGGGTTAGGTTGATTGGCCATGCTAAAATTGCCACTTAGTGTTCTGAGATGTATAGATTAGAGGGTAAAATGTGTAGGGATATGGGGGTAGGCCTGGATGGGATTGTGGTTAGTGCAGACTCGATGGGCCAATTTCTGCACTGTAGGGTTCTATGATTCTATGAAATCCGGGAAGGAGAAATCTTCATTGCAAGCCAGGGTGTCAGAGAAGAAAGCAATTTATCAGTGTTGAGCATATATTCATTGTTCTACTGTTGTTTGATAAATCATCATTATGATTTAAAGCTTCCATGTTGTATTACCTCGCACAACAATATTGGCGACGAGAATAAATTGGTTCACAGTCTCAAAATAGAAAATTTGGAGGGATAGTCTGAACTCTTGAAAAGCAAAAAAAGATAAAGAGCCATCTGTGGTAATCATAGTCAAATACCTGTGCCAATATTTGGAAAAATTAATCCGTTTGATCGAGAGGTTAAAGATTGTAGTCAGCACATCGAAAGGAGTCGATACTTTTGCAGCCAGGTAACTTCAGATGACAAGAAAAGATTTTACTCACAGAAGCCTAGCATCTCGAGAGACTCTGGAAACAAAATCCTTTGATCAGCTAGTGACACAAGTAAAAGACTACTACTTGTCTTTATTCTTTAAAAAGACTCTACATTATTATGCATATAAGTTTCATTGAGCTATAAGGAGACAGTTTATGATTTTATAGTCAGAATTTGCCAAATGACTGAACACCATGAATTCAGCCTAAGTGATATCTTACATGACCGTTTTGTTTGTAGTATCAATAACCTGTATATTCGGAAAATGTTGCTGGCAAAAACCAGAATGTCCCTTGACCAGGTGGTTGAATTGATAAAATGCATCAAATTGATCTGACTAGGAGCAATATAAACTCCAACCCTTCCCATAAACAATAGAATCAAAGAAGGCGGCCTCACAATGGTTAGCACTGCTGCCTCACAGTGCCAGGGACATGGGTTCAATTTCAGCTTCAAGTTACTGCCTGTGTTGAGCTTGCATATTCTTCCTGTGTCCTCATGGATTTGTTCCAGGCCCAAAAAAAGGGTTAGGTTGATTGGCTATGCTAAATTCACCTTGTTGTCAAGGAATTAGCAGGGTAAATGTGTGGGGTTAAGGGAATAGGGTCTGGGTGGGATTGTGCTCAATGCAAACTTGATGGGCTGATTAGCTTCTTTCTTCTGTAGGGATTCTATAATTCGAAGACAAAGGAGATGCGGCAGGGGAAGAACAGAGAGGGCACGTTCACTGGGAGCTGTGTGTTTCATACAGTTAAAAAGGGCAGAGTTAGAGCAGAGATTGTAAATTGAACAACTTTATGCCTATGCTTCAATTTTGCCAGCGATTCTGTGAAGGCTGCCAAAGGAATTTTCAGAATTATCTTTTTGAGTCTCATAGGTTCACAAAATTAAGACGGACTATCACCAGTCTGGAACCTGCAATATCTATACTCATGACTGCTTCCAACCTCCTGCTACATGCTTGCCTGTCATCCAAAATTCAAAATTGGCCTCGTATAAATGTACGTATGGTAATGTGGCCTAAAATGACTTTGAAGCAAAACATGTGAGATTTTCTTTGCCGAAGCATAGTTATTCTGCTTCACTCCAATGTCAGATTCACTATAACCACACCAACATTATGAAATGATTCCATTTTGCATTGACACCAAGACAATAAGGATCACTGGGTTGGGATATGTGGAAGACACAGCGGCTACAAATCTGTATCCTAATGAAATCATTGCATTCAGAAGAAGGATGTGACAAGAGGGGAGAAAAAACAGAAATAGAGCAGTAGTTTTAGTCTGTGGCATAATGCTAACTTTAATAGGTAAAATGACTTACACACATATATAAATGAAGTGTTTTCCCTTTTACTGATTAATAATTGATATGTGCACTGCAAAGAAATAAGACTGAAATGTAATTGATTTATACTGTATTTGTGTTCATTAACTTGGTGGAGGAAGGCACATGCTGTGAGAGTGCAGGGGGTGGGGAGTTGGAGCGGAAATTAACAATCATTTGAACATTTTAGTAATGCCTCATAAGTGATGAAATTTAAATGACAATACTTGTAAATTGTGAAGTAAGAATTGACATCGGATGGTGGTCTCGAATTTATTCGTAATGATCTAAGTTTGCCAATTAGAAAAATCATTATTTAAAAATACCATTGCAGTGTAATTCGAATGTTGTTTTCATGTTACTGCAATTATGTTTGTGTGGAACTCCTTTCACTACTGTATCCAAAGTCTTTTGTACAAGTCATTGTGTGTTTGGTGTTTTGTACCCGTGTTATTGTTATCAGAGAGCAGTTAATGGAAATCATGTTCTGAAAAATAGGGCTGTTGGGGAATATCATAAATATTTTAGACTAGGATTACTTGTGGTTACAGACATAGCCTGCAGACAGTCATTAAAGCAATTTGGATTTTTTAACAAGTGACAGAATTCTTGAGAATGCTATTCCAGTTAATGGATGGTGGGCAGACGCTGAGTTTGTTGGTACATTAATTCCAGTCACAGCTTTTCACTTCTGGAGATCTAGATTAGAGTCTGAGCTGCAGTAAATGTGGAAGGTCTCCTTATATCGAATGGAGGACAGATAGGGTTCATTGCCTCAGGGAAGAGAAACTAGTTCCATCAACAAAGTTGTGCTTCATAAAATGATTCCAAAGTTTCGCCTCCACTTAATTGCTTGTAAATATTGGTGATTCCTCATGAAAGAAAGGTACCTCTGCATTTGTCTATCATTGATTTGAACCTGTGAGGTCTTTTCAATTATTTCCAATATTTATTTTTCAGGATTAACTTTTTCTGTGTGTTAATTATTTTCTACATTAGTGTAATAACTTACACCTGTATTCTGAAAAAAGCAAACTACTCCAGTTATAGAACATAGAACATAGAACATTACAGCACAGAACAGGCCCTTCGGCCTTCGATGTTGTGCTGACCAAAATAAAAAGCAATGCCCCTCCAAACGAAACCATTCCCTTCTCTTCCATATACTTATCAATTAACCTCTTAAACGCCACCAGACTTGGCGCATCTACAACAGCTGCAGGCAGGGCATTCCACTCCCTAATCACTCTTTGAGTAAAGAACCTACCTCTGATATCCATCCTATAACTCATACCCCTTAATTTAAAGCTATGTCCCCTCGTGCTAGCTTTCTCCATCCTAGTAAAAAGGCTATCACTGTCCACCCTATCTAAACCTCTAATCATCTTATATGTTTTGATTAGGTCCCCTCTTAGCCGCCTCCTTTCTAACGAAAACAACCTCAAATCCCTCAGCCTCCCTCCATAAGACCTGCCCTCCATACCAGGCAACATCCTGGTAAACCTCCTCTGTACCCTCTCCAATGCCTCCACATCTTTCTTATAATGTGGGGGACCAGAACTGCACACAATACTCCAAGTGCGGCCGCACTAGAGTTTTGTACAGTTGCAACATGACGTTGCGGCTCCGAAATTCAATCCCTCTACTAATAAAAGCCAAGACTCCATATGCCTTCCTAACAACCTTCTCGACCTGACTGCCTACTTTCAGGTATCTATGCACATACACACCAAGATCCCTCTGTTCATCTAGACTACTAAGAATCCTACCATTTGCCCTATACTCTACACATTTATTATTTCTGCCATAGTGCATTACCTCACACTTCTCCACATTAAACTCCATTTGCCACCTCTCGGCCCAGCTCTGCAACTTGTCCAAGTCCCTCTGCAAACTATAACACCCCTCTTCACTATCTACCACTCCACCGACTTTAGTGTCATCTGCAAATTTACTAATCCATCCTTCAATACCCTCATCCAAATCATTTATAAAAATTACAAACAGCAGGGGTCCCAAAACAGACCCCTGAGGTACACCACTTGTAACCGAACTCCACGATGAATATCTCCCATCAACCACCACCCTCTGTCTTCTATCTGCTAGCCAATTCCTAACCCAATTAGCTAAATCACCCTCTATCCCATACATCTGCATTTCCTGCAGAAGTCTTCCATGGGCCACCTTATCAAACGCCTTACTAAAGTCCATATATACCACATCAACCGCCTTACCCCCATCCACCTCCTTAGTCACTTTTTCAAAAAACTCAATGAGGTTAGTAAGGCACGACCTACCCTTTATGTTATGGAAAAATAACTAGAGGAATGGAACACTGAAAACGATAGAAAATAAACTGGATTTTAAAAGTATTTGCAAGATGTAGATGAGATGAGAAGCCTTGAAATGGATTTCCAATGAAGGGAGGATAATGGCTAAGAGTTCTATCACCCATGGTGTGATGAAGGAGGAGCACTTAAAGATCGAGATAGAAATTCAAAGAGTCCCATAGGAGAAGGTGAAGTAGTTAAACTGTGTATGGAATCTTTATATTGAAGGAGATACAAATAATGTTGAAATGATCCAAAGATCTGATGCATGAATCAGTATGGGAAATACACGGCTGTCACATCTTTCACTCAAGATTTGGAATAGGAATCGCCATAGCAAAGGAGAAAAGGAGTATGGTCTCCGATTTATTGCCTCGGTTCCTTGGGATTTTGTTAATTGTTAGACAGTTACCATCTTTTCCTGGTATCAATAGAGTACCATCTATCCCATCTTACACCCTATTACATTCACAAACACTGCCAATGCAACCTGCGTACTGCTGTAAACGAATCAATATCAATGCTACAGGGTTTCTTAAACCTTTCCAGCCACAGAACTGTTCTCACTTTCCAAGAGTACTGACAGGACCTTGAGAAATATTCTTATTTGCTGTGATTTGCGCCCGGGTTCACTATGAGTGCAAGCGGTGATGCACGCACAAAATATTGCAAGACTCAGAAAACGAGAATACTGTTGGTGAGATTCCTACCTGTGACGGAGCAAGTTTCCTGCCTGGGAACCTCATTTCAATAAATTTAAATGCAGGCTTCCCTGCCACATCGTCACCACACATTTGGAATTAGCCCTGTTGGCAAAGTTTGTAGCTGCTTTTTAAAAATGGAAACCAGGCCAAGGGAACCTATTGGGGGAGAGCACAAGCGTAGTCTCCAGGGGAATCGGGATATACCTGGGTATGTCAGGGCTAATGTTTTGACTTTGGATTCGGGAGAAAGAATGTAGGGGGGAGGTATATGATAAAGGTATATGATACTCTATTAAGAATATAGAAATGCAGAGGGACCTGGGGTTGCAGGTGAACAAGTCTCTGAAGGTGGCAGAGCAAGTGGAGAAGGTTGTGAAGAAAGCATATAGTATGCTAGCCTTTATAGGAAGGGGTATAGAGTACAAGAGCTGGCTTTAATGTTGCAGTTGTATAAAACGTTGGTTAGACCTCATTTGGAATACCGCGTCCAGTTCTGGTCGCCTTACTACCGGAAGGACGTGGAGACTCTGGAGAGAGTGCAGAGGAGGTTTACCAGGATGCTGCCTGGTATGGAAGGTCTGAGTTACAAGGAGAGATTAGGCAAATTGGGACTGTTTTCCTTAGGAAGACGTAGACTTAGAGGAGATCTAATAGAGGTGTACAAGATTATGAGGGGTATAGATAGAGTAAACAGGGTTAAGCTTTTTCCTAGGATGGACTCGAATAGCATGAGGGGTCACGGGCTTAGGGTGAGGGGGTTAAGGTATAATTTGGATGCTAGAGGGAGTTTTTTCACACAGAGGGTGGTGGGGGAATGGAATGCGCTGCCAAGTAAAGTGGTGGAGGCAGGTACTCTGGAGTTATTTAAGAAATACTTAGATGGGCACATGAACAGAATGGGCATGGAGGGGGATAGAAAACTGATTTAAAATAGGGATCATGAGCCTTGGGAGTCCCTGGGAAGTGTGTAAATAGATGCTGATATTGATGTACTTGTTTTTATCCTACAGGTGCTTTGGTCTACCTTGTTGTCTAACGAGGGGCATACACGCGATGGGTCGTGAGAGGGCTGCTCTTGGATTTTTTTTGAGAGTATCCTAGTGCTTCATGTCGTTAGTTTACGCTTGACCTGGACCATTTGATGGGCAACATGACAGCTCAGTGACTATCGCTGTGCTGTGCAGATACATGGATTTGGGCCTGTGTCTGTGGGAGTTTGCACATTCTCCCCGTGCTTGTGTGGGTTTTCTCCGGTGCTCCGGTTTCCTCCCACATCCCAAAGATGTGCTCTTAGGCTAATTGGCAAAACAAATTCTCCCTAAATTGTCTCAAATTTGGTTTTTAATCCATAGATCTATAAACATGGAAGGGGATCGCGAGTGGAGGTGGGAGCGTCAGGGTGGCGGCGCGGGCTTGTTGGGCTGAAGGGCCTGTTTCCCGTGCTGTTTTGTTCTTTGTTCTCTGATCTTTGATCAGAGCTTAATAAAGCCAACATTTTGAGTTTGGATGACCCTTCATCAATGCTGCTTTGATAAAACGCATCCGGACTCGAAACATTGGCTCTATCTTACCTTCACTGATGCTGTGAGACCTGATGAGATTTTCCAACATTTTCTGTTTATTTTTGCCTCCCTCAATTAGCTACCTACATAAATGTGGGTGCAATAATATATTATCAGGTTGCGATGCTGACACAACTAAAACAGAAAGAAGCAGGGTATTGAATGAGAGCAGAAGAAATGGGACAGAATGATATGCTTGAAGAAAGAGAAAGTGCCAGAGGGGAAGTGAGAGCTGCCAAAATATGGCTTGGTAATTAGGATTAAACCACTACCATGCTGGGCAAATGATGAAATATAAAAAACAAACATCAAGAGATGTCTTCTTTCAGTGACAATCCCAGTTCTTTCTTTCCTTTCACATTGCTCAGTTGTTTGATGCTTCAGTGCACCTCTGCTACAGATATCTTGTCCCCCAATATCACAAATTGAAAATTGTTATCCCTGTTCTGAAATCCTACAACCAGTTTGAATCCTATATTCCCCCAGTATACCCATTCATCCAGCTAACATTTTGCACCCATGTCCTCAGCCAATTGAGTTATATTTTCTGAAATTACCCCCTCAAATCTATTTGTCTATTTACCTTTCTCCCTCTGTTCTTAAAAATACATTGCCTGTTTTACAAAAATCTTTGTCCCTGAGGCCAGTATCTTCCTTGAATTTGGCTGTGTCATTTATAGCATGGAAATTGGAGCTAATTCCGGTGTGATCTAGTTTGGAATCATTAGAGAAAAAAATAAGACAAACACCATACTTGTGGTGCTGATTCACCCACCCTGAGGGGAGGGAGGGGGGAAAATCGGAGCAGTCCAATCAAGGGGGTGCCACATTTAAACAGTTCCACAGCACTTGCTCACAGTTTAGCCAGGAGGATAGCACATATTGATGGGCAATCGTAGCAGACAGGCACCTGGGTCATGGCCTGGTAGCACCACACTGCTGCAAATCCATATCAAGCAGAGGCAGGATGTCCAAGGGAATGGACATTTGGAAGTCTGCTGGATCCTAGGATTCAGCCATGCCCTAGCAAGGTGCCATTGCCTCTGACATTGTTCACCACTAAAGATGCAAAGATAGAGCCAGAAATACCAGGAGAGAGTTTTCACTACACTCGTGGAATTGCAAGGCAGATTGGAGGACACCCAAAGCCTTCTCTCACAGGCGATGGTGCTGGCAATGTGATGTGGAGATGCCGGCGTTGGACTGGGGTAACCACAGTAAGAAGTCTCTCAACACCAGGTTAAAATCCAACCAATTTATTTGATAGCAAACCCACAAGTTTTCGGAAACACTGTCCCTTTGTCAGGTATATAGAAGATTCTGATCAAAGAAGAGCATATAAAGACACACAGAGTTTACAGAATACTGATTAGAATGTGAGTCTTTAAAGCTAATCTGCTATTCAAGTCTTAAAGAAGCAGACAGTGTGAGTGGAGAATGGGCTATTTCCATTCACATTGTCTGCATCGTTAAGACTTGAATAGCAGATTAGCTGTAAAGACTCACATTCTAATCAATATTCTGTAAACTCTGTGTGTCTTTATATGCTCTTCTTTGATCAGAATCATCCATACACCTGACAAAGTAACAGTGTTTCCAAAATCTTGTGAGTTTACTATCAAATAAACTGGTTGGACTCTAACTTGGTGTTGTGAGACTTCTTAACATGAGGTACCCAGATCAATATTGCAAGGGTGTCATCAGCAGTGGAGAGCTTGGGACTAGACATTCACTCCATGGGGTGTCCATTTCATGTCTCAGGCCATGAGCTCCATGATTCTGACCTTCTGACCGTGAACTTAATTCTTCAGAGCATGAGCTTGATGGCTGAGAGCACCAATAGCATTGTGCAGATTCTAGTGGGCATCCATGAGTACTGGTGCCAAAGGGTGGCAGGGTTTCTGAATCTTAGTCCAGCAGCATCTCTATCCCATTGAAAGACCCAAGGGCCCATGAGCACCCATAGGGAGAAAGCCCTGCTGATGCATAGCCCATGGTCTTCTGCTCAGAAGACCCTGGGAGTGTCCAATTTCTCTAATCCCCTTCCTCATGATACTGAAGCATCTCTGGTCTAGTACACAGCATAACATCTGTGCCATCTGCAAGCAGGTCTCAACCCTCCAGAGGAGGTCCACCAAGGTCATCTCAGGTAGCAGCGTGTGGCAGACAGCTGGCCACCTTAATCTCAGATGTTGATCCCGGGAGATACCTAAATGTAGTGATAGGGTTAAAAATGTTAGGAAATTATGGTCACACAATTGTCAAGGGCATGGATGATGTTAGGTTCTTAGAAATATATTAAAACTCACTTTTGTTAATCACTTTTAGGCTGCCTGATCTCCATTGATTGGTGACGCAATCTAACATTAGGGACGCATTCAGACTTACAACACTGCCTCCATTCCTTCTTTGTGATTATGTCATCTTAGTGCAGATACTTCCCTAACACTGACAGGACTCAGTAATGATACAGGGAATCCTCTAACTGAACCCCAGCCCACCGAGGCAGTGTCAGAGGAGATAACTGACTCTTCGTATCATGCTTTGGAAATGAACCAGACAGGGAGTCTGCGAACTATCAGCAGCCAGACATTCACAGTTTATCTGAGCAGCATTACAGCTCTTTTCTAACTGTTAACTCGTACTCATCCTCCTGTATTGAATGGGCAGCTAGCGTATGGTGGGCTCCCCATCAACAGCTCCCTGACGTTAGTCCTCATGAGTCCCCCTGCGTGTATAGGAGGGGCCACATTTTGTCTCATTGCACGGGAGTTTCTGGATTCAAAAGCTGAATTTACTTTGTTACTCTAATCCCTGAATCAAGGCTGTCCTCTTTATTTCCCATCAGCATTTTGGTTTGAACTTCAAGCACGAAATCATGGTGCAGGCATGCACTGAGTGCAGTAAACCACATCAAAAGGGGAGTGCTTGAATTTAATCCAAAATGTTTGGAGAACATTGAAATAAATTTGTAGCAACCTTCCAGCTTTATATTCCAGATTTTTAGGCCTTCAATATTATTAAGTATTATTTAACAAGGTTTCCATGACAAACCTATAAAAGAGCTTTGCAATATTTTTGATATATACATCCAATGCAGTAACAGCTTTACCATGGATGTTTTAGTCCAGAGAGAAGTACTTGGATTTACAGGAATAGGGCCAGTGGAATTGTGGTCGGTGCAGACTCAATGGGCTGAAGGGCTTCCTTTTGCTCTGTATGGATTCTATAATAATTCTAAGTTGGCTTCCACACAGCACATCTTTAAGTTGGCATGGCTCAAGTCAGCAATTTAACATGGAGAGAGGTGATAACAAATTATTTTTTACATATACTTCTCAATTTAGTCAGTAGTGGCATTAACTTATATTGTCACCTTGGAGTCAGAGGTCTATGGGTTTAGATCCCACAAAGAGTCTGCACATATAATATTAGCTGACACTTGAGTGAAGGGCTGAAACATAAGATTTTGAATATAACATTAAATTGAGATTCTGTCCACAGATTCAGATAGACAGATTAATAGTCTAAAGGTGCTGTTTATATTGAAAAACAGGAAGTTTAACCCCTGCCTTGATCAACATTGTTTTCTTCTCCCTAGCCTGAGCTGAAACCACTAAAAGCAGGCTAAATACTTTTCACTGAATTATTATTTTGTGGAACTTTGCTGTGCCTTATTTTTTGCCACAATTGTTAAGGTAACAACAGTAGCTTCATCTAAAAGTAATGTCTTGCTTTAAGACATTCTGAGAATGAAACACTAAATCAATGAAGCAATATTCTTCCCTTGCTCTGCCTGTGTGTGCAATGAATTAAGACTGAGGTATTTGAGGAAGGTGGGAGCTCGTACAATTGGCAGTAACTGGAGCAAAGCCTGATGTAGTGAGGACTTAATTTACTAGATATGAACAACATCTGGCTTCAGTTATTTTTCCTTGATGATTGAAACCAAGTTTATAATTTGAAATACACTTTAATCTTGGTGCTGTATAGCATATTAAGACCCAGGCCAGAAACTCCAAGGTGTTTTATGTAATTAGCCTACACCTTAAGTTTTTACATTTGACTTTGCATGGATGAGCATAAGATGTTTCTCTCCAGGTATGATTCAGTGACCCATGAGGAAGTTTTTAATCAAAGTTTATTTAAGAACATAGTTAAAACATAACAAAAAGAATTAGCCTAATTTTTACAAATTATAAGACTTAAACATAACACTGTCTAACTCCAAGCAGCCAACTATCTCTGCTGTTCCATGTTAAACACATCCCAGAGACATGAACCGAAATTTTACTGCTAAGATTCTGGGGTGAACGCAGCTCGGAGAACAGAATTCTCCATTGGCTTCAGGCAGGATTTTACAAGCCTCACCCAAGCGAGGTCATGAAATACTGGCCATCCAGCCTTCTTCAGACTTAGCACAAAAAGCAAGTATCTCATATGATGCTGGAACTTCAGCTTTTTAACACCAGCTGTGAATTGTCCTTCAAATGTTGGATCAAATCTGCAAGGCACCCTAGTCTTGGAAATTTCAGAAAGCCTCTGGAGAGAGAGAGAGAGAGAGAGAGACAGAGATACTGCTTTCTTTCACCAGCTTCTAGCTGCAACTAAGAAGCAAAGCTAAAATTTGAATGCTTGGTGAAAAAAAGCTGTCTTCAGTCACATGACATAACCTGTCAACCAAGCTCAATCAAGTTTCACTCTGCAGGACATTCTTAAGGGGGAAGGTGAGTAGCCAGAAGTCATTGTAAATATTGGTACCAACAACATAAGTAGGAAAAGGGATGAGGTCCTGAAATGCGAACATAGAGAGTTAGGCAGAAGGCTAACATGTAGGACCTTGAAAGTAGTAATTTTAGGATCACTATCAGTGCCATAGTGCTAATGAGAGTAGGAATAGGAGGATTAGGCAGATAAATGCCTGGCTTGAGCGCTGGTGCAGGGGGCAGGGATTTAAATTTTTGCATCATGGGATCTTTTCTAGGGAAGGGCTGATCTGTTCAAGAGGGATGGGTTACATTTGAACTGGAGGGGGACTAACATCCTGGTGGGAGATTTGCTACTGCAACTTGGGAGGGTTTAAACTAG
The DNA here is from genome assembly GCA_024679065.1 of Sphyrna mokarran. NCBI lineage: Eukaryota > Metazoa > Chordata > Chondrichthyes > Carcharhiniformes > Carcharhinidae > Sphyrna > Sphyrna mokarran. The sequence goes on along the minus strand of JAGIQG010000023.1, from coordinate 28,791,699 downwards.
TATGGCGGGGAGTGGGATCCAAAGCAGTAGGGGAAAAAAAGAGAAGTTTGAGGACAGCGCAGAAGTTAAGGAGAACACATTAATTAGTAAGGCAGTGTCAGTAATCCTGGTACCAGACAGATCAGACAGAAGCAAGACAGAGAGCAAGGCAAGTCCAGATTAAACTGCATTTATTTCAATGCAAGAAGCCTGACAGGCTTCTTACCATCAATGGTAATAATGGTTCCTACCATCAATGTCCATATTGATGGACTGAGATATTTTATCAATTACTGAAACATGGATAAGGGAAGGAGAGGACTGTCAGCTTAATATTCCAGGGTACAGATGTTATAAGAAAGATAGAACATGGAGATAAAAAGGAGGGGGAGTTGCACTTTTGATTAGGGAAAGCATCACACTGTACTGAGAGGGGATATATTGGCCATTGAGTCTATATGGATAGAAATGAGAAATAAAAAGGGGAAAATCACTTTGATAGGGTTGTATTATAGGCCCTTAAATAGTCAGCGGGAAATTGAGGAACAAATATTTAAGGGAATTACAGATAGCTCCTAGAAAAGTAGAATGTTAATAGTCAGGGATTTTAATTTTCCCAAAATTGACTGGGACAGCCATAATATTAGAGAGTTGAATGGAGAGAAATTTGTTGCGTGTATTCAGAAGGAATTTCTCATTCAGTATGTGAATAGCCTGATTAGAGAGGGGCAAAACTTGACCTTCTCTTGGGAAATAAGGAAGGGCAGGTGACAGAATTGTTAGTGAGGCATCATTTTGGGACCAGTGACCATAATTCTATTGGTTTTAAGATAGTTATGGAGAATGATAGGTCTGTCCCAAAAGTTAAAATTCTAAATTGGGGCAAAGCCAATTTTGATGGTATCTGGCAGGAATTTTCAGAAGTTAATTGGGGGAGTCTGTTGGAATGCAAAAGGACGTCTGATAAGCGGTAGGCTTTCAAAAGTGTGTTAACCAGGGTTCAGGGTAAACACATTCCTCTTAGAGTGAAAGGTAAGGCTGGCGGAAGTCGGGAACCCTGGATATTGAGGCCCTGATCAAGAGAAAGAAAGAAGCGCATGATGTGCGTAGGCAGCTGGGATCAAATGAATCTCTTGAAGAGTATGGGAAGTTTAGGAGAAGAGCTAAGAGAAAAATCAGGAGGGCAAAAAGGTGACACAAAATTGTTTAGGCAGATAAGGCAAAGGAGAATCCAAAGAGCTTCTACAAATACGTAAAGAGCAAAAGAGTAACAAGGAAGAAAGTAGGACCTCTTAAGGATCAACAAGGTCATCTTTTTGCAGGTCCACAAGAGAAAGGTGAGATCCTAAATGAATATTTCTCATCAATATTTACTGTTAAGAAAAGTATGCATGTTAGGAAATTTGGGGGAAAAGATAGTGATGTCTTGAGGAGTGTAGATATTACAGAGAAAGTGCTGGAAGTCTCAAAGCGCATCAAGGTAGATAAATCTGCGGGACCTGATGGGGTATATCCCAGGATGTTGTAGGAGACTAGGAAGGAAATTATGGGTCCCCTAGCCGAGATCTTTGATTCATTAATAATCACAGGTGAGGTGCCTGAAGATTGGAGAGTGGCAAATGTTGTGCCTTTGTTTAAAAAGGCTGCAGGAAAAAGCCTGGGAACTACAGACCAATGAGCCTCACATCTGTGATGGGTGTATTGTTGGAAATTATTTTGAGACAGGATCTACAGGCATTTAGAAATGCAAGGACTGATCAGGGACAGTCAGAATGGCTTTGTGAGTGGAAAATCATGTCTCACAAATTAAAATGAGTTTTTTAAAGGAGTTACATAGAACATAGAACAATACAGCACAAACAGGCTCTTCGGCCCACGAGTTGCGCCGATCACATCTACCAATCCACAGACCTATCTATAACCCCCTATCCTATTCTTTTCCATATACTTATCCAGAAGTCTCTTAAAAGACCCCAGTGAGTTTGCCTCAACAACCTCGACGGCAGTCGGTTCCATTCACTCACCACCCTCTGAGTGAAAAACCTACCCCTGACATCTCCTTTGTATTTGCTTCCCTGCACCTTAAATCTATGTCCTCTCGTATTGACCATTTCCGCTTGGGGAAATAGTCTCTGAGAGTCCACCCTATCTATTCCTCTCAACATTTTATAAACCTCTATCAGGTCGCCTCTCAACCTACGTCGCTCCAGTGAGAAGAGTCCCAGCTCCCTCAACCTATCTTCATAAGGCCTGCATCCCAATCCAGGCAGCATCCTTGTAAATCTCCTCTGAACCCTCTCAATAGCCTCTACATCCTTCCTATAATGAGGCGACCAGAACTGCACACAATACTCCAACTGGGGTCTGACAAGAGTGTTATAGAGCTGCATCATTACCTCCTGACTCCTAAACTCTATTCCACGATTAATGAAGGCCAGTACTCCTTACGCCTTCTTGACCACTTCCTCCACCTGCGAGGCCGATTTAAGAGTCCTATGGACCCGGACCCCGAGACCCTTCTGCTCTACAACACAGCTAAATCCCTACAAAGTTCATTTGACAACACTGTGTTGGAGATAGGGTGAAAACTATGGCTAGAATTACAGTGGTCTATCTGCAGCAAGTAAGGCTATTTACCCAGCAAACAGTGTCTGCTTAAACAGGGTGGCTATGTAATAGAGCAAATATAACTCTTAAGGCTATAGCAAAGTTTCCTGATAAAAGTAGGATTATTTCTCCAGCAACATGCTAAGCACATGGGAAAATTATTGCAGACATGACAATTCTGTCATGTAACTTTTTTTTTGATTCTTTTTTTCTTACATCTCTGGCTCACCTTGTCCAACATGGTTTAGGGAATGGTTTAGGTTAGAGGGTCATTGCTTTTTCCTAATTGGTCGGCGCAACATCGAAGGCCAAAGGGCCTGTTCTGCGCTGTAATGTTCTAATGTTCTAACATTGTAGAAATCCTGTAGCTTAGCACTGGAATTATTCCACAGCCAAAATTGCAGAGATCTCATTAACAAACATCAGAAGGCTGCAGTCTACAATCAGGCAAGTAAATTCTGACTTCTGAAGCACTGTGCTATTTCATAAATTCAACAAAATAAAGTGATACTCTAAAAGACCCAATAGGTTAATATGGTAATAATTTTCATCGAAATGTAGTCACATCCAGAGGAAAGCAATATCTGTTTTAATGTAGTTGCCAAGATGTCTCAGCATGCACCTTTGATGTAATGTTAATACCACTACTCATGGTAAATTTTGTGTTAATATTTCAATCCTGGGGAAAAAAGAACTCAAGAGAGTTGAAAGGTGCGAGAGATTAGACTAATGGCAAACTAATCCGTAAGCAAACAATATTTTTACTGTCAAATTACATTTTTGTATTCCATATACTCCCCATATCTGTCATCCAATCTGTCACAAAGCTGTATAATTTGACAGTGGGGGAGTACAGTGCAAGTTAGCTATCACTCCTTTTTTACTTGACATTTTTGCCAAAATAATCCAATGATTCACATTAAGGATGTTTGATGATAAATATTCTGTTTGGGAGTATCTGGTGTATGGCAACTCCTGTTCCATGTACAACATCAGTAACAAGGGAATGGAATTATTATAGATTGAGGAGAAGATGAAAAATGAATCATCACAATGTATTTATTGGAACATTTGTCAAACATTAATACCGTATTAGGAATCCCAGAATCTGATATTATATTTAAGAGCTTGTTGGTGCAAAGGAGCAGCAATGCATGATCTAGTCTATCTTGTTGCTTTGAATGAATAAATTATTAACCTAACACAAATCTCTTCTAGTTTCTCAAGATGTATTTTTAATGATCTGGATCTTTTTGTCCAAAGATATGCAGGTTAGGTGTTACAAAAATGTCCCTTAGCGTCCCAAGATGTGTAGCTTAGTGGTTATGGGAATGGGGGATGGAGGGGAGGGTGCAGGTTGGGGGATGGGGATATGGTTGTGGACCTGAGTAAGATGCTGACCCAATGGGCTGAATGGCTACTTTCTGCATTGTAGGGATTCTATGATATTGCATTGATAAGTATTTGTTGGAGACCATGGTCCAGTGGTCTGAGTTTAAACCTACTTTTACAATGATCTAATTTAAATCAGGGCAGTTTACACTGGATATTTGGAAATGATATGGGATTCATGACTGTCTCTAGTGTACAAGAGGCTTATAAGGCATTAAAATATGCAGTTGGAAAAGCTGCAAACTGGATTCAAAAATTGATATTCATCAACTATTGGAAATAGTGTTCCCTCTTAAATTATTCAATTAATAACATACTAGCTGCGAGTGGGATTCAAGATGGGAAGTTTTCTTTTAGGTCTAATACTGTTTCACAGATGGTGTCTCTAATGTTACATCCTGAGTTAAGAAGCATCATTATTTCAGTCTATATATTTTTGAGCATATTGGGTGGTCTCCAACATAGCCATAAAATTGGAGAATTTACCATTTATCTTCCATGTATTTATTCTCTACACTCAAGAGAATTCCATGTTTAAATTTTGCTTCGACAGCTGAAGGCATTAATTTGTCTGCATTGGTAACTTACCTTCAATGTGACGTATAAATTAGGCACTCAACTAACTTCTTGGTAACAAATGTTTGCTACCTGCTTCAAGATTTTTACAGAATTGTTTTGTTTCAATGGGAATGGTTGTTTTCTCCTTTACTGTTGTTTTAATCTGGCTTTGACTTTGTTAGGCCTATTTATACAGTCATAGAGTTGAAGAGGTTTACAGCATGGAAACAAATACTTTGGCACAACTTGTCTATGCTGCCCTTTTTTTTTTAAAACCTGTAAGCTAATCCCAATTACCTGCAATTGGTTCATATCTCTCCATATGATCTTAACTAAGTAACCGTCTAAACACTTCTTAAAAGACAAAATTGTATGCCTTCTACTACTATCTCTGGCAGCTTGTCCCAGACACTTATCACCTTCTGTGTGAAATAATTGCCCCCCTAGACCCTTTTGTATCTCTCCCCATTCACCTTAAACCTATGCCATCTAGTTTTAAACTCCCCTACTTTTGGGAAAAGTTATTGACTATTTAGCTGACCTATGCCCCCATTCATAGAACCCTACAGTGCAGAAAGAGGCCTTTTGGCCTATCAAGTCTGCACCGACCACAATCCCACCCAGGCCCTACCCTCATGACTATATATTTTACCCACTGATCCCTCTAACCTATGCATCCCAGGACACTAACGGGCAATTTTAGCCTGGCCAATTAACCTAACCTCACTTCTTTAGACTGTGGGAGGAAACTGGAGCACCCTGAGGAAACCCATGGAGACACGAGGAGAATGTACAAACTCCACACAGACAGTGACCCAAGCTGGGAATCAAACCCAAGTCCCTGAGCTGTGAAGCAGCGGTGCTAACCACTGTGTTACCATGCTGCCCTTTTTCATTATTTTATAGGTTTCTCTAAGATCACCTCTGATCCTTTTATGCTCTAGAGAAAAAAAATACCAATCTATCCAGCCTCTCCTTGTAACTCAACCCATCATGTCGCAGTAGCATCCTAGCAACTAGCTTCTAAATTCTTTCTAGTTTAATAATATCCTTTTTATAATAGGGTGATCAGAACTATACGCAGTATTTCAAGTATGGCCTTATCAATGCCTTGTAGAACTTCACAAGACATCCCAACTCCTGTATTCAATATTTTGACCAATGAAGCCGAGCATGCTGAATGTCTTCTTCACCACTCTGTCTACCTATGACTCCACTTTCAAGAAGTTATGAACATGTACCCCTAGATCTCTTTGCTCTGAAACTCTTCCCAATACCCTACCATTAACTGAATAAGTCCTGCCCTGGTTCAGTTTACCAAAATGCATCACCATACATTTATCTAAATAAAACTCCATCTGCCATTGTCCGTCCACTGGCCCAATTAATCAAGATCTTGTATCAATCCTAGATAATCTTCTTCACTTTCCACTATGCCACCAATCTTGGTGTCATCTGCAAACTTACTAACCATGCCTCCTATATTCTCATCCAAATCAGTAATATAAATGACAAATAACAGCAGACCTAGCACCAATCCCGGAGGTACACCACTGCTTACAGACCACTGGTTTGAAAAGCAATCCTCTCCAACCACTCTCTGGCTTCTATCATCAAGCCAATTTTATATCCACTTAGCTACCGCACCCTTATCATTTTGCTACCTCATCTAATTTTATTGTGCTAACTTTTTTTATTACTTTTGTAACAACTTTGCCCCTGCCACACCCACATCTATGTCCCACCCTCAATTCACCATTGTGATTTGCTTTCTGGTCAAATTTCTTTGCAGCGTGTAGACCTAATTATAGGTGTAATGACTTCAATGAGGCCCATGAAGTTTGCCCTCTTTGAATTTGAGTCCCCGATTAAGATCATAATTGCCTGGCCAATGAAGGATCTCACCTGTATATATATTGCAGAGTGCCAGATCCACTGGCTCTCTGGATTCTGATTTTGTATCTGAAGCACTATAAGGAGTGGAATAAAATTTGTAAGTTAATGGGAATCTGCTAAAGGGATATCAGCCTCTGAGGAGTTATTTCAAAAGAAGTCTATGGGTATAATTTTAACCATACCAACTCAGTGAATAGGCAGTGAAAGTGCTCTGAGTTACTTATTGAATTACTAAGATCCCACCATTTATGATTTTAATATACCCTTTTGAGTAGGCACAACTTCATCACCCAGGTGCATGAATTGGATGAGAAGCCTCACATGAGATACAATCTATTCACCAGGGATGATCAATGATATTGATATTACTGTCAAAAAATGTGAACAAGTTAAAAGCACCCTTGTTTCCATATGAAGTTCCTATTCCATTGTTAGTCTAAAATCACTTCTGAACTTTTTCACTGTTGTAGATGCGCCAAGTTTGGTGGCATTTAAGAGGTTAATTGATAAGTATATGGAAGAGAAGGGAATGGTTTAGTTTGGAGGGGCATTGCTTTTTATTTTGGTCGGCACAACATCGAAGGCCGAAGGGCCTGTTCTGTGCTGTATTGTTCTATGTTCTATGTTCTATGACATTGACTTCAATGCCATCCTCTACTAGTTTGCAATGTACCCCAATATTCAACAATTGCACAATAAGTCAACCATAACTGTTACAAACACTTTCAGTTTCTTTGATGCACCTAGAGAGATGGTTATGGATAATGGTCCATAATTTATTTCTAAATAATTTTGGGATATATGTGAGAAATGGAATATTGATTACACTACTTCACCTTGGTACTGTAGATCGAATGGTGTAGCTGAAAGAATGATCTGCATGGCGAAGTATCTAAAATTCTCAAATGTAGGTGAGTAAGCCAAGTTAAATCTATCCATTACAATGCTATATTTGAAACTGACACCATTTAAGTAAAACTATTCATTCGCCAGTAGAACTCATTTTTGGCAAACGAGTGTTTTTCAATTTGCCTACCTTTACCCATTCTACTCTCAAACCAAAGAAAACAACTTTTAAAATGATAAGAAAAGATGCAAAATTAAAATACAGGTACAGAATTGTCAATTAAGAGTCAATCACATTTCTGTGGCTCTGGAGTCACATGTAGACCAGACCAGGTAAGGATGACAGATTTCATTCCCTAAGGACATTATTGAATCAGATGAATTTATTCTGACAATTGACAATGGTGTCATGATCATCAATAGATTCTTAATTCCAGAGGTTTTTTTAAATTAAATTCCAATTCCATCATCTGCTGTTGTGGAGATTTGAACCAGGTCCCATAAATGTTAATGGAGTTTTTGGATTAATAGTCTGATGATAATACCGTCAGGCCATTACATCCCCAAGGCACAATGGTACAGCATAATCAAATCTGTTCCAGCTCTTCAACAAGCATAATGTCCAATTAATGGACTTTAGTAAGGCGTTTGATAAGGTGGCCCATGGAAGACTTCTACAGAAAATGCAGATGTGTGGAATAGAGGGTGATTTAGCTAATTGGATTAGGAATTGGCTGGCAGATAGAAGACAGAGGGTGGTGGTTGATGGGAGATATTCATCGTGGAGTTCGGTGACAAGTGGTGTACCTCAGGGGTCTGTTTTGGGGCCCCTGCTGTTTGTAATTTTTATAAATGATCTGGATGAGGGTATTGAGGGATGGATCAGTAAATTTGCAGATGACACTAAAGTTGGTGGAGTGGTAGATAGTGAAGAGGGGTGTTATAGTTTACAGAGTGACTTGGACAAGTTGCAGAGCTGGGCCGAGAGGTGGCAAATGGAGTTTAATGTGGAAAAGTGTGAGGTAATGCACTTTGGCAGGAACAATAAATGTGTAGAGTATAGGCTAATGGTAGGGCTCTTAATAGTGTTGAGGAACAGAAGGATCTTGGTGTATGTGTCAATAGATCCCTGAAAGTAGGCAGTCAAGTGGATAAAGTTGTTAAGAAGGCATATGGAGTCTTAGCTTTTATTGGTAGGGGGATTGAATTTAGGAGCCGCAGCATCATGTTGCAACTGTACAAAACTCTAGTGCGGCCGCACTTGGAGTATTGTGTGCAGTTCTGGTCCCCACATTATAAGAAAGATGTGGAGGCATTGGAGAGGGTACAGAGGAGGTTTACCAGGATGTTGCCTGGTATGGAGGGCAGGTCCTATGAAGAGAGGTTGAAGGATTTGAGGTTGTTTTCGTTAGAAAGGAGGCGGCTAAGAGGGGATCTTATTGAAGCATATAAGATGATTAGAGGTTTAGATAGGGTGGACAGTGATAGCCTTTTTCCTAGGATGGAGAAAGCTAGCACGAGGGGACACAGCTTTAAATTAAGGGGTATGAGTTATAGGACGGATATCAGAGGTAGGTTCTTTACTCAAAGAGTGATTAGGGAGTGGAATGCCCTGCCTGCAGCTGTTGTAGATGCGCCAAGTTTGGTGGTGTTTAAGAGGTTAATTGATAAGAGGTTTAATTGATAAGAGGTTATTGATAAGAGGTTGATAAGAGGTTAATTGATACTAAAGTTGGTGGTGTGGTAGATAGTGAAGAGGGGTGTTTTAGTTTACAGAGTGACTTGGACAAGTTGCAGAGCTGGGCCGAGAGGTGGCAAATGGAGTTTAATGTGGAAAAGTGTGAGGTAATGCACTTTGGCAGGCACAATAAATGTGTAGAGTATAGGGCTAATGGTAGGGCTCTTAATAGTGTTGAGGAACAGAAGGATCTTGGTGTATGTGTCAATAGATCCCTGAAAGTAGGCAGTCAAGTGGATAAAGTTGTTAAGAAGGCTTATGGAGTCTTAGCTTTTATTGGTAGGGGGATTGAATTTAGGAGCCGCAGCATCATGTTGCAGCTGTACAAAACTCTAGTGCGGCCGCACTTGGAGTATTGTGTGCAGTTCTGGTCGCCACATTATAAGAAAGATGTGGAGGCATTGGAGAGGGTACAGAGGAGGTTTACTAGGATGTTGCCTGGTATGGAGGGCAGGTCCTATGAAGAGAGGTTGAAGGATTTGAGGTTGTTTTCGTTAGAAAGGAGGCGGCTAAGGGGGGATCTTATTGAAGCATATAAGATAATTAGAGGTTTGGATAGGGTGGACAGTGATAGCCTTTTTCCTAGGATGGAGAAAGCTAGCACGAGGGGACACAACTTTAAATTAAGGGGTATGAGTTATAGGACGGATATCAGAGGTAGGTTCTTTACTCAAAGAGTGATTAGGGAGTGGAATGCCCTGCCTGCAGCTGTTGTAGATGCGCCAAGTTTGGTGGCGTTTAAGAGGTTAGTTGATAAGTATATGGAAGAGAAGGGAATGGTTTAGTTAGGAGGGGCATTGCTTTTTATTTTGGTCGGCACAACATCGAAGGCCGAAGGGCCTGTTCTGTGCTGTATTGTTCTATGTTCTATAAGTATATGGAAGAGAAGGGAATGGTTTAGTTTGGAGGGGCATTGCTTTTTATTTTGGTCGGCACAACATCGAAGGCCGAAGGGCCTGTTCTGTGCTGTATTGTTCTATGTTCTATGTTCTATGTTCTAAATGAGGACAAATTGCAACCAAGAACAACATCCAAGGATGACAATCCCACAGATTAGGTCAGTAATTAAAGACACTTCCAGACAAGATTTCCAATACAAAAACTGGGCATGACAACAGATTATCGCTATGCTTTGGAGCCTCATAGAATCAATGGCTCAATGCATTTATGAGATGGTAGCTAAGCATGGACATATATTGTAAATCATAATACTTCTTTGAAAAGGGGTAATGTATCTTTAAAATGGGGATATTGTAATATATCTTTAAGAGATATCAGCATGATAGCATTAGAAGGCAAAAGGGTCACATGATCCAGCCTTAGTTCCACATTTGCTTTGAACAGAGCACACATAGAGACTCTTAAGGCCTTCGATCTTGATGCTTATATATGACTTTTATCGTGCGCCTAATCATAATAAATCTTAAAGGTTAGTATGCAGGTGCAGCAAGTAATTGGTAAAGCTAAGAGAATGTTATCATTTATTACATGGTAAAAAATTAAAACAAGAATAGCGAGGTTATGTTTCAGTTATGCAAGGCATTAATGAGGCCACATCTGGAGTATTGTGTATATTATTGACCTTCTGATTTAAGGAAAGATATAAATTCATTGGAAACAGTTCAGAGATGGTTTACTAGATTAATACATGGAATGGCTGGGTTGCCTTATAAGGGAAGGCTGAACAGGCTAGTCTTGTATCTACTTAGAAGAATAAGAAGTAACTTAATTGAAATGTATAAGATCTTGAGGGCTTGGCAAAGTGGATGTGGAGTGGATATTCCCTCTTGTTGGAGAATTTAGAATGAGGGGGTGTCATTTATTTAAAAATAAGGCATTGGCCATTTAAGACATAGATGAGGAAATCTTTTTCTTTCATAAGATTGTGAGACTTTGAATTATCTTCCTCAAAAGTGGGTGAAGACAGGATTTTCCAGCTGCCCCAGCCCCAAAATCAGTAAATCCCACCTGAGGTCAATGGACCTTTGCCCCTCACCTGCTATGATTCCTGTGGTGCGCAGATTAGTTAAATTCACCTAAGAGCCTTTGAATGTCTTTAAGGCAGAGATGGATAGATTCTTTATTATAAAGAGGGTGAAAAGATTTTGGTGATCTGTAGGCAGGAATGTGGAGTTGACATTAACGTTTGATCAGCCAGGATATTATTGAAAATTGGAGCAGGTTTGAGGGGCCAAGCAGTCTATTCCTGTTCCTAATTTGTACCATCCTATTGGCTTTACCCAATTCCTTATGAGTGTTGCCTTGTGCAGTGAATAAGTCTAAGCTATTATATTATTAAAACAACTTGGCAGGTGACATTCTCTTCCTTCCAGGATATAGGTCAGCGAAATATTATTTAATTAGGGAAATGAAGGATAGCAGGAAGAATAATCTTATTTCATGCCTATCCAAAGTTTGAATGATTTCATCTGGTTTATATTTAGTCTTCTACATTCACTTTTGTTTTGAAATATTCACACTAACCTTTAAGTATAAACATGTCTTGTTTATACTATCTTGTTTATAGATGCAAGACTGGGCGGAGAAGTGGCAGATGGACTTCAACGCAGATAAATGTGTAGTGGTCCATTTTGGCAGGAATAATGGGATGAAGGAGTGCAATATAAGGAGTAGGAGTCTTAGCTGTGTTGTAGAGCAGAAGAATTTAGGAGTCCGGGTCCATAGGACTCTTAAATCGGCCTCGCAGGTGGAGGAAGTGGTCAAGAAGACGTACGGTGTACTGGCCTTCGTTAATTGAGGAATAGAGTTTAGGAGTCAGGAGGTAATGATGCAGCTCTGTAAGACTCTTGTCAGAACCCAGTTGGAGTATTGTGCGCAGTTCTGGTCGCCTCATTATAGGAAGGATGTAGAGGCTATTGAGAGAGTTCAGAGGAGATTTACAAGGATGCTGCCTGGATTGGGAGGCAGGCCTTATGAAGATAGGTTGAGGGAGCTGGGACTCTTCTCACTGGAGAGACGTAGGTTGAGAGGCGACCTGATAGAGGTTTATAAAATGTTGAGAGGGATACATAGGACTCAGAGACTATTTCCCCAAGCTGAAATGGTCACTACTAGAGGACATAGATTTAAGGTGCAGGGAAGCAAATACAAAGGAGATGTCAGGGATAGGTTTTTCACTGAGGGTGGTGAGTGAATGGAACCGACTGCCGTCGGAGGTTGTTGAGGCAAACTCACTGGGGTCTTTTAAGAGACTTCTGGATGAGTATATGGAAAAGAATAAGATAGGGGGTTATAGATAGGTCTGTGGATTGGTAGATGTGATCGGCTCAACTCGTGGGCCGAAGGGCCTGTTTGTGCTGTATTGTTTTATGTTTTATGTTCTATGTCAATGGAATAATTACTAATTGTAATTATTAGTAATTACTACAGAAAAAATCTACAAAAACAAACTTGGTTAACAACTAAAATTGTTGTTTTTATCCCTCTTTTTATCATTTTTAAACTTTTATCCCTCACAGAATTGTAATAAACTACAGTACAGAAGGTTGTGTCCCTCAACAAATCTTAGGATTGTAACATACACAGAATAATATTAATTTCTAAAGACATTGAAAACAAATTAAAACCTGAGGAGAAGGTTCTGGGGAAACTGAAAAGTCTGAAGATGGACAAATCACCTGGACCAGATGGACTACACCTTAGGTTTGTAAAAGTGATAACTGAGGAAATTGTAGAGGCATTGGTGGTGATCTTTCAGGAATCAATATAGATGGGGAAAGTACCAGAGGACTGGAAAGTAGCTAATGTAACACCGCTGTTTAAGAAGAGAGGGAGGCAGCAGATGGGAAATTAGCCTGACTTGGTTCATTGGTAAGATTTTAGAGTTCATTATTAAATATGAGATTGTAGAGCACTTGGAAGTGCAAAATAAAAAAGGACTGAGTCAACATGGCTTCATCAAGCGGAGGTCATATCTGACAAACCTGTTGGAGTTCTTTGAGGAGGTAACAAAGAAGTTAGTAAAAGGAGAACTAGTGGATATGATTTACTTAGATTTCCAAAAAGTTTTTGACAATGTGCCACAAAGAGCCCATGTTGTTAAGGGTAAGATCCTACATAGATAGAGGATTGACAGACGGCCAGAAGTCAGAGTAGGGATTAAGTTGCCTTTCTCAGGATGGCAGCCGGTGTGTCTCTGGAGTCGATGCTGGGACCACAACTTTTCACAGTATACATTAACAATCTGGAGGAAGGAAGTGAAGGCACTGTGGCCAAGTTTACAGATGATAAAGATATGCAGAGGCACAGGTAGTATTGAGGAAGTGGGGGGCTGAAGATGGACCTGGACAGATTAAGAGAGTGGAAAAGTGTGAGGTTATGCACTTTCAAAGGATGAATGGAGGCATAGAATATCTTCTAAATGGGGAAATGCTTAGGAAATCAGAAACACAAAGGGATGTGGGAATCCTTATTCAAAATTCCTTTTAGGTTAACGGGCAGGTTCAGTCAGTAGTTCAAAAGGCAAAGAGGTGGAATACAAGAGGAGGAATGTACTTCTGAGATTGTATGAAGCTCTGGTCAGATGTCATTTGGAGTATTATGAACAGATTTAGGCTCCTTATCTAAGGAGGGTTATAGATAGGCCTGGTAGGTAGGGATATGATCAGTGCAACTTGTGGGCCGAAGGACCTTTTTGTGCTGTACTGTTGTATGTTCTAGGTTAAGGATGTGCTGGCCTTGGAAAGGGTCCAGAGGAGGTTCACAGAATGATCCCTGGAATGAAAAGCTTGCTGTATGAGGAATGGTTGAAGACTCTGAGTTTGTATTTGTTGGAGTTAAGAAGGATGAGGGGGGATCTTATTGAAACTTACAGGGTACTGCAAGGCCTGGATAGAATGGATATGGAGAGGATGTTTCCACTAATAGGAAAAGCTAGAACCGGAGGGCACAACCTCAGGCTAAAGAAATGAACCTTTAAAACAGAGATGAGGGGGAATTTCTTCAGCCAGAGGTGGTGAATCTGTAATACTCTTTGCCGCAGAAGGCTGTGGAGGCCAGGTCATTAAGTTTCTTTAAGACAGAGATAGATAGGTTCTTGATTAGTAAACAGTTTGGGCTTATGAGGAAAAGGCAGGAAAATGGGGATGAGAAAAACATTAGCCATGACTGAATGGTAGAGCAGCCTAACTCTGCTTCTATGTCTTATGGTCTTAAGATAATTAAGCGTATATGTGATATGTATCCACAATTTTTCCACACCTGGATATTTTGATAATATTATTAATAATCTCGCAATGTAAAAAAATCGCTTCAGAGCATAATAACAAAAATACTTCTAAAGCCCAGGACAGCAGTTAAGAGTTATAAAATGGAAATTCATTTGATGCAAGAGAGCTTGTTTTTAATTAAAGCTGTTGATGCTTTTATTCCTCTTTAATCTCTCAATTTTAATGTTTTATATGAAAAATCAGAAATGACTCCTGGCAATAATAATTCTGAATTTTCCAATTTAGTTCCAACTATTGTGCTATGGATTTGCAGCCACAAATAACTATACTGAGACAGCTTTTACTTGCAGCTCATGCACCCAGTGGAGATTTTGCAGGAGTTTTTTTAAAATTAAAATTTATTTTAATTCATAAGATAAGGAAATGGAGCTGAATTAGGCCATTCAGCCCATCAAGCCTTCTCCACCATTTGACCATAGCTGATATGCTCCTCATCCCCACTTCCCTGCCTTCTTTCCATAACTCTTCAATCCATTACCAATTAAAAATCTGTGTAACTCCTCTTTAAATTTATTCCTTGTCCCTGCATCCTCAGCATTTTTGGATAGCAAATTCCACAGATTCACAACTGAATTGTGAATTTGGTAGGAGTAGTTTCTCCTTTGGTAGAAGTAGTTTCTCCTCAACTCTGTTTTAATTTGCTACCTCTTATTCTAAGACTATGACCCCTCATGTTAGAATGCCCCTCAAGAGGAAGCATCTGGTCCCTATCACCTTTATCTGTACCATTTATCATCTTATATACCTCAATTTGATCCTCTGAACTGTATCCAATACCACCACATCTTTCCTCAAGTAAGGGCACCAAAACTGTGCAGAATATTCCAGGTACATAGAACATAGAGCATAGAACATTACAGCACAGAACCGGCCCTTCGGCCTTCGATGTTGCGCCGACCCTTCTGCCCCATCTCACCACCACCCCCCACAACCACCACCCCAGCATCTGTATAGAGAGAAAAAAGCATTTCTAATTCAGCTGCCCCTTTGTCGAAGCTAAAAGGCATATAAAGTGGAAAATATTTGTCCAGTACCAGACAAGCCAATGTATACCTTCATCCCCCTTGATTTGGAGTTCAGCATAATGCTGAACCCTCCTTCCATTGCCTCCATCTCCATACTCACTTCTTTGGGCAGGAGTCTTTGTCCTGTTCAATGGATCCTCTCACTGGCCTCTAGTCTTTTCACTCTACCTGGACCGCTGAACTGTCCTCAGTTTTAGGCTTGAGGAGAAGACTTTCAGTGGCAGACCTGCAGTTAAACATTGCAGAAATTCAAGAAACCCATTCTTTCTGTATTTCTCTGTTTCCCGCACAGAACTTGACTTGGGGTTAAAATCCAAGCCATCTACACCATTTTGACAAAGGTAGAATGAATCCATACTGCTTATAATCTAAAGACAGTGTCAGTTAGCTCATAGATAGTTAACTTGTCAGCCTAGAATAGACGCTTAACTGCATATTTTTGTTGTTTTTTTTATGTTGCAAGGGATGATAAGTTGATTTTTCTTGTTGAAAAATTGTATTGTCTTCTGTGTGAAATAAACTAGCTTTGTGCATTAGAGCTGTGCTTTGTTTCAACGCTCAGTCCGAGTGCTATAAAGAAAGAACAGACGTAGCAGGAGAAATGAGATCATAGTATCTAGTGCCGGCTGCAACTATTTTTTATTATCGTCTCTGGATGACATTCTTTAACTAGATATTGGGTAGTAAAGCTGTGTGCCTTTGAGATTTGCTTGAGAGTGAGCAGTCATCATGAGCCTGAGAAAATACCTACTGCAGGTCAATTAAATTTATCATTTAATTTCCTTGAAGGCACGCTGCTATGTAACTTCTGATGCTCCATGCTATTAAATGTTCAGTATGATGTGCCATCTGGCTAGCACAGGCAGTCAATGACATGTTCTAGAATGTCTTTAAGTTTTGCATTTCTCATAAGAGAGCAATAACCTCTAGTTTATATGTGTGATCAGAACATATTAGCTCGTCTGCAGTAGCACCTAGTAAATTTAAATGAGATATTAAAATAAGATCTTTCCTTAGTGACTTTCTGACTGCATGAGGCGTGCTATGCATCAGACACTGAGGGATAGGTGGGGGTGGGTTCTGTCCCAGACTCACTAATAATATTTAAATTTAAATTGAGGCACAATTGCACTTAATGCAAGTGTAATTCATGCCAGTAGCTGGCTGCTGTTTATGAGGAGTGCTATTGCACATGCGCCTTGATTTCTCAGTGTTCTGTGTACGAGTGTCACTCCCCCTCAATCACTCCAGATGTCGCCACCCTCTGCCCACTCTCAATCTCTGGCCTCCCTGGCTGATCACAGGCCGACTGTAGCCCCAATATTCCCCCCTCCTCCTGTCGATCACTGGCCTCCCTCAATACTACTCCCTCTCCAAAAGATCGTAGCTCCAATAAGTTGCCCCATTTACCCACACCTTCAGGCCCCACCCCTTGGCACTGCCTGGTGGACAGTGCCAAGCTACCAGGCTGGTGCTGCCAGTGTCCCAGGTTGGCAGTGCCAGGTTAGGCACTTCCCAAGAAGCACTGACCACCTGGGGAGCCTCAACAGCTGCGAGTGCCACCGGTGTGGCCATCATGTTAGGTCCTCATTTGCTGGGGACCAGATGTAATCCTTGCTGGTGAGGACCTTCACAGGAGAAGCCATTAAGGCAAGTAAGCCTGGATGATTCTGTCCTAGGCTCACTAATAATACTTAAATTGAGATTTAAATATTATAATCAGATCCTCCGCAGTGCCAGTAGTATCGCAAGAAGCAAGAAACCAGGCACAAATCCATTTTGTTTTGCTTCTGTCGCAATCTCCAGTATTGGATCATAAGGGCACATCAATTAGAATGATGTGTACCTAATGCCTTCGACCCAAGATGTCATTGGCTGGCTGGCTGCCTCAATACCATCCATGTGATATGGTACATCCTGACACCAGTAAATGCTTGGCCGAGTTGCAAAATGGCTGACCATAACCCGTTAATTACCGAGTGTTTCTGTCTTTAGAAATATCCTGTCTCAGGAAAACAATAGGTTTCTCTCCTGATGCCTCCTGCCACCATTTTAATCACCCATCCCATCTCCAATGAGCTGGTAAAATTATGACTTCAGTGTTTAAAACTTATCTTTTGGAAATGACAAATACCTTTTAAAACCTTTTTATTGAGCTATGTGAAACTGGATGTTAATCACGTCACAAGCCTCCATGAAAGTCCACTTCACTAATATACTTCAGCATTTATTAAAAAACAATCTTGGTAATTTAAGGAAGCTTACAAAGTTCGCAGAATTCTTTCCACATTGAATCATTTCAGGAAAATGAATGTACTTTAACTGGAACATCCAATTATAAAAATCAATTTGTGAGCCTTTGCCTTTGACTTATAAATACTGTAATTGATCTTTAATATACTTTTAGGAAATGGAAGCAAGAGGAAGCCATTTGGCCCCTTGAGCCTACTCCACAATTCCTTTTGTTTAGATTTAAGACCCTAGTTTCAAATTGAACTACACAACTTTCAAACCTAACATAAACTTCTGTCATATTATGATCAATCATTTTTAAAGGCTCCTTTACAACAAGATTATTAGTTATCGTATTCCCATTGCACAATTATAGACCTCAAATAGCCCATTCTCTAGTTGGTTCCTCAATATATTGTTTGAAAAAAATAACATCTTGGATACATCCCAGAAATTCATCCTCCTCAGTATTAATACAGATTTACCTAGTCTATGTGTCAATTGAAGTCACCCTTTTTGCATTCACCTTTAATTGCTTGATTTTGTAGTTTGGTGGCTTATAAATAATTCAAACCAATGTTTGCCGACCCTTACTGTTGCTTAGCTCTACCCAAATTAATTCTCTATATTTAATCTTCTAAGTTAAAATCCTTTCTCATCAATTTTTTGATCTTTATTAGCAATGGATCCCACCTTCTTTTCCATTTTCAGTATGCTTCCTAAATGACCAACATTCAGTTCCTAACCCTGGTATCCTGTCATGTGATGCAAAGTAAAGTTAAAGTAAAATTTATTTATTAGTCACAAATATACATTAACACTGCATGAAGTCACTATGAAAAATTTTTAACAAATTCATACTCCCATTTCTGCCATCAATTCATCTACTTTGTTGTGAATGCATTCAAATAACGTGCCTTTAATTCTCTTTATTATGTTTGCAACTGCCTTATCTGATGGCACACTGTGCTGAGTAATTTATTTCCTGACTCCCCAAGGCTTGTCCACCATTTACAATGAACAAGCCAGAAGTGTGATGGAATAGTCTCCACTTGCCTGGATAAGTACAGCTCCACCAACTCTCCAGAAGATCAATACCATCCAGGACAAAATATCCCATTTGATTGGCAACCCTTCCAGATCATTCATTTCCTCCATAACCAACACACAATGATAGCATTGTGTACCATCTACAAGATGCATTGCAAGAACTCACCAAGATTCCTTTGTCAGCACCTTCTAAATGCAGGACCACTACAATTTAGAAGAACAAGGGCAGAAGACAGATGGGAATACCACTACATAGAGGTGCCTCTTCATGTCATCCTCCATCCTGTCATGGAAATATGTTGTTTTCTTCCACTATTGCTGGATCAAAATCCTCAACTCCTTTCCTAACATCACTGTGATTATACATGCTCAAAAGGCAGCTCACCATCACCTTCTCAAGGGCAATTAGTAATGGGCAATAAAAGCTAACCTAGCGAGTAACACCCACATCCAAAGTATGATTAAATATTTTAAAATATCTCTTACGTTTGTACCCTCTGTCCTTTCCTGCCACACTCAGATTATCAATTTCCTCATTGTTACCTTGTTCTCTTGCCTTCTGTTTCTAGTTTACCACATCCTCACTCACCTGATCTCTTGCCCCCACTACTTACTATGAAGCCCTCTCTACTTTCTTCGTTATACGATTCACCAAGATACTGGTCCCAGATCAATTCAGTTGTAGACCATCCCCAACTGTACAGCTCCCACTTTCTCATTCCTCATGTCCTTACCCCATGAATCAAAAACCACTCCCATGTCTTACTTGTGCATTCAATTGCTTAATCTTATTTAACTGTTCCAATTTGCTTGTGGCTCCTTTGAAGTTCTGCCTTTTAATTTAGCTCGTACTCCTGAGGTAAAACCTTCTTCCTAGCCCTATGTATTTTGTTGATGCCTATGTGGACCATAACAATTTGTTTCACCCCCTTGCAATGCAAATTCCTCTCCTACCCAGAGCAGTTGTCCAAAACTCTGGCACCCGGTTGACTATACAGCTTTCTGAACTCTTGCTGTCTACTGCAGTGAATCTAAATTGTATAACCTGTGTCTAACCCTCCCTTGACTGTACTCCCTTGATTTGCTACCACTACATTTCTTTTAACTCCCTCTGCTTGAATGGCTTCCTGTATTAAGATGACATCGTAAGTTTCCCTGCAGCCCTTACTTTTCTCCATATAGTTTGGAAGAATCTTGAGACTGTTGCAACAAATGTAAGAGATGAATACTCTTTCATATCTACATTCTCAATCTCCATACCTGCCTCAGGTGCAGTCACACCTCCCTATCCATGATCATGGTCAAATCAGATAATCCTATCTTAAAGGGTGTGACCACCTCCTGGAGGAAAATATCCAGATAATCTTTTCCCTCTCTGATGTATTACAGCTCAGCCTCCAGCTCAATGGCTCTGACACTTGCTACAGATGTGTTTACTTTGGATCGAGCAGGTAACCATGAATACCCACAGATACTATAGATCACCTGCCCTGCCATCTTTATAGTGTTTAATTAATTACTTTGCTGATTAGTTTCTAATGATTATCTCATTCTATCTGAGCTTTATATCCTTGTGTTTTTTTGATAAATGTCCTACTTATCTGACTAGACAATTTCAGTTGAGATAAATAGGAATTCTTACCAGCCATTTTAATAAGCTTCATTACATAGAACTCTATGATGTGGAAGGAGGCCATTCAGCCCATCGAGTCTGCACCAACCACAATCCCATCCAGGCCCTATCTCCATAACCCCAGGTATTTACCCTAACTTGTTCCCCTAACACCAAAGGGCAATTTAGCACGGCCAATCCACCTAACCTGTAAGTCTTTGGATTGTGAGAGGAAGCTGGAATACTCGGAGAAAACCCATGTAGACACACAGTACGCAAACTCCACACAGACAGTGACCCAAGCTGAGAATCGAATCTGGGTTCCTGGCACTATGAAACAATAGTGCTGCCTTACTATCAGTAAATCTTTCCACTAATAATAAAACTTTACAATTAAAAGTTATCCAAGTTTTGAAAAATAAATGAAAGAACTATTAACTAACTGATTAATCATCTATTTTCAAGCAGCTCAGAATGCTTTGGAGCCACAAACTGGAATGGACTGGACTTAACTGAACAGGATTGAACTTTATAGTTTTTAGTTGCTACCTGGTTTCTCTGGGTCCTCATCCTTCCCTTTCTTTTAGATACTGTCATTTACTTCTGGTTCCTCTCTTTCCCACTCTTTCTCCAAAAGATACTTTTACCTTGCTGGTAATGCTGATACTACAATGACCTGTATCAATACAGTTGTTTACAAATATCCTGATGAAAACAATCACATGCTGAATCTACTGTAAATATTCTCTTTGAACAGTGATAGTTGTACACTCTAAGAAATGGTTTCCTATCTTGTTAAAGTTAACACATGATTTCCAAAGTTGCCTATCAGAATTATATTCCGGTATATAATTGATGTTTTTGTTTTTTATTATTTCTTGTTGGTCCTTTAACTCTGAGATAGAAGTGACTAAACTACCTTCGACAGCATACTGCTTCAAGTGATAATAAGAGCAGCTGCATTTTGCTGATGCCAGGAGTCAATCGTGTAAGTGGTAAAACGGGACTTCCTGTGGAAATAAAGAATAGGCCACTCATGCGGTGCTTATAATGATTTTTGTTGCTGTTTTGCTTTCAACTGCTGCTTGGAGTTTTTTTTAACCATACTTGGTAGATCTCTTTATGACTGTAATGTGCATTTTAGTCCACAAATGATATTTATTTTCTCATTATAACAACTCCTGTTCTCCCCCTCCAAAATGCATAATGTAAGTTTCATGATGGCAGTTTTAGCATTCTCAGTGTTTCTCTATTGGAAGAACTGTAAAAAGGTGCTAACTGTTTCAGAATTGTACAATTATCAAGGAGTGCTTGTTTTTAGCAACCTTAAATCCATATGAGAAGAATCTTTAAAAGCATCACAGGGTTGTTCATTTACAGGTGATAAATCATATTACTGTGTGAGAAATGCCTTACTTTAAATGCATTCACGAACATTTTACAATTCAAGGAACTTTGTGCTTATGATTAGAATTTTAAACTTGAATGGGCTATTATATCGCATCTAAGAGTCGTCATATAATTTCCTCTGTAAGGTATGCTAATAAAACCAGATTTTAAGATCCTTTCATTCCTGCATATGTAGATTACTTTCATTTCTACACATCACAAGTGCAGTGTTACTGTTAAAAATTGGAAAACTTAGATCCAGAATGAAATCTGAAGAAAGTTGTGTTTTTTTTCTCAAGGGATTGTCAAGCTAAGTGATTGCACCAATCCTTTCATTACATTGCTTGGTTTCGTGCAACATCAAACTTGATGAAATAAGTTAATTCCAGTGCACTGCTGTCTGCTGCTTCACTAGCTATTTCACATCTTGAAGAGGCTAAAATCTGAACAGATAACCAACTTTAAACTTGGTGGTTGAGATACTGCCATTGTGGAAAGAGGAGTTTCTCGGCTGTGACACAGTTTATGTGTATTTAATTGCAGTGCCAATCATGCAGTGCCAGGGGCATGTTTCACTCCGATTGGACATTTTAAAGTATGGACCAGTAGTTCAGCTGTTCAATTTTTTTTTTCAGTCTTCCAGTTCTTTCGGAGTGGTTTAAGGAAACATACCACAGGGATAAACACAGGGATTTATGGGGCTTATCTCACCTTCCAGTAGCTGACTTTGGTTAACCAGTTATATTCTGATTGTTCTAGGCTTGGAATCATAGTTTATCTTAAAGATCTGAGTTTCTTATTATTGCTGAATGTGTTCTTCTTAATGCAAGTTCTGGTCATAAGTGTGGGATTGGGTTTTACCAGGCGCTTTTAGAGATAGGCTGGGAGGTGGAAGCAATGACAAAATGGTACAGAAGAACACTGGGTAGATGAATGCCTGAAGCCGCTCCATCACAATATTTTGTTAGTGATGCGAAAAGTGAAAGATTGGCTGCTGTTACGAACCCAATTCAGCCACCCAGGTCGAGCCAGCTTGAAATAGTACACAAGGAACCAGAGACACATGAAATAAATTTCTTTTTAAAACAGAGCAAGTTATTACGATCTGGAATGCACTGGTTGAGAGGATGGTGGTGGCAGATTCGATCGTAACATTTTAAAGAGAATTGGAGGAATAATTCAAAAAAGATGACAGAGCTAAGGAGAATGTGCAAGGGGTGGGACGAAGTGGATAGCTCGGCCGAACAGAGAGCACAAGCACAAATATCCCCATAGGGTTGTTAAAATTCAACTCCACACTTCTGACTAGAACTTATATTATGAAGAACACAATCAAGAATGAGAAGCAACCCCAGGTCTTTTCAATGGAGTGAAAAATTAATGACCTTGTCTTGCCTCTGCAAGCGTTTTATCTACAATGAGAGGACTTACTGTCATGTGGGGAGACTGCCCAGTGAAGTCTGGCAGCCTTTCAGCAGGCCCTTCCTAATTAGGGCATTTCATGACCCATAAAGAGACTTTCCTGATAGCAAAGGCCTGTCCTCATTTATACCCACTCCCCAGGGCAAAAGGAGGCTCTTAACTGGTCACTCAGTTGAAAGACTTAGGGATGTTTCTTATTCTTGATTGTGTTCTTCATAATATAAGTTCTGATCAGAGATGTGAAGCTGAATTTTAATAACCCTATGGGGATGTTTGTGCTTGTGTTTTCTTTTAGGCCGAGCTATCCAATTCACCCCGCCCCTTGCACGTTCTCCTTAGCTCTGTCATCTTTTTCTTTGAATTAATTCTCCAATTCTCTTCAAATGTGCAAAAGTTACTATTGAATCTGCCTCCACCATCCTTTCAGCCAGTGCATTCCAGATAGTAACAACTTGCTGTGTTTTAAAAAGGAAGTTATATTGTGTTGTCTCTGGTTCCTTGTGTATTATTTTAAAGCTGGCGTGACCTGGGTGGCTCCACTGGACTCATGATGGCAGCCAATTTTTCACCTTCCCTGCCACTGACAAAATGGTACTGTGGTGGAGGGACTTCAGACATTCATCTACCCAGTATTTTTCAATGTTTTTCAATACCATTTTCTCATTGTTTCCACCTCCCAGCTTATCTCTAAAAGAGCCAGGTAAAATCCAATCCCACTGTCTTTAAGGACATCTGTCCAATGAGACACCCTCATCCTGTAGATGTATCCCCAACAATGGCCACAGCTAGTGGCAGCACGACTGAAGCTGCTAAGTCACCAGTTCGGTACATTAGCATTAGGGGTTAGCACTGCTGCCTCACAGCTCCACGGTCCTGGGTTCAATTCCGGCTTGGGTCACTGTCTGTGTGGAGTTTGTACCTTCTCTGTATGTCTGTGTGGGTTTCTTCCAGATGGTCTGGTTTCCTCCCACAGTCCAAAAATGTGTGGGTTAGGTTGACTGGCCATGATAAATTGCCCCTTAATGTCCTGAGATTGTAGGTCAGAGGGATTAATGGGTAAAATATGAAGAGATATGGGGATAGGGCCTGGCTGGGATTGGGGCCAATGCAGCCCCGATGGGCTGAATGGCCTCTTTCTGCACTGTAAGGTTTCTATGATTCTTTGATTGGGCTGTCTGCTCTGGAAATGGGCTGCTATCTTTATTGGAATAATATCTTTATCTTTATTGGTCAGCTACTTAATTGACCATTACAACAATATGCTACCTCAGACTCCCACCGCTGATTGAAAGCTCCTGCTTTTAGCAGAAGGTCTGTTGCTTTCAATTTATTGGAAAGAAAATTGGAGCCATCTAATTTAATATTTCAAGGCTAAAGGAACTTTTTTGTATCACTTGACTAAATAATTAAATTGATACATCCAAGTGGTAACTGCAGTTGTACCATCTCACACTACCGATTAAGAGAACATAAATTCAAAAAGAAAATGGTTGGCAAAATGATAGGGGATAAAGAATAATTAGAGTCTTATATATTGTCCCTAGTTTACAATGTTTTTGCAAACCTATGAACCCAACTGTGCCATATTCAAGTACGGGATTGGCAACAACAGCCAATCAATCTATATTGATTCTTAAATCAGCTGTAGAATGAAAGTTATGAATCTAAGTAATAAAAGCTAGCTTTGCTCAGTACCTAATTCTGATATGATCATAGGATCATGGAGCGATGCAACACTGAAAGGAGACTATTCCTTCTTGTATTTGTGCTTTTTCTTAGGCTGAGCTATCCAATTTGTCCTACCTCTTGCGCATTCTCCATAACTCTGTCATCGTTCTCTTTGAGTTATCACTCCAATTTGCTTTAGAAATCAGAGGTGGGAGGGAGGGAGATCTGCTGGAGCAGGAGGAGGAGATTGACAGAGGGAGGAAAGAAAACTCTGTTGGGGATGATCTGTTGAGGGGAGGGAACTCAGCTGGGGAGAGGGGGAGGCAGCATTTAGCAAGGGTGGA
This sequence comes from Sphyrna mokarran, assembly GCA_024679065.1. Classification (NCBI taxonomy): domain Eukaryota; kingdom Metazoa; phylum Chordata; class Chondrichthyes; order Carcharhiniformes; family Carcharhinidae; genus Sphyrna; species Sphyrna mokarran. The sequence goes on along the minus strand of JAGIQG010000023.1, from coordinate 28,766,692 downwards.
GGGAACTCTGCTGAGGGGACAATCTATGGTAGCATGGAAGGGAACTCTGCAGAAGAGTCAAGGAGGAAGGCAGGGAACGTGATGGGGAGGGAGTGATTAGCAGCAAAGTCACAATGTCCGTGGAGGGGGTTCCCAGTGTCTATCGGGAGAGATCCCGATGTCTGTGGGGAGGGGTGGGTGAGGTCAGAGTGGGAGAGCAGGAGATCCTCCAATACACTGGAAGATTGAGGCACATGCAAACTCAGTGCCTCCAGAGTTCACCCCCCCAGCACTCCCCAAAAGCTGGTTGACTCTTTTTGCACTGTATTGTAGGTTTGTATTTTCAGACGTGACTAAAAACAGGCTGAAACTCTTCTGCTTTCTCTTAAAATTTGTGAAATTCCACCAGTTGTGTTTTCAGCTTGGAGCTGCCTGGTTTGTAGACAGATTGACACCAATTAAATCAGAACTCAGCTTTAAACATACCCTTCACAAGAAACATGATATAAATACATTTCTTAAAGGCACTGAATCATCACACAAGGATGCTCAATGTCTTCCAAACTGGTGAACATCACAATCTAAAAGACATTGAATAGTACACCTCATGGCCAATTAACAGCTGTCTTTTAGGGATTTGGCCAATAGCTTCTGGAGAAGGTGGACAGCGCATCTAATCTACAGATGAGTGCAGATGCATGGGAGCACAAACATTGGTATATTCCCTTCCCAGTCACAAGTCATCCTGATTTGGAGCTATATTGCAATTCCTTCAATGTCGATAGGTCAAAATCTTAGAATTCCCTTTCTAACAGTACCTTGTATGTACCTGCACCACTCATGTGATTAGGGATTAAATGTTGGCCTAGTTGGTGAAGAGATCTTCATCTCTTGAGAGAATAAAGCAAAAGATCAGAATTGATGGAGTCCAAATATCTCTTTTTAATAATTAATTCATGGTCCTTATTGGCTAAGTCAGCATTTATTGACCATCCCGAATTACCTTCCAGTAAGTGGTGGTGAGCTGTCTTCTTGAATTGCTGCAATCCCTGTGCTATAGATATAGCCACAGTCCTGTTAAGAAAAGACTTCCAGGATTTTGACCCAGCAACCAGTGAAGGAATGGCAATATACTTACAGGTCAGGTGCTTGGAAGGAAGCTTCAAGGTGGTGCTGTTTCCATGTTTCTGCTGTCCTTGCCCTGCTAGATGGTAGTGGTTGTAGGTTTGAAAGGTGTTGTCTATTGAGTCTTGGTGAGTTCTTGTAGATGGTACACACCTTTTCTACTGTATGTTGGTGAGGGAATAAATATTTGTGGATGGGGTGCCAGTCAAGTGGGCTGCTTTGTCCTGGATGGTGTCAAGCTTCTTGACTGTTATTAGAGCTGCATCCATCCAGGCAAGTGGAGAGTATTCCATCACACTTCTGACTTCTGCCTTGTAAATAGTAGACAGACTTTGGGATAACAGGAACTGAGTTACTTGCTGAAGATTCCTAGCTCTGACCTGCTCTTCTACCCACGTTATTTATAAAGCTAGTCCAGTTAAGTTTTTGGTTAATGGTAACCACCAGGGTGGGGGGACTCAGCAAAGGTAATGCCATTGAATATCAAGGGTTGTTAGGTTAGAATTACAGAGATAATTCTGTAATTATACAGAATTATATAATTCTGTATAATTATATACAGAATAATTACATTCTGAATATAATTATATATACAGAATATGCATGTATATAAGCCAAAAAGGCATTTGTAAATAAGCATGAAGATTTTTAAGTAAAACTTTTTCAGAGTAGATACAATATATTTATTCACTATTTGTGCAGTTATATCTTTGCTACTGATATTCTTTTGATGACAATGTGATCTTGGAGTTACATTAATAGTAGAAAGTCAGTTGGAACTGTAGACACATACCACTTAATGGGACATAGTCTAATGGCTAAAGAGGGAAGAAAAACTAGAGGGAGTACTTTTAGTGTAATTATCAAAATATCACACACCTATCTTCTGCCTTTCAGCAGACATTGTCATTTCTCATGGGGATCTGACATTTAGGACTGATTTGCACTCAGCCCAGTTATAATAATGTTGGGTATAGTGCTGTGTGCGTCCCAGAAGAAGACCAATTTTGTAGCTGGAATAACAATGAATCAGCAGCATACTCAGATGTGAGACCTAATGAGCTGGACTGGGAATATACTATCTTACGACATTGTGTGTCTATGAATTATTAATAGTCAAACATACATTCTACTCTGCAAATCATCTGGATAATCAGCTTGGCACTTGTTTTAAACACACTACTTTTATTTTTAGTACAACTGAGTTCTATAATTCACCCAAACCTATTTACACAAAATGGGAAAAGAATTATCTGGGCATTAAAGTAAGAAATAACCAAAAGTTTTTATTGCAAACAAAAGAGAGGCCCCTGTCTTCTTATTTAACTTGATTTTGAAATATTGAGGCTGGAATATTCAGAAATAAAGCTCAACTTCTGTTGTAAGGAGAACACAAACTTCTGGTCTCAGAGAAAATTAGTCTGCATTCAGTTTGTCAAAACTGAGAAAGTATCTTATGCATATTGTATATTCTCAAATCATTTGTTACTTTACATCTGTATAATTATAAATTTGATTCATTTTTGATTATTTCACAGCCTATACTAAATGTTGATGAAAAATTGGCCAAAAATGAAGTTAGACTTTCAATTATCTTCACAATTAATTTTAAGCCCATTGATTCATTAGACTGTTCAGAATTTTAAATTAAATTGCTTAATGCCCTCTTTAAAACAGCAGGATAAGAGTACGGCACTAATTTTCGCAACATGGGAATATGAAATCTAGGGCTGTATTTTATCTCTCTTAGTAACGTTCATTCAGAAAATCAGTAGATTGCTGAATCCTGCCGTCACCTATCAATGACATGGAATAATACATATAATGGCCAATGGGATGTGCCTTTAACTTTGTGCTATGGTCAGCAACAAGCTGAATCGGCTAATGTAAGAATATCCAAGCACTGACTCAGGGAGGAGGGGTGGGTACAGATTATTATCAATCTGCTTGACTGTTCTTATAGTTGAAAAGTATTTAGGGCCTTTCTTAGGGAAGAAATAGCATTGAAATGCAACTGATACCCTGAGGAACATCAAATGTTTATAAAAGTATTGGACATCAGGCTATTACCTATCTGTGTCTCTCTACAGACGGCCAATAGAAGGGAGCCAGGAATGGATTGGCCCAAAAGTTTGGCAATAGCTCCCTGCAAGCCCTCCTCCAGGCTGTAAGTTGTAGGTGAGAGTTCCTCTGATGGCCTCCCACCCTGGCTACAGCGGCTGGGATGGAGGTTGTGGAGCAGGTGAATAGCCTCAGAATAATCCTGTGAACCTGGCGTAAGTGCTGCAAAGAGTTCGATGATCTTTTGAGATCTGCAGATTGAGACTATATCATCATTCTTGAAATGGACAAATATGGAATATTGTGTTCTTGGTCCATTTTGGGACTATCTTGCTTGTTAACCAATGGGCCTAAATCTTCCAGTCCTGTCCGCCACAGGAATTATCACTGGTGGGATGGATAATTTGATGGAACAGACAGAATCAAAGAATCTCACCCCAAGTGTGTAAGGTAACATTGGTTCACACATGTCACTCTGCACAGCATAGCCGTTGGAATAGTACATATAATGGCCAATGGTAGCTGCCCTATGGGGATGTGCCTATAACTTTGTGAGATGATGGGTAGCAAACTGAATTGGCTAATGCAGGAAGAATATCCAAGCACTGAGACAGGGAAGAGGGAATTATTATCAATCTGCTTGACTGTTCTTATAGTTGGAAAGCATTCAGGGCCTTTCTTAGCAAAGAAATAGCATTAGAACTTAGAACATAGAACATAGAACATCACAGCACAGAACAGGCCCTTCGGCCTTCGATGTTGCACCGACCAATATAAAAAGCAATGCCCCTCCAAACTAAACCATTCCCTTCTTTTCCATATACTTATCAACTAACCTCTTAAACGCCACCAAACTTGGCGCATCTACAACTGCTGCAGGCAGGGCATTCCACTCCCGAACCACCCTTTGGGTAAAGAACCTGCCTCTGATATCCGTCCTATAACTATCACCCCTTAATTTAAAGCTGTGTCCCCTCGTGCTAGCTTTCGTGCATTGGAATGCAATTGATACCCTGAGGACTATCACATGTTTATGGAAGTATTGGACATCAGGCTGTTACTCTCCATAGATGGCCAATAGCAGGGAGGTATAGGAGAAATGCAAAACATGTCAGTTGGGTCAGAACATTAGGGAAGGTGTGTTGGTGATAACAAACATATTGGCCATACATTGAAAGTATGACCAACATCATCATTACAATGTCCCTTTCTAATTGCTGGAGAAGAGAGCATGAAATGCCCGGAAGAGAAAAAAGACCAGAGGTGCTGTGTCAAACCTGGTTCTGTTGACTCCCTATCAAGGAGGAGTTGCTTCAATTGGCAGCTAGTGCCTGGAGCTGGGCCATTGGTTGGAGCGAGATAGGAGGAAGGTCCCCGGATGATGGTATTGCAAAGAAGAATTTTTATAATTCCAACAAAACTGTTCAGAGGGTTGCGGAAAAGCAGATGTATGAGGTTGGGCAAGCTGTCAGGAATGAAATTCTCAAGTTAGTGATTGTCGACCACCAGGTTTGAACAACAAAAACCTATTTGTTAGAATAACTATATACAGACTGCAAGGTTGTACCATCAACTTTAACAGCTTCAGGATCAACTCTGCTGAGGAAAGCCCACGCTGAGTCCCAAAATTGGTGCTCTTCGGCCCAATTGGCAGATTGCATCACATGACCTTTCGAAACCTCACCCCTTTAAGGAGTTCACTACTTACAGACGTATTGATCATTTTAGACTTTGAAGATTGTCCTGCATTAGAGGGAGGGTGTGAATCTCTGTTGATTCGTGTAATATTCAAACACTGAATCACATCTCACTATGGTTCCTGTGTTTGCAATGAGGAAGCATGTCTCAGTGCATTCACCTCAAATGTTGAAGACCTCCTTCCTTTTGCTTCCTACATAGGTAGCTACGGAGAAAGTGGATGCCTCAGAGGATGTGTCACATCCTCGCAGTGCAGCCGGCACCAAAGCAGGTACAAACAACTCAGTGGTATACATACATTTGTAGTTGCTAGAGACTAGGATGGAGCAGTTGGGAAGTGCTGCAGGCAACCTGCATGCTGAGTTCCAGTCTGAAAATGAACCTCTGGAGGCAGCAGATGCTATATGTGCAGTGGAAGATGGCAATGTGAAGGAGATTGGACAGGAGTTGTGCATTTTGACATGAATATTTGAGGACTCCATCAAAGCAAAGAGCTGTGAAATGATCCTCTCTATAGAATGCATGGCTTTTTCTATTGACCGGTACCTGTTATGGAAGGCCGTGCGATCATATACATGCATTCAGAACTGCACTTCATTATCTTGTCTCTGTGCTCTGGGCTCCATAGCCTGGGCAAGAGGGGCTCATAGTGCCTGGAATCACATTCAAATCCTATTGTCTCTCAGGCAAATAGAGAGCAGCAAATGGACCACACGATGGCAGACAATGCCATTGGAGGGCATTTCACATAGTGATAAGGACAGCATTCCCTTAGTTCCTCAGCCTTTGGTATCTGGAAGAGACTCCAAACATGTCAGGGCCCTCACTACCTCAGGTGATCAGAGGACAGCCACCAAAGTCATCCCAGGTTTTAGTGGCAGTCCAGAGGGATGATAAGGATGACCTGCCCATCTCTACTACAGGTGGCAGTTTGGGTTGGGGAGGTGCAGGCTGGGGTGGGTGTTAAGCACCAATTGCAACACTGGAAGAGGTTCAAGAAAACTACACAATCATACTTAGATGCACATGGCTGCCTTTCTGTTTTGTGAGATTTGTGCATGTTGTTTTTGCATATATTATCCAGCTGCATTTCTTTAGAGTTTTATGTGAACGTATGAATAAGGATTCAATTGATGTTGTTAGTGAATTTTACAACTATGTGCATCTTAACCAATGACATTGTTTGGCTGAGCAACATTGCCCATGCACAGCATTGGTGTCTATGTCATGGAGTTGCGGACACTAAGTCACTGGCCTAGAGGTTAATGGAGTTAAAGTGTTGGAATTGTCTGATGATCAAAGGTTTCTGTGTCTCATGGCCACTGAGACCCTCCCTAGGACCCAATTATGTTAGCCTTCTCTACCTCAGACTCTTCATCAAAGGCTGCTCCCTCGGCAGCCCCTCTGAAAAGTTTTTCTCTCTTACGTTTTTGCTTTTTCCTAATTGGTCGGCGCAATATCAAAGGCCGAAGGGCCTGTTCTGCGCTGTTATGTTCTATGTTCTACATTGGCCAAGTTGTACAGCATATAGCAGAAAACTACCAGGAACGAGAGCCCCTGCCTGGTTCATATTGGACAGATCAACCTTATCCACCCAGGCATCTGAATCTCACCCTGAACACACTGCCACTTGTCCAGTGATAGACCTGTTGTGCTGTGGCTTTCATTGCAATGGTTCGCGAGTTCTATCCTAGTGCTTTGAACTGGAGTCATCAATCACTTCTTCAGAGTTTAACATTTATCTCCAAGTAGTCATCCATTCAATGCATAATAGTCAAAAACATTGTTGGAACCTGATAGATGTCCGAGGCTATATGAATCATGGCTTCTCCCCAAGTACTTTACATAAATATGCATGATTAACTGATGGTGATCACACAACCTGCACATTCATGGAGTGGCATCTCTTTCAGTTTTTAAAAAAAAACTCTTTTTAATAGCTACATGGGTACAATCAATATCCCCCTTGCCCATTTGAGAAACCAGCCACGCTGTCACGTCTCTGATTCTATTCCATTGACTGCTATTATTTGTAATGAAGGAGGTATATTGATGGCAGATCTAAATATCACATTTGTCTTGTGCTGCAGGCTGCGTGATACCATTCAGGTCCCCACAGGCAGCCTGGAATGAGCTAAAGTCAAAGAACACAGAGCAAAGAAAATTACAGCACAGGAACAGGCCTTTCAGCCCTCCAAGCCTGCACCAAACATGCTGCCAGTCTGAAATAAAACCCCCTACTCTTCCGGGGACCTCTATTCAGTTCAGCCTGACTGTCGTTTTTAATGACACAGGTAGCCACACAATTGGAGATGATCAATGCCACAAACATGTCACATAGAGATGTGACAGTCTCTTGTGATTTGCAAAATTGCCAGAGGCATTGGCTGGAATTTTACCAGCATGCCTGCCCTGATTCCAGGGTTGGGTGAAACTTGAAAAGCAACATTCTCCATTGGCCTCGGATGAGATCATATGAATCTTGGCGGACGTGCTGGTATATGTCCGCCCAATGCCACTCCATCATCTGAAGTTATGACATTTGCAGTTTGTAAATGCGATTAGTAGCATTTACAAACCGAGTAGCTGAGTGCCTGTTGCTATCTTCTCTCTCCAGCGCCTCTCTTCTCAGCAACTTGCCCACCTTCCTCCAGGTCATCTCACTGCTACTCCTGCGTCCTCCTCCTCCCTCTCCTCCTCACTGCAAAATGTATCTCCCAGTGAATATACAATTCCCATAGGGGTCAGCAGAAGGATGACCAGATCGCCAATATTTTTGGCTACTCCACTGAGGGATAGGTTTGCCAATGATTTGATGTTTATAAACAGCAAAAATTTGCTGAAGAAATAACCATCAGCATCTTCTCCTGCTAAGGTCGGCTCCAACATTTATATCTGCCTTTCATTAGACCCCAAAAAGAATTAAATTTCCCACCAGGTATGTTTTACATGCACCCACCTTATTATAGCATCAGGGATGTATTATTGCACTGAATTGGACTGCTAACTTGCTTATATGGCTTTTAATTAGTAATTTCAAATAGGCAGGGCTGTCAATTTAAGAGACCTACCCCAATATTGTGGACCAACATGCTGATGTGGAGGTCGCAACCCAACGTCATCATGCTTGATAATACACTTCAGCAAGGTGACAGCAATCCCACTTTCACACTGTAAAATCCAAAGCACAGACCTTAGTGATTAACGAATCTTGCATACTTCTAATTAACTTACTGAGCAGAATTATTTTTCATTTTTTTGATCCAATTTTAATGTCAAGGCCAGGAGATGGGATTTATGTTTACCCAACTAATTGTCTACCATATATCATTCACAGACAGTTACATCTTGTCAGCAGCTTAATAATGCTCCATTAGATTTTAACAAAGATATTCTACCTTACTTCCCTTCACAAAATATATTCATTTAAAAAATGGGTGCACTAAGGTGATTTGTGTCATTATACAAGACCAAATCTCACGCACCAACTATTTTAATAAATCTCTGAATTATCACCGAACAGAGACATAACGGTAAAATACTTGACTTCTGAAAGCAGATTTCAAGCTCAGCTACTTTCTGGCTCATAGTTAAATTACAAGTTTGAAAATTCGATCCAAGCCACAGTATTCTGAATACTTTTTTTAAAAAGGTGTGGTATAGGAGCTGTAAAGGAACAATTTGTGTATCCAACTACACAAATAATCTCAATTACAAATTCACCCTTCTCTGCCTGTTTCTGATTCCTATTATCTACTGTGGGTAGGGTGTATGTTCCTGGTAAAATTAGAAAATAACTTTCATAACAGATTAACATTTTTGTGTTGCTTCACAATGTTAAATACATCCTATGTTTATTTCTTATTGTCACAGTAGGCTTACATTAACATTGTAATGAAGTTACTGAGAGAATCCCCTGGTCACCACATTCTGGTGTCTGTGCAGGTACACTGGGGGAGAGTTTAGCATAGTCAATGCACCTAACCAGCATGTCTTTCAGACTGTGGGAGGAAACTGAAGCACCCAGAGGAAACTCCCGCAGACACAAGAAGAATGTGCAGACTCCACACAGACAGTAACCCAAGCTGGAATTGAATTTGAGTCCTTGGCGCTATGAGGCAGTAGTGCTAACCATTGTGCTGTTCTACAGCCAAGTCTATGCCTTTCTCTAAAGGATTTAGTTTTGGGTATGTGTGGACAGGTGATGAAAGAGAGGATTCGATTCCCTCCTTGATAACTTAAGACTGAAAAGATAACTCTGACAAATCTCTTAATAATAATTAATGAGTATGTGCTTTATCTATATTGACATCAGAGAGAGATGATTGAGAAGAATCCAAGAGACCGGCATCCAGAGACAAAGATGTTTATAAATCCTGTCTCTTGTTAATTATAAATAAAAGTATTTTAAGGAATAATCTTTGCCTTCAGATAGATCTCTTACTAGAGTAACTCCATCTGTGAGAACCTGAGGCATGGTGCACTGTTGTTAGCATTGCTGCCTGACAGCACCAGGAAGCCGGGTTAATATCGAGCATTGGGTAACTGTCTGTGTGGAGTTTTGCATGTTCTCCCTGTGTCTATGTGGGTTTCCTCTGGGTGCTACGGTTTCCTCCCACAGTCTAAAGATGTGAGAGTTAAGTTTATTGGCCATGGTAAGTTGTCCATTTGTGTCTCAAGATGTATAGGTTAGGAGAATTAACATTGAGGAACATGTAACCATCTTAAATTAAGCCTTCCTTTATATCAAGCAACTGACTAAATAATGCAACACAGAATCAGATGAAACCTGCAGAATGCTGGAGTTTAATTGATGAAAGAATGCATCATACACTTGATCTTGAACTTTGAAGTTGTAGTTGAGAAAATGCCCCAGACCATCTATGCGTTGATGTGTTTGTAATTGAATCTGATAATGGATGTGGTACTTGAGAGAGTGAAATGGTACCTCATCACTGTGGAACGCAGATGAAACAGAAGTCTGGTGTATTGATTTCAACGCATATCAATGGACTGGACGATGTTAAAAAGAAGTTGAAAGTCTACTAAAATACTGCTGATGGGTTTTATGTTGCCACAGGGAGATTGTGTAGTTGCAGATTGATGGGCAAAAGAGACTGTGAGCAAGTGGCATAATTTAAATATAATTAGTTCAACCTGTTTTTATGTCATACTAAAGTCAGACAAATGAAATAATGTTAAATTCTCAATGTTTGAGTCAAGAACATACTGCTGAAGAGCAGATTTATTTGTGAAAACGGATCAACAATGGCTTATGTTTACATAGGACCTTTAGCATGGTTACACCAAATCGATTCACAGGAGTGATTGCCACCAAAATTTGGCACCAAAAGTTTCCTCCAGCTGCTCCAGTTTCTTCCCACAGTCGAAAGAAGTGCAGGTTAAGTGTAATGACCTTGTCAATTGCCCTTTAGTGTCCCAGGATGCATAAGTTAGAGGGATTAGTAGGGTAAATATGTGGATTTACGGGGATAGGGCCTAGGGATTGTTGTCAGTATAGACTTGATGGTTCAAAATGGCCTCCTTCTGCACTGTTGGAATTCTATGATTCTATGAAAAATCAAAAGTAGCAATAGATAGAGCAAAGTGATCTAACTACCAGTGGATCGGTTCAGAGCACTCCAATCGTATCACATCATATCAGGAGTGGTGATGGACAATCTTGTAAGTAACAAACAAGGTGACACTCAACGTACTCAATTAAGAGCATCCTACTTGGCAAATCTATCATCGCAAACACAGACACCAAAGTGCAACAGGAGAAGCTGTTCCATCAGATCAGACAGTTTGAGACAGATCTTATTTTGACAAATTGAGAAAGAAACTGAACTACTATTAGTCCCAGGGGTCAACTGTTCCCCAACAAATGCAACAAAGCAGCAGTAACATTTACCTTAGCTGAAATATGTGCAGCATACCACAGCAATAACATTCCCCAAAGACTGAATACTTTAAATGTTAATGGACAGAAGAAATTTGAACAGACAAGAAGGAACAAACAGTTTTTTGATTGCTCCTGATTATGTATGTGAGTTAACATGCAAATTGAAATGCGTACAAATATTTTTTTATGAAAAGGAGGATGTTTAGATGATTATCTTTGTAATACTGATGTCAGTATTGTTATACATGTTTAATTTAAATGCCTTCCAAGTATTCCAGTTTAATAAGACAAAGAAGGAGAATAATTCAATTATTTCTTTATTTAACACTTCTAATATCAACTCAAACATAAACAGTTGCAATTTACTTTCTCTCTGCAAAATTTTAACTGAATATCAACTTTCAATGGAATTTTAACCATTAAACTGTACATTCACTTTAACTGAACATCAACTTTATTTAACTGAAAATAGACACTATTGAGTTTAGGAAAACCTTCGCCAAGAAATATCATTGATATCAAATCTATCTTCCAATTCTCTGAAGCATCCTTCAGGGCACAAGTCTTCTTCCAGTGGTTGGTCTCTTCGAGTTATCATTGCCAAACAAAAGACTGCAATGGCTTTTATCCATAATCTTCCACTTGTTTCCAGAAGTTCCTCTGTCATTCAGCCAATGAATTGATCCAAAACTCCAATTGCATCATTTGATTAGACCAATCAAATGCAGGCAGAACAGTGGCAGTGGTTACTTCGAGCCTTATCATACCTCAGCCTCTTAAGTGCATATTGTTTACATTCCAATACCCAGATAAGGAGCACTAGTCCCCAAAAGTCTGTACAGAACTCATCCCTGCCAAAGACAAGCTGTTAAACCTGACACCTTCTATCTTTTGACAAATTCCAAGCCACTGAGTTGTAGAGATTTACAACATGGAAACAGGCCCTTTGCCCCAACTTGTCCATGCCACTCCTTTTTTTTTTTATTCACTAAGCTGGTCCCAATTGCCACGGTTTGGCCCATATCTCTTGATAGACAGCTAACTGTCTAAATGCTTTTTAAAAGACAAAATTGTACCTGCCTCTACTACTACCTCTGGCAGCTTGTTCCAGATACTTACTACCCTCTATGTGAAAAAATTGCCCCGTGAACCCTTTTGTAAAGCTCCCCTCTCACTTTAAATCTATATCCTCTAGTTTCAGACTCCCCTACCTTTGGAAAAAGATATTTACTATCTAGCTGATCTATGCCCCTCATTATTTAATTGACTTTTGTAAAATCACGCCTCAGCCTTCTACGTTCAAGAGAAATAAATCCCAGGCTCTCCATCCTCTCCATATAACTCAAACCATCATGTCCTAGAAGCATCCTAGTAAATCTTTTCTGAACTCTTTCTAGTTTAATAACATCATTTCTATAATAGGATGTCCACAGTATTCCAAGTGTGTGGCCTTACCAATGCTTGTACAACTTCAATAATATGTCCAAACTCCTACATTCGGTGTTCTGACCAAACGGATGCCTCCTTCACTAATCTGTCCATCTGTGACTCCACTTTTAAGGACCTATGAAACAATATTCCTAGATCTCTTTGTTCTATAACTCCCCCCAATGTCCTACCATTAACTGAATACTGGCCACAAGAAATCCCAGTATAGTGAAAGGAGGACCTGGGTTCTATTCTGGTGACTGCCTGTGTGGAGCTGGCACATTCTCCGTGTGTCTGCATGGGTTTCTTACCACAGTCCAAAGATGTGCAGGTTAGATGGATTGGCCATGCTAAATGGCCCCTTAGTGTCCAAAGGTGTGCAGATTAGGGGGATTAGCTATGGTATATGCATGGGGTTACAGGAATAAGGCAGGTGAGTCTGGTGCTCTTTTGGAAAGTCAAAGGAGGTTCGATCGGCTGAAGGCCTCCTTCTGCAATGTAGGAATTCTACAATTCCACATCCTAAAATTCCCTTCCTACCAGCACTCTGCTATCAGCAGCATGTAGACTGCAGCAGTTAAAGAAGATAACTCACCGTTACCTTCTGAAGAGTAGTTCAACGTGGTGAATTAATTCTTTGCCGGCCAAAGCTCACATTCCTGAATGAATAATGAAGTAAAAAACATGCAGACTTAAGATAAAACAGATGAGCTGGGGCAGGGGCAGAATTGAGTAAATGTATATGACTGAAAAGATAGCATCTTAATGATGATAGGGCCCTGTGTATGAACCTCATTTTCAGGTCAATTATGGCACTCACATTGTGAACAGCCTTACACAGTAATCAGAGAGAAGAATTGAGTTGGTGGTTTGGGAACAAAGTTATTGCCAGGAACTGATGACAATGGTTTCATTCTTCTCAACACTTAGTTGGAGCAGAATCAATGTTCAGAAGTCTACAATTTGGAGGTGGTGAGAGAGAGATGCTGGCGAGGTATAGTTGGATTTAATCAGCTGTGATTACAGATTATGTCACAGAGGGGGCAGTGTTTAAATGATAAATAGGACAGGACAAGGAAGGATCTTTGGGGGACACCAGAGGTAATGGTGTGAGAACGGGAGACGGAAGGGAAATCTTTGTACATGACTGCTGATACTGTACTGGATGGGCAAGAATAGAATCAGATGCGTGCCATCCCATCACATTTGATAATTTTGGACAGCAGTTGGAGGAGGATAGAAACGTAGAAAATAGAAGCAGGAGTAGGCCATTCAGCCCTTCAAGTCTACTCTGCCATTCATTTTGATCATGGCTAATCATCAAATTCAATATCCTGATCCAGATTATCATGTCAAACTGTGTAAATAGGATAGAAACGTGAAAAAAATCACTTTTAAATCACATATTTAGTCAAGAAATAAGAATACTTCGAGAAAAGGAGTGAGAAAAGTTCATTTGGTTTGTTGACTCTGCTCCAGAATATACAACATTCACAGCCTATACAATAACAAATGTTCTATAACTTACATGATCTCCTGAGGGATGCACATAACTAAAGGTGACAATTATGAGATGAGAAAATTGAAACCCTGAAGGATAACAATCTAACATTACTCAATCTTTATCGGTTGTGTTTTTAGTGTCTCACTATAGCTGGAGCTCTCGCCTTGACAGAGTATTTTGTCATCTGTGCCTGAACTTATCATTGCTTCCTTGAATTAATTTCTTAACTGGGTAATTGTCCATGTGCCTTTTGATAAATGCAACATTTATTATTTTAAATGGGACTCTGGAGCTGAAGTTTCTATTTATTTGAGAGGAGCCAAGTTGCTGACTTCTGTGGAAATTATCAGCTTAAGAATGAAATTCTGGATCACACAATTTTGAACTGTCAGTTCACCCGCAATAATGGTTCTTTAATGCAGTCCATAAGTTTTTGAACTTACATGAATGCCAGAAAGTTTGTCCTTTTAAAGCAGAGTGTGTAGTTATAAAAGTCTGCACCGATCACAATCCCTCCTAAACCGTATTCCTATAATTCCACTTATTTACTCTGCTAAATTCTAGGCCACTAAGAGGCAATTTAGCATGGCCAATCAACCTAACCCACATATCTTTGGACTGTGGGAGGAAACTAGAGCATCCAGAGGAACGCAGACACAGGGAAAATGTGCAAACTCCACACAGACTGTCACCAAGCTGGGAATCAAATGCAGGCCTCTGAGGCTGTGAGGCAGCAGTGCTAACCACTGTGTCACCATGCTGCCCCATTCATTGTATTAATATGAAAGACATTTGAGTAGGATTCTCTGCCACCTCCTCCCCCCATAGTGCATTTCTCGGTGATGGGAGGCAGCAGGCTTTTGGCCAGCAGTGGGATTTTCTGTCCCGCATCTTTCTATGGAATTTCTCATTAAATCCTCCCTATACCCTCTGGAAAAACCCAAGGTGTGGGTGAACATAGAACATAGAACAATACAGCACAAACAGGCCCTTCGGCCCACAAGTTGCGCCGATCACTTCTTCCAATCCACAGACCTATCTATAACCCCCTATCCTATTCTTTTCCATATACTCATCCAGAAGTCTCTTAAAAGACCCCAGTGAGTTTGCCTCAACAACCTCCGACGGCAGTCGGTTCAATTCACTCACCACCCTCTGAGTGAAAAACCTACCCCTGATATCTCCTTTGTATTTGCTTCCCTACACCTTAAATCTGTGTCCCCTCGTATTGAGCATTTCCACTCGGGGAAATAGTCTCTGAGAGTCCACCCTATCTATTCCTCTCAACATTTTATAAACAATTTTATATGCAATCAGTGGTGCACCATTGATGGCACTGAAA
This sequence comes from Sphyrna mokarran, assembly GCA_024679065.1. Lineage (NCBI taxonomy): Eukaryota > Metazoa > Chordata > Chondrichthyes > Carcharhiniformes > Carcharhinidae > Sphyrna > Sphyrna mokarran. The sequence continues at coordinate 28,751,650 of JAGIQG010000023.1, read as the reverse complement.
GATTCTGTCAGCAGGAAAGGTGAGAAAATCCTATCCAAAAATAGGGCATTAATGTTACTGCAAGTTTCAACAAAAGGCATATATGTAGATGGTAGAAAGTTGTACGATAAAAGATATAAACAAAAAAGCTATAACGATAAAGAAATGTAAAATTACACATATATGTAAGAAAGTCTACGCAAAATACAATCTACATAAAGTGAGGAAAGAGATTGCTGCAGGAAATAATTTTTCATGGGTCATTCGGATCTTTCAATTCCGAATAATCTTATGACCCTTGGGTGCAATTTAGTGGCAGAGCTTGGTTTATTGCTGGGTGGAACGTATATTGAACCTTCACGTCGCTATTCAACAATCCATGCTTGGAATTTGATAAATAGTGCAGAATATGTGCTATATTATTCAGCTGAATCATGATTCATATGGTATATACGGATATGGGTTCTGATGCATCCTTGGCACTTTTGATGCCATACTTTAATCCCCAACCAGTTTTTACATTTTTTATTAATGAAATATAAAAAAAACAACAAGTATTGTTGATTTACGCTGATGCCAAAATGATTTCATGGGATTACTTAAAATTAATCTCTAACTAACTGGAGCCCATTTATGCAATTGGATTTTATGGGCTTAAAACCAAACTGTACCATAGCAGTAGAATGATGTATCTTACAGTTGAACAAGTTAACTTCAATTTGAATTGGAATGCATCAAAGCACCATCTACCACAACTCTAATTTGAAGCAATAACAAATGCAAATTTACATCTTTCCAGCAGGGAGCCAGCTGTCTGCAAGTACACGAGTCGCAGATAAGGTAGGGTTAAGTAGGCTAGTGGCTCTACACACTGATGGCTCAGTTGAGTTTTATTGAACAAACACGTGAAGGAGCCTATGTATCAAGTAAGTATTAACATTGGAAAAGACAGGAAAACTGGCCCCTCTATTTCATATGTTTACTATTCCGGAGTAAAATATGTTCCAAGAAGTCTAAAGCTTTAACTATTCAGGGACATATTAAGGGCAGAAATTGAATTGACAGCCTGTTCTATTAGTGTAGAATGGGAATGAATTTCAGATTAACTTTCAACTCCCAAAGACCATATAAATTGGGTTGCGATTGGGCCATCTTTTAGGCCTCCTATGTGAGTACCTGTGATGAGAATTGCACTCCTCATATAGTTTAATGAGGGAATCGAAGATTAATTTTAGGATTGTTCAGTGAAAATGGACTTGTTCTGCTCAAGCATAAAAATGTGCCTAAGACAATGGCCAGCACAGAAAAGATAAGGATGCTTTTAAAGAAAATTGATGTGCAGCTGAGGTGGGACAGTGGAGAACACCCTTACATGGTCATTAAGCGTCTTAAGTGGGGCAAAAGTAAGCTTCCTACCTGACATTCTGCCCACCCCAATGCAGAATTGCTTCCAAGAATGGGCAGAATCTTGGAGGGAATCCTGTCCATTGCAATTTCATACCCCACCTTAGGGGTAGTGGCAGGGGGGGTAAGGGCGTGGAAGGGCGCATTGTGAGGATAGTAGGGATAGTGGAAAAATTCAGAACTGTGATTGGAAAAGATTGCAATTTTACTTGTTATGGATGGGTAACAGCGAAGAACCCACACGGTTAAATTGAAAAATGGTTCCACTTCACACCTATACGCGAGTTTATACAGATCGGAAAATTTTTGAATATTACCACAGCAGTGACCAATGTGAATAATGTGGAGGAATTTGCATTGAAGTTTTTTTCATGATCTGTATCTGTGAACTAACCAAAAGGGATATGATAGAATGCTCCGAGCCTTTGAACATTGTATTTAAGTCGGGCTCACTATTTTAAAAGCAGATTCCTACTATTCTGGGTGACATGTTGCTAACACTAAATACGAACTGGCTGTGTCTGTATTCATCCATTTGTGACTCTTCTGGAGGGCTTATTCTCATATTCTTGTGAACATAGAAGTTTAAAATGTCATGCAATTCCTTTTCTAATAATCTGTAAACACCTACAAGGGGAACCTTGTAGTTTCATTCTTCACTGTTGAGGACTGTTCTTGCTGTGCCTCAGATTTGCATACCTGATATCTTCACTGTATGGCCAAAAGAACCCTTATCAAAATGAATTGGGGACAAACAGGTAGGTATTGGGCCTAAGCTCTCGGCTTCCTTCAACATCCTTTGTGGCAAGTGATTGACAGTGAATTACTATGCTTTTCAGAAACACATTCAATGGGGCCAGAGGGAGTAGGAATGTATTTGCAGGAATTATGATAGTGAAGTTCCCTCTGAGCAAACTGCCTGGGATGCAAAGCAGGTATTTATATGAGGCCTAAGGCTCAATTTTGACCAGACCTCCGGCCTGCCTGACCCTAATGCAGTGATCATTTCCCTGTGTTGTGGGTTAGCGCATTCAATTCCCACTCGGCTAAATGCTGAAAATTGCTTGAATGCCAGTATTTCTCATTTGTTTTTGGAATTGAATGTTGTTCGCCAGGACTGGGGTTTATAATCCTTGCTGACACTCCAATACATTACAGAATAAGTACTGCAATGTCAGAAGCATTGTCGTTTGGATGAAACTAAGTTCGTGTCTGTCTGTTCAGATGAATATTACAGATCCATTACTGTCGATCTTTGCTACTGCATTTCATCAGAATTCTGTAGAAATAGGGCTAGATAAAGTGCTGTTTAATTCAACCATTATAATTAAACCTTTTCAACCATAATACCTTCATCATTTATTGCTGGATTATTAAAACTTCCAAGATTATGGAATATCAAATTCTTTCTTGCACAAACTTGATTATTATACTGATATTTTGATTCCTGTCACTTTCTAGTGTTCTACGTCAATGCAGGTTTTTTTGCATACAAACTTTCCAGTAAATTAAGGTAATCCCTCTCACCCACTTCTCAGCACAATTTGCTATAGTCGGTTTACCAATCAATCTCAATTTTTCACTCCCCCCCACCACCACCACCACCACCACCACCACCACCATAATGCATGCTTACTTATTGGTACCTTATAACTGGTTGCAAGAGATCAGGCAAGCAAAGATATGCATGAGTTTAAGGCACACAGACAAGAACTTAGGAGGAGTATCAAACTCCATTCCTTTTTACTCACATCAGTTAGGAGCTGCACGTTTTGCACCCAACATTCCAACTTGAGTGTGGTGAGAAAAATGCTACATAGCTGGTTCGGAAGTCTTCAATGCAGTTTTCAGCTTCAGAGGACATCGAGACATGATCCCTTTTTATGGCACTAACTGCTGTAAAGCAGGCAAGTTTAAAGGCCCCACTCTGAGAATCTGTAACTGTGTATGGTAAATAGGTAGGATGGGTTGGGTGGAGGTGTGTGTGTGTGTGGTTTGAGGGGGTTGCTGTGGCTCTAGAATAGGATGAGAAGAGTTGGGTGTTCAGTTGGGGATTAGAAGGGTAGTTAGAAATTTTGTAGGTAGTCGGAAGTGAAGGAGTAGTTAGGGACATAATCAGGTCATCAGAAGAGTACAGGGAGTGAGTAGTTTTGTTGGGCAGTCATGTGATGGAAAGGATGTTGGAGCCTCTACCATATGAGACATATAGGATTCTCAGGGGGCTTGATGGGATAGATACTGAGAGGTTGTTTCTCTTTGTGGGAGTCCCTCGGACCAGACGGCATAATATCAGAATAAGGGCTTACCCAATGAAGAGAAACATCTTCTCTCAGGAAGTAGTAAATCTGTAAAATTCTTTATTATAAAGGTGGGTTAATATGCTTAAGGTTGATATAGATAGCTTTTTAATCAGTAAGGGAATCAAGGGTTATGGGGATAAGGTGGGAAAGTGGAGTTGAGGATTATCATTTCAGATCAATTTCAATCTGCTAGCATGGTGATCAATTCTGGTCACCACATGACCAAAATGATGTGATGCTTTGGAGAGCTTTATCAGGAGGTTGCCTGGTCTGGAGGGTATTAACTATGAGAAGAGATTGGATAAACGTAGTTTGTTCTTACTGGAATGACGGAGTTTGAGGGGTAACTTGATAGAGATTTACGAGATTGAGTGGCATGGACAGAGTGGATAGTTAGATATTCTTCCCCAGAGTAGAAAAGTTAAGTACTGGGAACAGAGATTTAAGGTGCGTGGGGAAAAGCTTAGAGAAAATGTGAGAAGCAAGTTTTTTACACAGAGGATGGTGAATGCCTGGAACACAATGCCCAGAGAAGTAGTGGGAAGAGGTATGATAGTGGCAATTAAGTGGTATCTAGACAAACCATGAATAGGATGGGAATGGAAGGGTACAAACTCCATAAATGCATATGGTTTTAGTTTAGACAGACATCATGATTGATGGAAACTTGGAGGGCAAAAGAGCCTGTTCCTATGCTGTAATATTCTTTGTTCTTTGTATGATCTCATTGAATGGCAGACTCGATGGGCCAAATGGTTTATTTCTGCTCTTGTGACTTATGTTCTTATGATCTTATGACATGGATTAAAGATTCAATGGGAGGCAGAGGATAGAAGGTGAAAATAAAGAGAACTTTTGTGTTCCCCAAAGTTTCCCAGCAGTCTTACAGTCTTGTCATCACTATCCATAGATCAAAACTTCAACATGCATGTACAAAAAGCTTACTGCTGCAGCAAATGAGTCTCAGTGAGTGCACAGTAACACATGAAAAGTGTTTCAACAGAGAGCAGATTGAGGCTTGTAGAAATACATTATGCTGTTACCTGTTGCTGACATTATTTTATTTTGTAACTTTGTTTTGTAATTTATTTCCAATGCACAGTCCTAGAAGGCTCCTTTGTCTTACTTTAGCTGCAGACAACTTTAGAGTCAAATTAGATCTCACAATAATTTTGCAAATTACCTGTCCTTTAGCAATCACTCTATGTTGTGCATTTGTTTGTTTTTTCAAGATGCCAATGTGTGCAACCAATAGAGTTTCTGTCCCTCCCTCACCAATACTATGCTTAAATTGTTTCAGCAAGTTGCCAGACCTTTAACTAAAACATTTATTTTAATGTGTGTGCCTGAGATGTACTCTTCTTAGGTTTAGAAGAGGCTTCTACACTTGTACAATTTAAAAACTAAATTCACCAGTGACTGTCTAAATTATGGGACAAGAAATAATCTAATTACCTCAGTCGTTACTTTCGTTAATGGAGGTCATCCTTTTGTAAGATAACATGTCGGGGTAATTTTGAGTTTGTGCAATAGTGCAAATCAGTAGCCTGTTGTACATATCTCCTGACTTTTCTTTCCAGTGGAAACATAATGGTATGTATTGTAAAAGAACAATAAATTAATGTCACCCATTTATATTTGGTGTAAATTGTATCACTATTGTACCTAATGGACCTGAGCAGGAAATAAACTGTAAACCATAGTAAGTTCTCCACTCTCTGTCACTCCTGAGATTTTACACTGGACTGAAGGGTGTATTTGCCCACTTATTGGAGAATCGTTGAATCCCTACAGTGCAGAAGGAGGCCATTTAGTTCAATGAGCCTGCACTAACAATTCCACCCAGACCCTATCCTGTAACCCTATATATTTACTCTGCTAAACCCACTAGTATTAAGGGACATGGCCAATCAACCTAACCTGCTCATCTTTGGACTGTGGGAAGAAACTGGAGCATCCATGTAGAACAGGAAGAACATGCAAACTCCACATAGACCCAAGGCTGGAATTGAACCAGGTTCCTGGGATCTGAGGCTGCAATGCTAACCACTGTGCCATCGTGCAATCCTTATTGGTTGGTATATTCAAATAAGATACAAATGATGGGAATCAGAAAATTCTGCATGACATTATTCCCTAGCAATACAAGATAAATCATGTTTCCTTCTTGGAATACTGGGACAGAACTTTGGATCTAGACATTTCCATGGTATGGATTTACCAGATGGTAGTTCAAATCCAAGTCAAATCCTAACTCCAAGTCTAGGTGAACCCTGGGTATCAGCAATAGTGCTGTCAGTGAGCAGGTTAAACAGCCAATCACATTGAAAAATTCTCAGAGCACAAACCCAGAAAGTTGGAAATGCTGATTCATTTTCTTTTTAAATTAAATGTCTCAGATAGCAAAGTAAATAATTATGACTATTTTAAAACAAACTTAAAATGTCATAAGTGAATTTTGAAAAAGTAATTTAAAGATGTGCGTGATTTGGAAAGATTTGGCATTTTACAAATATAAAATTAGCTTTTACAGAGCCTGTGAAAGCCTTTACGGGTAATTAGGGAGTTAATATATTATTTAGAAAACAATTTAAGGCTCATTCAGCAAGGTATAACTGATAGCAGGATTTGTATAATGAGACCAAGGGCTGGATTTAGTGAAGGGATGGGGAATATGTGGGGACGTCTGCCAAATCAACACTTAAAAGGCCATCAAGAAGGCCTTCACTGGGATCAGCACAGGTGCTGATGTCTGAATAACTGAGACATGCAGAATCATCAGTTGTTGAAAGCTATACAGAATGGTAACACAAGCTGAAGGCTCTGAGTGTCATGTGAAGCCAGGCTACATATAAGTGATAGCACAAGGGGAAGTCATGGGGCTCATGGGAAGTGGGTGTCAGCAGCAAGAGCAACCCTCTGCTCCTTCCCATTGCAATGTCCCTAAATCACATATTGAATTCCACTGAATGAGGGTCTCTCCCCTCCCAGGACCCTGCAAGCAATCCCATAATCCCACACAGATTTATTTGTTGCGTATCATACATGCCAAGCTTCCTGCCTGCTGCTGAGTTAATTCCACCAGTGACTGGACAAGGCCATTAAGTATGTATTAATTGCCCATTTGGAGACCTCAACTGATGGTAGGACAAGGATGCTATCCATCGCCCTATCCACCATTGGGATGGAGGCAGGAAGGTGTCAAGATCCCCACCCACCACCTTCCCATTTTATTAAATGCCTCTGGACATCACAGGAAAAACATTAGATATCATGTGCTATCAGTCCCACTTCCCTTTGATTGCAGAATATGTTTGTGTTTGCGTGCGTGTGTATGTATGTGCATACGTGTGTGCTGTGTGGGGGAGGGGGAGATTGTGCAGTTGAAGTAACAATGTTTAATTTGATTTGATTTATCATTGTTGCATGTGTGGGGATGCAGTGAAAACTATTGTTTCTTTCAAGCAATACAGAGAGTAGTGCACGTAGTGGAGAAGGGAAGGAGAGAGTGCAGAATATAAGATTACAGTCAAAACTAGGATGTAGTGAAAGATCAGCTTAATATATGGGAGATCTATTTAAAAGTCTGCAGGGAAGGAGATCTTCTTGAGTAAGTTGGATTGTGTTTTCAGACCTCTGCATCTTTTTCCTGATGGAAGAAGGTGGAAGAGAATATGTAGGGGTGCATGGGGTCCTTGATTATGCTGGCTGCTTTTCCGATCCAGTGAGAAGTGTGGACGGAGTCAACGGATGGAAGGCTAGTTTGCATGATGGGCTGGGCAACGTTCACAACTTTATGTAATTTCTTGCAGTCTTGATCAGAGCAGGAACCAGACCAAGCTGTGATATATCCAGAAAGGAATTTTATGGTACATCTATAAAAATTGGTGAGAGAAGTAGGAGACATGCTGAATTTCCTTAGCCTCCTGAGAAATTGACGATGTTGGTGGGCTTTCTTAACTATAGCATTTGTGTGGAGCAACCAGGACAGGATTTTGATGATCTGGACACCTAGAAACTTGAACTCCAGGCCATTTCCACTTCACCACCATTGATGTAGACAGGGCATGTTCTCCACTACACTTCCTGAAGTTGATGACTGTCTCCTTTGCTTTTTTGACATTGAGTGAAGGATTACTATTGTTGTACCTTTTTGCCAGATTCTCTCTTTCCTGTACTCCATCTCATCATTGTTTGAGATCTGACTCACTACAGTGATGTCATCAGCAAACCTGAAAATGGAGTTGGAAGGGAATTTGGCCACACAGTCATAGGTGTATAAAGAGAATAGTAGAGAGCTGAGACACAGCCTGGCGGGGCATCAGTGTTGAGGATAATCGTAGAAGAGTTTTCGTTGCCTAACCTTGCTGATTTGCGATCTGTGAGTTAGGAAGTCTGGGATCCAATTGGAGAGCGAGGAGCCAAGCAATAAGCCAAGGAGTTTGGAAAAGAGATTTTTTTGAGATAATGGTGTTGAAGTCTGGGTTGTAGTCAATAAATAGGATTCTGACATAAGTGTCCTTGTTATCCAGGTGTTCCACGATTGAGTGTAGGGCCAAAGAGATTATACCAGCTGTGGATCTGTTGCAACACTAGGTGAACTGTGGGGAGTCTCGACAATCTGGAAGGCCGGAGTTGATGTGTACCATGACTGACCTTTCAAAGCACTTTGTAATGATGGATGTCCCAATCACTGGGCAATAATCATTAAGGCATGCTGCTTGTTTTTTCTTTGATGAAGCAGCATCTGGAGAAGTATAGAATTACTGACTGCAGCCTCTGGATTTCAGCTTTATTCTGTGCATATGCTGAGTCCTGAAGTTATTGTCAGTTTCAGTAGACTAACAATGATGAACACTGACAGCTTTATTGTTATTGTCACTGCAGAGATCAAGCGTAGGTCATTCCACAAATTCTATCATTAACCACATAACCCCATTCTGAAGTCCCTGTAACGTTGGGAATGGTTTAGCTCAGTTGGCTGGATGGCTAGTTTATGATGCAGAATGATGCCAACAGAATGTGTTCAATCCTGTATTAGCTGAGATTGGGTGGCACATTGGTTAGCAATGCTGCCTCACAGGGGGTTCAATTGCGGCCTCCGCTAACAGGATGTTGCATGTTCTCCCCATATGTGCGTGGGTTTCCTCTGTGTGCTTTGGTATTCTCCTTCAGTCCAAAAATGTGCAGATTAGGTGCATTTGCCACACTAAATTGCTCCTGTCAGAGGGATTAGCAGGGTATATACGTGGAGTTGCAGCGATAGATAGGGCCTGAGTGAGATTGTTGTCAATGTGAGCTCAATATGTCGAATGACCTCCTTCTGCATTTAGTGATTCTATGATTGAATATCCTTACTTGAAATCCTTTTTGCAGCTTTCTCTACGCAGTCTGTGTGCATTTACCGTTTCCCTGAATGGAGAATAATGTAGTAGCTAACAGTATAACTCAGATCTGTTACATATATGTCACACTACACAGGCATCATCTGAAGTTAGTAACTAGTATTGTGGCACTCTTAAACACTATGTAGCACTGCAGTTGGTTTATTTTATGCTGCGATAATGCCCTAATAATTGTGTGGATATAACTTGAATGTTGCTGTTGTGCTGCAGTTGTCAGATTGGGTAGTTAATTACAAGAACTGATTGCCTGTGTGTGTCACTCCATAGTGCAATTTACAGTTGATCATTAATAACAAAAGTGATCAAGAAAGTGCCTAAGCCACAAACCCAGACATTTAACTGGAATATTGTTTTCTTGCTGTATTTGGATAACCTAAAGGGAATTGATCAATATGAGACCTGGAACAGTGTGTAAAAGAAAGGAAGAAGGCAGAGGTGCCTGCAACTGGGACCATATTCTAGTCAATTGGAGCATTTTGTTGGTAAGCAAGCAATTAAGGTTAATAGAGATTAGAATAGAATAGAATTTTGACAATGCAGAAGAGGCCATTTTCACATACTACTTATCACCAAAATTGGAGCAAGCGAAGAGTTGACCGTGAATAGATCCGTTGATTTCAGGCAGGATTTTCTGGTTTCAGGGCGAGTATAGCTGGAAAATCCCACCCATCGAATTGGCATTGACTCTCTGACAGAATAATCTCAACCAGGGCCTCATATGGAGACTTTCCCGCCCATTGTTTTGGCAGCTGAGTTTCATGAATTTACGGCACTGTTGGCAATTCAGAGGTCATCTGGTGATTCATGCAGGAGTGAGGTGGAGCCTAAAACCCACTAGAGAGGCCAGCAGCAGAGGGCTCAGTAGATCATCAGACACGTGCACCCCTTCCTCTGTTGGATATCAGTGCCCTTCCGATCTTTCCCCATCCTCAGTCCCAGATTGATGACCCTGACCCCCAATTGCCAGTCTCAGCACTAACCCCATCCCCCCTTTCCTCTCTTCCTACCTTTTCCCTGCTATTTCGTTCTGCCCCATCTGGCTCCACCCCCTCAGTCCCTATTCCTTCTTCCCAGTGCCTAGAGGGCACTGCCAGTGGGTCAGGCTGGCAATGCCAGTGTGCCTGGTGGACAGTGCTAGGTTCCTGGACTGGCAATGACCAAAGAACACTGCTCCACTGCCCTTGGCTTCCTTAAGAGTCTCTGGTCCCATTGGCAAGACCTTCATGTCTAGTCGCTTGTGATCTCCATTGCTGGGAACTTTCAATGGCGAAGTCAGAAATCTTGGACATTTGGTATTGTGAGGGTTGAAGCAGCCAAATATGGACAGGGACAAAATCAGGGGTCTATTAGAGCACAGAGTGGAGATTGGTGTCAGGGACTGGATGGGAGATTTTAGCACTGCTGGGGGAGGGTGGTGAGAGTGATTGAGTGGCAATTGGCCCCTTTGACGTGAATGTGTAGCACAGCTACACATTCAGGCAATCGCTTATGTTGTGAATTAAATCCTTTTTATTTTGAGGCTGCATTTTCTACAGCAGAGTCCGCAGTCAAACTGCAGCCTCTCGAATTATGACTATTATTTTGTGCTATTTGAAATCCTCAATAGCAAATTAAAAGTTTATTTAATTCATCTTGCATTAAAATCAATGATGCCAAGATGGCCTTTAGGGAATTTGAGTCTAATGTTGCAATGGATAAGAAAGCAGAATGCAAATGTGAACATCAATACATAGCTGACATATGATCTCATTCCTACACATCTGCACACTTTCATTGACTGATAATCAGCCTGAGAGTAATAGTTTCTCTTTTCTGTTTCAAACTGCTCTAAAGTAGATTATCTAGGATAATCCATAAATATACTCCAAAAGATCATCTAGAATAACACATCAGTGAATTTGATTTAGAAAATATTGATATTTCTCCTCCAAGTTGAATCCCGCCTGCTCCTGTTGCACCACAAGAATTTGGAAACATATTACCCAGCAGGATAAACAACTGCATATATTATTGTTACCAATAGCAACATAGATCACGGCCAAGATTTTCCCCAAAAGATTCTAAATATTGAATTTGTGTGAAAACAAAGAGTTTTCAATTGGAGTTGAGAGAAGAATCTCCCACACTCTGTGCACTGCAGAGGTCACTAATGTGTATATCATTACAAATCAGCGGGCAAGACCTGTTCCCACTGGAAGGGCTGGCAGCATTGCGCTGAGTAGGGCACTGCACATGCTCCAATTTGTCAGCGCTGAGATCAGTAGTCTCATACTGCTGGCCTACCAGTTGCTGGCTAGCTTGATCACTGTAAGAAGTCTCACAGCACCAGGTTAAAGTCCAACCAGTTTATTTGATATCACTATGACTATCAAATAAATGGGTTGGACTTTAACCTGATGTTGTGAGGCTTCTTACTATGTTTACTCTAGTCCAACGGCGGCATCCCCACAGCTTGATCACTGGCCAGTCCCACGATCCTCACAATGCCAGCCCTCCACCCTCCCTGACAGCCTGATCATTGGACCCCTGACCATTCCCAGGTCAGCCCTGAACCCTCCCTCCTGGCCTGCGCTGATCTCCAACCCCTCCATGCCCCCCCCAGTTCCCCACCCCTGCAGTCCTGACACATCTCCACCCACCCCCATTTCCCACAGACCCAATCTTCCCCTGATTACTGGCCTCCTTCCTTCTCCCATCAATCCTGTCTGCAGATTGGCAATGGGACCTCCACCCTACCTCACTGATTGCCCATCAAGCCCAACCTTGTCAGGCCCCATGTCCCCTAGTTCCCACCCCCTATGCAATGACCTATGCCCAATGGGTAGTACCAAGGTGCCCCTTGGGCATTGGCACTTTGCCCCTTAGGAAGTGTCAGGAGCCCAGGCTGACATGGCCAAGGTGCCAATGCCCAAGTGGTACCACTTCACCTCTCTAGGGGTTCTGAATGCTTCCTCTTCACTCCAGTGGGGTGAGGCCGCTAGTTCCCCATTAATAGAGAGTTACTGTATACTCTGCTGGAGTGAACCACTCTGGGAGGACGAGGGGCGGTTGGGAAATGCTTGCAGGCCCAGAGACTTCAGTCCCAATTGGCCAACGCAAGAATCTCCTGGCCTGCTGTGCTAAAAAATTAGCAGCTTGGGAAAATCTCTCTTTCCAGCTTTTCCAAACAGTTATCTTCCTCCCATGTATTTGATTTCACATATACCAGTGTTATAATGATATCAAACTTGATAGCGTTTTCTGAAAGAAAGTTATCAAGGGATGGACAGAAGGATGGGCAAATGGAATTCAGGTAAGCGTCATCAATGATCCAGTTGAAATGCTACAAGAGCGTCAAGGGACTAAATGACCTAATTCTGTTTGTTCCGACACACATCAGCACCAAGGAGAACTATATGCTAATATCCTTAATATGATTCCAATACATATGTCACTGTACCAGAAACTGACTAAAGAGCCGAAAAAGCTTCTGGCAGTTAGGTAGTGACCCATTTAAAGTGAAAATGTGCCTTTTAAAAGAAAATTGCATTCCTTTCTGGCATCTTTTGCTTCTGAGTTGGGACCACCCCCCCCAATATACTATTATTCAGTGAAGTCTGTTCCCATCACCAGCGAGGTCATTATGCTCTGGCTCCAGTTTTGTTTTATTTATATCTTTTTACTTTTCGTAGCTTTAGCAGGATCTCATTTTTTTGTCTATCAAGGTGAATCTTCCAGATTCCTGTTAAGCAGCGTCTCCTTCACTCAATCTTCCGAGCATAATTGAATCAAATTCACATAGTGAGGTTTCCCCTTGTTTTCACTCAGTTCGCAACTCTTTCCAAAATCTTCATTTCATTAAACAAGATTCTGATCGCTTTCGTCTGGCAAAGCAATACCTGCTTCCAGTCTTCTCCTACAGAACTCTCTGGCTGATAGCCTCTCAGAGGTTGTAAGTTGTGTGTAGCAAGAGTAATTTTTTTTTCCCTTTTGCTTCCAACTGTTAAGACTGGTGCATTACTTTCAACAAGTTTCAACCTGGGCCCCTCTCCTCATGGCAACCAAGTGAACTGTCGTCAGGAGACAGTTCTGCTACTCTCCACCACCCTATTCTACCTGAATTAAAGGAGACGGTTTAAAACGTAACTGTCTTATAAATTGCAGTGATCATAACAAGATCAATGATATATCTGATAGCACTTGTTGTCAACAAAGTTAGTTGCATTTGTTCTCTATTTCTGTCCATGGTCTGAATATCAAGAACAGGAACTGCATAGGGCAAACTGTGACTCTTCTGCCTTTAAACTCTTCATTTGGCTTCAAATAACATGATCACCACCAGATAACCAAGCAATGACTTACATGGATAAGTTTCTGGTAGATGTATTTCATGTCCTCATTGATTTTTATTTTCTTTTCATGTCAGTTGAGCCATTATCACCTTGTCACCTGGATTTCTGAGAAAAGGCAGAGGTTCTGTTAATTTGTACTGTCCTTTCACATTTCTGCTGTTGACCAGTGACAGAAGTAAAGAAGACATTGGCCCTGTAAAATAATTCACCTGTCAACTCTTTGGCCACAAGATTAGTTAAAGCAGATGTCCAATGTGTTGCCTTAGAAGGAGTTAAAGATCTAAAGGTTGAGGAACGTGAGCAACTTGACACTAACTGGCATTGTCATCCTTCTGTAATTCATCCTGTAGCAGATGGCACAATTTCATTTGCCATGCTAAGCATAAAGCCCTAGAAGCAGTGCCACAATGTACCTTTGTCTAGGACTGTAGATGTGATGGGTGTCTTCCACTTCACCATTGAATAAAGGGTGGGTGCTGCTGAGAAGGTTCAGGGACTATGAGGTGGAGATTGTTAAGCCACTTGGAGCTGAGGGGAAAACCTTCCTACCTTCATCCCCTATATTTGAGCTATTGACCTTAGCATGAAGCAGGGGCTCACTCCTTCAGCAGAAATACTTTAATTTGATTTAAGTTGATTTATTATTGTCACATGTATTAATATACAGTGATAAGTATGTTTCTTGTGCACTGTACAGACAAAGAATACCATTCATAGAGAAGGAAAGGAGAGAGTGCAGAATGTAGTGTTACAGTCATAGCTGAGGTGGACAGAAAGATCAACTTAATATGAGGTAGGCCATTCAAAATCTGATGTCAGCAGGGAAGAAGCTATCCTTGAGTTGGTATATGTCTTCAGATTTTTGTACCTTTTTCCCAATGGAAGGAGGTGGAAGACAGTATGTCTGGGATGTGTGGCGTCCTTAATTTTGCTGGCTGCTTTTCTGAGGCAGAGGGAAGTGTAGACAATGCCAATGGATGGGAGGATGGTTTGCGTGATGGATTGGGCTTCATTCACTACACTTTTTAGTTTCTTGAAGTCTTGAATGAAGCAGGAGCCATACCAAACAGTAATATAACCAGAAAGAATGCTTTCTGTAATGCATCTGTAAAAATTAGTAAGAGTAATACCAAATTTCCTTAGTTTTCCAAGAAAGTAGAGGAGTTGCTGGGCTTTCTTACCTATAGTGTCAGCATAGCAGGACCAGGACAGGTTGTTAGTGATCTAGATATCTAAAAACCTGAAGCTCTCGGTCATTTCTACTTCATCTCCATTGATGTACACAGGGGCATGTCCTCCACTACACTTGCTGAAGTTGATGACTATCTCCATTTTGTTGACATTGAGGGAGGGATTATTGTTGTTGTACTAGTTCACTAAATCCCCTATATATATACTGGCAAAACTGCAAAATTGACCCTAATTGGGACTTTGACCAGTCTAATTGGCTGTCCATCTCAATGGGGTATGTAGTTAATCTTACTTCTGGCCCTTGGAATATTCCTCAGCAGTAGGATTGCGTTGTGGGGGATGCAATCCAATACAGTCCACCCATCTCCAACTCTTTCTCCAGGGGATCGGGAAAATTCCGCCTAATGTGTTTGACGTGGTAAAATCCTTGATGTGTCCTGGTCCACAGCAGTTTCGTTTATCAATGGTAATAGAAAGAACAATGAATTGGCACAGAATATGCTAAATATCCTCATGCTTTTGTGCATTTGAATAGATTAGATGAATATTCTATTGAATGTGATTAAGAAGAAAAATGCATCCAGCAATGGTCCAATAGTACAGGGTGATTTTATCATATACAACCCACTCAATGGATACAGTGGCTACTGTTAAACTGCTCCCAGGTGTTGTGTGGCAAGCAAGCTGACATTATAATTAAATACAAAGCGGCATTTACTGGAGGCTGTTTGATTGAAGTAAGGGCATCTTTTTATCTAACTACCAACAGTCAGCTATTTGTCTTGATTTATGTAAAGCTTAAAAAAAGAAACCAAATAAATCTGTATCTGATGTAAGATGCCCTCTGAAATTAGGAAAAAAAAGTGTCAGATTTTATCAGTTGCAAAGTGACAGTTGGTGTTGATGTAAAATTAGATGAACACGTGCTCCTTTCAATGCTGATGAACAATCACACAAACAGATGCTATCTACATTCAATAGCATCTTTCTCTTGTAACAGAATGTTTAGCTGGAAAACTGCTTCAGACAAATCAATTAGAAGCACTGTATATGCTCTTGGAGCAGGGACTCAGGGCTTTCAAAATAAATTTAGAAATTCCATTCCGATCACGAGAATTAACCACTGGTGTGAAATAAACATTTTAGGGATAAATACAGTGTTTAAGTGTCACAAGCAGATGTTTACAAAGCATTTGTACAATTACTTAATGTAAATATGTTAATGTATAGCAAAAAAACAATCACAACATTTGTGTTCAAACAAAATAAAGCATTCTGTCATCCTATTTATACTCCAGTCTATAATTCATATTCGATAGTGATTTACAGATGCACAAACGGTAATAACTGTAAGCCATGCTGCACAGAATAAACACTTCCACTTATGATTTAATGCAAAAACTCTGTTTTATTGCCAGTTGATGTTGTCTGTACTTGTGTGAACTTATACAAGTTGTGGATGATGGAAGTGATCCTTCATAGTGTACCAGTAGGATGGGTCAAGAGCTTTAGGGAAAGGAAATCAACTTTGTATAGAACATAGAACACTACAGCACAAACAGGCCCTTCGGCCCACAAGTTGTGCTGAACACATCAAAACCTACCCAGCCATAGACCTATCTATAACCCCCAATCCCATTGGATCCCATATACTCATCCAGAAGTCTTTTAAAAGACCTCAGCGAGTTATATATTTGTTTATATATTTATATATTATATTTTATATATATATTTTCATATATATATTTATATATATATATTATATATTGGTATATATTTGTTTGTCAGAAATCTGGATGAAACTTGGAAATTAATAATGCCAAAACTTGTAAATGCCATTGAGCTGCAAACTAACACATGGTTACATGCCCCAGATAATCTGCAAGACCAAATGGATTTAATAGACTTAACTCATGATATTTATATGACACATCAAATAAACTTATAATGAATGGGGCATTTATTAAGAGTAGCACAGGCAATTGTTCTCCAGTTAAGTTACTAAAAAGGCTAATGCAGTGTTATGCTTTATCTCAAGAGGGATGGATTAACAAGGCAGTTGGGAGTTATACTGATTTACACAGAGTCTTGGTCAGACTTCAACTGGAGTATTTTTGATTTGATTTGAGTTGATTTATTATTATCACATGTATACAGTGAAAAGTGTTGATTGTGCGATGCATAGACAAAGCATACCGTACATAGAGAAGGAAATGAGAGAATGCAGAATGTAATGTTACAGTCATAACTAGGGTTTGGAGAAAGATCAACTTAATGTGAGGTAGATGCATTCAAAAGTCAGTTGGCCGCAGGGAAGAAGCTGTTCTTGAGTCAGTTGGTACATGACCTCAGATTTTTGTATCTTTTTCCCGATAGAAGAAGGTGGACAAGAGAATGCTTGGTGTCCTTATTTATGTCTACACTTCCTGCTGCCTCAGAAAGACAGAATCAATAGATGAGAAGCTGGTTTACATGATGGACTGGGTCTCATTCACAACTCTTTGCACTTTCAGCTATGAGTGCTCCACTTCAACTACAAAGGTTTTTGTCAGGAAAAAGATACAATAATCTAAGATCAGGTACCAGCAGACTCAAGAACATCTCCTTCCTTGCTGTCCTCAGACTTTTGAATGGTCTTGTCATATATTAAGCTGATCTTTCTCTTCACCCTACCTGTAACTGCAACTCTATATTCTGCACCCTCTTCATTTCCTTCTCCACTATGTACTTTATGAATGATATGTTTTGCAAGAATCAATATTTTACACTGTATCCCAGTGCATCTGACAATAATAAATCAAATCAAACAAAAGTAATCTTCATTAGTATTGAAGGAAGTATTAATTTTGAGGATGAGTTTCATATATTTGACCTGTATTCCCTTAAGAATGGAAGATGAAGATTTGATAGAAATGTTTCAAATATTGAAAAATGTGTTGAATATAAATAATTTACTGTGATGGGGGTATTAAAAATACCAAGGCACAAGTTTAAAATTAATGTCACACACTATTTAGAAGGGAAATCAGGAAGCACATTTTCACACACAATGTTGTAACACTTCAGAAATGTTTCCTCCAAAAATACATATTTGCTAAGACAACTGGAGCTTTGGAGCTGAGGCTGATAGTTTATTGTTGGTATATTTATCAAACAAAATGATGCCAAGATGGGTAAATGGTGACATACAGAACAACTGTGGTGTAATTGAATGGAAGAACAGGTTGAAGAAGCTGAATGGCTTACTGCTGTTCCTAGGTTGTTCCAAACCTCACTCAGACAATAATATCTTAGATAAATTGCATATTAAAGTGCAAGCAAACTGTACTTTTGCTGGATGGTTTTTCTGATGGCTTCATTTATATCACACCATGATGCATATACATATTAAATTAAGTTGTAATGAAACGTTTGTTGGAACATAAAATACCTGCATGTTTTTAAATTCTTCTTCGGCAGTTTTACCTTCCACAGTTAACCCTTGTCAATTAGCAAATTATCACAAGTTAGAATTAAATTTAAATAACTTTTAACAACTTTACACTGTTTATTGATCTACCGTTTATTTTCACAATTGTTTGCATCTGATCTAGTAACCAAAAATAAAGAAATATAACTCTCCTTATCTTTGTAATCCAGTCATCTTGAGATAAAGAATAACACTGCATTAGTCTTTTAGATAATGCAATTGGAGAATATTTGCCCATGCTGCCCTTATAAAATAACCTATTCTTTATGATTTTATTTGATGTGTCATGTAAATATTATTAGTTACCACCAATAAACTTGGCTAGCAATTTATGTTGTATACATGTGTTAGTTTGCAGCTCAATGTGTGCAGTTATAGGGAGAAATCAGGAGGGCGATTTTCCCGGATAGAAACAAAATGTGCCCAGTGGTTGAGAAAACGGGAGATTTTCCTGTTCATTTTTTGGGTGTACTTAATGGTATGAATTTCCAGCACTCTATGCTTTACAGAGTCTATTGCAGGATTCAAGCCAAAAAGGGGCCAGTTCAGCATGCTAAATGGACCACTGTGCATGAGCTGACTGTCAGGGAGCAGATCAGTGCATGCGCACTGGTCCCCCCCATCATTGGCCTCTGAATCACTGGTCTCCTGATGTCAAAACCAAGCCCCCTCCTTCCCTTAACCCCCCTCTCCCCACCCACCCCAATCACCTGTTTCCCCGACCCCTCATCACCAATCGCCAGTCTCCCTGACCCCTCCCCGATGACCAGCTGCAATCTCCACCCTCACCTGATCATCAGCCTTCCCAATACCCCACCATGGCTAGCCAACCGCCTCCTTCCTCCCACCCATACTGATCCCTAATGCAGAGCGCGCAGCCGTTCCCCCCACTACCACCAAAGATTGGCTGGGTAATCACGTGGAAATGAAGATTTCCATGTGGAAATCAGCTGGCATGAGGCTGATTACATTTAAAAAATGGTTGGATTCCAATCCCTAATCCCATTACATCCCAGATGACATTTCCCAGTTTGAGCAGTGCAGCAGGCTGGGAAAATTGTGTCTCACATGGCAGTCAATATTTAATATTGATATCTGAATTGATATCCACCAGTTAAACCAGCACCCAAAGTCAAAATTACTAACCTCAGTTTTTGGTCTGCCCACTTTTCAGGGAGAGGAGATTTCTCAGCCAGACGGAGTTTTCTTCTGAAATAGTCAGGACAATTAGGTGATGGACAGATGTTGTCAACTTTCACAACTTTTGTTCCCTGTTAACGTCACAAACAATGTGCATTCATTTTATTTCATTTCAGGTCTAGCAAAATGTATTGCTGGTTTATGCTAATGTCATTCTCTTTGTACTATGCTATTGAAGTGGGTGAATAAGTATACACATGTTGTGTGTAGGGTCCCATGACCTTATACTCTCCATGCCAACTCCTCCAGCAAATACCATAGGCTGAATATTCAGCTTCAATACCAGGAGGGAGCTATGAGGATTATACTTCACCTGCTACTTCGTTAGGTCAGCAGGGAGGGGTTGTCCACAGGCATATAGCAAGTGCACAGAAATAAGGTTATGTAAATAAACACACAAAAGATCAGGCCATACTAGTGTTTGTACTCTACTTGAGTTTCCTCCTATTCTTTTGTATCTGCATCTCCCATCATCAACCTTCATAGAACATAGAACAATACAGTAGAAACAGGCCCTTCGGACCACGAGTTGCGCTGATCACATCTACCAATCCACAGACCTATCTATAACCCCCTATCCTATTGCCTTCTACTTTGTAAGATTGTCCAGCTTTCTCTGAAATGCATCAATATTTTCACTTTAGCCACTCACTGTGGAGGCAGGTTCTATGATCTCACCACTTTTTGGGTGAAAACTTTTCTTCTAAATATCTTATTGGATACCTGGGTGACTATCTCCTAGTTGCACTCTTCAAAATAGGAACATATTTTCACTGCCAAGGCAGACAGCTTGATTTGGGAAATATCTTGAGCCACTCCACCTGTCTCTATAAAAAGGCTCCTAACTGCACAGTCTCCTCTGATCTGTATGGTTGAGTGTGGGTTGAGTCGCACCTTTTGCAGCCAGAAGGAAAGCATAGGCAGCCCAAAGTGATATCTAGTGTTGAGACCCACCCATGTTCTGAGATTTTGTTCCAGCTGACTTGTGTCATTTTAGGCCCCCTGGCCACCATCTCTCTTCCTGATATAATGTCAACTCATTCCCATACCCTTGCCCCCTTAAAACCTCCGTGCTATCTTATGCTGACTCATGCTAATTCACATGTCATGTCCCATGACCCTATACACTCCATGTTAACTCCCCCATCAAATACCATGGGCTGACCTCAGAAGCCATGTTGAAATAAAACAAGATAATTCAAAACTTTTAAATCTTATGGTTATTCTCTTATAAAAACAAACATTTTCCTGTTTATATCATGCCCAGGCAGCTAATCCCTAATAGGCTTTTTAGACTGTCATTTGAAGTGTGAGCTCAAAACCCATGTTAAGATAATTGTAGCTTTTGAAAGTCAGCCATGAATTCATAAATAGCTCCTAGGAAAATGTCAACAAGCAGTTATTAAAATTGTTTGTCTGACCTTTATGTTTAAAGAGTGGGGATTTTAAACATAGCTTCTGATCATGACAGTTAAACAGATCTTATCTGTCCTTCAAGAGTCCTTACATCTATTTCATAAATTTGTGACTTCCACACTGTGGGGTAACAATTAGATGGGGTCTTTTTGAACTCAGCATAGAGTTCAAATGACACTGCTGAATTTGTATTTTCTTCATGCGTGAAGGAAATGTTCCCCGCCTCTACCCACAGCTCCCCACACCCCTCACTTTCCCCTTCTGGCAAAAATGAGTTTATTGGAAATGGGGTTGGGACTTCCCAACTACCATTTCTGAAGGATTGCAGCGTCTTCCTGACTTTAAAAAAACCTCAACTATTCTCTTCATGTTCATTCTATTGAAACCATTTAAAGGCGCCAGTCAGGTCACCTCTCAACCTTTTCTTTTCAAGAAAAAGGAGACCCAACCTCTAAATCCTTTCTTGATACGTGTATCCACACATTTCTGGTACCGTTCTTGTTTCTTTTCCAGTGCCCATATCCTTTTTATATTAATTTACAGTAGGCATTCAGTGTGGCCAAGTCAAAGTTCAATACAATATAACTTCCCTTACTTTCAATTGCATCTCTTTCAAAATGAAGCCCAGTTCTTAGTTTGTTTTTCTTTGGTCTTGATAACCTGTGGCATAATCTTTGAGATTGGTTTATGTGTATTCCCATTGGTTGCAATCTCCCAGTCCCATCAGCAATAGGAAACCTGGCGGGAGAGGGAATTTAATTTGATATAAGGTCAAAAACCAGTGATTCCTGATAATGGGATGAGCTTTTGTCATTCTGTTCTTAGGACTTAAACGTGGTTTGAACTTGCTGACAAACAATCTTGGGGAAACCCTTTTGCATGTATTAGCATGTCATGCAAACTCATTAAAAGGCCAAAATTAAATTCCCCTTCAAAATTACATTTCCTGCCAGCTGGAAATTTAGACCATACACATTTATGATTGCACACAAAATGGTAAGGGTAAACTTGTTCTGTGATTAAATGTACTTTTCTGCTGCATTGCCTCTTTGGGAAGTGTCAGTATATTTCAGACTATGCTGGAGATTGGATGCTGGCAGTTACATGGAAGGTGACCAAGGAAGGGAAGGAGGGTGAGATTGCAGCTTCCAAGTTAATAAGAGACCTCCCTATTCTTCCTACTAAAATATACAATCTCATATTTATCCAGGTTGAACTTCATTAGCTAATTATTTGCCTATTCTGCAAATTTATTAAGGTCCTATAGTCATTTTTTGATTTGATTTGATCTGATTTCGACTTGTTTTGATTTGTTATTGTCACGTGTATTAACATAAAGTGAAAAGTATTGTTTCCTGCACGCTGTACAGTCAAAACATTATGTTCATAGAGAAAGAGATGAAAGAATGCAGAATGTAATGTTACAGTCATAGCTTTGGTGTAGAGAAAGATGAATTTAGTGCAAGATAAGTCCATTTAAAAGTCTGACAGCAGCAGGAAAGAAGCTGTTCTTGAGTCGGATAGTATGTAATCTCAGGCTTTTATATTTTATCCTGATGGAAGAAGGTGGAAGAGAGAATCTCCATGGTGCATGGAATCCTTAATTATGTCAGCTGTTTTGCTGAGGCAAAAGTATAATCAGAGTGAATGGATGGGAGGCTGGTTTGCCTGATGGATTGGGCTACATTCACAACTTTTATTGTTCTTTGTCGTCTTGGGCAGAGCAGGAGCCTATACCAAGCTGTGGTAAAATTAGAAATAATACTTTCTATATAGCACCTGTAAAAGTTGGTGAGAATCGTAGTAACATGCCAAGTTTCCTTAGTCTTCTGACGAAATAGAAGTGTTGGTGAGTTTTCTTAACTATAGTGTCAACATGGGAGGACCAGGACAGATTGTTGATTTACTGGATATCGAAAAAGTTGAAGCTCTCGACCCTTTCTACTTTGTCCCCATTGATGTAGACAGGAGCATATTCTCTTTTACACTTCCTGAAATCGATGACAATCTCTTTCATTTTATTGACTTTGAAAGCGATGTTGTTGTTGCCGCACCAGTTCACCAGATTCTCTATCTCATTCCTGCACTCCATCTCGTCATTGTTTGAGATCTGACCCACTACAGTGATGTTATCAGCAAACCTGAAAATCGAATTGGAGGGGAATTCAGCCGCACAATTATAGGTATATATAGGAGTATTGGGAGGGCGGAAGGAGGTGAGAGTGCAGTCTTGTGGGGCACCGGTATTGAGGATGATCGTGGAGGAGGTGTTGTTGCCTTTCCTTATTGATTGTGAGTTAGAAAGTTCAGGATCCAATTGCAGAGGGAGGAGCCGAAGCCTAGGTCATGGTGATGGAAATGATTTTCATCAGATTAATGGTGTTGAAGGCTGAGCTATAGTCAATAAATAGGAGTTTGGCACAGGTGACCTTGTTATCTAGGTGTTCCAGGGTTGAGTGCAAGGCCAGAGAAATGGAACCTTTTGAAGCAGTTCATAATGATGGATGTCAGAGCCAGCAGCCGGTAGTCATTAAGGCACGCTGCTTGGTTTTTCTTACATAAACCAATGATGGTCGTCTTCTTGAAGCAGATAGGGATCTCAGATTGTTGTAAACAGAGGTTGAAGATATCTATGAATACCTCCACCAGCTGATCCGTGCAGGATCTGAATTGCAGTTCTCCTCCGTATTTATTATTATCCTCCATAATAGATGTAATCCATAAATTGTGGCCAGAATTTTCACTCTCCACCACTGCTGCAAACAAGGACAGAGAATTTGGCACTCAGCTAAACCTCCATTCAATGCAACAGGACCAGAAAATCCCACTGGCATGAACAACTGGAAAACTCTGGCCCGTGTTTTTGATTTCAAAACCAGATTGTGAATGCATTTTGTGAATAGCAGCCCTAAGCCTTGTGGAATGCCACTTCCGAACTTCTGCCACACTCAGTGATTATCTCTTACTCCTGCTGTTTGCTGTAGAATGATGTTTGCTCACAGATGCTGTCCAGCAGAGAATATATATCAAGGAGAGCATTCCTGGACCCAAAATGCCACACATAATTTCTGGAAACCCTTGCAGCTTATATCTATATGTGTTTTTCCTGGTGTAAATGTCAGCAAAGAGGCAGATTCACAACTATGGCACAAGAAAATGCAGCAAAGGCTTGCATATATAGTGAGAGTGATATCCACTGGTCTAATAGTTAGCACCAAGCAAACTGTAGTGTTGATCTTCGGGATGATAACATGGAGTGGCATTGACCAGCAGGCCATGACTGTAGCTTGACCTTAGTACAAGTAGCCCTCTTTCACCCAAGCCTAAAACCTTTTAATCCCCTACAGAATCAGATTTTGATGGATTCAGATGTCCTTTGTCAAAGATTCTCCCAGTTTTGATAAATCCTTTTTAATTCCTATCTCTTTATATTTCTAGAATCAAAGTGCTACTCATACATATAACAGCCATAAGTAAGCTCATATATATAATGTACATATATATATGTATATACCAGATCTGTTTTTGTATTTCATTTTGACCAGGTTTTGTTTTGCATTACTCCTGCTTCACATAATTCAAGAGTACCATTAATTGTGAAGTAAATAACTACCCAATGTGGCAGTAATGGCAAATTCATGCTTTGAACATTACAAGACAAGGAGTTGAAGTAAAACAATGAGTACAATAATGCCTTGTAGTTCAAAAACCAAATGCATCCTTGATAGTCTTTTCAAATCCAGTATTTTTTATTTGCAGGGCTGTGGACATTTGATATTAAGCAAGAAATTCTGAACAGCAATCCAATCAAAATTGCATTTATGAGAAGCTTATATTTAAATTCTGAGATGTCAAACTGGAATTGTAATGTTAGTCATAAAGCAGGAAATTTCTCTTTTTTTTTTTTCAAACATTTACATATGTCAGAATCCAAATAGTAAAACTGCAGTCAAAGGAAAGGAATGGCTGATTAGGAAGCTAAGAAACATGTATCTTGTGCAGGCAGCAGGTATGGATGAGGTACTGAGAATATATTTTGCATCTGTCCAGTCTAGAGAAGAGAATGCAACAATGGAGAACTAAAGTAGACATATTTGGAACAATGAATGAAACAAAAATAGGTAATAGATTGGAAACTTGACAATCCTCAATGCAGAAAAATTACCCAGTCCAAATGGAATGAGTATTTATTTGTGTCACAAATAGGCTTACATAAATACTGCAATGAAATTACTATGAAAATTCCCTAGTTACCACACCTCAGCGCTTGTTTGTGTACACTGAGGGAAAATTTAGCATGGCCAATGCATTTAACACGTCTTTCAGACTGTGGGAGGAAATAGGAGTAAACCCACACAGAGAAGGGGAGAACATGCAGATTCCGCACAGACAATGACCCAAGCTGAGAATTAAACCCGGATCCCTGGTGCTGTGAGGCAGCAGTGCTAACCACTATGCCATCATACCACCCTAGCATCTTGGATTACTGAGGAAGCAAAGGATGGAAATTGTGGAAGATCTGATCTTTTGCTGTGCACAAAGTGAGAAGCTGAACTGCCAGAACAGTCAGGATTTAGAACGGTTTTCCTGCCAATTCAGCACATTTGGGAGAATCGCCCCCTATGTTTCTAAGAGCAATGTTTGAGGGGTGGATGCAGAGATTTTGGACAAAATTGTGGCAACGCAGGATGAAAGGAACTTAATATGCTACTTTTAGTCAATATCTGTCCTCTTTATTTATTTATTTACATGGTAACTAAGGTAATATTTTTGATTGTTCTTTGAGTCCTATTTAGAAACATCTTTAACAACATACCAAATGAAGATGGTGTTACTTCAAATAGGCAGAGAAGTTAGAAAGAAAATGGTGAAAACTGGATGTATGGCTGAAGGTGGCAGCAAAAAGCAAAGAAAGCGGTGCTGATGTTTGTTCAACTGCAGTGCTGATAAAATGCAATTTCCAAATACTTCGTAAAATTCTGTCCATTAACTCTTTACTTCAAGGAAATGCGGGCACCACACTTGTACATTTATAAGTATACCAACGGGCATTTTAATGTTAATTTTATTAAGCTTTTGAGTTTCCAGCTATAACTGTAAAGAGGAAGAGATTGAAGAGACCCACATAGCTACAATTCTTTAACCCAGAGAGATGCAAGTTTTATCTGCTGGTGTGGTCGTACATCGTTTATTTTTACAAGGACATGATTTGAAAATAAAATTATTCTAAATGTTATATTGTAAACTTTTTTTAATATATATTAATAGATGTGATTTAGAACATAGAACATTACAGCGCAGAACAGGCCCTTCGGCCTTTGATGTTGCGCCGACCAATTAGGAAAAAGCAATGACCCTCCAAACTAAACCATTCCCTTTTCGTCCATAAACTTATCTACTAACCTCTTAAACGCCACCAAACTTGGCGCATCTACAACTGCAGCAGGCAGGCATTCCATACCATTACCACCCTTTGGGTAAAGAACCTACCTCTGATATCCGTCCTATAACTATCACCCCTTAATTTAAAGCTAGCCCTCATGCTAGCTTTCTCCATCCTAGGAAAAAGGCTATCACTGTCCACCCTATCTAAACCTCTAATCATCTCATATGTTTCAGTAAGGTCTCCTCTTAGCCGCCTTCTTTCTAACCAAAACAACGAAAACAATTTGGCATTGCTGAACAGGCCAGCATTTATTGCCCATTCCTAAATGCCCTTGAACACATGGTGGTGAGTTGTTGTCATAAACCGCTGTAGTTCCTTTGGTGTTGATACACTCACCATACAGTTAGAGAGGGGTTTCCAGGATTTTGACCCAGTGGCCAAAGAAATAATGATATATTTCCAAGTTGAGGTGGAGAGGGGCTTAGAGAGGGACTTCCAGATAGTGATGTTCCCATGTGTCTGCTGCTCTTTCCTTCTATTTAGGAGGACTGGAAGATGCTGCTTAAAGAGCCTTGGTTCATTTCTACGCTGCATCTTATAGATGGTACTGTCACTGTTCATCGATGGTGGAGGCTATGAATGTTTGTGGAATGTGTTAGCTGCTTTGTCCTGGATGGTCTCAAGTTTCTTGTGGTTTTGGAGCTGCATTCATCCAGACAAGTGGAAAATATTCCATCACATTCCTAATTTGTACCTTGTAGATGATGGATAGGAGCAAAATAAAAGCAAAATATTGCAGATGCTGGAATCTGAAACAAAAACAGAAAATGCTGAAAAATCTTAGCAGATCTGACAGCATAGAACATAAAATATAGAACAGTACATCACAGTACAGGCCCTTCAGCCCTCAATGTTGTGCCGAGCTATGTCCAAACCCAAAATCAAGCTATCCCGTTCCCTATAATTCTGGTGTGTTCCATGTGCCTATCCAATAACAGTTTGAAAGTTCCTAAAGTTCTGACTCCACTATCACAGCGGGCAATAAATTCCACACCCCAGCCATTCTCTGATTGAAGAATCTGTCTTGGACATCCCTCTTATATCTCCTACCATGAACCTTATAGTTATGCCCTCCAGTAACAGCTACATCCACCTGAGCTTCTGTGAGGAGAGAATAGAGCCAACATTTGGAGTGTAGATGACCCTTCATCAGAACTAATGGTGGAACAGAAGGTGAGTCATGTTTTTCAGTCTCTGACCTGCTTTGGTAGCCACAATATTTAGATAGTTAGTCCAGTTCAGTCTCTGGTCAATGGCAACCACTAGAATGTTGATGGTGGAGGATTCAATGATGGTAAGATCGTTGAATGTCAAGGACTGATCATTATATTCTCTCTTGTTGGAGATGGTCATTGCCTGCTACATGCCACTTGTCAGCCCAAGCCTGGATAATGTTCAATTCTTGCTGCATTTAGACATGGATTGCTTCAATATCTGAGGTGGTGTGAATTCTGCTCAACATTGAACAATTATTATTGAATATCCCCAATTTTGATCTTTTATAATGGAAGGAAGGTCATTGATGAAGCAGTTGATGACAGTTGTGCCTTAGACACTGCTCTGAGGAACTCCTGTGAGGTGTGGGTACTAAGATGATTAACCTCCAATAACCACAAACATCTTCCTTTGTGTTGGATATGACTCCAACCAGTGAAGAGTTTTCTCCCTGATTCTCATTGACTCCACTTTTGCCAGGATTTCTTGATGTCACAGTCAGTCTTTTATGCCAAAGGCAGTCACCCTTGCCTCACCTTAGGATTTCAGCTCTTTTGTCCATGTTTGGACTAAGGCAGTAATGAGGTCAGGAGCTGAGTAGTCTTGGTGAGACTTAACCTAAGCATTAGTGAGCAGATTACTGCTGAGCAAGTGCCACTTGATAGTACTGTTGATGACCACTTTACTGAAGATCAAATAATGGTGTGGTAATTGGCTGGGTTGTATTTGTCCTGCTTTATGTGTACAGGACATACTTGGGCTGTTTTTCTATATTGCTGGGCAGCTGTCAGTGTTCTAGCTGAACTGGAACAGCTTGGCTGGTGGTAAGTTTTAGAACATAGAACATTACAGCACAGAACAGGCCCTTCGGCCTTTGATGTTGTGCCTACCAAAATAAAAAGCAATGCCCCTCCAAACTAAACCATTCCCTTCTCTTCCATATACTTATCAATTAACCTCTTAAACGCCACCAAACTTGGCGCATCTACAACAGCTGCAGGCAGGGCATTCCACTCCCTAATCACTCTTTGAGTAAAGAACCTACCTCTGATATCCGTCCTATAACTCATACCCCTTAATTTAAAGCTGTGTCCCCTCGTGCTAGCTTTCTCCATCCTAGGAAAAAGGCTAACACTGTCCACCCTATCTAAACCTCTAATCATCTTATATGCTTCAATAAGATCCCCTCTTAGCCGCCTCCTTTCTAACGAAAACAACCTCAAATCCTTCAACCTCTCTTCATAGGACCTGCCCTCCATACCAGGCAACATCCTGGTAAACCTCCTCTGTACCCTCTCCAATGCCTCCACATCTTTCTTATGTGGCGACCAGAACTGCACACAATACTCCAAGTGCGGCCGCACTAGAGTTTTGTACAGTTGCAACATGATGCTGCGGCTCCTAAATTCAATCCCCCTACCAATAAAAGCTAAGACTCCATATGCCTTCTTAACAACTTTATCCACTTGACTGCCTACTTTCAGGGATCTATTGACACATACACCAAGATCCTTCTGTTCCTCAACACTATTAAGAGCCCTACCATTAGCCCTATACTCTACACATTTATTGTTCCTGCCAAAGTGTTTTGGAACACAAACTTTCAATACTATTTTTGGAATATTGAAAGGGCCTGTAATCTTTGCAGTATCCAATGCCTTCAGCTGTTTTTTATCATGTGAAGTAAATTGATTTGGCTGAAGACTGGCACCTCCGATGTTGGCGACCTCTGGAGGAGACTAAGATTGCAGCATCTCTGGTTGAAGATTATTGCAAATGCTTCAGCCATGTTGGGCTCCCCGATCATTATGATGGGAATCTTTGTGGAGCCTCCTCCCCCATAATTATGATGAGAATATTTGTGGAACCTCCTCCTCCAGTCTTGAGTTGCTAGATCCATGCAAAACCTATTGCATTTAGTGTGGCAGTAGTGCCACACAACACGATGGAGAGCATCCTCAATGCAGACAGGACTTTTTCTCCACAAGTGGTCACTCCTATCAATACTGTCTGGAAAGATGTATCTGCGACAGAATGTTTGGTCAAAGTCAAGTATGTTTTCCCCTCTTGTTGGTTCCGTCAACACTACAATAGACCCAGTCTCGCAGCTCTGTCATTTAAGATGCTGCCAGCTCAATCTGTAGTGATGTTATCGAGTCATTGAAATTTCCCATCCTGAGTACATTCTAAAGCCTTGACATGCTCTGGGCTTCTTCTAAGTGGTGTTTAAAATGAAGCACTGATTCATCAATAAGGGGGAATGGTATGTTGTGATCAACAAGAGGTTCTCTTGCCTGGGTTTGTCCTGGTGCCATAACATCTGGGTGCAAAGTGGGGAGGAATGGGTGGGAGTGGGGAGGGGGGGGGGGGGGAGCGTGTAGTGTCATATTAGCTAAATTCTGTCACTCTTATATTGCATTAACAATAACCATTATATTAAATATTATATTTCAAGACTACATCAGTTTGTATCAATTCACCATTAAAAAGCATCAGGCTGGCCTCACCTCCATGTAATCTATCTAATTTTATTAACAATTTCAGTCTCTGAAACCATAGTTACTAAACAATTGATATGCATTAGTTGACGTCCCATGGTGCTGCACATGGGTAATCAAAATTATTTGTAACAATCATGTGAAGTAAGGTTAGAGGATTATTGGTTTAGCACATTCAGAAGTAAACCCTTCAATGAGATATTTCTCTGCAATGTAAGCTGAGATGCTGGGAATTGCAAAACTGGAGCACTACATCACAGCTAATGTGCAGAATCTGTAATTGCAATGTATCACATTTACGCAGACTTCATCCTGTCAACTTATTCACATTGAAGATGTGAACATTGGAATTTACGATGAGAAAAGTTTGACACAGCCATATTAAAAAAACATGCCAACAATAAGTGTGTGCAGATATATCCTAGGGGTAGCATGGTGGCACAGTAGTTCACACAGCACTAGGGACCTGGATCCAATTTTGTCCTCGTGTGATTGTCTGTGTAGAGTTTGCATATTCTCCCCATGACTTTGTGGCTTTGCTCCAAGTGCCCTGGTTTCCTCCCACACTTCAAAGATGTGCGTGTTAGGTTGATAGGCCGCACTGAATTGACCTTTAGTGCCCTGGGAACCAGCAGGGGAAATATGTGATATTAAGGAGATTGGGTATGATTGATGTCGGTGCAAGTTTGATGGGCCAAATGGCCTCCCTCTGCACCGTAGGCATTCCGTGATGATTTGTATAAATAAAAAAAAATGTTATTTTGGTGCACACTTTTCTTAAAACAATGAACACAGCATATTTGAGATGTTCATTGTAGTTAAAAAATAAATTAGAGAAGGTTTTGAATCCGGATTATTCAAATAAATTGGGTGGAATGAAACAAAAGTCATTTAACTCGTGAGGTTCGTACCATTTAATACATTGGACAGCTACCAATCTTTTATTCATTATTGTATTTGAAGCTTGTGGGTAAAAGGTTTCTTGTTATTATGCCAACCAGAATCAAGAATATACTGGAGGCCATCTTGCTGAGTTAAGTGTAGGATCGCTACCTCTGAGGGACGGTGTTATTGAGTTGCTGGTCAATTATTTTGGCCGGCAGCTCTGTTGTGCTATCAGTGACAGGGTTGAGTAGTGGCCACTGCTGGGACTGCAAGCCATCGTGAAAGATGATGCACCATGGATCCCGGAGCCTAGATCAGAATGAGGGTTTTGGACATTTCTCAATGGAAGACCCTGAAGTGAGGGTCCAGGTTTTAGAGAATGGGGAAAGGGATAAAGAGCATGTAAAACCTTGAGGGGGAATGCCCCCAGGTAGGCATAGGACCCGTACCCTACCCATCTTCTTGCCTAACAACAGCCTGTGCCATAAAAGCTCTTGGACTTCCATTGCAAAATGAAAATTGTAGTGGAAATGAATTGAGGCCCTTATAGAACATAGAACAATACAGCACAAACAGGCCCTTCAGCCCATGAGTTGCGCTGATCACATCTACCAATCCACAGACCTTTCTATGTGACAAGTTAATTGTTCACTTATACATATTCACTTATTTACTTCTTCACAGGATGTGGGCTGCTGGGCAATTTCAGAGTGTATTTATAAGTCACGCTCATTGTTATGGACCTGGAGACACAAGTAGGCCAGACCAGATAAGGATGGTAGATTTCTTTTCCCTAAGGACAGTAGTGAACCAGATGGATTTTTACAGCAACCGACAAAATGGTTTCCCATTCAACTTTAACTCCAGATTTGTACTGAATTTAAATTTCACATCTGCTATAGTGGGATTCAAACCTAGATCTCCATTACATTACACCACTATGTCACCACATCCCCTCAAATAGGATGAAGGGCTGAAGAGTGGGCTGATATTTTGCTTGTCCTTTGTAATATGGAAGACAGGTATGGTGGGCCAGAGGATGGCAGATTCACACCCACTTTATTCAATGTGCCAATCTACCTTCAAATATGCAAACAGGAGTCTGTAAAATTGGCCCCATGTTTCCCAAAACTACCGTCCTCGATAATACTTTGCCTTTGATTTCATCTTCTTGAAATATTCACAGCGAAAGAGATAACAGATATTTAATCTTCTGTCTTCACGAGAGCTGCTTTCTTCCAATTTTAATCAATTTTAAAAATGAAACAAAATCTTACATCATGAAAAAAAATAAGGAAAATCCTATTCAAGGTTGCCACTTGAGCACTAATACCTTTTACTGATCCACTATAATCTTCAGATGTGTTTAGACATTGCGATAGACAGAAAATCACTGCTGGTATTGTGAAGACATTCTACCTTAAGGTGTATCCTTTTACACCAAATCTTTAGGAGGAAAAAACTATTCTACACTTGATAAGATATAATAAAATAAATTGCTGTGATATTAAAGTTTGGATTTTCACTTTGGTCTAAAATATGTAATATAGTTCTGCGCTTGATATGAATTTTAGATTTATCTCTTGAATTCCTGTGGTTATTGTGTATGGGATCAGTGGTGCAGCACTCTGTGATGACTCCTCTTACTTCAATACAACACCAGTTGCTGAAGCTGCAGTGATTCAGGCATCACAAAACAGGCAGCAGGAAGCTAAATCTCTTGGAATATTAACATATTTTCCACAAATATTTTTCACGGGATAAATTCCATTGAATAAGAAGATGATGACTTCTATTATAAAAGACATCAGGATGTAATCAGTATATACTTCACAGCACAGGCTTAATAATCTACAGGAGGCATATCTCAGGAGAACTACACGGGCTGACCTCTTCAAAATTCACAATGTCATACTTTGATCCTTTACATGTATCATCAGAGATTGTCCAGCTCTTCCAGTTTCTGGATATTCGTACCCTGGTAGGTGCACAGGGGGAGTCCTTGGTAGTACCAACACAAGGATTCTGCAAGAATTGCCTGGGAAGTTTGACCTTCCAGCGGGTGAATTTTCTGTGTTTGGAATCCTCTGGAGATAAAAAAAAGACTCCAACTCTGAGTTGATATTGGAGACTTCAAATGATTCTGACTTACTTACCTGTAGGGTTAACTCGGAAATGTTAGCAAAGAAAACACAAATGACACAACTCTATTGACCACTGTCCCCTGTCTGACCTACCCCCACCCCGACCCTCCAGCTCTGCTCTCCTGATCCTCTGCCTCCTCTCTGACTCTGGCCATCTACTGTTCTTCCCAACTTGCACCTATGCAACTCTTCCCATTCTAGTTTCTTTGCTACCCTATGCAACTGGCACCCTGCTACTCTCACCTACTTCACTGGCACACAATCACTAACACACTGGAAAGCGATTTACATATTCCAAAACTTTTCACTGTTAATGAATGAAACTTAATAAAATACAGCATCTGGGGCATTAAAAAGGTGGATTGGCTTCCCTCATCCCTCAAATAATCCTGTCCTAAAAAGAAGAAATCCCAGAATATGTTTGCTCCATGTTTCTGTGCCCCCATTCAGGTGTCCAGTCCAGAGAAACATATCTCTAGCACTGTGTACACAAGAGAAATTGGAGTAACTTGACAGTCCAATGATTTCCACTCCCTAGACAATCTGGCTGAATATCTAGGCTACCAACCAGGCCTCACATGCAGGGAGACCTCAGAAGACATTTTCCTTCATCCATTTACACATTAGGGTTTCAGGTTTCATCTCAGGCCCCCTAAGGGCAGTACACCTTTTTCTGGCTGTACTGACTGTTGATTCCAGAGTCTCCACTCCCAGTTCAGTTCCATCCCAAGTCAATAACTAGAGGCTCTGACCTCAGCTGTCACATAAAGCTAAGAATCAGTGTGCAAAGTCAGTTTCTTGAGCCTTTGGCTAGTGTTGTAGTCAGTGGTCATAGAATTCAGGTCAAACTGAGACAACATGGTGGCATATTGGTTAGCACTGCTGTCTGTCACACAGGGACCCAGCTTCAATTCTGGCCTCGGGTGAATGTTTGCATGGAGTTTGCTTGCTCTTTACATTTATATGGATTGCCTCCAGGTGCTCTGGTTTCCTCCCACAATCCAAAGATATCCATGTTAGGTAGATTTGCCATGATAAAGGGGATTAGCAGAGTAAATATGTGGGGTTATGGAAATAGGGCCTGGGTGGGACTGTTATTGGTGCAGGCTTGTTGGACTGAATGGCCTCCTTCTGCACTGTAGTGAGTCTATGATTCTATTCTATGGTAAGGGTTTTCAATACTGCAATGTTCATATCCACAGTCTGTTGTTCTTTTGAATGGTGTTACTATTAATTGTGTGAGTTCGCTATGGAAATCTATAGCTCTGGTGACTTCAAAAAATCCTTTGTATGTTATGACGGTCAGCATATTGTTGGATCTCTCATGCTTTTCCTTCCCACCACATGTCATTTATCTCTCAGATTTGTCTATGGACGTCAATTCTGAGCTTTGGAATGCTGCATCTTTAGGACATTCAGACAGGCAATTGAAGATGGCTTATTTTTGTGCCAGGAGGTTACATATTTAAGCACTGATGATGAACATTGAACCCAGTGGCCTGTGTTCAGGGGTCAAATACTCTGACTTCATTTGATGCCACAGAGCATTGCCATCACTACACTTGTAATGCAGTGAGACCAAAGCGATTCTATCAGCAATGCCTCTGCCATCATTTCCATATCCATTGGGATAACTGTTGAACAAATATTAGTGTCTCCTTGAAATTAGCTCTACAGAATTCAGATAAAATTGTAAAATTAACTTTCATCACTGAACACCATGTCCAATTGGTCAGAAAGCATCTCCCTTGCCAGGTCTTGTTTTGCCAACTCAGATGGCCAATTTTCCAGGGGAGGTCAAAAACAAAATCCGAAAAGATACTTTGAAGCTTTCCTTGATAATGGTGCCATTAACAATTAAATGAGAGGAACTTGCTATCCGTTGCCCAGAATAGGCATAAACTTCTCCATCAAGCTGCAACAATCTTGAGTCATAGGTTGGAATTTTACCACCATGCCCGTCCTAAAACCTGAGCAGGCATGGCTCGTAGAATGGAATTCTCTGTTAGCCTCGGAAGGATTTGATGAGTCTCGCCTGAACGAGAACATAAAATATCAGCCACAGTGTCCAAATGATAAGGTGGAAAGGAAAGAAAGTGAAGTAAATCCTACACTTAGGATCCCAACACTTCATGAGAAAGTCAACCCCATGTGCCCA
The DNA here is from genome assembly GCA_024679065.1 of Sphyrna mokarran. Taxonomy (NCBI): domain Eukaryota; kingdom Metazoa; phylum Chordata; class Chondrichthyes; order Carcharhiniformes; family Carcharhinidae; genus Sphyrna; species Sphyrna mokarran. The sequence goes on along the minus strand of JAGIQG010000023.1, from coordinate 28,716,609 downwards.
AGAACTAGTCTGCTCAGTCACACGAACGCCCACCGTGGAAACTCATGATCCCTGCGCAAACATCATCCTTAAATTCAGAGATAGCTAACAGCATCAGAAAAACGCTAACGTAGTTTTCAAAAGTTTGAATCTATATGTGTGCATGACTTTTCAACTTCTTTCTTCTGTTGGATGAGAATGCTGCATCTGAAGCAATTTGTGCTGCAGATTCAATATACTGAGAAATTAATGAAGCCTGCACACACATTTTTTTAATAGCAAATTACATTTGTGAGAAACAATGAATTCCCATCCTTAATGCTTGACATCTTGGCACATCCTACTAAAGACATTAAAAAAAAAGTACTTTTGACAGAAAGGAGAATGAGGTGCTTCCACACAAGTAATTATAGATGAACTACTTCAAACAGATATCTTTTTTGGAATTTTAACAATGTATTCATTCATGGAATGTAGTTATTGCTGGGAAATCCAACATTTCTTTTACACATCTCTAATTATCCTTGAGATGATGGTGGTCAGCTACCTTCCCAAAACAATGTTCTAGGCCACCTCAAAGAGCGGCTAATAACCACATTGCTCTTCTAAAGCCAGGGGCCAAGGATCAATTTATACTAGAGTGAAATGCAGTATGAAGTGAAACAATATGAAATTCCAGATTTACAGATATTTTTGCCAGTAGGATAAAAGATTTGATTAGATGCAAAGTTTTATATTCAATGTGAGGTCTAATCCAAGCAGTTAAATTCTCAATGCGTTGGAGCAATAGATTGAGTCACCCAACATTGCAATTGCAATTAGCAGAATTGCAAATAAAAAGAAAAAAAATGTAAAAGAGATTCTGGATTTAGTAAGACCTGATCAGCAATTTGTAGCAAGTAATAGTTCAAGCATATTTGGAGTAAACACCTGAGAAGTAGGATAAAGAGAAGATCCGAGGTAGCTTGGATTGGAATTCGGGGCTGGTGGAAGTTGCAGAGATTTGGTAGAGATTTGCAAACATGAAAATTGGGGTTGGGAATGGCAGGGCGAGAGTCAGTCTGACTTTGGAAGATTATCGTTCAGAATCTAGCTAACCCATATAATTTGAAACAGGAAGTGGAGACCAGAGCTGCCAAAACAAGCTCCTTGCATTTCCCAAATTCCCAGCGAAGGTTGATGAAGTTAAGAAATTACCATTATAAATCCAAGTATATCAGTTCAGAAAGAAGTCCATGCATTCCTGGAAACCCCATTGGTCCCACTTCCTCCTTTTTTTCCCAATCTGATCCAATGCAGAAACTCACACATGTATTCACTATAACTTGAACTTGGAGCTGACAAGGGACAATCATCTATGCAGGTATCCGCAGCTGAACACCTTAATTTGCCCACAGTAGGAGGTTGACTTGGAACATAGTCATGAGTTATTAATTATTCTCCTCATTTTGAGTTGGCAAAAATCTCACATATAAACAATCAAAGAGATTCCCATGCAAGGAGATTAAACTTCACAAAACCTGAGGGATGATACTAAATTATCCTGACTCCCCAAAGTATCTGGATCTCAGTGTGTGATTGATAGGTAGAAATTGTTGGTGCATCTAATATGTTTGCTAATTTTTGTTATGATCCTTCAATAATTTATATGAATATAATCCATGAAACTAGATGATGATGCCTGTGTCATGTTCCTAAGACATGAAAGGGATCATAAACTGTTTAAAGTCAAACCTTACTGTTGCATTTTTAAAAAATTGATCTGACTGAGTTAATGATGTCACAGGTGACACGATTCCCCAGCTGGCTGCAGTTACTGGAAATGCCTGGCAGAAGCTACAAGTAAAAAACAATCCTCATCAGTATGGAATCTCACACTTCTCTTCGTGAAGACATTACAATAAACAAAACCAGAGAGCAATGGACTGTCAGCTTCTCCAGCCTGAACAAAAGGAGAACCATCAAAACTAGTTACCCCTCCAGAGATGCTAAGAGTCGCCTTTTAACTTGCAAGCTGGAAATGTATTTAACTGCATTGATACAAATTGCTTGTTCACCTTTCAATCGCCTCATTAATGGCCCATATCACATGGCCTATGGAATACTTCTAATTTTGCATTTTGGGACTCAGAAATTAGCCTTTTTTCCCTCTGGCCAGTAAAATTAAAGGTAGGAGCCTAGGATGACAAAGCAACCTGCAACCAGTTTTACTCCCTGAAAGTCTATTTATCCGGACACCTTGATCACTGCCTGCCAAGCCCACTATGTATAGCTGCACCGTCATCTATTTCAAAAAAGAAATTCTGTACTGCTGTCTTCAGCCAGGCACTCATCGAAATTGGAACACCTCCATGAAGGAATCCACTTTGATGTCTGTGTGTCTGTGTGTGTGTGTGTGTAGTACTCTTGGTTTGTGGTACTATATGGCTATTTAAGGACTGAAAATGCGATGTTCTGATTGGAATAATTCAGGAGGCAATCAAGATGCCTTGCACGAACAACAGGCAACATTGCAATGATCATTTATCACTAGTGCTGCCATTTTTGCACTCTGACCTCTGGCCAATGCCCTTTCTTCATTTTTCACAGCTCAGCACAATATTAAACAGAATAAAGGCTCTCTCACCTGCATCAATGCTATTTAAAAGTGTAAATGAACAATTTCTGGATTCGTTGCTGGAATTTCTCCTGTTGAGTAGGATCTTCTGAGTTCTCCCATACTTGGCTAAAATTTCAATACTCTGCAAACAATAGCCTGGGTGGTTTTCAAAATAGATTTGAGCCATTAAAAATCTTGTGTTGACAAACCATTCATAGCTATTGGATGTGGGTGGTCTGGGAATGTTTCTTCTGGGAATTGGACATGGCAAGAGAAAGAAGAAAGGTCCCGTAGAACTGCACAAATTTCTAGAAGAGTGAGGGATGGTGGGTGGGGGTGGGGAGTGGGGGGGTGGTCACAGGTCACAGGTAATAGTGCTCAGCAAGGGAGCCATATTTACTTTGGGTTCTTTTACCTTAACTTCAATGAAGAATAATAAACTGGGTTCCTTTTTTCACAAAAGGAATTGTGACCAAATCTGCCAACTGCTGCAGCCGCAGTTGCAACTTCAAAGCAAGACAAGAACAGGATTGTGTGTTGCTATCATCGTTACATGGCAGTATGTACAAGCAGTGGGTCAGGGATGTGAGGTTAGCAACAATGTTAACTGTGTGACGGTAAATAAGGTAAAGCACGCGAAATGAAGAGTTGGTCTCTGATTGATAGGGATTGTTGATAGATGGGTGATGTGTGACTCTTCCTCAGAGGCAGACTCTTTGGGACTTCCACGCTAACCATAAGATCTTAAGTGACTTGAGTGGAACAATACAGTCTCATAGATGGAGCAGATGGATAACATGACTGGATTGCCATATGTTCCTTTCACTATCGATGCTTTGCTTCAGCTCTCTCTCGACAATGAAGCTTGGTGTTCAGCTCCTTCCTGGATGCTTTTTCTCTACTTTGGGTGATATTGGGCCAAGGATTCCAAACTGTCAGTGGAGATGTACTTTTTGAAGGAGGCTTTAAGAATGTCCTTGAAATATTTCCTCTGACCTCCTGGTGCTCACTGCTGGTTGAAACTCCAAGTGGAGCACTTATTGTATCAAGCCTATGGCCATGTGTCACATCCAGCAGAGCTAATTGAGCCTGGTCAACGATGAGATAATGATCTGAACAAGAGCATTGATGTTGATGTGCTTATCCTATCAGTGGATTTGCAGGGTCTTGTAGAGACAACACCACTGGTATCTCTCCAGGTTTTTGACGTACCTGCTGTGAATACAGCACATCACACCATATAATTGGGCAGGTATCACTACTGCTCGAGAGACTATGAACTTGGTGTCAGGTCTGTGGTCCTGTGGCCTGATTTTCAGACACATTGAAAGTGGTTTAACCTTGTCATCAAAGACTTGCCATGTTGATGCTAGGCTCCCATGATATGAAAAGAGGTTCATGTTATTTAAGGCCTTGTGAATTTTGATAACCAGAGATGAGGTGCAGTGTTGTGCAGGGGGGGCGGTGACATATTTAATATAAGGCTCATGTTTTCATATGCCTCAGTGAAAGTGTTGACAATGTTTGGAGCTTTTCTTCTGAATGTGCATAAATATAAGCGTCATCCGCATATTGTAATTCATTGACAGAGGGTGGTACGGTGGCACAATGGTTAGCACTGCTGCCTTAAAGCACCAGGGATCTGAGTTCAAATCTGGCCTCAGATCACTGTCTGTGTGAAGTTTGCACTTTCTCCCTGTGTCTGTATGAGTTTCCTTCGGGTGTTCCAGTTTCCTTCCACAGTCCAAAGGTATGCGGGACAGGTTGATTGGCCATGCTAAATTGACACTAGTATCAGAGAGATTGGCAGGGTAAATATGTGGGGTTATGGGAATAGGACCTAGTGGGAATATGGTTAGTACAGACTTGATGGCTGAATAGCCTCTTTCTGTACTGTAGGGATTCTATGGGATTCTATGGGATGAACTTGGATCTGGCCTGCAGATGTGGAGAATCCTGTTTGTTCTGTAGGTTAGCTTCACTCTAGTGGAGAACTCGCTGAGGGTAAGATGAAGACTTGCAGCAAGGAAGATTGAGAAGACACAATGACACAACCTTGCTTAACCCTGGTCCGAACGTGCATTGGGTCAGTGGTCAGGATCATAACTTGCATGTCATGATGTAGAAGGCAACGGATGTTGAAAAACTTTTATGGGCAGTTGAAGCAAAGGAATACGCTCCATAATCTCCAAAGATGTGCTCTTAGGCTGATTGGCAAAACAAATTGTCCCTAAATTGTCTCCTCAGTTTGGTTCCAGTGCAGATTTCTGTCACATAGACAAGGGTCATGGGTGGAAGTAGGGACGTTAAAAAGGTGGCACAGGCTCATGGGCTGAAGGACCTGTTTCCTGTGCTGTGTTGTTCTTTTTTCTTTGTTCTTTGGTTGATGGTGTACAAGGCCTTTGTGAGGCCAAAGGAGATCATGCATAAAATTTCCTACCATTCTCTTGTAGTTGCTGTGCGGTGAAGATCATGTGTGTTGTGCCCATTAGTGGGTGGAATTTGCATTGCGATTTTGGGAGGAGCTCTTCAGCGATGGGGAGAAAGCAATTAAGATGGACTCTTGTGTTGACTTCTCTATGGCTGACATTCTCTGTGATTGATAGCAGGGAAATTCCTCTACAGTTACTGCAGTGGATTTGCCATCTTTGTTTAAAGATGGTTACAATTGTGACATTTCTGAGATTTCCTATCTTGGACTATTCTTTCCAGATGGGAGAAATGAGATCACATATTCACACCAAGAGTGCTTCTCCACTATGCTTTAATGCAGCAACAGAGATTCCACCTGCTTCAGATGCCTTCTTTAGTTGTTGGATGGTCTTTTCAAAGCTGGGTTGGGGCTGTGCTGAGATACTAATAGGTGATGGAATCAAAGACATTTCTGTCGAAGACCGAATCTCTGCAGTATGGTAGCATAGTGCTTAGCACTGTTGTCTCACAGCGCCAGGGACCATAGTCAATTCCAGCCTTAGGTAACTGTCTGTGCGTAGTCTGCATGTTCTCCCCGTGTCTGCATGGGTTTCCTCTAGGTCTCTGGTTTCCACTCACAATCCAAAGATATGCATGTTAGATGAACTGGCTATGCTAAATTGCCCCTTAGTGTCCCAAGATATGAAGGTTAGGGAGATTACTGAGGTAAATGAGTGGATGGTGGACCTGGATGAGATGCTGAGTAGATGCAGACTTGATGGGCTGAATGGCCTCTTGCTGCACAGTTGGGATATTATGATTTAATGATTCTATGATTCTGTTAAGGAGAACTTCAATATTCTCCCTCCATGCCACTGATTTCCTCTCTGTTCTTGGCCAGCAGTGGGAACTTGAGTTCTTGGGCCTTTGGGTTGTCTTGACTGCAGTTCAGAAACCTCACACATTATGGTTGTTAGTTAATTTTTGGATCTCCAGAGCTTTTTATCATTGCATGGTCTCTCAAAGGTTCAGCCATTCCTCAAATAATCGTAACACAGATTCCCTTTTCAAAGAACTATCATCATTTTTTTACAATCAGAATACCACTCTCTTTGATGAGAGACAACTTTTAAATAGTGTTGGCCCCTCATGATGTCTAAAATACACAGTGAGGGCTAATCACTTAAGTTTATTTATTAGAGTCACAAGTAGACTTACATTAACATGGCAATGGTGTTACTGTGCAAATCCCTTAGTTGTCACACTCCAGTACCTGTTCCAGTACACTGGGGGCAATTTAGCATTGCCCATGCACCGAACCCACACATCGCTGAACTGTAAGAGGAAACTGGAGCACCCATAGAAAACCCACGCAGACATGGGGAGAATGTGCACAGACAATGACTCAATCCAAAAATGGAACCCGGGTCCTTAAGCCTGTGAGGCAGAAGTGCTAACCATTGTAAAACTGTGCTGCCTAAGGTGTTGCAACTGATGGCAAATCTTGTGCCTGTTATCGGGACTTCACCAATTTAGGCCCTACTAATTCAGGTATGAAAACTGGAGCTAATGGTCCCTCTGGACTGACATTTCTAAAATTGTACAATCAGTGGAAAAGCCAGAAGTTTGTACATGAATTATACACTGCTTAGCCCTCAAAGCAGCTTAGCATGGCATGCCTTTTATTCTTGCAATTTTTCAAGTATTTCTAAGCATTAATGGGCATATGATATTAAACATATATTTATCATTGAGAACCATTGTAGCATTCTGACAACTCTCAAAGCACCAAGACCCAGGTGACAGATCATAACTGATGTCTAGCGAATGCTAATAGCACCTATTTACCCATTGCTCATATTAGGGTTGTCACTTTCCACAAGGTTATCTTTTATTTTATGTACTGCAGCACATAACAAGGTTATGAAATTGCCCATACAATTATCAGTCAGAGCATTGTTTTATTCATGTATACTCATGAACTGACTTGGGCAAGAAAGAAAAATCAATAACAATTTGTTTAAAAGGTGAGGGTCATTTTCAAATAACTGGAAATGTTCACGTACTTGGAACTCATACCAAGATCAGAGTATGAAAATACTAAATGGGGAGCATATTACTCATTAACAGGAGATATATTTATATATTGTTAGAGGAAAAATAGGAACATGTCATGTTTTGAACATAAGAGTTAGTAGCAATATCATAAAACAGATACATTTGATTGTGAGCCAGTTTTTGTTACATTACCAAGGTTGTTAGGCTGACATTACCATAGACATCAGTGTTGTTATTGTTGTATCACTGATGGTGGTACAAATATTTTATAGTCCTGGAGGTTAGAAGAAAAAAATCATTTAAATGTACTTTGGCTCTTCACTTTGGGGATGGGTGGGTAGCAGTAGCTTCTTTATAGAATACCATATGACTGCTCTAACACCTGGACAGGTAATAACAGCATCTAGATCTGCTTTGAATTCTTTCTTCCTCACCCCTCAATCCTCAGCCTACCATTGGGTGCCCACTTCCAGCCCCTTAAGTAGGTCCCCACTGGTGTGGAAAACTGGAGGTTAACTAGAAAATTGTAATGAGCCTCTTTTAATTCAGCTTACAAAGTTCTTAACAAATACTCATTTGGCCACATAAAACTTGAGTATTGCTGAAAAACAGAGACATTTTTGTGAAGCTTTTCATCTTGCACTCATCAATTATACAGGGCCTTGGTTAAGAACAAACAAAGAACAAAGAAAGTTAGACCACATCTAGAGTATTGTGTGCAGTTTTGGCCTCTTTTTCTGAGGTTCTTAGTCTCGAGGGAGTGCAACAAGGTTTACCAGGCTAATTCCAGGGATGGCGCAACTGATGTATGAGAAGAAATTGACTACATTAGCATTGTTTTCACTGGAGTTCAGACAAATGAGGGGGATCTTATGGAGCCTTATAAAATTGTAACAGGAGCACACTGGATAGATGCAGAGAGGATATTCCTGAGTGTGGGGAACCCAGAACCAGGGGTCACAATCTGAGGATTCAGGGTTGACTATTTAGGATGGAGATGAGAAGACATTTCTTCACCCAAAGAGTGGTGAGCCTGTGGGATTTATTACCACAGGAACTCGTTGACACCAAAACATTGAATGTATTCAAGAGTCTGGATGTAGCACTTGAAGTGAATGGGATCAAAAGTTATGGGGAAAAACAGGATTAGGCTATGAGTTGGATGATCAGCCATGATCATGATGAATGTTGGAGATGGCTCATAGGGACTAATGATCTCCTTCTGCTTCTATCTTCTATGTTTCTATAGCAGTTGGAGGTAGGAAGATAGAGAGAGAATAGCTCTCTCAGCTCTGCCAGAAGCAGAACAATAGAGTAATGGAAAAGAAAATAACTCCCAGAAACTAAAAGAGAGTTACTTCTAACCAGCAGCAATTTGAAGCAAGTGTGTGCATTTTGCCCATTTATATTCCCATTGGTGAATTTCTACAAATCCAGAATCTATATTATTGAGAATAAACTGTTTTAATTTTAATTCATCTTCAAGTAAAATACTGCCTTATTCAAACTACAGAAAATGCTGAATGGGACATTTCAGATAGTTTTGTTTTACACAGTTTTTAATCGATAAGTTTTTAAAATTAATTGACAGGATGTGTACATCTTTGGCTAGGTCAGCATTTATTACCCATCCCAGCCACCCTGAACTGAATGGCTTGCTGGGTCATTTCAGAAGGCAATAACCATATTGTTGTGGGTTGTCAGTCACTTGTGTACCATCAGATTTTCAAACATTAATGAACTAGATGGTTTTTAACGACAATCAGCAATGGTTTTATGATCATCGTTAGATTTTTAATTCCGGTGCAATCTTATCAAAAATGTTCTAAGTCCAGATTACACATGAAAACGGGAGAGTTTCAGGTCCATTATTTTGGCGAGGTCATTAGTTGAATCCTATGACACACTGTGCAACAAAAAATACCTTGATCTGTTTCTTACCAGCAGGGGTAGTGGGCAGAGCCTAAATTACCCAGAAGCCGGCTGATAGCAGCGGAGAGTGTCATTGTGCATGTTCAGGATTAGGTGTTCAGAGAGCGCAGAGACCTGTCACTGCTGCTACAGCCAGTCTCCATGGCTCAGCATCCCCCACTCCACCACTACAATAAGGCCCTGCAGCTGATTGCCAACACTCCAGCCAGAACGATCAATCCTTCCCATAACTGGAATGATTGTGACACCCCCCTCTCCCCTGCAGCGATAGCTGTGCAGAGTGTGTAACATCCCCTCTCTCCCCCATTGATCACTGTTGCAGTGCATGTAGCAGCATGCCTTCCCTCCCACTTTCGATTACTTTGCACAGTGACAGTGGACCCCTGGTGGGCTCTGCCACTGTGCCAGGTTGGCAATGCCAAGGTGCTTGTCCCCCGATCTCTGGGGGCGGCTCAATGGCCTATGGTTCAACAGCAAGGCTGTTACATCTGGTCCCTATTGATACAGTAAGAATGCTGACAACACCAGGTTTAAATTGGTTGGACTTAAACCTGGTGTTGTCAGACTTCTTACTGTATTTACCCCAGTCCAACGCCGGCATCTCCACATCATGACCCTATTGATTGCCAGAGAGAATCTTCCCCGGCGAGGCAACAGAGACAGGTGAGCCTGGACGATTACATTTCAGGTTCACTAATTCCATTTAAATAAACATTTCTATATATTTCAATAATATATTCCACCTTGCAACCTTTTTGGTACTGGTAAGATTGCTAAAGGTGAGAAATTGGATGCAAAATGTTGAGATTAACACCCCACCCCCTTCTCCAGAGTTTTATTGAATTCAAATTTTGCTGTTGTAGGATTTGAACCTGTAGGTGGAATTTTACACCTTGCTTGACGCAAGGCCAGAAAATCCTGCCTGAGGTCACTGGATCTTCCTGTTGTCCGCCCCTCGCCTGCTTTGATTCCCATGGTGGGCGGGGTGAGGTAGAATTCCGACATGTGTCTCTGAATTACCAATCCAGTGCCAATATCCCTATGACACCACCTGTCCTCAATTAGTGGATTGCAAAATTAACAAAGCTAAAAATACTAAATCATCATCACAGATGCAAAATGATGCAGATCGTTTAATGTGATTAATCTGTGCTATTTTTATTATGTTAGTGCCTGATATCTTCTATATAATTCTGAATGCTTCAGATGATTTGGATGTGAAGGCATATTTCCTGATTAGCTTTCAGTCAATGAAGCATAGTAGATAGGCAAGTGATGTCAAAGATTTATAGAATCTGCAGTGTAGAAGAGACCATTCAGCCTATTAAATCTGCACCAACTCTCTGATAGAGTATCTTGCACAAAGCCTCACCACTCTCCCAATAATCGCACACATATACCATAGTTAATCCATCTATCCTCTGCTTCTTGTGACACTAAGGGCCTGATTTTACCATTTTGATTCTAAGTGTTGAATCTGGGACTATTCTAGATCTGACTTGTAAACCTGTTCTCCAGCACCCCCATACACATCCCACCTAAAAGAGAAAGCAGCTATCCTGAATCGTGCTGCAAAGCCTGTGGACGGGGCTTATCATGCTCAAAACACTGCTGCTCTGATCTGAGCCTTCAATTGTGCATGCATTGTGAAAAAAAAATTGAAAAATGCTCCCCTGCTTAATTGCTTTGGGGTCAAATAATGTCACCTCCCCTCCGCCGCCACCGTCCCCCCCCCCCCCCCCCCCCCCCAACAGACATTGCTCCACTTTCATAACATTACTGTTCTCCTTAACTACCCACCTCCCCCACTACCCAGATCAATCGCAGCCCCCCTCAATCGTACACAGAGTAGCAGCAGACCTCCTTCATTCCGCCATCAGAGAACTATCTGACCTGCCTCATTCCTTCCCCCACCTGAGAACAATCTGACCCACCTCCTTCCTTCCCCCACCAGAGAACAATCCGACCTGCCTCCCTCCTCCCCCACCAGAGAACAATCCGACCTACCTCTCTCCTCTGCCCACCAGAAAACAATCTAACCCGCCTCCCCATTCCTCCATCAGAGATCAATCTGACCTGCCTCTCTCCTCTGCCCACCAGAAAACAATCTAACCTGCCTCCCCATTCCTCCATCAGAGAACAATCGGACCTGCCTCCCTGCTCCCCCCACCAGAGAAAAATCTGACCCATCTCCTCCCTCCCTCCACTAAAGAACAATCTGACCCGCTTCCCCAATTCCTCACTAGAGCACAATCTGACCAGCCTCTCTCCCGTCCCAACCAAAGATCCATCTGACCCACCCCCTTCTCCCCACATCCCTCCTCCCCTCCACACTCTCTGAAGTCCGCTGAAGATAAGTCCTGCTGAACTTATCTCCTCAGAAGCTAGAGTGCCCGAATCACTCTTTTGTGGACCATGTCTGTTTTGCACCGAATCTGGATGGGCAAACATGGTGGTAAAGGGGGAAATGCCGATAAATTTGGTTCCAGCCCATTAAGTCAATTTAAATGTATTCAAATTTCGGCTGCGGTCCCGATTGTGGCCATTTCAGCTGCTTGGTAAAGGGAGAACGGACGCAGGGGTGATCACAGATCGCGTTATTTGCCTCACTTTACCACGTTTTTGCCCCGGAAAAGGGCACAACTTAATGGTAAAATCAAGCCCTAAGGGGCAATTTAACATGACTAATCAAGCTAACCTGCACATCTTTGAACTGTGGGAGCAATCCGGAGGAAACCCACACGGACAGGGGGAGAATGCGCAAACTCCACACAGACCGTCACCCGAGGCCCAAATTGAACCCAGGTCCCTGCACTGAGAGGCAGCAGTACAAACCACTGTGCCACCGTGCTGCCCTTAAATGAATCCTATCCTCATTATACCAAAAATATAAAATACTACAATCAAAAAATAAACAAACAATTTTGAGTTTAAATGGTTTTCTCATATTGGGTACATGGAAACAGGATTAGGACAATCAAACAGCTGGAAGCAGTTTTATCATTCCAGAGCCCTTAAAATCCTTCATCAGCAAAGAAATGACCAATCTCCAACGTAAAATCCTGAACTAAACTAGCAACCAGTTGTTTTTTTGGAAGACATTACTTCACGTACAGCGTTCCTTTCGTGAAGTCATGTTTCCTCACTTCTCTCCTGAATATGCTGTCTCTAATTTCAAGGTTGTTCTTATCCTAGAATCCCCACCAGTGGATAAAATTTCTTTATTTAAACTCATATCAAAATCCGCAAAACTCCAATGAAATCACCCACTCACCATCTATTCTCCACGGAATACAAGCCTTGTTCAAGCAATTTATCATCGTAGCTTAAACCTTGGAGCTCTGATAACTTTCTGGTGAATTTGTCCTGCATTCCTTCCAAGGCTAATACATTATTTTGAAGCTACAGTGCCCAGAACTGTACACAGTGGGCCCTATTTTACCATTTTGATTCTAAGTGCTGGGCGGACTTGAAACTGGGAGAGTTTCAGATCCGACTTTTAGATCTGTTCTCCGTGCTCCCATACACAGTCTGCCTGAAAAAATACCAGCCGGTCCTAATTGCACTGCATAAGGCTGTTGGTGGAGCATAATGCGTCTGAAACCCTGCCACTCTGATCGGGGCCTCCAACTGCACATGTGTAGAAAAAAAAAATGACTGAATGCTGCTCCCCTGCTATATCAAACCCTGGGATGAATAATCCCTCTTCCTGGCACCCACAAACATTGCTCCACCCCCACAACATTACTGATCCCATTATCCCATCATCCCCTGTCATAAGAACAATCACGGCCCCTCCCCCCCACTCATCTGAGGCAGAGTTGTAGCGGACCTGCCTTTCTGTCTGCCCCCCCAGCCCCCCCACTGATCTTAAACAGAGTGGCAACGGTCTCCCCCACCCCACACACACACACACACACACACACTTCCCTGTGCCCAACCCTCTATATCCAATCTCAAGCTAGGCCTTACCTGCTCAATCAACTGGATTGCCCAAATGTATGGAGCTTGACTGTTTCATGCTGATTCCAGATGGGCAAACACAATGGTGAAGGAGGGAGCGTCAGAAAAAATGGGTGTGTAGTCCATTAAATCAATTTAAATGCATTTAAATGGCCGTGCACCCATTTCAGGCATAGTCTTGATCGCAGCCATTTTCGGGCCTTTAAAAGGGGAACTGGTGTGAAGGCAGGCGCAGATCGTGCTATTTGCCTCATGCCCAACATTACCAAGCTTTGTGCCCGAAAACGGGCGCAACGCAATATTAAAATAGGGCCTAATACTTTAGTTGTGGTCAAAGTAGGGCTTTATGTAACAGTATCAATAGATTCCCTTCAGTGTAGAAGGAGGCTATGCAGCCCACTGAGTATGTAGAGACTATCCAATAGAGTTACCAACCCAGAACTTATTCCTACAACCTCATATGTTTACCCCACCAAGCCCCCAATCTACACATCTTGGGACAATAAGGTAATTTAGCATGGCTAGTCCACCTGACCTGCATATCTTTGGACTGTGGAGGAAACTTGAGCAGCTAGAGGACACCCACGCTGATGCGGGAAGAACATGCAAAATCCACACAGTTACCCAAGGCCAGAATTGAACCTGAGTCTCTGGCACCATGAGGCAGCAGTGCTAACCGCTGTGCCATCGTGCCACCTTCAAGTTTTAACAAAATGTTTCTCTTTTGTCTGCAGCACGATAAAATCTTTAATATTCAGTCGATAATATAGAGCGTAGGGTGGAGCGTGATGGGTTAAAGGAAACAGAAACTACTTCCAAGCTAAATAATATTTCAGAAAATCTGAACATAAATCTGACATTTTCAATCTGTTTTATTGCTGGAAAGTATACTTTGAAAGTTCGTTCACTTTTATATTGCATGCTAAATAATTCACCTCACGAAATCTTTCATTGTAAGGAAGTGGGTAATAATGTTTTTGATTGCAATATAATTTTAGTAATGCAACATGTACTTATTCAGTATACACTTGAAACAAAGGTATTTTTTACATATACATAACAAAGATGACATGTTGTTTGCTGCTCACAATATTTAGGTCAAAAAACATCAATTCATCCCATCGCTGGCGAAAGTTATCCTTGGATACTTGCAATCAGTTGTTATCTCACCATCATAATTAGGACAATAGAGCACATTGCATATCAGGGGATGTGATGATTAAGATTCATGAAAAGTTGAAAATAGTTTAAAATTAACTTGAGAAGTAATGGATGATGCTTTATTCTCGTAACAGCAATGGTTGTGCATCAGTCTAGTATCAGTTCTGAATGGCAGTTTTAATTTTACATAACCTGGCTGTAATAAAGCTTAGGGCTGATGTGGTTTATCAATGTCATGCAGTGACATGTGGGAATTGAGGGGAAAATATCTTCTTCAAGGCAGACACTGAAGATGGGTTATGTTAGCTGCTGCAGGATTATTTGAAATGGGAAAAATAATGTATGAAGATGACTTGATATATCATTGCTTTTGTAGGCAGGGACCTGTCTTGCTGTTTCTCAGCCCTACATTTCACAGAATCTTGCAGCACTGAAGGAATTCATTTAGTTCATCACATCTTCCTCAGCTCTGTGGAAGATTTATCCAAGAAAAGGCTGACTGCCCCATTTATTTCCACACAGCCCTGCAATTTATTTCCTCTCCTCAAGTATTTATCCAATTCCCTTTTGAAAGTTACTGTTGAATCCTGAAGTACGGAAAATCTGGTAATTGGAAACAGGTTTTAGCCTTTGCGAAGGGTGCACATTAATTTTGCAATTGATAAAAAGCACTCTGAGCCATTCCTTACTTTTTTCTCGACTGTGAACTCTGGAGTCTGAGGTGGGAAAAACAAAAAAATTTCAGCCAGTGCAGTAAGGGTAATATTGGTGAATTAACACAATCGTTGGGCACAAAACTCTGAGAAAATGAGGAAAGTAAGGCAGTAGGTTACGTAAAAACAAATTTATTTACCAAAATTGAAGAACTATTTTCCAGCTAAGTTTATTTATTCATGTCACAACGTTCCGTGAAAATCTGCCAGTCACCACACACTGGCACCTGTTTGAATACACTGGGCGAATTTAGCATGGCCAATGCACCTAACCAGCATATCTTTTGGATTGTGGGGGAAAACCAGAGCACCCAGAGAAAACCCACATAGACATGGGGAGAAGGTGCAGTCTCTCCCCAGTAGTGACCCAAGCCAGGAATCAAACCTGGGTCCCTGGTGCTGCGAGGCAGCAGTGCTAACTACTGTGCCACCATGCCACCTTTGCCATTGCTGCTATGTGCCTTCACACTTGACGAGCTTCATCATCAATTCCTTAAACATAGAGACAGAGAGAGAAAAACTTGCTTTTGGAGAAGTAACTGCTCAAAGAAGACAACAAATAATGTAATAGTAACCAAGATTTAGCAAAATTAGAACCGAATTCTCCTGGTTTTAAAATAGATTGATGTTTGCAAAAGGAAAAAAAGAGGAAAATAAATATTTTTCTTGAAGCTACAGTCCAACCAGGAAAATTTTTCAAAGAGACAACAGAGAAATAATATAAATTAGATTGGAAAAGGAAAGAAATTAGAGGAGTGGAAAAGTTAAAGAAAGTACCACAACTTAAGATCTGCTACCAGCTGCAGGTGATCTTGTAAATTGAGTTTGTTTCTTTGTATGCCTTGTTTGTGAACAGAACTCCCACGTATCTAATGAAGGAGCAGCAGTCCAAAAGCTAGAGGCTTTTGCTACCAAATAAACCTGTTGGATTTTAACCTGGTGTTGTGAGACTTCTTGCACCGGCATCTCCACATCATAACCAACTGAGGCCAATTAAGGCCCTTCCTCTGTGCCAACTGGAATTTTCCAATCAGTGGTGCCCCTCCTAACATGGCTGATAAATGGCCAGTGAAAGGACACAGGATAGAGACCAGATCACCATGCAGCACTTCATTTTATTATTTAAGCATACCCAGTCCTCACAGCCAACTGAAGATTGGCTGTCGGTAGCAACCGTCCACA
Organism: Sphyrna mokarran; assembly: GCA_024679065.1. NCBI lineage: Eukaryota > Metazoa > Chordata > Chondrichthyes > Carcharhiniformes > Carcharhinidae > Sphyrna > Sphyrna mokarran. The sequence continues at coordinate 28,700,610 of JAGIQG010000023.1, read as the reverse complement.
ATATCAGTGTGGGAGGATTGGTTGTTTGTACTCTGAAAGATGTTGAAAGAGCAAAGTGGTTGCTTTCATTCTGAGGCATTATTTCACCCCCTTACCTATATCAACAGTCTTTCACTAAGTTCTAGATCGTCTCTTTTTGGCTCTCCAACATTGGGAGTCCACCCATCTTTCTTTAATGGATGGCGAGTGCACCCTGTGACCTTTAATTGGTCAATTCAGCATAACACAGCAAATGTTGGCCATATCATGTCCACATCAGGCAGGATCAGGACCTGAAGTTATCCCAACACTTCACTCTGGAGCTCAACAAAGTTCCTGCCCTACGCCTCTATTAATAGAACCAGGGATCTATATTCTGTTTAAAAAAAATCTTATTAACTACCATATTCAAATATTTGCAAATGTATAGTAACACCCGGAGTACTTTCAGGTCAATGAAATACTTTTCTGAAGTAGTCACTGCTACAATGCAGGGGATGTGCTAAGTTTGTTCAGAGCCGATTTCCTGATTTTAAGCGATAAAGCTTAAAGGATAAATATTTGCTAAGACACCAGAGATAACTGGCGGCTTGGCTCCTTTTTGAAATAGTGCTTTGGGATCTCATAAGTTAAGATACTAATCAGATCTTATGTTTAATATCTCATCTGGAAATAGAACTTCAAAAACTGCAACACTCCTCAGTACTGCATGGGAATGTCAGTCACTGGAACTGAATTTGACCCCAGTACCTTCTGACCCAGAAACGAGTACGCTTCTCACTCAGTCATAGTTAACATACACGTGCATTTGCTTTAAACTTATACAGGTCATTTTATTTTGCTTCTTCTCATTCTTTCAAGATACAGGGGAGAATTTTTGTAGGTATGAAGAGATTATTTTCTTGTTGTCAAGATGTAATGAGTAGTGTACCACGAGGATCAGTTCTGAGTCTCAACCTTTTACAATTTATATAAATGAATTGAACGAAGGAACTAAAGTCATGGTTGCTAAATTTGCTGATGACACAAAGATAGGTCAGAAAATAAGTTGTGAAGAGTTCATAAGAATGCTACAAAAAGTTATAGGTAGATTAATTGAGTGGGAAAAGATCTGGCAAAAGATGTACAATGTGGGAAAATGTGGAATTGTCCATTTTGGCAGGAAACATGAAAAAGAAGCATTATATGGTGAGAAATTGCAGAGCTCTGAGATGCAGAGGGATCTGGGAATTCTCTTGCATGAATCATAAAAGGTAGCTTACAGCAAGTAATTACATAGTTAATGGATTTGCATTGTTTATTGCAAAGGGAATTGAATACAAAAGTAGGGAGAATATGTTCAATTTTGTAGGATATTGATGAGATTACATCTGGAATATTGCATTCGTTTCCTTATTTATGCAAGGATGTAAATGCAGTGTAAGCAGTTCAGAAAAGGTTCGTCAGATTAATGGTAAATACTATTATTATGGAACATATGTTCCATAATAGTATGGATGGATCATCACATGTGGAAATATTGGACAGATTAGACTTTGATTTGCTGGATTACAGAAGAGTAAGAGATGACATGATTGGAATATATAAAATCCTGAACATGTTGACAGAGTGGATGGGGGGAAGATGTCTTGTGTTGCCAGAGAGTCTAGAACTAGGGAATCTCTATTCAATATTAAGAGATCACCCATTTAAGACTGAGATGAGGAGAACATGAGCCTTTGGAGTTCTCTTTCTCAAATGATAGTAAAAGCAGAGTCTTAAAGAACTTGGAGATAGGTAGATTCTTGACGAGAAAGGAGTGAAAGGTCATCAGGGGTAGATGGGAAAGTGGAGTCAAAGTGACAATCACATTAGCCATAATCTTATAAAGTAGTGGAGCAGGATTGAGGGGTTCAGTGGCTCACTCCTGCTCCTAATTCATATGTCCTTTATATTGGTACCTTCCTGCAATCCAGTGCAATCTTAACTCTCCAAGTGTTCTGTCATCTGCAACCTTTGAAACGCATTATCTCTTCAGGGTCAGCTTTTAAATAAAAAAGAGATCAGTGTTTCTACTACTGAGACCTGCCAGGCACCACACTATTTTTATCGTTAGTCTGAATGTCAACGCTCTGCATTTTGTCCAATTTTTGTATACACATTGTGAACGTCACTTTAATTCCTGAGCCCAGATGCTCAGTTTTTATACTTTGGTCGGTCACTACTGAAGGTGCTATCTGCAAGACTGGAGACTTGCTGGAGTTGAAATGAGTCTTCAGTGATGGTGCAAGGCAGGAGGTAATAAGTCGATGGCCTGTTAGAAACTTGTAGAATTAAATTGGACCACGTGTAAAACGAACTGCTGACTGATGACCTCCAGCCTGAGAGCTTGTTGAAGATCAGTATTGCTAGCAAAGAGATCTTTGTTTTATGCTTAATGAGCATGATTTTCTGACACTCATGCACAAATTGTGCTAGGGACCAGAGTATTGTGAGGGCCTGATCCTGATTAGCAGATTTAAATATTCATTTGAATATACAGGCTCAGTTTGGAGAAAGATTCACCTGGCACCTGCAATCCTTTGACCCTCAGGCGCAGCGGAAACCTGACGGGAATCACTTCACAAAGAGATCAGTTATAATGGCCTCACTGGTTGGGCTTAGAGGCCATTGAAGCCCTCAAGTGTTTGGGAAAATGTATGTGTACTGACCTAGCACCCTGGTAGTGCCCTGGCACCATGGGTGCATGGCTAGTGTTCAATGCCACAATCCCCATTTGATTACGTTTAAACATAATTAAGCATAATAACATAGTTGTGTCCAGGTGCCAGGGACACAGCAATGGCCTTATCTTATTAGCCTGGGATGGGGGGGAGTGGGGAGTGGGGAATGATGGAAGGTGGTTGTTGTGTGGATCAGGCCTCTTTTTTTGGAGAGGGTGGACATTCTTTTTTGTGTCAGTGGCCACTTTTAAAAATATTGACTGATCATTTATAAACATTGTAGGACTAATCCTTTCAGTTTAATTTTATTCAGTCCTTAACAATACAGCAGAGGCAGCCACTCCTAGGGCTGGTAGCTCCCATGATTTCCACCCCTCTCCCTTTTCTGCCACATTCTGCAAAAAAAAAGAGAAAATACCATCCCAAAAGATTTTCAGTTGGACTAATATTGGAAGCTTTCATTCTGCTCAATTCTGAAACACAGAAATTGCCCCTTAGTGTCAGAAGATTAGCATTGGGTTATGGGGATAGGCTCTGAGTAGAATTATGATCAGTGCCGACTCGATGGGCCAAATGGCCTCCTTCTGCACTGTAGGATTCTATGATTCTGCTCTGCCCTGGCAACTGGGCATTTCCTGCATCTCTCATTTTTTATATATCAAATAAGCAAAAGTGAAAACAGAAAAACACTGTTTTTAATGGTCCAATGATCTTTTTCTCTCTCCTGCTTGGCTTCTTGAAGCAGAATCTAATCGATTAATTGCTGATGCCCAGAGACCGCAGGGCAACCATACCTGTTGTATCCTTATCAATTTTTTCACAATCAGTAAATTCTCTTGCTTTATCAACTGCAATATTTACAATCCCAAAAAAGGGGTAAGAAGAAATAAGACTCGTACGCACTTCTATTCGTCTTATAAATTAATATACTCAACTGAGGGGTTTATCTGAAAAGAAGCAGAAATGATAGAAAATCATTTAAACCTGTGAATAATAACAACCATTCATTTTTATAAATCCGAAAGGCGGGGTGGATATTCCAATGTTGGAAAACAGCATTTCCAGTTTTGCTGGCTGTCAGCATAGAACTGATTACTGGTGAATGAAGTATACTGTCTGGGATAATGTGTTCGTGCAAAGGCAGCTCAGTTCACTGTTAGCTTTTTAAGTGCTTTTCTGCATTCTATTTAATCTTCCAATATGCACTTTTTATGTGACCGAAATTTAGCTTTTCTGAATTTCTATTTAAGGATCATTACAATTTTACTGATCTGCTTGCAGATATGAGTTGTATTGATAAAGGCTTCTGAAAAATACTCTGGTATTATATCTACCTGAGTGGTTGCCTTTCATTTGTAAAATCAGAAGTATCTTTCTGAAATGTCACCTTAATTTTTAACCTCAAATAGCAACTTTAAATATTGTTACTCCACTTGTGTCGAATTCAATCATAGAATCACTATTTGGCCCATTGAGCCTACTCTGACAACAATCCCATCCAGACCCGTAACCCCATGCATTTGCCCCCGACACTAAGGGGCAATTTAGCCTGGCCAGTCCACCTAACCTGCACATCTTTAGACTATGGGAGGCAACTCGAGCACTCAGAGGAAACCGACACAGGCATGGGGAGAACTTGCAAACGCCACGCAGACAGTCACCGAAGGCCGGAATTGAATGTGGTGCTGTGAAGTAGCAGTGCTAGCCATTGTGCCTCTGTGCCACCCAGTCACAACTTTAAACCCAGTTGTTTACCCTTAACACTCTGGCTCTGATTGTAACTCAGCGTGGGGGATTTGTTGGCAATTACTGCAAACAATTAGGGGTTTGGATTTTTTAAGACATCACTATTTGTTTACATGGTTGACTTGCCTGTAACTAATGAGGAATGGTAGCTGACTGGTGCTTGGGAAATAACACTGGGGGCAGGAAACTGCCACTCGTTGCTAAAGGAATGGACCCAGATACCCAGATAAGCTGAAAGGAGGGCATTTGGGAGGGAATTGTGATTTGGGTGAGGGTGGTGGTTTTGTGTGTGGGATCCCAGGGGAAGGGAGGCTGAAACTCCTCAATAGGGCCCAACACAGTATACTTCTTCCTCGCTCCAACAGTCGAAAGAAATGTCAGGCTTCATAGCATTTTACTTCTTATCTATCTCCCCTTCTTACTGGGTCAGTCAAGTGGAAAAGAGAAAACAACTTTACACGCAGACTTGTGGTTGAAATAGCATTGAGGCCTAGATTATATCAACAAAGTAAGCAATAAGTAACATGAATAGCAAAGGACCACACTCTTCTGTGACAATTGCCTTCAAGGTTAAAGTTGGAATGAGGTGGGGGAACAGAAAAGGAGATCAGTCAGGAAGTCCCACAGGCAATTTAATCTCTGTCCTGCCTCCCCCATTCTCTTTCGTATGTTTATTAGTAGGGAAGTCTCCCTTTTTCTCTTCTTTTGTTTACACAAGTTTAACTTAAATCTTGGAAATTTAGACAAGTGACAAGTTGGTTGCTTTTGTACTTGAGGTGACCCTGACTCATTGTGATGGCTAGCTAAAATTTCAAGGGACGTTTTATGGGCTACATTACTGAGGAGGATGCACAAGTGAGGTTGTGCGAATAATTTAACTGGAAAAGTCTATCTCTTCAAACAATGGAATGAAATTGGTATTAAAACTTACAATGCATTTTCAAGGCCTGATCAAGAATATGAGTTAAATCGACCCTGACAAGGTCTCATGAACAAGAACAAAAATAAATCAAGTATTTTATCTTAGTAAAATTAATTGAGGAATAACTACTGGTCAGAACACTGGAAAGGGATAACACTTCAAGGATTCCACTGTTCCTCTTCGAATGGTCTTTAATGTGATCTTTTATGTTCACTGAAGTGGTTAATGGGCTTATCATTTCACCTGAAAGATACCAACTTTGCGTTATACAGAAGGAATTCTTGTTCTAAAGAAGTCACATTTGACTCAATATTGGGCCTGATCTTATCAAGTTGCCAAAAACGGGCATAAAAACTTGGCGAGTTCAGGCATGAAGCAAGTTGTGCCGTCCGTAACTGCCTCTGTGCTGGTTCTCCCTTTACCAACGCCCAAAAATGGCTGCGATCGAGCCTATGCCCAAAATGGGTACGATAGCAATTTAAATGCATTAGCATGTATTTAAATTGACTTACAGGGCTGCATGCCCAAACTTACTGGCATTTCCCCCTTCACCACGATGATTACTCAGACATGCTCCACAAAAGTCCAATTCAGGCCCTACAGTTATAGTGAGGAAGTACTTGCCCATGGTTGCTTGAGATCTGTGAGGAGGGGATGAAGAAGGGGTCCGCTGCCACTCTTCCTGTAATTAGTGAGAGGGAAGGAAGGTCTGCTGCCACTTTGCCTGAAATTGGTGGAGGGAAAATGGGGGAGGGCCTGAGTGAATGGTCTGGACGATGGAGGCAGTGGGGGATAAGGGGATCAGTAATGTTGTGAGTGGGGCAATGTCTGTGGGAGCCAGGGGGAGGTATTAACCAGCCCAGGAGGAATGTGGCAAAGGAGCTGGATTTTATCATTTTCTATTTTCTATTTCTGTGCATGCTCAGCTGATTGGAGCTGCAGGGTTTTGGATGCATTAAGCTTTGCTCACAGGTTTCTGCAGCATCATTCAGAATTGCTGATATTTTTTCCAGGCAGAATGCGTATGAGGGTGCCATAGATCAAGTCTGAAAGTCATAGAACATAGAACATAGAACATCACAGCACAGAACAGGCCCTTCGGCCCTCGATGTTGCGCCGACCAATATAAAAAGCAATGCCCCTCCAAACTAAACCATTCCCTTCTCTTCCATATACTTATCAACTAACCTCTTAAACGCCACCAAACTTGGCGCATCTACAACTGCTGCAGGCAGGGCATTCCACTCCCGAACCACCCTTTGGGTAAAGAACCTGCCTCTGATATCCGTCCTATAACTATCACCCCTTAATTTAAAGCTGTGTCCCCTCGTGCTAGCTTTTTCCATCCTAGGAAAAAGGCTATCACTGTCCACCCTATCTAAACCTCTAATCATCTTATATGTTTCGATAAGGTCCCCTCTTAGCCGCCTCCTTTCTAACGAAAACAACCTCAAATCCCTCAGCCTCTCTTCATAAGACCTGCCCTCCATACCAGGCAACATCCTGGTAAACCTCCTCTGTACCCTCTCCAATGCCTCCACATCTTTCTTATAATGTGGGGACCAGAACTGCACACAATACTCCAAGTGCGGCCGCACTAGAGTTTTGTACAGTTGCAACATGACGTTGCGGCTCCGAAATTCAATCCCTCTACCAATAAAAGCCAAGACTCCATATGCCTTCCTAACAACCTTCTCGACCTGACTGCCTACTTTCAGGGATCTATGCACATACACACCAAGATCCCTCTGTTCATCTAGACTACTAAGAATCCTACCATTTGCCCTATACTCTACACATTTATTATTTCTGCCATAGTGCATTACCTCACACTTTTCCACATTAAACTCCATTTGCCACCTCTCGGCCCAGCTCTGCAACTTGTCCAAGTCTCTCTGCAAACTATAAAACCCCTCTTCACTATCTACCACTCCACCGACTTTAGTGTCATCTGCAAATTTACTAATCCATCCTTCAATACCCTCATCCAGATCATTTATAAAAATTACAAACAGCAGGGGCCCCAAAACAGACCCCTGAGGTACACCACTTGTCACCAAACTCCAAGATGAATATCTCCCATCAACCACCACCCTCTGTCTTCTATCTGCTAGCCAATTCCTAACCCAATTAGCTAAATCACCCTCTATCCCATACATCTGCATTTTCTGCAGAAGTCTTCCATGGGCCACCTTATCAAACGCCTTACTAAAGTCCATATATACCACATCAACCGCCTTACCCCATCCACCTCCTTAGTCACTTTTTCAAAAAACTCAATGAGGTTAGTAAGGCACGACCTACCCTTCACAAAACCATGCTGACTATCTCCAATCAATTCATTACTCTCTAAATAACTATAAATCCTATCCCTAATTATTCTCTCCAACACTTTGCCCACAACAGAAGTAAGACTCACTGGCCTATAATTCCCTGGAAGGTCTCTCTTCCCTTCTTGAACAACGGGACCACATTCGCTATCCTCCAGTCCTCCGGAACCACACCCGTAACCAACGACGACCTGAAGATCAGAGCCAGAGGCTCTGCACTCTCCTCTCTTGCCTCCCAGAGAATCCTAGGGTAAATCCCTAGTCAGTTCTGAAATACTCCAGTTTCAGGTCCAAACAGTACTTAGAAACAAACTGGTAAAATAAGGCCCATTGATTCTTGTTGCTCTCTCCATAAATGCTGCCAAAACCGGGGAGTACTTCAGCATATTTTGCTTCGATTTCTGGGGATCCAGGTTCAAATCCCGCCACAACAGATAGTGGATTTTGAATTCAATTAAAAAAATCTGGAATCAATAACCTACTGATGACACCTTTGCCAATTGTTGGAAAAATCCATCTTGTTCACTAATGTCCTTTAGGAAAGGAAATCTGTCATTCTTACCTCGTCTGCCTACATGTGACTCCAGAGCCACAGCAATGTGAATGTCTCTCAACTAGCGTTGGGCAACTAGAGATGAGCAATAAATGTTGGCCAACCAGCAAAGTTCATGCCCCATGAATAAAAAAAAGACAAAGATTTTCACCACTGTGATATTTTGCTTTTATTAAAGCATGCTAGATATTGACAGTTGACATGTTAAGATTATGATATGTAAGAGGAATGACAGCTATATGTGAGCATGAATTATTTTACCTCGGGATTATTTGTCTTTGTCAATTGTAGTTAAGTATTATCTGGACCCCTTACACACCCTGTTGCTAGAATCAGAGTGCTGTCAATAACATTTTTTTTTGAAAATATAAAACTTGTTAAGCAAACTGTATAACAACTGAAAAAACTGTGAAATACATTTTTTTCCACATTTAGCATGTAGAATCTTTTTATCCAAACCTGGTATGTGAAGAAATTAATTTAATGGTTAAAAGTTAAAATGTAACCATGGAAACTATGTTCAGGTAGATTCAGGAAGAACGTTCCTGATGGTTGGGGAGTACAGAACTAGGGGTCAGAATTTGAGGATGAAGGATAAACCTTTTAAGACTGAGGAGAAATTTCTTCACCCAGAGAGTGGCAAATCTGTGGAATTTACTTCTACAAAAAGAAATTGATGTGTGATTTTTGAGAAGAAATTAGATAGAGTGTTTGTGGCTAAAGGGATCAAGGGATATAGGGGGAAGGGGGGATCAGAATATTGAATTTGATGATCAGCCATAATCAAAATAAATGGCAGAGCAGGCTTGAAAGGCCATATAGCCTATGCTTACTTGTATTTGATTTAATTTTATTTGATTTTGATATGATTCATTATTATTGTCACATGTATATTCATATGGTGAAAAGGATTGTTTCTTGCGTGCTATACAAAGAAAACCATCATAGAGAAGGAAACAAGAGAGCACGAATGTAGTGCTACAGTTAGGTATAGAGAAAGATCAACTTGATGCAAGGTACATAGGTTCATTCAAAAGTCTGATGGCAGCAGGGAAGAAGCTGATCTTGAGTCGATTGGTAACTAACTTCAGACCTTTTTATGTTGCTATGAACTGAATTGGAGCAGAGATGGGAAAGTAGTGGGGTCCATACCCAGGACCTTTCCCCTCCTCACCCCCTCTCCCTCCAAATCTATCTTGGGGAAGAATTAAATTTAGCCCTGCGTGATACACCACAATTTGGAGAAGTCTTGTGTTGCAAGTCTCGCACTATAATATCAAAGTGCCAGGAAGTATTGCTGAGAATGTAACAAGTTTAAATGAAGAAAACTAGTAAAGGTGCAGAATTGATCTTGCATGGCAGTGTGACATGGATCAAACAATTCCCCGTTAGGTTGGCTCAGGGAAGTACATTTCAAGACTAATGAAATCACAGTTACAGCTGAGAAATGTTTCATTTTCTGGTTCCTTGTGGGAGTCACATTTGTATCTTAATGAAAAACCTCTGGTATTTCAGATTAATTTAGGTTGAGTTTTTTTATTAAACTAGTTAATTTGTTGAACAAATATTTCAGTGCAACAACCTCTGGGTATTGCTAAAGATTCAATTTCAACAGAATGAAACACAACTAAGATGTATTTATTGGATCAGCGTTGCGTCAAAGAACACTGAAAACTGCTAACGTTAAATTTTAAGAAGAAATGTAATGCAGTTTAGAATAATCCTAACAAGGCTGATTTAATGCCCATTAACAACATGGCTTTGAGTAAGAAGATTCTGATTAATGAGCATATATAGAAAGAACAACAAGTATTTATATAGCATCTATCAGAGCCTCAGGATATTGCAGAATACTTCACAGTCATATAAGTTCACCAGAGAAAAAGGTAACTGATATTGACAATGAATTTTGAACAAGTCATGGAATCCCTACAGTACAGAAGGAGGCCATTTGATCTATTGAGTCTGTACCAACATCCAGGCAGTCTCTATCCCCATAACCCTGTTAACTTACCCTAGTTAATCCCCCTGACACTAAGGTGCAGTTTAACATGGTCAATTCACTGGACTGTAAGAGGAAACCGGAGCACCCAGAGGAAACACACACAGATATGGGGAGAATGTGCAAACTCCACACAGACAGTCATCCAAGACTGGAATTGAACCTGGGTTCCTTGCGCTATGAGACAGCAACCTTGCCACCTCACTTGCTTTCACTCCATGGGGGTGCGAGGAGTGGGGAGCCTGCAATAGCCAAATAGTCCAATCCTGGAGCTACAGACTGTGCCACAAGTGGGGCAGTGGTGTTTGATGAGGTAGGTGGGTGGGACGCAGGATATTCTGCATTGTTTTTCCATTGTTTGTCTGTCCTTCAACTGCTCCACTCGGTGACAATCAAGGTAACATGGAACCTTTGCAAATTCTTCTTTTCCAGTTTGTTCAGAGATTGGTAAGGAAGGAGGGAGGTCATTTGGCCTATTGTGTTCATATTGGACCCCTGCAATAGTGACTCATTTTCACTACACTCCCCCATCTTCCCTCAGAATAGCACAACAATTTTTTGTTTCACTTCTGATACTTAGTTAATCCTCTTTTGAAAGCCCAGATTGTATTTGTTTCCATCATACTCTTGGGTATGCATTCCAGATCCAAATCACTTGCTGCATAAAAACGATTGTCCCAGCGTTTTTGTTGCTTCTTTAAATCAGCCATTTTTAAACTAATGATCCTCCCAGTAAAAGGAGACAGTTTCTCTCTCAACTTTCTAGATTCCGTGATTTCAATCTCATCTCAAGCTTTTTCATCAGTACAGCCACAGCTTCTTCAACCCATCCAGGTAACCAAGACCTCTCTTGGAAATATTCTCGTAAATCCGTCCCAGTGCCTTCACTCCTGCACTGTTGCCTCACAGTGCCAGGGACTTGGCTTCAATTCTGTCCTTGGGTCACTGTGTGGAGTTTGCACATTCTCCCCATGTCTAGCTGCACTTCCTTCAGGTGCTCCAGTTTTTTCCACAGTCGGAAGATACGCTGGTTAGGTGCATCAGCTATGCTAAATTCTCTGTCAGTGTACTGCTGGAGTGTGGCCACTAGGAGATTTTCACAGTAACTTCATTGCAGTGTTAATGTAAGCCTACTTGTAACAGTAATAAATAAACTTTAAACATCCTTTCTAAAGTGTGGTTCCCTGTGATTGATATATACTCTGAAAAGAAAACAGATATTTTAAGAACATTCATGGTTTTGTGCTTCATACTTCTAATGACAAAACCTAGAATGCTGCATCTGTCTACCTACAATAATATAATCCTTAACTGAACAAAGTTGAATATCTCTGTTCAACTCGAAGAATTTTGCTGTAATAAACAAAAGAATGCCAAGATTCGTAACGCGCTGAAGTACATTTGAGTTTCATCGTCATGGTTACTGCTTTGATCCAACTGTTGAGACAAAATAGTGAAATCACAGGATGGGTACAAAGTTATCATCAGAGAGATTTTTTAATATAAAATCTGCAGAAATATCTGCCAGTAAAGCACTGTTATTTATTCTTAAGAGCTTTTCATTTATATTTCGGTCACAGAATAAGGGGGTGAAAAAGGATTACAAATATATTTGCTTATTCAAACAATGATCAGATATCACACTATATCATCAGTCTTGGATCTTCATGTCATTCGTAATACTTTTGAATCGTAGATGATCTTAGTAAGGAAAATACCCGATGAAAGCAAACAACTTTCACCCATCTTATGACCTGTGTGGGCTTATGATCAAAAGTATTCATGATCCTCTTGATCCTTGTGCAGTTTTTGTTTTCCAATACATTCAACGTGGTGGTTATGAATGCATCCTTGAAAAGATTGTTTGAACTACTCTAAAAAGAAAGTTAGAAAAAATTAATGTATCACATGCAAAGAATTAGCTACATTGTCTCAGTTCTTTCAAATGTGTTTTTGATGCATGGTCTTATCTCTGGTAAGATTCAATTTATTGAAAAATTTGACTGAATTTTGCTTTAACCAATCACAGCCCAATAAACAGGTCTGTGACCCTTGATAACTAAGGTCAGCAGCTTCACTGTCTGGTTTTGATATGCCATTGGTTGCTGTTCCTGCATCTAAAGTTTGCAGTGTCTCTCCACTATATTTGGACAAAATGACATCTAACTCATTTAATCTTAAGGGCCTTTTGAAGATAACAAAATATCTGTTCCCGTAGGACTGTGGCCACAACCTTGTATCGACTTCCATTTGAATGCTTTGTCAATTACCAGAAAGGTTATCTCTATTATTGAACCTCAGGACATGGGCCCTTGTGGAGTGCATTAGTGATAAATCATTGCTTGGGAGAAGATTCCAAAGTGAAAACTTTGAGTGTTGAAATTGGAAACTCTCATGTGAAAGACAGAGTTCCAGCAAGGTTAGTTGGCTGGCTTAGTAGCACAGTAACACTGCTACCTCACAGTACCAGGAAAAGGGGTTTGATTCTCGATATGTATCACTGTCCATGTGGAGTTTGTACCTTTTCCCTGTGTTTGCGTAGGTTTCCTCTGGATGTTCTGGTTTCCTCTGATGGTAAGAAGTCTCACAACACCAGGTTAAAGTCCAACATTCATCCCATTGTCCAAAGATAGGCAGGTTAGCTGGACAGACATGCTAAAATGCCCCTTAGTGTCAAGGGGACTAGCTAGAGTAAATGCATGGGGTTATGCGGATAGGGCCTGGGTGGGATTGTGGTTAGAGCAGACCCAATAGGCTGAATGGCCTCCTTCTGCACTGTAGGACTCTATAGGCCCAATTTTACCATTTTCATTCTAAGTACTGATTCTGGGCGTAATGCAGATCCAAATTAGAAATATGCTTTCAGGCATCCCCATATGTACTCAGCCTGAAAAAAAAATCTCCAGTCCCATTTGCACTGTGAGCGGGTCTTAGCACAGCTGAAATGATCAGAGCTCTGAACTGCACATGCGCAATTGGAAAAAAATTTGAAAAAGCACACCCGTGTCAGATCCGTCCTCAGCCACACAACGTGGAGAAAGCGGCCTGGGAGTGAAAAACAGGAACAATGGTGCACTCACACATCACTGTCCTCTTATCCATCCCCCCACTACCTGGACCGATTGCCACCTCTACCTCCCTCACTCCCCACCGATTGCCTGCAGAGTGGCACCGAGCCCTCCTACCCCTTCCCCTGCCTCCCCCAACCAGAGATTCATCTAGCCCCCCCCACCCCCACCAGTGAGCGATCGGGTCTTCCTCTTCCCCCCGACAATGATCTGGCTCCATTCACACTCCTTCCCCAGAGGAACATCTCTTCTCTCTCCACCAGACAACGATCAGCTCTTCCCCCCACAACAGCAGACAATGATCAGTCCTGCCCCCCCACCCCCCACACCATCACAAGTGATACATCTGCTCCGCCTTCTCCTCCTCCTCCCTCCCAACCAGACAACAATCTGGCCTCACCCTTCCCACAACCAAAAGAATGACCTAATCAGCCTCCCTCCTCACCCCCCCCCCCCACCCACACACCACTGCTCTGAGTCGCAGAGTAAGAAGTTTGACAGCACCAGGTTTAAGTCCAACCGATTTATTTGATAGTAAACTCACAAGCTTTCAGAGTTTGTCCCTTCGTTAGGTGAATTGAGAGTTCCGGCCTCAGACAGAGCACATAACAGCACAGACACTTTATAGATTACTGATGTCTGTGTCGATATGCGCAATCTTCTTGGAGACCCTCTCCACTTGAATCCGGCAGTTTGCGGTGTCGATAGTGGTCATGATGTGGAGATGCTGGCATTGGATGGGGATAAACACAGTAAGAAGTCTGACAACACCAGGTTTAACAACACCAGGCATATCGACATAGACACCAGTAAACTGTGTGTGCTGTGGAATAGTCTGTCTAAGGCCAGAACTCTCCATTCACCTGACGAAGGGACAAACCCCAAAAGCTTGTGAGTTTACTATCAAATAAATAGGTTGGACTTAAACCAGGTATTGTCAGACTTCTTACTGTGTTTACTCCAATCCAACGCCAGCATCTCCACATCCTGAGTCACAGAGCCATTGGAAGTACTGAAATTGCCTCTTCAGTAGCTAGAGCATCCGATTCAGACTTTTATTTAGCAGGTCCATTACAGTGAGTTCCGGATTGGCAAACGTGGTGGTAAAGGGGGAAATGCTGATAAAGTTGGGTGGGAAGTCCATTAATTCAATTTAAATGCATGCAAATGGAATTAAATCACAGTTGTGCCTGTTTTGGGTGCAAATCAAATCGCCGCCATTCCCAGGTTTCAGTAAAGTGGCAATCTGCATAGACCAGGCCGCGGATCGCGTTAATGACCTCACACCCAACTTTACCGCGTTTTTGTGCCCAAAAATGGATGCAATGCAATGGTAAAATCGGGTCCTCTGATTCATTGTGATAAGTGTCTGGGGAAGTTGGCAAGGAATTCACAGCACCTGTTCAAGGTGGCATCTATCACTTGGTTTCCAAGTGTGGTGTGTATGACCACAGGTTGCCTATCGAATTACTGGACTTCGTACTTACTGTAAACATTACAATATAAGATAGATTTGTAACTTGTGTCATTGTTATGAATCTGTATGTATCTGTAAAGGTGTATTATAGGTGACGGAGTAATGTAATATAATTAATCTTTTCTTGTTGAATAAATGCTCTATTATTTTGTTGAAGATTCATCAGTGGACTCTCCAACAACGTTCAGTATTCGCTCTCTGTTTTTCTCAGCAGAAAATTAAAATTAGGATTTAACAGGCCGTGTTCCATTCTGGGATCTGACTTGTCCTGTAGAAACATCAGCTAGGATTGGAACGCAGTTTAGAGCATTAATCAAAAAGCATTGACTCATGATAGGTACTTATACATCAACAATAATATCTACCTAGAGTTAATGCCATGGTGTTGTTTGCCATGAGATTGATTGTAGAGGGACACAGGTTACCAGAGTTTGTTAAGAGTATCAATTTGATCATATGAGTGTCAGTGAGAATTTCTGCCCCTCACTTGCAAGGAACTCCTGCCTTACAGTGCTGCCAGTTAATATGATTGGATGATAGCTCTCTACTGCGCGCAGTGACAGGATCTGCTGTGGACAGAAGAAAAAGTGCATGAAGATGACAGAGTCTTGGGACTGGAGAGAAATGTAAGGTTTTGGATTGTGAGGGTGAGAAGGGTCAGAAAAACCTTAGGCAATTGTTGAGGGCACGGCTGTTCAGTGGCCACCAGACCTTAAGGGGAGTTGGATGTCCAGGGGGTTCTGAGGGAACTGCTCATCCCCCTTCCTCCATCTTCTGACATAAGGCCGAAGCCTGATTATTTTCAGGATTCCCTCACATCTGGAAAATCCTCCTGCTGGCCTAAAAATTGAACAAAATCCAACAGGGGAACATAGGTAAGTCTAGCCCCTGAGGTGGGGAGAGAGTCATGCCTTAGCACTGACCCATGGTAGAGTATTCCCATCCAGACGGTAATTTCTTTTTTCAAATATTCTTTTCAGATTTAATAAAATTTTGATGATTGTAATGCAATTAATATGAACACACACACACACACACGCACCATATATATTGGGGAATATATAAACATTTTGCTTAATTCCACAGGCAGTCAGTATATCTGGTGGAATATAGCTCAGATGCTGGGGAACCAAAGTAGTTACTCATTTTAACCATGTAGTGTTTAATAATGATAGAGCTAATGGATTTTTATTTGTAGATGTAGATTTCCCCTGGGGTTAATGATTAAGGTGATTGACAGGTCATATGATAATATGCACATCTAAGTCTATAGTAGGGAGAAAACTAAGCAGTTGCAATTGCAGGCCTGCTGAAGTCAGGCATGTATAGGTTATTCCTGAGAATTCATTCTTGCTCCAAAACCTTTCTTTGAAAGCTCCAAAACCATTAACACAATTTATAATAAGTCTGTCTGGGTTTGTTAACTGTATTTAGTTGAAAGTGGTTTTGATTTGTGCATGAATGGGGCTTATTTGGATCTGAAATAGTCATAAAGTTAGCAAGTAAAGTTTCTCCCTTTCATTTTTTAATATTGTTCAACTGTTAATGGTTAAACTGCATCATTTGTTAGAAATAGATTCAAATTGTGTTATTAAGTAAAGTTGTTTTTCTATAAAAGAAGCCTAATTAGTCAGTGGCATCCCAATTTTTTTCCCAAACAACCTCAAGAAGCCAAATCAGGAATACACATTCTTTATCCAAATCAAGAGAAAGAAGTGAGAGTTATTTTACATTATTCCCCTTCCACAAACTACTAAAATTGTAATATTGCCTTATGCAGCTGAACAAATGCAGTCTGCCATCTTCCATTAATAAAGCTGCAGCAGAAACAGATCTCTGTCCAAGTTTATATTGTCTGGCTCTCATCAACACTGTTTTCTACTGGAACATCTGGACTTCTGTACTGGTGCCTACCGTAACACTAATTTATCTCTATGGGCTTCACCCATCATAGAACTCAACACCACTGGGAAACTGGATTATCCCACAGTAGTTTTAGCCAGCTAACCTCTCTGATGGAATACACAATTCAACTTTTCATTCTGGACTCTAGATTCAAGTGAAACAATAATTGTGATTTTTTTTTTCTGTGGTGTTTGCCCTTTATCTCTTTCATTCCCCCTTATCCCTCTTTCATCATATGAGTGTATTGGGGATTACTCTTCAAACCCCCTTCCCGTGATTTGAATGTGTGTGAAATAAACTAACACTTTGAGTTTGATATGAGATTATTAATAGAGGGTTGGATCTGTTACTAAACTGAGGGGTTGGGGAAAATATGCCACCACCCTTGAGCAGGATACCAAAAATACCTTTCTATTTACAGGCAGGTGGTGAGAGTAGAAATCAAGGCTGCTTTACAATGAAACTGCCTCCTGGCTGTAACAAACCAAGGAAGTTATGAAATGATATTGATAATTCTTTAACCATAGAAAGTGGATACTTGTTTAGAATGATTATTAACCACTTTAAGTTGGATAAAGCCTCAATTTGTTATTTTTATACTGTCAAATATCAAGGTTTAATGTTAATAGAGATGATTTGATTCACTCAAAGATAACATCTCCTTCAAGTTATCTGAACTCCTACACTTCAACATAATTACAAGCATTTCAAATTTTGCAAAATTGGCAGGGCAGCACGATGGTAAAGGGGGTGGCACAGTGGCACAATGATTAGCACTGCTGTCTCATAGCATCAGGGAACAGGGTTCATTTCCTGGCTTGGGTCGCTGTCTGTGAGAAGTCTGCCGTTTTCCCTTTGTCTGTGTGGGATTCCTTTGAGCACTCAGGTTTCCTCTCTCAGTCTGAAAGGCATGCTGCTTTGGGGCACTGGCAATGCTAAATTTTCCTTCAGTGTACAGACACTAGAGTGTAGCAACTAGAGAATTTTCACACTAATTTCATTGCATTGTTAATGTAAGCCTACTTGTGACACTAATAAATAAAAAAAGAGTTCATGGTTGGATTTTTCTGACCTCGCTGTGCCTCCTACAATTTGCGCCAATCCTGGGAATTATTGCACATGCCTAAAAACTGGTTTTGCACCCAGCAAGTTGATTTGAACCACTAAAATTGTGGATTTTTCTAAGGTTAAAGTCATCATTCTCCACGAGAAGACATTTCATATCCTCAATATGCCAACAAGTTCATACACAGGTTCGAACAAGACTCCTTCACTGCAAGGGATTTTCAACCGAGGCTGTACACTAGACACATTGTTGACATTTTTTTCCTTTGGATTCATGGTGAACAATCATTGAAACAACTATATGATGATATCAACAAGCTCCATCCCACTATCAGATTCACCATGGACTATTCTCCAGATTCAATTGCATTCTTGGACACATGCATCTCCACCAAAGACGTCACCTCAGCACCTCACTGTACCGCAAGCTGACAGACAACATCATAATGCTCCACTTCTCCAGCTTCCAACCTAAACACATCAAAGAAGCCATTCCCTACGGACAAGCCCTCTGTATACACCGAATTTGCTCAGATGAGGAGGATCATGACAGAAACCTCCAGATGCTGAAAGATGCCCTCGTGAGAGCAGGATATGGCGCTCGACTGATCGACAGTTCCGACGTGCCACAGCGATAAACCGCACTGACCTCCTCAGAAGACGAACATGGGACAGAGTGGACAGAGTACCCTTTGTTGTCCAGTACTTCCCTGGAGCGGAGAAGCTACGACATCTTCTCCGGAGTCTTCAACACATCATTGCTGATGATGAACATCTCGCTAGGGCCATCCCCACCCCCCCACTCCTTACTTTCAGACAACCGCGCAACCTCAAACAGATCATTGTTCGCAGCAAACTACCGAGCCTTCAGGAGAACAGTGACCACAACACCACACAACCCTGCCACAGCAACCTCTGCAAGACATGCCAGATCATAGACATGGATGACATCATCAAAAGTGAGAATACCATTCTCCAGGCACATACGCTTGTAACTTGGCCAACGTTGTCTACCTAATACGTTGCAAGAAAGGATGTCCCGAAGCATGGTACATTGGGGAGATCATGCAGACACTATGACAGCGGATGAATGAACATCACTCAACAATCACCAGGCAAAACTGTTCCCTTCCTGTTGGCAAACACTTCAGCGGTCACGGGCATTTGGCCTCCGACCTTTGGGTAAACATTCTTCAAGAGGGCCTTCACGACACACGACAGCACAGAACCGCTGAGCAGAGACTGATATCCAAGTTCCGCACACATGAGGACGATCTTGGCTTCATGTCACACTATCTGTAACCTCCATGACTTGCCTGGGTTAGCAAAAAAACCTCACTTACTGTGCTGTCTGGAGACAATACACATCTCTTTAACCTGTGCTCAGTGCTCCTTCCACTCACATTGTTAGCCACTTTAAGACTTGAAAGCAGGTTATGTGTAAAGATTCGCATTCTAATCAGCAATCTGTAAACAGTTTGTGCTGGTATGTGTGCTGTTGGAGACCAGAACACCTCATTCACCTGACGAAGACCATAGAGTCGAAAGCTTGCGAGTTTACTATCAAATAAATCGGTTGGATTTAAACCTGGTGTTGTCAGACTTCTCACTGTATTTACCCCAGTCCAACGCTGGCATCTTTACATCAGCCAAATACTTCACATTCCATATATGTTGAAGGAGAAACTCTGAAATATATTGAGTTGTTCCAATACTTTGGCAGTCTCATTGATGAGACTCAACATTGTGTCCTCTGCACCTGCTCAGCCTTCTAAAAACTGTAAAAGTGGCTGTTTGACAATGGAGATCTCCATAAGTCAGCAACATTCTGGTGCACAGAGCAGCTGTCATTGCCACAGTTCTGTACCATAATAAGAGCTGGATTGAGTAATAGCGACACAGAAGATCACTAGAGAAATTGCACCAGCAATGTCTCTGTCGCAGCCGTCAGGTTAAATGGGAGGACTGTCAAACAAATGCTAGTGTCCTTCTTGAAGCCAGTTCCACAAGCATTCAGGCAAAGCTCCTTGCAAAATCAACTTTGATGGTTGGACACTTTGTCTGCATGGTGGAAAAGAGTCTCAACCACTGGGTCCTGTTTTCTCTACATTCAAACGGCCAATAGTCCAATAGTACAACAGGGTAGCGGTGGTGATTGGGATTGGGGGCGGGGAGGCAAAGAATACACTTAAAGATATTTTACATCTCTCCTTGAAGCATGGAAGCATTGACATTACTGACAGAGAGGAATTTTCTGCCAATCATTCAAAATTGTAACAACTTGTCTGTCAAACTGCATCACACTTGAATCTCAATGCTTTGCCACTGAAGCAGAGCAGTGACAGAACACAAGACAAATCCTGCACTCCAAATCCCTATAGCTTGTGGGATATCCTACCCTTGTGCGGTGCTGAAGGATTCGTGGGTCAAGAATCAGCCAGCTCAGTGACATGAAGACAGAAACTCATAACCGTGACCAGACATCATCCCAGAATCACTGAGGACACTGAGGGATCCTCTTGACAACGCACATTCAAACTGATGTCAGGAAAGGGGAAATCCACATTACAGGGATTGCTAGAAATTTCTGCATGACTTTTTATCAAGACCATCAATGATGACTGCCACTTTGCTACTGACTATGAAACCTGAAGCACAGTTTTTGCTGCACTTGCATGTTGATCAATTTGATGGTAACCTTTCTTAAATTTGTGTTGGGTGGGTGTTTTTTCCAAAGCTTTTGGTGTTTCCTAACTTCATGTAAAATAGTAGGCTGGATTAATTATTAACAAATTGGATTATGACTTGTGGCACATTATTTCCTAATTTATAGAATTTATAGAATTTTCCAATCCCGCCCATCGTGGAGATCATAGCAGGTGCTACATTTGAATCTGTTGACCTCAGGTGGGAAGTTCTGGCTGGAAAATCCCACCTAATATTCAGAAATTGACCTGCTATCCATGCCAGGAAGAAAAGAATGACAATAATTGGTAGCTTTTTAAACTTCACTGATGTGACAAGCTATGCCTCGGTTAAAGGGTAATTTCCTGATACCTTAACAGCGAGGTATAGGATTTTACTCTGAAACGCCAAGAAATAATAGTACTCTATAAATTACACAACATTGTAACAACGTGATAATAAGCAACTGCATGTGCTTCAGTCCAGTTTTCATCTGCCTCTCCAGATAAATTTGACCATTTCTAATATGTCATTGATTTTTATGGTCACTGATATGATGGCCTTTTTGAGAGTGTCTTTTATTTTCTTTAAAAATCAGTCATCTAGGGGGAGCAGAAAGGACATGTCTATAGTAATCAATAAATATTTGCATTACAAGCACAGGAATAAGCTGTTCAAACCTCATCCATAATTTTCCTATTCTACAAAATATTGTCATCTGAATTTGCAAGCCTTTTCTCATGAACCCAGAGGTCTTACTTGCCGAGAAAGAATATATTTCTCTTTTAAACACTTCCACGAGTATTTCTTCTCTTCTGGGAATGTGTATTCTCCATCTCCCAACACTTTGAGTGTTTTTTTTTCTCTGTCTCTGAATTCACTTTTAATGGTTTGGTTTGTTCATGTGGAGACTGAACAATCCCCAAGAGGTGTAGTTGTGTAAGTGAGGATGAACATACCACCAGTGGATTGTTCAGCCAAAGGTAGAATTAAAATGTTTGAAGCTTATGTTTGTGGGGAGTAAGACTGACCTGCTGGAAGAACTGATGCAGAGATGCCAGGTTTGGACTGGGGTAAACGCAGTAAGAAGTGTCATAACACCAGGTTAAAGTAAACCTGTTGGACTTTAACCAGGTGTTGTGAGACTTCTTACTGCTCGGAACAAAGCAGGTATCTGAGATATAGATTATTCCCAATTAAATTAATCAGGTGAATCTCCATCCAGGCATTGTGCTGTGGACTTAAAACTCGAAGAAGCTGTTTTATTATGGAACTACCTACTCTGTAGTGAAGGATAGGAAGCTGTGAATAGAAGGAACATTAGCAACTATTGAGACCTGGAGGGTGAAATGGAAGAATGAGATTAATATTGTCAGCTACTATCGTTCAAGGTGGATTGTAGGTGGTTTCTGGCAGTCTTACTTAAATGTTTTCAGAAGCCTGAATAGATAACCAAGGACTGTGACTAAAAAGACAGGTCATGCTACAGAAGTAGAACCTGAATGGATCTAACACTAATTTAACGTAAGGTCATAAAGCCAAGCAGCACCAATATAATGTAATGTCAAAAGTAGTTAAGGCTATATAACTGTGACTGTTCACCCTGTTCCATCTAACTCCTAGGAATACTCACTTACATGCTCTTCCATCTCACTGTATTGATATCAAAATCCTCTGTTCTCAATAAATACTCCTGAAATTCTTGACCATCCTCAGTATCTCCTTCAGTCTGGGATATAGAGGTTTTTAATACCTAAGATTGCTCTTCTATGGCAATTGTCTCTTTAAGGGCAACACAGCAGAATAAGGGTCACCTGGTCTTGGTGACCAATCAAAATTCAAGAGTATGGAATCACTGCAATGTGACAAAAGCTCCCAGACAGAAACATTTTGGAAGCTAGCTACAATTCTTATTAATAAATATTTTTGTGTTCACCAATGAAATCAGTGAAAGAGCATTCTTAGGCTTCCCTTAATCATTAATTCTTGATTTATCTTCTCTCTTACTCATAGATCATAGAGCAGTAGAGCACAGAAACAGGCCATTCAGCTCAAGGTATGGGCTGATATTGACATTCAGCCAAACTCGTTGGCTACAGGTATAGTGCCAGAAGACTGGAGGGTGGCAAATGTTGTTCCTTTGTTCAAAAAGGGGAGTAGGGATCATCCTGGAAATTATAGACCGGTGAGCCTGACTTCTGTTGTGGGCAAAGTCTTGGAAAGAATTATAAGGGATAGGATTTATAAGCATCTAGAGAGAAATAAATTGATTAGGGGTAGTCAGCACGGTTTTGTGAAGGGGAGGTCGTGCCTCACAAACCTTATTGAGTTTTTTGAGGAGGTGACCAAAGAGGTAGATAAGGGTAAGGCAGTTGATGTAGTGTATATGGATTTTAGCAAAGCGTTTGATAAGGTTCCCCATGGTAGGCTACTGCAGAAAGTGCAGATGCATGGGATTGAAGGTGATTTAGCAGTTTGGATTAGGAATTGGCTAGCTGATAGAAGACAGAGGGTGGTGGTTGATGGGAAATATTCAACCTGGAGTGCAGTTACAAGTGGTGTACCTCAAGGATCTGTTTTAGGGCCACTGCTGTTTGTCATTTTTATAAATGACCTAGATGAGGGTGTAGAGGGTTGGATTAGTAAATTTGCTGACGATACCAAAGTGGGGGGAGTTGTAGACAGCGAGGATGGATGTTACAGTTTACAGAGGGACATAGGTTGCAGAGCTGGGCCGTGAGGTGGCAAATGGAATTCAATACGGATAAGTGTGAGGTGATTCACTTTGGTAGGAATAACAGGCATATGAAATATAGGGCTAATGGAAGGACCCTTAATAGTGTTGTCGAGCAGAGGGATCTTGGGGTACAAGTACATAGCTCTTTGAAAGTTGGCACCCAGGTTGATAAAGTTGTTAAGAAGGCGTACGGTGTGTTAGCTTTTATTGGTAGAGGGATTGAATTTAGGAGCCGTGAGGTTATGTTACAACTGTACAAAACTCTGGTGCGGCCGCACTTGGAGTATTACGTACAGTTCTGGTCGCCGCATTATAAGAAAGATGTGGAAGCATTGGAAAGGATGCAGAGGAAGTTTACCAGGATGTTGCCTGGTATGGTGGGAAGGCCTTATGAGGACTTTTTCAGGAGCAGTGGAGGCTGAGGGGAGACTTGCTAGAAACCTAGAAAATTATGAGAGGCATAAATAGTGTTGACAATCAGAATCTTTATCCCAGGGTTAAAATGTCCAATACAAGGGGGTGTGCACTGAAAGTGAGAGAAGGAAAATTCAAAGGCGATGTGAGGGGCAAGTTTTTTACATGGAGAGTGCTAGGTGTCAGGGATGCACTGCCAAGGGTGGTGGTACAGGTGGATATGATAAGGGTGTTTAAGGGGCTTTTAGATAAGCATGTGAATATGCAAGGAATGGAGGGATATGGACAGGCAGAAGGGATTACTGAGGGACCTGAGGTTATTTTCATTAGAGAGAAGAAGGTTACGCAGTGACCTAATTGAGGCGTATAAGATGATCAAAGGACTGGATAGGGTGGATAGTGAGAGCCTTTTTCCTCGGATGGTGATGACCAACATGAGGGAACATAACTTTAAATTAAGAGGTGGTAGTTATAGGACGGATGTCAGAGGCAGGTTCTTTACACAGAGGGTGGTGAGAGTGTGGAATGCCCTGCCGGCAGCAGTTGTGGACTCGCCTACTTTGGGGGCATTCAAATGTTCGGTGGATAGGCATATGGATGATATTGGAATAGTTTAGGTTAGAGGGTCCACTGGCCGGTGCAACATCGAGGGCCGAAGGGCCTGTATTGCGCTGTAATGTTCTAATGTTCTATAATGCGACATTAAAGTAATCCCTTCTGCCTGTCCATATCCCTCCATTCCTTGCATATTCACATGCTTATCTAAAAGCCCCTTAAACACCCTTATCATATCCACCTGTACCACCACCCTTGGCAGTGCATCCCTGACACCTAGCACTCTCCATGTAAAAAACTTGCCCCTCACATCGCCTTTGAATTTTCCTTCTCTCACTTTCAGTGCACACCCCCTTGTATTGGACATTTTAACCCTGGGATAAAGATTCTGATTGTCAACACTATTTATGCCTCTCATAATTTTCTAGGTTTCTAGCAAGTCTCCCCTCAGCCTCCACTGCTCCTGAAAAACACAAGCCTGGTCTATCCAGCTTCTCCTTACAGTTCGGAGCAGCATCCTGGTAAACCTTTTATCTTTAACAGGATCTCCCGCTTTCATTTAATATATAAGTCAATGTTTAGTCTAAATGTTTATACAGTGACCATAACAAAATATTATTACCATTGGAACAATTTCTCTAAATAAAGTTCGGTATGTCAACTTTAATGAATTAGAATTAATTTAAAATTTTCCATTTAATAAACCTATCGTAGAAATAATTACATATCAAAATCGAAAGGTTAGAACATGCATAGAAAACTAATTTCATTTAAAGACTTCTTGGCTTTTACAATTATGAAATGATTTTATTAATAAAGTAAGTTTACTATTGTAAAGCTATAAACCTAAAAGATTCCTTATCAATGGTGCTAATCAGGAAGTACATGATTTATCAGAAGATTGTTGGTGTCTGCACTTATGTGACAATTTATTCCTGATATTTGAATGTGCTTATATTAACTATGATACATGAGTTCATGAGCGTATGTTGGCAGGAAGTGTTAGAACATAGAACGTTACAGCGCAGAACAGACCCTTCAGCCTTCGATGTTGCGCCGACCAATTAGGAAAAAACAATGACCCCCTAACCTAAACCATTCCCTTCTCGTCCATAAACTTATCTACTAACCTCTTAAACGCCACCAAACTTGGCGCATCTACAACTGATGCAGGCAGGGCATTCCATACCCTTACCACCCTCTGGGTAAAGAACCTACCTCTGACATCTGTCCTAAAACCACCACCCCTGAATTTAAAGCTATGTCCCCTCGTGCTAGCTTTCTCCATCCTAGGAAAAAGGCTATCACTGTCCACCCTATCTAAACCTCTAATCATCTTATATGTTTCGATCAGGTCCCCTCTTAGCCTCCTCCTTTCTAACGAAAACAACCTCAAATCCCTCACCCTCTCCTCATAAGACATGCCCTCCATACCAGGCAACATCCTGGTAAACCTCCTCTGTACCCTCTCCAATGCCTCACATCTTTCTTATAATGCGGGGACCAGAACTGTACACAATACTCCAAGTGCGGCTGCACTAGAGTTTTGTACAGTTGCAACATGACGTTGCGGCTCCGAAATTCAATCCCCCTACAATAAAAGCTAAGACTCCGTATGCCTTCTTAACAACCTTATCGACTTGATTGCCAACTTTCAGGGATCTATGCACATATACACCAAGATCCCTCTGTTCATCAACACTATTAAGAGTCCTACCATTAGCCCTATACTTACACATTTGTTATTCCTGCCAAAGTGAATTACCTCACACTTTTCCGCATTAAACTCCATTTGCCACCTCTCGGCCCAGCTCTGCAACTTGTCCAAGTTTCTCTGCAAACTATAACACCCCTCTTCACTATCTACCACTCCTCCGACTTTGGTGTCATCTGCAAATTTACTAATCCATCCTTCAATACCCTCATCCAGATCATTTATAAAAATTACAAACAGCAGGGGCCCCAAAACAGATCCCTGAGGTACTCCACTTGTAACCGAACTCCACGATGAATATCTGCCATCAACCACCACCCTCTGTCTTCTATCTGCTAGCCAATTCCTAATCCAGTTAGCCAAATCACCCTCAATCCCATACATCTGCATTTTCTGCAGAAGCCTTCCATGGGCCACCTTATCGAACGCCTTACTAAAGTCCATATATACCACATCAACTGCCCTACCCCCATCCACCTCTTTGGTCACTTTTTCAAAAAACTCAATGAGGTTAGTAAGGCACGACCTACCCTTCACAAAACCATGCTGACTATCCCTAATCAATTCATTTCTCTCTAAATAACTATAAATCCTATCCCTAATAATTCTCTCCAATACTTTGCCCACAACAGAAGTAAGACTCACCGGCCTATAATTCCCCGGCAAGTCTCTCTTCCCCTTCTTGAACAATGGGACCACATTCGCTATCCTCCAGTCTTCCGGCACTATACCCGTAACCAACGACAACCTGAAGATCAGAGCAGAGGCTCTGCAATCTCCTCTCTCGCCTCCCAGAGAATCCTAGGGTAAATCCCGTCCGGCCCAGGGGACTTATCTAACTTCAAACCCTCAAGAATATCTAGCACATCCTCCTTATCTACTTCAATACTTTCCAGTTTGCAACCTTGTATCCCAGTGTTCTCCACAACTACATTTACATCTTCCTGCATGAATACCGAAGAGAAATATTTGTTCAGTGCCTCTCCAATCTCTTCAGGCTCCACGCACAACTTCCCACTGCTGTCTATGACTGGCCCTAATCTTGCCCTAAACAATCTTCTATTCTTAACATATCTAAAGAAAGCTTTAGGATTCTCCTTAATCCTATCAGTCAAAGTCTTCTCGTGTCCCCTCTTAGCTCTCCTCAACTCACTCTTTAGCTCCCTCCTGGCTAATCTATAGCTATCCATTGCACTAACTGAGCCTTCAAGCCTCATCCTGACATAAGCCTCCTTTTTCCTTTTAACCAGCAAATTAACTTTTTTAGTACACATGAATCTTATGTTGGCATAAGATTCATAGCTGATGATAATCTGAAGCAGCCATTTCAATGTCTACAATTTTGTCAGCAGCACAATGGAAGGCAGCTTTCTCTGTAATGTTCTCACACCATAGATGATTCCCACGCAAGATTCATTGATACTATTTTGAAATTCATACTGGATGATGTGAAGGGTGCCCTGTTGAGAAAAGTTTTGATAAAGTATTGCATGGTGAAATCAGGGACAAACAGCAGAATGGATGGCACACTGGCTACTAAAGCAAATAAAAGGAAGCAGGAGTTAAGGATTTTGGGGGGAATCTTACCAAACCTGGTGTTGTGTGACCTCTCATATGTCCAAAACTGGCAGCTCCACATCATACCAGAAAAATGGTAGAGTGTTTCTAGAGAAAAAATCGACGGTTTCCTCTCCAGATTTCTACCAAACAAAAAAATCAACATGGGCTGTTGCATACCGTCATGCAGGGAGTGGGGTGGGTGCCTGTGCAGCTTCAAAACACCAGCAAAATCCACCAGCACTGAAATCAGAACACCGTCCTTAAAGTGTGTCCCGCTTATAATGGGAATAAACCTGCCCTCAGCCAAGTAAAGTGGTGAAGGCAGGTACTCTGGAGTTATTTAAGAAATACTTAGATGGGCACATGAACAGAATGGGAAAACTGATTTAAAATAGGGATCATGAGCCTTGGGAGGCCTTAGGAGTTCCTTTCCCACCCCTGATCCGAGTAGGAACTTCGGTCTTCCCCCCCCATCTCCCAGTACCCTATTGATCATCGATGTCTCTGCTTCCCTCATCTTTTCCCCCCCACTACCCCCCTCCTCACATTCGGAGCTGACACTATCCACTGTTCATCTGCCTACTCAGTCCACAACCGAAACTGAACAAATCCCAACCTTTCCATGAGGGTCTCACTGGGCCTCACCACTTGCTACAGGCTTGCACCACGCCCATGCTGACCTGGCATTTCCAACCTGCGCAAGAGGCAGTGTCAGGTGGAATTATCAGATTGGCATTGCCAAGTTTAATGAGCGTAGTCCCAGCCTGGCAATGTCAACCTGTGCCAAGGGGAAAGCCAGTGGGCGTTGTCTGCCCACTGCCTATACTCACCCTCATGCCCCTGGGGAGACCCTCAAGACAGGTTCATGTCTCGGTAATGGCATTGGTGTGATGTCATGCCGATACTGCTGGATATCCAGCAGGTGGGGTGGGGTGGGGGGGGGCGGGGGGGGTAATGTTAGGGAGAAGTGGGGGGGGGGATGGAGGCAGGTGGGGGGGGGTGGGAGGGAGGAGGCGGAGGGAGAAGCGGGGTGGAGGAGAAGGTGGGGGGGAGGGCCCAAGCAGAGCATTCACACATGACATGGTAATGTATTAAAATAAGCTTTCCCTGGTCCCATGACATGTTTCACACTACTCATCGACGAGGGAGCTGGAAGATCAGAACACAGAAACTCGCTGGTGTGAATCACATTTTCTCTGTATTTTTCTGACTTTTAATCCCTCACTGCCATTCCTCTAAATGGAGAGAGAATGAGGCTCAACATCACCCTCATGGGGTGGAAATTTATGAGAATTTGCAGAGCTCAGTTCTGGTGAGAAAACTGGAGTAAAGATCTCCAACTCCATTGGCCAGTTTTACCTCTGGAGTTGAAATAAAAGTAAGTGGGCTTTGCGCCATCATTCTCGCAAGGCAGGGACTTCTAATGCCGGGAATTAGTTCCACTGAGATCAGGGCAACCTCTAAAAATGACGCCCTATTAACTGGAAAAAAAATTAATTACCCCTTCCCTCCCCAAGACGGAGGTGGCTGCGGCCTTCTCCCCACCTCTCATCATCACTGGCATCCACTCCCTGCCCTCTGATTATCGCAGCACTGCCCTCTTCCCTCCAACATTCTCTTGCCAGCATTTCCCATTGCGGTCTTCCTGGCATCAGTTACTTTCCCACCCCAAACATTGCCGGCATCCCCATTGCTCACATATTGACTCTCCCCTCCGTCACAAATTTGTCACCACAAATGACGGTGCCTTATGGTTCACCCTGGCACTACTCCCTGGCAGAGGGTGGCACTATGAGGTTGGCAGTGTATTGGGATAGTTCCAAGGGGCTATGACAGGACATTACTTGGCCATATTTCTCCCCCCTCACCCCAGGGGCTAAAGTGACCTTTATGTCCCCGGAGCCCATTCCCATGGCAGGTTCACATCTGGGTGAACCTGTTGTAAACTTTGCTGCGTTATAATTCAGGTCAGAAACTCCAAAGTGTTTTATGAAGTCTGCCTGGATTATAAATTTTGCAAGTTAAATTTGGCTAACGTAAGCATGAGATGTTTCCCTTCAGGTATGACTCAACCAACCCATGGACAGCTTTTATCAAAACAAAGTTTATTTAAGAATACAGTTATTATATAGCAATAATTTTTACCAATTCCAAACAAGAAAAACAAACAGCCATGGTATTGTATAGCCTTTGACAATTAAATATAATGTAATGTTCCAATCAAATAAACTTCCCCATAAATAAAACCCTGCAACAGGCTTAATACAGAAAATGTGAATGCTTATGTAATATTGGTACTTAGTCCTTTGGTTGGAGTGGTGTGCCGCAGGGCTTGGTACTGGGACCTCTTCTATTTGTAATATATATAAATGACTTGGAAGAGGGAGTAAGTGGAGTGATCAGCAAGTTTGCAGACGATACAAAAATGGCTGGACTTGCGGTTAGTGAGGAGCATTGTCAGACGATGCAGCAGGACATAGATAGGCTGGTAGCTTGGGCAGACAGATGACAGAATTCAATCCTGATAAATGTGAGGTGATGCATTTTGGGAGAAAGAATGTAGGGGGGAGATATATGATAAAGGGTAGACCTATTAAGAGTATAGAAACGCAGAGGGACCTGGGGTTGCAGGTGAACAAGTCTCTGAAGGTGGCAGAGCAAGTGGAAAAGGTTGTGAAGAAAGCATATAGTATGCTAGCCTTTATAGGAAGGGGTTTAGAGTACAAGATCTGGCCTTTAATGTTGCAGTTGTACAAAATGTTGGTTAGACCTCATTTGGAATACTACGTCCAGTTCTGGTTGCCTTACTACCGGAAGGACGTGGAGAGTCTGGAGAGAGTGCAAAGGAGGTTTACCAGGATGCTGCCTGGTATGGAAGGTCTGAGTTACAAGGAGAGGTTAGGCAAATTGGGATTGATTTCCTTAGAAAGACGTAGACTTAGAGGAGATCTAATAGAGGTGTACAAGATTATGAGGGATATAGATAAAATAAACAGGGTTAAGCTTTTTCCTAGGATGGACTCGAATAGCACAAGGGGTCACGGGTTTAGGGTGAGGAGGGTAAGGTATAATTTGGATGCTAGAGGGAGTTTTTTCACACAGAGGGTGGTGGGGGTATGGAATGCGCTGCCAAGTAAAGTGGTGAAGGCAGGTACTCTGGAGTTATTTAAGAAATACTTAGATGGGTACATGAACAGAATGGGAAAACTGATTTAAAATAGGGATCATGAGCCTTGGGAGTCCCTGGGAAGTGTGTAAATAGATGATGATATTGATGTACTTGTTTTTATCCTACAGGTGCTTTGGTCCACCCTGTTGCCTAACAAGGGGCATACAAGTGATGGGTCGTGAGAGGGTTGCTCTTGGATTTTTTTTTCGAGAGTATCCTAGTGCTTCACGTCGTTAGTGTACGCTTGACCTGGACCATTTGATGGGCAACACAACAGCTCAGAGACTATCGCTGTGCTGTGCAGATACATGGATTTGGGCCTGGAGTTTGCGCATTCTCCCCATACTTGCGTGGGTTTTCTCCAGGTGCTCCGGTTTCCTCCCACATCCCAAAGATGTGCTCTTAGGCTAATTGGCAAAACAAATTCTCCCTAAATTGTCTCAAATTTGGTTTTTAATTCATAGACCTATAAACATGGACAGGGATCAGAGGTAGAGGTGGGAACATCAGGGTGGCGGTGCGGGCTCGTTGGGCCGAAGGGCCTGTTTCCTGTGCTGTTTTGTTCTTTGTTCTTTGTTGATATAAACACAGAAAAGCTTGAAATCAGAATAGCTTCACCAAACATCAAGGATTGAAAGAGAGGCTTCAGTACGAACTAGCAAACCAACAACAGCAGAACTTTTACTCCAGGAAGAGCAGGGGACCTGTTTCCAACTGGGATTCCAGAGAGAGAAAGAGAGCAACATTGCTTTTCGATGTGATGTCCGAAAGCCTTCTAAATTAAAACTGTAGCCAGCAGCCAAACTGAAAGTAAAATCTTGAGTTCATTATCAAGAGAAAAAGCTCTCCAAAATACATGACCTACCACCCAGCCATAAATTCCAAGTTAGTGCATTATCCAGATTCAAAAATGAACAAGACCCATTTAAACCATTAAAGCAGCTATAAAAGGATTTCGAAGCAGGCAACCATTGACACAATGAAACCAAAAAGCCTGCAGAAAACATAATTTAAAAAATAAATTTCTTAAAGGCACGCTAGCATCACAGCTGGCATGATGTCACATTGGCAAGATATGAAAATTTAGAAAGGGGAAGATCTGGTGAGGGGGTGTTTAATTATATTTAAATCTATTACAATTAATGCAAATCAAGTTCTTGTCCATGTCAGGCGTGAGCCTAATTATGTCACTGGCTAGGGGCGGTGAAAAACAGAAATTGTAATTTCATTGGCAAAATTGCTATTTCCGGGTTTTACCAGACCTTGAGCTCCTGCCAGCAATCTCACACATGTGGGCTCAAGAATTTGTCCACTCTGTACTTGGATTGTAAAGTTGAGTGGTATTATTCTGCAAAGATTATTGTTGAGACAATTGTTCATAATTTACATAATGATTTTAACTTGGAAATCAAAAATTCAACATAAAAATTTGTAAATGGTATAAAATTGGTGGGCAAGGTTTGTACTGAGAAGGATGGTGCCAAAATGCAAAAGAAGGTATAGAATGGACATATAAATAGCAAGTAAATTCCAGTCTGATTGTGTTGGGCAAAACATTTTGAAAGGAGAAATAAGGAACTCATCTATCATTTGAAAAGTAAGAGTTAAATAGGGTAGAGATGCAAAGAGACCTAAAGGTGCAGATTTACAAACCCTTAGAAGCGTCAATATTCTTTGCTGTACAATATTTTAAACAAATTTAACATAACTTTTCTGTTTTTGAATTCTCTTCTTCCACAAGTAAATCCCAGTGCTTTTTTTTTGCATTTTATATGGTTCAGAGAATTCAGGAGAAACTTCTTACTTAGAAAGCTGTGAGCATTTATAACGTTGTAGTGAACGATAGAATCACTACAGTGCAGAAGGAAGCCATTCGGCCCATCAAGTCTGTAATGACTCATACAGAGCATCCTATCCTAACCAACTCTCTTTCCACCCGTCCACCGCACACACCACCACCCCCCCACCATGCCACCAACACCAACACTACCATCAACCCCTTTCTTATATTTGTCTTTTATTTTATGTTTTACTTTGTTGGCTAGAGTTACAGACTTCCATGCAAAATGTCAATGAAGTTTGTGTTAGAACATAGAACATTACAGCGCAGAACAGGCCCTTCGGCCTTCGATGTTGCGCCGACCAATTATGAAAAAAGCAATGACGCTCCAAACTAAACCATTCCCTTCTTTTCCATATACTTATCAACTAACCTCTTAAACGCCACCAAACTTGGCGCATCTACAACTGACGCAGACAGGGCATTCCACTCCCTAACCACCCTCTGGGTAAAGAACCTACCTCTGATATCTGTCCTATAACTATCACCCCTTAATTTAAAGCTGTGTCCCCTCGTGCTAGCTTTCTCCATCCTAGGAAAAAGGCTATCACTGTCCACCCTATCTAAATCTCTAATCATCTTATATGTTTCGATAAGGTCCCCTCTTAGCCGCCTCCTTTCTAACGAAAACAACCTCAAATCCCTCAGCCTCTCTTCATAAGACCTGCCCTCCATACCAGGCAACATCCTGGTAAACCTCCTCTGTACCCTCTCCAATGCCTCCACATCTTTCTTATAATGTGGGGACCAGAACTGCACACAATACTCCAAGTGCGGCCGCACTAGAGTTTTGTACAGTTGCAACATGACGTTGCGGCTCCGAAATTCAATCCCCCTACCAATAAAAGCTAAGACTCCATATGCCTTCTTAACAACCTTATCGACTTGACTGCCTACTTTCAGGGATCTATGCACAAATACACCAAGATCCCTCTGTTCATCAACACTATTAAGAATCCTACCATTAGCCCTATACTCTACACATTTATTATTCCTGCCAAAGTGCATTACCTCACACTTTTCCACATTAAACTCCATTTGCCACCTCTCGGCCCAGCTCTGCAACTTGTCCAAGTCTCTCTGCAAACTATAACACCCCTCTTCACTATCTACCACTCCACCGACTTTAGTGTCATCCGCAAATTTACTAATCCATCCTTCAATACCCTCATCCAGATCATTTATAAAAATTACAAACAGCAGGGGCCCCAAAACAGACCCCTGAGGTACACCACTTGTAACCGAACTCCACGATGAATATCTCCCATCAACCACCACCCTCTGTCTTCTATCTGCTAGCCAATTCCTAATCCAATTAGCTAAATCACCCTCTATTCCATACATCTGCATTTTCTGCAGAAGTCTTCCATGGGCCACCTTATCAAACGCCTTACTAAAGTCCATATATACCACATCAACCGCCCTACCCCCATCCACCTCCTTAGTCACTTTTTCAAAAAACTCAATGAGGTTAGTAAGGCACGACCTACCCTTCACAAAACCATGCTGACTATCCCCAATCAATTCATTTCTCTCTAAATAACTATAAATCCTATCCCTAATAATTCTCTCCAATACTTTACCCACAACAGAAGTAAGACTCACTGGCCTTTAATTCCCTGGAAAGTCTCTCTTCCCCTTCTTGAACAATGGGACCACATTCGCTATCCTCCAGTCTTCCGGAACTATACCCGTAACCAACGAAAATGTTGGTGTTGGGGATTCATTCAAAAAAATTCTGATTTTCAGATGTATGGAGAAGGATATTTAACCTGTACTGGAACAGAGAGAGAACAGCAGTTGAAAAAGATAATAAAGGAGACCAGGATGTGGCCAACCAGAGGTCTTTGAAATATGAGATTGATGAATAGAATAGGGAAGACTCTTCTAACCATAGAGGAACACAAAATTAAAGAATATAAATATGAAATAGTCCAGGAAGGAATTGAGGAGAAACATCTTACTCTGAGAATTGTGAGCATTTAAAATGTTATAATGAATCATAGAATCCCTACAGTGCAGAAAGAAGCCATTTGGCCTGTAACGCCTCTTTAACAGAGCATTCTACCTGGCCAACTCTCTCCCACCTCCCACCTATTCACTATTCTTGCAATACTGCGCGTTTGCCATGGCTAATGCACCTAATCTCTACAACTTGGGATAATAAGGGACAACTTGGCATAGCTAATCTACTTAACCTGCATATCTTCGGATACTCAGGCACAACTTGACTTGGCCAATCCATCTAACCTGCATATCTTTGATTGAAGCAAGTAGCATTTAAGAGGAAACTAAAGAGCCTGTTCCCGTGCTGTACTTTTCTTTGTTCTTTTAGGGGGTTTCAGGTAAGTCAGGCAGCATGGTCTGTGCAAGTTTGGAAGGCCAAAGGGCCTATTCCTGTGCTATAATTTTCTTTGTTCTTTCTTTGTTCTAAATGGATGGGAAAGAAGTAGAAGGATTTATGTTCTATGTTCTATGTTCTATGATTTGACGATAGGGAAAGATGTATAATGGGAGGGGACTCATTTAGAGAAGGCTTCCCAGCATTGACCAGTTGGGCTGAATGATTTGTTTCTGTATTGTAAATTCCATGTCATGTAATAAAGCTGTCAGCAAATGGCTGCTGGAGTAAGTTGTTAACATATAAAAGGCATAATTCCATTAGAAAAAGCTGGTAAATCTTACAACGTAAGGTCACACAGCAGCTTTCTAAATTAAGTCATTGTCTCAAGTATGCATTGTCTTCTTTCATGGCGTGTGGATGTCACTGGCAAGATCAACATTTGTTGCCAAAATCTAATTGCTTTTGAGAAAGTGGTGGTGAA
Organism: Sphyrna mokarran; assembly: GCA_024679065.1. Classification (NCBI taxonomy): domain Eukaryota; kingdom Metazoa; phylum Chordata; class Chondrichthyes; order Carcharhiniformes; family Carcharhinidae; genus Sphyrna; species Sphyrna mokarran. The sequence continues at coordinate 28,665,362 of JAGIQG010000023.1, read as the reverse complement.
CCACCTTCTTGAAAGTCTATCTGAAGTTACACCAACAATGCTGTTAGAGAGGGAGTTCCAAAATTTTAATCCAGCAACAATGCAGGAATAGCAATGCAATTCCAAATTAGGATGGTGTGTGTTGTTACAGACAGCAGGGGGATTAACCTTAACAACCCTGATTTTTCTCTCTCTACACATCTGTAAACAGAAAGGTGTTTTGATTTCTGGTCGCCCTCTTTATAAGTGGTGGCATATTTTCCCTAACCCACCAGTCTGGCATGATCCAATTCTCTATTAATAGCATTGCAACAGACTCAAAATAAGGTAAAATAAGATGGTTGATTGAGTCGAGAGCCCAGAATCAAAAATTTCGTGGAGCATGTCTTTTGATAGTAGTGGGCTGATTTCTCCAGAGTCATTCATCTTTCCAGACATGGGGACTTCCACGATGGGAGAGAGCATATAGAGATGAAATAGTCTTATAAAGCACATCCATAAATTCCAATGTTCCAACAATATACAGCACATATAAGTGCAGGCAATTTACCTGGACAGAGTTCTTTCTGTCGCTACCAGTTTGATGGTAAAATGGTAGCCTGCCTGGGTTGAGTTCCACATGGCAGCATTACTGTTTCTAGCAGCTTTGGGGTGGTCATGTGACATACCTCCCATTTCTTCTCCTGGATATTGGACAATGAATGAATTCGTGAGGTCTGGAAGCTTGAGGTGTTCAGTAGAGAAGTTAGCGTCCCTTTTCTTCTTTGCAGAAACACTGGAAAGAATTTTCTGGCTGTTCACACCAGCAGGATTCCCTGTTCCTGCCGCAGTGAATGGAGATTTGGCTGAGTGTTAAATTCACCACCCTCAATTTCAAGTGTGCTGAGACAATGTTTCCACTGGCCAGAGCTCTATCTGAGAAATGTAAAGGCAGTGGGTCTATTTCTCTGTAATATGATTTTCTGCAGTCACATAGGGCATTTAGAGTTAACACTGTCCTTGCTGGTTTATGAAGGTTAACAATTCCTCTGGTATGAGGCTTGGCCAATCAGGGTAAAGCCTTGGTCCATTTAAAAAAATATATAGTTTTATAGGGTAGCCAGGTTGACATAGATATGTTTTCCTTCCTGTCTTCTGGCTGGAACAGTGGCTTGGAAGAAAACTTGCCATGGTGATGTTCCCTCTTGTCTGCTACTCTTGTCCTTCTAGTTGGTACATGTTACTCGGTGATTCCTCACAATCTGCTACTTGAGCCTTTGGAGGAACATTTTTATTATGTCAGCTATCTAAGGCATATAATCCTAAATGACCATAATCTCAGACACTGACAACTATACATTTGGAATTGGCAATCAATTTAGTATGGAATTACTGTGTCACACTAAACTGATTTAGTAACCGCCCCTATTTGTTTCAATAAGTAATCCAATCTAGTGATTATTTATGTACACCACATGTGTGTAATCGATGTTCAATTAGGTCTTGGATATTTCAAAAGTGAAAGAAGTCTTGTTCCAAAATATTTGGAAAGAAATTCCTTTGTGCAACACTGTGCATACTTAACTAGATTCCCTGAAAGCAGACAGCACTATGGGTCCTCCTTGCATGAAATACTACATTGTTTTTCAATTGTATCAGTGAAAAATACTCAGTCTTGCAACTGTCTCCCACTCATCCCAGGGAATTGATGGAAGCCTGGGTAGTTCTGTTCAAAGTGGCAATGCACAAGGAACTTCTCTCTCCCATTAAAATCCAAAGATTATGCTTGTAATGATCTATGTATGTTAAGATACATCACACTTTATTATACATGGTGCAATCAAACTTTTGTTTGCCTTGCATTGACTAGAATGTGCAAGTTTTGCTGTGAGAAACCTTCACTGAAATCTTGCTGCTCTCATGCCAGCTGGATCTTATGGTCCAGCTGACAGTATGCCCTTCCCATGGCTTTCCAGGTGGGAAGGGATGCATTCATTGGGAAGTCCCATTGATAATAATGGGTTCCATAAGATCCTGTGGACAGTGAGTGTCACACCACCTTTTGCCACCATAAACACACCACAGAGGAGGAGGAAAATCCCACCCACCAACCAAAATCTTGCTGGCATTTACATTTGCGGGATGCTATGGTCCTGCCTACGGCGCATCTCTCCCCCAGGTTTCCCAGCAATGAGGAGTACGGTCAATGGGTAACCCCAATGACAATGGCAGAATCATAAGATCCTGACATTAACAAAAACTGCACTGCCTCCTGTTGCTGCAAAACACACCGCAATGGGGAAGAAACATTCCATCCACTATTTACATCTGCCGTATAGAAAGCAATCTCACAACACCAAGTTAAAATCTAACAGGTTTATTTGTTGGCACAAGCTTTTGGGGCTTTCCCCCTTCATTGGGTGAATGAGTTTGGTTCACAAACAGGGCATATATAGACAAAACTCAATTACAAGATGATGGTTGGAATGCAAGTCTTAACAGGTAATTAAATCTTTACAGGTGAAGACAATGGAGAGAGGATTGAGCATATGTTAACCTCTTTCATTAACCAGGTTAATAGGTTAACTTCGCTGCATTAATCACTCATTATATTAAGGGAACTTGAATCTGCTTCTGACTCTGTATCGATTTCAATGTTTTCCAAACCAAGCTACCACCCAAGCATTCCAGAAAGTTGCTCTGCTTTACTTGTGCATTGTCTAAAAAGACAACCTTGCCAACCAAGCAGGCGTAGATGGAGCTGACCAAGGAAGTGAGCAGGAGAAGTGTGGTACTTCCAACCTGATGCAGGACCTCAAGAAAGTAGGGAAAGTGAGTAGCACTTTCAGATCTCAAACCCCACACTCTGACTCACCCAGCATTTGCTGCACAATTATCATTAATTCATTGATGCACTAGCTGATGTGAACAGAGTAAATGTTGATCTGAAGTGATTCCTTTTAAACATTTCGACATCATTCACTCCGAGGTACAGATTGAGTGATAAACCTCAGATGAATCCTGGGCAAAGTGTTAAGGTGAAAAGATTACAGGTTCATCTGGAACGCTTGCTGAATATTTTCATCAGAGTATCGATCCCAGTTTTCTTGCAGTGCAAACAACCCTACCTGTATTCGTTGACAGGCATTTCCAGGCTTCCATTACACCTACATGACACAAGTAATAAATTACCTGACAATGAAAGCAGAAGACAAAATAGCAGGGATATTTTCTTCAGTGACCAGGAGGCAAACAAGCAATCATGAGGAACATTTTTCTCACTGTTCAGAGATGTATATGGAGAGAGGAAAGATATAAATGGGGAGAGTTCTCCCAACATGTCCGCCATGGGAATTGTAGCGAGTGAGGGGGGTGAAACCACGTAAAGCTCCATTGAACTCAGCCAGATTCTCCAATTTGGGCTGAGCACAGCTAGGGAATCCCACCCAGAGATTAAAAAAAACAAATTCTCAGGCCCAGGCCAAATCACAGCATTGAGAATGCAGCTCACTAATCACTCAGTTTAATATTGTGAATCATTCTGAGAAGTATCAGAATTATTGTTATGTGTGTAATGGACCATAGAAATCATGGAAACCCTACAGTGTAGATAGAGGCCATTTGGCCCATCGAGTCTGTACCAATCCCAATCCCATTCAGGCCCTACTCCCACATCTCCACACATTTACCCATTAATCCTTCTAACCTACACATCTCAGGACACTAAGGGGCAATTTTAGCATAGCCAATCAACCTATCCCATACATCTTTGGACTGTGGGAGGAAACTGGAGCACATGGAGTAAACCCATGCAGATACGAAGAGAATGTGCAAACTCCGCACAGACAGTAACCCAAATCAGAAATCGAATCCAGGTCCCTGGAGCTGTGAAGCAGCAGTACTAATCACTGTGCTACCATGCTGCCCATAACTTCATAATTAGATGTTTCTCATAATTAGAATTTGGAATGTTTGGAAGTTGTTAGGAGTGATTACTATATATATGGCAGATGTAAGATTGGATTTTTCCCTCCCACTCTGTGGTGGGTTTTGCAGAGGTGGGAGGCAGTGTGATGCTTGCTGGCAGTGAGATCTTATGGTCGCACTCTAATCAACAGGGCTTTAGGTCTGTGGTGCCGTGAGCCAACAGTGCTAACCACTTTGCCACTATGCCGCAAATTGCTGCAGGTACTACAAGTGTCCAACAGTAACCACATATTTTAGCTGCAACACATCATCTGCACTAACTAATTAAGATTTTAACTTTAGAAATGCTACTCAACTATGATTTGTAGCTTTATAAAGTTACTTTAATAAATAATTTTCATAAATTACTTATCTCTGCAGAACCAATTTAAACTACTACCTCAGATTAGAGAGAAAAGGAACATGAAAACCCACCAACCAATCCCCTGCTGGCTTACCTAATTATTGCCTCTGGACTGATGGAAATCAAATTACAAAGCTTTTATTTTTGATAGTCTAGAACAAGGAGGAACTTGTATACCTATAAAAAAAGGTTGAGAAAGATATAACTTTGAGAATGTATTAACAAAAATATATTTGTAAATTTACTATATCTTGCTGCCTGTTTAAAGTTGTCGTAGTTCACTAGTTTAAGATGTGAAAAAAGCTGAATTTACCTCTTTTCACCCAGTTGACTCAGTTCTCGTAAATAACAGTATCTGCCAGGCTGCGTACCTATCAGCCAAACTGCAGTTCCAACCAATGGATAAGATGAGGTATTTGCAAATAGTGTAATCAGAGAATGAATTTTTAGTTAAGTTTGCTGGCTGGAAGATCCCATACATCTTGCTGGCTTATCTTGTCAGAAAGCTGAGTGGATTGTTGGCACAGTCGCACAGAATCATTTGGGAGATTAATTCAAAGGCAGAATGCAAATCTAATAGGATTTGATAAACTTCATCTGTTTGACTATATGATACCCAAAATAATCAACACACTGTTCTCATAAAATCCTTCTGAGCAGAATATACATGCAACCCATTATACTCCTGAATTAAAGGAAAACAGTCAATTTACTTTGATCTATTTTGCTTTGAACATTTTTTTCCAAACTGTGATTAAAATGGGTCATGTGAAAGTATGAACCTAGTTCAATGTTACCCAGAACTGAGATATAATGAAGTAAGATAGACCAAAATCAATTGTATATCCGTTCCTCCACTAAATTTATAACTCCTAAATGTGAAGATTTGACTGATAATTTATATTACCTTTTATTGCAGCTAAAAGTGCGAATTAGCTCAGTTTGGAATTAAGATATGGTAAATCTGAGCATCGCTATGAAACTCATGACCTTAATAAAGACAGGACCTGGTAGTAAATCAAGCTGCAATTTAGCGGCTGCTCCAACCTTGGCTGCAAATTCTATAACGGCTACTAAAACTCACAAGAGGGCAAAATTGGGAACTGAGCTGGCAAGATTTCGGAAAGCAATCTTTCCAGTCCCCCTTTGATGACACAATCAGATTTGTGCCCAGGAACGGCACAAGTCTGATTAGCAGATATTATAATTTATTTTAATATCATTGGCAGGCTTAACACTGTTTCTTCTGCCCTCAACATATTGCCCACCATTGTGGAGCTGAGGTACCCACACATGTTTGTGTATTGGGGGCTGCCCAATTGCTTATGTGGTGGATTGGAGGCAATCGGAGCAGGAGTAGAGATGCGTGTGGAGGGATGCTCTGTGTCCATGAGGGAGGGAGTGAAGTTCAGGAGAAGCTTATTGTCATCTTTAAAGAATGGCTCCCAGATCTCTGTGCAGTCGGCCTTGCCATTTCTATTGGGCCCTGCCTCATCAGGGTGATGACAAAAGCCACGCCTCATTATTGAATACATTTACAGAAATACATTTAATCAAAATCAAATGTTGTTGCATTTCCTGCCTGATGGACTTTTGACTAAGGTCGAGCATGCGGAGTCAGGGGACAGTAGCAGAATGGATATCTACCTGGCTGCAGGGTATTAGCAAAGTGTGAGGTAACAGTTATTTATTCAGCGTGGCATGAAGTAGGAAGTCAGATCTCACAGGGTCAGTGCTAAGATTAATTGTCAGAAACAGAAGAATATTTAGCCCCTTGAGTGTGTTCTGCCATTTTACAATTTATCTCTATCTAGCCAATGATTTCCGCTTAAAAAATTGAATACTTTCATCTCAGTAGCATTGACTTTCTAAATTCTGGGCAACATAATATTAGTTTATGTAACCTCACCTCATAATTTAACTTTGGTCTCAGGTTATTATGAGATTGGGCAATTTAAAGTGTGCCATTGATGAGCTGGGTGGTCAATTGAGATTATATTAAATATCTTTACAATGTTAAAAAGCTACTCAAACTGTGAAGTTCCAGCTCTAACTTTCTTTTAGCAAATTTATCATGCAATTAATCTGCAAATCCAGCAAAATAACGGGATGGCTAGGAGTTAATGGAAGTTTATGTGAAGCAAGGTAAATCGATCAGTTCCAGAGATTCGCAACTCATGCTGTATCTCTCAAACCCCTGAATCTAATGACAAATTGTACTTTAGTAATGGAATGAGCTGTAAACACACAATGATTTTTCCAGGAGGATCCAACAAATTATGTCGATTGGAATTGTGCATTCAGAAGGAATAGACCTTTTAACTGCTGCCATTAGCACTAATGCTCTATTAAAGCACAATGGCACAGAAGCACAATACAGGAATACCTAAACTCAGAATTTGAGTTCAACACCGGTACTGAATAACGTGTGATGCATTGATCAAATTAATGCCAGTGTCTACACAACTGATTGCAAAATAATTTCTGGCTTAATATCCGTTGTGCCATGCAATATACTACTCATCACAATGTTAGCACGCATCCTGTTATTTTTCTTTGCAAAATAAAATCCAATACTAGATATATTTTATGAAAATAATGAATTCAGTATAATCATCTTTGTTTCCCATCTTGATTTATATGGCAATCCAACTATGGTAAATTATGTCATAGTCCTGATTTGTAACTTAATTGTGAATTTAGTCTTGTGAATGTGTATTTTGAATATATTATATTCAAATGTATTGATCATATGAATGTTGTCTCTTCATAATGCCATGACGTGGATATGCTAGCATTGGATTGGGGTGGGCAGTTGTGAATCTCTCTCAGCACCAAGTTAAAGGCCAAAAGGTTTACTCAGAATCACGAGCTTTTGAAGCACTGTTTTTTCATTAGGTGAGTGGAAGTTAATTCGCAAACACAGCATGTGTAGACAGAAACACAATTGCAAGATAAATGCAAATTAGAATGTGAAGAATGGTTGGAATGCCAGTCTTTACAGTAATCAAATCTTTACAGGTACAAACAGTGTGGAGGAGAGAGGGATAATAATGGGTTAAAGAGGTGTGAATAGACTCAAGCCAGGACAGTTAGTAGGATTTTGCAAACCCAGGCAGTATGGAGGGGGTTACCTATCCTGTGACATGAACCCAAGGTCCCCTTGAGGCTGTCCTCATGTGTGTGGAACTTGGCTATCAGTTTCCACTCAATGATTCTGCATTGTTATGCATCTTGAAGGCCACTTTGGAGAATGCCTACTAAAGATGAGAGGCTGAATGCCCTTGACTGAGTCGAGATGAGTATAAAATCTGGCAAGCACTAGTTGGATCAAATGGTTTGGTTCCTTCTTGTAAATACCATTTCATATAAAGCTGTATGTAATTGGCTGGGGAAGTAAAGACAATAATTGGTGAACTACAATGAAAAAATATTTGACTTAATTTTCAGGCCTTCTACCCAGCAAAAATTTCCCTCTACTTTTTGTGCTTATATCTTCAAATAACATTCTGTGTGAAATTTGTCAACATTTTCTATATAATCCAACAAGGAGCAGATCTTAAATATATATGGAAATGCACTCATTGACGTTAATAGGTTTAGAGGTTTCACATTAAGAAATCTATCACACTGTTCATTGTTGCCTGCTCATATAACGCCAATGAGTCTGTGGACTGAATTTAAATATTAGGAATTTTCTGGCTGCTCATGTTCCCTTCTCCTGTGCCACGTTAAGCAAGGACAGAGAATTTGGCCTCAGCCAAATTCACTGCGGCAAGACAGGAGAATCCCATTGATATGACCGGATGGAAAATTCCACCCGCCCACTCTATCTTCGTCTAAAATTTAAAATGTCTACTTTGTTAAAAGATAAAATGTATCGTCATTCAATGATATTGTTTCCATTTCCAGAGCTGAGCTTAGATGGCACAATTTCTGGTACAATATAGGGAGTGGGATACAAACAAAAGGTAAGAAAACTTGCATGAAAAGCTCCTTTACGAAATTCAGCAATTCAAACATGCTTTCCAGTCAAATATGTAATTTTGAAACATAGGCTGGAATTTTAGTCTGCAATAGTCTGCATGGAGGTCGGTAACCAGTGGAGTGCCCCAGGGATCTGTTCTGGGACCCCTGCTGTTTGTCATTTTCATAAGTGACCTGGATGAGGAAGTGGAGGGATGGGTTAGCAAGTTCGCCGACGATACAAAGGTCGGTGGTGTTGTGGATGTTCTGGAGGGATGCCAAAAGTTGCAGCGGGACATAGACAGGATGCAAGACTGGGCGGAGAAGTGGCAGATGGACTTCAATGCGGATAAATGTGTCGTGGTCCATTTTGGCAGGAATAATGGGATGAAGGAGTACAATATAAGGGGTAGGAGTCTTAGTTGTATTGTAGAGCAGAAGGATCTCGGGGTCCGGGTCCATAGGACTCTTAAATCGGCCTCGCAGGTGGAGGAAGTGGTCAAGAAGGCGTACTGTGTACTGGCCTTCATTAATTGAGGAATAGAGTTTAGGAGTCAGGAGGTAATGATGCAGCTCTATAAGACTCTTGTCAGACCCCAGTTGGAGTATTGTGCGCAGTTCTGGTCGCCTCATTATAGGAAGGATGTAGAGGCTATTGAGAAAGTTCAGAGGAGATTTACAAGGATGCTGCCTGGATTGGGAGGCAGGCCTTATGAAGATAGGTTGAGGGAGCTGGGACTCTTCTCACTGGAGAGACGTAGGTTGAGAGGCGACCTGATAGAGGTTTATAAAATGTTGAGAGGAATAGATAGGGTGGACTCTCAGAGACTATTTCCCCGAGCTGAAATGGTCACTGTGAGAGGACACAGATTTAAGGTGCAGGGAAGCAAATACAAAGGAGATGTCAGGGGTAGGTTTTTCACTCAGAGGGTGATGAGTGAATGGAACCAACTGCAGTCGGAGGTTGTTGAGGCAAACTCACTGGGGTCTTTTAAGGGACTTCTGGATGAGTATATGGAAACGAATAGGATAGGGGGTTATAGATAGGTCTGTGGATTGGTAGATGTGATCGGTGCAACTCGTGGGCCGAAGGGCCTGTTTGTGCTGTATTGTTCTATGTTCTATGTTTATTGGGAAAGTAATACCCCGCTGCCAATGATGATCCTGTTTAAGCCAGAGGCTAAAGCTGGAGAGCAACAGTGGCCATTTATATGGTTGCTGCCTACATTACCATTCCAAGTATGGATGATGCCACCCCACTCCCCCCAATATTAGCTGCTGGCCCAATCAAAGGAGAAGCAGATCAACAGCCTCAGCAACAATACTAGTAGTAATGACCATTGCCAAGGCAGCAACTTCAGAGAGATGGCATCTCAATCATGGGGTTTCACCTCAAAGAGTATAAGTAGGTTCTGGAAATGCTGGAGTTAGGTAGGTAGGTCCCTATGCATGACGGCGGAGGATTAGGCTCCCTCAGTGCATCGGTGATGGCATTGTCATTGGAATGGCCATTGCTTTGGATCTTGGTGTATATGTGCATAGATCCCTGAAAGTAGGCAGTCAAGTCGAGAAGGTTGTTAAGAAGGCATTCGGAGTCTTAGCTTTTATTGGTAGGGGGAGTGAATTTCGGAGCCGCAACGTCATGTTGCAACTGTACAAAACTCTAGTGCGGCCGCACTTGGAGTATTGTGTGCAGTTCTGGTCCCCACATTATAAGAAAGATGTGGAGGCATTGGAGAGGGTACAGAGGAGGTTTACCAGGATGTTGCCTGGTATGGAGGGCAGGTCTTATGAAGAGAGGCTGAGGGATTTGAGGTTGTTTTCGTTAGAAAGGAGGCGGCTAAGAGGGGACCTAATCGAAACATATAAGATGATTAGAGGTTTAGATAGGGTGGACAGTGATAGCCTTTTTCCTAGGATGGAGAAAGCTAGCACGAGGGGACACAGCTTTAAATTAAGGGGTGATAGTTATAGGACGGATATCAGAGGTAGGTTCTTTACCCAAAGGGTGGTTCGGGAGTGGAATGCCCTGCCTGCAGCAGTTGTAGATGCGCCAAGTTTGGTGGCGTTTAAGAGGTTAGTTGATAAGTATATGGAAGAGAAGGGAATGGTTTAGTTTGGAGGGGCATTGCTTTTTATATTGGTCGGCGCAACATCGAAGGCCGAAGGGCCTGTTCTGTGCTGTAATGTTCTATAATGCTGGGTCTATGGAGTGCCCAGAAAGGAGACTCCCCCCCGCCGAGCTTACTGCAAGGTCACTGGTTTTCACTGGGCAGTTCCCCCATGTGATACTGAGCCCTTTCCACAAGAGCAAAATGCCTGTGGAGGTTGAAAGTAGTCCTTAAATGGGTCAGATGGTTTTCCTGTTCTGATAGCTTTCCCTGCCACCTTACTATCTTGTCAGGTCAAACATGGCCTTGAATAGATTGAACCGAAGTAGTAGCATTTTATATAGGAAGCACTGCAGGGAACCAAAATCAAGGCAGATCAGTATGCATGGATTAGTCCAATTTGTGAGGCTTAGGATAACAGATAGCAGAGTTTTGCATGAATTTAAGGTTATGGAGCATCGGATGCTGGCCAGGACAATATGATGTGGTTGAGTCTGGAGGTGACAAACATCCCTCCTGCATTCTGCATGGAGAATAATAGAGACTTGCTGCCTTTAACTCTTTGTTTTCTATCTCTGATTTTGTATTTGAGGTTCAGTGGTATTCAGGAGAATCTGCACTTTATGAATTCTGCCCTTCTCAAAGCCTATCTCCAAGGCAAAGTGAATCACATGGACCTTGTTTTCTGACAGAAATACTAATTAGCTAAACTCTAAAGTTCCACCAACTCCAAAGAACTTCCACCAACTGACAAAGAAGGCGTATAGTATGTTAGCTTTCATAGAAAAGGGTATAGAATATAAGAGTAGGAGTTTGATGTTGCAGTTGTATACAACTTTGGTTAGGCCTCACTTGGAATACTGCGCCCAGTTCTGGTCTCCGTACTATCGGAAGGATGTGGAGTCCTTGGAGAGAGTGCAGAGGAGGTTTACCAGGATGCTGCCTGGTATGGAAGGACTGTCCTATGAGGAACGATTAGATAGACTGGGGTTGTTTTCCCTTGAAAGACGTCGGCTTAGAGGGGATCTCATAGAGGTGTATAAGATTATAAGGGGTATAGATAGAGTAAATGGAGGTAAACTTTTTCCACCTTTAGAAATGGATAGGACGAGGGGTCATGGCCATAGGGTGAGGGGGGCTATGTATAGGACGAATATTAGAGGGCAGTTTTTCACACAAAGGGTAGTGGGGGTGTGGAATGCACTGCCGAGTAAGGTGGTGGGAGCAGGCACGCTGGGGCTGTTTAAGGGTCTCTTGGACAGCCACATGAGCGGTATGCAGATAGAGGGATATATTAGGACTGTTTAACTACGGCTTTTTTCCACAGGTAATTCGGTCCATAATTTGAGCACGCATTCGGCAGGTGGTGCGGGTACAGCTCTTGGATGTTGATTCATGGGTTGCCTGGTACCTCATGTCGTATATGAGTGCTTTATGTGGACCACCTGAAGGGCACCATGACAGCTCAGAGAACTATCGATGTGGCTGTGCAGACACTTGGAATTGGGCCGGTGTCTGCGGGAGTTTGCGCGTTCTCCCCGTGGTTGCGTGGGTTTTCTCCGGGCACTCCGGTTTCCTCCCACAACCCAAAAAATTCGCTCTTAGGCTGATTGGGTAACAAATTGTCCCTATGGTGAAAATTTTCCAAATTAGGATTAATATATATACTATTATATAGGACTATTAAAATAGGATAATGATTTGGTATTACGGTGGCGCGGGCTCGTTGGGCCGAAGGGCCTGTTTCCCGTGCTGTGTTGCTTTAAAAAAAAAAAAAAACTCCATTCCATCCTAAATTAAAATACACAGCCTTATAACATAATAAGTGTATAATGCCTCACATCTGCAAGTATTCATATCATATAAATACAGACTCATAATTTTGCATTGCCTGTTATCTTACCAATTCACCCATAGATAATAAACACTGGGAACTGATGATTTATTTAAAGTAAAGCTCATTATGTATAAACTCGAATAAGTTGAACAGTCTTAGTACGACGTACATTATTGCTGGAAGTCTTCACTTGAATACTTATGAAATAGTCAATCTTCATTGGTAGGTTACCACGTCTACATTTCATATCCACATAAATATTTTGTGAAGATTATTTTTGTTTTCTGTTTAGCGTAACGTGTTTGAAATCTGACTGTCTCAAGATTGATTTTTGAATTTACGAAGTAGGTCTAAAATAAATTACTGGAAAGAATCTTCATCTTGAGCCACGGAGGTTCCATTGCTGCAATTTGATATCTATGTAGAAACTGCAGAATTTACATAAAGAACCACAAATTCAGTATATTCATTAACATTTTCACTGCAGAAGCTGAGTAAAAAATTTACTTCATACTTTGCAGTGACTCATGTTATTGGATATTCATCGAATAATAATGCTTCTCTGCGTGATTAGTTTGGAGTTACACAATGAAATAATAACTGAATTCTATTCAGCGTTGACTCCTCAAACAGGCACTGAAACCTTTTTCCTGAAAAATCCAATGGATTGTCCATGACTTTGCATTATATCCATAATTGCTTGGTGCATCATTGTCAAGTGTCTTTACACATAAAGCTAAAATATTCAGGCTCTGCAGAAATATGTTAAAATCAGCTGCAAAATGTGGAATTCACTGCAGTTAAACAGCTATGGTTCAGAGTTTTTGGACATCAGCTTCCCAGCATTGTTATAAAGCATCAGGAAGCTAATTCTGTACCAGAAACAGAGACTGCAAGTTTTTAATCACCATATATCATCACAAATGGAGCACAAATTTTCAAATGTTTCATGCTTCATTTATGATTACTGAGCCAATATTATAGTCCACATGCGCATGTATAAAGTACAGCACGCAAACTTGGACATGAACATAGCAAGTAGAATTAATCCCGTACAACTTTTAGACAATAATAGTCCAAAGTGTATTGGCCATGCTACATTGTCCCTTAATGTTCCAAGATGTGTAGTTTAAGGGGATTAGTGGGGTAAATGCGTGGGATTAAACAGGTTGTGTTTGTCTGGCAAAAATGATCTGTTGTGCATTGGACTTAATGGGCTTCCATCTGCACTGCAGGAAGTCTATGATCCTATGAAACATTCCCAACAAGGGAAAACATAGTCAGTGAGTGGCATTACCATCATTGGGAAACCCCTGCCCAATATCATTATGTGGAGTCTATTGACTAGAAACTAAAAAAAGACAAGCCACATAAATGATGTAGCTACTGGAGAAAGCTGAAGGCTGAGTATTCTGTGGAAAGTGGTTTATCTCTTGATTCCTGCTTACTTTCTGATGGATTACTCCCCATTTGCATAACTTTCAGAACACTCATGATACTCAACACTATTTTCTGTCTTTCCCATTCACACCACCACTGGTGGCAATGTGTTCAATCTGCAAGGTGCATTGCAACAATTCACCATGACTCCTTCATCAGAACCTTTCAAACTCATGTCCTCCACCATCTCAAAGAACAAGAGCAACAGCTGCATGGGGACATTACCAGCTCCAATTTATCCATTGTCCTGACAAGTACATATATCACTGTTCCTTCATTGTTGTTTGATCAAAAACATAGAACTTATTATTTAATAGCAATGAGGAGGCATCTTTACAATATAGTTTGCAGCGGTTAAAAAGTGTGGATCACCACTTTTTCAAGAGGAAGTAGGGATGGACAATAGATTCTCGCCACGCTAGTGATATCCACATCATGAAAATGAATAAAGTCAAGATTATAACAGTATATTCTGCATTTAACTAAATGTGTTAATAAATTGATTCTCTGAAAACACTATTTCTTTTGCATAAGATCATCATGCAAGAGTAGAAAAGTTTTAAGATATCTTCTCTCTGCCCTTTCCTCTTTTTGTGTATGATTCAATACCACGTGTGTTTGTCTAGATTGGTGATACAAAAGCAAATAAGAAGTTTCCAAGAGGAAGGATTTGCTGATCTGTACGTTCAAAACAAAAAGGGCCTGTGAGCTCAGTTGGCTACCTGGCAAACACGTTGTTCAGAATAATGGCCAACAACATGGGTTTGATTTCTTTTTTTGGCTGAGGTGAACTTGGAGTCTGTCTCCTCATCTTACTCCTGACAGTGGGAGGGGCAATGACAAACCACCACAGACAAAACCTGCTCACGACCAAGTTAAAGGATGCTCAGGGTGAAGCATTAGCAGATAATAAGCCCAGAACTTACTTTTGGGAAGAGAACACATGAATGTTTGCAAATAAAATCTATCTTAAAATGAGCCAGGTTAGCACCTCTGTTGAAAAAGCACAGAAATGCATTAATCACAGTATAATTTAAAGTCATCATTTAGATTGCCTTAGGAGAAGTATTATCATGTGAATAAAGGCTGGTTTAGGATCTGTAATAATAAAATTGGTAGTTGTCAAGTTATTTAGATGGCAAGCAATTTAAAAATCAGTAAAGAGATGTTCATGACCAAGACATCAAGTTATTTTGATGATGAGTCAAAAATATGTAGAGTTTTAAAATTTATAAAGAAAACCTGCAGCTACTTGTAGGCCCCTTGTGAGCTTCGCAGTCGATATACCCAATTAAGGCAGTATTTTCAGTCCATTGAGATCCAAAGAACTGCTAATTTATAAATCAAAAAGCAGTGTTTGCTCTGAACTTACTTCTGAAAAGAATAATCAGTGACTAATAGTGAAAACTCTATAATTCCAAAAAAAATAAATTTCACTTTATGCATTAATGACCTGGAAGATAGAACTGAGGGCATGTTTGCTAAATTTGCGAATGATACAAAGATATGTAGAGGGATAGGTAGTGTTGAAGAAATGGGAAAGCAAAATGATTTAGACAGGCTAGTAGAGTGGGCAAAGACGTAACAGATAGAATACAATATGGGAAAGTGTGAGGTTATGCACTTTGGAAGGATGAGTAGAGGCAGAGACCATTTTCTAAATGGAGAAAGGCTTCATAAATCTGAAGCATAAAAGGATTTGGGAGTCTTGGTTGAGAACTCTCTTTAGGTTAACATGTGGGTTCAGTTGGCTGTTTGGAAGGCAAATTCAATGTTAGTATTCATTCCTAGGGGGCTAGAATACATGAGCAGGGATATACTTTTGAGGCTGTATTAGGCTCTGGTCAGACCCCATTTGGAATATTAGGAGCAGTTTTGGGCCCATACCTAAAGAAGGATGTTCTGATCTTAGATGGATCCAGGGAAGGTCCACAAAGAATGAAGGGCTTGTCATATGAGGAGCGGTTGAAGAGTCTGGGTCTATACTCAGTGAAGTTTAGAAGGATGAGGGGGGGGGGGTTTATTGAAACTTAGAGAATACTGAGAGGCCTGGGTGGAGTGGATGTTTCCACTAGTGGGAGAGACTGGAACTCGAGGCCACAGCCACAGAGTGAAGGATGCACCTTTAAACCTGAATGAGGAGGAATTTCTTCAGCCAGAGGGTGGGTGAATCTGTGGAACTTATTGTCAGAGTGCTATGGAGGATAGGTCATTAAGTGTATTTAAGGCAGAGATTGAAAGATTCTTGATTAGTAAGGGGATCAAAAGTATCGGAGAAAAGACAGGAGAATGGGGATGAGAATCATATCAAGCATGATTGAATGGTGGAGCAGATGGGCCGAATGGCCTAATTCTTCTCTTATATCGTATGGTCTTATGGAGAATATAAGGTCCTTCAAAAGAGATAAAACATACAGTTAATGTGAAAAATCAGGAAGGTGTGTTTTAACATTTATTGGTAGAGATTGTACAGATCTGAATCAGCAGATAGTCAATTTACATAGAGGATATTTTGTATTAATTACCAGCATTGATGTTTTTATATCAGGGATTAATCTCCAATTCAGTCATGATTTGTGGGCTGGAAGTTGGATTTGATACCAATAATAATGGAAGTCAGAATAAGAATTCATAACAACATGCCACACTCAAAGTAATGTTACAGCAGGAGAGATAGACCAAAGACAAACAGCAGGGGAGCACAGGGGAGAGACAGACAGAGGTCGAGAATTTAGCTTCAGCTGCATGATATTGTTTAACCCTCTCCACATAGCTTTCAAAAGATTTATGATGGATGGAATTTAAAATATCTCAGAAAACAAGCAAAAACTGATCGATACCGCCTAAAAAGCTATCATGGCTTCAAAAAGAAAACAAAATAATAATTATGTCAAGTCCTAAGGCAAAACAAATAATTCCATGCACTGTGCAGTGAAACAAAATTTTTAGTTGGGAAATAGAAAAAAAAGTATGTACATGAAACCTGCAATATTCTTGTCCATCCCTGCACCCAATTGAACCTACTGAACAAGTCCCATTCCTCTGCTTCAGTTTATCATAGAATCTTAGAATTCCTGCAGTGCAGAAGTCATTGAGTTAACACTGACCCTCTGAAGAGCATTTTCCATTGGACTATCCCTCTGCCCCATCTCCACAACATCTATCACTGCTAATCCACCTAATCTACACACTAGGAGTAATTTAGCAATCCACCTGACCTGCACATCTTTGGACTATGGAAGGAAACTGGAGAACCCGAGGGAAACACTCGCAGACACAGAGAGGACATGAAAATTTCACATTCATCTGAGGCCAGAATCGAACCAGTGTCCCTAGCACTTTGAGGCAGCGGTGCTAACCACTGTGCCAACTTGCTGCCTCTTTCGTTGTTATTACCTCTTTCATATTGGACATTCAGACAAAACTTTTAGCTTCACTGTCCTGGGATAATGTGGATGGAGTGGATCACCCAATCATCACAATACTCATCTGATTCTCATTCAATAGATTCAATGGAATGAAAATTAGATGCACTGTACATCAGTGAATGATCCATTCAGCCCCATTACAAGCCAGACAGTAATGTTGATAATTACCCTTAGCAGCTTTTGCTCCAATAAGAGTACTCACCTCAAATAGACAAACCAGGTTGAGAAACCTTGGCGCAGAGTAATGATTGTCTAATGGTGAGAAGCCATTTGACTTGCTAGAAGTAGAATCGAGGGAAATAAATTGTACTGATTTAGGTCAAAAAAACAGATCAGGCTTTGAAAATAATAACTTTTACTTAATAAGTAGTGAATAATTATTACTTCTACATTGATAATGACATACAATTAAAGTAACTGATTTCATATCACTAAGAGGCACGATTATAATGTTGTGAATCAAATCCTGCTTCTTAAATAGTCATTGGCATTTCCAAATTCATAACTAAAATACATGAAACTATGTCACAGGAAAGACCTATAGAATCATAGAATTCATAAAGTGCAGAAGGAGTCCATTCAGCCCATCAAATCTGCACCGATTCTCCGAAAAAGCATCTTAACTAGGCCCACACGTGCTCTATCCCTGTAATCCCATGTTTTTACCTCACTAATTCTCCTAACCTACAAATCCTGGGACACTAAGGGACAAATTAGCATGGCCAATCCACCCAACCTGTCCACCAATCCACCCCAACCTGGATAGGATGGGTATACATAGAACAATACAGCACAAACAGGCCCTTAGGCCCACGAGTTGCGCCGATCACATCTACCAATCCACAGACCTATCTATAACCCCCTATCCTATTCATTTCCATATACTCATCCAGAAGTCTCTTAAAAGACCCCAGTGAGTTTGCCTCAACAACCTCCGACGGCAGTCGGTTCCATTCACTCACCACCCTCTGAGTGAAAAATCTACCCCTGACATCTCCTTTGTATTTGCTTCCCTGCACCTTAAATCTGTGTCCTTTCGTAGTGACCATTTCAGCTTGGGGAAATAGTCTCAGAGGATATGGAGGGATATGAGCCAACACGGGCAATTGGGACTAGCTTAGTGGCTAAAAAGACGAGTGGCATGTACAAGTTGGGCAAAGGGCCTATTTCCATACCGTAAATCTCGATGACTCTATGAATCGGTGAGGGAAAGAGGTGGGTTCAACTCATGCATAAGGGAACCCTGAATTCAGCAAGGCCAGTTGAACTCAGTGCTGAGGGGGTGTGTGAGGGACCAGAGCTAGCAGGTTTAAAACATAATCAAACAACTGGGGCAGAACCCCAGTTAGGCCCTGTAACCCATCTAGTTCACTAATGCCCTTTAAGGAAGGAAATGTTACTTGGTCTGGCCTACATGTGACTCCAGACCCACAGTAATGCGATTGATTTTTAAATACCATCTGAAACAAACTACAAGTCATTCAGTTGTATCCAAACCCTACAAAGAAAATATAAAAGAATGAAACCAGACAGACCATCAGGAGGCTAATGAGATTAGCATGTCCACTACAACTCTCACCAATTTTATCATGTGCACCTTATGAAGCACCCTTCCTGGATTCATCACAGTTTGCTATGGCTCCTGCTCTGACCAAGACCACAAAAAACTACAAAGAGGTTGAATGTAGCCCAGTCCATGATGCAAACCAACCTCTCACACTTGGACTCCATTTACACGTCCTGCTGCCTTGGAAAAGCAGCCAGTATAATTAACACTCCAGGCACCCCGTACATACTCTCTTCTAACTTCTTCCATCGAGAAAAAGATACAAAAGTCTGAGATCATGTACCAACCAACACAAGACCAGTTTCTACTCTGCCGCCATCAGACTTTTGAAGGGACCTATTATATACTAAGTTGATCTTTCTCCACACTCTATAACATGTAGAGTGTAACACTATATTCTGTACCTTTCCTTTTGTATTCCTGTATACACTCTATGAATAGTATGTTTTGTCTGTATAACATAGAAAGAGAACAAAGAACAAAACAGCACGGGAAACAGGTCCTTCAGCCCAACGAGCCCGCACCGCCACCCCGATGTTCCCACCTCTACCCGTGATCCCTGTCCATGTTTATAGATCTATGGATTAAAAACCAAATTTGAGACAATTTAGGGAGAATTTGTTTTGCCAATTAGCCTAAGAGCACATCTTGGGGATGTGGGAGGAAACCGGAGCGCCCGGAGAAAACCCACGCAAGCACGGGGAGAATGTGCAAACTCCCACAGACACAGGCCCAAAATCCATGTATCTGCACAGCACAGCGATAGTCACTGAGCTGTCGTGTTGCCCATCAAATGGTCCAGGTCAAGCGTACACTAACGACGTGAAGCACTAGGATACTCTCGAAAAAAAATCCAAGAGCAGTCCTCTCATGACCCATCGCGTGTATGCCCCTTGTTAGACAACAAGGTAGACCAAAGCACCTGTAGGATAAAAACAAGTACATCAATATCATCATCTATTTACACACTTCCCAGGGACTCCCAAGGCTCATGATCCCTATTTCAAATCAGTTTTCTATACCCCTCCATTCCCATTCTATTCATGTGCCCATCTAAGTATTTCTTAAATAACTCTAGAGTACCTGCCTCCACCACCTTACTTGGCAGCGTATTCCATACCCCTACCACCCTCTGTGTGAAAAAACTCCCTCTAGCATCCAAATTATACCTTACCCCTCTCACCCTAAGCCTGAGACCCCTCGTGCTAATCGAGTCCATCCTAGGATAAAGCTTAACCCTGTTTATTTTATCTATACCCCTCATAATCTTGTACACCTCTATTAGATCTCCTCTAAGTCTATGTCTTTCTAAGGAAAACAGTCCCAATTTGCCTAATCTCTCCTTGTAACTCAGACCTTCCATACCAGGCAGCATCCTGGTAAACCTCCTCTGCACTGTCTCCAGAGTCTCCACGTCCTTCCAGTAGTAGGGCGACCAGAACTGGACGTAGTATTCCAAATGACGTCTAACCAATATTTTATACAACTGCAACATTAAAGGCCAGGTCTTGGACTCTATACCCCTTCCTATAAACGTTAACATACTATATGCTTTCTTCACAACTTTCTTCATTTGCTCTGCCACCTTCAGAGACTTGTTCATCTGCGCCCCCAGGTCCCTCTGTGTTTCTATACTCTTAATAGATCTACCCTTTATCATATACCTCTCCCCTACATTCTTTCTCCCTAAATGCATCACCTCACATTTATCAGGATTAAATTCCATCTGCCATCTATCTGCCCAAGCTACCAGCCTATCTATGTCCTGCTGCATCACCTGACAATGCTCCTCACTATCCGCAAGTCCAGCCATTTTTGTATCATCTGCAAACTTGCTGATCACTCCACTTACTCCCTCTTCCAAGTCATTTATATATATATTACAAATAGAAGAAGTCCCATTACCGAGCCCTGCGGCACACCACTAGTGACTGACCTCCAGCTAGAAAAACACCCTTCCACTATTACTCTCTGTCTCCTATTACCAAGCCAGTTACTTATCCATCTAGCTACCTGTCCTTGTATCCCATTAGCTTTGACCTTCTCAACTAACCTCCCATGAGGGACTTTGTCAAACGCCTTACTAAAATCCATATAGACAACATCAACAGCTCGCACTTCGTCCACCGTTTTAGACACCTCCTCAAAAATATCTACCAGATTTGTAAGGAACGACCTCCCCTTAACAAATCCATAAGAAACAATACTTTTCATAGTATCCCAACACATGGGACAATAATAAATTTAGCCAAATCAAAGTTCTGTCTTCATACTAAAGGCATTTTCCATCAGGATGTGTGACATTACCATCATGCTAAATGGAATAGACTTCCAAAAAGATCTAGCAACTCAAGACTGGGCATCCATGAGGAGCTGTTGGCTATCAGCAGCAGCAGCAGAATTATACTCACCCACACTCAGTAAACTCAAGTCTGGCATATTCCCTGCGCTACCATTGCCTCAAAGCCAGGCATGAAAAGTGGTTCAATGAAGAACAAAGAACAAAACAGCACAGGAAACAGGCCCTTTGTTATCCGTCTCGGCTCTCCAGAGATCTCCAGCATCAGTATGTCAATTTTCAACCAATTTGTTTCACTCTACATGATATCAAGAAATGGCTAAAGGCAATGGGCCCTGACAGAGTACTGAAGACCTGTCCTGCAGAACTTGAGACACTCTTAGTCCAGCTATTCCACTATAATTGCAACATTGACATCTATCCAGCAGTGTAGAAAATTGCCTAGATATGTCCTGTACACAAGATACGGGACAAATTCTACACCGCCAATTATTGCTCCATTATTCTACCTTTGATCATCAGCAAAGTGATAGAAAATGTCATTCACAGTGCAATCAAGTGGCACTTACTCAGCAATAACATGCTCATGGATGCTCAATTTGGGTTGCAACAGGGTCACTCAGCTCCTGACATTGTTACAGCCTTGGTTCAACCATGGACAAAAGCACTGAAGTCCAGAGATGGGGTGATATTGACTGCAATCAAGGCAGCATTTGACCAAGTGTGTCATCAAGGAGCCCTACTAAAACTGGTTTCAATGGAAATCAAGTGAAAACCCTCCGTTGGTTGGAGTCACAAAAGAAGATGGTTGTGGTGATTAGAGACTAATCAATCTCAGTTTCAGGACATCACTGCAGGAGTTCCTCAGGGTAGTGTCCTAGGTCCAACCATCTTCAGCTGCTTCATCAATACTTTCCTCACATCATATAATAGAAATGGGAATATTCACTGATGATTGCACAGTGTTCAGCACCATTTATAACTCGTCAGACATTAAAACAGTCTAAATCCACTTGTAACAAAACCTGGACAATATCTAGACTTTAGCTGACAAATGGCAAGTAACATTCGTACCACACAAGTGTCAGGCAATGATCACCTCTAATGAGAGAGAATCTGACCATCACATTGTGACAGTCAATGGCACTAGTATCTTCACTATCAACATTCTTGGGGTTACCATCAACTAGGAACTGAACTGGACTCGCTATATATTGTGACTATAAATGCAAATGTGAAGTGGAAATCCTGTAGCAAGTTAACTCTCTTCCTGACTCCCTAAAGGATCTGTTGGAAATTGCGCAATACTTTCCGCCTGCCATTTTGGAGGGTCCATGGGGTCTTCGCGAAGATGCTAAAAACAAAACCTGAGGCTGCACATGAATTTTATTCTACGTGTCGGCGAAAATTCACTTTTGCTTTGATGCTCACGGGTCATCATGTAACCAGAGGCAGATGCTGAAACCTTTGTAGTTGATGCAGGTATATCAAGTACCACTGACTGCGCAAAAATATTAAAATTTTGTAAGTATTCTGACCAATACCCGGATGTGTGGGAGTCAGTAGTGCTGTCCGGTTGTTAAAAATCTACTTAAAGGTTCAGCGAGATCTGCAACTGTTGTTGCAGATGTTGGCCGTGATATACAGTTGGCTGAATCTTGTTAGAATCCATGTTTGGTTCAGCTTGACTGGCATAGAAAAGTACATCAACAAAGGCACAGCATTCTGCTGCCTGAAATCTGGGGTCTTTCATTAATATGAAATAGTACGTTCTACTAAAATTAAGAAGATTGACTGGATAGTACTTAATGTTCTCAGCAGGCACATTGGCTTCACATTCTTTTGGGATTATACTACAGTCAGTGTGAATTCAAAATAATAAAAGAGTTCTCGGGATAGGCAAGTACTCTGTGGCACATGTTTTTTTCCATGACAGCTGCTTTCAAAGAATTGTCATCCTGCTTTCTTTTTTTTTCTTGTGGTCATGTGGCTTGGTTTTAATACTCTTGGGTGTCAGTATGGATCACATTTCTCACCAAAATACAAAGCTGGGTCTGCCTTGAATTTGCTTAAAAATAGCTGTTCATAAAAATATCCAAAACATGTGAAGACCTATTGCTGCCTACTAAAAGTATGATAAGGCTTTTGAATTTTTTTTGTGTGGTCTCAGCAAATCCAATGTTTACATTTTATTAATCAAATCTTGTATTTCTACAAATTGGAAGTGAAACAATGAGCTAAACGGTTCCTTCGGTTCCTGGTGTGATTGTCTTTAACACTGGCACAATAATATGTTGGGGAGCTGTCGATTGCTGTTAGATTACATACACTTACTTCCCTGAAGAAAATAAAGTATCCATTCAAGAACTGTGCTTTTATCCGGGCTTAACTGGAACTTTATCTGCAGAAACAGAAACTCTATACATGATCAGTGGAATAACGCTCGTGATATTGAAAATAAAATATATTTTATTTACTGAGTGCAGCAATTGGTGGTCAATAGAATCACTTCTGGGAATTAATAAGGCATGTTATAAATGGATCAACTATACCTAGAATCATTTATAGGCTTTTTGATCTTTTTAATCAGTGCTGTCTTCAAGATTATTATTGTAGTAAATCATTGTGGTAAAAAGCAATGCTTGAAACTTCCTAAGACTTCAGCAACATGAAGCATGTACACAGCAGCGTTTCAGAAAGGCAGTTCACCTTCTCAAGGGTAGCTGCGATGGCCAGCCATTGACATCCATGTTCCACAAATGAATTAAAAGAAAAGGAATTTATCAGAAAACTCTGGGGTGAATTAAAAGAAAAGGAATTTCTTATCAGAAAACTCTGAAGTGGAATTTTCTAGATTTCCCAGCCAACAGGATCATAAGAACATAAGAACTAAGAGCAGGTGTAGGCCATCTGGCCCCTCGAGCCTGCTCAGTCATTCAATAAGATCATGGCTGATCTTTTTGTGGACTTAGATCCACTTACCATAACCCTTAATTCCTTTACTGTTCAAAAATGTATCCATCCTTGCCTTAAAATCATTCAGTGAGGTAACCTCAACTACTTCAATGGGCAGGGAATTTCACAGATTCACAACCATTTGTGTGAAGAAGTTCCTCCTCAACTCAGTCCTAAATCTGCTTCCCTTTATTTTGAAGCTATGTCCCCTAATTCTAATTTCACTTGCCAGTGGAAACAACTTCCCTGTTTCTATCTTATCTCTTCCGTTCATAATTTTAAATGTTTCTTTAAGATCTCCCCTCATTCTTCTGTGTTTCAATGAGTATAGCCGCAGTATACTCAATCTCTCCTCATGAGCCAACTCTCTCAACTCCAGAATTAACCTAGTGAATCATTCTGCACCCCCTCCAGTGCCAGTATATCCTTTCTCAGGTAAGGAGAACAAAACTGTACACAGTACTCCAGGTGTCGCTTCACCACCACCTTACAAAGCTGCAACATAACCTCGCTGTTTTTAAACTCCATTCCTCTTGCAATGAAGAACAAAAGTCTGTTTGCCTTCTTAATTACCTGTTGCATCTGCAAACCAACTCCTTGAGACTCCTGTACAAGGTCACCCAAGTCCCTTTGCATAGCAGCATGCTGCAATTTTTTACCATTTAAATAATGGTCCATTTTGCTATTATTCCTATCAAAATGGATGACCTCACATTTATCAACATTGTACTCCATCTGCCAGACCCTCGCCCACTCACTTAGATTATTTATATTTCTTTATAGACTTTCAGCGTCCTCTGCAAACTTTGCTCTCCCACCCGTCTTAGTGTCATCTGCTATACTTGGTCCCCATCTCCGAATCACCTATTAACTTGTACACAATTGCAGTCCCAATGCTGATCCCTGAGTCACTGATCACCAACCAGAAAACACTCATTTACCCCATTCTTTGCTTTCTGTTAGTTACCAATTCCCTATCTATGCTAATACATTACCCATAACACCGTGCGTATTTGTTTTATGTCGCAATCTTTGGTGCAGTATCTTGTCAAATGCCTTTTGGAAATCCAGATACACCACATCCACAGGTTCCCCATTGTCCAATGCACATATAATGTTAGAACATAGAACACTACAGCACAAACAGGCCCTTCGGCCTACAAGTTGCACCAATCATATCCATACCTACCAGGCCTATCTATAACTCTCAATCGCATTAAATCCCATGAACTTATCCAGAAGTCTCTTAAAAGACCTCAGCAAGTTCCCCTCTACTACCACCAATGGCAGCTGATTCCACTCATTCACCACCCTCTGAGTGAAAAACTTACTCCTAACATCTCCTCTGTACTTAAAGAATTCCACCAAAATTAGTCAAACATGACCTGCCCTTCATGAACCCATACCAATGGGTTCATATTGCTTCATATTGGTTCAATGGGTTCAATCTGCTTCATACCAATGGAACAATTTATATCCAAATGTCTCACTATCTCTTCCTTGATGTTAGATTCAAGCATTTTCCCTACTACAGAAGTTAAGTTAACCGGCCTGTAGTTACCTGCCTTTTGTCTACCTCATTTTTTAAACAGTGGCATCACATTTGCTGTTTGCCAATCTGTGGGAACAACTCCAGAATCCAGTGAATTTTGGTAAATTACCACTAATGCATTTGCTATTTCTCCTGTCATCTCTTTTAGTACCCTGGGATGCATCCATAGGACTAGGAAACTTGTCTACCTTTAGCCCCATTAACTTGCCCACCACACCTTTTTTGTGATAATGTTAGTTTCTAGGTTCTCACCCACCATAGCCTTCCTGTCATCAATTTTAGGCATGTTATTTGTGTCTTCAACTGTGAAAATCGACGCAAAATACCTGTTCAGTGCCTCAGCCATTTTCTCATTTTGTTACATCCCCCTTCTCATCTTCTAAAGGATCAATGTTTTCTTTCACCACTCTTTTTTTGTTTTATGTATTTGTAGAAACTTTTATATTTGTTTTTATATTCTTATACTCTCATAGTCCATCTTACCTTTCTTTAGGTTTAGGTTTAGGAATAGTTTAGGTTAGAGGGTCCACTGGCCGGCGCAACATCGAGGGCCGAAGGGCCTGTACTGCGCTGAAATGTTCTATATTCTATGTTCTATGTTCTTTACAGCCTTTCTCGTGACTTTCTGCTGACCTTTAAAGATTTCCCAATCTTCCAGGCTCCCACTAATCTTTGCCACTTTGTATGCATTTTCTTTCAATTTGATACCCACTTTCAATTTGATATTGCTTGGGGTGCATTGAAAGTGCCCCCCACACCCTCCACTTCCTCCTGCAGCATGATCCCCAATGGCGGAGTGGGCGAGCCATGCAAAAGCCCATAGATGTTGACGGGACTAGAAAATTTCACCAACTGTTATTGACATCTGCTGTGGGAAAACCTAATGGGGAGAGGGGAAATCTCAGCCGATGATTGCATTATCCAAGGCTTTAGAGATTAGAGATTAGAGCAACACAGCACGGGAAACAGGCCCTTCGGCCCAACGAGCCCGCGCCGCCATCATAACTATATAGTAACAATTCCATTATCCTATTCTAATTTTAGGTTATTCCTAATATGGAAGAGTCTCAATGTAGGGACAATTTGTTTCCCAGTCAGCCTAAGAGCGAATTTTTTGGGATGTGGGAGGAAACCGGAGCGCCCGGAGAAAACCCACGCAACCACAGGGAGAACGCGCAAACTCCCGCAGACACCGGCCCAATTCCAAGTGTCTGCACAGCTCAGTGACTATCGCTGTAGCTGTCATGGTGCCCTTCAGGTGGTCCAGATAAAGCACTCATTTACGACATGAAGCACCAGGCAACCCATGAATCAACATCCAAGAGCTGTCCTCGCACCACCTGCTGAATGCATGCTCCTTGTTGGTCAAGTATGGACCGAATTACCTGTGGAAAAAAATGCCATAGTTAAACAGTCCTACTATATCCCTCTATCTGCATACCGCTCATGTGGCTGTCCAAGAGACCCTTAAACAGCCTTAGCGTGCCTGCTCCCACCACCTTACTCGGCAGTGCATTCCACACCCTCACTACCCTTTGTGTGAAAACCCACGTTATTCCCACGTTGATGACAGAATAATTGTTGCAAGTGCAATTCTGCAGCAAGTTAGCTGAAATCTGCAAGCCCTAATAGTCATGCTTCCATACTCAGTTTGATTCTTTCTTACAAATATTTGTGTGGATTTTTATTCAGGGAGTTTGGAATAGTGGTATTATTGGGAAAATAATTTGGAGCAGTTACTTGCTTGTTGGAGATGTCATCCTCCAGTGAAAACGTTTAGTTGAGGGGTATCCTGCTCACTGAGATGCATAAAAAACATTTTCTCTGGTGATTCTCGCATTGCTGTTTATGGTTTGTTTTGTTGCATGCAAATTGGCTGCCTGCAGGTTTTCACCATTATAGGTGTAGCTAAGCTTTGGGGCTTTGGCATGTTTCGAGATCACGAAAAGCAAAATCATTTTTTTAAAAAGCTCAGTTCATTAGTGTGAGAGAAATTAAGGAGCAAACCAATTGAACTGATAGCCTCATTAAAGCAAAGCAGCTTGGACTAATAAATTACATCACTCCTTCACACTGATAGTTTCAATGGCCAAAATAAACACAAATAAATCAGACATTAAACACAAGTGGTTTAATTCACTGAGAAAAAAGAACATTGATGAAATCAACATTTTTTTTTAAATTGAGGGCATCACTCCATTGACTGGAATATTCCCGTCTCACCCACCAAAAGTATCAAAGCAGGCAGATGAGTGGGTGGAGGGGAGCGTGGGGGGAGGAGAGTCACCATGGAAAGTCAATTGAACTTGCGTAGGATTTTCCAGTTTTGCTGTGAGTATGGCTGGAAAATTCCACCCATTGTGCTGATCCAAGATAACTCTTGGGACAAGACAGTTTGTCAAAGTTAGGATCATTTTGGTTGGCTATGAACAGATGACCTAAAGGCAAAAATAAGCTAACGTAGGGTACTGAACAAAAATGAATGTACATCAAATTAGATCAATAATATTTCTGACAATTCAATAAGCAATATTTGTCTGCACCGACTCTCTGATAGAGTGTTTTACTCTGGCCCTCTGCCCTATCCCCGTAACCCTGCACATTTGCCATGGCTAATCCACCTAACCTACACATCTTTGGACACTAAGCGGCAATTTAGCATGGCCAGTCCACTTAACCTGCACGTCTTTGAACTTTGGGAGGAAACCGAGCACCCGAAAGAAACCCACGCAGAAACGTGCAAACTCCAGGCAGACATTCAGCTAAGGCAGGAATCGAACCCGGGTCCCTGGCATTGTGAGACAGCAGTACAAAGAATAAAGAACAAAACAGCACGGGAAACAGGCCCTTCGGCCCAACGAGCCCACGCCGCCACCCCGATGTTCCCACCTCTACCCGTGATCCCTGTCCATGTTTATAGATCTATGGATTAAAAACCAAATTTGAGTCAATTTAGGGAAAATTTGTTTTGCCAATTAGCCTAAGAGCACATCTTTGGGATGTGGGAGGAAACCGGAGCTCCCGGAGAAAACCCACACAGGCACGGGGAGAATGCGCAAACTCCCACAGACACAGGCCCAAATCCATGTATCTCCACAGCACAGTACTAACCACTGTGCTGTCATGTTGCCCTTGCAACAAAGTGAGATGGCACATCATAAAGAAAAGTAGGGAAATGAAAATGAAGGCCGTATTAAACTAATTATGCCTGTCAGGTTTATCTATTCTTAAAAAAAATTGTAAAACGTTCTATTCTATTTGTCATTATGGTGGCAGCCAATAGTTTTCATTGAATAATGAAGTGAAAATTGAGGATTGAGAATTATTGATAAATTCACTTTGTTAAAAATGTTGAGAGATTTCTGTGCATCTTTATGATTTAATTGCCATGTATTATGTTTTACATGAGGCATTTTTGTGATAAATTGTTTCTTTTTATTTAAATTGAGTTCCTCTGGACTTTGTGAAAACTCTTCATCGCCAAAGACTCCCTTTATTACTATAAGGCCAGCAAGATATGCATTAAATAGATACACCACATTTATTTTGTTCAGACATTTTCAAGGAAGCATGAAGGGAGCCAATGTGTGTCATTAAAGATCAATCTTCTCTTCACAGATTCACCCTCCAATGTGAATAATTAAAGCTTCCAGGGACACTTCAGCTTGCAAACATTTTTTTTGCATCTCTGCTCATCTTTTGACATTTTGCATTGTTACCGGCAGCGAGTAGCTATATCTGAATGTAAAGTGAGATTCAAGCACACAAATTTCATAAATGTTATGAAACAGGGACCTTTTATTCCACTGGCATTAAGCTTTTATGAATACTAATGAAAGCTTCTTATTTATTTATTATTGTCACAAGTAGGCTTACATTAACATTGCAACGAAGTTACTGTGAAAATCCCCTAGTCACCACACTGCGGCACCTGTCCGGATATATTGAGGGAGAATTTAGCATGGTCAATGCATCCAACCAGCACATTAGGAAGGACGCGGAGCACTGGGAAGAAACCCACCCAGACACTGGGAGAACGTGCAGTCTCCACACAGACAGCGACCCAAGTGGACATCGAACCCTGGTCCCTGGCGCTAACCACTGTACCACTGTGCCGCTTCACTGAAAAGGAATGACTTATAATAGCCAATTCTCCAGATCTAATACAATACCATCAAGAGCTGAACTCCTGATTTGCGATCAGCCAAATAACTGAGTTTAAGTAGTGGTTATCCTGATGCTAATTTCCCTTGATCCAATTACATTGTTTCCTATAGAGGAAATCTTCTTCTCTTCCTGGTCTCGTGAACTCAAGGCTGCCATCTTGAATTCCCGTGAATTCTTGTCGAATTCAAGAGTGCAAGTGGTCCACTTTGCTCTCCGACGGCTGTTCGCCCACGCTGCTGTCATTTCCCAGCTTTCCAGAGATCTTGGTCTGCCCGATTCATAGCCTTGGCTCCTCAATGTAGCAACTCACCAATCTTGAACTGCTGCACTGGCTCTTGCTGCAGCCCTTCTCTCTCATACACCTCCTCTTGTGTTCTCTCTTGGTCTCTCCTTTCCACCCCCAGCTTGCCCAGTATTTTTGACCAGGACAGAGCCAAGCACCCAGTGCTGATGGAATCCCCTGCCTGGCATTACCATGAAATAATGACCTCCACTGGCAGTGACCCAATGCCCTGCAATTGATTTGCACTGGCAGGACCGGGTCTCCCGCCCTACTCTGAATTTGGAAGTCAGAAGTCGAGATGCTGCTCGGCTCCCTCCCTACATGAAAATTAGCATATTTTCATATAATTACCAAGATGAAATAGCCAAGCTGTGGACATCCCGTGACTAGTTATAATTGGACATGAACGATCTGAAATTTAATATAATCCGAAGATCTTTATATTTTACATATGTATTGCAAATTAATCGATTCAGTTACAAAACTGCTATGCTAATTAACAATACGTAACAGCCAATAGGGCAGGAGATTTGTTGCTATTTATCATTACTCGAGTAAATATAACGATAAATAGCATTTAGACAGCACTTTTAGTAGAGCAAAACATCCCATGGTGGCTTTAACATTGTGTATGTACGTAATGAATTACAACACAAATTCTGATTCAAAATAAAATGGTTATATTATTGGCTAAGTGAGAAAAAAAGGTCAATTGTGAATGAAAATCTAAATAACAACAGTCCATTCATCAGTGTCTGCTATTTAGTAATCTGGGCTGTGAGATGGTTGATGTATCTCGCCTGGATTGGCCATTAATAATCTGAACTAGTTGCTTCTTTTAAACAAAAAGCTCTCTGGATGTAGGAAAAACCATAGTTGTTACTCATGCTTAGTCCTGGAAGCAGTAGTGACCCTTCTCTTTGACCCTTTACATTTGTGTGGTCATGGTGTTCAGGTGATACTGTTGTAAAAAATATCCAAGCTTTTAACCCACTACTACTGCCTACTGAGTGGCATGGTGGCACAATGGTTAACACTGCTACCTCACAGCACCATGGACCCAGATTCAATTTCCAGCTTGGGACACTGTCTGTGTTAATTTTGTACATTGTCACTGTGTCTGCGTAGTTTCCTCTTCATGCTCAGGTTTCCTCCCAGAAATGTGCATGCAGATTACGTGGATTGGCCATGCTAAGTTGCCCTTAGTGTCAGGGGAACTAGTAGGGTAAGTGCATGGGATTATGGAGGCATGGCCTGGGTGGTTTGTGGTTGGTGCAGGCTCAATGGGTCAAATGGCCTCCTTTTGCACTGTAGGCCTCAACGCTTCTATGATTCTCTACCAATGAAAGAACAGTCATATGTGCCCATGATCTACTGTGGTACCGGGGGAGGCTTGGTTGCTGCTGGTGGTGATGCCGAGTTTCTCAAGTTTCTTGTTCTTGATATGCATGTAAATGGTGTGGTTCTGTTATTTATTTGCTTGGCAGAGTTTTGTAGCTGGTCTGCATCCTGAATGCAATTTGAGAATATAAAGTCTATCAGGGTTAAATTCTACCTGCCAATTATCATCCCATTTGAACATCCCGTCTATATCTTTCTGCAACCCAAGACATCCTACCTCACTATTAACCAGCTGGCCAATTTTTGTGTCATCTGCAAATTTACTAATCTTACGCCCACCCTCATGTAGTAAGCTATGACATTTGTATAGATCGCTGTGGTATGCCACTGGGCACTGGCTTCCAGCAACCAATGCCAGCATCTCTACATCATTTCAATAACTAAAGCAGCTTTTTGTCATCATTCCCTGTCTCCTCAACTGAGCCAATTTTAAATCCACCATGAGGCAAGGCAGAACGCAGCAAGACCTAATCTAGGGCATGTGAATCAGTTGAGGCTACCTCATTGAGTGTTTTTAAGGCAAGGATAGATAAATATTTGAACAGTAAGAGAATTAAGGGTTATGGTGAGCGGGTAGTTAAGTGGAGCTGAGTCCACAAAAAGACCAGCCATGATTTTATTGAGTGGTGGAGCAGGCTCGAGGGGCCAGGTGGTCTACTCCTGCTCCTAGATCTCTTGTTCTTATTTGAGTGGCAGCTTGAAACCCCTCTCGCTGGCTAAGAAGTCAGAAAGGCAATTGTGAACCTAGTCAAATTGATTAGCAGCACTTCTTAAGTCAGAAGTCTCTTGAAAGAGAAAGTGAGAACGTAGAACTGCAGCCAGGAGTTGGGCAACAGAACAAGCCTGGTAAGTAACTGCATTGAGCAGCCATGTTCCAGAATAGGACAGAGGTCTGGAGGATTGGCTGCAAACTTTTTCTGTAAATAGGTTGATTTTTGCGGTCACACCTTCCCCAGAGGGCTCATACTGTTTTGATGCCAACAGAATAAACAAACTTTGCTTTATAACCTTCATGGAGTCTGTGCACCCAAGTCACATAACAAAAATGATTTTTCACTTCAAAAGGAGTCTTCCAGTTACAATACGTTTTGGCATGGTCAAAGGGCATGATATGGTGTTAACTAAAGCAGATCCTTTCTTTATAACTGTCATCTACCAGTGTCCTTTTAGTGTCCTCTGATAAGAAATTGCTTAACCTATCCATCTTTCAAAACAGTCATAAATAGGTTAACAGCTACTTTAGAATATTGTTGAAAGAAATAACACATACATGAGTTAAGCAATGCATTACTGAAGATAAATGATGTGTCATCCATTAAAAAAAGGCAACCATTCTCTGTGGAGAGATAGGACTGTTTGACTATTCCATATACCAATCAATAAGTTATTATATAAAAATGCTTCCTCACAGTATTCTTCTCATTTTGGACTCTGAATGAGCATTCAATACATTTTGCTTGGGCTGATATTGGAACCTATTTACTTCTACATCTAACTTTATAAATCTAGGAGCAGTTAATCCAATTGCAACAGTATTTCATAACAGATTTTTCACCAGCACTGCATTTCATTAAGCTTCATTGTAGTTATGTGATTTGATTTGTACATTGATAACAACAAGTGCCACCTCACTACCGTCTCTTTTGATTGCTGTCTCTACATTATTAGACCACATTTGTCTGATGCCCGAATCTGAATGAGGTGAAATTTCCTGAAACTAAGGCTGTGGTTCTCCTGAACTGGGACTAATTGCTCATACCAATTGGAAACCTTAGGGTGTCTTGCTGGTGTTGGCAATATGTCTATTTGGTGGGATCCTGCTGATTGGAATTTTTCAGCTCCTTGACAGGGACAGAAGGCTGCCTGGCAGACTTGGCAATAAGCAGGTATCTTGGTGTGCATGCTTATTCATGCTACCCTGTAGGCAACGCATCTAGGCCCTCCTCTGAGTTCTCTGTGTCAGAACTTACTATTGTAAGAACCTCAGATCCTGGGGTTCATGTGGCACTATCTGTAACCCTCATCACTTGCCTGGGCTTGTAAAATCTCACTTACTATCCTGTCTGGAGACAATACATATCTTTTTAACCTATGCTAATGCTATCTCCACTCACATTGTCTGCATCTTTAAGACTTGAATAGCGGGTTAGCTGCAAAGACTTGCATTCTAATCAGTATTTTGTAAACTATGTGTGTCTTTACATGCCTTTCTCTGACCAGAAACTTCCACACACCTGACGAAGGAACACTGTTTCCGAAAGCTTCTGAGTTTACTATCAGATAAATTGGTTGGACTTAAACCTGGTGTTGTCATACTTTTTACTGTGTTTACCCCAGTCCAATGCCAGCATCTTGACATCATGCTTACATTATATGCCATAACACTGGATGAAGCTGAGCTGAGAGTTGAAAATGGAACGTGAGACAGGAATATACACTCACCCATAATGTTCAGGGCAATATGGATGCTATAAACTCAAGTGCAGGCAGCCCGATGATGAAGCGTGCCATCATGTCTATAGGACTCAGTGGATGAAGACATGCTTACTGACCCTCCCGCACCATTTGTTTCTGTTCAATTCCATGTATATCATGCAACATGCTCTACAAGAGAGGGAAAAATGTTATTCTTGAGTGTATTTTATTATGACTGGGTTCACATATCTGGCATTGTTTGAGTAGCTGGAAATGTGTGGAGGCAACGAGAGATGGTGCGTAAGGCTGGCATCATTGGAGTCTCAACACTCCACAGTGAAGTGGATGATCTGAATATAAAGTCTGAATCTCGACTGCAGTGTGTGGATGCAGATTGTGGTGCATCAAGCAAGATGGATTGGTTGGTGGTAGTTATTGGTATCATGACCTTGACCAACTGCATGAGATCATTTTTTCCAATGCCAGAATGCTTTCACTGACTTTCCTGGCACCTGCTCAATTTCCTTGAGGCCTCCTGGCTACCTGCAGAAACATGGCCCTTATCTCCCTGTCAACCTAAATGACTAAGGCTTCCAGTGCCATGAATGTGGACCCCCTCTGCCTAGTTCTCCACTTCCTTTGTCTCCAATTGTCATGTTGGCAATTAACAGCAGTTTCCCTACTACCAGTTCAACTGCTTTTCAAAAGGGCCAGACTGCCTTAAAGAGCTGGAGACGAGCACAAAAAATGTGGGTCGTACTCGGCTGCACACTACAATCAGGTAAATGAGGAGACAGCACAGATCATAGCCTCCAAAAACTAGAAGTAGTGCTGACCAATTCTTAGCCCATGCTAATGATGCTCTAAACTGTAAAATGAGCTCCCTTTGTATGGAGCTACTTCCATTTACGATGATTACTCAAGTAAGAAGGATTTACTCTTTCACAACTGAGGAACTTAATTAACTGATATGATTTGTACCATTATTATTAGAAAAATTGTTGGAAGCCTGGTATTTGCAGTGGCATAAAACTACAATTGTAAAGAAAATATTGCTACTAATTATGCATATAAATATACTATTGTACATTGTTCGTTATTAAACTTGCATCACACTTATTGACCTGTGCAACTTGGAGTTATTAGTCCAATG
This sequence comes from Sphyrna mokarran, assembly GCA_024679065.1. NCBI lineage: Eukaryota > Metazoa > Chordata > Chondrichthyes > Carcharhiniformes > Carcharhinidae > Sphyrna > Sphyrna mokarran. The sequence goes on along the minus strand of JAGIQG010000023.1, from coordinate 28,630,500 downwards.
TTGCTTTTTAAACAGCAAATCATACTGTGTTTCTAATATAAGTAACATTCCATGGTGCTTCACAGATAGGCATGAGGGAAAATGAATTATTTAACATTAATTCATTTCATATTAAAGCTTATGTGGCATATCTTCACTCTCAGGGACATTCTGCTTCCTAACTGTGTGTATGTAGGTTATATTTTAATTAGCTTGCTACAGGCATCTACTGCACTGCCTTTGACACAAATCATTTCAGCTTTTAAACTAGATTTCATCCTTTAGGGAGTTTATTGTTGCTTATTAGAAGTACAAAAGTGTCAAATTGTATGTATTCTGATGTGATCCACCATTGGCAAAAGGCAAAAAAATTCTATTGCTGAAATTGTTTTGGCATATCCAAAGATTTGCCCTAGATTTTAAGTTTCCAGTGCATTGGGGCTAGCAGGTGGGTGGTGGGGTGACAGATAAAATCTGGTGACAAAATGAAACTCAGAATTACGTGCAGTGAGGTTCTCAGCGGCTTTTTAATCCAGCCACTGCAAGAACATATTATTTGCAGGCTTCCTGACCAAATAAAGGAAGGCAATGGTCTATTAATCCAGAAACTCATCTAAAGTTCTGGGGACCTAGGTTTGAATCCTGCCATGACAGATGTTGGAATATAAATTCAATTAAAACAGAATCTAGAATTAAGAATCTACTGGTAACTATGAAACCATTGTTGATTGTTGGAAAAACCTACTTAGTTCACTCATGTCCTTCAGGGAAGGAAATTGGCCATTCTTACTTGCCTAGCTTACATAGAATCCAGAGCCACAGCAATGTGATTAACTCTTAACTGCCCTCCAAGGGCAACTAGGGATGGGCAATAAATACTGGCCAGCCAGTGATGTCCATGTTCCACAAATGAATAAAAAAACTTGAGCAAGTAGGATGATGACTCTCATGAATTGATTTCAATAATTAAAGGGACATTCCAAGTCATTCATCAGAGACTCTCAACATGAACAATATATTGATGATGGCTATGAAGAAGGGCATGTAACATCATATCTTTTCTTCACCATCAATATATCCTCTACGTTTATCTGCTCAATGCATGCCAATACTATCTACACTCATAGGTCTCTGCTTTCCCTCCTTACAGCAGAACAGAGTGCAGGATAGAAAAGAGATACAGAGAACAGAAGGTGACTTCCCACTCATTTCTGTTGGTAGGAGAGGAAGACCTGCTGGGAATAGATATTGATTTAATTTGATTTGATTTATTATTGTAGCATGTACTAGTATACAGTGAAAAGTATTGTTTCCTGTGCACTATACAGGCAAAGCATATCGTTCATAGAGAAAGAAAGGAGGGAGTGCAGAATGTACATTAATAGCTAGGGTGTAGAAAAAGATCAATATGAGGTCCGTCTATTCAAAAGTCTGATGACAAAACAAAGAAGCATTTCTTGAGTCAATTGGTCCTGATGGAAGAAGATAGAAAAGAATATGTCTAGAGTGCAGGGGATCCTTGGTTATGCTGGGTGATTTTCCAAGGCAGCAGGAAGTGTAGTCAGAGTTAATAGATGGGATGCTGGTTTGCATGATGGACTGGACTTTGTTCACAATATTTTGTAGTTCCTTGCAGTCTTGATCAGCACAGGAGCCATACCAAGCTGTGATGAAACTAGAAAGAGTGCTTTTTTATGGTGCATCTGTAAATGGTATTGTTGATGAATTCCTCCCAAATATCTATTGACCGAATTAGCTATCTCACATGATGTAAAATATGTTGACTTAATGTCAGTTGGTGAAATATTGACCATGTGTTAATTTGATGCTTTTAATCTCCCAGAAGGACGTCAAGCATCATGTAGGAGGGAAAGACAATGATGACTTCTCAGAAGAGGTCATGTCTTCAGAGGATATGCCATCACTGGATTCATGCAGACTAGTGAGTTTATATTGGAATTGAATAAAGCACTAATCCAGCTACAGCTGGAATACAGCATGCTGTTCTGGTCACCCCCTCCCTGAAAACATGTGTTTGCACTATGGAGAGGGTACTAAACAGAATTACAAGGATGTTGTCTAGACTGGACTGGATGATTTTATTTATGAGGAGAGTTGGATAGACTAGAGTTGCAAAGTTCACTTAGGTTCCAGCAATACTGGGAGTGACCTCAGCGGCAATGTGCATGGCTGCTAACGCACTGACTGTGTTATGTTCTGCTCCGCCTTGTCCTCCTCAGAATTGTGAAGAGAGGCTCTGTACTCTTCATCTTGTTCTTCCTGGAGACCTAGACCTCGCTGCTGCACAATTTTGCACAGCACACTGCAGAGCCCTGGAAGGAGCCAAAGGCAAAAAAAACATTATGGTCAGTGACTGAATGATAAAGTGTGTCTATGAGGTGCACTTTGTGGCAGCTCTTATTCCAGTATGCACCATAGAAAGCATTTTTTTCTAGTTGTATCACAGGTTGGTATGGCTCCTGCCCTGCTCAAGACTGCAAGGAGCTACAAAAGATTATGAATGTAGCCCAATTCATCACACAAACCAGGCTTCCATTCACTGACTCTGTCTACACTTGCTGCTGCCTCAGCAAAGCGGCCAGTATAATTAAGGACCTACATACCCTAGACATTCTCTCTTCCATCTTCCTCCTTCAGGAAAAAGATACAAAAATTTGAGGTCACATACTAACTGACTCAGTTTCTTCACTGATGCTGTCAGAGTTTTGAATGGACTTACCTTACATGAAGTTGATCTTTCTCTGCATCCTAACTATGACTGTAACTCTGTGTTCTGCATTCCCTTGTTCCCTTCTCTATGAATGGAATGTTTTTTCTGCAGAGCGTGCAAGAAACAATACTTTTCACTATATAAAAATACATGTGACAATAATAAAACAAGTCAAATGAAAGAAGTTGCAAATGCCTGCCTCAATGCAAGATCCTGAGACACTGGTGATCGGACTGCTGGGGATGATTATTCTCCATCTTCACATAGAACAAAGATCATAATACATTACAGCACAGTACAGGCCCTTCAGCCCTCAATGTTGTACTGCATTATGTCTAATCCCAAGATCAAGTCATCCCCTCCCTATAATTCTGGAGTGCTCCATGTGCCTATCCAATAACTGCTTGAAAGTTCCTAAAATGTCCAATTCCACTATCATAGCTGGTAGTCACGTTCTGAGTGACAAGGCAGCACAGTGGTTAGCATCGCTGTCTCACAGCTCTAGGGACCCGGGTTCAATTCCGACCTCGGGTCACTGTCTGAGTGAGTTTTCATATTATCCCTGTATTTGCATGGGTTCCCTCTGTATGCTCCAGTTTTTGCCCATACTCCAAAGATTTGTAGGTTAGGTTAATTGAAATCATAGAATCCATACTATGCAGAAGGAAGCCATTTGGCTCATTGAGCCTACAACAACAGCAATTCCACCCAGGCCCTATCCCCATAACTCCCACGTACTTACCCTGCTTGTCACATTAAGGTGCAGTTTAGCACAATCGATCAACCTAACCCTTATGATTAGTCATGCTAAAATTGCCCATTAGGGCCGGGAGGGATTAGCTGGGTAAATACATCACAGGAATAAAGTTTGGGCGGGATTGTTGAAAGTGTCAGCTTAAAGGGCCAAAAAGCTTCTTTCTGTATTCTATGGATTCAGTAATCAAGTATGGCCTCCTGCAAGTTGTACCTCTTCTCTAAAGCTGCAAGCATAATAAGCAGACAGATTTATTGCTCTTGTTCATACTGCTTATCTTTGTCTTCATCTCAGGTTCAAAGTAAAGTAACTTAAGTGACTCCTGTGCTGATCTGATAGATGAGAGTTTCAAAGGGATGATCGGTTGTCAAAGTTGCCATAATGATCTTCCAGCTGCAGGACCATGAACAAAGCCTTTCTCACAAGGGGGCAAGAACAAAGCAGTGAAATTTCAATACCTACTGACATACTTCCAATATGTGGCGAGTTTGCATATTCTCCCCATGTTTTTGTGGGCTTCCTCCAGGTGCTCTGGTTTTCTCCCACAGTCCAAAGATGTGCAGGTTAAGTGCATTGGACATGCTAAATTGCCCTTTAGTGTCAGAAGGGACCAGTTAGGGTAAATGCATGGGTTTGGGGCAATAAGCGCATAGGTGGGATTGTGATTGGTGCAGGCTCAATAGGCTGTGTAGCCTCCTTCTACGTTGTAAGATTCTATGATTCTTTGATTCTTCTGTCTGTGGGCCTTTCAATTGTTGCTATTTTCTCACCTTCTCTTCTCTGGCAACTCTCGAGGATTACAGAAAGCTGAATGTAACTGCACCGAGACTTAAATTAAAAAAGCAATGCTAATACTGCCACAGTTGATTAATTAATGCGTAGCAATTAACAATCTGCCTTTCCAGGTAGTCTAACATGCTGTGTGTACATAACAGCATAGGAGGTTGGAGTCAACCTCTTGGTCAGTTTCCATACACGATTCTCTCCCGAAAAAATGAAATAAACTTCAATCCTTTATCTCTGTATTAAATTAAATAAAACTTTGGTTATGGTAATTACGACAATTTTTGGAAGGAGAATATACCTCTTCTTCTGATTCAGATGCCTTCAGAAAACTTCTGTTGATTTCTTGAGAAGAGGTTTCTCTGCATGACATTTGTATACTTATTAAGGATCTGGCAATGAAGGAGATGTTAGAGGTAAGTTTTTCACTCAGAGGATGGTGAATGAATGGAATCGGCTGCCGTCAGTGGTGGTAGAGGCGAATGCGCTGAGGTCTTTTAAGAGACTTCTGGATGAGTACATGGGATTTAATGGGATTGGGAGTTAATAGGATTGGGATTAGTCTGGTAGATACTGATATGATCGGCACAACTTGTGGGCTGAAGGGCCTGTTTGTGCTGTAGTGTTCTATGATCTATGTTCAGATAATTATTGCCTCTATGGTGTTAAACAATGCAGATAAACCTTTTGGACTACCTAACCAAGAGATTCATCAGCATGCAAAATAGGTGTTGACAACATTTCGTGAAGAACTGGAATAAGCCATAACATGATTTCCTCAGTTTATTCTTTTTTAGCACCAATGGGTCATGAGGGGAAAACATACAGCTAATAAGAAGACAGCTTAATGATGTAGCATTGCTATTTAATCAAGAAAATAGCCACTTACCTGATTTGAAAAGCAGCTAATTTGCTCCATCTAAGTTCCATGTGCAACATTTTCTTTCATAGAAACTTTTAGCACATAAGATGGCCATTTGGTCTATCATCATGATGGCTCTTCAAAAGATTTGCCGAATTATGATCTCGTTCATCAGCTCTTTCCCCATTGCCCTGCAAAAAAATTCCTCTCAAGTATATGTTCAAAGAACCATAGAATCCCTACACTGCAGATGGATATCATTCCACTCATTGAGTCTGCACTGATTCTCTGACTGAGTAGGTCCTCTTCTCCACTCTATCCCCATAACCCCATAAAATTTACCGTTGCCAGTTCCATCTAACCTACACATCTTAGGACACCAAGAGTCAATTTAGCGTGGCCAATCAATCTAACCTGCATATCTTTGGACTGTGGGGAAAACCAGAGCTCTCAGAGGAAGCCCATATAAGCAAAGGGAGACCATTCAAGCTCCACACAGACAGTGACTCAAGGTTGGAATTGAACGCAAGTTGCTGGTGCTAAGGGGCAGCAGTTCTAGCCACTGTGCCAACATGCTGCTTTATATATCCAATTCCCTCTTGCTATTAAATTTGCTTCCATCATCCGTCCTGATGGTTAATTCCCAGTCTTAGCAATTCACTGCACAAAATAATTCCATTACTTTGTGTGAAGAGAAAAGTATTGCACAATCAATGAGACAGAAAGGATTGATGATGATCCATTGAATCTCTCATGAGCATATATGCAGCGTGAAAGTATATTTCAGCACAGATGCTCCTGGATTGGACAAAAGTAGAATAAATATGTTAAAATAGAGAATGAAATGAAGAATGTATTCATCTAACATGGACACAGATTATTAACAATATATTTGCAATGCACTAACATAAGTTAATCTCATTGCAACTTGAATGCAGCAAACAAGATTGGAATGCTGCTAGCAGCTGTAGTATAATGGAATAATATTTACAGTAATGAGACAGTAATGTGCATCGTGATGTAACAGTGCTTTCAACACTCATGAAAGAGACTCAGTACAGCAGGTGGAAGAGTCTGCACACATGAGAGTTGTGCCCACCGAATAGATTATGTGTCTATATATGTATATGAAATAACCTACCTGTGTCAAACCTGACTTGTTAGAAACCTCCCTAATATTCATTAGGCTGTGAGATAATGCACAGAACAGCAGCTGACAGAAATGTATGGCTAAAAAATTTTGAAAGAGGCATTTAAATTTAATGTTGGTATAAATAGTGAGCTTTTGATGCAAGGGAAATCTGTATAAAGGTGTAAAACAACCCAGTAAGTTTTGAAAATTAATTTGAATGTAAGAAAATTGAATGTAAAAAAACATCAAAATCTATCTATGCCAGCCATCAATGCATTCAACAATGAAGCATCCACAACCCTTTCAGTGAGGTAATTTCTCTTCATCTCAGTCTAATTGACCAACTCCGATGGCCTAATGGTTTATTGCTCGACTATTAATTCACATGGAAGAAGGTGGCAGAGACTATGTCCAGAGTGTGTGGGGTCCTTGATTACGCTGGCTGCTTTACTGAGGCAGTGGGAAGTGTAGATGAAAGTTCCTTGTGATTGCACAATGTTCAGTTTCATTCTCAGTTTATGAGATGATGAAACAGTTTGTGTCGTAATTCAACAAGTCGGAAACAACATTCAGGTTTGCGCTGCTAAGTGGCAAATATTTGTGATATGCAATTAAAAGCAATGGCCATTTCCAACAAGAAAGAGTTCAAATATTTCCCCTTCACATCTTACAGAATTACCATCACTGAATTCCCCACCAGTTGAGGGCCACATTGACTAGATATTAAACTGGACCCTCCAAAAAATATAATGGCTACAAGAACATGTTTGAGGCTGGGAATTCTGTGGTGAATAACACATCTCCAGATTTTCCCCAAACCATGTCCACCATTTATAAGGCACAAGTTGGGAGTGCGATTGAATATTTTCCTTTTGCTCCTGACACTCAATATGCACCACAAAGCTGCCCACTTGATTGGAACCCCATCCACCACTTAAATTTTCATTCTCTTCACCAACTGTGAACAGTGTGCATCAGTGTGTGTAACATCTAAAAGATGCACGCACTGCAGCAACTCAAAAAGGCTTCTTTGACAACACTTTCCAAACCTGTGACCTCTGCCACCTGAAAAAATAAGGGCAGCAGGTTAATGGAAATGCCTCCTGAGCCATATAACATCTTGACTTAGAAATATATCAGCATTCCTTCAGCATTGCTGGGTCAAAATCTCGGAACTCCCTTTCCACAGCATTGTGGATTTATTTGTACCTCACAGGCGACAACAGTTCATAAAGGCAACTCACCATCTCTTACTCACAGTTGGAGATATGTGACAAATGTGGCCTTGTCATTAATACACACACAGTAGCACAGTTGTTAGCTGCTTCACAGCACCACGGATCCACTTTCAGGTCACTGTCTGTTGTGGAGTTTTCACGTTCCCTCCTTGTCTGCGTGCGTATCCTCTAGATGCTCCGGTTTCCTCCCACACTCCAAAGGTGTGCGGGTTAGGTTGATTGGCCATGATAAATTGCCTCTTAGTATCAGAGGGAGTAGGAGCATAAGTATATAGCGTGGCAGGGATAGGAGCTGTGTGCGATTGCTGTTGGTGCAGGCTCGATGGGCTAAATGGCCTCTCTTTGCACTATAGATTCTATGAAATAAAAAATAATAATTGAGCGGCATAAGACAAATTTGATTTTTTAAATGAAACTTGGACCATTAAAAAAAGTCCGCATTTCCTTTCTTTATTTTTTCAGAAAAGCTTTCCTATAGTGAAGCACTGCAGACAGACTAACAGAGGAGTAGAATAACTGAAAGGAACTGATTAGTGAAGACCTAGGGTAATTAAAATCAGAAAGTCACTCTTGGTTGTCTAATGTAATGGGTGTTAATGATCATTTTGTGTGCTGTGTCAGTGTTGTAAGGCTGCAGTCAGGACATCTTGGCCACAATTCTTCCAGAAGTGCTGAATTGGTGGCAGACCTGGTCTAAATCAGACCGGTTCTGACAAGTCAGCTTCTCGGCTGAATCTCTGCACTTTGTGCAATGCAGAGGGCACAGTCATGAATCTCATTAAACGCTTGAAGGGACGGGGCCAAAGAACCTGAAATAGCGGGATGCAGCGGGAACCCACAGATGCGCACATCGCTGGAAGATCGTGAAAAAGGCTTCCCAGCATTCAAATCAGTGTCGTCAAAATCCCCATACACATTGCTAGCCTCATCGCTGACCCACACAACCACCATCGCACCCCCATCCCCACCCTGCACTACCCCACGTGGCTAGCCTCATTCCAGATATCCACAACCCCCAACAAAGACATTATTGGCCTCACTGCTGGCCCACACCACCCTCCTCCCTCCACAGCAATGGTCTTATCGCTGGCCCGCACAGCTACCCCCTCGATCCACACACACATCGCTGGCCTCATAGTATGCTCCCATTATACAACACTACCCCCCCCCCCCATCCCCAACCCCCACCCCCCTGCTCCGAGACATCACTGGCCTCAACACTGCACCCTCCTGCTCGTCTCCCCCCCCCCATCCCTTCTCCTTCTCCTCCTCCCCCTCCCCTCTGTACACGGGCATGGCTCCTCCCATCTTTCCTCACACACAGACATGGCTGTCCACCCACCTCATGCCCCCGTGGATCCAGATAAATCGGGCATGCAATCCCTCCATCATCCCTTGAACATACTGTCCTCAGTACTGCCCTGAAGAGAACTAGCTTTGTGCTGACTTGCACAGCCCCAGCTTGTGATCATTCCGTCTCTTGAATGGCAGCCTAGAGTATTGCACTCCCATTGGACTCAGCAGCCTATTAAGTGTCAACCAATCGGCACCCCGAGGGATGAATGACACTCAGCTGAATGCAGCTTTCAAAATCTTTCTCAAGTGTTTGTTACTTGATGGCCACAGTCCCTGCATCTGCACTCCCCTAATAACAGTAAGAAGTCTCACAACACCAGGTTAAAGTCCAACAGGTTCGTTTAATAGCACAAGCTTTTGGAGTGCTATTCCTTCATCAAGTGAGTGAGGACTTGAGTTCACAAACAGGGCATATAAAGACACAAACTCAATTTACAAGATAATGGTTGGAATGCGGGTATTTAGCAGTAATCAAATCAAAGAACAAAGAACAAAACAGCACGGGAAATAGGCCCTTCGGTCCAACGAGCCCGTGCCGCCACTTCAATGTTCCTACTTCTACCCGTGATCCCCGTCTATGTTTATAGAAATATGCATTGGAATCAAATTTGCGAGACAATTTAGGGAGAATTTGTTCTGCCAATCAGCCTAAGAGCACATCACTGGGGTATGGGAGGAAACCAGAGCACCCGGAGAAAACCCACGCAAGCACGGGGAGAATGCGCAAACTCCCCCAGACACAGGCCCAAATCCATGTATCTGCACAGCACAGCGATAGTCACTGAGCTGTCGTGTTGCCCATCAAATGGTCCAGTTCTAGCGTTTACTAACGACGTGAAGCACGAGGCTACTCTCGAAAAATCCAAGAGCAGCCCTCTCACGACCCATCGCGTGTATGCCTCTTAAAAGTACTGATGATGTGAGTGGAGAAAGGGCCAAGTACAAGTTAAAGAAGTGTGTATTGCCCCCAACCAGGATAGTTAGTGAGATTTTGCAAGCTCAGGCAAGTCAGAAGGTTGCAGATAGCTCAACGACTGACCAGGTGGTTGCATGGGCCTCATTGTAATGGGTCTCTGCCTTGGTCTCAGGCCTCCGCACAGGTATTATCAGCCATGATCTTAGCATAACTCTTGTCACCTGATAGCCATCCCAGGAGCCTGGGTGGTCTTCAAAGAGCCCAGGAATGTCCAACTGCTGGATCACAAAGCTGTCATGGATACTTCTTGGATGGTGTGATCTTGATCCGACTGTTGCAGACAATTTGAATCTTCAGGGAGTGGAACCCACAGTTCACGAATCACTACGGCCCTGCGCCATGCATATTTGGGATCCCAGTGGTGGAGATGAAGCTGAGAGCTCAGGCTTCCTGTTGAGCACAGCCCACATCGAAATTAATGAACTGCCCCGCCCAGGCACACAGGGCATCTGTGACCTGTCACTCTCATCTGTGCACAGAAACCTGGGAGATCCCAGCTAGGTCACCACTGGGAGCCTGGAATGACCTGGAGGCATAGAAATTGGGCTGTTGTTACATTCACGTCTACTGGGAGTGTGTGGCCACTACTCCCCCAAGATACCAGGTGTGAGAACATCTCAGAAATGCGATGCATCATAGTCTTGGATAAGCACAGTCTGTGACAGCACATATCCTCCGAGAGGGCCTCAAAGGAATTACAAGGCTTGCACCTCCTTGGCCTCGGCACTCTTCGCCTTCTGTGCATCCTTTTGGGAGCCTGCTCACTCACCTCATGGCCCTCAGCGGCAGCCCCTGCCCTCCTTCCTGAGGGTCTGGTGGTGGCTGCTCTTGTGGTGGTCTCTCCACACCTGTCACCTCCTGAGCCACTGCTTCCTCCTCCTCCCTCTGTCCCTGCTACCACCAACATGGCCAACTCCAGATCAAACAAACCGAGATCACAGTGAGGTTTGAAAAGAGCATAGAATGACAGATTATTATTATTATTAGCTGCATAAACCCAGAAGCATCTCAATTCTTCACTTGGACAAGCATCCCCATTTGTGGGAGCTGGCAATCCCACACAATCCATAGTGCCATGTGTGCCACGATTGGAATTGTGTGAGATTCCCATCATGACAAATGCTGGTACAGATTCTGCAGGTCAGTGTGCAGATATGGGCAATGCGCAGCCTTGAGCCATTGCTATGTGTGCAAATGCACATCTGTTGCAGGCATCTGTTGCTGGTCCATGTCACAGGGCAGCGTGGACTGCAAAGCAGCACTAGATGTGTGCCCAGTGACAGCAGATTCCATAGTGGTTAGCACTACTGCCTCATAGCTCCAGGCACCTGGATTCAATTCCAGGCTTGAGTCACTATCTGTGTGGTGTTTGCATGTTCTCCCTATGTCTCCGTGGGTTTCTTCTAGGAGCTCCGGTTTACTTCCACAGTCCAAAGATGTGCAGATAGTGTGCATTGATCATGCTAAATTGCCCCTTAATGTCCCGGGATGTGCAGATTATAGGGATTAATGGGATAATCCCTCTAATCTTGAGCCTGGTAGAAAATCCCACCCTCTGTCTTCTATCAGTTAACAACTTCTCTATTTATGTTAATATACTGTCCCTAACGCCATAGATTTTTATTTTATTTGGTAAGCTTTCATGTGATACCTTATCAAATGTTTTTTGGAAATGCAAGATTATATTTATTGGTTTCCCCTTTATCTGTCTTGCTTACTACCACCTCAAAGAATTCTAATAAATTTGTCAGGCACGATTTCCCTTCATGAAGCTATGATTCTGCTTGATTTTTCATGCATTTTTAAATGTTCTGATATTAGACCCTTTATAATGGACTCTAACATTTTCCCAATGACAGATATTAAGCTAACTGTTCTATAGTGACCTGTTTTTGTCTCCTTCCCTTTTTTGAATAAGAGTATTACACTGGCAGTTTTCCAATCCTCTGGGACTTCTCTAGAATTTAAGCATCCCTGGAAGATTATTACCAGTGCATCCACTTTCTCTGTAGTTACTTTCTTTAATATCCTGGGATGGAACACACCTGGTCAAGGGGCCTTTAGCTTCATTTGTTTTCTTAGTGATAGTTATTACATTTACTTCCTTTGCTGTCCCCCGCTCCCCAAAACCCCCACTCCACTTCCACCCCTTGGTTATTCTATTAGTACATAGAACATAGAACATTACAGCGCAGTACAGGCCCTTCGGCCCTCGATGTTGCGCCGGCCAGTGGACCCTCTAACCTAACCTATTCCAATATCATCCATATGCCTATCCACCGAACATTTGAATGCCCCCAAAGTAGGCGAGTCCACAACTGCCGCAGGCAGAGCATTCCACGCTCTCACCACCCTCTGTGTAAAGAAGTACTGCTTGTTTTGTACTACTATTCTGTCACTCTGAGATATCTTTTGTAATTTGCATTTTTGCTCTGTTCAAGGTTAAGATTATAAATAATACAGCATGCTAAAAATGCTAAAATGCTATTTTTTTCTGTAATGGACAAAATCTTGTGACTTAAATTTGTCTATAACGTAGTGCTGTTTTCATTTTTTCTGAACATAAACTGTACAGATGTATATTAATTAGAGGAAAGCACATTTTGTTAAACTCAGTATTATATTTGTATAGAATCTTTGCTGTTTTACAACATTCTAATGATGGATATAATATAATGAGTAGAGTGACGTAATAGTCATCATACAAGATTAGTAATCCAGAGATATGGGTTCAAATTCCACCAGAGTATCTGGAGATTGTGTTAATTAAATACGTCTGAAATTAAAAAGTAATATTAATGACGGTGATTATTGAACAACACAATTGTTAAAAAAAGTCCATCTGATTTACCAATGTCATTTGGAAAGGAAATCTTCTCTCCTTCCCTACCTTTATCTATATCTGACTCCAAACCCACAGTATCTACACCATGAAATGGATTAGCAAACACGCTGGAGACAAGGATGAATAGGGATGGACAATAAATGCTGCTCTTGCCAGTGCTGCCTGCATCTGTGAATGAGAAAAAAGTTACTTCATGAAGCACAGAGATGTATCCCACAGCAAAGGTCCCAATAATGGGGACATGTGTGACTCCACACCCGACAAACCTAATTCCTTGAGAAATACTGCACTTGGAAAAAACTTGTTGCCTGCAACCACAAAATGTTACGGGAAACATTGCCTACGAGTGGGAGAAACCTTTCAAATACATGATTAGCAATTAAGTTTGCAGCAGGTTTTTGGTGGAGATGTAATACAAACATAACCCTTGACTCTTTGGAAGAGAGAGAGTGGATTTCAGAGACGAGGACTAAAATGAATGAAAACCTACTGAAAGATTCAGAAGATTAAATCTTTTGGTCACTATTGGAATAAGTGCTGCTCAGTAGCAATTTAACTAGGGGTTGTGCAGATACTGAGGTCCAGTGCAGAACTTAATACAATACGAGGAGATCATTAAACCGGACAAAGGAAAGATCAAATCTGAAAACTAGATAATGTCGCTGTAAAGGATATGCTTAGATTGCACCTGGTCTAGCAGTTTGGTTTAACTCAACAACAAGGCAGTTAATTGCTTGCTAACTAAGAAGACTAATGAAGCATATCAACTATGCCAAAATTAGCTCAAGTGGAACATTCTGCAACTGGCACTCACAGCTACAAATGAAAACAGCAATACAAGAAGATACTATTGGAGAATGTTGGGCTGCAGTTAATAGGAAGGTAAGGAGAGAAATTTAGGAAGTAACTGATGCATCAATCTCAAATGTAAATGGACTGATCACCAGAAGCCTTGACAACATTTTCCCATTTTGCAAGGTTGTATGAAACTGTGGGACTATTATTGCATGTACAATAAACTGTCATTTATCCTAAAAGACAGTCTGTTTTCCTCATTAATGCCATACCTAGTCTACAGCACTCTGGCAATACGGTTTGAATAGTATGCAGAAATGCTACACTATTCAGATGCAAATAAAGAAAAGCTGGCAACTAAAGATTAGTCTGTCTGATTTCAGTTGTGGGAAAGCTCTGAAGAACGTGTAAAGACACATGAGATAATCACTGATTGCTGGTGTCAATGGCTTGGATTTTACATTCGTTGTAAGAGGGATGCTCACAGTGCAAATAAATAACAATGTGAGTTAATTACTTTGAAACAATCTCTCTCACCCTGAATTTTTTTTAAATAAGCGCTGTGTCTATTCTTTCAGCAGTTCATTACCATTTGAGATTTTTTAAAAACTTGTTTTCATTTTCAGTTTGTCTCCTTTTTGCTCATTTTTCTGTTGTAAGTTTCATTGGCTCGGTCAGCATTTATTGCCCATCTCTAATTCCCCTAAATCTCTCTCTCCTTCCTTCTTAATCCATCTATCTTTCCCATTCTTTTTTGCCCATCTTTCCACACATGATTTGCTTTAATATTCCCAAAATACACTCTGTAGGCTGAATGTTCTGGCAGGTATCAGGATGATGTGGAGATGCTGGTGTTGGACTGAGTAAACACAGTAAGAAGTCTCACAACACCAGGTTAAAGTCCAGCAAGTTTATTTGATAGTAAACCCACAAGCTTTCAGAAACGCTGTTCCTTCATCAAGTATGTAGAAAGTTCTCTGTGTTAGGTGTCAGGATGCCAATGTGGGACCCACATGGAGGTCCTGAGCCTGCCCATATTATCAACGTACTGGCACAGCTAACACAGGAGGCGGCCTCTTTACTGACCATATCTGTGCTCACAATTGACTAGTTCCCGAGGCTGAAGGTCCAATCAGAGAACCTAGGGTAATACCAAACTGGCAGCCTCACCAAAGTGAGTGCTGTGGAGACATTTAGCCAAATGTAAGTGTGTTATGTGGCATACTGTATGAGTGCATTGGTATAGGGGGATTCACTTTGCAGGAGTTGTGACTATCACAGTTGAAATCTTCAATTCCCTTGATCAGTCAGTGGATTCTCTAATAAGCTGGTATGTTACTGAATGGCTGCTTCTAAACTACACTGCAACTAGCCAGAATTGCAGTTAGCACTGCCTGAGGTGTTTGAAGTGCACTAGTATTGGAACAAGACATGTTCTGGTGTCTAATTGCAGACCATAAAAATTTCTTGCCATAGGGTTCCATCATAAAAATAAAAAACATCAGAATTAGAAATTGTTTGAAGAATATCATTTTGTATTTTCTTTACTATTTGTTTAAATAAGAGGTTATGTTTTCTTACATTTTCATATGATATTAAGTAGACATTTGGATAAATCTGAACAATGGAAAGCATGGATTTGCCGAGGCTACACAGTTTTCCCTCCATATTGCTCTGTTGAATTCCTTTTATTTTTCATCATTGAAAGTTTGTGGCAAACATGATTTTTTTCACATAACTGAGTTAGGGTTTCCAAAGTATTGAATGAGGTTATTAACTATTAATGGTAAAAGTAAAGAACATCAAAGAAGCCAAGATGGTCTTAGCTGAAACCGCAAGTCAATGCAACTTCTTTGCCAGCATTTGCCATAGAAAATGTTTGGCCACATTTTCTTTTGTTTATGATGAATAATGCACCCAAGCTTTTTTTATTCGTTTGTGGGACATGGGTGCCACCGGCTGGCCAGCATTTATTGCCCATCTCTCATTGCCCTTGAGAAGGTGGTGGTGAGCTGCCTTTTTGAAATGCTGCAGTTCACATTCACATGGGTGGACTCACAATATCATTTGGGAGGGGATTTTGATCCAGTGACTGTGAAGGAACAGTCATCTATTTCCAAGTCAAGATGGTTGAGTGGCTTGCGGAGGGGGACTTGCAAATGGTAGTGCTCCCATATATCTGCTGATGTTGTCCTTTTAGAAGGAAGTGGTCATGCATTTGGAAGGTGCTGCCTAAGGATCTTTGGAAAAATTCAACAATGAATGCATCAACAAGTTAATTTTATTTGCATTAATTAGTATTTGCATGGAGCATACACTTAACTTTTTAAAAAAATGTGGGGCAGCTAAATGTATAGAATATAACTGATTTGATTTTCTTTATTAATTTCATGTATTGTTATACAGTAGAAAGCCTTCCCATGGAAGGCTTCTGCAGAAAATGCAGATCTATGGGATAGAGGGTGATTTAGCTAATTGGATTAGGAATTGTCTAGCGGATAGAAGACAGAGGGTGGTGGTTGATGGGAGATATTCATCGTGGAGTTCGGTTACAAGTGGTGTACCTCAGGGGTCTGTTTTGGGGCCCCTGCTGTTTGTAATTTTTATAAATGATCTGGATGAGGGTATTGAAGGATGGATTAGTAAATTTGCAGATGACACTAAAGTCGGTGGAGTGGTAGATAGTGAAGAGGGGTGTTATAGTTTGCAGAGAGACTTGGACAAGTTGCAGAGCTGGGCCGAGAGGTGGCAAATGGAGTTTAATGTGGAAAAGTGTGAGGTAATGCACTTTGGCAGGAATAATAAATGTGTAGAGTATAGGGCTAATGGTAGGATTCTTAATAGTGTTGATGAACAGAGGGATCTTGGTGTATTTGTGCATAGATCCCTGAAAGTAGGCAGTCAAGTCGATAAGGTTGTTAAGAAGGCATATGGAGTCTTAGCTTTTATTGGTAGGGGGATTGAATTTCGGAGCCGCAACGTCATGTTGCAACTGTACAAAACTCTAGTGCGGCCGCACTTGGAGTATTGTGTGCAGTTCTGGTCCCACATTATAAGAAAGATGTGGAGGCATTGGAGAGGGTACAGAGGAGGTTTACCAGGATGTTGCCTGGTATGGAGGGCAGGTCTTATGAAGAGAGGCTGAGGGATTTGAGGTTGTTTTCGTTAGAAAGGAGGCGGCTAAGAGGGGACCTAATCGAAACATATAAGATGATTAGAGGTTTAGATAGGGTGGACAGTGATAGCCTTTTTCCTAGGATGGAGAAAGCTAGCACGAGGGGACACAGCTTTAAATTAAGGGGTGATAGTTATAGGACGGATATCAGAGGTAGGTTCTTTACCCAAAGGGTGGTTCGGGAGTGGAATGCCCTGCCTGCAGCAGTTGTAGATGCGCCAAGTTTGGTGGCGTTTAAGAGGTTAGTTGATAAGTTTATGGAAGAGAAGGGAATGGTTTAGTTTGGAGGGTCATTGCTTTTTTCATAATTGGTCGGCGCAACATCGAAGGCCAAAGGGCCTGTTCTGCGCTGTAGTGTTCTATGTTCTAAAGTATTGTTTCTTGTATGTTATACAGTCAAAGCATACCATTCATAGAGTACATAGAGGAAAAGAAAAAGATAGGGTGCAGAATGTAGTGTAGCAATCATAGCTAAGATGTACAGAAAGATCAACTGAATAAAGTAGGTCCATTTAAAAGTCTGATGGCAGCAAGGAAGCTGTTCTTGAATCAGTTAATACGTGACCTCAGGCTTTTGTATCCTTTTTCCCGACAGAAGAAGGTGGAAAGAGTATGTCTTGAGTGTATGGGGACCTTAATTATGCTGGTTGCTTTTCTGAGGCAATGGGAGGTGTAGCCAGAGTCAATGGATAAGATGCTGGTTTGTGTAATGGACTGGGCTATATTCACAACCCTTTGTTGTTTCCTGTCATCCTGGCTGGAGCAGGAACCATACCAAGCTCTGGTAAATTCATATATCTGCAAATAATATTTTCTATGATGCATCTGTGAAAATTGATAAGAGTCATAGTGAACATGCCAAATTTCCTTAGCCTCCTGAGAAATTGGAAGCATTGGTGGGCTTTCCTAACTATCGCATCAACGTGGAGGGACCAGGGCAAGTTGTTGGTGATCTGAACACCTAGAAACCTCTCGATCACTTCCACTTACCACTGTTAGTGCGAGTGGGTGAAACGACCACTACAGACCCAGAGTGTAGTTCAGTAATGGTACAGCTTTATTTTCTTTTACATCGGCGGAGGTGCAGTCAGGACATACAATCGAACTGTCCTGAAAGCACACTAAAGACCCACCGAAACGGGCTATACCCAAACTTCGGTGTAGTTTGTGATTCAAATGTTAATGCTTTAGTTACAGTATTTGATTTTGGCCATCCTGTCTCGACGTTTTCAAATATATGGGTGATAGTTTTAAGTGTGTGTTAATCGTTTTTGTCTGATTGGTTATGAATGGTCTGGAATCTCCAGGGCTTGAACAATAGGTGTGCAATTATTCTCAGGCAGTTTGAGGGGCCAGGGATGCTTCCTTAGCTATGTTAATCTTAAGGTGTCTCTGTAGGTTGTTTGACTGGTTTAGAAGTGTTGATTTAATGAGCTGGGGAGGTGTACTTTTTAAGTTAGCTCCTGGGGGTACCTTCCTGACCAGGTTCCCCTGTGTGCTAACCTTCATTTGCATTCTAAAAGTATGCTCCTGCCTGCGAGCTGCATCTGTGATTTTGTGATTTTTAGTGGAGGGACTCTGAGTGTGGTTTTAGTCTGCTTCCACATTGTGTGCCCAATTTCATAAAATTTGTTGTCAGATAACATCACCATTGATATAGACAGAGACATGTTCTCCTTTATGCTTCCTGAAGGACTATCCCTCTTAGAACATAGAACATAGAACATGGAACAATACAGCACAGAACAGGCCCTTCGGCCTTCGATGTTGTGCCGACCAAAATAAAAAGCAATGCCCCTCCAAACTAAACCATTCCCTTCTCTTCCATATACTTATCAATTAACCTCTTAAACGCCACCAAACTTGGCGCATCTACAACAGCTGCAGGCAGGGCATTCCACTCCCTAATCACTCTTTGAGTAAAGAACCTACCTCTGATATCCGTCCTATAACTCATACCCCTTAATTTAAAGCTGTGTCCCCTCGTGCTAGCTTTCTCCATCCTAGGAAAAAGGCTATCACTGTCCACCCTATCTAAACCTCTAATCATCTTATATGCTTCAATAAGATCCCCTCTTAGCCGCCTCCTTTCTAACGAAAACAACCTCAAATCCTTCAACCTCTCTTCATAGGACCTGCCCTCCATACCAGGCAACATCCTGGTAAACCTCCTCTGTACCCTCTCCAATGCCTCCACATCTTTCTTATAATGTGGCGACCAGAACTGCACACAATACTCCAAGTGCGGCCGCACTAGAGTTTTGTACAGCTGCAACATGATGCTGCGGCTCCTAAATTCAATCCCCCTACCAATAAAAGCTAAGACTCCATATGCCTTCTTAACAACTTTATCCACTTGACTGCCTACTTTCAGGGATCTACTGACACATACACCAAGATCCTTCTGTTCCTCAACACTATTAAGAGCCCTACCATTAGCCCTATACTCTACACATTTATTGTTCCTGCCAAAGTGCATTACCTCACACTTTTCCACATTAAACTCCATTTGCCACCTCTCGGCCCAGCTCTGCAACTTGTCCAAGTCACTCTGTAAACTAAAACACCCCTCTTCACTATCTACCACACCACCAACTTTAGTATCATCTGCAAATTTACTGATCCATCCCTCAATACCCTCATCCAGATCATTTATAAAAATTACAAACAGCAGGGGCCCCAAAACAGACCCCTGAGGCACACCACTCGTCACCGAACTCCACGATGAATATCTCCCATCAACCACCACCCTCTGTCTTCTATCTGCCAGCCAATTTCTAATCCAATTAGCTAAATCACCCTCTATTCCACACATCTGCATTTTCTGTAGAAGTCTTCCATGGGCCACCTTATCAAACGCCTTACTAAAGTCCATATATACTACATCAACCGCCTTACCCCCATCCACCTCTCTGGTCACTTTCTCAAAAAACTCAATGAGGTTAGTAAGGCATGACCTACCCTTCACGAAACCATGCTGACTATCCCCAATCAATTCATTTCTCTCTAAATAACTATAAATCCTATCCCTAATAATTCTCTCCAATACCTTGCCCACAACAGAAGTAAGACTCACTGGCCTATAATTCCCTGGAAGGTCTCTCTTCCCCTTCTTAAACAATGGGACCACATTCGCTATCCTCCAGTCCTCCGGAACCACACCCGTAACCAACGAGGACCTGAAGATCAGAGCCAGAGGCTCTGCAATCTCCTCTCTTGCCTCCCAGAGAATCCTAGGGTAAATCCCGTCCGGCCCAGGGGACTTATCCAACTTCAAACCCTCGAGAATTTCTAACACATCCTCCCTACCTACTACAATACTTCCCAATTTGCAACCCTGTACCTCAGTGCTCTCCATAGCTACATTTCCAGCATTGACATTGAGGGAGAGAGTATTGTTGTTAAATCATTTCGCTAGATTCTTTCTTTCCTGTACTGTGTCTCGTTATTGTTTGAGATCTGACCCACTATGGTGATGTCATCAACAAACTTGAAAATCAAGTTGGGGCTGAATTTGGCCACACAGTCACAACCTGCACATCCTTGGACTGTGAGAGAAAACCAGAGTTCCTGGAAGAAACCAATACAGATGCAGGGAGTTTGTGCAAACTCCACACAATCACCTGAGGTCAGAGTTGAACCTGGGTCCCTGAGGTAACGCTCCTAACTACTATACTACCATGCCACCACAATGGCCACTCATATCTGAGGCCTTCCATAGCTATGGGGGGCTGGAGTGCATCACTTATGCCGGAAATTACACTTTATTTGAATGAGATTTCTTGAAAGTTTTTTATTTCTTTTGATAAGGTAATAGTCGCCCTTTCAAATGGGACATTAAACAGTAGTAAAGAGATATAAAGAGGCAATTATTGACATTAGTAGTGTTTTGGAGAAATACATGTGTAATGTTTCGCTTTGTGAATACATTAATAGCAGACTTCCTCAGCTTTGATAGCTTGTGTAGTTTTCCAACAGAAAAAGTCAAGGAACTTCAAGAGTTCTCCACGGATCTGGAAACAACTGTATCCTTCATATGAAAAAAATAGTAACAGTGTTCTTTGTTCACCTCCACCTGAATGGCATCACATTGAGATAGGAAAAGAAGGTTATGCTTCCACTTAGATTTGACAGCTTTTGCTACAGAACTGTGGAACCAAAATAGATCTGAAAAATACCACAGCAGTGCCCCTCAGAGCCATTCATCATCTCCTGGTCTAAATCCAGCTACGTGTCTGGTGACCAAGATTGATGCTATCCCAGATGCTGGCCCTTTTGATGTCTCAATGCAATAATACAAAGAACAGTATGGCACAGGAACAAGCCTTCAGCCCTTCAAGCCTGCAACAATCATGTTTACCTATCTAGGCCAACCCCCTTTATATCTCTCCATTTATTCATATGTCTATCAAGATAAGTCTTAAATGTGGCTAACATAACTGCCTTGGCATTACATTCCAGGCCCCCATCACCCCTTATATAAAAACTTCTCCCGCACATCTCCATTGAACCTCCCCCCGCCTTAACTTGAACTTGTGCCTCCTTGTAATTGTTGTTGTTGCCAAAGCTTCTAACTGTTCACTATCTGTATCTGTCATAATTTTATAAACTTCTATTAGGTCATTCCTCAGCCTCCATCTTTTCAGGGAGAACAATCCCAGTTTATTCAGTCTCTCCTCATAGCTAATACCCTCCATATCAGGCAACCTCCTGGTAAACCTTTTCTGCATTCTTTCCAAAACCTCCATGTTCTTCTGGTGGTGTTGGTGACCAGAATTGGGCACAGTATACCAAAGGTGGCCAAACTAACATTTTGTACAACTGTGACATACACCACACTCTTCACAACATTGCCAAGCAGCAGGGAGACCAGCTGGAGGAGGAGCAGGAGGAGGGGGAACAACAAGGGACCAATGTGGTTGCTTGAGGAGGCACGATGAACTGGACAAGAGATGGTGGGTGGCAATGGCAGGTGTCCAGCAAGGAAGGGCAACGAGGGCCACCTTGATTGCAGTCCACTTCACCTAGCTGGTGCTATGCAATGAGAGAGTGTCCTGAGATGCCCAATGTGAGGAAAAGAGGAATCAGAAGGTCTCGGGACATCTGGGATCTCCTGCGTGAAAAGCCTGGCATGGACTCAAGCCCTTCCTCCCTTAGGGTGTCCAGAGGACCTGGCAGCACTCCCTGGGATGGCAGGAAAGCTAGACTGAGCTCCAGAAGCTCCTATGTCACCTGGCTCTGCCAGTTCTGGAAGCCTAGATATGTCTATCCCATGACGTGTGATCCCTCAACCCTGACCCTCTGAGACTCAGCCAAGCACTGGAGCCCCTCCACTACAACATTCTTTGAGTGAGCCAGCTCTGGAGCCCCTCAGCAGTAGCCCTCTGAGACTGGGCTAAGTTATTGGGGCTCACAGCCATGGCCTGTTGTTTCTCCAGAATGCCAGCATGAGTCCCAGCCATGGCCAGCAGTGTCTGCCACATGCCCCGATACCTGTAGCAATTGAACGCTGTGCTCCTGGATGCCAGAAACACACTTGCCTATGCCCCATAGTGTTTCCAGGATGGCATGGACCCTGTCACCCATGAGGACAGACCCCTGAGTCAGACTTTCCACTGATTTGCCACCCTTGTAGTGTTGGCCTTGTTCTCACGCTGTGTCAGCACTACCTCCTGCAACAGCACTCAGTTTGACACCCCTAAACAGCCTTGCAATCACAATATAGTTGCTGACAGCCCTTCCACAACTCCCCAGGTTTCTTGATGCATCTCCACCAGCCTTGGGAGAAATAAACCCAGAGGCCCAGCAGCTAGCCTGGGACAAATGAATCCTGACCTCTGGTGGACCTCTGTGTGCCCAAGTCCTTGGGTGTACATCAGCAGCTGTGATGTGCTCACCAGATCATAATCCAGAAGCCTCAACACTAAAGGAACCCAACACAGTGCTTGCCTCTGTATTGGTGGGTTGTTGGTACATGTTGGTGACACTTCAGTGGTGCTGTCCTCAAAGGATTCCTCAGGGCCTCCCTCTGAGGTGTCATCCAGGGGGTTGTGGGAAGTTTGCTCCAGAGCAGAGGGGGTAGCAGCAACACCTAAAGGGATAAAGAACACACATTAGGGGAAAGGAGGCAAAACATTCCATGCATTGCACTTTCTTAGGGGAGGGCCAAGGTGAGGATGTGTTTCTGCTCACTTACATGCCATACATCGACCTGGCTGTTGGTGATCATTCGGGATGGCCCACCACCCCCTGCCAACTCCATGGCACGCTCTTCCATGCTTCTCAGCTGCCGCAGGTTGGGCATACCATCACCAGTCTTTGTCATCTCCCATGTGTTGCTGATTTTCTCTTCCTGTGGGAACGTAAGGTGGATAGCAAGCATTAACATATTGCAGTGCATGGTGTGCAATCCATGCCTGTGTCACGGGGGTTGTGCTGACAGTTTTGGGCAAAGCAGTCACCACTGAAGGATGCGCATTGAGGGGTGAGTGGAAGAGGTTAGATTCTGATCCGAGGGGAAGGGTTGCTTGTTGCATGGCCTTTCAGGTGTCCATGGAGGATTTGAGATCCATGCCCAGCATGCGCAGAGTTCCAAGTGGGATGCTCACTGACCCCTGCTGCTCACAGTTGTACATTTTTTTTGTGGCACAGTGTCAGGCTCCTGGCATTCACCGCGTCTGCCACCTTCTCCCACAGTGCTCTGGCAGAATCACCCCTTGGGTTTGGACTCTGGCCAGTGAGCAGATGATCACGCCTCCTCTCCACATCTAACAGGTGCTTCTGGCCAGCCTCTGAAAATCTGGGAGATGATTTACGAGCAGCCATCTTTGTGGCATGACTGGCTATGTGTCTATTCCTGTATACAGCTCTGGTTTATTAGGGGAGTGCAGATCCAGTGGGTGTGGCCAGCCAAGGGCCCATTGCCAACCAATAATTGTGAGAGATTTTGTAAGCTGCATTCAGTTGAGTGTCATTCATCCCTCGAGGGGGGCTGATTGACTGCCACTCAGTAGGCTGCTGTGTTTGGGGGGGTGGGGGTGGGGAAGAGAGAGAGGCAGTGTGTGCAATACTCAGGGCTCCTAATCGATTAGCTTCTGTGACCAGGGGAGGGGGTGTGTGGTACTCAGGGCGCCTAACTGATTGGGAGGGGTGCAATACTCAAGAATCCCATTCAAGAGAAGGAATGATCACAAGATGGGGTTGTGCATGTCAACACAACGCTAGTTCGTTGCAGAGCAGCATTGAGGACAGTATGTTCAAGGGATGAAGGGACTACTTACCCACATTATCTGGATTCATGGGTGCATGAGGTGAGCGGGCAGCTGTGTCTCTATGAGGGGAAAGATGGGAAGTGAGGGGGCAGCAATGAGGTCAGTGATATCTCTGGGGGGGGGGGGTTATGGGGTCCACAATGTGTGTGTGATGGGGTTGTGGGGCAGCAATGAGGTCAGTGATGTCTGTGGGGGGGATTGAGGAAAGTGATCTGGATGCTGAGAAGTCTTTTCAGCAATGTTCCTGCTCATCCTGCCGATTTCAGTCTCTTTTGTGCAAATAGGCCCTGCTACCCCCTCACCCCCAAAAAGTGTTTAATGATATTCACAACTGGGACGTCTGCGGTGCACAGAATGCAGAGATTTGTGTTAAAACTGAGAAAACAGTGGGATTTTGAACAATTTTACTGCCAGTTTAGCATTTTTGGGAGAACTGCTCCCATTATTTGCTAACTTTTATATTCGATGCCCTGTCCAATGAAGGCAAATATGACATATGCTTTCTTCACTACCTTACAGGAAATAGATTGTAAGTACAAGGAGGAACTGAACTCTGATCATCTTTGTTTATTGATTCGAATACCTGAATGAAGTTGAAGTCTTCAGCCACTTGTTCAATGATTTGATTTGATTTATTATTGAATGTGCATTAGTACACAGTGAGAAGTATCGTTTCTTTCATGCTTTCCAGACAAAGCATTCTGTTCATAGAGAAGGAGAGGAGAGGATACAGATGTAGTGTTGCAGTCATTGATAGAGAAAGATAGCATTGTTAGAGAGTTGATAAGAGTTAGAGTAAACCTTTAAAAGCATAGAAAGAGAGTTAAAAATAGAATTATAGAGTATGGTGGACACAGCTCACAAGAAGTCCAGCTCCAAATGGGTGATGTAATTCACTTTACCCATTAAGGTTTATTTACATCTTTACTTTCATTAAATGTAGTTGAAGATATTGGGCATGATCTTACCATGATGTAAAGATGTCGGCGTTGGATTGGGGTGGTAAGAACTCAGTAAGAATTTAGCAACACCAATTTTTAATCCAACCGATTTATTTGATAGTAAAATTACGAGCTTTCAACACTCTTGTGTCTTCCTCAGACAAATGCAGTGTTCTGGTCTGCAATAGCACACATCAGCACAGACAGTCAGAGATTGCTGATTAGAATGCGAATCCTTACATCTAACCTGCTATTCAAGTGTTAAAGTGGCTAACACTGTGTGTGAAGGGAATCCTGAGCATTGGTTAGAGAATTGTGTATTTTCTCCAGACAGCACAGTAAGTGAGGTTTTTTGCTAACCCAGGCAAGTTACGGGAGTTACAGATAGTGTGTCATGAAGCCAAGATCCCTATTAAGACCGTCCTCGTGTGTGCGGAGCTTGGCTATCAGTCTCTGCTCAGCGACTCTGCGCTGTCGTGTTTCACGAAAGCCACCTTGAAGAACATTTACCCGCAGGTTGGAGGCCGAATGCCCATGACTGCTGAAGTGTTCGCCCACAGTTCCCTTCCTGTGGGCGAACACTTCAGCAGTCATGGGCATTCGGCCTCCGACCTGCGGGTAAATGTTCTTCAAGGGGGCTTTCGTGATACACGACAGCGCAGAGTTGCTGAGCAGAGACTGATAGCCAAGCTCCGCACACACGAGGACGGTCTTAATAGGGATCTTGGCTTCATGACACACTATCTGTAACTCCCGTAACTTGCCTGGGTTAGCAAAAAACCTCACTTACTGTGCTGTCTGGAGAAAATACACAATTCTCTAACCAATGCTCAGGATTCCCTTCACACACATTGTTAGCTACTTTAACACTTGAATAGCAGGTTAGATGTAAGGATTCGCATTCTAATCAGCAATCTCTGACTGTCTGTGCTGATGTGTGCTATTGCAGACCAGAACACTGCATTTGCCTGAGGAAGACACAGAGTGTTGAAAGCTCGCAATTTTACTATCAAATAAATCGGTTGGATTAAAAATTGGTGTTGCTAAATTTTTACTATGATCTTACCAGCCATTCAAACCACGCTGTGGCTGCACAAAGATCAGAGAATTTGGTGCCCAGCCAATTCTCCACTCACTGCAGTGGGATGGGAAAATTTAGCAGCTGTTATTAGCTGTCGCATTCTGGTCATCGATTTCCAGGACTGTGAGTCAGAGAGTCAGGTATTCCAATTGCCAACTTGTGCTAAATTAGAGCAAAAATCAGATTTGAAGTTCTCTACAAATGCTTAGCTGGTACAAAATCTGAAAGAAATTTTGAACATAAAGGGATTGATTTCCTACCCGTTCCTGTATCTTCCCAATCAATTTGCACATGTTGAACTTTGCCTCGCCTTTGTTGGTAATGGTCTTGCCCCTGAATCACAAGATTCCAGGTTAAAGTTCCCCTCCAGGGATTGAACAAAAAAAAACACATTGACACTGCAGCACAGTACTGAGGGAACACTGCACTGCCAGAGGTTCAGATGAGGTACTGAACTGAACCCCCCAACCTGCCTGTAAAAAATCCTATGGCAGGCACTACTTCAAAGACAATCTGGGGAGAGGATGGCACAGTGGTGAGGAATGCATGATGATACAGTGGTTAGCATTACTGCCGCACAGCTCCAGGGACCCATTTCAATTCCAGTCTTGGTAACTTTGTGTGGGAGTTTGCACATTCTCTATGTATCTGCTTGGGTTTTCTCCAGATGCATCTACATTTATGTGTAGGTTAGTTTGATTGGCCATGTAAAATGGACCCTTAGGGAGACTAGCAGGATAAATACATGGAGTTACAGGATAAAGCCTGGGTAGGATTGTTGGTGCAGGCTCGACGGTTGCACTATATGGATTTTATGACCATTTGTCTCCCGGTCAATACCAATAAAGACACCAGATTATCTTATGATCACATTGATTTTGTGGTCATTCTGGTAATTTGTTATGCGCATGTTGGCTGCCGTGTTTCATACACTACGACTATGACTACACTTGAAACAAGTATTTCATTAGCTGTGAAGCAGTCTGAGGCATTCAGTGGCAATGCAAAGTATTATATAAATGTGACTCATTCTTTCTCGAGTTGTAAACCTCTTCTGCATTGGGTGGTTGAAGGATTTGCTATCAGTTTGCTTTCATCGCTTACTTTTTGCCTGATTCCCTTTGCTGAGTAGCTGTTGCCATCAATGTAATACAATCATTGTTGGAAGTCTCTGTTTATACAAAGAAAGCTGAAGATGAGTAAGTGTTGATGAAGTGTTATTGGCGGATGCCACTGATGTTTAACAACCATCCCTTTGTGATTATCCTCTTATTTTAACCATGAATAACTTTGATTATTTTGTTTCAGAGTTTGACAGGAAAGCCCTTTCTTACATTTCCCTTATGACTATTGTGTCCTCAAACTGAGTACATTACAGAGAAAGTGACTGACAATTCTGATTGCAATGTAGCACCAAATTGTTGAACTGAAGTCAAGGAAGTTCTCATTCACTTTCAGTGCACAGCCTCTGAGAATCAGATGCCAGAATAGATAAATGAGTGAGAAACTAGATAATTAAAACTAAATGCCAATATAACAGATTCTCTGTTACTGTTGTCACCAAAAAATTTCCGTACTAATATCCTTTTTAATATCATTGTTCCTAATAAGCCCATTTTTTTTCTATCTGACCTGATTTCTAATTGCATTCAAAGTCAATTTCTCCTTCTTCTGAAAAATCGTGCATGCAGAACTTCGCAAAAGACCATGCTGGATATTTGTTGATCTTTCTAATTTTCTGGTATTAGATAGAAATTACAGCACTTAACCAGGCCATTCAATGCAGCCAATATATAGATACAAAGAACAAAGAACAAAACAGCATGGGAAACAGGCCCTTCGGCCCAACGAGCCCGCACCGCCACCCCGATGTTCCCACCTCTACCCGCGACCCCTGTCCATGTTTATAGATCTATGGATTAAAAATCAAATTTGAGACAATTTAGGGAGAATTTGTTTTGCCAACTAGCCTAAGAGCACATCTTTGGGATGTGGGAGGAAACCAGAGCTCCCAGAGAAAACCCACGCAAGCACAGGGAGAATGCGCAAACTCCCACAGACACAAGCCCAAATCCATGTATCTGCACAGCACAGCAATAGTCACTGAGCTGCCGTGTTGCCCTTGAGAGATATGCTTGAATTTTTTTTATTATGAAGCGACACTTATGGCATCATCAAGAGACTGCAGGCTTCATTAGTAATGAGAGATATTTATTGATAAAATGAAACTGAAAAGAGATTGGCAGCTCTAGGCTTTCTTGGAGCAGCAGACCCCATACGTTCCAGTCCTTATGTATTTATTACATGGCTTCCAGGAGTATTCTGCCCAAGAACGGACTGCATCACCTCTTTAGGGTGATGATCAGTCACTCGATTCCCATTGCTTCAAGCCAGATGACCCATTCCTAAGACAAGCCGCAGATACAGGAGCCTAAGATCAGCATAATTGGAAGTAATAATACCAATTTAGGAGAGCCAGTGTAGATTTTTAAAAAGAGGATAATACTTGTCCAATCTAATTGAAATTTTTAATGAACAGATAATGTTATTGAAGAGAATGCAATGGATGTCACTTATATGAATTTTAAGGAGTTGTTTGACAAAATACGAGTTAGAAGGCTGGTTTACAAAATTATGGCTCAGAATAGCAGGGTCAATGTCATAGAAACATAGAATCTACAAGCAGGAGTAGGCCATTCGGCCCTTTGAGCCTACTCCGCCATTTATTTTGATCATGGCTGATCATTAAATTCAATATTCTGATGCCCCCCTTCCTCCCATATCCCTTGATCTCTTTAGCCCTTAGAGCTATATTTTATTTCTCCTTGGAAACAGACAACATTTTGGCCTCAACTACATTCTGTGAATTCCACATGTTCATCCTCTGGGTGAAGAAATTTTTCCATACTTTAATCCTAAAGGTCATAGTTTTATCTTCAAACTGCGACCTTTGGTTCTGGACTCTTCCACCATTGGGAACATTCTGTTAGATTTTATTAGTTTCTATGAGATCCCGTCTCACTCTAACTCATTTGTCATTTGGAAGGAAAAATAGTGTAAAGACAGAAAGCAGTGAATCATAATAAATGGTTATTATAGGTAGTGCTGTTCTCCAAGGATCAGTGCTGGGACATACGGGAGGAGGAGACAGAGGGTAGTAGTGGAAGGCTCTTTTTCCGACTGGAAGCCTGTCACTAGTGGAGTGCCACAAGGCTCAGTACTAGGTCCTCTTCTATCTGTGGTCTACATAAACGACTTGGAAGTTGGGGTAGGTGGTGAGATCAGCAAATTTGCTGATGACACTAAGATGCTTGGATTGGTGGGTACAGAGGAGCAGTGCCAGGCAATACAACAGGACATAGGTTGGTAGACTGGGCAGATAGATGGCAAATGGAATTTAATCCGGATAAATGCGAG
Source organism: Sphyrna mokarran (assembly GCA_024679065.1). Lineage (NCBI taxonomy): Eukaryota > Metazoa > Chordata > Chondrichthyes > Carcharhiniformes > Carcharhinidae > Sphyrna > Sphyrna mokarran. The sequence goes on along the minus strand of JAGIQG010000023.1, from coordinate 28,601,164 downwards.
GTGATGCATTTTGGCCGGAAAAATGTAGAAGAGAGTTATAGGATAAAAGGTAAAACTATTCGGAGTATAGAGACGCAGAGAGACTTGGGGGTGCAGGTTCACAAGTCTCTGAAGGTGTCTTCACAGGTGGAGAAGGTGATAAAGAAAGCGTATAGTATGTTAGCTTTCATAGAAAAGGGTATAGAATACAAGAGTAGGAGTTTGATGTTGCAATTGTATAGAACGTTGGTTAGGCCTCACTTGGAATACTGCGTCCAGTTCTGGTCGCCGTACTATCGGAAGGATGTGGAGTCCTTGGAGAGAGTGCAGAGGAGGTTTACCAGGATGCTGCCTGGTATGGAAGGACTGTCTTATGAGGAACGATTAAATAGACTGGGGTTGTTTTCCCTTGAAAGACGTCGGCTTAGAGGGGATCTAATAGAGGTGTATAAGATTATAAGGGGTATAGATAGAGTAAATGGTGGTAAACTTTTTCCACCTTCAGAAATGGATAGGACGAGGGGTCATGGCCTTAGGGTGAGGGGGGCTATGTATAAGACGAATATTAGAGGGCAGTTTTTCACACAAAGGGTAGTGGGGGTGTGGAATGCACTGCCGAGTAAGGTGGTGGGAGCAGGCACGCTAGGGCTGTTTAAGGGTCTCTTGGACAGCCACATGAGCGGTATGCAGATAGAGGGATATAGTAGGACTGTTTAACTATGGCTTTTTCCCACAGGTAATTCGGTCCATACTTGACCAACAAGGAGCATGCATTCGGCAGGTGGTGCGAGGACAGCTCTTGGATGTTGATTCATGGGTTGCCTGGTGCTTCATGTCGTAAATGAGTGCTTTATCTGGACCATCTGAAGGGCACCATGACAGCTCAGTGACTATCGCTGTAGCTGTGCAGACACTTGGAATTGGGCCGGTGTCTGCGGGAGTTTGCGCGTTCTCCCCGTGGTTGCGTGGGTTTTCTCCGGGCGCTCCGGTTTCCTCCCACATCCCAAAAATTCGCTCTTAAGCTGATTGGGAAACAAATTGTCCCTACATTGAGACTCTTCCATATTAGGAATAACCTAAAATTAGAATAGGATAATGGAATTGTTACTATATAGTTATAGAACATAGAACACTACAGCACAAACAGGCCCTTCGGCCCACAAGTTGTGCCGAACACATCAAAACCTACCCAGCCATAGACCTATCTATAACCCCCAATCCCATTGGATCCCATATACTCATCCAGAAGTCTTTTAAAAGACCCCAGCGAGTTCGCCTCGACCACCACCGACGGCAGCCGATTCCATTCACTCACCACCCTCTGAGTGAAAAACTTTCCCCTAGCATCCCCTCTGTACTTGCTTCCCTGCACCTTAAATCTGTGCCCTCTCGTCGCGACCATTTCAGCCCTGGGAAATAGTCTCTGAGAGTCCACCCTATCTATTCCTCTCAACATCTTGTAAACCTCTATCAGGTCGCCTCTCAACCTTCGTCTCTCCAGGGAGAACAGTCCCAGCTCCCTCAACCTGTCTTCATAAGGCATGCCTCCCAATCCAGGCAACATCCTTGTAAATCTCCTCTGCACCCTTTCAATAGCTTCCACGTCCTTCCTATAGTGAGGCGACCAGAACTGCGCACAGTACTCCAAGTGTGGTCTGACAAGGGTCCTATAAAGCTGCAGCATTACCTCCTGACTCCTGAACTCAATCCCTCGATGAATGAAGGCCAGTACACCGTAAGCTTTCTTAACCACATCCTCCACCTGGGAGGCCGATTTGAGAGTCTTATGGACCCGGACCCCAAGATCCCTCTGCTCTTCCACACAGCTAAGACTCCTACCTTTGATAGTGTACTCATTCATCCCGTTGGATCTGCCAAAATGGACCACAACACATTTATCCGCGTTGAAGTCCATCTGCCACTTCTCCGCCCAGTCTTGCATCCTGTCGATGTCATGCTGCAACTTCTGACATCCCTCCAGACCATCCACAACACCACCGACCTTCGTGTCATCGGCGAACTTACTCACCCATCCCTCCACTTCCTCATCCAGGTCATTTATGAAAATGACAAACAGCAAGGGTCCTAGAACAGATCCCTGGGGCACTCCACTGGTGACCGACCAGTGGACGGCGGCGCGGGCTCGTTGGGCCGAAGGGCCTGTTTCCCGTGCTGTGTTGCTCTAAAAAAAAAATAATTTGAATATTGAAATACGGAGTTAAATTCCAACATTAAATCAAATTTACAGATGTGGCAAACAGTAAAGTTGATAGGCTTGGCAGACAGGCGGCAGAATCATCGAACATAGAACATAGAACATTACAGCGCAGAACAGGCCCTTCGGCCCTCGATGTTGCACCGACCAATTAGGAACAAGAGTAACCCTCTAACCTAAACCATTCCCTTTTCATCCATAAACTTATCTTCTAACCTCTTAAACGCCACCAAACTTGGTGCATCTACAACTGACGCAGGCAAGGCATTCCATACCCTTACCACCCTCTGGGTAAAGAACCTACCTCTGACATCTGTCCTAAAACCACCACCCCTTAATTTAAAGCTATGTCCCCTCGTGTTAGCTTTCTCCATCCTAGGAAAAAGGCTATCACTGTCCACCCTATCTAAACCTCTAATCATCTTATATGTTTCAATAAGGTCTCCTCTTAGCCGCCTTCTTTCTAACGAAAACAACCTCAAATCCCTCAGCCTCTCTTCATAAGACCTGCCCTCCATACCAGGCAACATCCTGGTAAACCTCCTCTGTACCCTCTCCAATGCCTCCACATCTTTCTTATAATGTGGGGACCAGAACTGCACACAATACTCCAAGTGCGGCCGCACTAGAGTTTTGTACAGTTGCAATATGACGTTGTGGCTCCGAAATTCAATCCCCCTACCAATAAAAGCTAAGACTCCGTATGCCTTCTTAACAACCTTATCGACTTGATTGCCAACTTTCAGGAATCTATGCACACATACACCAAGATCCCTCTGTTCATCAACACTATTAAGAGTCCTACCATTAGCCCTATACTCTACACATTTGTTATTCCTGCCAAAGTGAATTACCTCACACTTTTCCACATTAAACTCCATTTGCCACCTCTCGGCCCAGCTCTGCAACTTGTCCAAGTCTCTCTGCAAACTATAACACCCCTCTTCACTATCTACCACTCCTCCGACTTTGGTGTCATCTGCAAATTTACTAATCCATCCTTCAATACCCTCATCCAGATCATTTATAAAAATTACAAACAGCAGGGGCCTCAAAACAGACCCCTGAGGTACACCACTTGTCACCGAACTCCAAGATGAATATCTCCCATCAACCACCACCCTCTGTCTTCTATCTGCTAGCCAATTCCTAATCCAATTAGCTAAATCACCCTCAATCCCATACCTATATCCCTTCTTTCCCCCCGTCAATCTCAAGCAGAAAGCCAACGGATGTTCAGCACTTACCTTCCCACTAAGTGGAGTGCCCAAATTAGGCATTTATACAGCATGTCTGCTTCATACCAATTCTGGTTGAGCAAATGCAGTGGTAAAAGGGAGAAGTGCTGGTAAGATTGGGTATGCAGCCAATTAAGTTAAATGCATGCAAATGCATTTAAATGGTTGCTGTGGGCACAGTCCTGATTGCAAACGTTTTTGGGCCTTGGTAAAGAGGAAACTGGCACGGAGGCAGGCGCAGATCATGCTACTCGTCTCATGCCTGACTTTACCAAGTTTTCATGCCCGAAAATGGGCACAACTTGATGGCAAAATCAGACCCTCAATGTCATCATTTCAATGAATATGTGAGAACAGAGGAATCAGGAGATGCATGTGTATAACTCTTTGAAGGTAGGATATATTATGAAATGGTTAGCAAAGTATATGGGATCTTGAACTTCATAAATTAAAGCATTGCACACAATATTAGCAATGTTATCATAGAATACCTACAGTGCAGAAGGCCATTCAATCCATTGAGGCTTAGACCATCACCAGAGGATTGGATACACTTCCGTTACACTTTAGGAAAGATGTGAAAATCCTTACAGGATGCTGAGGGGATTTATCAGAATGATTCCAGGATGGGGGATTTTAGCTACAAGGTTAGGTTGGAGAAGCTGGGATTGTTCTTCTTGGAGCAAAGGAGATTGAGGGAAGATTTTTGATTGAGGTATACAAGATTATGGTAGGTTTGGACAAGATAGGGAAGGAGAAACTGCTCCCATTAGCTCAAGGTGTAAGAATTAAGAGAAGCTGATTTAAAGTTTTGGACGGGAGATGCGGGATGAATATGAGAAATAACGTTTTTACCAAGTGAGTTATAATGACCTGGAACATACTGATGGCAATGATAGTAGAAGGAGGGATGAACCATGATTTAAAAAGAAGTTGCATAGTCATTTAAAGGAAATAAACTTTCAGGCAATGGGGATAAAGTGGAGAATGAAACTGACTGGATTGCTCTATAGAAAGCTAGAATGAAACAAAATTGCCTCCTATTGTGCTGTCAAGGACTCTATACTAATGAGATTAATGAGTCTCTGGTTGTCTACAAATGATCCCTTAGCCTATTTTAATCAGAAGGGGAAAACCCATACATCCTTGATTTCAGCCTCTGTGGCTATCGTCTAAGCATTTGAGACAGAATCATTGGCTGGTCTTGCGATCTCTGCTATAGTGGACTGCAAGAAGTCTCATATCACCAGGTTAAAATCCAACAAACACTTTGTCTTTATATGCCCCGTTTGTGAACAGAATTCCCACTTACCTGATGAAGGAGCAGCGGTCTGAAAGCTAGTGGCTTTTGCTACCAAATAAACCTGTTGAATTTTAATCTGGTGTTGTGAGACTTCTTATTTTGTTTACCCCAGCCCAATGCCAATATTTTCACATCATGGATTGCGTCATAGATATCCCCTGAGCTGTAATAAACAATAGTATATTACAGTATAGCAAAAGCATTGTGGAGAAACTTGTTAGCAGATATGGTTAGCAGATTCCTTATGCCATGTTTTGATTTGATCGATTATTGTCACATGTATGAGTATACATTGTTGCTATACAGAAAAAGCATATCATTTATAGAGAAGGAAAGGAGCGAGTGCAGAATGTAGTGTTGCAGTCATATCTAGGATATAGACAAAGATCAGCTTAATATTTTATAGATCTGTTCAAAACCCTGATGGCAGCAGCACAGAAAGTGTTCTTGAGTCAATTGTATTTCTCCTTAGATTCTTGTATTTTCTCCAATGGAAGAAGGTGAAAGAGTATGTCCAAGATGCACGGGGTCCTTGATTATGCTGGCTGCTTTTCTGAAGCAGTGGGAAGTGTAGACAGAGTTAAGGGATAGGAGGCTAGTTTGGGTGATAGACTGGAATATGTTTGTAATTTCTTGCAGTCTTAGTCAGAGCAAGAACCATTCCAAGCTGTGATACATTGAATCCCTACAGTGCAGAAGGAGACAATTTGGCCCATTGAGCCTGCAACAGCCACAATCCCACCCAGACCCTATCCCGTAACTGCATATATCTACTCTTGTACTCCCCCTGACACTAACAGCCAATTTTCAAAGAACAAAGTAGAACAAGGAAAACTACAGTACAGGAACAGACTCTTTGGCTCTTCGGAATTAAAAACTCCTACGCTTCCGGGGACCATATCGCTCTATTCCCATCCTATTCATGTATTTGTTAAACATCCCTTAAATATTACTACGTTATCTGTTTCCACTATCTCTCCCAGCAGTGAGTTCCAGGCACCCACCACCCTCAGTGTAAAAAAAACTTGCCTCATACATCTCTTTTAAACCTTACTCCTCATACCTTAAATCTATGGCCCCTAGTAATTGATTCTTCCACCCTAGGAAAAAACTTCTAATTATCCACTTTGTCCATGCCCCTCATAATCCTGCAGATTTCTATCAGCTTGCCCCTCAACTTCCATTGTTCCAGTGAAAACAAACCAAATTTCTCCAACTCTTCTCATGGCTAATGCCCTCCATATCAGGCAATATCCTAGTAAATGTTTTCTGTACTCTCTCCAAAGTCTCCACATCCTTCTGTAATGTGGCAACCAGAATTGAACACTATATTCCAAGCGCGGTCTAACTAAGGTTCTATAAAGCTGCAACATGTCTTACCAATTTTTAAACTCAATGCCTCGGCTGATGCAAGCAAGCATGCCATATGTCTTCTTGACTACCTTTTCCAGCTACATTGCCACTTTCAGCAACCTGTGTACCTGTATACTCAAATCCCTTTGCCTAACAATGCTCTTAAGGGTCCTACTGTATCCTCTGATAATCCTTATTGCTACCTGCAAATCCACCAACCTTTATGTCATTCGCAAACTTACTAATCAAACCAGTTACATTTTCCTCCAGATTATTTATATATATTACAAACAGCAAAAGTTCCAGCAGTTGTCACACCCCTCTCACTGTTATCCTTTGTCTTCTATGACATAGCCAATTCTGCATCCACTTTGCCAGCTCTTCTCTAGTCCCATGTGACTTCACTTCTGCACCAGTCTGCCATGAAGGACCTTGTCAAAGGACTTACTGAAGTCCATGTAGACAACAACCACTGCCCTACCCTCAATCATCTTTGTACTTCGTCAAAAAACTCAATGAAGTTAGTAAGGCACGACCTTCTCTTTACAAAACCATGTTGCCTCTTGCTAATGGTCTGCTTATTTCCAAGTGGGAGTAAATCTTTTCTTAAAGAAGCCTCTCCAAGAATTTCCCTATTACTGGCACAAGGTTCAATGTCCTGTAATGACCTGGGTTATACTTGCTACCCTTGTTATACAAAGGAACAACATTAGCAATTCTCCAATTCTCTGGGACCTTCCTTGTAGCCAGTGAGGATACAAAGATTTCTCTCAAGGCTCCAGTAATTTCCTCCCTTGCTTCTTTCAGTTTCCTGGAGTATATCCCATCAGGTCCTGGAGAATTATCTAACTTAATGTTTCTCAAGAACACCATACTTCCTCTTTTTGATCTCAACATGACTCAAACTATCTATACATCTGTTCCCAGACTCATCATCCATCAAGTTCTTCTTTGGTGAATACTGATGCAAATACTCACTTAATACCCTGCCCATTTCCTCTGGCTCCACACACAGATTCGCTCCCCTGTCCTTGAGTGGACCAACCCTCTCCCTGGTTACCCTCTTGCACTTTATATAAAGCCTTGGGATTATCCTTAATCCTACTGGCCAATGACTTTTCATGACTCCTTTTAGCCCTTCTTACTCCTTGCTTAAGTTTCTGTCTTTTATTCCACACTTGCTTCATATATTCCCAGCCTTCTCGTTTTGACAGATGCTTCCTTTTTCTCTTTGACTAGGTTCACAATATCTCTCATTGTCCAAGTGTAGTAGTGAATGAGTTAATGAACTTTGTAACACTTAAGAGGATGAAAAAAATATCAAGATGAATATCCTGAAGCCTTGTTTCCATATATTTCAGATAAATGTACTTTGTTTTCATGTGCCCAGATTGCAGCTGTCCCTGCTATTGTACATAAGTTTTAGTGACCTAGACTGGGAGGCAACAACAGCTCTTTCCATTATACACACGTTTCTGATAAGCCCGCTCAAGAATGTAGCTAACCCAGCTTGTAGTTTAAGCTACAGCGAGACATAGACAGGATGCAAGACTGGGCAGAGAAGTGGCAGATGGACTTCAACGTGGATAAATGTGTGGTGGTCCATTTTGGCAGGAATAATGGGATGAATAATATCAAGGGTAGGAGTCTTGGCAGTGTTGAGGAGTAGAAGGATCTTGGGATCCGGGTCCATAGGTCTCTTAAATCGGCCCCGCAAGTGGAGGATGTGGTCAAGAAGGCATAAGGTGTACTGGCCTTCATTAATAGAGGAATTGAGTTCAGGAGTTGGGGGGTAATGCTGCAACTTTATAAGACCCTTGTCAGACCCCATTTGGAGTATTGTGTGCAGTTCTGGTCGCCTCACTATAGGAAGGATGTGGAAGCTATTGAGAGGGTGCAGAGGAGATTTACAAGGATGTTGCCTGGATTGGGGGGCATGCCTTAGGTTGAAGGAGCCAGGTCTCTTCTCCCTGGAGAATGAAGGTTGAGAGGTGACCTGACAGAGGTTTATAAGATGTTGAGAGGAATAGATAGAGTGGATTCTCAGAGACTATTTCCCAGGGCTGAAACGGTCGCTACGAGAGGACACAGGTTTAAGGTGCCGGGGGGAAAGTACAGAGGAGATGCTAGAGGTAAGTTTTTCACTCAGACGGCGGTGAGTGAATGGAATCGGTTGCCATCAGTGGCAACCGCTGGGGTCTTTTAAGAGACTTCTGGATGAGTACATGGGATTTAATGGGATTGGGAGTTACAGATAGTTCTATGGCCTGGTAGGTATAGATATGATTGGCACAACTTGTGGGCCGAAGGGCCTGTTTGTGCTGTAATGTTCTATGTTCTATGTAAAGTTCACCTAATATAGCGAAGCCTGCATTTCTAATTATATTTCATATATATTCATTATATACTGTTTATGTGTCATGTACCAACATACTATACATATATGTATATATTATACAACTTGGGAGCATGGATTGTTATATCGGCCTGTTAATTTTAACTTGTCTTGTCAGCCTGTACATTAGCAAAGGGCTAATCACACATGTCAACTGCGGCCTTGAGATAACCATGAAGAAATGCTGAGGCAGCCATGTTCCTATGATGGAGGACGACCCTTAGCCTGGGAACCTGATCAGAATGAGAAGATGCGTACGTGATTGGAGTGGGTATAAATATAAGCTCTTAACTTGTATTCGGTGAGATGCCTGAGGAATTGCTGCTAGGTGCCAGATGTATTTCCCAAAAGCTTTTGAATAAACTTGTACTTTGACTCACAATTCCTACAACACAAGGTTCCCAAAACTTGCCATACTTAGAACATAGAACATAGAACATTACAGCACAGAACAGGCCCTTCGGCCTTCGATGTTGCGCCGACCAATATAAAAAGCAATGCCCCTCCAAACTAAACCCATTCCCTTCTCTTCCATATACTTATCAACTAACCTCTTAAACACCACCAAACTTGGCGCATCTACAACTGCTGCAGGCAGGGCATTCCACTCCCGAACCACCCTTTGGGTAAAGAAATTACCCTTTAATTTCTTTAAAGAAATTAAAGAAAATACTTATCCTTCATTCTTATAGAAATGTATTGATCCCAAATCCCTGTCAACTTACACTTGAAAGTCTCCCACAAGGCAGATGTAGATTTGCCCTCAAACATCTACATTTTTCAGTTCCTGTCTGATAATGTTGTAATCAACCTTCCCCCTATTTTGCACCTTCACTTGAGGATACATTTATCTTTATTCATTAGCAGCTTAAAGCTTACTGAATTGTGATCACTCTTCTTGAACTGCTCCCCATACTGAAACGTCGACCACCTGGCTGAGCTCATTCCCCAGTACCAGGTCCAGTACAGCCCATTCCCGAGTTGGACTATCTACATACTTCTTCAAGAAGCCTTCCTGGATATTCCTTACAAACTCTGTCCCATCCACTAAGTGAGTCTCAATCAATATAGGGACAGTTAAAGCCTCCCACCACAACAATCTTGCTATTTTGACACCTTGCCAAAATCTGCCTACATATCAGTTCCTCTATCTTCCACTGGCTGCTGGGCAGCCAATAGTAAAGTCCCAATATTGTGACTACACTCTTTCTATTTCTCAGCTCTATCCATATTGCCTCACTGTATGAGCCCTCCAATGTTCCTCCCACAGTACAACTGTGATATTCTCCTTAACCAGTAATGCAACTCCCAACCCCTTTTACACCTCCCTCTATCCCACCTGAAACAGCGGTATCCTGGAATGTTAAGCTGCCTATCCTGTCCTCCCCTTAACCAAGTCTCTGTAATGGGAACAACATAATAGTTCCAACTACTAATCCAAACTCTAAGTTCATCTGCTTTACCTGTTATACTTTTTGCATCGAAATAAATGCACTTCAGTCCACCAGATTCTCTTTGATCGGCAACTATACCCTGCCTGCTCTTTCTGAGTCTTATTGGCCCTAATCTCTAGTTCGCCTCCTGTTTATTCACCTTTGTTTTGGTTCCCACCCCCTGCCAAACTAGTTTAAATCCTCCCATGTGACACTAGTAAACCTCCCATCCAGAATATTTATGCCTTTCCAGTTTAGATGCAATCTGTCTTTCTTGTACAGGTCCCACCTGCCCCGGAAGAAATCCCAATAATCCAGATATCTGAAACCCTCCCTCCTACAAGAGCTGTTTAGCCACGTGTTGAGCTGTACTATCTTCCTGTTTCTAGCCTTACTAGCACGTGGCACAGAGAGTAATCCTGAGATGACAACCGCAGAGGTCCTTTTTTTAAACTTTCTTCCTAATTCCCTAAACTGCTGCCGCAGGACCTCATCACTCTTTCTATTATGTCGTGAGTAGCAACATGTACCACAACTACTGGCTGTTCACCATACCTCTTCAGAATGCTTTCTGCCTGTTAAGAGTCATCTTGAACCCTTGCACTATGAGGCAACAAACCATCCTGGAGTGTCTTTCACATCCACAGAAGCACTTATCCACATCCCTAACTATAGAGTCCCCTATAAGTATTGCTTTAGAGCTTTTTATCCCTCCCTGCTTAACAACGGAACCAGTTGTGATGTCATTGCCCTGTCTGTTGCTGCTGCTGTTATTACCTGATAGGACCTCCCCACAACAGTATCCAAAACTTGTTAGCAAGGGGGATGACCACAGGAGATTCCTGCACTGACTGCCTGCCCTTTCTAGCAGTCACCCATCTATCTGTCTGCACCTTGGGTGTGACCACATCTCTAACGCTCCTACCTCTGACACTTTCTACCACTTTCATGTTCCTAAGTGCATCCAACTGCTGCTCCAAACTATCCATCCAGGGAGCTGCAATTAGGTGCATTTCCTGCAGATATGGTAGTTCGAAATGCTGGAAGCGCCTCAGATCTCCCACATTCCAACCAGTGCAGCACTTAACTCCACTGACTGACATTTCCAGCACAATTCAATTATCTAAGAAAATTTATAAAACTCTTACTTCACCTTTTACTTTCTCGCAGTGGCCTTTTTTTTGGTTAGAGGAGGAGGGAGGGAAATACTAATGTAGTACTTCAGGCTTATCGCTCCTTGACATTAGATCTTCTGCTCCCACTTTTTGGTAGATGTTGCTGGTCTGACTGCTCCCAGAATGACAATGACAAATCATCCTAAGCTGCACATCTTTGGAGTGTAGAAGGAAACTGGAGGAAACCCATGCAGACAGCCAACCAAGATCAGAATTGAGCCCAGATCCCTGGTGCTATGAGGCAGCAGTGCTAATCACTGTACCACCATGCTGCCCCATTCGGAAAGGATGCTTTCTACATTGTATCCATAAAAATTGGCGAGAGTTGGAGTGAACAGGCCAAATTTCCTTAGCCTCCTGAGAAAGTCAAGGGCTGTGAACTATTATTTCCAGCACATTGTTTGGTACTGTTCCAAAAATTGCACTGATGCTCAGAGATCATCCTTCTTTGAAATCATGTTGCATGAACTTGATATTCCTGAGCTGAGGAACATGCCCTAATTCTCCAATTTCCAAATATCTGTCCCTGATTCTCTACAACAGCTGCATGTATTTATTTGTGTTCAGTGTATCCTGTAATCCACTCTGTTCTTCCTCATGAACCGAATCTCCTGAGCGATTAGAGTAATTGATGGTATGTTGTAAAACATCATCAGACTTGTGTTTCAGCTCACTGAGTGAAAGAAAATGGGATGAGATACTATAGGAGTCCTGTGAGAATTAGTAACACGTGGATCCCAATAGGAAAAGTGATATGGAGAAGTTCTTCAATATATAGAGGCTACCATTTATGTAAGTGATTACTGACTACAATTAGAATCATTTACAAGTGTCAGACATTATTTAAGAAATGTAGTCAATTAACTAATTAATTAACTAATTAATTAATTAGGGTTGGCACGGTGACACAGTGATTAGCCTCACAACACCAGGAACCCGGGTTCAATTCTGGCCTCGGGTGATTGTGTAGGTGTTGCACGTTCTCACTATGTCTGCCTGGGTTTCCTCTGGGTACTCCCATTTCCTTCCATGGATTAGGTTGAATGACTACACTAAAATTGCCTCTTATGTCAGTGAGATTTTTTGGGGTAGATAAGTGGGGTTATGGAGATAGGGCCTGGTGGATTTATGTTTTGTGCAGACTTGTTGGGCCAAATGGCCTTCTTCTGCATTGTAGGATTCTATGATTCTATAACCCATTTTGATGCACAAAGGAAAATAAAGGACGTTGTTGTGAATTGACTTTGTTTGATTCAGGCTTCCTTGAAAGATCTTCCTGTGCACAATTGCATTTGAATATTTATAACAAAAGATTTGTGATGTGCAAGCAAAGTATTATTTGGTAATAATGTGGTGAGGTTACCAGCAGATAATTTTTGGGAATACATTCAACTGGGTATTTTTTTGGCAGTATTTTTGGGACTCACTGCTGCATTTTAATGTTTTCAGCCTTGCTTTTCTTAGAAGTTCATTACCAAGGAAACACTGAAATGTTTCAGATATTTAACTTTGATGAAGTTCGCACAGCAGGGACTGAATCTGCTGCACAATGCAACATAAAGAACATAGAACATTACAGCGCAGAACAGGCCCTTCGGCCTTCGATGTTGCGCCGACCAATATAAAAAGCAATGACCCTCCAAACTAAACCATTCCCTTCTCTTCCATAAACTTATCAACTAACCTCTTAAACGCCACCAAACTTGGCGCATCTACAACTGCCGCAGCAGGGCATTCCACTCCCTAACCACCCTCTGGGTAAAGAACCTACCTCTGATATCCGTCCTATAACTATCACTCCTTAATTTAAAGCTGTGTCCCCTCGTGCTAGCTTTCTCCATCCTAGGAAAAAGGCTATCACTGTCCACCCTATCTAAACCTCTAATCATCTTATATGCTTCGATAAGGTCTCCTCTTAGCCGCCTCCTCTCTAACGTAAACAACCTCAAATCCCTCAGCCTCTCTTCATAAGACCTGCCCTCCATACTAGGCAACATCCTGGTAAACCTCCTCTGTACCCTCTCCAATGCCTCCACATCTTTCTTATAATGTGGGGACCAGAACTGCACACAATACTCCAAGTGCGGGCCGCACTAGAGTTTTGTATAGTTGCAACATGACGTTGCGGCTCCGAAATTCAATCCCCCTACCAATAAAATCTAAGACTCCGTATGCCTTCTTAACAACCTTCTCGACTTGACTGCCTACTTTCAGGGATCTATGCACATATACACCAAGATCCCTCTGTTCATCAACACTATTAAGAATCCTACCATTAGCCCTATACTCTACACATTTATTATTCCTGCCAAAGTGCATTATCTCACACTTTTCCACATTAAACTCCATTTGCCACCTCTCGGCCCAGCTCTGCAACTTGTCCAAGTCTCTCTGCAAACTATAACACCCCTCTTCACTATCTACCACTCCACCGACTTTAGTGTCATCCGCAAATTTACTAATCCATCCTTCAATACCCTCATCCAGATCATTTATAAAATTACAAACAGCAGGGGCCCCAAAACAGACCCCTGAGGTACACCACTTGTAACCGAACTCCACGATGAATATCTCCCATCAACCACCACCCTCTGTCTTCTATCTGCTAGCCAATTCCTAATCCAATTAGCTAAATCACCCTCTATCCCATACATCTGCATTTTCTGCAGAAGCCTTCCATGGGCCACCTTATCGAACGCCTTACTAAAGTCCATATATACCACATCAACCGCCTTACCCCCATCCACCTCTTTGGTCACTTTTTCAAAAAACTCAATAAGGTTAGTAAGGCACGACCTACCCTTCACAAAACCATGCTGACTATCCCCAATCAATTCATTTCTCTCTAAATAACTATAAATCCTATCCCTAATAATTCTCTCCAATACTTTGCCCACAACAGAAGTAAGACTCACTGGCCTATAATTCCCTGGAAGGTCTCTCTTCCCCTTCTTGAACAATGGGACCACATTCGCTATCCTCCAGTCCTCCGGAACCACACCCGTAACCAACGACGACCTGAAGATCAGAGCCAGAGGCTCTGCAATCGCCTCTCTTGCCTCCCAGAGAATCCTAGGGTAAATCCCGTCCGGCCCAGGGGACTTATCTAACTTCAAACCCTCAAGAATATCTAGCACATCCTCCCTATCTACTTCAATACTTTCCAGTTTGCAACCCTGTACCTCAGTGTTCTCCACAACTACATTTACATCTCCCTGCGTGAATACCGAAGAGAAATATTTATTCAGTGCCTCTCCAATCTCTTCAGGCTCCACGCACAACTTCCCACTGCTGTCTATGACTGGCCCTAATCTTGCCCTAACCAATCTTCTATTCTTAACATATCTAAAGAAAGCTTTAGGATTCTCCTTAATCCTATCAGCCAAAGTCTTCTCGTGTCCCCTCTTAGCTCTCCTCAACTCACTCTTTAGCTCCCTCCTGGCTAATCTATAGCTATCCATTGCACTAACCGAGCCTTCAAGCCTCATCCTGACATAAGCCTCCTTTTTCCTTTTAACCAGCAAATCAACTTTTTTAGTACACCAAGGTTCCCTTACTCGACCATTTCCTCCTTGCCTGACAGGGACATACTTATCAAGGACTCGCAGCAGCTGCTCCTTGAATAAGCTCCACATTCCAGATGTTCCCAGTCCCTGTAGTTTCCTAGTCCAATCTATGCACCCTAATTCTCTCCTTATGGCCTCATAATTACCCTTCCCCCAGCTATAACTACTGCCCCCAGCTTCATGCCTATCCCTATCCATCACTAAGGTGAACGTAACCGAATTGTGGTCACTATCACCAAAATGTTCACCAACTTCCAAGCCTAACACCTGGTCTGGCTCATTGCCCAGCACCAAATCCAATGTAGCCTCACCTCTAGTTGGCCTATCTACATACTGAGTCAAAAAACCTTCCTGCACACTTTGTACGAAAACTGACCCCTCTAACGAGCTAGAGCTATAGCTATTCCAATCAATATTAGTAAAGTTAAAGTCCCCCATAACAATTACCCTATTACTTTCACTCCTGTCCAGGATTGACTTTGCAATCCTTTCCTCTACCTCTCTAGAACTTTTAGGAGGTCTATAAAAGACTCCCAACAGGGTGACCTCTCCTCTCCTGTTTCTAATCTCAGCCCATACTACCTCAACAGACAAGTCCTCATCAAACTTCTTCTCTGTCACTGTGATACAGTCTTTGACTAATAATGCCACTCCTCCCCCCTTCTACCTCCTTCTCTACTCCGACTGAAGCATTTGAACCCCGGAACCTGCAACATCCATTCTTGTCCCTGCTCTACCCAAGTCTCTGAAATGGCCACAACATCGAAGTTCCAGGTACTGGTCCAAGCTGCAAGTTCCTCCACCTTATTGCGAATACTCCTTGCATTAAAGTATACGCATTTCAAACCATGCCCTACTCCACCCGTACGCTGCTGTGTTTTACAGCTTTCCTCTATGACCCCCCTACTCTCATCCCTCTTAGCACCCCAACTACTCAGGATCCCACCCCCCCTCTGAATCAGTTTAAAGTCCCCTGCATAGCCTTTGCAAATTTTCCCCCCAAGATATTAGTTCCCCTCTGGTTCAGGTGAAGACCATCTCTCTTGTAGAGGTCCCACCTATCCCAGAATGAATCCCAATTTTTCAGGAACCTGAACCCCTCCCTCCTGCACCATGCCCGCAGCCATTAGTTCAAACATTCCCTCTCTCTGTTCTTCTCTAAACTATCCCTTCATCTGTGGCTACATGAGGGGGGGGCGGGGGGTGGGAGGTGTCAATGTACTACATAATCTCTGAAAGCATTAGAAACAATTATCTTCCACAACTCCACATGAAACCACACCAGAACCGTGTGTTCTCTTTCGAAGCAGCTTTGTAATGGTGATGTTTGGGTTTTGCATCTTGGAAACAGGCCTCCTGAAGTAAGCTCTCGAGATTTGCACTGTTAAGTCCAGCTCCCTTAACCTGACATCACATATTTAAAATGTGGCCTCATGCTAGGATAAATTGCAAGATCAAACAATGTTGACTGACCCATGAAGCTGGCTCACATTGTTTTCATTCAAATTCTAGAATAACGACAATGTCAATATAAGAAGAGCTTGTTCAGAAATAGCTCTTTTTTTTTGCACATTACTGTGGGCAGAAATTGGTGTGAATAAAAAAAATATCAGCTTCCTGAATGCAGAACAATTCTTTCATATTATGTTCTTCTGGTGTTCAAAGTGGATAAAAAGTGGTTGAGTTTCTCGCTGAGTGATAGTGGGGGTCATATCTGTGTTCATTACCATTTAGTGAATGCTTATTAAAAAGGTCAACTTGTCCAAATCATAATCTCCACCGGAGGGTAAGTAAAAGGAGGAAGAACAGGAGTTTGGGGTCAAGGATAACAGCGAGACTTGATGTTTACAAGATGAATGGGAATTAGGAGGCAATGCTATGAGATGAATGGGAGGACATCGGTAAGATACGTGTATAAGGAGTACTATGTTCACTACTAATGATCAATGATGCAGTTGAAAAACAGCCATGAGAAAGATACAATATGGAAGTGGTCTCAAGGAGTATAGGAGGAGTTCAGTCCTACCATTTTGGATGATGGAAGGGGTCTCTTAGTTGCCTGCTCAAGCTATGGTGAGCAAGGTTTTGCTGAGTATTGGTATCAAGGGTAAAATGCCCAATTTGTTCCTTTTCTAATGGTGTGCATTCAGCTGAGATTAGTTATCCTCAAATCTATCCTGATCATACATCTGGGTGATACATAGATGATGCTAGTAACAGTTAGCTGTGTTGTGGTCTTGTGAGCTCTTGGACTGAGTTTGCCTTTATCCCACAACTTCTTAACTCAGCTGCATCAACAATATAGACTGGAATTTTACTGTCTCAACTGCCACGGAATTGGAGTGAGCGAGGGGCGGACCATGGAAAGGTCTGTTGACCTCGAATGGGATTTGATAGTTTCGGGAAAAGTGAAGTCATAAAACCCTGTCCATTTATAGGTATGTGGACAGCCAAAGAGCCACGTTGGCTTGAAACCCATTTACTTTGGCTGCTCAGCTGTACGTGCAATGGAGCTTGAGATCAAGGGGATGACACTTACTGCCACTGCCTCCACAAGGCATGTACTTCACTCAGAGTGGCTCTTTGGCCCGAAACAACTCGTCTTTTAAAGGGGGAGGGGGTAGCATAAAATTCAGAATGTAGGAGTGCATCTCTCCTGATGCCACAACAAGCTTGCTGCAAGTGCACACATGCAGTTAGTGGCATCAAAGCCGATGGAGGGGAGAGCTTTCCGTCCCCATTTTCAATGGGTAGGAAAGGCAGGGGTGGGGCGGGGGCTGGAGAATCAAGTGGAAACACCATTTACAGGGCAGAATTTCACCAGCCCCTCCCATCCCGTCCGCCAATGATTGAACAGGGACTCTGACTTTAAACATTGAGATCCACATTTAAATCTGTTTTAATTTGCAGATTAGACTTTTATGCCTGGTAGTGCCCCCACAATGGGCTGTCCGTTCAGGTTGATGTGTGGGCGCGTTGATATGAATCACTGCGGGTCTGCCCACGGCGAGCACCTGGTAAACAGAAGCCAGCGGGTTTGCACGGATGAATACACCCTCAGGTGGGGACAGCGTCTCGCCTGGTCAGTATTCTTGCACTGCCCGGGCATTTCTCCTGGCTAAGCCCAGGCACTGCCCCAATGGGGCAATGCAAGGGGGCAGTGTCTGGGAGCGATGCTACAGGTTTTATGTGCTTGAGCGGAGGGAGACCAATGGGATCTGTGTCTTTGGAGAAGGTAGGGAGTTCCGTGGTTGGGGGTGGATGCAATTCCATGAAGGGGAGGGATTTAGAGGGTGGTTGCTTTATTCTATTCTTTTTTTTGTATTGGGGTGACCTTTAAAAACAGCACCCTGATCATTTAGGAGCCAAATTTGCTGGCAGGGCTCTGGTCAGGAGCCACCTCATCAGGGTGATGTCATGACACCTGCCTCCTTGAATTTCTTTAACTATAGGGTGGAGTTTTCTGCCGGAGGTTAACAAACTTTTTAGTGGTCCACCAACCTTCTGACCTACCCATTACAATTCCCATGGCAGCCTCAGACTGTCACAAAATATGGCAGGAAAAGACTGCAACACAGCCAGCAGTCTACACGCTACTTTTCAAGTTGTATTTTATGGTCAGAAAATGGAAAAATTCTACCCAATGAGTTCTGCCTGACTGGAATAGTAAGTTGGTTTCTTAATTCTTTGAAGATTAACACAAGAAAGGTAAATGTGGTGTTGTCAGGAGAAATAAGATGCAGTGAAATCACGTTTTAAAAATAACTAATTAATTAAGAAAACTATTTAAAAACCAAACAAAAAAACATATCATACCTGGTATGGAGACCATTAGCTATAAGGACAGGTTAGGAAAACTTGGTCTGTTCTCGCTGGAACAATGGAGGTTGAGGGGCAACCTGATAGAAGTCTACAAGATTATGAGGGGTATGGACACGGTGGATAGTCAGAAGCTTCTTCCTAGCTGGAAGAGTCAATTATTAGGGACATAGATTTAAGGTGCAAAGGCAAGGTTTAAAGGAGATATGCAAGGCAGTTTTTTTTCACAGAGGATGGTGGGTGCCTGGAACTCACTGCTGGGAGAAGGTAGTGGAAGCAGATACAATAGAGACTTGTAAGGGCCATCTTGACAAATATGTGAATAGAATGGGAATAGAGGGATATGGTCCCCAGAAGGGTAAGAGGTTTTAATTCAGACAAGTAGCATGGTCAGTGCAGGCTTGGAGTGCTGAAGAGCCCATTCCTGTGCTGTAATTTTCGTTGTTTTTTGTTCTTTGGTCTTTGTTCTGTGTAAGAAATGAATCAATGAACAATTCCAAATTGATTATGGGATTTTAAAAAGTGGGATCACAACTTCCCCTCAGACCTTGAATTTCTAATTAAAGAGTTGGTAAAAATATGAATAAAAACATATTTTAAACAATATTTTTTAAAGAAAATTAAATTGAAACCATGTCTCTGGGCTTAAAAGTCCCAATATCGTTCTAACAGAGCTGTGTAGGATCTCTATACAGCATCATTTGTTCTTCTTAGGCTATGTTCCATATGATTTCACAGCATTTTATTTCTCCCAATAATACCACATTTATGTTTCTTAATTTTATCTTTAAAGAATTAAGAAACCAACTCACTAATCCAGTCAGGCAGAACTCATTGGGTGGAATTTTTCCATTTTCTGGCCATACACTATGGTGGGAAATGTACTGTGTAGACTGCTGGCTACACAGTGTTGCAGTCTTTTCCTGCCATATTTTGTAACAGCCTGGGGCTGCCAGGGGAATTGTAACGGGTAAGTCAGAATGTTTGGTAGATCACTAAAAAGTTTGTTGAGGAATGGCTGGCATGATGGCACAGTGGTTAGCACTGCTGCCTCGCTGCATCAGGGACCTGAGTTCAATTCTGGCCAAGGGTGACTATCTGCTTGGAGTTTGCACATTCTCCCCATTTCTGCATGAATTTCACTCCAAAGATGTGCAGGTTAGATTATTGACCATACTAAATTGTGCTTAGTGTCAGTGGGATTAGTAGGTTAAATATGTGGGGTCATGCAGATAGGGCTTGGGTGGAATTAGTGGAGGCTCAATGCGCCCAATATCCTTCTTCTGAACAGCAGGGATTCTATGATTCTTTTCTGTTTTGGGGTCAGGAATGCTGAGCTGTCGCCTGGGACTTGAATCTCTGTGAGTGATGGGAGGCCATGAATTGAAAGACAGGCAAGTCGACCAGAAAGGACAATGAGGTTAATGGTGGGAGGAAAGTGCATGCACAGGTTCTACAGAGTTTCCTCAGTCTGGCTATCTGTATTACTTGATTGAGCTGATTAACTCTTTCAAGAGGCAACAGCTTTATCTCTCTGTTATCTCCTGACCCCTTCCCCCTCAGGCATTTTCCAGCACATGGCCCCTGGCACTTCAAGAACTCGTTTGCCCCAACTATTCTCAGTCATTGGAGGCTGACTGTTCCTTGTGCCTGAGCTAAGTGTCCCTTTTTCCAATATATCCTTGGAGACATTGTATCATGTTCACTTGAGGTAACCTTGGTGACCTCAAATGAATACAAATCCCTCTTTGCTTCAGTTCCCATCAAGTCTGAGCATTGAACCCTCATCTTGGGACTTCCCTGGTGCTGGCCTTGACTCTAGTTTCAAGCATTCATTTTATTTTTGCTACATTGATTCACTAAGATTCATTCCAAAACCTGCACAAGGAAAGGAGACGGCAGATGATAGAAGAAAGAGAGAAACTGAGTTTGGCAATACATTTCACAATATCCTGGGGTCAGAATTTTTCAACCTCCACTTATGGAATTTAATTGAATTAGAAAGTCATTTTGTGAGGGCTGAGTTTGTTATTGAAATAATGGCATGACAAAATTAAACATGCTCGTTTGCTAATATCATGGAGATAGGTTTCTGCCTATTCATGTCTTATTTAAGTCACTTTGTAAATTAGCTCTAATCTTCCAAATTTACGCTGCCAGTAGAGAGTCTTGCTTGCTGCCTGTGCAAATCAGGAACCTGCAACTCTACTGTTCATGACCTTCAGTCTCTTCATCAGAATCAAAAGAAAATGATGGTGCAAATGTGAAGGGTGTGTGGCCACTGAATGTGAAAGAAGTGTGTCAAAGCTGTAGTAAGGCTGCATGACGGAAATAGAGACACAGTAAAGTCCCTCCTTTTGGGACTTGTTCATGTTTTCGCTTACCTGTGCTGAAGCCTTTGTGCACCAAACCACCCGTTTCAGGCCCAATTGTTCACTTGTCTGCAGTTTTAAATATTAAAAAAAGCAGAAGCCTTTAGAAACTGCTGAAAAAAAGGAACACCTGATTTATACTGGTAACAAAAATTGCCCTTGTAGTCTCATAGCTTGCTCTATTTACTCATGGGACTCAATTTTAATCACTATCTCATGCTATAAATGAATAGTATTCGCTATATTTTTAATTCAACTTGGATAAATGGCCCACATTAATTGCTGAGCAAGCTACTCTGATAATGGACTGTCGCTGTTACTATAGTTTTGTCCTGTTTTACTAAAGTCAGGACGCCACAAAAGTAATAAATCTTTCCAGACTCCAAGGATTTGTGCCTTTACAAATAAGAATTGGGCAACACAGTGGCAAAGGTGATGATACCCATTCTGCGCTGAGTCCATACACAGATTGCTGTTATGCACAGGCACTTCAAAAATATATCCCGTGCAAATTACAAGCGTGGTAAGAATTGGAATTGAAGGCAAGGCTATTGTGATCAAGAGAAAGTACTGCACAAATCAATGCTGTCCTCATATTGACTCCCCTTGTAAAGCATGGGCGTTCATGATCTTGCCATTTTGTGAGGTTTTGCGAGAGCATAGTCCTCGCCAGTGGTGGGACATTACTATAGTGCCCAGCCATTTGTAAAGATACATTTCTGTAAGAAATCAGTTGAATTCTTAATTTGCTTATAATTATTGTTTTCTTCCACCCGAGCCAACGAATGGATGCTTTCAAAATGGTGAATTGTCATGATCAAATAAGCCATCCGATTTTAATTCTCTTTACGTCCCTTTCAATGATTCCATGATTTATATGGTTTATTCTTGCTTTTTTCTAATGTTTATCTGAGATGCTGTAATTAAAATGCAAATCACTTTGTGTGAATTATTTTCAATCCAGTCTGTGTCAAAAATACTTATTCTTAATATGGTATAATTAAGTTAAATGCATTTCTGATGTTATGCTAATTATTTATGCTTCAGTTATAAATGGGAGACATTTGAGTTTGCAGAAAACTGTATCAATTTTTTTTAATCTACAGGCGAGAGACAGTGGTTAGTACTGCTGCCTTAGAGCGCCAGGGACCCAAGTTCAAATTGGGTGACTGTCTGTATAGAGTTTGCACATTCTCCCATGTCTGAATTGGGTTTCCTCTGGGTGCTCCAGTTTTCTCCCACAGTGCAAAGATGTACAGATTAGATTGACTGAAGATGCTAAATTGACCCTTAGTTTCAGGGGGATTAGCAGGGTAAATTGTGGTGTTACGGTGGTAGAGCCAGGGTGAGATTGAGTCTGCACTGACAACAATGGGTCAAATGGCCACTTTCTTCACTATAGGGATTCTATGATTGTAGGGGAAAAATGTTTAAGGACTAATGCAATTAACTTCATACTAAAGGCATAACTATGCAACTGAAACCTTCTTCCCGCGTAGTTCTTTTGGAATATCCTCTCTCAGGATCAGCTCAGCAAAGCAGTAAATGGACTTCTCCAAAAAATGGAGGTTTGTTTTTGCATTTTTCAATAAGTTCAAAGAAGGAACATAGAACATTACAGCGCAGAACAGGCCCTTCGGCCCTTGATGTTGCGCTGACCAATTAAGAAAAAGCAATGATCCTCTCACCTAAACCATTCCCTTTTCATCCATAACATTAAAGATATCACAGTTGGGTTGGGGTATGGTGGGAAGCAAATTAGAATACCAGCTAAAACAGTGTAGGACTTTTAAACATTGCCATAGAACCTGTTCATTTCAATGATTCCAGCATTCAGCTGGTGCTAACTTTGCCTTTTTTTATTTATTTGTAGGACAGGGACATCACTGGCTGTCCCACATTTATTGCCCATCCCTCTTGGAGGGCAGTTGAATGTCAATCATGTTGCTGTGGCTCTGGAATCACATGTAGGCCAGACGAGGTAAAGATAACAGATATCCTAAACCAGGTGGGTTTTTCTGACAATCAATAATGGTTTAAAGTTCATTCATAGGTTCTTAATTCCAGATTTTGTTTCATTGAATTCAAATTCCACCATCTGCCATGGTGGGGTTCGAACCCGGGTCCCCAGAACATTTGCTGAGTTTCTGGATTAACATTCCAGTGATAATACCACTAGGTTATCACCTCCCCACTTTGTCTGTTAACTAAATGCAGCAGCAGATTGGCCAGTGTTATGACACTGCTGAAAACTGAGCTACAAGTCTTAAAATAAGGTACACATGAGCTGAGACAGAAGAAGGTTATTCAAGAAGTGACTCTGATCTGGGTAACATTAGAAAAATGACACAACATGGTGGAAAGCCAACTCCAACGTTTCTGGAGGGTTCTGGTGGAAAAGGCACAAAGAGAAAAATGCCCTATATTTGTTGGGGGCCAGAGACAATATCAAAAGGCAATGTGAGCAGATAGCAGTCAGGGGTCAGGTCTTGAGGACTTTGATAGAGTGTAAGGAATTCAATGATTTCATATGAATAGTTAAGGTTAATGAAGAGATTTTCAAATATACCATTTGAATGGAAAAGTGTTTCATTCCTTAGCACGGATATTCATTGCCTTTATATGTGCACATATAAAACACAAATCTTTAAATGTACAAAATATCCATTTGTTGATGCTGATGGCCGTGCATAAGTAATGCATTTAGTTGCTATGGTAGATTGCTATCATGTCTAGATGTGGGAGAAAATACAGCCAAGACATCAACGATTATTGATCTGTCCAATTTTGTATACTTATGAAACTGTTGTGAAATGTGTACAAAATGTGTTTGCTGCCAGTTCTGCTGGGAAGGTGATGCATTTCTTGATTTTTGGATTCCCTTAATAAATCATGCACTACACTGTAGCAGTGCCTTGACTGTGCTGACAGCGTAGTTCCTTCATTTTGAATGCTGCTTGAGTGGTCATATCAGTAGTACTGTGACAACATCAGCACAAGACTACTTTACTTTCTACAGGGATCAGTACATCACACCAATAAACAGAATATGGTTCCAGCTCAGCAGCATGGAATTAATTTATAGCATGACTGCAAGAATATGGAATACAGGAAATTGTTGCACTTTATAAAAAGCATTAGTGATGACATTGAATTTTAATCTGTTTTAACATATATGTTATAGTTTCAGCTACTTCATGAACACTTGTCTTGACTGATGGTTAGATGACAATTTTCAGAAGCAATTTAAATCCACTATGAACAAAGTACTCTTCCACATTCCATGTGTGAGATGGCATGCGTAAAACAATTAGTTTTTTTTAAAAGTTTATTTATTTACTAATCCCATTCACTGCAATGTTATTTCAATAATACAGCTAATGCCTACCTCATTCTGTCATCCTTCCAAAGCTAGAATTTAACCTAACAACAAACTAAAGTTTAAAGTTTATTTATTAGTGTCACAAGTCAGTGGTTAACAATGCTACCTTACAGCACCAGTGATCTGGGTTCCATTCCCAGCTAGGGTCACTGTCTGTGCAGATTCTGCATGTTCTCCCCATGTCTGTGTGGGTTTCCTCCAGGTGGTTTGGTTTTCTCCCACAGTCTAAAAGATGAATGGTTAGGTGCATTGACCATGTGACATTCTCCCTTGGTGTACCCGAACAGGTGCTGAAATATGGCAACCAGGAGATTTTCACAGTGGCTTCATTGCAGTGTTAATGTAAGCCTACTTGTGATATAATAATAATAAAAAACTTAAACCTAAACATTAGCATTGCAGTAAAGTTATTGCGTACACAAATTAAAATAATTAAGAGCATTTGTATTGCTACCTGTAAACTGCCTATGCACATAATCTTATAGTAAGATACCATGCAGGCCAATCACAAATTGGTCCCTTTTAAGATAACATGCATCTGTGACGATGCAACAAATTTTAAAGCTACCACACATTGTAAAACAGGTTGTGTTCAACAAAGAAAAGTGCATTTATCATACATATTATCAGATCAGCTAATACACAAGATGCTTAGCAATGCATTACTGAAACAAGACTCAACCCACAAAGGACTAATGCTTTTACATGATCTGATAAATGAAAGAATGTTTGGATGAAAGTCAGTTTTTCTTGGTTGATTTTTAAAATGAAATGTTGCATGTGGTGGCATGATTTACAGAAGTTTCAACAGCCATCAGGTTCTCAAGGTCTGACTATGATACATGAGGTTTTGATTTGATTTGTTATTGTCATATGTATTGAGACACAGTGAAAAGTATTGTTTCTTGCACACTATACAGACAAAGTGTACTGTTCATTGAGCACACAGAGGAGAAGGAAAGGAGAGGGTGCAGAATGTAATGTTACAGTCTTCATTAGGATGTAGAGAAGGATCTACTTAATATAAGGTAGGTCCATTTAAAAATCAGATGGCAGCAGGGAAGAAGTTGCTCTTGAGTCAGCTTGTATGTGATTTCAGAGTTTTGTTTCCTTTTCCTGACTGAAGAAACTGGAAGAGAGTATGTCTGAGGTGTTTGGGATCCTTGATTATGCGGATTGCTTTTCTGAGGCAGCAGGAAATGTAGGACGAGTCAATGGATAGGCGGTTGGTTTGCATGATGGATTCAACTTCTTCACAATTTTTTGTAGTTCCTTGCCATTTTGGTCAAAGCCATATCAAGCTGTGATACATCCAGAAAGGAAGCTTCCTGTGATCCTTGGATAGACCATCAAGTTGTTAATAAGATCTAGTTGGGGACCAACAACATTTTATTTAAAATAGACAAAATTTGAGACTCAGTACATAAAGTCATAAGATTCCATGGGTTTTGAAGCAACAAAAATAAACTTTACTATATAAATTCAGAACAAAAAAACAATTTACATTATCTATCTTATGCTCTAATATTTCAAGGTACATATATTGTACATGTGAATTAGCAACTGTGGTCAAACACAACACATTGTAAGTTAAATAGCTGGTGTAATCATGTCAAAGTCTGTGGATCTCTCAACAACCCACTCAGCAATCAGTCAACCAATATCAATGAAGCTCTGTTTCTCTCATGAGGGAATCCATTTTTCACCTTCGAAGATCTACCCTGAAATTCTCTCCGAAAATCAGTCAATTTGAACGACATAAAAACAGGCCAGCTCTCAGGTTTTCAGTCTTGTCTTACAAGATTCCATTCTCCTGTATTCCCAAAAATGCACTTGAGCACTAATTCACAATCATACCATTAGTCCTCCACTGTATTAAGCAGAACGTTACTGCCCCAAAGGGGTAGTACTTTTACCTCATAGCACACAGTCACCAAACTTTGACTGCCTGCTTGGCTATTCAAGGCTTCTCCTGAGTCCTCTTCACTTAAAGTCTGCTATCTGTAACTTTTTTCCTGTTTGGAGCATGTTTCTCTTCTCTTTTTAATGAAGTAGTACGATTTCCTGTCCCTGTGCCCTCTCTGGGGCTATTTTTTGGAAGTTCCCTTGTCCCTTCTCTCTTTGGGACATGTATCTTGGACATTAATCGTCTGTGGCATTCTGCTCCCAGTCACCTATCCTGAGCTTTTGTATTATTTTACTTTCTGCTCAACCGTGCTGGGCCCAAAAAACACAAGATGTGGAATTTCACATAAGCAGTCTGCTTCCATTCTGTACATGCACAAAGCTCCGAAGTTCATCAGCAGTTGAATTTCTGACCTCTGCTCTCAATGAGGGAAGTATAGTTTGCATGATAGTGAAACAGCCTCCACCTCTAACCTTAACTTCAATGTTTTTAGAACTAATAAATGGAAGAGTTCAAAGAAAATTTATAGAAATACAAATTTTGTTAGTTACTTCCCTATTGAGTTGCTTAAAACAATGTTTCAGAGATCAACCTTCAATTCTTTTTAATCTTAGGAGGCTGTTGTGTTGCAGTTCTAGCTGATCAGCAGACTCTTCCATTCTTATCACTTGCAATGGACATTGTAATAAATCTTTAGAGGCAGAAATCCTTTCACCAAAATCTTTGTATTTACGACTCTAACAGCAGTACAGAGAGTGCTATCGATCAGCAGTCTACCTTTGGGAGTGCGAGAGGAACTAACCCTCCCAACTAAATACAAGAGAAGATTTCCTGATTGATCCATCAATTGAATCCTTAATCATTGATACTTTTGTTGTGTTAATATGACTGTAACATTATGATTCAGTTAATGTACAGCAACAAACTGAAATCATAAAGATTTCTCTCATCTTACATGAGAAAGCTCAATGAATGGTTCTGCCTGGTTTCAAACCATGTACTCTTTGCGTGTTAGGTGAACATGATAACTACTACACCAAGGAAACAGGTGGCATTTCTTAATCAGGGAGTTCATATTCCAATAAGCTAACCTCAATGCCCTTATTGAAGTCATTACAGACATATTGCAAGAAAGTGAATAGAATTGCCTGCGCTGCTGTGCTAGTCTATTAACATTTCAAATAAAGTATTCAGATGTTGAAGCAACTTGTGACTTATTTCTGAATGAAGACATTTATTGATTCCCTCACAGCCTCAGAACCAATGATTCTCCATTTTGAACTTTTGTGTGCTTTGGCTCCACTTTAAAATGATAGGAATCTAAGGTAAAAATATCATCTTGCAGCTTTGATTGCTTAACACAAAATGTGCATAAACTATTTTGATAACACTCCCAGGAAGATTCAGGACAAAGAACAAAACAGCACGGGAAACAAGCCCTTCGGCCCAACGAGCCCGCGCCGCCACCCCGATGTTCCCACCTCTATCCGTGATCCCTGTCTCTGTTTATAGATCTATGGATTAAAACCAAATTTGAGACAATTTAGGGAGAATTTGTTTTGCCAATCAGCCTAGGAGCACATCTTTGGGATGTGGGAGGAAACTGGAGCACCCGGAGAAAACCCATGCAAGCATGGGGCGAATGCGCAAACTCCCACAGACACAGGCCCAAATCTATGTATCTGCACAGCACAGCGATAGTCATTGAGCTGTCATGTTGTCCATCAAATGGTCCAGGTCAAGTGTACACTAACGATGTGAAGCACTAGGATACTCTCGAAAAAAAAATCCAAGAGCAGCCCTCTCATGACCCATCTCGTGTATGCCCCTTGTTAGACAACAAGGTGGACCAAAGCACCTGCAGGATAAAAACAAGTACATCAATATCATCATCTATTTACACACTTCCCAGGGACTCCCAAGGCTCATGATCCTTAAATCAGTTTCCTATACCCCCCATTCACATTCTGTTCATGTGCCCATCTAAGCATTTCTTAAATAACTCCAGAGTACCTGCCTCCACCACTTTACTTGGCAGCACATTCCATACCCCCACCACCCTCTGTGTGAAAAAACTCCCTCTAAATTATACCTTACCCCCTCACCCTAAGCCCGTGACCCCTCGTGCTATTCGAGTCCACCCTAGGAAAAAGCTTAACCCTGTTTACTCTATCTATACTCCTCATAATCTTGTACACCTCTATTAGATCTCCTCTAAGTCTACATCTTTCTAAGGAAAACACTCCCAATTTGCCTAACCTCTCCTCGTAACTCAGACCATTGAATAGTTAAAATAAATTGGAACTTCTTGGTGTGGCAGTATTGTGTAACTTTATGGGAATATACAAAACTGAACTCTAATCTTCCATGTATTGTAAAAACTCAAATTAGAAGAATCATTATGTCCTTGTGATATTTTAGAAAGCACTGAGTGTTTATGTTAAAGTATATAAGTAGAAGAGGTAGTGCACCATTGATCTACCTGAAAGCAATTTTTGCTTATTTGGAACAAAAGTGGTAATTGATAGTTAATTAAAAGAAGCAAATAATTAAGTTGAATTCACAAGATCAATGCTGTCAACACTGTGTCATTGTACCAAACACTGATATCACCTTGTTCTTGAAGCGCTTCTCACTTCATTTTATCAATGTGTTTTTATTCATTCATTGGGCATTGCTAGCCACATTCATTGCCTATCCCTAATTGCCCTCAAGGATAATATTGAGCTGCCTTCTTGGATCACTGCAGTCTGTGCAGTGTAGACACATCCAGAAAAGCTCTAAATCTAGAAACAAAAATCTAAGGCTTTTTCCCTGACTCAAACTGTCTTTGTTTCAAAACTGGATTGTCACTTTGTTAACATCTACTGAAGTTTGTGCATGCACCGTTGGTTCGAAATTCTTGTTACAATATCATAGATTCTGAGAAGTGTCCTGGTAAGATTGTAACTAAAAATTTGTCTCACACCATTTTATCAGACTTCAAATCAGTCTTTGCTTATTACCAAGATTCAAAATGCATTATCTAATTGCTTGGGACTAAATCAGTCCACAACCACCTCATGCTGCAGAAGACATTGAAAATTGGACTTCCCCCAAGACTCAATAACTCATGGACATTGCAGATTGCAGTTTCAAATGAGATTATAGATTATTAGGATGATCCAATAAAGCTTATCGTTGAGAAGAGTAATTAAATGCATTGCAGTTAGACTTCTGAACTTTCCCTTTTACAAGATTGGTTTCCTGAAAACTGCTGTCTGTGATACAGGAGAAACATTCTTTACGTACATGATTTGTGCATGCATTGTATCCTGGCTGGCTGAGCCCTAGTGACCACCCTGTTATTTGGAAATTCACTACTTCATTGGCAGTGTGGATGATGGCTTTGAGGCCAATTGAAATCACCTAGAAATCTTGCATCCTGAGAGAGTGACAGGCAGTGAGAAAAACAGAAAAAAACACCAACTGGCTTGGGCAGGACAGGTAAGAAAAGGAGAAAGAGAAGAAAAACAGAACAAAATGTGGGGAGGAAAGGAAGGAGGGTGAGAGAGTCGAGAAAGATAAACTGTACAGGGAGAGAGAAAAACACAAACAGGGGGAGCTCGTTCAAGCAAAACACCATGGAGTGCAGGGAGTGAGTCAAAGAGCCACAAATTGAAATGAGAGAGAGTGGTTTGGATGCTGATGTAAAATAATGTTTTGTTATCAGAGTCAGTCAGTTTTGATTTTTCTCTCTGAGGAGTGAATCCTCCTTGAAGTTGACTGCAGTGATTGGATGTGGGAAGAAGTGTATTGAATTTGGTTTATTTTCATTTATCATCGATTAATGTGTATTGTAAAAAGCCATTACTGTACAAACCTTTAGATTGAAGTTATTCTAGCAATGACTTTTTCAAATTGATGGTTATTATTTTTTGTTTCATATTACATCAATTCTGAAGGAATATCACAAATGCCATTTTTATTTGAACATAATTATCCTTGAATCTTTATATTTTCTGATTTTTATAAATAATATTAATCATGTCCCTATAAAACAAACATACTTTAATTGGCGATATACATAGCACAGGAACAGACCATTCGGCCAATCAGAGCGCAAGCCCTTTATGGTCCACTTAGGCTTTTCCCATATCATCAAGGCTCCCTCTTCCCTTCTTACTGATATATTTGTTTTCCCTTTAAATGTTTCAGTATTATTCATTTCAACTACTCCATGTGACAGTGAGTTCCACATTCTCACCACTCTTTGGATAAAAAAGTTTCTTCTGAATTCCTGAAAGGATTTCTTTCTTACTGTCATGCTTTGATGTTCTCTAGTTGTGCCCTTCCCTACAAAAGAAAATATTGTCTCAGCATCCACTCTGTCAAAGTCTTTCTAGCTTTACCGACTCAATCTTTTTTGATAAAGAAGAGAATCAGTTTGTCAATTCTTTCCTGTTTTGTTGACCTATGCACTTTCTTTTATTTTTGTTTATTAGTGTCACAGATAGGTTTACATTAACACTATAATGAAGTTACTGTGAACATTCTCTAGTTGGTGCCTGTTTGGATACACTGAGGAAGAATTTAGCACGGCCAATGTACCTACCTACCATGTCCTTAAAATTTTGGAGGAAACCGGAGCCCTCAGAGGAAACCTATGCAGACATAGCAGAGAACGTACAAACTCCGCACAGATAGTGACCCTCGGAGGAATTGAACCTGGGTTCTTGGCACTATGAGGCAGCAGTGCTAACTGCTGTGCAACCGTGCTACCCCACACAGTATCATTCTGGTATCACTCTTGTAAATTTATCTGCATCCTCATCAGTGTGTCAATATTTTTTCATAATAGGATAGGATCCTATCCTATTATGGATCAGGTATGCTAGGAAGGTGTATGTCTGGAGTAAGGGGAAATATGAAAACATTAGGCAGGTAATTGGACACATAAACTGGAAGGAGGTGTTCTTGGGGAAGAGTACAGAAGGGAAGTGGCGGTTTTTCAAGGAATGTTTGTCTAGGGCACTGCAAGACAACATCCCGAGGAGTCAAGGAGGTTCAGGTAGGACGCGGGAACCGTGGTGCATGAAGGTAGTGGTGAACCTAGTTACGAAGAAAAAAAATGGTATATAAAAGGTTCAGAGAGCTAGGGGATGTTAGGGATCTAGAGGAGTATAAGGTGTGTAGAAGGGAAATTAAAAAGGAAATTAGGAGAGCCAGAAGGGGTCATGAGAAGGCCTTGGCAGGGAAGATTAAGGAGAATCCCAAGGCCTTCTACAAATATGTGAAAAGTAAAAGGATGAGAAGAGAAGGGATAGAGCCTATAAAAGGTGAAGGGGGAAAAGTCTGTGTGAATCCGGAAGAAATGGCAGAGGTGCTTAACGAGTACTTTGCCTCGGTATTCATGGTGGAAAGTGAACTGGGAGATTGCACTGCAGGTTTGCGGCATAGGGAAAAGATTGAGTATGTGGATGTTAGGAAAGAGGATGTGTTAGACCTGTTAAGTTCTATCAAGATAGACAAGTCGCCGGCAGCATATGGGATGTACCCCAGGTTATTGTGGGAGGTGAGGGAAGTGGTCGCAGAGCCCCAAGCGATGATCTTTGCGTCGTCCACGGAAACGGGAGAAGTTCTGGAGGATTGGAAGATTGTGGATGTGGTTCCTATCTTTAAGAAAGGGAACAGGGATAGTCCAGGAAATTACCGACCGGTGAGTTTGACTTCAGTGGTTGGTAAGCTGATGGAGAGGCTTCTGAGGGATAAGATATATGAACATTTGGAGAAGTTTGGACTGATTAGAAATATTCAGCATGGTTTTGTCAAGGGCAGGTCATGCCTTATGAGCCTAGTTGAGTTCTTCGAAAATATGACTGAACACATTGACGAAGGAAGGGTGGTGGATGTAGTTTACATGGACTTTAGAACATAGAACATTACAGCGCAGAACAGGCCCTTCGGCCTTCGATAGAACATAGAACATAGAACAATACAGCACAGAACAGGCCCTTCGGCCCTCGATGTTGCGCCGACCATTATAAAAAGCAATGACCCTCCAAACTAAACCATTCCCTTCTCTTCCATAAACTTATCAACTAACCTCTTAAATGCCACCAAACTTGGCGCATCTACAACTGTCGCAGGCAGGGCATTCCACTCCCTAACCACCCTCTGGGTAAAGAACCTACCTCTGATATCCGTTCTATAACTATCACCCCTTAATTTAAAGCTGTGTCCCCTCGTGCTAGCTTTCTCCATCCTAGGAAAAGGCTATCACTGTCCACCCTATCTAAACCTCTAATCATCTTATATGTTTCGATTAGGTCCCCTCTTAGCCGCCTCCTTTCTAACGAAAACAACCTCAAATCCCTCAGCTCTCTTCATAAGACCTGCCCTCCATACCAGGCAACATCCTGGTAAACCTCCTCTGTACCCTCTCCAATGCCTCCACATCTTTCTTATAATGTTGGGACCAGAACTGCACACAATACTCCAAGTGCGGCCGCACTAGAGTTTTGTACAGTTGCAACATGACGTTGCGGTTCCAAAATTCAATCCCCCTACCAATAAAAGCTAAGACTCCGTATGCCTTCTTGACAACCTTATCGACTTGACTGCTTACTTTCAGGGATCTATGCACGAATACACCAAGATCCCTCTGTTCATCAACACTATTAAGAATCCTACCATTAGCCCTATACTCTACACATTTATTATTCCTGCCAAAGTGCATTACCTCACACTTTTCCAAATTAAACTCCATTTGCCACCTCTCGGCCCAGCTCTGCAACTTGTCCAAGTCTCTCTGCAACTATAACACCCCTCTTCACTATCTACCACTCCACCGACTTTAGTGTCATCTGCAAATTTACTAATCCATCCTTCAATACCCTCATCCAGATCATTTATAAAAATTACAAACAGCAGGGGCCCCAAAACAGACCCCTGAGGTACACCACTTGTCACCGAACTCACAATGAATATCTCCCATCAACCACCACCCTCTGTCTTCTATCTGCTAGCCAATTCCTAATCCAATTAGCTAAATCACCATCTATCCCATACATCTGCATTTTCTGCAGAAGCCTTCCATGGGCCACCTTATCGAACGCCTTACTAAAGTCCATATATACCTCATCAACCGCCTTACCCCCATCCACCTCTTTGGTCACTTTTTCAAAAAACTCAATAAGGTTATAAGGCACGACCTACCCTTCACAAAACCAGTAAGGCGTTTGATAAGGTCCCACATGCAAGGCTTCTGGAGAAGGTGAGAGGGCATGGGATCCAAGGGGCTTTGGCCTCGTGGATCCAGAACTGGCTTGCCGGCAGAAGGCAGAGAGTGGTTGTGGATGGGTCTTGTTCTGCATGGAGGTCGGTAACCAGTGGAGTGCCCCAGGGATCTGTTCTGGGACCCCTGCTGTTTGTCATTTTCATAAATGACCTGGATGAGGAAGTGGAGGGATGGGTTAGCAAGTTCGCCGATGATACAAAGATCGGTGGTGTTGTGGATGGTCTGGAGGGATGCCAAAAGTTGCAGCGGGACATAGACAGGATGCAAGACTGGGCGGAGAAGTGGCAGATGGACTTCAACGCAGATAAATGTGTAGTGGTCCATTTTGGCAGGAATAATGGGATGAAGGAGTACAATATAAGGGGTAGGAGTCTTAGTGTGTATTGTAGAGCAGAAGGATCTCGGTGTCCGGGTCCATAGGACTCTTAAATCGGTCTCGCAGGTGGAGGAAGTGGTCAAGAAGGCGTACGGTGTAGTGGCCTTCATTAATCGAGGAATAGAGTTCAGGAGTCAGGAGGTAATGATGCAGCTCTATAAGACTCTTGTCAGACCCCAGTTGGAGTATTGTGCGCAGTTCTGGTCGCCTCATTATAGGAAGGATGTAGAGGCTATTGAGAGGGTTCAGAGGAGATTTACAAGGATGCTGCCTGGATTGGGAGGCAGGCCTTATGAAGATAGGTTGAGGGAGCTGGGACTCTTCTCACTGGAGAGACGTAGGTTGAGAGGCGACCTGATAGAGGTTTATAAAATGTTGAGAGGAATAGATAGGGTGGACTCTCAGAGACTATTTCCCCGAGCTGAAATGGTCAATACGAGAGGACACAGATTTAAGGTGCAGGGAAGCAAATACAAAGGAGATGACAGGGGTAGGTTTTTCACTGAGGGTGGTGAGTGAATGGAACCGACTGCTGTCGGAGGTTGTTGAGGCAAACTCACTGGGGTCTTTTAAGAGACTCCTGTATGAGTGTATGGAAATGAATAGGATAGGGGGTTATAGATAGGTCTGTGGATTGGTAGATGTGATCGGCGCAACTCGTGGGCCGAAGGGCCTGTTTGTGCTGTATTGTTCTATGTTCTATAATATGGCAACCAAAACTCAATGAAGTTCTCCAAGTCTAATCAAGATTTGACACAGATTTAACATAACCTGCACAATATTCAATACTATCCCTTTAGAAATCAGGCTTGATGCTTGATTCTCTTTTTTCTAATCTTGTTAACCTCTCGTGCATCTTTTGCTGATTGATGTGTTAGTACTCTGAGATCACACTGTCCCTCTACCCCACCTAGACTTGTACCTTCCAAATAATTAGTGGCATGGTAGCACATTGGTTAGCACTGCTAACTCACAGCACCAATTTGATTCCTGGCTTGGGTCACTGTCTGTTTGGACTTCGCACGTTCTTCGCATCTCTGTGTTGGTTTCCTCCCACAGTCCAAAGATGTGCTGATTAGGTGCATTGGCCATGCTAAATTCTTTGTCAGTGTTTCCGAACAGGTGGGGAGTGTAGCAACTAGGGGATTTTCACAGTACGTTCATTGCAGTGTGAATGTAAGCCTATTTGTGATTAATATATAAATAAAATAAATAAACCTTCCATTTCTTTCTATCGAAATGCACTATCTCACATTGTATTGAATTTAATTTGCCAATCATTTACCCATCCTCCAACTTTATTATGCCCTCCTGTAACTTTGTTGCAGTCCATATTGGTATTGATTATCCCTCCAATTTGGTGTCATCCATGATTTTAGAAATAAAATATTTGATTACAGTGTCCAAATTGTTAATGTAAATTATAAAGAGTAGTGAGTTCAGCACTGATCCTTACGGAACAGCACTTACTACCTTCTGTTACTCTGAATAACTCCCCTTTACTTCAACTGTCCACTGTTTGTCTTGAATGCTGGTGAGGAACTCACATATTGGAGTGACCTTAGTGCTAATTGTATTCTTGTAAACTGATACCAAGACATGCAACCAAAATGAATGCAATAACATGCACAGACTGTAGGCAAGTGCCCCATGATCAAACGTCAAATGGTTAGACATCACATGACTCAATACCATGGTTGAATCTGCACAAATATCAAACCAGAATGGCCAACCTAATTGGAGTGTGCCTTTATGATATGGTGAAATAAAACCCAATGTCATTAAAATTCACACCATTGTTAGCGCGAGCAGGCAAAATGACCACTACGGACTCCAGGTCAAGTTCAACAATGGTACAGCTTTACTTTCTTTTACGTCGATGGAGGTGCAGTCAGGACTTACAAATCGAACTGTCCTGAAAGCACTCTAAAGACCCGCCGCAATGGGCTACAGTTATACCTGAACTTCAGTGTATTGTACAATTCAAATGCTAATGTTTTATTTACAGTATTCGACTTTGACCTTCCTGTTTCGATGTCTTCAAGTATTGCAACAATGGGTTTAAGTGTGTGTTAATGATTTCTGTCTGATAGGTTACTAATGGTCTAGAATTTCTGCGGTTTGAACAATGGGTGTTTGATACTCTCAAGAAGTTTGAGGGGCCAGGGATACTTCCTTAGTTATGCTAATCTTTTGGTGTCTCCATAGAGGGTTGCTTGATTAGATCAGAAGTGCTGATTTCGTGGGATGGGGATGTGCTTTTTAATTTAGTTCCTGTAGGTGCCATCCTGTTCGGTTCCCTTTGTGTGCTCGTATTCATTTGCATTCTAAAAGCATGCTCTTGCCTGTTAGTCTGTGTCTGTTCCTTTGTAACGTTTAGTGGGGAGGATCTGAGTGCAATTTCAGTCTGCTTCCATGTTGTGTACCCAATTTCATAAAACGAGTTGTCTGATAACACCATGTAGTATCTAAGATCAACTTTTCCATGGTTTATTAATTCTGCATTCTATGCTTGATGTTGATGGCTTTAAAAACTAGAAGCAGGATTTAATAACCTCGCTCAACCCGAGACGGAAAATCCCACCTGAGGTCAATAGACCTTCCCATTGTTCACCCCTTGCCTGCTCCGATTCCCGTGGCGGGCAGACCGTAGAATTCCATCATATATGTCAATTCTCAGATGGTCTAATTTTTAAAATGAAATAAGTTTGTTTATTTTAATATCTGAAGTCCATTTGCGACCATCTTATTGGTCCCATACTGAACTGAATTTTGTGGTCTCACACCCAGCTGAAATGGAGTATTGTTCACAATATTATCATGGAAAGTTTTACTACTCCGGTCATTGCAATGTTGATCCATTAAGTGGAATGAGCATTTACCTGAGTTATGCAGCTAGATTCGTTCAGAATAAAAATCACGGAACAAATCCACATAAAGGACTTGTAGGTAAGCACATGAACATGCAAGGAATCGTGTGATATGGACCAAAGGCAGGCAGAAAAGATTGGTTTAATTTGGCATCATGTTTGGCATGACATTGTGGGCTAAAGGCCCTGGTCCTGTGCTATACTGTTCTGTGTTGTGTGTGGGTGTGTGTGTATACATGCATATTATTAGCTTGACCCCCAAATCTGCTGATGATCCAGCCAAAAAAGATGCTGTGTAAGTCCTGTTAAACTTTTGAAGATGAGGAAGAACAAGAATGCTTTTACTTGCTCTTCAAGAATATTGTTCTGCCTGCCTATTCTCTCTCGCTCCCTCCCTCTTCCCAACCTCCAACCCACCAACTCAACTTACCTACAACTGCAACCAGTATCACAGGATCTATAACCTAAAACTGCTGCATCATTGCTTCGGTTCTAACGTGACCTATCCTTAAGATTACGTCAGCTTCTTCACCATTAGAGCACGTCACCAGCTGTTCAAAAATCAATTTCTACCTCACTATCTATACAATGTGGTCGACATTATTTTAACTAAGTCGCCGCGTTCCAGTGTGAACTTTTAACAAGGTTCAGTTTTCTAACTCTGTGTGAATATCCTTCGAGCTTCTTGTAAACCACCTATAGAAACCTTGCTTCGACTGACTTCAGTTAGTAGACCCTTCCTCAGGCCCCTTATTACCATATTTAAAGGCCTTTTGTTTGTCGTCTGCCCAGAAATGCCTATAGACTAGGCAGCCTAGAGTTAGCAGTGTGATCAATGGCTGTGTGGATGGGTACAGCTGTCCCACTGTTGAATTGTAACCCTCTGTACCCACTGTAGACCTGTGATGGAGCTGTTGTGGATACTATTTTCTTCCTCCTCTCTTTCCATTGGCTCCTGCAACTTATAATCAGTAGGAATGTGCCTTGATGTGCTTTAAGTAATGCTCTAGGATTGAAATCAGTATGTGGTAAATGGCTTTGCAAATTCTTGCAGTGGAATTTATAAACTAACTAATTAAAACACAATTCTGCTTCTTTGATAAAGCATGCTACTGCTTAGTATGAATAGAATTCAAAAGATCGACTGTTGCAAATGCAGGTGCAAAGCTACCCTGCTCTTTCTGTAATGTTTTGCACTGTGTCGTCCATCATATAGCAGTGGTCCTGCTTAGATTCAATTTCACGTACTTTATTGTGAAGAAGCTACTTTTAAGTTGTATTTAAGTTATATTTAACCCATTTATTTTCTATTTATGATTACTATCTATCAGCTCTAAAGTATCTGTTGATTACTGTTCCATCACATGGATTAGTCACTTTTTTCTCTGTTAATTCATATTTTTGAAGAGAATGTGAAAGCATTCTTGTTCTTCTTCATCTTCAAAAGTTTAACAGGACTTACACAGCATCCTTTTTGGCTGGATCATCAGCAGATTTGAGGGCCAAGCTAATAATATGCATGTATACACACACACCCACATAGAACACAGAACAGTATAGCACAGGACCAGTGCCTTCAACCCACGATGTTATGCCAAACATGATAGAGAAACGCTTACGTAGAATAGAAAACAACAGAACAGAATGTCTACAGAGCAGAAAGAGGCCATTTGATCTATCACGCCTTTACCGACAACAATCCCACCCAGGTGCTACGCTCTTCACCCCATGTATTTATCTTGCTCATCTCTCTGAGTCTGAGGGGCAATTTAACATGACCAATCTACCTAATCTGCACATCTTTGTAGTGTGGGAAGAAGGCGGAACACCTGGAGGAAACCCATGCAGACACTGAGAGGATGTACAAACTCCTCACAGACACCCAAAGCTGGGTTAGAACCTGGGTCCCATTATGCCACCATGCCACCTATTTGAGCCAAGTTATGTGTTTTGGAACAGTGTACAAAATACATAAGAACACAAGAAATAGGAGCAGCAGTAGGCCATCCGGCTCCTCGAGCCTGCCCCCCCTTTCAATAAGATCATGGCTGATCTGTAGTGGTTCAGTACCACTTTTCCGCTTTCTCCCCGTAACACTTAATTCCCTTGTCAATCAAAAACCTATCCACTCTTGACTTGAACATATTCAGTGAGGAAGCCTCCACCACTTCATCAGGCAGAGAATTCCAAAGATTCACCACCCTTTGCGTGAAGAAACCCCTCCGCAACTCTGATCTGAACCGCAGCCACCCCCCGCCCCCCCTCAATGTGTGTGTTACATCTATCCTGCTTTGAGATAAGAGCCACTAGTTCTTCCAGGAGCAGCCTGAAGATTATCAATTGTTTTGTTTTTGTTGGGACTGTAATTTGAACAGTTTACGATGTTCATTCCATACCAAACAAAACTGCTTATTCTTTGAGATGCAAATGACCAGCTCATTCATTGTTTCTTCTGAGCTTCAACTGAACAATTAATTAGCTCCAACAATAATTACATTCCAGTTTTTAATGATCTTATTATTTGCATTCCTACTCATCCTTATTCGAAATCTTTATCTGTCTGTTATTCACAAGTATTCATTGGAAGAAAGCAGGAGGGGTGATTGATTGGTGGCATAGTGGA
This sequence comes from Sphyrna mokarran, assembly GCA_024679065.1. Lineage (NCBI taxonomy): Eukaryota > Metazoa > Chordata > Chondrichthyes > Carcharhiniformes > Carcharhinidae > Sphyrna > Sphyrna mokarran. The sequence goes on along the minus strand of JAGIQG010000023.1, from coordinate 28,561,880 downwards.
ATAATGGTTAGCACTGCTGCCTCACCAGGAACTTGGGTCAATTCCAGCCTCAAGTCACAGTCTGTGTGGAGTTTACACATTCTCCCTGTGCTTGCGTGGGTTTCCTCCGAATGCTCTGGTTTCCTCCCATAGTCCAAACGTGTGTTTGTTAGGTTGATTGGTCATCTTTAAATTGCCCCTATTGTTAGGGGATTACCAGGACAAATACGTGGGATTAGGGAAATAGGGCTTGGTGAGATTATGATTGTTGCAGACTCCATGGGCCAAATGGTTTTCTTCTGCATTGTTGGGATTCCATGAATTGCTCGATCATTGTGTGCTAATAAAAGAAGGTAGATGTGTAAAATATTTTTAAAAGAGCTTGCTCTTTTACTTGGAAACAATAAGTTAACAAGTTTTAAGCTTATATATATAGCAAGTTCTGTCAAGACAATATACAAGCTTGTAAAAGTAGATTTTACCATTTTATTTCTAAGTGCTGAATCTAGGAGCGATCCAGATTTGACATGTTAAATCTGTTCTCCAGCGCCTTAATACGCACTCTGCCTGACAGAAAAGCAGCGATTCTGAATCACACTGTAGAAGCTAGTGGACAGGGCTTATCATACCTGATACACTACTGCTCCGATTGGAGCCTTCAACTGTGCATGCGCAGTGAATAAAAATTTGAAAAATGCTCCTACGGACATTGATTGGCCTCAAAGGCATTGGCCCCCACAGACATTTCCCCGCCCCACAACATAACTGGTCTTTTGATCCACCACCGTTCCACAACCCAGATCGATCGCAGCCTCCTGCCCCACCTCCATTACCCACTGATCAGACTCAGAGTGGCAGCAGCCTCCTCTTCCCCTCTCCCAACCAGAGATCCATCTGACATACCTCCCTCCTCCTCTCCTCCTCCCCCCTCCACTCCCTCTCCCACCAGACAGTGATCAGTCCCGCCTCCTTTCTCCTCCCGCCAACCGGAGAAGATCTGATCCGCCTGCCTCCCTTTCGCCCCCAACCAGAGATCCATCTGGCCCACTTTCTTCCACCCCCCCACCAGTGATGATCTGGCCCACATTCCTCCCCCCAAAACCCCTATCAGAGATCCATCTGGCCTGCCTCCTTCCTCTTCCCTCCTCAAATCCCACCAGGGATCCATCTGGCCCATCTTCTTCCACCCCACCACTGGAGATGATCTCGCCAACCTTCCTCCCCCTTAACTCCCTACCAGAGATCCATCTGGCCCGCCTCCCTCCTCCTCCCTCCTCAAATCCCACCAGAGGTCCATCTGGTCCATCTCCCTTCTCTGTTCTCTCCAGAGATCTATCTGACCCTCCTTCCTCCCCCTCTCATCACACACCCCAGTCCCCACTAGAGAGCGATCAAGCCCGTATCCTTTCCCCTACCAACGGAAGCTCTGAACTTACCTCCTCAGAAGTTGAATTTTTGTGGACCATGTCGTTTCGTGCTGAATCTGGATGAACACATTGATAAAGGGGGAAATGCTGGTAAGTTTGATAATGCAGTCCATTAAGTTAATTTAAATGCATGCACATGCATTTAAATTGATGTCATGATCATTTTGGACACAGTGCCAATTATGATCATTTTAGCCACTTGGCAAACAGGGAACAGGCATGGAGGTGAGCACGCATCACACTATTCATCTCACGCTTGACTTTATCATGTTTTTGTATCCCAAAATGGGTGCAACTTGCTGGTAAAATCAGGCCCAATATGTTCATTTTTCAACCACGCTCTTGAGTCAGATACTTTCATTTCTCAAACTCCATGTATTTGCTGCAGGGCAATGTTCCACATTGTCATTGTTGCATTTGATAACAATTTATGTTATGTAATTCGCTGCACTGCTATAAAGGATAGAAACCTACTCTAACTTTCCTTCACATCAAACAGGGGAATCTGCTGGCAGGGAGCAGGAAGTGCCTACAGATGGAATGTGTCTATGTGTGTCAAGTTAATCAACCACCTACTAGTAAAATCCAGCAATCACTGCATATAATGGGATAAGTGCTGATACTCCTAAATCTGTTTTAATGCTGATATGAATTTTATTTATAGGTTTATCTTTATTTTATGTGCACTTACTTATACTATTGTCATATTATTTTTCAACAGATTAATAGAGTGGCTAAAATAGAAGCAATAAAAGTTGAAAATAATGAAACAAAGTTAGTAAATAGACATGAGATTAGCCAGCATCAGTTTGAAAGAAAATAGAAATTGCCATTCTGATGGAACTTATTTTTATGAAGATTGAAAAATGAAAGCAATATAGTGAAGGTGGAAAAAGAGAAAATTAGAAAATGATTCTATTCCAATTAGAATCATAGAATCCTACAGTGCAGAAGGATTTGCCATTGAGCCTGCACCGACCACAATCCCACCCAGCTCTATCTTCATAACCCCCATAACCAACTTAACCTACATGTCCTTGGACTGTGGGAGGAAACTGGATCACCCAAAGGAAACCCATGCAGACATGGGGAGAATGTGCAAATTCCACACAGACAGTGACTAGAGGCCAGAATTGAACATGGGTCCCTGGCACTGTGAAGCAGCAGTGCCAACCATTGTGCCACTATACTGTCTGTGCCTACTTACTCCTACATTGCAATTACAAATCCCTTAAAAAGTTGTGTCTTGGTCAGTCAGGAGTAATTTGGATTTTAACAGCAATATGATCAGTAATGTTTCATTAACAACAAAACTGACCCTGAAAATGTAATTTTATATTCATAGCTTGCTGTTATATTTGCTTTTAAAATTAAATTAAAAAAAAAATTGTCCTGAATTCTTCAGCCGTTCATGTCCCAGCATGCCAGGGAGTTTGGAGAATTTGGTGCTCAACCAATTCTCCATTCACTTCAGCAGGACTGAAAAATCCTGACCCTTGGTTTAAAGTTACTTTTGAATTTTTTACCTTCTATTTTTATCCACGTGGATGTCCGAATCTTTTATTTTTTCAATGGAACCATTTTTTAAAGTGATATTGTTTTTGTTCCCTGCTTGTGGGTGAGATTTCAATTCTGGATTGGGGGATACACTGATGTTGCAATGATTTCTGGATCCCAAAAATGCACTGCTGCCCTGACCAGTAAGATAATATCTGGTTGGTTCAGCAACTCTTTATCGTTGTTATCATTCTGACACTGCCTTAAAATCTCAGCTTAGAGGAAGGCAGCACGGTGGCACAGTTGTTAGCACTGCTGCCTCACAATATCAGGGACCCAGGTTCGATTCATGGCTCAGATCACTGTCTGTGTGGAATCTGCATGTTTTCCCTCTATCTGCGAGGATTTCCTCTGGATGCTCCGGTTTCCTCCCACAGTCCAAAAGATATGCAGGTTAGGTGCATTGGGCGTGTTAAATTCTCCCTAAGTGTATCCAAACAGGCGCTGGAGTGTGGCGACAAGGGGATTTTCACAGTAACTTCATTGTAGTGTTAATGTAAACCTACCTGTGACATTAATGAATAAAGTTAAAACTTAAGATCTAATATTGGCTGATTAATGAGCTTGTTAATGAGCCTAAGTGGTCATTTGCACAGAACAGGTAGGTTGCCTCCACCAGCTCTTAGTGTGACCTTCTGTCTGTGAGCATTACTGGTTTTGCTTTGGGAAACTGGCACACCACTCGGGGGGGCTAGTTTAAGTGACTTTCTCCTCTGACACCCACAAATAAAAGTGTTTGGCTGCTTGGACAGTTCCATGACTTCACTGCTGCTTCATGTGTAAATATCCATTAAAGAACATGACAGTCAGTTGCATGATCTGTGTGCTGGTGGAGGTGAAATTTTCATTAAGGACATTGCTGGATTTCTCAGCAAGGCTTCACTCTGAGTAATTGGCACCCAAACATGGGACCAGTGGGCTGGATTTTACTGATGGAATTTTTAAACTTTTTCATGCATTTTTCAATTTAAAAAGATGTTTGCTATGTAATTTTCTGTAAGTATAAAGTGATAATGGTACTGCAAAGGCAGTAGAGTCTTTGGGAACTTACTGATCAGCAACATGCATAGTTGATAGCTTTAAGCAAAGAGATTTAAAGATTGGAGAAAGCAACAAGGGTATGAGAGTCACATCAGGTATATATTAAATTGAGAAAGGATAATAAAGAGACAAAAATATATAATGTTTCAAAAAACAAGGCACTTCATGAAGAAATTAGTTTCAAAAGTTCCTTTTCTGAGGTCAGAGAGGTCAGTTGGTATGTATTAACAATTAACATGTCATTAAAAGGTTATGTCTGCTATTAATTACCAATGGAAGCCATTTAGGTCAAGAAAGAAGGATTAATGAGTAATAAAAGCTTGTTAATGCTTTTTGAATCACCTCAAATGCTTTCCCACCTGACCCACAAGAATTCCCCATTGGGCTTGCAATCTGCCCAAGGAAGGTGAAATTGGCCTATATTGAGCAATTGGGACTTGGAATATGATTTAGACATAGAATACTAGCCATAGAGGCTTACAGTATGGAAACAGGCCCTTTGGCCCAAATTGTCCATGCCACCCAATTTTTAACCAATAAGCTACTCCCCGTTGCCAGGTTTTGGCCCATATCCTTTACCAATTTTGCCCTTGTAACTGTTTAAATGCTTTTTAAAAGACAAAATTGTACCACCCCTGCTACTGCCTTTGGCAGCTCATTACAGATCCTTAACAACCTCTTTGTGAAATAATTGCCCCTCTGGACCCTTATGTATTTCTCCCCTTTCATCTTAAATTTATGCCCTCTAGTTTTAGATTTCCCTGCCTTTGGGAAAAGATGTTGATTATCTAGTTCATCTATGAGCCTCATTATTTTATAGACTTCTATAAGACCTTCTACGCTCCAGGAACAAAAAAGTCACAGCTTATCCAGCCTCTTCTTATATCTCAAACCATCAAGTCTCGGTAGCATCCTAGTAAATCTTTTCTGCACTCTTTCTAGTTTAACAGTATCCTTTCTATAATAGGGTGATCAGAACTATACGCAGTACTCCAATTGTGGCCTTAATTTTATTCCTTTGAAAAAAAAATGAAGATGGCATTGGAACAGAGTTTAAATTATTTTATTCCATTGAATTTAAAACAAAATCATTACAAAAGCGAAAAGAAAAGAGAAAAGCTCGAGAGAGAGACTGGATTTTTCTGCCAGCCCTTCGACCTGATCAAAACAGAACTCAAAAACAAAGGTGGACAGAACAGAATGCATTGAGCTGAAACAACAGTTTAGAAATTGTTTGGCATATGCTGGATCCGGTTCTCCCATCCTGTTGCACGTGTTTTTTGGCACATCAGGATGGAAGAATCGTGTGTTGGCCGTTTTGTGGAATTTGCATACGTGCACAGACAGGACCACACTGGAAACTGACATGAAGAGAGGTAAGTAATATAAATGTTTTTAATGAAGTTTAAATGTCATATTGGATTCAGCATGGAATTCTTCAGGTCAATACCATCTCCCATCCTGACAGGTGTATTTCACTCTGGCGGGGTTTAGAGTAGCTCCCCAGTTAGAACATAGAACATAGAACAATACAGCACAGAACAGGCCCTTCGGCCTTCGATGTTGTGCCGACCAAAATAAAAAGCAATGCCCCTCCTAACTAAACCATTCCCTTCTCTTCCATATACTTATCAACTAACCTCTTAAACGCCACCAAACTTGGCGCATCTACAACAGCTGCAGGCAGGGCATTCCACTCCCTAATCACTCTTTGATTAAAGAACCTACCTCTGATATCCGTCCTATAACTCATACCCCTTAATTTAAAGCTGTGTCCCCTCGTGCTAGCTTTCTCCATCCTAGGAAAAAGGCTATCACTGTCCACCCTACTAAACCTCTAATCATCTTATATGCTTCAACAAGATCCCCTCTTAGCCGCCTCCTTTCTAACGAAAACAACCTCAAATCCTTCAACCTCTCCTCATAGGACCTGCCCTCCATACCAGGCAACATCCTGGTCAACCTCCTCTGTACCCTCTCCAATGCCTCCACATCTTTCTTATAATGTGGGGACCAGAACTGCACACAATACTCCCAGTGCGGCCGCACTAGAGTTTTGTACAGTTGCAACATGATGCTGCGGCTCCTAAATTCAATCCCCTACCAATAAAAGCTAAGACTCCATATGCCTTCTTAACAACTTTATCCACTTGACTGCCTACTTTCAGGGATCTATTGACACATACACCAAGATCCTTCTGTTCCTCAAACACTATTAAGAGCCCTACCATTAGCCCTATACTCTACACATTTATTGTTCCTGCCAAAGTGCATTACCTCACACTTTTCCACATTAAACTCCATTTGCCACCTCTCGGCCCAGCTCTGCAACTTGTCCATGTCACTCTGTAAACTAAAACACCCCTCTTCACTATCTACCACACCACCAACTTTAGTATCATCTGCAAATTTACTGATCCATCCCTCAATACCCTCATCCAGATCATTTATAAAAATCACAAACAGCAGGGGCCCCAACACAGACCCCTGAGGCACACCACTCGTCACCGAACTCCACGATGAATATCTCCCATCAACCACCACCCTCTGTCTTCTATCTGCCAGCCAATTTCTAATCCAATTAGCTAATCACCCTCTATTCCACACATCTGCATTTTCTGTAGAAGTCTTCCATGGGCCACCTTATCAAAAGCCTTACTAAAGTCCATATATACTACATCAACCGCCTTACCCCCATCCACCTCTCTGGTCACTTTCTCAAAAAACTCAATGAGGTTAGTAAGGCATGACCTACCCTTCACGAAACCATGCTGACTATCCCCAATCAATTCATTTCTCTCTAAATAACTATAAATCCTATCCCTAATAATTCTCTCCAATACCTTGCTCACTTTCTCAAAAAACTCAATGAGGTTAGTAAGGCATGACCTACCCTTCACGAAACTCAAAAAGTAGTCAAGTATTTCTCTCTAAATAACTATAAATCCTATCCCTAATAATTCTCTCCAATACCTTGCCCACAACAGAAGTAAGACTCACTGGCCTATAATTCCCAGGAAGGTCTCTCTTCCCCTTCTTCAACAATGGGACCACATTCGCTATCCTCCAGTCCTCCGGAACCACACCCGTAACCAACGACGACCTGAAGATCAGAGCCAGAGGCTCTGCAATCTCCTCTCTTGCCTCCCAGAGAATCCTAGGGTAAATCCCGTCCGGCCCAGGGGACTTATCCAACTTCAAACCCTCGAGAATTTCTAACACATCCTCCCTATCCACTACAATACTCCCCAATTTGCAACCCTGTACCTCAGTGCTCTCCATAGCTACATTTCCAGCACTAGTTATAGGAAACTAGTGGGAGACCCTGCCAGAGTGAGGGGCACTGCCCAAGGGACAAAGTGTCCAGGCCCAGGGGGCACCTTGGCACTGTCCACGAGGCATTGAGCGGTGCCAAAGGGCCAAGGCCAAGAGCGTGGGACCTGGGACGAGAGGTTGGGGCCAAGGGAACAAGAGAGGGGGCCAAGAGGCATAGGGGTGAGGCTTGGGGCAGGGCCTGGGGAGGGGGAAAGGGATGAACCAAAGGGCAGGGTCTATTGGGGGTAAGGCTAAGGAGGTGATCGGTGAGAATTGGGATGAGGAAGTCCCACTGCCAGTCTGCATTGAGATCTGTCGGGACTGGAAGGAACCAGTGACTGTTCTGCAGGGGGGAATCTGCCTCCTTGGGGGTGGGGTTCAGCAGGGTTGGGTCTGCCGGGGTCAGGAGAATTGCCAGTGCTGTGGTGGGGACTGAAGATCGGGGGAATGGGGGTCAGAGCTTGCCCAGCAATGCTTGTGGGGTTGCAATCGTGCCATGGGGATACTGGGGGGTCAGCACTGCAGGGTTCCTGGGCTGGCCAGCAATTAGTTTGGCCAGTAAGCTGCAGGCTAACAGTGTGAGGCCACTGAGCATGCACAGGTTTCTGGAACAGTCAGACTCCATTGTGAATAGGCCCTGCATCACTCACCTTCGCCCCAACTTTTAATGAGATTCACAATTGTGACCTCTGCAGTGCACAGAATGTGGAAGTACTGAAATTAAACTGAGAAAACAGTTATAAGTTGGACCAGTTTTCTCAACAATTCAGTACTTTTGGGAGAATCTACCCTGCTGTCTCTAACTTGGAGAAACTGACTTTGCAGATGTTGTTTATGACAAATTTTGTTTGGCTGATAAAAAGCCTGTTTTGCTGGCATTGTACTCTTCAAAAATGCAACCAAGTTTTAGCTAACCCAGCATGCCTTCTGAGTTTTAAAATGTAGTCAAGTTAAAGCTGAGATAGTTAATTTTTTAAGCTTGACATTTAAATGTAATTGCATCGGCAGAAATATCTTAAAATGAAATCTTTGCAAAAATGAAGCAAACAGTACACAGACTCAACACTTATAAATATCTTGAACAACTTCTACAATCTGTCCCAATTTCTGTATTCAATATTCTGACCAATGAAATCAAGCGGGCTGAATGTCTTCTTCATTACTCTATCCATGTGTGATTCCACTTTCGAGGAGCTATGAACCTTGTACCCCTAGATTTATTTATCCTATTACTCTCTGCAAGGCCTACCATTAACTGAATAAGTCCTGCTGTGGTTCAATCTACCAAAATGCATCACCCCACATTTATCTAAATTAGACTCTATCTGTGATTCATCAGTCCACTGGCCCAATGGATCAAGATTCTAGATAACTTTCTTCACTATGCCACTAACCTTGGTGTCATCTGCAAACTTACTAACCCTGTCTCCGAAATTCTCACCCAGATCATTAATATAAATGACAAATAACAATGGACCCAGCAGTGACCCCTATGGCACACCGCTAGTCACGGGACTCCAGTTTGAAAAGTAATCCTTCACAACTGTCCTCTGTCTTCTGTCATCAAGCCAATTTTGTATCCAAATAGCTGCGTCACTCTGAATCCTGTGAGATTTAACTTTATGCAACAATCTACCCCGTGTGGTTCCTTGTTAAAGACTTTGCTAAAGTCCATGTAAACAACACTAACTGCATTTACCTTCTTGGTTATCCCTTTAAATAACATAATCAAATTCATGAAACATGGTTTTCCAGTCACAAAGCCACACTATCCCTCATCAGTCTTTGCCTCTCTAAATGCCTGTAGATTCTATCTCTCAGAATACCTTCTAACAACTTACCCGGTACAGGTGCTAGGTTCACTGGTCTGTAGTTCCCAGGCTTTTCCCTTAACCTCTCTTCCTTTAATCTCTTAAACAGAGTCACAACATTTGCCAATCTCCAATCTTCTGTGACTGTCCATGATTCAAATATCACTTCCAGGGGACATGCAATTTCCTCCCTAGCCTCCCACAGCATCCTGGGATACACTTGATCAGTGATTTACTTACCTTAATGCACCTTAAGACTTCCAGCACTTCCTTTTATGTAATGCGTATATTTTCCTTAAGATATCATGATTTATTGCCCAAAGTTCCCTAACATCCTTGCTTTACTCAACAATAAATACTGATGAGAAATATTCATTTTGGATCTCACTCATCTCTTGTGGTTCCACACATAGATGACCTTGTTGCTCCTTAAGAGGCCCTATTGTCTCTCTCTCTAGTTACTTCTTTGTCCTTTATGTACTTGTACGACTTCTTTAGATTCTGCTTTGCCTTATCTGCCAAAGCAATCTTGTATCCTCATTTTGCCCTCATGATTTCTTTCTTAACTCTACCCCGACACTCTCTACACTCTTCATGGGATCCACTTGGTCCCAGCTGCCTTTGCATGCTTTACTGCTTTTTCCTTTTTGACCAGGGTTCCCTACTTCTAACATTTTTGCCCTTTGCCCTTCGCTCTAAAAGGAGTTTACTTATCCTAAACCCTGGTTATCCCATTTCTGAAAGCCTCCCATTTAGCAATTGTCTCTTTGCCTGCCAACAGACTCCTCCAATCAATTTTTGAAAGTTCTTGCCTAATACCACCAAAATTGGCCTTGCTCAAATTTAGATTTTAATTTTTGGGGTTGATTTATCATTCACCACAGCTATCTTAAAACAAATGGAATTATGGTCACTGGTCCCAAATTGAATTCACAGCCTCCTTAATCGAAAGCTGGGTTCTCCCAACTAATCCAAGTTGACAGTAAAGTAACAAAAAAAAGGACTGAATTTTGCACTAACTTTCAAAACAGCAAAGGACCCAGATTACAAAGACACAACTGGGCTCATAGGCCAATAAAAGGTCATTTAGCGTAGCCATCTCAAGGTCCTTTTCCAGAATCTCTGGTGGATGAAATGGCTTCTTCTGTCAAGACATTATACACAATGGTAAAATCTGGCCCAATCGGAGGTTAAGGGCCAGATCCAGATGTAAAACAGATCTGAACCCCGAATCCTCGTTCCAGCGTTTCCATACGCTTTTTGCTGGCTCTGGTTCAGTCCACGCTGTGGGCGGGGCTTAGCACTGCTGGAACAATTGGAGTTCTAACTGCACATGCGCATTAAGAAAAAAATCAGAAACAGCGCGCCTGGGCGCAAAAGACAAAACCAACAGAGGGAGCCAGGGCGGGGGGGGGAGGGAATGAGTCATGAGGGGACCCCCCTGGTAGGCAGACCTTCCCCGGGAGGCAGCTCCCTCCCCCATGATCAGACACCCCCCTGCCCAGGAGACAGGCTTCCCCTCATCAGAGCATCCCCCCCCCCCCCCCCCCCCCCCCCCCCCCCCCCCCCCCCCCCCCCCCCCCCGAACTACCTGGATTGCTGCTCTCCCTCCATCATCCTTCTGACCTGCACTCATTGATGTGGAAATGCCGGCATTGGATTGAGTAAGAACAGTAAGAAGCCTCTCAGCACCAGGTTATTTCCTTCGGGTGGAACCTCGCAACACCAGGTTATTTCCTCCCAAGTCCATCCTCCTACGCCCCCCATCCTCTAACACCCACCCCCCCCAACCAGAGGTCCATCTGAGCCAGCCCAGTCCTCCAGCAGATGCCAGCGGAAGGCCAGGAAGGTGCTGCAGGCTGTCCAACGAGTGCGGTAAGAAGTCTCACGACACCAGGTTAAACTCCAACAGGACTCTAACCTGGTATTGTGAGACTTCTTACTGTGCTTACCCAGTCCAATGCCGGCATCTCCACATCGAGTGCAGGTCAGAAAGATGGTGAAGGGAGAGCAGCAATCCAGGTGGGTTGGGGGGTGTGCTCTGCTGAGGGGAGGGGCCTGCCTCGGGGGGTGGTGGACAATCGCATGGGTGGAGAGTCTGTCTCTCAGGGGGTTCAGATCGCATGGGAGCGGGTCTGCCAGGGTGGTTAGCGGGGAGTCTGCGAAGCATTTGCTTCAGAGGTTCCCCTGCAGAATAATGATGAGTATATGGCATCCAATGGGATTGGGGGTTATAGATAGGTCTATGGCTGGGTAGGTTTTGATGTGTTCGGCACAACTTGTGGGCCGAAGGGCCTGTTTGTGCTGTAGTGTTCTATGTTCTATAATATTCCACTTCGGATTTTTATTCTGCAGGTTGATAACAGCACGGATCTGGAACGGAGCCGAAGATGGTAAAGTGGGATTTGGTGATAGAATTGAGCGCGCGATTGATTAAGTCGATTTAAATGCATGTTAATACATTTGAATTGTCACGCCGCCTGCTTGGGGTACAGACCGGATCTGCGCCAAAATCGGGTGTTGCTATCAGCTTGGTTTCGGGTACAGATCACGTTACAGACCTGACGCCCAAACTTACTGTGATTTCGCATCCATTTTCGGGCGTGAATTTTTGGTAAAATCGGGCCCAATATCTGGTCATTCCTTTTCCCTGTATACAATCAAGGTGACACACTGATCGGCACACCAACTCTCAGCTCTGGCAAGTCTTGCAAAGTATAAATTGGGGGTTTCTGACTGATTTTGTCACTCATTTCTGTTCCTACTTCTGGCTTCAACAGTTTTATAGCTATTAGAATAGGAGTTTAGGTGTTGCATGACATTCATTGCTAAAATAGGCCACATTCCATGCCTTCAGTAGGTATTTTTCTCCACTCCAGGATTGCTTCATACACATCTGTTGAGAATTTCCAGTTGCTTCTTGTTGAACCTGGAAGATTTCACATTCTGTACTAACTTCATCAACTTCCTTCAAAGGGAGTGGAGGTCTTAAAGACATATCAGTGATATACATCCTCCTGCTTGTACTGCATTTCCAAAATGGTATGTTGCAAGCAATGTAATATTCTTTGCAGACACTTAAAGCAGTTTGAGAAAGCTGCTTTGAAGTGGCCAGTTGTACATCACTTTGTCTGTTTTAAACAAATACAGATTAAAATGCTCACAAGCAAGAACAGTGGTCCACGCTCTTTTCCAATCTGTGCAAACATTGTCAGTCTGCATTCACACTCTGGATACAAATATAATTGGTTTGTGTTGATTTAATTTTTTATTGTTACATGTTTTGGGATTCAGTTAAAAAATATTGTTTCTTGTGTGCTATACAGACAAAGCATGCTGTTCATAACATACATAAGACGAAAAGAAAGGAGAAGGCTCAGAATATAGGGTGCAGCTTAATATAAGATACGTCCATTCAAATGTCTGATGGCAGCAGAGAAGAAATTGTTCTTGATTTTGTTGGTATGTCATTTCAGACTTCTGTAAATTTTTTCCGATGGAGAAAGGTAGAAGTGCATATGTCCGATGTGTGTGAGGTCCTTGATTATGCTGGCTGCTTTTCCAAGGTAGCTGGAAGTGTGAACAGAATCAAAAGCTGGGAGGCTGGTTGTTCTTGCTGTATGAGGATTGTTCCAAATCCTAGTTTGCTGGAATTTCACTGCAAGGTGACTTCTTTATTAACATCGCAGTACCTTAGCACCGGTATGTTATCATAAGTTGTTTGATGCGAGTGAAAGCCCCAGTTCTGTGCCCTAGTCCCTTTAAACATCCTTTGCAACAAGCTTGCATAGAAGTTCACACTCCACAAATTGGATGAAAGCTTTGCTCAGTAGCCTACAGCTCCAGCAAGTTGTTGCATCGTCTTCACCTCTGCTGTGTGCTGCATCTCTGCTACATCTCCTACCTTGTCAGGTTCAAGGTAAGCTCCCTTCACCATCAGTACTTGATCTATTGATTTGACTTCAGTCATCTCCTTCAATTGAAATTTCTTTTTTCACCTTCAGGTTCATCTGGTGAGCTCTCTCCAGCAGTCTCATTAAATTCTGATCATGGTCTGTGATGCCTTTTTCCATCACGTCCCCACATCCCTCTTGGGGACCAGCACAGCATCCACAATCACTTCACATCCTGGATGATCATTTTATGCTATCTGCGTTCACTCTTTTCTGGAGCGGTATATGCAAAATAGCATGCGCAAGTATCTCTAACTCCCAATTGACATCCAAGACAAGAGCAGGAAACTGTTGCTTTCATCCAGCTTTATTTGCCAGTATCCAACCTTCTAATCTAGGGCAGTGAAGATTCGGCAAGTTGCAGAAAAAAAATCTTCAATAGTTGGCATGGGGTAGTGAGATCTCTTTAAAGATTTATAGACATCCTTTGGACCTATGCACTCTGTCAGCTTTTATATTGTTATCATGCTGTTAATCCAGTCCACAGAAGTTGTCGGTCTTGATCGATCACATCTTTCAAATTTATCTGTGATTTTCAGAGCCCGTTCGTCACATGGGGCAAACCCCATTATGGCCACTAACTATTGTGAGAAGCCAAAAATGGTATTAATGCTGGCGAGAACTCTGAAAGTGATCTTCCCGGACCCTCTTCGCTGACATAATGGGCAGGAAGCTGATTTGAATGTATTTGAATTCACTCTAATATTATTAGTGAGTTTAAAGTCAGATGTTCTGGACTCATTGAATCTTCCTGCCCACCAGCGTGAAGCCCATGTGGGCCACATCTAAAAACAGAGACCAGGCACCATGGGCTCTGAGAGGGAGAAAACTTGTCCCATGATTCGCAAGGGGAAAGTATTCACTGCCCAGCTGCAGGGATGGAGGGCCTCTGTGGCCCCAACAGTCACTGCAGCCTTGAACCTTTAGGCAACTGATTCATTCCAAGTCTCAACTGATGACCTCTATCAGATACCTTAGTCATCAGTCCATAGATGTATCCATGAAGTCACAATCCTCCATTTGCCCAGACCTCTGAGTAAATAAACTTCAACTTTGAGGCACATCAGCATGAAAAGCTGCAGGATTTGCAGACATTGCTGGACAAAGTTCAGGGGCTATTGATGTGACGCATTGCATTAAGAGCACTGTGACATCAGGGAGTCCCTTTTATCAATCACAAAGGGAGACCACTCCTTTAATATCCAGCTCGTCTGCAACCACCACATGATTATTATGTACATATTTGCATTCTTCCCTGGCAGCAATGCATGACAGCTTCACGCTGGGCAGTTAAAAATCTCCGGGGACTAGCCCAGGCTGCCGGGATGACTCGTGGGGGACAAGGGGACAGGATCTTCGAGGTCTCTGCTGATACCAGTGTGAAGGTTCAAGACCGATGCCTAGTAAAATGCACTTTAGCATTTACCTGGTCATTTATCAAACAGTGCATTGGTGTTCTGAATGTCTGCTTCTGCTGCCTCGACAGGTCCAGTGGGACCCTTCAGGACAACTCTCAAAGCGTCTCCTGCATTGTCATGGTGTGCTGTGCCCTCCACAACTTGGCACAACAGGAGGGGCCACATTCTGGAAGAGAGCAAGGAGGAACGGGATGAGGAGAATTAGGAGATAGTGGAGGGAGATCCAGATGGAGACATGGAGGATGGAGAAGAGGCAGCAGCCAGGGTGACCTCGCTAGTTGACCCAGGGATGCTCTCATCACTTTTAGGTTCTCTCAATTGGAGGCTTGGTGTCTGTCAACTCCATAACACCCCCACCCGCCCACCCCCCTCCCCAGCCCATATCTTCAAGGCCCTCATCCCAAGGGAACCATTGCCATATGGTGGTGATGGGCCAGGATTGTCCATGTACTTGGCTCATTGTCAAGGCTGAGGGTGATGACAACTCACTATGCGGAAAGCTGTGATACTCCTGACTCCTGTCTATCCGCTAACTGCACACTGACTCCCGAGCTCATGTCTGAGTGAGGATTTGGGGGCACATTCCTTTATTCTACAGCTGCCAAGGAGCAAAAGGGGCCAGATCAAGGGACCATTGTGTGATGGAGCAGTCATTCTAGGATATCTGTTACCATGGGTCTCACTGGGTTTTAATTGTTGGAATTGTTTGGAGTGCCTGCGAAAGGAGCTGAATTCAGATGAAGTGATCATCTTTCCCTGGGGCAAGGGGTTATAAATAGTAAAGTATTAACAATTTGAAGAAACGCAAATTTCAATTAGGTGACTAGCAATAGTTTAAATCCTAACTTTATCCATGCCCTTTTTGCGCATCTAGAACTCCTTAATTTTACAAGGCCTACTGTGACATCTAGGTGTGTTCCCAGAATGCAAATCGGAAGTGGAGGTGGCCTCCTGCCTTCTGCAACTTGTAGTCTGATATGCCCTTGGCAAGTATCCTCTGGAAAACCTAGACCTGGAGAGACCTGGTTGATTTAAAGTAAAAAGTTTATTAGTCACTTTGGATGTCACAGGTGTTACCGTATCACCCTGTTCTGCCCGCTGCCCCGAGATACATTGTTGTCAAGAAGGTGGGGGGGGGGGGGGGTGTGTGGTTGGGTTCGGAAGGGCTGGAGACTGCCAGAGTGCCCTTGGGGAAGGCCCTGTGATGGGTTCCAGTGCTTTTTCCTCTCTCAGGAGCCCATGGGCCTTTGTTGACTCCATGGGACAAATGGGCACTGGAGTGAACTCCATCAACATCATCGGTGCTGCCAGTTCTGGAGGCTCCCCATTGTCTGCACCATGGTGTCAAAACCCTCAGCAATGGTCCACTGATATGTGCCAGTCTTTTAAAAATCACGTGTTAACAATTTAGAACAAATATATCTCTGTAAAAACGAAGGATTAAAGATGGCAAGATTCAGGAACCCTGAATGACAAGAGAGACTATTAGAAAAAGAGAGATTAGAGAAAAAGAAGAAGCAGACATGCATCAATTTCAGGAACTTGAAAATGGATAAAGCTCTTGTGGAATGCAAAGATAGCAAGAAAAAATAAACAGGGGATTAGGTAGGTGAAAAGGGGTCACGAAATGTCTTTGGCAGGCAGTTTGAAGGAGAATCCCAAGGCTTTTTATACATCTTTAAAGAGGAAGAGGGTAGCTAAGGAAAGGGTAGGTCCACTCAAGGACAATGAAAAAATTTATGTGTGGAGCCAGATGAAGTGAATTAGATCCTTAGCGAGTACTTTCCATCAGTGTTCACAAAGGAGAAGGATGTGGTGGATGGTGAATGTAGAAAGGAGGATGTGGACATTCTGGGACATGTTGAGATAAAAAGGAGGAGGTATTGGAAGTTTTGAAAAAAATCATTAAAGTGGACAAGTTTCCAGGGCCAGGTAGGGTCTATCCTGGAATACTGAGAGAGACGAGGGAAGAAATTGCTGAGACCTTGGCCAAAATATTTGTATTCTCTTTAGCCATGGGTGAGATACCAGAGGACTGAAGAGTAGCTAACATTGTTCCTCTGTTTAACACGAGCAAAAGAGATGATCTGGAAAATTACAGCCTCAGTAGTGGGGAAACTATTGGAGAAGATTCATAGGAACAGGATGTTCTCACATTTGAACGAGAATAGGCTTATTAGTGATAGGCAGCATGGTTTTGTGAAGGGAAGCTTGTGTCTCACAAACTTGGGCTTTGAGGAAGCAACAAAAAAAAAATTGACCATGGCAAGGCAGTGGATGTTGTATATGTGATTTTAGTAAAGCCTTTGATAAGGTTCCTCATGGCAGGTTGACACAGAAGGTGAAGTCATATGGGATCCGAGATGAGCTGGTAAGATGGTATAAAATTGGCTTGGGCATCGAAAGCAGAGAATAGCAGCAGAAGGGTACTTTTCTAATCGGAGGTCTGTGACAAGCTGTGTTCCACAAGGGTGAGTGCTGGAGCTTTTGTTGTTTATAATACATATAAATGATTTGGAGGAAACTGTAGGTGGTCTGACTTGTAATTTGCAGATGATACAAAAATTGAGGGAATAGCAGATGGTGAGGAGGATTGTTAAAGGATCGAACAGGATATAAATTGGCTGGAGACCTGGGCCAAAAGATGGCAGATGGAATTTAACCCAGTCAAATGTAGGTGATGTGATTTGAAAGGTCTTTTGCAGAAGAAAAGTATGCAGTAAATGGTAAAGCCCTTAGCAATATTAGCATACAGAGCGATTCAAGCTTGCAGGTCCACAATTTCCTGAAGGTGGCAACTCAGTTGGACAAGATAGTCAAGGAGACAAATGGCATGTTGGTGTTGGGGCGTTGAATATAGGAATTGGAAAATCATGTTGCAGCTGAACAAGACTTTAGTCGGGCCGCATTTGGAATATTGTGTACAATTCTGGTTACCACACTACTGAAAGGATATTGATGCATTGGAAAGGGTACAGAAGAGATTTACCAGCCTGATACCTGGTTGAAAGATGTGGACTATGAAGGAAAGCTGAAAAAATTTGGATTGTTTCCATTGGAGCACCAGGGAATGAGGGGAAGGGGTGGGGGAGGGGGGGGGCGGCGGTGGTACCTGACAGAGGTTTACAAGATTATGACAGACTTGGTTGGAGTGGATAGCCAGAGTCTTTTTCCCAGGGTCAAAGGGACAATTACACAGGAGCATAGGTTGAACGTGAGAGGGGGAAAGTTCAAAAAAGATGTAAGGGGCAAGGTTTTCACACAGACAATGGTGATTGTCTGGAATATGTTGTTGGAAGAGGTAGTGGTACAGACTCTAACAATGTTCAAGAAGCACCTGGATAGATACACAGATGGGCAGGGAGAGGAGAGATATGGACCATATAGAGGTAAAAAAAATTAGATTAGAGAGGCAGTTGTGATGACACAGATCTGGTGGGTCAAAGGACCTGATTCTTTATTCTTTGAATCTGGACCAAGCTCTGGAGCCCCTCAGCAATGGCTCCTGTGCCTAATATTTACAGTAAAATGCCCAACCAGTTTCTCTAATCTGAATTACGAGTCACAAAATGCCACTTTGTAATGCATGAGTTCAAATCCAAAGGGTGATGACCATGAAATATGATTAGCACAAATGATGTTTTATCTTTTCTATCACACATGCCCTTTGATTACAAAGTATCTCGACTCATACAAGGATTCTGGGGATGGGAGAGTGAAGAGATGGATATTAGATAGTAAAGTGGCAAACAGTTGCAGATTTTACAAACTAATTGAACATAACTAAAAAGAGGCACTTTGCTGAGATTCGGTGTTACAAGACTGTTACCATGGTTTTCTTGTTGTATTTAAAACTATTGTGCCCCTCAAGTAACCAGGCTAAGTCACAGAGAAAAATTCAGAAATACATAGGCCGTTAAAATCTCAGCTTCAATTACAAGCAATTAACACATACCAATAAAAAAAACAGGAGTCATTCCCATCCAATCATAAAAGATTATGTCATAGAAAAGTATAGCTTTTAAAATCAATCACAATAACCTTACACTTGCTTAATTAAAATATCCAATTGAAATAAGGTTTTTACCTGCCACAATTGAGTATTTTTTTCCCCATTTTCAGGCATTCCAACTGTATCTGGATATTAGAACATGGATCATTTCCTTGTCTAATGCATGATTTAAAGGTCTTTCTCCACTATAATATCTTTCTCTCTTCTTTTGATCTGAAGGTCAGGTGTGTGGAACTAGCTGCTTACTATCCTGCAGTTAAACATTGTGTAGAGTTTTGTGATTTGTCTCTGTTAATCCTTCCGCTAGTCACAGTTATTAATATGATTTTTTTCCTCTATAATTATTAGTATAGGTATTAATCCCCCTCATAGAGTAATTAAGGTTTTGCAGTTTTGGATTAGAGGAATGGGCAGAGTTTATATGGGATATTTCCAAGTCGTGTAGTCTGTTTCTATGTTGTAGACACAATGGGTAGGAGTCTCCTTGACGCCCCCCCCCACCTCAACCCCCTCTCTGCTGTGTGTTTTGCAGCAGCAAAGATGGCTTGCCATTGGCCAGTGGCAGAAATATCTGGTCCTGCCACTGTTATGATGTGGAGCTGCCAGTATTGGATTGGGGTAAGCACAATAAGAAGTCTCACAACAGCAGGTTAAAGTCTAACAGGTTTATTTGATAGCACAAGCTTTCAGAGCACTGCCCCTTTGTCAGGTGAGTGATGAAGGGGCAGTGCTCTGAAAGATTGTGCTATCAAATAAACCTGTTGGATTCTAACCTGGTGTTGTGAGACTTCTTAATATGCCTGCCGCTGTCAACAGCCTTTCCTATTTTATGCACCCCCTCCTCCCAACCAGTGGGAAACCATCAGCGAGAGTTTACCATCAACAAGAATGGAAGATCCTGCTGGCAGGAATGGCTGGAAAATCCCAACCATTAACTCTTTGCAAATCATTTTTCAGGTGACATAGCATGACTAGCAATTTTCAAGGAACATTGTTATATTATTATTCCCGTTATGTTATTAAAATATATTGAAGTCACATTTAGTAATACGATTAAGAGAGATTCTATTCATTTTGCTTCTGATTAGTTGAATTCAATTTTCTAGTCCTTTCTGGATGATTACTAAGTAATGCGACATTCTGATGTTCCCTTAAGGATTTTAAAGTTTTACGTTTCCACATTGGCAAGCCAATACTCATTTAACTGTTTAGGTATAATGCGAACACTATGCTACTGGATTCACTTCATTTACATCGCATTAAACAGATAATTTATTTGCAGACACAAAACCATTGTTAACAAAAATGCAAAAAAAAAGGAAATTGTTTGTTTGCATGTAAAAATTATACTCATATGGTCAAATTAACAAACCCTTTTAATGCTTAAAATGTGCTGACATGCTGACCCAGCCAATCTTCCCTTTAAATCAATTCCTATTTGTAATTGACGTGATTTCAAGTCTGTGCTGTTACTGGGTTTGCTGTTTTTTTTCTATTGGGAATAGCTATCAAATACAAGTGATTCTCCATATTCACACCAGAGAATTAAACAATATAACTTGCATTTATTCTATGTAAATGTAGGAATCCTTTCAAACAACATTACTTTTATTTCATTCTCCAAAAAAGTCTATATGGTGATTAGTTACAACTGAGTTGGAAACTATTTATAGAAAGGTGTCAGCTATCACTATTCACCCTACTGCTACAAAACGTCTTTCCTCAATGTAAACCATGAATTCCTTCTGTATAATTAATTACAAAGAATGTAGGTCTTGGTCGAGAATTCCATCTCGACATCTCTCATCTCCTTGTAAGATACTACTTAAAAATCTACACTTTTCCAAGCTTTTGGTCACTTAGCCCAACATTTTCTTCAAGATTGATGTCAGTATTTATTTGTTTACTCCTGTGAAGCACCTTAATGAAGTGTTACCAGAGCTGGTTCCCTAACATCAGATTTGAGGAGGTATCCTAAAGATGCACTGGGACACCCTCCAGAATCTGTAAGGGAGGCATTTCACCAGTTGTCTAGGAGTTGTCAAGGAAGCACTGACTTCCCCTGGACAATTGTGCTGCCATAGAAACCATCTGACAAAGTGACTTAAATTGCTAACTTTGGCTACTTCTTCCAGCGAATAATAGCTCTGAAAAAGTCAGAAGAAATAAAATATCTTGTAACTTAAACATAACTGTCCCAAATACTCAGATTGATCCTAACCAGGGACTCCAACACCACTTAAGCAAGCCCCCAGCAAAGGACTCCCCAATACACATCTCCTCCGCAACCTGACCCACAACACACCTTCACGATGCCTGACATCCCCTACCTCTTCCATGGCTGACCTCCACTCTTTAGGCATTTACCTTCTCCCTGGCCAGTTATTTTCAATGTGTCCTTACCTGCTGTACAGCAGCAGCTAGTACTGTAAATGAGGGCGCATGTCCTCCATTGCTCCGATCCTTTCAGATTGTGAAACTGGACCTGGGGACTTCCTGGATTGGATCTTGGCTGGCCTGAGTTAGGAAAGTTGAGCAAGATAGACACATATGAAATTTACTGCAGCTAAGTGGAGTATTGAGTGGAAATCCAATATTTATTGCAACTCTGGCAAAGTTATGGCCTATGTCAGATAAATGGTAAATTGTTATTCCATGCCTGCTGAGTGTACTAGTTAACTGTATTTTTTACCCGCAATATCAAGTGAGAAATCGATAGCTCGAAAAGAAAATGGCACTTTGCCGTCCAGTACCTTTCTCAGTGTTTGTTTTCAATTTGAAATTGTAGCCCTTAAAAGAACACTTAGTTATTTGTAGAGATATCAGAGGGACTTAATATTATATACAAATATATATGTATTACTACCAAGGTTCTATGATATGTTTTCAGGAATGTATCATGGAAGTGGGGGATCTTAATAAGTATATAGTCAGCAGGGAAAATATGTTCCTGTTGAGGGAGATTACCCTAGCTGCCATGAATTGATCAATGAAATGTTTGTTTCAGAAGATACTGTCTGCTCCACCCTTGAACACGCAATAAAATGATTCAGCATTCAACACTACAAAACAGACACATTCTTGCATTAAAACAATTTACTAAACAAATCCAATTATTTATCTGCTAATTAAATAACTGCTTTATTTCTGAAAAATGTAATTTCTCTTCAGAATATTTGGTAATGGTTACCCAAATCACATTCACATTATTCAGGAAAACATAGGGAGCTGGGTTTAAAAATACTTATTGCTGAAAAGATATGTGGTGGGGGTTGGGGTGGGGGGGAGTGTTGCTATTCTCCCATTCTGATCCACTAATGTTTTATAGAACATAGAACATTACAGCGCAGAACAGGCCCTTCGGCCTTTGATGTTGCGCCGACCAATTAAGAAAAAGCAATGACCCTCTAACCTAAACCATTCCCTTTTCATCCATAGACCTATCCACTGACCTCTTAAACACCCCCAAATTTGGCGCACCTACAACTGCAGCAGGCAAGGCATTCCATACCCTTACCATCCTCTGGGTAAAGAACCGACCTCTGACATCTGTCCTATAACTACCACCCCTTAATTTAAAGCTATGTCCCCTCATGCTAGCTTTCTCCATCCGAGGAAAAAGGCTATCACTGTCCACCCTATCTAAACCTCTTGGCAGGTTGGGCCTGGAAATTCATATGTGTGTCGATTCATGAGATTCATACATACGTGTATCTCTCTGCAACGGAAATCCAGTGCATTCAGGACAATTCAGGAAACAGACAGAAACACTAAATTATTTTAATCTATTTTTAATGTGATTTAAATGTCATTATCTGAATTCTCTGGCATCTCCCATCCCGCCAGTACAACTCTGACAGGGTTTAGAGTAGTTCTCCACTTTTGGGGAACCAGTGCAAGACCTGCTGGAGTGAAAGTGGGGTGAGGGCAATTGGGACCCCCCCCTCCCCCCAGAGGGTTGGGTAGTGAGGGGGTGATGACCCATGGGTATGGGAACTCTGGCAATTCCAGTCTGTGCTCCCTGGCACTACCCAAGGAGCAAAATGCCCATGCCCAGGCTCACGCTGGCACTGCCCATCAGGTGGCACCAAGCTGGGTCCAAGGGATCAGGATCTAGGAGCAGTGTCAAGGGTGTAGGGCTTAGGTGGCAGTGCCAAGGAGGCTTGACCAAGAGGGTGAGGCCAAGGGGACAGGGCCTAGGGAGTGGTCAGTGGGAGTGCAGGGTCCCGTTGACATTCTGCAGGCAAGATCGGTCAGGGCTGGAGGGAGGCAATTGGGACTTGGGGCAGGCTGGGGGGAGGTTTGCCCGTCAGGGGGAGGAGGAGTCTGCCTCCCATGGAATGGGTCTGCTGGGATGGGGAGGATGAGGGATTTTATCATTGTTAGGGGGCAGAGCTGGAGATTGGGGGGTGCTTCAGGACGGGAAGAGCAGGATCGAGGTTGGCCTGGAAATGATTATGAGGGCTGTGATTGGACCATGATTGGGCCCTGGAAGGTTTGGGTGGGTCGACACTGTGAGCGATTGAGCTGGCCAGCAAACAGCAGTCTGACAGTTCAGGACCACTGCTCACAGAGTTCTGGAACTGTCAGAGTCTGCATAAATAGGCACCCCCACCATCCCCATCACCCTGAGCTTATAATGATATTTACAATTTTGACATCTGCATTGCATAGAGTGTGGGAGGTTCCAGTCTGAACTCCCATTGAATAAACCAGTATGATTTAGAGCATTTTTCCCATGAATTCAAGACTTAGAATTTTTTTGGGGAGAACACCACCCCCTGAAGCTTCAATATAAACAAAGAGGCATTCTGGAGAAGAGGGTGGTGATCCAAATATCATATTGAAACCAGGATTATGTTTAGTTGTCCATTGGAGATACTTTAACACAGTTATCTTATCATTTTAACTCTGGGTTTGGCCTCGATCGTGTAGACGCTCATGTAAAAAGCCCTATAAGGTAAATCTAATTCTAGTACATTTTTATGTCAGGTCAAATTTGGAAGAGTTTGGAGGTGGAAGCAAAAGAAAAATAAAGAATTTTGAAGGATTTCGAATGCTATCTATTTCAAGAGTACCTCTGCTGATAGATTTCTGGTGGTGATAGTAATGAGCAAAAAGATAGAGGGGTGAATTTTCCATCCTACCCGCCATGGGAATCAAAGTGGGTGAGGGTTGGACAATGGAAAAGTCCATTGACCTTGAGTTGGATTTTCACATTTTGGGGCAAGTGAGTACAGAAAATCCCACTTCGAGTGACTCAAGATAGTCTTGGAGCAGCAAGAACATTTTCAACATTCCTGAATTTGGTGCACGATGGACTTTAAGACCTAACCATGTAAATCAGAAAAGGTGACTACAGTTGCATACTTACATGAACATTACTGTCCCCATTTCCCTACCACAGTAGTTAGCACTGCCGCCTCACAGCACCAGGGACCCGGGTTTGATTCCTGCCTTGAGTCACTGTCTGTGCAGAGTTTGCACCTTCTCCCTGTATCTGCATGGATTTTCTCCGGGTGCTCCGGTTTCCTCTCACAGTCTAAAAGATGTATTGAGTAGGTACATTGGCCATACTAAATTCTCCCTCGGTCTACCCAAACAGTTTGGCAACCAGAGCAGTGTTAATGTAAGTCTACTTGTGACACTAATAAATAAATCTTTTCTAGCATCACTTCAGGCATATTACTGGTTGTGGTAAACAAACCGTCTGTCACTTGTTTAATGCATTTCTGCGCTGCTATTTGAAAAATCCTGGATATGTCACTCGTAGGCCCCTGAAAGAATATGCAGGCAAAAATAAATGGCGGTGGTGGTAACACATGGCCACTAGGCCAAGCATGAGGCTACCATCACCTGATAGTAAAACCTAAGACTCCTGAGTTAATGCCAAGGTAACTCAGCTTCTGTCTGTTTTTGCTGCATGTTAGATAGTGCCTGCTGCGCATCTTTGTTGCTTGCTATCCAGCCACAAGGCTCCACAGCAAGCTGATAGTGCTGGTTTTATTACTCTCTGACCAAGGTTCAGTCAAGGCAGTCATGATGCTAACCATCCTGATGTGATTCAGAAAACCTCAAATTATAAAAATAAAAGCTATCAGCGAAAATACTGTGAACAAAACTTGTTGGTAAGAAAGCAGCTGTGTACAGAGTATTTATTGCAATATTTTGCTTTCTAATCAGTCTCCTCAATATCTGTTGTGATTTCAATGGCAAATGTCAGGAACACAGTAAGAAGTCTCACAACACCAGGTTAAAGTCCAACAGGTTTATTTGGTAGCACAAGCCACTAGCTTTTGGAGCACTGCTCCTTCATCACTCACCTAAAGAAGGAGGAGTGCTCCAAAAGCCAGTGGCTTGTGCCAGCAAATAAACCCTTTGGACTTTACCCTGGTATTATGAGACTTCTTACTGCGTTTACCCCAGTCCAACGCTGACATCTCCACAACATGTCAGGAAGCCCAGAAAACCCATGAATACAAGGTTAACTTTCTAAACGTGTCAAAATAATGTTTTATCGGAGCCATTATCACAAAGCCCAGTCCATCATCCATCAATCCCCATCCATTGACTCTGTCTACACTTTCTGCTGCCTTGGAAAATAGCCAGCATAATCAAGGACCCCCATGAGCCCTGGACATACACTCTTCCCCCTTCTTCTGTGGGGAAATAAATATAAAATTCTGAGGTCATGTACCAAACAACATTTTCCCTGCTGCCATCAGAATTTTGAACCTACCTTATAATAAGTTGATCTACATCCTAGCTGTGATTGTAACATTACATTGTGCACTCTCTTCTTTCCTTCTTAATGCTTTGTCTATATACCATGCAAAAAACAATATTTTTCACTACATATTTGACAGTAATAAATCAAACCAAAACTTAAGAGGTGTTATGATTAAACTAGAGATGGTTAACATTTAAGGAACTATACAAACATTATGTTCTACCCAGTGGAACTATACAATAAAGTTACAAAAAACATTATGGTAAATAAAATTAAACAAAACAAGATCCCTTAACTTATCAGTATGGGATATAACCACACACTCATTACTACTTATTACTTCTTCCAATAATTCTTGTAAATGTCACAATATTTTACAGTTATTTACTTCTGCAGGGAACAATAATATGGTGAAAAGGCACTCAGTTGCTTGGTTTCATTGATCAGAACATTGAATACAAGAGTTGTGAAGTGGTATAAGACATTAGTAAAACCACACTTGGAATAACATGTACACTTCTGGTAACCCTTTTATAGAAAGGATATTATTAAACTAGAAAAAGTGCAGAAAAGATTTACAAGAATTCTATTGGATGCTACTTGATGGTTTGAATTATAAGGAGAGGCTGGATAGACTGGGACTTTTTTCTTCGGAGCATAGAAGGCGTAGGGTGATCATATAATGAGGGGCATAAAACATGAACTCAATATTCACAATGTAGGCAATTTGCCTCCTGAAAGGGGTTCAATTCTAGACTTGGGTGATTGTATGGAGCCTGCACATTTGCCTCATATTTGCATGGATTTCCTTCAAGTGCCTTGGTTTCCTCCCATACTCCAAAGATGTGCCGATTAGGTGAATTTGTCACAATAAATTGCCCCCTAGTGCTTCAATTTAGGAGATTAGTGGAGTAAACACATTACAGTTAAAAATGAATAAGAGTGAGTGCAGACTCATGAGCCAAATTGTCTCCTTCTGCACTGCAGGGATTCTATGATTATAAAATTAGACAGAAACAATTCATTGAAAAGTTTTATCATTTCTTTATCATGTCCCATAATATCTTTGATATTTCCATTTATCAGAGTCTCAATGTATTTCATCAAAACCTTTTGCTCTCAGCTCTGATATTTCTCACAATTTTGTCTTCACACTTTTTTTTCTCAAGACTTAATGTTTTCTTTGAATTTGTTGTTGTTGTTTTCAGTTCTCAGACTGCTGATTCCACTTTTCCTTATATTTATATGAGCCTCTTATGAATCTAAAGATTAAGATTCAAGATTTAGATAGATTTAGATAAAATAAATTCCCAAATAACGTTTTCTGGATAATAACATAGGAAAAACATTAAACTCTTAACAAGGTGATTGCCAATTTTCTTCTCATAGTTTGACTATTCTCTAATTTAGCTTTGGGATTTCTATGTTTTATAAGTGAAGTTTCAATTAAAATATGCATGCATATTCATGACAATTTTGTGCTTAAGTTTTTCAGTGGAGCAGATTTTGTGTTCAGCAAACTTGAAGAAAGCTTCCCACAAGGATGTAATAATCTCTGCTGCACAGACTGTTCTCTCCTGTTGGCCACTCAAATCTGACAGCAAGTCAAAATGGTTTGCAGCAGCATTAACGTCAGCAAGCAGCAATCAAATCACATTAAGATATTCTCATAGACAGCAAATCAGAAAATTAAAAGTACTAATTATTCTTCACTTCTAGTTTATATTTTCCAAAAGCAATCTAAATTATTATGATTAAAGTAAGGTGGAAGCTAAAATATTATAAAGCTTGAAATATGTGGATTTTGTGTCCTAATTGAGAAATTTATCATGAAATTATTTTCATCATGAGTTCATCATAATTATGACCCAGTATGCTGTTAAAAACCCAGTGGTGCTTCATTTAAGAACATTTGAGAAGGTTTTAACAGCAAGCCCAACACATAGAAGTGGAAGACTTAGTCAATTTGCTGATTATATGGCATGCAATTATTAAAGGAATGGTGCCATGGTGGCACAGTGGTTAGCACTGCTGCCTCACAGAGCTAGTGATTCGAGTTCAATTCCGGCCTCAGATGTCTATCTGTGTGGAGTTTGCACGTTCTCCCCGAGCCTGCGTGGATTTCCTCCTGGTGCCCTGGTTTCCTCCCGTACTTAAAGATTCATGGGTTAGGTTGATTAGCCAAGTTAAATTGCCCCTTAGTGTTAGAGATAAATACATGGGCTATGGGGATAGGGCATAGGTGGGAATGTTGTTGGTGTAGACTCAATGGGCCAAATGGCTTCTTCCTATACTGTAGGGATTCTATGAGAGATGAATAGCGCATCCTCTGGAGAAATAGAGAACCATTGACAGTAATTTCTGGATTTCTGTGTTATTCTGCAGATGTGGAGATCCTCAAAATTACCATCAGTTTCAGTGAAGTAACTGTAGTGGCCTTTGCACTTTCACTGTCAGTATCACTGCACAATCTGGGCTATTAAATTCCGGCAGCAAATACCTGTGTTATAAAAAACAGATTTTAAAAATAGATTGTAATCTGATTTTGCTTGCACCTGCTGTGCCCCTCAAAGTATGTAATACAGCAAGTTATAATATCTTTTACTGTAATATAAACTATCAATTTCTAGAATTGTAATAAGTTATTATATAAAAGGGGGAATCAAATATCCGTTAAATGAAACAGAGACCAAGTGCCAGATGTCATATATTTACATGAAGGGAACCACTTGCATCACGTGGGATGTTGTCACAGCATGTAGTGTTTCGCTGGGTTTACAGATTGTATGAATGTAAATATTAGTGGTAGCCTTGAATATATTTGCTGAGTGAATCAGATGTGAAATCTTGGCTGGGATTCTTCAATCTAGTCTGCAGCTGGGATTTTCCAGTCCCATTGCTGAGTACCAAATTCTCCATTTTCGCTGGCAGTGGTAGTGTGGCCTGCAAGAGCTGAGAATCCCACCATTGTCTTTTCCCTCATAATAAGGTTATGTCTTTCCTAATCAAACTAATATTTTTTTAAAATTTTAATTTGAGTATTTGCTTTAGGATCCAGCCTGAGTTTGTGTTTAAATAAGCATTGTTGCTGTGGTACATTGTTAAAAGTCAAGAAAGCACATCAGATTAATTGAGGAACTCTGCTGTACGTATTATGAAAGCCTACTATTGCTTGCATAAGTTAAAATCTAAGATTCTGCTGTTCAAATAGATGTTATTAGGATCATACTTAAGGATTCTGTCTAATTATAACTAGGCCTGTTGGTTTTTGGACAATTAATGGGATAGATTTTCTAAGCCTATTCTTGGGTAGTGGTCAACGGAAGTAAAATCCTGCTGGCTGCATTGTCCTGCGCATCTTAATTCTCAGTATCAGCCAGTTGGGAAGGTAACGTTTTAATATCCACCTGTCAATTGGAATTGTCCTATTCCAGTTCCTATTTTGCAATGTTTTCTACATGTAAGTAGGAATATGTGAATATATATATATTTTTTTCATTAGTTCAAAAGACATAGATATCATTGGAATCCCTAATTACTACATGTCCTAATAGGTGATGTGAAAGTGGTGACTAGCCATCTGATTAAATACAACTAAGCAGCTTACTAGACCATTTTTAAGGGAAGATAGGAGTCACCCATGCTACTGCACATTTGAGTCACATATAGCCAGACTGGCTAAAGGCAGGCAATTTCCTTCCCTCAAGGGCATTAGTGAACCTGATGGTTATTTAGGCCAAAGCTTTATTTATTTTCAGGGTCAGCATTACTGATAATATATTTATATTCCAGATTTCTTTAATTGAGTTTCAATTTTGTTGTTGACATGTTGGGTTCGGTACTCCTACATATCATTGATGGGAGCCTCTGTATTGTCCATCAATTATGTTTCTGTGCTTCTTTAATCTGTCTGCACTATAGTCTCTCCATGATTACAATATTGCCCAATGGAGCAAAATAACTTTCATGCTGCTATTAATCTTTCCTTAGCTTAATGATAATTAAGATTGCATAATTAAATACAAACATCATCTTATAAGATCTCCACTATCTTTCCATTGAGATGGTCTAAATCAAGTAATCTGTCAGAATGTCTACTTTATTCTCACTCAGCCTCTGTGTCTTCGTATATACTATATATATATATAAAATATCTATAAATATATATATCTTCTCATTATGTTTTTAGCAATATCTTTTGTTCACATGATTAAAACCGAGGCTAACAAGGGCCAAAAGTGCTAACGAAGTGCATAGTTCATTTTGATACAAATAGAAGTAAAAAGAACAGTAAAATTATGGTCAGTTAGGGTGGCACGGTGGTTAGCACTGCTTCCTCATAGCACCAGGAACCCGGGTTCGATTCCCAGCTTAGGTTACTGTCTGTGTGGAATCTGCACATTCTGCTTGTGCTCTGGTTTCCTCCCACAGTGTGAAATATGAGCTAGTTAGCTGCATTGCCCATGCTAAATTCAAATTCACCCACAGTATACCTGAGCAGCTGCCAGAGTGTGCCAACTAGGGGGATTTTCACAATGACTTCATTACAGTGTTAATATAAGCTTATTTGTGACACTAAAGAATAAACTATAAAAAAACTCTATAAAAAAATTTGATCAGACTACATTTGGAACATTGTGCACATTTCTGGGTTCCAAGTCACAGAATGTATATTGAGTTACTGGAGAAGGCCGGAACAAACTTTGCCAGAATGATACTGGAACTGAGAATTTGTAAAATATCAGGAAAAACTGAACAGGCTGAACATAGTGAAATCTAGATTAATTTACAAGACCATAAAATATGTAAGATGTTGTGGTGATTGTCTCTTGAAGGGCAACACAGCAGAGTAAGTGTCCATGACCTGTGTGACCAATCAGGACCAATCAGAGTGTGAAATCACCCCATGGTGAGGACTGTCCTACACAAAGAAACATTTTGGAAGTTAGTTACTGCCATGAGGTTGCTTTACAATTCTTTTAATAAGTTTATTTTAAAGTTTATTTATTGGTGTCGCAAGTGGGCATACATTAACACTGCAAAGAAGTTACTTCTGTGAAAATCTCCTAGTCACCACATTATGGTACTTGTTTGTTTAATGTTTATTTATTTATTAGTCACAAGTAGATTTCACACTGCAATGAAGTTACTGTGAAAATCCCCTAGTTATTGCTCTCCGGTGCCTGTTCGGTTACACTGAGAGAAAATTTAGCATGGCCAATGCACCTAACCAGCGTGTCTTTTGGACTGTGGGAGGAAACCAGAGCGCTCAGAGGAAACCTATGCAGACATGAGGAGAATGTGTGGACTCTGGACAGATAGTGACTTAAGCCAGGAATTGAACCGTGGTGCTGTGAGGCAACAGTGCTAACCACTGTCTCATTACGCTGCCATTTATTTCCATTTATTTTCACTAATGAAGTCTGTGAAAGTGCACCGTTACAAATGTAGATGCAATTGAAGATACAGAAGGCTGGACTATCAATGAAATCAAACTAAAATGGGCATTTAGTAATGAGATTGAATCATAAAGAAAAAAAAGGAGCCAAACTTTTCTTCATATGATTGATGTGAAATAAGCTTATTCTAAGATGCTTTAAAAAATTGAGACTTATTACGTAAGTGATAGATTATCTGACTAGTTTAAAAATTCGCTTAGCAATAAAAATGAGTGGGCGATGATAAATAGACAAGGCCCTGTTTACGAGAGGTGACATTTATGGGGCTCCACACAAACATTTTTGACATTCCTTACTGTTCAATCTATTCATAACTGATATGGAAGAGGTGGCTTCCATCATCAGCATTACAAAATGTGCTGACAACATGAAGCTGTGTGACCAAATCACAAGTATTAGACTGTCAGCATCTTGGGGAAAAAAAATCCAGACAAATAAATTGAATCATCCATAGAATATCAGATTAACTTCAAAATGGACAAATTTAAGTTCATACACACTGTCACAGCAATCTTACTCACATGGAACAGCTATTTATTAGTGCGAGCGTAACAGGATATAAAAAGAAAATGGATCAGATTTCAATGTTCAAGATGTGGGGGCCAATATTCACGGAGGATGTGAATAAAATATTCTTTGAGGAATTTAACTCTATTGGCTTCTCTCTAAGTGTGAATTTTAAGAGGAAAGTTCCAAGCTAAGGAATATGTTTTTACAAAATTCATACTGTTTTAAAGAATCATGACAAAAACTCAACATTTTATTTTCCTGAAGTTTATTTATTAGTGTCTCAAGTAGTCTTACATTAACTCTGCAGTGAAGTTATTGTGAAAAATCACCTAGTTGCCACACTTTGGCACTTGTTTGGGTACACTGAGAGACAATTTACTACAGCCAATGCACCTAAGCAAACATCTTTCGGGGTGTGGGAGAGAATTGGAGCTCCAGAGGAAACCAGAGCATCCAGAGGAAACCCACGCAGGAACAAGGAGAACATGCAAACTCCACACAGACAGTGATACAAGTCAGGAATTGAACCTGGGTGCTTGTGCTGTGGGGCAGTAATACTAAACCATGCCACCCATACCTATACCAATGGCTGGAATTTTACAGCTAATTGATTGGTTGGGGGGGGGGGGTGTGGTGGGATGGGAGCAACAGTGGGGTGGATGATAATGGTGGGAGGATGGGAGTAGGAGAGATTTGGAAAATTGGCTGCCATGGTAACAGCTAGCGACCTACATGACAGCCTGCTCATGTGGGGGGCTAATTGAAACCCTTAAGCAGCTAAATAACAGCCACTTCAGAGATTCCTTACACCACTGCTAGGGTTTTGCCAAGGCAAAGGAGCCTACCGCCAAATGATGGATGGGTGGCTGGGTAAGGGGATGTTTCCTTCTTAGACCTTTATAGGCCTCCAATAGGCTGTGCCTCACAAGATATTCACTCCTGTGAGCCTCCCATCCCCCTGCTGCTGTCCTGTGCATCGCAGCTCTCCGTCCTCCCTTGCAGCTGAACCTGCCAATTGAAATTCAATTTTAAAACTATGGAGAACTATTGTTTAGTTATTAATGTCAGTTTCTAACTAAAGTAAAATAAAAATATTATTTAAAAGACTTTAAAATGTGCTTTTCATTTGTTGCAAAGGAGTTGGCTTAATTGTTAAAGCTTCCCTGAAAGCTGGCAAATGAGTATAATTAACAAGAACGCTCCACAGCGGTTAATTCACCCTTGGAGTACGGCCTGCGTTTCAGTGCCAGGTTTTTAATACACTGCCAATGTTCATGAATACTGAAGTTACATTGGATGCAAATTGTGCTTCGAATTCCACTGAGACTCACTTCTGTCCAGGCCCATTGGTACCTCTTCCTTGGGATGGTGCAGTACCAACAATGACCACACTTCCTGGTGCAATACTGAGACAAGAAAACTGCTAGCCATTTGAGTCATGACCTGTCCTACTTAATGTCCTGGCGTGGGGCGAGACAGCAAAGTGAAGATAAGCTCACTCACCTACATCTTTAACACTGATGGGTATACATCCAAACTCCAGTGTGAAATACACAAGGTGTCTTGATTAACATACAACTAGATAACACAACTGTAGCTTCCAAGTTAAAGACTGCATTGAAAAATGAATTTCATCTTGCTCTGTAAGATTTCTCTGTTTATCTGTTCAGAATTCACTATCTAAATAAAAACATTGAAAATAGAGAAAGACAAAATATTTTCAAGGCAAAACAGAAGAAGACCATTTGCCGAGTGAATCTGCTTTGCCATTTTTTAAGTTCATGGCTGATGTAACATTATCCTCAAGCCTTAATTTCTTTACTATTAAAAGTTAATATTCTCTGAAGCACAGAACAAAGATTGGAAAGCAGTACAGCATAAGAACAGGCCCTTCGGCCCACCAAGCCTGAGCTGATCACGTTGTCCTAACTAGACCAACTGCCCTCTAATCCCCACCCGTTTATATGTCTATCCAAACAAGTCTTAAATGTTGCTAATGTATCTTGGAAGTCCAGGCTCCCACCCTCTGTATAAAAAAAAGTCCCCCGGACATTTCTACTGAACTTTACCCCCCACTTACTTTGAACTTGTGCCACCATGTAATTGTCATTTCTGTCCTGGAAAAGTTCTTCCAACTTTTCATCTAATCTATGCCCCTCTATGAAGGTGTAAGAGTTTCCATTTGCTCATTTGGGGGATGGAGATGGAAATCAGTATAACTATCACACAAAAATGTGGAATTCAAAGCGCAATTTGCATACAATGCAACCTGCGCATCCATGGGCATTGGCAGGTGTATTAAAACTTTGGTGCTGAAAAGCAGGCCATATCCCAAAGGTGAATTAATCACTGCGGAGCATTCCTGTTAATTATACTCGTTTGTCAGCTTTCAGAGAAGCTTTAACAATTAAACCAGCTCCTTTGTGAGGGATGAAAGGCACATTTTAAAATCTTTTAAATAGAACTTTTATTTTACTTAGAAACTGACATTAATAACAAAACAATAGTTCTTTATAGTTTTAAAATTGCATTTCACTCACGTAATATTGGGTTACTCAGATGTTATTCATTAATTAAATATGTATATTGTAGCTTCAGTTCTTTGAATCAAATTTCACCAACTTTCCAGGCAGCCATTGATGCCTTCCCTCCCTGCCAGCCTGGCTTCTGTTGTAGCCCCAGTAGAAGTGATCCCTCTCCACAATGGGGGCCCTACAGACTATTCTTTTATATTTTAATTCCGTAAAGTTGATGAGAAGGTGCTTCATCATTAAAGCACCCTCTCTCTGGCTTACTTGCAGTGACAGTTTGCAACAGCTGAGGCCCAGTGACTGTTTTTGACACAGTCCATGTTCAGGATAACAATTTGACTCTGATACCAGGGTGGTGACTTAAAATTGAATCCTGCCCTGGGGATTAAATGCCTTTCAATTCAACTTCTTAATGCCTTAAGCATACAAATTCCAGTATGCTTCAAGGGCAAATTAGGCAGGAATTTGGAGTGAAAAACAGTTTCACTAAGTTTCTAACCATTTTCTTGGTGTAGTAGGTAAATGTGAGCGCTGGTGGGATTCAAGCAGGTATCAATTAGCCAAGTTGGCTAGACGGCTGGTTTGTGATGCAGAGCAATGACAACAGGGCAGAATGAATTCCTGTACCGGCTAAGATTATTTATAAAAGCTCTGCCTTCCTAAACTTGTCTCTCATCTGAGGTGTGGAGGTTAAAGTCACCACAATCTATGGTCATTTATTTGGATGGCATGGTAGTATAGTGGTTAGCACTGCTGCCTTACAGCACCAGGATACCTGGTTCAATTCCAGCCTTAGGTGACAATTTATGTGGAGTTTGCACATTCTCTCCATGTCTGTGTGGATTTCTCCTGGATACTCCAATTTCCTCCCACAGTCCAAAGATGTGCGGGTTAGGTGGATTGGCCATGCTGAATTGCCTTTTAGTGTCGAAAGACTAGCAGGATAAATACATAGGGTTATAGGATTAAGGTCTGGATGGGATTGTTGTCAGTGCTGGTTCAATGGACCAAATGGCCTCTTCCTGCACTGTAGGGATTCTATCTGGGACTATGGCAACATTATCTTTATCTGAATTCTGTTCCACTGCAATTATAGCATGGCCTCCATGAATCTTAGCGCTTACAAGGGTTCATATGAATTTTTTGTGTGCTTTTTTTAACTGAGATGCTTACTTACTAAAGCAATATTAATCAAAATGAGTTTAAAAGGATTTTTTTTAGATTGGTATTTAAATACTAAGATGTATTTTCAAGAAAAAAGTTTAATCAAAGCTGCAACTAACCCCAACAATAGGTCTGTAAGCAATATATTTAGAATTCACACATAGATTCTTAAACTGTAAATTAGTCCATTTATCCCATTAGCCTTGGGAAACCTGTTCTTTGCAGGAGTATTATTAGATGTTACAAATGGAGAAACAGCTATAGGAAATCCATTAAGACCATAGGCAATTATAAGAGTCACTGCTTCAGAGCAGCTGGCAAGTTCAAATTCTCCAAATGACTTATTCTTTTTCATCAATCAATGATGTATTTTGGGAACAATCAACCAAGTTATTTATGAATCATTGTTACTTTTGTTTGTTTGCTACTTCAAGTGCAATAATGAAAGATGTATGTTCCCTTAATTGAAAAAGTTTTTCATGATTAGGCAAGATATACTGCAATTAAATAGCAAAACTGGGCAAAAATTTGACACCATACCATGCAAGGCAATATTCGGGCAGATGACCAAAAGTTTGGTCAAAAATTCAGGTTTTAAGGAGCATCTAAAAGGGGCAGAGAGGCATAGAATTTGGGGAAAGATTACCAGCTTAAGGCATGGCCATCAAATGGTGGAGCAGTTAGAAATTAGGCTTCTGAAGAGACTAGAATTTGATGAGCGTAGAAATGTTAGCAAATCCTGGGGCTGGAGGAGATTACAAAGCTGCCAATGCTCTATGGAGCTCCAATATCATAATTTTAATATGCTGTGTGTCAGAATGTCAGAGCCTTGGGAAATCTTCATTCGCTTTCCCAACAGAAGCAAATAATGAATGATGAATGAGAGAAGTTTGCTTTTGGAAATATCGATGATAAGGAGTTGGGGGAGGGACAAATCTCCAATCTTACTGTACACAGAGCAGATCACGCTGATCCCAGAGAATCATGTGCAGATTTAAAAATCAATTGTGTGCCTGGCGCCAAATAGTTTTCAATCATCCCGACCTCTTTCTATTAGCGTGAACCAGATCGCACCTAGAAAGGACGCGAAGCTGATTTGCATGAGATTGATTGGATTTCAGTCTTATTTATGAGATTGGCATATGATCATCCCCCTTCCCAGAATGTTCTCACCTCTCCAGTGGAAGATCATGCTGGTGGGAATCACTAGTGGAGACTTGGTTCTATGGCCAATCCTGGGGACTCAGAGGCTATAGAATCTCTCAATTTGCCAGGAGCATGGCTGGGCAGTGCCCACAGGACAGTGCCCACCTGACAATGACTACTAGACACTCCAGCAGTGGCCACCAAGCCCTTCAACAATGGCTATTAGGCATTCCTGTTGGGCACTGCCAATGTGCCAGGGCAATGCTGAGCTGTTGGGGCCTGAGTGGGGGCTATAATGGGTGGGGGTGGGGGGGAAGCATGCAGGAGTGAGGTATGTTAAGCATCATGATGGGAAGGCTCTGATACCTTGATGCCAGTGATCCACGTTAGGAAGTGGCTGGGAGAACATGGCACTGATGGCAAAAGGTTGATGACCTGACATCCATGAGAGAAGGGAGGTGTGCTCCTAATGCACATGACTTTGTGGCACCTTTACAAAATGACACTTATGCGCTCTGAAATTAGGCTCACCAGTATGTTTAGGCCCTGCACACAGCGGAACTCACAATTCTCTGAAAAAGAGTGGCGGAAAGTGGGACGATGGTAGTGCATCACATGTCTAAAAATCTGGTGCAGATCACTGTTGTGACACTTAGTCATTCTTTTTTTGAGAATTCCACCCTGGGCCAAGAAATTTAAGTCAAGCAAAATCTTGCTCTTCATGTCAGAGCATGAGAAACTTGCCTCAGTTGACATCCCTCCATCCATGTGATTGACCAGAAAAGTCCTGGCAACTTTGATTTTGTTGATACACTCACCGAAGGAATGATAGTTATGGTAGTCATGTATACTCATTTCATGTGGCCAGAAGATTCGGTGATGTCCTCTGTTACAACTGAGAGTACAATTCACAGGTTAACATAAATATTCAATTGTTACTGGTTATTAGAACAACTTGTGACAGACAAGTTTGCCTCGCAGGAGTTTTGGGAATTTTTTTAGAGGTAACGGAATTTAGCATATCACCTCAGCGTCATACCACCCATCCATCAATGGCTTGCAGAATGATTTATTCAAATTATGAAACATGCTTTAAGACTGTCAAAAGGCCATTTCTCCATTCAAGTGCATCGGTACATATTTCTGCTGAGATAGAGAAACACGCTACGTGTAACGATTACAACATCTCCAGCATTTCTACCCATGGGACAGGAATGCACCCTTGCTTTGATCTTCTGAAACTACTAAAAGCATAACAATTTGTGCCAAATTAACAGCATGACCAAGTGGAGAGAAGAACGCAAAGATCTAAGCCAAGAATTTTCTGTTTTGGACAAAAGGTTCTAGCTCATAATTACGCTGCCAGAGTCAAATAAGTTTCTGCCACTGTGATTGCACAGACAGGACCTGTTTCATGCACAGTCCAAACAGTGAATGATCTCACTTGGTAGAGACGCGCTAGCCTACTATTGCCAATTCAAGTACCATCTTAAAAAATTACCTGTCACGGAAGAGCCAGATTTCTAGTGAATCATCTTCAAATCAAGGAACACCAACTCCGATCTTCTTTCTCTAGCTTCCCATAAATGTTGCAGAAGGGACTCTGGAATATGCTGAGCACTATCCATTCCTAGGCAACCAAGTCTATTATATGGCCATCATTAATGAAGAGATCCAATACCAGATTAGCAATATCAGCTCAGCCCTTCTATCAACACTGGCAGCAAGTGTTTGATAACAAAAACCTTCGCAGGTCAACAAAAGTCCTAGAGTATGAAACAGTGGTCATCACCATGCAGTGTGACATAGACTCCGTATCAGCAAAACACAAGAGCGCCAGAAAAATTGCATTAGGAATGCTCCCTCTGTATCCTTACGATTCAATAGGAGGATTGCCATACAACTGTTGGTGTCCTTCTTGAAACAAGGTCCACAAGCAGTGAGGCAAAATTAACATTAATGGATTGGATATTGCATTGGGTTGACCAAAAACTGTCTCCCCCACCATGTACTATTTCTCAATTTTCAAATGACCAATGGCCCAAGGGTAAATGAAAAAGAAAACATTTCAAGAACGTCCTGAAACTCTCCTTGAAGCGTGACAGCATTGATATTGATAACTGGAAAGAACTTGTTACCAATTGTTTAGAATGCTCACAACTTTTCCATTCTCCATTGAATGCTCACAACTTTTCCACTCTCCTTGAAGCATGGCAGTATTGACATTGATAATTGGGTAGAACTTGTTACCAATTGTTTAGAATGCTCACAACTTTTCCACTGAGGTATATTGCACTTTGAATGCCAACATCTTAACAATGAGTTCAAGGGAAATAAGACTTTATGCTGTATATTTTTCTTTCAAATACATATAGACGGCTTCATGATTGTTAGTAAAATTTTAAAAATTGGACAAGGATCTTTTAAAATGTCTGTAACAATGTTTATCTGTTAACAACAAATCAAAGGAGCTACCTGGCAGTATCAAGGAAACTTGCACCAAATTATCCCTGAAGAGACACTAAAGGCGGAATTATCTGGCCGCATAGGTCTAAAAGCCAGAAATTCCTGTCTAAACATCAATGGTTTTTTTATATTCTCTGCAACCCGCCTGCCAAAATTCCAGTGGCAGATAGGATGTAAGAATTCTGGCCTAACATTCCCCCTGTCACCAGGAGCGTGGATAAGGCAGAGTTTGTAAGGAGCATCCAGGAGGGTTTCTTGAACCAATATGTATATAGGCCAACCCCGGAAGGGACTGTAATGGACCTGGTTTTGAGGAATGAATCTAACCAGGTGGTCAATGTTTCAGTAGGGAAGCAGTTTAGTAACAGTGACCACAACTCAGTAAACTTTAAGGTACTGATGGATAAAGATAAGTGTAGTCCTCAAGTGAAGGTGCTAAATTGGGGGAAGGCTACTTACGACAATATTAGGCAGGAACTGAAGAATGTAAATTGAGGGCAGATGTTTGAGGACAAATCCACATCTGGCATATGGGATGGTTTCAAGTGTAAGTTGACAGAGATTCAGAATCAGCACATTTCTAAAAGGATGAAAGGTAAGTATGGCAAGTTTTGGGAACCTTGGATAACGAGAGATATTGTGAACCTAGTCAAAAAGAAAAAGGAAACATTTGTCAAAGTTAGGAGGTTGGGGACACACAAAGCAAGTGTGGAATACAAGAAAGTAGGAAGAAATTTAAGAAGGAGTAAGGAGGGCTAAAAGGGGTCATGAAGAATCATTGGCCAGCAGGATTAAGGAAAATGCCAAGGCTTTTTATACATATATAAATAGCAACAGGATAGCCAGAGAGAGGGTTGGCCGCTCAAAGACAAGGGAGGGAATCTCTGCATGGAGCCAGAGGAAATGGGTGAGATATTAAATGATACTTCATGTCAGTATTCACCAAAATGAAGGACTTAGTGGATGATGAGCCTGGGAAAGGGCTGTGTAGATAGCTTGAGTCATGTTGAGATTAAAAAGGAGGAGGTATAGGAGTTCTTGAAAAACATTAAGGTAGACAAGTTTCCAGGGCCTGATGGGATATACCCCAGATCACTGAAAGAAGCAAGGGAGGAAATTGCTGGAGCCTTGAGAGAAATCTTTGTATCCTTACTGGTTACAGTGAAGGCCCCAGAGAATTGAAGAATAGTCGATGTTGTCTCTTTGTTTAAGAAGAGTAGCAAGAATAATCCAAGTAATTATGGACTGGTAAGCCTGAGGTCAATGGTAGAGAAATTATTGGAGTGGATTCTTCAAGATAGGATTTACTCCTACTTGGAAATAAGTGGAAATATCTGTGAGAGGCAACATGGTTTTAGGAAGGGGAATTCATGCCGCACTAACTTGATTGAGTTTTTCAAGCAAGTGACAAAAATGATTGATGAGAGATGAGCAGTGGATATTGTCTACATGAACTTCAGTAAGGCTTTGACAAAGTCCCTCATGGCAGACTGGTGCAGAAGGTGAAGTTTATGGGATCAGAGGTGAGCTGGCAAGGTGGATACAGAACTGACTCGTATCGTGGGGTATCATGGGAAGGGTTTGTTTCTGAAGGGAGAGGCTATATTCCTCAGGGATTAGTGCTGGAACCTTTGCTGTTTGTAATATATGTAAATGATTTGGAAGAAAATGTAATTGGTTTGATTAGTAAGTTTGCGGATGACACAAAGGTGGGTGGATTTACAGATAGCAATGAGGACCATCAGAAGATACAGCAGGACATAAATCAGTTGGAGACTTGGGCAGAGAGATGGCAGATGGAGTTTAATCAGGACAAATGTGAGGTAATGCATTTTGGAAGATCAAATACAGGAAATATATAGTAAATGGCAGAATCCTTAAGAGTATTGATAGGCAGAGGGATCTGGATCTATAGCTACACAGGTCACTGAAAGTGGCAACACAGGTGAAAGGTAGTCAAGAAGATATGTGGGATGCTTGCCTTCATCGGCCGAGGTATTGAGTTTAAAAATGGGCAAATCATGTTGCAGGTTTATAGAATCTTAGTTCGGCCGCACTTGGAATATAGTGTTCAATTCTGGTCACCACACTACCAGAAAGATGTGGAGGCTTTGGAGAGGTACAGAAAAGATTTACTAGGATTTTTCCTGGTATGGAGGGTGTTAGCTACAAGAAGAGGTTGGTTTATTCTTACTGAATGATAGAAATTGATAGGCAACCTGACAGAAATCTACAAGATTGAGGGGCATGGACAGAGTGGATAGTCAGAAGCTTTTTCCAGGGTGGAAAAGTCAATTGCTAGGGTTTAAAGGAGATGTATGAGGCACTTTTTTACACAGAAGGTACTGAGTGCCTGGAACTTACTGCCGAGGGAGATAGTGGATGCAGATATGCTGGTGACTTTTAAGGGAAACTTGAAATCACATAAATAGGATGGGGATAGGGCGATATGATCCGCAGTAGGAGGTTTTAGTTCAATCATGTAGCATATTCGATACAGGTTTGGAGGACCAAAGGGCCTTTTCCTGTGCTGTAATTTTCTTTGATCTTTGTTCTGTGGACTGCAAAGAGCAAATTCAAAGAGAACTATACAAAGGCTATCTGTATTATATAACACAGGTTGATCTATTTGTCTACTCAGACAAAGCATTGCACCAACTTCCTTTAACTTATTCAGACTTGTATGAATGCAAATGTGGAAATGTTGTGACCCCTATCATATGGTTGAGGGTATGCAAATAAACTAACCCATTGAGTTCTTCCTATCTCAAATTTACTGTGAGATTATTAATGGAAAGTTCGGTCAAACCAAAACCAAGAGGTTGGAATATAATCCACTGCTTATAAAGGGTGAGGCAGCGGCATAATTGTATTTTCACTGGACTAGTAACCTAGAGATTCAGGATGATGCTTTGAGGTCTGAGTTCAAATTCCACCTTGGCAGATGGTGAAACTTGAATTTGATAAAAATCTGAACTTAAAAGTCTAATGATGACCATGAAACATTGTAAATTGTCGTAAAAATCCATCTTGTTCACTAATGTTCTTAGGGAAGGAAATCTGCCCTCCTTATCTGGTCTGGCCTACATGACATTCCAGATCTATAGCGATGTCGTTGACTCTCAAATGCCCTTTGAAATGGAAGGCATCAAAGGGATGCTCAATAACTGCTGGCCCAGCCAGTGATGCTCCCATTCATAAATAAATTTTTAAAAAAGCCTTTCTGTTTAAGAGTAGGTGCTGAGAGGAGAAATTGAAACTGTTTAAATTAATCTCCCTCCTGCCTATAACAATGAGGCAGATAAGCAGCAGAGATTTGGAAGCAAATCCTGCTCTCTCCATTTTATTATCTTGTGGGACATCTTACCCCATGTACCAAAGATCTGTGGGTCAGGATCAGCCCGTTACACCACATGAAGGCCCATGGCAGAAACACATGACATCCTCTCGGGGTGATTCTCAAAATGAGGGCCAGCTACCAATTATATGAATTTGACATATATGTTACACATTAAATATCTACTGAAAAATGAAAAAAAAATACACAAACTATTGGAAGCATTTTCATTCATCGCTCCTCTAGCCTGTTTTCAAGTTCTGTTGTTTCGGCTAAAACATGATAAAGTGGACAATGCACACGTCCAAAGAATTTCCACACAATTCCAGCTCAGTGAAAACTAAAGGGCAATTTCCTTCTGTTGGAATTTCTGCTAATCTAAGTCAGCACCTGCATGTTTATTTTCACACACGGATGAAATCTGCAATTTAGCAAGTGACTGATGTGCATAAACAACATAATCTGGTGTTGGCCAAATTATGTACCATGATGAAACCTTTCACAACAAGCAACATTTAATACTCCTCAGAATGGATTTAGCAGTGGCAGATTATCTGCAACACTGAGTGGAACAGTATTACATGACACAGTGTTATGTAAGACACAATTAACAATGTGATAGGCAATGTAGCATTTTCCTTCATGACAAATATTCATAAATTCATAGGAATATACAGCACAGAAGAAGGGCTGTCGGCCTATACCAGTCCTGTGATGGAACAATTCAATTACTTTCTGGCTATTTCTCGCTGCATTATTCCCTCCCTGCCCCTCCCCCTGCTCCCACCGCATCTCTGCAAGGTGCTCATATTTGGTGGGGGAGGGGAGTTACATTTCAAATTTTTTCGCACTCAAGGGGCCAAGAAGCAAATTTCAATGGAATAAGATATCTCACAAATAATAAACATGAATTTATATCACAGCAATAAATTAATAATTAAAACTTTGTATATCAATTCCTGCATTCCATGTGAAATCACAAATAGTGAGTTTGCTACTGAGTGAGCGCATGCACAGTGCACACTTTCTCCATGAGAATGAAGTTGATTAGGTGAAGTTTAGGGTTGCAAATCCTGATTACAAATACAATTACATTTAGTTGGGTAAAAGAATTTGCAACAAGGTGTTGCAAACAATAAGAGTTGACAGTAATGAATAAAAATGATTACTAAACAGACCAGACTTTTTGCTTCATCCCTGAACAAGGAATTTTGAGAGACAAAATCTATAGGCATTTAGAGACGCAAGGACTGATTAGGGACAGTCAGCATGGCTTTGTGAGTGGAAAATCATGTCTCACAAATTTAATTGAGTTTTTTGAAGGGATAACCAAGAAAATAGATGAGGGCAATGCAGTTGATGTTATCTACATGGACTTTAGCAAGGTATGGAATTTAATCCTGATGAATGCGAGGTGATGCATTTCAGGAGAAAGAATTTATTGGGGAGTTATATGATAAAGGGTAGACCTATTAAGAGTATAGAAATGCAGGGGGACCTGGGGGCACAGGTGCGCAAGTCTTTGAAGTAGCAGAACAGGTGGAGAAGGTTGTGAAGAAAGCATTTGGTATGCTAGCCTTTATAGGAAGGGGTATAGAGTACAAGAGCTGGCCTTTAATGTTGCAATTGTATAAAACGTTGGTTAGACCGCATTTGGAATACTGTGTCCAGTTCTGTTCGCCTTACTATCGGAAGGACATGGAGACCTTGGAGAGAGTGCAGACAAGGTTTACCAGGATGCTGCCTGATATGGAAAGACTGGGTTACAAGGAAAGGTTAGGCAAATTGGGGCTGTTTTCCTTAGAAAGATGGGGACTGAGAGGAGATCTAATAGAGTTGTACAAGATTATGAAGGGTATAGATAGAGTAAACAGTGGTAAGCTTTTTCCTAGGTTGGAATCAAATATCACGAGGGGCCACAGGTTTAGGGTGAGAGGGCAAGGTACAATTTGGATGTTAGAGGGAGGTTTTGAACACAGAGGGTTGTGGGGGTATTGGACACACTGCCAAGTAAGTTGATGGAAGCAGGTATGCTGGAGTTATTTAAGAGATACTTAGATAGACACATGAGCGGAATAGGGATAGAGGGATATAGTAGACTGATTTAAATAGGGATCATGAGCCTTGGGACATTCCTGGGAATTGCATATGTTGTGCATGTTATTGATGTATTTCTCTTTTATCCTACAGGTACTTGGGTCCGCCTTGTTGTCCAACAAGGGGCATTCACATGATGGGTCATGAGAGGGCTGCTCTTGGATTTTTCAAGCGTAGCCTATTGCTTCACATTGTTAGCATATGCTTAAATTGGACCAGTTGACGGGCAACACGACAGCTCAGTGACTATCACTGTGCTGTGCAGATACAGGGATTTGGGCCAGTATCTGTGGGAGTTTGCACATTCTCCCCGTGCTTGCGTGGGTTTTCTCCGGGTGCTCTGGTTTCCTTCCACACGCCAAAGATGTGCTGTTAGGTTGATTGGCAAAATAAATTGTCCCTAAATTGTCTCCCCAGTTTGGTTTCAATGCAGATTTCCATAAACGTATTCAAGGGTCATGGGTGGAAGTGGGAACGTTAAAGTGGCGGCGCAGGCTCGTTGAGCCGAAGGGCCTGTTTCCTGTGCTGTCTTGTTCTTTGTTCTTAAGTGTAGCTAGAGAGGAAGTCTAGAGCCAAATCCTGATCACTTGGGAAGGTGGAGATGAACCCAGCTGAATTGCGTTTAACTAACACTGACCTTCCATTCACACTGGTGGCATACATTGGCCTCAGTGAAATTCAAACGAAAGTTAGAATTTGAAGCCAGTTGCCTTTCAGCTACATTTTATTTCCCTTTCTGTCCTGTTTTGTGAACAGATTTTTGGGAAGGAAGGAGGAGGCCTGTGATTAGCGGTGTCCCTCAGCGATCACTGCTAGGTCCACTGTTATTTGTTAATTATGTTAATGATTTGGATGAGAATTTAGCAGGAATTGTTAAAAAGTTTGGAGATGACAGGCGTTTGATAAGGTCCCACATGCAAGGCCTCTGGAGAAGGTGAG
This sequence comes from Sphyrna mokarran, assembly GCA_024679065.1. Classification (NCBI taxonomy): domain Eukaryota; kingdom Metazoa; phylum Chordata; class Chondrichthyes; order Carcharhiniformes; family Carcharhinidae; genus Sphyrna; species Sphyrna mokarran. Next base: position 28,516,988 of record JAGIQG010000023.1, on the reverse strand, counting down.
AGCGCATGAGATCCAAGGGGCTTTGGCCTCGTGGATCCAGAACTGGCTTGCCGGCAGAAGGCAGAGAGTGGTTGTGGATGGGTCTTGTTCTGCATGGAGGTCGGTAACCAGTGGAGTGCCCTAGGGATCTGTTCTGGGACCCCTGCTGTTTGTCATTTTCATAAATGACCTGGATGAGGAAGTGGAGGGATGGGTTAGTAAGTTTGTCGACGATACAAAGGTCGGTGGTGTTGTGGATGGTCTGGAGGGATGCCAAAAGTTGCAGTGGGACATAGACAGGATGCAAGACTGGGCGGAGAAGTGGCAGATGGACTTCAACGCGGATAAATGTGTAGCGGTCCATTTTGGCAGGAATAATGGGATGAAGGAGTACAATATAAGGGTAGGAGTCTTAGCTGTGTTGTAGAGCAGGAGGATCTCGGGGTCCGGGTCCATAGGACTCTTAAATCGGCCTCGCAGGTGGAGGAAGTGGTCAAGAAGGTGTACAGTGTACTGGCCTTCATTAATCGAGGAATAGAGTTTAGGAGTCAGGAGGTAATGATGCAGCTCTATAAGACTCTTGTCAGACCCCAGTTGGAGTATTGTGCGCAGTTCTGGTCGCCTCATTATAGGAAGGATGTAGTGGCTATTGAAAGAGTTCAGAGGAGATTTACAAGGATGCTGCCTGGATTGGGAGGCAGGCCTTATGAAGATAGGTTGAGGGAGCTGGGACTCTTCTCACTGGAGAGACGGAGGTTGAGAGGCGACCTGATAGAGGTTTATAAAATGTTGAGAGGAATAGATAGGGTGGAGTCTCAGAGACTATTTCCCCGAGCTGAAATGGTCACTACGAGAGGACACAGATTTAAGGTGCAGGGAAGCAAATACAAAGGAGATGTCAGGGGTAGGTTTTTGACTCAGAGGGTGGTGAGTGAATGGAACCGACTGCCGTCGGAGGTTGTTGAGGCAAACTCACTGGGGTCTTTTAAGAGACTTCTGGATGAGTATATGGAAAAGAATAGGATGGGGGGTTATAGATAGGTCTGTGGATTGGTAGATGTGATCGGCGCAACTCGTGGGCCGAAGGGCCTGTTTGTGCTGTATTGTTCTATGTTCTATGTTCTATGACACCAAGATTGGTGACATAGTGGACAATGAAGAAGGTTATCTAGGATTGCAATGGGATCTTGATCAATTGGGCCAGTGGGCTGATGAATGGCAGATGGAGTTTAATTTAGATAAATGCAAAGTGAGGCATTTTGGTAAATTTAAACAAGGCAGGACTTACTCAGTTACTGGTAGGGTGTTGGCGAGTGTTATAGAACAAAGATAAATAGGGTACAGGTCATAGCTCCTTGAAATTGGAGTCACAGGTGGACAGAGTGGTGAAGAAGACATTCAGTATGTTTTGTTTCATTGGTCAGAACACTGAATGCAGGAGCTGGGATGTCTTGTTGAAGATGCACCAGACATTGGTAAGGCCACATTTAGAATATTGTGTATAGCTCTGGACACCCTATTGTAGAAAGGATATTATTAAACTAGAAAGAGTGCAGAAAAGATATACTAGGATGCTTCCGGGACTTGATGGTTTGAGTTACGAGGAGAAGTTGCATAGGCTGGGACTTTTTTCTCTGGAGCATAGGAGGCTTATGGGTGATCTTATACAATAATGAGGTGCGTAGATAAGGTAGATAGTCAACATCTTTATCAATGGTAAGGGAGTCTAAAACTAGAGATAAGTATAAGGTGAGAGGGGAGAGATAGTAAAAGGTCCAGTGGGGCAATTTTTTCACACAGAGGGTGGTCAGTGTCTAGAAAAAGCTGCCAGAGTAAGAAGTAGAGATGAGTACAGTTTTTAGAAAGCCTTTAGACAATTTCATGATAAGATTGGTACAGCAGGATATGGGCTAAATGTGGGCAATTGGGATTATATTAATGATAGAAATTCAGCAGTATGGACAAATTGGGCCAAGGGCCTGTTTGCATGCTGTAAACCACTATGACTCTATAACTCATTGTGTTTTACTAAACTTTTACTAAACTTGGCCATAGTTCGAACACTCGTTCCATGGAATGGATACTGAGTCATGATAGACCAAAGGTTGGCGAAGTCTGAGTTAGTCTTTTGAAGGCTAGTGTTGACTCCAGCACTCATTCAGTCAATACATTCCAATCCCTAACATACAGATATGTACAATTTTTCCTTGTGCCGCCTCTGCTTCTTTTGTGAATCAGCTCTGGATATTAATCGGTCACTATTTGGACACAGTTTGCTTTATTTCCTGCATTTAAACCATTCAGAATTTTTAAAAACAATTCTCTATCAAATCTCTTTGACCTCCCTGCTGTGAAAAAAATGACTGTAACTTCTCCAGTCTAACTGTGTAACTATTACTTCTTCCCTGGAACAATTGTATAAAGTAAAATTGTGCTACAGAAATTCAATCTCAACATTAAATCATTCAAAGAACAAAGAAAAGATCAGCACAGAAATAAGCCCTTCAGCCCTCCAAGCCTTTGCTGATAACGCTGCCTTAACTAAACTAAAACAAAACCTTCTGCCCTTACTCATCCTCTTATTCATGTAGCCATCCAGATGCCTTCTTTGAGATTCCTTTGAGTCACTAAGATATAGGCCAGAATTTTATTGTCCTGCCCATCACGGGAATCAGAATGGGCAGCGGGCAGACCATGGAAAGATCTATTGACCTCAGACGGGATTTTACAGTTTCGAATGAAATCCCATCCATGAAGAGAAAGATTCAATTCAGCAGAGAATGCTATATTGATCATGCCACAAGTCTCTAGAAATTGATCCTTCTTCCACAAGTCAGAGCTTTAACTCAATGCATCCCAAAAGAATTCTATTCAATATGATATAATTCCAAAAATGTCTTGGATCATTTGGCTGTGCAACACCTTGTCAGATACCTTATATTAATAGCCAAAACAATTTAGTGTAATTAAACGCTTGGCGATTGAACTCCAGTCTCTCGACTGTCCATCTAATTAACCTGTTTGTATAGCTTTAAATATGCATTCCAATCTAACTTCAAAGTGATCTGAAAATATCCAGCTGATTCAAAACGTAAATCTTTTGAAAGGAATGTTGTAATGCAATTCATTAAATCTTTAAAGTAGACAATGCTTGAATATCACATCTTTAAATTAGAAAATTAACAATATATTAGGCAAGAAATGCATCTCAGCTGGCAAGGTTTTGCTGATTCTTTAAAAAAAAATCATTCACATGTTCCCTGGAACCACACTGTTCTGGTTATTTAGGAAGATGGGATGTTGCAATCCTGAGTTGGTGCAGCATCTTGTTTCATACACAAGGAGGCACTTGTGCAACATAGAAATATACCCCAAATGGCCATTTTCTCCTGATTCTCAAAGCTATCACAGCCAAGATTAGCAAAATACATTAATATAATTCAAAATAAAATTTGATTAACATTAACTAACATGGGTTCTAGGTTCAGCAGTAACAACTGAACATTCTGACACTAGATAATTTCTGGCTCGTATAAAGTATCTCAATTTAAAAATTAATATAAAAAATGGAAATTTAATAGAAAAATTGGAAAAATTGGAAAGATTCAGCAGATCAGGCAGAACCTTTCCATCCATGTGAACAGTTTTCATTTCTGTATCTAAAGAAAGTTGTGCTGGCAATGGAGGCTGTCCAAAGAATGTTCACTGGGCTGATTCCAGGAATGGAGGAATTTTTCTTATGAGGAGAGGTTAATTAGCTTGGTCTTGTACTAATTGGTACTTAGAATAATGAGAAACGATCTTATTGAGATGTGTAGAATTCTCAGGAGGTTTGACAGGATAGATGCAGAGCGGCTATTTCCCCTTGTGAAAGAATCTTGGACCAAAGGGCATAATCTCTGAATAAGGGGTCACCCATTTAAGATAGAGATGAGGAGGATTTTACTCTCTCAATAAGTAGTGAATCTGTGGAGAGGGCTGTAGAGGCTGTTAAAATAAATAGATTTTTAATCAGTAAGGCAATTGCAGGTTATGGGGATAAGATGAGAAAGTAGTGTTGAGAATAATCATATCAAATCAATCATAATCTCACTGGGATAGTGAAGCAGATTTGAAGTGTAAAATGGCCAAATCTGCTCCTACAACTTATGGCCTTATACCGGTACATACAATACCAAGGATTTTCTTCAACTCTGGTCGACAGGACTCTCGCCCATTCCCATTCCATTTTCCAAGCTTAGGCTCTCATCCTTTCTCCCTCCCTCCCACTGTATGGGGTCCTTGATCCCACTTTTCACCATTTCCAACCTGCACATTCATTGGATCATCCTCCATCAGTTCCACTACCTCCAACAATTCTACCACCTTTTCAGAATTCGGAAAGAAAGGTTTCCTTTGTAATACCCTGGTCCACTCCACAATCATTCTAATATCCCCTGCCTTTCTTATAGTACCTTTCCATGCAAACAGAAGAGATACAATACTTGCCATTTTCCTCCCCCATTTCCACCATCCAGAACCTCAAATACTCCTCCAAGTTAAAACAGTGATCTACCTTGCACATTTTAATATAGTTTATTGTATTTGCTGCCCATTAAGGGTGATACAGTTGCACAGTGGTTCACACTGCTGCCTCACTGTGCAAAGTCCCAAGTTCAATTCTGGCATTGGGAGTTTGCACTTTCTCCCTGGGTCTGCATGGGTTACCTCCGGATGCTCAGATTTCTTTCCACAGTCCAAAGATGTGTGGGTTAGGTTGATTGGCCATGCTAAATTGACCCTTAGTGTCAGAGGGGTTAGCAGGGTAAATGTATGGGGTTATGGGAATAGGATCTGGGTGGGATTGTGGTTAGTGCAGACTCAATATGTCGAATGGCCTCCTTCTGTACTGTACGGATTCTATGAATCTATGATCTTTCTTTACCCAAAGGGTGGTTCGGGAGTGGAATGCCCTGCCTGCAGCAGTTGTAGATGCGCCAAGTTTGGTGGCGTTTAAGAGGTTAGTTGATAAGTATATGGAAGAGAAGGGAATGGTTTAGTTTGGAGGGGCATTGCTTTTTATACTGGTCGGTGCAACATCGAAGGCCGAAGGGCCTGTTCTGTGCTGTAATGTTCTATGTTCTATGTTCTATGATTCTATGATATATTCTCTTCTGCATTAGGGAGACAAAATGCAGGTTGGATGATGACTTTGTGGAATGTCTCCGTTCAGTCTTCAAGCATGACCCCATGTTTCCAGTCACCCAATTCAATTCTTTGCTCCATTCCCACACTGACCACTCTGTTCTTGGCTCCCTACATCGTTCCACCTCCATATTTACTCAAGGAATAGCACCTCACCTTTTGATTAGGTGCCCAACAGTCCCTAAACTTGACATCGAGTTCAACAATTTCAGATGAAGTCATTGCCTCTGTTTTTCAGACAACAGGTATCAGTGATGATCTTGCTGTTTCTATTGCTCTCCCCCAGATCCATTTGGTTCTGCACTTGTCCCATTACAAAGAACAAAGAACAATCTCCATTTGTCTCACAGAATTGTCCCTTTTTCCATTTAACTTATTCTGTCTTCGATTCTTATCAATGATTTTCAGTTTTTGTCTTGCCTTCCCTCCCCTAACCAACTTTCCATTGTCTCTGACCTTGACTAAACTTTGTAACTTCTCCAATATTTTCCAAGTTTGATGAGGGATCTGTTGACCTGAAATGTCTCGTGAAATTCTCCATCTAGCAGTAAGTTTTCCCGTAGTGAGTTCAGCTCGACATCAGCTGCTGGAGAGATCTTCTGCTCCCACAGAAGTCAGTGGTGATTTACATTCCTCACCTACAGTGTTACCAGGGAAACAGCGATGGAGGAATCATCAGCAGGGCCAGAGGATCCCACTGGTGGAAAGAATGGAAAATTTCACTCATTCACTTTGTTTCTCCCTCCACAAACGTTATTCAACTTGCTGAATACTTCCAGCGTTTTCCAATTTTATTTCAGATACCCAGCATTCAGAGTATTTTGCTTCCACCACGACCACCCCCATCCCGCCCCCAAGTCACGTATTGAGCTAGCATGATGCATTGGTATTGAACTTAAGCTCATGGAACTATATGGAGACAAATCACTTTCAGGATGCTCTCCTCCTATATTAAGAAATTCTAAAAGGTCATTAAGTTGGATGAGGGTGTAAGGCACTCTTGTTGTCAAGGTTACCAGGGTCAGGTATATGCTGAATATGTTGCTCGTCACTGAAGGCATTAAGTACCAGGAATTCCTAACATAACAAACATCTTGATGCAAATACCATACAGGAAGCAAGAACATAATCACCCCTAATCCTGTTATGTACATTGAGGTGATTAGACTCTATCACCCAATATCACCTTGTTTTGCTGGAATTTCTTACTGGCCCCAGTATCAATGCAATGCCAACCCCCCCACCTCCACCCCCCGTCCCCCAAACAATTCACTCTGTGCTGACGTATGCTGTACATAGAAAGGTCTGTTATTCACTGCTGTAACCTCCCATCCACTGACTCTGCCTACATTTGATTGAAATTTGAAATTGAAATTGAAATTTGATTGGGGATTGAATTTAGGAGCCGCAGCATCATGTTGCAACTGTACAAAACTCTAGTGCGGCCGCACTTGGAGTATTGTGTGCAGTTCTGGTCCCCACATTATAAGAAAGATGTGGAGGCATTGGAGAGGGTACAGAGGAGGTTTACCAGGATGTTGCCTGGTATGGAGGGCAGGTCCTATGAAGAGAGGTTGAAGGATTTGAGGTTGTTTTCGTTAGAAAGGAGGCGGCTAAGAGGGGATCTTATTGAAACATATAAGATGATTAGAGGTTTAGATAGGGTGGACAGTGATAGCCTTTTTCCTAGGATGGAGAAAGCTAGCACGAGGGGACACAGCTTTAAATTAAGGGGTATGAGTTATAGGACGGATATCAGAGGTAGGTTCTTTACTCAAAGAGTGATTAGGGAGTGGAATGCCCTGCCTGCAGCTGTTGTAGATGCGCCAAGTTTGGTGGCGTTTAAGAGGTTAATTGATAAGTATATGGAAGAGAAGGGAATGGTTTAGTTTGGAGGGGCATTGCTTTTTATTTTGGTCGGCACAACATCGAAGGCCGAAGGGCCTGTTCTGTGCTGTAATGTTCTGTGTTCTATGTTCTATTTCCCGCTGCCTTAGAAAAGCATAATCAAGGACCCCATGCACCCTACACATACACTCTTCCATCTTCTTCCATCAGGAAAAAGATACAGAAGTCTGAGATCATGTACCAACCAATTCAAGAACAGCTTCTTTCCTACTGTGGTCAGAGTTTTCAGTGGACCTATCATGAATTGAAGTGGAGTTTTTTTGCACCCTTTCTGTGACCCAACACTATAGTCTGCACCCTCCGCTTTCCTTCTCTCCTATGTAGTCTATGAACAATATGTTTTGTCTGTATAGCATGCAAGAAACAAAATTTTCTTAGATACAACAATAATAAATCAAATCAAATCAAACATTGCTTCTTTATCTTTATTTTCTGCCTGATGTTTTCTGACAGAATGTCACATTATCTGGTATTTGTGCAGATACCCAGCGCAAAGACCTGGATTTGAGATTCCTTCCAATAAACACTGGAGACTTGAGATGGGAAGTTGCAATGTTCAGAAGCATCAGCTGTTTCTTTGAGTCACTGTCTGTCTGCTTTGCAGCTGGGCTGAATTGACAGGAGAATGTGAAGTGAATAAACTCTCTCTGTAGATCTTGTACAATCATTGCCTCAGTCTTACATCTCTGTTTCCACTGTTTACTCCATTGTGATGTAGAGATGCCGGCGTTGGACTGGGGTAGTAAGAACTCAGTAAGAATCTAGCAACACCAATTTTAAATCCAACTGATTTATTTGTCAAGTAAATCAGTTGGATTTAAAATTGGTGTTGCTAGGTTCTTACTGAGTTCTTACTCCATTGTGGGCAGGGAAATCCCTTAAATTCTAAATATATTCCTATGATGTCATTGGCTTAGTATACTCAAACAATAAGTTGGATATGACTGCACTTCCATGCAGGCATAGAATCATAGAATAGAATCATTGTAATGCAGGAGGGGGCCATTCAACCCAACAAGTTTGCACTGACAACAATATCCTGCAGACTCTATCCCCGTAACCACACATATTTAATCTGCTACCCCCTGATACTAAGGGCCAATCAACTTAACTTGCACATCGTTGGAGTGTAATAGGAGACTGGAGCACCCAAAGGAAACCCACGCAGATACAGGGAGAATGTACAAATCCCACACTGACAGTCATCCGAGGCCAGAACTGAACCGGATCCTGGTGCTGTGAATCAGCATGGTGGCATTGTGGTCAGCATTGCTGCCTCACAACACTAGTGACCCAAGCTTCATTCCCGGCCTGGGTCGCTGGCTGTGCAGAGTCTGCATGTTCTTCCTGTGTTTGTGTGGGTTTCCTCCCACAGTCCAAAAGATGTGCTGGTTTAGGAACATTGGCAATACTTAATTCTCTCTCAGTGCACCCAAACAGGCACCGGCTAATAGGGGAATTTTCATAGTAAATTCATTGCAGTGTTAATGTAAGCGTACTTATGACACCAATAAACAAACTAGCCTGAATTGACCTGTGCCATTGTGGTGAATGTTTGATATTTGGGCTGAGCAGACCTCATGGCTCTGTTTGTTTCTGGCAAGAGTCACTACATACAGCTCTAGGATGTGTAAGGTCATTAGAGAGGTCCCCTTCATCTGCTGCATCTGCTTATGTTATGTGGTACACATGTGAATGACTCCAGAATCTGAGCATGTAATACTGAAAGTTTGCTAGAAGCTTCTTTAGAAGTGACAGATGCAATATGACATTCACTGCTTCACCAACAGAAATACCAAACTTATCATTTTGCAATTGGACTGGCACATGTTTTTATTTGAGCCGAGCCATGAGTTGATAATCGCCACTTGTGGCCAGCTTGTGGTTGCCCCAGTGAGTTCTGACCCTGCTACAACCTAGTGAGAAGTCTCACAACACCAGGTTAAAGTCAGTCAGGATGGACTTTAACCTGATGTTGTGAGACTTCTTACTGTGTTTACCCCAGTCCAACACTGGCATTTCCACATCATGACAACCTAGTGACCCATATAATTCTTACTGAAGCAAGGAAACATCTATATGTGTTCATGCAGACTCCACAGGCACTGAACATGCTCCAGTACTTCTCCAGAATAGCAATTATTCAGATCAACCAAGTGAGGTTTGTCCATTTGGAGATTGTTAGCTGGATCAATGCACAGTGAAGTCATACTTCTCTAGAAAGGAAACAACCAACATTGTACCATTAGTCTTGCAAGTAAAATATAAAGGAATAACGGTGCTATCTAAGTCTTTATATGTTTTTCCAGCCTCTTCTTAATATTGACAGTTTTGTACATATTATCTGAATTGTCATCCAGAATAACATTATCTATCATTTTTAGACCAAATAACGAGTAACATGTTTACAATTTTCTTTACACTTTAATCTCTGCACATAATTCTCCCTTCCTACAAAACAAAATATATAGGTCTTCAGGTGTGTTGCATGTGAAAATGTTTGGGCGACCAGTTCTTGTATCTCTCAGAGCGGGAAGTTTAATGTTCATTTATTAGTGTCACAAGTAGGCTTACGTTAACACTACAACGAAGTTACTGTGAAAATTCCCTAATCGCCACACTCCAGCATCTGTTCGGGTACACTGAGGGAGAATCTAGCATGGCCAATGCACCTAACCAGCACACCTTACAGACTGTGGGAGGAAACTGGAGCATTCGGAGGAAACCCACACAGACATGATGAGAACATGCTAATTCCACACAGACAGTGACCCAAGCTGGGAATCAAACTCCGGGTCCTTGGCACTGTGAGGCAGCAGTGTTAACCACTGTGCCACTGTGCTTCCTGGAAGATGAAACTAACCATGAGGAGGATGGCAAGATAGTTCAGGTGGCAGGGTTTCCTGCCCACCACTGGCAAAGTCTGTGTGCAGTACATCCTCACTGATGTCTAGCCCTGTGGCGATTGAACACTCTGTATTCAGTGGCCAGCAGTTCTCTATTCCCAGTGATGCCATTAGAATAGATAGCTTTTGCAAGAACAACACCTTGAACCATTAGTAGAAGTTCCAGCAGCCCAAGACAAAGATAGGCAGAGGTGAACACTGGCTGGGTCAAGAGGTGAGTGCTAGGTTGGTGAGGGGGTGGTGAGGAGGTGGGTGTGAGGTCAGGAGGATAGGGCAACCTAGGGGATGGCAGTATGCACCCAATAGGAAAGCGGGCCAGTAATGAAATTGTAATCATTGCATCCGCCAAACCACCTTCCACCTTTTTTGCTGGGCTTCCCTATCATTGGCATCCTAATCATCACCCTGTGAAGAGGTGATGGCTTAGTGGTATTGTCACTGGATTGGTAATCCAGAAATGGTGGGTAATGTTTTAGGGACCCAGGTTTGAATCCCATGATGGCAGATGGTGAAATTTGAATTAGATTCTGAACTCTGGAATTAAAAATCGGATGATGATTATAAACCATTGTCGATTGCAATAAAACCCATTTGATTCATTAGTATTCTTAAGACAGGAAATCTGTTGTCCTCATTGCCAGTCACTCTAAAATGACAAGCAAGCCACTTAGTTCAGGGTAATGATGGATGGGCAATAAATGAGAGCTCAGTCAGAGAACCCACATCTCGTGAAGGAGGGAAAAAAAACCTAGAAACTGCAGAAAGAGGCCCTTAAGTAGCTAATAATTAATTGTGATGAGGGCAGTCAGACCAGTCTAGACCCTGCTGACCCAGGGGCTCATCTGGGTAAGCTGCAGGAAGGCCACACAAAGAGTTTTTTTTTATGTGTCTCCTCTGAACCTCCCTGGAAACATGCCCAGGGGATCAATAAGTTCTACCAGAATCACTTCAGTCACAGTGGCAGGAAAAATCTATGTGGAAGAAAATCAGTAGAATGAAGCAATGCTACATGAGTAACAGTCAACAAAATGTCTCATGGGCCAGAATCAGACTAGGACAGTAAATATTGGCTGCGACTTTGGATCATCAGTGAAGTTACTTCTTGCTCTCCCTGGTGGTTTAGTTCGGTCTCAGTTGTTGATTTTGTTTCCTTTTCTAACTTGGCTTTCAATCTGATAATTCAATCTTGAGAAACTGTGATCTGCAGGAAGAGTGAAATCATCAAACAGATTGAGTAGCCAATCAGATTGATGAGCTCTCAAAGACAGCAAACCAACAAGTTAAAAACTTGTTTTTAACAGATAACACAGGTTATCGTTCACTTTTTAATCACTTTTTTACAGAAAATGAAGCAAAGATTATGATATGCATGTGGATTAAGATAGAAGCTGCAATAGCATAGAGAAACTTTAAAAACAAAATAAAATCATGAATTTTTAAAATATTGCTCTGAGGGAACAGGTCTTCACATATATACACGTTTTTCAGGGTCAGAGGAGTTGCTTGGAGCTAATACTGGCTTCTATGTTAAGTTAAAGTTCTGTTATATCTCATTCAGCAAAGCTTAACATTTTCAATGGGTTTCACAGCAAAAAATAGTGTAAAAAGTTCAAATGCATGTCTGTGATCCTGTATTGATTACATGTGCAAAAACAGCAGCAACATATTCCTTGTGGGAGCAGAGTACTACTGAGAGCATTTCCACACTAAACTGACCATATGCTATTGCCTAGGGTTGGAATTTTCTAGTCTCTCCCACTGGTAGGTCCTGTCGATGATGATTCCTACAACCTCCCCCCACATTTTCCTACAACCGCAGCACACCCCCCCCCCCCCCCCCCCTCCTCCCCCATCCCTCCATCCCTAAACAATGGCTTTTCTTACTGGCATGTCTCCAGAGCAACAGAAATGGCCATTGATCTTTGCAGGACAGAAAATCCTGCCATAGCCAATGGCAAGAAATGTCCACTACCCCAGAAACCTTGTCACTGGGGTGGGATGGGGGTTGGGGTACGGTCAGCGGGGGGGTGTGTGCAGAGTGTTGACAATTTTGTCATCATTCCAACTAAATTCTGGGTCAATATTTTTGCTAGATTTAATGCACAAGGAACATCATTTTTATACAGGATTATGTGGATTCAGTAGACAACGGGGCTGATTTTGCAAATATCAAAGAACCATCTGTTTTATCATAGCCTGAATTTGTTCCAATGCTCAAGCATAATTAATAAGGACTGCTGCCTCCTGATTACTGTAATTATGCTTCTAAGAAGGTGACTGCAGTAAACAGTAGATTGGCTCACAGGTGAAAAGGTTATTGCCACTGAAGATCTTCAATTTTGCCATCATCGAATGCCTATCTGACAGCTCATCATAATCTCAAATGAGACCATCTGCTATAAAAATTGCTTCATTGTCCATCATTGGCCTACTTACTTTTTTCCAGAGTAGTTGTTGCAAATTACCAATAAGTCAATCCTGTATACAACAGTTGCTTTATAGGCAATCGAGAATATTGTTGTGACACAATGTTAATGTATCATTGACAGACAGCTGACATTTCTTTCCTGAACTGTGATTAAAATAATAAAAGCAGGCACAATATAAAGTTAAACAATGGCATTTTAATTTTAAAAAAACTCAATGTAGAGAACTGGCTCAATGTTATTAGCGTGGATAAGCTAACACTTACAAAGTATGTAAAGGATTAAGATAAACGTAAGAAGCAAATGCTGCAGGAAGATTAAAATTAACCTCTGGGAAATAGTATGAATATATTTGTGAAGAGACTACATAATCATAAAGCCTTCATACCAACTATGAGTGTTGTGAAATAATATGGTTTTACCTTTAAAGGAGCATATGTGCCCAGTGACACAATGGTTAACACTGCTGCCTCACAGCATCAGGAACCCAGGTTCAATTCTGGCCTTAGGTGCCTGTCTACATGGAATTTGTACATTCTCTCCATATCTGAGTGGGTTCCCTCCGATGTTCTAGTTTCCTCCATAGTCTACAGATATGTGGATTAGATGGAATGACCATGCTAAATTATCCCTCTGTATCGTAAGAGGTTAGATTAGCGGGATAGTGGGGTAAATGTGTGGAATTATGGGGATAGGGACTGAGTAAGAAGATCTTCCAGGGAATGTGTGCAGGCTTGTTTGGACGAATGGCCTCCTTCTGTACTGTAGGGATTCTAGCGAATATCTTAAACTGCTAACCATTACCTAGTCTGAATATGACACATTAGTTCCATGACTTCTAAGCAGATTGAAGCAGCTGTGGTTGAAATCAGATCTGTGCCTCACAGTCTCTAGTGAACACAATCAGTATATTGCTTTTCCTTCAAATAAAAAGCCCACATTATTATTTCACTAATATTTGGGCATGAATATGTTGAAGAACAAGATTGTAACAGGAGGAACATACACCTATGTAAAAATAATTATGGAATGTTAAAACACAAAGAGGCAATTTGGCTATTTGACACATTGTGCTCATGTTGCTCCCAAAACAGCAATGTGACCTGCATGGCTGAGATTTCCATTGCTGTTTCCATGTCCCAGTGACAGAATGAAGTGCAACCATTCTTCCATGATATGACTAATGAAGAATATAAGAATGAACATCTGTTGTTGGACTCCCTTACATAACCCAGACCACTTTCCAATATTACATGCCCAGGGTTAAGTGATTCCACAATTTGGTGATTCACCTCCAGTAGCATCTGTTTGAACACAGGGTCCGTGGAAGTGTTTGTTTTAAAACAAATCTCAGCACCATCACATATCTGTCCTCTTGCATGTATGCTGCCACCTACGTTCAGTCGGGTTCATTCTGGTTGGTACCACAGCAGGAGGACCCTGTGGATTACAGAATTCTTCTTGTTTTATACAGACTACAGACAGCAGGCTGAGAGGGCAGAATCACATTTATTCAAAGAGGCACGTCATTGCATGCAATATTGTGTATAGTAAGGTTGGGGTTAGTGTTGTAATGATTATCAGTTCCCTGTGATGTAGTATACTGTGCAAATCAAGAAGTTTTCTCCCTGATCTCTGCAAGCAATTTTTCCCAGACTCTCATTTTTGAATATATCTATATGTAACCTCCTTCATATGAAATCAGCTGTATAACATCATGGGATACTGCACTCATTCCTTTGTGTAACCTTGAGGTTTGTACAAATTTTAGTTTTAAACCACACCTACTTCTCTAATAAAAGCAAATTACTGCGGATGCTGGAATCTGAAACCAAAAGAAAAAAATGCTGGAAAATTTCAGCAGGCCTGGCAGCATTCATAAGGAGAGAAAAGGTTTGATGTTTCAAGTCCAGATGATCCTTTGTCAAAGATCAGAGCCAGATCAAAGCAATTCATTTGGACTTGAAACATCAGCTGTTTTCTCTCCTTACTGATGCTGCAAGACCTGCTGAGATTTTCCAGCATTTTTTCTTTTGGTTCTAACTTCTCTAACCTCCTCCAGCCCTACAGCTCTTCAGGATTACCATGCCCCTTCAACTCTGATGTTTGAGACTTCCTGATTTTAAACACTCGGCCATTGGCAGCCACATCCCAAGGTGCTAAATTCTGGAATTCTCTTCCTAAAGTTCTCCATCTCCCTACCCTCCTCTCAGAGTCTCCTTTAAGCCTTTGGGTGAAATTTCTGACCTAGCAACTCCTTGAATGGATTAACATCAAGTTTTATTTGGCAGCAGTGAAGTTGTTTGACATGTTTTATTATCTCAAAGGCATGATACACGAAATACATACTGTTTTTGTGAATAGGGATTGAGACCAACACTGACCCTAATCTATCATTATCATCGGTTCATTCAGGTGGTTGGACAGCTGGTTCATGATGTGGAGCGATGCCAACAACCCCCAGTACCAGTTGAGGTAATTCATGAAGAAAACAAACACAGAAAATGCTGGAAACCCACAGCAGATCTGATAGCATTTGTGAGGAGAGAATAGAGCCAATATTTCAAGTCTGGATGATCCTTCATCAGAGCTGAAGACAAGATTTACAAATTCCTCTTCCTCAAATGCTGCTAAGATTTTCCAATATTTTTTGTCTTGGTTTCAGATTCCAGCTTCTGCAGGATTTTGCCCTTATCCATAAAGACTCCACCTTCTCAATTTTGCCCCTCACCTGAGGTGTGATTACCCTCAGGTTAAATCACCACCAGCCCATGGTAAACTGGAACTATGGTGACTTTACATGCAACATATGTGCAAAACTTTGCATCTTCCTGTTGTTTCAGTTCTATTTATTTACCTTATTCTGCCATTTGCTTGCTATTTTCTATTCACGCCCTAGATATCTCTAATTCCTGAAGCCAGATCCACCAAGCAGTTAATACCAAGTTTACTCTTTGAGTGATATAATATCATGGTTAGAATTCTTTTCCAAACTGGGGAAGTTTCTGGCCTGTCAATAATGAGCCTGCTTTTTGCCATACCAAAAGTCACCAACACCTCCAAGGCCTCATTATCAAAATGAATATCATCAATTATCAGTGAACCTTTTTGCACAGCTCTGTCGATAAAATCTTTATTATTTATGGTGGTTAAATGGTTTCTTAGCTGCTTGAGATATTTATTGTTAGCTACATGTTTTTCATTATCGTTTAAAAAAATCACATTCTTAGAAAATCACATTTCTCAAAGCCACGTAAATTATGATGTAGATAAAAGCAGACATTCTATCCATTTAAAATAACCAAGTCTAGGTTGTTAAATATTGCACTGGCAGGTGTAAATGAAACAATGATATTCATTGTTGGCAAATCTTTACTAATTGCACACTGACCCAGTAATGGAGGTATGGGTGGCACGCTAGCTTATACTGCTGACTCACATGGCCAGGGATCTGCATTCAATTCTAGCCTTGAATAACTGTCTGTGTAAAGTTTGAATGTTTTCCCCATGTATGTGTGGGTTTCCTCCAGGTGCTCCAATTTTCTTCCACAAGTCAAAAGATGTGCAGGTTAGATGGATTAACCATGCTATAATGTTCCTTAGTGTCCCAAGAAATATAAGTCAGAGGAATTTGTACGGTTAACAGTTGGGTAAGATGCTCTGTCAGAGAGCTACTGCAGACTTGATGGGCTGAATGGTATCCTTCTCCTCTGCTGATGTTCTATGATTCTATGATGCCGTAATAGACCCTGGGAGAAAGGCCTTATCTGCAAAAACTCATGGGGACGATTCTCCCAAAACAAAAGTATCCAACAGGCGGAAAAATGCAATATTTTCCTGCCCATTTTTTGGGCATACATTATTGAACGAAGTTCCGGCACTCTCTGCTTCATAGAGTACCTCAGAGGAATTCATCCTGCAAAGCGAGGGAAATGGCCTCATCCCAGTGGAGAGGTCAGAATCAATGCATTGAGCGGGCCACTGGGCATGCTCCGATCTGTCAGCACCAAGATCAGCACATGCAAAGTGGTCCCACACTGCCAGTCTCCTGATTGCTATATAGCTCGATTGCTGGCCAGCCCTGTGACCCCTACAATTCCAGCCCTCTGCTCACACCCAACCCCCATGCCCTATTGCTAGCATCCTGACCACTCCTGGGCCAGCTCGGAACTCCCTCCTCCTGGCCTGCCTGTTCTCCTCTGCAGACCTGACCACCCTTCCACTGCAATGCTGATCTCCCAGCAGGCAGACATTCTGAGGATTTCAGTCCTGGACTCGCTAATTATGTTTAAAATAAATAGAAATAACAATGTTAATGGGCTCAAATGTTAATGAAAGTGCCTCCTCATCAATTTCCGGTGTGGAACTTATGCCGCTGGAAATCCACCACTGGGAGAGGTTATCAATGCAGGAATGCATGTGATTCTCCTGGCCCCCTGCGCTAAAAAGTTAACACCGAGCAATCTTTCTACTCAGGCATTTTTATTAGTGCAGCAATCATGAATTACGCCCGTGTTTCACTTCTAATCTCTTATTCATAAGGAAATTACATTCTAATATCTTTGCCATCATCCCTCCACTGCACCCACTAACCTATCAGAATAACTTGGCCAAAAATTTGTCAGTCATTTACTATTCATAGCATCAGATCCGGAACTGTATGTCATTTGTGCTCTCTCACTTTTTCCCGTTTCTTATACGAGTATGGTTAAAATTCTTAGTGTCTGTAGCATGCATGCAAAATGTGTTCTATTCAGCAGTGGGGGTATTGGTGAAACCTGCTGACAATGCAACAAGTGGGTCAAACTGGGAGGATTGGCATCACAGCCATAACTATCCTATCCAACTCCATTGCCATTAATGTAACAGGTCTTCTTCAAAATGAAATTTTGCTTGTAATTATTTCACATTATACCTGTTTCACTTTATTCATATGTGCATCATTGTTATATGTGGAGAGCAGCTTAGTGAAAGAGCTAAATATGCTGGCATGCCTCAAATTGGCATGCATTGATGATTACAGGGAAGTTAGAGACATTTCCTTTATTGTGGAAGAATTAATGTTGTGATTTTTTTTGTTCACTCTTCATTGAATAGTAATGTTAATGTCCAGTGTTGTACTCACTATTCTGTGGGACATGACTGAACTTGCAGGCTCAGCTGGCCCTCACTTCTATAAATTGTAAACCTCATTGTTAAGATCACTCTTAGAGCTAATAATTGAAATATGTTAGATAGACTACCAGTCAACACCTTGAGATGGATACATGTGCTGACACTTTAAGGCCTCTCATTTTTTTACTTGACAGACTATCCCCACAACCTCTTTGTCCATTATAACTGGAAATGTCAGCCATTTCCATTTGTTTCTTCCATGACCCCCAATTTCTCTCTCTGTCTTCCCGTGAACTCCTCTTCCACTTCACCATGTTCCTGACCCCTTCCACAACCTTCTTAACTACTGACTCATGCTTATTGGTCTGGAGCCTCCATGCAAACTGACATTCCCCACTTTCCCTCACTTGTGTGACTGAATTGAATAAGAAAAGTTGTTGAATTTACACACAACTGCGTAAGGTTGACTGGTGCTTGCCACCTTTAAACAAATGTCAACCGGTGACATAAGATTCATGTTCACTGCTGACTTCACCTTTAAGATAGGATATAATTTAAAAAAGGTCATAGACCAATGAATGTTCATAGTATGCTAATATGTTGCAATAAACCTGCCATAGACCAGCATAATGCATGATACACCACAAATGTTCCTCTGACTTCATTTCTGTATCTCAGCAGCATTTCTTGTGCATAAAAAGTTTTCCATCACACGTTACAGGGCAGCATAGTGGGACAGGGGTTAGCACTGCTGCCTTACAACACTATGGACCCGGTTCGATTCTTGAGTCACTCTCTTTGTGGCGTTATGGTTCAGGTCAGAAACTCCAAAGTGTTTTATGGAGCCCACCTGGATCAAAAGTTTTGCATCTTGAATTTGGCTAGGATACACCTATTATGTTTCACTTCGGGTATGATTCGAATAACTCACCAAGAAGCTTTTATAAACAAAGTTTATTTAAGAACATAGTTAGCATGTTTAGTAAGAATATTAGCAATAACTTCTATCAGCTACAAATAACACCAAAACAACCATGATAATGTATAATCCTTAACGAATATGGGAGCTGTCCCAATCAAACTACCCCCATAAACAGGAACTTCAAACAGATTTAAAACAGCACAGACTAATGCTCACATGATACTGAAATTAAGTCCTTTGGATGAAGTCTGTAGTTCTCTGGATAGACTCAGAACAGTTTGAAGTTAGAACAGCTTCTCAAAAGCTAAGAACTCTAGGCAAGCCACCAACAGCAGATTCTCTCCTTCAGAAAGGCAAGACTTTGCTTTTAGGTGATCAGCAGAACTTCCAAAACCAGAGAGAAAGAGACTTAATTTCAGCTTGTTGCCCCTTTTAAAACTAAAAACTCAAAACTAAACATCAGCTCAAACTGAAAACGAAATCACTCCTGTCACCTGACCTGCCAACCAATTCTTTTTCTCCAAGAATGCAGGGTCATAACATCCCAGTAAAAATAAACAAATCTCCATTTAAGCAGCAATAAAAGGCCAACACCAGCCAAATCAGTGCCATTGCAATAAAAGATGACTGAAGCCAAGAGGACCTGTTTACAACTGCAGAAAACATGATTTTAAAAGAATTCTTAAAAGTACACTAATGTAACTGTGGGATCTGCACATTCTCCCAATGTCTGCATGGGTTTCCTCCGAGTGCTCTAATGTCCTCCCACCGTCCAAAAGACATGCTGTTTAAGTGCATTGACTGTGCTAAATTCTTCCTCAGGGTATCTAAACAGACAGCGAAGTGTGATGACTAGGGAATTTTCACAGTAACTTCTTTGGAATGTTAACATAAGCCAACAACTGACACTAATAAATAAACAAAAAAAAACTGCACAAATCTACCAGCTGTATCTAGCCACGTCTACTTTAAATAATTTTGATGTACCATCTAACCTCTTATATTCTGGGCAGGTCAAAAAGGGAGGATGCAGAATTTCGGCTTCCAGTGCCAGGGTCATTGTGAGACTGTCCAAGGTCATGGCTTTGTCAACAAAAAGAGAACTTTGATGATGGAGTTGGCTATGAAGGAGACGGTGGAGACCAGAGTGTGGCCGATGCTAAATTTAGGGCTGCCCATTGATGGAATATACTCAGCACAACAGGGAGGACCTTTTGAGTAAAAAAGGTGAGTCTTTTTCATGGGAAACAGACTCACTGTATTCCTGAATAACCTGGAGGAGAACGGCTGAACTGTGCGGCCACTTTCCATCCAAGATTGGACATTTACCAGTTTTGTCCGGGGTGACAGCAGTTCTAGGGATCCAGGCAGCAGGTGGAGGGGGGGTTTGGCAGCAGTTACAATTCCCAAAACCTCCTGTGAGAGCAGTGCTTCTGGTTTATATGGATTGAATGCTTCTCCAAATGCCCTTTAAAAAAGACCTTAGACCCTGAAATGCAATAGTTAGAAGCTTTTTCCCAGGGTGGAAGAGTCAATTACTAGGGGGCATAGGTTTGAAGTGTGACGGGCAAGTTTTAAAAGAGATATATGAGGCAGATTTTTTTATATAGAGAGTAGTGGGCGCCTGGGACTCGTTGCTGGGGGAGGTAGTGAAAGTAGATACGGTAGTGACTCTTAAGGGGCATTTTGACAAGTACGTGAATGAGACAGGAATAGACTGAAATGATCCCCAGAAGTGTAGGGGGTTTTAGTTCAGTCGGGCAGCATGGTCAGTGCAGGCTTGGAGGGCCGAAGGGCCTGTTCCTGTGCTGTAATTTTCTTTGTTCTTTGTTCAATGGCAAGGCATTAATTTCTTATCCACTCCCGTCGTAAGATTCTCCACATTCCTTGCACATGAATAACTAATTGGATGAACACGTATTGTTGCTCATAGGCGGTCATCCCATTTACAAGCAGAAGTGCCTTACACATCCGGTCAACTGCGGCAAATCCCGCCGCTCCAGGAGATCCTGTCCATTTCTCTCCCTGTAGCCCATAGGGCCTGAGGAATGAATTGATTCCAAAATTTCCCAGTGATCTGTAAGATTATTTGGATGAAAATTCTCTCAACAATATGAAAATTGACATGTTAGTTTTGCTCATCTTTTCCACTTTTTAACAGTTTTATTCATCCGGGCTACCAGCTGCATTGGAATAGTGCACAGATGAGTGAGAGACAAGGTCAGTTAGGATTGTATTCATTGGAGTTCAGAAGAAAGGATCTTATAAAAACTTACAGAATTCTATCAGGATTAGACAGGGTACATTCAGAAAGAATGTTCCCGGTGGTGGGGAGTTCAGAACTAGGGGTAATAGTCTGATGATAAGGGGTAAACCTTCTAGGACTGAGGTCAGGAGAAATTTCTTCACCATAAGTGATGAATCTTTGGAAACCACTGTCACAGAAAGTAGTTGAGACCAAAATGTGTGATTTCAAGATGTATTTCTTGGAGCTAAAAGGATCAAGGGATATGGCGGGGGGGAGGGGGGATCAGGATATTGAATTTGATGATCAGCCATGATCAAGCTGAATGACAAAACAGCCTCAAAGGGCTGAATGGCTCCTCCTACTTCTAGTTTCTGTTTCGATGTTTCAATGTTTCAGGCATGATTTATAACATTTTGAAAATAAGGCAATGCTGTCTAAATGTTAGAACATGATTAATAATGGAACGCCAGCGATGTGAATAACATGCTTCACATCATTATATTTTATTTTTTGCTGGGTTGTATGATTTGAATTGGAATCGACAGTCAGAGTTTGAGACTGTGGAAAAATGCTTGAAAAGAAACGCATAAATCAAGATTTTAATTTCCCTTCAGAGAGTGAACTCTCTCCCCACTTTTAACATCACATTTCTAAATGAACCTGAACTGTCAAAATACAGTAACATTTATCCTATAACTCAGGCTTTGGTTCAAACTTACATTCTAGATATCAAAAGAGTTTACTGTGCAACACCATCTGTTGTAGATCTATTTTTCAATGTGTTGAATGACTTATGTGCTTAATGCAACTAAAATATTATTTGGTGAATAAATATAAAAAGGAAAATCAGAATAAACATGATACAGATTTACAAAATATGTGGGTTAATAGCTCTATCAAAGTAGGGCAGAGAGGAGATTCAAATATATGCATTAGAAAGGCAAAAAGAGGCCACGAAGCGGCTCTGGCAGGCAGGATTAAGGAAAATCCTAAGGCAATTTACTCCTATGTAAGGAGCAAAAGGATGGATAGAGGCAAGATTGGACCTCTCAGGGACAGAGGAGGGGATCTATGCTTAGAGCCTGAGGGAATGGGGGAGATCCTGAATGAATACTTTGCGTCGGTATTCACGCAGGAGACTGGCCAGATGTCTGTTGCTGATTTTGACAAAGTTAAGGATCCGTTGAGGGAAATAAAGATTACGAGGAAAGAGGTGTTGGGGCTGTTAGGCAGCTTAAAGACATATAAAGCTCTGGGGCCTGATGGCATTTACCCCAGGCTGCTAAGAGAGTTGAGGGAAGACCTAGCTGGGCCTCTGACGCAAATCTTTGCCTCTTCCTTGGACACAGGCGAGGTCCCAGAGGACTGGAGGATAGCAAATGTAGTACCGTTGTTTAAAAAAGGTCAGAGGGATAACCCAGGGAACTATAGGCCGGTGAGCTTGACTTCAGTTATAGGTAATCTAATGGAGAGGATCCTTAGGGACAGGATGTATGAGCATCTGGAGCGCTGCGATCTGATCAGGGATACGCAGCATGGCTTCGTCAAGGGGAAGTCTTGTCTTACAAATATAGTGGAATTTTTTGAAGAAGTGACAAAAACAGTTGATGAAGGACATGCTGTTGATGTCGTCTACATGGATTTCAGTAAGGCGTTTGACAAGGTTCCTCATGGTCGACTGATAGAGAAGGTGAAGGCGCATGGGATACAGGGTCGGGTATGTAGATGGGTCGAGAACTGGCTCGGGAGGAGGAGACAGAGGGTCGTAGTGGAAGGCTCTTTTTCCGGCTGGAAGCTGTCACTAGTGGAGTGCCACAAGGCTCAGTACTAGGTCCTCTTCTATTTGTGGTCTACATAAACGACTTGGAAGTTGGGGTAGGTGGTGAGATCAGCAAATTTGCTGATGACACCAAGATGCTTGGATTGGCGGGTACAGAAGAGCAGTGTCAGGCAATACAACCGGACATAGACAGGTTGGTAGACTGGGCAGATAGATGGCAAATGGAATTTAATCCGGATAAATGCGAGGTGATGCATTTTGGCCGGAAAAATGTAGAAGAGAGCTATAGGATAAAAGGTAAAACTATTCGGAGTATAGAGACGCAGAGAGACTTGGGGGTGCAGGTTCACAAGTCTCTGAAGGTGTCTTCACAGGCGGAGAAGGTGATAAAGAAAGCGTATAGTATGTTAGCTTTCATAGAAAAGGGTATAGAATACAAGAGTAGGAGTTTGCTGTTGCAGTTGTATAGAACTTTGGTTAGGCCTCACTTGGAATACTGCGTCCAGTTCTGGTCGCCGTACTATCGGAAGGATGTGGAGTCCTTGGAGAGAGTGCAGAGGAGGTTTACCAGGATGCTGCCTTGTATGGAAGGACTGTCTTATGAGGAACGATTAAATAGACTGGGGTTGTTTTCCCTTGAAAGACATCGGCTTAGAGGGGATCTAATAGAGGTGTATAAGATTATAAGGGGTATAGATAGAGTAAATGGTGGTAAACTTTTTCCACCTTCAGAAATGGATAGGACGAGGGGTCATGGCCTTAGGGTGAGGGGGGCTATGTATAAGACGAATCTTAGAGGGCAGTTTTTCACACAAAGGGTAGTGGGGGTGTGGAATGCACTGCCGAGTAAGGTGGTGGGAGCAGGCACGCTAGGGCTGTTTAAGGGTCTCTTGGACAGCCACATGAGCGGTCTGCAGATAGAAGGATATAGTAGGACTGTTTAACTATGACTTTTTTTCCATAGGTAATTCGGTCCAACTTGACCAACAAGGAACATGCATTCGGCAGGTGGTGCGAGGACAGCTCTTGGATGTTGATTCATGGGTTGCCTGGTGCTTCATGTCGTAAATGAGTGCTTTATCTGGACCATCTGAAGGGCACCATGACAGCTCAGTGACTATCGCTGTAGCTGTGCAGACAATTGGAATTGGGCCGGTGTCTGCGGGAGTTTGCGCGTTCTCCCCGTGGTTGCGTGGGTTTTCTCCGGGCGCTCCGGTTTCCTCCCACATCCCAAAAATTCGCTCTTAGGCTGATTGGGAAACAAATTGACCCTATATTGAGATTCTTCCATAATAGGAAGAACCTAAAATTAGAATAAGAAAATGGAATTGTTACTATAAAGTTGTGACGGTGGCGCGGGCTCGTTGGGCCGAAGGGCCTGTTTCCCGTGCTGTGTTGCTCTTTGTTCTTTGCTCTACAGAGATAGAGTAAGTGCACTGAGTCTTTTCCAATGCAGAGAATTATATAATCCTTGCAGTGTAGAAGGAGGCCATTCAGCCCATTACATCTGCACACACTTTCTGACAGAGCATTTTACGATGCCCTATCCCTAACATTCATTCATATTTACTCCATTAATCTCGTGACGTGCACATCTTGGGACACTAAGGGACAATTTAGCATGACCACTCTGCCTAACTTGCACATCTTTGGACCGTCTGAAGAAATCACAGTACTTGGTGGAAACTCACGCAAGCATTGGGAGAACATGCAAAGTCCACACGGTCACCTAAGGCGGGAATCAAAACTGAGTCTTTGGTGCTGTGAAGCAGCAGTGCTAACCACTGTGCTACCATGCAGCTCAATATTGTTCTCTAAAATGACTGGTGAATGTTCATTTTCTATATGCATTGAAATAAGACTATGTAGGGTCTCTACCTTGCCCTTTATTGTGTTTCCACGAAGGGGGATCCCCTGCGTCTGTGCCTGTCGATAGGTATACTCAGATGAGGTATAGTCTCATGGGAGTGGGATTGGGGTTGATTTTTTCTTTTTAATTTTCCCCCTATTGTGACTGCCACCTATTTCCAAAGGCCCAACGTGCTAACAACGGATCTTGCCCCTCTGAACTCTCTTCACATTGAAAACTTACAGTGATGCAACATGATTTATTCCTTCTAAAAAATTATTTCCACGAGGTAATAATTGTTAAAATATAGAAGTATAAATATGTCATCAAAACAGCAAAATGTATATTTGCAGGGTCATTTCCCTCAGGCTTCACTTGAATTGTCAGCCACACCTCAATTGGTGGCAGTCTTGCCTCAGTTAGAAGGCTGCAGGTTCAAGTCCCGCTCAAGCACAAAAATCAAAAGCTGATACAATGCAATGCTGCTGCACTGTTCGAACTGCTGCCTTTTTGGGGAGATGTTAAGCCAAGCTATTAGCTACTGTCTCAGGTCAGTGTGAAAGATCTTTCTACACTGCTTTGGAAAAGAGCAGGAGAGATGTTCTCAGTATCCAGGCCAATACTTGTCATTTAATTAAATGACAAAAAGAAAATTATCTGGTCCCTGCCTCACCGCTGCTGAAAGTCTGCCTTTGTTACCTCTTGATCTATGCTGTCTATATCTATACTCATGCCAGTGGCTGCAACCATCCCTATGGCTGCTGACCTACAATGACTCCCAGTCAAAAAAAGCCCCAGTTTTCAAATGCTTATCTTTGTTTTCAAGTTCCTCCCTGGCCTTGCCCATCGCCCTTTTCTAACTCTGTAATATCCGTCAGCTCTACAACGCTTTGAGATATCTGCACTCAAGCAATTTTGATCTCTTGACAATCCTTGATTTTAATTCCTCCAATATTGATGGCTGCTGGCCCTATTCAACTACCTGGCCCTAAGCTCTACAATTGTCTCTGTACACCTTTCCAACTCCCATTTCTTTGTTTTCCTTTAAGACTCCTAATAAAATCTTCCTCTTGGACCAAACCTTTTGTCAGTGGCCCTAATAGTGTCATACATGGTATAGTGTTACATTTTGCCTAATGCCGTGCCTGTGAATCAACTTTAACATTTGATTTGATTTGATTTGATTCATCACTATCACATGTATTAGCATACAGTAAAAGTATTGTTTCTTCTGTGCTATACAGACAAATCCTACTATTCAGAGAGAAGGAAGCAAGAGAGTGCAGAATGTAGTGTTACAGTCATGTCTAGGGTGTAAAGAAAGATGAACTTAATGCGAGTTAGGTCCATTCAAAAATCTGATGGCAGCAGGGAAGAAGCTGCTCTTGAGTTGGTTGGTACAAGACATCAGAAATTTGTATCTTTCCTGACATGAGAAGATGGAAGAGAATATGTCTGAGGTGGGTCAAAGGCTTTGTATTAATACACATTGTTGTGATGAGAACACATTTTTCTCTCTTATATTGTAGTAGATAATGGGGGGACAATAATTCACTTCAGGGAAACCCATTGTCATGAAAGGTGCCACATAAATACAATTCTTTATTTCACACAAATAGCTGCATTTATAAAGCAGAGTGATAAATTATTGTTAGTTGGCCATTTAAAAAGCATCACATTTTTATCTCTAGTAGTATACAGGTTGGCTTTGTATCAGTTATTAATCAGGTGGGATGATCCTCTTACTCCTTGTTCGCTAAAAATAGTTTGATATTTTTGAGAAATTACATTAAATGTCAGAGTAGAGAAGGAGCAGCTTAAAGAGGCAAAACAATGCCGAATTTAAAAGGTCCAAGTTAAAAACTAATGGGGCCAGAGAACACCAAGATTAGAATTAATTATTCATTGTCCTCTTTCGTAATTAATAATTGATTAAGAATTCCTAAACTGATTGCAAGCTGGATCATGTTTTTCACACAATTCCTCAAATTCGAACTTGTTTTCGAATAGAAAATGCAATTTTATAAGTAAGCAAAATATTGAATGTATTATATTCCCCCCACCTATCAGACAGCGCAGCACTATGGGAGAGTGGTTAGTACTGCTGCCTCACCGTGCCAGAAATCTGGGTTCAATTCCTAAGCTTGGGTGACTGTCTATGTGAACATTTGCACATTCTTTCCGTGTCTGTGTGAATTTCCTCCAGGTGCTCCAGTTATCTCTCACAGTCTGAAAGATGTGCAGGTTAGGTGAATTGGCCATGCTAACATCTACTCCAGTGTACCCGAGCAAGTGCCAAAATATTTGAACAGGGAATTTTCGCATAAACTTCATTGAAATGTCAATGTAAGCCTACTTGCAACACTAATAAATAAACTTAAAACTACTATCAACATGTCCATAGCTCAATAACCTGGAGTGTATGACATTGGAATCTGATTGTGTTTTGTGGAGTGTGTGCTCAAACTATGAGTTATATTGCACCACAAATGTTCACGAATTTCCAATAATTTCACTTCTGCAATTATTGAAATTTGTGACAACCACGAATCTCTTTATGTAGTAATGCCTCATCTCCCAAATGTAATTCAGGTATAGCGATTAGCTGAATTATATTGTGCTATCAATCTGGCTATTTGCAACAGTTTTCAGCATTAGTTGCCTGGCTACAGTGCATGAATATGAAATAACCATCCATAATCCATTACACAGATACATAAGGAGGCCTGGCATGCCCAGATTATTATTTATTTAGACTTTATTTTTAATCTGGTCAATAATTTATTAATACATTTACTGAACAGTTTCTTATGGTATTCTGAGTCGAGGTAAGAAAGACCTTGCAATTCTTTCTCCAAATAAAAGGTGTGGCTACGGGCACCCAATTGGGTCCCAGTTATGCCTGTTTCTTTATGGCTTATATGGAGCATTCCCTATTCCAATGCTACACCATCTCCCCACTGACTTCAACAATCCTTTATCAGCACATCAATGAGTAGTTTGGAACTGTACAGCTCCGATGAAGTGTCATCCAGACTCGAAACATTGGCTGTATTGTCTCTCCACAGATGCTGTCAGATCTGCTGAGATTTTCCAGCATTTTCTGTTTTTGTGTTCAAACCTTCTCAGGTTATCAGTCTTCAGATCCTTCAGCTATGCACAAAGCCTATTTCACAGATTGGAATTTTCACTTAGAGAAGAAATAGAATAAAGCCAAGAAGAATCTCAAGGTAACACAATGTTGTGTGGTGCCAGGACTGCACAGGCTGTGCTATGCAGGAGTAATACTGCCCACTGAAGAACATAGACTTCTCAATAATGTTTTTTATCCTAAAGACATCTCTTACCATGATAACCACAGTTGCCCTATTCCTTTGTGTGACAGGTAGAGTGCTCCTTTGCAGGTATTGAACATCTAAGCACAGTGGATAGCACATTTTGGTAACATGGCTCAAAACTGTTACTTTGGGAACACTTCATTGTTGTTCCTTAATGATCCTGTTATTAACGAGTGCAAAACCAGCTCTCTTCTCTACAAAGTTGACTCCCAAATCTAAAAGAAGCAGACTTTTTTCATCCTTATGCACCTCCAATTCCCTCACTGCAATCTCCCAATAGCTAAACATTTATGATTTTCTCCTCAGAAGTTCATTATTTTTAGGATCAGGAAGGGCACAATCAAAGCGACAGAGTGAAAACAAAACTTTATAAGTTGGCATTTCCAGTTCACTGTTTCATCACCACAGCCACCTTCATATGTTCAAAGCGAGTGGATTTGAATAGAAGAGCAGGGATGTCTTGATGCAGATGTTAAGGGCTTTAGTGAGGCCACACCTGGAATGTTGTGTACAGTTTTGGTCTCCTTATCTGTGGAAGTATGTTCTTGCCCTGGAAGGAGTGCAGAGAAAGTTTACCTTAATGATTCCTGCAACAGCAGGACTGACATATGAAAAGAGATTGAGTTGGTTAGGATCAACTATTAACTAGGG
This sequence comes from Sphyrna mokarran, assembly GCA_024679065.1. NCBI lineage: Eukaryota > Metazoa > Chordata > Chondrichthyes > Carcharhiniformes > Carcharhinidae > Sphyrna > Sphyrna mokarran. The sequence goes on along the minus strand of JAGIQG010000023.1, from coordinate 28,488,682 downwards.
TCGGTTTGTCGCAAGAAGGATGTTCTGATGAAGAGAAATTTCTTCATTCAGTGAGTGGTCAGCCTGTGGAATTTGTTGCCACAGGAAGTAATTCAGGCCAAAAGATGAATGTTTTCAAGAAGCAGTTCGATGCAGCACTTGAGGCAAAGGGGATCGAATGATATGGGGTGGGGGGTGGGGGGGGGGGGGGGATGCTGGATCAAGCTACTGAAATGAATGATCAGTTCCTGTGGGAAGAAATGAATGAACTGAGTTTTCCAAGACCGTGCAGAACTTCAACAAAAGCGGCTTTATTTAACATGCAAGAAGGAAGGCAGAACTCATGGCTATAACTACAGCGTTCTTCCAAGCTATTCTACTAGTCATTGGTTCTTATATATTCTTATGCTTTTTTGCACTATAAAGTGCTGCATTTCGATTAGGTCATAAGGTTGCTACTTTGAATTGACTGCAGTTCTGTTTTTAATCCCACTATGTGGATCCATTGCTCTGTGTGTTTTAAGTTTAATTGTTTTGTGGATATATCCTGTCTACCTGTTTACAATATCGAAGCACTCTGTTTATCAAATTGATTTCAATGGGGTGTTAATTGTCCCATCTCCTGGATACTTGATTAAATTTTTAGAGGCATAATGGTACCGCTAGTCCTTTTGGAGCTTTGATAAGTGATATCGATTCTCATATGGCTATTATAAATTTAGAGAGATACCACCTAGGGTGCGACTGCTTTAGTGCCATCTGAGATATGGTTTTATATTTTGTCCTGTCTGCCTGCTTTGAGTGTGGATGCTACAGTGCTATCTGTTTAACCCTTTCCACACTTTCCTCTCCTGTGCAGCCCACATTCCCTGGGTTTTTGCCCTATGACAGCCGTGACTGGCAGAACAGGCTGAAAAGGCCAAATAGCCTCCTCCTGCTCCAATTTTCTATGTTTCAATGAAAGTACTGAATGCAATTGTGGGTACCCATGTTCTGAGGAGAATCCCTTTCAATGTTGCTTCTTAGCTGTGTACTATCAAAATTGCTACATCTAAGAAACAGGAGTAGGTCATTTAATGACTTGAGTTTATTCTGCCATTCAATTAAATCGTGGAGTATCTATCTCAATTCTACATGCCCTAGTTCGGCATCACTGAATACACTTGTCTATCTCTTGTTGATGATGTTAATCGTGTCCATTCCCTATTGCATTTGCAATTAGCTGTTAGGTAGCACTATAATAGGTTTTTCTTTGTATAACGCCATGCCCTTTGTATGTTATCTCATCTGCAAACACCTGTCATTCTGTACAATTCCCAGGTTAAAGGCTTGCTTTGAGCTTGTCTGCAGATTCAAACTCTGGCCATCGGGTGCCAGTGTGGAGCAAAGATTTCTCAGTTGCAACTTCCATCTGAGATGCTATGTTGTTTGTGTGAAAGGAAAGCGTTAAACATAGTGCTTCTCTTAGTACATACTTTTATTATTATCTGGAGATTTCTAAAACGTATTACACATTAAACCCTATTGAAAAAAAAAATGTAAGCGTGGGTGAAAGTGCAAGATAAGATTTGCAAAAAAGATACGGGAACTGAGAGGTTAGAACAGGCAAGCTTGAACAAACCAGGGGCATTTCCCCTCAAAAGAATGATGACCTGACATTGTGTTTTACAATTTTGAACGGTTCAATAGGTTAAACCTAGAAAGGATGTTTCCACTTGTCCATGAAGTTTTCAATTGTGGAGGAATCCAAAACCAAGAAGCATAAAATAAGAAATTCACTATATCCAACAATAACAATAGGATGCATTTATGGAGAAACTTCTAATGTTCTGTAACAAAATACCCCAAAGTGTTTCACAAGAACATTATCAAACAAAGTTCACATCAAAACACATCAGAAGATGCCAGACAGATGCCAACAATTTCGTAAAAGAGGAAGATTTTAAAGAAGGTCTTAAAGGAAGTTAGAGGCAGAGAAGAAACATTCATGGAAGAATTTTCAATGCCTCAGAGCTTGGCAGCTGAAGGCCAACTGAAGGGATTCAAACTGGGTATGTACAACAGACCAGAATTGGAGAGTTCTGATAATTCTTTAAGTTCAGTCTTGGGATGTGAGCATCATTGGCAAGACAGAATTTATTGTCCCATTTTTAAATGACTCTGAGAAGGTGGTGGAAAGCCGCATTCTGGGATTGCTGTGGGTAGACACACAGTGCTGTTAAATGTTCCAGGATTTTGACCTATGACTGTGCAGGATAGATATTCTCACACATCTGTTATCCTTTATCCTTCTCAGCTGTCCATGTTGGTAGGTTTGGGAGGTGATATTGAAGGAGCCTTGGTGAATTCCTACAAATAGTAAATGCTGCTGACTCTGTCTATTGGTAGTGGAGGGAATGAGTGTTTAAATTGCTGAATGGAGTGCTTTGCCCTGGGTAATGTTTGATTTCTTGAGTGCAGGCTGTATGCAATTGCCAAGGGGGAAATCCTATTACACACCTCTTGTTTGTGCCTTTTAGATACTGAATTACCAGCACAGGTGAATTATTCAGCTCAGAATTCCCATCCTCTGACCTGCTTTTTTACCCATTTTGTTTATATGACTGGCCCACTCAATGGTAGCAAATATGTCCTCAGAGTATTGACAGTGGGGGATTCAGAGATGTTAATGTCGTTGAATATCAAGGGGAGATGGTTAGATTCTGCCTTGTTGGAGGTTGTCATTTGCATGGTACAAATGTCACTTGCCACCAACCCAAGCTTGACTGTATCCAAGTCTTGATTCACATGGGCATAGACCATTTCGGGAACTGTAAATGGGAATGGACTCTGTGCAATCATCAACATCCTCACTTTTGACCTTATGATGAAGGGATATTCATTGATGAAGTAGTTGAAGATGGCTGGGCCCAGAATACTCCCAGGACGAAATCCTGCAACTATGCCTTAAGGATGAGATAATTGACCTCCAATATCCACAACCATCTTCCTTTGTTCTAGATGTGAAAATTTTTGCCTCCCGTGGATATCAGTTTTGATAGAGCTCCTTGATGCCAGGCTCAGTCAACCACTGCCTTCATGTCAAGCTCAGCCATTTAAGATGACTTCAGAAATTCAGCTTTCTTGTCCAGCTTTGGACCAAAGTTCTAATGAGGCCTGAAGCTGAGAATTCCCAACTATAATTGGTTGCTGGAGCTGGTTGTTGTTAAGGAGTAAGAGTACTGAATGAGGGAAAGGATGAAAGAAATCTTTGTATCCCCACTGACTAAGGTCCCTGAGGATTGCAGAATAGCCAATGTTATTCCTTTGTTTAAAAAGGGTAACAAGGAAAGTTCAGGTAATTACAGGCCGATAAATCTTATGTCAGTGAGAGGGAAATTATTGGAGGGGATTCTTTGAGACAGGATTTGCTTCCAGTTGGAAATAAGTGGACATATTTTAGCAAAAGGCAACATGGTTTTGTGAAGGGGAGGTCATATTTCAGTAACTTGATTGAGTTTTTGATCGGTTGGAGAATTGGGCGGAGAGATGGCAAATGGAGTTTAATCCGGACAGTTATGAGGTCATGCATTTTGGAAGGGTAAGACAGATGGGAAATATGCTGTAAATGGGAGCCCTTAAAAACTATTGATAAACAGAGGGACCCGGGTTACTGAAAGTGGCAATGCAGGTGGAGAAGGCAGTCAAGAAAATATGTGGCATGTTTGCTTCGTTGGCAGGGTCATTGAGTTTAAAAATGGGCAAAACAAGGTCTATAGAATCTTAGTTAGGTCACACATTGAATGTAGTGTTCAATTTTGGTCGCCACACCACCAGAAGGCTTTGGATAGGGTACATAAAAGATGGTAAGTATAGGATGTTGCCTGGTATGGAGGGCATTAGCTATGAGGAGAGATTGGATAAACTTGGTTTGTTCTCACTGGGACGACTGAGGTTGAGGGGGTGAACTGATGGAAATCTACAAAATTATAAGGGGCATGGAAAAAGTGGATAGTCAGAAGCTTTTTCCTAGGGTTGAAGAGTCAATTATCAGGGTGAAGAAGTTTAAGGTGTGAGGAGCAATGTTTAAAGGAGATGTACAAGATAAGTTTTTTACACAGAGCATGGTGGGTACCTAGAACTTGCTGCAAGTAGTGGAAGCAGATATGATAATAACTTTTAAGTTGATCTTGACAAATACATCAATTTCTATGGAAATTGGGGTCCCCAGAAGGGTAGAGGATTTCATTTTGACAACATGGCCAGTGCAAGCTTGGAGGGCTGAAAGGTCTGTTCCTGTTCTGTAATTTTCTTTACTCTTTGTTCTTAATTAGGACATGGGCAGTGATGTTTTGGAAAGCTCAATTTTCAAAGAGTGAAAGATGGGAGGCTAGCCAGGAGAAGGTTGGCACTCTAGTATAGTGAAATATTAATTGAGAAAAAAGGGATTGATAAGGGTTTCAGTGGCACATGAATTGAGGAAAGAGTGGAGACAGGCGAAGCTGGAGGAATGGTGTTATTGTTATTAGAGTAATAATTGAGAAGCCTGGACTAAAGCTCTAGTGTTATAATAAATCCCACCATGATAGATCTTGGAACTTCAATTCAAATGATGATATCAACAATTAGCCCCAGTAATGATGGCCATGAAGCTATCAGATTGTTTGAAAAACTATCTGGTTTATCCATGTCCTGTAGGGAAAATAATATGCTATTCTTACTGTGAATGATCTACACATGAATCCACAGCAATATAGCTGACCCTTAACTGCCCTTGGAATGGTCCAGCAGGCTATTCAGATTAGTTGTTTAAGCATAAAACCAGATGCCTACTCTGCATCAATCTAGGCACTAGTAATGGTGCCCAGTCAATCTTGCAAAGTCCTCCTCACTAACATCAGAGGCTTTATGCCAACACTGGGAGTGTTGTCCCACAGACTGGTCAAGCAACACACTATATTGGCATGATAGCAATAATGCCAAAATTCGTTTGATAGCACCTTCTAAGCCATGATCTCTACCACTTTTAACAGGGGGCAGTAGGCACATGAAAAATATCACCACTTGCAGTTCCTCTCCAAGTCAGATCCCATCCTAACTCAACACTATATCACTGTTCCTTCACTGTCACTGGGCCAAAAATCCTGGAGCTCCCTTCCCAAGAACATTCTGATGTACCACACCATGTAGAAAATGAATATGGGTACTAGGTATTGGTATTGCCAACAACCTGCACTTTTCCCACCTGGGATGACACTTTGCCACAAAATGGCAAAATTTTCTCCCAGGACTACAATAATAGAGTCCTGATTAACAATACCAATGTTTTTCCAGTAAATTGAAATAGAATAAACGGCTGAGCGTAAGGGACTGCCATTCCCTGCTGCTCCAAAACTCAAGCCTATGATCTGACTTGATCAAAAATTGGTATAATTTAAATAGTGTAGCATTTATTAGTGCAGATAGTCAAAATAACAATGTGACTGTTACTGTCCCGTTGATAATATCCAGAACAGTATTTTTTGCTTTTGTTTTAACTTCCCTATGGACAAATCTGCTTCAACCCCATCCTCTGATAGTGCATTTCAGGCACTTACAACTCTCTGTGTAAAAAACTTGCCTCTCATCTCCTTTAAAATTCTCCCCTTTTACCTTAAATTTAGGTTCTCCAGCAGTTGACATTTCTACCTTAGGAAAAAGAGCCCGACTATCCATGTCTCTCATAATTATTATGTAAACTTTCACCAGGTCACCCCCTTCAGCCTCCGACATTCAAGGAATAACAAATCAAGTTTGTCCAGTTTCTTGTCGTAACTAATACCCTCCAAACAAGGCAGTATTCTGGTAAACCTTTCGCAAACCCACTCCAAAGCTCTGTATCGTACCGGTAGTTTGGCAACCAGAACTGTGCACAATATTCCAAATGCAGCTTAACTGATGTTCTATCAACTGCAACATGACTTGACACTTTTTATACTACACACCCTGACCGATGATGGCATGCTTCTTCTGAATGTCTTATTTTCAGGAGTACGAGAACTGACTGATTTTATTTGATTTGATTTTATTATTGTCGTGTGTATTAGTATACGGTGAAAAGCATTGTTTCTTGCATGCTATCCAGGCAAAAGAATACCATTCAAAGGGAAAGAAACAAGAGAGTGCAGAAAGTAGTGCTACAGCTATAGCTAGGATGTAGGGAAAGATCAACAGAATCAATACATGAGAGGCTGGTTTGTATGATAAAATGGGCTACATTCATGACCTTTTGTAATTCCTTGCAGTCTTGGGCAGAGTGGGAGGCACACCAAGCTGAAAGAATGCTTTCTACGGTGCATCTGTAAAAATTGGTGAGAGTTGAAACTGACCCGCCAAATTTCCTTACACTTATGAGAAAGTAAACAATTTGGCGGGCTTCCTTAACTATAGTATTGGCTGTTCCTGCTCAAGTATATTCTCCAGACCATGCACAGTAAACTCCTCACAAAGCTTTGTTTCGCAAGAGATTTAGCATTTAGCTATCGATCTCCTTTTCTGGTACACTCCTGTGGGATTCTAGGTACTTGAGGAAATCACTGAATCAATAGCCAACAGCTCACAGTTATCTCCCAGACCTGTATGACCTTTGCATCTCCTATCTGACTGCATTCATTAAATCACAGTATGGCCTAACCTGTACCACTGTAGGCTTTCCAACTGATCAAAATTCCTAGAAAGTACACATTCCAGTCAGACACCATAGTTGCCAGAACTAAGACATGGATTGCTGGATATCACCCCTTCTCCCAGATACCTAATTTCGATGGTCCTTCCTCACAAAGTTGCCCAGCTGGAAGTCATCCCAAAACGTATGGCAAGCTACCAGAATGTGTTCAATGCTTCATGAAATCAAGAATCACAGATTCTTCAGCCACAGGTACATTTTGCCAGTCCGTCCAATCTACCTTCACAGTCTCTTCACGTCTCCCTCATCTTGACAACCAGGGTTGGATTTTTCTTTCGAGGCCAGGACTCTCGCATCAAGATCAAATGTGGTGAGTCCTCCCTAGCTGATTTTTATTTCATAGAATCCCTACAGTGATGAAGGAGGCCATTCAACTCATCAAGACCGCACCGACCACAATCCCACGTAGACCCTATCACCGTCACTCTGCACATTTAACCTACCAATCCCCCTGACCCAGAGGGCAATTTCCCATGGGCAATCAACCTTACCCACACATCTTTGGACTTTGGGAGGAAACAGGGGTACCCAGAGGAAACCCACACAGACATGGGGAGAAAGTGCAATCTCCACACACACACACACACACACAGATCAGAATTGAGCCTGGGTCTCTGGTGCTGTGAAGCAGCAGTGCTAATCACTGTGTCACCGTGCTGCCCGTTTTGAAGGATTTTTGTCAGCACAGTGGAGAGACCTTCATAGACCCCCTGCTGACCTCAATTGGCTGTCAACTACTTGTAGACTGTTAGCTGTTCTGTCTCCCGCATGGTCCTACTGTAAATGACTCAGGGGCAGAAAGGGTCAGCAAGGCATTCTATCAGTGAAGTTCTCAACCTGCCCTGAATGCTTACTGTTTTACATTGTGTGATGCTGAGGGTAGAACTGTCAATGCAGTCCAATGCAAGTGAATCAGTCCTGATGCCTGCAAGAACTCTCCATTATACATTAGGAACTAAGATGGATGAAAGCCTGTTTTCCAGCCTATTTAAATGACTGAGTTCGAGGGTGAGGTTCAAACAGTGAAAATTCTATTCATAGAATTGTAGTCAAAGAGTTCTATAGCACTGAAAGAGACTCTTTGACCCATTGCACCCGTCATCAAGCACTTAGCTAATTAGGGGCATGAAACTCCTTATCATATTTCATAAAAGATTTAAAAACAGTGAGTGGGATTTTCCGACCATGCTCACCTTTCAGTCTTGACTGAAAAACCCCACCTGAGGTCAACGGACCTTTGCGTGGTCCTGTCCTGTCAGTGGTGAATGGGATGGGAAAATTCTACCCACTATTTTCATTAAGCAACTTTGCGTCATTCCTATTCTGAAAATGAACGCGAAGATGTTAGAACCATAGTGAAATATTCATGAACAAAGCATTCCATAGCCCTAACTCTTGGGTACACAGTCTGTTCAAGACATCATTACCTGCGGTGCAATTTAAATTAATCAAGTAAATGATTGTAAAATATTGGTTTCACAGCAGTCAATTGTGAAGAAGCAAAACACAATAGCACAAAATTTTGTCTAGAAATACTGTGCTATCCCAAACGTCTGACACAGATTGCTTCAGTCTTGAACAAGAGACATATTGACTACAAAAATCCCAGAATACAGAGGCCTGGGTTGGCAGTCACAATAAGATTAAGAACCCAGGATACACGCCTCCCTGTCTTGGGCATCTTTACATTTGTTCAGCTCTGTCTAGGAGAAAGCTCTCATTTTGTGCCAATGTGATCCTGTTTCAATGCCTGAGTCTAATTATGGATAGGTTGAAATAAATCTTAATACTGTCTGCAATTTGCTTATGAAAATTGAGATGCAAATTCCACATGCCGTGCAATTATTCCTGGAACCCTTCCTAATTAATATATTCATTGGGAGAGACAAGGATGTCACTACAGTTTTAATCATCACCATGACTGTAATGAAAAAAGAAATCAGATGCAGCCCAAGCTGATGTGCAGATTCAAATGGTATCTGCAATCATAGACAAAGTACCATTGTGCTCATGCAAATAACACCTACATTCATATACCCATGGGAGTATAGGGGCCATGATGCACAACCATAACAAGACTTTGCGATATGAGAAAAATTATCAACCTTATCATCAAATATTAAATGAGAACTGATTATATGCAATTGTAAGAATGGAAATTAAACTGCAAGGTTGTAAGTGACTGGCAACAAATTTTGCAAATGGAATTTGTTTTTTTTTACACATCTGAGGTTCTATTTTAACTGGAGTGATCTAGCTGCTCTTCACTGTCTGAAAGCAGATCTTCTGTGAAACATTTTAATATCTCATACTATTTTTGTTGCAGATCTGTTGAAGAGTTACACTTTCAACAGTCTTATCTGCATTTAGCCAATGTTTTACATCTTCGCTGTCATCATATCATTGTGAGTGACAGCACGCAATGCAACTAACTCATTCATATGAGATAGCTTAATGTATCTGTCCTTTACTTTCTCTGATGTTGCACTAAATAGGTACATCCCTAAGATATACCTTTTCTGTTTTATCAGTAATTTCTGTAAAGGTTTTGAATGTTACATTATATATGAATGTATACATGTATATGCACATATACAAATTTAAATATAGATATTTTTGTACATATATTTATTTGTACATGGATGATTCTCCTACCCTGCCACGCTAGTTTTCTAGCACAGCATAGTGGAAGAATCTTGCGTACAGGAGTGTATGGGATTGGAGCATGCGTTCCTGCCACTTGTGCATCTCCCAGCACCAGATTTCAGGTACCATCTGACCAACACTGAAAACCAGCGGGAAAGCGAGGTAAGAATTTGCATCAATTATTAACATCTTTTTAATGTGTTTAGCGGGCCTGGGACTGAATTCTCTGGACCCGCTCGCCTTCCCCACCCCACCAGAGTATTTCACTTCAGCGGGAAACGATCAGCATGACTCTGTTGGAGTGAAGGAGGGTCAATCGGGGCTCCCCCAGGAGGTTGGGCAGAGGGTGTTTGGTGCACCCTTGAGCATGAGCACCCTGGCAGTGCCAGCCTGTGCCCCCTTGCACTCCCCAAGCAGCAAAATTCTCATGCTCAGTGGGCATCTTTGTGAAGTTGTACGAATGAAGTAATAGCATGATGAGAAAATTGGTCAAGTATTCGGTACAAAACAAGGAAAGCTGACCAAGCCATTCCAAAATGCCAGACCTCTGTAAGACTTGATAAGACTGACTCCACATGAATAAGACCAGAGAAGGTCAAGTTAGGCCTAACCTCTATAAGACTTGATAAGGCGAACTCCATATGATCCAGGGCTGTACGAGTGAGACAAGATAAGGTGAGAGATGACGAAATCATCGACCTTCTTTTATTGTATCAAAAGGACAAGATAAAGATATGAATGATGAGACAAAAAGTTCTCGGAGGTCCACAAAGAGTTTTAGGAAGTCAGCAAGTTGTGTCATTATTTATGACATTGCCTATGGAACTACTATTGATCAAATAAGCTCTGGCCATGCAAACAGATAGTGATTATGTATAAATACTGAACTGATTCTTTATGTAAGCACGGACTTGAGAAGGAATTAGCAAGTCGTAGCAACTGCTCTCCAGACTCAAATTACTGCCAATACTGTATGCAGTCTTTCATAAATAAAGACTGGTTATTTGGTCGGAATAAATTTTACTGAGTCTCTCTATCATAGTCAAGAAGCAGGAAAATTTCCACTTCAACACCTTAGCGCAACCCATCGGGTATCGGACAGTGCCTAAGGATGGGACCTACTGGAGACAGAGCATAGGGGCAATCAGTGGGAATGGGGAGGTCCTGCTGCCACTCTGCATGGGGATTAAAGGGGGCAGGAGGAAGCCAGTGAACGGTGAGTTAGGCATGGGAGTCAGCTGGCGAGGAGTCTGCCTGCGGTGGGGAGGAGGGGACGTTCAGCCGGGAAGATCTGCTGGGTGAGGGGGGAGGAAGGTTGGGAGGTATTGGCTCTGTGAGGGGAGGGGTGTGGGGAGTTGCTGGGCCTGGGGGTGAGGAGTACTGGACTCGCCTGTGAATGGACGGGGGGCTGCAGTCTGACTTATGGGATTGGAGGGAGCAGAACTTGGGGGGCTTTAGACTGGTCAGTGATCAAGATGGCCACAAATGGGAAGGCTGACAGTTCAGGGCCACTATGTATGCACAGAGGCCCACTGGATTCAGGTTTTCAGATGGGAATAGGCCATGCCTACTGAAACCTAATAATATTCACGCTGGTAGCTTCTGCATTGCACAGCGTGTGAGAGATTCTACTCCAAACTCCCATGCACCTTTGTCCTCGATTGGCTGAGCTCCCCACCTCGGCACTCCATCAGATCCACTTCAAGCATAGGGCTTCCGGGGAATGCCTTTTTAAAGGGACCGTTCATTCCCCCCACTAACTCCTGAATTTGCAAATGGGTGAAACAAAGGACTTCGTTAACATTGGCAAACAAATTATAAAAGACATCAGAAATTTTATCCCTCACAGCTAACAGAGCAAGAAGTCTTCAGACAGGAATCAGGAAGTCAAAGCTTGTCTTTCTCTTCAATTAATAATACGATAGATGCATTTATTTTGGGTGCTTTTCTTCTGCAAGAAATGTAAATATTTTAAAAGAACTACTTTATTTACTTTATATGATCAGCTAAAAAGATGCTGTTGATTGATGTTGTTAATTATGCAAGATTGTACCATGTTGGAAGCATTGAAGATGTCACTGTGGTGTAGATAAATATCTTATATTTACGGGACCCTTGCTTGTAGAAGATGTCACTAAGAGGCGAAATGTAAATGATGAAAGGCAAAAGAGAAAGGAAGATTTGTATTTGTATGGTATATTGCAGGACATCAGGATGTTCCAAAGATGCTTTATGATTGCTGTTGAACGGTAGAGATGACTATTGTAATGTAAGAAAAGTGACAGGCAAGTTGTTGAAAAAAAAAGTTGTTTCCGCATGACTAGATAATCAGTTTTAGTAATGTTTAGTTGGGTGATAAATACTGGCCCAGGCACAGGGGAGAACTCCCCTGTTCTTCAATATAGTGATATGGGATCTTTAAATCTCTCTGAGGACAGCTGAAATCTCATTTAATTGTCCCTTCCTAACGCTGCCACCTCTGACAATTCATCAGTCCTGCACTTGGGTGTCAAGCTGGATTAAGTGTTCAGGTCTATGCATTGGGATTCAGAGGTGTGTGTGCGGCTTCAGTCTTGGCTGGTGCTAAAAGAGATAAAGTAGTTGTGAACATCATAGCAGACTGTGAGGGAGAAGAAACAATTTGACAAGATGCAGTGACCAGAAAAAAGAAACATTGAAACTTGAGAGTGATATTAATTGCAACATTTTGTTGGGTAAAATGCACATTCTAAATGCATAGTTCTGTTAGTGTTGCCTTCCCTGTTACATTTTAAGTTTAATAGTCTTAGCCAGGAGGAGAAACGCAATAAATCAAGTTGTTTCTATTGTTAGTTACATCTATTGATATAGCGGCCAATAAAGCAGAGTGGTTAGCAATGCTCCCTTACAGCTCTATTGACCTGGGTTCAATTCCTGCCTTGGGTCACTGTCTGTGTGGAGTTTGCATGTTCTCCCTGTGCCTACATGGGTTTCATCCCACTATCCAAAGATGTGCAGCTTAGGTGGATTTGCCATGCTACATTGCTTGCCCTTTAGTGTTCAAAAATATGTAGGGGGATTAGCCAGGAGAAATGTGTGGGGTTACAGGGATAGGACCTCGGGTGACATACTCTGAGAGAGTCAGTGCAGATTAGATGGACTAAATGGCCTTTCCTGCATTGTAGAGATTTTATGGGCCCAATTTTACCATTTTGAATCTAAGTGCTAGGGGTATAGAGTACAAGAGCTGCTTTTAATGTTGCAGTTGTATAAAATGTTGGTTAGATTTCATTTGGAATACTGCGTCCAGTTCTGGTCGCCTTACTACTGGAAGGATGTGGAGTGTCTGGAGAGAGTGCAGAGGAGATTTACCAGGATACTGCCTGGTATGGAAGGTCTGAGTTACGAGGAGAGGTTAGGTAAATTGGGGCTGTTTTCCTTAGAAAAGCGGTAGACTTAGAGGAGATCTAATAGAGGTGAACAAAATTATGAGGAGTAGAGTAAACAGGTAGATAGAGTAAACAGGGTTAGACAGATAGAGTAAACAGGGTTAAGCTTCTTCCTAGGATGGACTCAAATAGCACGAGGGGTCACAGGCTTAGGGTGAGGAGAGCAAGGTATAATGTGGATGCTAGAGGGAGTTTTTTCACCCAGAGGGTGGTGGGGGTATGGAATGTGCTGCCAAGTAAAGTGGTGGAGGCAGGCACTCTGGAGTTATTTAAGAAATACTTAGATGGGCACATGAACAGAATGGGAATGGAGGGGTATAGAAAACTGATTTAAAATAGGGATCATGAGCCTTGGGAGTCCCTGGGAAGTGTGTAAATAGATGATGATATTGATGTACTTGTTTTTATCCTACAGGTGCTTTGGTCCACCTTGTTGTCTAACAAGGGGCATACACGCGATGGGTCGTGAGAGGGCTGCTCTTTGATTTTTTTCAACAGTACCATAGTGCTTCACGTCGTTAGTGTACACTTGACCTAGACCACTTAATGGGCAACACAACAGCTCAGTGACTATTGCTGTGCTGTGCAGATACATGGATTTGGACCTGTATCTGTGAGAGTTTGCGCGTTCTCCCCGCGCTTGCGTGGGTTTTCTCCGGGTGCTCCAGTTTCCTCCCACATCCCATCTTAGGCTAATTGGCGAAACAAATTCTCCCTAAATTGTCTCAAATTTGGTTTTTAATCCAAAGAACATAGAACATAGAACATTACAGCGCAGAACAGGCCCTTCGACCTTCGATGTTGCGCCGACCAATTAACAAAAAGCAATGACCCTCTAACCTAAACCATTCCCTTTTCATCCATAAACTTATCTACTAATCTCTTAAACGCCACCAAACTTGGAGCATCTACAACTGCAGCAGGCAGGGCATTCCATACCCTTACCACCCTCTGGGTAAAGAAGCTACCTCTGACATCCGTCCTATAACTACCACCCCTTAATTTAAAGCTATGTCCCCTCGTGCTAGCTTTCTCCATCCTAGGAAAAAGGCTATCACTGTCCACGCTATCTAAACCTCTAATCATCTTATGTATCTATATATATAGATCTATAAACATAGACAGGGATCACGGGTAGAGGTGGGAACATCGGGGTGGCGGCGCAGGCTCATTGGGCCGAAGGGCCTGTTTCCCATGCTGTTTTGTTCTTTGTTCTTTGCTAAATCTGGGTGCAGTTCAAACCCAACTTAGAAACCTGTTCTCAGGCGCCCCCATACACACTTAGCCTGAAAAGAAATCACAAGTCCGAATTGCGCTGTGGGTGAGACTTATTGCACCCGAAACGCTGCAACTCTGATCGGATCTTTAAACTGCACATGCACTATGAAAATATTTTGAAAAAAACACATCCCTGTCACATTGCTCCCAGACTGCAAAAAGCAGATAAAGCAGTCTGTGAGCAAAAATCGGGAATGATGGCACCAACAAACATTGCCCCATCCCCACAACATAACTGCCCCATTCCCCCCTACCCCCACCGATCGTCCACAGAGAAGCAGCGGTTCCCCTGACCCCTCCCCCTCGCCCCTCCCCAAAAGAGCAATCGGGCCTCCCTCCTCCTCTCCTCTCCCCTCCCATCAGAGATCCATCTGGCCTTTTCCTCTTCCAAACCTCCCACCCTGCCAGAGAGTGCTCAAGCCTCCATCTTCCCCCCCGACCCCCACCAGAAATACACCTAACCTCCTTCCTCCCTCTCACCCTCACCAGAAAGTGATCTGTCCCACCTTCCTCCCACCACCCCACTCCTTTCCACCAGAAAACAATCTGCTTCCCTTCTCCACCACAATCCTCCCCCCCACCCCCCACCCCCCACCACCCCCTCCCCGGCCAGAGAATGATTAGGCCTCCTCCCCACCAGAGAACAATCAGGCTTCCCTCCTCCTATCTCTCCCCCCACTAGAAAGTGACCTGACCCACTTCCCTCCCCTGCCAAGCACTTCCCCTCCAACACACACACCACCACCACCACCGATCTGAATTAGAGAGCCGCTGGAAGTTCTGAACTTACCTCTTCAGAAGCTGACAGACCTTTGCTGAGCATATCTGTTTCGAGCAGAATCTGGATGAATGAACGCAATGGTAAAGGCGGGAAATGCAGGTAAAGTTGGGCAGGTCGCCCATTAATTCAATTTAAATGAACTTGAAGTAATGGCCTGCGACGCAATAGTAAAATCATTGACTGTATGATTCCAGGTGCACAGCTTGAAATGCTGCTGGATTCAATGATACAAAATCATATTTACAAACAAGCTTTTCTTCTGAGTCTCTGCGTTAAAGCATTAAGGTGGTATTCTATTATTTAGCGTGTGGAAAAATTCTGTTGTAGCTTTGAGTAAACAATTGATCCAAAATGCCAAAAACATAAGTCAAAGGGTCACAGAAACTTACAGAGCAGAAGGAGATCATTTAATCTGTTGTGTTGGTTCTGGCTTTTTGAAAGAGTGGGGTCTGTTGCCATCAGAAAAGATCTGGCAGTTTCACTGATTTTCCCTGAAAAGTTTCATCGCCCGAAGCAAGCCAAACATTAACAGCGAGAGGAAGACGTGACAACTTGGGCACTCACTGCTCTGCCAATAACCATCTGCCCCACCTGTGACACAGACTGTAGGTGACTCACAAGACTCCTCGGTCACCTTAGAACTCACTTCTAGTGTTGAAACAAGTCACCCCATGACCCTGAGGGACTGCCTAAACAGAAGTAGACACTTAATGGTGTTAATTAGCTACCTGTCACTGCTGGGTGGGTAATTAGCACCAAAAAAAAACCCTGCCTTCAAAAGGAGGGAGAGTACCAGGACGTTGTTCTGTTGAGAAACCTTCCAAAATTCTTCTGCCCTGGTCCTGCATGGTGTTGCAATTATAGGTTTGGAAAGTTCTGTCAGTAGAAACTTGGACATTGTACAAGGCCAGCACAGTAGCACAGTGATTAGCACTGCTATATCATAGTATCAGGGACTCAGGTTAAATTCTGGCCTCGGGTTACTGTCTGTGTGGAGTTTGCACTTTCTCCCCTTGTTTGCACCTCCAGGTGCTCTGGTTTCCTCCCATATACCAAAGATAATCAGGTTTGGTGGATTGGCCTTGCTAAATTGACTCTTAGTGTAAGGGGCTTAGCAGGGTATATGTGTGGGGTTACGGGAATGGGGCCTGGGTGGAATTCAATGATGTACCTTGCAGTCATTGAATTGAATGCCGCTAATTCTGTCAGTGCCTTAATGTCTACTGGTTTAAAAATTATACCACCTTATTAGGGGGTTCAACTTGCATTGCCCTTGACACCAAGGCAGCACTTGATCGTGCATGGCAACGAGAAACCCTTGGAGTCAATAAATCAATGGGAATCAGGGGAAACTCTCTTTTGATTGGAGTTATACCTGGCACAAAGGAAAATAGTTATTATGGTTGTAAGTTAATCATCTCAGCTCCTGGACATCACCTGAGTCACCTGATGAAGGAGCAACACTCCAAAAGCTCATACTACCAAATAAACCTATTGGACTTTAACCTGGTGGACTTCATACTGTGCCCATCCCAGTCCAATGCTGCCATCTCCACACAATGTTCAGCACCAGTCACGACTCTTCACATACTGAAACAGTCACTATCCAAATGCAGCAAGATCTGGACAATATCGTGGCTTGGGCCAACACATAACGTTCATGCCACACAAGTTCCAGGCAATTGCCATCTCCAACAAGAGAGGATCTAACCATCATCCCTTTGACATTCAATGGCATTACCATCACCAAATCATCCATTATCAACATCCCAGGGGTTTTCATTGACAAGGAATTTAATTGGACTAGCCAAATAAATTCTGTGGTTACCAGAAGAGGTCAATAGCAAGGAATCTTGCGGCAAGTAACTTATCTCCTGACTCGCCAAAGACTAATCACAATCTACAAGACACAAATGATGAGTGTAATGGAATACTTTCCATTTGCTTAGATGAGTGTAGCTCTAACAACATTCGAAGAACTCGATACCATCCAAGACAAAGCAAACCACCAAATAACACCCCTTCCATGAAGATTCAATCCCTCCACTACCAATGAACAGTGACAGTTGTATGGACCATCTACAGGAGCTCACCGTGGTCCTTCAGGCAGTATGTTCCAAACTTACGACAATTACATTGCACTGGGGATCATCCAAGAAAGTGATTTAATTCACAAACTTTGGATGGTGCTGCCAGGGTCATGCTAATAATTGGAAAAAAGATTTGGAAGAAATAAAAGCCTTCTAACTTCAATGTAATTGTTTTACTCACCCAGAGCAAGCCTCACGTGGGACACTTCCCTGCACTCCAGAACACCCACCTCTCGACTAATCACCCACTACACCCCCAACCCCCTCACAGAGTCTCCCTACAATCCACAACCCCCTGACTAATCATTCACTCTTCTCCTCGCCTCCAGAGTCTCCCTACATTCCAGTACATCCACCCTTAAATGATCGCCCATTCTTTTTCTGGGGTTTGCCCAAACCCCCTCCCTGAACCATCCCACCACCATGGGATTTCCCCCATCCCCAGAAAGTGAAAAGTCAAAAACTATGGAGCCTCATTCAGTTGGTAAAATGCTGTTGGCAACTTTTAAAAAGTTGATTTTTTACTTTTGTTACTTTTACTTATTTTTACTTTCTGTCTTTCTCTCTCTCTTCCTATCCAATCTATTCTTTCCCTCTTTTTTAACATTAACCGTACCTGATATGATTCTAAGTTATCGTCCTCTGTAATTCCTGTTTATTTCTCAATTCTTATATCTCATTCAGTGAGGAATTTCCCTGGTGTTCATGCCCTGCCACACCAAGATCTAACTGATAGTAAATGTTCCGTTTCAACAAACTCTGACCTTTAAAATGTTATCGTTCTCTCATAGTAAATCAATACAAGAAGTGACATGCTCATCATTTATGACTCCACAAATCTCAAACCGTCCGCCAATATCTGTTCTTGGTTATGCTGCCACAAGTATGTATTCAGCCATGTCATGATGCCTGAATGATCCATGTTTTCTTTGAAGGTGATGAACCTGCCACAACGTGTGCAGAATCCAGAGCAAACGTTCCATAAAGAAGGCATTACTTTTCCCACCGTGAGAGTGTCGTGTTTTTTTCAGTCGGACTTCTGCATCAGCAGATTCGCCTGATTTATACCACTTTTCTCAGGTGCCCATTGTCCGGATGTAACCATAAGGCCACAAGAGATAGGAACAGGAGTAGAATATTCAGTCCTTCGAGACAGCTCCGCCATTTAATAACTGACATTTGCTCATTTGGGTTTCTTGCCTTCACTCCGTAACCCTTCATTCTCCTGCGGGTTAAAAATCTGTTGATCTGAGACTTGCAAATCTCCAAGGAGTGGCCTCCACAGCTTGCTGGAATAGAATTCCAAAGTTTGAGAGCAGAAGTTCTTCCTCATTTCCATCTTAAATGAGCACCCACTTATTCTACAACCAAGCTCTCTGGTCCTATATCTGCCCACAAATAGAAATATTCTCCCGACATTTATCCTACCTAACTGGCTAAGAATCTAGGGCGGAATTCTCCCAAAAAATTCTAAGTGTCGGATTTGCGTGAAAACTGGAGTAAATCACATTTTTCTTTTCCGGTGGGAACTTAGAAACAAATCTCCCACACTTTGTGCACTGCAGAGTGCACAGCGTGAATTATGTTCAAATTAATAAATGGGGGCTATCCCGTTGGAGAGATTGCAACATAGCTTTGAACGGCCTATTGCACACACACCAGTCCGTCATGGTCAGTGATCCCTGTCTGCTGGACTCCCAATTACTGGCCAAACCCGTAACTCTGCAGTGCCCTTTGCTCCTCCCCAGCCCCATCGCTGGCCCTCCAAGCATACACGGCATTCAGACTTGATCTTACCAGTTTAATTCTGCACACTTCAGGTTTCACACTCTTGACATACAAAAATCATACTTTAGTGGAGGCAGCGGATGTTTTAAAATGGCAATCTGCCTCTGCGAACCACGCATACGCAAAAGATAAACCATCCCATTTCAACAGACACAAAAATGTGAAATACCATGTCTTGAAGAAGGGACTTAGAATTTTTGAGCATTTCTGCTATTTTTGTTACAATGGAAAGGGTCTCCATTATGGTGAGAATTCAGTTCTTTGTCTTTGTTCCTCAACATGACGTCTGTTCCCTAGCCACAAACTCTGTCTTTCTCCTGGCAAAGTTTTGAGGCTAAACCAGACCATTTGCAAAACCTTGTAACAATAAACATTCCATTCATGTGCACAGCCCCTTATAACAACAAACTAGCCTCTTCATATCATTGGGACATTATATTTAACCTCAAGTTGAGCTTCCAAGCATACACCCCACTTCTTCCTCAGTAACATCTGTAGACTTCACACTTGCCTCCGCTCATCTGTTGTTGATATCCTTATTCATGTGTTTGTTACTTCTGGACTTGACTATTCCAATACTCTCCTGCTGACCTCCCATCTTTCACCTGTAAAGATGTTTATGAATTGGATTATGATCCAAATACAGGTAAAGATAACAAGTACAGTGAATTGAGAGGTGTTTATTCAGTAGTAATACAACACTTAACAAAGGCAGTGATTAACATCAATTTCTTCTCCTTACTTCCCAAGTTGCTGGAGCACGGGCAATAGGGGTGATCTCATCAAAAAAAAAACAAAGTCCCAAACGAGCATGCAAATAGGAGAGTTTCAGATCCATTTTTTTCAGTGTGGCCACGAGTCCAATCTTATGCTGTTCTGTGTGAAAAATGAAGCACTATCAGTTTTCCACTAGCAGGGAGAGAGAGAAAGGCCTAAGCTTGTTGGAAAGCTGGCAGCTCACAGACAGCGCACAATTGCACGTGTACAGATCTCTCTGTTCTGTTGCATAGAACAGAGAGATCTGTCAGTCACCTCCACCAACCATCCCCGGATATCAATTGCTCCCCACACTGTGATTGCTTGCCTCCCTGGTTGATCCCCCATTCCCCTGGCCCAGCCTCCCAGAAGGATCTCAATGTCCTAAAGGACACTGCCCACTCAACAAACCCCACTCTCAACACAGCCCCAATTTCCCAAGTGGCCTCAATGGTTTCTGGTTCTAATGGCAAGGCCAGCATATCAGGTCCCTATTGGTGGGGATTATATGTGATCCTTGCTGGTAAGAACCTTCACCAACAAGGCTGCTGAGGCAAGTGAGCCTGAACGATAACTTTGTAGGCTCACTTGTGTTATTTAAACCCATGTTTAAATGGATTAAAATATTGAGATCACCGTCATACCTTCCTGGTCACAAGGCTGACCTCACCAGACGTCTGGGCCCAGTAAGATCTCAAGAGGTGAGAAATTAGGTGACAGCCCAATGGTTAGCACTGTTGCCTCACAGACCTGGATTTCATTCCAGGCTTGAGTCACTGTCTGTGTGGAGTTTGCACATTCTCCCTGTCTCTACGTGGGTCTCCTCTACGTGTTTTGGTTTCCTCCCATAGTCGAAAAATGTGCGAGTTAGGTTGATTGGCCATGCTAATTTAACCCTAGCATCTGGGGAATTAGCAGGATAAATATGAGGGATAATAGGAATAGGGCTTGAGTGGGATTATGGTCTATGCAGACTTGATGGGCCAAAAGGCCTCCTCTGCACTTCAGAGAATTTCTGATTCTATGATTCCAAACCTGATTTTTTGCTTCTTGTGCAAACTTACCAGCTTGCCCCACCCATTGAGCAGCAGAACAAAATGGTAACATCATCCCCAAAGTCTTCATTGGCCACATCTTCTAGCTTCTTCTGTGCCTCTGCAAACTGTGCTTTTGGTGTATTTTAGCTTCATTCTTTTCCATTTCATTTTTAATCCTATCCATTAGATACATGGCCAGGTTCAATCATTGCCCACATGATTGGTTGGTTTTCTGACCTCACCTTCAATATATGTTCCTTGATCAGGTTAAATAATTGTTATCTCAAGCACACCTCTGTTCACTCAGTACATTCCATGAACACGAAACCTTGCTCGAATCATGTCAGTGATGCTTTGCAATTTAGCCTTGGTGTAAAAGGAAACACAAAAAATAATCAAATCCTACACATTCACCATGACCTTAAGTTCATCCAAACCATTGCTGCCCTCTCTTCACTCGTACCATATCCTGTTCACCCATCATCTATTCATTTGTTTGCTAACCTTCCTGTGGATACTACAGAATATAATTTGTTTTTGCATTATATAATAAGATTTTGAAATTGGAATGTACTGCTCATTTAACATTTTAATCCTTATGTCGCACCATTTTTGTTAATACTATTTCCTTCTTGCCTTTTTCCACCTCAGTACTCTTTCACTTTAAAATTCTTATTTTTGCTGTCACTTAATAGCATTTTTGCTCTGCTCTCTATTGATTTTTCTCTTTTCCTACATTACAGAAATAATCACACTTCAAAACTGCTTCATTGGCTATGAAACACAGCAGGATGTCTCATAGTCATGAAAGGAGCTACAAAAATGCAAACTTTCTTTTTCTTCTACCCATCTACCATATGTCCCTCCTCAGTCACTTATCCGTATCCCATTCTGTTCATGGACAATTCTCCTGCCAATTTCCAATCTTTGAAAAAAATTCTAAATTTGAATTTCTTCTTATCTTAACATGCTTTTATCTCAGAGATGGCACGGTGGCACAGTGGTTGGCACTGTTATCTCAAAGTGTACAAAGGACCTGGGGTCAATTGTGGCCTTGGGTGACTGTCTGTGTAGAGTTTGCAGGTTCTCCCCGTATCTGTGTGGATTTCCACCGGGTGCTCCAGTTTCTTCCTACACTCCAAAGATGTGTAGGTTAGGTGGATTGGCATGTTAGACTGTCCCTTAGTGTCTTAAGATGTGTAAGTTAAGGGAATTAGTGAACTAAGTGCATGGGGTTATGGGTTAAGGCCTGGGTAGGTCGGTCTGTCAGACAGTTAGCATGATGGGCCGATTGGCCTCCTTCTGTACTGTAAGGAAGCTATGATTCATTCTTAACAAATCTAAGTAAATAATGCAATTTCTTTAAAATTCCACCATATTGAATCCCTAAGTGCAATCCAGTTTCAGAGACATTCTGCTTTATTATTACTGGGTCTTCTTCTGAGTCTTAGGAGCAAATTACATGAGAGAGTAAGAATCAAAGATATTCATTCCCCCCATTCTCTGAATAAAACATGAAAACATTCTGTTCCATTGTTTGTAGAAATCCTCTTGCCAAAGGATAAAAAACTTACTTGAAGAATAATTTACATCACATGGCAGCATATTTTGTCTGAGGCATGGCACTGCAAATTGCGTTATTGATTTAAAACAATCCTTCATTCTTTTTTTATATATGCTCTGTTCTTTCTCTGTCTGTCTTTCTGCCCTGATAAATCATTAAGAAACATTCACCTTAGTTACATGTTGCAATGACTGGATGAGATATGGTTCTTTGAGATGATAAAACATAATTGAGTTTTTTTTTATATATTCCCACTCTTTACACAGATAACAGAGATATATAAAATATTGTCCTTAACTTACCAGGATCAAAAGAATTAATATAACAGATGATACCTTTATGATGCCTCCATTCCTGCTATTTAAATCTTAGTATCTATTTGCGGTCCACTAAATTACAACCATTCTATTTTTCTTTGGCAAAGTAATAACAGAAATTCTTCTGAGGCATCACAGGATTAATGATCTTGTTTTGTGGAGTAAAAGTTAATAACTTTTGTGTGTGTGTAGATTTAACAGCTGACAACTAACTGGTGGCTAACCATGATTTTCCCACAGGCAAATTTGTACAACATCAATTCATTCTTAGGAATGACAGCAAACTGGCTAATCACTTACATATTGTAATAATGTTGCTTTCACACTTAGGTAGCATTGCAGCAGTGGCATACATAAAACACAAGTATGCTCGCTTTTTAAAGAAATGCCTGCAATGATCAGTCTTCCCAAATTGTGTTAATTTCTATTCAAAATAATTGGCACCTTCAGTTAGGAAAATGACTCCCAGTGAAAGAATCATCCATGCTGTTGTATATGTTGGGGCATAGCCCCTTTAAAGAAACTACAAGTGTAGCTGCAAGCATGGGGTTAGCTGCTGGAAAGTGCCCAGAGTGAGCAATCCATATTTAAAGTGTGGTGTGATGAGACCCGAATAAAGAGTAATGTTTCCTGACACCAGTCTGTAGATAATTAGTGAGCAGGAGATACAGTACGAGATTTAATACATGCATTCTTCACCTTCCCAATGCTTGCCTTGCTGGCATCCTTGACTTAAACATACAACATTCTGAACACCACTACTCACATCTAATCAAAATTAAATGCCGACACCTATAATCTCTAACCTAGCTGCCCGACAAAACTCTCTATTCCCCATTGGCTTCCAAATTGTTCATTTCATAAGTCCGTGCACAACCTTGCTTTATCCGATCTCTATCAACATTTCGAATGCTGTGTCCCAGCTTAAATCCTCCACTTTTCTGACCTCAACTGCACTGTGCTCCTCCTCCTTTCCACCATCAATTGCAGAGCTTTCAGTCACCACACTACAGCATACTGCAAAACTCTTGATTTGATTCATTCTAAGTATCATCAAAACCTCTTATCCAGTATTGCTTTTGGCTATTCCTATAATGACTCCAATGAGGCCCATGAAGTTGGCCACTTGAAGTATGAGCTCCTTAATTTAGAATTAAGTGTCTACCCAATCATGGCACAATAGTTAACACTGTCGCTTCACAGCGCTAGGGATCTGTGTTTGATTCCCAGCTTGGGTCACTGTCCGTGTGGATTTTGCACATTTTCCCTGTGTCAGGGTGGGTTTTCTCTGGGTATTCCGGGTTCATCCCACAGTCCAAAGATGTGCAGGTTAAGTGCATTGGCTGTGCTAAATTGTCCCTCATATACCCGAACAGGTGCCAGAGTATGGCAATTTGGGAATTTTTACAGTAACTTCATTACAGTGTGAATGTAAGTCTACTTGTGACTATTAAGTAATGTCAATTTTCACCAGTATATATATAGAACATAGAACATAGAACATAGAACAATACAGCACAGAACAGGCCCTTCGGCCTTCGATGTTGTGCCGACCAAAATAAAAAGCAATGCCCCTCCTAACTAAACCATTCCCTTCTCATCCATATACTTATCAACTACCTCTTAAACGCCACCAAACTTGGCGCATCTACAACAGCTGCAGGCAGGGCATTCCACTCCCTAATCACTCTTTGAGTAAAGAACCTACCTCTGATATCCGTCCTATAACTCATACCCCTTAAGTTAAAGCTGTGTCCCCTCGTGCTAGCTTTCTCCATCCTAGGAAGAAGGCTATCACTGTCCACCCTATCTAAACCTCTAATCATCTTATATGCTTCAATAAGATCCCCTCTTAGCCGCCTCCTTTCTAACGAAAACAACCTCAAATCCTTCAACCTCTCTTCATAGGACCTGCCCTCCATACCAGGCAACATCCTAGTAAAACTCCTCTGTACCCTCTCCAATGCCTCCACATCTTTCTTATAATGTGGCGACCAGAACTGCACACAATACTCCAAGTGCGGCCGCACTAGAGTTTTGTACAGTTGCAACATGATGCTGCGGCTCCTAATTCAATCCCCCTACCAATAAAAGCTAAGACTCCATATGCCTTCTTAACAACTTTATCCACTTGACTGCCTACTTTCAGGGATCTATTGACACATACACCAATATCCTTCTGTTCCTCAACACTATTAAGAGCCCTACCATTAGCCCTATACTCTACACATTTAATGTTCCTGCCAAAGTGCATTACCTCACACTTTTCCACATTAAACTCCATTTGCCACCTCTCGGCCCAGCTCTGCAACTTGTCCCAGTCACTCTGTAAACTAAAACCCCCCTCTTCACTATCTACCACACCACCAACTTTAGTATCATCTGCAAATTTACTGATCCATCCCTCAATACCCTCATCCAGATCATTTATAAAAATTACAAACAGCAGGGGCCCCAAAACAGACCCTGAGGCACACCACTCGTCACCGAACTCCACGATGAATATCTCCCATCAACCACCACCCTCTTTCTTCTATCTGCCAGCCAATTTCTAATCCAATTAGCTAAATCACCCTCTATTCCACACATCTGCATTTTCTGTAGAAGTCTTCCATGGGCCACCTTATCAAAAGCCGTACTAAAGTCCATATATACTACATCAACCGCCTTACCCCCATCCACCTCTCTGGTCACTTTCTCAAAAAACTCAATGATGTTAGTAAGGCATGACCTACCCTTCACGAAACCATGCTGACTATCCCCAATCAATTCATTTCTCTCTAAATAACTATAATCCTATCCCTAATAATTCTCTCCAATACCTTGCCCACCACAGAAGTAAGACTCACTGGCCTATAATTCCCAGGAAGGTCTCTCTTCCCCTTCTTAAACAATGGGACCACATTCGCTATCCTCCAGTCCTCCGGAACCACCCCCGTAACCAACGACGACCTGAAGATCAGAGCCAGAGGCTCTGCAATCTCCTCTCTTGCCTCCCAGAGAATCCTAGGGTAAATCCCGTCCGGGCCAGGGGACTTATCCAACTTCAAACCCTCGAGAATATCTAGCACATCCTCCCTATCTACTTCGATACCTTCCAGTTTGCTACCCTGTACCTCAGTGTTCTCCATAACTACATTTACATCACCCTGCGTGAATACCGAAGAGAAATATTTATTCAGTACCTCTCCAATCTCCTCAGGCTCCACGCACCACTTCCCACTGCTGTCTATGACTGGCCCTAATCTTGCCCTAACCAATCTTCTATTCTTAACATATCGAAAGAAAGCTTTAGGATTCTCCTTAATCCTATCAGCCAACATCTTCTCGTGTCCCCTCTTAGCTCTCCTCAATTCACTTTTTACATCCTTCCTAGCTAATCTATAGCTATCCATTGCACTACCTGAGCCTTCAAGCCTCATCCTGACATAAGCCTCCTTTTTCTTCTTAACCAGCAAATCAACTCTTTTCGTACACCAAGGCTCTCTTACTCGTCCATCTCCTCCCTGCCTGACAGGGACATACTTATCAAGGACTCTCAGCAGCTGCTCCTTGAATAAGCACCACATTCCAGATGTACCCAGTCCCTGTAGTTCCCTAGTCCAATCTACGCACCCTAATTCTCTCCTGATGGCCTCATAATTACCCTTCCCCCAGCTATAACTACAGAGATTATATATATATAGAGGAATTACCCTTCCCTCAGTAATTTGCTGAGATTAGAAACAGGAGAGGAGAGGTCACCCTGTTGGGAGTCTTTTACAGACCTCCTAATAGTTCTAGAGAGGTTGAGGAAAGGATTGCGAAGTCAATTCTGATTAGGAGTGAAAGTAGTAGGGTAATTGTGATGGGGGACTTTAACTTTGCTAATATTGATTGGAATAGCTATAGCTCTAGCTCGTTAGAGGGGTCAGTTTTCGTACAAAGTGTGCAGGAAGGTTTTTTGACTCAGTATGTAGATAGGCCAACTAGAGGTGAGGCTACATTGGATTTGGTGCTGGCAATGAGCCAGACCAGGTGTTAGGCTTGGAAGTTAGTGAACATTTTGGTGATAGTGACCACAATTCGGTTACGTTCACCTTAGTGATGGACAGGGATAGGCATGAAGCTGGGGGCTGTAGTTATAGCTGGGGGAAGGGTAATTATGAGGCCATCAGGAGAGAATTAGGGTGCGTAGATTGGACTAGGGAACTGGGGGAATTACCCTTCCCCCAGCTATAACTACAGAGATTATATATATATAGAGGAATATCATGGCTACTGACACTTGAGATTCTGACTTTGTACCTAATGTTTTCTTTGGAGTGGTATTGCATTTGTAAATAAAGCGAAGTAAATCACAGGAACGTAATATCCTAGTGGTACTGTCACTAGACTATTAATCCAGAAACTCAACTAATGTTTTGGGGATCCGAGTTCAAATCCCACTATGGCAGATGGTGGCATTTGAATTCAATAAAAAATATCTGGAGTTAAGAATCCATATGAGATGAATGTGGAACCATGGTTGATTGTCAGAAAAATGCATTCGGTTCACTGGCACACAGGCATTGGTGAGGCCACACTTGGAGTATTTGTGCAATTCTAGTGTCCTTATCTGAGGAAGGATGTCTTTGTTATAAAGGGAGAACAGCAAAGGTTTACCTGGTTGATGCTTGGGATGGCAGATCTGTCATATGAGGAGAGAATATGTCAGTTAGGATTATATTCATTGGAGTTTAGAAGAGTGAGAGGGAATCACATAGAAACATTTAAATTTCTCACAGGATTAGATAGGATGATTTAGAAAGAATGGTCGCAAAGGTGGGGGAGGTATCATACATAGAACATAGAACATTACAGTGCAGAACAGGCCCTTCGGCCTTCGATGTTGCACCGACCAATTAGGAAAAAGCAATGACCCTCTAACCTAAACCATTCCCTTTTCGTCCATAAATTTATCTACTAACCGCTTAAACGCCACCAAACGCATCTACAACTGCCACAGGCAGGGCATTCCATACCCTTACCACCCTCTGGGTAAAGAACCTACCTCTGACATCCATCCTATAACTACCACCCCTTAATTTAAAGCTATGTCCCCTCATAGTTTGAGGATAAGGAGTAAAGCTTTTAGAATTGAGGAGTGGAGAAATTTCTTCACTGAAAGACTGATGAATGTGTGGAATTCACAACCACAGAATGTAGTTGAGGCCAAAACTTTGTCTGATTTAAAGAAGAAATTACATAAAGCTCTAGGCACTAAAAGGATCAAGGGATATGAGAGGAAGGAGGGATCAGGATATGGAATATGATCAGGATATGGATATGGAATATGATCAGCCATGATCAAAATGAATGGGGGAGTAGGCTCAAAGGACCAAATGGCCTACTCCTGCTTTTAGTTTCTATGTTGCTATGTTTTAATGTCCTTCATGGAAGGAAATCTGCCACCCTTACCTGGTCTGGCCTACATGTGACTTCAGAGCTAGAGCAATGTGGTTGGCTTTCAACTGTCCTCTGTAATGGCCTAGCAAGGCATTCAGTTGAAGAGCACTAGGGATGGGCAACAAATGCTGGTCATCCAGCATCACTCAAGTCCCAGGAATGATTTTTTAAAAAATCTGGTGAAGGAGCCCTGGCCTCGGCGGATTTAATTCAATTCCTCTTGCCTTCTTTCCAAAGCCATACTTTGCATCTGGTTTATCTTTTTAAAGCTTCATTCTAGGATGTTTTTCTCTGTTACATGTGAAACATCACTGCAAATTATTGTTGTAAAGCTTATGTCCAAGTCAACTGACTGCTATACATTTTGTCCTTTCTACTTCAATCTGCCTTTTTTAAGGCACATCATCAAATTGCCATAAATTATCAGATAGATGCAAATGTTCCACTGTGCTTAACTAAAGCACTTTCTGAACCATTTATTGCTTTTGGAGGACAATATATTTTAAATAATTATTGTATTCAATCTGTTGAGACATTTCAAAGTGAGATATGAAACACTTCCTGAATTATATTGCCCTGAGAAATTTTTGGATGAATATCACATTTTATTTGAATAGTGTTGCCATATGATCACTTACAAGTTTCATGCTTATAATGTTTGGAAAGAATTTTAAACACCAGCAGGCTACTTCTCAAGATGTTATTTGTTAACTTTTATTCTATTTGATTAAAACTTCCTTGAAATTTCAAACTTTACAAGAAATCATTTCAACCGTATTGATGCAGGCAAGTGACTGACAAGCAGGAAATCCTACAGCTAATGCTAAGCATTCAATTGTGTTGTTGCTTTTGCTGAGTATAAACTATTCAATATTGGATTGACTGCTACTTATGCACCGTGTCAATTTTCATTTTGGTGTAAATACTGATCAAATGTTTAATTTCTTGCCCTCCCCTGCTTTACAGGTCGGCACGATGGCAGAATGGTTAGCACTGCTGCCTCACAGCACCAGGGTCCTGGGTTCGATTCCTGGCTTGAGTCATTATCTGGGCAGAGTCTGCAAATTTTCCCTGTGTCTGCGTAGATTTCCTCGGGTGCTCCGGTTTCCTCCCATAGTCTAAAAGAGGTGCAGATTAGGTGCATTGGCTATGCTAAATTCTCCCTCAGTGTACCTGAACAGGTGCCGGAGTATGGTAGCTGGGGGATTTTCACACTTCATTGACACTATATGATTCAATACACTGCTAAAGTTCTCAGCACTGATTGTCAGTTGGATACTTTGACATACTAATAAATTAACATTTTAGCTTTAATATTAATATGTGAATGTTAATGCAATATTTATCTCAATACTATAAGTAAGAAAAAATCATTTCACAAAAAGTGTAAAGGTCTGAACAATTTTTAATAGCGAATAACATATTTATTACCCACTGGCATCTTGTTAAAAAATAATCATACGAGCCATTCAGTAAAAACAAAACATAAAGAGCTGTTGCAGACAGGTTTTAATTGAAGCAATTTGATTTATTTTATTTTATTCTTTCATGGGATATGAACATCGCCAAAAAAGCCAGCATTTGTTGTCCATCCCCAATTGCCCCTGAAGATTAATTACAATACCCCCATTCTGTTTAATTTCCTGAAGCCGGATCCTGTTGTATTTGTCTATTTAGAAAGTGGAGGTTATGGTTGAAGAATGGAATGCGTACTCATTTCAGATACACGGTGCAAACATCAAGGACTACTTGATCAGGTCTATCACTGATTTATATACACACAATTTCAAATTCTGCACTCTATTGTGTTAACCTAATCACATGTTGCTGCTACTTTGAAACACTGAATAACACATTAGAATGTACACCATTGAAATAAAATTCTTATTGAATCAGTGCTGTTTGTGACCAATCACATAACAGCCAAATATCTCCAGGGACTTAATGCAAAGCAATTCTGCTCTCCTATCCAGTGCAGCTTTCAGATGTCTCACTGTATGATGTTCCCCTCCAGTACCCCTGTCAGCCTTATGGTTGAAGACAATCTTGTGCTTGGCAGTAAACCTAACACTATTGATTCTTTTTCTGATGTATTGCTGTGTTCATTCATTGTGAGAGATTGAATTTGAGCTGCTTGGCAACCTCCTGGATGGATAAAACCATTTGATGGGTAAAACCATTGCATAAAGCAGGGACAATGCAGATCGCCCTGTGGAATAGTCAGCCCAAAGATCCACATTTTGCATGTGTAATCTTTAAATTGGAGTAATATGTAGCATAAATATCAGAGCGAAGGTTTATTTTTGGTCATGTTGGTTAATATTGTAAATATGTTCATAAATATAACAGAAAATTGATTACCCCTAATAACTAGAACAGAGGGAAAAATAATTTTGCTCATTATATGATAGTTTTGTTTCATTTTGTTTTATTGGAAAAGTTTAGAGTTATCTGTTAAATAGATAGAAGGGATGTTATGTTTGATGATCATCCCAATAATTATAGTAAAGAATTGTTTTACACAGACACTCTGGAGGGATGCAACAGTTCTGAAATTCATCAACATCAATTTTATTTATAATTTTTACATTGTACATTCCAATACTTCCTATCATGTTTCAGTATATCAAAAATGTAATTTAGGTTAATATATTATCAGTGCAGAATCCAAATTTTGTGTGTTGGTAAATAATGGTGACACAGTTGTTAGCAGTGTTGCCTCATAGCACCAAGGAGCTGGGCTCAACTGCCACATTGAGTCACGGGTCTGTGTGGAGTCTACACTTTCTCTCCATATCTGCATGGGTTTCCTCTGGGTGTTCCAGTGACCTCCCACAGTCTGAAAGACATACTGGCTAAGTGCATTGTCCAAGCTAAGTTCTCCCTCAGCGCCAGAATGCTTTTACTAGGGAATTTTCATATTGCAATGTTAATATAAGCTTACTTGTGACACTAATAAATAAACTTTAAACTTAAAAAAAACAACTGAAGCCAATCCATACGTGATTTAATACTATGCATTGAAGAGACAATTTCACTTGAAAAAGTTATAAATGTACCAAGCTTAGGTACAGGAAATATATTCATTTCATACATTTAATCTATGAAATTCAACAGTTATTTGAACTTCATATTATTGTAAAAAGAATAACAGCAATTTGTTTGCATTTATATCGTGACTTCAGGATAGAAAATGTTACAGGGGGCTTAATAAGAACATAAGAACTAGGAGCAGGAGAAAGCCAACTGGCCCCTTGAGCCTACTCTGCCATTTGAAAAGATCATGGCTGGTCTTTTCATGGACTCAGCTCCACTTACCTACTCACTTATCATAATTCTTAATTCCTTTACTGTTCAAAAATTTATTTATCTTTGCCTTAAAAACATTCAATGAGGTAGCCTGAATTGCTTCATTGGGCAGGGAATTTCACTGATTCACAAATCTTTATGTGAAGTTCTTCCTCAATTCAGTTTTCATTTGCTTCCCTTATTTTGAAGCCATGCTTCTGAGTTTTAATTTCGCCTGCCAGTGGAAACAACTTCCCTGCTTCTATCTTGTCTATTCCCTTCACAATCTTGAATGTTTCTATAAGATCTTCCCTAGATCTTCTGAATTCCAATGAGTATAACCCCAGTGTACTCAGTGTCTCCTCATGAGCCAACACTCTCAATCAGTATTCAACTTAAAGAATCCACTCTGAACTGTCTCCAGTGCCAGCATATCCTTTCTCAAGTAAGGAGACCAAAACTACACAGTACTCCAGGTGTGGCCTCACCAGCACCTTACACAGCTACAACATAACCTTGCTTTTTAAAACTCCGTCCCTCTAGCAATGAAGGACAAAATTCCATTTGCCTTCTTAATTATCTGCTGCACCTGCAAACCAACTGCTTGTGATTCTTGTACAAGGACATCCAGGTCCCTCTGCACAGCAGCATGCTGCAATTTTTTACCATTTAAATAATAGCCCATTTTGCTATTATTCCTACCAAAATGGATGACCTCACATTTACCAACATGTATTCCACCTGCCAGACCCCTGCCCACTCACTTAGATTATCTATATCCTTTTGCAGACTTTCACAATCCTCTGCACACTTTGCTCTGCCACTCATCTTTGTGTCACCTGTGAATTTTGACACACTACACTTGGTTCCCAACACCAAATGATCGATATAAATCATAAACAATTGCAGCCCCAACATTGATTCCTGAGGCACATCACTAGTCACTAGTTACTTTACAGAGGCTTGAAGGGAGTAAAGAGAGTAAATGAAAAAACGAGCTATTTAGATGTGAGCCCAAACGTTTGGTCAGCAAGGTGGACTTCACAGAGAGGAATGTTTAGAAAGAGAATATGGAGGCTAAACAGCTAAAATAATAGTCATAGAACATAGAACATAGAACATTACAGCACAGAACAGGCCCTTCGGCCTTCGATGTTGCGCCGACCAATATAAAAAGCAATGCCCCTCCAAACTAAACCATTCCCTTCTCTTCCATATACTTATCAACTAACCTCTTAGTTGATAAGTATGTGGAAGAGAAGGGAATAGTTTAGTTTGGAGGGGCATTGCTTTTTATATTGGTCGGCGCAACATCGAAGGCCGAAGGGCCTGTTCTGTGCTGTAGTGTTCTATGTTCTATGTTCTATGTTCTTAAACGCCACCAAACTTGGCGCATCTACAACTGCTACAGGCAGGGCATTCCACTCCCGAACCACCCTTTGGGTAAAGAACCTACCTCTGATATCTGTCCTATAACTATCACCCCTTCATTTAAAGCTGTGTCCCCTCGTGCTAGCTTTCTCCATCCTAGGAAAAAGACTATCACTGTCCACCCTATCTAAACCTCTAATAATCTTATATGTTTCGATTAGGTCCCCTCTTAGCTGCCTCCTTTCTAACGAAAACAACCTCAAATCCCTCAGCCTCTCTTCATAAGACCTGCCCTCCATACCAGGCAACATCCTGGTAAAACATCAACATCCAACATCCAACAGGACTACCAACATCCTGGTAGTCCTCAATAGTTTGGAGTTTGGGGAAAGCCAAAGGAAGGCTTCAGCATTGTGCTGATGTGTGCAATTATTTCATTGCACATTTGCTCCAAATAAATCTTTACTATGTTGGTTGGTTACCACTGTTGGTGCGATCCTGGATCAGAACATGTTGTCCCAACTGTAAAGTTACAATAACTGTATTTTCATCATGCCTATTAGTCATCTTCTCTTGCAGATTTAAAAGTTGCTGTCTAGTTCCTGAGAGAGTGGAATGGGTAAGAATAGATAAATTCTAATACGCAGGTTTGGTAAATGTGAGTTCTATAGTTGATGGAATAATTGCACTTAAAGGGGTCACTTTCAGATGTAGCATTGCAATGCATAGATCTTGCTTGGCCATTTGAAAATCGTGCATTTCACCATGTGCATTATTCTTCAGCTAGACCGTCAGATCTAGGATAATGAGGAGGAGAAGTAATGTGATCAATATTCTGCTTCTCACACTTATCCTGAAATAGCTTACCTGAGTAACGAGGAGAAGAGGTAGTGTGATTGATAGTTAATTTTTCACACACGCCATGGCTAATCAATAAATTGCAGATTGTTTTTCATAATGATCTCCTTTTCGTGTACCAAATGAAAAGAAAATACACAGAGTGTGAGTGGTAACATTTATGTTTTCCATGAGATTGACAGTCTGAATTATGTATTCCTACCTCATCTTCTAGTCATGCATATTATTGTCATGTTTTGGTGTGTCAGTAACCTCATATATATATTTCTGGTAGGATACTGGATGATCTTTATTATTTTTTGAAAGTACCCATTTTGTACAATGTGTTTGACCGGGTCTCTGGCACTGTGAGGCAGCAGTGCTAATCATTGTGCTACCTAGGCTTAGATGTTCTAGTCAATGTGTCAACAACTGAGTTTGTGCTTAAAGCCTGTAAGCCTCATTAACCTGTGAAGATCACTTTATACTTACCTCCATCCTTGAGTAGAACTTTCATGCTATACATTCTGGGCTTTTCTATCAGGTTTTTCTGATATCCTTCCTTGGGAGTGGATATGATCACCAAATCAATTTCACTTGTTACATCTGTATTTGAAAAGTCACGGCTTGTACCCCTTTTTTTGTATCTGCTGTTGGAATGGTTCTTGGCTTCTATAGGCTGTTGGCAAAATGACATGAACTCCAGTTGAACAACACAAATGTTTAACTGCATATAGATCTGGACTTCTAATGTCATCTATATTGTTGGGGATCCTTTAGCTCTTTTGCTTTAATACTGGTGTGCCCAGACTATGCAGACCTCATATTCTGGCATGATTATTGTTACAGCTATTTTTTGTGCACGTATCCGAAGTTCCACCTGTTATAATTCCAATTTTCTCCAGCCCAATCTTTGTGAGTTGTGCTTTTCGTTTGACCAACATCACCAGGGACTCAGGTTCAACTCCCAGTTAGGTTCACTGTCCGTGCAGAGTCTACATGTTCTCTTTGTGTCTGCATGGGTTTCTCCCCAGTTTGGTGTCCAGTTTGATCCCATTCTCCAAACGATATGCTGGTTAGGTGCATTGGCCATGCTAAATTCTTCCTCAGTGTACTCCAATAAGTTCATACCGTCCATCAACTCAGATATACTTTCCCTCTGCATTTGTGTGTTTAATGATGATTGTAAGGCCAGAAAATTTAAACTGATCAGTGAAAGTTGTTCAGAAACTTGCTCATGTTAAATACAAAATGCAGAAGGATAAATTGGAACACCAGTTCTCATTACTTTATATTTTCAACTTAGTATATCATGAGCAAACAAATGTGAACCAGAGAGGAATAAGCCAGCCATTGTGAGAACAATGAATAAAGAATATTTATTAACATAAAAAGGAAAAAAATACACACAAGAAGGACTATAATACAATACTACATTTAATTACACAAAATGAAACTAGACCTTGGTTCTCAGCTATCCTACATTCCCTGACTGCTGAGACATCCCTTCGTTTCCAAACAACATCTAAAATTATGGAATTCTATGTGTTAAATCCAGATAATAATGATTACTCACGTTATGTGGCCGTGTTTGGGAAAGCCATCTTCAGTTTCAGTGAGAGCAAAAATTTCTATTGTCTGTAATATTAAAGAATCGTAGAATTTTACAATGCAGAAGGAGGTCATTCGGACCATCAAATCTTCACTGACCACATTCTCATGCAGGCCCAATCCCCAAAACCTTATGCATTTATTCTAGTTAGCCCCACTGACACTAAGGGGCAATTTAGCACAGCCAATCCATCTAGCCCACACGTCTTTGGATTGTAGGGGAAAACCAAAGCACCCAGAGGAAACGCAGGCAGACAGTGACCCAAGCTGGAAATCAAACTCATGTCCCTGGTTCTGTGAGGCAGCAGTGCTAACCATTGTGCCACTAGAAATGATTTGAAGGAGAATTTAGGTGGTCTGATTAGTAAATTTTTCAGATGATACAAAAATTGCGGGAGTAACGGATAGTAGCAAAGATCGTCAAAGGAGACAGCAGGATGTAAATCGGCTGAAGTCTGAAGCCAAAGGATGGCATATAGAATTTAACCCAGACAAATGTGGGGTGATGTCATTTGGAAGGTCTGCTGCAGAAGGAAAATATACAGTAAATGGTAGAGTCCTTAGAAATATTAGCATATAGAGGGATCTAGGCATGCAGATCCGCAGTTCCATGGAGATAGCATATCAGGTGGACAAGATAGTCAAAAATGCATACGGCATGCTGGCCTGCATCAATCAGAGCATTGAGTAGAGGAATTGGAAAATCATATTGCAGCTGTATAAGACTTTGCTTAGGCTACATTTGGAGTATTGTATACAATTCTGGTTGCCACACTGTTGGAAGTGTATTGATACATTGGAAATGGTACAGAAGGAATTTACCTGGATGTTGCCTGGTTTGGAGAATATGGACAATGAAGAAAAGTTGAACAAAGTTGGATGGTTTTCATTGGAGTGTTGGAGAATGAGGAGGGAGCTAATAGAGATTTACAAGATTATGACAGGCTTGAATGGAATGATAGTCAGTCTTTTTTTAGGGTTAAAGCATCAATTACTCAGAGACATAGGTTGAAAGCAAGAGCAGGAAAGCTTAAAAGAGATGTAAGGGGCAAGTTTTTCACACAGAGGACGGTGAATGCATGGAATGCACTGTTGGAGAAGGTGGTGGAAGGAGATTCTATAAAAACTTTCAAGAGGCATCTGAATAGATGTGTGAATAAGCAGGCAATAGAGGGATAGGGACCAAGAAGGGATAGAAGCAAGAAAATATTAGATTAGACAGACATCTGTGCTAGCACAAACCTGGTAGGTCAAAAGGCCAATTCCTGTGCTGTACTGCTCTTTGTCCTTTGTTCTTTTTGGGAGACTGCTTTTGTTGCAGGGTGGCTGTGGTGTTAGCTGTGACTTTGTGCCTTTTCTCGAGTCACTGTTCAATGGATATGTCATTCTTTTTCTTAGATGTTGCCCATAATGTGGAGTCAGCTTTTGACATATACGTATTCATTCCCTCATCTCTCCACTTTGAAGTTACTACTTTTATACTCCCATTGTTTTTCTCCAGTCACACATGTAAACTCCTACTTTTTCCATTGATATGCTAATTTGCATTTCAAGACCTCTTTAGATATCTGCCTTTATCGACTCCTGTTTTATTTTCTTTCATCACAATTGCATTTTTTAAATTTTAAATTTTCCCCTATTCTTAACATGATGGATCGCTGAATTTACAAATCAGCCAATTATTTTTGATGTCAACTGGATGAGTATAAAACTAATATTGCAGCAAAACCTGTCAGTTTCCAGAGTGTGGGAAGCTTAAAATAGTTCCATTGAATGGGCTTTAAAATCAGCATTCTATCTGATCCCATAGGCTACCTACGCAATAAATCAGATTAATCATAGAGTCATATCGGCAGGTGGTGCGGGTACAGCTCTTGGATGTTGATTCATGGGTTGCCTGGTACCTCATGTCGTAAATGAGTGCTTTATGTGGACCATCTGAAGGGCACCATGACAGCTCAGAGACTATCGATGTGGCTGTGCAGACACTTGGAGTTGGGCCGGTGTCTGCGGGAGTTTGCGCGTTCTCCCCGTGGTTGTGTGGGTTTTCTCCGGGCGCTCCGGTTTCCTCCCACAACCCAAAAATTCGCTCTTAGGCTGATTGGGAAACAAATTGTCCCTATGGTTAGAATTTTCCATATTAGGAATAATATATATATTATTATATAGGAATATTAAAATAGGATAATGGATTTGCTACTATATAGTATGACGGCGGCATGGGCTCGTTGGGCTGAAGGGCCTGTTTCCCGTGCTGTGTTGCTTAAAAAAAATATATAATCTCTATAAGAGAAGGCCATTCAGTCCATTTAGTCTGCACTGATGACAATCCTACCCAGGACCTATTCCCATAATACCATGCACTAAAGTTCAATTTAGCATGGCCAATCCACCTAACCCGCACATCTTTGGACTGTGGGAGGAAACCGGAGCACCTGGAAGAAACCCATACAGACACGGGCAGAATGTGCAAACTCCACACAAACAGACATTGACCCAAGCTGGGAATCGAACCCAGGTCTGGCGCTATGAGGCAGCAGTGCTAACCACTGTGCGACCATGCCAACCTCATTGTTTCCTTTGGCTCAGAGTCAAATCAACCAAGTTAATACTTTAACACTGCACCATGCGCAAAAACAAAATCAGAATTAATACAGTACACCTCCAACAAATGGCTTGGGTGGTAGTTTTTCATAACTGGTAGTCCATTACCACAATCAAAAAAATGTCAAAATTGACATTACTGCCAAAAGTGCCTCTACCATCGTATCAAATAACTGGCATTCAAATGATAATCTGCAGATTCCTAGGAAATAGCACATCAATCTATAATTATAGCCATTTCTTTTTATAGCAAAAATAGATAAGAAGTGCTAGGATTGAATACTATATTGAACAAATATGATTGACAGCTGGCTAGCGAAATGCCTGGGCTTGCCAGACAACAGAAAACTGCAAGATCTTAAAATGAAACAAAATTTCAGGTTGAAAAAGAAGGATGAAAGGCAGACTTGCATTTAGAAAGGGCCTTTCATGATCACATGATGGGCCATCCCAATGAAATTGTTTTGAAATGTTGCTACTGTTGTAAGCTAGAAAATGCAGCAGTAATATGATAATGATCAGATAATCTGCTGTTTGATTTTTGTTGGGGAATAAATACTAGTCAGAACGCTATAAATGACGCCCCTGCTACCTTTGAAACACAAAAACAGAAAATGCTGGAAAATCTCAGCAGATTTGATAGCACCTGTGAAGGCAGAACACAGCCAATGTTTCAACCTGAAAGGGTTGGATTGAGAGGACAGAGAATCTCAGTTGGACATCCCAACTACAAGACTGCATCTCAAGCAGTGCAACATTCTTTCAGTAGTACACTGGAGGGTTGACTTCATTATTGTGCTCTAATTCTTCAGTGAGACTGAGAAAACTCACAACCTCCAACTCAAGGTTCAGATTATCTGAGTCAAAGCTGCCGATTATCAGTGCAGGAATTGCAACTAAATTCTCCCACCTTATCCTGTAACAATTGATTGCCGATGTATTTAGTAACTTCATAAAGTCCCTACAGTGCAAAATGGGACCATTCACTGACTCTTTGATAGAACTTTTCCAGGCTCAGTCTCCACCCTATCTCCATAATTTCATGCATTTACCCCACTTATGTTATCACTTCCCTCAACCTATACAGTTTTTTTGGAAACTAAAGCCACTTTACTAAGGCCAATCCAACTAACGTACACATCTTTGGATACTAAGAGACAATTTATCATGGCTAATCCACCTAATCTATGTATCTTTGGACACTAAGGGACAATGTATCAAGGCCAACAATCTAATCTACACATTGTTGGATGCTAAGAGACAATTTGCCATGACCAATCCACCTAATCTACTCATCTTTGACTTGTGGGAGGAAACCAAAGGAAACTACACAACACAGGGAAAATGTGCAATCTCCACACTGACAGTCAGCCAAGGCTGGAACAAATCCAGGTCCGTGGAAATATGAGGCAGCAGTGCTAACCAGTGCCCTATTTCATTAATCACTACTTCATTGAAAGAAAAATATTTTTCCTGAGTAGTTGTTCATTATCCTTTGATAATTCCATTACCAGCAGGAATTATCACTTTTGACCATTTAATTGTTATTTAGATCAGTAGTAACTGAAAGTGAGTGAAGACATCAATATGCACCAACTAACACAGTCATCCTAATTACTAATATGCAAACAACTACTTCGACCAAAACAAAAACCTCCTACCAGCACACAAATCATCTACTTGAATAAATCGCAATCATCAATCAGTGAATAGGATTTGCCTTCTTTCAGAAGGAAACCCTTCTTGAAAGGTAAATGGATTCCTTTGGTGAAGATCTGAAAAATTATTGATGAAGATGTGTGTTCATAAAGAGCTTTGATATGATGCAACACTATACAAAATGTGAATTTATTCTCAGTGAGAAATGTTTGATTAATGGTTGAATGTGATGTGAATCTACGCTATCACAGTTCCTCTAATATTAGAAAGGTTGAATTCCAAAGAAGCACCGGTCAATTATCAAAAATATACTCAGTCATTTGAGACAATGGTTGACATTTTATGTGCCTACGCCAGGCATATTTTTGGCTGGCGGAACATAAAATAGGTCAGGTCCCTATTGCACCAACATCCCACCCTCCCTAAACTCGCCTCATAACACTAGGGAGGGGTATGGTATGGGAGCGAGTGCTGAAATCCACAGCCTACCCACAATATTCAAATAAATATTTAAGGGTCAATTAGGCTTGCTGACAAGCTGATTGATCCTCATAAACATTTGGCGTGAGCAGTAGGATAGGAGTGGGCAGTGGCACACTGGTTAGCACTGCTGTCCCACAGTGCCAGGGACCCAGATTTAATTCTCAGCTTGGGTCACTCTGTCTGGGCTTTGCACATTCTCCCTGTGTTTGCACGGGTTTCCTCAGAGTACTCCGGTTTCTTGCTGCAATCCTCCCGCAGGAAAAATGTGCAGGTTAGTTGGATTGGCCATGCTAAATTGCTCCTTAGTGTCAGGGAGACTAGCTAGAGTAAATACATGGGTTATGAGGATGGAGTCTGGGTGAGATTGGCGCAGACCCGATGGGCCGAATGACTCCTTCTGCACTGTAGCATTCTGTAATTCTATAAACTAATAAGAGCAGAAAGAAAGGGGGTTCCATCTTTAAGGGCTGTCCTTTACCAATTGATGGAATGCCCCCAAAAGATAGGCCTCCCCTTTTCTTCCCTTGTGACTGCAATCTTAAACCCACTCCTCTTCCCATCCTCGCTGATCTGCCCAAATTCTCCCTGCCAAGGACCACAGCTTCACCTCCTGAATCCCTGCCTCTTTTTCTTTCTCCTCTTACTGCTTCAGCCATGCCCATTAAAGAACTCTTGCCACTGCAAGGACTAATGAAGATGCCAGTTCATCAGTGTGGAACTGGCATTCTTCACTGAGGGGCAAAAGTCCCACTCACCCCTAGTTTCCCATTGTACCCCTGCAGTCCCAAGGTGCAATGCCAAAAATCACCAAAGATCCTTAGACAAAACCCACAACCAATTCCATTTAGATGGGCAAGGGCAACAGATACATGGGAATACCACTATCGCCAAGCCAATCACCATTCTGACTTGGAAATATATCATCATTCCTTCACATTTGCTGGGTTAAAATCCTGGAATTTCCTCCCTTTTGGCATTGTGCACATGGACTGCAGCATTTCAAAGAGGCAGCTCACCATCATCTTCTCAATGGCAACTAAGGATGGGCTTTAAATGCTTGCTAGCAAGTGGCGGCCATGTCCCATGAATGAAAAAAAAATGCGGGTTGATGGCCATTCAGCCTAACGAGTCTAGAGTGACTCCCTGAAAGAGCATCTTAATTAAGTTCATTTAACATCCCCCCCCCACTTTTCACTTTGTCCTATCTCCATAGCGCAGCACATTTACCAATGTTAATCCATCCAACTTATACACTTTTGGACACCAAGGGGTAACTTAACATGGTCAATTCACCTAACCTGCACATCTTTGGTCTGTGGGAGGAAACTGGAACATTCAGAGGAAACCCACACAGTCACAGATAAAGCATGCAAATTCCATAAAGGCAGTCACCCTAGACCTCAATCAATCTCTGGTGCTGTGAGGCAGTAATGCTAACCACAGTGCTGCACATTGTGATTGCAGAGCAGAGCGGCTTCGTGCCGACTTTGCTTCTGTGGGGTCAGGGAAGGGCAAGCCGTGTAACTATGTCTATGATAAGACTTATGGTTATTTTTCCATTACAGCAGGACTCTCATTTGTATTGGTCCATGATTCTGCAGCAATAACATCACAAACATTAATCCCATTGTGTGAACATCATCACGTACCAAGACAGAAAGCACACTTGTACTGATGTCTGTACTGACAGACTCTGCTCTATAATGTAATAATGCCACACGTAAAAATATGCATTATAGAAATCCGTTCAGCTAAGGAACGCTTTTGAAGATATAATCTAAATGGGGAGATGGATAACGCTTCATAAACAACTCAGAATTCATTGGTATAGGCTAATATATCATTCAAACTTCTCCATTAGGCAAATTCTTTCTTGCATGTTATCCTTTATTGTATATTAATGATAAAAATAAATGTAATGCAAGAGTGGTAATGGCATATTGGGATAAATGTTTTGAGAGGAGGCTCCCTGTACAGAACCTTATATGCTGGGAGTGCAGATTGATCAATATCTCTTGATCTACACACTCCATTTTTTTTTCATTTCTGAAATGAAACATAAAAACTATTAAATTAGAAAATGATTTGGGGAATGAAATAACATAAAATAAAAAAGAGTTACAGGATGTAACACATACATTTGAAGTTTGAGGTGACAGCAACAGCTTAACTCTTGGTTTTGCCATTGATGTAGTTTCGGCTGCATATTGTGACATCAATAATCCTGTTCAGACTGGCGATAATTGGACAATTCTCCTGTCACTCACAGCTGGAGAGACATTGCTGCACATGACACAGTCATTTTATGTACATCATTTCTGCATATCTCTCTCCATTCACCACGCTCTGCTGTAGGAACCATTTTACTTTCATTGGGAGACGCTGCTATAGTTTCGCCCCTGTTCGTAGAATCTTATTTTAAATGCACTCTGTGGATTGTTTGTTCTACTTCTTCGGGAAAACAGGCTTTGTTTGTTGAGTCTATTTACTGTGAGCTCTGCTATAAATCCTGCCATCCATCCACCTCATTTTCTAACACAGTGCCAACCCCTTAGCTGACATGTCAGTG
The DNA here is from genome assembly GCA_024679065.1 of Sphyrna mokarran. Taxonomy (NCBI): domain Eukaryota; kingdom Metazoa; phylum Chordata; class Chondrichthyes; order Carcharhiniformes; family Carcharhinidae; genus Sphyrna; species Sphyrna mokarran. Next base: position 28,446,466 of record JAGIQG010000023.1, on the reverse strand, counting down.
TCAATGAACAGTCTCTACTTTGTTGCTAGATATTCCAATCCACTCTATACTTTATCCTATGTTTTTCAAAAAAAAGATGATGCAATGAAGTTCTGTAATCTGATGCATAAGTAAAAGAAGGTGAAGCCACAAGTGAATTCCTTAGTCAATTGCATTATTATGTATGTTATTCATGGGATGTGATTCACACTTGAATACTTACGAAGCCAGTCAGCAATATAAGGCATTGCATTACCTTGTAAACTGCTACACAAAGCTGCATTTTAGCATGCAACTTTTAATAATTACCAATAGATGTCTCTATCATTATTTGAAAAAAAGAAATTCAATATGCAGCGAGAGTCAGTGCCATGAGTGAACAGTGAACACCAAAATTTACAATGAAGACCTATATTGTATACTTATCAGCAGTTAAACACCATCACCTTTCATCATCGATATTGCATTAATCTTCATTGCAAATCATGTTCCATTAATTAACTTCTTTTTATTAGTTTGAATAAGTGTGTTCCACCTCATAAAATCACTGCATCTCACTGCACAGTTACGCTGTTTAACAAAGGAATAGATCATCCCTGATCTCAATGCACCATTCTGCTCTGCTGCATTTTGCCAGCATTTCCAACCCTCTAATATTTTTATTCTTTTAGGTGAAGTTACGGTATGTCTCCCAAAGGATAATTCTGTTGAAGAATTAGGGATCATTTATAGTACATAGAACATAGAACAATACAGCACAAACAGGCCCTTTGGCCCACGAGTTGCACCGATCACATCTACCATCCACAGACCTATCTATAACCCCCTATCCTATTCTTTTCCATATACTCATCCAGAAGTCTCTTAAAAGACCCCAGTGAGTTTGCTTCAACAACCTCTGACGGCAGTCGGTTCCATTCACTCACCACCCTCTGAGTGAAAAACCTATCCCTGACATCTCCTTTGTATTTGCTTCCCTGCACCTTAAATCTGTGTCCTCTCATATTGACCATTTCAGCTCTGGGAAATAGTCTCTGAAAGTCCACCCTATCTATCCCTCTCAACATTTTATAAACCTCTATCAGGTCGCCTCTCAACCTCCGTCTCTCCAGTGAGAAGAGTCCCAGCTCCCTCAACCTATTTGAGGGAGGTTTGGGAGTGGAATGCCCTGCCTGCAGCGGTTGTAGATGCGCCAAGTTTGGTGGCGTTTAAGAGGTTAGTTGATAAGTATATGGAAGAGAAGGGAATGGTTTAGTTTGGAGGGGCATTGCTTTTATATTGGTCGGCGCAACATCGAAGGCCGAAGGGCCTGTTCTGTGCTGTAATGTTCTATGTTCTATGTTCTATCTTCATAAGGCCTGCCTCCCAATCCAGGCAGCATCCTTGTAAATCTCCTCTGAACTTTCTCAATAGCCTCTACATCCTTCCTATAATGAGGCGACCAGAACTGCGCACAATACTCCAAATGGGGTCTGACAAGAGTCTTATAGAGCTGCATCATTACCTCCTGACTCCTAAACTCTATTCCTCGATTAATGAAGGCCAGTACACCGTACGCCTTCTTGACCAATTCCTCCACCTGCGAGGCCGATTTAAGAGTCCTATGGACCCGGACCCCGAGATCCTTCTGCTCTACAACACAGCTAAGACTCCTACCCCTTATATTGTATTCCTTCATCCCATTATTCCTGCCAAAATGGACCACTACACATTTATCTGCGTTGAAGTCCATCTGCCACTTCTCTGCCCAGTCTTGCATCCTGTCTATGTCCCGCTGCAACTTTTGGCATCCCTCCAGACCATCCATAACACCACCGATCTTTGTATTGTCGGCGAACTTGCTAACCCATCCCTCCACTTCCTCATCCAGGTCATTTATGAAAATGACAAACAGCAGGGGTCCCAGAACAGATCCCTAGGGCACTCCACTGGTTACCGACCTCCATGCAGAACAAGACCCATCCACAACCACTCTCTGCCTTCTGCTGGCAAGCCAGTTCTGGATCCACGAGGCCAAAGCCCCTTGGATCCCATGCCCTCTCACCTTCTCCATGAGCCTTGCATGTGGGACCTTATCAAACGCCTTACTAAAGTCCATGTACACTATGTCCACCGCCCTTCCTTCGTCAATGTGTTCAGTTACATTTTCGAAGAACTCAATTAGGCTCGTAAGGCATGACCTGCCCTTGACAAAACCATGCTGACTATTTCTAATCAGTCCAAACTTCTCCAAATGTTCATATATCTTATTCCTCAGAAGCCTCTCCATCAGCTTACCAACCACTGAAGTCAAACTCACCGGTCGGTAATTTCCTGGACTATCCCTGTTCCCTTTCTTAAAGATAGGAACCACATCTGCAATCCTCCAATCCTCCGGAACCTCTCCCGTTTCCATGGACGATGCAAAGATCATCGCCAGGGGCTCTGCAACCACTTCCCTCACCTCCCACAATAACCTGGGGTATGTCCCATCCGGTCCCGGCGACTTGTCTATTTTGATAGAATTTAACAGGTCTAACACATCCTCTTTCCTAACATCCACATACTCAATCTTTTCCGTATGCCTCAAACCTGCAGTGCAATCTCCCAGTTCACTTTCCACTGTGAATAAAACAAACTTATTTAATAACACAGTTTACGTATTACTCTAACAAATGCAGAAGCTTAACTATTAACAGTTGAACAATACTTAAAATGAAACAACTTCAATTTCTAGCTTATCACTGTTTCAGCTCCAACTGAGCAACACTCATCTTATAGATATCAAAGCAACTTTAAATACAGCTAGCAATCATAAATATACTTGCTATACCGAGTACAGACAGCTTTCAGAGAGAAAATGATTCCCAAATCAGCTTGTCGAAGCTCTCTGTCTTCAAACAGTTTCCAACTAGAACTGCAATTCTAAACTGCACAGATCCCTGTCATTATCACATGACCCTGTCAATCAACTTCCCGAGTATTATTTTGGATAAACTAAAATGATTAGCTCTATCAAAGTAACAAATTCTGAGCTAAAGTGAATAATTAACTTGTTTTTTCAACCCTTGAACTCAATGTTTTTCCAGATACACTGACTACCTAGAGAACAAAGCTGAAATTTTAAGCATTCTCCTTAACCATAAAAAAAAATCAATTGTATTGCTATCAACATAAGTGGCTATAAAACACTTTGTGACATCCTGAGGTTGTGAATGTTGCTACATAAATACAAGCCTTTTTAATTATTTATTTGTTATTTACTTATATTACTTGATTATAATGTGACAAATATGCAGCTTCTTAATATTTCAGAGTAATGTTTAATTCTGGGAAAAATAAAACTTGCATTACTTGTTCCATGCATCTAAAATATTAGATTTCATTCTCTGGGAAATTTCTGGAGCAAGTGAAATTCCAAAGGGCAATCTATTGAATCTACTGATTGAAAGACATTAGAAATGTGGTCAACAATCTGGGCTTTTTCTCGGGAAGTAACTGCTCAAATTCACCTACTGTTCACTTCCAATTTGGAAAATAAAGTACTCCTGGTTAGAGTTGCTAGTCCCCTGTCCACAGGATCATTCACTGGATCTCACGTTCCACTGATTTGTTTAGCTGAGTTAAGTCAATGTAGATTTCTATGGAGTACTTTGGTTTTGGGACCATATACATTCATGAACATCATTTTGTTGACAATGGGTGAGATTCTCTGGCCATTCTCGCCAGCGGGAATTTCAAGTCCCACCTGCATTGCACCTCTGTCTGTGGGTGTCCTGGTGATGATGGGTGGTGGGACCAGAGAATTCTGCAATGAGCCAATGGCACGCCACCTCCAACTGCTGAGAAACACACAACTGGGAGGCTGGAGAATTGGTTTCTCATGAAGTAACCTCAAACTGTTCCATCTTTTCTATTTTGACCTTGACTTTTTCCGAGAGTGGATGAAAAGATTTCCTTGGAGCATAAGCTCATAAGGTAGTGTGATACTCTATTTTTAAAATTTCCAGCTCAATAAACAATTTTAGGAACTTATTTTGGGATGCGGTTCTATAATTTTCATTGATAATAGTTGCCCACGCTATTTATTAATTCTAGTTTGAGGCATATCTTTCTGCTTAGTAGACAACGTCCTTCATTTTGATGACACAGGGAAATCCAAGAATTTTTCTATCTTTATATCTTTGCCATGAAGTAGCTGTTCATTTTTAATGTCATCCCTCCGGGATCTAATAGATAAGGGTTACAAAGTTACTGGTTTGAGCCATTTTACTTCATCTGATAAAATAGAAACTCTTTCTCCTATGTCAATTTTAAATTCAATTGCATGTCTATCTACTTTGAATTTAATGCTCTAATACTTGTTTTCAGTATCATTTATCTCACCCAGGAAGGTTACATTTTTCCCTTCTGGTTCGTGAACACTACTCTGTTTTAATTTTTTTCCCTCTTTTTAAAGATGTGTCAGCATTTTCGAGCAACAGTTTTAAAGTGCCCTACCTTTCCTACATGCCGCAAATTTTAAAATGATGGTTGATGTATTTTTCCCTTTTTTGTCAGATTTTGGTGCATTTTCCATTAAATGGTCTCCAATTTAGATAGTTTCACTTGATCTTCTTCACATGACTTCTCCTTCCTCATGAACGAACATCGGAATCTATTATCTAAGGTCCATTTGTTTCACGAAGATGAAACAAATTTCACAGATAATGATTGGAACGTGAGTTTTATCTTGCAATTGTATTTTTGGCTGTGCCGTGTTTGTGAACCCTACCTCTCCATTCACCTGATGAAGGAACTGCACTTTGAAAGCTCGTGATTCCAAATAAACCTGTTGGTTTTTAACCTGGTATTGTGAAACTTCTTTCTAAGTCATTAATAAATAATATGAGTAATTGAGGCTGCAACACAGATCGTTGCTTAATGCCATTAATTCACATCCTGCCAGTTAGAATATCTGCCAACTCTCTTGACCCTTTTCTCTCGTTGTTCAGCCATAACCAGGTCAGTAATATATTTTCCTATCATCTTCATTGTAAATAAATGGAGCCACATTCGGTGATGACACTGCGCCTTTAAGAAATGTATTTCAGTCATGTTTCTGTGCAGGATTTTCTGTTCAAACACCGGTGCCGCTTGGTCTATAACAGGTAGCCCATGTTGTTACTGTAGCAGTATAACTGGTCCTAATTGTTAGAACTTGTGTTTTAATCTGGACTAATATTGTTATGTTATTATACTGTTTCCCCCAGAGGTTTTGTAGAGTGGCTTGACTAGGATGATTGACAGGGAACAAATTATGTGACTGGGCAGGGCTGGGCTAACACAGAGAAATCAAAATCAGGAATTGCTAGAGAGCAGTGTCTTCCTTTTCAGCCTCTGGATTTGGAGTTAGAATTGTGTAAAAAGTAAATCTCTTTCTCTGAAATTCTGCTGTTTGCTGGTGGATTTTTTCTGGACGTTGCTACATAAGAATCAGAAGAAGGGTGTCTTTCCATATCTGTCCAAGGAGGTTAAAAGGCTGGAAACAAAAAAAAACCTGTGTAAGCATATCTGTTTTTATGCTGATTCTGAAGAGGAGTTTAAGTTGAGCATATTGCTTATATTTTGATTTTAGAGATAGCTAGTTGTTAAGAATTATACTTATCATGCTTAAATATTTTCAATTGGTAAACATTATGCAAATTAATTGTGTTATATGATAGCTGTGTTGTTAAAAATAAAGCTTGTTTCATTTAAAAATTTCCTGGGGAGCGCTGGTCAAGTGAATCATACCTGGACTGAGTTACCTTATGCTCAGCCTAATGCCAAAATTTTTAAAAAATGGGATCTCAATTAACTCTATCACAACTTGGAGTTTCTGATCTTTTGAAAAGTAGCCCCTATTGTACCTTGCTGTTGTTCTTCCTGTTCTCCTCATGACGTTTCCCTTTGTAATGTTATTTTAATATTTTCCCTGCTCACTTTCCATCTGTTTTGCCCTGTATTACCTTTCTTCCTAGGCTCTACCTTTCCCTTGATAGCCCCCTCCTCCCCTTCTTCATCTCTTCCCCTTTGCAGATACTATCATGGCATAGTGGTTAGCACTGTTGCTTCACAGTGCCAGGAATCCAGGTTAAGTTTTGGCCTCGGATCACCTTCTGTATGGAGTTTGCTCTTGTCTACATGGGTTTCCTCTGGATGCTCCAATTTTCATCCATGCTCCAGAAATGTGTGAGTTAGGTTGATCGACTATGCTAAATTGCCCCTTAGTGTCAAAGAGGATTAGGGTAAATATCAGGTAAATGTGTCAGGGTTAATATTTGGGATTGGAATAAGACTTTTGTGGGATTGTTGTCTATACAGGTTTGATGAGCCAAATGGCCTCCTTTTGCACCAAAAAGATTCAATGATTCTCTCCTGGCCGTTTTTTTAAATTTACTTATGATCAGAGCTATCCCATTGTCTTCTATCGTGTTTGACCAATACACTCAACTTGATCTTAACTTTCTGCATATACTACGGGGATGACACGGTGGCACAGTGATTAGCACCACTGCCTCACAGCATCAGGGACCCAGGTTCGATTCCTAGTTTATGTCACTGTCTGTGTGGAGTTTGCACATTCTCCCTGTGTCTGCGTAGGTTCCCTCTGGATGCTCTGGTCTCCTCCTACAGTCCAAAGATGTGCTGGTTAGTGCTCCTTAGTGTTCGGGAGACTAGCCAGGGTAAATGCATGAGGTTATGGGGATAGGATCTGAGTGGGTTTGTTGTCAGTGCAGCCTCAATAAGCCACAATAAGGCCTTCTTCTGCACTGAAGGATTTTATGATCTATGATCACCTTCAGAGATATATTAGCTTCATTTAATTAAATTAGTAACAAGGTTTAAGTGTTTGTTTATACCATTTTTGCATTTAAAAATTGAATATACCTCTTTCATAACTTCTCAGATTTGACTTAATAGGACCCCTTTCTTACACAATCTTGATTATATTCAATGTGCTATTTGCATGATTTTTGAATTTTCTTTGGGAGTCTTGGCAACAGTTAACTATGTGTGAAAATACAATGGTGGATAACTAAAACTAATGCAGGGTCTCCTCACGCTAAGCTACAGAAATAAATCAACTTGATGAACATGGGTAGGATTTTACCGCCTCACTTAGAACATAGAACATAGAACATTACAGCGCAGAACAGACCCTTCGGCCTTCGATGTTGTGCCGACCAATTATGAAAAAAGCAATGACCCTCCAAACTAAACCATTCCCTTCTCTTCCATAAACTTATCAACTAACCTCTTAAACGCCACCAAACTTGGCGCATCTACAACTGCCGCAGGCAGGGCATTCCACTCCCTAACCACCCTCTGGGTAAAGAACCTACCTCTGATATCCGTCCTATAACTATCACCCCTTAATTTAAAGCTGTGTTCCCTCGTGCTAGCTTTCTCCATCCTAGGAAAAAGGCTATCACTGTCCACCCTATCTAAACCTCTAATCATCTTATATGTTTCGATAAGGTAAACATTAGAACAGTCTAACAACTCCCAGGGCTGATACACGGGGAACTGACCACATGTAGTTACTTGTTGAAATCTTCTCAAGCCTTCAATCTCATATTACATAAGTCCATAACACGTACGAGCAAAAGTAGACCATTTGGCCATTTTGTCCACTCCATCATTCAAGGAGAACGTGACTGATCTGAACCCCACTTTCCCACATTATCCCATAACTCTTGCTTACTCACTGATTGAAAATCTGTCTATTTCAGCCCTGAACATACTTAATGACCCAGCCTCTACAGGCATCTGTGGTAAAGAATTGCATAGATTCACTTTCCTTTGAAAGAAGAAATTTCACATTGGAGGTGGAAGAAATCATGTTGGACTGAACCCGTTTGAAAATGAATGGCATACACAAGTCTGGAGATACATGTTGATATGGGAGAAGAGAAAAGGTTGGGGAGGTCAATGTGAAAGGGGACAGGATGCTCAAAAGGGAACAAGCACATTCACTTGGACATTCTAGAAAGAAAAGGTTCAGGCTGGAGAGTGACAATAGGGATGTTAAAGGTATTGCCAGGGAGTCAATGGAGATGGGTGAAAGGTCAAGCATGACTGGTGGATGGGAAATGGTGAGGGAGCTCATAAAAAAGTGACCACTAACATACCATCAAATTGAAAGTCAGTAAAGCCTCATGGTTGACAAGCAGAGGTGGTGCAAAGGAGTTGCATCAGTACACAGGTGGAAATTCAAATAACCTCAGCTGGATAACACAGAGCATTGAATATTTTGGGGACCAGTAAGACATAGTTGATAGGATGAAAGCCTGTTGTGCATGGCACAGTGCTTTCAGGAGGCTCTGAATGGCATTGCCACAGACCCTTCTCTCTGCAGGTTCAGCTGTAGGGTTGGCTGTATGCAGGAAAACTGCTGACAGTTGGGGATTGGCGGAACGGAATCCTTGTGGAGCCTTGAGAAGGATGCTGAAGAAAACAGGAGACGATATGTAGTGGACATATATATTATATATATATGTATATATACTTGACCTAAAATCATACAATCCCACCCGAGATCAATTCATCCCATTCTCTGCTCCTTGCCTGTTCCAATTTCCATTGCAGTAAAGTTCTAGCTCACATGTTAGAGAAGCAATGTAGATTTTCTAGTGGTTGAAATTCCACAAATGGAAATAGAGATGTGATGACCTCGCTGGTGAGTACCTCAACTGATGAGCAGGTAAGGGCAAATCAGCTCGGACGACAGCATCCAGGACTCATTTGTTACAACTAAATTAAGTGATGAATGTTGAAATCGATTTCAAAAGGGTACAAAGCTGATTTTGCCAATGCCAGTAATATCTCGAGAGCTGAAAAATGGGCATGGACCCATTTTTTTGCCTCTTACCCAATCGTGATGCTGATGAACCAAAGTGAGGTGCCTGTAAGATTGCCGCTATCAGAGATTCAAAGGGTTCTACTGGAAGTTGAAACTTTCTAGATGATTCCCATGTGGACCTTGCATGGGAACTTCCAAGGGGTCACCCAGCGCATTTTCCAGAGATCTTGGGGAATGAGACTCCATAGAATGGAAGATCTGGACCAATTAAGGGAAGAGAAAAACCATCTTGTGAGTGAGAAAATTTCAAACTAATAACTGTCATGAGAGCAAGGATTAGAATAATGCTTTATGGACACTTGGATTTAAATTGGAAATCTCCCCTATAATGTTTAAAAACAATCTTTCTTGTCAATTGTTCAAAAGCCATTTTGTTGCCTTGAAACAAAACCAACAAATTCAAACATTTCTCCTGATGATACGTGACTTCCCCACTGGAACTTACTTTGTGTTCATTAATGAGCAATGTCCTATTAAGTTGTTGCCGTCAAGAACTGAATCTTATTGAAATCTGAACATGTGCCTGGAGCTATTCTGTAATTTTCCATTCAAATCAATACAAAACCCAGTAATGTTTTTTATTTAAAGTTGCAGAATGATGGATGCTGGAATGTCCACTGAAGTTTTATATTACATTTGTTAAATTTTATCAATAATGCAATGAATGTTATTCTGTAGAGTTAGGGAGTAACTCAGGAATGTATTCCTTATTTAGTATTCTCCTCTTGAATGTGAAACAAGCATCATCATTGATCTTTGTTTATTTCTTAACATAACAGACAAATCTCCTTCGCTACGTTCCCCATCCTCACATCTTTTCTCTTATCCCAAAATTGAATATTGTTAAAGGAGAGAATTTTTCCAAACTGTAATTTAAACTAGTGTCATGCTAAATTATTTTTCTCTCTTATTTGGAACACAGATACAATGTGGTATAAAACAGAAGGCATTGTTATAATGTGTTGCGTTAATGTAATGTAATGTATTGGCATCAGTCTTGGCTCTGTAATAACATTCTTGCCTGATCAGAAGGTTGTGAATTCAAATCACCCCCTGGAGCTCATTCACCTTGGATGATGGTTTGGTGGAATACAGTGTTGTCAGAAATCCCATTGTTCAGAGGAGACATTAAATTGAGCTCCATTCAAACCCCTGTGGTAAACAGAAAAGATCTTATGGCACTATTTGTACAGTTGCATGGGAGTTATTCCAATGTTCTGGCCAATATTTATCTCTTAGTGGCAGTATTTACTCTCATTACAGCAATGACCACTCTTTAAAATATTTCATTAGCTGCAAAATGGCTTTGAGCCATTGTACTTACATTTATTTTACAGAATATTTGGTTGAAAGCAAAGATTGATATGTGGATCAGCAAGAATGAAAATAAGTAAAAAGTTGCCAGTTGTTTAAATAATGATTTAAGTAGCTGTTCTGCATTGCTTGAAACTGATCAAATCTTTGTTGTGAATTTGACCATTACTTGTGCAGTTCATCAAACATTGCATCCAACAAATGTACTTCAAAAGATCTTTCCCTTCTAGAAGCATCAGGCAGCAATGAAAATCTCGGTCTAATTTGTTTATATATTTGTCCTGTTTATACAGAACACAATACTAAGCAAATACTTTCATAGACATGTATCAACAGATGACATTTTTAGTTAGTGATGTCTGTGATCTTTGAAAAATCACTTCATACTGTTCCAATTCTCTTCCATCACATAGTGGTGCACGAAGGCAGATTTAATCCATTTCCATAGCTAGTAGTTACCAGAATGGGACACTAGTCTGTCTCCAGGAACTTATAGCTTGAGGGGCATTACATCACATCAAGCATGGCTGACCAGAAGTCTCCCCTGCTCTTACCATCAACCAGTGGGGCCTTTAGAAGGATTTGCGGGTTGATATAATTAACCTGTTTGGCTGCATTATGCACGTATCTTCCTTGGCCATCAAGTCCGGGGGCAAAAACAAAAAAAGCTGTAAATTCTCAGTAGGCCAGCATCTGAGAAAACAGCCAACGTTTCAAGTCTAGGTGACCCTTCATCAATGTTGAGCTCTGACAAAGGGTCATCTAGACTCAAAACATTGGCTGTCTTCTCTCTCCACAGATGCTGTCAGACTTGCTGAGATTTTCCAATATTTTCTGTTTTTTGGTTCAGATGTCCTGGATTGAGATTTGAGCCTGGAACTTCTGGCTCAGAGATAGGGATGCTGCCCACTGTGCTACAAGACCTCTAGCTCATACAATATTTGTTACTAAAAAGTAACAAAATGGCATTTATGACATTTTTTGTAATGGATATACTCAAGATGCCCCGATATGTTTCTCAGCCAATAAATAATGTCTGGATATATTCACTGTTACGTTGTACATTGGTAGCAGTTGAGGGAGGAATGTTGACCTGGGGACCAGGAGAACTTCCCTTTCTTCCTTAAATAGTGCCATGGGATCTGTATGTCCAGGAGATTCAAAGGGTGGTAGGAATCTCAAAAGCACTGCCTGGGAAGGTAGTGGAGGTCAGAAACCTGACAACCTTTTAAAAAATATTTGAGCACTTGGAATATCACAATATTCATGGATATAGGACAAGTGCTCAAAAATGGGACTAGCCAGAACTTAGTGTAGATACTTTTGGTGCAGATTCAATGGGCTGAAGGTCTCATCTGCACTATATGACTATGACTTAATGAGCTGAACAGGGAGATGGGCATGTCCAATTTAACCCATGAAAGATGGTACCTGCAACTATAGAATACTTTGCTGAAATGTCAGCCTAAATTACATACTCACATACTGCAATAGTGCTTAAACCAAAGAACTCCTCACTCAGAAACAAACCACTGAGGCAAGCTAAATCTATTGAATCTCTTTTCTTGTTAAACAGCTTGGCAACGTGCAACACTAACACAGAAAGCTGTGGGTTTGGTTCCTTATTACGGACAGCAGATGTTTCATTTAAAATGACCCTGATTTCCCATTTCACCATCCATATGTAAACAGAAAGGTGTTTTGATTTTGATCTCCCTCTTTATAAGCAATGATATACTTCCCAATTCCTTAGTTTTGGTGTGATCTGATTTCTATTAAGAATCCCACAGCAATCTTGAGATAGGTTAAATTCAGAGGGTTCGTTTCTTTGCACATACTCAAATGCAGGAGGAAGGAGGTAACATTGCCTCTTTTTTATTTGCATCCTTCTTTAAATAAGAACATTAGTTCTTATTTAAGGAGACCAAAACTGCACACAGTAGTCAAGAAGAAGTCCATAATTACACACCATCACACTGAGGAGCAAGGAGTAAGATTCTCCAGTCTCCCAGTTGCGTGTTTCCCACCAGTGGGCACTGTCTTGTTGATTGTAGAAGCAGGATTCTCTGGTTCCCTCAGCTGTCAATGGGAACCAGGAGTCACCCCCAACACCACAGGGGGAAACCGACAAGCGGGGGTGCGCTGCCGGTGGGACTGGAGAATCCTGCCGGTACGAACGGCCATAGAATTCCGGCCAAGAATTTTATTATCAGCTTGGGTGCAGTGATTACCTTTCATTAATTATCTTTCACAAATCACTTTTCTCCCCTGCTAACAGCACTGTATCTTTAACATTTGGATTGCGACAGTTCAAGAAAGCAGCTCACCACCTTAATCACAATTAATGATGGGCAGTAAATGTTGGTATGACCAGTGATACCCAGGAACAAATTATAGGGAATAAATGTTAGGTTCTAACAGCATAAGCAATAAAAAGCAGGTGACTTTTTTTCCCAGTTGGGAAAGCCACCCTGTGCTGATTGTTTTCAACCAGTAATAGTTGACCGGTCAGTAAACAGTACCAGGAAGGAACATTGTATCGCACAAAATTAGGGTGAGGTCAGGCAAGAGCTTCTTGCAGAAACTACAGCGACTCACGGAAACATGAATTCTCTGCCTAACAGCCCAATTTTTGTTGTTATTTCTGCATCAATTGAATTAATCGGATTGAAAGGTGGATGCAGGTCAAACTCTATTGGAAAAAAAGGGACAATTTGTCAGGAGATTCTGCTAAAATGAGTAATCAGGGAGCCATTGGCAAACCACTCAGAACCCCGAACCCTATCCCCCATGGTCTGCTGGACCCCCACTGCCAGACATCCGCACCCCATCCGTCACGTTCTGCCAGTCACCCCTCCCTGCTAAGCCACCTTACCACCATCCCCAATAGTTTGCTTGAACCCTCCTATCCCCTAGAACCCCACACTCTAATCCCACAAAATCTGCCCAATCACCCACGCCCCCAGACAACCCTGCCCTTCCAGGCCTGACAAAATCCCTGCATCATGGCACAATGGTTAGCACCGCTACTTCACAGCTCCAGGGACCCGGGTTCAATTCCTGGCTCAGGTCACTGTCTGTGTGGAGTTTGCATGTTCTCCTCCTATCTATGTGAGTTTGTCCGGGTGCTCTGGTTTCCTCCCACAGTCCAAAGATGTGCGAGTTAGTTAATTGGCCATGCTGATAAAATTGTCCCTTCATGTCTTGAGATGCATAGGTTAGAGGGGTTAGTGGGTAAAATAAGTAGGGATATGGAGGTAGGATCTGGTTGGAATTGTGGTCGGTGTAGACTCAATGAGCTGAATGGCCTTTCTCTGTACTGTATGGATTCTGATTCTATGTTTCACCAGCATGCATATCAGAATTTCTGTGCTCGTGAGCTTGTCATGAGCACATTGGTTAACACTGTTGCTCAGCACCAGAGACCTGAGTTTGATATCAGCCTTGGATGATTGTTTGTATAGAGTTTCTGCATGGCTTTCCTCTGGATGCTTCAGTTTCCTCACAAAAAGATGTGCAAGTTCGGTGGATTGGCCATGCTAAATTGCCCCTTAGTGTCCAAAGATGTGTAGGTTAGATGGATTAGTCATGGTGAATCTGCAGGTTTACGAGAAAATGGCAGCCGGGTAGGGTGAGTGGTTGTTGGCCTGAATGAGATGCTCTTTTGAAGAGTTGGTGTAAACTCAATGGGTCAAATGGCCTCCTTGTGCATTGTGGGGATTCAATAAGACCCTTGGGCCTGATAGAGACCCTATAATTCTGTGACCCATGGTTTGACAGAGTCATCCTTACACTCCTTGAACATCACCCATCTCAAGGCATGCTGGACTTCCCCACTCTGGGCCTGTTGGACCTTCACACCCAATGGCATGCCAGACCCACCACACCCCTAAGCCTCCCAGATTTCCCACTTCCTTAGTCCCACCAGGCTACCTAATCCTCTTTCATCTATGACTTCCTACTATGACCCTGGATTGTTACGCACTGTCCGATTTTCCTGCACCCCACCCCAGCCCTGGCATTCTCATTGCACGCTCAGGCTTGATGGTCTCTGCATACCAATGGGCATTCCCAACCTCCACATTCCTGTCCACAATGGATTGCTGTATTTGTTCATCTGACGTTGCCCAGATTAGCTCTCCCATCACCCTCCACAATCGCAGATATGTAAGACCCCTATTCCTCAATCCCCCCATGACCTGCAGAACCTCTTCCCTCACGCAAACAAGAACAATCCATTTCCTTGGGCTTGTCATCTTTACCCAACCCCATGCCTGTTGCCTGGTGCAAAAGGCAATGATACAATTTCTGGCACATAAGATACAGAACAATTGTTGCAACCCTGAAAGTTTTGGGAAGGAGCCTATGTAATCTGATAACACACAATTTACCAGGTAAAAGCTGATAACTATCACACCAGTAAGGAAATACATACTCTCTAATAACACACACAATTGGGGTATACAAGTCTGATGTTGTGACACACACAATATAGTGAATCATTTAAATAATAACACAATTTAGGCTTCAACCAATCTATTCCCAGTTAAGTCAGTTGTCCCCAGTAGATTGCAAATGGCCTCAACCAAAATCAGCTGCCAAAGCAGGACAAAAGTGGTCGGATTTCCCATTTGTTTCAATTCCCCTTGGTGCATATCAATTATTTGGATAGGTACAGTTATAGCTTTCAACTGATGCATTCAGACTTTTCCAGCAATTCTCAACTTGTGCCTGCTCATCAAAACCTGCCACTGCTACATATATTTGTCTTCTTGTTTTGAAAGAGAAGAAGAGGGAGAGACTAGAAGAGGGCTGAATTGATTCACACACAAAAGAATTTGTCAGCGAAGTTTTCACAGGTGTGATATTCTTAGCCTCAATAAAAATAGTGTGTGCTTGGTGGACTTCTGTTTTTTCTCTTTGGGAATTAAGAAATATTAGTGTGGACTTTGCGTAGGGTGGTACTATACACAGGGTGATGACTCATTTTACACTACACTTCATTTCTATTGACTGCACATAAAGTTAAGATCTGCCACTTTGAACTGGCATTAATTTAATGCCTTTTACAATGATAGAATATCCCAAAGCTTTTCACAGTTAATAAAGTACTTTTGAAGTGTAATTACTATTATAATGTGGGCAAATGTAGTAAACAATTGGTGCACAGCCAATTCTAACAAATAACAATGAAATATAAATAATTTATTTGTTTTTAATGAAGGCCATTTGATAAATGTCATCTAAACATAGGGAGAAATTCCCTGCTGTTCATCCAGTAATGCTTTCCCTTAAACCTTGCACTAATTTTAGCAGAGAAGATAGGATTGATGGGATGATACTGCAACGTTGCAACTATATTAGAGGTTATAAGTTTTCAAAAGAAAATATGTGGATTGTACATCCAGATTCAATTTAACAACAATGAGGTTTATTCTATGAGCTCTGGCCTGTACAGAGTATGAAATGAAACTAAAATAGGCCGTGTAACACCCTGATGACATCACCATCAAATCATATAATCAGCTCTTAAAGCAATCATACATCTACTTAAATATATAACAGATACAGTTGCTAGAAATTCTACTAATGTTGCTTCCTTTGCTTATAACATACATTTTCCAGTCCTTCCCACTGGAGGGATCTTCCACATGAAGCCCCAATGGTGCATTCCCTTGTAGAGGAGCAGGGATCACACACAACTGCAGACATCAGTGGAATCAGAAGATCCTGTCACTGGCCAATGGTAAGCCACTTTAGCCAACAGAAAATATAGAGGTAAGGCAGTTGGAATGGAAAATCCCACCCTAAGTATATATTTTTTGTTTTTATTTATTTTTCAGATATGGGTATCTCTGGCTGGCCAGCATTTATTGCCCATCCCTAGTTGCCCGAGGGCAGATAAGAGTCAACCACATTGCTGTGGTTCTGGGGTCACGTGGGCCAGACCAGGTAAGGATGGCAGATTTTCTTCCCTAAAGGACATTAATGAACCAGATGGATTTTTCCGACAGTTGACAATGATTTCACGGTCATCAATAGGTTCTTAATTCCAAATATTTTTATTAAATTCAAATTCCACTAGCTGCCGTGGCGGAATTCGAAACCTAGCCCAAAAGATTAGCTGAGTTTCTGAATTAAAAGTCACGCAACAGTACCACTAGACTATCACTCACAACCCCGCTGCCCCATCTGCATGGCTGAGGGTAGATTGCTTGCCTGCAGTGTATACTGGTAGAAATGTGGCTCATACTGACTTCCTAATGTCAATTAGAAGGATTGTTTCTCTCTAAGGGGTTTGCTCTTCCAAGCTTTGCATCACCATCTCCCTCCACTAATATTAATGACACTGTTCCTGGAATCTGAAGGGGAGTCAGTTGATGTGACTGAGTGGTGAGAAAATTTGCCCACTTCTAGCCACGCAATGACCCAGAAGATCTTTCAGAGCTGAAGAGTTTAGAATTTATTTTAATGCAAAATAGTGTCATCAGCAAGAAAAATTATTCTAATAGACCTCTTAATTCATGAATAACTCCAATGATGTAATGCTTGTATTATTCCCCACGTCACTATAAATTGGAAATATATACGGACCTAGCTGAGTCGGGGTAACAAGGATGAATTTGTTGGCAGTCAAATAAATGCTTTTAATTTTATTTTATAGTTTCACAAACAAACATGCTAGTGAATATACTTTTGTAAATAGAAGTAGTTTGGAAATGTGGGACTACAGTACAGAACAATTAAATGTTTTTCCTGTTTCACTGGAGGTTGAATGAGGTTTTGGGGTAGATATGGTAAGGTCTATAGATCCTTCAGATTTTTACAAGAAGGTACTTCAGCTCAAGCATCTGAAAAAAGATCCTTGTTTTACTGATTAAAAAGTCAATACCATGTCTTATCTTTTATATATTGAAATGAAAGCTGTAGAATTTGAATTGCCACTACTTGTAATGACTTTATTTATGACCATTAATGCCAATGGTCAATCTAAATCAGGTCTCCAGAGTATTTTAATCTGATATTTTGCTGTTCTAATCGATTTAATAGCAATTATGCAAGTTAATTATTCTTATTTTTGAACAGACGTATATAAACAGAATGTCACAGCACACTAGAAATGATTCTGTATGCGAGAGTAAAATTATTCCGTAAGTATCAGTATCAGCTCAATAACTATAGTACCCATTCCCAGTTATCTGTTTCTTGTTTACACTATTTGGTTGTGATTGGCAATATTAATACCTGGGAATAAATGTCTAGTCTGTATTCCTCTCCCATTCAGATCGATGCCTGCTCAGCTCCGTCAAAGTTTCAATGTGTTGATAAAAAGCTAATGAGCATTTGACTATATTGACAAACTCTGGGTAGGTCAATGGACATTTTATAATCTACATGAGATTGAATGCAGTGTCAAACTCCAGTCATGTGCAGTGGCTTCTCTGGGGAATGACTACTGTTGTGACAGGGGAAAGAGACCCTGTTAAAACTGGAACTTTAAAAACATAGAAGCAGAGTGAGCCATCTGGCCCTTTGAGCTTGCTCTGCTATTTAACTAGAGCATAGCTAATCTTCTACCTCAATGTAACCTTCTAAAGTATCAGGGATGGCAGTGCAGGCAGTACGTTGCACCTCCTGTAGTATGTACGAGGTGAGGGACACCAGTAGTGTTCCAGCTGATTATACCTGCAGGAAGTGTGCCCATTTGCAGCACCTTGAGGATCGTGTTAAGGAGCTGGAGCTGGAATTAGAGGAACTCAGGATAATTCGAGAGGTTGAGGAGGATATTGGCAGGAGTAACAAAGAGATAGTCACTCCTAAAAGTAATTCTTGGGTAACTATTTGGAGGAGGGGTGAGAAGCAATCGGGTAGACAATCCCCTGGGGCTGTTCCCCTCCAAAACAAATCTTCTGTCTTGGAGGCTACAGTTGAGGAAGAATCAACTGGAGATGACCAAAGGGAGCAGGTCTCTGGGGGTGAGCCTGCTGAGAATGCTCAGGTGGGTGGGGAGAATAAGAGATTGGGCCTAGTGATTGAGGACTCCATAGTTAGCGGGACAGATAGGAGAGTAAATAGTAATAAAAGTGACTCAGGGCTGGTGTGTTGCCTCCCAGGGGCTGGGGTCCAGGATGTCGCAGATCGGGTTTTAAGATTCTTAAGGGAGAGGGGAGTCAACCCCAAGTCATAGTTCATGTAGGGACACATGATATAGGAAGGACGAGGGAAGGGGATATTAAACAGACATTTATGGAGTTGGGGTGGAAGCTTAGGGCCAAAACTGGCAGAGTGGTTATCTCTGGACTCTTGCCTGTGCCAAGGGATAGTTTAGAGAAGAATAGAGAGAGGGAATGTTTGAACTCGTGGCTGCGGGGATGCTGCAGGAGGGAGGGGTTCAGGTTCCTGAACAATTGGGACTCATTCTGGGATAGGTGGGACCTCTACAAGAGAGATGGTCTACACCGGAACCAGAGGGGAACTAATATCTTGGGGGGAAAATTTGCTAAGGCTATGCAGGGGGCTTTAAACTGATTCAGGGGGGTGTGGGATCCTAAGTAGTTGGGGTGCTAAGAGGGATGAGAGTAAGGGGGTCATAGAGGAAAGCTGTAAAACACAGCAGCATATGGGTGGGGTAGGGTATGGTTTGAAATGCGTATACTTTAATGCAAGGAGTATTCGCAATAAAGGGGAGGAACTTGCAGCTTGGACCAGTACCTGGAACTTCAATGTTGTGGCCATTTCAGAGACTTGGGTAGAGCAGGGACAAGAATGGATGTTGCAGGTTCCGGGGTTCAAATGCTTTAGTCAGAGCAGAGAAGGAGGTAGAAGGGGGGTAGGAGTGGCATTATTAGTCAAAGACTGTATCACAGTGACAGAAAGGAAGTTTGATGAGGACTTGTCTGTTGAGGGAGTATGGGCTGAGATTAGAAACAGGAGAGAAGAGGTCACCCTGTTGGGAGTCTTTTATAGACCTCCTAAAAGTTCTAGAGAGGTTGAGGAAAGGATTGCAAAGTCAATTCTGGTCAGGAGTGAAAGTAATAGGGTAATTGTTATGGGGGACTTTAACTTTACTAATATTGATTAGAATAGCTATAGCTCTAGCACGTTAGAGGGGTCAGTTTTTGTACAAAGTGTGCAGGAAGGTTTTTTTGACTCAGTATGTAGATAGGCCAACTAGAGGTGAGGCTACATTGGATTTGGTGCTGGGCAATGAACCAGACCAGGTGTTAGGCTTGGAAGTTGGTGAACATTTTGGTGATAGTGACCACAATTCGGTTACGTTCACCTTAGTGATGGATAGGGATAGGCATGAAGCTGGGGGGCAGTAGTTATAGCTGGGGGAAGGGTAATTATGAGGCCATCAGGAGAGAATTAGGGTGCATAGATTGGACTAGGAAACTACAGGGACTGGGAACATCTGGAGTGTGGAGCTTATTCAAGGAGCAGCTGCTGCGAGTCCTTGATAAGTATGTCCCTGTCAGGCAAGGAGGAAATGGTCGAGTAAGAGAACCTTGGTGTACGAAAAAAGGTGATTTGCTGGTTAAAAGGGAAAAGGAGGCTTATGTCAGGATGAGGCTTGAAGGCTCGGTTAGTGCAATGGATAGCTATAGATTAGCCAGGAGGGAGCTAAAGAGTGAATTGAGGAGAGCTAAGAGCGGACACGAGAAGACTTTGGCTGATAGGATTAAGGAGAATCCTAAAGCTTTCTTTAGATATGTTAAGAATAGAAGATTGGTTAGGACAAGATTAGGGCCAGTCATAGACAGCAGGGGGAAGTTGTGCGTGGAGCCTGAAGAGATTGGAGAGGCACTGAATAAATATTTCTCTTCGGTATTCACGCAGGGTGATGTAAATGTAGTTATGGAGAACACTGAGGTACAGGGTAGCAAACTGGAAAGTATTGAAGTAGATAGGGAGGATGTGCCAGATATTCTTGAGGGTTTGAAGTTGGATAAGTCCCCTGGGCCGGACGGGATTTACCCTAGGATTCTCTGGGAGGCAAGAGAGGCGATTGAAGAGCCTCTGGCTCTGATCTTCAGGTCGTCGTTGGTTACGGGTGTGGTTCCGGAGGACTGGAGGATAGCGAATGTGGTCCCATTGTTCAAGAAGGGGAAGAGAGACCTTCCAGGGAATTATAGGCCAGTGAGTCTCACTTCTGTTGTGGGCAAAGTATTGGAGAGAATTATTAGGGATAGGATTTATAGTTATTTAGAGAGAAATGAATTGATTGGGGATAGTCAGCGTGGTTTTGTAAAGGGTAGGTCGTGCCTTACTAACCTCATTGAGTTTTTTGAAAAAGTGACTAAAGAGGTGGATGGGGGTAAGGCGGTTGATGTGGTATATATGGACTTTAGTAAGGCGTTTGATAAGGTGGCCCATGGAAGACTTCTGCAGAAAATGCAGATGTATGGGATAGAGGGCGATTTAGCTAATTGGATTAGGAATTGGCTAGCAGATAGAAGACAGAGGGTGGTGGTTGATGGGAGATATTCATCGTGGAGTTTGGTGACAAGTGGTGTACCTCAGGGGGCTGTTTTGGGGCCCCTGCTGTTTGTAATTTTTATAAATGATCTGGATGAGGGTATTGAAGGATGGATTAGTAAATTTGCAGATGACACTAAAGTCGGTGGAGTGGTAGATAGTGAAGAGGGGTGTTATAGTTGCAGAGAGACTTGGACAAGTTGCAGAGCTGGGCCGAGAGGTGGCAAATGGAGTTTAATGTGGAAAAGTGTGAGGTAATGCACTATGGCAGGAATAATAAATGTGTAGAGTATAGGGATAATGGTAGGATTCTTAGTAGTCTTGATGAACAGAGGGATCTTGGTGTGTATGTGCATAGATCCATGAAAGTAGGCAGTCAAGTCGAGAAGGTTGTTAAGAAGGCATATGGAGTATTAGCTTTTATTGGTAGGGGGATTGAATTTCGGAGCCGCAACGTCATGTTGCAACTGTACAAAACTCTAGTGCGGCCGCACTTGGAGTATTGTGTGCAGTTCTGGTCCCCACATTATAAGAAAGATGTGGAGGCATCGGAGAGGGTACAGAGGAGGTTTACCAGGATGTTGCCTGGTATGGAGGTCAGGTCTATGAAGAGAGGTTGAGGGATTGAGGTTGTTTTCGTTAGAAAGGAGGTGGCTAAGGGGGGATCTTATTGAAGCATATAAGATGATTAGAGGTTTGGATAGGGTGGACAGTGATAGCCTTTTTCCTAGGATGGAGAAAGCTAGCACGAGGGGACACAGCTTTAAATTAAGGGGGTGATAGTTATAGGATGGATATCAGAGGTGGGTTCTTTACCAAAGGGTGGTTGGGAGTGGAATGCCCTGCCTGCAGCTGTTGTAGATGCGCCAAGTTTGGTGGCGTTTAAGAGGTTAGTGATATGTATGGATGAGAAGGAATGGTTAGTTTGGAGGGGCATTGCTTTTTATTTTGGTCGGCGCAACATCGAAGGCCGAAGGTCCTGTTCTGTGCTGTATTGTGTTATGTTCTATACTATACCTGTATCCCTTAATTGGTATCTATAGGAATAATATAGTGTAGGTATCAAGTTGGCACAGGGTTTCCAATTGTGTTAAGAAATTACTAAAGAATACTTTATCTTTGCTGACTGAGAAGTATTTGTCAACATTTGGTTTGTTTGGTAATTACAGTAAGCCTCAAAACATGAAATATGTCATGTGATCCTATGGTCACTGGAAATTCATAATTCTTTTACTTGTTATCAGACTCTATGAAAAATTATAACAATGTCAGTAGCAACCACAAACGTTTATCTAATACTTTTAACATAGTAAAATGTTCTAAGATGCTTCACAGCAACATAATCAGATAAAACATGATATGAGCTACATAAGGAGATGTTAGTATGGACCATGTGACTATCTCCAGAATCAGTTGCATTCTGGGACACAGCATCTCCATCAAGGACGGTCACCTCAGCAACCTCACTGTACCGCAAACCAACAGACAACCTTACAATGCTCCACTTCTCCAGCTTCCACCCTAGACACGTTAAAGAAGCCATTCCCTATGGACAAGCCCTCCGTATACACAGAATTTGCTCAGATGAGGAGATCGTGACAGACACTCCAGACGCTGAAGGATGCCCTCGTGAGAACAGGATATGGTGCTCAACTAATCAATCGACAGTTCCAACGTGCCACAGTGATAAACCACACTGACCTCCTCAAAAGACGAACACGGGACACGGTGGACAGAGTATCCTTTGTTGTCCAGTACTTCCCCGGAGCGGAGAAGCTACGACGTCTTCTCCGGAGTCTTCAACATATCATTGATGACGATGAACATCTCGCTGGGCCATCCCCACCCCCCCACTTCTTGCTTTCAGACAACCGCACACCCAAAACAGATCATTGTTCACAGCAAACTACCCAACCTTCAGGACAACAGTGACCACAATACCACACAACCCTGCCACAGCAACCTCTGCAAGACATACCGATCATAGACATGGAGACATCATCAAATGTGAGATACCATCACCAGGTACATGGTACATACTCTTGCAACTCGGCCAACGTTGTCTACCTAATACGTTGCAAGAAAGGATGTCCCGAGGCATGGTACATTGGGGAGACCATGCAGACCTGCGGACAGTGGATGAATGAGCATCGCTAACAATCACGAGGAAAAGTTCCCTTCTTGTGGGCGAACACTTCAGCATCATGGGCATTCGGCCCCGACCTGCGGGTAAATGTTCTTCAAGGAGGCCTTCGTGAACACGACAGAGCAGAGTTGCTGAGCAGAGACTGATAGCAAGTTCCGCACACATGAGGACGGTCTTAATAGGGATCTTGGCGTTCATGACAAACTATCTGTAATCCCCGTAACTTGCCTGGGTTAGCAAAAAACCTCACTTTCTGTGCGTCTGGAGAAAATACATAATTCTCTAACCAATGCTCAGGATTCCCTTCACACACATGTTAGCCACTTTAACACTTGAATAGCAGGTTAGATGTAAGGATTCGCATTCTAATCAGCATCTGAACTGTCTGTGTGGATATGAGTGCTATTGCAGACCAGAACACTGCATTTGCTGACGAAGGCTATAAAGTCGAAAGCTCGCGAATTTACTATCAAATAAATTGGTTGGATTTAAAATTGGGTGTAAAACTTTAAGGAGATGTTAGATCAGCTAACCAAACATTTAGTCAAGAAGTAGACTGTGGGAAGTAACATTGACCCTAATGGGTATCCAATATACTTGCCTGTAGTGAGGGTGTTTCAGCAATCTTCTGGCCTCTCCATTGGCTACATTTGAACCTGACATTTGATTTAAGGATAATAAGTCGGATTGTGATTGCCAATCAGAGCCTGATTGGTAGTTCTGGTACATCTACAGCCACGAGGAGAGGTAGATGCTGCAAAGGCAGGTCAGATACCCATGAGGCTCTCTCCATATGGATCCACTCTAGCTGGCCTACACAGCAATGCAGTAATGAATACAATCAGTGTTGGCAGGTCAACTGTGAGGAGTGGGGGGAGGGGGTTCTCCTCTGCTAAAAATGCCAGGAAAGCCACAAAACCATACTCTGGCAGTATGGTGAAATATGAATACGATAAGTGGCAGAGCTCTATTTGCATTTGCATTGTTATATTTTAGCTTCCTCATATATATTAATAAATAACGCACCATTCTGCAAATCCTCAGCTTTGTCTATATGAAGTGATTAAAAGAGCACTTTATAATCTGGATAAAATAAGTGTCAACAAAGATAGAAACATAGAACATTACAGCACAGAACAGGCCCTTCGGCCTTCGATGTTGCGCCGACCAATATAAAAAGCATGCCCCTCCAAACTAAACCATTCCCTTCTCTTCCATATACTTATCAACTAACCTCTTAAACGCCACCAAACTTGGCGCATCTACAACTGCTGCAGGCAGGGCATTCCACTCCCAACCACCCTTTGGGTAAAGAACCTACCTCTGATATCCGTCCTATAACTATCACCCTTAATTTAAAGCTGTGTCCCTCGTGCTAGCTTTTTCCATCCTAGAAAAAAGGCTATCACTGTCCACCCTATCTAAACCTCTAATCATATTATATGTTTCGATTAGGTCCCCTCTTAGCCGCCTCCTTCTAACGAAAACAACCTCAAATCTCTCAGCCTCTCTTCATAAGACCTGACTTCCATACCAGGCAACATCCTGGTAAACCTCCTCTGTACCTCTCCAATGCCTCCACATCTTTCTTATAATGCGGGGACCAGAACTGCACACAATGCTCCAAGTGCGACCGCACTAGAGTTTTGTACAGTTGCAACATGACGTTGCGGCTCCGAAATTCAATCCCCCTACAATAAAAGCTAAGACTCCATATGCCTTCTTAACAACCTTCTCGACTGACTGCCTACTTTCAGGGATCTATGCACATACACACCAAGATCACTCTGTCATCAAGACTACTAAGAATCCTACCATTAGCCTATACTCTACACATTATTATTTTTGCCATAGTGCATTACCTCACACTTTTCCACATTAAACTCATTTGCCACCTTTCGGCCAGCTCTGCAACTTGTCCAAGTCCCTCTGAAAACATAACACCCCCTTCACTATCTACCACTCCACCGACTTTAGTGTCATCTGCAAATTTACTAATCCATCCTTCAATACCCTCAGATACCCATGAGGCTCTCTCCATATGGATCCACTCTAGCTTCATGTTTTGGCACATGTTAATATTTGAAAAATTATAATGCAAAGAGATTATTTTGTTTAGAGCTTTATTAAAGCTGTGGTGCTATTAACCTTCTTCCTGTTTATTAAGTTAATGCAGTTTTGAATGAATGGGGCGCATCTTGTATTTGGTTTATTATTTCCCACCCACATGCTTTTGTATGATTGCCGGCTTTAGAAGATGTAATCAAAAAAAAATTTGAGTGTTTTTCCTCAGTGCATTTATTGAAAGCATTCTGAAATGAGAACAAGATCAGAGTAACTGTACAAATGGAGGCATAGATGAATTATGCAGATCTTCTACATATCTAACGTTCATCAATATTAATAAAGACAAAGTATGGTTAATGTATGATTTAATAATAATATCCTTGGGGTTACCATTAACAGAAAGTCAATGGATGTGCACATAAACACACTCGCTACAAGAGTAGATCCAAGGCTCAGAATACTGTGGCAAGTAACTTACCTCCTGTCTCCCAAAGCCTGTTCATCATCTACAAAGTTCAGTTGGAATGTGATGGGATACTCCCACTTGCCTGGAAGAGTACAGCTCCAACAATACTCAAATAGCTGATAAATCCAGGTAGGGTGGCCATTTCCAAATTTCCAAAATGGAGGGCATTGCATAGGCCACAGGATACTGTATGTACATGTTTCAAAAAATTAATATTTTATAAAATTTAAATCATATTGCAATAAACAACAAATGCAAACAAATGATCACTTTAGTATTTTAAATAAAAAATCTAACATGATACTTTTCTCGCCTAGATAAATTCAACAAAAAACAAACTTCTAGATGTTGGTGTTGAGACAGATTGTCAATGTCCTGAACACAGAAAGTATCATGAAGGTTCGACAAGCAATTTGGAAAGAAAAAGGCTCGTAGACCTTTCTTGCAAGAAGATTGGAGGATAGAGAAGCTGGGTCTGTGTAGGTATTGAGAGCGTTTGAATAACAGACCTTTGTACAGAGCTTTTGAGAGACTGCATCTGGATTATTGAACAGTTTGCTACCAATTTAAGGACAAAGATACTTTCATTTTGGTGGTACAGAGAAGATTCGCTAGATTGCTGGCAGGATATGAGAGGGTTGTCCTATGTGAAATACTGGATAACTTAGGTCTTTCTAGAATTTAGAAGAACAAAGCAAACAGGATTAAAAGGAATTGCATGATAGACATGGAGGGTTGAATTTAATGCCTCCTTCCATGGTAAGTTTTGGTGGGGCATTAATGGGTGGGAAGATGCAGATGAAGATCTTGTCATCTTCCTGCACTTCCCAATTGTCTTGGGCACGTAAGCTCATGGAGGAACTTTGTCAGTTGAGGCAACAAGTGGGTAATTTCATCCCATCCAGTGCTGAGCAGGAAGTCTGCCATGTAAGAGCAAACCTTATCAATGTTGTGTGGGGCTTCCCGAGACAGTCCCTTGTTTAAAAACATTTGGTTCCTTATAAAGGGATCCTTGCATCAGGAAGGGGCTTCTGTTGAGAAACCAATCTTGCTCTTACCTCTGAAATCCCTGACGTCTCCCCCCTGTAGTTTCCCTGTCCCCCCCCCCCCACAACCTCAACCCATGATCCCCCTTGCCTCATCTCCTACCTGCAGCCTGGGGTCTTATTGATGCTGACACTCAGGCGAATGCATACCAGCAGCAGCCACCGGCTTCCCACTGGTGCTACCAAGCAAGGAAGAATTGTGGCCTCTCACTGGCCAGCAGCTCTTGGAGGGTGGGACATCCACCCCCTGAGGCCTTTGATCCTGGGGAAGGCTGATTTCCGCCTGGTTTCGACCTGAGTTGGAACAAGATGCTTTTCCAAAAAGAGGTGACAGGGACTTTTGTCAGTTGTCCAGCCAGCTAATGAGACCCCCAAAAAAGGAAGACAAATTAATGTCCGGCTCAAGGTGGCACCAGAAGGAGGACAAAAGCCTAAAGCTAAACATCTGGCCTCTCTACATCCAGGACAAAGCAGCATGGTGCAGCTGATGGGAAAGGTTGATGATAAAGGGATTGAGATAGTCAACAATGATCTTCCTAAAGAGATTCGCAACTGCACAAATGTGCCACCAATGAAGATCATCCATGCGATTTCCCGCCTCTCCCAAAATTAGAGCAAAATTAATGTGGAGTCTGTGGCCTCCAACACCTTCTTAGGGCAGGGTTCCTGAAAAGAGAGAGATATTCTACTTGGGACGCTGTGCAATATTACTAGCTATTTCAGGGGGAAAAAAATGAACATCAAATTATATGGTTTCTTATTATTCAACTTTGATACTGACAGATTTATTTAGAAAGACTTACTGATCACAGATGAAGCAGGTGTTGACTTTGTAGTGTTCTGCCATAGAGGTTTTGACAGAGGTATGGAATTATTGGTCTGTTTAAACTGCAAAGCTAAATATCAGTTCGAAAAGACTGAGTCAGCAATGTGTGATTTTTGTCATATAATATTAACACTTAGATTTTAATATTTGAGCTTTAGCCCACAAAAAGTAGGTTTTAGGTGTGAACACATTAATTCGGCCTACATTTTCCAATCAGCAACAATGCTCAGCACTCCAATTACTTTACTCATTTTGGCCAGGATTTCCGAGCCTGGCTGCAACAGTAACAGACAAGCACCATACTCTCAGGACTATTTCAGCAAGTATAGAAGGAGAACATAATGTAAAGACGTAAGATCTAGGAGCAGAAATAGGCCATCTGGCTCCTTGGCTGACTTTGCCATATTGGCAGGGTTCGTGTGGCTAGCTTGGTCCGGTACTGTCTTTTGGCATCTTTAATGGATCTCTTAGATCGTATCTGGCTTTCTGTATAGGTCAGGGTTGCCTGACGTGAACAGCTCAGACTGGACTTCAGCTAGCAGCGAATATCCCCGTTCATCCATGGTTTTCCTGTTGGGGGACACGTGGATTTGCTTCTTTGGCACACTGTCTTATACATATTTACTGATGAAATCAGTTATTGTAGGGGTATACTCAGTCAGGCTGGTCAAGGTTTTTTAATATTGACCAATACACTGACTCCAAGCAGCTCCGTAGGAGATCCTGATTCCTCAGACCAACATTCACGAATCTCTTAAGGACCGGCAAGAAAAACACCTTCTCTATAAAAGTCTGTTTCAGGCGCTGCAGTGACAAAGTCTCTCTTGGTTGAAATCGGCATTGTTGAAATTTGTGTAATAGATCTATTCCATTTAGATGGCAGTTAGGGTAACGAGTCGAGTGAAGCCTCTACAATATGAAATAGGCCTTAGCAGATTCCAAGCCTCTTGCACGCTTGTAGACTATGTACATTTACAATGGCTTCTGCTTTCCTCAGATCAGATAATGCTCCTTCAACTGTTGAACGCATGACTTAATAATTGATTCTGTTTCATTGAGCAAACTCTTGTCTTTGCTCAAAGTGAGGTTACATTCACAGAATCATAGAATTTACAGAGCAGAAGAGGCCTTCAGCCATTGAGTCTGCATTGACGCATGAAATACCCTGACCTGTTACCTAATCCCATTGCCAGCACTTGACTTCATGGCCTGAATATTATATGTTTCCAAGCACTCATCCAGGTACTTTTTTAAAGGGTTTGAGGCATTCCGCCTCTGCCACCCTCTAAGTAAAGCTTTTCCTCAAATCCCCCTAAGCTCCCACCCTTCACTTTTAACTTGCATCCCTTGTACTGACTTTTCAACTCGGGGAATAGCTGCTCCCATCCATCCTGTCCTGCCCCTCAATCTTGAACACCTCAAACAGGTCACCCTTCAGTCTTCTCTGTTCTAACAAAAAGAAACTAAGTCTATCTAACCTCTCTTCATAACTTAGATGTTCCATCCCAGGCAGCATCTTGGTAAATCTCTTTTGCACTCACTCAATGCATTCACATATTTCCTATAATGTGGCGACCAAAACTGCACACAGTACTCCAAATGCCTCACCAAAATTCTACACAACTACATCATGACCTCTCTGCTTTTGTAATCTACATCTCAATTTGATAAGTCAAGGTGTGCCATGTGCTTTTTTCATCATCCTATTAATCAGCCTTTCTGCCTTCAGAGATCTTGGACAAACACTCCAAGATCCCTTGTTCTTCAGACCTTTCATAGTATACTTCCTTGTCAAATTACCCTCCAAAGTGTCTCACCTCATGTATTTTCAGGGTTAAATTCCATCTGCCAATTATCTTCTCTAATCCAAGCCATTCATCCTCACTGTTAACTACTTAGCCAATCTTAACGTTATTGGTAAACTTACTGATTCTACACTCCCCACCCCCCCACATAGTCATCTCTGTCACTTATATAAATGACAAACAATAGGGAGTCCAGCCAAATCCCTGGTCACTTGCCTATAGTCACTAAAGCAGCTATCTGTCACCACCCTCTGTCTCCTACTGCTAAGCCTATTATGAATCCATCTTGTCAGATCACCCTAAGAAAATGTAAGAATGGATATGGAATGTTCAGGTTCACTTTGAGTATGACTATAGGTGCAATGTCTTCACTGATGTTCAAAATGGTTTGAAGTAAGACTGAAACATGCAGTAAAATACCTCATGCTGAGCTGACTCCAAATTTGAGTCTCTAGATATAAAAAGTGGTTGTGAAGATATATGTGGCGTGACCTCGTTTTTTCAATGTTTGGTGCCATGATTTTGGTAGTAATTATAGAAATATTGATGGAATATACATCCAATTCAGAATAGATAGCAACTCATCCACCTGAATTGACTGATATCCTCAACGAAGGCATCAGAGATGATAATTGATAAGTGGAAATTGTTCTTTGCTGGTGACTGCACCCCTTGTCATACTGTGAGCATAACCTACATAGAATCATGGACTCTTTTAGTGCTGACCTATATGAGCTACCACCCTTAAGGAAGACACAGTACGTAAGTACATAACATAAGAATAGGAGCAGGAGTTGGCCATCTAGCCTTCGAGCCTGTCCTACCATTCAATAAGATCATGGCTGATCTGAAGTGAATCAATTCCACTTTCCTGCTTTTCTTCCCATACCCTTAATTTCGTTGTCTATCAGAAATCTATCTACCTGTGACTTAAATATATTCAATGAGGTAGCTTCCACCACTTCAAAAGGCAGAGAATTCCAGAGATTCATTACCCTTTGAGTGAAGAAGTTCCTCCTCAACTCTATTCTAAACTGCGCCCTCCCATTTTGAGGTTGTGCCCTCTGTTCTGTTTTCCTTTCTAAGCGAAAAGAATCTCTCTACGTCTACCCTATCTTAGTACCTTCATTATCTTATAAGTCTCTATAAGTACCCTCTCAGCCTCTTAAACTCTAACAAGTCAGGCCCAGTCTCCAGTAACCACCACCAAATTCTGACTACATCCCATCTACTACTCCTATGGATGGCACAGTTGCACAAATTGCTGCCTCATAGCACCAGAGACTTGGGTTCAATTCGGCCTCAGGTCACTGACTTTGAGAAGGTTCTCTCCATATCTTCTTGGGTTTGTCTGGTTTTCTCTCAGTTCAAAGATGTGCAAGTTATGTTGATTGGCTATGCTAAATTGACCTTAGTATAGGGGATTGGAGAGGTGAATATATGGGATTGCGGGAGTCAGGTCTGGGTGGGATCATGGTCGGTGTGAACTCAAGGGCTAAATAGCTTCTTGTGTGCTGTAAGAGCGCTAACTATAGCTATCAAATACTTAATATTGAAGACTACTGCAGATAACATCCCTATCTCAGAAGTACATCTCGCAGAGATGCCTGTATACCCATTTCATTGCTTAGACTTGATAGGCTGGAACACCACTTTCTACCAAGGAAGACTCTCAGACTGGATTTACTTCTGAGAGATTGAATAGGTTTGGACTATTTCCTAAAGCATAGAAGAGAGAGGGGAGATTTGATAGAGGTGTATAAGATTTTGATTGGGTATAGATAGAGTGAAGCAAGCAGGCTTTCCACTGAGGCTAGAGGAGAAAAAAAAAACAGGGGGCATAGGTAAGGGTGAAAGGAGAAAAGTATAAAGAGGATATTGAGGGGGATTCTTCACGCAAAGAGTGATGGTAGTGTGGAATGAGCTGCCGGATAAAGTGGTAAATGCAGGGTCACTTTCTTAACATTAAGAAAAACTTGGACAGGTTCATGGATGAGAGGGGCGTGGAGAGATATTGGTTCAAGCGCAGGTCAGTGGGACTAGGCAAAAAATAGTTAAGCACAGACAAGAAGGGCCAAAAGGCCTGTTCTGAGCTGTAATTTTCTATGCTTCTATAGGTGGGAAATAGACTGCTTCTGTCCCAAACCAGCTCTGGGTAATTCAATCACTCATTGGAGTTTATGGTGATGGGTGCGCATAATTCTTATGGGAACAGGCTCTCCAGTTGCCCAATTAACAAAAGTGGGTGGCTTCCAAAGCTGGAAAGCCAATCAGAGGTGTACAACATGAGAAGAGCAGCAGGATGTAATAGAAGTAAGGAAAGGAGTGCTTCAACATTGAGGATCCCTCTTTCTGACTTTCAAATCTTTAATTTACCAATGCATTCAGTAATCAGGCTACTTCTGAGGGAGCATGAAGAGAGAGACCCTCAGAACCTAAGGGACTCCTGCAACAAGCCAGGCAAAGAAGGCTTCTAAGCCTACCTGGAGTGCTGGCTCCTTGGTCTGTTCTCAATGCCCACAACAGGCACTTAAGCTAATCCTCAAATTCCAGTCTGCCTCCTTTATTTTGCAATTAGGCCCTTAACCAGCTTGATCTGCTGCACAAGGTAGGTTGCCCTGATAGCTCCAATCACTTCAGTCCTGATATAGCCTGGCAGCGGGATGGAACCTGGGCAAATGGGCAAGCTGGCCTACGGGGCTAATTTTCACTCCCACCCATCCCTGATCTCACCCCAATGGGGGCTGAAAATCTAATCCCATTATCCGATAGCTCTATGTTTAACTCAGGATCTGAGGAATTCTCTGAAATTCCAGATGCCTATGTACAGTGCTGTCTTTGCTCATGGATTTTGGTTTGCCTGCTTTCTTTAAGACTTTAAAAGATTTCTAGATGACTGCTGTGTTGGAGCAGAATAGTGGTTAGCACTGCTGCTTTACAGCACCAGGAACCTGGGTTTGATTCCTGGGCTTGGGTTGCTGAGTGTGTGGAGTTTGCATATTGTCCCCCGTGTCTATGTGGGTTTCCTTCCACAGTCCAAAGATGGACAGGTTAGGTGAACTGCCCATGCAAATTTGCCCCTTAATGTCAAGGGTAAATATATGAGGTTGTGGAGATAGGATTTGGGTGAGATTGTGGTCTGTGCAGATTCGATGGGCCAAATGGCCTCCTTCACCACTATCAAGATTCTATGATTTAGTCTCTTTGTGGGTTTATTGCCATGTTCTGTATGGTTGAGTACTTCATGTGACTAATTGCCTTTGTGCTTTATAAATGAAATATTTGAACAAAGGACTCAGACTAAGTTTCTGAGATA
This sequence comes from Sphyrna mokarran, assembly GCA_024679065.1. Classification (NCBI taxonomy): domain Eukaryota; kingdom Metazoa; phylum Chordata; class Chondrichthyes; order Carcharhiniformes; family Carcharhinidae; genus Sphyrna; species Sphyrna mokarran. The sequence continues at coordinate 28,414,156 of JAGIQG010000023.1, read as the reverse complement.
TATATATATATATATAGAAATGCAATCTTCAAGTTTAAAAGAATATTGATCCATTTTCACAGTAAGTTATGAGTCAACAATCAAACATGTGGCAGCAAAACCTCAGTTTCTCATTGCTAAGGTAACAGGCTGAGGCAATCCTGTTCCACATGTTTTCATAACACCTCTGATTCTTTAGCCTTTCACAATATTCTCCACCTTGTTATTTCATTCTTCTTTTGGTAACAGCTTGCAACATATATAATTTCATCTCAGCTTCCTGTTGATGGTGCTGTCCATTATTTGCAATTTGTTTCACGGAATGAAATCTGTATTGAAAATTGAGAATAGCTCATGAAATTACGAAGTATTTACAGTGTTGGGAACAGCAGGCTTAATTGTATTTAATTGTGAAGTCTCCTCACTACATTAGCCTTTCAAGCACAATACAGGGGAAGTGATGGCCCATTGGTGGTATTGCTAGATTATTAATCCAGAAAGTCAACTAATGTTAATTACATTAATTCATAATGCTTTTCTCCCTCTCACATTCTGCTAAATGACTCTACCCAAGCTGACTCTCCTTCTGCCTTCTGCATCTTTCAATCCTGAAGCTTTCTCCTGATCATCCTATGATGTTATCTGTGTTTATAGCTCTGAACCCTTGATTCGATTTGATTTGTTATTGTCACATATATTCGTATACAGTGAAAAGTACTGTTTCTTGTGCACTACACAGACAAAATATATGATATATAGGGGAAAAGGAAAGAAGAGTGTGCAGAATGTAGTGTTACAGTCACAGCTAGGGTGTATAGAGAGAGATCAACTTAATGTAAGGTAGGTTCATTCAAAAATCTGATGGTAGCAAGGAAGAAGCTGTTCTTGAGTCAGTTGGTAGGTGAACTTAGACTTCTGTGTCTTTTTCCCAATGGGAAAAGATGGAAAAGAGTATGTCCAGGGTACATGTGGTTCCTTATTATGCTGCTATTTTTCCGAGGCAGCAGGAATGCTCCCCATTCTTGAAGGACGTGCCCTCCTCCCGCAGGTGTTTTGGTACCAATTTTCAATGTCCTCATACCACATCTCCCTGGCCCCATGAGGCACATGCTTTCCTCATGCCAGCACACAGGCTAATGTCACAGGTAGTGCTCCAATTGTGGAGCATGGGACATGTCTTCCTCCCAACAGCCAGCTTGAGGTAGTCAGTGCTACAAATGAAATAAGCATCACAGACAGACTGCAGGAGGGAAGGGAGATGTCAGTGAGGCTAGGCAGAGCCAACAAGATGATTACCTCTTTCCAACTGCTGCTCCTCATTTGTCATCCCAGTGGCTCTGCTTTTCTTCTCCATCCCCTCAATCTGTTTCTCACCAGCACGGCATACCAGGCCATCATGTCTTACTTTCACCTCTGTATACAGTAAGAGTGCATCAAATATTCAATTTTTCACACATCCATTTAAAGTAGCACAGCAGTTAGCACTGCTATCTTACAGCACCTGAAATCTGAGTTTGATTCTGGCCTTGGGGGACAGCGTATGTGGAATTTTGCATATTTTCTCCATGTCTATGTGGGTCCCCTCTGAGTGCTCCGATTTCCCCTCAGAGTTCAAAGATATGTCGTTAGATTGACTGGCCATGCTAAATAGCCCCTTTGTGTCAAGGGGATTAAACAGGGTAAATACATGGAGTTATGTGAATAGGGCCTGGATGGGACTGATATTGATGCAGGCTCGATGGGGCAAATGACCTCCTTCTGCATGTAGGGATTCTATGATTCCATGAGTCACTGAAATGCGATCAGAATCGAGATATTGTACTGCTTTTTTGTCCCCACAATTATAATGCCCCCCACTGCCTAAGAATGACTAACTTGGATATGAGATCATATCTGGAATATTCTTTTCAAATGTGGCTCAACGACATGCTCACTGAATAATTGGCAAACTCTTATATAAGCCCTGTGAAGGTTGACTTTCCCTTTGTATTCACAATTATTGCACTGTGTTCCACATTCAAATCTATAACTCAAGCCAAACATCATAATGTAAGCCAAAAATTTGCTTATGTTGCCTGATCTAATCAACCCTTATTATTAACATGTGCTGATTGAAGAAATTGTGTTATGCCTGCATAACTATGAAAACGTGTCAAAGTAAACCACTACAAGTCAGATGAATTCTAAATGTCAGATGGCTCACTGTTCATCAGGGTCTACAAGATAAATTCACTTGTAAGGACACAGCACATTTTTGCTGCAAGTTTTATTCTTTCAGGCATCTCTCACAGTCTTCAAGGTATCTGGAATACTTTTCTGTCCATACCTCCCTCAATATCTGAAAGAGACAAAGCAAAATATCTTCAACTATAGTCAGACCTTAGAACTGTGAAAAAGAAGGATGTCCACTTTGCTGTAAGATTAATGTCCCTGAAATTGTTTGTCTGCAATTGACAATGGCTGTTTTTAGAACAATTAGCCTGTAATTTGTTTTTTGGTACAAATCAATTTCACACAGTTGGGTTGTTTCTTCATGTAAGCATTTTGTTGCATTAATTTTTGTTGACACGTGTGTTCGTGCATAAAACTGTGGTCTCAGCCTGCGAGGTGAAGAAACTTGAGCTGATGTAAGTGCCGATGTGCTGTTATTTCAAGCTGCTCCTTTCCAATTTTGAGAGATAACAACGCAAAAGGCAATATCCAGATATGCTTTTTTGTTAATGTGCAACTGCAGTTCAATGGTACGTGGGAGACCTGATTATTTCAGAATCTGTTGAGATTTTAATCACATTCTCTTTAATCCATGTGTTGTAAAGGTTGAATTGTCCTTTAATGGTCTATTGACTGTCTACAGTTCTAAATTAGAATCAAAAATGCAGCAATTTATTTTAAACATCCCATTGCTGACATTAATGAATGCTGCAGTTTTATCTTAACATTCTTGTGGTGAAATGTGCAGCAAGTACTTTATAAGTTCGAATACATGTTATTTATGTGATAGATTCAATCTGGTTAACAATCTTTTATAACAATGGAAAGATTTTGCTTTCAAATTAAAATTGGAAATATTTTAATAACAGCCTATCAAAATTGTGTCACACAATGGAACGATGCACAATGCCCTATCTGAACGTGAGTGAGGAGGAGGGGGAAGTAATAATGTGGGAAGTAATGACTTGACCTCATGTTGCTGGTTTTCTACTAGCAGAAGATGGAGGACATGCCATGGGGGGCCAACTGCTCAATAAAAGCCCTCTTATTAGTGCTGCCCAGTTTGGGACTCCCATTCTACCCTACTTACCTTTCTCCATGGGTTCCAGCAACGATCCTTGGTGTGGGCCCCAGTGCACTACCTGTGCTACCATGTGCAAACAGCGGCTACCATTTCCATTGACACAAATGGTATTGGAGAAACACCAGCCTCTGATTAACCAACAATTCTTTTGTGGGACTTGGGCGTCACCGACTGGCCAGCATTTATTTCTCATCCATGGTTGCCCGAGGGCAGTTGAGAGTCAACCACATTGCTCTAGAGTCATGTGGGCCAAATCAGTTAAGGATGGCAGATTTCCTTCTCTAAAGGACATTAGTGAACCACATGGGATTTTCCAACAATCAACAATGGTTTCATGGTCATCAGTAAATTCTTAACTGCAGATTTTTTTATTGAATTCAAATTCCACCATCTGCCATGGTGGGATTTGAACCCAGGTGCCCGGAACATTAGTTCCTGGGTTAATGGTCTAGCGACAACACCACTTAATCATCTTCTCACCTTGGGAGTGGGGGGGATATCCGACATAATAGGGACAGTGATTTAATGTCCTTGGCGGATTCAGAAGCCCTGGTGGTGGGGTCCCTACTATTAATTAGGCATTTTGTTTCATTGGGTCTCCCAGAAATCAAGTTGTTGGGATGGCCACCAGTTTTCACTTGGAGTTTGGTGATGTGATATGGATTCTTTATGCAGCAGTTGTGATGGCTCATGGATAAAATCTTGAGACTTGTGCGCATAAACGTGGTCACTTTATTGGTAGGATTTAACTATTTACAGGTCTGAGTATGGTCCATGCATAGTGGAGCTCCACCGTGCAGGCTAGCTGCTGACAGAATATTGCTTCAGGACTGACAGTCTCTTACCTTCTGATTGCACTCTGTGAGCAAAGCCACCCTCCAGTCCTATGTTAGCCCTTGCTCTGCTGAGTACCTTTACATCATAATGCATGCGGGCACATACCCATCACACTTGGGATCTCTGCTTCCCATGTTAAATTCCACACAAAATGAGTTACTTGGAAAAATTATTAAGTTGTTGTAGTATAGCTGAAAGAGTGATTGCTTTTGGCCATTTTAATATGGGGACAATTGTCAGTTGGATCTCCTAGTTATATGAAGAGAATATACATCAAAAGATGTGCGGGTTAGGTTGATTGGCCATGCTAAATTGCCCTTAGTGTCAGATATTAGCAGGATAAGGGTTACTGGGATAGGGCCTGGGTGACATTGTTGTAGGTATTGGTTTGATGGGCTGAATGGCCTCCTTCTTTGCTGTAGGGATTCTATGACTGGAATTTTACCACCTTGCCCAGTCCAGGAGAGGCAGTAAAATTCTGGCCTATGATTCTAATCCGAATCAGAATCCCTACATCGCAGAAGAAGGTCATTCGGCCCATCGAGTCTGCACCAACCATAATCCCAACCAGTTCCTATTCCCATAACTCCACATATTTACCCTGCTAATCCTCTAACACCAATCAGCCTAACCCACGCATCTTTGAACTGAGGGAGGAAACTGGAGCATCCGGAGGAAACTCACATAGACACAATGAATATGCAAACTTCACAAAGACAGTGACCCGAAGCCAGAATTGAAGCTGGGTCTCTGGCACAGAGGCAACAGTGCTAACCATTGTGCTACCATGCTGTCTAACTTAACTCAATGAAGAAAATAATAGTTATCCCAATTTCTACAAAGATTAGGACACTTTGAACATAAAAAGGATTTACTGGATGCAAAAAAAAAAATCCTGTTTTCATGAGGACAGAGCTGCAGCAATGAATTCAAATGGCATTTTACTAAGGCAGCCTCTCACACATTAACATATCTCACTTTTTACAACAAAATTCCCTTCACCAACTGTTCTTGAAGGTCACATTCAGCAATGAGTTACTGCTATAAATACTCAGGGCTTATTTGATGTAGTTTTCCAATAGTAAAGTACACAAATTAGAGAGGTGGCAGATTCTCTATTTTTAAGTAAAGGAAAATGTGATTTAAGTTTTAATATCCAAATGTTATTTTACCGTACGATATTGCACTAAAGGATACTTTTCATTTTTCAGATAGCCCATTATCTTCCAAAATTCGAATGGCACTTTGACTTCAAACCTCAGCCATGGTACAGGTTAATAATTATTTTCCCTCATGCGCCTAACAGTGTCAGGAAAGAGGTGAAGCTACTCTTGTGTCACAAGATCTGAGCCACAGTGTAGATAAATCACAAGTTATGAGCTTGACGCATCACTGCGTTTCTACACTTGGAAAGAATAATGGTCATGATCGGTCATATCAGAACATAACTCCAGTCAGATGTTCCGAGTGGAGAAGCTCAGACTAGAGCTTGATTAAAGCTGAAAGCAGGGTGACATGATGCATTAAAGGGAATGGAAGAAAGGAAGAAGAAAAAAAACAAATGGACAATAGGCATAAATAAAAATCTAACTGTCCAGATCTTCTTCAGATGGTACTAGCAGTGGTGCTAGGAGGCAGAGGGAGGGTAGGGATGGGTGTGTTTCCTTCCCAAAGCTGCATTGGAAGAGGCCACAGCAAAAATGGCTATCCAGGCACCATTGTTGGTGGGGTTATCCCTCCAATAGTTGGCAGCTGTTTTCCCACTTCTGACACAGTGAAACATTTTTTTGCTTTCACTTCAGATTGTCTCACAATGGGTGTGCTCTCACTTTCCCCTGGCATCCTCAGCAATCTGGTGTTGTTCATAGAATCCTTACAGTGCAGAAGGAAACCATTTGACCCATCGAGCCTGCACCGACACCTAACCCAGCCAGGCCCTTTCCTTATAACCCCATGTATAAATTCTACTAATCTCTCTGACATTAAGGGCAACTGAGCATGACCAATCCACAAAACCAGCACTCCTGGAGATGGGGACTGGGTGAAATTGTTGTCGGTGTAGGCTTGATTGGCAAATGGCCTCCTTCTGCAGTGCAGGTAATCTATGATTCTATGATCTTTGCCCGTGGGAGGAAACTGGAGCACCTGGAGGAAACCCAAGCCGACGCGGGGTGAATGTGCAAACTCCACACAAACAGTGACCCAAGGCTGGAATCGAATCAGGTCATTGGAGCAGTATTAACCATTGTGCCACTACGCTGCCCCTGTCACTGTGCTGCCCCATGTCTGCAGAGCTGTGAGCACTCTGAGCTGGAACCATGGACAGAGAGCATGCCCTCCTTGATTACACAAACAGTCTTGTAACAGCCAAAATTAGCCATTGCTGGAAAAATTGCTGCTGGCTGACTTGCATTGGTTCTAACATTGGTCATGAAGGGAAAATCCCAGCTTGCATTAGCTCACATACATGGAGCTCCATTTCTGTGGATTGATGAAGCAGGAGATCATTGTTGATGGAAACTGTGTATCATCTCATAAAGTAATCTATATACTAAATAAACTTTTGACTGCAACTTCATTCCAATTGATAAATTAACTTAAATGATGAAAGATAATAATAACAAAATAAGAAAGCAGAATGCTAGAAAGCAACAATAACAGTTGCAATCAGGTAATGCCTTTGGAATTTTAAAATGCTCCATGTTGCTTCAGATGAAATTTGACATATATCCACTTAAGGAGATCTTAAAACAATTGGCCAAAAGCTTGCCCAGTGTGATGACACCGACAAGGTTCATGAGGAGTCATTCATTGATCTCCCTGTGAGGCTCATAGATACGAGTTGCCATGGTAACAAGTGATGGCCTGTCCTGTTGGAACTAATAACCTAAGTCTTTAAATAGGTAGGCTGGGAAACATGGAAAGAAGGGCCTGGGAAGTTCAACGATCCATGGACAATACTGTCCTCTGCCTTGGGTGATTTTCATACCCAGAACCAAGTCCCCAATGCATTACACTGGTGTCTCCCATTTTCTGTCAAGAGCGATTGGAGTCAGGGGCTCTGAGATTCCTGAATTAGACAGGAAATCTCACCACAATAATGAGCCAACACATCCATGCTGCACTTGTAGTCATAGTGTCCGCCCCAGGCAAACTATCAAAACAAGCACCAGCAAAACATGTACCAACTGGGCTAAAGGGCAAAGCTACCTGAGGACAGGTTCACAAATAAATCTGCCCGAGAATGAGGAATTGATGCAGCTAAATTGCATCTTTGCACCCCAACCGACTCCAATCAGGACTAAACTCCAAGTAAATGGCCACCTCATATACATGAAGTAGACACAGGGGCCACTGTATCTTTTGTTGGGAACAAACCTTTAGGTGACTCTGATTGGAAATTTGCCTTTTGTCCTGCAGGACATCAAGACTAGATTGGCCCCTTACATATTTTTGGGACGATTGTAACTCCATATACACACATGCAATGGACAGTCAGATTCCCTGGAATAATGATGCAAGGACCAGAATCAAGCTTCTTGGCAAGGGACTGGCTCTGCCTGGATTGGTAACTGATCTCTAAAGTGGGTAATAGCAATCTATAAAAAGTCATTGGGGAGTATCCTAAAATGTGCCAAGAAGGCACACCACTCGTCACCGAACTCCACGATGAATATCTCCCATCAACCACCACCCTCTGTCTTCTATCTGCCAGCAATTTCTAATCCAATTAGCTAAATCACCCTCTATTCCACACATCTGCATTACAGAAAATGCAGATGTGTGGAATAGAGGGTGATTTAGCTAATTGGATTAGAATTGGCTGGCAGATAGAAGACAGGGTGGTGGTTGATGGGAGATATTCATCGTGGAGTTCGGTGACGAGTGGTGTGCCTCAGGGGTCTTTTGGGGGCCCTGCTGTTTGTAATTTTTATAAATGATCTGGATGAGGGTATTGAGGGATGGATCAGTAAATTTGCAGATGTACTAAAGTTGGTTGTGGTAGATAGTGAAGAGGGGTGTTTTAGTTACAGAGTGACTTGGACAAGTTGCAGAGCTGGGCCGAGAGGTGGCAAATGGAGTTTAATGTGGAAAAGTGTGAGGTAATGCACTTTGGCAGGAACAATAAATGTGTAGAGTATAGGGCTAATGGTAGGGCTCTTAATAGTGTTGAGGAACAGAAGGATCTTGGTGTATGTGTCAATAGATCCCTGAAAGTAGGCAGTCAAGTGGATAAAGTTGTTAAGAAGGCTATGGAGTTCTTAGCTTTTATTGGTAGGGGGATTGAATTTAGGAGCCGCAGCATCATGTTGCAGCTGTACAAAACTCTAGTGCGGCCGCACTTGGAGTATTGTGTGCAGTTCTGGTCGCCACATTATAAGAAAGATGTGGAGGCATTGGAGAGGGTACAGAGGAGGTTTACTAGGATGTTGCCTGGTATGGAGGGCAGGTCCTATGAAGAGAGGTTGAAGTTGAGGTTGTTTTCGTTAGAAAGGAGGCGGCTAAGGGGGGATCTTATTGAAGCATATAAGATGATTAGAGGTTTGGATAGGGTGGACAGTGATAGCCTTTTTCCTAGGATGGAGAAAGCTAGCACGAGGGGACACAGCTTTAAATTAAGGGGTATGAGTTATAGGACGGATATCAGAGGTAGGTTCTTTACTCAAAGAGTGATTAGGGAGTGGAATGCCCTGCCTGCAGCTGTTGTAGATGCGCCAAGTTTGGTGGCGTTTAAGAGGTTAGTGGATAAGTATATGGATGAGAGGGAATGGTTTAGTTAGGAGGGGCATTGCTTTTTATTTTGGTCGGCACAACATCGAAGGCCGAAGGGCCTGTTCTGTGCTGTATTGTTCTATGTAAGGCCTCAGGAAGATTAGCAGTGCCAGGGCCAAGATCTATATGGACTCAATGGCCTGACCTAAATACTTCAAGGAATGGCTGGTATCTTATACTCCAGGTGCCAAAGTAGAAACCAGATTGGTGCATCTAATGAACCTGGCATTCTACCCCCTGTATGATTTGCCAAATGGGCTGTGCCAGCAATCCCAGTTTCAAAATCCATCAGTTTGGTCTGTCTCTGTAGGGATTATAAATTGATGACCAATAGAACCTTAAGCTTAGCCAGATACCCTATGCCACGTACAGAAGATTTGTATGCAAAGTTGGAGTGTGGGGGAGGGTCACATATTTTCGAAATTAAATATGAGCCATACCTACCCCAACTGGAGCTTGAGGTTCATCCAAAAAGTCTGCTATCATAAATACTCACAAAGGACTTTATGACTTTACTCGTTTGCCCTTTGGAATGCCTTTGGCTTGTGCTGTTTTTCAAAGGGCGATGAAGAACATCCTTTTAAGGAATGCTGTAAGAGTGGTTGTCTATCTGGATGATATTTTAATCTCAGGAGTGACAGCAAAAAAAGATTTGGAGAGTTTGGAGGAGATGATGTGATTATTTTATAATGCTGGCGCCAAATTAAAAAAGGAAAAATGTATTCCAGGACAAAAGGTAACATACCTCAGGTATAGAGTGGACTAGATTGGACTATGCTCTGAAGAGAAAGTGAAGGCCATAAAGGGGACTCTGATTCCAAGAAATACAAAGGAGTTGAAATCTTCCCTCAGTTTCATATATACTGCTACTGGACTGCTCACTTACAGTTTAAAAAAAATCAGAAATAATCATGACAAATTCCAAAGGAGAAAGCTTATGCAAACATCGAACAGGAATTGCTGTCTACAAATATACTAAACCATTATGACTTCCTGAGATGACTCATTGTAAAATAACCCGTGATGCCTCTCCCTATACAATAGGGGTGGTATTATCACCCCTGGGATAATTGGGGTGAACAATGGGAGAGAATACCCAATTATGTATGCATCGTGAATTCTGGTGGATGCAGAGTGCAAGTATGCCAGATTGAAAAGAAGGATTGGCTGTGCAGTGAAAAAGTTCCACTGGTGCGTGGATGGTGCAGGAGGGAGGGGTTCAGGTTCCTTAACAATTGGGACTCATTCTGGGATAGGTGGGACCTCTTCAAGAGAGATGGTCTACACCTGAACCAGAGGGGGACTAATATCTTGGGGGGAAAATTTGCTAAGGCTATGATGGGGGCTTTAAACTGATTGGGGGGGGGTGGGATCCTAAGTAGTTGGGGTGCTGAGAGGGATGAGAGTAAGGGGGTTATAGAGGAGAGTTGTAAAACACAGCGGCGTACGGGTGGGGTGGGCATGGTTTGAGATGCGTATACTTTAATGCAAGGAGTATTCGCAATAAGGGGAGGAACTTGCAGCTTGGACCAGTACCTGGAACTTCGATGTTGTGGCCATTTCAGAGACTTGGGTAGAGCAGGGACAGGAATGGATGTTGCAGGTTCCGGGGTACAAATGCTTTAGTCGGAGTAGAGAAGGAGGTAGAAGGGGGGGAGGAGTGGCGTTACTGGTCAAAGACTGTATCACGGTGATCGAAAAGAAGTTTGATGAGGACTTGTCTGTTGAGGTAGTATGGGCTGAGATTAGAAACAGGAGAGGAGAGGTCACCCTGTTGGGAGTCTTTTACAGACCTCCTAATAGTTCTAGAGAGGTTGAGGAAAGGATTGCAAAGTCAATTCTGATTAGGAGTGAAAGTAGTAGGGTAATTGTGATGGGGGACTTTAACTTTGCTAATATTGATTGGAATAGCTATAGCTCTAGCTCGTTAGAGGGGTCAGTTTTCGTACAGAGTGTGCAGGAAGGTTTTTTGACTCAGTATGTAGATAGGCCAACTAGAGGTGAGGCTACATTGGATTTGGTGCTGGGCAATGAGCCAGACCAGGTGTTAGGCTTGGAAGTTAGTGAACATTTTGGTGATAGTGACCACAATTCGGTTACGTTCACCTTAGTGATGGACAGGGATAGGCATGAAGCTGGGGGCTGTAGTTATAGCTGGGGGAAGGGTAATTATGAGGCCATCAGGAGAGAATTAGGGTGCATAGATTGGACTAGGGAAACTACAGGGACTGGGAACATCTGGAATGTGGTGCTTATTCAAGGAGCAGCTGCTGCGAGTCCTTGATAAGTATGTCCCTGTCAGGCAGGGAGGAAATGGACGAGTAAGAGAGCCTTGGTGTACGAAAAAAGTTGATTTGCTGGTTAAGAAGAAAAAGGAGGCTTATGTCAGGATGAGGCTTGAAGGCTCAGTAGTGCAATGGATAGCTATAGATTAGCTAGGAAGGAGGTAAAAAGTGAATTGAGGAGAGCTAAGAGGGGACACGAGAAGATGTTGGCTGATAGGATTAAGGAGAATCCTAAAGCTTTCTTTCGATATGTTAAGAATAGAAGATTGGTTAGGGCAAGATTAGGGCCAGTCATAGACAGCAGTGGGAAGTTGTGCGTGGAGCCTGAAGAGATTGGTGAGGCACTGAATAAATATTTCTCTTCGGTATTCACGCAGAGTGCTGGAAATGTAGCTGTGGAGAGCACTGAGGTACAGGGTTGCAAATTGGGGAGTATTGTAGTAGATAGGGAGGATGTGTTAGAAATTCTCGAGGGTTTGAAGTTGGATAAGTCCCCTGGGCCGGACGGGATTTACCCTAGGATTCTCTGGGAGGCAAGAGAGGAGATTGCAGAGCCTCTGGCTCTGATCTTCAGGTCCTCGTTGGTTACGGGTGTGGTTCCGGAGGACTGGAGGATAGCGAATGTGGTCCCATTGTTTAAGAAGGGGAAGAGAGACCTTCCTGGGAATTATAGGCCAGTGAGTCTTACTTCTGTGGGGCAAGGTATTGGAGAGAATTATTAGGGATAGGATTTATAGTTATTTAGAGAGAAATGAATTGATTGGGGATAGTCAGCATGGTTTCGTGAAGGGTAGGTCATGCCTTACTAACCTCATTGAGTTTTTTGAGAAAGTGACCAGAGAGGTGGATTGGGGTAAGGCGGTTGATGTAGTATATATGGACTTTAGTAAGGCGTTTGATAAGGTGGCCCATGGAAGACTTCTACAGAAAATGCAGATGTGTGGAATAGAGGGTGATTTAGCTAATTGGATTAGGAATTGGCTGGCAGATAGAAGACAGAGGGTGGTGGTTGATGGGAGATATTCATCGTGGAGTTCGGTGACGAGTGGTGTGCCTCAGGGGTCTGTTTTGGGGCCCCTGCTGTTTGTAATTTTTATAAATGATCTGGATGAGGGTATTGAGGGATGGATCAGTAAATTTGCAGATGATACTAAAGTTGGTGGTGTGGTAGATAGTGAAGAGGGGTGTTTTAGTTTACAGAGTGACTTGGACAAGTTGCAGAGCTGGGCCGAGAGGTGGCAAATGGAGTTTAATGTGGAAAAGTGTGAGGTAATGCACTTTGGCAGGAACAATAAATGTGTAGAGTATAGGGCTAATGGTAGGGCTCTTAATAGTGTTGAGGAACAGAAGGATCTTGGTGTATGTGTCAATAGATCCCTGAAAGTAGGCAGTCAAGTGGATAAAGTTGTTAAGAAGGCTTATGGAGTCTTAGCTTTTATTGGTAGGGGGATTGAATTTAGGAGCCGCAGCATCATGTTGCAGCTGTACAAAACTCTAGTGCGGCCGCACTTGGAGTATTGTGTGCAGTTCTGGTCGCCACATTATAAGAAAGATGTGGAGGCATTGGAGAGGGTACAGAGGAGGTTTACTAGGATGTTGCCTGGTATGGAGGGCAGGTCCTATGAAGAGAGGTTGAAGGATTTGAGGTTGTTTTCGTTAGAAAGGAGGCGGCTAAGGGGGGATCTTATTGAAGCATATAAGATGATTAGAGGTTTGGATAGGGTGGACAGTGATAGCCTTTTTCCTAGGATGGAGAAAGCTAGCACGAGGGGACACACTTTAAATTAAGGGGTATGAGTTATAGGACGGATATCAGAGGTAGGTTCTTTACTCAAAGAGTGATTAGGGAGTGGAATGCCCTGCCTGCAGCTGTTGTAGATGCGCCAAGTTTGGTGGCGTTTAAGAGGTTAGTTGATAAGTATATGGATGAGAAGGGAATGGTTTAGTTAGGAGGGGCATTGCTTTTTATTTTGGTCGGCACAACATCGAAGACCGAAGGGCCTGTTCTGTGCTGTATTGTTCTATGTTCTATGTTCTATGTTCTATGGTATATCTACAGTCAGCGTTTCACCATAGTAATAAATCAGAAACTTCTGTTGGGCCTCTTCAAGGAAAACCAGGTGATTCCTGCCATTGCATCAGCCTGAGTCCATTACCAATAGGTAGCCATGAATATACTTTCAAACCCCATCCAAGGAGGCATGCAGCCAACGCGATGCCTTGAGCTTGCTGCTACCAACCAGCCTTCCTTTTCCTCTTAAAAGAAGCACATTCATGGGCACTCTGCCAGGCAAATACTGGCATGAACCAAAAGAATTTTTTGTTGGCAAAACTACATCACATCCACCTCAGCAGTAGACCACAAGAGTGCTCTACAGAGGAATTGAAACCTTATCTTTCTAGATATCAAGAGTTGAGTATAGGAGATGGCATAATCTTGTGGGGAACATGGGTGGTTGTCCTGCATCAAGAGTTGCCACTCAGGAATTTCTAAGCTGAAATGCTTGCAAGGAGCTACATCTTGTGGCCTGGCATTGACAGTGATATTGAAAATTTGATCAAACAATGCAAAACTTGCCAGGAAAAGTAGAAGGTCCCACCAGCAGTCTCATTGCTTGGGAATGGCTGGGTCATCCCTGGGTGTGAATTCATGCAGACGTCACAGGCACATTCATGGGTGTCATGTTTTTAATTCTCATTGGTGCCTGCTCAGAATGTACTGACATGCATCGGATGCCTCCGCTACCTCTTACAAAACCACAGAGAAACTCCATCAATCATTCAGTATGCATTGTTTAGTAAATCAAGTTCTTGTAACAGACAGCAGGACAACTACATTTAAGTCTTCTATGTGTATGAACGGAATAAGACACATTCGCACGGCAACCTACCACTCATCCTCAAATGGCCAAACGCTCGAGATGTTCACAAATAACATGAAGAAATAAACCACGGGTTCCCTAGAAACAAAGCTCGTGCTTTTCCTGTTTTAACTGTAGGACTATGTTACATATGCTGATAGGAATCGCCTCACTAAAGCGATGCCTTTGGACTAGGTTAAGCCTGATTGTTCCCAACATTTTTAAGGTTGAGTTAAAACCACATTGAGCAAAGGGGCCATGATGTTTAGACAATGGACAGAGACTTCAAACAGGGCGATATGGCCCATGTGAGCAACTTGTCAAAGCTCAGTGATTTAATTAAAAGTAGTGCTGTATGAAAAACCTGCCAGTAGGGGATGCTTAAAACAAAGTGCTGGATGTATCTTTTGTTTGCAGGGAAAAGAATAGAAAATAAAAAAAAATCCTTATTTTTGCAGTGAAAAGACTTCCATTTTTTTCATGGGAAGCTTGGTTTAGAAGATGTGTGTGTGCCCATTTTGTCACTTTTGTCACTTCTAAACAATTCAGAATGCATGCGCGCACACAAAGTGTGTATGTGTGTTCATTCTGAATTGTTTAGAAGTGACAAAGCTGGAAAGCGCTATAGAGAGTAAGATGGGAAGGGATAACTTCAGGCTCTAGGCAGCTGAAGGACTAGCTGAGAATGGTTGAGTGACTAAAATGAGAGATATACAAGACGCTAGAATTTCAGGAGCACAGAAATCATAGAGGCTTGTTGTACTGAGGAGGTTACAGACATTGGGAATGATGAGGCCAATGATAGACTGAAAAACAAATGTGAATCAACGTCCTTAAAACAAGGACGTTGCTGGGCTGTGAGAGAAAGTAGATCAACGAGCACAAATTGATTTGAGTTAGGATTCAGGCGGTGAAAATTTGGATGAGCTTAGATTTATATCGGGTGGAATTGAGTGATGTTTTAGAAATGGCAGTAGAAGGTTTTAATGATGGGGTTAATGAATGGATGGAAACTCACTTCAGTGTCAAATATAGTACAAATGTTGTGAATGGTTTGCTTCAGCATGAGATGAATACTGAGAAGCTGGATGAAGTTAGTGATGAGAGAACTGGGTATGTGGCAGGAATCAAAGGCTGCGATTTTCCCAAAAGATTTCATGACAGTGAGAACATCTGTGCGCTCCGTACCAGTCTATTGGGTGTAGTCTGGTTGCAATCATCCCACACTCAGTCATTTTTTTTGGAATAATGGTGAGTTGTACGTCAATTTTGAGAGGGATGAGGTCTAAACACACTGGTGCATCCGGCTGCAAAGCGATTGGGCAGCATTTTGAAAGGCCCCAGCCTCACAATGCACTGGGAGACCATCATTCTCACTCCATGGACATTGGAAACCCATCCACTCCCAATGCATTGAGGCATTGGGAGTAATGAATGGGTTTCCCTTCATGATCTCCTGTATGCCCTCCATTCAAGGCCCCAACATGCACCTCCTTCATGATCCCTGACATACCCACTCTGGCACCATCCCTTCATGATCCCCTTCATAACATCAACGTGCCCTCCTTATACTCCATCCATTCACAAACTCCACATGCTTTTTTCCCTGCATGGTGTCCACTGCATGGCACTCCCCCACTCAGCTGCCACCCCCCTCAGGCACCAACCCTTTGGCACTACTCCTGGTATACTGACAGTATCCTACCAGATTCACATTGCCAGGTGGACACCATCCAGGCAATGGCTTCCAAGAGTTCTGGCATGACCATCTTGGCAACCAGTAATGATTCTCGCACCTTGCCCGAAGGTTGGAACTCCCAGGAGCTGGAAGAATCAGGATTCAAATAGTTTATGCATTTTTAAATGCTACTTTCAATATGCTAATCAGCCTCATGACCTTTCTAGGTGCAATCTCATTTATGCCATTAGAAGAGGACCGGGACGATTGCAAATTATTTGGCGCTGGGTGCAATACTAATTTTTAGGCATACTATTTTTCTGGATTGTTGATATCTGTGCCAGGAGCGACAAGGCCAGAAAATTGCTTCCAATAACTTTAATCTTCCCAATATTTAATTGGGGGAAATTGCTGTTGATCCCAGCTCAAGATGTTAACAAGTAGTCTAACGATTGAGAGGCAATGGAGGAATCAACAGAAGTGTTGTTTAGTCGGACTGTTAATGCATATGGAACCTGAAGTTTCCATGGGGTAGTACGCAGATCAGAAATAGGAGTTGGATGAGAATAGATCCTTAGGGAATGGTATGGGAGTGAGAAGCAAAGGCATTGCAAAGAAGTTTTCTGGCTATGGTTGGAAGGACGAGAATGGAATGAGGCTAGTGCAGTCCCACCCAGCTGAATAATAATAGGCGTTGGAAAAGGATAGTGCTATCAACTCTGTGAAAATCTGCAGACAGGTCAAGAAGAACGAGGAGATAATTTACTTTTGTCACTGTCATTGGTCAATTCAGTATTTTGAGGGTCAGAAACCTAATTGAATGTGTTCATACAAGGAGTTATAGGAACATTAGGTGAGGATTTGCAAGATGGCAATGGATTCCAAGACACTGGAGAGGAAAGGAGAGTTGGAGTTGATGCAGTAGTTTGAAAATTCAAGGGGTCCATGGGTGGCATTTTGGGAACTGAGGCGAATACTGCAGATTTGAATGGAAGGGTCATCACCTGAGTAGAGGGAATGTTTAACAGTAAAAGCTAGAATGGACACCAAGTAGGAAAGTTGGCTGGTGGCAGGCTGGTGTGAATCATGGAATCCCTATCAGATAGAACAAGGCCATTCAGCCCATCGAGGCTGTACCAACAACAATCCCACGCCCTATGTATTTCCCTTGCTAATCCTCCACACTAAGGATCAAGTTAGTATGGCCAATCATCCTAGCTATGCATCTTTGGAGTGTGGGAGGAAACAGGAGCACTCAGAGGAAACACACAAAGACATGGGGAGAATGTCTAAACTCCACATAAATACTGACTCAAGGCTAGAATTAAATCCGGTCCATGGCACTGTGAGGCAGCGATGCTAACCATCATGTCACCCATGTGAAAAAGATCAAGAGAGCACACTGCAGTCACGTGGATGATTTGGGCACTAAGGGAGGCATGTTAGATGATAAGAGAGAAACTAGAGAAAGATGCAACTTGACTTGGACAAGTTGCAGAGCTGGGCCGAGAGGTGGCAAATGGAGTTTAATGTGGAAAAGTGTGAGGTAATGCACTTTGGCAGGAACAATAAATGTGTAGAGTATAGGGCTAATGGTAGGGCTCTTAATAGTGTTGAGGAACAGAAGGATCTTGGTGTATGTGTCAATAGATCCCTGAAAGTAGGCAGTCAAGTGGATAAAGTTGTTAAGAAGGCATATGGAGTCTTAGCTTTTATTGGTAGGGGGATTGAATTTAGGAGCCGCAGCATCATGTTGCAACTGTACAAAACTCTAGTGCGGCCGCACTTGGAGTATTGTGTGCAGTTCTGGTCCCCACATTATAAGAAAGATGTGGAGGCATTGGAGAGGGTACAGAGGAGGTTTACCAGGATGTTGCCTGGTATGGAGGGCAGGTCCTATGAAGAGAGGTTGAAGGATTTGAGGTTGTTTTCGTTAGAAAGGAGGCGGCTAAGAGGGGATCTTATTGAAGCATATAAGATGATTAGAGGTTTAGATAGGGTGGACAGTGATAGCCTTTTTCCTAGGATGGAGAAAGCTAGCACGAGGGGACACAGCTTTAAATTAAGGGGTATGAGTTATAGGACGGATATCAGAGGTAGGTTCTTTACTCAAAGAGTGATTAGGGAGTGGAATGCCCTGCCTGCAGCTGTTGTAGATGCGCCAAGTTTGGTGGCGTTTAAGAGGTTAGTTGATAAGTATATGGATGAGAAGGGAATGGTTTAGTTAGGAGGGGCATTGCTTTTTATTTTGGTCGGCACAACATCGAAGGCCGAAGGGCCTGTTCTGTGCTGTAATGTTCTATGTTCTATGTTCTATGTGAAAATAACATTCTTCTTGTTAATAATTTCTTTGGAATGGCTTTGATGACCATGTCAACAATTGTCCTAAATTTCCTGGACAGTCCATTAGCATATTTTATAGTTCCTTAGCTCAGTGTTCACTTCCGATAATGTACAATATCTTTGTCTGACTGAGTGCGGAAATATTAAAATAATTTATATCATCATCAATCTACAAATATTGTCCAACATGGCAACTTATTCAAAGTTAATATTTCAACCATTTGTATACTGTTGAAATCACCATTAATATTAGTGAACAAATGCTTAATATCCCTGCTGCTATTATGGCAGCATGGTGGCATAGTGATTACTGCTGCTGCCTCACAATGCAAGGGATCCATGTTCAATTCCAATCTTGGGTGATTGCCTATGTAGAGTTTACATATTCTTACCATGTGAGGTTACAGGGATAGGGCAAGACATAAGGCCTGGGTAAAAGTGTCGGAGTCAGTGCAGATCCAATGGACCGAATACTGTCTTCTGCATTGGAGGGATTCTATGTTATTCTATGATTGCATTTTGGTAATCTCAATCTTCGTAATTCCTTCTTACACGTATATAAAAAAATCTCACCTCCATTTACTACATTATGCTTGTTAGAATGTAATTGGTATCAACTTTGGATTGGATTAATGTGACCAATGGTAACAAGTTATAAGGGTCAGCTGACCCAATAAACCATGGAACCAATTACAGAATGATGTGATGGTCAGCTGACACACTATAAATAAGAATCTGTTGGGAACTTGGAATGGCCCAAGGCGAGGTTCTAAGTTTGGAGTAATGAAGTTTCTTTATTAAACCCTTTCTTTGAATTTTAAATTGGAGTAAGTCTTGTTATATTTTTATTGTCTGCATTTGAAGAGTTCCTTCTGAAGAAACAACGCTGGTAGTTTGGCTGAAATTGACATCTCCATCCATCACTCCATAGTCAAATACATTGTAAAATATTTCCTGATGATACTGAACAACATTTGCTACCTGACAGGTTACTGTTTTTTTTTGAGGATTGGGTTATGAAAGTAGGTTCAGTCCACAACACAGGCAGGAATAGGTTCTGCATTAATGGTTGCTGCCTGCAAGAGATTGCAGCTCAAGAAATGTTGCCTCAATTGTGATATGCTCTTCTCAGCCAGCAATTTTCATTAAAAATCTCTTTTTTTTCGTTTGAGTCAATCAGGCACAAATGATCTTGTCATGACTGTCGTGTTTTTAAGGAACATTACAGCGCACTGCTGTATTGCTTGTGACATCTGACAAATGAATGCTTCTAAATAACAACATTTCTAATAATTCTCTATTTTCATGGTTGCTATTGATTCCAACAACAAAGAAACAATCAGAAAGTGGATCTGCGAAGAATCAATTTTAAGTATCTTTCTTCAGTCAAACGAGAATTTGAAAATATAGATTTTTCCAAAATGATTTGTTTCATAAACCTGATCCTGAAAATAAATCATTAGGGCCTTGAAATTACTTTGCACCATATTAATCACAAACACATGAAAAAATACAAATTTTAACAGATTTATGTGACTTTTTTCCATCTGACATTTAACAGAAATGATAATCTGATTATTCTAAAGTGGCTAATTCTATTATTGAATCCCTACAGTACAGAAGGAGGGCATTCAGCCCATTGAGTGTGCACCAACAACAGTTGCACCCAGGCCTTATCCCCGTAATCTCTCACATTTACTCTGCTAATCCCCTAACACTAAGGGTCAATTCAGCTTTGCCGATCCACCTAACCTGCATATGTTTGAACTTGAGAGGCAACGAGAGCATCCTGAGGAAATTCACACAGACACAAGGAGAACATGCAAACTCCACACAGACAATCACCCAAGGCTGGATTTAAACCAGAGTCCCTGGTGCGGTGAGGCAGCAGTGCTGACCACTATCCACTCTGCCTTCCTATCATAGCAACAATCTTCATTTATGTAACACTTTTAACAAAGCAAAAATATTTCTGGGTCTTTGTGCACCATGCTGTGTTCATTGCAGAGAAACAGGAGGCAACAGCTGCAAAAATATCTACTCATCTGTTTGAGTAGTGAAACATGCATGTTACAGGAGGATTCTAAAGACAGGGAGAATACATTTAATGGAAACAAGTATAAAGTACTGCATATATGAAGGAGTAAAAGCAGATCATACATTGTCTATAGTTGGTGCTGAAATATTTATAGATGAAACTGAAGAGACAGGAGTGTGGACTCAATTCTAAACATGTCCAGTTAATTCAGTGCAGCAATCAGCAAGGCAGTAGAATATAAATCAGAGGAATTTGTGATCAGATTTTATAGTACCCAAACCAGACTGTGCCTTGAATATAATGTAGTTGAAGGAGTGGTGACCAAGTTGAGTAATAGCAAAACCATTTATTAACTATAATTATTTACAGACTTAAGAGGAATGCTACTGATCGCTTCAATTCCAAATCTTATATTGCCTGGAAGATTAAGCTCAGCCACAGGATTTGCTCTCTTTGGCCCAATTGGCCAAAGGAGTCACATGACCCTCTGAACCCTTGCTCCTTAAAGGGACTTTCTACTATGCTCTTCCCACTTTAAGAACCTTATTAACATATACCAACAAAATCTAAACTATTTACAACATAACACATAAATAAATTCTTTAGCACAGTCCATTATAAAGACAGTCTGTTGAGGATTTTTTGTCCATCTGGGACTGGCACAGCCCAGAAGGAGGTGCCTCAACATTAGGAGCAGATTTGGATTCACTTCTATGAATTAGACTTTACACTTGTAAAGCTGCCTGAGTGCAGGTCACTTCTCCAGCTCCTACTGGAACACTACCCTTGCACAGGCTGACTTGTTTCCATTCTGCTTTCAATAACAACAATATCTCTGACGGGCATATGCATGGCGGACTGCCCACTCGTTTTCACCACACATAGTGCAAGCCAACATTTTCATCTTGGGCATCCCTGGGCAGACGCTGTATAGTTCCTCAAATAATAACCTCCTGCCTGGCATGGAGTCCGCTACTCTCACTCCCCACAGGAGGCCGCTATCTTCATAGTTCAATTCATCCTTTCTTATTTGAAAGGGTTTTAGTTTTTCAGACATTCCCTGATAATACCAGCCATGAAGAACCATATGCTTAGCTTTGGACAATATTGGATCCCTCTGAGTTCCCTATTTGATTTGTTGTGATGGCATGGGTAGTGTGTTGAGGAAATTCAAGACCTGGAGAATTTCTTGTGACACTGGTGAGGGCGGTGTACTTTCCGGGAGAGGGAGTTGACACAAGGCACCTGCATTTGATATATGTGTCCCCGGTCTGTGTTGGAAGGTATATTCGTAAGCAGCCATCGATAAAGTCCAGTGCTGTATCCTCGTATATGCTGACTAATTAAGCCCATCAGGGGTTTATGATCAGTAATTATGGTGGAATTTCTTTATTCAGATGATGGCCAACCCCTCTTTCTCGATCTGTGAGTATGCTTTTTCTGCATCAGCTTGAATCCTTGAAGCGTAGCCGATGGGCCTTTCTAACACATCCTCCATTTTATATGACAAGAACAGGTCTAATTTCATAAGATGATGAATCACAAGTGAGATTTTTTTTTTAAAAGGGTTGAAATGAACTAAAAGGCAGGATGACTTCAATGCTTGCTTCACTTGTCTGAAGGCTTCAGGTTGTTGTGGTTTCCAATACCGACTATGATATTTTTAAAATAATGTACGTAGAGATGCCAATAGCTTGGACAAGTTTGGAATAAACTTCCATAATATTTTACCATTCTAAGAAAACATTTTAACTCTGATACATCTCTTGGGGCTTTTATAGTTCTAAGTTTCTCTTCTATTGGATGCAAATCTTGTATATATCTACTCTGAACCATAAATGTATCATGTTGTTTATCTTAAAGATGCATCTTCTTCTGTTTAATCTCACTCCAGCTTCCTGGAACCTTTTAAAACCTCCTGTAGTCGATTAAATGTTCCTCTTCTGCGGCTTCCATGGTTAGCATATCATCCAAGTAAAACTTAGGTAAATCTTGTGATAGGTTCTCCATAATGCACCCCCCTCTCCACATCCCACGAATTGACACGAACATCATCATCCTGGCCCTCCTGTGAGTGGACCTGAATCCCAATACACCCAGACTCAACCTTCCCACTTTAGAACTTCTTGCTATCCCCCCACTTATCATCTATCAGCCAAATCCTATCCATTTACCTGGACAACTACTCCCTTCTTAGTCTGTCAGTTTCATTGGGCCCTTTAGCTCTCCCTGTTTTCAGTCTTCGGGGGACTCCTCTTTCACTGTGAGGTCCTGAGCAGCTCTAGCTAAGTGGAGGGTTAAACAGAGTTCACCAGAGCAGTAAGTGTGATTTTAAACTCTCGTATCATCAGTGGGACATCACTTTACATTGTCAAGTGGAAGTTATGCTCCAATTTCTATTGGATCATCACTTGGCCTTTTCTTCCTAGGAAAAAGCCCATGCCTGTTCATTTTTTTTCTGATAAAAATCCCTCAGTTTATTTAGCCTCTTCGTAAATTTTTCACTTCCCCTTTTATTGATAGACAAAGATTTCAGCCTCAATGTCTGACTCCTTTTGCTCTCGCTGTTGAGACCTCAGAAAGGGAACTGTTATGAAAGTGGATCCAAGAGCATGAGAGCTCCATAAAATGATACTGATTCAACATGCATTATTGCAAAATCTAGAATCACAATGAGCCTTTTATCTCCAATGAAGTTACTTTTAAAAGTGTAGATGTATTTTAAGTTGCAAGTTTAGGAAATGTGAAAAATCCCATGAATTTTATTCAGCAAATCTGAGGCTGTTGAACTTTTTCACCAAGTTAAAAGCAGATATAGAATTTTACAGCTATCATTAAAAATATGAAGGGTTTTTGATAGGGCAGGAACAGAGGAAATGTTTCCAACTGTGGGGAAGACCTGAGCAGAATTATGGTCGTCATAATACAATCCAATTGGAGATCAGGAGAATCCTTTACCCAGACAATTGTAAGATGTGATGGATGTCACGCTGAGCCAGAATTTGGTTTAGAATAAGGACAGATATAAACAGCAGAGATTATTCAAAGGGAAATAAAACCATTTCAGCAGACAAGTCATTCAAAAGTCATTATCAGCTTCAGAAACTTTAGCTGACACAGGATCATGAAACTAAAAGACAGAAGCAGAGTTTGAAGATCCTTGGGAATTGACATTAAATTCTTCTAATTATCTTCCTGAAATTATAATTACTAACTAGAGGGCAAAAGAGCACCTACAGATAAGAAACAAAAAGTAAAATAAGCAAGCTTCCAACCCTTCATGTTTAAGATATCATCATTTGGAATAGTGATTATTTGGACATCTATCTATTTAAAAATCTTGATACATTGAAAATAGACAAAAGTGGAGATATATCTGTAACAAACTCCCCGTCTGACTATATATCTTAGACACCTGACATTCAAGCAGGCTCTAAGAACATTAAATCACATGCTCGATGATAAACACATTTGTCAGAGAACATTACTCAATGTAAGAAATAAACAAACAAAGGGACCTAGAGGACCAAATATGTAAGAAATGTTTGTATAAACAGGCAGAATCTACAGTCTCATCACTCACTCCTGCCAAGAGTGTAGGCAAAAAAATTCAGTTCTGCAAGCCTGCTTTGTCATCAAATATCCTCATGGTTTTTGTGAGGATGTTTCCATTAAACTTCTTAGCAATGTATTAGAGATTGATATGAGATATTTTTTCCATGTTTAGATATATCAGTCCCTTAGCGAAGTTATTTTGTTAACAGACAACAAAGGACTGTTAGTTTATATTTTTAACTATGCAATTTTGCATGTGTCAATTGAGAGCACTTTATAACAAAATATTATTAGAAACTATGTAGTCTTAATCTCGAGTCTTAGATCCTAGAAACTCATTTAGAAGTCTTAAATGACAAGGTTTCACAACTGACAGAAGTAGGGGATTTAGTTATAAGTGACGAATCTGAAAATCGCCCATTAGAAAGTAACTGAAATCCTTTTTAACTGTTTGAGATATAGAAAAGTAATCTCCCCTCATGAGAGCTATTCTGAGTCTTAGCAGAGAAGCAGATTTCTCTCTTTTGATGGCTAAGTCTGATATAGGTTTGCAAAATAGTCCCTTCAGATTCAGAAGACCTAAACCTCTCACAAAGATTGCAGAACTTACGGCAAAGAATAGTCAAAGGGTATAGCATTGATGCATGTAAGGGAAGTTGAATAATATTAGGGAGGAAAGTGAAGAGGATAGGATGAGGCTCATGTGGAACATGAATGCTGGTGGGGATCATTTGTGCCAATGACATGTTTGTTTTCTGCCTATATCAGGCTAAGCTCTCCCAAATAGCTTTCACAGCTCTCTTAAGCAGTCTTTTTTATTGCATTCAGCTGGATTTCCTTGTCCTTATCTTTCTTCAAAATTCATCTTTTGTATTCTCCACACTGTCCCCGCTTTCTGGTCAAATAAAACTTTAACAATCACCACTTTATGTACTTGCAACATTTTTCAAGTTGGAAACACATTTTTACTTCCTTTTGAAATTTAACAACTGAACGCAACAAACTGTTTTTATCACCAAATGCAAATGTTCACCCATGGCTTATTTAATTGCGGAAAACTTAACTTGATTGGAGTTACTTCAAGTGCCTGTGTCACATTTCTTTGATGCCCACCACTTTCAGTGGTGCTACAGGCTCTGAAAAGTGACACTCTCTGAGAAGGGACTGAGGGGCAAAAGTGCTATCTCAAGTGTATTAACAACAACGTCTGTAGGGCAGCTCTTTTGCTGGGTAGGCTTCCCACCAATGTTAAAGCCAATGGGGGAGGGAGGATGATGTGCAGGGATCATAGTTCCCCATGAAATTCAGCCAAATGCTTCAGTTCCATGTACTTATTGGAACTGTGGAGTTAGAAACCTAAAAAGTTTATTGCAAGTGAATAGGAAGAGGCTGGAAAGAGGACAAAAGAAAAAAAGTCTATAATAAGGAGATATTAAATGACTAGAGACTAAAAAAGAAAATATTGGAAAATCTCGGCAGGTCTGGCAGCATCTGTAAAGAGAAAAAAGAGCTGACATTTCGAGTCCAGATGACTAGCTGAGATTTTCCAGCATTCTCTCTTTTGGTTTCAAATTCTGGCATCCACAGTAATTTGCTTTTATTAAATGACCAAAGAGTTCATGTTAGCGGCCAAAGAAGTGGTGTTGGAGGAAGGTTTGCAAACATAGTCTGTTTGTATCTGATCTGTATCTTTAGCAGTGATAACATTGGATTGGCGGGTACAGAAGAGCAGTGTCAGGCAATACAACAGGACATAGACAGGTTGGTAGATTGGGCAGATAGATGGCAAATGGAATTTAATCCGGAAAAATGCGAGGTGATGCATTTTGGCCGGAAAAATGTAGAAGAGAATTATAGGATAAAAGGTAAAACTATAAGGAGCATAGAGACGCAGAGAGACTTGGGGGTGCAGGTTCACAAGTCTCTGAAGGTGTCCTCACAGGTGGAGAAGGTGACAAAGAAGGCGTATAGTATGTTAGCTTTCATAGAAAAGGGTATAGAATATAAGAGTAGGAGTTTGATGTTGCAGTTGTATACAACTTTGGTTAGGCCTCACTTGGAATACTGCGCCCAGTTCTGGTCTCCGTACTATCGGAAGGATGTGGAGTCCTTGGAGAGAGTGCAGAGGAGGTTTACCAGGATGCTGCCTGGTATGGAAGGACTGTCCTATGAGGAACGATTAGATAGACTGGGGTTGTTTTCCCTTGAAAGACGTCGGCTTAGAGGGGATCTCATAGAGGTGTATAAGATTATAAGGGGTATAGATAGAGTAAATGGAGGTAAACTTTTTCCACCTTTAGAAATGGATAGGACGAGGGGTCATGGCCATAGGGTGAGGGGGGCTATGTATAGGACGAATATTAGAGGGCAGTTTTTCACACAAAGGGTAGTGGGGGTGTGGAATGCACTGCCGAGTAAGGTGGTGGGAGCAGGCACGCTGGGGCTGTTTAAGGGTCTCTTGGACAGCCACATGAGCGGTATGCAGATAGAGGGATATATTAGGACTGTTTAACTACGGCTTTTTTCCACAGGTAATTCGGTCCATAATTTGAGCACGCATTCGGCAGGTGGTGCGGGTACAGCTCTTGGATGTTGATTCATGGGTTGCCTGGTACCTCATGTCGTATATGAGTGCTTTATGTGGACCACCTGAAGGGCACCATGACAGCTCAGAGACTATCGATGTGGCTGTGCAGACACTTGGAATTGGGCCGGTGTCTGCGGGAGTTTGCGCGTTCTCCCCGTGGTTGCGTGGGTTTTCTCCGGGCACTCCGGTTTCCTCCCACAACCCAAAAATTCGCTCTTAGGCTGATTGGGTAACAAATTGTCCCTATGGTGAAAATTTTCCAAATTAGGATTAATATATATATTATTATATAGGACTATTAAAATAGGATAATGATTTGGTATTACGGTGGCGCGGGCTCGTTGGGCCGAAGGGCCTGTTTCCCGTGCTGTGTTGCTTAAAAAAAAAAACATGGTTGGGACATGCTGTTTGATCCAATCCATCGGTCTTTGGGGAATGTACAGTCAACATACTGAGATCTCAACAGCATTGGAATTCAGACATGTCTTTTTCATTTAATACAGCATTCTGTAATATGCCAGATATCATTGCTATTTGTCAAATGAATATTGAAACACTGATGTCTCTGTCACTCAATTTATCTCCTTTAAAATTTCAGAAAGTGAGACATGATTTACCAACTAATTCAGTAAATACATTGTTTTTATTCATTTGTGGACATGACTGTGCTGGCTGGCCAGCATTTATTGCCTATCCTTAGAATCATGAGGGCAGTTGAGAGTCAAGAACATTGCTGTGACTCTGGAGTCTCATGTAGGCCAGACCACATAAGGACAGCAGATTTCTTTCCCTAAAGATCATTAGTGAATCAGATGTTTTTTTTTACCCCCAACGATCAGCAATGGCTTAATGGTTATCGGTAGATTCTTAATTCCAAATACTTTGTGTTTAAATACAAATTCCACATGCAAGTAGTGGGGTATGAACCCTTCTTCCAGGAATGTTAGCTGAGTTTCTGGATCAATAGTCTAGTGATTAATATTATGAGGCCATCATCTTCCCTAATGAGCTCAGTTCAAAGTCTCCTTAATTCCAGATAATTTGTGTTGAGTTCAAATTCTAGTGGTGGGATTTGAACCTGCGTCCTCAGAATAGCTGGATTTATGGATTAACAGTCTAGCAATAATACTACTAGGCCTCCCTCTCATGAAACTGGGAATTGTGGGTGAATTAATCCGAATCTCGAAGAAGCAATGCTCAAAGATTTTACCGTACTTTTTTAACAGTCCACATTTCACCAGCCTATGTTTACTCCACCATAGGTACAGGATGTGTCACATTGATTTTTATGCGCTTACAGCAAAAGCACTACAAGGTAAATTTTTCAAGGCTTCAACCTCAATAAGGAGATTTTCTTGACAGCAACATGGATAGGAAAATTAAACATAGAAGTGAGCACACTCATTTAATGACTAGCAAAATTGGGAGCACTGCAAATTGAGCACACTGACCTCTGTGCCTGATTATCCTGTCAAGCTAGAATCCATCCCAGGAATGAAGCATCACACAATTTATCCTTATGTGTCTTTGAGGCTATCTGAACAGGCAATTGTGTATAATGTAGGGTAGAGTTTATTCTAGCGAAATGTGGCAGAATGTATAAAACAATGTTCTTGAAACATTGCAACTTTCCGTTGAGAGGATCCGTTTTGCGATACTTTGTACCGTGATAGCTTTATTCCAAGATGATTGGCCTATATGTGTTATCATGTGCTCCCGCCAGGGAAACGGGTTCAATTCCTGGCTTGGATCACTGTCTGTGCGGAGTTTGCACATTCTCCCCATGTCTGTGTACTTTGGTTTCCTCCCACAGCTTGAAATACATGCTGATTAGGTACATTGACCCGAACAGCCGCCAGAGTGTGGCGACTAGGAGAATTTCACAGTGACTTTGTTGCAGTGTTAATGCAAGCCTTACTTGTTACTAATGGATAAACTTTGTTTATATAGCAAATAGTAAAACTGAAAGTAATCACTGTTTTGGTTAAATGCATAATAGAGAAAAGCATTTTTTTAAATACTCAGGAAATATCAAAAGAAAGATGAAAACTTCAAATTCCACAGACTCTGGGCTATTTCTTTTCATTTAACATATCTGGAAAAGGCACAGAACATAATTTCTCCTGAAACCATTTTGGAAAAGAACTGGAAAAAGTAAGCATATTATTTTGCAACAAAACAAATAAAATTTGAGAAACAATTCTGAATCCCTTCCAAGTGGGAGCACCGGAGGATATATGAGAAAAGGAAAAAAAGTCAAGGTCGACTTTGTTTCATTAGAGGTCTCATGGGAGATTGGGAAAATCTACAAATGAATTCTAGGTCTCCATGCCCAAGAAAACATTTTGCATTCAATCTGGCAGTTTTTGAACATCAATAAAGAAGAACATTTACTCTTCCAGGCACTTAGCAGAGGGAGAGTTACTTGTGAAGACATGACTTGAGCTGGCAATTCACCCTAAGGGAACTGGTGAGACTCAAGACTAATTGCCTTTTCTCCTGGGACCTCTCAGATTGGCCTGAGGCAAAACAATTTTGAGGTTGGCAAATTAAAAGAGGTTGTTCACATCTTACATCATGAGAAGAAACACAAATGTTCCAGTTGTGCTCCAGAATTAACGCAACACCATAGAACATAGAACATAGAACATTACAGCACAGAACAGGCCCTTCGGCCTTCGATGTTGCGCCGACCAATTAAGAAAAAACAATGACTCTCTAACCTAAACCATTCCCTTTTCACCCATAAACTTATCTACTAACCCCTTAAACGCCACCAAACTTGGCGCATCTACAACTGCAGCAGGCAGGGCATTCCATACCCTTATCACCCTCTGGGTAAAGAACCTACCTCTGACATCCATCCTATAATTACCACCCCTTAATTTAAAGCTATGTCCCCTCGTGCTAGCTTTCTCCATCCTAAGAAAAAGGCTTTCACTGTCCACCCTATCTAAACCTCTAATCATCTTATATGTTTCAATAAGGTCTCCCCTTAGTCGCCTTCTTTCCAACGAAAACAACCTCAAATCCCTCAGCCTTTCTTCATAAGATCTGCCCTCCATACCAGGCAACATCCTGGTAAACCTCCTCTGTACCCTCTCCAATGCCTCCACATCTTTCTTATAGTGCGGGGACCAGAACTGCACACAATACTCCAAGTGCGGCCGCACTAGAGTTTTGTACAGTTGCAACATGACGTTGCGGCTCCGAAATTCAATCCCCCTACCAATAAAAGCTAAGACTCCGTATGCCTTTTTAACAACCTTATCGACTTGATTGCCAACTTTCAGGGATCTAAGCACATATACATCAAGATCCCTCTGTTCTTCAACACTATTAAGAGTCCTACCATTAGCCCTATACTCTACACCAGTCAAGGAGACTGAAAGAAAAAATTACTGTGAAGAAATTTTCTGACGTAAATGGGCCCACAGTTTATTGAACAGAACAAATAAACAGTTATGAAGGTATACCTTCTCCAGATTACAACTACTGCACCTCTATAATTGTTAATAATGCCTTTAATTGATTTTTTTTGTCAAACGTTTTATGTCATAACATTGTTGTTAATGATGGCCCTACATCTCATAACAACTGTTTCAAATCCAAGTGGACATAATTTTGAAATTCTTTTAATTTATTAACCATGTAATTGACTGTATTAATTAGTGGACATGTTTCAAATCAGTACTGAACCCTATAGAGTAACAAATTAAGCAATAATGCATGCAAATACATCTAGGAGGATGTAATTAAGGACAAGACACTTAATTTACAAGATAGGATTGCAGAATAAAGCTTACAGTTAAACGAATCTCTTTAATTATAACCTGCTGCATAACCACAAGTTCATTATTGTAATTTGACTCTACTGCTTTTAATTTTTTTTAAACAATTTTCAGGCAGGCAGTTTGCATAAAACTATGCAACAAATTGTGGATTGATGGGATTACCCAGGGATGACAATTGTTGGAAAATTGGCAGAGAATAATGCATAGCAGTAAGGGAAACTCTTCTCTAATTTAGTGCTTGGATAATTAGTTGGGGCTTTGTAATCAGACAGCATTCCACAATGCCTGATATTCCTACGTTCAGACAAATGACCAAGAGAATTTTAGCCAAATAGATTAATTGGACAGAATTTTACATCCATTCCTGCCCATGGTATCTTCCAGCACCACTGACAATGAACCACTGCTGTGGGTTTCTCAGCATTGGGAGTGGGGTGGGAGATGGGGGTGGGGGTGAATAAAATGGCAAACGCTGACAGTGGCAGGACTAGAGGATCCTGCTACTGACCAGTTGTGAACCACCCCTGCCATGAAACCTATAGTGGGAGGCAAGGAAAACCCCAACTGTTAACAGTATTTTTAGCTAGAGTAATGTTAACATTAACAAATTTTAAAATAACATACAAACTAGGAACAGGAATACGCCACTTGCCCCTTCGAGCATGTTCCGCCATTCAATTAGATCAAGGCTGATCTGACTGTAATCTCTGAAAAGGAACAAATCTCCATCTTGGATAGGAAATGGAAGGCCTTAATCTGAAGGTTCGTTAATGGTTTGGATAGCCTTCTCTTCAGGAACTGGGAGTTCAAGCCCTCTTGCCCCTTGGCCTACCTCCTGATACCAGATTGCTCCTCCCTCCTCTCTCCACCTGCTGGGACATTCCCTGCCCTCCTGGCTAGGACACTCAAGACTTACCTGAAATGTAGTCCCAAGACTTAAACTGAGGCACAGCACTGCAGTATCTCTTCAGCTAGTCAGATTGGCCAACATCGCTCTCATGCAGGGCTTCCTTCTAAGGGCAGAGGGAAGTCATGCCTGCTGCCAATCAATGTTCAATTGAGCATGAATTAGCAGCAAACTTGAGAGTGGGCAAATAAGAGTTACATGTCATCTCTCACGCACTTGCTATCCTGAAAATTAAGGCCCTGTTATTTCCCCTTTAAATCTGATTAGTAATTACTACTTTAATAACACACGTTTCTAATTTAAACAAGGTGACTTAATAGTTTCTTAAAAACCAATGAACTTATGGTTTTCAACTGAGCTGTTTTGATTTGGATAGTGTTCAGCTTCTTATCTGTTGTTTAAGCTGATCGAGGCAAACAGAGCATTCCATCACACTACTGACTTGTACTTTGTAGATGGTTCACATATTTTGGGGTAACTGGAGGAGAGTTACTCTCCATAGAATTCCAAGCTCTTGTAGTCACAGTATTTATGTGTCTAGTTCAGTTTGCTTTCTGATCAATAGTAACCTCCGCACCCCAAGATTTTGATAATGGCGGATTCAGAAAAGGTAACAGTTGGGCAGCATTTGGGTGGCACGGTAACACAGTGGTTAGCACTGCTGATTCACAGCTCCAGGGACCTGGGTTCAATTCCTAGCTTGGGTCACTGTCAGATTGGAGTTTGCACATTCTTCTCTTGTCTGCGTGGGTTTCCGCTGGGTGCTCTGGTTTTCTCTCAAAGTCCAAAGATTGGGAAGGTAGGCTGATTGGCACTGCTAAAATTGCCCTTAGTGTCCTGAGTTGCGTAGGTTGGAGGGATTAGTGGGTAAATGTATGGGAGTGGGGTCGATGCAGACTTGATGGGCTGAATGGCCTCTTTCAGTACTGTGGGATTTCTATGTTTCTATTGTGGCACAGTGTTTAGCATTGCTGCTTCACGGCTCCAGGGACCTGAGTTCAATTCCTGACTTAAGTCACTCTCTGCGTGGAGTTTGCACATTCTCCTGGTGTCTGCATGGGTTTCCTTCGCACAGTCTAAGGATGTGCTGGTTAGGTATTTTGCCCATGCTAAATTGCCCCTTAGTGTCCTGGGATGTGTATTATAGAAAGATTAGTGGGGAACATACATGGGGTTATGGGAATGGAGACTAGAAAGATTGTTGTCAGTTCTGACTCGATGGGCCAAATGGCCTCCTTCTGCACTCTAAGGATTCTATGATTTCTAATGACACTGAATCTAGTGCTGGGCAATAACCATCTCCAACGTGAAAGGAGTTGCCACACTCCGATTCCTGTTTGGGTACGCTGAGAAGAATTTTGCATGGCCCATGGACCTAACAAGCACATCTTTCAGACTGTGTGAGGAAACCAGAGCACCTGGAGGAAATCAATGCAGACACGGGGAGGACATGCAGACTGCACACAGACAGTGACCCAAGCTAGGAATCGAACCCAGGTCTCCAGCGCTGTGAGGCAACAGTACTAACCACTTTGCCACCATGCTGCCCATTTATGATATGGGTACAAATTTCTATGTTCAGTCCCTCAACTACCTTCCAACCACCCCTTTCTTGTTGACATCCGTGGTTTCCTCTTGCTATTGTTGATGACAAGTATATCCTTTCTTGTCCTCTCTTTGACTGCATGCATCAAGAATTCCAGCAAGGCAGCATTATCCCTCAGTCTCCTGCCCTTGTTCTGCGACAACCATTAATCCAATTTAACTTTGTGGACTGGCTGAGAACATGTCACTGAGCAGCTGGAAGATGTGGAACCCTGAAGTCAAAATTAATTGGTGCTGTCAAATTGAGATTGGAAATTCTGATCCATTCGGTTCACACCTGGGTTTCCTCAGAATTCTCCCTCTCTAGCATGAAGGTTGCTTTCGGATTATTATTGAGACCATAATGTTCATGGATTGGGTCAGGAAAATAGCCAGGAATGCCTTTCAATTTGGGCTGATACATTTTAATAATCTATTCCATGCCTTTTGTGAAACAAAAACACCTGGATTTCAATGTATAGATAACAAGGGAAGTAATTTATTTATTCATTATCTGGCATTGATTGTAATGCTCCAGCTTTCTATATGAAAAGATTTTTCAAATCCCTTTGGCTTCATATTCAAACAAGATTTTTGAATGTTATCTATAAATTAGTGAGTGACTAAAATAAGAAATAGATGAAGAAATCACAAATTCAACAACAATTAAAAACAAATAAATGCTAAATCTAGCTGGAAATTAAAATCAGAGCCAATCATTCTGAATTCTCTAAGATTCAGTTGCAGCCTTTAAATCATAGAATCACAAATGCAGAAGGAGGCCATTCAGCTCAGTGTGTCTGCACTGATCACAATCCGACCCAGGTTCTAAATCCGTAGCCCCACATATTTATCTTGCTAATTCCCTGACACTAACGTCAAGTCAGCATGGCCAATCAACCTAGCCTGCACATCTTTGGACTGTGGGAGGAAACCAGAGAATCCAAAGGAAACCCACGCAGACACGGGGTGAACCTTTTGACTTGATTTATTATTGTCACGTGTATTAACATACAGTAAAAAGTATTTTCCTGTGCGCTATACAGACAAAGCATAATGTTCATAGAGAAGGAAACGAGAAAGTGCAGAATGTGGTGTTACAGTCATGCTAGGATGTAGAGAAAGATCAACTTAACGCAAGGTAAGCCCATTCAAAAGTCTGACAGCAGTAGTGAAGAAGCTATTCTTGAGTTGGTTGGTACGTGACCTCAGACTTTTGCATTTTTTTCCCAATGGAAGGAAATGGAAAAGAGAATGTCTGGCGTCCGTGATGTCCTTAATAGTGCTGGCTGTTTTGCTAAGGCAGTGGGAAATGTAGACAGAGACAACGGATGGGAGGCTGGTTTACACGATGGATTGGCGACATTCACAAACTTTTATAGTTCCTTGCAATCTTGGGCAGGAATCATACTAAGATGTGATATGACCAGGAAGAATGCAAAAGTTGGTGAAAGTCGTAGCTGACATGCCAAATTTCCTTAGTTTTCTGAGAAATTAGAGGCACTGTTGGGTTCTCTTAACTACAGTGTCAGCATGGGGGGACCGGGACAGATTATTGGTGTTCTGGACGCCTAAAAACTTGAAGCTCCTGATCCTTTCTACTTCATTCCTGTTGATGTGGACAGGGGCATGTTCTCCTTTATGCTTCCTGAAGTTGATGACAATCTCCTTCATTTTGTTGATATTGAGGGAGAGATTATTGTTTTCATACCAGATCACCCGAGTCTCTATCTCATTCCTGTACTCTGTCATTGTTTGAGATCCAACTGACTCTGGTGTTGTCAGCAAACTTGAAAATCGAATTGGAGGGGAATTTGGCCACACTGTCATTTGTGAAAACTCCACACAGTGACCCAAGGCCAGAATTGAACCTGGGCCCCTGATGCTGTGAAGCAGTAGTGCTAGCTGCTTGCTAATATTAATTTGGGTTATTCAATATTAATCCAGTCTAATGGGGCTGAATGTCTCCAATTCATCTAGGACATCCCCTCTTAAATAATAACAGAATATACTGGAAAACAGACTTTGACACAAAAAGAAACAGGAGTTAGCATTTCAGGCTTGTTGGAAAGTAGTCCGCTATTGTATCCAGGCACCATATTGAAAAGGTGTTTGTTTGCGGTATTCAATTTTTGAAGGGAGAAGATGGATCTGCAGGTATACTCTGACACTAAATGATGGACCTCCGAAAAAGAAGGTGGGTTTCCAAGAACACTCGGAGACTGGAAAATGGACTTCTTGAATGACACTGAATCTGGAAGATCCACTTGTAGATGCTGTGCCCACCCACTGCTGTGGTGTTCTGATGTCCCGGATTAATGGGAGCCTCCATTTTGAACTCTGAACTTTATTCAGGTGAGTCCTGACATCAGCATGCCGGACATGTTTGCGCAAGATTCTAATCAGTTCTTCATCCAAATCAGTTTCCTACTATCCTCCAGCAGGTTTCTCAATCTTTATGGTGGGTACCAGCAAAAGATGGAAATTTATCCCAGCATAAACTGACTTTTGGATGTCCCGGTAAGTTCTCTCACCGATCATTCAACCTCTTGGCTGGGGAATGGGAGAATTCCGTCCAATGCTTTTTAATTATTTGTTCATGGGTTGCTGGCATCGTTGACTGATCCAGCATTTACTGCCCATCCTTGAGAACTTTTAAGAGTCAACTACATTGCTATGGATCTAAAGTTGCATGTAGGTTAGATAAGATAAGGGTGACTTCCTACCCTAAACGACATTAGTGAACCAAATAGGTTTTTAACTATGATCAGCAATGGTTCCAAGATCATTATTAGACCTTCAATTCCAAATTTTTATTACATTCAAATTTCTCCATCTGTCATGACGGGATTCAAATCTAGATCTGCAGAGCATTATTGAGTATCTGGATTAGTCCAGCGACAAAACCACTACATTACTGCCTCCCGCGTGTGTGAAAAAAGTTTACAAATTTTTGTTTCAACCCGGTGCTATAAATTTTTAATGTTAATGCAAAGTTTCTTATGAATATAATTAAGTGTGTCTCAAAAAATGTACGCTGGATTAGAATTTGTTTTCACAAGAAATAACTCAATACAGCATCTAAGAATGAAAGAATATTACATTATTGGTAATCAACATAATTACGTTTGCAAATGAAATTTCAATTTTAGATATTAAAGTCTGACTGAAAGTTTTACATATCCTTCAATGATTGCAGGATGAGAAAATTAATCTGGCAGTATTTTTTCACTTAAATTCTGTCAAGCACTTTAAAGGTCAACAAATCAAGCAGGATGTGAAGATCATTTGATGGTTGCGAACTGTGACAGCCGTTCTAGCTAATCTCAATGAGGAAATCACTAGGATTGTGATTTCAAGTAAGATAATTCTTGGAGGTTACTTAGGATGATTATATTGATTGCCATCTTAGTGCACATCCAAACACATCAAGCTTCTTCACAATTTTTGGTTAAAGATAAACCATAACAACAGTGAAGCAATTGCAATATGTGTGTCGCAATGATTTGCGATTTGGTCAATAATTTGACTTTGTCCTCAATTACATTATTGAAAAATAATCTGATTTTCCTGATTCAAAGTAATTGCCCTTAGCATATTTGGACACCTTAATAGGTGAGGATGTCCTAGTCTCATTAACAATCTAGCCTCTTCTGACTTCCTGAATAATTTGCAGACTTTAGGTCATGATAATAATTGGATCTTGTTCATTGTGACATCTTTGCCTGGAGTTTGAGGAAAAATAGTAATTGCTTTTGTGTACTTTGATCAAAGAGTTTTGCCATTGTCCACTAAAGCCTTTGTTATGAATATTGGACTTGAATAGAATTATAATTAGAGACTGTTGAGAGTGCAGACAAGATGATATGTTGATTTTCTTTTATGAAAACATGACAGGAAATTGTAAGATGATGTGAAATTGGAATAATATAAACATATGTAAATGTGTGTACAGTGCACAAGCCATTTAGTACATAATAGAATGTAGTTTAAGCTGACATTTATTCTTTAGTTTCCTAATTGTCCTGATTCTACAACACTATATTTACTCAGGTACATTATTATGCTTTTAACAATTCCATTGTCTACTATGTTCCATTTGGAAATACCTTCAGAGCATAGTTTATCTGTAAAATTATCCAGCAGTACCCTGTTCCTGATTATTGTGGGGGGGTTGGTGGCATAGTGTAATGTCACTGGACTATTAAACTATAACACCCAGATTAGTGCTTAAGGGACATGAGTTCAAATCCCACAATGGCAATTTAAAGGCAATTAATACATTTTAGAATTGAAAGATTGCCTCAATAATGGCGAGCTTATCAATTGTCGTAAAAGCCGATCAGGTTCACTAATATCCTTTTAAATTTTATTTATTAGTGTCACAAGAAGGTTTACATTAACATTGCAGTGAAATTGCTATGAAAATCCCCTAGTCACCATACTCCATACTTTGAGTACGCTGAGGCAGCATTTGGCATGGCCAATACACGTAAATAGCATGTCTTTTGTATCTCGGAAGGAAATATGCCATCCTTATCACATCTCAATGACACATGAATTCAGATCCACAGCAAAATGGTTGACTCTTAACAGTCCTTTGCACTGGCTTAACAAGTCACACCATTCAAGGGCAATTAGGGATGGGCAGGAAGAATAAAGGAAAGAAATGGAGTTTTATTCAGGTTTCTCAGAAGGCAAGTCAATTACTGAGAAGCAGGTCTATGGAAGGAACACAAGGCAGGGAGCAGGTTAATACAGTTCAAGGAGCACAACCTATGCCACTTGCTTTTGGGAGAGAAGTGGACCTGAGGGAGGGACAGGAACTGAGGAGAGTACAGATGGAGAGGAACTTTGAAACAAAAAAAAATGTAATATAACTGGTATAGATTGGTTGGTGAATAACTGCTCATAGGGTCTGTGTGTAAAGGATTGGAAATTAGAAAAACATTTTTAAATAACCCCCAAGTGGCTAGACATCTCACCATTAGTTAAGAAACACTAGCAGAAGAGAAATAGGAAGCTGATGAGAAAAATGTTTCTTTTTCATTTTTAAAGACCAAGACTGCACACAGTAGTCTTTTAGTTGATAAGTATATGGAAGAGAAGGGAATGGTTTAGTTAGGAGGGGCATTGCTTTTTATTTTGGTCGGCACAACATCGAAGGCCGAAGGGCCTGTTCTGTGCTGTATTGTTCTATGTTCTATGTTCTATGTTCTAGTCCAGGTATTATCTCACCAAAGTCCTGTAGAATTTGATCAAGACATCCCTATTCCTGTACTCAAATCCTCTCACTATGATCATCAACATGCCATTGCCTTCTTTACCATCACCGTGCTTACTTTCAGTGACTGGTGAACAAGAACACCCAGGTCTTGTTCAACATTCTCCTATTATAATTTATGCCAGATAGTAATGTTTTCCTGGGTTTTTTTTCTGCCAAAGTGGATAAACTCACATTTACCCAAATTATACTGCATCTGTCAAACATTTGCCCACTCACTACCCTGCCCAAACCACACTAAAAGATCTTTGCTTCGTTTTCCCAGCTCATCCTCTCACCCAGCTTTGCATCATCTGCAAATATAAAGACATTGCACTTAGTTATCTCATCTAAATCATTAATATATATTATATATATAATAGTGAAAAGCTGGGGTCTCAGCAATGATCTTTGCAGCACTTCACTTGTTACTGCTTGCCATTTAAAAAAAAGACCCCATTTATTCCTTATTACATGTGAGTGAGGATGGCACAATTCCTTCCCTAAAGGACATTCATGAACCAGATGGATTTTTATGACAATTGATAATGGTCGCATGATCATCAGGAGACTTTTAATTTCAGATTTTTATTGAATTCAAATTTTGCTATCTGCCATGGTGGGTTTTGAACCTGAGTCATCAGAGCATTACCCTTAGCCTCTGAATTACTAATCCACAGATAATACCATGGCCTCACTGTCTACCTATCATCTCTGTTTTGATTAATGTTTAAGAATAGAAGAGTGTAACTGCAAGTGGCCTAAGTATGGGGATTAAGTAGGTCTAAGTTGAGGATTCTTAACCCATAAAATTGTCCAAAAGGTTTTTCCGGCTTGTGTGGATGTGAGTAGGGGTTGCCAGATGTTCAAACTGACCATGGCACTGTGATAAGGGAGCCAGTCAAGTGGAAGGAGTTAATAGGAATATAGCGCTGGTAGAGATAGTGTAGTCAGAGGGATAGACTAAGTTCCCTGAAGTCAAGAGTGAGAGTCCAGAAGGTTCTGTTAGCAGCAGAGTGTTAAAGATCAGGAGATCTGCTCCTAGTCGGAGAGGAACTTGCAAGAGGAAAGATCCATTTTGACTTGATTTGATTATTGTCACGTGTATTGGGATACAGTGACAAGTATTGTTTCTCACATGCCATACAGACAAAGCATACCATTCATGGAGAAGGAAACAAGACAGTGCAGAATGTAGTGTTATAGGCATGGCAAGGATTAGAGAAAGATTAACTTCATGCAAGATAGGTCCATTCAAAAATCTGGTGGCAGCTGGAAAGAAGCTATTCTTCAGTCTGTTTTTTGTATCTTTTTTCCAACAGGAGAAGGTGAAAGAGAGAATGTCCAGGGTGCAAATATTCCTTAATTATGCAGACTGCTTTGCCGAGGCAGCGGCAAGTGTAGACAGAGTCAATGGATGGGAGTCAGGTTTGTGTGATGGATTGGGCTACATTGCGACCTTTTGTAGTTTCTTACATCTTGGGCAGAGCCAGAACCATAGCAAGCTGTGATACAACCAGAAAGAATACTTTCTATGGTGCATTTGTAAAAGTTGGTGAAAGTCATAGCTGACATACCAAATTTCCCTAATCTTCTGAGAAATTAGGAGCGTCGGTGGGCTTTCTTAACTATAGAGTCAACATGGGGGACCAGGACAGGTTATTGATGATCTGGACACATAACTGGAAGCTCTAATTCATCCCAGTTGATATAGACAGGGGCACATTTTCCATTGTTTCCTGAAGTTGATGATAATCTCCCTTGTTTTGTTGACATTGAGGGAAAGATTATTGTTGCTACACCAGTTCACCAGATTCTCTGTCTCTTTCCTATATTTTGTCTTGTCATTGTTTGAGATCTGACCCACTACAGTGATATCGTCAGCAAACTTGAAAGTCAACTTGGAAGGGAATTTGGCCACACATAATAGATTTATAAGGAGCATAGTAGAGGGCTGAGAAAACAGCCTTGTGGGGCACCAGTGTTGAGGAGATGTTGTTGCCTGTCCATACTGATTGCAGTGCCTGAGTTAGGAAGTTCAGGATCCAGTCACAGAGGGAGGAGCTGAAGCCCAGGCTATAGAGTTTGGAGATGAGTTTCATAGGAATAATGGTGTTGAAAGCTGTGATGTAGCCAATAAATAGGAGTCTGACATAGATGCCTTTGTTATCTACGTGTTTCAGATTTGAGTGCAGGGCCAGGGAGACGGCATTGGCTGTGCACCTGTTGCAGTAGTAGGTGAGCTGTAGTGGATCCAGGCATTTTGGGAGGCTGGAATAGATTCCTGCCATGACTAACCTTTCAAAGCACTTCATAATAACGATTATCTGAGCCACCAGATGATAGTCATTAAGGCACATTGCTTGGCTTATCTTTGGTACTGGGATGATGGTGGAGGCAGTTTCATTTGAGGTCCTCAAGAGGACATTAGCTGATTACTTGAATAAAAATGATTTGCAGAGGCATAGAGGGGCATGAAGCCATGAAGCTGTTTTGGAAAGTTGGTACAGACATGATGGGCTAAATAACCTCCTTCTATGCTGCAACAGTTCTGAGAGTCTGTGACTTAATAGCCTACAAGTAAGACATTACTTCAAAAGACGGTTGTTAACCTATTACATAATAACTGTAAGGTTACACAGAATTTACAGCACCCAACTGGACTCATTAGCTCAATCAGTCCAATCAATGTTTATGAAAGGAAAATATTGTGACTTTTGGAATCTGGAACGAAACAGAAAAGGCTGGAAAAACTCAGCATGTCTGATAGCATCTATTGAGAAAGAAAATAAAGTTAACATTTTGGAGCAAATTTTCCCATTCTGCCTGCCATGGGGATCATAGCAAGTGAGGAGTGGACTTTGGAAACGTCCATTGACTTTGGTGGGACTTTCAGTCGGAAAATCCCATCCTTTGATTCTGTATGAAGCTGAAGTTTTTCCAGCATTTCCTGTACCTCCTCCTAAATCTACCATTCATATCATCTGTTCCATTCTCATTTTCTTGTCTATCTTCCCCTTTCTGTGTCTGTCTGTTTATATCAGCCACAAAGTTAATTCCACTCTAAAAGACTATTTCAATACAGATTGTGATTCTGGAGCACTGTAGAACTGACACACATTGTACATAGAGAAGGCTCCTTGATTGGCAGGCAATTATGACTTCAAAAATAGTCCAAGATCTCAGTCTCATTGGGTCTCATTTAAGTCATTATAAATTTCTTACTGGATTTCTTGGTGACTAAATTATATTGATATCTTCTAGTTACGCTCTTCCCCACAAGTGGCAATATTCTGTCTGCATCCACTCAATCAGAACCTTTCATAATTCTCAAGACTTCTATTCCATTAACTCACAGCCTTGCCTTTTCAAGAGAAAAGAGACCCGGATTGTTAATCCTTTCTTGATGTGTATACTCACTCATCTGTAGTATCATTCTTGTAAATCCTCTCTGCACCCTCTCCAGGGTCCTTAAATCTTTCTTCTAATATGGCGACCAGAACTTTAGGTGGAACAATGGTTCGAAACTGTTTGGCATAACATCCCTATTTTTCAATTCTATTTCGAAATAAGGCTTGTTCGCTAGTAAGCTTTTTTGTGGCCTAGCTAGCCACAACACAGCACTAGTTGAAAAAAAAATGAGCCAATGAATCTTACAAGTATGTAGCTGCTTATTAGAAAATTAAAATTAAAAGAACACAGGTCATTAAGGAAAGAGAAATCCTATAACGAGGATGGAAATAGGCTACATTTATCACAAACTATTGATACAATCTGTCAATTTCTCATTAAGCTAATTGTTACATTCACCATCTATTTCCATTTTGTAATAAGCCAATAGTTATAATTGATATCTTGCAACTTGATCTATTTTTCCAACATGTAAAATAAAATTAATTGTTAACCAAAACTTCATTATCTGTTGCTGTTCTTATGATCCGAAACAGAATGTATTATTTTTGCACGGACTGAAACATTCATTGCTGTCATTTCTCAATTAGCTTACATTTCTCTCCACAGAGGAGAGTAAATATTCTTGTGATAAGTAAAATATGTGCTGTGAAAACATAGCAGGTATTTGTGAGGGATAGGTGAGCCTATCAATTTAACTTTGTTTTTCTTTAATATTGCAGCTCAAAGCAAACAATTGTGTAAACACAATTGCTTTTTTTCTGTCAGAAAAGTATGGATTCTGACTTCCATTGTTCACCAGAAATATATTTCTTTAAAATTGTAGGAATAATTATCTCAATTCAGACAGATAATGTCCCTAAAACTTATCAATATGTCAGAGCTTAATATTTCCTTACGTGGCTCAGGCTGTCTGCTTATGCTTCTGTGAAGAGTCTTGCCATATTTCACCACATTAAAGATACAAAATAAATGCAAACTGATGTTAAATTTTTGGTTATTGTTTGATGAGAGAGATCACAAAACTTACCTTAAAAATGTCGTCAGTTCTTTACAGTTTTGCTAATTGAACATTCCAAATCCATCAAGTAGATCCTTCTATTGATATTATCAGTTGTTTGTCAAACTGCTGCACATTGATTGT
Organism: Sphyrna mokarran; assembly: GCA_024679065.1. Taxonomy (NCBI): domain Eukaryota; kingdom Metazoa; phylum Chordata; class Chondrichthyes; order Carcharhiniformes; family Carcharhinidae; genus Sphyrna; species Sphyrna mokarran. Next base: position 28,371,822 of record JAGIQG010000023.1, on the reverse strand, counting down.
TACAATCGTTTTCCAAGTTCAGTCTCGGCAATGTGGGCAATACTTGCAAGACTTTTTGTCTATCTTTAATTATCATGATGACGTTCAAAGTCAATCATTCAGCTAAAATTTAGACAGGTTTGTGAATAACATACGACAATTTTTTAAGTTCTCATGCGCAAAAGTGGTTTATTCACAAAATCCATACAGTGCAAAAGGAGGCCAGTCGGGCCTGCACTGAAGATATTCCCGCCCCTGCTCTATCTATCCCCATAACTCTGAACACACTTACCCTGCTAATCCACCTGATATTAACAGACAATTTAGCATGGCCAATCCACCTAACCAGCGTATTTTTGGAAGGAAACCAGATGAAACCATCTAGACTCCGCACAGATGGTGACCAGAGGCCAGAATCACACTTAGATTCCTGGTGTTGTGAGACATCAGTGTTAACATGGTGCCACCACGTTTCCGAAATGATTGATGGTACATTTCTTCTTTTGTTAAACTAAATTTCATAACTTAATTATTTTTACTCAGATAACTTCTTTCCTGTTTTCAGCTGGCAATAGAAATGTTGAGTTGTCAAAACTCCCCAAGCTGAAGATTTTGCACCACCAGGCAGAACTCTCCAAACAAAGGTTAAATGTACATGCTTCTGAAAGTACAAAACAGAAACCTCAGTGAGTGACTTTAGTTCGTGTTTCAGTTTGGGTAATATCCATGCAAAATATTGTGGGTGGGATTTTCTAGCCCCTCCCACAACATGTTTTCCAGTGGTGGAGGTGGCCCAACATTGGCTATGACAGGATTGTCCAATTTCACTGATATCTGTCTATAGCATTTTGCGTGACACGCACACTCTGCTGATGGGCAACCTGCTGTGGGTGGTCACCATTGGAGGGACCAAATGACCCCATTTATGGAAAGGATCAGAGAATTCAGCTCACATTTTACAGAAATATACTGATGCAAAAAAAAATTAGCCACCAGAATATAGTGAAGTCATTGTCTGTGACTATGAATGATATTGGAACTGAAGGAAACACAAATATTGCTTCAAAACTATTTAACATAATGTTATTTCCAACACTGGTTATTACCAATAAACAAGCATTAATGAAGATGAACATTTCACTGCACATTAACGATTTAATTGATAGCTTTAGTTCAAGAAGCATGTCAAAACATTATGAAGCTGTTATTAGTTAAATGGTAGAAGCAAATTCAAAAATGCTATTTTGTATTATTTAGGGTTATTCAATGGTTTTGGTTGATTTTATTTACATAGAACAGTTGGCTAAGAATGAGCAGAATGTTAAAAAGCAAAAACATACTTTATCATTTGAGACTTAGAATCCTGAATAAATTCCAGGAGCTATAAAATACCATCAAGGAAATATATTTGATCACCTGTTCACTTTAATGTTAACTGAATAATGTTAACCCAATCAGCTAACACTCCTAGATACCAAGAATGTGTAAGGGATAAGGAACTTGCTTGAACATTTTTCTTCTTTGTGTTCCTTTATGATTTGATTGTATGAACTGTTTTAATTTTCTGCTATTTGCGCCTCTTAATGATTGAAGGAGAGCATTTTAGAAGATAAAGTGGTGGAACTAATAACACTGACGGCACAGGGCAATTTGGTTGAAATTATATGACGTTTAAGGTGCAGAGCTTGCAAACTTCAATACCAATCATTAACGCTGGTGCTAGTGATAACTGAAACATTAAGAATGTTGTCTGTGTCAAAGCCAACCACTTACAACAAAGCCCAGATAATTCTGTGTGGAGTTTGTACGTTCTCACTGTGTCTCTGTGTGTTTCCCCCAAATGCTCTGGTTTCATCCCACAGTCCAAAGATGTGCGAGTTAGGTGGATTGGCCGTGTTAAATTGACCATTATTGTCAGGGGGAGTAGCAGGGTAAATACGTGGGATTATGGATAGAGGGCCTGGGTAGGATTCTTTTGGTGCAGGCTCGATGGGCTGAATGGCCTACTTCTGCACTGTAGGGATTCCATGACTGTAAGGGATAAATGCAAAATACTGCAGATGCTGGAATCTGAAACAAAAAAATAGAAATTACTGGAAAACTCAGCAGGTCTGATAGCATCTGTGGAGAGAGAATTTGTACATCCTTCTCTTCAGCTCTGGTGAATCTTATTCAGACTCGAATTGTTTGCTCTATTCTCTCATCACAGATGCTGCCAGACTTGTTAAGCTCCCAGCATTTTTTTGTGATTTTAAAGGATGATTGATGTGAGCATAGCATCAGAAACATGCAGAGTGGGATACCACTAAAACAAACAGTGTCTGCTGGCAATTTGGTGCTCAAAATGGCAGTTTGGGCAATGTCGATGTTGTTACCTAGCTCCTTAATCAGTTTGAGCATGTGTTTAATTGTGAGTAACTTTCCCCCACCCCCACCCAATGATGTTAGTTAAACAGTTTATGGGACTTTCAGATGAGTTGCTTTTGATCATCCTTTACGGCTGCAGGTAGAGTGGAAATACCATGTTGAATGTTATTGAAAGAGTTTGAAAACATTCTGGATTCACAAATGGAATGGTGATGGATCTTTGGAAGAAGTTGAATGAAGAAGAGAGCAGGTCTTTGTTGTCACTCATAGATGTTAAAATGAGCACATGGCATTGCTAAGATAGCAAAACACCCAATGCACTGTAAGTTATCAACAGCAAGCCTGTGGTGCTACAGGACCCATATGTCAAAGGTGAGACATGCTGAAACCTCAACTAGTTTCTCTCCCACAATGAGGGTATCAGGGCATGAAGCCTTTGGCAAGCAGTTCCAGTGGAGAAAGAAGAGTAAAAAGAGGAGATTAAAAGCAAGAAGAAAGGAGGCATCCATAACATCATTTTCCTGGTTGGCCTGTCCATGAACAGGCCATCAGACTCAGGTTCCTGAAATCACCTTGCATTACCTTGACAATTCTGCATCACTCATTCGCTCAACGATGGACCATCACAGTGTTCTTTTAGCCAAAATGTTGAAATAAAAGACTCAACTTCACAAAAAAGGCAATCTGTAACTACTTTACTAATACCACTTTTAATAATACATACAAAACTGCAATATTAACTCTTGCACTTTCCCTTACTGTCTGCTATGCCTTTTCCTTTCTCTGACCTAGTCCTTCTTTTGCAGTGCTACCCCATATATGGAGCAAGTACTCAGTGGAGCTCTGCACGTCCACAACCCAGACTTTGGGCTGCACCATCTCGGCATTGACAGCAGTAATCTGGACTCTTGAGAGTCCAGTTTCTGTTCTCTCTCACCCTTCCAATCCCCCCCCACTCAACTGGGATGGTTCTTCAGCAATCCTCAACCTCAGCATATGTTGCTGGGATGATGCAAAAACCTGCAAGACATTTTGAGCACTAATATCACATCCTTGTTGGCAACAACCTCCGCCCCTCTGTATGTCTTCAATCTGGATTTTTATGGAAAAATCTTGGATTTACTTACCTCTATTTAACCTTTTAAGGGTGGCAATCAGATGTTGAATGACTGATTGGAAGCCAAAATGGAAGCCAAATCTTTGGCATTCATACTGGAAAGGATTTGCACTGAATTCTGACCTTGAGCAACTATGTGGAATTTGCACATTGTCCCCTTGTGTTTAAGGATGAGTTGATTAGATGGATTATCCATGCCAAATTTGCAGGGAATGAGGTGGGTTGGGCCGGGGGGGTGGAAGAGCAGAGTGCTCTTCGAGTAGCTGCAGACTTGGTGAGCCAAATGGTCATCTGTATTGTAGAGCATCTGTGATTCAATGGATGGTCTCCAAATTCTGAGTCCAATGTCTGACGGAACTGGACTCTAACGTACTTGGCATGACAAGAAGCTCTATGATGGCTGCCAATGCACCAACCATTTCTGTATGTGTGCTCAGCCATATTCTGCACATTGCCCCATCAATGTTTTCATGTTTTCATGTTTTTTTATTCCTGAAAGTAGGCAGTCAAGTCGATAAGGTTGTTAAGAAGGCATACGGAGTCTTAGCTTTTATTGGTAGGGGGATTGAATTTCGGAGCTGCAACGTCATGTTGCAACTGTACAAAACTCTAATGCGGCTGCACTTGGAGTATTGTGTGCAGTTCTGGTCCCCGCATTATAAGAAAGATGTGGAGGCATTGGAGAGGGTACAGAGGAGGTTTACCAGGATGTTGCCTGGTATGGAGGGCAGGTCTTATGAAGAGAGGCTGAGGGATTTGAGGTTGTTTTCGTTAGAAAGGAGGCTGCTAAGAGGGGACCTAATCGAAACATATAAGATGATTAGAGGTTTAGATAGGGTGGACAGTGATAGCCTTTTTCCTAGGATGGAGAAAGCTAGCACGAGGGGACACAGCTTTAAATTAAGGGGTGATAGTTATAGGACGGATATCAGAGGTAGGTTCTTTACCCAGAGGGTGGTTAGGGAGTGGAATGCCCTGCCTGCGGCAGTTGTAGATGCGCCAAGTTTGGTGGCGTTTAAGAGGTTAGTTGATAAGTTTATGGAAGAGAAGGGAATGGTTTAGTTTGGAGGGTCATTGCTTTTTTCATAATTGGTCGGTGCAACACCGAAGGCCGAAGGGCCTGTTCTGCGCTGTAATGTTCTATGTTCTATGAGAGTCCTCAGCAACAAAACCTACGTGCAGACCCACCCTCCAATTTAACTAGATCACAAACCATGCTTTCCCCTTCACCTGGCCACAGCCTACACGTGTTGGTGAGTTATCACACACTGATGCCCCTTCTATCTTGAGCTAGCGGCCCTGACTAAGACTAATGGTAATGGTATTTCCTCATTGAATGCTTATTCTCATTTTCCCATTCATCATCCAGCTGACCAGTTGGCAGTTATTAGGTAAGCAAGCGCATTAATGCAGGAAGAAGGTGTTGAGTTGAGGGAAGAGGTACATGAAAACCAAATGTTTCACCTTTAAACATTGTGTGGCTTGTACTTTATACCAGATTGAAGAATGAGGATGAAGAGGGGTTTGAATACAAGAACATATCATAAACCTAAATCATTTCAGGAATACCAGTTACAATGACCTCAGTTACTGCCATGCCAGAAGCTTAGAACACTGTTTCCTCCAAGGGTGTCAAGAAATGCGGATGTGCCTGTTCCCCTCTGTCGCGTTTATTTTGCTGAATAGCTAGAATTTTCTGAAAGATGCGATGTGGAAGTGTGGGAAGGAGAGAGGGAGAACTGAATGTTAGGCCTGATTCCAAATTTCTACACATTGCTGATGGATGAGCAATGGGGGCATGTATGAGATTGGTGATATAGTCAGCTGCATGACAGCATGGATGGACCATGGGTAAGCACGTGAAGATGCACTCACTGCGGCATGGCAGTGAAGTCCTTAAAGCTGGGGTCTGTGCATTGAACTTGATTGCTACCTGTTCCCGTTCCCTTCACAGTAATCTATGATGACCTTCTGCAGGGAATATGATGACTGTGATTTTCTATCCCTGTTGGCATATTTTGCAGAAACGGAGGCAGTTCACTATTGGCTTGTAGTGAGATCTTCCAGTCCTGTCACTGTTGATGGATTTTGCCATTGTTCAAACCCTTCATGGAAAATCCTGCCAGCAGGAACAGCTGGAAAATTTTGGCCTATGTCTTTCCTCCTTTGAACCTAATGGACTAAAGCCTGCAGCTCAACATCAGAGAAGTTGGGAGCTTTCTCTGTGCTAATGCCCAATTGGTACTCATTATTCCTTGTGAGAAACATTTTCTGAAATAGTTCCAACGCTTGCTGCAGCCAAAAGAAACCTCCCCCTCAAAAGCGAATGATGGCATCAAGAAGTGCTGATTACCTTTAATTTGTTTGAACATTTCACAGATTTAGATTTTAGTTTGACATAGCTCTTGGGACTAAAGAGATCCAAAGATTTTCTAGTTTTCTATATTTTTCTGTTTGATTATTTAAATGAACACATATTCAGAATGATATGCCCCTTTCAGGGTACCATGCTTCATGATGAATGCAAATGATTTAGATGGCATGCAGCACAGATTTACTGGAATGGTTCCAGAGTAGAGTATTTAAAGTTACATGGAGAAAGTGGCATTGTTCTCCTTAAATCAGAGTGATTTGAGGGAAGATTTAATCAATCTATTAAAATTAAAGAGTTTTTATATCAGAGTAAATAAATATAATTATTCTCAATGGTCAGAAGGCACAGATTTAAGATGATTGATAAGAGGCTCTTTGAAGAAAGCTTACTTTTATGCAATGGTTGGTTTGGATTTGGAATGCACTACCTGACAGGGTGATGGATATAACTTCAATAGTAATTAGCAAAAGGGAATTGGATGAATATGAGAAGGAAAAATGTTGTGGGGACATGGAGCACAAGTAGAAGATTGGGATTAGCTTGATTGTCTTTTGAATGGGCTGGCACAGACATGATGGGCAAACAATCTCCTTTATTGTCGTATGATCACCAGGATGCTCCAGTCTCATTTGTGATGGGCAGGATGGAAAATTTGATGGAGCAGCCAAAGGTCCATTGACTTCAAAAGGGATTTTTCAGTCCTGGCTGGTCTGGAAAACCCTAGCTGATGATTCAGTGCTATGTTCCTTTCCTTACCAGTTGAATAGAATGAAAGTACAAATACATCTTGATCTTTCTTTGGGCCAACCAATTTGTTAAGAGCAACAATTACTTAGGCAAACTCATGAAAATGATGGTTTTAGAATTCTTGTGACAGAGACTGCTTGGATAACTTCACCTTAAAGAACATTAGGTGTGGCTTTTACATGTTATACAGGAAAACCAATTAATCCCAGGTGGCACTAGATTCTCAGGTGTATTCCTGCACCTTGTCACTTTAAGAGCAGTGATCTGGGGTTGCCAAATTATTTTGAGATGTTATTCTCACATTATTTTGTTTTTATTGAAAAGTTCTCTACTGATTAAAGTTTAGTTATTAGTGTCACCGTAGGCTTTCATTAACATTACAGTGAAGTTACTGTGAAAATCCTCTAGTGAACTCTGGCACCTGTTCAGATATGCTGAGGGAGAATTTAGCATCGCTAATGCGCCTAACCTGCAAGTCTTTTGGACTGTGGGAGAGCACCCAGAGGAAACTTATGGGGAGAACAAGCAGACTCCATTAGACATTGACCCAAAGTCAGGAATTGAATCTGGATCCCTGGTGCTGTGAGGCAATAGTGCTAACTACTGTTCCACCATGTCACTCCACCACAATACCACCGTGCCATCCAATTAATACATTTTTGTAACCTCTCTAAATAAAGCTATTAACTGGCATGTATTTGTATGTTTGATCAATCACCTTTCAGGATTGAGGGTACCTAAATCTCAATGAAAACCGTAATAACCACAAGAGAATTAAAGAAGTCTCTTATTATCAGTTTGGTTGAAGTAGAGTTCTCATTAACTGTGCCTCTCTATTTGTACGTGCTTTATCATTTAATGAATTTGGTTTTATAAGACAGTAAATAGTAAGCTGTGATCAAACATTTTTATGCCTTAACCATGACTACTTCTTGGGAGCATGTTATAAAATTATATAATCAGGGAATTGTAAGGGCATCGTATGCTTTCATGAGCTCTCATTCAGTGCAAGTTAAAGCATTATTGAATTATATGTATGTGCCACAGGGGTACAGGCAATAATGCTTACCTGTATCAGGGTTGAGATTGGATTTCTGTTCTCTCTGGGTCTGAAATAAATGCATAATTATAACCAAACACGAACAAATATGATAATGGCTCTCAACGTAATTTATGGAACACTCCAAAGAACTGAATATTCATAACCTTGTTAAGTGTTTGCTTTGAAGAAACAAACTGTCAGTAAAAGGCTAATGCTGGAAAGGCTCATACTTAAAATAATGTCACAAATGTAATAGCTGAGTGACAAATATGTAGATTTAAAACTGAAGACTAAAATCACATGCACGTTCTAGCACAAGGCCAGGTCATGTTAATGGTAATTGATCACAAGTGACGAGATAGTCGGAGACAGAAATATCATCCTCGTGGACCTCACCAATTTATCAATTATCCAGCTCAGTGAACTGACAAGTCTAACACCGGATTTCATTCCTGTTTACAAGCCAGTGGTACAGTTGATATGGCCAACTGACTTGCAGGAGATGTAGCAAAATGAGTTGAAACTGACAAATGATCTGGCCAGGTACATTACTCTGTCACAGTATTACAAAAACCTGGAGAAAAAAAAAACTGGTGAACGATGTTACACACCAGGTCCTGCACTGTGTGCAAACCGAGGGGTCAGTGGAAGCTCATGTGGCAATTTCTGATGAATTCGCTGAGCTTTTTTAATGAAAAAAAAAATGGAATGGGAACAAATAAATAACATCATATTTCAAATATTAAATTAAATTTAATTTTCTGAGAGGCAATACCTCTTCTGTTCTCTGCTTCACATGATCAGTGATTTAGAGTCAAACGTTTATTCCACAAAATCAATATTACTTTGGATTTAATTAAAGTGCCACTATTTTGCATGAATAAATATTGTTTAATAACCATTTAAAACTAGGTTTTACTCAGCTCTGAGAAGCAAAGGGAAATTTTGATTAAATTGGACCTTCAAAAATTCTTTAATATTAATTTATGGATGCCAGGTTTTCACAAGGAGGATTTGAAATTATATTGTGTCTCCACATATATCACAACTGCTTTGCAGCAAGTGACATGTTGGTGTGTGGTCACCTGTTATATGGACAAATACCATTTTGCTTACAGCACAATTTCATTAGTAGCAACAAAATGAATGATTATTTAATCCATTTGTTCAGTGGAATTGTTTAAGCCATGAAATGCTAACCAAGATAACAAGTGATCACCTTCAAACAATAGCATAGAATTTTTGGTCTCAGCTGTGTCTTTTCAACAGTTGCACAACAGCATACCTGTTTAAGTGAGTGGTATTTACACACCAGCTCTGAGTGGGTTTGGTTGATTTAGGTCAAACTGAAATCTTGGGGAAAGATTTCCTGGCCCATGGAGACAGATTAGGAGGCAGGTGGATAGGGGATATGACAGAAAATGACCATGGATAAATACAGTCAGGTTTTCCTTCCACCCACTTCTCCTGAGAGTCGGCGTGAATTTTTGGGGAGGGGTGTAGGGGGAGGAGGGAGGAGCAGATTGAATATGTTGCCAACCACCTTCCTGGCTGCAGCAGGAAGCCAATTAAACCTTTCAAGAAGCCAAGTAAGGCTTTTGCCTTCCCAGTGATTCTGCCTTCCCAAGAAAGGGCCAGACTCACATCGGATCATTAAGCTAACAGTGAGGAAAGGCAGGAGCAAAGTGGGAGAGATTAAGTCAGTGAACAAGATAAACCATAAAGATTTTGATCAGTTGTGCTGAACAACTGAAGGAATGAACATGCTGAGATTTTGCTTTGGACAGTTAAAAAGACTGCCTAAAAAGAGAAATACCATAAAAGCTTTTCATCTTGCATCATCAGGATAGATAAGCAAAAATGTCAACTGGAAAGGACACTGCCTCCACTTTCTCAGAAGACTAAGGAAATTTGACATGTCAGCTATGACTCACCAACTTTCACCGATGCACCATTTGTGATACAACTTTCTGGTTATATTACACCTTGGTATGGCTCACGCTCTGCCCAAGACAGCAAGGAACTATAAAAGGTCATGAATGTAGCCCAATCCATCAGGCAAACCAGTTTCTCATCCATTGACTCTGTCTACACTTCCTGCTGCCTTGGCAAAATTAAGAACCAGTCAACATAATTAAGAACTCCACACATCCTCGGCGTTCTCACTTCCATCAGGAAAAAGATACAAAAGTCTGAGGTCATGCACCAACAGATTTGAGAACAGCTTCTTCTTCGCCACTGTCAGACTTTTGAATAGACTTAATTTGCATTAAGTTGATCCTTCTCTACATCTAGCTATAACTGTAACACTACATTCTGACTCCACATTTTCTTCTCTATAAACAGTATGCTTTGTCTGTGCAGTGCACAATAAACAATACTTCTTATTGTATGTTAATACATGTGATAAATCAAATTAAAGCAATTTATACTGCATGAGAATTACAACTCTATCAATCAGAGACCCTTTGCCATTGATCAGCATTCTCTTTACATCCAATGTAAACTGTTCATGGAATTGAAATTCCATCCTCTATCCCTTTTGTCAGCAATACTCAATTGTATTACCAAACAGCAATTTGTGTGTACTAATAATTCTAATTCAATGAATAGCTTCAAAATATATTTGGGGTCAGAAATACTATTGCATTTTTCAAAGGCTGAAAGTACAGAGAGATTAAAATAAAAACAAATGAATGTTTTGATGAATTGATGTATGATCCTTTGATCACTAATTTTTGTGCTTGAATCTGATTCAGCTTTCTAGTGTTAAGGTCTATCTTGAAACATTAACAAGACAATTGCAATTACTAAGCACTAATTAGATACTATCATTTCTAAGAATGGCTCACACACAAAACAGAAACTGTTCCTTTGGTGGACGAGAAAATTCTGTACCAATCTATCAATCATTCCATTTTGTTAACACAATCATCTATCCTTAATATGATGTCATTTCCTAAGATCCCTTTTTTTGGAACATAACAGTATTTCTCTTAGTTGTTTACTTAATTTGATATGGAAGAGTGCATCTGGCCCCCTTAACCTGATCTATCATTCAATTTCATCAGGCCTGATCTTTGGTCTCAACTCATTTCCTATGTAGAGGCAAGCACAATTTACAGTCATATCATCAATTATTTATACATCAGTTCTGCTGAACAGTGAAACTAGAATGAAAGACTGATAGATTTGGGATGACTGAAGTATTTGGATGGAGCCAAGAGGCTAGATTTATTGAGAGGAGAGTGAGGTTCTTTTGACAGATATCCTTTAGATTTTGAAGGTTTGATTTGAGAATTATTTAAGAGGAGCTAATAAAAATGAAGATTTCTATGTTCCATATGTTACTAGAATTAAAGAACAGAAGATAAATGAGTTAAATAAGAGGGTTTCTGTAAACTATAATGTCAACTACGGAGGGATAAATATTTAAATGTTTTATAATACGGAAATTGATCCTTTAGTACAAATGTAAGAAGAAGATTGGAAACATTTGATGATATTGACTCACAATTACAATTAATCAAAAGATAAGGATGGCTAATGAGAAGCATTTGGAAATAACACAAGAAAACAAAAGTCTTGGAACTAATGATGAGAAATAATGGTTTACTGTGAGCACATTTGATATCCATCAGATTGTTGAGGAATTTACAGAAATCCTGTAAGATTAAAATTATATTCCAGTTTTACAAGAAGTTATCATTTGTGTCGCATTGCTTTTTTTGATTGGCTCTTTAGCTGATTTAGCTTTGAAGATCCGTAAAGCACAAAAGCAACCTTTCAAAATGTTATTTCCATTCCCTTTTAGTCAACATGAGGATAAAACCTGCAAATAACTTTAGCACAGAAAACAAAATGATCAGAAAAGTGGAGGCTGAATGTAAAAAGTTCTTGGGTAATCCTTTGGGTCATCTGTGAGCTAAGGACAATGTAAGAAATATTTTCACATTTCATGACATTAAAATGTTCCATAGAGGTTGAAGAACAATAAAATACCTTTGAAGTGTAGTCACTGCTGAAATGAAGGAAATGTGGCAGACATTTGATACAAAGTCATTTTCCAACAACGTAATGAAATAAGTTGTTAGCATTGCCTGTTGTGAGATAAATATTAATCAGAATACTTGTGGGAAACGCACTACTTTTTTTTAAATGATGTCATAGATCTTTAACCTCCATTTGAAAGAGCAGACAGGATCTCAGTCTCATGTCCCATCGAAATACGACAACTCAGACGGTGGAGAGTTCTCTTAGTTTAGGTTGTGTTCAGGATTCAAAAGTAGGATTGAAGTCACGACCTCCTGATTCAGAAACAGAAGTGCTCTTGACTAAGTTATGTCTGACACCTCTAAACCATCTAAAACATACTTACTGGTTGGCTTTTGTGCATGGATAAACCTATCCCAAGCCATCTGAATCTAATTTGTACGCTAACATAATTCAGTGGATGCCAGCAACAAATTTAACTGTACAGCTGACAAAAATGCATTATAACTATAGCCATAAGCTTCCAGTCAAATGTCTGTAGTTTGATTTTTTTATCAAGTGTTCTTATCAAGTTTTATCAAGTTAATATCAAGTCCTCTTTTATTCTCTCAACTTATTTTTTCAATAAGTGAGGACATTTGGTTGTCAACAATTTGTCTTCAAATTTCTGCAGTCAGAAGAATCACTTTTATCATTCTCTGTCTCAGTTAAAGCCCTTGAAAAGTTGTTTTCTAAAATATAACTGGTATAATCTGCACTTCATTCTGATATATCTGTCATTCTTGATTATTCAACTTGTTTCTTTGGCTGAAGAGGGGAGAAATAATACCAATGTAATAGCAGAAAAGCAGTGGTTTATGGTTTAAATTTGAATTTATGTGTGAGTCAGTAATAGAAATCATAAACGTAAGTCATAATGAATTGTGAAAAAATGGATATTTTTAAAATATCACATATTACCTAAATCTTTTAAGATTGGCCCGTGCTATATATTGATGAAAATAGTATAATTATATTTTATTTCAACAGCTTTTTGCACCATGATTAGTTTGTTTATTTATTAGTGTAACAAGACTACACTAAGACTGCAATGAAGTTACTGTGAAAACCCCCTAGTCACCTGTTTGGGTACACTGAGGGAGAATTTAGCATGGCCAATGCACCCAACCCGCATATCTATTGGACTGTGGGAAGAAATTGGAGCATCTGGAGAAAACCTATGCAGACACGAGAGAACGTGCAGACTCTGTACCAAGAGTGACCCAAGACAGGAATCGAACCTGGATCCCTCGGTAGTGTGAGGCAGCGGTGATAACCAGTAGCATTGTGCTGCCCGAATAACTACCTCCTACTAATTTCATTATAATGCATTTTGTCCTAGTATTTATATAAACATCTAATCAGTTTTGCCATGAATAAACATCAATTGCTTTGGAAGGAGAAGGGAACTCATACCATTCTTGTTAATGCAGGGTGAGAGCATCTTTGCCCATCATTGTGGCAGTAGTACCTTTTCTCTGTGACAGTCTTTGGAGATCTGCGGGTCAACCAATAGAATTAGCAAGAGGTCTTTAGATTCAATTTTTTTTAAGGACTTGAATTTAGAAAAGAAATCCGAATGATCTTTCCTATTTATCTTGAACTCCAGCAGGGATAAAGAAAAACAAAGTGCCTATGAATATTATACGACCTGTGTTACCTGAGTTAAGGAAGATACTCCTACTTCTCATCGCTGCAAGTTTATGTTAGTTCCAGTTTGTGTTTCCTGTTAGATAAGGATCAGTTCCCCATCAGTAAAGGACAGCAAATGAATTCCGCATAACTCGGATTTCTTTTCACAGGTGGCTGGTACTTTTATTACACTTCCTTGGGACAATCCAGACAATTTCTCAGCTGCTGCGTTCGAGCAGAGTCAAATAAGTTTCTGTTACAACTGACCTTACTTAAGGTTAGAAGGCAACCTAGAGGAAAATTAAACTGCTGTGAAACAATATGCATTCCCAATGGAAAACCTGACAAGAAATGCTCACGTGTGTTCAGAATTGTGTTATTCTGCAGTGCACTTTTTCTTCTTGACAATGACAGCAGACAAATGATATTTTCTGTGAATTTAAAGATTGTCATGCATGTTGCCCTGAAATGTAAAAGCACGTACGTTATGAAGTATTGCTTTTGGTTTCTAAGTAGCCATAGGCTGGAGTATGAAGGTGATTTGATTTGATGTTGTTTGCAATTAATTGGCTCTACAACATATTAAGTTTAAAGTTTTATTAGTGTCACAAGTAGGCTTACACTAACATGGAAATGAAGTTACTGTTAAAATCCTTTAGTCACTCCAGAGCCTGTTGGGTACACTGAGGGAGAATTTGGCATAGCCAATTCATCTAACCAGGCTGTGGGAGAAAACTGGAGCACTCAGAGGAAACCCAGGCAAACATGGGGAGAATGTGCAGACGCCAGAATGTGGGAAACAGTGACCTAAGCTGGGAACTGAACCCGGGTCCCTGGAGCTTTGAGGTAGCAGTGCTAACCACTGTGCCACCATGTCGCCCTTCATATGTAGTTGATGGTTTAAATACTCTGTCAATTCTTATCCACTGCAATATTGGCAACAATCCATTTGCACTACAGTCATTTGATGTTTCTCATGGAAACATTAATATCCTTTAAGCTGCACAGCATGGTTCTAGACTTGAATTGCAAGGGATGAAAGGTCAGCATTAAATGTCTGTCTGGCTCACTCGAAAGCTACTGAGTCTGTTGTTTCCTTAACAATGGCTTTCAATCTCTGTTGGTCTTCTGCTACTTATTTCTGCAACTAGAATTCTCTTGATTTGATTCGAAATGTCCCCTCACCATGCTATTCCAGAATGCCACTGTTTTCTGACAAATTGAACAAGAACTAGATCCTACAATTAACTGTGATTATAAGAATAATACATAGTTTGAAATGTTTTCTAAAGCTGTTTCACAATTGGGAAATGTAATAGTACCACTAACCTTGAGAAGAAGTTAAATGATTTATAGACCCTATTTGAAAATTGAATGTATGTTCCGCCCTTAAATTCTTTACATAACTTGAAATCACATGCATAGCATGCTGCAACAGTACGTAAGATGGTATTCCTACATATGAGCATTTGTAATAGTGCTTGATCTGTCCTTGTTGGCTGCGACATTGGAGGGAAGGTGGAAAACTGGCTGAAAATTGAAAGGCTGGAAGACTATTCATGTTTATTGGGATTATTTGCTAGTGGAAATTAAGCCATCAACATGTCATGCAGCTAGACCCAGAGGGATGAAAGCTGAAATTTTCCAGTTCAGTCGTGGCTTGATCCATGGCTAGAGAGAGAATAGCCCAGCCAAACATCCATTGACCTTTGATGGGATTGGATGATTCAAGTTGCTGCAGAGCCAGAGAATCTCAACTTGGTGCTGGTTCATGTGTCGCATTTAATGATATCCATAAGATGTCGGTCAATATTTTGGATTACATAACTACTCAATTGGTTACCTAGGCCAGGTGACCTTACTCTGCTGTGTTGCCCCTAAAGGGTCAATCACCACAAAAGGAATTATAGCACAGAATGGTACTATAATGAGGGATTAAAGGGTTAAATATGAGGGCAAATTGCATCAGTTTGGTTTGAATTCTCTTATATGTAAACTCTGTAACAAAGGTGTGTAAAATAATAAAGGAATTAGACATATTTCTTCTTGTAAGGGGACCCAGAAGAGAAAAGCAAAATTAAAGTCAAGCCATTTAAACATGAAATCACAAATCAATTTTTGATGAGAATAGTGCTAAAAATCTTGAACTCACTTGTGAAAAAGCTGCGGACGCTGAATCAATTGAAACATTCAAAACCATGAACAAAATGCTTTTGCGAAAAATCCTTACATTTCTGGTTGGTAAGGATATCAAGGGATATGGAGAAATGATGAATAAATGAACCTATGGTTCAGATCAGCCACGCTCTAACAGAATGACGAAACATGCTCGAGACACCTACACATTTTCCTGGGTTAGGTTCAAAAAACCAGCTTAAATGTAATGGAGACGTTTTTTTTTCATCTCCCAGTGAAGACTATTGGTGAAAATGTTTGATTGTGAAATAACTAAGAGCCATTTCACATAGTGGGTAGGATTTTACAGCCTCGCTCAAGCGAGATTGGAAATTCCTGTCCGAAGTTAACGGGCATTTCTGTTGTCCGCCCCTCACCTGCTCCAGTCCCAATTCCTTGGCAGGTGAGGTGGTAAAGTTCAAGTATGTGGTTTATCGTTTCATTTTTATATCTGTTCCAGTACTTCAATTTCAATACCCTAACTCCATCGTGGCTTTTACACAATCCAGTTGATTTCCAAACCAGACTCCCTTCCTTATAGTCAATTTTATTTAATTACTTTGCAATGATACTTGCCAGAGAAAAAAATAGCAGCATATTCTATACCAAATAAATTAGATATATCAGGGGTAATTTTCCCAAAAGTGCTGAATTGGCAAGAGAATTGTTTGAAATCCCAATGGGTTCTGATTGGGTTCTGACAGTTCAGCTTCTCACCTGAATCTCCACATTCTGTGCACTGAAGAGTTCCTATTCATGAATCTCATTATATACTCAGGGGGTTGGTGGAGCGGGGGCTATTCACACCAGAGTTTGACAGTTCTGGAGCTCTGCACATGTGCAGTGATCCCAAACTGTCAAACTACCATTTGCTGGCCAGCCATGAAGCTGGCCGGCCCAGAACCCCCACAGTGCTACCCCTCCAGCACTGGCTACAACCCAATTGCAGCCCCCAGGCCAGTTCACACCCCCCCCCCCCCTCTTGGAGTACTCTGATGCATATTCTATCCCCCCAACAGTCGTGATTCCCCCATCCCCATCACCCTGGGAGACCCCCATCTGTTGACCCTTCCCCAGAGCGGCCCACCTCTCAGCCCGCCCCAATTGCTGCCCTCCTTCCATCCCACACCGATTCCATGTAGAGTGGCAGCAGGATTCCCCCACTGATTTCATCTAGGCCCATAGTAGGCCCCACCTTCTTAGCACTCCTCATTATGACTAGTGGACAGTGCCAAAGTGCCCCCTGTATATCGATACTTTGCCCCTTGAGCAGTGCTGGGGCACAAACTGACACTGCCAGGGTGCCCATGCCCAGGAGGCACCACCCTTCTGCTGTCTCAGCCCTTGGGGGGCTTTGATTTGCCCCCCTTCATTCTAGTTCCCCGAATGTGGGAAACTCATCTGAGCCTTAGTGGAATGAAGTACTCCTGGCGGGGTGAGAAATTCAATTGGGACCTGAAAGATCCTGATAATGAACACATATACATAGATAAAATACATGCAGAAAAGATTTAAATCCCTTACCTGCCTTCCCGTCAGTTTCCAACATGGTCTGACCGGTGACTATTCACCAGCTCTGGGTGATACACGTGCATTCCTGGCGGACGTGCAAATCCCTGTTCAAGGCTGCAGACGCACATTTCTCACTGCGATCCGTCAGAAAAGTTGCAGGTCACAATTGAAGAATCATGGGCATCTTGCTTTAAACAAGCTACAGCCATGTGTTGAACCTTACCTGCTAGAAATGTTGACCAACTTTAAAAAAAAGGTTGCTCTGCAGCAATAATACACTGGAGGAAGCTTTAACAGTCTGAGAATAGGATATCACACCTCTCAGAAAGGAAGTCCTGCCCCTGAGAGTCAATCTGAATGGTCAATAGCTAAGCGTTCCCAGCACTGGAAAGACTCAGTAGTAGCCTGTTGCTGGGACTACAAGGATTTGATTTAATTTAATTATTGTCACATGTATCGGGATAGAGTGTAAAGTATTGTTTCTTGTGTGCTAAAAGACATACTGTTCATAGAGTATATGCAAAGCAGGATAGGAGTGGGTGCAGAATATAATGTTGCAGTTACCAATAGGGTGAAAAGAAGAATCAGTTTAATATATGATAGGACCATTCAAAAGTCTGATGGCAGCAGGGAAGAAGCTGTTCTTCAGTCAGTTGGCATATGAGCAAGAAAAGAGCCCCAAGAAGGAAGAATTTGGATGCCAGACTTATAGCGATGTTTGGTCAGGGAAGATTGGATTCTGAGGAAAGCTGGAGAGAGGAGGAGTCAGGAAGGTTCTTGAGGCCAAAGAGAGGCATAGAGGTAGTCGCATCTTTTTTGGGGGTGGCACACCAATAGGCACTTGGGAAACTCCCAAATGAAGCATAACCTCCTCCTACCCTCTTTTCCACTTTAACTCAGGTCCTGAAAGAGCAGGCTGCTTGCTCTCCTTTGTTTATCTTTGCCTACCATATTATGGTGGCAAAGCTAGTATGAGGCCTTTAACAACACATTGATAGGCTAGTTAAGGGCTTCAGTAAGCCTAAGAGTAGTTGGGCTGGCCTTAATTGCCCTTCTTAATACAGCTCAGAATGGACTGCACAGCAGTGGGTTGGCTAGTTATTTTATTTTATTTGCTGTCATACCCCCATCCCATGTCCACCTTCAAATATGCCAAGCTATAAAATTTCCATCATATCTCCAAATGGAACATCTACCTCCGACAGAAAACTGAAACTTCCTCTAGTAAGCGACATTAAAGACATGCTTCACTTGTGCTTTATGAATGAACAAGACAAACATCCCATGAGTCTCAAAGGAGTTTTCAGCATAGTTTGTGTATCCTGACTCATAGAATCTCTACAGTGAAGAAGAGGACATTCATCCATTGAGTCTGCACTGACTCCCTAACACAGTATCTGACCCATGTCCTCTGCCCAGTAACCCCACACATTTCCTATGGCCAATTCACCTAACCTACAAACCTTTGGAAAGCTAAATGTGTCCAAAAATGAGTGACAGAACCGCAGGGGAATGGCAAATAATATTCATTTTTTTCCTGCTATTTTAATTTGTTTCTTATTCCTATCAATACATGGGAGGAGGGGGGAAAAGGAGATATGGATTGAATGATAAAAAAAATCAAATGGATTTGGTGATAAAGTTGATGAAAACATTGCAAAGCCTTCAGGGATACTGAACTCAGCAAGGTTATAGCAATAAATTGTATAATCAGAATTCATAGCTTAAATCTTAATGAGCTTTTACAATATAATTTATCAAAATTAGTGAGCATCATAAATTTGTTAGAGGGGTCTACCATTTTCTTATCCAATTCTCAGAGGTCCAGTTTCAAAACTCACGTTTCAACTAAAACCGTTCAGAATTCATAAACAATATCAGACAGATAATATAATTTACATTTTAAAAAGCTCAAGGGATTTTCTAGTTAGTTCAGGAAGGTTTTGCATAAGTTTTACGGCACACTTCAATTTTTTCTACTATAAAAAAATGTTGTTCTATCAAAAAGTTGCGGTTATAATCCTTGCTTGCCCCAAGGCCGTTTGCCTGTTCTTGCTGACCTACACTGGCTCTTGGTCCCAAAATACTTCCTTTTGAAAATTATCATCCTCATGTTCCAATAGCTCCGTGGCCTCTCTATCTCTGTGACATTTTACAGTCCTTCAACCACCTGAACATTCTGCATTCCTCCCATACTGAGATGGAATTGTGTCAATGGCATGCCATCCCTGATGGTGAAACAAGGAACGTGTATCACTCTCTTGCTTTTTTCCCATTTCCCATGCTATTACAGTTAAAATTAAAAATGACTGTGGAATGCATGGGCGGTGCATGTGATTCTGTGATGAAGGGAAGTTTACTCTGTTGAACTTGTTTTGTAATTGTAAATTCTTTCAATTTATATAATTTAACTGAATAATTATAATGCCATGGAGAGGCATTTTTTAATCTCATTTGAGGGACACGGGCATCGTTGGCTGGCCAGCATTTATTTCCCATCTCAAGTTGCCCTTGGGGAGGATAATTGAGAGTCAACCACATTGCTGTGGCTCTGGAGTAATATATAAGTCAGACTGGATAAAGATGAGCGCTGAGCTTCTCTAAATGACATTTGTGAACCACATGGTTTTTTTCTGGCAATCAATAATGATTTCATGGTCATCAGAAGATTCTTAATTCCAGATATGTTTTGTTGAATTCAAATTCCATCATTAGCCGTGATGGGATTTGAACCCGGATTCTGAGAACATTAGCTGAGTTTCTGGATGAATAGTCTAGCGCTGATACCACTAGACCATCACTTCTCCAAACTACAAATACCACTACAACATTCCCTGTTGTAGCCATAGTATCACTAAAATACTCCCTGATCTAATGATATTGTCACTGGATGAACAATCCCGCTTCGAAGGGTGATACTCTGGGGATCTGGGTTCAAATCCCACCACAATAGATAGTGAAATTTGAATCAATGAAAATTTAGTATTAAAAGTTTAATAATGGCCAGGGAACCATTATCTATTCACATCTGGTCTACTAATGTCCTTTGGAGAAGGAAGTTTGCCATCCCTATCCGCTCTGGCTTACGTACAACTTCAGAGCCACAACAATGTGGTTGACTCTTTTAGGGATGGGCAATAAACGTTGGCCCAGCCAGCAATGACCACATTACATGAATGAATAAAAAAATTACTGATAGGTCAATAAGGCAATCTTGATAACAGCTGTGATTCACCAAAATGATTCCTCTGAGGGGTTAGAGATGTGAAATAGTGTTCAGAAATAAACTGCAAAAGGAAATACAGAAGCAATTAATATTTCCCACTGGGGAGAAAAAGGCTCAGCTGTTCTTCTATATTACAGCAATTCTAAATGTGACTATTTTAGATGGTTAGGAATTAGCAAAAAGTGGTTATCACACGTCAATGATATAAAGCAGCATTTCACAGGTGATCCAGGCATTTAACCATCTTTCGAGGTCCATTTCACTCATAGGCAAGAAGACAATTTGTCTGGAATAGCAACCTCTCTGGGAAGGTTTCTATATTGTATCTTTAGCTTAACATTTTGAAAGACTCATGCCATTCTTCTCTTTGATTAGTATGTGGGCAGCAAAGTGGCACAGTGGTTAGCACTGTTGCCTCACCAGGGAACTGGATTTGATTCCCAGCTTGTGTCACTATCGTATGGAATGTGCTATGTTCTCTTTGTCCCTGTGTGGATTTCCTCCGGGTGCTCCGGTTTCATGCCACAGTCCAAAAAACAGTAAGGTGCATGAGCCATGCCACTTTGTCCCTTCATACCAGGACAGGTGCCAGAGTGTGACAACCAGGAGATTTTCATAGTAACTTCACTGCAGTGTTAATGTAAGACTACTTGTGTCATAAATAAATAAATTTAAAACTTATAAAGCAGGTTAATTATCTTTGCCTAATTCATATAGCAAGATTTTTCTTTTTGCTTTGATAAAATTAGGAGATGATTTTTGCTTGGCTCTAGTTTGGTGATGCAGAAAGGATCATTGATGGTAAATCCATTTCTTTGGTTTCTTTGTGTGAGACAAGAAGACGTGAAGAGACAGCATTATTCCTTGATATGGTCAGATGACTTAGCAACAATGTTATTTAAATGAATCAAATTTTTTTTTACTGAGAGCATTTAATTCCATAAAATGTAATGAATATTATTTTGCCTGATCTGAGGATCATCATGCTTTATTTGCAAATTTTTCATCCAGATAGTTTTCTTTGGTTCAACATTTCTGACTATTCCTGTCAGCAAGCTTTGTGACATAGAACGTGTTTCTCTCTGTCTAATATCGGAATAACAAAGCCAGGGGTCAATCCCAAAAGCTTGGATACTATATTTCACAATATTGATTCTATAATGTACATGGTCATCCTTGACTTTGAAAGGCAGTAGAATCACTATGTTATTAGATTTAAGGAAGGCTATACTTGCAACAAGGGTTCACTAGATTGAGCCATTGGATAAAGATGTGGCTTTGTGATGAGACATTGAGTAGAATGGGCTTATATTCTCTGAAATTTTGAAGACTTACAGGCAATTTCACTGAATTCTTAAAGGGCTTGAGAGTGTACATGCTGAGATGTTTTCACTAATTGGAAAGTCTAGAACAGTTGGCGGGGGGTGGGAGGTGTCATAGTTCCAGGGTTAGAGGTCAACCATTTAGGACTGAGCTGAGATGAAATTTCTTCACTCGGATGTTGTGGATGTTCAGAATTCTTTACACACGAGGATTGAAGCTACTCAGTCATTTCAGACTGAGATCAATAGACCTTTGGACACTAAGGGAATCAAAGGGTATGAAAATAGGATGGGGAATGGAGCTAATATAGAAGATGTCAGGATCTTAGTAAATGACCACGAAGGTTCAAGGGGGTCATTGTCTGCCCCTATTCCTATTTCTTATGTCCTTTGCAAGTGTCAAATTTATAAAATATGGAATGTAAAAGCACTAGGACACACTACAAGATTTAGAATAATAAATCCTTATTAGTACATCTATATGCTATAAGTAATTATTTCCACTGAAGTATAAAAGTCGTCCAATTTAAAATAAACTGGATACAGGTTCCTGAATATTAGCCTTTGGACATCTCTGGTGTTCAAGCTGCCTCTGATGGCTTTAGAAGGACTGCAAAATTTTTACAAGAGAGTGAAAAACATTTTTTAACACAATATAATATTCAATATGTGCTAGATTTAGACTGCAGGATGTAAAACATCTACGACATAACAGGACACAAAACATCTTGGTTAAATGCAGTTGAGACTATCTGATGAGGTGAATGAGACACTCACAACATAGCCCACTGGACATTTCTTACAAGAATATTCACAGACTGGGCTTAGATCCAAGGATGAAATGTCTAAAAGTAGAAGATGGTAATCTTGACATTATCCAATTATCGAAGTGTGATTAACATATCGCTATATCTCACTGTTATTGGACTGTATTTCTCATTCTGACATGTTGACAGTCAAATTGCATGGAGGTCACATGCCAAAAAGGTCTTTGTTCAGAGGAACTTCCTATAAATTGTCTTGTCAGTCACCACTTGTTTTATTAAGGACTAAATTGGATATTATGGTGCTTGAAATTTTGCTATCAAACATTAGGAAGCAGACCATAATGTCAAAATTCAAAGAGTAGGAGAGTCCTTTTGAGCAACATTTATCCTTAAACCAGCATTTGCAAAACTGACTATTAAGTTATTGATATCATTGTTGTTTGTGGAACTTCACTGTGGGTAAAGTGGCTGTGATGAATCCCCAGATAACAATAGTGATTGCACTTCAATAGAATTTAATTGGTTGTGAAGCAATTTGCAATGCTGTGAGAGCTTGAAAGCACAGTGTTAACAAAGTCCTTTCTTTCTCTAAAATTTTCATGCAAACTTCAATAACTGTTTACCAATTTTCCAATATTAAAGAAGTCACAGAATTCAATGGTAATTTTAGCAATATCGTGGCCAGTTAAGAAGGGAAAAAAATCCCCATTGCTCCTAACCAATTCCAGTACAGCCCATCTCAATATCCCACCATTGACATGATGATGGCATTGCATGTATTGCTGACGTGATGTCTGGTTTGTCATTTTCTACCCCAAAACTCCAGTTAATGTGCTCTCTTAAAGAAGCACCATTCTGCATGTGTTCAGTAGCATAAATGACCCCCACATGCATTGTTTAAAAGGATCATCAACAACTTGCGGGTTAATCATTAACTCCTTTTTACAGACTCTTATTGAATATTTGGAAGTACAGGGTGTTTAGAGGAAAAAGATGGGAAAGTCTGCTGGGAGTGGTGCAGCATGTAAGGGAATGCATTGGTTGCCAATACAAAGCCACAGAGTGCATCACTTGTCCTCAGTCATGTGGGCTATAGTTGTATATGGAATACAAAACAGGAGCAGAAGTAGGCCATTTGGCTCTAACAATCAAAAAAGATAATGGCCAATCTTTTTATGTTGAGTTCCGCAATTCCCCTTTTCTGTAATCACTCATGCAATGCAGCATCAGGGAGAGTTGGAAAGGTGGCAGCAGGGAGGACAAGCTGGCCACAGACAGAGATAGAAGAGACCTTGGCTAACTAAAGTCTTAAGGGAGCACTTTCATGCATATAAGTCAAATGATCAGTGGCTGTGGTTCACCAAGAATCTGTTCGCCGATCTATGCCAATTATTTCAATCAGACCTGCATCCTCGGAGCAGGAACCAACACTGCCAGTGATTACGGCTTTGTAGGTTTTTACCAGCAGATTCAACAACTGATAGAGTAAATGTCTCAAAGATACTGTAAATGCCGAAAGTGGGAGGTGACAGTTCTAAATGACAGAAAAGGGGACTTCCTTGTCTCCTTTCCAAACAGAGGGAAGCAGATATCTGAGTTTGCTGAGATGGTGCATAGCTTCCCTATGGCACAGAATGCCATTGACTGTACCTGGGTTTTATGGCCACTCAATACTGAGATGTGCCAGAACCTGGGATCTATTCATTATAGCATGGTCAGTATATGACCACATGTAACACTATGCTGGCAGTGTTCATAACTTGTTTGTTCAATGCCAATCCAGTAATGTTTCAGTCACCATGTTGAACTAGAAATTGGATTATGCATTCCATATCTGGCTGATGGTTTCCACCGCAATTCTATCACATGTGGACAATATTCGTATAATGAAATCTCTGCTGCCATCATCGGCCAGACAGGTTGGATACAAAAGAAGTGGTTCCACTTCCTAGATAACTCTCAAAGAATCAGTGTCCCATTACTTGCTGCTGTAAGTACCTTGTTAATGATCATCTATTGGATCTTTCACAACCATAAGGTTATAGCTGTTACCAGCTAGAGTTTGGTGAGTATCTCAGGAGGAGTACAGGATGGGAAAGAGACAACTTGTCCAAATTCCAATTGGCTGCCCATGAGAGCATTATTGAAACCTGATTCCAATGAAAGAAATCCAAGGCCAGGCCAGGATTTTCTGTCCTCGCCACTCCCCACACCCATACACCCTCCTGTCCCCACCCCCGACACCTGCCCTCCCTCCCCCCATCCCTCCTATGGCAGGTTTTCCCATAATTGTTGCAGCAGGCATTGGCTATCAGCAAAAAATCTATGAGAACCACCACAAGCGGTTGGCATTGTGGGACTGGAAGCAGGGAGGGGCTGGAAAATCCCATTGTTTAAGATTTCCCCACAGCACCATCCCTCAGTGATGGACTACCACAGTGTATTTTTGGTCACAATTCCAAAACAAAATACTCCACAAAGCAAAGACATTCTCTGTTCCATACAATACTCAAATAATCATCCTTGTGTTTTCCTTTAGTGCCAGAGTTGCAAATTTTTTTTCCGGGTTCTTACACAGTATTCCACTGGTATGCTGCTTCATGACTGGTGGAAAAACATTGACTTTCAACAGAGGAGATGCACTTAGTCGTGTAGGATCCGGCCTGTATGAACAGCATCAGTCTGCTCTGGCTGACCATGGTAGTCATGATGTGAAGATGCCAGCGTTGAACTGAGGTAAACACAGTAAGAAGTCTGACAACACCAGGTTTAAGTCCAATGTGGAGATGCCAGCATTGGACTGAGTTGGGCTTAAATCTGGTGTTGTCAGACATTTTAGTGGCTGATAACAGCAAGGGCACTGGCAGAAAGACAGTAGTGGGAGTGAGAATGCTGTCAACTTCAACAAGGATCAAAGCCATTATAACTTCCCAGAAAAGTGCCTCAACAATCTCAAAAATCAACTGTAGCACAGATTGCTAAATTCCTAAGGCCATGAAAGCCTCTTTCTGCATTACTATTCACAATCATTATGGCAGAAGGCTGAGCCTACACGATGTCAAGATGGGGGGTCTTGACTTCCATCTGAGTTTCCAGTGCAACATTCAGAAGTTGGGTGACATCTACTTGTACTTCAATGGAAGCTGAGCCATAAACCATCACATGCCCTATTACATTTGGGTCAAGAAGCATTTTCATAGAGTTGGTCAGAATTTCCATGCTGCAAAGGATGGACTTTGCATCAAATTACAGCCAGACCATTCCATGCTCATTTACAGTGGCAACAGGTTTTCTTGCTGGCCAAGCATTTCCCATGTATCATAGAGTCATAGAATCCCTGGAATGCAGAAAGCGGCCATCCAACCCATCAAGTCTGTACACCTCTCCAAATAAGCATCCCATGCAGGCACCCCCTCACCTCTGCCCTATTGCTGTAACCCTGCGCAATTATCATGGAATTCACTTAACCAGTGTATCCTTTGGAGTTGACACCCATCAGTCTTTTTCTTCATGGTTCCCCTATCCATGATTTCTGTAGCAGAACTTGGTGCCACCTTGTGCCTTAGTAGGCTGGCACTTTAGTGATTCTTTCCCTTTCCCTATTGTGGACCATTTGTACCCAATGTTTCATCACTTTTCTCTGCACTATTCTCTAAAGTACGCATAATGCCAGTTTCTGATATCATAGATTAATAGAGTTGTGCAGACAGAAAAGAACCTTTGGTCCATTGAGGCTGCATCAACAATAACTTCCTGGTTGAGGTTGTCTTCATGTGCTCGGAACTTGGCTATTGGTTTAAAGGATGGTCTCAACTGGGATCTTGGGTTCATGTCACACCTCTACTATACTGCTGGGGTTTGCAAAATCCTACTAACTGCCCTGGCTTGAGTCAATTCACACGTCTTTAACCTATTGTTATCCCTCTCTCCATGCACACTGTTTGTACCTGTAAAGACTTGATTATCTGTTAAGACTCACATTCCAACCATTCTTCACATTCTAATCTGCAATTATCTTGCATTGTGCCTTTATCTATTTATGCTGTGTTTGTGAACTAATCTCCTCTCACCTGATAGAGGAGCAACGTTCTGAAAGCTCTTGATTCCAAATAAACTTTTTGGACCAAACCAGATGTGAGACTTTTTATCATCTTCAAATTAATCATTACTCTTAACTCCAAAAACAAACCAACACTGTGAGCTTTGCTTCTTTACTAGCAGTATAGACACTCGGGTGAGATTCTCTGGCCTCCTAGCTACATGCCTCCCTCTGGCGGGAGGTGATACATTGTTTGCTAGGATTCTCTGGTCCTGCCGCTATTAATGGGAATTCCCATTGACATTACTCCACTCGGTGGGAAACTCAAAGGTGGGGTTGTGCTGCTGGCAAGATGGGAGAATCCCTGTGGTGTGAACAGCCAGAGAGTTTTGACCCTCATATCCAAATCTACAACAAATAAGAACCGTTGCTGTTATATGATCTGACCTCTTGTGGGCCCTTTAAGTCAACATGGCCCCAAGCTCTTAAGTATAATAGTCTTAGAGAGAGAGTCATGGAGGTTTACAGCATGGAAACAGACCTTTCATCCCAACTTGTCAATGCTGCCCTTTTTTTGAACCACTAAGCTAGTCCCAATTGCCTGCACTTGGCCTATATCACACTACATCCTTTCTACCCATGTAATTGTCTAAATGCTTTTTAAAGACAAAATTCTACCCACTTCTACTACTACTACTACTATTGGCAGCTTATTCTAGACACTCATCACTCTTTGAGTGAAACAATTGCCTCTCTAGACTCTTTTGTATCTCTCACCTTAAACCTATGCCTTCTATTTTTAAGCTCTTCTACCATTGGGAGAAGATGTTGACTATCTAGCTTACCTATGCCCCTCATTATTTTGTGCTTCATTATATTATGTCTTCAAGCTGCTGTCATGGTATTTATTCCATTTCTGATAGTTTAAGCTTTAATCTTCCCATAACTAAAACTTACTATGAAAATATTACCATGAACTATGAGCTCGACATTTATAACTGATTCAATGATGATGTTTCTTCCTCCTTAGTCTGTTCTCACATTAGGCCCTCAGCCTCAGGCATCACTGGCTGGCTAAGCAGCAGTCCTTGACTATCAGAAAGCTGAAAGGAAAAAAACTAGGTTTGGGAATGAGGGAAAGAGAGGCACGTGGCTTTTTCACCTGCAGCTTATACATCATAACAGTTTGAAGGATGAGGTGTTATTTTAGAAGCTGCATTAGGCAGGAACCGTTCATCCTCAGTGGCTTCAGTAACATGACTGGCCGAGACTTCAATGTCAGTCTCTCCAATTATTCTGCATACCATCTCCTCCATGGGGGTTGGCAGATGTGACCGATTCACTTCCTCCCCAGTCCAGTGCTCCCCCCCCAACCCTTTACCTTCCTTTCTTCTAAGGCCACTCAGAGAAGCTAAAATCACTATAATTATCAAGAAGTACAAAGTTTGAAAAGGAATTGTGATGCCTGCACCCAATTCTGGGAGCTATCAGTTTATCCCGTGCACTCCTTAACTAGAGAAAAAGCACCAAAATCCACTGCAAAACATTAAATCAAAAGTAGTCACTCATTCCAAAAAGTGTCTTGATAAAATATAATCTATAGTCTGAGAAAATGTGATGTTGTTGTAATGCATAACTAATCAATCATAATTCGTACTGATCATTTCACACTTCTACTTGTTTCTTTCTATTACCTTACAGAAAATATAAACCAATTGGATTGTTTCAGTTCACAGTATTCATTTTCATCTTAGTTGATGCGATAATGTTCAATAAATAGAGTCTAAAAATATAAGCTTTCTGCAGAATGATAAAAGACTGAATATCAGAGCTTGTGCTACTCTATGATCCAGCATAACCGTGCTGAAGTAATTTTGAATGTGGGAGAGAAACAGGCAATGGGACAAAAGTTGTGCTAAAAGAATTCAAGGAGAGCTTGGCGTATAGATAGTAGGTGAATTTCAGGTAGATGGGCTGTCTGCACAGAGTGCTGTTGGCAAGCAGCAATTGCATGCGTAAACTCAGGATTATGTAATGAAGGGCGATCAATGTCATTGCTCTATGCAGCGTGAGCTCATCTTCACTGCACAATGTGACATTGAAAAACTATATGCTTCAAGAAAATAATTCCAAGAAAATCTGAAAGCAAAAATCAGTTGTATTGAATACCACGGAAGACTTTAATTCCTCACAATACAAAATGTTTATATGCAACTCACCAAATTCCTAAATTAGCATTTAGGGATGTAACACAGAAGTTTGTTTCCTATGACAAATCATGACATTGAGTATTGCATATTAAATGGGAGAATGCATCAGAAGCATTGCTGGTTGGAATGGTGGATTAAAGTCATCTAAAGGTAAGATTCACTTCAAATGCATGACATCGCTCATTTAAAAAGCTCTACCTCAAATAGAGTTTTGGAATCATATAATAAAAGAGGCCCTTCTGCCCATCATATCAACATCAACATGCAAGAAACTCCTAAAGTCCCACCTATTCCCATTTACCAACACTTGGCCCACAACCTTAAATGATATGATGTGCCAAATGTTCATCCAGGTACTTTTTAAAGGTTATGAGACAACTCACCTCACCCACGCTCCCAGGCAGAACATTCCAGAACCTCTGGGTAAAAAGGTTTTTCCTCGCATCCCCCTAAACCTTCTGCCCCTCATCTTGAACCCACGTCCTCTTTTAACTAAACCTTCAACTAAGGGAAACAGCTACTCCTTGTCCATACTGCCCATGCCCCTCATAATCTTGTACACCTAATTGCGTCATCTCTCAGTCTTCTCTGCTCCAACGAAAATGGTACAACACAATTTTGCAATTTTCTCATTTGTGACTTGCAAACAAATTTCATCTGTTCTGTTCCAAATGTTTTTTTAAATTTTAACCAAGCCTTCAATATTGTTGAATTCTACTGTGAGGCTCTATCTCTCATTTTGCAAAGGAATTTTTCTAATATTACAAACCATCAATAAACATCTATAATGCTGAACATCTACTGCTTGAACTTTGAGTTTGCTTGACTCAGGTCATGGAGTAACCACTGTGGTGAGGACAGCTAAGATGACGTTTTGGAGATTGATCCTTCGGTACACGGTGAGCCAAGGTTTGCCTCGAGAAATAGAGAGATTTTTAAAATATTACTTTATATTACAGCATCTCAAATATTTTACAGAATTATACAGCACAGAAGGGGCAGATCTGCACTGACGTGAGAAACACCTGAACTTTCACTGAATACCATTTACCAGCACTTGGCCCATAGCCTTGATTGATATTATTATGTCATGTTAACTTTACATCATTATGTTTTATTGTATTCTGATTAAACATCAACTGTCTTAATAATGATACGACATTTCATAGAACTAGTCATATGTTCCAGAAAGTAGGAAGTTTGTATTAGGAAACAATTGTATGGCAATAGGTTAAAGCATAACTGTTGTTGCCCAATTCATTCCTGTTAGCAGCTTACCAATGCATTGTCATTTAGGACAGGGTTTTCCCTACAGAACTTATTTCCCAGTGGAAGCAATCTATGAATTCTGTTTCCAATATAACAAAGCTGCATCAATAACCTGGATTAGTCCTAGTGAGATCTGGCTCTGCAAGTCACACTTGTATGAAATTAATATTATTTGCCACTTGTCAGCCCAAGCTTGGATATTGCCAAGGTAATGCACATTTGGATACTGACTGTTTCAGAGGAGTTGCAAATGGTGCCAAACATTATCATCAACAAATATCGCCACTTCTGACCTTATGATGGAAGGAAGGAAGGTCATTGATTAAGCCATTGAAGGTGGTTGGGTCGAGGACACTACCCTGAGAAACTCTGCAATGATGTTTTGAATTGAGATGTTTGACTTCCAATAATCACAATCATCTTCCTCTGTGCCAGGCATGACTGCAATCAGTGGAGAGTTTCTCCCGATTCCCTTGATCTAAAGCAGTCATTCTCACCTCACCTCACCTCTGGAACAGGGTTTTCCAGCCCCAAAACTAGAAAATCCTGCCTGAAGTCAATGGACCTTTGCATAGTCCATCCCCATTTGCTATGATCCCTGTGATAGGCAGAACGGGAAAATTCTAGTTCTGGAATTCACCTCCGTTGTCCATGTTTGAACCAAGGCTGTAATGAGGTCAGGATCTGAGTTGCCCTGGCAGGACCTAAACTGAGTACCACCTCTCACCACTCCTGCTCTACCAACCACCCTCCTTCACTCCCATCCCCAGCAAAACTGCAAACCTTGGAATTCATTGTCAGTATTCAGATTTATTTGCATTATAGCCATGATTCCCTTAACCAGAAAGCTAGGTGTGTTATAATGGTTGATCATTTATATTTAGGTGTAATTGTTATTTTCTGTAACTGTCTTTGCTTAATGCTTTTTTTTTCCTTCAGGTTATCGATCTATATATTCTTCTCTAATAATTTAGTTTTCTTTTCAATGTGCGACTGATGCCCTGTTCAAAATGATAGTTTCATGCATCCAGACATCTCATTATCATACCTTATCTATTCTTTCTACTTACTTTCCCAGACAAATTCAAATGCTCAAGGACCTCTCAAAATGAAAGCTATCAATGCATACTCCAGTCAACGGAAAACCATCTATAAGCAATTTACTGTGGCCTTATAGATTTTGTGTGTTGCTCTGTGGAATATATCATCTTGGAGTATTGTCATTGTCTATTCACAATTGCTACTTTCAGAGTTGGAAGGAATTGGTAATCAACTCTGGTATTGCAACGCTCAATAATGGAGCTCAGGAATTCTCATACCAAGTTAAAATTACTACTCCACATGTTATTCCAGGCAAGACAATTCATGGCACAAGGGAACCATTGTGGAATATCTGCTGCAAAATAAATTGGATAAGTGTTTTCAGAAGTTTCAAAAAGTTTAAAACAAAATCTTAGAAATAATAGATTCTTAGCTGTAAATTAAAGCAACTGTACTGGGATAGCATTGAGGTGATTTCTATCATAAAATGGAGATAGTTTTGGTATTTTATATTTGTATTATATGTGTGTTAGATATAAGGTACAAGCTTAAGTTTAAAGTTAATTTTTCCTGTATGAGTATGCTAAGAAAGTTTGGGATTAGGATTAAAACTTCCAGGCTCACCTGAGCGAGACTGTAAATTCCTGTCCTTTGTCTAAAGTTTTCACATTTTCTGTGCATTTGCGAGGATTTCCTCTGACTGCTCTAGTTTCCTCCAAAGATGTGCAGACTAGGTTGATTGGTCATGCTAAATTGCCCCTTAGTGTCAAGGGGATTATTAGGGTAAACACGTGGGGCTACAGGGATAGACCTGGATGGGATTGTTTCAGTGCAGGTTTGATGGGTTTCCTTCTGCATTATAGAGATTCTATAATCCCATGATTCTATAATCCTATGGAATTCTTTATTCATGTGCAAGTATTCTCCCCATAGTATTTGTAATGTATCCAGATAGAAAGTATTAGAACAAATGTTGAAATCTTGATTTCTGAGTTTAACTTTGACACAAACACATATTAACAAAGATACATAACCAACATATTGTCTTTATTTTACTTGCTAACAAGGGGTTTAGTTCGCAGCACAATGAGTTGAGACACCACACCAACGGACAAAGAAAATAATCTGGTTTATACAATTCTGAAGCTAACAGCCAATTGGACACACTCTGATCAAAAGTAATACAAATGACATACTGAAATAAAATACTGAACCACCCTGATTTATGAGATTACTAAACATCGTTGGATACTCAAATATATCATCCCTAAACCCGTCCTCTAGTCTCTCAGTCAGACATCATGTCTCTATTTTTGATGTGGAGATGCCGGCGTTAGACTGGGGTAAACACAGTAAGAAATCTCACAACACCAGGTTAAAGTCCAGCAGTTTTATTTGATAGCAAAAGCCACTAGCTTTCAGAGCACTACCCCTTCATCAGTTAAGTGGGAGTTCTGTTCACAAACAGGGCATATAAAAACACAAACTCAATTTACAAAATAATAGTTGGAATGCAAGTCTTTACAGGTAATCAAGTCATAAAGATACAAACGTGTGTAGAGAGCGCGTTAAGCACAGATTAAAGAGGTGTTTATTGTCTCCAGACAGAACAGTTGGTAAGATTTTGCAAGTCCAGGCAAGTCATGAAGATTGCAGATAGTGTGACACAAACCTAAGATCCTGGTTGAGGTCTTCTCATGTGTGCGGAATTTGCTATCAGGCTTTGCTCAGTAACTCTGCTTTGTCGTGTGTCATGAAGGTCACCTTGGAGAACACTTACCCGAAGATCAGAGGCAAATGCTGGTGTCGTTGAAGTGCTCCCCAACAGGAAGAGAACACTCCTGCCTGATGATTGTCAAGTGGTGTTCATTCATCCTTTGTTGTAGTATCTGCATGTTCTCCCCAATGTACTATGCCTAAGGACATCCTTTCCTGCATCTTTCAGGGAGACAATGTAGGCCGAGTTGCAAAAGTATGTACCATGTACATGAGATGATAGCATCCATGTCGATCATCTTCCTCATCTGAGCAGATATATGGAGGGCTTGTCTGTTGGGGATGGCTTCTTTAACATGTTTAGGGTGGAAGCTGGAGAAGTGAAGCATTGTGCGGTTAACTATGGGCTAGCAGTACAATGAAGTACTGAGGTGACTGCCCTTGATGGAGATGCATGTGTCCAAGAATGCAGCCGATACCGGAGAGTAGTCCATGGTGAGTCTGATGGTGGAATGGAACTTGTTGATGTCATCATATAATTGTTTCAGTAATTATTCACCATGAGTCCAAAGGAAGAAAATGTCATTGATGTATCTAGTGTATAGCATTGGTTGAAGATCCTGTGTGGTGAAGAGGTCTTGTTCAAACCTGTGCATGAAGATGTTGGCATATTGAGATGTGAATGTGGTTCCCATCAGGTTGTAGACTGGGCAGGATTGAGGTTCATAAGGAGGAGGTGTTAGCGAATCTTGAGGGTATGAAAATTGATAAGTCCCCTGGGCCAGATGGGATTTACCTTAGGATTCTCTGGGAGGCTAGAGAGGAGATTGCAGAGCCTTTGGCTTTGATCTTCATGTCATCGTTAGCTACAGGTATAGTGCCGGAAGACTGGAGGATGGCAAATGTTGTCCCTTTGTTCAAAAAAGGGAGTAGGGACCATCCTGGAAATTATAGACCGGTGAGCCTGACTTCTGTTGTGGGCAAGGTCTTGGAAAGAATTATAAGGGATAGGATTTATAAGCATCTAGAGAGAAATAAATTGATTAGGGATAGTCAGCACGGTTTTGTGAAGGGTAGGTCGTGCCTCACAAACCTTATTGAGTTTTTTGAGGAGGTGACCAAAGAGGTATATAAGGGTAAGGCAGTTGATGTAGTGTATATGGATTTTAGCAAAGCGTTTGATAAGGTTCCCCATGGTAGGCTACTGCAGAAAGTGCAGATGCATGGGATTGAAGGTGATTTAGCAGTTTGGATTAGGAATTGGCTAGCTGATAGAAGACAGAGGGTGGTGATTGATGGGAAATATTCAACCTGGAGTGCAGTTACAAGTGGTGTACCTCAAGGATCTGTTTTAGG
This sequence comes from Sphyrna mokarran, assembly GCA_024679065.1. Classification (NCBI taxonomy): domain Eukaryota; kingdom Metazoa; phylum Chordata; class Chondrichthyes; order Carcharhiniformes; family Carcharhinidae; genus Sphyrna; species Sphyrna mokarran. Next base: position 28,337,899 of record JAGIQG010000023.1, on the reverse strand, counting down.
GCCACTGCTGTTTGTCATTTTTATAAATGACCTAGATGAGGGTGTAGAGGGTTGGATTAGTAAATTTGCTGACGATACCAAAGTGGGGGGAGTTGTAGATAGCGAGGATGGATGTTACAGTTTGCAGAGGGACATAGATAGGTTGCAGAGCTGGGCTGTGAGGTGGCAAATGGAATTCAATACGGATAAGTGTGAGGTGATTCACTTTGGTAGGAATAACAGGCACATGAAATATAGGGTTAATGGAAGGGCCCTTAATAGCGTTGTCAAGCAGAGGGATCTTGGGATACAAGTACATAGCTCTTTGAAAGTTGGCACCCAGGTTGATAAAGTTGTTAAGAAGGCGTACGGTGTGTTAGCTTTTATTGGTAGAGGGATTGAATTTAGGAGCCATGAGCTTATGTTACAACTGTACAAAACTCTGGTGTGGCCGCACTTGGAGTATTGTGTACAGTTCTGGTCGCCACATTATAAGAAAGATGTGGAAGCATTGGAAAGGGTGCAGAGGAGGTTTACCAGGATGATGCCTGGTATGGTGGGAAGGCCTTATGAGGAAAGGCTGAGGGACCTGAGGTTATTTTCATTAGAGAGAAGAAGGTTACGCGGTGACCTAATTGAGGCGTATAAGGTGATCAAGGGATTGGATAGGGTGGATAGTGAGAGCCTTTTTCCTCGGATGGTGATGACCAACACGAGGGGACATAACTTTAAATTAAGAGGTGGTAGTTATAGGACGGATGTCAGAGGCAGGTTCTTTACACAGAGGCTGGTGAGAGCGTGGAATGCCCTGCTTGCAACAGTTGTGGACTCGCCTACTTTGGGGGCATTCAAATGTTCGGTGGATAGGCATATGGATGATATTGGAATAGTTTAGGTTAGAGGGACCACTGGCCGGCGCAACATCGAGGGCCGAAGGGCCTGTACTGCGCTGTAATGTTCTATGTTCTATGTTCTATGTTCCATGGCCATATGTGTCTGGATGAAGAACTGTTGTTGAAGGTGAAGACATTGTAGTCCAGGATGAAGCAAATGAGTTGTAAAATTGGCAATTGTCGGCATTGAGTACTGAGGCAGTTGCAGCAATGCCATAGTCATGGGTGATGCTGGTGTAGAGTGTCAAGATATCCCATTGTGATGAGGAGTGCTCCTGGTTCAACTGCCCCATGTGTGTTGAATTTCTGTAGGAAGTCCATAGTGTCACGACAAAAGCTGGGCGTTCTTTGTACAATAGGTTTCAGGATGCCCTCGATGTAGTCGGGGAGGTTCTTACACAGGTCCCATTGCCCAATATGAATGGATGGTCGTGTGCGTTTGCCTTGTCAATCAATGTCTATATAGAGAAGAGGTCGTAGCTTTTCAGCTCCGGGAAAGTCTCTCCAGAGCCTTCGACATGTCATTGTATAACACACCTGTCAATTCAGCTGACTGATCAAGACCTTTGATCCTGACCTTTCGAGCACTCTCCACGCTCTCATCCCACGTACTCCTCATGTTGGAGATCTCTACTGCCTCCTTAAGACACAGGAAGTAAACACACCGGGCTGTCCCACTGTATCGGGCAATGGGACCCTGTGCAAGTGCCTCTTCTCTTTATGGCTTTGTCAGTGAAGATAACTGAATCTCTCAAGGATGTGGTCAACTCATCTTGCCTTCAGGATATTTTCCAATTTTAGCCCTGCTAAGTTTTGTTTATTGCTAACATAATGAAACATACATATACATTGTTTATCAATTCAATGACTGAGCCTTTTAATCACTACTGACAGTTTCAAGGGTATCATTATGTTACCATTAATTTGTGTCAGTTCCCACTAAGTCTCACATCATAACCTATTCGTTAGCTAAGACATTAATACCTTTCTGACTGTTGTGATTAGAAACTGTGAGAGCAGCTTCATTAAAACTCACTCTTGTATCACATGTTTCTGATAAGACAATTGCCTCTGGTGAGGCAATTAAACATCCTTTATGATTCCAACAGTTGGATGCTTTAAAAGAATGTATCTATCCCATGTCTGGTATTAAAGGTGCACTCTGTAACTGTGCATCTAAATTTTTTTGTTTAATTTCTAAAAATGCACAGAAGATGTATTTATATGTATAGATTAATTAAAGATATTACATGTACCTTTAAAACTATGAAGTATTTAAAACACCTCATTACAATTACTAGCAAACTTGCTCCTCATTGATAAAGTGAATTCTACGTCTAATTTGATCAAACAAAAACCCTAGTGGAGCCTGCCAATTTTATAGTAGCCCTTTTCTTTCTTTATCCTTTTACACAAGGACTTGTTCAGGAATGGCAGAAGTATATTATTACATTTTCAGTCAATAGATACAAGTTAGAAATTTGTGATGTTATCATTTTGACAGGCCTTCCTGCTTCCTTAGAGGCAGGAAAATTCCAAGCAATGCACCAGCCTCATGGAGCAAAGGAAGAATGAGGCAGCAGGCAGAATTATCCAGCTTTGCAAGATTGGACAATGTTACGAAGATACAAAGGAAAGGTGAAGCCAAGTATGAGGGCTTCAATAACAGATTGATTGAGGCAGGGGACAGAGATAGATATTGTTATGGTGATGGTGGAAAGGATATGTGTTGCAATCACTGTTTCAAGTTAAAATTGATGACAAGAAATGTTGGCAGAACTGCTGAGTTTTACCAACACGTTCTGTTCTTGTTGCACACAGGTTTTTTGATTTGAGGCACTCACTGCTAAAGGATAAAATTGATGGAGAATGTATGGTGATTGCTCAAGGATGATGAGGGCAAGACTGGCTGAATATGAAGACTTCAGTCTTTTCATATTTTAGTTAAAGGGAATTGTGCTTCATTCAGCATTAGATAGTGACCAAGCCGTTTAATTTTTTTTTCAGAACCTCTTCAAAATATTGCAATTTAACAGACCAATATGAAATGAAGCTGTGGTGCTCCAGTCTAGTTATAGACTTTGCATGCTGATCTTTTTCCATGTTTCAAATGGTCCAAGTAACCAAGCTTGACCCCACCCAACCTGGTTCTGGTTTGGTTCAATCTGCCCAACTTGACTCAGCCCACAGTCTCACTTATGTTATTACTTCATTTTTTAAGTAAGATGTCTCACGATGCTAGGTTAAACTCGAACAGGATTATTTGATATCATAAGCTTTCAGAACGCTGCTCCTTTATTAGGTGAGTTATGAGAATAGGATTTTTGTTCATAATTGAAGATTAGCACTGCTGCCTCACAGCCTTGGGTGACTGTCTGTGTGGAATTTGTACGTGGGTCGTGTGGGTTTTCTCCAGGTTTCCTCCTACAGTCTGAAGATTTGCAGGTTAGGTTGATTAGCCATGCTAAGATTGCCTCTGAATGAATTGGAGGGTACATGTGTGGCATTATGAGGATAGGACTGTACTTAGGTGGGATTATTGTCAGTGCAGACTTAATGGGCCAAATGGCCTCCTTCTCACTGTAGATTCTATGACTATGACTATATCCATGCAATAGAACTTCAATAAAACCAAAAGAAAAATAATCTTTTATATGTTTTTTTGAGATAGTCATGCACATGTTAGAACTGTAGTCATTATTATTTCATGTAAAGTTCACCCAAAAAGCTTTAAGCAATCTATCATATATATAGGGTATAGCTTTTTTAAGAGGACGGGTCAGGTGACCTGGGGCGTGGGAAGACTTGCCCAGGAAGCCAGTTCTACAGCTACTCCAGGGTTGGATAGTTCTTCAATAAATTTTATTGTTCCCTTGGTTTTGCCTCTTAATGTGACTTCTTTGGAATCACTTCTCTGGTAGTCTCAGATATAATACAATCAGGCGTGAGGCTGGGCAAAATAAAAGCTATTTTGCTTTTCCAATTTGAGCATTGTCTCCACTATGGTGCCAATAATATTAAAATTAATTTAGTAGAATTAACTTTTAATGATGAAGTTTCTCCCTTCCCGCACTGTTGTCCATCTTTTCTCATATATACAGTAATAATTAACTTTGTTCCAATTCTTTGCTCCAATCTTTTGAAGATATTAGGCAGATCACCAATCATTTTAGCTTTGACAATTACAAATGTAAAATAGTTACGAAAACTTACAAAAGTTTTAAAACTTCATTCTTGCTAAACTTCGCATCATGCATTTTAACTCCCAGGTAATCAATTTTGAAGAAACCAATATAAATCATATTAAGATGTCCAATAGATAGTAATTGTTTTGTGTCAATAACAATTTACTGTAATATGTGATAAGACAGAATTATGTTTTCATAAAGGTCACATCAAGCATTGAAATGTTGATGTGAGATCTGATAGAGGATGTTCAGCAGTAATTGTCATTTATCATGCCATTAAAAACTCACCAGAGGAAAAAAAACATCGATGTAAGTGAGGAACACAGCAGCCAAGCGAGAAGAGATCACTTCCACTGCCTGGCTCTGAGATGTGGTGTAATCTGCATTCTTCTCCAGTTAACCTTGATAGAAGCAGGTTGAATTTTTCAAACTGTTTGTAGTGAGAAACTATGGGCAACCCACAGCACTGTAATAATTTCAGTGCTGAGTCTATTGTCAGGATGTGCAACAGTGTACCGTATGGAGAAGCAGGATTTCTGTGATAACAGCTTCTGCATTTCATATTTAACTGCACCAAAGCGTTCAATGTCAGGTATTTCCTTTTGAGAAGGGTGTGATAAACCTCACTATAATTTTATTGAAAAATCCAATCTATTAGAAACATGGAAACGTAGAAACTAGAAACAGGTGTAGGCCATTTGGCCCTTCGAGCCTCATCTGTCATTAATTTTGATCATGGCTGATCATCAAATTTGATATCCTTATTCCCCCGTTTCATAGAACATAGAACATAGAACAATACAGCACAGAACAGGCCCTTCGGCCTTCGATGTTGTGCCGACCAAAATAAAAAGCAATGCCCCTCCTAACTAAACCATTCCCTTCTCATCCATATACTTATCAACTAACCTCTTAAACGCCACCAAACTTGGCGCATCTACAACAGCTGCAGGCAGGGCATTCCACTCCCTAATCACTCTTTGAGTAAAGAACCTACCTCTGATATCCGTCCTATAACTCATACCCCTTAATTTAAAGTTGTGTCCTTTAAATTAAGTCATACCCCTTATACCCCTATAACTCATACCCCTTAATTTAAAGTTGTTTCCTTCCATATCCCTTGATCCTTGTACCACCAAGAGCCATACCTAATTTCTTTTTGAATTAAGACAATGTTTTGGCCTCAATTACTTTCTGCAGTAGTGAATTCCATACATTTGCCACTCTCTGGATGAATAAATTTCTCTCACTGCAGTTCTTGAAGGTTTATCCTTATTCTCAAACAATGACTCCTAGTTCTGGACTCTCCGATTGTTGGGAACATTTTTTCCAAATCAATCCTGTCTAACCCCATGAAAATTTTATAAGTTTCAGTGAGATCCCCTTTCACTTTTCTAAACTCCAGTGAATATAATCCTTTCCAACTTAGTCTTTCCTCATTATGACAGGCCTGCTATCCCAGGAATCAATGTGGTAAACCTTCGTTGCGCTCCCCCTACGGTAAAGATATCCATCATGATGTGGAGATGCCAGCGTTGGACTGGGGTAAACACAGTAGAAAGTCTGACAACATCAGGTTTAAGTTCAACCAAGTTATTTGATGGTAAACTCGCAATCTTTTGGGATTTGCCCCTTCGTCAGGTGAATGGAGAGTTCTGAGGATATCCTTCTTCAGATAACAAAACTGCGCAAAATATTCCAGGTGTGGTCTCACCAATGCCCTACATCTATTCTGATGTGGACTCTTGATATTCAACTTATTATTCTAATAGGGAGCTGATCTGAGGTTATTATACATATTGAAATTCTTTGGGCTTTCTGCTTGAGAGTATAGGCTAATGACTCATTATTTATCTGGAAGAAGAGTTGGCATTGACTATTAAGAAGCAAATTCTTCTGTAACCTTTTAGTAAGCTCTCCGTTTTTCAGGCCTGGTTACATTCATTCCTGCAAAGTCTACACAGTGGAGTCAGTAGAAATCCTTTCGCAGCTTCATTCATGTTTTAGTTTGTTTTGTTTCACGTTTTGCTGTATTAATTACCATAATTATGTACATTCATTAAACCTGCTGTAATCCCCTTTTCTGTACTTGAACTTGCTACGTTCCATCATTAGTTTGCAGCACTCATGGTGAGAGATAAATGCCAACCCTGTTCCCAAATAAATGTAGCCTTATTAATAATTGATGTAGCTAAATGCTTAGAAAAATCTGAAGTACTTGGCTATTTGTTGTCTAAATGACAATTTCATAGCTGTTGCCATTTAGATCTATTTTCCCTTTGACATGATGGAGATTCCCATCATCTGCAGTAAGCCTGTCCCTGCAATCAATGGGTACAAATGAATAGTGTGGCCTACTTGGGTATTCAGCCTTTTGGAAAATTGTGTTATGTTTCGTCTGGTTTCTGGAAAATTAACTAATGAAGATGAGCTTAGTCAAGTAAAACGGACTAATGATCGGACATCCAGAATGCAAAAGAGTAGCTGAGGGGAATTTTCTGAATTTACAGCAATTCTGAATAATATATAAATTTTTAAACTTACTTGTAATCAATCTTTTAACATGGTTTGGTGATTTATTTTCCACCAAATTTTGATATTTTTTTCCTCACTAAACTTGCTGTTCTGCATTTTTGGAAGAAAATAATGACATAAATATATGCATTAAAAATTGATAAATGTTACACAATCACATTTTACTCAGAATGCTGGGAGCAGATGGCTTTGGATTTTCATTTGACTATACAAAATGAGACTATTGTGCAAATTTAGTGTTTTCCTTGGGTTTGGAGTTTAATTTATTTGGAATTAAGAATCTACTGATGACCATGAAACCATTGTCAATTTTGGAAAAATCCATTTGTTTCACTAATGTCCTTTAGGGAAGGAAATCTGCTGTCCTTACCTAGTCTGGTCTTCATGTAACTCTAGAGCCATAGCAATGTGATTGACTCTCAACTACCTTCCAAGGAAAACTAGGGATGGGCAATAAATGCTGTAAGAAGTCTCACGATACCAGGTTAAAATCCAACAGGTTTATTTGGCAGAACCAGCTTTTGGAGCACTGCCTCTTCATCAGGTGAATGGGAGTTCTGTTTATAAACAGGGTATGTAAAGGCAAATTCAATTTACAAAATAATGGTTGGAATGTGAGTCTTTATATAGGTAATCAAGTCTTAAAGGTACAAACAATGTGAGTGGAGAGATGGTTCAATACAGGTTAAAGAGATGTATATTGTCTCCAGCCAGGACTGTTAGCGAGATTTTGCGAGCCCAGACAAGTTGTGGAGGTTACAAATTGTGCAACATGAACCTAAGATCCTGGTTGAGCTGTCCTCACGTGTGTGAAATTTGGCTATCAGTCTCTGCTCAGCAACTCTGTGCTGTTGTGTGTCATGAAGGCTGCCTTGGATAATGTTTACCTAAAGAATGTTTATCCAAAGATGAATGCCCGTGACTGCTGAAGTGTTCGCCAACAGGAAGAGAACACTCTTGCCTGGTGATTGTTTAGCGGTGTGTAGCATATGCATCATCTCTCCAATGTATCATGCCTCAAGACATCATTTCCTGCAGCCTATCAAGTAGACAATGTTAGCTAAGTTGCAAGTTTATGTACTGAGTAGTGGTCGATGATGTCCTCATGTGAGATGATGGCATCTGTGTTAATGATCCGGCTTGTCTTGCAGAAGTTGCTGTGGCAGGGTTGTTTGGTGTCGTGGTCACTGTTCTCCAAAGGGGTTGGGTAATTTGCTGCAGACAATGGTCTGTTTGAGGTTGTGGGGGTGTGGGGATGGCCTTGGCAAGATGTTTGTCCTCATCAACAACATGTTGAAGGCTCCTGAGAAGATGTCGTAACTGCTCTGCTCCGGGCAAGTACTGGATGACGAAGGGTACTCTGTCTGCTGTGTCCCGTGTTTGTCTTCTGAGGAGGTTGGTGCAGTTTTTCATTGTAGCACATCCAAACTGTCGATTGATTGATAAATGCTGGCTAGCCAGCAACACCCATGTCCATGAATGAATAAAAAAAAAATCCTGTTTATTTTATATTTTTTTAGGTTTCATTTTATGCTAATATGCGTAAGTATAAATTGCCAGTTAGCCATTTCTGGACATTGTGGTTCAATTAGTTCAATGGGTCACAAGCATTATCCTGCTCAGTGAGATTGCCCACACTTCAAGTCTTACCTATTCAATCATAGAAGTCTGCAGCAATGATTTCTTTTCCTGTCCTGCAAAAGGACCCCGCCACCCCTCATCTCCACCCTTACCCTTGTGTCTTTCAAGGGTCTACCTCTGGATCTTTTTTCTTCCTCAACCTTTTGTCCAACTTGGCAAGATTATTTTTTTTATTCATTCATGTGACATGGACATTGCCAGCTGGCCAGCATTTTTTTGCCCATCCCTAGTTGCCTTTAGAGAGCAGATGAGAGACAATCACATTGCAGTGGCTCTGGAGCCACAAGTACGTCGGACCAGGGAAGGACATTAATGAACCAGGTGGGTTTTTCCAACAAGTGACAATAGTTTCATGGTTATCAGTAGATTGTTAATTGTACATTTTTTTTATTGAATTCAAATTCCACTATATGCTATGACAGGATTCAAAACCGGGTCCCCAGAACATTAACTGAGTTTCTGGATTAATAGTCTAACGATAATATCACAAGGCCATCACTCAGTGGTATTGTCAATTATCCAGGGACACCAGGCAATTTTTTTGCTAATGTGAGCCATGATGAATGGATTGGTCAAAAGATTGGCAAGATTTTCCCATTAGCTGTACAGCAAAGGCTGCAGTTGAAGTGCTGTGTGTAGTTCTGGTCGCCGCATTTTCAGAAGGATATATTGGCCTTGGAGGAGTGCAGAGAAGGTTCACTAGGCTGATAACGGAGATGAGGGGGTTAGTCTATGAACAGAGATTGAATAGACTGGGTATGTACTCGTTGGAGTTTAGAAGGTTGAGGAGGGATGTTATAGAGACGTATAAGTTAATGAAGGGGATGGATAAGGTAGAGGGAGAGAGATTCTCCTGCTTAGAAAGGATAGCAGGAGTAGAGGGCACAGCCTCAAAATAAGAGGGGGGCGGTTTAGATCGGAGTTGAGGAGGAACTTCTTCACTCAAAGCATGGTGAATCTTTGGAATTTTCTGCCTGTTGAAGTGGTGGAGGCTACCTCGCTGAATATATTTAAATCATGGGTAGATAGGTTTCTGACAGACAAGGGAATTAAGGGTTATGGGGAGAAAGTGGAAAGCGGAACAGATCCACTTCAGATCAGCCATGATCTTGTTGAATGGTGGGGCAGGCTCGAAGGGCTAGATGGCCGACTCCTGCTCCTATTTCTTATGTTCTTATGTAAGGTGAGTTCACAGTTCAGGATTCCTCACAGTTTAAACTCCATTTCAAATTCTAACATCATGGATAGATTCCTTGCTTGGACACCCAGCTTGACCACCTTCAGCCAATGGAGAGCCAGTAAATTGATGATCACAAATGTAATTAAGTGTGCACAGTGAAGAGGGGCCAACTGGGATTTTGGGGGTGAGGAGGATGGTATGAAGGAGGAGGTGTTGATTGGGGACAGTATACCAATGGAAGGGGAGGTGAAGATTGATCAGGGTCTATGTGGGAGTTATTGGAGGGGCTTGATTAACCAAAGGAAGAGGCAATTGCAGATGGATCAGGCTGGCTGAGCGAATATGTCTATTGTTGGGTGATGGGGCGAATGAAATTGAAGACTCAGGTGTCTGAGAGAGGATTGGAGAGATAAGAGGCCTTGATGTGAGGCAGAAGTTGAGGAAAGTATTTGGGGTGGGGTCAAAAGGCCCTGATTGCAGAGGTGCTCCTGAATCCAGAGATTGGCCATAAAGGTATCTGCCTCCTGAATCTACCAAGTCCTCAGCTGAAGGAGGCTTTTGCATTCCTCAATGCTCAGGAGTTGAGACTGACAGCAGCTAAATTTAAAAGGTTGAATGACAGTGAAGCTTGAGGGTTAATAATCCTATTTAAAGCTATAACCTGACTTCTTAGGCTGGTCACTAACCCATCTTTCTACTTCAGTTAATTAGAAATGGATGGTTTAAAGGCAAGTTTGGGTTGGGAAAATGATTTTGGAGGCATTAGCGCTCTACACCTGATCTAAACTTTCCTGTTTTGTTTTTAAATCAAAATCTGTCAATTTTTCTATTCTAGTGCACATTTTGTAACATTGCCACTGATTCCGCTCTATTTCCCAGCCTCAGCCGTGGGTTGAACTGTTAGTTTGCAAACCCAAACTAAGCTTTGAACCTTATATCATCTCTATCACAAGGACTGCTTGTGTACCATTTGTACATCACCTGCTTCTGACTCTGCCTCTGTTTTAGCCCACCTGAAAGCAATAATCTCATCAACTTGCAGACTCAACTATTTCTGTTCTTGGCTCATCTTTCATCACAGTAAGAAGTCTCATAACACAAGGTTAAAATCCAACAGATTTACTTGGCAGCAAACGCTACCAAATGACATTTGCTACCAAATAAACTTGTTGGATTTTAACATGGTGTTGTGAGACTTCTTACTGTATTTACCCTAGTCCAACACTGGCATCTCCACGGCGTCTTTCATCATCCAGTCCTTGTCAACTTTGTTTTGTTAACTCTACCAAGTCCTGCTTAGTCATCAGTCTTGTTCCTTCTGATCTATCCTGATATCCTGATCCCAACTCCCACATAGCTGCCCCTTCCTCTTCCTATATCTGCAATTTAAGATGTTCATCCTTCCCTGTGACCTTTTAAATTCATAGAACCTTAACCATGCAGAAGAGACCATTCACCCATTGAGTGTTCGCTGACACAGTACCTTACTAACACCCTTTCCCCTGCCCTATCCCCACACATTCACAATGACTAATTCTCCTAACCTATACATCTTTGAACACTAAGGAGCAATTTAGCATGGCAATTCCACCTAACCTATACATCCTTGGATTCTGGAAAGAAACCATAGCACAGGGAGAATGTGCAAACTTCACCCAGACTGTCACCCAATTGAACCTGAGTCTGCGGCACTGTGAGATATGTGCTAACTGATGTGCCACCACACTGCCCTTGGATTTCCTCTGTAAACTTGTAGTTTCTTATTCTATTTTAAGAGTCTATTTGAAACTTATTTCCCTGATTAAATCTTTGATTCGCTCTTCCAACATTTGCTTATTTCATTCCGTTCTCACTTTTGCCTAGTTAAGCTTCCATGAAGTAACAAGGGGATACTTTTCTGTTAAAAGCATAATATAATGCAAGCTACTAATTCCATTATAGCACTACCAAAGCCAATGTATTACAACATTTAAGTATTTTCAAGCTGATAAAAAGAAAACCTAGAAGTTCGACGCAATAGACAATTTAGTTTATTTGACTACATACACTGGATTTGACTTGATTTATTATCGTCACATATATTTGTATACAGTGAAAAGTTTAGTTTCTTGTGTGCTACACAGTCAAAGCATACTGTTCATATTAGAAGAAAATGAGAAAACGCAGAATGCAATGTTACAATCATAATTAGGGTATAGAGAAAGATAAACAATACAAAGCAGGTCCATTCAAAGGTCTGATGACAACAGGAAAGAAACGGTTCTTGTGTTGGTTAGTATGTGACCTCAGAAATTTTTATCTTTCTTCCAAGTAAGAAGGTGGAAGAGAGAATGTCTGGGGTGCGTGGGGTCCTTGATTATCCTGGCTGCTTTACTGAGGCAGCTGCAAGTGTAGACAGAGTCAATGGATGAGAGGCTGATTAATATAACATGAATATTTCATTACATTGCTCAATATTAACAAAGTACGTGACATTTGACACAAACTTCACCAATCTAAATCATACAATGTTACAACATTCCCTGGGTTTAATCAAATATGAGCAGCAAGATTACAAAATATTCTTAGTGCAATTCAAGGCAGCACTTTTAGATTAAGCCTCTACTTTGAATTCAAAGAATAGTAAGAATCTCTGTCATTGAAGAGCAGATGAACTGGAAAGTTAAACAGTTCAGTTAACTTAGATGTCATACTGATTTGCATTTCATTAAGTCATGCATCTTTTTTTGGAGTTTTCTATATTATCTTGTCCAAATCTTCCAATTTAGAGGAGGATCAATGCTTGACCTTCAATAGATACACTCTTCCAATTGAATACTTCAGGCTTGTGGATCAATCATGGCAAATAAATTCACTCTTGTCAATCATTTAAAGAAAATTAGTTAGCCAGAATAGATGTATCAGTGGATTATGTTTGGCAATTTAATATTTTCAGATAAAAGATATTTCACCCGTGCATTTTTATAATTGAAAATATTCATGAAATATTTGATTCCTGATTACAAGAACAAATTGTGGTTTCAGAAATAATTAAAAGCGAAAGAAATTCAATGGGTTAGCTACATGTTTACACAAAAAATGTAAAGTCTGTTTGCTTTGAAAATTAGAAATAGGGAAATGCCTATCTGATATGTTTTAACCTCCAAATAATAGACATTCAGTTTTGTTAATACCAACTTCATCATACCAACTAACAAGGAGACTTCAAATAGAGGTCATTAGGGGAGGCGGTAGTCTTGCAATATTATCACCAGACTATTAATCCAGAAACTCAGCTAATGTTCCAGGCTTTGAATCCCATCACGGCAGATGGTGGAATTTGAATTCAATAAAAGATATCTGGAATTAAAAATCTCCTGATGATTATGAAATCATTGTTGATTGTTGGATCTGGTTCACTGAATCTTTCAGAGAAGGAAATTTGCCATCCTTACCTAGTCTGGTCTACATGTGACTCCAGACCCACAGCAATGCTGTTGACTCTGAACTTTCATCCAAGGACAACTTGAAATGGGCAATAAATGCTGACCAGCCAGCAACACCCATGTCCCACAAATTAATCAAAAAAAAAAGTTTGATATAAGACAGGATTTTCTCACATTTCCACTGGTAGGCTTCTTGGTGATAGAACAAACAAGTCATGCAAAACAGCACAGGCATTGACAAGCCCACAAGATCCCATTGGTGGCTGTATGAAACATGTGGGGGCTGGAAAATTCCATCTATAGATTAGGGTAGGAAACTTCTAAAAATTGAAGGTAAATAAATATTTCATAAAATCCCACCAGTGCAGAAGAAGGCTTTTTGGTCCATTGAATCTGCACCAATCCTCTGATAGAGTATCTCACCCAAACCCTATCTCTTAATGCCATAGCTAATCCCCTAACCTACACATCTTTAGACACTAAGGGGCAATTTTGTATGGTCAATCCAACTAACCTGCACATCTTTGAACTGCGGAAGGAAACCAGAGCACCCAGAGGAAACTCTTGCAGACACAGAGACAACATGCAAACTCTACACAGTCACCCAAGCCTGGAATTGAACCCGGGTCCCTGGCACTGTGAAGCAGTGCTGAACACTGTGCCATCGTGCTACCTTGATAAATGATAAATTTTCCCTTGCTATCTCATATCAACACAAAAGTGCCAAAATCATGCTGGTGTTTATGCCAGTGGGATCTTATGGTCCTACCAACAGTTCACTCCTGGCGCAGATTTCCCGATAATGGGGGTGCCTTCAATAGGTGACCCATTTGCTAACAGTAGGGTCACAAGATTCTGCCACCAACAGATGACATGCCACCTGAAACCCACCACAGGAAAATCCTGCCCAATAGAAAAATAGAAACTTAGAAAAATTATAGCACAATACAGACCCTTTGGCCCACAAAGTTATGCTGAACATGTCCCTACCTTAGAGATTATGAAGCTTACCTATAAATCTCTATCTTACTAAGTTCCATGTATTTATCTAAAAGTCTCTTAAAAGACCCTATCGAATCCGCCTCCGTTGTCGGCAGCCCATTCCATGCACCCACCACTCTGAGTGAAAAATTGACTCCTGACATCTCCTCTGTACCTATTCCCCAGCACCTGTAATCTGTGTCCTTTTGTGGCAACTATTTTAGCCCTGGGGAAAAAGCCTCTGACTATCTACTCAATCAATACCTCTCAACATCTTATACACCTCTATCAGGTCACCCCTCATCCTTTGTCTCTCCAAGGAGAAAAGGCCGACCTCCCTCAACCTATCCTCATAAGGCATACTCCCCAATCCAGGCCTTGTAAATCACCTCAGGACCCTTTATATGCATTCCACATCTTTTCTGTAATGAGATGACCAGAACTGAGTACAGTAATCCAAGTGGGGTGTGACCACGGTCCTATATAGCTGCAACATTATCTTTCGACTCCTAAACTCAATTCCTCGATTATTAAGAAGGCGTATTGGTTACACCTTCTTAACCACAGCTTCAACCTGTGCAGCTGCTTTGAGCATTTATGAACTCGGACCCCAAGATCCTTCTGATCTCCCACACTGCCAAAAGTCCAACCATTAATATTATATTCTGCCATCCTATTTGACCTGCCAAATTGAACCACTTCACACTTATCTGCGTTGAACTCCATCTGCCACTTCTCTACCCAGTTTTGCATCCTATCAATGTCTCATTGCAACTTTTGACATCTCTCCACACTATCCACAACACTTTCAACCTTCGTTTCATCAGCAAACTTACCAACCCATTCCTCCACTTCCTCACCCAGGTCATTTATAAAAATCACAAAGACTAAAGGTCCCTGGAGCACTCCACTGGTGAGCGGCTTCCATGCAGAATATGACCCATTTATAACCGCTCTTTGCCTTCTGTGGGCAAGCCAGTTCTGGGTTCGCAAAGCAATATCCTCTTGCATCCCATACACCCTCACTTTCTTCATAAGCCTTGCATGGGGCACCTTAACAAATGCTTTGCTGAAGTTCATACATACTACATCTACTGCTCTTCCTTCATAAATATGTTTAGTCACATCTTCAAAAAATTCGGTCAGCCTAGTAAGGTATGATCTGCCTTTGACAAAGCCATGCTAACTATTTATCATATTATACCTCTCCAAATGTTCATAAATCCTGCCTCTGGGGATCTTTTCCATCAACTTACCAACCGCTGAGGTTAGACTCACTGGTCTATAATTTCCATGGCTATCTCTACTCCCTTTCTTGAATAAAGGAGCAACATCCACAATTCTCCAATCCTCCGAAACCTCTCCTGTTTCTACTGATGATGCAAAGATTATCACCAGAGGTTCAGCAATTTCCTCCCTCGCCTTCCCCAGTAGCCTGGGGTACGTCCCATCCGGTCTCGGCGACTTATCTAACTTGATGCTTTTCAAATGCTCCAGTACATCCTGTTTCTTAATATCTACATGCTCAATCTTTTCAGACTGCTGCAAATCTACACTATAACCACCAAGATCCTTTTCCAGAGTGAATACTGAAGTGAAGTATTCATTAAGTACCTCTGCTATTTCTTTTGGTTCCATACAAACTTTCCCACCGTTACACTTGCTAGGTCCTATTCTTTCACATCTTATCCTCTTTCTCTTTACATACTTGTAGAATGCCTTGGGTTTTTCTCAATCCTGCCTGCCAAGACCTTCTCATGACCCCTTTGGCTCTCCTAATTTTCTTCTTAAGATTCTTCCTATTCGCCATATACTCTTCTAGATCTCTAACATTACCTAGCTCTCTGAACATTTTGGAAGCTTTTTTCTTCTTGACTAGATTTATTACAGTCTTTGTATACTGTTCCTTTAACCTACCATAACTTCTGTCACATTGGAACATTGCTCTACAGAATCCGGACAAATATTTCCTGAAAATTTGCCACATTTCTCCTGTACATTTCCCTGAGAAAACCAATGTCATCCCCAATTGTTCATTACAGCAATTAAAGCAAAATTAGTATTGTTTTGCTATCCCACAATTATTCCTGTGATGTTCCATTTTCAACATTTCTCCTACTTGAGATGAGCATGTTTCACATCTGTCATTTATGTAGCTATGCCCAAAAGGGTCAAGTTTGCCAGTGGTGGAACGAACAGGAAAATCTGTTCATAGAAAAGGCCTTTCCTGCATTGTTAAACCTGGCATTATGCTACGTTTCTCATAAAGCCCAGCACTAGAAATCCAATCAGGCAGATGTGGGAGCTGTAAGATGTCTGTGTCTGTTAACTGCAATGGCAAGCTCTGCAGACATTCTGATCCAATACAGATTTAACAAAATTTAATAGTGACAACTGCTGTGGATGTGGCAAGCAGCATTGCAGATGGGAATGTAAACAGGCAATCTTTCTGTTGTCACATACTCTGCTCTGATGTACCTTGCTGATAACTTATGATCAATGTATGAAACAAGTTACGAACTGAAAATGACAAGGTGATGCACAGAAGAATGTCCATGGGCCAAGAAAACAAAGCTTAGTCAGGAAAATTAGATAATTAAAATGAGAATAAATAAACACAGCATGATAAAGGTTTGACAAAGAAATTCATACAGGCTAGTGGGATTTATAGAAACTAATTACAATATATGGTCGAAAGAGTCAATTGAGAGGAATTTTTAAACACATTTCAATTCAACTAGTATTTAGTCACCCATGATCATCTAATGTAATTCATATATTAAACAAACAAAGTAACAAAGTGGTTGAGCGGCTTGCATCAATCTTCTAGCAAAAACATATGACCTAATTGTTTTATCAATCTATAAGGGCAAGGCCTCTGGATTATATAAACTCAATGCACATATTTCCGTACACAAAATGATGGGAAGATGTAGCCTAAGGTAAATCTATTAAGGTTTCAAGATTCTCCATCTAATAAATTAGGTTTATGTCCATTGACCCATATAGGAACAATAAGTTCCATCTCAATTCCAACTCCTTGAATGGCATGCTTCTACCCAAGGGCAAAGATTCAGCTCAATGTAACTGAGGAATATGAACTGCATGTCTAAACAATATTTACTGGGGGATAGTTCTTAACTCAAGAGGAAGATGAATATGGTTGAGTAATAGGTTTATAGGAGAGGACTGCGAAATGCAGATAGTTACTATGCAAATAAGAGTAACATTTAACAAAAAGTTTTCGTTAGGAGAAAAGTCAATGAAAGAAAACTCAGTACACAAACAGGAGACATTGAAGAACCAGTTCTAATTTAAACACCAATAGATAAGTGATAATTGTGGGATAATTAATTCTAGACTAAACTGTAGTTTTCTGAAATAATCTACGTATAATATTTGGAGATAACCTTTTGCAAAATCAGTACAAATTAAGTGAATTCTGCTTAACTCTAATGATTCATCTTCAAAGTATGACAAAAACAATTGGTGGCACGGTAGCACAGTGGTTAGCACTGCTGCTTCACAGTTCCAGGGACCTTGGTTCGATTCTTGGTTCGGGTCACTGTCTGTGTGGAGTTTGCACATTCCCTTTGTGTATGTGTGGGTTTCCTCCGGGTGCTCCGGTTTCCTCCCACATCTGCAGATGTGCAGGTTAGGTTGATTGGCCATGCTACAACTTCTCCTTAGTGTTCTGAGATGTATAGGTTAGAAGGATTAATGAGTAAAATATGTGGGGATACGGGAGAAGGGCCTGGGTGGGATTGCGGCCGGTGCAGACTCGATGGGCTGAAGGGCCTCTTTCTACACTGTAGGATTCTATGTTGAGAGGAAACCATTATGTTCTCCTGGATCTGGAAATGCGTGCAATAAGAATTTCGCCCTGTTTGAAATAATGCACTCCTAAGCATGAATTTTTAGTTTTTAACTAATACAGTGCTAACCTTCTATGTCATAAGATGATGGCGTATACCATGGTTATCAGCTTACATTAAGTATTCCCTGGTGTGACTCAGAAGCCTTTCTCTGGCTTGACAGTCTCTGCCACATTTTCTCAGAGGAAGCTACATGGTCCACTGCTTTATGCTTTCACCTGTTCTTCAATGCCAGCTAAGCTTTTTATTTCTGCCCTCATCTTCCAATGCCTTTTCAAACAGTCAACCTCCAAATGTCATGGCCATTAGTAACTATCTCCCAGTTATTAGTGTCAATATGCACCCTCTTCATGTCTAACTTGCAGGTTTCCTTGTAGCAGAAATATTGATATCTAGGAGATCATGACCCAATGATCAATAGTTCATTGTACAGAATGTCTTTGGGTATATACCATCATCCATTCAATAAAAGTGGCTGAGACACTGCAGATAAAATTAAGACTGATGGAATTAGCATGGTCCAGGACATCTAAGCTGGTGAGCTAGTCCCGGCAAGAGTTGTTGGTTAAAGAGATGTGTATTGTCTCCAGACAGAACAGTAAGTGAGATTTTATCAGCCCAGGCAAGTCATGGGGATTACAGATAGAGTGACATGAACTTAAAATCCCAGTTGAGACCATGCTCATGTGTGCGGAACTTGACTATCAGTCTCTGCTCGGCGACTCTGTGCTGTCATGTGTCGTGAAGGCCACTTTGGAGAACGCTTATCCAAAGATCAGAGGCTGAATGCCCGTGACTACTGTAGTGTTCCCTGACTGGAAAGGAAAAGTCTTGCCTGGTGATTGTCGAGCGATGTTCATTCATCCATTGACGTAGCATCTGCATGGTCTCCCCAATGTACCATGCTAATAGGGAGGTTAGCTGTAAAGACTTGCATTCCAATCAGTATTCTATAAACTGTGTGTGACTTTATATATCCTTCTCTGATCAGAACCTTCCACACACCTGATGAAGGAACACCGTTTCTGAAAGCTTGTGAGATTACTATCAAATAAACTGGTTGGATTCTAACCTGGTGTTGTGAGACTTGTGTTTACCCCAGTCCAATGCCAGTATCTCTACATCCTGGAAAGAGATGCCATAGATACATCTAAGAAGGCAAAAGTTGAAATTGCGCAACCTCTTCTCCTGTCAAACATATATTGTCCTGGTCTTATCACTGTAGAGGTAAAGTTAAAGTTTATCTATTAGTCACAAGTAGGCTTACATTAACACTACAGTGAAACTACTATGAAAATTCCCTAGTCGCCACACTCCAGCACCTGTTCGGCTGCACTGAAGGAGAATTTAATATGGCTAATGCACCTAACCAGCACATCTTTTGGACTGTGGGACGAAACCAAAGCACCCAGAAGAAACCCATGTAGACACGGGGAGAATGTATAAACTCTGCACAGTGACCCAAGCTGAGAATCAAACCCGGATCCTGATGATGCGAGACAGCAGTGATAACCAATATGTACTCTGAGGGAGAGGCAATGGTCTAGAGGTATTATTGCAAGACTATAAATCCAGAAACTCAGCTAATGTTCTGAGAACCCAGATTCAAATCCCGCCAAGGTAGATACTGGAATTTGAATTCAATAAAAGATATCTGGAGTTAACAATCTACTGATGACTATGAAACTATAGGGCCTGATTTTACTATTTTGGCTCTAAGTGTAGAATCTGGGCGCAACTCAGATCCAACTTGGAAAACTGTTCTTAGATGCCCCCATACACACTTAGCCTGAAAAAAAATTGTGACTCTGAACTGAGAGGGGCTTATTGTACCCAAAACACTGCAGTTCCAATCGGAGCTTTGAATTGTACATGCACAGTGAGAGAAAAAAATTGAAGAATGCCATCCCCCCACCCCCCCCTCCCCACATTGCTCCTGGGCCCCAAAAAGCGGATAAAGCAGCCCAAGAGCAAAAAACAGGAGCGATGGGCCCTACAAATATCGCCTCACCTCCACAACATAACTGTCCCCTTATCCACCCACCCTCCACACTTCACAGACCAATTAAGACTCTCAGCCCTCCTTCACCTCACCGATTGCCCGCAGAGTGGCATTGGCCACCCTGTCCCCCTCCACCCTTCCCACCAGAGATCCCTCTGGCCTCCCTCCCCCACTCCCCTCACCAGTGAGTGACTGGGCCTCCCTATCATCAGAGAATATTCAGGCCTACCCCTCCATCTCCCAAGAGAATGTTTATGCCTTCCTCCTTCCCAGTCCTCTCCCAACTATCACATCTCCTTCCCCACCACTACCCCAGCTCCCACCATCCACCCCCCCCCATCCCAATAACCAGAGAGCGATCTAGTCTCCCTCTGCCCTCCTCCTCCCTCCCCAGACAATGATCTGGCCTCCCCCCCCAACACACCCCCAACAATCCCCAGAGAATGATCGGGCCTCCCTCCTTCCACTCTCTCATCAGAACGATCTGGCCTTCCTCCCCCTTTCCCCCCCTCTCAACCAGAGAATGATCTGGCCCACCTCCTTCCCTCCTTCAACACCAATTTGAGTTAGACAGCTGTTGGAAGCTCTAAATTTACCTCGCCAGAAGCTAGAACATCCCGAAATAGACCTTTGCCGAGCATGTCTGTTTTGCGCCAAATCTGGATGCTCGAACATGATGGTAAAGTGGGAAATGCTGGTAAAGTTGGGTGGGCAGTCCATTAATTCAATTTAAATGCATGTAAATTGCCATTGCACCTATTTTGGGTGCGATTCCTGACCAGGATAATAGGGAGTGGGATAGCTTGATCTTGGGTTTGGACATAGCTCGACACAACATTAAGGGCCGAAGGGCCTGTACTGTGCTATACTGTTCTGTGTTTCTATGTTTTCTATGATTCAGACTGCAACCATTTTCAGGCCTTGGTAAAGTGGGCATCTGTGCTGATGTGGGCACAGATTGCGTGAATGTCCTCATGTTCGACTTTAGGGTGGTGGTTGATGGGAGATATTCATCGTGGAGTTCGGTGACAAGTGGTGTGCCTCAGGGGTCTGTTTTGGGGCCCCTGCTGTTTGTAATTTTTATAAATGATCTGGATGAGGGTATTGAGGGATGGATCAGTAAATTTGCAGATGACACTAAAGTCGGTGGAGTGGTAGATAGTGAAGAGGGGTGTTATAGTTTACAGAGTGACTTGGACAAGTTGCAGAGCTGGGCCGAGAGTGGCAAATGGAGTTTAATGTGGAAAAGTGTGAGGTAATGCACTTTGGCAGGAACAATAAATGTGTAGAGTATAGGGCTAATGGTAGGGCTCTTAATAGTGTTGAGGAACAGAAGGATCTTGGTGTATGTGTCAATAGATCCCTGAAAGTAGGCAGTCAAGTGGATAAAGTTGTTAAGAAGGCATATGGAGTCTTAGCTTTTATTGGTAGGGGGATTGAATTTAGGAGCCGCAGCATCATGTTGCAACTGTACAAAACTCTAGTGCGGCCGCACTTGGAGTATTGTGTGCAGTTCTGGTCGCCCACATTATAAGAAAGATGTGGAGGCATTGGAGAGGGTACAGAGGAGGTTTACCAGGATGTTGCCTGGTATGGAGGGCAGGTCCTATGAAGAGAGGTTGAAGGATTTGAGGTTGTTTTCGTTAGAAAGGAGGCGGCTAAGAGGGGATCTTATTGAAGCATATAAGATGGTTAGAGGTTTAGATAGGGTGGACAGTGATAGCCTTTTTCCTAGGATGGAGAAAGCTAGCATGAGGGGACACAGCTTTAAATTAAGGGGTATGAGTTATAGGACGGATATCAGAGGTAGGTTCTTTACTCAAAGAGTGATTAGGGAGTGGAATGCCCTGCCTGCAGCTGTTGTAGATGCGCCAAGTTTGGTGGCGTTTAAGAGGTTAATTGATAAGTATATGGAAAGAAGGGAATGGTTTAGTTTGGAGGGGCATTGCTTTTTATTTTGGTCGGCACAACATCGAAGGCCGAAGGGCCTGTTCTGTGCTGTAATGTTCTATGTTCTATGTTCTATGTTTACCAAGTTTTTGTACCCAAAAACAGTCACAAGGCAATGGTAAAATCAGGCCCACTGTCAATTGTCAAAAAAGCCATCTGGTTCACTAACGTCCTTTTAGGAAGGAAATATGCCATCCTTACCTGGTCTGACCTATATGGACTCCAGAGCCATAGCAATGTGGTTGACTCTCAGCTGCTCTTGGGAAACAAGAGATGGGCAATAAATGCTGGCCAGCCAGCAACACACGTGTCTCTTGATAAACCCAGGGTTTGGTGTTCTCAGTTAGGTTGCTTTTACTTCCTCGCTCTCCTTTTTAGCCAGGACATAACTGCAGCTTTCGCAAAACATGTGTTGATTTCAGCATCGAGTGTTTGCAGAGTATATGTGAGGATATCAACAACCTCCAGCTTTGCATTGTCAATGCTGATGGATGATATCCTGGACCATAACATTAGCCTTCCTGATACTGCTGGTTAAACTCTTATTATAGGCATGAGAGCAGCCATCCATT
Source organism: Sphyrna mokarran (assembly GCA_024679065.1). Lineage (NCBI taxonomy): Eukaryota > Metazoa > Chordata > Chondrichthyes > Carcharhiniformes > Carcharhinidae > Sphyrna > Sphyrna mokarran. The sequence continues at coordinate 28,315,678 of JAGIQG010000023.1, read as the reverse complement.
TGCCACTGCAGGTGTTCCTTGTTGTGGGATGCTAGAGCGAATCTCTGATGACATAACTTCTTTTGGATCTAAGATGATGAAGAGTGAATACCTTTTGATTGGTTTCTCTATGCAAGCAGGCACTATCTGCAGATGACTTGGATGTCTTTGATATCAGCAGGAGAAGAGTATGCTGAACAGTGTCAGTACTGGAACACAGCCCTGTTTGACCCCATTGCAAACCCCAAAGATTCTGATGTTGCCTCATCATAGCTGACCTTACACATCATGTTGTCATCGAGATAGGAAATCATATTGAGCAGATTTGGCGAGTAGCAAATTTTCTCCATTTGTTTTAAGAGACCATCACTGCTCACATGGTCAATTGCCTTAGTGAAGATTAACAGCATTATATTCGTTCACAGCAATTCATCTGCCAGACTGAGAAAATTATCACCAACTTGTTACTGTTCATACCTGTGGGATCTTATTGTCCCACCAAAGGCGCACTCCCGCTGTGTTTCACATTTGCAAGCAGTGTGATCAACAGTAAGCCCTTTTGAAAACGGCAGAATGATAAGATCCTGCCACTAGCAAGCGCACACCACCACTCGCTGCAGCAAAATGGGCCATGGAGTGGGAGAAAAATCCTGCAGAGTCGACATCTGACAAGCAAAACATGGGCAACTAGTTTTCTCATAATTGTCAATAGATCAGTATCTCCACAATTGTTGCAATCACTGTGCTTATCCTTGCTCTTACACAGGGTCACAATCTTTGTATTGCATATATCCTCGAGCATTGCTTGTTTCTCCAGCAGAGACAGAGATATTTGTGTGGAATAATACCTTGAGTTGTACTATAGGAAGAGAGCTCTCACAGAGGAAGCTCTGTACATCACAGCCTGCCTGTCACGGTAGAGCTGGATGTCGATCTCACTGGGAAGGAGCTTAGCAAAGCTGTTGACTCAATTGCCATCGGCAAAACTTTGGGAGCTGATATTTTCCCACTTGAAGCACAGAAAGTGAGCACTCCTGCAGCTTCTGCACAGATCTGTCTGTCTCTGCTGGAGGAATTTAACCACAAACTGAATCTTACCTGACATTTAAAAAAAATCTTTGGTTCGAAACATAGATTTCAAGCCAGTTGTCTGTTTTGTATGTTTTAACTCTTCAAAGCTAAGCTGTCTGAGGCTTTAAACTGTCACCAGTTTTTATACTGCTTGCTTTGGAATTACAAATCATTCAAGTAATGAGAATTTACCATTTAAAGAGTATGAGATGCATAGCAGCCAACCATTGACTTGTGTCATTTCTTTCCAAGAATCAGAAATAGCTGTCAGTCAAAGTTACTATTCTGAGGTGACAGCCCACTCTGTGGTGCCCACTTGCATTGGCTAATGGCAGAATTCATGGCCAGTGATGTAAGGAATATATCTAGGATGTGAAAGATAATTCTGTCTTTTAAAAAAATACAGGCTGAGCACTGGCCAGAGTATGGCACAGCTCTTCCCAATATGAATTTGGAAAAGAAAACTGGTTTTGTTAGGTGCTCAGAAGTGCATAATAATACGCAAAAGTTAACACTCCAGTTTTTTTTACCCTTTGGAAAGCATGTTCCTTTTCTCTTTACACTTGGAATGGGCGGCATGGTGGCACAATGGTTAGCATTGCTACCTCACAGTACCAGGGACCTGAGGTCACTGTCTGTGGAGTCTGCACATCCTCCCCATGTCTGGTTTGTTTTCCTCTGGATGTTCAATTTCCTCCCACTGTCCGAAAGATATGTTGGCAATGTTAAATTCCCCTTCAGTATACCCGAACAGGTGCCAGAGTGTGGCAACCAGAGGATTTTCACAGTAACTTCATTGTGGTGTCACACAGCCTATTTGTAACTCTAATAAGAAAACTTTAAGCTTAAACACCATAAGGAAGGGAAAATAAGTATTGCAACTCAATAGTATATAAGATCAAACATAAAAGTCTTCACTATTACCATGCTGTGTGCTTGCATTGAACAAGCTAATCTGTTTTACATTTTAATGTAAAAAGAATTTAGTGAACCAGGGACAGTCATACCTATTCATTACAGTAGTACATAGTACCATGGGCCTCACAAATTAGATTGAGTATATAATTAATTGCAGAGTACTTTCATGTAGAACAATTGATCATGTACTCAATCTCATACGTTAAGCATAAACCAGTTCAACCTAGAACGTAGTTGCAATCATTTATCTCCTTCACTTGCTTTATAATTAAAGCGTGAGTAAAATTTGTTATTAGTTAAGACAATGGGCGACTAAAACTTATGGCGTCCTGTGTTCTTGTTTTTAATTTTACTGCAGCTTCAAATAGTTCCGACTCATTATACAGATAATGTGCCGATTAAGATGTGATAAATTAATGTTAATGTCAGTGTTATAATTTAGATAATTGTTTGGAGAACAAATTACTGAGTGAGGATGAACTACATTGAATAAAAGGTTTTAAATTAGTCATTCTACATCTGTTGCACAAGCATTAGGGGACTATTATAAATTATTGCATTAAAGTTGAATTGCAATTCTTTAAATCAAAGCAAGCAGGTGTCCATGGTTGATTACATATTCATCCTACTCCAATTGATATGAACATTTCTCTTGTATCTTCCTATTGATTTTTTTAGCTATACCTAACAGTTTTGCAACTCAAAATGGCTACTGTTTTCTATTGTCTAACTAGATTTCTGATGCCCAACTTTGGAGGGACTATGAATGACCTTAAATTATTTAAACATAACAAAGTTAAGTGGAGTTGTCGCTAGTCTATTGTTTATAACACGATTCTGAAGCAATGAGAGTCCGTAGATATAGTAGATTGCTTCAATCTGCTTTCCGCTCATCCATTTAATCATCCATCATTTAGTAAGTATCCAGGAAGATTATGGAAAGTTCCAGTGCGTATTGAAAGTTAATGTAGGAGGGAAAGAGAGATTACTAGAATAGATTAGCAGGAGACAAAATTGAGCTCTAATACTTCTTAGACATGTAAAAGCATGAGTGGTTAGCTAGGGGAAAAAGTTGGACCTATTAAGGACCGATAGCTGACCTCAGAAGTCAGCTGTAAAGGAAAAGTGCTTTATTGCATAAAATAAAATAACTAAAGCAAAACCATAGCCTGTGGTGAACATAAACATGTCCAAATTGAAATATTTGACCCAGTCAGGGGCCTGCTTTATTTTAGGCTTGGTATAAGAGCTCCACCTGGTGAATTGATTACTAATCCTTAGGGAGCTCATATTCAACAAGTCCTTCAGGGAGGTTAATCAAGCATTCCCCATGCAATTGCTGGTGGTTATCACAGAACCTAAAGGAAAATCTTCATGTAAAAAAAATATAGCAAATGTAAGGCAACATGGCAAATGTCAATACAAAGAACAAAGAACAAAACAGCACGGGAAACAGGCCCTTGGGCCCAATGAGCCCACGCTGCCACCCTGATGGTCCCACCTCTACCCGTGATCCCTGTCCATGTTTAAAGATCTATGAATTAAAAACCAAATTTGAGACAATTTAGGGAGAATTTGTTTTGCCAATTAGCCTAAGAGCACATCTTTGGGATGTGGGAGGAAACAGGAGCACCCCGAGAAAAGCCACACAAGCATGGGGAGAATGCGCAAACTCCCACAGACACAGGCCCAAATCCAGATATCTGCACAGCACAGCGATAGTCACTGAGCTGTCGTGTTGCCCATCAAATGGTCCAGGTCAAGCATATACTAATGACGTGAAGCACTAGGATACTCTCGAAAAAGATCCAAGAGCAGCCCTCTCACGACCCATCGCGTGTATGCCCCACGTTAGACAACAAGGTGGATCAAAGCACCTGGAGGTTAAAATACATTGAATTATGTCTTCAAAAGAGAAAAGGAAGATATGAATGAGGAAAGTGAAGGGCACAGTCATGATAAATAGAGAAATATAACAAAAAGTTTCATAGAGTTGAAAATTGTAAATCAGAAGAGGTCTAACGGAATGCATTTTTTTTTTCAAGTGCTGAAATAAGCAAAGGTAGAAATAACAGAAATGCTGATCACAGTCTTTCAGTCTTCACTGGATAAAGAATCATGTCAGATGGTTACAGCACAGAACATAGAACACAGAACATTACAGCGCAGTACAGGCCCTTCAGCCCTCGATGTTGCGCCGGCCAGTGGACCCTCTAACCTAAACTATTCCAATATCATCCATATGCCTATCCACCGAACAGTTGAATGCCCCCAAAGTAGGCAAGTCCACAACTGCTGCAGGCAGGGCATTCCACGCCCTCACCACCCTCTGTGTAAAGAACCTGCCTCTGACATCCGTCTTATAACTACCACCTCTTAATTTAAAGTTATGTCCCCTCGTGTTGGTCATCACCATCCCAGGAAAAAGGCTCTCACTATCCACCCTATCCAGTCCTTTGATCATCTTATACGCCTCAATTAGGTCACCGCGTTACCTTCTTCTCTCTAATGAAAATAACCTCAGGTCCCTCAGCCTTTCCTCATAAGGCCTTCCCACCATACCAGTCAACATCCTGGTAAACCTCCTCTGCACCCTTTCCAATGCTTCCACATCTTTCTTATAATGCTGCGACCAGAACTGTACGCAATACTCCAAGTGCGGCCGCACCAGAGTTTTGTACAGTTGTAACATAACCTCACGGCTCCTAAATTCAATCCCGCTACCAATAAAAGCTAACACACCGTACGCCTTCTTAACAACTTTATCAACCTGGGTGCCAACTTTCAAAGAGCTATGTACTTGTACCCCACGATCCCTCTGCTCGACAACACTATTAAGGGTCCTTCCATTAGCCCTATATTTCATATGCCTGTTATTCCTACCAAAGTGAATCACCTCACACTTATCCGTAATGAATTCCATTTGCCACCTCACGGCCCAGCTCTGCAACCTATCTACGTCCCTCTGCAAACAGTAACATCCATCCTCGCTGTCTACAACTCCCCCCACTTTGGTATCGTCAGTAAATTTACTAATCCAACCCTCTACACCCTCATCTAGGTCATTTATAAAAATGACAAACAACAGTGGCCCCAAAACAGATCCTTGAGGTACACCACTTGTAACTGCACTCCAGGTTGAATATTTCCCATCAACCACCACCCTCTGTCTTCTATCAGCTAGCCAATTCTAATCCAAACTGCTAAATCACCTTCAATCCCATGCATCTGCACTTTCTGCAGTAGCCTACCATGGGGAACCTTATCAAACACTTTGCTAAAATCCATATACACTACATCAACTGCCTTACCCTTATCTACCTTTTTGGTCACCTCCTCAAAAAACTCAATAAGGTTTGTGAAGCATGACCTACCCTTCACAAAACCGTGCTGAATATCCCTAATCAATTTATTTCTCTCTAGATGCTTATAAATTCTATCCCTTATAATTCTTTCCAAGACTTTACCCACAACAGAAGTCAGGCTCACCAGTCTATAATTTCCAGGATGGTCCCTACTCTCCTTTTTGAACAAAGGGACAACATTTGTCATCCTCCAGTCCTCCGGCACTATACCCGTAGCCAACGACGACATGAAGATCAAAGCCAAAGGCTCTGCAATCTCCTCTCTAGCCTCCCATAGAATCCTAGGGTAAATCCCATCTAGCCCAGGGGACTTATCAATTTTCATACCCTCAAGATTCGCTAACACCTCCTCCTTATGAACCTCAATCCTGCCCAGTCTACAACCTGGTATCGCAGTATTCTCCCCGACAACATTGTCTTTCTCTTGCGTGAATCCTGATGAAAAATATTCATTTAGTGTCTCTCCTATCTCCTCAGGCTCCACGCACAACTTCCCACTGCTATCTCTGACTGGCCCTAATCTTGCCCTAACCAATCTTTTATTATTTATATACCTGTAAAAAGCTTTAGGATTCTCCTTAATCCTATCCACCAAAGTCTTCTCGTGTCCTCTTCTAGCTCTTCTCAACTCCCTCTTTAGCTCTTCCTGGCTAATTTATAGCTCTCCAGTGCCCTAACTGAGCCTTCACGTCTCATCATTATATAAGTCTTCTTCTTCCTCTTCACCAGAGATTCAACTTCCCTAGTACACCATGGTTCCCTCACTCGACCACTTCCTCCCTGCCTGGCAGGTACATGTTCATTAAGGACATGCAGAAGCTGTTCCTTAAATATGCGCCACATTTCAGATGTCTCCAGCCCCTGCAATTTCCTGCTCCACCCTATGCATCCTAAATCTCTCCTAATAGCCTCATAATTACCTTTCCCCCAGCTATAACTACTGTTAGCCCTTTGTGTCTCTGGTGGCTTTTCAAAGAAGTAATTCAGTTAGCGCCATTCTCCTTCCTTCTCCCCATTGCTCTGTTCCTTTCCAGATAATGATCCAATTTACCCTTGAGTGCCTTGATTGAACTTGCCCTTACCACACTTTTCAGGCGAAATATTCACCTGCACAAAAATAATTCCCTCATATTGTCATTGCTTCTTCTGCCACTTTCTTGCAATCTGTATGCTCATCCTTGATCCTTCCACACATGGAAAGTGACTATCTAGATCTATTGTGCTAAGACATCTCTTCATTTTAAATACCTCTATCAAATCTCCTCTCAACTTACCTTTTCTCCAAGGACAACAATCCCAAATTCATCAATCTGCCTATGTAACTGAAAATCTTCATCTTTAGAGCCATTCTCATGAATCTTTTCTGCATTCTATCTAATGCCTGCCTGTCCTTCTAAAACTGAATACAAATTGGGCGGCAGTGTGACATATTGGTTAGTACTGCCATCTCACAGGGACCTGGGTCTGATTCCAATTTTGGGACATTCTGGGCCCTATTTTACCATTTTGATTCCACGTGCTGGGCAGACTTGAAAGTGGTAGTATTTTAGATGCAACTTTTAGACTCATTCTCTGGCAGAGTGGCAGCAGACCTTCCCATCCTCTCCCCACAGATCTCAGAGCAGAGTGGCAGTGGATCACCCCTTCCTTTTTCCCCACTGATCTCTAGCAGAGACCCATCGGATCTGCCTTCACCCCCACACCACCAATTTCAAGCAGAAAGCGGTCAGACACCTGGCACTTAACTCCTCACTAACCTGAGTGCCTGAATGAGACTTTTGTGGAGCATATCTTTTTTGTGTGGATTTTGGACGGGCAAATGCAGTGGTGAAGGGGGAAGTGCCGGTAAGGTTGGGTATGCAGCCTATTAAGTCGATTTAAATGTGCGCAAAAGTATGGGGTATCACTACTCGCCCAACTTCCAACTTTACCAAGTTTTCACACCTAAAAACAGGCACAGCTAGGTAATAAAATTGGGCCTTATGTGTGCAGAGTCTGCACATTCTCCCTTAGTCTGTCTGTGTTTCTTCTGGGTGCTCCTGCTTTCTTCCACAGTCTGAAAGGTGTGCTGGTTAGATGCATTGATCATGCTAAATTCTCCCTCAGTGTAACCAAACGGGCACCGAGGTGTGGTGACCAGGGGATTTTCACAGTAACTTAATTGCAGTGTTAATGTGAGCCTACTTGTGACTAATAAGTAAATATAAAAGTTAAAACTTAAACTTAAAAACTCCGGTTGAGGCCAAAGCAGCTGTTTCTAAAGGTTTCATATAATCCCTTGCTCTTGGACTCTATAGCCCTATTATTAAAACCTAGGACACAGAATACACACATTCAACCTCTAATGATTTATATCCATGTCCCCTTGTTCCAGAACCCCCTTTAGAATTGTACCTTTTATTTTACATTGCCTCTCAGTGTTATGTCTCCCAAAGTAGATCACTTCACACTTCTCTGCATTAAACTTCATCTCCTATTTGTCTGTCCATTCCACCAGTCTGTCTATGTCTTTTTGGAATTCTACATTATCCTCATAGAATCACAGAAACCTTACAGGACAGAAGGAGGCAATTTTGTCCATCAAGCCTGCACTGACCACATTCCCACCCAAGCCCCACCCTGACATTGCTACATATTTACCCACTAATCCCTCTAACCTACGCATCTCAGGACTCTTAACAGGTAATTTTTAGCATGGCCGCTCAACCTAACCTGCACATCTTTGGACTGAGGGAGGAAACTGGAGCACTCAGACGAAATCCACGCAGACAGCAGCCCAAGCTGGGAATCGAACCCAGGTCCCGAGAGCTATGAAACAGCAGTGCTACCACTATGCTACCGTACCGCCCATCCTCCTCGCTGTTCCCAATAATTCCAAGTTTGTATCATTCACTCCAAGATCTATGTCATTAATATGCATGAAGAGCAAAATTCCTAACACCAACCCTTGAGACCTTCATTATAAACCCATTAACATCTACTCTCTATTTTCTGTCACTCAGCCAATTTTGTATTCGTGTTGCTACCAACCCTTTTATTCCATGACCTTTAACTTTTCTCATAAGTCTACTATGTAACAAAAAGTCAGTCGTAGCATCTTTGCCTTTGAAATCTGGAGAGTGCTGCACCTCAAAATTCTCCAAGGTTTGTTCCTTTTCCAACACTGCACTGTGCATGTTTTGGTTTTGACCCCTTTTCCCCTTGACACTTATGGAGCCTAGATGCATGTTATGACATGTACCATTTTCCAAGGATATATGAAATTAACTGTCTGTCCTGCTGCCCTGTGACACATCTATTTTAATTGATAGCAATTTCACTTTTGCGGTGAACTCATGTAAAATGCATTGGGAGACTGGTTTGAAACAGTTATTTCGTATAGCTGGCAAGCACCCGTGACTCAATATTTCTAATGTTGGTGATCACGATTTTGTGGCAGGTTGAAGATTACAGCTGTTCACCTTCCACTTGATACTGCAGAGATATATTTTACTTCAGGCATCTGTATATTATGCACCTTACTGATAATACCATGGGCTTCACAGTGTGAATATTTGAGTTGATTTTGACATGGTACAATAGGAAAGAAGTAGATTTGTTCATTCCTCCCAAAAGCCCCAGATTCATAAAATATCAATTTTCTAAGGATATCCCAAGGCGTAGTATATCAGCGAGACCATGCAGAAGCCACTACAATAGATGAACGGACACCACAACAATCACCCAGGTAGGAGTATTCACTTCCGTTCAGGGAATACTTCAGCACTCAATGGTATTCAGCTTCCGATCTTTGAGTAAGCATTCTCCAAGATAGCCTTCAATACACAGAAAAATGCAGAATTGCTGAGCAGAAACTGATAGCCAAATTCTGTATGCATGAGGGTGACCTCAACTGGGATCTGGGTCCAATTGTCTCAAATTTGGTTTTTAATCCATAGATCTATAAACATGGACAGGGATCACGGGTAGAGGTGGGAACATCGGAGTGGCGGCGTGGGCTCGTTGGGCCGAAGGGCCTGTTTCCCGTGCTGTTTTGTTCTTTGTTCTTTGTACATATAACCCCCACCATACTAACTGTCCTGGCTTGAGACAATTGACATTTCTTTAACCTATGATTAATCCTCTCTCCACTCGCACTGTCTGTACCTGTAAAGGCATTCCAACCATTCTTCACATTCTAATGTGTAATTATCTTGCAATTGTGTCTTTGCCTATAAATGCCATGTGTGTGAACATATCCCCACTCACCTGATGAAGGAACAGTCCTCTGAAAGCTCCTGATTCTAAATAAACCTGTTGGACTCTAACCTAGTGTTGTGAGACTTGTTACTGTGTGCCCACTTCAATCCAATGCCAACATCTCTACATCACCTATTTTCTTGCCACACAACAGTGTGAATTTCCAATGTTTGTGTAAGGTGCATGTTCTTTTCTTTATTTGTGTGCTCTTTCTTCTGTTCCCAAATGCCTTTCTTGTCTCTGTTATTTCCATGAATAACAAATTTTTCATTGCTGAGTTCTGTCAAGCCTTGTAGAATAATAACACATTTCAATAGGATTACCTATCATTCTTCCAACCCTTAGAAAGTCAAGACACATTTTACTCAACCTGTCGGCATAATGGTTAACACACTGGCTCCATGCAATTGGCACTGCCAGCCTGGCACACTGGCACTGCCCACTAGAATTGACAGAACACAGATTTGTGCATGTGCAATGATGCTCTCAGCTGCTGTCTGCCAACTTCTGGCAAGCTTAGGGCCTGCCACTCCCTCTCCCTGCCTCCACCTGCTTGTGGAGAACAGATCCTGCTCCAATTTTGCGACAGTGAGGTAACATTCCATTTTTAACTCACGCAAAATACAGCTCGACATTCATTTGACACTTAAAATTCTTTGGTGAGATCCCCCCCCCCATCCCCAATGTTTGCAAGCATAGATTCAAAGTAACACACAACAGTTTTATTGAAAGAGATGTTCTCTGCATATAAGAGAAACTGAAAATTAATAGCAGCAGACTTGGGAGGAAAGTGAGAAGTGTGTATGTGGGTGCGTGCGTGCACGGGGAATATGTGGTATGGTGGTGATCCCCAGCACTGATTGGAAACAGCAAATAGTGCAAAAAAGGTTCAGAACCTTAAAAACCTTCACAGGACACTGAAGGCTAGGAAGAGAGAATGGACATGACGGGGAGCTGCAGATCGGAGCAGTGGGGTCACTTTAAAAAGAGCAGCGCAGTGAACCTTTATGGAATCCAGAGGCAGATCTCCTGAAGTGATGTCGTAGACCAGAAAATGGAGCGGGGAAGAAGAAACAGCTGATTGGATGATGAAGGTTGGCGGGCTTGTATTTGACTTGTAAGAAACTACCATTACAATCTGACCTTAAATCGCAAAAAATTGGAAAAGTGTAATGTTAAAGGATTAACTGAGAAGAACCAGCAATAAGTAAAAGTCAGAACCAATATAGTAAAGTGAGAACTAATTATAATCAGAATTACAAGGAGAAGTAAGCTGAAGAGCAAGTAGGAGAAGTATCTTTTAAAACAAAATATTCAGAAATTTTAACAAGTGACATAAGGTATGTTTGAATTTAAGATATGGCAGGTGAGGTCAGCCAAGTGCAATGTTTGACCTGTCATATGTGGGAAGCTATGGATCATATTGGCATCCTAGATGACCACGTGAACAGGAAGTGCTCCCAACTGCAGAAATCCCAAAAAATGCTGAATTTGTGGGAGAACGGTTCTAAATCAAGGCTGTTCTGTCAGTTCAGCTTCTCAACTGAAGAGATTCCAGTCGAGAATCTCATTGAAAACTCAGAGGGCGGGGCCTATTCATACTGGAATTTGACAGTTCTGGATCTCTGCGCGTGCGCAATGGTCCCGATCTGTCAGAGTCCACTTTTGCTGGCCAACACCATCACTAGCCAGACTTCCTCAGTGCTTCCCCTCCAGTCTCTCCAGAGCCTGATCACTGCCCCCACAACAATTCCCAGGCCAGTTTGACTACCCCAACCCCGGAGCGCCCCACATCCAGCCCACACATCCCAGCAGTGGTGATCTCCTCACCCCGTCACCTGGCAAAACCTCCCTCCCACCACCACCACTGACACCCCACCCAGGGTCAGGTTCCTCTCTGAAGACAGCCCCTCAGAAGACCACTCACCCCCTCACCCATCCAATTACTGACCTCCTTCCATCCCAGAACGATCTCGATGCAATCCCATTCCCACCGATCACCCCTGGGCTCTGCTCACAGTAGACTCTGCCCCCTTGGCATTGCCCGATGCCCAATGGGTAGTGCCAAGATGCTCCCTGGATATGGGTACTTTGCCCCTTGAGTAGTGTCAGGGGCTCCGATTGTCCTACCTTCATTCTGGTGGTGTCTCCTGTTAGTTCCCCGAGCATGAGGAATTAGTCTGAACACCACTGGAATGAAGTTCTCCTGGCAGAGATTCAGTCGGGACCTGAAAGGTATTTCAAATGTATTTCAGATGTATTTGAAATACATTTTAAAAAAAGATTTAAATTACTTCTCTGACTTCCCGCCACTTCCAGTGTGATCTGACTAGCAACTGTTCGCTGTCTCTTGGAGACGCACATGCATTCCCAATGCATGCGCAAATCCTTATTCAAGGCCGGCGACACCCGTCTCCCAATGCAACCCGACAGAAAGTTGCGGGTTGGATCGGAGAATCGTGGACTTGTGCTCTAGGTTTCTGAGCTTGTGCAGTGGCTGGAGACACTGTGGCACATCCACAAAGCTAAGAGTTTCTTGGACAGGACTTTTAGAGAGGTAATCACACTACAGCTCAAAGGATTGGAGAAAAGATGAGTGACGACCAGGTAGTTCAAGAGAAACAGGAGTCTCCCGGGACCAACTGTCAAATTGGGTTTCCGTTTTGGAGGCTGATGAGGGTGTTGATTCCTCAAAGAAATGCAGTCAGAGCCAATCATCTGGCACATCAAGCAGTCTTACTCTACAGGAGGGAAGAAAGAAGGAAGGATGAACAGTACTGTCAGGGTATTCAATAGTTAAGGGAACAGACAAGTGTTTCTGCAGCCACGGACGTGATTTCAAGATGGTGTGTGTGGTCTCCCTGCGACTAGGGTCAGGGATGTCACTGAACTGCTGAAGAGCATCCTGAAGGGAAAGGAGGATAAGTCAGAGGTCATGGTACAATTGACACCAACAATGTATGTAGAATGAAGGATAAGATCTTGCACTAAGATTTCAGGAGCTAAGCAGCAGATTAAAAAGCAGGACCTCAAAGTCTATAATCTCTGGATTACTCTTAATGACGTTGCTTGCGAATTCAGAAATAGGAGAATAGAGCAAGTGAATGCATGACTCAAGTGTTGGTGCAAGAGGGAGATTTTAGCTTCCTGGATCATTTGGACCATTTTTGGGGAAGATGAGACATGTACAAATGGAACGGTTTGCTCCTGAACTAGAATGTGACTAACATCCTTGCGGGTGGTGTTGCTAGTGCTGTTGAGGGGTGTTTAAAAATTGCTCAATAGAGAGACGGCTCCCAGAGCATTAATAAAATAGGGATACAGTATACTACAGTAAAGGAACTGTGAAAGAAGGAATTCAACCATGGAAAGGCTGGATGGCCTCTACTTGAATGCTAGCAGTATTTCTGGTAAGACTAATGAGTTAAGCATGTGGATCGACACATGGAATAGTAATATTGCTGCCATCACAGAGACATGACTGAGGGAGGGGGCAGGCTTGGCAACTCAATATTCTGAGGTATAGAATCTTCAGGCGAGACAGAAGAGGGTGCAAAATGAGTGGTGGTATTGCATTATTAATTAAGGGTCAGTTACTATAGTAAGAACAGACAATACTTGGAAGGATCTTCAGTTAAAGATTTGTGGGTAGAGCTTAAGGATAAGAAGGGGGCTGACATATTGCTGGGAATGTGGTATAGGCCCCCAGTCTGCAGGCAGTAGAGGGACACACATGTAGACAATTGACTGAGGTGCGTAATAATAGGGTGATTATATTAGGGGATTTGCACTTCCTCAACATTAATTGGGATATTAAAATGTAAAGGAGTTAGAGCAAACAGATTTCTTAAAATGTATTCGGGGAGCTTTTTTTAATCAATGGGTGAGATTTTATGGCCTCACTCAATGCTAGACAGGAAAATCCTGCCTGAGGTTGACAGACATTTCCATTATCAGTCCCTTGCCCACTCCGCTTCTGTGGAGAATTCCAGTGAATATGTACAAGGTGCAATAAAGGATGGTGAAGTGTTGGATGTACTTCTGGAGAATGAAGGTGAGGATGTGTTTGAGTGTCAGTGGCGAAGTATTATGATGATAGTGACCAAAACACAGTACAACTTAAATTTATGCAAAAGGAAAAAAAAGATTCCAAAAAATGGTTTTGGATTGGGGGACGGTAAATTTTATTAGAATAAGGCAGGATCTGGCCAAAGTAAATTAGAATTGTGGGAAAATCTATAGCAGAGCAGGGTGAGTATTCAGAAAAGAAATGGGGAGAGTACAGATCTAACATGTTCCCTTTCTGGTGAAATATAAGAATAAAAAGGTTGGAGAACTCTGGATATCTGGGAATATTAGTTTTTAAATTAGTGTCACAAGTAGGCTCACATTAACACTAATGAAGTTACTGTGGAGATCCCCTAGTCATCATACTCTGACACCTGGTCAGGTACACTGAGGCAGGATTTAGCATGGCCACTGCACCTAACCAACACCTTTCCGACTATGGGAGGAAACCGGAACATCCTGAGGAAACCCACACAGACATGGGGAGAATGTACTAATTCCAAACAGTGACCCAAGCCGGGAATCGAACCTGGGTCCCTTGCACTGCAAGGCAGTAGTGCTAAGCGCAGTGTGACATACCGTCCAAGGTTAACAATATTCTAGTTTCTGGAGTGGCTGAGAAAGAAAAGAAAGGCTGTAAGCCGATACGAAGAGAGCAAATCAATGGAGGCCTTAATGGAGTATAGAAAGTGTAGGGAGAAGCTTAGGAAAACAATTAGAAGAGCAATGTGAGTGTACAAAAGAATTGGTGAGTAACAAGAGGGAGAATAAAAAACCCTTTACAAATATATCAAGAGAAAGAGTAGGCCTCATTAGCAACCAAAGGGAGCAATCTGTGCATAGAACCGAAGAACACTGATAGGGTGTTAAATGAGTACTTTGAATCTGTCTTCATACATCAGAAGGAGGATAAAGGTACAGGATTTGTGGAGAGAGACTCTGATGTTCTTGAACAGCTTAACATAGAGAGTGAGGTGGACAAATCTCTGACTCCAGATGAGTTGTACCCCAGGCTGCTGTAGGAAGAAAGGGGAAATTACAAAGGCTCTGAACAAATTTTTAATTCCTTTCTGGGGAAAGTGCCAGAGTACTGGAGGACAACTAATGTGGTTCCACTTTTCAAGAAGGGTGGCAGAGAGAAACCAGAGAATTATAGACCTGTGAGCCTCACATCAGTGGTCAGGCAACTATTGGAAAAAGTTCTGAAGGAAAGAATTAATTTTCACTTGGAGAGACAAGATTTGATCAGGGATAGTCAACATGGCTTTGTCAGAAGGAGGTCATGCCTGACAAATTTGATTGAATTTTTGAGGAAGTGATCGAGTGTGTAGATGAGGATAGCATAGTAGATGTAGTTTATATGGATTTCAGCAAAGCCTTTGAAAAGAACTCATGTGGGAAACTAAAAAGAAGGTAGAAACATATGGGATCCAGGGTAACTTGGCAAGTAGGATCCAGAACTGGCTCTGTAGTGACAGAGTTTGGTGGTAGAAGGCTTTGTATCTGACTGGAGGCCATTGTTCAGTGGCGCATCACAGTCCTTATTGTTTGTGATATATATGAACAGTATCAATGAGAATGTGGGGGTGTGGAGGAGATGACACAAAGACTGACGAGGTGTTAATGATGAGGAAGAGGGCCTCAGGTAAAATATAGTTGGGTTGGTCAGATGGGCAGATCATTGGTAGGTGAAATTTAACCTTGAAAAGTGTGAAGTGATGAGATTTGGAAGGAGTAACAAGACAAGGAATGCTCAATGAATGCAGGACACTAGGAAGCTCAGAGGAACAGAGGGATCTTGGGGTGCATGTCCACCGATCTTGAAGGCAGCAGTACAGGCTAATAGGGTAATTAAGAATGTATGTGGGACATTTGCCTTTATCAATCATGAGGTACAAATTCACAGATCTCTGAAGATGTCAGAGCAGATGAATAGGGGATTTAAAAAGGCACATGGGACATTTGTTTTTATCAATTGTGTATTGTTATCAGAGCAAGGAGATTATGTGGGAACTGTACAGAGGTTAATTAGGCTACAGCTGGAGTAATGTGTCCTGTTCTGATCATCTCACTATAGGAAAGATATGATAGAGAGGCTACAGAGGATGTTCACGAGGATGTTATCTGGGTGAGAGCATTTGGATTATAAGGAGAGACTAATTAGGCTTGGATTGTTTTCTTTAGAGCAAAGAAAGATAAGGGCAGCCTGATTAATATGAGGAATATGGATATGGTTAAAGGAAGTAGCTGTTCCCCTTTGTTGAAGGGTCAATGACAAGAGGACATAAGTTTAAGGTGGGAGCAGGAACTTTAGGGAGGATTTGCTGAAACATTTTTTACCCAGAGGATGACGGGAGTCTAGAATGCACTGTCTGGAAACAAAATAGAGGAGGGAAAACCCACAATCTTCAGGAAGTACATGGATGAGCACTTGAAATATCATAACAAGAGATCAAGTGGTTAAAAAGTGGGAATAACGTAGATTTAGTATAGTTTTGTTCGTACAGACCTGATGGGCTGAAGTGCCTCTTATATATTGTATGACTGTATGACTATGACTACTAAGCCACTTACTGCCTGCTTTTCCCAACACTGGCACTGCACCAATGCCACCTGTTTTTCAAAGGCTGAATTCCCATTTGCAAGATTTAAAATTTTATGGAGGTCAGGCAATTGCCTGAGGTGGCAACTATTCCCTCTCTGTTTGTCTCCTTTTACATAGTCTTCCCCAGACAATGCATACAGCTCTGTAACCCCTGCAAAAATCATAACATCCCTATTCATGAGCCCTTAATGATTTCCTCAACTACTTTAGTTGGCCTTAATCAGTATTGGGCAAGATCGTGATGCCACAATCCCCTATACTACAGTGAACCAGGAATGAAGTCAGAAACCAGCATGTTGCCAGATTCCAGTATTTTTGGCCCTCATCCATATTCATTCCTGCCACCATAGGGTCCCAAGAATGCAGCTTTAAATTTAGGTATGGTCCAAAATTAGTACAACAAGTAATCCTGTTGTTACTCATATTATTGATATGTGTTTAAAAGGCCCCTAAAAAATTCCCCTTGATAATAAAAATTCCATCAAGCTTGAAAATATCACTTATTGAAACAGAGGGAATATTTTGAGCTGGATTCATTGCTTAAAATATTTTAAATGAAAACCTGCTTTATGTAAATTTTCTTGTGTATTAATATATTCCTTATCACAAACTCAACATGCATATGTTTCTTGCATTTGCTTCTGGCTAAATTTCTCCTGATATGTTTTGGGTCTCATTCGACATGCCTGCTGCAGTAGCTTCTGGCTTTTACTTTCAAAGTATCACATTCAAATTTAAGCAAATGGTTTGAACGATTTTGTGGGTCAGTTTAACTATTTAAAAGTTAATATGGACAAAATAAATAATGCGACCTGAGAGTTTAAATTATGTCTGATCTTGTGACAATTGGACATGAAGGAATTGATAATGAAAGCATAAAAAATGTGCAGTAGCACTCCCTGTCATGTTACGAAATGGAGGTTGATCCTCCCCCTACCAAGAACTAATACCTAACCACTCAAAGAGAAGTATCTCACCTGCATAATCTGTAAAAATGAGTGTGAAGTGTTACAATCTGCTCTTCAGCTATTTTAGTGGTTAAATCAAAATAACTCCATAAACACACAAAAGTCAATAAGTAACAATATATTTATCTAACTAACAGTAAACAAGTCAACTACAATATTAACAAACCAAATAAAACACTGTTCTAATTGAATGCTATTCAGATAAATACAATTCCCAATTATTAACAAAAAAAATAGAATTTTAGTCACTCTCCACATTGCAACCATGTTTTGTGTTTTCTGGAATATTCTGAGCTTCTTTATTGATTCTTCTTTCTTCATTCTTCTTTCTTCATTAGTATCTTCATTATCGAGATGGTGTTTTCTCTTAAGACATAAGTGAAGCTAAGAGTGGAACTAAGAGTTGTTACTCTGGCAGTTGACAGTTGCTCTCTATTTTTGCCCCACTGCCCTCTTCTTTTTATACCTGTGATGACATATTAATGTCTTCCACAATATGGTTGGTCCTAGGTCGCCAAAAGCATCAAATTGAAATGTAATAGATTTTTTGAAGTGCTTTCTTTATCCTGCCCTGGAAAGCTGAGTAAAGTTTTACAACAACAATTTTAAATCCGACCAATTTATTTGATAGTAAATCCGTGAGCTTTTGACTTTACAGCCTTCGTCAGGCAAATGCAGTGTTCTGATCTGCAGAGGCACTCATATCCACACAGACAGTTACAGATTGTTGATTAGAATGCGAATCCTTACATCTAACCTGCTATTCAAGTGTTAAAGTGGCTAACAATGTGCGTGAAGGGAATCCTGAGCATTGGTTAGAGAATTGTGTATTTTTAGAGAAAATTAGAGAAAATTTTTAGAGAAAGTATTGGTTAGAGAATTGTGTAAGCTGGCCAGAGAAGACAGGAGCTGGCAGGGGGTGCAGTGTTCAGCCACCTGGAAAGAGTGTCCAATCCCTCCAAGTAGATTTTGCAGTTTTGCCTCGATACCTTTGGAGCTGGCTTTAATGTTTGTTTAACAGTCCTCCCACTGAATCTGGAGAATCTGGTAAAAGCATTACTGGTAGAATTTCTCAAGTGTTCTTGTGTGTTGCTGATTTTCAGCCTATGTTTCAATACAATACAGAAGTGTGGTAACATCAATAGTTCCTTGTTGACTTGCAGAGAGAGGTCTTTATTGTCAAATACTTGCTGCTAGAGTTTGTAGTAGGCTGAGCTGAGATTGTTGATCCAATGTTGGGTCCTCTGTCAAAAAGTGGCCTTTTGAGAGAGGAAATCCTCAAGCTTGGAAGTATCCTCTATATTCCAGAGTCTCTCTTTCAGCATAAATGGAAAGTTAAAAACTTAAAGTGTATTTATTAGTCACAAGGAAGGCTTATATTCACCCTGCAATGAAGTAACTGTGAAATTCCCCTAGTTGCCACAGACTGGCACCTGTGTGGGTCAATGCACCTAACCAACATGTCTTTCAGAATGTGGGAGGAAACCAGATGAAACCCTATGCAAACACAGGGAGAACATGTAAACTCCATGCAGACAATGACCCAAGTCAGAGATCGAACCGGATCCCTGGTGCTGCGAAACAGCAATGCTAGCCATTGTGCTATCATGGAACATTTGGCTAACTGGGTGCACGTTGGTATCAGAATCATTTTGGCAGCATTCAAAGACGTGCTGAGTTCCTTAAATACAAAATTAAAGAGGTTGAGATTGGAATCCAAATTTAGTGCAAAGCAGGCAGTGACACTGTAGTAATCTGCAAAATGTAGACCATGCTTGTGGTGGTCAAGTTTGTTTTGGCAAAGAGGCGAATGTGTTTAATGAGTTTTACATCTAGATATCACTTAATGCTGACACCTGACGGCAGTTGATCATTGATGAGGTAAATAGTCACTGTTAGATTTGGAGTTTTCACAAAGCATTGCATAACTCCGGTCTGGATTTTTAAAGAATTTGTTTCAGACCTCCAGTAGTATTGTGATGACATCCAAATTTTTGGAGATATTCTACAAAGCCTTGCAATTTACTGAGTCAAATGCTTAATCAGGTTGATGAATAGAATGAAGAGTTCCTGGGGTTGTTTTATATATTTTTCTTGGATTTGTTTGGCAACAAAGTCCATATTAGGAATTCCTCTGCAAGGGTTAAAGCCATACTATCTCTGAAAGGGTTTCTTCAACCACAGAATGAAGGCAATTCAGGAAAATATGTGGCAGAATATTCCCTGCTATGGACAAGAGGGAAATAGCTGGGTAGTTTCTGCAGCATGACATAACTCCCTCCTTGAATTATTATTGCCACATCCCTGAAGTTGAGGGGAATTCCGTTTGCTCCCAGAATCATAGAATGAGTATATGGGGTTATGACAGCTGGTTTTAAAGACCTCAGCTGGAGTACCATCAAGGTCGCAGGCTTTGTTGGTTTTTTTCAATCCATTTGATTGCCTGGTGCAGATTCCCCATCAGCATATGGTTCACCCAGGAATTCTACTGGGGTGCTGGGGGATGGCTGGAGAGTATCAGGTCTCAGTGTGGATTCAAAACTGAAAAATTGTTCAAAATGTTATTTTGAGTTTGGCGATGACTCAGCCATACTAAAAGAAGAGAGTCTTTGCTGTGTATTCATGTTTGTTCATCATTGGAACAGTCACCTTAAGAGCCTGATCACGTGACATATTGATGACATCATTGGTCATGTGCACAGTCTACCCTAACCACCTGTTGAGCAAACAGCTTTCCAATAAAGCTTTTCTTTGTATCTTTGTGGTCTGCAAGCCTATTCTTTAAAACACCACAAAATACAACAATTTAGAGAGCCAAGGAGATAGGATTAGAGAATGGGAAGCTAAGAAAATCTTTCAGGAGCCGGTGCAGACAGGATGGGCCAAATGGCCTCCTTCAGTGCTGTAAAATTCTATGATTCTTCTATAAAAGAAAACTGGTGACGAGGAGATTGGAATCACATTGGCAGATTCCCAGAGATATATATAAAGGAGAAAAATCATTGATCTGAACTACAGCCATCCAAAAAGAACTGTGAAGATAATAACATTGCTATACCAAAGCTGGCGATGGAGAGGTGCCAAATATCAGTAGCAGCCATCGAAGGAACCAAGATTTAATGAGGATTTCTGAGAAAAAAGAAGCTTGCTACAAGCTGTGTCCAGAAAGATCATGAACAGTACAGGGAACATTGCGAATCAAATGAAATACCCTGCAACAATAAGTTAGAGCTGATTGTGTTACAAAACCCAAAAGGAAATAGGCTGAGCTCACAGTTGCCTTGTTTAAAACAAAAAAAGCAAGGTATAACTAAAATCTTTGTGGCTTATTGTGCTTCACAAGCCCTTCCCATAGTAAAATTTGTGAAGTTTCTTGGCACACTGAGCGTTGGAGCTGATAGATTCAATATTTTATCCAAATGAATAAAATTTTGCAGGCATATTAATTCCAACCTTGCTAAGCATAATGGGTTAGGAGAGGGGAGAAAGTGGGGATGAATATGCAACCTCCTGCCAAGTCTAGTGTAACCAAAAAAACTAGGCTCAAAAACTTGTGATGAAATTGTGGGGGTATTGTCAGGACAATTCTCATGTTAATCTTTTGATCATTGCTAAGATTCAAGTTTCATAAACATTACCAATGGGAAGCTGAATCAATCACTTTGAAGAAAAGAGTTGAATACTGGATTTGAAGAGGTCTTGAATGACACCATTAGAGACCCACTAGTGTATGGTTCAATGAGCAAAACTATGCAGAAAAGACTGTTAACAAAAGCAATTTAGAACTAAAGAAGGCTTTAGAAGTAAAGATCTTTATGGGATTTGCAGTTAAGAAAGCCTAACAATTAAATTTGAGCACTAAAGTCTGTTAGGTTTTTGCTGAAATCTGAATACAAAGGTTTGAAGTTGTCACTGATGTGCAAAAACTGAGCATATACAGCAGCTAACTGCTGATGAAAAGATGCAACATGCAGAAATTGTGGTAAAAAGAGGCACATCAAATGTGTGTGGTGCAGAAAGAAACAAGTTCCAACCAAGAATTGTAAAAAGCAAGAATCAAGTGTGTCAAATGGAAAATTGAATAGAGGGAAGAGTCTCCATAGCATACAAAAGGGTACAAAAAAGGTCCAGAGTCACAGTCAGATGATGAACATACCGGCCATTGAGGGTGCAACAAATTGTTTCTGTGTTATTCCTTTAATGCCAAGATAACCAGTGAAAATGGAAATGGATACTACAGCAGTAGTTTTGTTGTTACCAAAAACTGTTTACCGAGATAAACTGTGACATAATAACCTCAAAAATAATACTAAAAGCCTATAGTGTGCAGGTGGTCCAGTTGAGGAGCTGTATTGATATAAATATCCACAAAGCAGATGGACATGTCTCTGCATATTGTTAAAGTTCACCAGCTCTAATAGGGGAGAACTTGCTGAAGAGAATCATGTTAAATTGAACCGAGGTGGATCTCATGTTGGGATCCGAAGCAGGTCTATTGAAGAATTTGGAGAAACATGTCAATGTCTTAGATGAAGAGCTGGGAAGCATGAAAGAGGCCTCATGTCAAGGCAGAATCAGGGAGGCTGGTCAACATCAGGGTCCATGAATAAATGTAAGTAATTGGGTCATGCTGATAGTGCTCCTAATGAAGTAAGATGGTTCAGTATGCATATGTAGTGATTTTAGAGTTACTTTCAATCCAATGCTGTGTGTAGAGCGGTACACTTTGTCTTTTATTGATGATTCATTTGCTGGATTGGCTGGAGTTTAACATTTCAGTAAAGTTGACCTTAGCGGAGTTTACCTCCAGATAAATGTAAATCTAGATACGCAACAATATTTAACAATCATGACACATAAAGGCTTCCATTTTCATTGTTTCAATGTGCCCTGGGTCAAATTCTAAGTGGACTAGAAAGGCATCCAGTGATATTTAAATGATATCTTAATTACTGGAAAAAATAAAGAAGATCATCTTCAAAATTTAAGTGCTGTACTCCTGACACTAGATGATTAGGGATTACGTGCAGTGATGGATAAATGTGACTTCTTCAAATCTCCTGTTGAATACATGGACATGTTACCAATGCAAAGTGACTGCAAAAGCACCTTTAAAAGTAGAAGCCATAATTGAAGAACCTCAAAATGTAAATCAACTTTGGTTATTATTGGGCTCATTAAACTATTAAACTATCCCTAATCTAGTAACTGTTCTTATACCTTTACATAACTTCATTGGGGGAATTTTCCAACCTGCCACCCCATGGGAGCCATAGTGGTTGGGGGGGAGGACAATGCAAAGTCAATTGACGTCAGGCGGGACTTTTCTTCTTTTGAGGGAAGTGTGCACATTGTGTCAGAATGGTAAATGGTTGGATCCGTATGAGAAGCCTTTTCATAACCTAAGAAGGCATTATTAAAGTTAGAAGTACTGACTTTTTGATTTGATTTATTATTGTCACATGTATACAGTGATAATATTGTTCCTTGCGCATTGTACAGAGAAAGCATATGGTTCATAGAGAAGGAAAGGAGAGGGTGCAGAATACAGTGATAGCTAGGATGTGGAGGAAGGTCAAACTAATACAAGGTAGGTCCTTTCAAAGAGGGCATTTGTTATAATACAATCATGCTGACTTCATCAACAGGGGGACACTGTTTCCATTATGAATCATGTTCTTAGGCAGTACATATGCAAAAAGCGTTTTACCAGCTCTCAATGCATTTTTTTTTGAATTGGGATGTCCACGTTTATTTTAAATTCTATAAGTAGCTGATAGACCCACATCTGGAGTATATATCCACAGTTTGGAATCCACAATTTTAGGGAGATATACAGCTTATAGAGAAAGTGCAAAGATATTTTACTAGGAAAATGGAAGACATGAGTTTAAGAATTCTTGGATTACCATCTTTGGAGAAGAGAACACTGATTTTTGATTGATCTAAAGTCTATAAATGAATGTATGGTTTTACTACCTCTAAACCTGAGAAGTTATTTTCTCGCAATTATAATATTTTGCATGATCATCAGTTAAATTACAAAGATTTGGTTCACGTTTTGATATTCACAACTTTGTTATATAGAATTGCTTTGGAATTTGGAATGCTTTACCTGATTTTGTTGCGAATGCTGAAAATGTAGAGACTTTTAGAAGACTTGTCAGAAACAAAGTGTGATTTCTATACATAGAACATAGAACATAGAACATTACAGCACAGAACAGGCCCTTCGGCCTTCGATGTTGTGCCGACCAATATAAAAAGCAATGACCCTCCAAACTAAACCATTCCCTTCTCTTCCATATACTTATCAACTAACCTCTTACACGCCACCAAACTTGGCGCATCTACAACTGCTGCAGGCAGGGCATTCCACTCCCGAACCACCCTTTGGGTAAAGAACCTACCTCTGATATCCGTCCTATAACTATCACCCCTTCATTTAAAGCTGTGTCCCCTCGTGCTAGCTTTCTCCATCCTAGGAAAAAGGCTATCACTGTCCACCCTATCTAAACCTCTAATCATCTTATATGTTTCGATAAGGTCCCCTCTTAGCCGCCTCCTTTCTAATGAAAACAACCTCAAATCCCTCAGCCTCTCTTCATAAGACCTGCAATTACATGTATTGTGTAATTTTGTTGTTGCTGTTCTTGTTTTTAATGCTGTGCCTATGTGCTTTGCGGTAAATGGCAATAAAATAAATAAACAATTCAATTAATTAATTAATGTATTTTCCCACCCTTCTTTTCCCAATGAACTCACTGGACTCCCAGTCAACCTGGCCTTAAAGTCTCCAAAACACGTTTTTTTCTCTTTTTTCGATGCCAGTGAGGGCTTTATCAACGTCAAACTATAACTTTTCCTTACCATCAGCAGAGTCAAGTGTTGGAATCTAAGTGCTAATTATGGTAACATATTAGTTATGACTGGACTGTTGGTGAAATATCATGAGACTTTCATTTATGCAACTGGAAAATTCTAGCTGTATGTCTAACATCCTAGTCTCGATTGCAAAACGAACTCTGCGCAAGCAATTGTCACTGTTAGCCTTGCCTTTTCAATGACAGGAACAATCCTCTCCTTGGTCCTTTAGCCTCCCCTCCCTAGGAAGGCAGGCCTTATTGGAGGCAGCAATATCAATTTGTAGTCTCATTAGATCACATAGTACAATAACAGCTCTTCTTTCTGGGATATCACTCTTGAGACCACCCAAGAATTTCTAACAATCCAAGTTGCAAAATTTAAAGTTGTCTTTCTTTGACACAAGGGTGGTATTATTCCGCAGCCAGGAAAAAAATCGAACAGTCTATTTTCAGGATACTTTTTCTAGCCCCTTCCCCATTCGCAGTCTCCTGAAGAAAACTGCTCAGAAACAGTTGTTGCTGCCAAGGACAGCTCTGTTCTAATATAGGTATCCAATGATATTCCTGCATCTGTCACCTATGCATGGATTCTTAACTAGATGTTCCCAGGTTCAAGTTCTGTCCCCATATCCATCACCACAGGACTCAACAGATGGACTTTTTTTTATGCCTGTGAGGGACTTTGATGTGGGGAACTTGGAGCACCTTTATTGTCCACACCATCTTCACGAGCTGATGATCAGATTTCAGTGAAATCACAATCTCTGTGACCCACCTTGCTATTTAAGCTTTCCCTGGCATTAATAGCAGGTGAGATGCACAGTCTTTCTTCACCTATTCAGCAGTCGAAGACATCTTGGAAAGCATTTTGTCTGGTGCCATCCCCCAACCTTGCTGCCTAGGGTGACTACCAGGATCAAAGATCTCACGAAGGCATCATTCAAGAGATTATCCAAACCCCTCCACCACATCAAGGTGGTGACCCATGGAGAAGTTTACCTGTAATTGAAACAAAAAGTTTCAACCTAACAAAAATGTTCAACATAAAATTATAGTTTATGAGAAGCCAAAACAAATAAACAATCAAACCTAGAATCTTAATCATTATTTTTTATTAAATTGCCTATTCATTCTCCAGGATTATATTGGAGTGGCACAGTAGCACAGTGGTTAGCACTGCTTCCTCATAGTGCCAAGGATCTGGATTCAATTCCTGGTTTGAGTCACTGTCTATGTGGAGTCCACGTGTTGTCCCCTTGTCGACATGTGTTTCCTCCTACAGTCCTAACAACATGCTGGCTCGGCGCATTGGCAATATTAAATTCTCTCTCAATACCTGAACAGGTGCCAGAGTGAGACAACAAGAGAATTTTTCACAGTCATTTCAATTCAGTATTAATGTAAGCCTACTTAAGACTAAAAGAAACTAAACTTTTTCATATTTCCCATTCTTGATTCTTGCCCTCTTGCATAAAGAACAAATTTCCATTCTCCTGTATATCAAAGATTTAATTATGCTTTAAAGATTGAACAGACGGGAGCTCTTTTATTCTGAAAAGAGATGACTGTGGGATGATGAGGTCTTTAAAGTTATTAAATGGTCTGACTGGGTAAATGAAGTAGAAGTGTTTCTTTTTCAATGCAAAGCTTGTATAAAGGGCAATAAATATAAGAGAGTCACCAATAAATCCACTAAGAAATTCCAGGGAAACTTGTAGGCCGGAATTGGAGATTCTGGTAGGATTTTACCATCCCACTGGCAGTGCACCTCAGCCCATGGTGTTTCCTGCCAGCACACCAACTCCTCTTCGCAAGAAATACATGGTTGTTTTCGACTGTAACTGGTGACAATTCTGTATTGAATGTAATGTGACCAATGGCAATAAGCTGTAAGGATCAGCTGACCCAGTAAACCATGGAATCAATTACAGACTGATGTAATAGTCAGCTGACCAGCTGACTCTCTATAAATAAGAAGCTTATAGCCTAGTATAGAGCTTGGATTGGCCCAAGGTGAGGCTTCAAATTTAGAGTAATGATGTTTTTATATTAAATCTTTGATTTATAAGTTGGTGTAAGTTTTGTTCTATTTTTGTTGTCTGTATTTGAAGAGTTCCTTCTGATGAAACATTGGTAGCAGAGGAAAACCCATTGTAACTTGGTATTTGTTTTTGAAGAAGTGCTGCAACCTTGGCAGAAGGTAGAGGTAAAGTGGTGGAATTGGATTGTTGTCCTGTCTTTTCAAATACTGAACTATACTGGCAATGGAAGGCAGTGGTGGAAATGTGGATCTTTGTTACCTCTACTGAAAAATAAAAAGTAAGGTATGGCATTAGTTTCATCACTTCCAATAAGGAGCAAAGTATTTTCTGAATGGATGACAGGTGCTGTAAATAAAGAAGGAGTAGAACTTCTGCTATGATACTACTTTTACTTAAAAGATGAGTTCTTAAAAATTATGAAGGATGGGTGAAGTTTGGCAGGATTAGGAGACAAGATACCCAGTCCATGAAAGTGTATAGTATGGATTTTGACAAAGGCTGTAACAGGCTAATGAAATTTAATTTGGAGATTCCTGATGCAGTATTGGCATTTAAGTTGTTAGACTGTGCATGTCTATCATGCATGGATACTCTTTTAGTCATGACTGGAATACAATTAAGGGGAAAAAGAAAAACCTATTGTAACTTGGTGTTTGTTTTAAAGTGCGACAACGATGGCAGAAGGTAGAAGTAAGCCATTGGGATTGGACTGTTGCCCTCTTTACAGATGCTGAATCATATCGGTAATTGAAGGCAGAAGTGGAAAGCAGAAGTACCATCTTTGATCAAATGGCAGCATCATTAAAGTTTTTTTTGGGAATAATCCTTCCCCATCACATTGTTTAATACAGGCTGGAATGCCATAGTGTCCAGAGCGGAGGAATCAATAGTAACTCAACTGCATGCTGTGAGTGGCACGGTAGCACTGTGGTTAGCACTGGGTTTGATTCCTGCTTGGGTCACTGTCTGTGTGGAGTTTGCATATTGTCATTGTGTCTGTGTGGGTTTCCTCCAGGTATTCCTGTTTCATAGAACATAGAACATAGAACATTACAGCACAGAACAGGCCCTTCGGCCTTCGATGTTGCGCCGACCAATATAAAAAGCAATGCCCCTCCAAACTAAACCATTCCCTTCTCTTCCATATACTTAGCAACTAACCTCTTAAACGCCACCAAACTTGGCGCATCTACAACTGCTGCAGGCAGGGCATTCCACTCCCGAACCACCCTTGGGTAAAGAACCTACCTCTGATATCCGTCCTATAACTATCACCCCTTAATTTAAAGCTGTGTCCCCTCGTGCTAGCTTTCTCCATCCTAGGAAAAAGGCTATCACTGTCCACCCTATCTAAACCTTAATCATCTTATATGTTTCGATAAGGTCTCGTCTTAGCCGCCTCCTTTCTAACGAAAACAACCTCAAATCCCTCAGCCTCTCCTCATAAGACCTGCCCTCCATACCAGGCAACATCCTGGTAAACCTCCTCTGTACCCTCTACAATGCCTCCACATCTTTCTTATAATGTGGGGACCAGAACTGCACACAATACTCCAAGTGCGGCCGCACTAGAGTTTTGTACAGTTGCAACATGATGCTGCGGCTCCTAAATTCAATCCCCTACCAATAAAAGCTAAGACTCCATATGCCTTCTTAACAACCTTCTCGACTTGACTGCCTACTTTCAGGGATCTATGCACATACACACCAAGATCCCTCTGTTCATCAAGACTACTAAGAATCCTACCATGAGCCCTATACTCTACACATTTATTATTTCTGCCATAGTGCATTACCTCACACTTTTCCACATTAAACTCCATTTGCCACCTCTCGGCCCAGCTCTGCAACTTGTCCAAGTCCCTCTGCAAACTATAACACCCCTCTTCACTATCTACCACTCCACCGACTTAGTGTCATCTGCAAATTTACTAATCCATCCTTCAATACCCTCATCCAGATCATTTATAAAAATTACAAACAGCAGGGGCCCCAAAACAGACCCCTGAGGTACACCACTTGTCACCGAACTCCACGATGAATATCTCCGATCAACCACCACCCTCTCTGTCTTCTATCTGCTAGCCAATTCCTAACCCAATTAGCTAAATCACCCTCTATCCCATACATCTGCATTTTCTGCAGAAGTCTTCAATGGGCCACCTTATCAAACGCCTTACTAAAGTCCATATATACCACATCAACCGCCTTACCCCCATCCACCTCTTTAGTCACCTTTTCAAAAAACTCAATGAGGTTAGTAAGGCACGACCTACCCTTTACAAAACCATGCTGACTATCCCCAATCAATTCATTTCTCTCTAAATAACTATAAATCCTATCCCTAATAATTCTCTACAATACCTTGCCCACAACAGAAGTAAGACTCACTGGCCTATAATTCCCTGGAAGGTCTCTCTTCCCCTTCTTGAACAACGGGACCACATTCGCTATCCTCAAGTCCTCTGGAACCACACCCGTAACCAACGACGACCTGAAGATCAGAGCCAGAGGCTCTGCAATCTCCTCTCTTGCCTCCCAGAGAAGCCTAGGGTAAATCCCGTCCGGCCCAGGGGACTTATCCAACTTCAAACCCTCAAGAATATCTAGCACATCCTCCCTATCTACTTCAATACTTTACAGTTTGCTACCCTGTACCTCAGTGTTCTCCATAACTACATTTACATCACCCTGCGTGAATACCGAAGAGAAATATTTATTCAGTGCCTCTCCAATCTCTTCAGGCTCCACGCACAACTTCCCACTGCTGTCTATGACTGGCCCTTATCTTGTCCTAACCAATCTTCTATTCTTAACATATCTAAAGAAAGCTTTAGGATTCTACTTGATCCTATCAGCCAAGGTCTTCTCGTGTCCCCTTTTAGCTCTCCTCAACTCACTCTTTAGCTCCCTCCTGGCTAATCTATAGCTATCCATTGCATTAACTGAGCCTTCAAGCCTCATCCTGATATAAGCCTCCTTTTCCCTTTTAACCAGCAAATTAACTTTTTTAGTACACCATGGTTCCCTTACTCAACCATTTCCTCCTTGCCTGACAGGGACATACTTATCAAGGACTCACAGCAGCTGCTCCTTGAATAAGCACCACATTCCAGATGTTCCCAGTCCCTGTAGTTTCCTAGTCCAATCTATGCACCCTAATTCTCTCCTGATGGCCTCATAATTACCCTTCCCCCAGCTATGACTACTGCCCCCAGCTTCATGCCTATCCCTATCCATCACTAAGGTGAACGTAACCGAATTGTGGTCAATATCACCAAAATGTTCACTAACTTCCAAGCCTAACACCTGGTCTGGCTCATTGCCCAGCACCAAATCCAATGTAGCCTCACCTCTAGTTGGCCTATCTACATACTGAGTCAAAAAACCTTACTGCACACTTTGTACAAAAACTGACCCCTCTAACGAGCTAGAGCTATAGCTATTCCAATCAATATTAGTAAAGTTAAAGTCCCCCCTAACAATTACCCTATTACTTTCACTCCTGACCAGAATTGACTTTGCAATCCTTTCCTCAACCTCTCTAGAACTTTTAGGAGGTCTATAAAAGTCTCACAACAGGGTGACCTCTCCTTTCCTGTTTCTAAACTCAGCCCATACTCCCTCAACAGACAAGTCCTCATCAAACTTCTTTTCTGTCACTGTGATACAGTCTTTGACTAATAATGCCACTCCTACCCCCCTTCTACCTCCTTCTCTACTTCGACTAAAGCATTTGAACCCCAGAACCTGCAACATCCATTCTTGTCCCTGCTCTATCCATGTCTCTGAAATGGCCACAACATTGAAGTTCCAGGTACTGGTCCAAGCTGCAAGTTCCTCCCCCTTATTGCGAATACTCCTTGCATTAAAGTATACTCATTTCAAACCATGCCCTACCCCACCCGTATGCTGCTGTGTTTTACAGCTTTCCTCTATGACCCCCTTACTCTCATCCCTCTTAGCACCCCAACTACTTAGGATCCCACCCCCCCGAATCAGTTTAAAGCCCCCTGCATAGCCTTAGCAAATTTTCCCCCCAAGATATTAGTTCCCCTCTGGTTCAGGTGTAGACCATCTTTCTTGTAGAGGTCCCACCTATCCCAGAATGAGTCCCAATTGTTCAGGAACCTGAACCCCTCCCTCCTGCACCATCCCTGCAGCCACGAGTTCAAACATTCCCTCTCTCTATTCTTCTCTAAACTATCCCTTGGCACAGGCAAGAGTCCAGAGATAACCACTTTGCCAGTTTTGGCCCTAAGCTTCCACCCCAATTCCATAAATTTCTGTTTAATATCCCCTTCCCTCGTCCTTCCTATATCATGTGTCCCTACATGAACTATGACTTGGGGCTGACCCCCCTCTCCCTTAAGAATCTTAAAAACCCGATCTGCGACATCCTGGACCCCAGCCCCTGGGAGGCAACACACCAGCCCTGAGTCACTTTTATTACTATTTACCCTCCTATCTGTCCCTCTAACTATGGAGTCTCCAATTACTAGGCCCAATCTCTTATTCTCCCTACCCACCTGAGCATTCTCAGCAGGCTCACCCCCAGAGACCTGCTTCCTTTGGTCATCTCCAGTTGATTCTTCCTCAACTGTAGCCTCCAAGACAGAAAATTTGTTTTGGAGGGGAACAGCCCCAGTGGATTGTCTACCCGATTGCTTCTTACCCCTCCTCCGAATAGTTACCCAAGAATCACTTTTAGGAGTGACTATCTCTTTGTTACTCCTGCCAATATCCTCCTCAACCTCTCGAATTATCCGGAGTTCCTCTAATTCCAGCTCCAGCTCCTTAACACAATCCTCAAGGAGCTGCAAATGGGCACACTTCCTGCAGGTATAATCAGCAGGAACACTACTGGTGTCCCTCACCTTGTACATACTACAGGAGTTGCAACGTACTGCCTGCACTGCCATCCCTGATACTTTAATTTACTTTAAGGAGAGAGAAAAAAAAACTTCCCACACACTTTTATTATTAGGTTAGAGGAGGGGGGAGGGTGGGATACTCTACCTGTGTAGAGTATCAGGTTTCCTCTCTGGACCAATTTATAGAGACAGAAAACTACAATTACCGGCAGCCTCCTAACAACGACTTCCGGTTTCTAGTTAGTTTAAATAAAAACGGCAAAAACTACCCCTGCTCGCTATTTTAAACAAAGAGAAAAGTTAAAAAACTACTTAACACTTGAACTTCACGCTTTCCCAAATCGCTGCCTCTCCGTGCTGCAAACATCTTTGTTTCCTTCCAGAATACAAAGATGTGTGGGTTAGGTTGATTGACCATGCTAAGAAATTGTCCCTTAGTGTCCAGGAATGCGTACGTTAGAGGAATTAGTGGGTATAATATGTTGGGACATGGGGGTAGGGCCTGGGTGGCATTGTGTTTGGTGCAGACTTGATGGGCCTCTTTCTGCACTGTAGGGTTCTATGAATGCCAGACCAAATGGTACATGAAGGGCTTTATACTAATAACAGACTTAGTGTTGAATATGGTTATAACTGATTTGAAAATAAGGAAAACACATGGGAAACTGATAAAATATATTTAAATTGAAGAAATACTAGAGAGATTGTAAATTGCTATTTCCAATTGTTTCCCCATACCGTTACATTGTAAACTGTCCAAAAAGAAATCGTGTCTTTGAAACCACGTGACACAGAATATGTGGAAATGTAAAGTAATGAGGATAAGGATCAGGGAGGCCTTGTTTTAGTGGCAGAAAAGTCTTATAATGAGCATCCTGAGACTCTTTTAACGGTGCTGTTTAAGATAGCGGATGAGCGTCCACTGTCTGAGGCAAAGATTGGCTAAATTGTTAATTAGGGTCTTTTGATCATAAAGATCAAAAGGAAGTAAAAGAACGAGAGTTCCACCTGCTTTAAATTTAGAGATGACATAGAACATAACAGCGCAGAACAGGCCCTTCAGCCTTCGATGTTGCGCCGACCAATTAGGAAAAAGCAATGACCCTCCAAACTAAACCATTCCCTTTTTGTCCATAAATTTATCTACTAACCTCTTAAATGCCACCAAACTTGGCGCATCTACAACTGCCGCAGGCAGGGCATTCCATACCCTAACCACCCTCTGGGTAAAGAACCTACCTCTGACATCCGTCTATAACTACCACCCCTTAATTTAAAGCTATGTCCCCTCGTGCTAGCTTTCTCCATCCGAGGAAAAAGGCTATCACTGTCCACCCTATCTAAACCTCTAATCATCTTTTATGTCTCAATAAGGTCTCCTCTGAGCCGCCTTCTTTCTAACGAAAACAACCTCAAATCCCTCAGCCTCTCCTCATAAGACCCGCCCTCCATACCTGGCAACATCCTGGTAAAAACCTAACATTAAACCTAATGACAGAAACCTAACACTCTCCAGAACGGTGAAACTTCCCTGTAGGATTGCAGGAATCAGTTTATTTGAGTACAGATGTAGTTTGCAGTGATACATCTTTGTTGTTAAGCAGGTCTGTGGTGAAGAAAACTCAAATGACCAACAACTTGAAACAGGATAAAGCTGTGGTATTTGGGAAAACTCTGGACTTGCATTCTAAAACGCTCAAGATGAGTGCCTTGTTAGAGTCCTAACATTGCTCATCGACATGAATGTCTACCTCTAGCAAAATTATAGTCAAGGAACACTGATCTAACCTGAGGAATGTGTTAAGTGTTCAATCTGTACTTAGCAGCTACACTCTCTTATCTAATTGGGCCGAATAAGCCATGTAGTGAACCACTCCAGTGCATCAAGCCATGCCCCCAAGGAAAAGGGTATATAGGGGTGGGGGGAGCAATAGGGCAGGCCAAATCATAATTAAATAAGCCAATCATAGTGAAATGAGCAAATCATAATTAAAAAAACAATCAGAAATTAAATAAGCCAAATTATAATTAAATCAACCAGTTGTAGTTAACTAAGCAAATTGTAATTAAAAGTCAATCAAAGATAGAATAAGCCAAATCATAATGAATAGGCCAAATCATGATTAAATAAGCCAGATCGTAATTAAACAGGCCAAATCATAATCAAGCAAGCCAATCAAAAGAGCTGAATCTTGATTGAAACACAGCCAATCAACCTAACACACACAGTAAACCAATTAAAAGAGCCAAAACATTAATTAAATATGTATAGCCAATCACTCGCATATCTTTGGAGTGTGGGAGGAAACCAGAGAACCTGGAGGAAACCCACGCAGACACAAGGTAAAAGTGCCACCTCCACACAGGCGAGAAATCAAAGCCAGGTTCCTGGAACTGTGAAGCAACAACACTAACCATCATGCTAACATGCTGTCCATACCTAAAAAAGAAACAGAGTTAACAAAGTAACAAAATAAGCAAAAATACCAAATATCGGAGTCCATGATATAAGCTCATGATCTCCATGGATAAGCACTGAAAGCCAGATAGTCAAGCAGGTAGAGTCTCTCACCTGTCATTAAAAATTCCTAACAGTTCCAATGTTAGTGACAAGGTTAGTCTTGAAATTTGCTGGGTGAAGGTTTGAAATCTCTCCATATTAAGAAACTTCATTAGGGTGCAGTTCTTTTCCAGCTATTTGCTGCTTCTGCCCATTACAAATCCAAAATATTATAGTTTGTGGCCATCTGTCAAATTCCTTATCTTTGGAGCTGGGTGATTGTATTTTTTGCATTTTTCCGCCCACGCCTTCTCCAAACTTCCGCAATTGTCTTCAATCTGGATGGTTGCATCCACCACTGCAACATGTTGATTTTTTTTCTTTTGAAAATGACATCAGGTTTCCAAAGGGTGTCATCTTTGGGCAATAAGTTGCAGCTCCAGGTAAGATGTCCAACCATATTTTCCAACATAATTGCGTAGTTGTTCTAAAATTCTGTTGCGCTTTATGCTGATGTTTTTAACAAATGGACAGAAGCCAGGTGTGTGTCCAATTGTTTCTGTAGCTGCCTCGCATTGTTGGCAAGTTTTTATAGCTAAGGGCCTACCTCTTGTAAGGATTACCTTCATTAGGTATAGGTTGCACCAAAGGAGCAAATCACTAATGAACAGTAGGACTTCAAATGAAATGTAGATTTAATCCAGCTGTTGGATATCCTATCTTTATTAAAATGATGAATCTCTGCCATTTATCGAATTCCTATTCTCTCCACCCTGCACATTTGTTTAGTGGCTTCTTGGGACCTGCTTCTTCACAAAGTATTGGCATTGCCGCCTTGTTCATATCCCTATCATCATCATTACCTTCATCGATATCAGGCAGGAAATCCTCAATCTCTCTCAAAACATTGAGGGCATGTAGTTCCCTAATGTTATCATCAAAGTTCTGCTCACGATACTGGAATGAGGCACAAATGATCCGGTCCTTGGAAGCAGATAATGATTCCCATTTACGAATGACCACAGATGGAATTTCACTTCTAGTTTGGGAATCCCCAGGCATCCATTCCTGATGTGGGAATAAAGGACACCATAAAGGACCATGTCAGAGGGGGGAGGATGTAAGAATTATTTAACAGCATTCCAGATGATTGGATCCAACTTGATGAGTGTGTTCTGAGAAGCTTCAGAGATGATCAGATGAAAGAACAGTCTGGGGATAACATGGACTGATAAGATCTCCACACGTTGTTTTGGCCAGAGAGCCACAGCCTGCAAGCTGGATTTCCAGGCTTTTAGTTTATCCTCCCAGGTATCTTCCTCCATGCCTGCCCATGGATTTATTTGGGCACCCAGGTATTTTTCAATCCCACATGGAGGGATATATGTTAGCGAATCTTGAGGGTATGAAAATTGATAAGTCCCCTGGGCCAGATGGGCTTTACCCTAGGATTCTCTGGGAGGCTAGAGAGGAGATTGCAGAGCCTTTGGCTTTGATCTTCATGTCGTCGTTGGCTACAGGTATAGTGCCGGAAGACTGGAGGATGGCAAATGTTGTCCTTTTGTTCAAAAAGGGGAGTAGGGACCATCCTGGAAATTATAGACTGGTGAGCCTGACTTCTGTTGTGGGCAAGGTCTTGGAAAGAATTATAAGTGATAGGATTTTTAAGCATCTAGAGAGAAATAAATTGATTAGGGATAGTCAGCACTGTTTTGTGAAGGGTAGATCGTGCCTCACAAACCTTATTGAGTTTTTTGAGGAGGTGACCAAAGAGGTATATAAGGGTAAGGCAGTTGATGTAGTGTATATGGATTTTAGCAAAGCGTTTGATAAGGTTCCCCCATGGTAGGCTACTGCAGAAAGTGCAGATGCATGGGATTGAAGGTGATTTAGCAGTTTGGATTAGGAATTGGCTAGCTGATAGAAGACAGAGGGTGGTGATTGATGGAAAATATTTAACCTGGAGTGCAGTTACAAGTGGTGTACCTCAAGGATCTGTTTTAGGGCCACTGCTGTTTGTCATTTTTATAAATGACCTAGATGAGGATGTAGAGGGTTGGATTACTAAATTTGCTGACGATACCAAAGTGGGGGGAGTTGTAGACAGCGAGGATGGATGTTACAGTTTGCAGAGGGACATAGATAGGTTGCAGAGCTGGGCCGTGAGGTGGCAAATGGAATTCAATATGGATAAGTGTGAGGTGATTCACTTTGGTAGGAATAACCAGGCATATGAAATATAGGGCTAATGGAAGGACCCTTAATAGTGTTGTCGAGCAGAGGAATCTTGGGGTACAAGTACATAGCTCTTTGAAAGTTGGCACCCAGGTTGATAAAGTTGTTAAGAAGGCATACGGTGTGTTAGCTTTTATTGGTAGAGGGATTGATTTTAGGAGCCGTGAGGTTATGTTACAACTGTACAAAACTCTGGTGCGGCTGCACTTGGAGTATTGCGTACAGTTCTGGTCGTCGCATTATAAGAAAGATGTGGAAGCATTGGAAAGGGTGCAGAGGAGGTTTACCAGGATGTTGCCTAGTATGGTGGGAAGGCCTTATAAGGAAAGGCTGAGGGACCTGAGGTTATTTTCATTAGAGAGAAGAAGGTTACGTGGTGACCTAATTGAGGCATATAAGATGATCAAAGGACTGGATACGGTGGATAGTGAGAGCCTTTTTCCTCGGATGGTGATGACCAACATGAGGGGACATAACTTTAAATTAAGAGGTGGTAGTCATAGGACGGATGTCAGAGGCAGGTTCTTTACACAGAGGGTGATGAGGGCGTGGAATGCCCTGCCTGCAGCAGTTGTGGACTCGCCTACTTTGGGGGCATTCAAATGTTCGGTGGATAGGCATATGGATGATGTCGGAATAGTTTAGGTTAGAGGGTCCACTGGCCGGCGCAACATCGAGTGCCGAAGGGCCTGTACTGCGCTGTAATGTTCTATGTTCTATGTTCTATATGAGACTACCTCCTTCTGAAGTTGCTAGTTCTTGTAATGATTGTACAGGAAGGTCTTCCTTTTAACGTAAAATGGAAGCCTTTTATCTTATTGATGTTAACAGACAATCCTGTATGGTCACAGAAGAACTGTAAAATCTTAAGGTTTCCTCCAATCTTGACATGTGAATCACTTGAAAAATTTCATCCTCAAAGGCCAAAGTTGAGCAGTTGACTTGTGCTCCATTCAGGGTCATGGACTCCTAAGCTGGTCTCTTCCAGACTGCAAATCAACAGATCCAGTGTGATGCTAAAGAGGATTAGTGAGAGTGGATCTCCTTGCTGAACACCCCTCTCAATTTTTATTGGGGCGGTCTTGGACTTGTTGCTTTTGTTCACCTTTTGTTACCAGTGTAGAGGTCTTAAATGAGCTTTACAAAGGCTTTTGGAAGCCATACATGCTGTCATGATTTCAGAAATAGTTTGTGGCCCACAGATCGACAAAGACAACTGCAAGGTCCTTATGATTTTTTTTGCTCTCGTCATAATGTTTTGTAGCACATTGATGTTTTCATTGTAACTGGGAGCTGCTGCTAAAAACCCTTTTTGTCTAAGGCTGATGTTGACTGTGTCACTCAGCCTCTTTGCCATAATTTTAGTGAAGAGGCATAGCAGCATGGGATCTATCATTGGGCACCAATTGTCAATGATTTACAGGCATTCTTGATCCTCACATTTGAGAATGAAGACTGTCCAACTCTTTCTTGGATTCAGGGATCGTCTTAGACTTCAACCAGAAGGTGAAGAGGCGGGGTATTCGTATATCATCTGCCTCATGTATGTCACAGATGTCCTCGATCTTTATACCATCTGGTCCAGGTGCACTGGCTTTCTTAATCCTCTTGATTCGTGTGGTAACCTCTTCAGCCTTGATTGGCTTTATCAACTCTCTATTATCCATCTTTCCTGTGGAGGCAGCAAATTTGGTGGTGATAGCCTTATTATTCTAATTAGAGAGCTTCTCATGAAACCTTTCCTCCAGCTCCATATTAGCTGGTGGACATAAGGTAGATGCTAGCGCCCCCATGATCTGAATAAGTTGATGCTCTATTTTTATGATGGAGCTGTTGGGTTGCTCTGAAGATTTGTTTACACTTTGCCCATTTCTTCACTCCAGTGTTGACATCATGC
Source organism: Sphyrna mokarran (assembly GCA_024679065.1). Taxonomy (NCBI): domain Eukaryota; kingdom Metazoa; phylum Chordata; class Chondrichthyes; order Carcharhiniformes; family Carcharhinidae; genus Sphyrna; species Sphyrna mokarran. The sequence continues at coordinate 28,278,051 of JAGIQG010000023.1, read as the reverse complement.
TTGGGTTTTCCATTATCCTTACTTGAGGTTCTTTAGTCTCCTTGTTTTTCTCCCCGCCCGTCAGAAGATCAGTGATGCTTTCCATTAACACGATTCCCAGGGCAAGGCTATTGGAGTCATTGCTCACATTAAGGAGCTCTTTGGCTTGTGTGAGCTGGTTGTCATCTACATCCTGATGTTTAGGGACTAAGGCTGGCTGTTGTCTAACAATTCCTCTATGTGGGTCAGGGTCCATGGTCTCTCCTACTCCGTTTTCGTTCACAATCTGGAGTACATTAGCTGCCAATGTGGCAGCTTAGAATGTCATGTTTTTTTTGCAAGTGTTCAGTGCTTATCTCTGATTTGCTTTGGGTTTTTGGATGTTAAAATCATCCCAATATCCTTGTTGATGTTTCTGGATCCAGCAAATCTATTCTCCAACTTTACTAGTAATGTCTCCTCTTCGAATGACCATACATAGTTTTGCCTTCCACTTCTGCCTTTAATTGGCAGTGCCTTCTCTATGCACTTAGTATTATGAAGAATCTTTTGTGCAATGAGAGCCTATTCCACAATGTGAAATTTAATTCACATGGGTGTTCCCCAACTGTCAAGGATTGACTCTCAACTTTACACTTCGGGAAGTGGCAAGCGATAGAATGGCACTTCCCAGATTTGCCACAACACAAACATACAGTCTAGATGATTTTATTATGCATGCACTGTATTTAGATTTATTAAATAAGTCAACATTTGGAACGATTGTATTGCAGGCCTTACAAAATAATCGTCTTACTACTGGAAAGACATGGAGACCCTGGAGAGAGTGCAGAGGAAGTTTATCAGGATGCTGCTTGGTATGGAAGATCTGGATTACGAGGAAAGGTTATGCAAATTGGAGCTGTTTTCTTTAGAAAGACAGACACTGTGAGGAGACCTAATAGAGGTGTACAAGATTATGAAGGGTATAGATAGAGCAAACAGTGGTAAGCTTTTTCCTAGGTTGGAATCAAATATCATGAGGGTTCACGGGCTTAGGGTGAAGGGGATAAGGTATAATTTGGATGCTAGAGGGAGTTTTTCAGAGGGTTGTGGGGGTGTGAAACACACTGCCAAGTAAGGTGATGGAGGCAGGCACGTTGGAGTTATTTGAGATACTTAAAGAATGAAACAGCATGAGAAACGGGCCCTTCAGCCCAATGAGACCGTGCCGCCACCCCGATGTTCCCACCTCTACCCGTGATCCTTGTCTATGTTTATAGATCGATGGATTAAAAACCAAATTTGAGACAATTTAGGGAGAATTTGTTTTGCCAATTAGCCTAAGAGCACATCTTTGGGATGTGGGAGGAAACCAGAGTGCCTGGGGAAAACCCACGCAAGCACAGGGAGAATGCACAAACCCCCACAGACAAGCCCAAATCCATGTATCTGCAAAGCAGTGATAGTCACTGAGCTGTTGTGTTGCCCATCAAATGGTCCAGGTCAAGCGTACACTAACAACGTGAAGCACTAGGATATTCTCAAAAAAAATCCAAGAGCAGCCCTCTCACGACCCATCGCATGTATGCCCCTTGTTAGATGACAAGTGGACCAAAGCACCTGTAGGATAAAAATAGGTACATCAATATCATCTATTTACACACCTCCCAGAGACTCCCAAGGCTCATGATCCCTATTTTAAATCAGTTTTCTATATCCCTCCATTCCCATTCTGTTCATGCGCCCATCTAAGTATCTCTTAAGTAAGATAAGGGGTCACGGGCTTAGGGTGAGGAGGGTAAGATATAATTTGGATTCTGGAGGGAGCTTTTTCAGAGGGTGGTGGAGGTATGGAATGTGCTGCCAAGTAAAGTGGTGGAGGCAGGTACTCTGGAGTTATTTAAGAAGTACTTAAATAGGCACATGAACAGAATGGGAATGGAGGGGTATAGAAAACTGATTTAAAATAGGAATCATGAACCTTGGGAGTCCCTGGGAAGTATGTAAATAGATGATGATATTGATGTACTTGTTTTTATCCTTCAGATGCTTTGGTCCACCTCCTTGTCTAACAAGGGGCATACACGCGATGGGTCGTGAGAGGGCTGCTCTTGGAGTTTTTTTTTGAGAGTATCCTAGTGCTTCACGTCGTTAGTGTATGCTTGACCTGGACCATTTGATGAGCAACACAACAGCTCAGTGACTATCGTTGTGCTGTGCAGATACATGGATTTGGGCCTGTGTCTGTGGGAGTTTGCACATTCTTCCTGTACTTGCATGGGTTTTCTCCAGGTGCTCTGGTTTCCTCCCACATCCCAAAGATTTGCTCTTAGGCTAATTGGCAAAACAAATTCTCCCTAAATTGTCTCAAATTTGGTTTTTAATCCATAGATCTATAAACATAGACAGGGATCATGGGTAGAGGTGGGAACATCGGGGTGGCGGTGTGGGCTCGTTGGGCCGAAGGGCCTGTTTCCCGTGCTGTTTTGTTCTTTGTTCTTTGTAGTGTGGCTCAGGTATGAATTTGGAGCTTCTGAGCAAGATGCAGAAGTGCAGGAGGCCTCTTTACCTCACAAGCACATATCCTGAGTTATTATGAGGATCAGTCAACAATAGAGAGGGAACCTGATGATCAACAAAGTGAAGCAGGGAATGAAGCTGCTACTTCCAAGGTTCAGCTACCCAAAGTAGTACAGTGATATCATTCATACCCAGAGGGTCAAGCAAGTGACACGAGGGGACACAACTTTAAATTAAGGGGTATGAGTTATAGGACGGATATCAGAGGTAGGTTCTTTACTCAAAGAGTGATTAGGGAGTGGAATGCCCTGCCTGCAGCTGTTGTAGATGCGCCAAGTTTGGTGGCGTTTAAGAGTTTAGTTGATAAGTATATGGATGAGAAGGGAATGGTTTAGTTAGGAGGGGCATTGCTTTTTATTTTGGTCGGCACAACATCGAGGGCCGAAGGGCCTGTTCTGTGCTGTATTGTTCTATGTTCTATGTTTTGTTCTAAAGGAGGTCACTATAATCAGGAAAGGTCTCAGTAAAGCCCAAAAACTGGCTCAACATTCAAAAGCGAGGGCAAGAAGCTAAAGCTATAGATTGGGAAAATTGGGGTGGACAGATGGAAACAAAAAGAAGCAAAACCCAAATCCTGAGGATGAGACAGTAAGCATTTATGAACCCAGGAAAAGTTCATGAATCTATGACCAAAGATGTGTCAATGGAGAACAGCAGTTTGAGAATTGCACCCTGGCGGAAACAGACTCAGCAGTAGAGGCCAGAATTTAATGAGAGAGACTGGAATCAAACCTACAATAGGAATAGGAGTAAAAGCCCCCATGATAAGGAAGCAAACAAAATGGAGCTTATAAAAGTAAGAGGCCAAACAAAGTGAGTTGGTCAGTTGAAAGGAATTTGGGATGTACACCGAGGCACCCGCAGGTGAAGGGAAGCCTGCTTTGTCCCATTGATGAGTTTGCACAGAAAGTTTTGCAAGACGGAACATATAAAACTAAAGCCAGATTAATAGCCTGTGTGTATGAATAACGTTTGGATGGGAGAGACACTAGGTTGATTCATCCACAGCAAAGAAAGTGATACTGAATTTTTCTTTGCTATTCTAGCTTCTAATAATTGCATGTGTAAATCAATTGATATCAAAGCAACATTTTTGCAGGGCAAAACATTTCAAAAGTTTTTTTGAGGCCACACAAAGAAGCAAGTAATATACAAGAACATTTGTGGAAATTGAACAAATGCATAAATGATTAAGTGATGCATCAAGTGTTTTGTATTTCTCTGTATGATCTGTACTGGTGAAGACTGGCTTTGTCCAGTTAAAAACAGATGCAGCAGTATGTTACTGAAAGGCTTAAGGGAAATTAGCTGGAATTTTTGTGATATATGTGGATGATTTCCTATGGGGTGGCACAGAAGAATTTGAAAAAAAATAATCAAGAAGCTGAAAACAGAATTTAAAGTAAGGAGCCACTACCAGTGCTAGTGCTTTTCTATATTTTGATTTTGACATTTGACAAAGTACATCTGGTGTAATAATGAGTCAAGAGGAATATCTAAACAGTATTGATCCCACTCCCATCACAATGAAAAAAGAGGAACGGGCCAATGAAAAAGGAACAGAATTATTTAGGAGTATAATAGGACAGCTAAATTGGTTATGCACACACTCAAGACTGGATGGGAGGTATAATGTCCTGGAGCTCAGTAATACATTGAGGCACACCACAATCAGACCTTACAGGCTAATAAAACATTTAAAAAGCTAAAACTATAAGAACGTATAATTAAATTCCCAGCACTAAGGAAACCAGAAGATCTGAAGTTTGTTGTGTTTTGTGATGCCTCACCTGATAATCTACCAGATCGACATTCAAGTGGTGCTGGATTCATAACATTCCTGGTAGATAAGGAAGGAAAAGGTCACTCCAGGGCTGGAAGTAGGTGGTAGGGTTGGTGTTCCCAGCCCAATCCCTAGTTGTATTGCCACCTCTGGCCAATTAGCTAGTTACCTACAGGCAGGCAGTGGCCAGAGGGAGTGGGGTTGGGGGGGTTTGGTGGGGAGTGGTTGCTAAATTTACTATAACACTCCTGGTTGAGATTCATTTGCATCTGCTCCCTATGATGTTTTCTTTCTTTAGAGAGAGGTACTAGACTATAGTTTTTTCATAGTCATGCAGGTACACTGTCATTTGTCTTTATGTCAGAACTAGGTGCAGGAGTAGGCCATCTGGCCCCTCGAGCCTGCTCCACCATTTAATAAGATCATAGCTGACCTTTTCTTGGACTCAGCTCCACTTGCCCGCCTGTTCACCTCAACACTTAATTCCCTTACTATTCAAATATTTATCTTTCCTTGCTTTAAAAATATTCAATGAGGTGGCCTCAACTGCTTCATTGGGCAGGGAATTCCACAGATTCATAACCCTTTGGGTGAAGAAGTTCCCTCTCAACTCTGTCCTAAATATGCTACCTCTTATTTTGAGGCCATGCCTCTGGGAGCAGGGGACCCAGTTCAAATCCCACCACGGCAGATGGTAAAATTTGAATTCAGTAAAAACTCAAAGATCCATCTGCTTCAACGATGTTTTTAGGGGCAAGAACATTTTTTGCATTTGTACCTGATCTGGCCTACATGTGACTGCAGATCCACAGCATTCGCTGTTAAATGCCCTAGCAAGGGTAATTAAGGATGGCCAGTTAGCAACGTCCACATCCCATGAAAGAATTAAAAAAACTTGAGTGGGATTTTCCCATTCTGCACACCAGGGGAATCATTGTTGGGTGGGACACCGACCATGCAGATGTTCATTGACCTTGGGCAAATGCAGTCAAAAAATCATGCTATTTAGCTCTGGAAAATAAGCACTTTTATTAAATAAAATCAAAACCTGACATTAAATAGCATAATCTATTCATTGCATTACAAACCACTTCTGGCTGTCTAATGGCCAGTCTGTACCCTCCTCAAACCTCATCAGCGTTTATATTCTCTACTCAATTTTTTTATCCAAATGTGTATTTCTTGGGACTCTTCTTACTACATCTCCCCAGACTCTTTTCTGTACCACAATATTTCCTGCCGAACTCTTCCCCCTCCAAACTACTCTCATCCAGCCTGTTGGATCCATTCATTCATTTAAATAGACAAAGAAAGCACTATGAGTTTTAAAATGGCTTTCTTTTATTGAACAAAACTTAAAAGATTAACATGACAAAAGCAAAAAGAAAAAACAAACTTGGAGACTGGCTTCTCAGCCAGACCCTATGCTGAACTTGAACAATCTTGGAAAAACTGGAAAAATACACACTAAAATTCAAACTATATTTCAACCCTTATCTTGTTATTAGAAATGTTTTTCGCAGTCTCCATCTTAGAAAAACAATCCTTCCAGCTACTGTTATAAAAAACCTGTTTGCACGTTGTGTACCCTTCAGACATACAATTTTTAGCTAACCTATAGCCTTCTACATGTAGTCAAGTTAGCAGTGAATTGTTAAGCTTAGCAGATTTAATTGCATTGGGAGAAATATCTTAAAATGAAGTCTTTAAGCAAACAAGGTGAAGCATACATAGGATTTATCACAGCCTGATCAAAATTTTGCAAAACCACAATTGGTCCTCATTATTTTTCTGGCAATTAACTCTGTTCATCTTTTAAGAGCATTGAAAATCCCTCCTACTCATCCATACCAGACATCTGCTTGCTGGTACAGGTCTCTCCAAATTGGAGACATCATTCAACTTTCATTCCTCTTCTAGCTCGACAAAAAATAGGGCCAGAGCCGTCTTGGGTGTGTTATGTAAGTGGCCTGAGGGGGACCCTGGTTAGGGTTCTCGATGACTGATGCCAATGGCATAGAACATCTTTAGCACTAGCACATTAAAGTATCAGATAAAAGATTGTCTGTTTCTGAAGGGGCTAAATATGGAAAAACAGCAAGAACAAGAGAGCAAGTGCTGCAGTGTAATTCTCAGTGCACCACTGCTCCATTTCCATTCAATGGAGGCACAAAAAAATTGTCTGGGAGATTAATCTTTAATTCCTGAATTCTCCAGAAAACTCTTATGTGCAGAATGGGCATTGATCATTTATAACAAGGTTCCATTTTAAAAGATGAATCTACCCAAGTCATGGTTTCAGATAATTTTGGCAATAAGAATGCTTGGCTGTGATAGATTGCTTTACAGAATATTTGGTCATTAGGTCTGCATGAAAGAGAATATCAAAGGAAATCCCAATGAAAAATGAGAACATTTTGAGGCAGCTTATAATAGTGTAGCAGCAAGTCTCTGTGTGGAAAAGAATGTATTCTGGTAAATCTCTGTGAAAGAGGAATTTTCCAAGGTGTCCCTGTAGGGAAGTCTTGTACTCAGCTGAATTCAACTAATACAGAAACCACAAAAGACAGCATCTACCTAAAGAATGGAAAAAAAAGTTTATTGCTCTCACATGTATTAGAAGAAAAGGTAGTCAGCAAGCACGGGTTATCCTTTCTGACATAACAGTACAAGTAAGATTGATATACTTTTCTGAACATTTCAATTTCCCTCCCAGCTTGTCACCTGTACTGGAGGTCCAATTATAATATTATCTCAGCGAATAATACTCTACCTGTCAGCAGAATTAAGAACTCATCAGTCATGGTACTTGAAAGTTCTTCTCTCGTTACTAGGAAACCTAATTACATAAATCTGGTAGATTAAAGGATATTGTTATCACCTGCAAATTTAAATTAGTATGGGGAGTCAATTCTCTTGCCTATGTCCAGTCTCAATATTAATAGTATGAAAAACTGTACCAACCCCATTAACCATGAGTTAATGCACTCCTGTACATCCCTGATTAACTTGCAGCTGCCTGACTCAAGATGATAAGGAGAGCCACTCGCTTCATACTCCTTTGTCCCAAAACAAATTGATCTGTCTACTACTACTATTTCCCATCATACTGAGCAGTTAGATCCCAATTGGCCAATGCTTATAAAGAGAAGAATACAATTTAATTTCATAATACCTGGCTACATACCTTTGCATGTATGGCACATGATGAATCTTTATTCTTATTAAGGCATCTTGTAATCTTTACCTTAACCTACTCTAGTTATTATAGTAAACTCAAAATGAATAGCTTTTATACTATAAAAGTTTTATATTACCCTCTTGCCAGCAACCCGGGTTTGATTCCTAGCTTGGATCAATGCCTGTGTGGAGTTTACACATTCTTTGTGTGCCTGCATGGGCTTCCTCTGGGTGCTTTGGTTTCATCTTAGTCTGAAAGGTGTGTTGATTATGTTAATTGACACGAACCGGTGCTGGATTGTGGCGACTAGGGGAATTTCACAAACTCCATAGCAGTGTTAATAAGTCTTACTTCTGACAAATAAACAAGCTTTAAAAATGAAAACATCACAGGGAATAGAGGCAAGTGAAGTTCAAACAAGACCATCACTATGAACAAACAAGAGAAATTTGAGGATTAGTATTTTAATTATACACTGTGATAACTTAGTGATATTATAGTGGAGTCTTTCTAAAACTCAATTCTATGATCGACATTATGGGCAGGATTTTGCTGACATGCTCACCCCCAGACTGGAAAATCCCACCTGAGGTCAACAGACCTTTGCATGGTCCATGTCCCACCCACTACAATTCCCTTGAAGGGTGGGGCAGGAAAATGTTGTCCAATATCCACAGCGATAAAGGAGGAATAGAACTTGAAATGGATACTTAACAAAAGATTTCTCTTGATAATGCAATAGAAAAATTAGCCATTTGTAATTCCTTCTCCTTTGGATTTTTTAAATTACTGTAGAAAGCAAATAAAGAATCCTCTTGATGGACAGAAATGAATCATCGCAAACAAAACCTCAAGTTGCCCAGCATTCTTAAATGTGTCTGTGTTCCAAAAGACAATATAAACTCAAGAATATTAATTGTACATTACGAGCTTATTCAGTCTTAACACATTACTTAGCAGAGGTTATTGGGGCAGCACAGTGGTTAGCACCGCTATCTCTCAACACCAGGGATCTGAGTTCAACTCCTCCCTTGGATGACAGTCTGTGGAGTTTGCATGTTCTCCCAATGTCTGCATTTCCTCCAGGTGCTATGGTTTCTTCCCACAGTCCAACAGATATGCAGGTTAGGCAAATTGGCAATGTAACTACATCGGAGTACGGGTACAGAATGGTTTGGACTTGGATGGGATGCTCTGTCAGAGAGTTGGTGCAGGCACAATGGGCTAAATGACATCCTTTTACACTTACCGAGTCATTATTCTATGATATGTGTGTGGTCACATCAGGACTGATAGAAATACAGTATTGAAAGTTATGGTATCTATGCCTGCGTTATTCTTTCAGCCTGAAAGCCAATTAATTTTGTACTCTCCAGTCCAGTAAATAAAACACTTTGGTTATACGACCTATTGTAAGTATATCATCTATTGCTCACTTTGCTTCAAAAACGTTCACATTTTTGTTTTCAGAAAGAAAAGTCTAGTTCCGTGCATGAAGCTTCAGATTTTAGTGTTTAGGCTCTTTGCTTTTCTTACAAATCAAAATTTCAGACTTATTTTTTTCTAGGCAGTAGAGTGCTATTGAAAGGGAATGGATTGAAGGGGGGGAAGATTTTTTTATTCGTTATTTGTTCAGACACTTTATTCTGGACTTTTAGCTTTGTTTGCACCATGATATTTTCAGGTCGATTTTTGCTATTATAGCTGTAACATTTTTCATGTTCAATCCTCAAGTAAAAAGACCTGGCTGCTGAATTAGCAGACGTGGGAATTCAAATTATATTGTGAATTTTGGTGCACACTCAATATCCTCACCTGAAGTTTCTTCCAACTACTTCACCTATTAACAATTCATTGCAGTGTTGAGGTAAGCTTACTTGTGATAAGAATAAAATAAACTAAACTGAAGAATTTACTGAAATTGCAGAAGGCAAACATCAAAACAGCAGCATTTCAGACAAAATGTTTTTTTAATTATTCACTGGAGTCACAAGTAGGCTCACATTAACATTGCCAGGCCATAAACGTGGTCCAGGTGCAATAGCTGCATTAGACATTGTCCCACTCCCACAACTAAACTATTCCCCTTATTCACGCCTTCCCGCTCTGGGTTAGCCAGACCGATTATGATTCCCTGCCTGACATTCCCTCCATCAATTGCCTGCAGATTACGAGCGGACCTCCACTGCCAACCCCCAACCCCCACCCAACCAGTATCCATCTGACCTCCTCCTCCTTCTCCCCCCACCAAAGACTGATCAAGTCTCCCTCCTCCTCCCGCTTCCCCCCGCCCCCCCCTCCCAACAAAGGAATGATTGGGTCTCTCTCCTCCTTTTCTCCCATCAGAGAACCATCTAGCTTCCCTTCACCACCAGAAAACAATCTGGCTTCCTCCCCCATCCCCCCCCCACCCCTACCAGAGACTGATCGGGCCTCCCTCCACCCCACAGAGAATAATCTGTCCTGCCTACCCCCCACCACCCCCATCACCATCAGTACCACCACCATACCGCCACCACCAATCTGAGTTAAAGAGCCACTGGAAGCTCTGAACTTACCTCTTCAGGAACTGGAGCACCTGAAACAGATCTTTGCCAAGCATGTCTGTTCAGCGCCAAAACTGGACGGGCAAACGTGAGTAAAGAGGGGAATGTTGATAAGATTGGGTGTCCAGCCCATTAAGTCAATTTAAATGAATGCAAATTCATTAATACTGATGTCTCACCTGTTTTGGGCATGATTTCGATCGTGGCCATTTTCAGGCCTTAGTAAAGTGGGAATCTGCGTAGATGCAGTGCAGATCGTACTATTTGCCTCGGGCATGACTTTACCAAGATTTTGCTCCCAAAAATGGGTGCAACGCAATGGTAAAATGGGGCCCAGAGTCAATGGATAGGTTATGTAATGGATTGGGTTTTGTTTGTAACCCTTTGCAGTTTCTTGTGGTCTTAGTCAGAGCAAGAGCCATTCCAAGAAAGGATGCTTTCTATGGTACATCTGCAAAAGTTGGTGAGAGTCAGAGCAACATGCAAACTTTCCTAGCCTCCTGAAAAAGCCAAGGTGTTGGTAGATCTTCTTAACTATAACATCAACATGGAGGGACCAGGACAACTTATTAGTGGACACTGAGAAATTTGGAGCTCTCGATCATTTCCACTTTTTCCCTGTTGATGTAGACAGGAGCATGTCCTTCATTATGCTTCCTAAATACAATGACTATCTCCTTCATTTTGCTGTCTTGAGGGAGAGATTATTGTCGTCACACCAGATTCTCTGGGTGGAATTCTCCCAAAAAAGTCTAAAAGTTGAATTTGTGGGAAAACTGGAGTAATTCATGTTTTTTTTTCAGTGGGAGTTCAGACTAGAATCTCCCACATTCTGTGCACTGCAGAGGCCACCAGTGTGAATATTATTTCAGTGGGTGAAACCAGCAGACCTCTGCATATGCGCAGTAGCCCTGAACTGTCAGCCTCTGGTTTGCTGGCCAGCCCCACCCCAATCCCTACTCCCATCCCTCCCAATGCAGAAACCCATCCGAGCAGATCCCCAACCCACAGCAGACATCCCCCCCAGCATACTATCCACACTCTGGCTATCACTCCTCTTGGTCCTGCAGGTTAGCCAGCAAATAGACCAGTGGAACTGATGCAGTCAAAGTTTGCAGAGTCAAGAGGGGAGATATTTAATGGTATCATTTGGGTGGCAGAGGGGGTGATAGATAACAGTTATCAGGAAGTGGTAACACCTCAACATGAAGCTAGCTGGATGACAGTCAGGAGAGAGGAGAGGAGGAAGAAAACAGTGTAAGGATCCCTTGTGGTTGTTCCCTCCAAGATAAGTATATCATTTTGGATACTCTGAGAGAGGATGAACTTCCAGGGATAAGCCATGGTGACCAAGTCTCTGGCATGAAGTTGGGCTCTGTGGCTCAGAAGGAAAAGGGCAAGAATCGGAGAGCAATTATAGTGGGGGACTCAGTAGTTAGAGGCCAAGACAGGCGGTTTTGTGGGCATGAATGAGATTCCAGGATGGTAGTTTGTCTCCTTGGTGCTGGGCTCCTGGATGTCTCTGAGCAAGTAGAAAGCACCCTAAAATGGGAGGGTAATCATTCAGACATTGTCCACATTGTTTCGAATGATGTAGGTAGAAAGAGCAGGGAGGTCCTGCAAGAACAATTTTTAGACTTCTACCTAACTCTCTAAAACAGGACCTCAAGTGTAGCAATCTCTGGATTGCTGCCCTTGCCACGTGCCAGTAAGGGTAGGAACAGGGAGATAGTACAGTTGAACATGTGGCTGAAAAGCTGGTGCAGGAGGGGAGGTTTCAGATTCATGGAAAACTGGAAAATCTTCCAGAGAGAACAGGCTACACCTGAACCAGAGGGGCATCAATATCTTGGCTAGGGGGGTTTGCTAGTATGGTTCGGATGGGTTTAAACTAATATGATATAGAAATGCTGGCATTGAACTTGTGTAAGCACAGTAAGAAGTCTCAACACCTAGGTTTAAGTCAAACTGATTTATTTGATAATATCAATTAAACTGGTTGGACTTAAACCAGGTGTTGTGAGACTTTAGACTAATGTGGCAGTGCAGTGGGAATCAGAACAGGTTAGCAAGGATAGAAAATGAGAATGAACATGGGGCCAAGACAAGGTTACCTAAGAGCAATCCCAGGGAGGATGAACTCAATGAGCTTGCAGGTCTGGACTGCATCTGTTTAAACGCAAACAGCGTAACAAGCAAGACAGATGAACTTAGAGCCTCAATGCGTGTGTGAAACTTAGATGTGACTGCAAATACAGAAACTTGGTGAAACAAAACACAGGATTGGCAGCTGAATATTTCAGGGGTATAAGTGTTTTAGGTGAGACAGAGGAAAGGCTAGAAGACATGGGGAAGTGACCTTACTGGTTCAGGAGCATATTACAGCGGAAGAGGATGGACAATTTGGAAGGATCATGTAATGAGATACTGTGGGTAGAGCTCAAACAAAGAATGCAATCACTTTGCTGGGGATATACTCTACAGGCCTTCCAACAACCCAAAGGAAATTGAAGAACAGATATATAAGGAGATTCTGGACAGGTGTAGAAAAAATAAGGTTGTTGTAGTGGGAGACTTTAATTTCCCTCATATAGACTAGAAATCCCTTTGGGCTGTGTGTCTGGATAGTGAGGAATTTGTAAAATGTTTCTAGGAAGGTTCTTTTGAACAATTTATTGATCGTCTTACCAGAAAGGGAACTATACTGGACCTAATATTGGGGAATGAGCCCAGTCAGGTCATCAAAGTTTCAGTGGGAGAACATGTGGCAAACAGTGACCACAATTCTATAAACCTCCGAATAGTCATGGGAAAGGATGAGTGTTGTCCTTTGGGTAAGGTGCTGAACTGGGGGACGGCTAATTACAGGGCAGGATTTGGTGGCTGTTGATTGGGAGAGGCTGTTCGAGGGTAAATCAACATCTGGCATGTGGGAGTCTTTTAAGGAGCAGTTGATAGGAATGTAGGAGAGGCACGTGCCTGTAAAAAAGGACAGCAAAGGTCATGTTCAAGAGCTGTGGGTAACCAGAGAGATTGTGGGTCTAATCAAAAAGAAAAAAGAGGCATTCATAAGGTCCAGCTGAAAACAGGAAGCAATGAAGAAATATGGAGAAAATAAAAAACTCAAACAGGGAGTTAGGAAGGCAAAAAGGGGTCATGAAATGTCCTTGGCAGACAGGATTAAAGAGAATCCTGAGGCATTTTATATATACATTAGGAACAAAAGGGTTGTCAGAGAAAGAGTCGGACCTCTCAAGAGCAAAGGAGGGGAATTATGCTTAGAATCCAAGGAAGTAGGTAAGATCCTAAATGAATACTTTGTATCAGTATTCACAAAGGTGAGAGACTCATTGATTGGTCGTGTCTCAGATGTGTAGACCCGTTAGAACAAATCACAATTATAAGAGAGTAAGTGTTAGGTGTTTTAGGAAGTAAACAAATCCCCAGGGCCAGAGAGCATCTGTCCTAGATTACTGAGAGAGACAAGAGATGAAATTGTTGGGCCTCCAACAGAAATCTTTGTTCCTTCATTGGACTAAAGTGAGCTCCCAGAGGATTGGAGGATAACAAATGTGGTCCCACTATTTAAGGGTAGCAAGGATAACCCAAGTAATTAAAGACCAGTGAGCTTGACATCCATGTCAGGGGAATTGTTGGAGAAGATTCTCAGAAATAAATCCATATGCATTTAAACAGAACAGTGTCATTAACAATAGACAATATGGTTTTGTAAGAGGGAGGTCATGCCTCTCAAATTTGGTTGAGTTTTTTGAGGAAGGGACAAAAATGATTGAGGGAGGATCCTGGATTTTAGTAAAGCATTTGATAAGATCCCTCATAGCAGGCTGGTGCAAAAGGTTAAATCACATGGGATCAAGGGTGAACTAGCTAAATGGATTCAGAACTGGCCTTCCATAGAAGACAGAGGGTAGCAGTGGAGGAGTCTTTTTCCGTTGAGGTCTGTGACTAGTGGTGTTCTGCAGGGCTCTGTACTGGGACCTCTGCTGTTTGTGATATATGTAAATAATTTGGATGAAGATGTAGCTGGTAAGTTTGCAGATAAAACAAAGATTTCTGGAGTTGCGGATAGTGATGAACATTATCAGAGAATACAGCAAGATATAGATAGGCTGAAAAATTGGGTAGAGAAATGGCAGATGGAATTTAATCCAGATAAATGCAAAGTGATGTATTTTAGATCTAATGTAGGGCAGAGCTATACAATAAATGGCAGAACCATCAGGTGTATAGATACAGAGGGATCTGGGTATACAAGTCCTTAAAGGTGGCAACATAGGTGGAAAAGCTGGTGAAGAAGGTATATGGCATTGCTTGCCTTTATGGGACAGGGCATAGAGTATAAAAGTTGACATCTGATGTTGCAGTTATATAGGATGTTGGTTAGGCCACGTTTGGTATACTGCATCCAGTTCTGGTCACCACATTACCAGAAAGACGTGGAGGCTTTGGAGAGAATGCAGAAAAGGTTTACCAGGATGTTGCCTGGTATGGAGGATCTTGGCTAAGAGGTGAGATTGAGTAAACTAGGATTGTTCTCCCTAGAAAGATGGAGGGGGGCAATCTAATAGAAGTTTATAAAATAATGAAAGGCATAGATGGGGTGAACAGTTGGAAGCTTTTTCCCAAGTCAGAAATGACAAACACAAGGGGTCACAAGTTCAAGGTAAGGAGGGGGGTAAAGTTCAATACAGGTGTGCGGGGGATGTATTTTACACAAAGGATGGTGGGGGCCTGGAATGCACTACCCAGAAGGTAGTTGAAACAGATGTGCTAAGATCATTTAAGGCTTATCTAGATAGTCACATGAACAGACTGGGAATAGAGAGATACAAATGGATGCTCTAGTTAGCAACACATGATTGGTGCAGGCTTGGAGGGCCAACGGGCCTGTTCCTGTGCTGTTTTGTTCTTTGTATTTAACCAAGCATTTTCACTGCTACAGGTTCTCATTTTTGGGATAACAGTTTTTTGGAAAAAGTGGTGTGGACTGCTGCTCTGGCAGAGGAAAAATGTTAATCTTTATTTAATTAGTGCTTGAAGTAGTTAAATTCAAAATATGGCCAGTCAGATTCAAAACGGAAGGCAGAAACTGGATAGTCTGCAATAATCGCATTAAAGTGTAGAATACTTTGATTGTCATGAATGTAGACAAAAATGTAATCTTCACTCATTGTCGAATGTCAAAATAAGTATGCTATGATATCACCAGAAAATCTGCGGGTTAAGCCATTTTATTTACTGAAGAAAAATGCCAGTTACCAATTTGGCTTTTTGTAAAAGAAGTGTGCTTGCATAAAGAAAACTCCAAGGGATAAAGGTTCCAGTTTTTGCTAGTTTTTAGTTGTGGCAAAGAGATAAAGAAGAGGATTTTCTTGATAAAGCAGCCAGGTAGATCAGATCAACTGGGCATAAAGCAAGACTGGGTAGGATTGGATTTCATGCTGATAGATCCATTTATATTAGTGGACAGAATATCCAGCAGCTTCTGTTATAGTATTCGTTCTTCTACCTGCTGAACCAAAGTGGTTCAATGAAGCCAAAAGCAATAATAGGAAAGTCTATCTCATAGGCATTGAGAATGTACGTGACTCACATCCACAAAACATGAGCAGGAAAGTTTCACTCACAAGTTGCTGCTTGCTCAAGACCGACTGAAAAGAATAAATTAGTGGAGTGACACTGAGGTATGGTGGTTAGCACTACAAAGCACCAAGGACCTGAGTTTGATATTCAAAACACTTTTCTCTCCTTACAGATGCTGCCAGACCTGCTGAGATTTTCCAGCATTTTGTCTTTTGGTTTCAGATTCCAGCATCCGCAATAACTTACTTTTAACTTGAGTTTGATTTCTGATTTGGGTCACTGTCTGTACGGAGTCAACACATTCTCCCCATGACTGCATGGGTTTCCTCTTGGTGCTGTATTTTCCTCCCACAGTCCAAAAGATATGCTGGTTAGGTGAATTGCCAATGTTAAATTCTCCCTCAGCGCAACCCGAACAGGCACCAGAGTGTGGTGTCTAGGGGATTTGCACGGTAATTTCATTGCAATGTTAATGTAAGCCTACCTGTGACACTAATAAGCGAACTTAAACTTAAACATTAAATATTGTGCTACATAGAATTTTGCTGCCTTTGTATGTAAGATTGATTTACAAATAAATATACTATTAGTTTCAGCCCTAAAGCTGAGATGAACCAATGAATATTGCTCTATCAAAATCATGAGAGCATACAGTAATAATCTCATATATTCTCCCTTTAATGATTTATCATGATTAAGAATTGAATCCTGTAATTTGTCTATGCTAATTCTTAGCCAGCAGGAAACAAAGTTCTTGGTTTTAATTTGTAAGTGACTCCTTTTGCTTACAATACATGAACATTAGAAGATTAAGCTTGCATCCGCTGGAGTTAGAGTAAGAAACAACTTGATTGAAATATGAGATTCTTGAAAGGTAGATGTGGAGAGGACATTTCCTCTTATGGGAGAATCTGGAACTAGGAGGTCACTGTTTAAAAATAAGAGACTGCCCATTTAAAATGGAGGTAAGATTAAATGATTTCACTCAGATAATGGGTCTTTGAAACTCCCTTCCTGAAAAGACGGTGGAAACAGAGTTTTTGAATATTTTTTAAGGTAGAGATGGATAGATTTTTGATAAGTAAGGGTGTGATAAGTTATTCAGCTAGGCGGGATGCAGATTTCCATTTCCTATATGACAATCTTCACAGTCAAAACAGGAGGTAGGTAGTGATGCTAACTAAGAGGATGAAAAGGAAAGGTAACCTCTTTTTTTTCTGGCCATGGTAATGGTGGCAACAGCTTGGAGGACTACAGTCCAATCTGAAGGAACAATAGAGAAATGGTTGCATTATGATGTCCTAGCTATTCATACATTTTCCTATGGGCTCATATGGGAAGTACCAATGCCCTGTCTCCAGCTTCACAAGTTTTACCAATCCCTAAATAAAATTCTAGTTTCAGGAGCTACCTTTTAACTTTTCCACAATTGTTTTAACAACAAACACAACTGAGATGACATTTACACCTAGGCTGTCCATTAACATACCAAGATGTTAATGTGCCCCTTGTGCCCCTCCAGAACATATTGGTAGGTTGCAAGCATGAACATAGAACAATACAGCACAGAACAGGCCCTTCGGCCTTCGATGTTGTGCCGACCAAAATAAAAAGCAATGCCCCTCCAAACTAAACCATTCCCTTCTCTTCCATATATTTATCAATTAACCTCTTAAACGCCACCAAACTTGGCGCATCTACAACAGCTGCAGGCAGGGCATTCCACTCCCTAATCACTCTTTGAGTAAAGAACCTACCTCTGATATCCGTCCTATAACTCATACCCCTTAATTTAAAGCTGTGTCCCCTCGTGCTAGCTTTCTCCATCCTAGGAAAAAGGCTATCACTGTCCACCCTATCTAAACCTCTAATCATCTTATATGCTTCAATAAGATCCCCTCTTAGCCGCCTCCTTTCTAACGAAAACAACCTCAAATCCTTCAACCTCTCTTCATAGGACCTGCCCTCCATACCAGGCAACATCCTGGTAAACCTCCTCTGTACCCTCTCCAATGCCTCCACATCTTTCTTATAATGTGGCGACCAGAACTGCACACAATACTCCAAGTGCGGCCGCACTAGAGTTTTGTACAGTTGCAACATGATGCTGCGGCTCCTAAATTCAATCCCCCTACCAATAAAAGCTAAGACTCCATATGCCTTCTTAACAACTTTATCCACTTGACTGCCTACTTTCAGGGATCTATTGACACATACACCAAGATCCTTCTGTTCCTCAACACTATTAAGAGCCCTACCATTAGCCCTATACTCTACACATTTATTGTTCCTGCCAAAGTGCATTACCTCACACTTTTCCACATTAAACTCCATTTGCCACCTCTCGGCCCAGCTCTGCAACTTGTCCAAGTCACTCTGTAAACTAAAACACCCCTCTTCACTATCTACCACACCACCAACTTTAGTATCATCTGCAAATTTACTGATCCATCCCTCAATACCCTCATCCAGATCATTTATAAAAATTACAAACAGCAGGGGCCCCAAAACAGACCCATGAGGCACACCACTCGTCACCGAACTCCACGATGAATATCTCCCATCAACCACCACCCTCTGTCTTCTATCTGCCAGCCAATTCCTAATCCAATTAGCTAAATCACCCTCTATTCCACACATCTGCATTTTCTGTAGAAGTCTTCCATGGGCCACCTTATCAAACGCCTTACTAAAGTCCATATATACTACATCAACCGCCTTACCCCCATCCACCTCTCTGGTCACTTTCTCAAAAAACTCAATGAGGTTAGTAAGGCATGACCTACCCTTCACGAAACCATGCTGACTATCCCCAATCAATTCATTTCTCTCTAAATAACTATAAATCCTATCCCTAATAATTCTCTCCAATACCTTGCCCACAACAGAAGTAAGACTCACTGGCCTATAATTCCCTGGAAGGTCTCTCTTCCCCTTCTTAAACAATGGGACCACATTCGCTATCCTCCAGTCCTCCGGAACCACACCCGTAACCAACGAGGACCTGAAGATCAGAGCCAGAGGCTCTGCAATCTCCTCTCTTGCCTCCCAGAGAATCCTAGGGTAAATCCCGTCCGGCCCAGGGGACTTATCCAACTTCAAACCCTCGAGAATTTCTAACACATCCTCCCTATCTACTACAATACTTCCCAATTTGCAAACCTGTACCTCAGTGCTCTCCATAGCTACATTTCCAGCACTCTGCGTGAATACCGAAGAGAAATATTTAGTCAGTGCCTCACCAATCTCTTCAGGCTCCACGCACAACTTCCCACTGCTGTCTATGACTGGCCCTAATCTTGCCCTAACCAATCTTCTATTCTTAACATATCGAAAGAAAGCTTTAGGATTCTCCTTAATCCTATCAGCCATGCTTTGCACAATATCAAAATACTCCAACAGAAATACTCTCTTGCATGTACCCATCACATTTTACCCTCTTATGCCCCTTACTGAATCAAGATGTAAATATTTATTTCATGAACTATAAGATATGATCTTTTACATTAGTCAGCATGAGTATAAAATGAGGATGTCCCGCTCTTGCATTTATTTTTTTCATGAATAATATTGAAATTCCTTTATTCTTCGAATGAGTTAATAGTTATCATCATATTTTACTTTGTTACGATCCCCATAGCAAATGTTAATGTTTAAAGTAAAATTTAAATCTGTGATTAACCAAAAGAAATTACAGCAATAGGTTCCATGGCTTAAACAAACAAATTTTACTTTAAGAACCAAGTAAAGCAAACATTATTGAATAAACACTGTCTGGGGTGAATGTTTATATGGTACATTGAAAAGTAAAACAAGACACAATTACATACACTTGTACTTCTCAATAAAATTCTCAATTGAACCTTTCCTTTACATGTTATTTGTCAGATTCTTCAAGGTTATCCTCTTTCTTGGGACTAACTGCAAAATATTCGACAGCTCCCCTGTAAGGTCCAGAATTTCTTAGCTCAGGTCTGAACTTCACTCTCAATTCACATACAGCTACTTTAAGAAAATTGAAACTCCCCTGGTTCTTAATTTCCCTAGTTTCCTGGTCCATATTTGTTCCATAGCCCTTGGCCAATCATTTTCTTGTCTTCTGAACAAGATATAAACATGAAACTGGTTATTTCCAGCTCTCAATCTAACACTTTCTGGCATCTCCAAGCTGAACTGTGTGCCTCTCTGAGCAAAACACACAAACAATCCTCACACAAAGGACTAATTCTCCTGCAGCCTAATTTCATGGCAATGTAACTTAACCCGAAGGGTCTAAACAGAATTTTACATTCAATAACTTTCAGCTTCAAAACCAAAGCTTTGATTCTGAAATCCATTAATGAAGGTAATGTTCCTTTTTTCAGTCCTGCTGTCCCTGCCAAGGATTTCCAAATAGCTTTTACTTCTTTCATTGGGAATTAACCTAATTTAAGTGTGGACTTCCTGACTCTACCAAAAACACAAAGAAGAGTTAACTATTATTCAATTTTTCTCCATTCTAAGTCTGACCTCACTGTCTAAACATATATCAATCTTTGAACTACCATTACTTGTGATGTTCTGGCAATTTCTAGAAGTGCTGCTTTCTAATTACCTTACCTTTACAAATTTAATCTTTCCAAACTAAAAAAGAAATTCAAAATGTTAATGCAAATCATGAAACTGGAGATTAATATGTTGAAACCTTTGACTGACTAAGCATGTTGAATTTTAACTGGATATAAACAAGCACATCTAATTCAACTGCCCCTTGTCCACTGAATTTCCATTCTCCTTTCTTGTCAGACCCCAACTCTGTTTCTGGCCCCTATGTTCCCATCCCTCCCACTTCAAGTTGATTTTCCTAGTCTTGATGGGGACTTCCCTATTGTTATGGATGTCAGGGGCTGGCTCACTTTCTGATTGGAGACCCAGCTGCCAATCAAACCAAATCTTTGGGAAGTGAACCAATTGGTGATGGTCCAACACAACGTAGACTTAAAATTCTGTGACATGAGGAGAATCTTTAATGAATTATGCACTTCCTGTGGTTCACTTTTGCCAAAAATTCAAGTTCAAGATTCCCAAAAGACCATAAAATGTAACAAGCTGCTGATGTTTCTTTTAATCTTGTATAACTTATTCACATATTATGTTGGGTTTAGTAATTGGATTCAAATACCTATTTCTGCAAATGTCACAATTCAGCCAAATGTATTCGTTAGAAATACAAGTTCAATTTTAAATGCACAATCTATGTGGAAGAGAATCAGTGTATAATATGAAACTCACATAAACAAAGAAAAACTAGCCGGTATAGTGGCAGGCAGATAATGAGTTGTGGTCTAGTTGAGGCAATGTATTTGGAACAAAATACCAACTGCCTGTAGCTGTATAAAACAGAATTTGATTACAATCGATAGAATTCTATCAGCTAGTTTTTGCTGGGGTCAGTTGCAGAATAAATAGGTAGTTGGATGTTAGAGTGTGATTGTAATCTTAAGCTTTCAGATGCTTATAAATGTCAATTTGATGTACCATTTGTCCATGTATCCTAAGGCTCTGAAAACCAATATCCAATATTCTTGCACGGTAACTTCAGTGAGGGCTGACCAGTAGGTCAATCCTCAGTGCACAGGATCTTTGCCTTGTGGTTCAGTATAAATGGAGTGGAGGGAAAGGTATTGGGAAAATCTGAGGGCTGAGTATATACATGCTCAAATCAAGTTATGGGCCGGAATTTTACTGGCTCACAGAACAGCATTCTCTGTTGGCCTGTGGCAGGATTTTGTGTGTTCTGGGCAGGTGTGCCAGTATAATTCTGCCTGCCATGTCCAGTTAGAGATTTGTACCAGCTACAAAGCCTGTACCTTCATTGCTTAACTTTGTCACAACCAAGTGAGGATGGGTGCAAGCACTTACCTTTCTTTTCATTCCTCAGCTGATTGTAATAAGACTTTTTTTAAAGAAACAGGATGTGTGCCAAATCAGCATATGTACTGAATTATTTACTTGCTGATTACAAATAACTCATTCCAATAGGTTCTCTTGAATTTAAACATGTGATAGGTTAATTTGTCTTATGCTAAAAACCCACACATGTCAAGATATTTAACAGTCAATCGTGCAAACCAGCCTCCAATCCATCAACTCTGTTTACAGTTCCCATTACCTCAAAAAGGCAGCCAACATATAGACCCCACACACCCCAAACATGCTCTCTTCCACCTTCTGTCAGGAAAAAGATACAGAAGTCTGAGGTCTCGTATCAACCAATTCAAGGATAGCTTCTTGCCTGCTGCCATCAAACATTTGAATGGACTTGTCTCACACTAAGTTGATCTTTCTCTACACCCTAGCTATGACTCTAACACTACACTCTGCACTCTTTCCTTCTCTTTGAATGGTATGCTTTGTCTTTATAGCGCGCAAAAAGCAATATTTTTCACTGTATATCATTACGTGTGACAATAATAAATTGAAATATTACCATATTAAAAAGGACAAACACATCACAGCACACATATCAGCGTGCAAAAAGTTACAAAATAGAGAAGGTTAACTTTTGGCCAAGTTAAGATTTAATAATAAAAAGGAAAAGGTATATAGGCTGAAATATTACAGCCATCCACGCCAGTGGGAATTTTCTATCCTGTTGTTGTGAAAGATGTCCCTTTCCGAAAAATTTGAACAATTGAAATGAGGATGGTTCTGGAACGAATCATTATGTCAGAATGATTATATTGGTACATGACAGGAAAGGGAATTGGCTTTGCAGTCTGATCAACAGGATGAAAGATAATCAACTATCTTCAGGCACTGCAATCTAAATAGCCATTATATTCATGGCTTTATTGCTTTATTTGCTCAACATCTACTCATTTTGAAAAGGGTTAATAAAGAACGACCCTGAGGTCTTCATCATTTTGCCTAGTAATAAATCCCTAAAAGAGTTGGTTTAAAAATGCTGTATGTATTATTCCAGCACTATTATTGTCAGAATATATTTGCTGAAATGGGTTGGTGGGTTGTGTATTCCCTAGGCAGTCTGGCCTCAAACAATGCCCAAGGGACAAAGTGCCAATGCCCAAGGGACAACTTTGCACTGTCCAGCGCGCATGAGGCAGTGCAAATTGGGCACAGCCTAGTGGGGGTAGGGCCTGATGGGGCAGGGCCTCGGGAGTGAGATCAGTGGGTGTGGGGAGGTCCTGTTGCCACTCTACACTCAGCGGTGACAGAGGGAGCATCGCTAACAATCGAGGCTGCCATCAGGTTCAGTTTGCTTGGAGGAGGGTGGTGGAGGTGGGTTTTGCGGGGGGGGGGGCAGTGGTTGGAGCGGTGGGAAGACGTGACCGGTGTGGGGGGGTAGGGGCTGGGTCAGGGCTGGTGGGTTTGGGGAGGGGGGGAGATTGGACTGTCAGAGGAAGGAGCAAAGGGAGATCGAGTGTATTGGGTGTGGGGGGTGGTAGAAAGATCAAAGCGAGCTGAATGGAGGGGGGGTAATGGAGGTTGAGATTGAGATACATCATTAGACTAGACACTGCAGGACTTCCTCACATTGGCACAGCCAGCTTGGCACCTTAGCAATGCCCACTGAACAATGTTAGGTGCAGGATGGGGTAGTGGGGCCTATGGAGGCAGGGGCAGGCTAGGGCAGCCTGACTGAGGAAGGGGGGTGGCTATGTGCACACTGCATTGCCATTGGATTGATGAAGCGGTGGGGGGGGGGGGGGTGCAGTGTGGTCCCGCTGCCACTCTGATCAGTGTGAGGGAGGGCAGAGGGTACGATCTGTCTGGAGGGTGCAGAAGAGTGGTGAGTACTATATTTCCGTGCAGTGTGGGGTTGGCATCTGGCCGCAGGCCCCACAACTGTGGGATGGTGGCTGTGTCCAAGCTACCTGCGACTGAGGGGCCTAAAGATCCCTCTGTCTGTCAGGGCCCTTCTACTGTAATTCCACACGTACAAAATCACATGGAACCAGCTACAGTATTAGTGACAGATAGGAGAAAAGCTGTCAGAGTTGTCAGAAGTTATGTACGACCATTCATAAATAATGCAATCCCCGGACGTGCGCAACACCTCCCTTTGCAGGTTGGCTGGTGAATTAAGCCCAGCTCACTGTCTGCAGCAGCTAAAAATGGTCTAGATGATTTTTTTCAATGTCTAAGTACACAATGTTGGGCATGAAAACTCATCCAAAAAAATCATCAGGAACTCTTCCATTTCTATTCTATGAATACCTAGAATCATTCTTGTAAAATTCCACCCGATCACTATTTATTGAATAACACTACCAATTATTAATATGCACAGACTTAATATCTTCTACCATCTGTGGATGGGTCTAGGGGTTCTTTTGAATGTACTGACATGTGTTGCAGCAGAATGTAATCCTTTTACTTATACCTGGAGTACAGGTTATTGACCTTGCTCCACTGCAGCCTTACATAACTTTAGTGGCCTTTTTATGGATTCCTGAGGCCTCGTGGGCCCAACATGCTGTGTGGCTTCTACATTCACCTTGGTTACTAGAGATGATCAAGTCTGTGGTGAGGAGTGGGGAAACACATTTCCACTTTGCAGCACCTTCAGAGGAGCCTCAGGTGTACCAGGCTTCAACCCCTCTTCCCCTTTGGAGGTCACTGCAACCGAGAGAAGTGATGTGCATGTCTACTCCCTTCTCCAGATCCACTGAGTAGTCTATTGAACCCGATGCCCCCTGAGCATTGAAAACCTCTTCATGGAAGATGTCAGGTACCTGAGACACGGCAACATGCATGTCCAGGGATTGCATTATTTACAAATGGTTGTACATAACTTCTGACAACTCTGACAGTTTTTCTCCTATTTGTCACTTCCATGTGACTGATGCCAGAAATTATTTGAAACAGTCCCTACAGACACTATGACAAAATTCAAATTAGTCATGGATTGCCTTAGTAGCAGCTATGAGTTCCTACTGTCACCAGGATAAAAGCAATTATCTGCTCATCTTCAGAGCACCATGCAGTAAAGCGGGGAAGTATTGTTTCTTACCAATGATAAGGTGTGACCCTCCCGTCTCACCAAGAAAGCTGGATGGAGATAGCAGCTGAATTATCAGACACGGAGGAGTAAATTTTCCCATTAGCAGCAGGCGAGGAGTGAACCACGCAAAGATTTATTGACCTCGGACAGGATTGTCCAGTTTTGGGGCGAGTGCGGCTGGAACATCATTAGCCTATTGCTCAGCATGGACCTGCATCCCAAAGACTCCAGGCAGCATGTTCCAGTCGCACTCGCCCCAAAACTGGACAATCCTGTCCGAGGTCAATAAATCTTTGCGTGGTTCACTCCTCGCCTGCTGCTAATGGGAAAATTTACTCCTCCATGTCTGATAATTCAGCTGCTATCTCCATCCAGCTTTCTTGGTGAGACGGGAGGGTCACACCTTATCATTGGTAAGAAACAATACTTCCCCGCTTTACTGCATGGTGCTCTGAAGATGAGCAGATAATTGCTTTTATCCTGGTGACAGTAGGAACTCATAGCTGCTACTAAGGCAATCCATGACTAATTTGAATTTTGTCATAGTGTCTGTAGGGACTGTTTCAAATAATTTCTGTCATCAATTTCCAATGTGGGAAAATCCTACAATTTTCCAGATTGGTGGATCAACACAAACTGATTTCTCTCAGATTCATGTTTTCAATGAGACAAATTTTCACTGAACTTAGTGGATTGCAAGATTATATACATAATAATGCCACTTTTACAATCCTAGTTTTCACCTTCTTGTTCTGGTGAGTAAATAACTCGAGGTTCAACAAGTTTGAGGACTGAGGAAAAAGAATTAAGTATGCATCATGAATATTGCAACTGATCTTTGGTGAGCAAAGAAGGATGAAAGCAGGATTCAAAAATAAATTGTTGAAAAGTTTAATATATTTATACATATAATGGACAACATTCTGATTACTGGCCAAAGTGACATTAGCCTGGAATTCTATTGCCTCACCTATCACAAGAATCATAGTGGACGAGAGGCAGACAATGGGAAGGTCTGTCAACCTCGTGTGGGGTGTTCCAGTCTTGAGGTGAGCGAGACCTTTAAAATTCCGCCATAAGTGTGCCATTGATCAACACCCATGTGACCCAATGAAACAAAGGTAAAGCATTCATAATTTATAATGGCAATGGAACATGAAGGAAATGAAATTGTGAATTAGGATGCATGTCAACTAAGAGCTTTGCAGAATAATGATTGGGCCTGAAACCAAATATACAAAATAAAGAATATCTGATGAACCTTGGTAAAATTTGTGGTTATGTTGTTGGCTAAGTGGATACATTGCCAATAATCATCATAATATTTTGCCAGCACATATTGCAAATTTTAATGTCAACTATTTTATATTTCCTTCAGAATTTAAACATATCTTTATATTATTATTCAATGGTGGTGATGCAATGTTTTAAGCATACATTATAGCAACAACAATGTTGACTTTATATAGCACCTTGAACATAATAAAACATGCCAACTTAAATTACAGAGGCATTATAAAATAACTATGATGTGGATATGCTGGTGTTGGACTGGGGTGGGCACAGTGAGAACAAAGAACAAAATAGCATGGGAAACAGGGTCTTCAGCCCAATGAGCCCATGCTGCCACCTCAATATTCCCACTTCTACCCATGATCCCTGTCTGTCACTCATCTGATGAAGGAGCAGCACCTGAAACCTTGTGATACCAAATAAATCTCTTGGACTTTAACCTGGTGTTGTGAGACTTCTTATTACAAAGTAAAATATGACAATAGCCATGCAGGGATATGTGAGCCAAGATGACCAAAGCCTTGGTCAAAGAGGTAGGTTGTCAGAGTGTGTTAAAGTCATGTGAGAGGAAGAGCCAGAGAGTTTTAGAGTGGATTATTCCAGAGCCCAGGGCCTAGACAACCAAATGTCTAGCATCAGTGCTTGAATCATAGAATCCCTTCAGTGCAGAAGGAGATTATTTGGCCAATTGAGCCTGTACTGACAACAATTCTCAACAGGCTCTATCCCCGTAATTCCCACACATTTACCCTATTAATTCCCCTGACACTAAGGGGCAATTTAGCATGGCCAATCCACTGAACCCATACACTTTTGAGACAAAACCGGAGCACCAGCGGAAACCCATGGAGACATGGGGAGAATGTGCAGGTTTCATACAGTGAACGGATGCCAGAATTGAACCCAGGTCCCTGGTGCTTTAAGGCAACTGTGCTAACTACTGTGCCACCATAAATGAAGAGATCACGAGGCAAAGCTTAGGAGAACGCTAAACTTCTTGACAGTTGTGGAGCTGGAGGATGGTGCGTGCGCGTGGTTGGCAATGGGGTAATGTTTATTCACCAATATTATAAATATACTTGACTATTAAAATGCTTGATTGTATTTCGTAATCACAGATATTTATGCAGTATATTTGAAAACATTTACACTGCATTTCAGTAACATGTGTACAGTGATACATTTTACCAATTTCCTGTGAATTTCTCCTAATTACTTGAGCTTTCATTTTGTTCCATTTATTTCCTGCTTTCTAATGCTAAACGTAAAACAAAATGGAAAGATGAAAGGTGATTTTGAAGCTCTTTACTTTTCCTTTGAAATTTCTTCATGCTCTTGATATTTCAGAGTTTTGGGGAAATAGTCGCACGGGGACACAGTTGTTAACACTGCTGCCTCACGGTGTCAGGGACCCGGTTCGATTTCCCATCTTGGGTCACTATGTGGAGTTTGCACATTCTTCCTGTGTCTGTGTGAGTTGCCTCCAAGGGTTCCCTTTTCCTCCCACAGTCTGAAAGACGTGCTGGTTAGGTTCATTGACTGACCAGGGGACGGAATGTGGCGACTAGGGCAATTTCACAGTACCTTCATTGTAGCGTTAATGTAAGCCTTACTTGTGCCTAATAAATAAAGACTTCTTTACTGCAATGACCAAACGTGGTTCAGGAGACTGAAGCTGAAATAAATGTACAATGAGGAACTGGCTTTTTGTTCATTTTCTACTGATTGAGCTCCGTATGATTTTAGAAGCTGAATTACAATTGATTTATTCTGGCTCTGACAAATTAAATCCAGTTTTTTTCATTGTAATTAAGAAATGTTTGGCATCCAGCTAAGTGCAATTCACAGAAAATTGATTTAATTGAGTTTGGGAAGCCTTCATTTGGCTCCCAGTAGGTGTGAATCCACAGTACATAACAATCCATAACTCAGCACTGAATTGACACTAACTTTGTGGCCACACTTCAGGAAGCCAGGAGAACAGTTGAAAGTGCCAAAACACCATTGCAGCAATAGTAATATTTCCCTGATAATTGAATTTAAATTCCACCATTTGCCATGGCGGGATTCGGACCCGGATCCCAGGATACTGCTTGCCTCCATGAAGATCGCTGCTGATGCCACTCCAGCCACAGTCACTTTTGGGCCTGACACTGAGACCAGGGTGGTACAGTAGCACAGTGGTGATAAGGTGCATTGTTACCAAATGGGGAAGCTTTTAGATAAATAGGACTGAACTTTGTCGGGTGGATTGTCAACCTGACACAGAATCGTAGAATGCCTACAATGCTGAAGGAAGCCATTCAGCCCATCAAGTCTACACTGACCACAATCCCACCCAGGCCCTAACCTCATAACTCCATGCATTTACCCTAGCTAGTTTCCCTAACACTAAAGGATAATTTAGTATAGCCAATCTGCCTAACCAGCACATTTTTGGACTATGGGAGTAAACCAGAGCACGTAGTGGGAACACATAACGACGCCAGGAAAACGTGCAAACTCCACACAGACAGTGACACAAGCTGGGAATAGAACCCGCGTCCCTGGATCTGTGAGGCATCAGTGCTAACCACTGTGCCACGTGCTGTCCTTATCTCAGCCTCAGGCTCCAAAGTGATCATGTCTGGAGTGGCATCAGACATGGTCTTCATAGAGGCAAACAACGTCCTGGGGATCTGGGTTCAAATCCTGCCATGGTAGATGGTGGAATATAAATTCAATTAAAAAAAAATCATCTATCAATGATCATGAAACCAATTGTCAATTGTCAGAAAAACTCATCTGATTCATTAATATCCTTTGCAGAAGGAAATCTGCCATCCTTACCTGGTCTGCCCTACATGTAACTCCAAAGCCATAGTAATGTGGTTGACTCTCAACTGACTTACAGGGGCAACTAGGAATGGACAATAAATGCTGGCCAGCCAGCGACACACATGTCCTGTGAATGAATAATTCAAAAATATTAGCAGCCTGTCTCCGGGAATCTGTCGAATTCAGGACAAGGGCTAGATTCCAGCCGACCGCTTTTGCAGTGTAGTTGCTGTGAGAGTTCACCAATGGGAGTGGTAGCAATGCCATGGAGATACCTTCAGCAGGAGGTGAACATCTACAATTGCAGCAGGTACATCATCAGTAGAATCTGGCTCCCTGTAGCTGAGAGACGGCAGTGCCACTTTCCATCCATAACTTGTTACTATACTAAAAGAATAAGTATAAGAATTGCTGATAAGGATTTAACCAAATAAAAAGACTGCAAATCTCACTTTGGCAGAAGAAATATTTGAAAAAAAATCCAGCTTTTCAGGAAATATTTCTATTGCACCTTGGACTATTTTTCTAGTATGTTAGAAATAACTAGTGCAGGTCACTATATGAAAAGACTATTTTCAGGCAATGAGACTGAGTATTGATTAAACTTAAAACACCATCAGAAACTAAATCTCATTTGATTCAATACAGTTAAACTTAAGTCACAGCATAGATTATGTTATTAACTGACTTTAGTGTCTGACTAGGTGTCTGTCTGGGCTTTTGGGGACAATCTCATCAAAGTTTAAAAGGTGTTGGAATTAAAGGCCAAGTGCGAAGAGGATTACAGGTTTGAAACGTGGCTCTGAAGAAAAGGATCCTTAGTTTCAGCTGGACAGAGGAAGGAATCTGTCCACAGGAATATTGGAGTCCTCAGTGTCTTTTAGCTGAAGTGAAGAAATGGAACTTGGAAAATATGACTACTGCACAAGGTGAGTGTTGGGGGAAGAATCTGGTGATAGAGGGCCGAACCTCAGAAAAGAACAGGTCAGCTTAGAGAAAGAGTGGATGGATGCACGATATCAAAAAAAGAGAGGAATGATAGAGGTACTGTTAAATCCAGATTAGAAACTCCAAACTATATTATGAAGTTAGCCTTGACCCTAACTTTTACATTTGATTTTGGCATTAGGTTAAGCATAAGGTGTTTCACTCCAGATATGATTCAAGTGACCCACTAGGAAGTTTTTATCAAAACAAGCTTTATTTAAGAACAAAGTTATAATATAGAATGAGCATAATGTTTGCTAATTAAAACACTTAAATGTGAGGAAGTTTAATTCTTAACAGCTAGCTATCGCTATTGTGCTAATTTAGCAGTATACCCATTTAGATATAAGTATTTTCTTTAAAACCACTTAGCACAGAAACTGAAGATGCTTACATGGATACTAGATTGTTGGCCTTTTAACATCACTGGAAGGTTTTTCCAGACAGACAGTTATCTTCTAATTCTCTTGCTTCCAGAGAAAGCTGCATCCCCAAACAGCAGAACCTTCGAGAAAAAGACTTATTTCCCAGCAAATTCCAATTTCTAGACCTGAGAAAGAGCAAGAGATACAGAGAAAATGACCTCTCTCTAACGATCCTAAAAGACAGACTGCCTTTGTTTCTCTGTGAAAGCTTAGCCCCATCCAATCGTGTGACCTTACCTGTCAGTCAATCTCATCAAGCCTTATCCTCTAATATCATAGGGGAAAACACAGTATGCAGAATTTTATTGAACAGGGAAGGCTTCTTCTGACCTTTATGGTCTATGGCTAATTATGAATGGAAAGGTGTTGGATTGGGATTCCAGTGAGTTAAGGTTGTGTTACTCATTCCTGACACCTGTCACCCTGTCCCTTTCTCAGTAGTCTGGTTAAAATTAAAACTGTATTTGCATTGTTATGTGCTTTTAGCTTATAATATTCATGATGGGCTCTTAGCAGAAAGGAAAAATCCATACTACTGGGATCCATTCTTTTAGTCTGATTTTGCACACTTCAACATGAATCATCAACTTGTGATAATAGTGCAAGCAAAAAAACCCAAACGGGAGAAGGGCTCAGACATTTCAAGCTTATATTTTCAATTGAAGGGAGAACTTTGAAATATCCATGTCCATGATAGCAAAAATGTATTTGTGTATTATTGGAAGATGAAGCTAAAAATCAACATTGATCTATAGTTATCCCTTCTCATAGCCTAAGATTTTTTTTAAAATGCTTGTCAAAAGCAAAATTTAAATTTGTATCTGTTAAATTCAAAAAGATCCATAGCAAGTACATAAATAAAACCCACAAATTCTGATGAATAATTATCTACCCAAGACAATGGGCCATAATGTCTGAGCACCAGGTCAGCAAAACTAGAGGGTGGGGATACCCCCAAAGATGCATTGGGGAACCTGCCCCAGACATCGCCTGGTAAGGATTACATGACAAGTTGTTGGGAAGTGCAAACATTTGAAAGGAAAATGCTCTACACTGAGAATCATTTGGAAATAGCGATTGAAATGGCAGATTTTGAATAGTTCCATCTGTGTTGAATCAATAATTCTCCAAAGAATGTTAGAATTAAAACCAATTCTAACCACTGAACAACTATTGTACAGACATGCAAGGGTTTCCTGCCACATTCCTGTACTCCAAGAGGACTCCATCCTTAATTATCCCCTCAAACCCGTTCCCCACAAAGACACCACTGCACCTTAGCCCAATAGGGCAATTCTTCCACATCCCAACTGGATTTCCTCCAAGCTCTAATTAACCTCCCAAGGCCCAGTCTGACCAAGCCATGTCCAGCCACACAACACCATCCTCTCTTTACTCAAATTGGACGACACCACCACTCCCCCACAACTACCCATACCCAACTGCATACCCCCACCTCTCCAAATTGGCTGTTACCCCCATCCCTATCAGCTCCTGGCCATAACAGCTGGCCTTTAATGTTGCAGTTGTATAAAACGTTGGTTAGACCTCATTTGCAATACTGCATCCAGTTCTGGTCGTCTTACTACCAGAAGGAAGTGGAGA
Organism: Sphyrna mokarran; assembly: GCA_024679065.1. Taxonomy (NCBI): domain Eukaryota; kingdom Metazoa; phylum Chordata; class Chondrichthyes; order Carcharhiniformes; family Carcharhinidae; genus Sphyrna; species Sphyrna mokarran. Next base: position 28,246,262 of record JAGIQG010000023.1, on the reverse strand, counting down.
CTCTGGAGAGAGTGCAGAGTTTACCAGGATGCTGCCTGGTATGGAAAGTCTGAGTTACGAGGGGAGGTTAGGCAAATTGGGGCTGTTTTCCTTAGAAAGACGTAGACTTAGAGGAGATCTAATAAAGGTGTACAAGATTATGAAGAGTATAGATAGAGTAAACAGGGTTAAGCTTTTTCCTAGGATGGACTCGAATAGCACGAGGGGTCATGGGCTTAGGGTGAGGGGGGGAAGGTATAATTTGGATGCTAGAGGGAGTTTTTTCACACAGAGGGTGGTGGGGGTATGGAATGCGCTGCCAAGTAAAGTGGTGGAGGCAGGTACTCTGGAGTTATTTAAGAAATACTTAGATGGGCACATGAACAGAATGGGAATAGAGGGGTATAGAAAACTGATTTAAAATAGGAATCATGAGCCTTGGGAGTCCTTGGGAAGTGTGTAAATAGATGATGATATTGATGTACTTCTTTTTATCCGACAGGTGCTTTGGTCTACCTTGTTGTCTAACAAGGGCATACACGCAATGGGTCGCTCTTGGATTTTTTTCGAGAGTATCCTAGTGCTTCATGTCGTTAGTCAGTTACGCTTGACCTGGGCCATTTGATGGGCAACACGACAGCTCAGTGACTATGCTGTGCTGTGCAGATACATGGATTTGGGCCTGTGTCTGTGGGAGTTTGCGCATTCTCCCCATGCTTGCGTGGGTTTTCTCCGGGTGCTCCGGTTTCCTCCCACATCCCAAAAATGTGCTCTTAGGCTAATTGGCAAAACAAATTCTCCCTAAATTATCTCAAATGTGGTTTTTAATCCATAGATCTATAAACATAGATAGGGATCACGGGTAGAGGTGGGAACATCGGGATGGCGGCGCGGGCTCGTTGGGCTGAAGGGCCTGTTTCCCGTGCTGTTTTGTTCTTTGTAGGACAATAAGATGTAGAAGTGGAATTTGACCCATGAGTCTGTTCCACCATTCAATCACAGCTAAGTTTCTCAACCCTGCATTTTTCTCATAACCTTGGATCCTTTTCCCAATCAAGTCCCCATCTATCTCTGTCTTAAATGCACTCAGTGACTTGGCCTCCTCAGCCTTCTGTGGCAATAAATTTGTGTGGCCGTCAGCAAGTAGGGCGAGACAGCATGGAAACAATTTCAGCGTAAAGAATTAGGAACAGGTTGGCACCCTGCGGAGATTCAGACTCAATAATCCCAGCTCCCTCTGGTGCACGAATGCTTCCAAGCAGCGTTGCTGAATATTTGCAGAATTTTCCCTTTATAGTTTTCAATCACAAAGGCTTTGTTCCTGCATCTAGTGGCTTGATTCCTCCATCAAAAGCTGGCCAAACACAGCAAGATCCCTGTGCTTTCTTACCAATGTAAAGCCCCCCACTGCACCCCCTCCAGGCAATTTGACTTCACCTATTCTCTTCAGCAAATGCTCTCCCTCCACTAGTAACATTTTACTGTCCCAGTCTCCCGATCTGTCAAATTGTGGCATCTCTCCCTGACTTTAGCAAACTCCAGAACTGTGACCAACACCTTGGCCTCATCCAACTGCAGTCCCATCTGGAGTTTCTGACCATGATTAAATATATCGCTGGCAGTTTCATCATATAACTTGCCTCATTCTCCAACCATTGTTCAGCCAACATGTCCATGCTCATAACACACTGCTTCCCTCTCACAACTGGAAAACAAAAAGACATATTACCTATAATGATCTCAACAAGGCCCATAAGGTTGGCCTCTTGCAGTATGACCATCCTCATTGAGGCAATTATTACCTCAATCAGGGAGCTCATACTTCATGAGGCTAACATCTTGGGTCTCATTGAGGACATAACACCTTTATCCATTTGGATCATGCTTCACTGTCAGTCTTTTCCTTATATATTCAATTCTCTTTATATCTTTTCAAGACAAAATCCTGTAGCAAATGACATTTTTTTTTAATGCTGTAGTGATTTTCCTTCAGGATTGCATACAGCAGCATCTTGGAGGTTGATCTTTAAATCCAGGAGACTCCAGACCAGACTTAGAGTACAATCACTGAGGAAAGGCAACAACGCCTCTTCCACGATCATCCTCAAAACCTGTGCCCCACAATGATGTGTCCTCAGCCCCTTCCTATACTCCTTATACATCTATGATTGTGTGGCCAAATTCCCTTCCAACTCAATTTTCAAGTTTGCTGATGACACCACCGTAGTGAGTCAGATCTCAAACAATGACGAAACGGAGTACAGGAATGAGATAGAGAATCTGGTCAACTGGTGCGATGACAATAATCTCTCCCTCAATGTTAGCAAAATGAAAAAGATACTCATCGACTTCAGGAAGCATAGTGGAGGACACGGCTCTTTCTACATCAACGGGGATGAAGTAGAAATGGCCGAAAGCTTCAAGTTTTTATGTGTCCTGATCACCAAAAACTTGTACTGGTTTCACCATGCTGACATTATAGTTAAGAAAACTCACCAATGTCTTGACTTTTTCAGAAGACTAAGGAAATCTGGCATGCCAGTTACAACTTCATTAACTGTTGCAGATGCACCATTTCTGGTTTTAGCATGGTTTGGCATGGCTTCTATTTTGCCTAAGTCCGCAAGAAACTACAGAAGGTCATGAATGTAGTCCAATCCATCACACAAACCAGCCTCCCACACATTGACTCTATCGATACTCCCCGCTGCATGTAAAAATTGCAAATTAAGGAGCCCATGCACCCGGGACATACTCTCCACAAAGACTTGGTGGTACAGTGGTTAGCGCTTCTGCCTCACACTTCCAGGGACCTGGGTTCGATTCCTGGCTTGGGTGACTACCTGTGGGGAGTTTGCACATTCTCCCTGTGTCTGTGTGGGTTTTATCTGGGTGCTGCGGTCTCCTCCCACAATCCAAAGATGTGTAGATTAGTTGGATTGGCCATGCTAAATTGCCCATTACTGTCAGGAGTAAATACATGGGATAACGGAGCCTGAGTGGGATTGTGGTTAGTGCAGACTCAATGAGCTAAATGGCCTCTTTCTGCACTTTACAATTTTATGATTCTAACTTCTTCCATCAGGAAAAACGTAATAAAAGTCTGAGGTCACATACCAACCAACTCAAGAACAGCTTCCTCCCCACTGCCATCAGACTTTTGAATGAATCTACCTCACATTAAGTTGATCTTGCTCTGCACCCGAGGCAATGCCTGTAACACGACATTCTGTACTCTCTCCTTTCCTTTTCTCTGTCTTTTCTCATCTGTATGACACACAAGAAACAATACTAGTACTACTACATGTGAGAATAATAAATCAAATCAAATCAAATCATTGGAGATCTGACAACCCTAATGCATCCAATTGAATGTCAAATATTTACTTCCCTTCCAATAGATGTTATTTTTGTGGAGTGAATTTTTTAACAATTAATGAGAAATAAAATTAAATCTGAGATATTTACTGATAAAAAGATGGAAAAGGAGGCTGATTCATAAATTCCAATCATAAAAACATGAGTAAAAATCCCTGAATATCATGTGAAAAACGTAACTGCCTTTATTCGAGAATATAATCCTGATAAGATATTGTGCATTATGTAGCTTTATAGGCTATTGTTATAAAGCAACTATTTAGTAACTTATCAGATGAATACCAGGCATTACTTTGAAAAGAAGTATGCATGTGTTGTTAATTGTTTTCTCAGTAGCGTTGTCTATCCTTAATAAATTAGTAACATTGAACCTTTGCAAATTCAAGTAAAAGGACATTGTTCGTCTTTGTGTAGCAACATTGACACTTCCTGCTTCATCTAAACTGCTGCTCAGTTAGATTAACTCTAATGGCCTTGGTGTTGTGAGGAGCTGGTTTTGCTGTCAGTCAGGAGACCTATCTCAGCTATCTGGCAATTAGCTTGTCTTTGGGAATTTCTACTCCAGCACTGTGGAGCATACTGAGCAAAATATATATCGGCAGGACACAGTCTGATCAGGCCTGGAACCTAAACATATTGTGATGTTGTTTCCTGTGCATTTATCCCTGTAGAGAAAGATGTGAAAGGAAATATCTGGAGTGCAAAATTGGGCACATTGAGGTATAAGAAAAAATTACACGTGTCATTATGTTATACCTAACTTTTAGGATTATATGTTGATTCTTGCTCCCACATCTATGTCCATTCATTATCGTGGCTCCATCCCTGGAACTAAGCACACACAAATTTCCTGCAATTTTACGGTTTCAAAATGGGTATACAATTAGGTTGAGAATTGTAAGCTCAATATTGAACAGTGAGGTATTGTCTTGCAAGTTGTATTTGTTTTATTTTCTCCTCACTTTGCCAAGACCTACACTGTATTTTCGCTTTCCTTCACTGCATTTTTACAGCATCAGGATGGTTCATAATAAAAATGAAGAATCTACTATAATTACGTGTTCTTAAACATGCTGTGCCTAATGTCTGTGAATGATGGCTAAATAGCTTGAAACTTTATTTTTCATATTCAAAGGAGGGATGTATGGTGGGAGTTTAACCCTTCACATGGGCTCCATCTGTTTACACTGATTTATACTTGTGCTGGCTGAATTCTACATTCTGTGGTATGCTCTTCAGATAGGCAGCAAAGGTGAGAATGAATTGAGATTTGCAACCTGTGCACACAAATGGAATGCATGGGTTTCAATCTTGCTGCTAGGGTCCAGGATTAGATGCAAGAGCCACCTGTTACTTGGGCTGGTATCAACCATTTTCCCAACCGTTTTCCAACGGCTGATCAATTATGAGTCAGCAGCCACAAGGGATAACTACTAAGGGAGCAGAGGTCACCAGGGCAATCATGGAGATGGCGTCAGATCACGCACCTACAGTTGCTGGTGCCGCGTACTGCTGGCTCTAAGTATCGTAGGAAATGCTGGGACATCTGGAGAAAGAAAGGAAAACAGCAGTGACAGCGTTAAAGGAAGACCAAGGGTGGCCTCACATTTCATCACTGCCCCCCTACAATGTTACTTAATTTTTTGATGTTTGGTTTTGGCCAGGATTCTCTGATGCCGTATGCCACCGCTGCCAGAGAGAATGGAGAATTTGGCACTCAGCCAAATCTCTCATATCACAGGACTGGATAATCCCAGCCACACACAAGTCAGAGAATCCTGGCTTTTGTGTGACTTCTGACTGCTCATTGTGCTATGCACTGTTAATCAAGCCTCTAGGTGTGATTGCAGAGGAACTGAAACTAAGCTGTAAATATGAGAGAGCAAACAATTTGTATGCATTGAAATAAAGCCACGGCTCACTCATAGAACCTGGTTAAAGTCATCTCTGTGCAAAACACAAATGCAAGCTGCTTGGGAATGTCAGGTAGTTCCTTTTCCCCAGGGATTGGAATAAAGACCAGCCCCCACCCACTTCCCCCCATCCCCAAGCAAGCAAACCTAGACACAGATCCCAGAGAAGATCAGCAGTTGTAAGTTCTCCGGAAAACATGGATCCAATGCCACGAGACATGAATGATTTTAAATCATTCTGCCAAATAAGTGCTGTAAAACTCTTTTCCATTTGGGGCTAATATATGGTAATTTGGTAGAGAGTGAGAAAATAGCAATGGAGGCAGACAGCAACATAGTCTATCATTGTAATAGTTTCAGCTTGGTGAGAGGTGCCTTTCCAGTATTGATAACTCCAACAAGGTTCTTTGAGAATGGCTGCATGCAGGAGGCATTTGTTTTTCCCATCATAGAGTACTGGGCATTTTGGTGTTGTACTTGCCTTTGAGGGATGACCAGTGATGTTCACTTCTGTGCTTATAGGGAATGACAGCCTTAACAGGAAGGAATGAGCTAAGCAGAGGGGTTGCTTACCTGGCCATCTTCACCCCCAAATGGGAGGTGGCGTTAGAACTTGCAGAGTAACATCAAAAATGGTGAGACAAGCGTGCAAATAGAATTGAGTGACTGAGTGCAGGAGGGGCATTAGGAGACCTTAGGCATACATGAGAAATAATGTTTGTGTGCCCACCTCTAAGCAGATGGATCAGCTTAGTTCCATCTGGAAGATGGAAGATTAGGCGTGGGTTAATGGGCCTTCATCTGTATCTCATCAATGACGTGCGAGTCAGTTTCACGCCAGCCTCCAGTGGTTTTTCTGATCAGCCATGGCAGGCACCAGCAGAAAGCCCCACAGGAAATTCACACCAATGTAAAACCATTTTTGGAGCTCCCACCAAATTCTCTTCTATATCTGCCATTGAACCCATTTGGTGGGGGCACAGATGATGCAGCCCATGGAATTCCACACTCGGAATAGTTGGAAGGATGCAATGGGAATCCTTTAGTCTATCTTTTCTCTCATCCCAGTTGGACAATAAACAGCTGAACAGTCTGAAGAGGAGGAGAGAACTATTGCCACATCATTTACCCACACTCTTCATCAACACTGATACTCTCACATTGCTGGATTTCCATTCATACATTGATTCAAGGATACAAACTGGCGAACACAGCAGAAATCCCCAATGTAACTGATGGAAATGACAAGATGAAGTCTCACAACACCAGATTAAAGTCCAACAGGTTTAGTTGGTAGCAAACATCACTAGCTTTCGGGGCTGAAATATAAGCGATTTCCCATGAAGCACCGGAGGAGCTCAGGTGAGTGCATTACTCAGGCAGGACAGGGTCTGTGGGCAGTGCCAGGATCCCATGCAATACAAGGGGGCAGTTCCCGGGCAGTCCAGAGAACTGTGTGTGCGGGTCCATTTTAACTTTTGTGTATCAGGGTGACCTTTAAAAATGGCACAGTTAAAACATTTTGCCTCATGTCTGATTTATATGGGCAACTCCTTATTTTTAAATTATAACCTCCCCTAGTTTGAGATTCTCCCATGAGAGGAAACATTCTGCTCGCTTTGTCAAGACTCCTCAGGATCTTATAAGTTTCAATCAAGCCGCTTCTTATTCTTCTAAACTCCTGCAGATATAAGCCTAACCTGTCCAGCCTTTCCTCATACCCACCCTTTCCAGGTATTAGCATTGAAATCTTTTCTGAACTGCTTCCAACATCATAATAAATTCAGTTTTAAAATGCAGCAATGTTAAAACGAGCTAAATATATTTATTTAGAAATTATTTTAATATTCATTGCTTAAAAATGCTTCTTTAAACTTTTCAGTGAAGAGTAACTGGTTAATTATTTATTAATTGTGAATATGTTAATTGCAGATAAATTGAATATATTAATTTCAGACCACTCTTAGAGATACGGTTGCTATAATCTGGAATTAGTCAGAAAAGTTTGCTGTACTTAAATCTGCTGAGTTGTTTTTCCATCGCTTACAGATTCACATCAAAAAGGACAGCTTTCCTTGTACATTCACCTGTTAAACTAACAGTGCCCTTTTTAGTTTCCTTACATTTTCTCTCAGATCTTAGCTGGTGCATTGGGACAGACATTTGGCATTGTTTTCATTACTTTACCATATTCTTACTGACATTTGCCCAGGAGATTGTTGTGACAAGTTCTGACAGAAACAAATTGCACCTAATATTGCTAGGGGCTCATTGCATTTCATTATTTAAACTCGTGTTCAGCCAGTTGTTTCCACATCCTTCTATTCTCATTTGCTAACCAACAATACAATTGGAATGACGGCTTCTGAAAGTTATATAAATGGAAGAAATATGGACATGCACCACTATGCTCACAAACGGTGGACAGGGAAATATGTGAGAGAAAATTGAGACAGGCACGGAGACGCTTACAATTTACTAATGCAATTATAGAATAAGAATGAATAACTGCATGCAATATTGTCCAATAGTGTCAGAGTGAAATACACATTTACAAAGAAGTATTAGGTTTTACAGCTACAGCAACAGTATCTTACATTTTATATTGTATCCAAAAGTAGAAAAGTATCCAAAACTACTTCAGTGAAACAGATTTGGAAAAGTAGGCAATGCATCAAAGGAAGCAATGGTGTAGTGAAATTATCCTGAACTAGTAATTCAGGAATAAAGGGTAATACTCTTGGGACCCGGGTTTGAATCCCACTATGGCAGATGGTGACACTTAAATTCAACAAAAATCTGGAATTAACAGTCTAATGAAACAATTGTCATAAAAACCCATCTGGCTCACTAATGTCCTTTAGGGAAGGAAGTATTGTGTCCTTACCTAGTCTGGCTTGTATGGCAATGTGGCTGACTGTTAAATGCCCTCAGGGATAAGCAATAAGTGATAGTCTAGGCAATGGTTTCACAAATGAATTTTAAAAGAAACAAGATTAAAGCATGTTCAGATTAAAAGTCGTTGACGTGAAACATAAACTCTGTTCCTCATTCAACAGATGCTGCCCAACCTAATACGAATTTCCAGCACTTTTTCCTTAATTTCAGATTTTCAACATCTACGATATTCTACTTTACGAGGAAAGACTAGAAGGTGTGATCAAAAGTTTTGTCAAAGAAGGAGGGTCCTTAAAGGATGAGAGGAGGTTAAAGGCATGTGCTGGAATTTTACTGCCTTGCCTGCCCAAGGATTATAAGATCCTGCCTGAGGCCAATGGAGAATGCCGTTCTGTGAGCCTCGCCTGTCCCAGAATCAGGACAGGCGAGGCACTAACATTCCAACTGTAGAGTTTACAAGGCCTCCCAATGTATAGCTGAAGGATCAGCTGCCAGGAGTGAAGAGAAATTGAGATGTGCAAGAAGCCAGCGGAAAAGAGAACTAAAGATGGGAAGAATTTGAGAGCTGGAGGAGATTACTAAGGTAATAAGAAGCAAAAATGGGAAGAAATTAGGACATAAAGACTGTGCTTAAAATTTGAGGCGTTAGGCAATACTAGAGATGTAAATAAGCTTTTGTGATTGGAGATGTGGTTGAAGGTCCAGTTCCATGTCAAAAATGATGCTGACGTTATGAATGTCATAACTGGAGCAAACTGTTCCAGTTTGAAGAAGCAGTGGGAGACTCCTGTGGCATCAGTGAAAAGAGTACGTTGTTTGTGGTAGGGTAATTGTGGGATGGGGAGAGGAGGGTGGTCAATTTTTGTGATTTTAGCAGATATAAGATGCTTCTGTTAAAGCATTGTGGCAGTGATGATTGGAATTTTATAAGCAGCCTTTCCCCTGAAATCAGTGGGCATTTTGTTACTCCCATCCAATGACCCTGCTCATAATAGACTGACAGTGTGAATAATAGCCCAGTGTGGCTTTGGCCAGTTATTGCCTTGTCAAGACAGAGTGAAGGGAGTTAAAATTGACACTGATAAATCCTTCTGTCACAAAAACAACCATGCTTACACTTTGCTGACTGGCTCAGATTTAGAATGTAAGACTTATCCTATTCTGGAATTACTGTCATTACAAAACAAAACATTTTGGTGTAACTAATTAATACACTGATCGTACCTTGAGTAGTGGTGTATAAAAATAGATTGATATGCAATGGTATTTTGAATATAGAGACACAGGAATTGCTAAGCAGTAAATAGACCAGTCAGTTTTCTATTGTATAGGCAAAACATAGAACAGCAGCAATGGCTGATTAATCTTGACAGTTCCTTTCTATCAATTACTTTACAATGAATGGATCAGAACTTACATGTAGTAGCATTCCCCATGCGTTGCCAACACTTTTGTTAGTTTGGAACAGCATATCTCTTCAGGGACTTCCAACCCAAGCCCAGTTCTCACTGGCTGAGAGGGGATCTATTAGAGGTATATAAGATTATGAGGGGTATAGATAGAGTAAATGGTGGTAAGCTTTTTCCACCATTAGATTCGGATAGAACGAGGGGTCACGGCCTTAGGGTGAGGGGGGCTATGTATAAGACTAATATTAGAGGGCATTTTTTCACACAAAAGGTAGTGGGGGTGTGGAATGCACTACCGAGTAAGGTGGTGGGAGCAGGCACGCTAGGGTTGTTTAAGGGTCTCTTGGACAGCCACATGAGCGGTCTGCAGATAGAGGGATATAGGAGGAATGTTTAAATACTTTAATTGTTTCCACAGGCTGTTCGGTCCACCTTGTTGACCAACAAGGTGCATGCATTCGGCAGGTCGTGCGAGGGCTGCTCCTGGATGTTACTTCAGGAGTGGCCTAGTGCTTCATGTCGTTAGTGTATGCTTAAACTGGACCATCAGATGGGCAACATGACAGCTCAGAGACTATCGCTGTTGCTGTGCAGACACATGGATTTGGGCCTGTGTCTGCGGGAGTTTGCGCGTTCTCCCCATGGTTGCGTGGGTTTTCTCCGGGTGCTCCGTTTTCCTCCCACATCCCAAAAATGTGCTCTTAGGCTGATTGGGTAACAAATTGCCCCTATATTGGTCTCTATATGTCATTAAGACGTTAGGACGGTGGCACGGGCTCGTTGGGCCGAAGGGCCTGTTTCCTGTGCTGTGTTGATCTTTGTTCTTTGTTCTTTGTTCAGTTGAGAAATATGTGGTGTAGGAATTCTGGAATCCTCGCAGTGCAGGGCAGCAGTGTAAGGGGAAGTGAAACTATGCCCCCCACCCCCCCCTTCTGCTACTATCACTAGCTGTCGTAATCTAGGTTTAAAGATTCCAATCATTCTGAGAAGCTAGAAGAAGAAGTGTGTAAGGTAAGTGGGTAAAAACTTAAGCTAATCTCATGGGCGTTGGGAGGGGGTGTCAGGTGTAGAGAAGACAGAGAAAGAGTCAAGTGGTCAGAGAGGATTTAGGGAAATCATCAGATGCTGACGGTAATCAGAGTATGGGAGAATGGGAGTTCTGAGGGGTAGTTGGAAGATACAGCTAACTGAGAAGGAGGGTTGGTTGGTGCTAGTTCAGCTGGGGATGGATTGTGTTAGTTGGGATGTAGTTAGGGAGTCCAGTGGGGTGAGGGGGGGTGAGTGGGGGTGGTTAAAGGATTTCAGTAGTGTATCTATATAGGAGCTAGAGATGCTTTTAGTTTTTCTAACTTTTCCCGGGTAACTATTCTGCTAAGAGTGTCTGAACCATCTGAAGACTCCAATTTAAGTCTGTGTTACAGAGGTTCCAGGTGCAGGATAATCCAAATGGGAAGTTTAAACTAGCTGGGTGATTCCTGTGCCATCCTAGTGCTGGAGGGCTTCCAAGGGGATGTCCTCTAACACATCCTCTGAGGTACCTCCTGGTGGGGTTAGCCACCTCTCCCTGGAAACAAAACTTCTAGGCCAATACATCCAAACATGTGAGGAAAAGAGTGATGGAAAACTTCAGGAAATAGAGTGACCTATCTCTCTTAAGCACACTGGACTTATGTCATGTTTCAAATTGCCAAATATTTTATCCACTTCTTTTCCATTTTCTGAGAAAAAACATGAATCAACACTGTTTGGTTTCCATGCATCGAGAAACCTTGTTTGATTCATCTGTCACTTGCAAGGAGACCAAGAAAGATTTGTATTTACATGACACTTTTCATGATCACCAGATGTCTTAAAGTCTTTGCCAGCAAATGAAGGACTTATTTTCCAAAGTTTAGTCAATGTTGTAAGATTGGAAACATGATGGCCAATTTATGCACAGCAAGATCCTACAAACAGAAATGTGATAATAAGAAGATGCTCAATATTACATGATGTTAATTTTTAACAAAGGCATGCTATCAGGGATGGCTCTCCAATGCTTCTTTGAAATAGTTATATCCCCCGAGATGATCGGATATTTTACCTGAAAGATGGCACCTCTGACAATGCAGTGCTCCCTCAGCACTGCACTGAAGTGTGAACTTTGATTTTTGTCAAGTCCTGAAGTCCTTTGCTCATTGAAATAACAGGGAAAAATTTAACTTGGTCACACACAGGAGAGTCTTGAACAGCATAACCCAGAAATTTCTCCAATGCATTTATTTAGTGGCTTTTTAACCCAGTCACTGCAATTGACTCTTGGATTTCTTAACTAATTAGTGTGATGGTATGATGATGATCTGCTTGAGACTATCTCATCTGATCTAATTAAAGGGCGTCTGCTAATTTGAAAGTTAAAATATTGTCCAGATGTTTCAACCGGGGGAAACTTGCAGCAATGGATTCTCAATATGGCAGAGAGTATCTTGTTTCAATGATGCCTCCCTGGAGCTGATGCTGGAGTCTGTCAACAGGAGGAAGAAACACACATTTTACTGCAAGGAGCTCAATCAGCAACAGCCTGCTTTCTGGCATTCTGTTTAAGTTCTGCCGGTGTCACATTACAACTTTGGTTCAAACTTGTAAAAAAAGTAGTTGAATCCCAGAGCTAATTTGGGACTGACGATCCTTGACATCATAGAATTCCTACAGTGTGGAAGGAGGCCATTTGATCCATCAAGCCTGCGCTGACCATCAGCCCCTATCCTCGTAGCCCCATGTATTGGCCCTCTTAGTCTCCCTGACACTAAGTCACAATTTAGCATGGCCAATCAACCTAACCTGCAAATCTTTGGAGTTTGGGAGGAAACCGGACACAGACAAGGACACTATGCAAATTCCACACAAACGGTCACCCAAGCAGGATTTGAACTTGGCTACCTGGTGCTGCAAGGCAGCACTGCTAACCACTATACTACCCTGTCTTCCCTGAAGTCAATGGGAATCAGGGGAAAATTTTCTGCTAGTTGGAGTCATACTTGGCATTAAAGAAGATGACTAAGGAGGTTGGAAGTCCAACATCACAATGCTAGGATATCAATATCGGAGTTCATCAGGGTGGAATCCTAGGCCCAGCCATCATCAATTTCTTCATCAATGATCTTCCTTCCATCATAAGGTCAGAAGTGAACTGTTCACTGTTGATTGTACAATTCTTAGCTCTGTTCAAGATTTCTCAAACACTGAAGCAGTCCATGTCCAAATATAGCAAAATCTGGACAATATCCAGGCTGGATTGACAACTGACAACTAACATTCGTGCCACACAAGTACCAGAAAATGACCATCTCTGACAAGGGAGAATCTAATTATCACCCTTGACATTCAATGGCATTACCATTGCTAAATCCCCCAGTTATCAAAATTCTGGGGGTTATGATTGACCAGAAACTGAACTGAATTCGCCGTACAAACACTGTGGCTGCAAGAGCAGGCCAAAGGCTCGCATTAAATGTTGGCCTCACCCACATCCCATAATTTTTTTTTTAATACTCTAAACTCTGCTCAGCTGAACACAGGTACACAACTTCAGGGTTGTTCACAAAGAGGATAAATCTAGTTGAGTAACATGAAAGGATTAGCAGCTTTCCAACTGCACCATGCATTCTTACAGAGATGTTAGAGGAGACCATCTATGCATTGACATTGCAGATCTTTACAGCAATGTTTATGTGCATGAAAAGAGTAGCAGAGTGCAGGGAGCAGCACCAGCAAATGTACAGATCATGCCTGAGTCCTAGCTCTGTATGATTTATGACATTAGTGTACCTTTAAATTTTTTTTCTCTAAATCAATGTTCTCTGCAGCCCTTTTAGTTTCATTGTTGCTGGGCTGTCTGCTTAAAGTCCCTTTATTGATGCTTCAGTGGTTTAAATGGGGTTTGGATATTTTTTACTCTGGGCTTTAGGTACTTTCTGGGATTTGTTTTATTTCCCTGCATTGTAAGGAAGAAGACTGGTTTGCAGGTCATGTGTCTTGTTTTTCCCGAGTGAATTCAAGATTTCATTTTCAGTTTGGCTGCTGGCTATAATTTTAGTTTAGAAGGGGCTGGACATCAAACTGAAGAGCAGTATTTCATTCTCTCTCTCCCTGGTGTTGGAAATTTTGCTGGCGAGCTAGAAGCAAGATTTCTTGTCTTTCTGGAGTGAAAATTCTGTTGTTGGTGTTTTTGCTAGCTAGTATCTAGAGTGTCTCTCTCTCAATTTTTTTTAGAAGCTGTTCTGACTTCAAGCTTGTGTGTATATCAAAAGAACTGCAGCAATCAACCAAAGGACTAATTTCCAGCATCATGTGAGCATTCGTATTTTCTGTGTAAAACCTGTGGCAAGGGTTTTGTATAGGGAAGTTTGTTTCATTGGAACATATCATATATTTATTAAGGGTTATGCAACGTCATGATTGTTTTTCTTTCTTGTTTGTAATTGGTGAAAGCTATTGCTAATTTTATTTCTATATGTGTTAACTGCATACTTAAATAAACGTGGAACATTTGAATCATACCTGAAATGAAGCATCTCATGCTCACCGTAGCCAAATTAAAATTGCAAAATTATGATCCAAGTGGGCTTCATAAAACATTTTGGAATTTCTGCCCTCAATGTTATGTCTGTGGTGGGTCAAACTCCACACAGATTGACCCAAGGCCGAAATTGAACTCTGGTTCTTGTTACTGTGAGGCAGCAGTGATAACCATTGTGCCAATGTGCCATCCATATGTAGGACAGCAGGATGATATCGGCTTCCCTGACTGATGTGTGCCCTGACCATCTACTCTTGCATTCTGACCCATCTCCTATACGTCAAGAAAATTTGGCTTGTGACACAAAGCTATACGTCATGGTTTAAGGTTTGAAAGGGATTGCTATGGAACAGACTGCCTTCATTTCTGTGTGCCTGTTGTTTAAGAATGTCTCTTGTTGCTGTGAGTTTTATCGGCTTTTCCTTGAATTGAAGTAGAAAAGACTCTATAGCTCTATGAAATGTTTGAACTAATCTGTACGGACTATTTAGCTTTTTTCTTTTTAATTTTACTCATCCAAGATAAATACGCCTGTCAGTGATAAATATACCAATCAGTTTTTATTATATAGCAATCTGGGTTTCACATGGATATTTTAAGGTTCACTGACCATTGTTTCTTTCTATTTATTGCACCAGAAATGTGACTGACCGGTAACAACGAACCCATTCGTCCACAGCCAATGTCTAGAATGGGTGCACTTGTAACTTTCTTCAACGTGAAAGTGAGACTTTTATTTCTGCAGATTGTCAGTTGAAATGATTGAATATTCTCAAGTTGCTGAGTTGGTATTTTTCTGCACCAATTCAATAGGAGAGTGGAAGCTCCTGTGTTATATAACTACTGCTCCTTGAAATTTCACTAGCTCACTGTAACGATTTAATGGACTGGAGCTCTGTATGACTTTTTAATATTCTTGCTCAACTTAAGAGTGTCTTCATTGTAAACCAAGTTTTGAAGAAGGCATTAGCTCCTGACATTCCAATCTATCATGTGTAATTTTTATCAGATGTAGTAATGACTCAGATTATCCAGTCTTCAGGCTAAATCATCCAGGAGAAAATTGCAAAGGAAATTGCAAAGATTCACAATGGATTTTTCTTGTTAATGATCCACCGCACACCTCATTTTAGAGATATGCGTTGGTTGTTTTTCTCTCTTATGCTGACAGTCACGATTTAACCTGTGATCGGCATCCTTCCATATGTGAGGGATGATAGAACATAGAAAAAAGAACAAAACAGTACGGGAAACAGGTCCTTCGGCCCAACGAGCCTGCGCTGCCACCCCGATGTTGCCACCTCTACCCATGATCCCTGTCTAGATATAGATCTAGGGATTAAAAACCAAGGGAATGCAGCCTTGCAACTTTGGTGAGGTCAGCTGATGTCACCTGATGCACTTCTTTGATGGTTGAACAAGCCAGTTCTGGAAAGGCAAATTTTCCTTTAAATGCCACACATGAAGTTGTCCTTAGCTAGTGGTGGGGGATTATCCCTGCTGACGCCTTATATACTGTCTGATTTGGAGTCTCTTATATCTTGTCATGTTGATGAACTCCCTGCCTGAAGCTGGTTTCACCATTTGTATTAATTGATAGCTAGTTTCCCACTTTTTGTGATTGATGTTGAGGGCTTTCATGTCTCTTTCAACAGCATTCTTGAATCAATGCTTTAGACGCCCTGCTACTCTTTTGGCATGGGGCATCTCCCCATAAACCACATCCTTGGGGTTGCGACCATTGCATTCCAATGCACAAGACCAAGCCACCAAAGACTTCTTTGATTTAGCATTAGCATGCTCAGCATATGTTTCTTAGGAAGGATCGCTTCATCAATAGCTTTGTCTTTGTGTGATGCCAAGGATACATCATAAATATCAGAGTAGGAAGTTATTAAGCCTTTTCTTTTGATCAGTCTTTGCTACCATGCAATAATGTGCTAAGGATACAGACCTCGTAGATCTGTAGTTGATCCTGCAGATCAGTTTAGTATTTCTCCATACCAGTTTTTAGTCAGCCAGACTTGGCAGCTGCCTTTCTATGCTGTGCGCTGAGCTCTTTTTCAAGAGGGAGGTTGTTTGTCATCATAGATGCAGGGTAAATGATCCTATCTTTCTCTTTCAGCCTGTGGGCACCAACCTGATTACGCTACCAGCAATCGGTGATAAAAATTGGAAAATGTGATTTTGCAACCTCTAGAGATTTGCCAACTCTGAGCATCCTCTGCCCCCCACTATAGTATAGTGAATAAAGAATTTTCCCAGTAATTTCATTGTAGTGTTAATGTAAGCCTACTTGTGACACTAATAATTAAATTAAACTAAACCATTCCTATGGATCATGAACATGGGATTCAGATCACCCCCAAAGTGTCAGTTCCAGTGAAGAATGAAAAGAATCCCACCGGAGCGGATGATGGAAAATCTCACAACATATTGAGCCTCTCTGACAATGTCTATTTTACCCACGTGAATCACCCCACACTTGTGGATGTTTGCCTCCGATTCTGTCAGACTGGGAAACTTAAATCTCTGCAATCAGTGGGAAACCCCTGTTAAACACCTCTACCACACTCTGCAGCACTTTTTCCAGACCTAGTCAAGGGGATGGCTGCACCAAGATTCTCCAAGGGAGCATTGACCAAACTTCTGGATGGTGTGGACCAGAGGCTGGATGTCTTATATCTGCGTTCCAGTAGATGTTCATCCACCAAGGTCACCATGTCTGCCTGAGAAACAGTGGCCAACATAGTGAGTGACAGTTCTCTCCGTAAGAGGATGGGGCTATGGTATCAGAAGATGAATGATGTTCTTCATAAAGCCAAGGGTAAGTCTGCCTCTTCAGGTCTCCTGCTGCACCCCTTCACAAATCTTCCACAAAACCTATCATGCAGTCTTCGCTCTGTCTCTCGTTCACTCACTCTTTCTCTCTCTCTCTCTCTCTCACCTTCCCTCCACTCCCCCCAAATCTGCCATACTCCACATGGTCTCCCTGGAAGATAACCTGCTCTTTACATCCCCACTCCTACTCACATCCCATGAGTGCCAGACTTCAACACCACCAGAATTGGAAGGACTCATGCCTCCACTCTCCTCATCTGTCTTAGTGCACGGGCAAATTTCAGCAAAACTGTCATGAACCAGCTTGGATTAAAAATTAGAAATCGCAATCTTGCCAGCTAGATTTACGTTTCCAGATTTTTGCCAGATTACGCGCCCATGTTGGTGACCCTGCATACGCTAAATGCGGGCTCAAAAATCACCATCATGGATTTTCTCTGGTCTTTCCCTGCAAGGAAACAAGAGAAGCCTCTGAGGAACTTCCTGCCAGTAATAATTAAGGACTGAAATCCTCTTCTTCAGCGCTATAAGTACATCGAGGAATACGCTAAGCTCTCTCCTGGGCAAGAAAACTTGGATGCCAGTCAGACAGGATCACATCAAATAAACAATGCTCCATCTGGCTGACAGTCAAACTGTAGCTGCAGTGTAAATGTCTGTTTAGTTGAATTTGCCACTTTGATTGATAGGTCACTTGAAGTGTGGAGTAGTTTGAGATACTGAAGTCAGACATCAGTGAGCTAAATCAGAAGGCTTTGAAAGTTAAAGTAGTCCCTGTGAAAATCGAACAAAGTTCTTTGGAGGAGTCCCAGCAGGGGTCAAACAAGTTAGGAAGATGCTTAGGGAAGAAGTGAAATTTTTGGATGCTCAAAATAAGGTTTAAGAAAGATTAAGCTGTTGAAGATCAAAGTTGAAGTCGAGAACATATCATGCTTTCCAGAAGTTAATTCAGTAACATAAGTTTCTGTGCAAAGGGAAGAAGTACACGGTAATAGTGAACAGAGAACAGCCAAAATCAAGATTAACTAAAATTAGAAGAAAAAAAGGCAATGAATGTGAATGATCTGGTGCAGCGGTAGAACCTTAACGTTACAGAATATGTCAGAACATGCCAGGAAAGATGTTGTATAACTTTGTACTTGATGCCACTTCAAAACTGAAAGTCCATTTTGCAATTGTGGACATTAACTATCTATTATATTGCTATTGGACCAAAAACAACTGATTTGGAGAAACTTACGAAGCTTATTGTTCAGTCTGTGTTGAGTTGGTTTCTATCAGTTCAGATTATGAATTAATAATTCAAATGCAATTTTTCTTTTTTTTATTCACTCAAGCTTCACTGGCCAGGCCAGCATTTATTGCCCACCCCTAAATACCCTTGAGGAGCTGATGGTGAGCTGCCTTCTTGAACACCTGTTGTCCATGTGGACCAAAAACTTTCCATCTTGCCTGCCATGGGGGTTGTAGTGGGCAGGCCAAAAATGCGGTGGACCATTTAAAGGTCCGTTGAGCTTGAATGGTTATTACTGGTCTTGGGATGTGCGGGGCCAGAGAATCATGCCTATGATGTAGGTACACCCACAGTGCTGTTAGGGAGGGAGTGCAGAATTTTGACACATCGACAGTGAAGGAATAGCGATATTGTTCCAAATCAGGCTGGTGAGTATTTCAGAGAGCAACTTCCAGGTGGGGTAATGTTCCCTTGTGCCTGTTGCCCTTGTCCTTCCAGATGGTAGTGGATGTGGGTTTTGAAGGTGCTGTCGAAGGAGTCGTGGTGAGTTCTTGCAGTGCATCTTGTAGATGGTACACACGACTGCCACTATGTGTTAGTGATGGAGGGAATGAATATTTCTGGATGTTGTGCCAATGAAGTGGGCTCCTTTCTCCTGGTTGGTGTCAAGTTTCTTGGCTGTTGTTAGAGCTGCACGCACCCAGGCAAGTGAAGGGTATTCCATCACACTGCCTTATGCCTTGCAAATTGTGAAATTACTAATAACAAGCCTTATGGTATTTCTGGTCATAGTTTAGCTGTTAAATAGGTTAATTTTAGGAATTGATTTCTATACCTCAAGTCAGACTGGAGTAAAAGTTACTTTCCACCTTACTGAATGTTGCACTGTGACCCAGCTAACGTAAATCATTAATCCTGATATTGCTCCTGAATATAATGGATTGTCTAACTGCAGCACACAAAAACTAATTGGGTTGGACATGTTGCATGCCAGTAATGGAATTCAGCTTGACTTTCCATCCATTTAAATTAACGGACAGAATGTTGGACAAGCCCCTTTGCAGGCCTATGAAGAAAAGAGCTTCATTAATTATGCTGCAGCAAAGGCAAAACCTGCTTCACAGTCACATTGCGTATAAGGCGCATTGGAAAATTTCAAACTACTATGAACTGGAATGCTACTAAGCAAAGACCTGTCACATAAAGTATGCTACAAAGTTAATTAAATAATTCTTCCTTGTGAATATTCTACAGATTTACTCACTTGTATAATTAAACATTTAACTAATCCTCAGTTTGTTATTTCTTCCTGAGAGGAATTGGGGTTAATTCTTACTAGGATTTGGCAGAATTTAAGTTTTAATTTTAATTTATTATTGCCACAAATAGGCTTGTACTTGTTGGGTCTGTACTCGTTGGAGTTTAGAAGGCTGAGAGGCAATCTTATAGAGACACATAAGGTAATGAAGGGGATAGATAGGGTAGAGGTAGAAAGATTCTTCCTGCTTAGAAAGGATAGCAGGACTAGAGAGTATAGTCTCAAAATAAGAGGAGGGCAGTTTAGATCAGAGTTGAGGAGGAACTTCTTCACTCAAAGGGTGGTGAATTTCTGGAATTCTCTGCCCGTTAAAGTAGTGGAGGCTACCTCGCTGAATATATTTAAGTCACAGGTAAATAGGTTTCTGATAAACAAAGGAATTAAGGGTTATGGGGAGAAAGCAGGAAAGTGGAACTGATCCACTTCAGATCAGCCATGATCTTATTGAATGACGGGGCAAGTTCAAAGGGCTAGATGGCCTACTCCTGCTCCTATTTCTTACGTTCTTATATTCTTACATTAACACAGCAATCAAGTTACTATGAAAATCCCCTACTTGCCGCACTCCAGCATCTGTTCAGGTACATTGAGGGACAATTTTAGCATAGTCAATGCACCTAACAAGCACGTGTTTCAAACTGCACGAGGAAACCAGAACACCCAGAGGAAACCCAGGCAGATTCTGCACAGACAATGAACAAAGCAGGGAATTGAACGCACGTTCCTGGCACTGTGAGACTGCAGTTCTAATCACTGTGCCACTGTGCTATGTATTGATGGCACAATGTTAGTTCCGCCAATAAAAATGGCATGCTTCTCTCCAGATCTCTGTCAAAAAAAACCAACTGGGTGAGTTTCACACCGTCATATGGGAATGGGGGCTCTCAACACGTAGGCAAAGCCTCGGCTACACTGAGATCGGGGTGACATGTTTAAAGGCACCCCACTCAGAACTTGAATAATCCTTCCTCCCCATCTGCCCCTGCTATGGGCCTGGAAGGAACCAGTCCCATTCAGATTGAGTCAGTCACACAAACATTCAAAGCGGCCGTCAATTTGACAGCTGTTCAGACTGGGTATGCTCACTACCTCTAGGTGCCAGGCTCTGCAACATGTTGCACAGGTATTACACTGTCTCCTTTTAGAGACAGAGACGTCAGCGGCACACAGTTTCTGATATCTGTTCAAATGACATGCATGCATGGAACTGCCAGGGTCTCTGCTCACTTCTCCTTCTGTTCCCAAAAACTCCCCAACCCCCAGGTGAATGGTGGCCACCTCTAGTGGATGTCTCCCTCTATCCCTACAAGACCCTGGCCTCCTGTGCCCGCAATTCTTCTTCCAGCTCTTTCTCCTCAGCTCCAGCAGCAACCAAAAGAACAGCAAGATCAAATGGTTGCAATGCAAAAGTCATCTTGTCACTCTGAAGGGAGGGGTGGGGGTTGTTGGGAAAGATGAAGAGGAACACTGGTAGAGGTTAAAGAACACTGCTTGCCCCTAGCACATCGACACCCACTGTCCATACACCCAAATTCACCCAGCCACATGCTCCCTTCAATTAAGCCAGCTACATGCTCCCCACAATCACAGCCCCTCTCAATTACCCCAGCTACATGCTCCCCACAATCACAGTCCCTCTCAATTATCCCCAGCTACATGCTCCTCACAATCACAGCTCCTTGAAAAGTTGAGAGGCTGCAACAGTGCAATTTGCACACATCCTTCGGCTGGAAGTGTGCAGAGTGCGCTAACACCACAAGATTCAAGGTCAGTGCTGAGATCCAGGTCACTGCTGCAAGTCTCTAACCCCGCTGAGCAACAGCCTCCCCGCATCCCTATGCACTTACAGAGCCGCCACCAACCCGAGAAAAAAATGGTCACAATGAAAGGATATCCATAGGTGACAAGTGGTGTACCTCAGGGGTCTGTTTTGGGGCCCCTGCTGTTTGTAATTTTTATAAATGATCTGGATGAGGGTATTGAAGGATGGATTAGTAAATTTGCAGATGACACTAAAGTCGGTGGAGTGGTAGATAGTGAAGAGGGGTGTTATAGTTTGCAGAGGGACTTGGACAAGTTGCAGAGCTGGGCCGAGAGGTGGCAAATGGAGTTTAATGTGGAAAAGTGTGAGGTAATGCACTATGGCAGAAATAATAAATGTGTAGAGTATAGGGCTAATGGTAGGATTCTTAGTAGTCTTGATGAACAGAGGGATCTTGGTGTGTATGTGCATAGATCCCTGAAAGTAGGCAGTCAAGTCGAGAAGGTTGTTAAGAAGGCATATGGAGTCTTAGCTTTTATTGGTAGGGGGATTGAATTTCGGAGCCGCAACGTCATGTTGCAACTGTACAAAACTCTAGTGCGGCCGCACTTGGAGTATTGTGTGCAGTTCTGGTCCCCGCATTATAAGAAAGATGTGGAGGCATTGGAGAGGGTACAGAGGAGGTTTACCAGGATGTTGCCTGGTATGGAGGGCAGGTCTTATGAAGAGAGGCTGAGGGATTTGAGGTTGTTTTCGTTAGAAAGGAGGCGGCTAAGAGGGGACCTAATCGAAACATATAAGATGATTAGAGGTTTAGATAGGGTGGACAGTGATAGCCTTTTTCCTAGGATGGAGAAAGCTAGCACGAGGGGACACAGCTTTAAATTAAGGGGTGATAGTTATAGGACGGATATCAGAGGTAGGTTCTTTACCCAAAGGGTGGTTCGGGAATGGAATGCCCTGCCTGCAGCAGTTGTAGATGCGCCAAGTTTGGTGGCGTTTAAGAGGTTAGTTGATAAGTATATGGAAGAGGAGGGAATGGTTTAGTTTGGAGGGGCATTGCTTTTTATATTGGTCGGCGCAACATCGAAGGCCAAAGGGCCTGTTCTGTGCTGTAGTGTTCTATGTTCTATGTTCTATATAAGCAGCAGAGAGCCGTCGGATGCTATGCACTTACTTCCTCACTAACCCTCATTGATGGAGCGCCCAAATCAAACTTTTATGGAGCACATTTGTTTCATGCAGATTCAGGATTGGCGAACACAGTGGCAAAGGGGTAAGTGCTGGTAAAGTTGGGTATGCAGCCCATTAATTCAATTTAAGTGCATTCAAATGCATATAAATGGTTGTCGTGTCCATTTTTGGGCTGTGGTAAAGGGTGAACTGGTGCAGATGTGGGCACGGATCGTGTTACTCGCCTCATGCCTGACTTTGCTAGGTTTTCATGCTCAAAAACAGGTGCAACACAATAGTAAAAGTAGGCCCATTGAGTCTACACTGATGATCTGAGAGAATATTTTATCCAGATCCTATCCCCATAACCCCAATTATTTACCCCATTAATCCCCCCAATTTGCACATCTTTGGACAAGGGGCAATTTAGCTTGCATTATCCACCTAACATTCACGTCTTTCGACTTTGAGACGGAACCGGAGTACCTTCAGGAAACCCAGACAGATATGGGGAGAATGTGCAAACTCCACACAGACTATCTCGCATTGTAGATAGCGAGCATGGCTGTTACAGTTTGCAGAGGGACATAGATAGGTTGCAGAGCTGGGCCGTGAGGTGGCAAATGGAATTCAATACGGATAAGTGTGAGGTGATTCACTTTGGTAGGAATAACAGGCATGTGAAATATAGGGCTAATGGAAGGACCCTTAATAGTGTTGTCGAGCAGAGGGATCTTGGGGTAGAAGTACATAGCTCTTTGAAAGTTGGCACCCAAGTTGATAAAGTTGTTAAGAAGGCGTACAGTGTGTTAGCTTTTATTGGTAGAGGGATTGAATTTAGGAGCTGTGAGGTTATGTTACAACTGTACAAAACTCTGGTGCGGCTGCACTTGGAGTACTGCGTACAGTTCTGGTCGCCGCATTATAAGAAAGATGTGGAAGCATTGGAAAGGGTGCAGTGGAGGTTTACCAGGATGTTGCCTGGTATGGTGGGAAGGCCTTATGAGGAAGGGCTGAGGGACCTGAGGTTATTTTCATTAGAGAGAAGAAGGTTACGCGGTGACCTAATTGAGGCGTATAAGATGATCAAAGGACTGGATACGGTGGATAGTGAGAGCCTTTTTCCTCGGATGGTGATGACCAACACGAGGGGACATAACTTTAAATTAAGAGGTGGTAGTTATAGGACGGATGTCAGAGGCAGGTTCTTTACACAGAGGGTGGTGAGAGCGTGGAATGCCCCGCCTGCAGCAGTTGTGGACTCGCCTACTTTGGGGGCATTCAAATGTTCGGTGGATAGGCATATGGATGATATTGGAATAGTTTAGGTTAGAGGGTCCACTGGCTGGCGCAACATCGAGGGCCGAAGGGCCTGTACTGCGCTGTAATGTTCTATGTTCTATGTTCTATGACACTGACCCAGGTCCCCGAAGCTATGAAACAGCAGCCCTAACCACTATGCCATCATGCTACACAAAATGTTCCCTCAGTCAGCAAAAAACTCTTCAGCTTCCTTGGATAGTCAGTGCTTATATAAGCATTTGTTGTTTCAAATAAAATAATTACATTTGATCAAGTTTAAGTGGAAATTGTTATTGTAATGAGGATTACATTCAGTACTGCCGTTATGCCATATGCATATTCTCTTTCCAGATGTGACTGCCAGTTTAAAAATCTCCTTAGCGTAGATGAAGCATTAAGTTCTTGCAATCACTTCATTCTGAATACTATTACTGTCGTAGCTGATTAATTAAGTTACGCTCCAAATTTAACTCCAAGCGTACAAAGGGAAAAGAGTATGCGGCAAAAGATGCGATTGGTCAATTCATTAAAATAACTGAGAGGAACTTCTACTTTTTACTCTATGACTTATAATAAGCAGAAAGTCAAAGGCACTTGCAACTCAATTTTTATTAATTTCTTCAGTGATGAATCTTCCTGACCTTTTGCAGTACATAAGCCTTGATTCTTAATCACATGACATCTGCAGGAATAATACTCCATTTTATTATGATAGGGCATTTAAATTCCTAAATTAAGTTAGACTGAGAATGAAAACAGTCTTAATAGACAACTGATGACATGGGAACTCTGAACAAAATAGCATTTAATTGAATAACTCATTTAAATACATGAGGTTATGGAATATTGATTTACCTTCCATTACGTACATATAAATTTTATTCAGTGCAGGTAGAGTTTTTTTCCTGAAATGATTCCCGACATAAAATACTTGTACACATTTCAAAGAAAATTGATGTCCGTTCTCCAAGGTACATTCCCGTACATAAATCTTTATAGTATAAGAAATTATTATATTCTGTCCAACATTAAGTTCCCCATGAAAGGGTTCAAGAAGTATCAAAGAATCATACAGTGCAGAAGGAGGCCGTTTAGCCCATCAAGTCTGCACCAACCACAATCCCAATCAGACCCAATTCCAGAAACCAGAGCATCTGGAGAAAACCCATGCAGACATGAGAAGAATGTGCAAACTCCACACAGACAATGACCCAAGCCAGGAATTGAACCCTGGTCTCTGGTGCTGTGAGGCAGCAGTGCTAACCACTGCACCACTGTGCTACCTGATGATTATGAAGTATGATTATTTTAATTGAAAACTAAAATACATATAATTATTTTTAGTGAAATTTCTTGTTCATTGATTTAGATAATTAAATATTTTTGTACTTTTGGACACCAGTAGATCATTGTGTGGATGTAGGAAAAGCATGTATAATTTGCATTAACTTCAACACTACCAAATCGGAGATCGTGCTCTGGTGCCTTTCAAAACAATCTTGTCAATTTTCCCATTAATCACAATGGATTTATTTAGTTTTCCAAAAAAGACATTCTGCCCACCAAAGCTGAAGATCTTTAAGCACTTTGCAGCAGAAACAAATCATAAAATCCCTACACTGCAGAGGAAGCCATTCAACCCATCGAAGCATCTGGTCCTTCCCCCCGACTTTGCAGGCAGTGGTGTTCTCCCCTCTCCCCCTCATTACCGTAGTCTTGGGGGCACCGCCTCCTCCCCCTAATTGCCCAATCTCCGCCCACCATTGAAGACTCTCTGACAGTGAGTCCCACCCAGGCCCAATACCTGTAACCCTACTCATTTACCTTCCTAATCCACCTAACTACACATATTTTGGGGTATGAGAGGAAACTGGAACATGCAGACGAAACCCACGCAGACACGAGGAAAACACGTAAACTCCGCAGAAACAACAGTAACCCGAGGCTGGAATTGAACCCGGATCCCAAACAAGGCAATGGTGCAAACCACTGTGCCATCCAACAAATGATTTCCTAACTCAGAATTGTATCCTGTCCATGCTTGACTCGAACTACCCAAACTTCCAATTTATTCTGTCATACTGATTCATTTTTGTAATTATTTTTGGCAAGTGATGTCTTATCATTACTCATTAACTGCTGATGGGAAGAATATTAGCTATCTAAACAAGATTTGAAGTGTTTATATAAAATATAATAACCGTAGAAATTATACATGGGTAATTTGTCAGCCTGATAATTCTGAAATATAAATGTTTAGAATATTTACATTTTAAATATAACAGCAGAGGAATAAGAGTAGGCCATTCAACCCATCAAGTTTGTTCCATATTTTGATACCACCATGGTTGATTGAGTATTTGTTTTTATTCCACAGGAGCTTTGGTCCGCTTTATTGTCTAATAAGGGGCATACACGCGATGGGTCGTGAGAGGGCTGCTCTTGGATTTTTTTTTCGAGAATATCCTAGTGCTTCACGTTGTTAGTGTATGCTTGACCTGGACTATTTGATGGGCAACACGACAGTTCAATGACTGTCGCTGTGTTGTGCAGATACATAGATTTGGACTTGTGTCTGTGGGAGTTTGCGCATTCTCCCCGTGCTTGTGTGGGTTTTCTCCGGGTGCTCTGGTTTCCTCCCACATCTCAAAGATGTGCTCTTAGGCTGATTGGCAGAACAAATTCTCCCTAAATTGTCTCAAATTTGGTTTCAATCCATAGATCTATAAACATAGACAGGAATCATGGGTAGAAGTGGGAACATTGGGGTGGCGCCGCGGGCTCGTTGAGCCGAAGGCCTGTTTTTCGTGCTGTTTTGTTCTTTGTTATTTCAATGCCTTTTATATCCACTATCCTCGACTTATATTTATCTAGCCCCTTCAATGAAATAAAGCACTTCAGACACTTCACATGAATACTATCAATCAAAATTTGACTTACAAAGTGGAATTTTTACCACCATGCCTGTCCTGGAATTGGGGTGGGGCGAGGCTCACAGAATGGAATTCTCCATTGGCCTCGGGCAGAATTTTATGATCCTCGTCTGAGCAAGGTTGTGAAATAGCAACTACCATCCCACACTGGTGGTTAGCACTGGCTGCCTCACTGCGCCAGGGAGCCAGGCTCGATTCCTGGCTTGGCTCACTCTCTATGTAGAGTTTGCACATTCTCCCTGTGTCTGCCTGAGTTTCCTCCTCCCACACACTGAAAGACATGCAGGTTATTTACACTGGCCATGCTAACTTCTTCCTCATGTACCCAAACAGTTGCCAGAGTGTGGCAACTAGGGGATATTCATAATAACTTGGGGCCCGATTCTCCCATCGCGACCCACAAATTGTTTGGCAAGCCTGGTTAGGAGAATTGCATGTCAGCTATTCTGTGGGATTAGTGCATGCACAGGGAACAAATGTGCATCTCCCAGAACTGGAGAACAGTCGCAGTCGAAACCGCACTGGAAACTGGCGGAATGAGAGGTAAATATTTGAATCTTCTTTAAATGTATTTTAATCTATTTATATATTTTGCATATGATTATTGGGCCTGGCACAGAACTTGCTGATAGCATCTCCCATCCTGCCAGGAGTACTTCATTCCAGTGGCAGTTCAGACTAGTTTGGGGAACTAGAGAGAAACCCACTGGAATGAATGGGGGCCCCTTCAGGCATGGATCACTTGGCAGTGCCATCATGTGCCCCCAGCACTGCCAAAGGACAAAATGCCCAAGTTCAGGTGGCACTTTGGCACTCTCAGGCATTGGGCAGTGCCAAAAGGGAAGGATCTGTTGTGGGCAGAGCCTAGGTGGGGCTGTGGGGTCCTGCTGTCACTCTGCATTGGGATCGATCTGGACTGGAGGGAGTCTAGCAACCGAGGGTGGCTGGGGGTGGGGTAGAGGTCGGCCGGTTGAGGGGGGGGGAGGAGCTGCCCCCTGGCGGGGAAGAGTGCCAGCCCTGGGGGTGGTCAGTGTCTGGGGGAAGGAAATCTACCAGGTTGAAGGGGATGGGGGGATTGCCACTGCTGGGAGAGGGGATGGGCTGGACATCAAGGCCTCTGGGATGGGGGATGGTATCAGGACTGGCTCGGGGATTGTGGGCACCGTGATTGGGCCATGGGGGCACAGGCGGGTGACTGGAGGGGCAACACTGCAGAGGTCCTGGGCTGGCAAGTGATCAGGCTGGCCAGGAAACAGGGAGACTAAAAGATCTGGAACACTTCACATGCACAGAGTTCAGGAGCTGTCAGACTCTGGCATGAATAGGCCCTGCCTCCCTGAGTTTTTAATGAGATTCATGATTGTGACCTCTGCACTGCACAGAGTGGGGAGACTCAGATCTGAAGCTGCACTGAAAAAAACAGCTGCGGTCTGGAACAGTTTTCCCACTAACTCAGCACTTTTGGGAGAATCGCCCTCCTCGATATTGCTGTTTTAATGCAAGCCGACTTCTGATTCTAATAAATAAACTTCAAACTTCAAAGAGATGAGGAGCACATGGCCAAATTGAGGAAAGAGATGCAGAGATGGAGACGCTTAGAGAGAGAATTCCAGAGGTGAAGTCTCAGGTAGCTGAAGGTAATGGTGAAGAGAGTCAAACCAATTATGTGTCTGTATTAGAGGAACACATTGATTTTGAAGATCAGTTTTTAAGGCTGGAAGAGATTATAGAGATAAAAAGGTGAAGAGATCCTCCTTATCTTCATTTTGTTCAAGTGATTATAAACTGTTTTTATGCATGTTAATGAGTGATGACCTTTGGAAATCTTCATTCAGCATTACCTTAATTATGTACACAAGGAGAGTATGATTCAACTCCAACATGGCTGCAAAATAGGTGATAATAGATCATCAACTTTACACAACAACCCAAGCTATCTACACTGGCTCCAATGACAAAGCAAATCAGACAAAGGTAAAAATGTTTGCACCAGAAATAATTTGCACACATCAAGTCAATTTTTCCCAAGTTTTTTCGAAGTTCTGACTGAAAACCAGAACGCAACTCTACAACTGCACAACTGGGTTTTCAGTCCAGATTTTCAGGCACTCTGGGGTGTTTACATTGTCAGTCTGGCAGGACAGGGCCTAATATAAACCAGCAAGGCCGGATCCTTAGGGATTGGTGCACCCATCTATAAAGGATGGGTGCACCCCGATCATCACAAAAAGTAGCCCTCCAACCTTCCCCGCGGGACACAGAGGACACCCGTGACAAGCATCAGGGTCTCTCCACCATCACCACCACAGCACAAGCATCTGGTCTTTCCCCCCCACTTTGCAGGCAGTGGGGTTCTCCCCACTCCTCCTCACCGCTGCAGTCTTGGGGCACTGTCCCCTCCCCAAAATTGCCCAAACTCCATTGGAGTCAGGGGAGCACTGTTCCCCCTCACCCCAATCTCTCCCACTCCATCCAGCATTGCAGGCTTAAGGGCACTGGCCCCACCTCTTCCTAAGCTCGCCTTCTCCCCCTCACCACCACAGGTTTGGGGACAGTACACCACCCCCACCCACCCCCCCAGCTCTCTTTTGCTCTAACTTTCTAGCTTTTACACTTCTGCTTATCAGTTGACCGTGAAACACTGCATACATTTCACAATGGTCTCAGAATAATCTTTAATTCGCCTCCCGTCTGAATGAAAATTCTTTAGTATAAGCATATTCAAAGGCTCAACAGCTATTAAGCATTTCACATTTTTAGTCTACTTTTTTTCAAACAGATCTAATGAAATATGCTGCACTGATTTCCTGTGATGCTTCTGACACTTTAAGAGTTCTCCATTGCTGGTCTAAGTGAAATAATCTCTTAAGTTCAAAGCAACTTTCTAGTGTGCGCGCTACTCCAAATTACCATTGATCTTTGAAATGTTTCCTTATAGGAGATAATGCGGAATGTGTTAAATTGTAAAATGGTGTTTTTTTTTCATGAAAGTAATCTCATTTTATTGTTAAGGAACATCTAATTGCAAACATTCAATACTCAATCTTCTGCCTTGTAAGCAACAAGGGACTATTGCTTCCTATTTCAGGATTATGTTATAGTTCATTTTGCTCTTGTATCTATGGCAGAGATATGTGACAGGAATTCCTTAGAGATTCTCCAATCGGAGATGAGTAGAATCCCTGATGGAAAAGAAACAGCATACTTGCCTAAAAAGGATTCAATTCCTCCTGAATTTTCACGGATGTTGCAAACAGGAGTTCAGCAGATTTTCACAGAAATATGAAAAATAATAGTTAAACTATTTCAAGAGACATTGCTGGCTAGTTGCTCCATATTTTTAATGAGCATTGAATTTATACTTAATAAGAACCATAAAATCCATTCAGGGCAGAAAGAGGCCATTCAGCCCATTGAGTCTGCACCAATTCTCCGAAAGAGCATTCCACCCAGACCTCCCTCTGCCTTATACTGATAACCCTGCACATTTACCAGGACCAATCCACCCAACCTACATACCGCTGGACACTAAGGGGCAATTTAGCATGGCCAATCACTTAACCTGCACATCTTTGGACTGTGGGAGGAAACCAGAGCACTGGCAGAAAACCCACACATATACAGGGAGAATGTGCAAACTTCACACAGACAGTCACCCGAGGCCAGAATCGAATCTGGATCCTTGGTGCTATGAGGCAGTGGTGCTATCTGAATAAAATCTCTTATGTTTTGCAAGGTGCACAATTAAATCAGGGAGCTTGATCTGAATCAGGTCAATTCAGTTTTTTTGGACAAGTTTGATGAGTGGTGTCTGGAACTGAGACCATTTTATTCCATCCAACAGCAAAGAACATAAAGTCTGAAGAGATGAGATCATTCAACCTTGAAGGCAAATCTACCCATTGCACGTGTGATTATTCCATCAGGAATATAATGGTCATCCAAGACTTGAAATCAGACAATCAGATTGACAGATTGTGGGTTACTAAGATAAAGCTAGCAGCAAACCTAGTTTTTGTGACGATATTGCTGAGGGTTGACATATTGAAGAACAAAGAGGTGAGGAGCAATGCTTGGTCTTTAAGACATTCCAAAAATGATCAGCCTGGTTCTCCCATTGAGACTGCAACTTTTCTAGGTCTGGTTGGGAGATGTGATTTTCAGCCATTTTGTGGGTTCCTCACAAGTGTTTATGACCATATGCATCTCCCAACCAGAAGAAAACGGTGCTGCCAGGAATGCGCAAAAACGAGTAGGAAGTGAGGCGCGTCATTTGGATATGATTTACATATAATTTAAATGTATTTTAAATGTCATCAGGAACTTGCATCTCCCACCCCGCCAGGAGTACTTCATTCTGGCAGGATTTAAAATAGCTCCCCATATTCGGGAACTAGTGGAAGACTTTTTCTCAGTGTAGGGGGGGCAACTGTGGCCTTCTGTGGGGATCAGGTGAAGTGGGGGGGGGTTGTGCCTCCTGGGCAAAGTGCCTATGCCTGGGGCACCTTGGCACTGCCCATCAGCATCAGGCAGTGCCAAGGGGTAAGGCCTATTCTAGGCGAAGCCTTGGGATGATTGATACGGTTGGGGTGTCCCGCTGCCACTCTGCATCTAGATCAGTCTGGTTTGTAGGAGGCCAGCGATTGGAGTGTGCTGAAAGAGGGATGGTAGTCTGACAGGGGGTGGGGGATGTGGGGGGGGGGTGCCTGCCTTGGGGGGGGGGGGGGGGGAGTGAGCTGAACATCAAGGTGTCCTGGGGTGGGGGCACCAGGGCTAGCCTGGGAATTGTTATGGGTCCTGATCGGGCCTTGGCAATGGCAGCACTGCAAGGTTCTGGGCTGGCCAGCGATCAAGCTGGCCAACAGACAGGAAGAGGGCCAGATTGGGACCACTGCTCATGCTCAGAGTTCCAGTGCTGTCAGACTCTGACACAAATAGGCCGCGTTCCCCCCGGGTTTTTAATGACATTCCCGATTGTGACCTCTGCAGTGCACAGTGTGCGGAGATTCAGGCCTGAAGTTGCACTAAAAAAAGCAGTTGTGATCTAGGACAGTTTTCCCACCAACTCAACACTTTTGGGAGAATGGCCCCCAAACATTACAAAGGTGAGAAAAGAAAATACTTCAACCGGAGTTGGACAATAAATGCTGGCCTTGCCATTCATTCTGTAAATGAATTTCTAACAAAAACAACAATTTGATAGGTAAGGTGAGGACAAAAAAGGATATCTCTCTAAAATGGAAAACAAAAGTATGGTATGGTTAACCTCATTCAATGTTACAGAGAGATCAAGAGAATACCGAGGATGTTATTCATCATGTGAATATGCAATTTTTGATGTAACTAAGGGGCCATAGTGGCACACAAAAACACAGAAACTAGCTTGGAGAGATCCAGGTTGAGAGTGAGAGCACAATCTTACAATCTGACTTTCAGCGAGATGAGGTAATAAGATTGGATGGGAGACGAAAAACGAGAAACGCACCCTGATTTTGGCCTCTGCCGATTGTATTAGCTCTGTTTTGCTGCAAAATCGGCTTTGCACCTTTTAAATATTAATTAAATGATTAGCATGTCATTGCATGTCCATCCTCAAGAAGGGCACAAGGCCGATTACATGACAATTTCGTGCTGGTATTGTCACAAGAGGTGAAACACCAGATGCCTCTCTCATGATCTTACCAGCTCACCACGCCAATCGATCGGCGTGACAATCTGGTAAGATCGCTCTCTAGAAAGCTGAAATAAAAACAGAAAATGCTGAAAATATTCAGCAGGTCCAACAGTGCCTATGAAGAGAGAAACAGAGTTAACAGGCATGATTTTTCTTGTCGAGTAGTGTAATGAGCTGGAAGATTTAACCAGAAGCCAAAAACAAGAATCTTCCAAGCCATTTTTTTCTGACGTAATTAGCCTTGCACTAGGGAACGTTACAATATTACAATATTGTATTACAATATTACAGTATTTATGAGGTCATTTATATCCATTTAGTGAGCCCTAGATGCAATCATCTGGGCTCACTCTGATTTCCGACCTTGCCTGTGAAGTTTATCACCAGCAAGGTTCACGTATGGTCCCCAGCAATCAAGACTTGATGGGATGGCCTCACTACTGAGACCAGAGGCCATTGAGATCTCCGGGAGGTCGGGAACAGGGGTGAAAGTGACCATTTGGCAGTGCCAGCCTGGCACCCTGGTACCTGCTTACTAAACATCCTGGCGTTGCCAGTCTGGCACACTAACAACTGGGTAATGCCAAGGGTCAGAGCCTGAGAGATATAGAGCCTCATGGGGCAGGATCAAATGAAGGAGGAGGGGGGTGCGGGCAGAGCCAGACTGGGGGGAGGCAATAGATGACGGAAGGATGGAACTCTCCATCCGAGGCTGGCAGCTGATGTGAGGCTGGAGATTAGAGGTCAGGATCAGCGATCGGAGGAGAGTGGATAAGTCGGGGTCGGTGAAATCCGGCAGGAAGGATAGAGGGGAGGGATCCGCAATCAGGAGGCCAATGATGTCCAGATAGAGCATGTCAACTGATCTCCAGCATACTGGGCATGGTGGATGGCCCTCTGAGCACTCTGTTGCTGGTCCCTCCAATCCCACCCCTCCCTACTGGCATGAATCACCTGACAACCTCTGTATTGCACAGAGTTCCATGAATTAATTAAACAAGCTCACACAAGAAAAGGACTGGAAAATCTCCCGTTTCACATCCATTGGGCATTTAGAATTTTTTGGGAAAAAGCATATCCAACATTTCAGGTCAACAACCATTCATCAGATGTCAAGACTTGAATTTATTTATTATATTTGTGAGATGGCTCAGTCTGCAATTATTGTTTATCCCTGACTGCATTGAGAAGGTGGTGTTCTTGAACTGCTACAGTCGATGTGGTGTAGGCACACACGCTGCTGTTAGGGAGGTACTACCAAGTAACAAAGATCAAAGAACAAAACAGCACGGGAAACAGGCCCTTCGGCCCAATGAGCCCGTGCCGCCACCCCGATGTTCCCACCTCTACCCGTGATCCCTGTCTATGTTTATAGATCTATAACAGCTATATATTTCCAAGTCAGGGTGGTGTGTGACATGGAGGAGAACTTTCAGGTGTTCCAAGGTATCTGTTGCTCTTGTCCTTCCACATGGTAGTGGTTATTGGTTTGGAAGATGCCACCTAAGGAACATTGGTGAGTTCCTGCAGTCTACTTTTCATATGATACACAGCTTTCATCGATGGTGGAGGGAGTGACTGTTTATGAAAGGGGTGCCAAACAAGTGGCTTGTTTTGTCGTGGATGGTGTCAAGCTTCTTGACTGTTGGAGGAGCTGCACCCATCCAGACAAGTGGATAGTTTTCCATCACACTCTTGTCTTGTACCTTGTAGATGGTAGATTGGCTTTGAGGAATTGTTTTACATAAAATTCCAAGCCTCTAACCCTCTCCTGTAGTCATAGTGTTTATATGGTTGTTCTAGTTTAGTTTCTGGTCAATGATAAACACAGGGGATGATGTTAGAAATGGTAATTGCCTGGTAGTTGTATGGCATGAATCTTACTTGCCACTTGTCAGTCCTAGTCCAGGTCTTGCTGCATTTGGACATGGACTACTTTAGTATCTGACGAGTCACAAGTTGTTTGCAGCATTGTACAGTCATCAGTGAACATCCCCACTTCTGACCCTATGATGGAAGGAAGATCATTGACAAAGTAACTGAAGATGCAATAATTATTAGAGCGTGAAGAGAGCTAAAGTGTAATTTAATGTCAATATTTATGAGATAATACATTCTAAGAGGAATAAAACAGATTGGAAGCATTCATCTAATACATTAAATGGTATAAATGAACTAAGTTAATAACCAACAGTCCAAATATTTAATCTCTGAAACTGGAAATATGGATAAACAAAAGTTTATCCATATATTCATCATATTGAATATGCTTTTGAGTTTTATAAACAGGACTTTGTGTGCAAGAATAAAGAAATAATGTTGAATTTCTTTAAAACTTTGGCCACAATTAAGGTGCTGGGATTGAATGATATCTTGTAATATAATATAGAGGGCATGACTAAATCTATGAAGTGGAATTTGAAATTCTAAGGGGTGTGATACATTGCATTACATTTTCTATCCAGTATCAGCAAAAAGGAGCCGATAGTGTAAATCTGTTTATTTTTGTGTGGTCTAACAGCAATGGGATCTGGCCCTCCAAATTAACTGGACTTGTCATGAAGCAACCAGACCACTGATTGACCACCCAAAAGTTAAAATGTATTCTTACCTCTCATCATGCAGTACTTATGATGCATAACTTAAACGTCTGGCCAAAATCTTACCAACATTCATGGAGATTTGGTTGGTTGCCACGCACATCTGTGGACAGCAAACCTGCAGAAAAACCATTAGCTTCAATGCTTCCTGTTTAGTTTAATGGCATTTAAAGGGTTTATATTTCTGCAGTCAGTAATCCTCACCATGTTCTACAGAAAAGAGAAACAAAGAGGCAGCACGACCAAGTTTCCATCATAAATTAATGTTTTTTTGAGAAAAAGATATGGGACGGGATTTTACGGCCTCGCTCATCCTGAAACCAGCCACGGTCAAACGGACCTTCCCATTGTCTGTTCATTGCTCGCTCTGATTCCTGTGATGGGCAGAAAATGATATAGAGATGCCGGCGTTGGATTGGGGTAAACTCAGTAAAGTTTTACAACACCAATTTTAAATCCAACCAATTTATTTGATAGTAAATTCGCGAGCTTTCGACTTTATAGCCTTCGTCAGGCAAATGCAGTGTTCTGGTCTGCAATAGCACTCATACCAACACAGACAGTCACAGATTGCTGATTAGAATGTGAATCCTTACATCTAACCTGCTATTCAAGTGTTAAAGTGGCTAACAATGTGTGTGAAGAGAATCCTGAGCATTGGTTAGAGAATTGTGTATTTCCTCCAGACAGCACAGTAAGTGAGGTTTTTTTGCTAACCCAGGCAAGTTACGGGGGTTACAGATAGTGTGTCATGAAGCCAAGATTCCTATTAAGACCGTCCTCATGTGTGTGGAACTTGGCTATCAGTCTCTGCTCAGCAACTCTGCATTGTCGTGTGTCACAAAGGCCCCCTTGAAGAACATTTACCCGCAGGTCGGAGGCCG
The DNA here is from genome assembly GCA_024679065.1 of Sphyrna mokarran. NCBI lineage: Eukaryota > Metazoa > Chordata > Chondrichthyes > Carcharhiniformes > Carcharhinidae > Sphyrna > Sphyrna mokarran. The sequence goes on along the minus strand of JAGIQG010000023.1, from coordinate 28,210,406 downwards.
AATGCCTATGACTGCTGAAGTGTTCGCCCACAGGAAGGGAACTGTTTTGCCTGGTGATTGTTGAGCGATGCTCATTCATCCGCTGTCATAGTGTCTGCATGGTCTCCCCAATGTACCATGCTTCGGGACATCCTTGCTTGCAACATATTAGGTAGACAACGTTGGCCGAGTTGCAAGAGTATGTACCGTGTACCTGGTGAATGGTATCCTCACGTTTGATGATGTCGTCCATGTCTATGATCCGGCATGTCTTGCAGAGGTTGCTGTGGCAGGTTTGTGTGGTATTGTGGTCACTGTTCTCCTGAAGGTTGGGTAGTTTGCTGCGAACAATGATCTGTTTGAGGTTGTGCGGTTGTTTGAAAGCAAGAAGTGGGGGGGTGGGGATGGCCCTAGCAAGATGTTTATCGTCATCAATGACATGTTGAAGACTCCGGAGAAGATGTCGTAGCTTCTCCACTCCGGGGAAGTACTGGACAACAAAGGGTACTCTGTCCACCATGTCCCGTGTTCGTCTTCTGAGGAGGTCAGTGCAGTTTATCGCTGTGGCACGTCAGAACTGTCGATTGATGAGTCGAGCGCCATATCCTGTTCTCACGAAGGCATCCTTCAGCGTCTGGAGGTGTCCGTCACAATCCTCCTCATCTGAGCAAATTCTGTGTATACGGAGGGCTTGTCCATAGGTATTGCTGCAACTGCCTCAGTACTCAATGCCAACAACTGCCAGTTTCCGGATGCAATTTTACAACTCATCCGCTTCATCTTGGACCACAATGTCTTCACCTTCAACAATCAGCTTTTCATCCCGACACATGGAACAGCCATGGGGACCAAATTTGCACCTCAGTATGCCAACATCTTCATGCACAGGTTTGAACAAGACTTCTTCACCACACGAGATCTTCAACCAAGGTTATACACTAGATACATTGATGACATCTTTTTTCTTTGGACTTATTGTGAACAATCATTGAAGCAATTATATGATGATATCAACAAGTTCCATCCCACCATCAGACTCACCATGGACTATTCTCCAGAATCAGTTGCATTCTTGGACACAGGCATCTCCATCAAGGACGGTCACCTCAGCACCTCACTGTACCGAAAACCAACAGACAACCTCACAATGCTCCACTTCTCCAGCTTCCACCCTAGACACGTTAAAGAAGCCATTCCCTATGGACAAGCCCTCCGTATACACAGAATTTTCTCAGATGAGGAGGATCGTGACAGACACCTCCAGACGCTGAAGGATGCCTTCGTGAGAACAGGATATGGCGCTCGACTCATCAATCGACAGTTCCGACGTGCCACAGCGATAAACTGCACTGACCTCCTCAGAAGATGAACACAGGACACAGTGGACAGAGTACCCTTTGTTGTCCAGTACTTCCCCGGAACGGAGAAGCTACGACATCTTCTCCGGAGTCTTCAACATGTCATTGATGACGATAAACATCTTGCTAGGGCCATCCCCACCCCCCCACTTCTTGCTTTCAAACAACCGCACAACCTCAAACAGATCATTGTTCGCAGCAAACTACCCAACCTTCAGGAGAACAGTGACCACAATACCACACAACCCTGCCACAGAAACCTCTGCAAGACATGCCAGATCATAGATATGGACGACATCATCAAACGTGAGGATACCATTCACCAGGTACACGGTACATATTCTTGCAACTCGGTCAACGTTGTCTACCTAATACGTTGCAAGAAAGGATGTCCCGAAGCATGATACATTGGGGAGACCATGCAGACACTACGACAACGGATGAATGAGCATCGCTCAACAATCACCAGGCAAAACAGTTCCCTTCCTGTGGGCGAACACTTCAGCAGTCATGGGCATTCGGCCTCCGACCTGCGGGTAAATGTTCTTCAAGGGGGCCTTTGTGACACATGACAGCGCAGAGTTGCTGAGCAGAGACTGATAGCCAAGTTCTGCACACATGAGGACGGTCTTAACAGGGATCTTGGCTTCATGTCACACTATCTGTAACCCCCGTAATTTGCCTGGATTAGCAAAAAACCTCACTTACTGTGCTGTCTGGAGAAAATACACAATTCTCTAATCAATGCTCAGGATTTCCTTCACACACATTGTTAGCCACTTTAACACTTGAATAGCAGGTTAGATGTAAGGATTTGCATTCTAATCAGCAATCTGTGACTGTCTGTGTGGATATGAGTGCTATTGCAGACCAGAACACTGCATTTGCCTGACAGAGGCTATAAAGTCGAAAGCTCGCGAATTTACTATCAAATAAATTGGTTGGATTTAAAATTGGTGTTGTAAAACTTTAACGGGCAGAAAATTCCAGCCATGGCTTACAGCCAATAACTGGATATCTATAAAGACATTGGCATAATTAAAAGATAGATACAAAACTTCAGGCTCAAATCATTATTTTTTTAGCAAGAAGCTGCTTCAAACAATTGAGAGTCAAACTTGTTTGAATAAGTTCCATATGTGCACATTAAGTTGCATGTTTTTGTGATTTTTGAGGGCTTCATTAAAGATTCTACTAAGTGAAGCAAGAATAAAAACAATTGTGAGTAAAGATTTTAATGTTAGCAATACGTGATTTTCTTTAAAATTTGTGATCTATCCAAAACACAGAATTCAAATTGAACCCAATCCATGGCCCCCACAAGCTGACAAGATGAGGCATTGCACCCCATCTTGGACTTGATCTGACACTTCATTTTGGCCAAAAGGTCTAGATAGTTTTGAAAAATAGCATCCGGTGACACTTTGGTTTAACCTCATCAGCTATCCTCACTCTTTACTCCACAACGTCCAGTGAGATCAACCTGCCTGATCATTGTCTCTCCCCTACCAAGTATGCTAGTGAGTGTTACCCAGATAATCCATCAATTTACCTTTGCTTCTTCTTTCAACCTTTATTGATCATTTGCTGTAGCTCTCTCTCTGATCTACAGTAGAGCAGAGAAAAAGCAGCCTCTGCTTTGTACTCATATCTTTCTATCTGCTGGAAGCTAGAACATCCAGCAAGAGAAACTTTATGCGGATTTTTTCATAGTTGATTAATGGCAGCAACCATTGGTGTAGATGGGAAATCAGTGAACAACTGGAAAAGAAGCTAACGTTGTCCTTTTAAAGCACTGCTTTCTATTTTCTGGGGAAAAAATCAAATTGAAAACAAATGTAAGAAAATAAACCCAATGATTAATAAGGCCTTGTCAGTGAGAAAGATATGGGCCAGTCGAGATAATGTCAAAGGTAAAGAATTTAAAAGGCTATCTGGATTTTGCTGCAAGCATTTCATTCTCTCATTCCATTTTGCTGCAGTTAAAAAGAAGTTGCTAACGTGTATATCAGAGTGGAACTCTTCTTTACTATCTAGCATTTAAACTGCTCTGCTGAAAGAGTGGGTTAATCAAGTGGAAAGTGCTCTGTAGTGAGAATGCTAGAAATTGAGATCAAAATGTAGAAATAAATTCACTTTACATTAATCTCCACATTTTAAAGGTTGTATTGGTTCTGATCATCTATTTGTTGAAGTAACAAGTAGTATCCTCTTGAGATACTGTAATGATGTAAAGAAACTTCATTATTGAACAACATGGGATTAATTAACAAGATCTACAAGAGCAGCAACATGTCTACATATAGTTCTGGAATGTCTCTGCCTCAGAGAACTCCTCCACCTGGGGTGATTCCCCACTCTGAGTCCTGATTGGTCACCCAGGCCAGGTGACCCTTCCTTTGTTGTGTTGCCCTTGAAGAGATAATCATCGCAATTGCACATTGCTTTATGCTTAAATCTAACATTATTAGAGCCTAGAGACTAACTTATATGCAGATAACCATAATAATTTGGCAGAATGGGCACATAATTGACAAATATACAGTATCAGTAACAGCGAGGTAATACATTTTCATAAGAGGAATAAGGAGGCCACATAATGCTTGGAAAAATGGGTCAAAAATAGATAAAGTAGGCATTAGGCTCTCAATCTATGATTAACACTTATTGTAATGCAAGATTCACACAGCTATTTGCTCAGTGTGGTGGTAAATGTTCTCCTTAAAAGCACAGCACATACTTATCATGCGTAGTCAAGCCTAACACTCACATACTTAGCACTACCTCAAGTCTCTGAACCAAGCCTCCTTCCATTGACTCCATCTACACTTCCCGCTGCCTCAGAAAAGCAATCAGCATAATCAAGGACCCCACGTACCCTGCAAATACTCTCTTCCAACTTCATCTGTCAGGAAAATGGTACAGAAATCTAAGATCATGCACCAACCCGACTCAAGGATAGCTTCTTTCCTACTGTCATTAGACTTTTGAATGGACCTAACTTATATTAAGTTGATCAGGAGGATTAGCAGGGTTAATATGTGGGGTTATGGGGACAGGGTCTGGGTGGCATTGCAGACACGATGGGTTGAATGGCCTCCTTCTGCAGAAGAGTGATTCTATGTACATATAAACGCATCATTAAATATATCAGTGGAGCCTAAATAAGATCACAAAAAGTAAAAATGCAACCATGAAGCTACAGAATTGTACAGCAGAAAATAAATCTGTTTGAATCCTTTATGTGACAGCCCATTGAGGAGAAATTTGTGGCTTTTTTGATGGAGATTAGATTGGGATTGGAATGCCAGCTTTGGGTCAAATAGAATCACATAAACAAATAGTGGGTGACATTATTAACATGTAAATCCTTGTTAGTTTATGCTTTTAATTTCAAATTTGAGGTTGATTGCACACATTAAAATACATATTTTGGACTCAATTTTGCCACTTCAGTTTTTCAACAGAGGCAGCTTTATTTTGTGAGGCAAGTGCAGCACATTTTTGGATCCAATTGTCTGGAAAATATACAATTAAGAATCTGCCTCTAAATCACCATCCAATTCAAGGCAGGGAGTGGTTGAGGAGACAAGAAGGCAATTAGCAGTTGATTTAGAGAGTGTCAGGTCGCATTCATTGTGGCGAAAGTGAGAGAGTTGCTGAAAAATATGGAACAAAAGTGGGAGGGATTGAATAGAAACATAGAAACTAGAAGCAGGAGAAAGTCATTTGGCCTTTTGAGCCTGCTCTGTCATTCATTATGATCATGGTTGATCATCAAATTCCTGATTCCCCCTTTCCCTCCATATTCCTTGACTCCTTTAACCCATAGAGCTATATCTAACTTTTTCTTGAAATCACACAATGTTTTGATCTCAACTATTATCTGTGATAGTGAATTCCACAGGCTCAGTGTTCGTGAAGTGAAGAAGTTACTCCTCACCTTGGTGTTAAAAGATTTACCACTTATTCTCGAATTCTGATCCCCAATTCTAGACTCTCCCACCAGTGCGAATATTCTTTCTGGATCTACCCTGTCCAATTCAGTTAGAATTTCATAAGTTGCTATGAGATCCCCTTTCACTGTTCTGAATGCCAAGAAGGCGGCTAAGAGGAGACCTTATTGAAACATATAAGATGATTAGAGGTTTAGATAGGGTGGACGGTGATAGCCTTTTTCCCAGGATGGAGAAAGCTAGCACGAGGGGACATAGCTTTAAATTAAGGGGTGGTGGTTATAGGACGGATGTCAGAGGTAGGTTCTTTACCCAGAGGGTGGTTAAGGTATGGAATACCCTGCCTGCTGCAGTTGTAGATGCGCCAAGTTTGATGGCGTTTAAGAGGTTAGTAGATAAGTTTATGGATGAAAAGGGAATGGTTTAAGTTAGAGGGTCATTGCTTTTTCCTAATTGGTCGGCGCAACATCGAGGGCCAAAGGGCCTGTTCTGCGCTGTAATGTTCTATGTTCTATGTTCTAATGAATATAATCTGAAACAACTTAGTCTCTACTCATATGACAGACTTGCCATCACAGGAATCAGGCAGGTTTATGTTTTGTTGCATTCCCTCTATAGAAATAGGGACAGGTAAGGACACCAAAACTGCACACATTATTCTAGGTATAGCCTCACCAATGCCCTATATAATTGCAGAAAAATATCTCTCTTCCTATACTCAAATCCTCTCACTATGAAGATCAAAATATCATTAACCTTCTTTACTGCCTACTGAAACTGTGCACTTACCTTCAGTGACTGATGTAGGATATCAAGGTCTTGCTGAGTATCCACCTCTCTCAATTTACATCCATTCAAATAATAATCTGCCTTCGTATTATTGGTACCAAAGTAGATAACTCAGATTTATCCACACCATACTGCATTTGACCTGCATATGCTCACACAATCACTCTGTCCAAATCACCCTGAAGTATCTCTTTATTCTCCTCATCTGCCCACCCAAGTTTGCATCGTCTGCAAATTTAGTTCCCTCTTCTAAATCATTAAAATATAATGTGAACAGTTGGCACAACCCCATGCACTTTAACTTTACATAGTAGTCTACTATGTGAGACATTGTTGATAGCCTTCTGAAAGTCTAAATAAACCACATCCATCGGTTCTCCTCAGTCCACTCTACTTGACACATTCTTAAAGAATTCCAATAGATTTATCAAACATGATTTCCCCTTTGTAAATCCATGTTGACTTTGTCTGATTATACCATTTCTTTCCAAATGCTAAGTTATGAAATCCTTGATAATGGACGCTAGCAGCTTCTCCGGTACCGAAGTTTGGCTCATTGGTCTACAGTTCTCTGGTTTCTCTCTAGTTCACTTTTTGAATAGTCAATTTAAATTAACTATCTCTCAGTCCAAAGTCCAAAGAATTTTGTAAAATGATCACCAATAGATCTACTATTTCTAGGGCCACTTTGGGATGAAGATTGTCAGGCCTTGGGGATGTGTCGCCTTCAATTCCATTAATTTCCCCCAAATCATTTCTTTATTAATACTGATTTCCTTCAGCTCCTCACTTAAACTCATTTATCTCAGAACGGATGCGAGCAATGTGTAGTTCTTCACCCTGAGTACTGCCCATGCGGCAATTATGATGAATTTCTACTGAAATGCCAAAGTTTTGGTGGCATGGTGGCACAGTGGTTAGCACTGCTGCCTCACAATGCCAGGGGCCCGGGTTCAATTGGGCTGCTGTCTAGATTACATGTTATTCCTGTGTCTGCATGGGTTTCCTCGCACAGCCCAAAAGACATGCTAGTTAGGTGCATTGACCTAAACAAGTGTCAGAGTGTGGCAACTGGGGGAATCTCACAATAACTTCATTGCAGTGTTAATGTGAGCCTACTTGTGACTAATAAAATAAACTTTAAAAAAATCATTTTGCCTACACATGATTACAGGCTTTATGTTTTCCATATTTAAAAGATAATTGCATGTCACTTTTATGCCAGTCCATCCTCCTGCTCTGCACTTGCTTCCTGTGAGCTCACCTGCATGGGTCCTGTACACTGCCAGTAAAGTTCATTGCTCTGAGAAAATGGCTCATAATTGACTCATTAACAAGTTCAATTGACTTCCTGCTTCTACCAGGCAGGTTGCTGACATTATACACACGTTTCTGCCTAGAAAATTGTGGGAAACTTAGAAAAACCAGCCTACCTCCGTTTTTTCCCAATTTTCTGTCCCTAAATCCATTCAAAATCCTCAAAATTCCTATATCCATTTTCTTAGTTTGCCCTTCTTCAGAAATGTACATTATTTATTCAGTAGGTGTTCAAATTGAGCATGATTGCATGCAGATTGTGCATAAGGAGCAGCAATCTGGTCACGTAATGCCTGATTCATATTCAAACACAATGTGTACACTTTTTATTGTAGTTTATCTGTAGGCTTGGTTTCCCAGTGACTATGCAACCTGCAACAATGGCTGCTTCAGAGCAAGCTGAGCTTGGAATGGCACCTCAACAGGAGCTTGGCCCTGTGTTTCCAAAGGCAAAGTGCTTAATGCCTGTTCCAGATGCAGGTAAAGGAAACATCCTTTTTGTCCTTACTCAGTATGGCATCTGGCACCATTCCGATCTCTCACTTGAGGCCATATGAGATGACATAGTGCCAGAAAAATTGATGTTGTTTAACACAATTTATAAAATATTATGCTGAGTATTTTTGTGCATTTAAAATAGAGATAGATAGGTTCAAGATTGATAAGGGAATCAAAGGTTAGGGGGAAAAGGTGGGAGAATGGAGTTGAGAAACATATCAGCCATGATTGAATGGGGAGCAGACTTGATGGGCCGAATAGCCTAATTTTGCTTATGCTTATATCTTATGGTGTCAGGCTGGAAGAATGCTGCTGCTCTATAAAGATGAGTTCGGTAATAATTTAGTGATGGAGAACATCCCATCAACTGTACTGAAAGAACAATGAATGTTTTTGCTGAATGCAAAATCCCATTTATAAACAACTTGGCTTGCAACAAGAAGATATAAAGTGTGAACAAGGAAAAGCCAGAAATTGACATCTTTAACAAGGCTGAAGATGGTTAATGGGAACTTTATTTGACAGGAATTGTTCTCTGGAGTCAATTGATTTTCATTTTATCCAAATCAAATCCGATGGCTTTTGCCTAATGGTGAATTGCGTTTTAATAGTGCATTCCAATCCGGAATTCAGCCGTCGGAAAACACTATTTAAATGTTTAAGAAGCACATGTTGAGTGGGTAAACAGAAATTTCTTTCACAGCATCGTTAGTAATTGGTAACTAAATAGGCCCAAAATTCTCATTCATCTTCCATTACAATGAGTGCTTGGTTCCAAGTCACAAAATAAGACTCAAATTTGTATCTACATACAGGAGATCAATGCAGACTGCACTTCCTGCCAAAATCTGTTCAACCTCAAGTTTGTATTTGCTTACTTCTTCAGTTTTCAGCTAACTCCATTACATCATTGCTTGCATTGATAGGCACAACCTCTTTCAGTTCAATTATTCTTATAATATCCATTTCTGACCACCAAGACATTGTGACTGCTTTAGAAACATGACTGGATCTCCCATAGACTCCGACGAGCAATTTTTATGTTGGGTATATGATGTAAACCCAGAATAGTAGACATGGAATCAGATTGTTCTTGTTTTTCTCCTAGTGTTTCATTGTGATGCCAAGCTGGCATCTCAAAACTCACTCATTAACTCCTCAACCTTTAGGGACATGGGCCAAATGGGGGTAATTGGGACTAACTTAGGAGTTAAAAAATAAGTTGGCATGGACAAGTTGGGCTGAACAAAGAACAAAACAGCATGGGAAACAGGCCCTTTGGCCCAACGAGCCCACGCCGCCACCTCGATGTTCCCATTTCTACACGCGATCCCTGTCCATGTATATAGATCTATGGATTAAAAACCAAATTTGAGACAATTTAGGGAGAATTTGTTTTGCCAATTAGCCTAAGAGCACATCTTTGGGATGTGGAAGGTAACCGGAGCTCCTGGAGAAAACCCACGCAAGCACGGGGAGAATGCGCAAACTCCCACAGACACAGGCCCAAATCCATGTATCTGCACAGCACAGCTGTAGTCACTGTGCTGTCGTGTTGCCCATCAGATGGTCCAGGTCAAGCATACACTAACGACGTGAAGCAGTAGGATACTCTCGAAAAAGGTCCAAGAGCAGTCCTCTCACGACCCATCGCGTGTATGCCCCTCGTTAGACAACAAGGCATCTGTAGGATAAAAGCAAGTACATCAATATCATCATCTATTTACACACTTCCCAGGGACTCCCAAGGCACATGATCCCTACAAGGCACCTGTAGGATAAAAACAAGTACATCAATATCATCATCTATTTACACACTTCCCAGGGACTCCCAAGGCTCATGATCCCTATTTTAAATCAGTTTTCTATACCCCTCCATTCCCATTCTGTTCATGTGCCCATCTAAGTATTTCTTAAATATCTCCAGAGTACCTGCCTCCACCACTTTACTTGGTAGCGCATTCCATACCCCCACCACCCTCTGTGTGAAAAAACTCCCTCTAGCATCCAAATTATACCTTACCCCCTCACCCTAAGCCTGTGACCCCTCGTGCTATTTGAGTCCATCCTAGGAAAAAGCTTAGCCCTGTTTACTCTATCTATCCCTTCAAAATCTTGTACACCTCTATCAGATCTCCTCTAAGTCTACATCTTGCTAAGGAAAACAGTCCCAATTTGCCTAATCTCTCCTCATAACTCAGACCTTCCATACCAGGCCGCATCCTGGTAAACCTCCTCTGCACTCTTTCCAGAGTCTCCACGTATGGTGAGACGTGGTCTTTCGAGGAAAGATTGAACACACTGGGGTTGTTTTCCCTTGAAAGACGTCAGCTGAGAGGGGATCTATTAGGGTATATAAGATTATGAGGGGTATAGATAGAGTAAATGGTGGTAAGCTTTTTCCACCATTAGAAATGGATAGAACGAGGGGTCATGGCCTTAGGGTGAGGGGTGCTATGTATAAGACGAATATTAGAGGGCAGTTTTTCACACAAAGGGTAGTGGGGGTGTGGAATGCACTGCCGAGTAAGGTGGTGGGACCAGGCACGCTAGGGTTATTTAAGGGTCTCTTGGACAGCCACATGAGCGGTCTGCAGATAGAGGGATATAGTAGGACTGTCTAAATATCTTATTTGTTTCCACAGGCAATTCGGTCCACCTTGTTGACCAACAAGATGCATGCATTCGGCAGGTCATGCGAGGGCTGCTCTTGGATGTTGCTTCAGGAGTGGCCTAGTGCTTCAAGTCGTTAGTGTATGCTTAAACTGGACCATCTGATGGCAACATGACAGCTCAGAGACTATCGCTGTTGCTGTGCAGACACATAGATTTGGGCCTGTATCTGTGGGAGTTTGCGCGTTCTCCCCGTGGTTGCGTGGGTTTTCTCCGGGTGCTCCGGTTTCCTCCCACATCCCAAAAATGTGCTCTTAGGCTGATTGGGTAACAAATTGTTCCTATATTGGTCCCTATAAGGGAATCTTCCACAATAGGCATAGCCTAAAGTCATGGATATGTCATTAAGACGTTAGGACAGCGGCGTGGGCTCGTTGGGCCGAAGGGCCTGTTTCCCGTGCTGTGTTGCTCTGTGTTCTTTGTTCTTTGTCCTTCCGGTCGTAAGGCGACCAGAACTGGACACAGTATTCCAAATGAGGTCTAACCAGCATTTTATACAACTGCAACATTAAAGACCAGCTCTTGTACTCTGTACCCCTTCCTACAAAGGCTAGCATACTATATGCTTTCTTCACAACCTTCTCCACTTGCTCTGCCACCTTCAGAGACTTGTTCACCTGCACCCCCAGGTCCCTCTGCGTTTCTATACTCTTAATAGGTCTACCCTTTATCATATACCTCCCTCCTACATTTTTTCTACCGAAATGCATCACTTCACATTTATCAGGATTGAATTCCATCTGCCATCTGTCTGCCCAAGCTACCAGCCTATCTATGTCCTGCTGCATCGCCTGACCATGCTCCTCACTATCCGCAAGTCCAGCCATCTTTGTATCGTCTGCAAACTTGCTGATCACTCCACTTACTCCCTCATCCAAGTCATTTATATATATTACAAATAGAAGAGGTCCCAGTACCGAGCCCTGCAGCACACCACTAGTGACCAACCTCCAGCTAGAGAAACACCCTTCCACTATTACTCTCTGTCTCCTATTACCAAGCCAGTTGTTTATCCATCTAGCTACCTGTCCTTGTATGCCATTTGCCTTGACCTTCTCGACTAACCCCCCCATGAGGGACTTTGTCAAACGCCTGAAGAGCTTGTTTCCATGCTGTAAACCTCTATAACTCCATTGGACTATGACTAACTCACTGCTCTGGAGGCAGGAAATTGAAAGGAACACTCACATATTGAGGGTGGGGGTGGCTGATACACTTTAATGGAAGGTATAAATATTAGCAACACTATCAAGATTTTGGTTTTTGGAACAGCAGCCAGCAGCTGTAGAACAAAATACAGTCACGCAACTCAGGCAGCATTTTTGAAAAGAGCTGAGGAACTTTTCAAACACCACAGGAAATGCTTATCTCCTGACAGATTGTACATGGTTAGTGGAAAGAAGCAAGTACTGACGGTACTCGGGTGGGCAAAGCGCTGAGGCTGACTTTTCCCTCTGCAGTCTCTATTTATTCCTCCTTCACTTCTCAAATGTTAGAATTTTAAGCAAGTCAGATGACACGAATGGAGACAGAAACGGAGTTAATCGGCAGAGTTTTCCTGTCCCATCTGCCATGGGAATCCTAACAGGGAGATAGGACTATGCAAAAGGTCTGTTGACTCGGGCAGGATTTTCTGGTCTTGGGGGCGAGAACAGCTAGAAAATCCTACCCGATGTTTCAGGCTGATGAACTTTCATCACAGACATTGGGTTCCCCCAGAGATAGTAAAACAGAAATCTTACTTCAAGTGGTACTCATGGGGAGAGGCAACTAATACATTAATTTAAACATAGAGTCAAAACATAAATGAAACTTTGCATTATTGCATTATTATTTGTGTCTATCAGATGTATTATTGTAAGCCCCACTGAGGAGTACTAACGGTTGTCAAATGCTTCCTCTCCAGTGCCACCTTGACAAAGACAAGAAGTAGGTACTCAGAGTGGCAAATCTTGAGAGCCGTGTTCATTCAGATCATGTGATCATCTGTCTTTGCCAAATTCAGGAAGAGACCAAGAAGAAGGCGCTTTAACTTATCCACTCCCTTCTGCACTGGCTGGATACTTAGGAGTCAAAAATTGATGATCAGCCCCTTAAATAAGGTTGGAAGTCTGTTTTCTTTTCTTTAAAATAATCTTTATGCCGGGATTTTAAAAGGTGGTGGTGGGCGCATCCATTGATCATAGAATCTTTACAGTACAGAAGGAATTATTTGGTCCATCAAGCCGGCACTGACAACAATCCCACCAAGGTGCTATCCCTGTAACCTCATATATTAATCCCACTAGACCCCCTGACATTAAGCAGCAATTTAGCATGGCCAATTAACCTATCTGCAATCTTTGGAGTGTGGGAGGAAACCGGAGAACCTGGAGGAAACCCATGCAGACATGGAGGGAACTTGCAAACTCCACACTGACAGCCACTCGGGTCTGGAATTGAACCCAAGGTTTCCTCACAGTGCCTGGCAGGAATGTCAGGGAAACCGTGTCTCAGTCACAGAAGTTTTACCTGGATTTTCCAGTCAATTAATTGCCTCAACCCATGGTTTCCACCCCTTTAAATGATGATGTTTGCTCTGCAGAGCTAATAGTCAGTCATGGTGCTGGCCACTCCTCACTCCTTGCAGTGCCACCAGGAGTAGTTAACAGAGTTAATGTTTTCAGGCTGATGACCTTTGGGATAAGAAGTCAAAGGGTGAAGGGGGGAATGAGGGGATTATGAAGATGAAGATAGTAATGTGTGGCTAAGGGAGAGTGGGCAGTTACAGAGGTGAGGGTGAGGGAGGCTTTACACTGATAGTGTTGTATATTCTATATACTTGATTAGTGATGATGGCATTAGTTTCTAAGTATGCAACAGGATTATTTACAATGCTTTATGATATCTCTGCAATCACAAAATCTCTGCAATCATGCTTATCCTAAATTTTTCTGTTTAATTTCGCTCTGAGTCCACATCCAGGCTTAATCAATTGATCAAGCACAATGAGCATAGATCAGGTACCAGGCTCACCTAATCAAACACGTAACAATTAAATCATGTGCCCCAAGACCAGAAATTTTCACCCAAGCTCATCAGACCTTTACATGGTCCAGCGAGTTTTCTGTCTGCGATTTTTGGCCAATGTCTCTGGGAATGGAGTGCAGCGTAATGGGAGAATTGTGACCCACATATCTGCAGAGATCCATTAGAGTCTACGACATCAATGACTTGGAGAATATGAATGAACCACACTTCAAATGTATGGGCTGAAGAGATGCTGAGTGGGGAGTCTGAGGAGAAAGGGAAACTGATTGCTGATTTGCATACTGAGGAGGTTGGATTGAGACACCCTCGTGCCTTTGTAGTGTGGTAGGGAGGGGTTACCCATTATTTGTAGGTAGGGGTTGGAGGATTCCCCTCTTTGGTGAGAGGTTTGTGCTGCTTATATGGTCAGTGGGGAGGGCCACCATTTCATTTTTGGAGAGCCTGTCTCCAAACACAGAGATTGGGAATCCATTTAAAAATGATGGCCTGGTCTCTGAAAAGTGACACTGGCTGGTGGCTTGTTCATCTGCATCTTTTAGCTGGGTAAATCCCACCTGACAGATGCTTCCAGTGGGAAACACTCTTCTTTTCCTGTAGGCATGGGCACTGGGCGGCATTGTGGCACATTGCTTGGCACTGCTGCGTCATAACACCAGGGACATGGGTTCGATTCCTGGTTTGGGTCACTGTCTGTGTGGAGTTTGCACATTCCCCCTATGTTGGCATGGGTTTCCTCCGGTGCTCTGGTTTCCTCCCATTGTCTGATTAGGTGCTAAACTGGTGCTGACCATACTAAATTCTCTCTCAGTGTGCCCGAAAAGGTGCCAGAGTGTGGCGACTAGGGGATTTTCACAGTAACTTTATTGCAGTATTAATGTAAGCCTATTTGTGACACTAATAAGAACTTCAACTTAGCCTCAAATTTCAATCAATTACCTCTCTTCAGTACTTCCAGAATTCTTTTCCTTTTTAAATCACTCTTAATGGTGTGTTGAACATGTACATAAAGAACTAAATGAATATTGGTTTCAGAATATAACCTAGTGTTAGGTTGATTAGGGCAGAGGGATAATCGAACTCTGTGTGTATATCCCAGCTCCTAAATTAGTAGCAGTTTGGAAATGTCAGGTCGAGTAATGTAACCAGTCAAGGATGAAAAATAGAAAGTGTGGACTTTTATTTGATTAACCTTTAAAGAGGAGATCAGAGAGAAAAGGTCACAGAGGCTTGAATTAGGAGATAAAATGCAGTAGCTGGTCTCTATAAGCAGTGGATTGTAACAGTGGGGTGTGGAAGGCATATGTTCAATGTCTCAAATAACCTTTCTTTGTCAATGCTTTGATAGAATCATGGAACTGTGCAGCGCTGAAGGAGGCCACTTGACCCACCTCTGCATCAACTGTTTTGCAGAGTTAGTCCTACTCCTCTGTTCATTCACTTCTCCCTGCAATTGTCCTCTCCTTCCCAGTTTATCCAATTCATTTTAAAACCATTAAATCAGTTTCCACCACCCTATCAAGAATCCAAATCCAAAGCTGAATCCCTCATTGTGCATTCTGTAATCTGGTGAATCTCTTCTGTAATGACAAGGATGGTTAGCACTGCTGCTTCACAGGTCCAGGGACCTGGGTTCAATTCTTAATTTGGGTCACTGACTGTGTGGAGTTTGCACATTCTCCCTGTGCTGAGTGGGTTTCCTCAGGATGCTCCAGTTTGCCCCCACATCCTGAAAGATTTGCTCATCAGATGCTTTGACCCGAACAAGTGCCGATCTGTGGCGAATTTCACGGTAACTTCATTGCAGTGTTAATGTAAGCCTACTTGTGACAATAATAAATAAACTTTAACTCTTTGCACTCTTTGTGAACCACGGGAATGTTCATAAATGTACCAAAACAATGAGATAACTTCTGGAAGAATCTAAATGAATTCTGAAGTTAATCCAGAATTAAAGAACCATTTATTCAAGCGCCTTTTATTTACAGACACCAGATAGACATTCAGGTTAATAAATGACTCCATTACTTTCCCAATGTGCAGGGAAATGTGATTCTTAAATGTTTAAAATGAAGTATCTTACCTGTATGAGCTTAGGTTTTCCGTAGTTAAGTCTATACATATTGCATTGCAAATGACATCAGCGTTTTTGATCCTGAGATTGTTTATGATTACCAATGGGGAATATTCACTCCAATGTTTGAATTTATATTGTAATCAGGAGAGTTTATCCTCGTTTGCTTTATGCCATATCATTAAAATGGATACTCTTACTTACCTGTAAAGTATAATGGAGGTGAAACTTGAGATCTTAAATCTTCAGTCAAGTGATTAATGGATGGCTAAAATCTTGTTATGCTTTTAATTTTCAACACGTTCAGTGACAGCTTAATTAAAGCCCAATGGTCTAAAAGTTCCAGAATTTTCTTCTGTGATTCATAAGGTTGACTTGTTAGGAATTGTTTCTATCTGTTTACATTTTCCAATTAAATGTCTTGGCTTCAATTCAAGTAGGAAAGGTATTGAATTTGATAGTTCCTTCACCATGACAGAATTAAAGCCAGCAAAATGACATAACTAAAGAATTTACCCATTTGTTCATTTCTTTTGATTGTAATAGTGCAACTGCAGCTGGATGTTCTGCAGATTTGGGCCAGGATTTTACAACCCCTCCTTGCATCCAGGATATTAGATTCCTGACAAACTGAATGGAGATTTAAATGGCTCACCATACCTGCCACGGGCAAGTGGTGGGGAGATATGCACAATGGGGCAGTAAACTGCCGGCCTTGGTTAATGTAAGAGATTTAAAATAAATTGGCTTACAACCTCCAAGTTCCAGGGCAGTGTGTCTGCAGAGTACACCAAAGATGCACTGGGGAACTCTCCCCAAAGTTCCTAAGCAAGGATTGCCCAGCAGTTATACAGGGAGCGGGATTCTTCAGCTAAACTCATCCCAAAACTGGAAAGTTACGCCAGAGATCAATGAACCTTTGCATGGTCTGCCCCCATCACCCCTGCCTCCCCCCCACCCCCCAAATCCCACCCACCTGCCATGACTCCCAATGCAGTCTTAAGGAAAAGTTCCTTGAATGTATCTACAATAATTTCTTCAAACCTACGAGGGAGCAAACTGTCCTTGATCTGGTCCTGTGTAATGAGGCAGGAATAACTAATGATTTTCCAGTTAGAGATCCTCTCAGAAGGAGCGATCACAGTTTGCTAGAATTTAAAGTACAGATGAAAGGTGAGAAGGTAAAATCAAATACCAGTGTCTTGTACTTAAACAAAGGAGACTACAATGGGAGTTGGCTAAGATAGACTGGGAGAAAGGTCTTTATGATGGGAAAATTGAGAAATAGTGGAGGACTTTCAAGGTTATTTTTACATTTCTCAGCAAAAGTATATACCAATGAAGAGGCAGGACTGTAGGGAAATGGATAATCAGCCATTGATATCCAAGGAAATGAAGGATGGTATCAAATTGAAAGTTAATGCATTCTAAGTGGCAAAGATTAGTGGGAAACTAGAGGATTGGAAAATTTTTAAAGGTCAACAGAAAGCCATGAAAAAAAGCTATGAAGAAAAATAAGATAGATTATGAGAGTAAATTAATTCAGAATATAAAAATAGATAACAAAAGCTTCTATAAATATATGCAATGAAAAAGAGTGGCTAAGGTAAACATTGACCCTTTAGAGGACAGGAAAGGGAATTTAATAATGGGAAATAAGGAAATGGCTGAAGCATTGAACAGGTATTTTGTGTCAGTCTTCACAGTAAAAGAGACAAATAACATCCCAAAAATTGATGACAAGGAGACTATGGCAGGTGAGGACCTAGGAACTATCATTATCACTAAAGAGGTAATGTTGGGCAAGTTAATGGTGTTAAAAGTAGACAAGTCACTGGGCCTGGTGGAATGCATCCCAGGGTACTAAAAGAGATGGCGGGAGAAATAGCAAATGTGCTTGTGGTAATTTACCAAAATTCACTGGATTTGGGGCAGCTCTGAAAGATTGGAAAATAGCAAATCAGATGCCGCTGTTTTACAAAGGAGGTAGACAAAAGGAGGATAACGATAGGTTTATTTGCTTAACTTCTAGTAGGAAAAATGCTTGAATCTATCATCAAGGATGAAATAGTGAGACATCCAGATAGAAGTTGTCCCATTGGGCAGATACAGCATGGATTCGTGAAAGATCATGTTTAACTAATTTACTGGAATTCTTTGAGAACATTACGAGCACAATGGACAACCAATGGATGTGATGTATCTGGATTTTCAGAAGGCAATCGACAAGGTGCCACTCAAAAGACTGCTGCATAAGATAAAGGTGCACAGTTAATGGGTAATGCATTAGCATGGATAGAGGATTAGTTAGCTAAGGGAAAGCAAAGAGTGGGGATAAATGGGTGTTTTTTCTGGTTGGTGATCAGTGGTTAGTAGTGTGTCACAGGGATCAATGTTGGAACTGCAATTGCTTACAATTTACATTGATAATTTAGAGCTGGGGACCAACAGGTTTTATAATTGAGGTGAAGTTCTACCAGCCGCTGTGGTGACATTTGAACCAATGTCCTGAAAGCTGTGGTATTGGCTTCTGAATTACTAATCAAGGCACATTAACATTACAGTAGCATAGTGGCTAGTTTCAAGATTATTGAAAATCAGATCTGAACATTTTTTCCTTCTCACTAGACTCAACATCCCCTGTTTGAACTGATTTGTTTGATTTGATTTATTATCACCATAATTATTGGAAAAAAGTGAAAAGTATTGTTTCTTGTGCAGGCAAAAACATACTGTTCATAAATGTGCAGATTAGGTTGATTGGCCAGAATTTTCCCTCAGAATAAAGGGGTTTTAGCAGGGTAAATACATGGGATAATGAGGATAGGACCAGGAAGGAATTGTTGTCTGTGCAGGCTTGATGGGCCAAATGGCCTCTTCCTGCACTGTAGGGATTCTATGTTTCTGTGAAAAAGATCATGGCTGGAATTCAGGGTGTCGTTAATGGAAATTCCTCTCACGTAGGAAAAAAAGAGAAAAGGATACGGTGCAGAATACAGTCACAGGCAGGATGAAGAGGAAGATCAGCTTAATATATGACAGGACCATTCAAAAGTCTGATGGCAGCAGGGAAATGTTCTTGAATCTGTTGGTACATGTTTTCAGACTTTTGCATCTTTGTCCTGACAGAAGATGATGGAAGAGAGTATGTCCACGGTATGTGGGGTCCTCAACCATGCTGGCTACTTCTCTGAGGCAGGGGCAAGTGTAGACCAAGTTAATGGATGGGAGGCTGGCTTCATGATGGAATGGGCTATGTTCACAACTCTTTGTAGTTTCTTGTGAGCAGCAGCCATACTAAGCTGTGATACAATCAGAAAGAATGCTTTCTATAGTGCATTTGTGAAAATTGGTTTTAACTTGTATAGGCCGAGCTTAAGTCATTGGACGTTTCCGAATTTTTCATCAGCCCATGATGGATTCCAGCATAGAAAATCCCAGCTGTAAAGACATTCAAGATTGGAAAGTGCCATTGATCTCAAACATTGCCACCAGGATTTGATTTGGAAGAGCTATCAAAAGGGGTGACAACGTGGCACTGTGTTAGCCTCACTGTGAATCTCACAGGGATCCAGGTGCAATTTTGGCTTTGGATCATGCTCTATGTGGAGTTTGCATGTCCCCCTCTTATCTACAAGGGTTTCATCTGGGTGCTCCGGTTTCCTCCCACATTCCAAAGATGTGCAAATTAGGTTGATTGGCCGTGCAAAATTTTCTCTCAGTGTGAAGGGGTTTTAGCAGGGTAAATACATGGGGTAATTAGGATATGACCAGGAAGGGATTGTTGTCGGTGCAGGCTTGATGGGCCAAATGGCCTCTTTCTGCACTGTAGGGATTCTATGTTTCTATAAGAAAAGTCATGGCTGGAATTCAGAGTAATAAGTCTGACAACACCAGGTTTAAGCCCAACCGATTTATTTGATAGTAAACTCTCACAAGCTTTCGAGGCTCTGCGCTTCGTCAGGTGAATGAGGAATTCTGGTCTCAGGCAGCATATATATCAGCACAGACTGTTTGCAGATTACTGATTAGAATGCAAATCTTTACACCTAACCTGCTAATCAAGTCTTAAAGTGGTCGACAATGTGTGTGGACGGAGCACTGAGCACAGGTTAAAGAGATGTGTATTTTCTCCAGACAGCACACTAAGTGAGGTTTTTTGCTAACCCAGGCAAGTCATGGGGGTTACAGATAGTGTGACATGAACCCAGATCCCTGTTGAAACCGTCCTCATGTGTGCGGAACTTGGCTATCAGTCTCTGCTCAGTGACTCTGCTCCTTAATTAGAATATTGTTGAGACAAACCATTATAGTCAAGGATGCCTTGTAAGCTTTCCATCACATATTGGAAAATGGCATAGGCTGATGAGATTCCAGAAGATAAATATGTATACTGGTGTAAACTCTTGTGAATGTTGACAGTAACCAACCTCTGTGCATCTTCATCCAAATCCAGCTCATGGTGGTGTGATTGAGGTCTAACATGGTGTGATTTAAACTCTCCAGCAAATTTGGCAAGGAAGTATTCAGTTCTAGGAATGGTATCTAACTATCTGAGCTCCTCTATTAACTGTTAGTTTATAACGCCTACAAATTCTTACAGAATGAACCAGTTTGAGGACAGGAATGATGAGTGCTGCTAATGAAGGAAGCATAATGGAAGATATGCCCATGTCTACATCAGTGGGGGTGAAGTGGAAATGTTCGAGAGCTTCAAGTTTCTCGGTGTTCGGATCACCAACAATCTGTTCTGTTCCCTCTATTGAAATGTAATAGTTGAAAAAGCCCACCAATGCCTCTATTTTTTTTAGGAGGCTAAAGAAATTTGGCATGTCCACAATGACTCTCACCAGCTTTTAAGAAGTATCATAGATGTAGCACAGCTTGGTATGGCTCCTGCTTTGACCATAAGAAACTACAAGAGTTGTGAATATAGCCCCGTCCATCACACAAACTAGCCTCCCAACCATTGACTCTACACTTCCTGTTGCTCAATAAAGCAGCCAACATAATCAAAAATTCCATGCACCCCGAACCTACTCTCTTCCATCTTTGTTGGGAAAAAGGCATAAAAATCTGAGGTCACGTACTAAATGACTCAAGGGCAGCTTCTTCCCTCCTGCCATCAAACTTTTGAATGGACCTACCTTACATTATGTTGATCTTTCTCTAGCTATGATTGTTATACAACATTCTGCACCCTCTCCTTTCCATCTCTTGCTATGAACAGTATACTTTATCTGTGCAAGAAACAATGCTTTTCACTGTATACTGATTCATGAGACAATAATAAATCAAATCAAATTAAATCAAATCATTCTGAGAAATGAGCAGGGCTAACAATGGCTAAATTTTCCATGCTTCTCAACTTCAACCTTATGATGAAGTGTATAGAGCGCTGGGCAGACCCTGAAATATAAAGGTGTTACATCTGGATTCAGATATATTTTAGCTTTAGTTTCTCTTGCACATCCATTGTGGAAGACATTGCAGTATTTATATAGCAGCTTCTGAAAACCCCATCCCACAAATTTCATATTTTTACCAAATTCAATTCCATCTACTCAAGTCAATCACGGCCCATCAAATATTGTCGATAACCTTTAATTACATCTGATTCTTGCAGGACACTGTCAGTATTGCTGCCCCTAAAGTTGGCAATGTATATGTAGACATTATGGCTCCTGACTCGTCCAATCTCAGTGCTTGGAGACCTTTTTGAAGGTAATGAAATGCATGGTCTCCTATGATCAGCTCGTGTCGACTTCCATTTTTGCTATGCATGATCAAGGCTTTCTCTATAGGGAGCACTTTACTTTGTTGGACGTTGGCAAAGATAAATGGGTCCTTATTGACCAGAGCGGGGAGGTGGCATGGAGATTAAAATGACCTGGCCACATCAGAATTTACACAGGCCAAATCCCTTTCATTGAA
This sequence comes from Sphyrna mokarran, assembly GCA_024679065.1. Lineage (NCBI taxonomy): Eukaryota > Metazoa > Chordata > Chondrichthyes > Carcharhiniformes > Carcharhinidae > Sphyrna > Sphyrna mokarran. The sequence goes on along the minus strand of JAGIQG010000023.1, from coordinate 28,188,801 downwards.
TTAATACAGCCTCACTGCAGGCATACTTGTTCAAGTTTAACAACATTTTTAAGTGCCAGAATTACCAACTTGGAAACTAGCTGTCAGAGGGCTGTGCAAGCAAGTGGTGGGTAGCTGTCAATATTCCCCCTTCCCAACGCTGACTCCCCACCTGCTCACCATAAGCCCACAGGCAATCCTGATTGGGAAAGCTGCTCGTGTTTAGGAGAATCCCTGAGCCAAGGCTTAAATTCCAATGTGTTCATGTATATTTGGTTTTAAGTAGCTTATCAACGAGCCTCATTGTCTTCTCACTTCTGGTGGACAGGATTGCCTCCAATGGGGTGATGGAATATGCTATATAGGGCTCTTCCTTCCTCCAGCAATAATTAGGAACAGCTTTCCTGACGCAAGGAATCTGATGTGGGTACTCTTTCCCAGTTTTCCTGGACCCCTATCACCATTCTCAGTCTGACTAAGCCCGACTAAGTCCAGTCCCTTGCCTATTTCATTCAAAATGGTCCTCACAGCTTTCCTCCATAATGATATCTGCCATGGACCTGTAGAGTGTGTCAAATGTTCCTCATTAATAATAGATAAGCTATGTAAATAAAAGCATCTACAAATTGCTAATGCTGTGTAAAGTAATGTCTCCTACAGATTGGTAATGTTTCACTGCAGAAGTTACAATGAATATGCTACTGTCTGCGTTGATAGATGTTGGTATATGGAAATTATGTTCCACATCATGAAGCAATCAAAAGGTATTTCCATACATTAGCCTCACAAATGATTTGACATAGGCATTTTTTAAATCTACAGATGACTAGCTGAGCCACTCAAACCCAACTACATTCTCTTTCAATATTTGTGCAATTTAATCAACAGTGCTTAAATACAGGCAGGAAATATTTTCAAATATTAATGAGAATTCAAGCAAACACCAGCAACATTTACTCATTAAATTGTCAAATTTCAACAACATTGGGGTTGATTTTTTTAAAAAACCTTGTTTGCTGAGTGGCATTAATTTCTCAGTTTCATTAGGATAGCAATGCAACATTTATCTCCCTGAAGGAAATGTGTCCTTCAAAGAGTGGCTTTAAAAACTCACTGGAAACAGTGGGGCAACCGGTCCGGGCAGAAGGAACTGGTCCAAGCAGCGGGAGCAAGTCCGGATAGGGGGAACAAGTCCAGACAGAAGGAACAGATCCAGGCAGAGGGAACAGGCCCGGGCAGAGGGAACAGATCCGGGCAGAGGGAACAGGCCCGGGCAGAGGGAACAGGCCCGGGCAGAGGGAACAGGCCCGGGCAGGGGGAACAGGCCCGGGCAGGGGGAACAGGCCCGGGCAGGGGGAACAGGCCCGGGCAGGGGGAACAGGCCCGGGCAGGGGGAACAGGCCCGGGCAGGGGGAACAGGCCCGGGCAGCGGGTGATCAAGGGGGTTGTCCAGCCTCATTGTCTGTCTGTCTACCACAGCTCCACTCGCAGCCAGCTGCCCCTGAAGAGGGAGCTTGCAATTTCCTTCCCTTGCCTTCTGAACCTATTGGGCACCATCGGGTCTGAGGTGCCTTATTGACTCCCTTAGTGTAATTTTGGTTTGACATTTAAGTTTTATTTGTGGTTTGTTTCTGTTTAAGGCAGTTCCCCTTTAAGGGACTGCCCCTTATACTTTACCCCTTAGTTCATTTGATTTAATTTAATTGGTTTTGGATATAGGGGATCAAATTATAGGGCAGGCCAGTAGCAGCTGTATAATACTAATAGGATCATGATATAAGTCTGCCATCCCAGTGAGTGAATTATGTAGTCTTCTATTGCAACTTGGTGCTGAATGGCCTACACAGCAGCCCTCATGACTTAGAAAAAAATATTTTCTAAATGACTTCGGTGTGGGTCAAGAGGGTCATTGATATATCTTCACAAGGGCCAACCCTCAGTGGCTCTTCTCTCAGGTTTAACCCCTAGCTCAAACATCCCTGATCTGGGTGTACTAGGTGGAGGAAGCATTACATTTCCATCCTCTCCTGACTAGTGATCCATATATATGTGACAGAAGGTTCAGGCTATCCGAGTGTAATAATTGGTTGGGCTTCCATCAGCAGGCAACCTGCTTCATCAGACATTTGCCTCCCCTACCCTCCAACCACACTCCCCCACCCCTGACATGTGCTTGCACCTGAAAGTCCCAATCACATGACATCCTACCTCACTGAGATTTGGAAATCGAGCTGTGATTTTTTTTCCTTATCAATAAAAATATTACATAAGAACATAAGAAATTGGAGCAGGAGTAGGCCATCTAGCCCCTCGAGCCTGCCCCACCATTCAATAAGATCATGGCTGATCTGAAATGGATCAGTTCCACTTTCCTGCTTTCTCCCCATAATCCTTAATTCCCTTGCCTATTAGAAATCTATCTACCTGTGACTTAAATATATTCAGTGAGGTAGCCTCCAACATTTCAATGGGCAGAGAATTCCAAAGACTCACCACCCTTTGAGTGAAGAAGTTCCTCCTCAACTCCGTTCTAAGCTGCCACCTCCTCCCCTCCCCCCTTTATTTTGAGGCTGTGCCCTCAATTTATTACAAATAAATAATCTCTCTATTCAGCATATTCTAACCTTCTTTGCTTGCCCACTCACTCCGAAGGGCAGCATGATGGCTAAATGGTTAGTTCTGCTGCCTCACAGTGCCAGAGACCCAGGTTCACTTTCAGCCTTGGGTCATGTCTGAATGGAGTCTGCATGTTCTCCCCATGTCTGCATGGGTTTCCTCTGGTTTCCTTTCACAGTCCAAAGATGTGTGGTTTAGGTGGATTGGGCATGATAAATTGCCCCTTAGAGTTAGGGGGATTAGGAGGGTAAATATGTGGCGTTACAAGAATAGGACCTGGGTGGAATTGTTGTTGGTGCAGGCTCATTGGACTAAATGGTCTCTTCCATTGTAGACATTCTATGACATATCTATGAAGAATAAGCAATGTTGTGTGGAAAATCGTCTAAGAGCAGGTTTTATTTTATTTGTTTATTATTAGTTACAAATAAGGCTTATATTAATACTGCAATGAAGTTACTGTGAAATTTCCCATAGTCACCATAGTCCGGCGCTTGTTCGGGTCAATGCACCTAACTATTATATCTTTCGGAATATGGAAGGAAACCGGAACACCCAGAGGAAACCCACACAGCCATGGGGCGAACATGCAAACTCCAGACCGACAGTGATCCAAGCCGAGAATCGAACTCAGATTACTGGCGCTGTGAAGCAGCAGATCTAACCATTGTGCTACTGTGCCGCCCCCAGTTTTGAATAATAGAAATAAATTAATGACATATCTTAACCTCCAAACATCTTTAACTTTGATTTTACATTAGCTGGGTTGTCAAAATAAAGATTGAGCATTTCTGCATTGGAACAAATAGAATAGGATAGATGGAAATATTTAGATCAAATTTAGAACATTCTTTGATGCATTACTCTTTGATTTGAACTGGCATCGCCCCCAACCACAAGAAATATTTTGTGGATATACTAGTATGTATAATATTGTGTTTGATCTTAAGAAAATGAGGTTGCTTCGTTTGATGAGCAAAATACAAACTGGCTTATGAAAATCCCAATTCTTAGTTCTTTTATAAACAACTGTTGCAAAAAAAAAATGAGCAGTCAAATGATCAAAAGGAATCTCTGACTTTAGATGGTCTAGATTAATGACTTTGACTTTTAAAGTTCACAAATTTGAACTTTTTTAAACATCTAAGTGCATGGTAATAAATAGTCTAAGGCTTATGGCAATAGAAGTAGAGTTGAACATTCAAAATGTTCTTGGGCACTCTGCACGGTGGCAGTTATGATATAGGTTAAGCTTAAGGTGCCAATGATGATTGCCTGCTGAAGACATGGCAGCTGACTGAGAGAGCAGCCTAAAGAAATTAGTGCCAGAAGAGCTTAAGCAGTATTATATGAAAATAAAATATTGCAATCATTTATGTAGATGTTAACAGTGCAGAATAGATATTAGTAACTGCAAACTTTTGACAGTAACAGTAATTCATATTTACCCCAATTTTTATCCCTGGAAATAAATGCTGTAAGTTCACTATTACCTGCTATGAAAGTGTCAATGTTCTTCTGAACATGATTTTTTTTATTCATTTGTAGGACTTAGGAGTCGTTGGCTAGGCCAGCATTTATCGCCCTTCCCTGGTCGCCCTTGAGAAGGTGGAGGTGAGCTGCCTTTTTGAATCGCTGCAGTCCATGTGCTGTGGGTTGACCCACAATGTTAGGAATGGAGTTCCAGGATTTATAGAACATAGAACATAGAACAATACAGCACAGAACAGGCCCTTCGGCCTTCGATGTTGTGCCGACCAAAATAAAAAGCAATGCCCCTCCAAACTAAACCATTCCCTTCTCTTCCATATACTTATCAATTAACCTCTTAAACGCCACCAAACTTGGCGCATCTACAACAGCTGCAGGCAGGGCATTCCACTCCCTAATCACTCTTTGAGTAAAGAACCTACCTCTGATATCCGTCCTATAACTCATACCCCTTAATTTAAAGCTGTGTCCCCTCGTGCTAGCTTTCTCCATCCTAGGAAAAAGGCTATCACTGTCCACCCTCATTTTGACCTAGCGATTGCGAAGGAATGGCAAAATATTTCCACATCAGTACGGTGAGTGGCTTGAAGGGGAATTTGCAGGTGATGGTGTTCCCATGTATCTGCTACCCTTGCTCATCTAGATGGAAGTGGTTGTGTGTTTGTGAGATGTTGAATAAGGATCTTTGGTGCATTGCATCTTGTAGACAGTACGTACTGCTGCTACTGAGCATTGGTGATGGAAGGAGTGGGTGTTTATGGATGTGATACAAATCAGGCTGTTTTGTCCTGGATGGTGTCAAGTATTTTATTTAGAAGACCATTAGATACCTATAGGAAATATAAAGCAGATAGAAATGTGTTTCCTGTAATTAAAGAACATCATTTGACAGTTAGTAATCTTGTCAATTTTCTATATATGTTTTGTGAAACCTATTAACAGGTTTGGGATAGCTAACTTGAACCAACAGTTGATTTTTGTGCATTCTAATCACCAAAAGACTATCCAGTTTATCATGTTTTACAGGGTACACACAGGTTGGAACAAGTGCATTGAAGGGGAGTAGTGCAACAAAACAAAGCACTGAAATGCAAATTAAGAGAAATTACTAACTCTTTCTGGTCAATTGATTGCAACCAATATCTGATTATTGAAAAGCAGATAAAATTGCATTTTTATCCCCTGCATCAATGAGGTGACTTCCGTCAATTTACAGGGAACTAACCAGAAGCTGAGCTCTCAGTTACTGGGTAACACATTCTCAACCATTGATTAGAGCAGCCAACATATATAAATTCAAACATGCTATATTTTAGTTTTATTTTCTTCCAAATTGTGTGCAATATTGTTTAGAGTGCTGAACCAGAAACTTATGAGCAAAAATCCCTCCAAATTTTCTTTTCATTAACTTCAAACATAAACTGAGGGCCCAATCCAACACTGTTGATTACCCTCTGAATTTGATGGAAAATTTGTGCTCTTTTCTAACCTGGGTATAATGGGCAGAACTCTCCCCTCTGGTAGCACAGTCAAAAATGGTTAGCACTACTGCTTCACAGTGCCAGAAACACAGGTTTAATTCTGGCCTTTGGTGAATGTCAGTGTGAAGTCTGCATGTTCTCCCCATGACTGCATAGATTTCCTTGTGCAGCCCAAAAAAGTACAGGTTAGCTGGATTTACCATGCTAAACTACCCCTTGGTGTGCCAAGATGTGTAGGTTCGGGGGTTTAGTGGGATAAATGGGGTTACAGAGATAGGGCAGGAGATGGGCCTGGTAAGATGCTCTGCTGGAGAGTTGGTGCAAACTTGATGGGCTGAATGGCTTTCTTCTGCACTGTAGTGATTCTATGATCCAAATGATAGTGGTTGGGAACAAAAACTCTCATACAAGCTGAAAAATCATAAATCCACAGATGCGAATTCAAACTGTGGTTCTTCTAATGGTAGATTAATGGCAGATTGATCTTCCCATTGGCTGATCGTGTGTTGGTGTGGCATGTTGCGCTAGGAGCAGGATCCATACTCTGGGTGTTGCAATCAGTGAATTTGCAAGACATCCTGGGTTCAAATCCTAAACAAGTCCTTTCCTATTGCGGGTGGCGTGGTGGAACAGTGGTTAGCACTGCTGCCTCACAGCACCAGGAACCTGAGTTTAATTCCTGGTTGGGGTCACTATCTGTGTGGAGTTTGCACATTCTTCTCATATATGCATAGGTTTCTTCTGGGTATTCTGGTTTCCTCCCACAATTCAAAGATGTGCAGCTTAGGTGGTTTGCCACACTAAATTGCCCTTTGTGTCGGGGGCTAGCTGGAGTTAATGCATGGGGTTATGTGGGATTATGGTCAGTGCAGAGTCAATGGGCTGAATTGTCTCTTTCTGCAATTTAGGAATTCCATGATTCCATGAATACAATTTGCATTTCATGAATACTTATGGTGATATAGAGCCCAGCCGCAAAAACATTTCATCCACACATACAAGAACAATCAAAAACAAACATAAACACCTCCCCCAGAGGTGGGACCTGTATAACTGTAACCAATTTGTACAAATTGGATGGGTTGCATGTGTGCAGGACTGGGGCTGATGTCCTGGGCGATTGTTAGAAGGTTGGGGAGGATTTAAACTAATATGCCAAAGTTATGGGAACCTATGTAAAGAGTCAAAGAAGGAGGGAGCAAGGAGAAAAACAAAAGGTAGAAAAGGGGATAAGTAGAGTCAATGGGAAATTGAGGAGCAAATATGTAAGAAGATAGGGTGGTAATAGTAGGAGGTTTTAAATTTCCTAACATTGACTGAGACAGCCATAGTATTAGAGGGATGGATGGAGAGAAATTTGTTGAGTGCGTCCAGGAGGAATTTTTCATTCAGTATATGGATGGCCTGACCAGAGAGGGGGCAAAACTTAACTTCCTCTTGGAAATTCAGGAAGGGCATGTGACAGCAGTGTTATTGAGGGATCACTTTGGGAACAGTGACCATAATTGTATTAGGTTTAAGAAAGCTATGGAGAATGATAGGTCTGGCCCAAAAGTTAAAATTCTAAATTGGGGCAAAGTCAATTTTGATGGTATCAGGCAGGAACTTTCAAAAGTTAATTGGGGGAGCCTGTGGGAAAACAAAGAGACATCTGGAAAGTGGGAAGCTTTCAAAAGTGTATTAACCAGGATCCAGTGCAAGAACATTCCTCTTAGAGTGAAGGGCAAGGCTGGTAGAAGTAGGGAACCCTGTGGATAACTCAGGATATTGAGGCCCTGGTCAAGAAGAAGCAGGAGGCACATGACATGCATAGGCAGCTGGGATCAAGTGAATTCCTTCAAGAATATAGGGGGTATAGGAGTAGAGTTAGGAGAGAAATCAGGAGAGCAAAAAGGGACACAAAATTGTTTTGGCAGATAAGGTGAAGGAGAATCCACAGATCTTCTATAAATACATAAAGGCCAAAAGAGTAACTAAGGAAAGAGTACAGCCTCTTAAGAATCAACAAGGACATTTATGTTCGAATCCACCAGAGATGGGTGAGATCGTAAATTAATATTTCTCATTGGTATTCATGTTGAGAAAAACATGGATGTTAGGGAATTTGGGGGAATAAATAGTGATTTCTTGCAGAATGTACATATTACAGAGAAGGAGATGCTGGAAGTCTTAAAGTACATCAAGTTAGATAAATCCCTGGGATCTGATGAAGTGTATCCCAGGATATTGTGGGAGGCTAGGGAGTAAATTGTGGGTCCCCTAGCAGAGATATTTGAATCATTGTTAGTCAAAGGTGAGATATCTGAAGATTGGAGGGTGTCACATGTTGTTCCTTTGTTGAAAAAGGACTGCAGGGAAAAGCCTGGAAACTATAGGCCAGTGAACCTCACATTTGTGGTGGGTAAGTTGTTGGAAGGTATTTTGAAAGACAGGATCTATATGTATTTAGAGACACAGTGACTGATTAGGGACCGTTAGCATGGCTTTGTGAATGGAAAATCATGTCTCACAAATTTGATTGCATTTTTTTGAAGGGTAACCAAGAAAGTAGATGAGGGCAGTGTAGTTGATGTTGTCTACATGGACTTTAGTATAGCCTTTGACAAGGTACCGCATGGCAGGTTGTTGCATAAGGTTAAATCTCATGGGATCCAGAGTGAGGTAGCTAAATGGATACAAAATTAGCTTGATGACAGAATAAGAAGTCTCACAACACCAGGTTAAAGTCCAACAGGTTCATTTGGTAGTAAATGCCACCATCTTTCAGGGCTTTGCCCCTTCATCAGGTGAGTAGGGAGTTCTGATCAAAAACAGAACATTTAAAGGCATATACTCAGTTTACGGAATACTGATTAGAATATGAGTCTTTACAGTTAATCAAGTCTTAAAGGAGCAGACAATGTGAGTGGAGATAGCATTAAGCACAGGTTAAAGAGATGCACATTGTCTGCAGACAGGACAATAAGTGAAATGTTGCAAGCCAACACAAGTCATGGCGGTTAAAAGTAGTGTGACATGAACGCAAGATCCCGGTTGAGGCTGTCCTCAAGGAACTTGGATATCAGTTCCAAGCTCAGCGATTCTGCATTGTCGTATGTCCTGAAGGCTGCCTTGGAGAATGTTTACCCAAAGATTAGAGGCCGAATACCTGTGACTGCTGAAGGTGTCCATGGTGGTTGACAGCCTTCCTTGATTACCCCAACATTTCACCTGGAGTTAAACAGCTTTCCTACATACTGATATCAAAATTTAAAAAAAAAATTGGGATCATGTCTAATTTCATAACATACCTTGGAGTTTCTGATCAAGTCGCTAACATTAGCTAAAACCAATTACTCTTCTGCAGTCTCAGTGTAGGACTGCTTGGTTTGCAGACAAATCAGCATCATGTGAAACAGAGCTGACTTATAAATATACCCCTCACAAGCAAGATGATATAAATACATTTCCTAAAGACATATTATCGGTACAATTCCAAAGTGGAGGGAAGAAAAAAATGGGAAAATATCAGCAAAGGGAGTATAATTGAGAAGAAAAATTAATACCTGGCTTTTGCATCCACTAATTCAACAAAAGTATCCAAATGACTGTTAGTGTATTTGGAGTTACTGATGATCTCCTGTATTGATGTTAATTCCATGTATGAAGATAAATAGAGAAGCCAATTTATGAATGATTTTTATTCCCAACAGTTAATGTTTTATAACCCTTATCGTGATTCAAACTTATTATGGCTGTGCACTCTGCAAAAATCTGCTTCTATGGCTAAGCCTTCATTTCCTGTAATCTGATGCACAAACCATTCTGAAACATTAGACCACAAGTTAAATACTTTTGACCATCAAGGTTTGCAGCGTAAAATCTACAGAAAGCTATCATACATTCAAAACCTCTTTAACTGCTGGGAAATAAAACACAAAACAGACTGAACATTTCTGATGAAACTATTGGAAAGTTTAAGGCTAGGAAGATGACAAAAAAATGCATATATTGGGTAGATTCAGATATTTAAAATTCATACCGTCTTTTTCCAGACATTAGAAATTTTGAAGCAGTTATCTGAAGTGCTTTAAACAGCTTAGGCTGTATGTTGTCATTAAAAAATTTTAGTAGACATTAATGAGCCCTCTTGTTAGCCTTTGCCCATGTCACAGTGAAGCAAGAGAAGAACCAAGAACATTATGTACAGTTATAATGCTCTTAGTTTTAATCCAGGCACGTGCAAAAGGAAGATGAACAACTCACACTCACAATTAACCAAAACTGCCCCAAGTCAAAAATGACTGTTTGCGATGACAGGCTTGTCAATCATATTAGTCCTTAAATTAGCTTAATAATATGTCTCCCAAATCATCAGATAAATCAAGCACGTACCTTCAGAATACAATGTATCAAGAGTGCATCTAAATGGGATCTCGTTTTGGGACAGTTTCAGAGGCCTTAGATTGAAATTGATAATCTGGTGACCAACATTAAAGATTTCTGTCAACAGTGAGAATGTCTCCCAATACTTTTTAAGCAATTCACAAACAAAGGAGGCAAGATTTTCCAACTGTGCTCGCCCTGAGACTGGAAAATCCCGCCCGGGGCCAATAGTCTGGCATCCATCCCCCACCCCCCTCCACCTTCTCAGCACCCCCCACTCTCCCACCTCCTCCCCACCCCCGCACTACTTTTGTAAACAAAATAGAAAGACTTGCATTGATATGAAAATTTAACAACCATTGGATGTCTCATAGAGCTTTATAGCCAATGATATTGTTAGACTTCAGCTCTTTGGTACATTTGAGTAATTCAAGACTTGCATAAGAACATAAGAACTAACAGCAGCAATAGGCAATTCAGCTTCTCGAACCTGCTCCGCCATTCAATACGAACATGGCTGATTTTGTCTCAGCCTCAACTCCATTTTTCTGTCAGTTCTCCCTGACCCTTCAACTTTTACTAATTAAAAATGTTTATCTCCTCCTTAAATTTACACAATGTCCCAGCATCCTCACACTCTGGAGCAGTGTATTCTACAGATTCATGACACTTTTGAGAGAAGTAGGTTCGCCTCATCTGTTTTAAATCTGCTAACCCTTATCCTAAAACTATGATTTCTCATTTTAAATTGCCTCACAAGTGGAAACATCCTCTCTACATTAATGCTGCAACTTTATAAGACCCTTGTCAGGCCCCACTTGGGTCTGTGTGCAGTTCTAGTTGCCTCACTATAGGAAGGATGTGGAAGCTATTGAGAAGTGCAGAGGAGATTTACAAGGATGTTGCCTGGATTGGGAGGCATGCCTTATGAAGATAGGTTGAGGGAGTTAGCTTCTTCTTCCTGGAGAGACAAAGGTTGAGAGACGATCTGATAGAGGTTTATTAAATGTTGAGAGGCATAGATATGGTGGATTCTCGGAGGCTATTTCTCAGGGCTGAAATGGTCTCTACGAGGGGACACAGGTTTAAGGCACTGGGGAGAAGTACAGAGGAGATGTTAGGTGTAAGTTTTTCACTCAGAGGGTGGTGAGTGAGTGGAATTGGCTGCTGTCAGTGGTGATAGAGGCGAACTCACTGGGGTCTTTTTTAAATGACTTCTGGATGAGTACATGGGATTTAATGGGATTGGGGGTTACAGATAGTTCTATGGCCTGGTAGGTATGGATAAGATCGGCACAACTTATAGACCGAAGGGCCTGTTTGTGCTGTGGTGTTCTATGTTCTATGTTCACACTAATGAGCATCTTCTACAATTCAATTAGATCTCGCCTCATTCTTCTAATCTCTAGAGAGTATAGCTCTAAAACTACTCAACACCTCTTCATCTCTCATCTCTGGGATCAATCTAGTGAACCTCCTCTGAACTGTTTCCAATGCAACTTAAGGAAGGGGACCAAAACTGTACACAATTCTTCAAGTGCAATCTTACTAATGCTGTATACAGTTACAGCAATACCTGCCTATTTTTACATTTTATTCTTTTAGCAATAAATGCCAATATTCTATTTGCCTTTCTTATTACCTCCTGTACTCGTATACTAATTTTCTGTGATTCATGCACAAGGACACCCAGATGTCTCTACACTAAAACACTATGAAGTCTGTCTCCATTTGGATAATAAACTACCTTTTTACTTCTCTGACCAAAATGGATAACCTCACAGGTATCCACAAAAAAGTCCCATTTCTCTAAATTCTCTGCTTTCTGTTGGTTATGATGTGGAGATACCGGTGTTGGACTGGGGTAAGCACAGTAAGAAGTCTCACACCACCAGGTTTATTTGGTAGCACAAGCAACAAGCTTTCAGCGCACTGGTCCTTCATCAGGTGAATAGGAGTTCTGTTCACAAACAGGGCATATAAAGACACAAACTCAGTTCACAAAATAGTGGTTGGAATACAAGACTTTACAGGTAATCAAGTCTTAAAGATACAGACAACGTGAGTAGAGAGAGTGTTAAGCACGGATTAAAGAGGTGTGTATTGTCTGGCTGGAGATAATACATTGTGAGGAATTGACACCTCCTTAAATATCTGTCACTGATCATCAACTATCCTACCTGCCCAGTCCATTAGGACCAAATTTGTTCTCAGACCTATGTAGTTATTTTTGTTTAACACCAGAACAGTAGTGCAGGACTCCAGTTTCTCATCTTCAAGCTGAAATAGAATTCAAACATGTTATGATCACTCTTTCCTAGAGGATCCTTAACTATTAGATCATTAATTAATCCCTCCTCATTACACAACAACAAATCCAGAATAACCTGCTCCTTGGTTAGTTCTTAGAAAATAGAAGCAGGAATAGGCTATTTGGCCCTTCAAGTGTGCTCCATCATTCAATTTGATCATGGCTAATCATCAATTTCAATATCCTGATTGGCCCCTCCCTCCTTTATCCCTCAAAGAGCTGTATCTATTGAAACAAGATATTGCTCCAATAAACAATCCCTAATACATTCAATGATCTTTCCCTCAAGGCTATCCTTGCCAATTTGGTAATCTGCATCTGTTTTACAAGCTCTCAATATTTCCTCATTTATACTCTGCTCCACTTGGAACTGTTGTTTAGGGATTTACATATCACTCCCATTTATTTACATAAAACTTATTATTTTTTATTTCCACTCAGACTGACTTTATTGGCAGAATTCTACTGCCCCACTTGCCATGGAATTGGAGGGCGAGGGGCGGACAGTGAAAATGTCCGTTGATCTCGGATGGGAATTTCCAGTTTCGTTAGAGTGAGACTGTAAAATCCCACCCATAGTCTTGACTTCCTATATCATTCCTCATTACAGCATAAATCTCTTTCTTCACTAACAAAGCTATACCAGTTCCTTTCCTTTCAAAATTCTGAATACTCTTGGATATTCAATTCCCAAACCTTGCTCCCTTGCAACCACATCTCAGTAATTGCCACCAAATCATACATATTGTCTGTATTTGTACTGTTAGCTCATTAATTTTATTCTGAATGCTTCATGCATTTAGATAGAAAGCCTTGATGTTTATTCTATTATCAAATTTCCCTGTGTTTGAATGATGTCTTGATGTGATATGATGTTCCTATGTTCTGTTCTTTTATTTAATTTTCTAGTAATTACCAGCCTGATCACTCACCTGCACTCCTACTTTAACTTTTTAAATTCCCATGCAGCTGAACTCCACACACCCTCTGTTCCCCTACACACATGTGCATAGACACACACACACACACACACACACACACAGTATTTAGTGAATGGTTAAATTGTAGTATGCATAAGGTAATGATTTTAAAAAACTCTTAATTCTTGTTATGTCTGAAAGTTGCCATCTCTTTAATTGCCAAATGCCATAACGTAGCTTTAAGAAAGGACATGTAGTGAACTGAAACTATAAACAAGGCACATTTCTACATTTGGGATCCAGGAAGTCTAGTTTAAGAGTAAATAAAAGCAGAAGCTGCAAAGCTGATTGGGTGGAAGAATGCTCTGAGAACTGAACGTCCACTTAAGGAGTGTGAATTAAGTTTCAGTTGTTTGGGGGAACCTAGGAGCATTCTTCCAACTGATCAAGAGTTGCAAATGTTCAAAAGTTGTTAATTATATTGATCCAGGTGCACATACTTGGACTAAATGTTACAAAGCTACCATCAGAAAAGGAATAAAAATAAGGGAGCACCACTGAGCTTTTTGTACTTGCTAAGGGTTAGCATTTTTCACAGTATAATTGCTGGGGTGAAGAGTAGAGTGGGAGTAGGAAACTTACCATGAAGTTAGCATTTGTGTAAATCATTGCTACTTGATAGATATTTGTTACAGGCTCATAGATTACCATAAGGACCCAGTATTAAATTGATCTATTGACTAAAGTAATTGTCACATGGTTGTGAATTGCCGTTAGAAACCAGCATTAGAATTCAATGCATCGAATACAGAGAGGATTTCCAGGGATAAAGTGATTATAGGAGAAAGAAACATAGTGGGATGAGTTAATGGAATGATTATTGTAATGAATGATGCAGACCATAAAGTAACAGTGGCATCAAAAGCCATGTACTAAAGATCCTGTTCAGAAATACAGCAGGCACCTACCTAATAATTCACCATATACATAATGCACATGGTGTAAATAAATCAGTTTGAAATTCAGGTTACAATCTCTGATAACAAACACCATATCACCTGTATATGAAACAAGAGAGAAGCAGAATTCAACAGGCAGCTGTGAAGTGTGTAACTTTAGTTCGGGTGGACTGGAAGCTTTAACACTTTAGGTGGACGGGAACCTTCAGCACTTAAGGTGGACTGGAAGCCTCAGTATTTAAGAGGCATTGTGAGTTGAATAAAACGATCAAATAGAGTCTGATGTCTCAAAGATGTAAATGGATTTGTAAGTATGTTAAGTTGCCTAAGCTAAAAACTTGTGAGCTAAGGCACAGAATTCACAGAAAGAAGAGAAGATCCTATAATCCACGGGAAAGACTGACGGATACTTATTTGTGGTGATTGTCCCTTTAAGGGCAACACAAAAGAATAAGGGTCATTAGTCCTAGGGACTCAGAATGTGGAATCACCTCATGGTGAAAGAGGGCTTGAGGCAGAGGCATTTGGAAACCATGTACAGCCCATGTGGCTTCTGCACAATTCTTATTAATAAATATCTTCTGTATTCACTACTGAAATTTAAAAGTGCTTCTTTGTGGTAAAGTTGTGTATCATGCCATTTCGCGACTGATGAAATGTTAAGTAACAATCTTACTTTGTTAATTTACATTCTAATTGTCCTTTTGCTAATCGAGTATTCCTTTGCAAGACTCTGGGGTTTAGTATAGAGTCCAAATTCCTTCAAATACAGAGATAAATAACACCTCAAAGGATCAATAGGATATGTTTTAGGTTTATAACAAAATGAACATTGGGATAGTTAAACATTACTTTAAAAATGCGAGTATGTGCTCAGAATTCACTCTATGATCTAGCATCTAATCTAAATTAAACTTTTGGTTCAATACTCAAGAGAGCCCTGTTAGAATATATTTTAATTGCAGCATGATATTGCAGCTATACTCTGCATGGTGTTATTTTTGGTACCTTTTGTTACTTTTATTCCAGTCAAAAAAGCCAATTCAAATTAAATCCAAATCATGGTCCCCATATGAGGGACAAACAACATCAAACATTACATCCCAACCTGAGCTCAATAAAACAAGATCCAAACTGATAGGATGAAGCATTGCACCCCATCCCAGGCTTGATCTTAGCTAAAAGGCTGAAGTGGCTTTGAAAAATTGCATCAGGTAAAGTCTTGATTTTACTTTAACTTCGGCAAACCATGATCACAGATGTCAGCACACCCCCAGTGCAATGGGCCAACCTCGTCCACTATCTGATTATGGTTTCACTTTTGTCAGGTGAGTTTATTGCGTTATTTTCATTTGTTGTGATTTCTTAAGAAGATGTAAATACTCTTTTGGAATCTGTTAGACACTAGAGTTATACTTCTATTTTTGTATCAGTGTGAAGTGTAAACTCAAAACCAGCAATATAATTGTACAACAAATAATATAATCTCAAAAATAGCATAAAATGCCTTGCCAACATTCTTTTGCAAGACTGCCAATGAAAATAGGCTGGATTTATGCTTCAAATGCTAATTTACAACATAATGCAATCATTAGCATAACAACCGAAAAATGGAGGAGCCTAATTAGCACCGGTGGGAATTGGAACTAGTATTTAATTGGAACTGAATTTCAACACAGAAAGAAGTGAATATTGTATTTTGGATGGAAAAATAAGAAGGTCAGATTTTACTTGAAAACTAAGAATCTCAGTGGAGTTGTGAAGCAAAGGGAGTAACAAATATATAAAACAGCAATGGAGGCAAATAAAGCCATAAGCAAAAGTAAGCCAAGGTCTACAGATACAGAATTCAGGGATGTGAATTAGGATTGTATGCACATTTTGTTTGGACACCAGAAGTGACCTTGGAGTTTGAAAATAGCATTTGTGTTGGCACACGCACTTTTAGGGCAAATTTTGACCAATAACATAATGTTGAGGGCATTAAAGCTCAGACACAGTGAACAGTTGCTGGTGTCTTGGCTTCAATCAATGTACAATATCGATTTGATGCCAGCTATACTGTTTTGAAATTCAATGCTCCAGTTAATGCCTTTCATTGCTGAATACGTTTATTCTTTCTCAAACTTGCCCCTTGCCTAAGGTATGGTCATCCTCACATTAAATCACCACCTGTCAGCTTTCCCCCTCAAAAGGGGAGAGCAACTATGGTCATCCGTGACTATGATGATTTTACCTTTTATATTATCAGCGGGATGAGCCCATCAGTCCTATTTAAAAGAGAGATCAAACATCAACTGCATAGCTGCTGGCTGATTTCTGCATGGTGTTTTCATTCTAAAAGTGTTCACTCTTTTCTAAAATTTCAAAAGTTTTCAGCAAGTACAGAATCTTGAAGGGCCCATTTAGTTCCTGGACCAGACTCCCAAGGTATGTTATGAAGCCAGACTGGACCACAACAATTTTTCTAAGGAAAGGAAGAGTTCATCCAGCTCAATGGCTCAGGGAATTGAGTGCATGACAATTCAGAGATTTTCCAATCTCAGAAAACCTGAGGCAGTGGAGTGTTTGCAGGAACTATTCACTAATGTTTTAAAGTTATTTGTTAGTATCACACGTAGGCTTACATTAATACTGCAATGAAGTTATTGTGAAAATCCTCTAGTTGCCACACTCCAGTGCCTATTTAGGCACACTGAGGGAGAATTTAGCATGACCAATGCATTTAACCTGCATGTCTTTCAGACTGTGGGAGGAAACTGGAACACTCAGAGGAAGCCCATGCAGACACAGGGAGAATGGGCAATTCCACAGAGACAGTGACCTAAGCTGGGAATTGAATCCAAGTTCCTAGTGTTGTGAGGTAGCAGTGTTAACCACTGTGCCACCATGTCACTGATGTGCAGTATGCAATGTGATCTACACAATGGGCCAGTTAGTGGTAGTGATGCTGAGATGTTTAGAGACGATGCCGGATGAAACACAATCTAAGGCCTTTTCCATGGGCCTTAACTCTCTAGTCAATCAAACGTTCTGCCTAATTCAGCCTTGAATATATGCAAACCCAGCAACAACTGCTCTTCCCAGAAGACAATTCCAAAGACTAGCGACCACTTAAATGATGAACTTTCTTTATTGCTGCTTTAAATGGGAGACCCATTATTTCCCCAAGAGAGGAAACATCCTCCATCCTGTCCAGCTCCCTCAGAAATTTATATGTTGCAATAAGATTGCCTCTCATTCTTCTAAACTCCACTGAATATGAGCCTGACCTGCTCAACCTTTCCTCATACAACAAGCTCATAGAGTACCTTCATTACTGTCAGTCTCTGACAGTGGGAACATTTGTGAAGAATGCCAAGTGATGGAAACTTGCCTACAATTATTCAGTTGCTGCAGCCTCTGGAGATGCTATTCTTCAAAGGAAACCATTTCAACCAAGCCTGAATCAGATGATTCCTTATATTCATGATCTCATAATCATAAGTGGGCCGTGCAGTAGCAGAGTGATTAGCACCATTGCTTCACAAATCCAAAGACCTGTGTTCGATTCCCGGCTCGAGTCACTGTCTGTGTGGAGTTTGCACACTCTCCCTGTGTCTGCACAGGTTTCCTCCGGGTACTCCAGTTTCCTCCCACAGTCCAAAGATGTGTGGGTTAGGTGGACTGGCCAAGCTAAGTGGCTAACACAAGGGGACATAGCTTTAAATTGAGAGGTGGTAATTATAGGATGGATATCAGAGGTACGTTCTTTACTCAGAGGATAGTAAGGGCATGGAATGGCCTGCCTGCAGCTGTTGTGGACTCGTCAACATTAAGGGCATTCAAATGGTCAGTGGATAGGCATGTGGATAACAATGGAATTGTTTAGGTTAGAGGTTCATTAGATTCGTTCCACTGTTCAGCGCAACATCAAGGGTCGAAGGGCCTGTACTGCGCTGTAATGTTCTGTGTTCTATGTTCTGTGTTCTAAATTGCCCCTTAGTGTCCTGGGATGCATAGATTAGAGGGATTAACAGTTAAATATAGGGATAGGGTCTGGTTGGGATTGTTGTCGGTGCGGACTCAATGGGCTGAATGGCCTCTTCCTGCACTGTAAGGTTTCTATGGTATGATGAAACACTCAAGGGCATCTTCACAATGAACATACTTTATGCACCTTAGCTGCAAGCTGAGACAAACAAGCAGGCTGCCTCCATCTCCACTAAAGCCTCAGGGGAGGATCAGGTAGAAGTGGCCGAGTGCAGAGGCTGCTGCATCACGCAAAGCAATGGGTAGCTCACTGTGGTGTCTCCCTGCTGCAACTATACGCTGTTCCTTCATGGAACATAGAAAATAGAAGCAAGCATAGGCCATTCGGCCCTTCGAGCCTGCTCTCCCATTTATTTTGATCATGGCTGATCATCAAATTCAATATTCTGATCCTGCCTCTCCCCTCATATATCTTGATCCCTTCACCCTCAAGAATTATATCTAATTTCTTCTTGAAATCACACAATATTTTAGCCTCAATTAATTCTGTGGCACTGAATTCCACAGATTCACCATCCTCTAGGTGAAACAATGTCTCCACATGTCAGTTCTAAAAGATTTGCCCTTTATCTTCAAAATATGACCCTGCGTTCTGGACTCCCCCATCACTAGGACAATTCTTTCTAAATCTACCATGTCTAGCCCTATTAGAATTTTATAAGTTTCTGTGAGATCCCCTCTCATTCTTCTAAACTCCAATGATTACAACCCTAATCAACCTAATATGACAGACCTGCCATCACCTCCTCACATGACAGACCTGCCATCCCCAGAATCAACCTGGTAAATCTTTGCTGCACTTTCTCTATAGCAAGGACATCTTTCCTCAGATAAGGATATCAAAACTGCACACAATACTCCAGGTGTGGCCAATGTCTTGCACAACTGTACAAAACATTCCCTTTCTGAGAACAATGAAAATAACAACACTTGAAGACACATGAGTGAGAATTGTTTTATTGATGGCAGGTAAAGCAGTATGATGTGATAAAGAAAATCATGGGTGATGGCAAAACCTCTAGTCAAATATACATCTTCACTGGTGGTTAGAGTTTATGGACAAGATTTTATGGCCTTACCCAAAATCGTAAGATCCTGCCCAAGAACAACAAACCTTTCCATGGTCTGCCCCATCATTCGCTCTGATTCCTGTGGTGGGCTGGACAGTAAAATTTTGGCTTAGGTGTTCCAGACTGTCACTTCATTGGGAGAATTAGTGCAAAGTGAGTCCCATAAAATGCTATTTGTCCTGGGTCAGAAACAAACCAGGATCAGATAATCGCTGGCATTCAGGTCATTCTGATGAGATCTTCAAACCCTGCCCCATGTTTTTCCACCTCCCTGTGCAGCTGGAACCCCTTGGCTTTCTGTGCTCCCTCAGCCCTCTCTTCATTCTCCTCTTCCACATCCTGCTCTTCTTCATGCTCTGATGAATTCTCATCTCCCAGAGCCTCACTATCCTCAAGATGGCTTGACTAACCAACTTGACGAATTTAAGATAGCTGATATGAACTCTTGAAAATAAAAATATCTTTTAATGCAAGGCTTTTTGAAAGAATGCAGCTTTCTTACTTTATAGAAGAGGGGCAAGAACACTAAAACAATTAGGAAGAATATATTGGATTAGAAATGATTCTGAAGTTAATGTGAATGATTCGGTTCGGCTTGTTGTTTGAGAGATGTGATGTATAAAAGAGTCTTTAAAGTGTACGTTATTGTAATATGCCTTTAAGAGATAGCAGCATGATATCACTTTCAAGGAAGTATGTTATGTGATTCAGCCTTAGTTTCATTTCAGCCTTGAGCAAAAGACACACAGTCTTGCTGCTAATGTATATCTGTTCACTTGTGCCTAGAATTAATAAGTGAACCCCCAGGGTATTTGATAATCCTCAATGAGTACTTGTTGCCTTTATATCATTCTAACTCACACAGCGTAGCACTCAGCAGTAGTTCCTTTGGAAACAACATTGTGCTCCATGTAGGAGCAAGATTACCGATGAGATTTGATGAATTGTCATAAATCACGCTGTATGGCAGGAGTGGACCCTCAATGTTTTGGTCAGGATGCAACATAGTCACAGCATTGGAGGATGGTGAAATCATGGCATTCTGACAACACAAGAGAAGCTTTTTGAAAACACAGTGCCAGGATGGTGCTTAAGTTAGGAGCTGGTAAGCAGATGTGGTGGGTGGGTTAGCTCAGTGAGGAAAGACAAGTGACCAACTTATGGGCCAGATCAACAGTGACCAGGAAAGCCAAACAAATAAGTAAGACAAACAAAGCCATTGTAAAATACGGCTCAGAGAAGGTTGCAAATATAATAAATGGAGCTTCAAAAAAGAGTGGAAAAGTGGCTACAACAACACTCATTCCAGGTGCAATAGGAGAAGGAAAGTCAAAGGAATATTATTAAAATTTCCACAAAATTCCCCAGGCTCTTTTGGTATGTAGTTGACCTTTTTGAATACAAAATATTTATATAGTGTACAGAGCGGTGACTGAACCAGGAAAGCAAACTCTAAAAATTCACTAAGCAATTTGGAATAAAGTACAACAAAGGCTGAATATATCAGGACCAACAACAGAAGAACTAAAGAGTTCCTAAAGAAATAGACCACATTGGAAGAGCAGTTCAGCGTTAGGTTGAGCTTTGGTATTCTGAATAGAGTTCTTATCATTTCAACAGCCACATAAAGAATGCAAAGGCTACTTCCCCAGTAGATGCAAAGAAAAGAGTACACACTGTGAATTTTCAAACAAAGAACTAGGAGTCAAAATTGCTGAGTTGTTCATCGTATCTGGTCCTATGGAAGTAATCTACTAGAGAAGCCCAAAAAGTACAGCATTGAAGAGCTTCTTAAGGATTGATGCAAGTACAAGGCAATCCTTGAAGATCAACAAAGCTTCCAAACATAACCCCATTTGTTGATGCACTTATTACGACACCCAAACATAGAATTCGTACAGTGCATAAGGAGGGTATTCAGCCCATTGAGCCTGCACCAACAACAATCCCACCTGGCCCCTATCCCTGTAACCCCATGTATTTATCCTCCTCAACTCCCTGACACTAACCAGCAATTTAGCATTGATAATCATCCTAATCTCCAAATCTGTGGAGTGTGGGAGGAAACTGGAGCACCAGAGGAAATCCACATAGTATGGAGTGAATGTGCAAACTATACACAGTTAATCCCCCAAGGTTGAATTGAACCCGGCTCCCTGGTGCTGAGAGACATCAGTGCTAACCACTGTGGCACAGTGCCATCCCAAACCTAGCAAGACATGTGGAAGGTGTGGCCTTCTGCATAGACCAAGGAAATGCCTAGCTTTCCAACAATTCTGCAAGACATGTAGCAGAAAAACCACTGGCAGTGGTAGTGCACTAGAACAAAGGATGATGTAGCTACAAAGAGTGGTGCACTGATCCAAATAGACCATATATAATGGGTAACTTCAAGCAATGAGAATGTCTATCTGGTACTCAATCAGGAATATGTATATGAGGTGATTGACAAAGCAGAAAATGACAATGTGAACAATGGAAAAATGAGCAGTGAACACATTTCACATTCGTCTCATAGAAAACTATCACACCATTCAATGTGTTTGCCAAGAATTAAATGTTCTGTCCTAAGAAAGTTGTTAACTACTCATTATTAGCCAAGATTGACACAGAGACAAATGCCAACATACCGTCTCTGTGAATTGTAAAAATTCTGAATCCACAAACATGGAGGACCACAGTGAAATATTCTTACATGAAACTCTCAACATACAACAGTTTAGTAGTTCTGTGTGTTGGTTCATAGTCCTAGAGTGCAAATACAGTAAATTTTTCAGATGTTCACCATCATGCAAACTAAAAGCCCAGCAATTGCAAGTCTACCAGCATGCCATGAACTTGCACTACTTACAGTCCATGGAATCCATCTAAGTCAGACCTTATACAGCAAATCCATATCAGAAATTACTCGTTTCACCTCAATGCATGACCCAACATCAAAATATCCAGAATATTTCAATAAAATTGACAATGGAAATGGAGCTGCAAAATTGTTCTTGCAAGAGAACGCAAATCCATCAATTTATCTAGTATATGTTGGACAAGGCAAATGGCAACAGCTGTAAGAAGAAACAGCAAAATATTCTGTCCCATAGCATAGCAAAGAAAAATGTAATTTCTTTACAGAATCTTCAATTACTTGAGGAATGTTTGAAAATGATTTTTTAGAGATTGCATAAATAGTAAAGGGACCGTTGTTTTTTTTTAAACAATAAGAAATACTAATTCATGTGACCAGGCAACTCTTGACCTGGAAACAGTACGAATGGGAAGACAGCATGCTCAGTCAATCATAAAGGAGAGCTACAAGTCGAAGGAGATGTCAATATTTGCAGATTCAGGGAGAAAACAGACAAAAAGAAACACACAATTCATATGAGGTGTTGTCAGCAAAGCTTTTGATATAAAAGTTTTCACTTAGCAAGTGGAAGAAAAATAGAATTCTAGACATTCCTGAGGAAGTGATATATGAGTGAGCTAGAAGGAGCACAATCCAAAAAAGCACCGTGTAAAGCTTAAATACATGAAAAAGCTGAGAGTTTGTATCAGAATTAGGGCAGTCCATGAACTGGGGTGTTATTGGTTCGTCGGTTGAAAAGGAGCTATGGAAAGCTACCGCACGCAGGCCATTATGATGCAAAGGAGAAAGGCCTCACAAAAGTGTGATTTGCTAATGATAATCACATTCCTGGAACTGGGAGAGAAAGCTGCTGCTGAATAGGCAACTTGACCTATACTGCATGGATAAAGGTTCCTCATACTGCATGGATAAAGGTTAACGTTCCTCATACTGCATGGATAAAGGTTAACTTATTCCTCCAATGTATTGAGGAACCATGATACAACATTGCATATTGATCATGCAATATGATACCATTGGATTATACTGCATGATCCAATACAGTAGATGCTGGAATCTGAAACAGAAACAAAGATTTCTGGAAAATTTCAGCAGGTCTGACAGCATCTGTGTGGAAAGAATAGAGCCAGTGTTTTGAGTCTAGATGACCCTTCATCAGAGCTCAGCGCCCACAGCTATTAACTGTTACTAATCAGTCCATTTTCTTCCAAATGTGCATATATCCTGTCCCTCAGTGTCTTCTCCAAAATCTTCTCCACAATTGATGTCAACCTCACAGGCCCATAATTTCCTGGATTATCTTTGCCTCCTTTCTTATGAAAGGTGATCTAGACTTAAAACATTGGCTCTATTCTCTCCCCACCGACGCTGTCAGACCTGCTGAGATTTTTCAGCATTTTCTGTTTTTGTATTATAGAATTATGTAGCCTATTAGTCTGCCTTTGTCCGGGGAACAATATGGGTGCTTGGTGTTGCATACAACCTACATTTGTTGTATCAACTATTTAAAGTGAAATTTACCTTGTTTTAAATTTGAAGTGAATTGATGTTTAATTTGTGCTGATTCTGAGTGGATTAATAATTGCACAAAGTGGAAATTTGTTGGTCATTTCCCATTTGGGGGTCATTCAGTAACTTTGATTATTACAGTTTACAGTTCCTTCACTGAGGTCAGAACAATATGAGACAGAAGGAAATAGAGGGTTACACTGATAGAGGTAGATGAGGAGGAGACTCAATTGGAGCATAAAGAATAGCATATGGTATGTGAATGCTCTAGAGAATATCAATATATCGATGGATGATGAATGTTGGGTATCCTAAATTGCATTGAGGTCCCAGGGCTGAATGGGATCTACCCAAGTTACTGCAGGGGGTTAACAGCTATCTTCATATCCTCTTTGACCACAGGCAAGGTTCTAGAGGACTGGAGAATAGCCAATGTTGTTCCCTTGTTTAAAAAAGGAGGCAGGAATAATCGAGGAAATTATAGCCCGGTGAACCTGACATCTTGTTGGGGAAACTTTTGGAGAAGATACTGAGGGACAGAATATGTGCACATTTGGAAGAAAACAGCCCCATAGTTTTGTATGGGGAAGGTCATGTCTCACCAACTTGACTGAGTTTTTTGAAGATGTGACAAAGATAACTTATGAGGGAAGGGCTGTAGATGTAGTTTATATGGACTTTAGTAAGATGTTTGACAAGCTCCCAGATGGCAGATTCGGGGTGGACTGGCTAACTGGATACAGAACTGGCTTGGTCACAGAAGAACGAGAGTAGTGGTGGAAGGGTGTTTTTCAGAATGTGGATATGTAGCTAGTAGTGTTCCATAAGAATCAGTTCTGGGACCTGTGTTGTTTGTAGTATATATAAATAATCTGGAAAAAAAATGCAGGTGGTCTGCCTAGTAAGATAGTGGATTATAAGAACGTTGATGGAGCTGTTGATAGTGCTGGAGTTTGTTAGATGATACAACAGGGATGAACGTTTGGGCACAGACATGGCAGATGGAGATGAATCCAGACAAATGTAAAGTGATGTTTCTGGAGAGTAAAATGTAGGTGTGAATTATATTGTTAATATCTGTACCATTAAGAAGATTAACATACAGAGGATCTGAGCGTGCAAGTCCATAGTTCCCTAAAAGTTGCAACACAGATGGACAAGGTGATTAAGAAAGCATATGGAATGTTTGCCTTCATCGGATGGGATGTTGAGTTCAATAGTTGACAAATCATATTGTAGCTATGTAAAATCTTGGATAGACTGCATCTGGAGTATAGCATGCACTTCTGCTCACAACACCACTAGATGTGGAAGCTTTGGCAAGACTGCAAAGAAAAATCAACAGGATGTTGACTGGTCTTGAAGGTGTTGGCTATGAAAAAAGGTTGAATAAACTCGGATTGTTTTCACTCAAAAGATGGAGGCTGAGGGGAGACCTGACAGAGGTCTACAAAATTATGAAAAGCATAGAGAGGACGGATAGTCAGAGGCTTTTTCCCACGATGGAAGTGTCAATTACCAGGAAGGCACAGGTTCAAGGTGAGAGGAGCAAAGTTTAAGGAGGATATGTTGGGGAGGTTTCTCATGCAGAGAATGATGAGTGCCTGGAGGATGCTGCCCAAGGAGGTGGTGAAAGCAGGCGTATCAACAATATTTAGGAGGCATCTGAATGGGCACATAAATAAGGAGAGAATAGAGGAATATGGACCGAGTGAGGGCTGAAGGTAATTTTAGTTTAATTAGGGTATCATGATAAGCATGGGCTTGGAGGATTGAAGTGCCTGTTCCTATGTTGCACTGTTCTTTGATCTTTTATTTGGGCCAAATGGTCTGTTTCTATACTGTATATTCTTTATAATAATAATTGTATGACTGTGTGGAGTTTGCATGCTCTCCCCATGTCTGCATGTGTTTCCTTCAGGTGCTCTGGTTTATTTATTTATTATTTATTATTCACAAGTAAGGCTTACATTAACATTACCATAGAATCATAGAACCCTGCAGTGCAGAATGAGGCCCTTCAACCTATCGAGTCTACACTGACCACAATCCCACTCACGCCCTACTCCCATATCCCGACATATTATTACCCGCTAATCCCTCTAACCTAAGCATCTTAGGACACTAAGGAGCAATTTTTAGCATGGCCAATCAACCTAACCTGCACATCTTTGGACTGTGGGGGGAACCAGAGAACCCAGAGAAAATTCACGTAAACACGAGGAGAATGTGCAAACTCCACACAGACAGTGACCCAAGTCAGGAATTGAATCTAGGTCCCTGGAGCTGTGAAGCAGCAGTGCTAACCACTGTGCTACCATTACAATGAAGTTACTGTGAAATTTCCCTAGTCCCACACTCTGGCGCCTGTTTGGGTCAATAACCTAACCAGCATGTCTTTTAGACTGTAGAAGGATACTGGAGCCCCCAGAAGAAACCCATACAGACAGGGGGAGATTGTGCAAACTCCACACAGATAGTCACATAGTTATTATTATAAAGAATATACAGCACAGAAACTGTCCAATTATTATTGTCCAAAGATGATTGGGTTGGGTTGATTGACCATGGTAAATTGCCTCTGAGTGTCAGGGAAATTAGGACTGTAAAAATGTAGAGTTATGTGCATGGAGCCTGGGTGCAATTGTGGTTGTGCTGGCTCGATGGGCAAACTGACCTTCTGTACTGTGGATTCTGATTTTATGGATCCAATGTGTGGCAGTTACAAAATATGATTAGCACTCTTGGAGATGGAGAACCTTCTCCTTGTGACTATGACATGGAAGCTGTTTGAAGGATTTACTGATGTAAGTTCTAGAGCCTGTAAATGTATTTTTCTAATTCCTTCCTTTTCATTAAAGTAAGTTTACAATGGTACTGTTTCCTTGATAAGCCAAGGAACAATAGGTTCAGAGCTGCAAATCCTTCCATGCTAAAGCATTGTGTTTCATTCTGCTGCCAATTGGTATCTTTTCAAGAATACATGTTCATACCTGCTGAATTGTAATATTACGGTTGGGACTCTTTTTGGATAACACGAATGATCAGATGATTAATCTATTGATTTTGATTAGTTGTGTATAACAGTGTTTTTCAAGAAGGAAAAATGTATTTTGGCCCTTATCTGACACACCAAAATTTAAATATTTCTAAGTTTAATTCTCAGTGTTACAAGCAGGCTGCAATGAGGTTACTGTGAAAATCCCCTAGTTGCCACACACCAGCGCCTGTTCGGGTATACTGAGAGAGAATTTGGCATAGTTAATTACACTTAATCAGCATATCTTTCAAACTGTGGAAGGAAACTGGAACTTCTGGAGGAGATACGAGGAGAACATACAGACTTTGCACAGATAGTAACACAAGCAGGGAATCAAACCTGGGTCCCTGGCGTTGTGAAGCATCAGTTCTAATCACTGCGCCACTGTGTCGCCCACCAAGTACAAGGCTTAAAGACTGATCATCATCGCTAGCTGAGTGCAAGAGGCTCCCTAAACCAGCAAGAGACCATGGGAGTAAACCTATCAATAGCCCCTTTACTAATATCTTTGGTCATACACCACCTTTGCTTCTGTCATTTAATTTTCTGCTGTCTTTCATAGTCTTCCCTCTAGTTCTTTTTCCACATTGCCCATTCTGATTGTTTTACATTCCAAACTTTTGCCAGTTCTGAGCAAAGGTAATCGATCTGAATCAGTTGCTCTGTTTCGCTCTCCATAGATATTGCCAGACCTGCTGAGTATTTCTAGCATTTTCTATCTTTATTGCCAGCTGCCTACTAGGCTCAGGAGTAAGGATGACTGGACTGAAGTAAATGCATAATCACCACTGTGTCATCAATGTTCATAAATTTCAGCCAAGACTATTTAGAAGACTGTTGCGTCAATAATCCTGTGATGGCCTTTGAAGTTACAGATTCAATTTACATTTTGCTCCTAGAGTTTTTGTTGGATATGGAAATGGGGCTTTTCACACACAGCAGCACATCTTGTTGCCCCGCAGCTGTCCACAGTGAGGGAGCCAAAATAGCAGCACTTGTATGGACTTGAGTTTATCTTTTGTTAATTAGAACAGGTTTACTGCCATACCTCCAGTAAAGAAAGTTATAAGATTAAAGCATTCCATTTCTGAATCAAAAAATCTGCCAATAAGTTTGGAATGGCACGGTGGTTAGCACCACTGTCTCACAGCACTAAGGACCTGGGTTCAATTCCCAGCTTGGGTCACTGTCTATGTGGAGTTTGCACATTCTCCCCGTGTCTACATGGGTTTCTTCTAGATGCTCCGATTTTCTCCCACAGTCTGAAAGTTGTGCTGTTTAGGTGCATTGATCTGAACAGATGTTGGAGTGTGGTGACTGGGGGAATTTCACAGTTACTTCATTGCAATGTTAATGTAGGCCTTACTTGTGATTAATAAATAAACTTTACGATAAGTTGATTATTGACAATAGTTTGCAGGCATACATAGCTTGAGATATAACTTTTGGTTGAGGCAAAATTGATATAGAAAATGCGTGATTAAATCAGGCGTTCTGCAATTTAACTACAACCAAGTTTTCAAAACATTAAAAATTGAATTCTCTTCTAACGCTTAACAATAGAGACACAAAACCACTAATTAAATTGTAGGATTCATCAAGAGCATTGCATTAAATTAATTATTTGGGGATCTTGAAGTTTAGAATTAAGGAACTTTTTAATTATTATTCCTACCATTTGAATGTTGTGCAAAAACAGCCAACACTACTTACTCAGAATCAACTTACTGGATCTCCCCATTGGCGATAAGAGATTAAAAGCAATCAAAACAATTTCTAACTTCTAAAATGAAGGCCTTTGATTTTTCTTCTTGAGAGCTTCATATATGATGTTAGATGCAAGCATTAGTTGTTTGTGCAACCCTAATTAGAGTTTACCATTATATTTATATTGGCTCCAAAGTCTGTCTTTATGCTTAATGAATACATTAATTGGAAATGAGCATTCATTGTGTTAGTGACATATAATTTCCATTTGCATTCCATAAACAAATTGCCAATATTAATGACACGGTATGACAAAACTAGATGTTAAGCATGAACTAGACATAAATGGAACATTTTCAGCAATTTAAATCAGAGAGGAGGAAGAGATGTCATAGTAAGTTTATCCAGTGAGAAAATAAATTATGTAGGCTAGGAAGAATCCGGATTTGATCTCCAGCCTAAGATAATCTGATTAATTTCAACAGGGATTGCAATAGGGATCCAGCAAATTCTGCCCACTTGCCTTGATTAATGGACAGAAAGATCAACCATGATTTTCATTTCTAATCACAATCAATTACTCCCCATTGGACAAATGAAACCATGAATACTAAGCAGAATATGATAGTCTCTATGAGGGAAGAACCCAGTAGTTTTCTCCTTCAAGCTTTGAAAAATAGATCAGATTGGCAGCAAAAGGTTGAGGGTAGGCAGGAATCTCATGTCAGTGCATCCATCAACTGACACAAGATAGACAACTCCAGTATCAGTTCATGATCTATTCTCCAGAAAACTTTGGCTGGAATTCGCTAACCCCTCCTACGGCTGGGATTACCATCCTGGTGCTGTAAATAGAGATTTGATTGAGTGCCAAATTCTCCATTCACACTGGCAATGGAGCATAGAACATCAGAGAACTCTAGTCTTTGTGACAAATAGACCGAGATAAGAGCTTCCAACATCCAAACTTAGTACACAATATACTAGCCAGAATTATACAGTACAGGGCTAAAAGTGCCCAACTTGTGGGTATGATTGGATGCAAAGAAGTAAATTTCATGTTCATAGCTCCTTGAAAGTGGAGTCACAGGTAGACAGAGTGGTGAAGAAGGCATTCGGCATGCTTGGCTTCATCGGTCAGAACATTGAATACTGGAGTTGGAATGTCTTGTTGAAGCTATACAAGGCATTGGTAAGGCCACACTTGGAACACTATGTGCAATTCTGGTCACCCTGTTACAGAAAGAATATTATTAAACTAGAAAGAGTGCAGGAAAGATTTACAAGGATGCTACCATGACTTGATGGATTGAGTTATGAGAAAAGGCTGGATAGACTGGAACTTTTTTCTCTGGAGCATAGGAGGATGAGACATGATCTTACAGAAGTCTATAAAATAATGAGGGCACAGATAGTCAATATCTTTTCCCGAAGGTAGGGGAGCCTATAACTAGAAGGCATAAGTTTAAGATGAGAAGGGAGAGATACAAAAATGTCCAGAGGGACAATTTTTTCACACAGAGTGTAGTGAGTGTCTGGACCAAACTGTCAGAAATAGTAGTAGAGTCAGGTACAATGTTGTCTTTTAAAAAACATTTAGAAAGTTTCATGGGTATGATGGATATAGAGGGATATGGGCCCAAATGAGGGTAATTGGGATTGGCTTAGGGGTTTTAAAAAAGAAAGGGTGTCATGGCCAAGTTGGGCCCTGGGGCCTCTTTCCATGCTGTAAACCTCTATGACTCTAAATCCTAAATTTCTAGCTTGAAGGACACAGGCTGATTATGCATGTACAACAAATGCACCGTAAACATATTCATCTGTACCCAGAAAACAATGATCTTAATTACTCAGAGATGATTCTTTCATTTCTCTAAAATGTAATGCATTTGTTAGCATATCAAATGATTCCTGAAGTCACTTTTGGCCACAGATAGAGATTGTCTAACCTCATGTGGATTTATTTCATTGTCAGTGTAAGCAACCTTAATGCCTATTAATGTTCAAGTTTGCAGCTATAAATACAAAGGTCAGAATTCGCCATATCTAAGTGCCATGGCCAGTGTCAGAACATGGAATGTCAAAGGCTGCTGGAAAACAGGCCAAATCTTCCAGCCAACCTTGTTGATTGTGTTCCTGGATTGCATCATTGTTCTCATACCTTGAATCTGCTGAAAGTTTCTAAGCAATTGTCTTTAGGGAAAGAGAAGTGTTATAATCCTATATGAATGTGATTCCTCATCCCACATGAATCTATGAACATAGAACATAGAACATTACAGCGCAGTACAGGCCCTTCGGCCCTCGACGTTGCGTTGACCAATGGAACCAATTTTATGACCCTCTAACCTAAACTATTCCAATGCTAATCTTGTTCCTCATCACCTTGAGCAACATCATAAGAACAACCTTGAATTCATTATTACCTATGGCTTAATATTTCATTGTACTGTGACCTCATAGCATGAATTATGTAAACCTTGGTGAACTAAGTCAATAATATTGTGCATGAAATGAAGTACATTTTCACTGTGCTAAAATTCTATGTCCTTTTGGTTAAACCATACCTTATGTAGAGATGCCTCATCCGGCATGAAGTGGAAAAACCAGTGCTTCATAAATAAAAGAGAAACAAATACCTTCAATGCTGAATGACAGGAAAGAAGAATCTCTGATGCAAAATTTGGTCTTGTTATGATTGACTTGGATTAAGTTTATGCACCTTTGTGATGAGCATGAGTTACACAGTGGTTAGTCAATATACCACCTTCTTGGTGTGCCAGCTTCCATTTTGAAAGAGGCCTACCACTTTATTCAAAGAGTATGCTTGTATTAGTTGACGGGCTCCTTTTAAAATGGAAATCATTCCAGTCTTAATTAGGACCCCATTGCCATCTTTGAAACTTTTCCAGGCCTGGATTGTGAACCCTAACCCTAATCCAGTCATTCCTATGGCTGTGCAACATATGCGCCCCATGAAGGTAAATACTGAATTAATTTTGGAAACTTTGGAGGAGTAGCTGCGCATCCATTGTTCATGGAAATAATTTGGGGCATTGTCACCAGGAAACTTACACCATCACATTCACAAATATATCACCAACTATATCCCCCCTGCCAATTTTATCATCACCACCCATCTCCTTCCCCCACCACCCCAAACCCACTATTAACAACTTACCTCACTAGTGGCCAACACATACTGCGATGTTTTATTTCTGAAGCAATTTGCGCAGAGTAAACTTATGAAATTTTATATCAAAATATCCTCATGAGGACCCCTGATCACCTGAATGGACAGCTGATCAAAATTGACTCCCAAAAACTATTGAAATGGAAAGTGCATTATATTAACTTCAGCTCAGGTTTTGGTGAGAGAACTCAACTATGGTTTCCACATCTGCTGACTACTCAATGATCCCTGCCAGAGTTGTGCAACCTGCTTTGAAGTGAGGACCTTCATTGAAGTGAATTCTGAAAAGCTACAAATAAGTAAAGGCACTTGGGGTAAGTTAGTTGCAGAAACATTCAGCAACAATGAGAGAATGTCATCGGGCAATAATGATGAAAAAGAACATCGGAGCAAAGATAATTAAGCCAAAATAATGAGAGAAAATTCTTTACTCCTTAAATTGCCTATCAGCCCAATATTGCTTTATTTCTTTAATACTTTTCAGATTTTAAAATGTTATTGATCATTTTAAGTTTTGAATTCCCTCCATTCTCAACCTAATCACATGAGTCAATATCAATCTTTTAGCTCTGCTTCCTTTAATGGAATCCAAATACTTTTTGAATGGTTTCCATTTTCTATAGATTTCTTTCATATTGTTAAGTTCTGATCAATTTTTCCTCTGCATTAATTCGTTAATCAGTTAAAATCTCCTCTAGTATTGTAATAGTTAATGATTTTGCTTAAATGTTCCATCGAGACACAACCTCTTGTCAATTTAAATAATGTCAGTGATTTTTAATATTGTTCTTTTTACCTATTGTATTGACCTTTTTGTTTCTGATAGGATGACTGGTTCATTGATGCTCTGTAACTTCAACCAAAGTAGCTCCATTTCCTATTATGAAGTTTGGCGCTGCCTCTGACCTCATCAGCAAACTACTTAAAGGATGCAAGTCCACAATATCACGAGAAACTCTTCCTGAGTGCAACCACTTCTATACTAGTCAATATGTAGGTAATTAAAATCTCTGGTGATCAATGAACTGTCCTTTAGAGGGCTTTCTTATCTCCAGAAACATGACCCAGTCTACTGTCACCTGCCCAGAAGCTCTATAAAAACATTCAAGGATCATCTCTCCTTTTTTTTAATCCATCTATTCAATCTAAGCCATCAGGGCAAGGAAGAAGGTCAGAAAAGATGAAAAGTGTATGCAGGTTGGAACTAAAAGTTGAGTTTGTTACAAGATAACTAGCAAACACAAGACAAACTGCATATAACAAAGCAGGGTCAGAAGCATGTTTCATTTAACAGTATTAATTTTTCATTAAACAAAGTCGAAACAAATGTGTTTAGTTTCTACTCAAGTTACAACAAATGATACGGCTCATGTAAATACCAGTTATTCTAAAAGGATAAATAACGTTCAGAAGCATTCTTTGCATATTATCACACTGGAGATTTAGATCATACATATCTGTGCATAATTTATTAAAAGAAATGAATGCAAATGAAAAACAAATTGCGTGATCTGCAATGTAGTAACAATGGGCCTAAAATTATGCCAGGCAATGTTGGTGTACAAAGGCATTAAACAGGTTAATGCTAAAAAGCAACGCCATTTGAAGCAAATGTTTATACAATAATATCACATGCTGTAATTTTAAGGTTGTCATAACTAACCATGCAGAATGTGAGAAGAACAGTATGTAAAACTAATTGTTTTAAAATATTTCTATTTTTAATATCTGAAACAAGAAGTTAATCAAAATTGTATATTTTTTTAAAATTCTACAAATTTAATCCAGTGCAATTTACATTTTTGTTTTACTTTTCCTTTCTGTTTTCTTTTTCCTTGCTCTTCACTCAATCTATCTTTCCCTCCATTTCCCTTTCTGAATCTGGATTAACATTAAATTCAGCCCCTCTCATTTACACTGCCTTCTCAATCTTTGCGCTATTAATTTCACAGTCATTTGATCTGATTGGCTAAGAGATGGAGTTGACCTGGTCACTCAAGTCCCAGATGGCAGGTTTCCCTTGCTGTGATATTATCAGTTCATGTTTTCGGCAACTTGCCACAGAAAAAAATAAAAATGGACCAATCTAATTAACACCAGATACTGTTAGATGTCCTGGCATAGCAAATTATGGCTAAGCTGTTTCTATCATAGAAAAGATGGTGCTATCTTTTGCTTTTGAGATATTATTTATTCATGTTATTTAATTGCCCCATAGCATGTCTTCTATAAATTGTTAAAGGGTTCCGCTGTGGAAGATAACTATTGATTTTTTTTTGTGTATGTGTTTGGACATCCTAAATCTGTACAGTGTAGCTGTCAGCAATTTGCAGCCTGATGGGTTCCCAAGTTACAATGACCAATTACTTTGGATGCTCTTTGAAAAGTCACAGACTGCAGTTTTTCTTTTAAAAACAAGGCTTGGCAGAAATAACAACTGGTCACCACCAAGAAATATACAGAAGTACCAATTTAAAGGAAAGCGAATTTATTAGTCACAAGTAGCTTACATTAACACTACAATGACGTTTCTATGAAAATCCCCTAGTCACCAGCGCCTGTTTGGATACACTGAGGGAGAATTTAGCATTGCCAACGCACTTAACCAGCACGTCTTTCGAATTGTGGGAGGAAACCGGAGCACCCAAAAGAAACCCATGCGGACAAGAGAAAACGTGCAAAGGCAATGCAGACAGTGACCCAAACCAGGAATTGAGCCCAAGTCCCTGGCACTGTAAGTACTGTAGCAGTACTAATCACTGCACCACTTTAAATCCTTTGATTTGAAGGAAATAAATCATTAGCCTTTCATTAACCAGACTAGGTCTTCACTCCTACTATTTGCAATTAGGAAGACCTCTTGATTTGTCATTTAGCCACTGAATTTTGTATTAATCAATTGGACATTAACAACCATAGGCTAATAATTAACATGCACCACCTAACATAAATGACCAAGGTAGCTCTTTTGTCCATTTCTTTTGATTTTGATTTGACTTGAATCAAATCAAATCAAATCAAATCAAATCAAAAACCTAGTATAGATGGCCAAGGATCGCTCTTTTGTCCATTTCCAGCAGTGTTCAGCAGTATCCATCCCCAAAAGGGCTTCTTAAAGGTTGGCTCAAGCACCTGCCTGGCCCAAGAGTGGCTCTGTTAACCTAAGCAAATCGGGACACAGACCACCTATTATAATGCTGACAGACAACAAGGTGCAATGTGTGGTATTAAGCAGCAGGTGCTTTAGGACTAGACTTCTGTCCATTTGTCCACAAATCCAAATTGTTGTTGAGTGTGACTTGCTGAATGAGGGGTCACAGTCTGAGGATTCATGACCCACAGCTTGAGGATTCAGGGTAGATCATTTAGGATGGGGAGATGAGGAGTCATTTCTTTTCCCAAAGAATGGTGAGCCTGTGGAATGCATTATTACAGGAAGTATTTCTTGCCAAAGCAATGAATACATTCAAGAGGTGGCTGGATATGTCACTTGGGATCATTAGTTGTGGGAAAAAGGCAGGGTTAGGATATTGAGTTAGACAATCAGCCATGATTGTAATGAATAGCAGAGCAGGCTCAAAGGGCCAAATGGCCTCCTTCTGCTCCAATCTCCTATGTTTCTATGAGACTGGGCTGGTATCACCTGAATCCGAGCGACATTATACAGCTGACCTATGGTGTCGGTCCAAAGGAGAAAACATTTATTCATGTGTTTATCCAATTTGTTATGGGAATTCGTAAGTCTTCAGAATTGACAAACAGTGTCAAACAGAATTGACAGTGGCTTAACCCACCTACATATTTAACGTTTTTCCTCATGCTAAATATCAATGCTAAAATATGCATGAGTATGGCAGAAAGCATAGAAGTTTACAGAATTTTGATGACATTGATCTTTTGAAAACATTTTAATGGCTGGAATGTTACAGCCATTCACACCGGTGACATTTTCCCATCCTGCTGCAATGAATGGAGATTTGGTTGGACGCCAAATTCTCCAACCTCGTTGCAGCAGGAAACGTGTCGTGAACAATCAATAAGATCATACTCAATGTTTCTCAGTTTGTTGGGTTGAACGTAGACATATGGATGGGCTTAGATCGCAAACCTCGTGAGTTACCAGTTCTTACCTAATGGCAACAGTTGGCAAATATGTCAGGTGTGGCTTTAGAAAAAGAATTTCAAATAAGCCAAGCTTGCAAATCTTCAACATAAATTTGATGACTTTAGGGTTTGTTTGCAAACCTAAACTTGCTAATTGTCTGGATTTTTTTTTTTGCAGTGTAACAAAATGCTGAAAACAATGTGTGGTAGTGAGCCTGATCGACCAAGGAAGTTTCATGTACATTCACTGTGGTGATTTAAGTTAACTGACTTCAGCAAAGATAGTGGATAAAAGCAAATTACTGTGAATACTGGAATCTGAAACCAAAAGAGAAAATGAAAGAAAATCTCAGCAGATTTGGGAAATACTTTAAGGAGAGAAAAGAGCTGATGTTCTGAGTCCAGATGATCTTTGATGGCTTTGATAAAGGGTCATCTGGACTCGAAACATCAGCTCTTTTCTCTCCTTACTGATGCCACCAGATCTGCTGAGATTTTCCAGCATTTTCTCTTTTGGTTTCAGCTAAGACAGTACTTGGTGCTACAATTCATCTTAATGTCCTCAGGCTAATGTTACGCTGCTGTTTAAAAAAGTTAGCAGATGAAAGGCAGGGTATTATAGACCGGTTAGCTTAATGTTCATAGTTGGAAAAATGCTAGAATCCATCATCAAAGAGGAAATAGCAAGTCACCTAGAAGAGAATGGTTTGATCAAGCAGATACAGCACAGATTTGTGAATGGAAAGTTATGTTTAAAGAATTTATTGGATTTCTATGAGGATGTGACTAGTGTGGTAGACAGAGAGGAACCAGTGGATGTGGAGTTTTTAGATTTCCAGAAGGCGTTTGATAAGGTGCCTCACAAAAAATTGCTGCAGAAGGTTAAGGTGCACAGAGTTGGGGGTAAGGTATTAGTGTGGATTGAGGATTGGTTATCTAACAGGAAGCAGAGAGTTGGAATCAATGGGTGTTTTCCTGGTTGGCAGTTGGTGACTATTGGAGTGCCGCAGGGATCGGTGCTGGGACCTCAACTGTTTACCATTTACATAGATCATCTGGAGGAGGGGGCTGAGTGTAGGTTAACAAAATTTGCTGATGACATGAAAATGAGTGGAAAAGCATAATGCGAAGAAGGTGCAGAAAGTCTCTAGAGGGATCTGGATAGGCTAAGTGAGTGGCCGAGGACCTGGTAGATGGAGTATAGTGTTAGCAAATGTAAGGTTATCCACTTTGGTAGATATAATAGTAGGAGGGATTATTATTTAGAGGGTGAAAAGCTGCAGCATGCTGCAGTGCAGAGGGACCTGGAGGTCTTTGTGCACAAATCACAAAAACCCAGTCTGTAGGTGCAGCAGATGATGAAGAAGGTGAATGGAATGTTGGCCTTTATAGCAAAGGGGTAGAATATAAAAGCAGGAAAGTCTTGCTGCAACTGTAGAGGGCACTGGTGAGGCCGCAACTGGAGTACAGTGTGCAGTTTTGGTCCCCGTATTTGTGAAAGGATATACTGGTCTTGGAGGGAGTACAGAGAATGTTCACCAAGCTATACAGGAGATGACGGTGTTACTTTATGAAGAGAGATTGAATAGACAGGCTTTGTACTCATTAGAGTTTAGAAAGCTGAGGGGGGATCTGATAGAGATGTACAAGATAATGAAAGGGCTAGATAGGGGAGAGGTAGACAGATTCTTCCAGCTTAGGATAGCAGAACTAGAGGGTGCAGCCTCAAAATAAGGGGAGGGCAGTTTAGAATGGAGTTGAGGAGGAACTTCACTGAAAGAATGGTGAATGTCTGGAATTCTCTGCCCATTGAAGTGGTAGAGGCTACCTCAATGAATATATTTAAGTCATGGGTACTTAGATTTCTGATAGACAGGAGAATTAAGGGTTATGAGGAGAAAGCAGGAAAGTGAAACTGATTCACTTCAGATCAGCCATGATCTTATTGAATGCAGGGCAGGCTCAAAGGGCCAGATGGCCTACTCCTGCACCTATTTCTTATGTTCTTATTGTCTAAGGAAAAACAAAGCTTAACTTCTTTGTTTCTGATTGTGGTTGAACAACACCTAATGCAATATACTATTGCTGGAAAATCTCAGCAGGTCTGGCAATATCTGAAGGAGAGAAAAGAGCTGGCATCAAACTTGAAATTGGGACCATACTTATTTAGAATGCTGCCTACAGCTGACAATTCCATTGACTAAATTCATATGTGAAGAAAGGGAACTTTGATAAAGTAACCAAATGTTTTGTGTGTCTCTAGAACGTTTTTTAAATAAATATTGTAAGCTTCAGGAGGACAGCGAAGATTGAGGAAAACAATGGTCGTGCAGATTTCCTATGACTATGAATATTTATGCAACAGCAAACTATGGTATCAAGATGTTTTTAAAGGGAAAAAAACTTCCTTTTTTTGAGTCCTGTAGTGCATTTTGATTAACGTCAAAACAGTAAAGACTTCAATCAAAGGATCTGATGAAAAAATCTAGACAACATTTACAAATGCGCTAGATGAAAAAAAATGTGACTATGTGAAGAGTATTGAATGCTCATTTAATAACTAATATCTGACTGGCTGAAAAAAGACTGCAAGAGATATAGAAAGCAGCAATAGTCAACTGAGAGATTTTAAAAACACAATGTTATCAGATATAACACAATAAAAAGCACTTCCAAATCTCTCACAAATCTTTATTTTGAATTAAAATAAATGGCCACTTTTCTTTTTGCTAAAGATTGGCCCTGAAATTTGATCTGTCCAAAGTGGGCATGGAATCCGCCAGGCAACTACTATACCTATCCCTGTGTTTTTTAATTTGTTCTTTTCGGAGACGTAGGTATTGCTGGGAAGGCCAACATGTATTTACCATTCCTAATTGTCCTTGAACTGAGTGGCTTGCTCAGCCATTTCAGCAGACAGTTAAAAGTCAATCACATTGCTGTGCTTCTGATCGGCAGAATGCCCTCCTTAAAGGACATTAGTGGAACCAAATGGGTTGTTATGATAATCAGTGATATTATATGATTTAATTAGGAAGGAGAGAAGTGACTCAGAGGAAGGCCTCAATTGAGCAGGCAATGGCCAGAATTATTTTAATGAACCCAAAAGAAACATTTGTGTGTCAAATTCTCAAAAACTCAAAAATTCCTGGACTGCTGTTGAGTGACCTCCAGGGCTCCCCTTAACAGCTACCAGACAGGTTTTCAATACTTAGTATAATACTGCATATTTGTAGCTCAATTTAGCACCCGATGCCCTTACACTTGTCTCAGGTAGGTGGACTTCTCTAAATGTTGCATTGGGTAGGCTTTGAGTTTGAAAGGGATTGTTCCCGATATGACACCCCCACCACTTTCAACTGCTAGCTGTTGTCCATCTTTTCGTGGAAGTAAAGGCAGAGTGGTATTCTCATTGGACTAATAACCCAGGATAATGTTCCAGAGACTCACTATGGCAAATTGTGAATTCAAGAAAAAAAATCTGGAGTTAAAAGTCTTAATGATGATCATTGTCATTTGTTATAAAAACTGTCTGGTTCACTAATGTCCCCTTTTACCTATATGTGACTCCTGACCCACAACAATGTGATTGCCTCCAAAATGGCCCAGCAAGCAGGGCAATTAGTGTTGGTACAGACAGTGAAACTCACGTCCCTCAAATGAATAAAAAAAGGAACAAAATGTGTTGTTGAATTGCTCTTCTTCATCTCCAACGAAGTGGCTAGATGCCAATTAAATCAAGTCTTACCTAGATTTTTTTTCAAAGAAAGGTGAAGTCTGTCAGCAGTGTCTTTTGGTTCCTAAGATATTAAAAGCATGATTTACTCAGCTTTGATGGTCTAACTTGCATTATTCCTTTTGATCTGTGCAATTATTGTAACTATATCAAACCTATTTCCTCTGGAGCAATAGATGAAGGTGTAGGTATGGGTAATATTTTGCCAGATTTCAATGATGGATGCTGTCCTTCTAATGTTCCTCTGATTATGATCATTGCCAATTTTATTTCAGAGGGTTCTTTCAATGGAATAAAGATTGATAAAGACAAAACGATAAAACTATTTTCATTTCTAGAGTATTCCACTCTACCTTTTAAAACTCATCAACAGTTACTAGCTCAGTGACACAGTGACAAACTGGGCCTTTTTTATGTAAAAATAAATTGTGAAGTACCAGAACAATCTGTCAATTGAATGAAGGGGTGATACAGTGGCACAGTGGTTAGCACCACTGCCTCACAGCAGCAGGGATCCTGGTTTGGGTCACTATCTGTGCAGAATCTATATGTTCTCCCTGTGTTTGGGTGGGGTTTCCTCCAGGTGCTCCAGTTTCCTCCCACAGTCTGAAAGATGTGTTGGTTAGGTGCATTGGTCATGCTAAATTTCCCTTGGTGTACTCAAACAGGTGCCACAGTGTGGTGACTTGGAATTTTAACAGTAATTTCATTGCAGTGTTAATGTAAACCTACTAGTGACACAAATAAATAAACATTGTGGTCTTACTGTAATTATTTAAAACTGGTTTTAAAAAAAACTAATAGCCAGAAATTCTTCAAACATTGAAGGTGATTTGCTAATTGTTTTTGTGCATGAAACCCCTCCTGGAGAATAAATTTGTTTTTCTTAGATATGAAACTCGCATTTCTCTAAAATTTGCCTAAGGCATACAATGTAATTTTCATTACAATTCATGGAAATTGAGTCTGAATCATTGACAAATATCAAATTGTTCACTTGTGATTGTTAAGCTGTTTATGTTACATGTAATCTTTGATTACATATAACATTTAGGGTCAATTTCTCAAAGCTGTGTAGGTTCTTCCATTGGGAAAAAGCTACAAAAGTCTGTATAATAGTACCAAGTGACTCAAGAGCAGCTTTTTCCCCGTTGCCAGCAGACTTTTGAATGGTCCTATCACATATTAAACTAATCTTTCTCTTCATCCTGTCAATAGCTGCAACACTCTGTTCTGCATCCTATCCTTTCCTTCCCCCTATGTACTCTATGAATGGTATGCTTTGTCTGTATAGCTTGCAAGAAACAAAGCTTTTTGCAGTATCCCAATAATGTAATGATAATAAATCAATTCAATTCAATTCAAATCCAACATGGATACAACAATACTCAAGATGACTCTAAATTCGATAGTGTTTTGATTTTCTTTAAATGGCGGTCAGAGAACTTGTAGATAATTTAAAAAAAAATATCTGTTTTCCTCTGCATCATGACATACTCAAGCAGGTTCACCACAATAATTGGACAATATATTAACAATGGCCCAGATTCCATGCTGGGTCAGGTACAGTGGATCAGGAGAATTCCTGGCTCTGCAAACCAGATCTTTAAAATGGCAGCCTGCAATTCTATAGAATAGAATCCTTACAGTGCGGAAAGAGATCATTCAACTCATCGAGCTTGCATCAACCTAGACCCTATCCCCACAACAGAACGTATTTACTCTGTTAGTACCCCTGACATGAAGGGGCATCTTATCAATCAACCTAACCTACGTATCTTTGGAACATGGGAGGAAATTGGAGCACCAAGAGTGAAGTTTAACTTTGCCAGGAAGGCCAGTTGCAGACTGCTCGGGGCATCATTCCGCAGGCACCCCGATCTCCCAGTACATTTGTACACAATGCGCATGATACACTGGGAGATCCATCACTTTTCCCACAACCGTACCCATAACCCTACCCATGTACATTGCTCCCCAACTCCACCAACCACTTCACCACTCCCAATTGCAGCCCCGGCTAAAGTACTATTTTCCTGGAGTTGAACATGGACTCATATCCTTCTGATGATGATTCTCATCTTATTGCCAGCAAATGAATCTTGCATTTAAGAGCTTATTATGGAAATGCTCTGATTTCACTTTTTGTTGATTTCACTGTCATCGAAGTCCAGCCAACATAGCCAATTTTACACTCAGGAAATGAAATTTACCCTTAGATTTTGTTCAGGTAGAACAATAGTTAGAGCGCACAGCCTCTTCGGGTTTGAGTAAAATCAGTGTGTCTCGTAGGATAACTGTATTATTAGTTTTGAAGGTCAGTTTTGTAATCACCCATTCAACAAGGAATTGATTAGAGTTGGACAGTGAAATCAGTGAGCCAAAGCTGCCTGGTTTTCCAGTGGTAAAATTCAAACTTTTTTTTTGGTGAGGTAGAGTGTGCAATCTGGAATCATTTACAGCAAAGTAGGATAGCATCTTAACAGATAGTTGCAGGTCTCTGCAACGAATTGCCATGGGAGCCTGATTTCCCCCCAAAGCACTGGTGATTTAGTAAGAAGTCTCACTTTTTCTTGTCTATGAGACATCTTACTGTGTTTACTCCAGTCCAATGCCAGCATCTCCACAGCACTGTTGACTTGTCAGATTGAAGAAAGTCCCTCTCAAATCTGTAGACCCTGATCTCAGGTTATCACTGTTTCAATTTGCAGCTTTCTGCCCATCTCCTGTGAGTGCAATGAAGATGGCTGCTCTTGATGTTGTTGTTAGCACTGCAGCTCTAGGGTAGCTACTGTCTCTGTTGCTGCTGATGTAGCACTGAGTTGTATACTGACCACATCTCAGCAGAGGTCCAGCTCCTGCTGCATGTGTTGTTCTCTATGCTGCAGTAAAAGCTGAGAGCAAAGTTGAGATAAAAGGTACTATGTAGTGCAAGGCAGTCGGATGTACTTCTGGAAATATCTTTCAGATTAATTCAGGCAGTCAGAACTAATCCTGTAAGCATAAACCTTTCAGTAAGGCTGGTGACAAGCTTTGTGGGAGTCACTCCCCATTGTGCTCGCACCTTACTGACAAGGGTAAACAAACAAAGAACAGAGAAGGGTGAGTTGCAGATGGTTGAGGAAACCTGTGTGCTAGTTCTAAAAATGGGAACACTGGATTAAATACAACCTTAATTGAATTCAGGTCCCCTGGAGATGGGAGAGGGGGAGGTGGCAAAGTGGTTTGCACGGCTGTCTCACAGCATCAAGCACTGGGGTTTGATTTTGGTCTTGGGTCACTGTCTGTGCAGAGTTTGCACATTCTCCCCATGTCTGTTTGGCTTTTCTCCGGGTGCTCTGGTTTCCTCCCACAGTCCAAAGATGTGCAGGTTAGGTGGATTGGCCGTGCCAAATTGCCACTTAGGGTCGCAGGATGAGTAAGTTAGAAGGATTAGAGGGATATATATGTAGGGTTACAGGGAGTTAGGGAGTCGGAGCAGATACAATGGGCCAAATTGCCTCCTTTTGCACCGTGGGGATTCTATGATTAAATGTTTTTTTATTTGCTTCTTTGGACATTGACATGATGTACATGGCAACTTCATGAGGGTTGCCTGGTCACTCTCAAACCTGAGGTGGTTTGACCTCAGGTTAAACCCAATAGTGACAGGCCCATACTGGGGCCTTGACTCCATGCCACTCCAGGGAAATTTAACCTCACACTCACGTTTGATTCTACTTTCCCTCGACAGTTACAAATTTGACTCACTGTGAAAAGACAAATTATAAAAATTGGTGGATCTATTATTGCAGACCAGTGAGGTGGGGGTACTTGCAGGCAACTTTAATCTC
Source organism: Sphyrna mokarran (assembly GCA_024679065.1). Lineage (NCBI taxonomy): Eukaryota > Metazoa > Chordata > Chondrichthyes > Carcharhiniformes > Carcharhinidae > Sphyrna > Sphyrna mokarran. The sequence goes on along the minus strand of JAGIQG010000023.1, from coordinate 28,145,595 downwards.
TCTTTACAACTATCTGAGGTCCATACCTCCTTCAAGAGGATGATCATCATCCCAGTAACAAAGATAACATATCTTAATAACTATCTGGCAGCTCTGACATCCATCATTATAAAATGCTTTGAAAGGTTAGTCATGGCACAAATCAATTCCAGCCTCTTGGACTGCTTAGTTTGACTACAGTTTGCCTACTGTTGTTACAGGCCCAAAGTGTGAAATTATATTCAAAATCTCCACACTCCTGATGGGTGAGAACTCAGTCAGAAGTCTTTTGAATCTTGTTCCCCACACCATAGTCTTTTGCCCCCTAAATTATTTATTGCAGCCTCTCTCATAGCAGTCCCTAAATATTTCATTTCCTTGCTTTTAGCGCACATGCTCACATTCAATTCCTGTCCTGCGCAATCTTATAATTGTTAGTCATTCTGATTTGCAGTATTGACTCTTTTAAAACAGTACCAACAGCAATGCAGCGTTAATGTTTTCACAACTGGTTAATGTAGAGAATAGAGAAATGAAACCTCTCCTAGTTCTGCTTCCTTACCCATTATACAATCTTCTCATTTTAATTAACAGTAGCTTCTCTCCCCTATTCAATTTCCAATCTGACTGATCATTAACATCTGATCGTAAATAATTTCTTTAGATTATGAAAATGGATAGATTATCATGGCTGGGATTCTCCCACAAATATTGTAAGTTCCCAACTTGTGGGAAAATGGGAGTAATTCCTGCCAGTTCTTCTTAGTGTAATAGAGCAAATCTCTGACACTCTAAACACTGCTTTTTATGGTCCATCTGTAAAAGTTAGTGAGAGTCATAACTAACATATCAAATTTCCTTAGTCTTTTGAGAAAGTAGAAACATTGGTTGGCTTTTTAGCTATAGTGTCAACATGGGCAGACCAGGACTGGTTGTTGGGAATCTGGACATCTAAAAACATTAAGCTCTCAACCATTTCTATTTTGTAGACAGGGTATGACCTCCACTGCGCTTCCTGAAGTCGATGACTATCTCCTTCATTTTGGTGCCATTGAGAGACAGAGATTATTGTTGTCACACCAGTTTACCAGATTCTCTATCTCTTCACTGTACTCCATCTCATCATTGTTTGAGATCCGACTCACAACAATGGTGTTATTAGCAAACTTGAAAATCAAGTTTATGGGAATTTGGCCATCCAGTCATAGATGTATAAGGAGAATAGTAAGGAGCTGAGAACACAGCTTGTAGGCACTGGTGTTGAGGATGATCATGGAAGAGGTGTTGTTGCCTATTCTTACTGATTGTGGTTTATGGGTTAGGAAGTTCAGCATCCAGTCACAGAGGGAGATGCTAACACCCAGGTCATGGAATTTAGAGATTAATTTCATGGGAATAATGATGTTGAAGGCTGAGCTGTAGTCGATAAATAGGACCCTGACATGGGTGTCTTTGTTATCTAGATGTTCCAAGGTTGAATGTAGGGCCAGGGAAATGGTGCCTGCTGTGGACCTGTTGCAATGGTTGGTGAATTATAGTGGATCTAAGCAGTCTAGAAGGCTGGAATTGTGCCATGACTAAACTTTCAAAGCATTTCATAATAATGGATGTTAGAGCCACCAGATGGTCATTAAGGTATGCTATCTTTGGGACCGGGGTGATGATCATTCTCTTGAAGTAGATATGGAACTCAGATGATTGTAAAGAGAAGTTGAAGATATCTACAAATACCCCTACTAGCTGATCTGTGAAGGATCTGAGTGCTGCTCTGGGAACACCATCTGGGTCAGTCGCTTCCTCTGGGTTCCCTTTCAAGAAGGCAATGGTGATCATTATGATGATATCATGGACAGAATGCATGTGTTCTTGTGTTGCCCAGGATGAATGGAAAGAAGCGTGCATTTTCTTACCCGTGAAGTATATGTCAATTAAATAATTCAGCAGCATGCCTTTGTGAGTTAAAACATAAGGAAGGTTATTTAGTCTCTTCCAACTACCAAAAAATAAATGTAACTTCACATATATGTGGTCTCATTCACGTATGCCCCCACAAAAAGATTGGATATAGATGAAGACCATTAACCTTTACAGATTATAGTTATCTCAGTTTCTGATTTATAATTTTCATTCATATACATATTTCTTGAAGGCATTTGATGATTTAAAGTTGAAATGAAGGTTTTGTAAAACAAAAGGTTCACAGCATGTTGTGAGGCTCTTAATAGTCAAATAGCTAGGAGATTGGTTTTCAGCTGAATTTTTAGAAAGATCCCAGATGCTATATAATTCACTTTAACTATCACTTCAGAAGTTGAGCAGTAATCATCTGGAATTTTATTTTGCCTAATTGTAATGTAGGTTACAGCTACATGGATGGCACAATACTACAGTGGTGAGCACTACTGCCAGCACCAGGGACCTCAATTCAATTACTGGTTTGGGTCACCGTCTATATGGAGTCTACATGTTCTCTCTGTGTCTATGTGGGTTTCCTCCATGTGCTCCAGCTTCCTTCCACAGTCTGAAAGACTGGCTAGATGCATTGGCCAGGCCAAATTCTCCCTACTGTGCTAGAGTATGGCAACTCAGGGATTTTCACAATAACTTGATTGCAGTGTTAATGTAAGCTTACTTGTGACACTAAAAATTAAAAAAAATGTTGCAAATAGCTTGGTTCAGTTGAGATAATACATAGGGAAGCCAAAATAATTAATGATAAAGAAATTTAATTTGTGTGAGTGATGGGTAAAGTGTGAGCGAAGTGATGGGAATGGGTTGAATAGAGGGGAAGGTAATTGCTTCGGCCCACCCAATATTTGAATTGGAATTGATTTAAGTTTAAATTTATTGAAAATGAAGATGTAGCAAGAAAAGCTGCCTTAGCCTTCCTGGAGGAATCCTTCAATGCAGCCTTGAGAGTGTTTCCTGATCTCCACAGAAAAAAGTGGCAAAGGGAAGAGCTCTGGGAGCTATCATGGAAAGAAGAAGGTGAAGGAAAAGAGAGAGAAAGACCAGGCATCTCAGGATAAAGAGGAAGCAGCTCAGCTAGTAATTAATGCAAGATTCTGTGGTATGTATCATCCCATTCAAATCCTTTTTCCCATCGCAACTACTCCTTATAACTCACCGACAACTTTAGCTTGAACAGTAAGAAGTCTCACAACACTAGGTTAAAATGCAACAGGTTTATTTGGAATAATGAGTTTTGGCCTGCTGCTCCTTCGTCAGGCGAGTGGAGCAGTGCTCCACTGATGAAGCACTTTAACTTGGTGGTGCGAGACTTCTTACTGTGCTAACCCCAGTCCAATGCTGACATCTCCACATTGCACCTTCATCTTGAAGCAGAACCTCAGTACAAAAACAATGAAGCATAGAAGCAAGCTGATTTATTTTGTGATTGTTAAGATAATGCTTGCAAACTAAAAAGCGCCCTTCTGCTGGACTTTGTACATTAATAGGATTTGGCACATATAGGATTAATATGGGACTGACTTCAATACTAACCATACTGTGATATAAGGAGGAATGTGGTTCAGAGCCAGAGTCAGTCTTGAGGTGGATAGCAATGTGTTAAGACTGAGAAAGCAGTCAACTCCATACCTGTACTCTTTTACTGTGTAGATCTATATAGCCATAAATTGTCAATAAAGAGTCATTGTTAATGCCCAAGACAACGAAATCCACTGTTTGAAGCAGGATTCTAAATAGTGGCAGCGTCCAAATCAAAACTTCTTATCCTTATAAAAACTAAGAAAAGTGAGGCCTTCAGTGGATATTGAACTGAAACAAACTCTTAAGTGAAGCTACAGATTTGAAGAAAATTCACCAGAAAGAAAAATGCTCCAGAGAAAGGAGAGCCTGGAAGTGAAAAGGTAAATGTTTTACTTCAATGTGGAAGAATCCCCAGGAGTCCAGCTTCAACAACAAGCTCACAGCTCTCCTAGGGCGAATTATTATTAATAAACCTGAGAAACTGTTTTTCATTCATTCAGTCAGAATCACAATTTCAATACTAACCATACTGTGATATAAGGAGGAATGTGGTTCAGAGCCAGAGTCAGTCTTGAGGTGGATAGCAATGTGTTAAGACTGAGAAAGCAGTCAACTCCATACCTGTACTCTTTTACTGTGTAGATCTATATAGCCATAAATTGTCAATAGTCATTGTTAATGCCCAAGACAACGAAATCCACTGTTTGAAGCAGGATTCTAAATAGTGGCAGCGTCCAAATCAAAATTTGGTTAGTATTGCTAATTTCAATTTCCAACTTCTACTTTCAAAACCTGGCCCCCGAGATCAGCAACAAAATGAAAGCTAAATTAATAATTAATTGTGTCTATGTCAGGCACAGCCCCACCATAGAATTTCTTAAATTGCAAACTGTGGCTCTTCTCTGACTCAGAATGTTATACTGTTGATTAAGTCAGTAACCAGTTGACTCATACCTTCATTGCAGATCTCCTTCAGGTAGAAGTGCATCACTGACACTGTGATACCCTGTGACACTGTCATTCAAGTGTGGGGGAGCTAATGTTCAACAGTGAATAGTGATGCCTTCTTGGATGTTTGGGATCTCTTAAAACTGTATGATATTTTTCAAAATCTTCAAAATGAATCATAATTTCACACTTGCAGCTCCACTGGGATTCATCCATGGCCCAGACCAGTCACAGAATCGAAGCTTTTGGAAAAAAGATTTTTGAAATATAGGATTGCTGCAGGCCTAAATAAAAAGAAAATCAGAGAGAACAAAGAAAACTACACTCAGGATCAGGCCCTTTGGCTCTTCAAGCCTGCACCGGCCATGCTGCCCAACCATCTCCTTCTATTCCCATCCTATTCATGTGTTTGTCAGGACGTCCCTTAAAAGTCAGTACTGTATCCGCTTCCACTACCTCCCCTGGCATCCATCACTCTGTATAAAAAAATCTGCATCATACGTCTCTTTTAAAGCTTGTCCCTCGCACCTTAAATCTATGCCTCCTAGTAATTGACTTTTTGACTCTGGGAAAAAGTTTCTGGCTATCCATTCTGTCCATGCCTCTCATAATCTTGTAGACTTCTATCAGGCCACACCTCAACCTCTGTCGTTCTAGTGAGAACAAACCAAGTTTCTCCACCCTCTCCTCATAACCTCCATTTTTCTGTATCCTCTCCAAAGTCTTGAAAGTAGAACAAGTCAAAATGCTTCTTTACTTGTCTGAGACAATTACAGATGACTTAATTGCATGGGGGTGATTAACACATCGTTGTAAATTGATTGAGCAAATACAATGCTTTGACATTATAATCGGGTAAACGGAACTGTCCAGAGAACTGAATAATGAAGTTGTACTGAACAATGCAGTCTGCATAATTAGAAAAACCATCCTATATCCAACTTGAGGAATTAATATGCTAATGTAAACTGTTATGACTTGAAACAGCATAATAACTTGTACGAATCTATCAGGGTCAGTGAGGAGTCGTAGTAACCCGAGTTTTCAGCTCTGAGTTCATCCCTCCCTCATGCATGTGGAATAAAAACTTTTCTTGAAGTTCGATATAATTTCCAAGGTTCGACTCGTTTTATTTCCCTCCTTCAGTAGTTCTTCATTTTCTCCTGCTGACATCCTGGTAAACTGTCATCTAATAAATTATAAATTACATTCAGGCACCAGTGCAACAGTCCTGTCAGATAACAACGGACATTCCAACTTATGGAACAAGGGATGTCCAACTTTCAGTCAACAGGAAGATATTTGACCCAATGAGGTACGGCAACAAAGAGATTTTTGAGCTGATCTATATTGCCTGGAAATAGCCTTTTCCTCTTCTGAGCTGGATTGCCTCTAGATTCCCTCCAAATAGCACATGATGTTAAGACTCCCTAGCATTGCCATTAGTCAATCTGAACTGCATGAACTCTCAAACACTAATAAATATTCAGACTTGGAATTCACCCACAATCTCTCATTTTGCATAGCAGGTTTGTCTATCATCATTCCAGGTCCTGGTAAATCCCCAGTGGCCAGACCAATCTGCCACATATGACGTTTACCACAGTGCATCAAACGGAAGTGGTACTAGAGAAGGATCAACAGTCTGAGGAGCATCAACCTCCATCTGCAATGATGATACAGTTGATAGGCACACCAATCTCTTTGCACACAGCAACTTCCAATCAGCGCGCCAAAATCAAAGGAAATGCAGGAACCATGCAGCAGGTAACACCATCAACAACAAGAAAACAAAGGTGAGCAAGCTACTCAATCTTCTTCTTACCACAGAAATGCCTTTCCTCAGGCTCAGAGGATTTGTCAGTGGCCCAAACAGAAAAACAGAATGGCACCATCAAACAGATGAATACCATTTTCATCCACCCCACAAGAGTAACAACAACCAGACTGACTAGACCACCCAGACTTTGTTTAAAATCAAGCAGTAGAAGAAATGGATGAAAGCATACTGAATATCTGCCCAACCTCCAAGTCAACAGCAGGAATCCGAACTATCAGGGCCTAGCACTCCCCTGATAGAGTAGTGAGATGCGGAACAGTGACGAGGTCTCTAGACTGCCTGAACCTCTAACTTCAAGGATCTGAAGGGGGCATTTGGTACAGCGAGAATGTTGTTAATGTTAACACAATAATAGCAACAATGTCACTACAATAGGTGAATTCACAAGACTTATGAACTAAAGTTATTCTATGTCCAAGGAATAAGGACTTCAGTTTGGGGTGGAGTTGGTGGATTTTGTTTAATAGTAGAGCCTGGTGCATACAGGGTTAATGTGGGACTGAGCACAATGTTAATCATATGTGATATGATCCTTAAGAAGGGACATAACCCAGAGTCATGGTTAGCCTAGAGATGAGTAGAGATGTGTAAAACCTAATATGGGGTTAAGCCTCATATCTATTCCCTCCACTGTTTATGTGTGTGTTGTTCTAGCTATTAATAAAATCTCACAGTTAATATACTTAAAGAACAAAGAAAATTACAGCACAGAAACAGGCCCTTTTGTCCTCCATGCCTGCGTCAACTATGATGCTTGACTGAACTGAAACTCCCTACCATTTCAGGGACCATATCCCTCCATTCCCTCCCCATTCATGCATTTCTCAAAACGTCCCTTAAAACTCACTATCGTATCTGCTTCCACCACCTCGTGGGTACCTGGCAGTGAGTTCCAGGTACCCACCACCTTCTAGAAATTTGCTTTGTACATCTCCTTTAAACCTTGCCCCTTGTACCTAGGTGGCACAACAGCACAGTGGTTAGCATTGATTCCTGGCTTGGGTTACTGTCTGTGTGGAATTTGCAAGCCCTCACCATGTCTGTGTGAGTTCCCTCTGTATACTCCAGTTTCCTCCTACCTTCCGAAAGATGTACTGGTTAGTTGCATTGACCTGAATAGGTGCCAGACTGTGGCAATGAGGGGAATTTCACTGCAGTGTTCATTGCAGTGTTAATGTAAGCCTTGCTTGGGACTAATAAATAAATAAACTTTACTTAAATCTATGCCCTGTGGTAATTGACTCTTCCACTCTAGTTATCCACTCTGTCCATGCTCCTCAGAATCCTGTAGACTTCTATCAGATTGCTCTTCAACCTCCATCATCCCAACGAGAACAAATAGGTTTCTTCAACCTCTCCTCATAACTAAGACATACTCAAGACTTTGAATCCTACTTTATGAAATCTGATGCAGGATTCTTCACCTCATGTCAAAGAGTTCATCTGATTGCTCTGCTGCTGCTTTGTTACTAATGTTGATATTATGCTAAGCCCTCAATAGTACTAAGTAGAGATTTATCTTGTTAAAGCAACCTTTGATATGATACTCCTGTAGGTTTTTGTCAGTGATGTTTGACTCCAGTGTTTAAGCGTGACCAAGGGGTGTTGGAACTGAACCAGATATAAGTACTTAACTTACCAACTAGTACTATTAAGCATTATGATGCTTCCACAGTAGTCATATACTACAGATATTTTGGCAGATACTCCTATGTAATAAGATTCACAGTGGCACAGTGGTTAGTACTGTGGTCTCAAGGCAGCAGGTGCCTAGATTCAGTTCTGTTCTTGTGGAGTTTGTACATTCTCTCCATGTCTGCTGGGGTTTCTCCAAGTGTTCTGGTCTCCTCTCACACTCCAAAGATGTGCAGGTTAGATTGATTGGCAAAATTGTCCTTTAGTGTCAGGAGGACTAGCTGGAGTAAATAGGTGGGGTTATGGAGATAGGGCCTGGATGGGATTATTGTCAGTGCAAGTTCAATGGGCCAATGGCCTCTTCTGCATTGTAGGGATTAATATGGCTTCTCTTCACTGAAATATCATATTTTCTTCACATACATTCAACAATATTCATGGAATCCAATTTTGAGAAAATTTAATATTTTTGAAGTTCCAAACCACTTAGCTGCTATAAAGCTGCATAATTGATTCTTATTTATATTTAAAATGGCCACTTTTTGAGTGTAAAATGATTTGGACTAGACACAGTGGGTTATTATTGAAATAAATTGTTTACCTATATAGATATTGGACTGAGAAAATTGTTTTTCCTTTAGTTTATAATGGTGTAATTTATGTCACAGCCCTACTGCAGCTCTGAAATAGGCAGTGATTACATAGAACTTTTGATGAGATCAGTTGGGGATCAGAACCTCACAATAGTTGCAAGGAGATCCATTTATATTGCTAACACACTGGAATTGCTTTAAACTTCGATAAACACTTTTCATTTTGATTCTAAAATATAAATAAGAAGAGTTATTCGTTTCATATTGTGTGTAATAGAAATTGATGCTGATATTACATATTACCATGTAGAAGGGAAAGGAACCTGTTTGTTACTTAAAGATACTGAATATTCTGCAGCAAGTGTTTCTAATCACTATTTATGCTCAAAAAGAAGTGAAAAACAATTGAGGCTAATTTAACCTATTTAAAAACATGCAACAGAAAGAAAACAAACCATCTGCATTCCACACGTCAGCCTCAGCTAAGTGCTAAGGCTCACAGCTTCAAATGAGTCATGGGTTCAGTCCAAACCAGAGCCTTCAGCGCATAACCTAGGCAGTACTGTACTATTGAAGAGTCCTTCTGAAAAGATGGTAAATCGAGGTATATGCAAAATAACCCCTGTCACTATTCCAGGAAGAGTTCTTCTTATCTTAATCCAGGATAGTCAGCATGGTTTCATGAGGGATAAGTCTTGCCTCACAAATTTGATTGAATTCTTTGAGGATGTAATTAAGTGTGTAGACGAAGGTAGAGCAGTTAACATTGTATACATGGATTTTAGTAAGGTGTTTGATAAGGTTCCCCATGGTAGGCTCATGAAGAAAGTAAGGAGGTGTGGGATAGAAGGAAATTTGGCTGATTGGATAAGTAACTGGCTGTTTCATAAAAGACAAAGGGTGATGGTGGAGGAAAATTTTCATTCTGGAGGCCAGTTACCAGCGGTGTACTGCAGGAATCAGTGCTGAGTCCTCTGCTATTTGTGATTTTTATTAATGACTTGGAAGAGGGGGCTGAAGGGTGGGTTAGTAAATTTGCAAATGACACAAAGCTTGGTGGAGTAGTTTTGAGGTGGAAGCCTCTTGTATGCTGCAAAGAAATATTGATAAGATGCAGAGTTGGGCAAAAAAGTGGCAGATGGAGTTTAACCCTGATAAGAGCGAGATGATTCATTTTGGTAGGACAACTTTGAATGCGGATTATAGGGTCAATGGTAGGATTCTAAAGAATGTGGAGGAACATGTGGGGTCATATCCACAGATCTCTGAAGGTTGCCACTCAAGAGGATAGAGCCGTGAAGAAGGCTTATAGTGTATTAGCGTTTATTAATAGGGGGTTTGAGTTTAAGAGCGATGGGATTATGCTGCAACTATACCAGACCTTGTGAGACCACATTTGGAATATTGTGTCAGTTCTGGTCACCTTACTGTAAGAAGAATGTGGAAGCATTGGAGAAAGTGCAGAGGAGATCTACCAGGATGCTGCCTGGTTTGAAGGGTGAATCTTATGAGGAAAGGTTGAGGGAGCTGAGGCTTTTCTCTTTAGAGCGAAGGAGGATGAGAGACAATTTAAGAAAGGTTTATAAGATGATGAGAGGGATAGATAGAGTGGACATTCAAAGACTATTTCCTCAGATGGAAGTAGCTGTTACTAGGGGGCATAATTATAAGGTTCAAGGTGGGAGATGTAGGAGGGATATCCAAAGTAGATTCTTTACTCAGAGAGTGGTTGGAGTGCACTGCCTGCTGTGATAGTGGAGTCGGACACTTTAGGAACATTTAAGCGGTTATTGGATAAGCACATGGGGCACACCTGAATGATAGGGAATGGGACAACTTGATCTTAGATTTGGATATAACTTGGCAAAACATTGAGAGCTGAAAGCCTTGTACTGTGCTGCACTGTTCTATATTCTATGCTCTATGTTCTTCTAGGTTAAAGTTATCCTTCAATCAACATCTAAAAACCTGATCATTTGATTATTTAACTTTATGCTATCCATGGGAAATTTTGTTACAGTCAGGTTAGCTTCCAAGTTTGCTACTTTGATAATTCAGCAAAATAATTTTCTTTGTTGTGAAATGCTTTGTGAAAGTAACCATATCAATGTAAGTTCTTCTTTCCTTCTCTCTTTTCCTTTTTCAGCTTTTGAGAGATTGTTTTATTTTATACTAATTGGGCTCCGTAGATAAGAAACACAGAAGATAGGAGCAGGGGGAGACCTCTGGCCCTTCGAACCTGCTCTGCCATTCATCATGATAATGGCTTGAGAGCCTTAGGCTATGCACATGTCCCAGAATGTACTGGACAGACAAGTAAATGCATGAAATATTCAATGTTGTAATGTGCCTTTAAAGGACATCACCACAATACTAGAAGGGAAGTGTCATGTGATGCAGCCTTAGTTTCGCCTCTGCTCTGAGTTGACCACAGAGACACAGCTCTGAATTTTTTCAAGCTTTAAACCTATGTATGTGCCTGTTCTAATGTGCCTATTTTGATAAATGAACCCACAATGTTTACTGTAAAGGTCCTTTTACCCTTCACACAAATTGGTCTCAGATGTCACTACTAACTGTGAATGTCTCTTTCTTGCCAATGTTCAACTCATAGCCTGGAAGTGTCAAGCTGGGATAGTTTTGCAAGAGAGAGAGAGAAAAAAATTCACTGTTTATTCCTGACCAATGACCTCACCCTTATGTCACTAGAGTTACCTTGACTGCTGCCTATGACCTTGTGTCTCTCTTACTTGTAGGTAGTAAAATACAACCAGAAATGTTACATTGGGGCAAGCTTCACAAGACAGAGACGGGGGTGGGGGACAGAAAGTTAGCTGATATTGGCTTAATACTCTAGCGATAACATCACTAGACCATTATCTCCCCTCAACATGCTCTGTTACCATGTGGTCCGACATCACTGATTATCTAGACGTGCCTAGTTTATTTATGTACTTGAAAATTAATGCTTTGTGTTATAGGTTTCGATGGCAAGGACTGCACGTATTGTCCATATATCTAACTGTCTTTGAAAAAGTGCTGGCAAGTAACTTTCTTGAATTGCTGTCATCAATGTGATGCTTATATTTTCTCATAGCTGTTTGGTGATTTACTTCGGAGGCATTGTTGTGGGTCAGGAGTCATGTACAGGCCAGACTGGATCCAATAATTCTTTAGTCATCAGTATTGATATTTAATTAACTGAATTGAAATTCCCCAGCTATCATAATGGAATTTGAATTCTTATCTCTGGATCATTAGTCCCAGTCTCTGAATTACAAGTCCAAGATGGTGCCAAGGTGACGATGCTTATTACTGGGGATGTTAGAAACATCTTGGAAACAAAATGTCATCACCTTTCTTCTTTTAAATTCTTCACTTTTAAGTTTTACTTTGAATGATCATTCTTTGTCCCTATTATATTAAATTTAATGTTGTCCTTTAAAGCTGCTTTTAACTAACCAAGTGGGTTATACAGCCCTCATTCTGTTTTAATCACTTGATCTTTCTCATAGCTTTTAACTTTCTACTCAAACAGAATGTGCTCTCTCAAAGATCGATTGCAGACTTCCAAGCTCCTTCAAAAGCTAATTCTTGAAATCCTACTTCAAGGAGCATAGCCAAATAACCTTTAAGTTGACCAAATTAAGCATAGGGACCACTATGAAAGCTGTCTTTACCAAAACTGACTTGAACACACTTTCTTTTCATGCTTTGTGTGTTCTGGTGTTGTGGCTTCTAAAGTTATTCCTCGACATATGAAGACGCTGCTCAAACTGCAGCATTCTACCAGGACTTGTGAAACATTTTTGTGGGGCTGTACAGCAGCATTTTGCTGATCAAAGTCTTTTTTCAACTCCCTGATGGTCTGTTCCTCCAAATGCTCATTAGCTACTCCCATAGCTGGGGCCCCTTGAGACAGAACTGAAGGAATTCAAGGAACAAAGAAAAGAACAAAGGACAAGAAAATTACAGCACAGAAACAGGCCCTTCAGCCCTTCAAGCCTGCGCCGATCATGGTGCCTGACTGAACTAAAACACCCTACCCTTCCGGGGATCATATCCCTCTATTCCCATCCTATTCATGTATTTGTCAAGATATCCCTTAAAAGTTACTACCGTATCTGCTTCCACTAGCTCCCCCAACAATGAATTCCAGGCACCCACTATTCTCTGTGTAAAAAGAAAACTGTCTCGTACATCTCCTTTAATCTTTTCCCTTGCACTTAAATCTATGGCCCCTGTAATTGAGTCTTCCACCCTGGGAAAAAAGCTTCTGACTATCCACTGTGTCCATACCTCTCATAATTGTGTAGAATTCTATCAGGTCACCCCTCAACCTTTGTTGTTCCAGTGAGAACAAAATAAATTTCTCCAACCTCTCCTCATGCCCTTCATACCAGGCAACATCCTGATAAATATTTTCTGTATCCTCTCCAAAAAGCCTTCACATCCTTCCGCTAATGTGGTGACCAGAATTCAACATTATATTCCAAATGTGGCCTAAGGTTCTATAAAGCTGCAACATGACTTGCCAATTTTTAAACTCAATGCCCTGGCTGATGAAGGCAAGCATGCCTTACACCTATTCAGAGGAGAACTATCTTCTCCACCTGCATTGCCACTTTCAGTGACCTGTGTACCTGTATACCCAGATCCTTTTGTCTATCAGTACTCTTAAGGGTTCTTTTCACTTTCATTAATCCTACCTTTGCGGCCTCCAGAAGTCCCTTTACAAACTGTTGGTTAGGCCAAAGGCGATTGAGAAAAACACTCTGCCTTAGAACAAAGAACAAAGAACAAAACAGCACGGGAAACAGGCCCTTCAGCCCAACGAGCCCACACTGCCACCCCAATGTTCCCACCTCTACCCATGATCCTTGTCTATGTTTATAGATCTATGGATTAAAAAACAAATTTGAGACAATTTAGGAAGAATTTGTTTTGCCAATTAGCCTAAGAGCACATTTTTGGGATATGGGAGGAAACCAGAGCACCCGGAGAAAACCCACGCAAGCACGGGGAGAATGCGCAAACTCCCACAGACACAGACCCAAATCCATGTTCGGTGCATTGGCCAAGCTAAATTCAGCCTCAGTGTACCCGAACAGGCACCACGGTGTGGCAACTAGGGAATTTTCAAAAGTAATTTCATTGCAATGTTAATGTAAGCCTACTTGCAGCAATAAATAAACTTTAAATTGGAACTGAGTGGCCTCCAGTTTGACAGTTGGTTCAGTGAATATAAGAGAATGATGCCAAAAATTAATCCCCCCAGCAGTTATTTTTGACCTAAAGAACAGGCATGATGGAGATTAATGTCTCTGCACCACTTCAGCCCATCCACCCACTCAAATGATTTAATTGCATTCCTAGATAAAATATTAGCATGTGACTTAAATTATTTCTAAAGTCTTTGCTTACTACATAATACTTCTTATTGGATGTGTTAGTCCTCTCAACAAATATGCTTAGAAAATCAGACACCCGTGCAATTGGAGGAGAAAGACTTGCCCAATCTCCTTCCGTCATTTGTCATAGAATCATGGAATAGAATCCCTACAGTGCAGAATGGAGGCCATTTGTCAGCCTGTACTGACAGCAATCCATCCAGGCTCTATTCCTGTAACCCCACGCTGTATATCTAATGCTCTCATTTCTGAACTTGATCAAAGCATGTACCCTTTTAATGATTAGAACAATGGAGGGATTAATCAGCTTTTAATTTTATTTCTGAAAGCTTAAAAACACGTCAAACAGATATTGAGTGGAAACAAATTAGCTTTACCAGTTCAAACCATAAAGACGTATGTGGCTTGTCTGCTTATATTTTGATGGATCAAGTCTGATTGCCTAATGATAGCTGATCTGTCCATAAATATGACATTGAATCATAGAATCCTATAGTGCAGAAGGAGGCCATTCGGCCCAACGAGCCTGCACCAACCCACAATCTCACCCAGTTCCTATCCCCATGACCCCATAAGGGTACATAATGCCTTATGAAGACAGGTTGAGGGAGCTGGGACTGTTCTCCCTGGAGAGACGAAGGTTGAGAGGCGACCTGATAGAGGTTTACAAGATGTTGAGAGGAATGGATAGGGTGGACTCTCAGAGACTATTTCCCAGGGCTGAAATGGTCGCGATGAGAGGGCACAGATTTAAGGTGCAGGGAAGCAAGTATAGAGGGGATGCTAGGGGAAAGTTTTTCACTCAGAGGGTGGTGAGTGAATGGAATCGGCTGCCGTCGGTGGTGGTCGAGGCGAACTCGCTGGGGTCTTTTAAAAGACTTCTGGATGAGTATATGGGATCCAATGGGATTGGGGGTTATAGATAGGTCTATGGCTGGGTAGGTTTTGATGTGTTCGGCACAACTTGTGGGCCGAAGGGCCTGTTTGTGCTGTAGTGTTCTATGTTCTATGTTCTAAGAATTATTATGTAGTAAGCAAAGACTTTAGAAATAATTTAAGTCACATGCTAATATTTTATCTAGGAATGCAAGTAAATCATTTGAGTGGGTGGATGGGCTGAATTACCCTGCTAATCCCCCTGACACTAAGGGGCAACTTAGGATAGCCAATCAATCTAACTCTTGCATCTTTGGACAAGTCAATGGAAAGTTTTGCAACATGCTGAGGCAGGGTGCTGTGGTTTGACAGAATTTATTGTGGATCCAATAATGATATAAAGAAAGACTCAACTTGTTGAAGAAAATGCATCCACTTAAAGCGGGGACATTTTCATCTTCTGAAAAATGACAATCATCACTAAACATTCCCTCTAACTCAGCGCCACTCTGTATTTCTTGCCAGGACTTCAAAGCTCAACTTCACCAGAAATGCAGAGCTCAGTATCCGTAGGAGAACTCCATCAAAGCTAAGTTAAGTTGAGGGAAGACAGGACAGACCCCCTTTTCATAACACTAACTACCAGATGGTAAATTTGGAAATTAGTGCATAAATGAGTGAACGAATAGGGTGAGTAAGCTGGCAAGTGGGTGAGATGACAGATAGGTATGGTGCTAGGTTGATTGGGTAGAAAGTGAGTGGAGTGTAAGATGGGCAGGGCGGCAGGTTGGTGAAGGTGGCAGATGGGTGAGTTGGTAGTCAGTTCAGAGGTGTAGCCTGCTGTTTAGTGGGGTAGTTTAATGGCCGGGAGTGGCGGGGGGCGCAGTGCTTGTGGTCAACTCCCTCCCTGGGCTGTGCAATCAGAGTGTAACTTAGGCAATTAATCTGTATGATGGGGGTGAGGGGTCAGTTCTGTCATTATCCATGAGTTAGATTAAGTTTTCTTGTCTAATAATTCTCAGGTATCTATTCAGGTGACTACCGTGGCACTGTCCAACTCTAGCTCAGTGGGAAAGATAATCAAGGAGGGTCCTGAGGAGCAGGAGAAATATCAGTTAGAAGTTTAAACTTCCAAGGCTTAAACTTCCCTAAATGGATTAATGCCTCAGGACTTCTGCAAATTCCTGACATGCATTTCCAATTATACACCTGGTCTCCGATAATCAAAAGAAGGTTTGGGCTTTTGTTCTGCATGCTGGGAGGTAAATCTGAAGGATAACTATGACACAGAGTAACAGTACTTAAATCATCAGATACTGCCATGGGACCTTGCTGCACAAAGTGATGGCAAATGCAGAGCACTCTATCTCTTATGATAGATTTCCAAGGCAGACAGGAATGCCCTACAGCAACCAAACTCTCTCATCCAGTTCTCCCCTAATACACTGTATTGATCAAAACTAACTAAGGCTATACTCCTTCTACTTTCAAGAACACTATTAGCAGTTGCTTTTGTTCTTCTAATAGGCACATACAACAGGGAAAACAAGGTATTCTCGTATTTGCCAGCAACTGTCACTTCTCTGCTTTCTTGCTCTGTAACCCTTCCCTATCTTGCGCATTGTTTGTTACATGTCACATTTATCAGATACACATCAACAAGTCTCACATAAATTCATGAGCCTTCAATAGAAATGCACACTATTAAAATCCCCTTCCTGGTGCATGACAGGCACATAGCTCACTATACTCAGAATTGATGCAAGTGTTTGGAAAGACAGCTCCCATCCTGGTCTTAAGGAGGGAACCTTGGAGATTGTGGGCATTGTCCTCTCTCAGAACATTGAGGATGAGAGTGTGTGTTAGATCAAAGAAGGATGATCTCTGTTTCATTCTTTTCCTCCATCTATTTTTCACTCACAGTTCTTTCAAGGAGCTGGCCAAGGCATTTAGAGTGTCTAAAGCTTTCTGGATAGTCTCTGCACTCAGTGACTACCTTGCTATTTTCTGTAAAAACTACTAATGGGAATGGGGGAAGTGAGGGGTGAAGGGCAGAACTGGGAGGGTGGGAAGCAGGTTAGGACATATTTAAATATTTATATAATGCTGCTTCCTGATACACGCAAATGCATCAGGTTCTGATGAGTCGTGAAATTGCAGCTTCCAGCCAAGAGTGCACCATCATTTTAACACTCATGCCTCCCAGTTTGTTCTCATTACAGCTGGTTAATACTTTTCACTGTGTCCCAATAGGTGTGACAACAATAAATCAATTCAACTCCATTCAACAAAATTCACTCCATGCCATGTACAATCAAACAGGCATGTCCACAATATTAACAAATAGATGATGAAACCTCACTAACACCTTATTCTACATAACATAAAATATCCTGTCTTGATTGTTGCATTCACCTGCAAAAGAATTTCACTTTAAACCCATTGCACAGTAACCAAGTAATTGGTAAGGCAGGCTAGGTTTTGAGAAAATTTTCTTACATTGCACATTCTTAAAACATTTCCTATGTTTAATGTCAAAGTTGATGGCAACTCAAATCCCTAATAATATCATCTTTACTTCTTCTGTTTTTAAGTTCTTTGACAATTGTTGATATGCTGATTCATTGAAAGACAGGATCAAGTTCAACATTGGCAATCCTCGCTTATCCCAATCATTCATCTAGTAGTGAATCCCAATGAATATAAGCCAGAAATATCATCCCCAACATACTCAGTCATGATCTGCATGACATCATACATTAAAAACATAATCAAAAGAATGTTTGCATTTAAAGATTGTACACACAAAAATTAATAAAATATTCAAATAAATGCAAATTGCATTACTTTTATGACAATTTCTTTTTTGAAATCTATTCTCTGCTTTTAATTCTGCATTTTGGATAAATGTTGCCTGATATGCAAATACACTTAAATAAAACATTTAATCATAATGAAATAGATAATGGACAGGACTTTCCCATCCTGCCTGCCATGGGAATTGTAATGGGGGTGGGTGTGGGGGAGGGGGCAGACAACGCAATGGTCCATTGACCTCGGCAAGATTTTTTGGTTTTGGGATGAGCGGGGACCGGAATATCCCACCTAATGGCTGGAATTCTCTGGTCTCACATGCCCTGCCACCACTGCCAGGGACAATGGAGAATTTGGCACTCAGCCAAATCTCTACTCGCAGCACCAGGACTGGAGAATCCCAGCCACGGGCAAGATCGGAGAATTCCGGCCAATGTTCCTTCTGATGGCTGACACACATTAATCAGTTATATTTCTGTATTTTCAACTGAGGGCACGGCTGTGTTAGAGTATAGTTTGTGTAGATGGTATCAGTTTAAACATCAGCAGGTAAAGAGCTCTCAGCCTCAGCTGCACGAATGAAAAGGCAACAAGTGGAAGTTAATACGTTCCCAGAAGGATTTGAGAGAAGATGAGATGCAAATCGCTCCTGATTGTTTTAATACTTCAAACAGCTGGTATGCAACGAAGGAGGCAGACGCTTGGTCTCATAATCAGGTATGAGAAGAAAGTAAAATAATTCCATGAGAACCACATTGGCAGAAAAATGCTCACAAGCTCTGCCGACAAACACGCCAGGGAGTATCCAGCCGTGATCTGTGCTCCTGACCCATTGGATGTCCTCAGTAGATAAATTATCATGCAAATCCCACGAGAGATCTTTATTGTGTTCAGTTACACAGGACTTCACTGATATTACTTTGAGGATGTTTTTATTTGCTAACCAGCAGTGGAGGTGTTGCTGACGGCATCTTAGGGCACATGGAAACATATTTACTTCAAAAGGCAACTTTGGCCTAGATTTCAATGTAATGGAATATTAAGAAGCTTTGACAAATTTATTTCGTTTCTTGACATAATGAGAACAACATACATGTTGTCCGATCTCTTAGAATATTATGAAAAACACAAGAAGTGTACACTCCTGTACATTGGTTCTTGTTTTTTTGGGTGTATCTTTCAAACTATGTGCCAGGGATCTGGCTTCGATTCCCAGCTTGGGTCACTGTCTGTGTGGAATTTACATGTTCTCCCCATGTCTGCATGGGTTTACTTCAGGTGCTCCAGTTTCCTCACACAATCCAAAGATGTATGGGTTAGGTGGATTGGCCATGCTAAATTGCCCCTCAGTGTCAGGAGGACTAACTAGGGCAAATGCATGGGGAATAGGGATAGGCATAGATGGGATTGTGGTTGGTGCAGACTTGATGGGCCATATAGCCTCCTCCTGCACTGTATGATTCTATGATTCTATAAAATGTACCCAGTGGTTTATGTATGACATAAGCTGATGCCAAGCTGAACAGTCAAGACAATCCTCCATTTGATTCTAATGTTCAACCAAGTCAATTGCAGGCCTCTGTCATTAAATTTAATTTTCCCCAAGTAAGGAAGAATTTGAGGACTTCTGCAGTGCAAATGCTCTGAAGAAAGATGAAGACAGGATCAAACTTAGCCAGTTTTACCAAAGGAAGGTAAAACTGAGCTAACTTCAAAGTGTTCTTCTCAGGAGGATTCCAAATGTCTGGCAGTGACATTTTCATAGATGAGATGTTGAATGATGATGACAGAATTATCACATTCTGAGACAGAGTACAGGAATGAGAGAGAGAATCTGGTGAACAAGCGTGACAACAATAATCTCTCTTTCAGTGTCAACAAAAGAAAGAGTTTGGTCATTGACTTCAGGAAGTGTAAAGGAGAAGATGCCCCTGTCTACATCAATGGGGATGAAGTAGAAAGGGTCAAGAGCTTCAAGTTTTTAGGTGTCCAGGTCACCAACAACATGTCCTGGTCCCACCCATGCTGATACTATGGTTAAGAAAGCTCATCAACATCTCTACTTTCTCAGAAGACTAAGGAAATTTGGCATGTCAGCTCTGATTCTCATCAACTTTCACAGATGTAACATAGAAACATTTTTTCTGGTTGTATCATAGCTTGGTACGGCTCCTGCTCTGCTCAAGACTGCAAGGAACTACAAAAGGTTCCTTGCAGCCCAATTCATCATGCAAATCAGCCTCCCATCTATTGGCTCTGTCTACACTTCACACTGTCACACTTTTCATAAGATTCCACAAAAAGCCTTATGGAGATCCACCTAAAACTTCTGAAATGGGTATTTGCATATTTAAAAATATGCAGTCATTGTAATGACAGGGTAAATGGTTCAATTAAATTTATAACGTATTATATGATTATTAACTCAGAATCACTTACGATGATATAAATTTATTGCTAGTCAGGGCACAGCTTTTCCTCTTGAGAGCAACTATTTCCTTGAAATTATGCCATTGGATAACGGTGCTTGAAGTTTTGGAGTGGAATTCTTCTCTGGCCTTGCCGGTGGGCTCAAAGGTGCGTGAGGGAGGAGAATTTGGCTTGAGCTCAAAAGTTGGTGTCATGCAGATGTGGATTTCTCATGGATGCCCACCATGGTAGATCAGGAAGGCCAGTGTGAAACTGATTTGTATCCTGTTAATGGGCTGCAGAAGAAGGCTCGATTAGAATCTTCCTTTCTATGCCAGATTGTCCATGACACCAGTGGGAAAATACACTATTGGCAAACATTGGAATTAGTTCAAAGTTTCAAACACCAGGTTAAATTCCAACAGGTTCATTTGAAATCACAAGCTTTCGGAGCAGTGTTCCTTTATCAGATGAGTGGAGAGCTAGGTTCACAAACATGGCATACATAGACAATTGTGTCTTTGCCTGTATAGGTCAAGTTTGTGGACCTACCTTTCCACTCACCTAATGAATGAGCAGTGCTCCAAACATTTATGATTTCAAATAAACCTGTCGTTGTGAGCTTTTTTACTGTGCCCACCCCAGTCCAACGCTAGCATCTCCACAAACATTGGAATAACATGGCACGCTGATGTCAGAACTCACCAACAATGTGTGAAGGTGCTTCCAGTGTTCAAAATGAGGACGCCAGCAACCCTGGACTCCAGACTCCATAGCACTGTTCCTGGAGATACATCTTCTTTCACAGATGGTCCATCTTCCAACCTTCCAAAGAAAAAATACAAAAACCTTCCCAAATCCCTCCACGGACTACTTTCGGTTTCCTGGAAAAAAATCTCCAAAAAAAGTAAGTTAAAAATTAAAAACTCTTACCTTCCAGCTCTCCTCACCAAAATTGCTCCCCTCTCTGTCTGCTCCACTGGAAGGATTTGCTTAGCTTCAAGCAGAAAAATCTCCTTAACTTCAAGCAGAAAATTATGATTCAATAGCTGCAATCAAAACTCAAACTGTAGTCCTGCCAAGTCATTTGGCTGTCATCGTGGCTGTAGAATTTACTGTGCAAAGGGATTTTACATGATTGTTAAAGTACCTCTGTCATTTGCCCTTCAGCACTAACCTGATTGGGCGCAGATCAGGAAGGCAAATGAACATCTTCCCAGCTCAACTCTAATTGGGGCTTTCAAGTAGTAATTAATAAGGTCTTTCTCCTGTTGTTATAGTATTCAATCCGTAGCAGGCAGGGGAATCACCATGTGAGAAGCATAAACAGCAAATACTTGTCCTCCCAGTTGAGTCCCTCATTGACAGGCACACAGTGGTGAGGGGGAGGGAGGATGGCACGGGAGGGGGATGGGTGGGGGTGAATCCATTGAGATGTGCCCATCTTTCTCTTTCTAACAACCCTTTCTCCTCAGCCTGGCTCTATCTTCCTTTCTCCCTGCAGCCTTGGTTTCTCTCTAAGACTGAGTACCTGGTGGATGTATTGCCAGCAGCTATCACTGCTCCCCTCAGTGATGCTGATGGCAATGATGAGTTGCCAGCCTCTGATTGTGGAGTGGGATTCTTGGGAAGAGTTCCTGCTGGCCATTTAAGTGCCTGTCTGACAATGAATACGTTGAACCTTCTCCAAAGCACGGATCATGAGCCTCTCACTAACTCCTCAGCCAGCAGGCAAGACTCCTTGTGCCTGGATTAGATTCTATCAATGGTGGAGAAGCTTTGTTAATTTGTTCTTCGAGTATAAAGTCATAAAAATATAGAATTAAGTGAGGATTTAATTTAATTTCTGAAATAGAATCCAGAGATGTACTGAAATGAGAGATTGTATCAAATTATTAGACAGTGGTCTCCTGTTCAAGTCTGACAAATACTTACAGAAAATATCTATGGGCTATATTAATAAAGGACCATATTTGTATGAAATCATTGTCAGCTGTTTTAACGAAATCATTAAATCATATTTGTGTTGAAACGCCAGATCCAGAAATTTCATATAAGCCTCACTGCTCAGCGCTGAGAAAGCTCCCCCGTCTAGGACAGTTTTGCGAGTCATCCTATTGCAGCTTGTCGAGTTTTTACTGCCCCCCTGAACCAGCCACTTATGGGCTAGTAAAATTGATCCCAAGATGTCCTGCCATTTTATATACTAAACCCCAGGTCACCCTCTCCTTGTACACTCTTCAGAACCATGCTATGGCATGTCTCTGGCCATCTCCATTCCTCTGGGAAATTATCAATCTTTTTATAATTAATTGAATTAATGTACTCTTGTTAACATCTTTCTCAGCAGTGAAAACAATCTATCACAATTAAAGTCATCATCACTCTTCAAGATGTTGAAATCCTCTATCAGGTTCGTCTTTAACTTGATTGGCTCCATGACAGCCGCACAGAGGGTGAAATTCTCCCAGAAAAATTCCAAGTGTCAAATTCGCATGAAAACTGAAATAATTCACACTGTTTTTTATTGCCAGAGAAGAACCTCCCACACTCTGTACACTTCAGTGGCCACCTTTATGAATAATCTAAATTTCAGGAGGTGGGACCTATCCCTGCTAGAAAGGCTGATATCAGCGTGCTGAGTGGACCACTACACATACACTAATCTGTCAATGCTGATATCGGCATGTGCAGTGGCCCCACAATGATGGCTGCCTGATTGCTGGCCATCTCTATTGCCGATCTTCCGAAACCCCCACCCCTCCATAGCCTGATCGTTAGTCATTCCTGGGCCAACTCTCAAACCCCACCACCACCTGTCCCCATCCTGGCCCGCCTCGATCTCCAGCCCCCTCCACCCTACTCCCATCCACCCATTTCCCTCCTGACATCCCCCGCTCCACAGTACCAACCCCCCGGGAGGCTAATCGCTCCCTCCGCCCATATCCCAACCCGCCCCGATTGCTAGCCTCCCTGCTTCCCCAACCAATCCCTATGCAGAGTGGTAGGGAAACCCCACCAAATTGCTCACCCCCCGGCCCTGTCCTCATTAGGCCCCGTTCCAAGCCCCGTACCTCATATGTCCCTTGGCACTGCCCCATGCCCAATGCACAGTACCAAGGTGCCCTTGGGCATTGGCACTTTGCCCCTTCTATTGTGCTAAGGGGAAGAGACCAGCACTGCCAGGGTGCCAATACCCATGGGACACATCCCCATCATCTAGGGGCCCCAAATGCTCCCCCTTCATTCCAGTGGGGCCGGGCTGCTATGTCCTCGAAAGTGGGGAGTTACTATAATCCCTACTGAAGTGAAGTACTCTGGCAGGGTCGGAGATGCTGGCGATCCTGGAGTCTTCAATCCTGGGCCCATTAATCAAACTTAAATTATACTACAATGACCACATAAATGGTCTTTGTGCCGCCCCCATCGACTTGTGGCGTGGAGCAAATGCTGCTGGAAATCTTGTGCTGTGAGATGCAAGTGGGTTGTGAATGTACAAATCCCGCAAGTCAGATGGGAGAATCGTGGTCAGAATCCTTAGAGAAAGTGCCCATTGAGTTGACACTGACTCTGAAAGAGTATCTCACCCAGGCCTTCCTCTCTAACCTATCCCCTAACCCTGCACATTTACTATGGCCAATCCACCTAACCTACACATCTTTGGACTGTGGGAGGAGACCAGAGCACCATAGGATAGGTGTTAGGGCATGTTAACTCTTGGCTTATCACTGTTTCCCCTGGCCAAAGCTGTGGGGATCAAGGAAATGGGGTCACCAAAATCAGGTCACTGATGTATAGAGGGTAAAGGGGAGTGGGTGACACTTCCACCAATCTACGGGAGAGGTGGCTGTCATTGTACAGGGGTTGCTCCTAAAATTAAAACAAAAATTAAAATAGCAGTGGAGGAGGCACACGTTTGGCCAGGAGCAGGATCTCCCAGTCTCACTAGAAGCATGTTCCGTGGCCATGTAGCCAAGAAACCCACTGGCCAATGTCAACTCACCTCCACTGTTGGGAAATCTGCTTCATGGGAGGGGGATTCAATTCCCAGCCCTTATCATTGGGGGTCCAAGCCCAGAACACCAATCCACAATCAACTGCATTTGTGTTGCATGAGGGCTTGTACATGCACCCTTATTCCGCACCAAAAAAAATAGCTAGAAATGGGAATGAGGATGAGGATCGGGGGATTCCCTTCACTTGTCTCCATCCAAACTGATAGAATCCCCACAGTACAGAAGAAACCATTTGGCCTATCGAGTCTGCACTGACCATAATCCCAACGAGACTCTATTCCCGTAACCCCACATATTTACCATTCTAATCCCCTTGACACGAGGGTCAATTTTAGCATGGCCAATCAACCTAACCAGCACATCTTTGAACTGTGGGAGGAAACCAGGGTGCCCAGAACAAATCCATGTAGGCACTTGGAGAAAGTGCAAACTTCACACAGTGACCAGAGGCCGGAATTGAATCTCGGTCGCTGGCACTGTGAGGCAGCAGTGCTAACCACTGCGCCATTGTGGTGACTTGGCTGGAGAAATAAAAATCCAGGGCATTGAGCCATTATTGCATGGATAGAGGCCATTTGATTTGAGTCCAAAACATCCCTCTGCAGATCAAACCCACTTTCCCCATAGCCATTCCCCCACTTTCCCCATAGCCTTCAAATGTCCCTTAAATACCCATCCAATTTCCTTTTGAAATCATTCATCATCTCTGCTTTTGCCATGTTGTTGGCAGTGAATTTCAGGTCATTACTACTCACTGCTTAAAATGCATTTCTCTGAATCCCTCATCTACTTTCAGCAACCCTAAATCCATGTCCCATGTGTCATTCTAACATCAGCTAATGGGAACTCTTTTAGCTGGATTACACTTCTATAGGAATCAAATGCTTCACAAGCAATGTCATTTATTCATCTTCAGAAAAAAAACTTGCCATGCCAATATATCATCATTCTTTGCAGGTAGCAAGTTGACACCCTCTCCATTTCATCTGAAGCATCAAAAATTGTTTACTTCACAACCCACTTCTCCTTCCCAAAGGATGTCAAGACAAAGGAATTCCCAATGGTGCATCCGGTGTGCAATAGGAGGTAAGGGTAGAATCCCTCTCCCCAGTCTTTCTCCACCACCTTTATAATACTTTTTGAAGTGCAAACAGCAGAATACGCCAAGGAGAAACTTGCTCCATCCCACTCTCGGACCTGAGGAAGGAGCAGTGCTCTGAAAGTTCATGATTTCCAAATAAACCTGTTGGGCTTTAATCTGATGCAGTGAGACTTCTTACTGTGCCCACCTCAGTCCAACACCAGAATCTCTACATCATGGCGACCAGAAATAGTAGAGGAATGCAGATCCACATCCATAATTTATCAGAAGGTGAATTTCCTCTCTTGGTGGGTCTGTTTTAGTAGGAACCAGGAAGAGATAAGGCATTATTTCATTAAGAGGTCAACTCATATTCATTCTGGATTGGTGGTTACAGTTGAGGAGTTCAAGAAGCAGTAGATGATGAGAAAGAGCAAATAACACCAGATTAATTTGAAAGAATTGCCTTTCCTTCTTTTTGGTTTTCAAAGAAAGCATTTGCTCTGACAAACAATTAGCATAAATTACCTTATCGCAGAAGTATGAAAGAGTAATAATCTGTATTATTTTAACTTCTTGAGGGCCAGGCACTGAAGGAAACTGGAATTTGCTCCTGTGGTAAATGGGAGAATTGGTTCAGTAAAATTTGCCACTGTTGATGGTTGCCTTTGAGTCAATAGATTGGAGCCTCACTCCAGTATATAACCCAGGTTGA
The DNA here is from genome assembly GCA_024679065.1 of Sphyrna mokarran. Classification (NCBI taxonomy): domain Eukaryota; kingdom Metazoa; phylum Chordata; class Chondrichthyes; order Carcharhiniformes; family Carcharhinidae; genus Sphyrna; species Sphyrna mokarran. The sequence continues at coordinate 28,119,786 of JAGIQG010000023.1, read as the reverse complement.
CAATTCAATATCACACTGAGGAAAGGATGCAATGTTGGAGACGGTGGCCACAATTTTCCTTCCATTCATACCAATGGGATACTCTGGTTCTACTGCAACAAACAGAGATTTAGCTGAGCACCAAATTCTCCATCCTCGTTAATAGTGGCAATGGGACATGAATAGCTGGAAAATTCCACCCAACATCTTTAATATAAGTATTGTTACATTGATGCAATGGATGTCAAAGTTCACACGCCTTCATCTGAAGGCAAGCAGAGTGGAATTGTCCCAACAACATTCTTCAATCAATATCACTAAAACAGATCATTGATGTTTTTGGGATCTTACCTTGTGCAAAATTGTTGACCGTGACTTCCTTTGTTGTAGTAGTGACCATTCCTTATTGATGTGAAGCATGTTTGGATTCTGTCAGGTCATGAAAGATGCTTATAGGAATACAAATTCTTTCTTCCTTTCAACAAAAGATTCCAGCATTTAGAATGATAACTTTATTATACATTTCACAAATGATCTAACTAGAAGAGACTTTCACTGCATGGTACGCAACTTAAAGTTAAGCCTTAGGATTATTTCTCTTTGGAATTTCCTTTCAGCCCTGATTGATGCAACCCTATGAAGGATCAATGAAGTTAGTTTTTCCAGCCAACATTTATATTTTTGGCTCACTTTCAGAATACAATAACATTTACAATTGTGCAATATCACATGCAGTTCATTAAGAATCTTAGCAATGTCAGAAAATACATGAATTAAAAACCAAAAGCAACATTCCAAAATAACTTCTTTAAATTAACTATTTGTTGCATTCTGAGAGTGAAGACGTAATTCAAGCTAGACTGTGCAAAGTTTGTGATGGTATACAAGATTGTTGCTCTCATGTCTTTAAGTGGATTGGCCATGCTAAATTGGTCTTTAGTGCCCCAAGACATATAGGTTTTAGGGATTAACGGGGTAAATATGTGGGATTATGGGATAAAACTGATTATGAGTCAGCGCAGGCTAGGTGGACTGAACAGTCTCCTTCTATACTATAGGGATTCTATAGATTGGATTTTCTGGCTGCACTTGCCCAAGTTGGAAAATGTCACCTGAGGTCAACAGACCTTTGCATAGTCAGTTTCCCACCTGCTACGGTTTCCAAGGCGGGGCAAGAGGGGAACAGGAAAATTCTGCCCTATGTTTTAAAAGATAGGGAGGAGGCTGAATAATTTCAAGGTATTAAATCGCCAGGTTAAAAAATTGTAACAATATTCAAAGATTATTGTAAAAATTTATGATACATATGAATTGTAATAATTTAGCAAGATTGCTGAGGTGTTGAAAAAAATTATAAGAACTATGAACTCATCAAACTAAATCAACTGAACATAACTGGTGCCAAGTGATTAAACAACGATGAATATTTCATGTTTTTAAAGTTTCTTTCTCAAGTCATTTATAAATTAAAAAGTAACTCTTAATATATTTTCCTTAGCACAAACAACACTGAGTTGGAAATATCACCACATCTAGTTTGACATCACTGGGCAATCACCTCAGTAAAGCTGAGAGTTACTTCCAAAGTAGAAGACTCAAAGACTTGGGGACATTAATTAATCACAAGCTTGGCACTAGCTTGTGATAATCCTAAAAAAGATATAAATATCAATATTAATACAATGTATGGTCTGCAGCAAATCGGGTATGAAGGCCTAATTGGAAGTACTCAGCATCTGTCTGTTCAATAGACATCATAGAATCAATAGAGACCCTCTGTTCAACAGAGCCCTACAGCGCAGAAGGAGGCCATTTGGCCCATCAAATCTGCACTGACTCTCCAACAAAGCATCTTCCTCAGGCTCTATCCCGTATCTACCCCATTAATCCCTCTAACCTACACAAGTTTGGATATGAAGGGGAAATTAATTTGGATAATCCACCAAACCTGCACATCTTTGGACTGTGGGAGCAACCAGAGCACTCACCACACAGACACGGGGAAAATGTGCAAGCTTCACATAATCACCCAAGTCCAGAGTCAAACCCGGGTCCCTAGCACTTTGCTAATTACTCTGCCACTGTGCCATCCACACATGAAAGATCCCATTACCTATTCAAAAAGAGAAAAAGACGATGCCCTGGCCAATACATCCCATCTTACTGCTATCCGAGAGCACGTGAAAGGTGACTGCAAAGTATGCCAAAGCAAGTAATATGAACTGCACTTCGAAAGGACTTTAAAATGTCCTGAGGATAATAAATATGCTTTAAAAATATTTCTTTTCATTAATTCCCATTTCTTGAAATTTTCTTCTCAAATCACTGTTAGTCGTTAACAGGAAAATGTGATGTGACAGAAGGTTGCATCAAAACGAAGCCTAATTTGTCAACACATTGGTCCAATCGTTTCATTCGGAGATCAACAATGAGTTACAGATAGCATGCACAGCCCCCAGACTGGCGGTCTATCACAGGGGTTGGAGAAGGAATCAAAATTAGCCCACAAAGAACCCAACTGACAGTAGGTGAGGACAGTGAGAAACAGTTGCGAGTAGCTGGCAATAGCCCATAGCTCTTATCAACTTGGCATTCAGGTTATTATACTTTTCAAAAGCTATTTAGAGGTGATCTCTAAGGATGAACGATTGTTAATTTTGCCACATGGCAGACCAATTAAGACACCAGGCCAAATGACTGTGGTCAATTTCTGATTTAGGCCCTTAAGTTTTTAAGTTTATTCATTAATGTCACAAATAGGTTTACATTAACAGTGCAATGAAGTTACTGTGAAAATCCCTCATTGCCACACTCTGGCACCTGTTCGGGTACACTGAGGTCAACTCACTCGCACATTTTTTTTGGACAGTGGGAGGAAACTTGGGGGAAGCCCATGCAGACATGGGAAGAAGGTGCAGACTCCACACAGAGAGTGACCCAAGCTGGGAATCAAATCCTGATGCTATGAGGCAGCAATGTTAACCCACTATGCTACTCAGTTATTGGCATATTCAAAGATCTAACACATATTTTGTGTGGAGCCAGAGATGCCTCAGTAATGCCTGAGCCAATGTGACTTTGGAAATGTTTGCAGGTTAGCACCCTAAATTGGAATTCTTTGCATCCATTGTTCACTTGAGAGTCAGAAGCAACCAGATTCCATTTCAACTGCACGCTTTAATTTTCCTTCAGTTTTTCCCACATGAATTCCTTACCTTCAGCTCAATGTTCCAACTCCACTGGTACAAGCATTCCCTGTTAAATACTTTAAGATGTTGGTGGGAGTGCTATGTCAATGTAAATGGTTGTTGCACTCAGTGTTTAGCATACACTTCAGAACTTTTTTCATTTCTAGCAAAGGAAACATTTAAATAAAGATCAAAACATTTTATAAAAATAATTTTAATTGTTATGAAAGTGGTTGTTTTGAATGAACTGTGAATTGGTAAAAAGAAATTTGTTCACTCTGGAATGCATTTTATGTTATTTTAATGCACTACATCCCACAAATTAAGTTTGATTACCTATCAACATGATGGCTTACATTAAAATGAATGATCTACAGGAAACAAGATGGGTTCACATATCTTTGGTAACAGTTGTATGATCTTTCATCCAGATGTATCTGGTTAAATTATTGCAATTGTTGGCAAAATTTGTTTTTGTTAATTTATTGATTACAAAATACATATTTTGCGTTATGTTTTAAAGTAATCCAGTGATAAATCTTCTACATTAAAAACAAATAAAATGAAATATATGGTTTGATATGGGTTGCTGAAACCACTAAAGACGCATTTAATGTTAATCATCACATAAGATTCATAAAGTATTAAATCAATGGAGTTGACACGGCCGTATTGTTAGGGCCATATAACCTAACGTGGCACGGTGGTTTGCACTGCTGCCTCACAGCACCAAGGACCCGGGTTCAGTTCCCGGCTTGGGTCATTGTCTGTGCAGAATCTGCATACTCTTTCTGTGTCTGCGTGGGTTTCCTCCGGGTGCTCCGGTTTTCTCCCACAATCCTAAAGATGTGCTAGTTAGATGCATTGGCAATGCTAAATTCTCCCTCAGTGTATCCAAACTGGTGCCAGAGTGCAGCGACTAGGGGATTTTGACAGAATGTAAGCCGATGTGTGACACTAATAAATAAACTTTAAAAACATAAGTTTATATTAACGGAGGAAGAACACTAATCCTATTTTAATTTATAACAGAGACAAGGGTTATCTGCTTTTAAGTGAAACAACACTAATACAGATATAATTAAGTTTGAAATATGTCAATGAAATGTGGCTAACAGCTGGGGCAGGTCTCTCCAATCTTGTCCTTTCTTGCCCCACTACTTGCAAAAATGGTGAATTTGGCATCCCAGCCACAACTCCATTCACCGCAGCAGCTCTGGACAAGGTCAGAGGTTTGGCACTTACGTCTAATAAGTTTGAACTAACATAAAATGCTTCTTTTTCTTGTCTCATCAACCCTCCATCTCATTGAGTCTCTGGTTAATTGTCATTTTAGATACATCTAGGGATAATAAAATAAATTAAAAAGCAAACGCACCCCAACATGCAAAGTGTACTCACTTTCACATTCAAAGAATCTTCTTCAGCGAAAGAAAACTCTCCACAGTTGCAAAACACTATTTTATTAGAAATTTTTTTGTATAAAAATGAACATGCTCTACACTTTCCATTAAGTAATCATAAACAACCAGGCACTGTACTTTTGATTGGTCAGGACATAAAGCAGACATTTTTTTCAGTCAGTTTGCCACATACATTAAACTTGCCATCTATTTGGTGAGCACTTAGACATATTTTATTTTGCAACACATAGAGTAAGTTCAAAATCAATCGAAATAAAAACAACTCTGACACAATCACAGACAACTTCACAAGATTTAAAGGGAGTTAATTTTGTTGACAAATCATCAAAGAATCAGAGATTCAGAAATTGTCATCCTCCTTCCGTGCAGTTTGTCATCTTGATATTTGGGTCTCCTATTGAATGCTAAACTTGGATATTATCCTTTTACCATCAGTCTTCTAGGAGCTTTGCAATGGCTCTTGTTGATATTTGTAGGTGGACATCCAGACTAATGAGATGTCTGTCTTTCAGATTATTCTTTGCTTCCAAATCTCAAAAGACCCTCAAGAAGTGTCACATTCACTCAGATTGCATGATTACTGTAGCTGACGTATGTTTGCTTGGTAGCTAATGCTGTAGGAGACAAATAAATACCAAGAACACATTAATGCTTTAATAACTTAAAAACAGGAAAGTGCAATGAGACTACAATTGTGTTACTTCTAACAGATTTTAAAATCATCTCATGAACACAAAGGGCAAAGATTGAATCTTCAGAAAATCATCAAGCCAATATACTTCTTTGCTGTGTAATTTGATTTAAATTAATTAATTCTTTAATGTGAGATAACATGTTTAATGAAAACATTTTTTTATGCTTAGGATTTAGTTTTGCCACAGAATCTATACTGACTGTAAACTAAGGGTATTGTCATTTTATGATTAATTACTTCAATTTTGACCAGATTTTACTGGTTTCATTTATAACATTTCCACTTAATAAAAGCTACAGGATATATGAAGCAACCATTGACATTTGGACTGAATATGTGAAGGCACAATTTATAAAATTAAGAAAACAATAAGCATATTTTACTAGAAAAGAAACTCAAACTGAGAAATGTTCCTTATTAATGCAAAATGTTCTTTTGTCTAAAATAGCAACATCTTCAGAAGCTAGGGGTCTACAAGCTTTGGATAAGAACCCTACCAACTTGGTAAATGGGTGTTCTTCAAGTTTGATACACTTTAAGAGTGTAACATAGAGGTGTATAGACCGGAATTTTATCGTCCTACTTGCCATGGCAATCAGAGAGGGTGAGGGGCGGACCATGGAAAGTTGTTGATCTCAGACAGGATTTTATTGTTTCGGGATGGACAAGGCCATAGTATATTGCCCATAGATCAGGTGTCCAGATTGTCTTAATAGAAAAGGTACAATTTATAACAACAATAGGACTGTTAAGGATATGACAATGAAAGGTATTTTCAACACAAACTGTAATTGTTAAGTACACAATAATGAATTAAAATTGACCCATTTCAAAGTACCATTTTATAGATATGTCTTTACAATGATGAGGGTGGATGAGTATAAATGCACCAGTTCAGTGTGGGTTACCATTCAAAATACTGATGTAAACCTTGCAATAATTATACACTTAATGAAAGAGGTTGCCATAGAAATTAATGGGAAGTCCTTGACTTCTATAAAGCTTTACATCTGATATAGATAAGTGCTTAACAGATACATAGTTAAATGCAATTGACTGCTTTGTGCCATCACTCATTCCCATTTCAAAATTCACAAAATGAAAGCAATTTTAATTTGAATATTCTGCTTTATCTGTGCACACAATTCATTTTATATAACCTTTATCAAGATTCTTTGCAATTTCTAAGTTTTATTTATTATGAACAAATCTGATGCATTTACCACTCAGAACATTCTTACAGTATCCAGTGAACTCTTTTATTGTCAGCTAACCTGACAGAGCTTACATGAGCATGAGCATTGTATGGCCTAACCAAGGATCAGCGTGGAGAAATATTTGCTAAAGAAAATCTGACAAAGATAAAAAATATTAGCTTTACTACATGATGTGTGATGTGAACAGTTATGATGAGGGTTTGTTTGATAAACCACATGGATGGAGATCCAATTTTAGGGCATAGGAACCACTCACTTCCTGCCGTGTCACTTCATCTTAAATTAAATTCAGAGTCCACAAAGTAGCATTGAAAATCTTTGGTATTTTGAGGAATCGGCTGTGGCCTATCATTGAAAATAAATGATGCGCTGATCCATCACTACAGGCAATAAAATCAACCTAAAATTATTATCTCATTTCTCTTCCTGCGATTGCCACATTCCCAACTCCTACCTTAACAGTTGGATTGAATTGGCCAACAGGGATCTTGCCAAAGAACTGGAAGAGAACATCCCTCAGTTCCATGGGAAGGCCCAAAGGTGCCAAGCATCTTTCAGGCACTGAGGTGGCCACGATTGGGCCCTCCCTAGGTTTGAGGTACCAGCATGAGTAATCCAGTCTACTGAGAGCCAATCGGAGTTATCCATTCCTCATTGCATTAAGGTCACTCGGACAGATTTTCAGTCAGTAAGGGAATCTGGAGATAAGGCAGGAAAGTGGAGTTCAGGATTATCATATCAGATCAACCATGATCTCGATGAATGGTGGAGCAGTCTGCCTGAATGGCTCCTACATTGTACGGTCTTATGGGATAATTGCCGGAAATGAATCCGGAGGTTCATGTTGCGAAGTTAAAAATGCAATATTTGACAAACGTATTTAGTGAAAAGAAATGCCTAAAACAGAAAGAAGAAATCATATAGCATTGTCTCTTTAAAAAGCAGGTGTTTTTTGTGTGGATTTTAAATTGCAGAGTGCAGGCTACGGAAGCTAATCTCTGCAACATTTGTATCAAACCCAGCAGTCGGTGTTCCAACTTAACCAAAACAGACTTCTGAATTGGACCATTGAGCTTAAAGCAAGCACGCAGATACACAACACCAATGGAATTCAAATGTGAGGGTTGTTGACAGCCTCAAGCTACTCAGATCATAGGAATGTTGTGATACCAGGTATATAAACACAGACAAAGGGGATAATTGTCAGAGTATGCTTGCCCCATCGGAAGGAGGGTCGTCAATGTTCTCAAATAGATCCTGCAGTTTCATGTACGTCTTCATAAAATCCACATCAAAATATAAAGACATACCAACTCAAAGTATTCCAGACAACAGCATCACCAGAGAAAGTTCACACTTCCAAGAGATGCCTGTTTGTGTATATTAGTTGAGGCTTACTAAATTCTGTAATGGTTTATTTCATTATTCCCAAAGGAGTCTCGCAATATTTGAACAACATTCTATTGGGATTTTATTCAGTTTGTTAATTGTTTTAATAAAGTTATCACCAGTTTAAAAATAAAGTCTTGTCAATTATTCGTGATAGAAAGTGTCAGATCCTGCTTTATATTACCAAAACCAATAACTCCCTACTACCTCATACAAAATTATGAGGCGAGGTTTGGCTGGTTCCAAAATTGAGCAGGGGAAGAAGCACCTCTGCATCGTAATACCCATGATCACTAGGTCGAAGGTGAGTGAGGCAGGCTGACAATTGTTTTGTGGGGGGTAGCAGGACACATTATTCGGCCCCACCATCATGCAAAAAAATGCCTGCTAATAAGAGACCCAAGGAGGCTGTTGACAAACCCAACAGGATTTGCTGGGCGGCCTTCATGAGACATGGGAAAACTTTGTGACCTCCATGTCGTGCTTCAGCTACAACAAAACTGCAGTGGGCTCAGGGAAATTGGGTGCCGATTAGATCATTAATGAACCTAATTAAGTGTGCACTGTTGGCAGGTAAGAAGCCTGCATCAGTCCCTTCTGCCCTTTGACTTAATTAGACAGGTTTTGCCACTTTTAGGAGACTAACGTGGGGTCTCTTCCCGAAATAACTGGGCCTGGTTGCCATTGATCCCATTAGAATTAGCTCTATTAAATCTAATTCTTAGTTTTCTCTGCAATGTTTCCTCATTATAAGACTTTGTACTCCTCATTTATATTACCTTTAACTTTCATCAGAACATCAAACAGCTTTACACATTTTGTAACCGGTTTCAGAGGCATCACTCTTCGTAAGTACAGTTTAAAACCTAATGTTAATTTGGGAAAAAGTGCTATCTCTTCACAATCTTGTCAGAAATTGACCCATTTAAGAGTTGGATTGTCACACTCCAGCCATATAAATCAAAGAGTTTGCATGTGTACCATGCCCATCAATTTTAGTACTGAGGGCGGTCAGAGGTACCAACTTTAGTATGAGGCATGGGGCCCTGTCTGCTGTATCAAATGTATACCAACATCCCATGGGGCCTGTTTCTCTACCCTTATGTTTTAACCTTCAACCTTCATATTAATCAATTAACAGGATGCAGATTTTGGAAAGCCCCTTAGTCTGTGGACAATGACTATTTTATTTGATGAATTGATGCTATAAGTAATTCCATGTTGTAGGTAATTTGATCAGAATTGTTAAAAGACTCTCAATATAATTGAGTCTATATATTGCAAGGTGGCTTACTAAGTAACTCTTACTTTATAACAAGAAATGCTGTGTTATCACAACCTATATGACAGCCATCAATCTGATAAAACAATGGCTTGTGGCATGGTAGCAAAATCTATTAAGCATTGCCCAACGGCATTTAGCAATTCTTCGATGAGAATTTGATTTGATTCAATTTATTATTGGCAAATGTATCGGTTTATCGTAAAAAATAATGTGTCTTGCACGCTATAAAAAGCATATCATTCATAGAGTACAGAGAGGAAAAGAACAGAATGCAGAATGTAATGTTACAGTCATAGCTTGGATGTAGAGAAAGATCAATTTAATACGAGGTAGGTGTGCTCAAAAGTCTGATGGCAGCAGGGAAGAAGCTGTCCTTGAGTAGGTTGGTATGTGATCTCAGACTTCTGTATGTATTTTCCTAATAAAAGAAGATGGAAGAGAGTACGTCCGGGGTAGGTGGGGTCCTTAATTATGTTGACTGCTTTTCCAAGGCAGTGGGAAGTGTAGATGGGTCAATGGATGGGAGCTCGTTTATGTAATGGACCGGGTTTCATTTATAAGCCTTTATAGTTTTTTTTGTGATCTTGAACAGCAAGGTTGAACAGTTTCTGTTCAATAAGCAGACATGCTCAGTAATGACCTGAAGGTATATAATAGCTGCAAAGAGAAAATATGCCAAAGAATATTGAGGACTGAAGACATACAACCCTCTTTTGTCCCATTGCAGATCTCAAAAGATTTTAATGTTGCCCTGTCATAGCTGCTCTTGCCCATCATTGAAGTCATATTGATCAACTTCTGTAGGCTGCCAATTTTCTCCAGAATCTTAAATAGACTCTCACTGCTCATGTGATTGAACATCTTGGTAAAATTGAATACAGCAGTCTCCTTGGTTTTTTCTCTTGCAGCTGCCAGAATAGAAGATCATGTCAATCGAAGATCTTCTTGCACTAAAACTACAACAGGATTTGGAATGGATGTGTTTGTGTTCAGGCAGTCCCTGCAGTCTGACATAGTCAACAAGGTCAAACACTTATCCCACAATACTCATCACAGCAATGCCTCAATGATGGTTGCAATTGCGGTGGTCACCTTTATTCATGTACAGGGTTACAATCATTATCCATATCCTGATACACATCACACTCCTGCCATAACCAGTAGGGAGACACTTGTACCAATACAGCAGGAGTGCTGGTATGTCCTGCTTAATGAATTCAGTGGTACACTATCAGCACTTGGAAGCTTACCAATGACAAGTGAGTCAGATGGAAATCAAATTTCAGCATTTTTTCATGCATAAGATTCCAGATTTGGAGTTGCCCAAAAAACGGATCCAAAACTCTGCTGTTTTTCACACTAATTTTGGACTTAGCATTTTTTTTCCACATGTTTAACTCTGTTTACTGCAATTGGTGAAGCCATTTAATTTGAGGTTGCCTTTTTAACACCTGCATACATGACTCCAGCAATCGGTATGCCAAAGGATGTCTGGATATTTTGGCTACTTTGTAACCAGTAGTCATTGGCATGCCACCTGGCTGTTACTTTGATCATTAATTACATTATAATTAATTACGTTTCAGAATATGTATGACCCAAATGTGTGAAAAGTTATTATTCTGACAAAGGTTAGAATTACTCTGAGAAACAGTCACAGTAATTGAATCAAAAGTAGTGAGTAATGTAATTAAAATTATGACATTAATTTTCATTTGGAAAAGCATATATTAATTAGTGACAGTCAACATGGATGTGTTAAAAACAGGTTATGTCTGACAGAAATGATTGATTTCTTTGATTAATTAACAGAATGGGTTGATAATGTTAGTGGAGGTGGTGTTGTGTGTATGAACTCTCAGACAGCACTTGATAAAAGTGCCACTTAATAGATCTGTCTGCAAAATCAAAGGTTATGGGTTTAAAACACTAACGTGACTAAGTAACAGAAAGCTGAGAGAGGGAATAATTGTTTTTCAGACAGAAGTGGAGCATGCAGTAATGTTCCATAAGGAACAGTCCCATTTAATATATGTTAGTGACATGAATATGGGCATGGTGACAGAATTTCAAAATTTGGAGGTGACTCAAAACCTGTAAGTGTTGCAAACAATAAGGAAGATGATGAACAAATGGATGAAATGGGCAAAGACATGGCAGATGAGTGGCATAGTTGTTAGGTTCAATTCTGACTTGGATGGCTGTCTCTGTGGAGTTTGCACATTCTCCCTGTCTCTGCATGGCTTTCCTCTGGATACTCCAGTTGCCTTCCATACTCCAAGATATGCAGATTAGGTTGATTGTCAGAAAATTGTCAATTTTCTGACAATTGACAGTAGTTCCATGGTCATCAGTAGATTCTTGATTCCAGACTTTTTATATTGAATTCAAATTCTATGAGATGTTGTGGCACTGAGTTACCTCAAACTCAGTTAGCTCCAACTCAGTTTTCACGATTGCTGACGGCACAATCATCGTGGGTCAGATCTCAAACAATGATCTGACAGAGTACAGGAAAGAGATAGACAATCTGGTCAACTGGTGCAATGACAATAATCTCTCCATCAATGTCAGAAAAACAAAGGAGATAGTCCTTGACTTCAGGAGCATAGTGGAGTACATGGCCTTGTCTACATCAACAGGGACTAAGTGGAAATCTGCAAAAGCTTCAAGTTTCCAGGCATCCAGATTACCAACAACCTGTTCTAATCCCTACATGCTGACACTATAGTTAAGAAAGCCCACCAATGTCTATGCTTTCTTAGAAGCTGAATGAAATTTGACATGTCAGCTATGACTCCCACCAATTTTTACAGATGCATCACAGAAAGCATTCTTTCTGGTTGTATCACAGCCTTGCATGGCTCTTGCTCTGCCCAAGATTGCAAGAAACTACAAAGAGACTTGAATATAGTCCAATCTATCATGCAAACCAGCCTCCCATCCATTGACTCTGCACTTCCAGTTGCCTCAGAAAAGCATTCATCAAAGACGTCACGCACCCTGGACATACTCTCTTTCACCTTCTTCCACCATGTTAGTTCTACTGATAGGAAAAAAGCTATACAGATGGAAACCAGTGGGAAGTGGCAACTCTGTGCATTGGTAATGGTCATAAAAATGTCTTGTGAATTGCACACAGATCCCTGGACTACAGATTGGCCATCACTGTTCTACCTGTTCTTTCTTGCAGGTTAAAGCTCACTCTTTGGGCAGAACTTTACATTATCCCCAGGTGGGTTCTAAAGCAGGGGGTGGAGGGGTGGAGGGGAATGGGAGTAAAGTTGCATCAATGAGATGCCCCATCCAGATGCAATTTCATGGTTCAATAGTGGGATCTTGGGTGGAAAAACTGTCCTTTCTCCTATTAAGGCCCTCAAGTGGCTGCTTTATCATTATTTAAGGGCCTTTTCCCAATTCAATATTTAGGCTGGGAAAGGGAGATATGGACAAAGCTCTATTTTGGACGGGAAAATGGGAGCTCAGATTTGAGGCACCCTTTCTGACGGAACCTGGAAGCTTTGGCCGTCCCATCCACCTGACCTACCCCTTGATACCATGATCATCCCACCCATTTTCCCCCCAGCGCATCACCTACGTTCCCACCCCCTGGGACCCCTGGAATTTACTTGAAGAAACATCCCGGTCCAAGCAAAAAGCTGCAGTACCACTTCTGGTCACTGCAGCGCTGTTTTGGGCAGACTGAGTCTGCCAATCTGATCGGTGGAACTTCCTTAAAGGGTGGACAGATGTTCAGTCCACGTCCAATCAGATGTCAAGTGAGCCTTAAATGGCAACAGGCATCTGAGGAATGGCGGGAGTGTGTTACATGCTGAGTCTCAGGGTGGTGAGCAACAAGCAGTCCCCATTCTGAAAAGTCTGCCCTTTGTCTCTGAAGTTCCACTAAATCAGATTCTAATGAAAAATTCTGCATCAAAGCTGATAACATGCTTGAGCAAAATATTCTTTAATATTCTCCTGGATTTTGGCTGGTGAAGAAGAAACAAGTTTATACTTCTTTTCAAAGTCAAGAAAAAGTCAGCATCGAGAGATATAAAGCACCACCAGTGTAAATAAGGTGTCTTTAACACTGCACATTCTATTTTCCCCTCATAAATGAATTATACCTTACAGTGAGTGAAGTGCTGATCTAGTCTGTTTGGTTGGCATTATTCGAGAAAGCAGTGGAGTTAGTGATGCAGAGCTGGGAAAAAAAATAAATGCACAGCATGACCTTTTACCAAGCCTCAAAAACTACAAAGCAAGAGCGGTGAAATGAAAGTGAGTAGTCACATTATTCACTGGCGGTACATCTTGCTGACTGGTACAATTACACCTTTTTAGAAAAAAGGTGGCAGCTCAACTAACTGGAAAATCAAATCCCTATGTTTGGAGGTAATTTTGAAGCATTTGCTGATGTGTGGGTTTCAATGATACTTAACTGGCATCTTTTTCATGAATCTTGTGTCGTTATATGATTATTTCTTTGTCTACTAACAGAGACCAGATTCTAATGAAATCTGTTTATTTGCTTTGCATCTGCATTTGTGGTATTTGGTCCACAAAACAGTAAGGCTCATAGCAAGCTAACGGAGAAAAGATTTACTAGGATGCTACCGGGACTTGATGGATTAAGTTATAAGGAGAGGCTGAATAGACTGGGACCTTTTTCCTCTGGAGCGTAAGAAGCTGAGGGGTGACCTTATAAAAGTCTATAAAATAAAGAGGGGCATAGACAAAGTAGATAGTCAATGTCTTTTCACAAAGGTGGGGGAGTCTAAAACTAAGGAGCATAGGTTTAAGGTGAGAGGGGAGAGATACAAAAGTGTCCAGAGGGACAGTTTTTTCACACAGAGCGTGGTGAGTATCTGGAACAAGCTGCCAGAGATAATAATAGAGGCTTAAAAAGCATTTAGGTAGTTACATAGGTATAATGGATATAGAGAGATATAGGCCAAATGCAAACAATTGGGATTAGCAGAAGGGATTTTTGAAAAAAGTGGCATGGACAAGTTGGGCCAAAGTTGTTTCCATGCTGTAAACCTCTATGACTCTATGATCTAATAAGCTATTTTATCACAAAACTCACCTTGTCACTTGAAGGTTCTTAAAGTTTGTTTATTAGTGTTACAAAGTAGGTTTACAATAACACTGCAATAAATCTGCTGCAAAAATGTCCTAATTTCACACTCCAGTGCATTTTTGGATACATTGATGGGTAATGCGCCTTACCAGCACGTCTTTTGGACTGTGGGAGGAAACTGGAGCACTTGGACGAAACCCACGCAGACATGGGACAATGTGCAGACTCTGCACAGGCAGTGGCCCAAGCTGGGAACAAACCCAAGTTCTTGGCACTGAGGGGCAGCAGTGCTAACCACTGTGCCACCCATTTAAGATTTTTGAAACCAAATTCCTGTGATATTTTAAGTGGAATGTGAAGTCATCTTACATATTCATGACTAATATTGCCTCATTGTAAAATTTCTGCTTGAATTTTTGGGCAATTCAAACTAAAACTGGTCGATGAAAAGATAAAAATAAAATATTCTGCGTGCTGGAAATGCCAACAGATGAAAATACACCTGAGTCTCCTGATGAGACTCAGGAAATCTCCTGACGAGCACACTTATGGATGAATGTTCCCCTAGAGCTGTAAATGCACAGCAAGTCAGTGGCCCTTGATGGATGATAGTTGAATAAATTCTGTCATGGGGTCAAATCTATTTTGGAGGACTAGGTCTCAAATAGATTTGACCAGTAGACAATGCAGCCAGACAACAAATTGTTCTGGAGCAGGCCACAGGCTATAGAGGCCAAATCAACTTTCAGGCTGAAGGAAGCTACAAGGAAAAAGGCGTGGGAGCAATATCAGTGGAGGAACAGAGGTGTTGGAGTGGCAGTAACCCAGGATGGCTTTATCAGGCTAGGAAAAGCACAAAGGCTTTGTCCTAACCCACAACTATGCAGAATCACTTTTTGATTTGATTTGATTTATTATTGTCATATGTATTGGGATACAGTGAAAAGTATTGTTCCTTGCGTACTATACAGACAAAACATACTGTTCGTAGCGTATGAGGGAAGAAGGAACAGAGAGAATGCAAAATATAGTGTTGCATTTACAGATAAGGTGAAGAGAAAGATCAGCTCAATATACGATGGCTCCATTCAAAAGTCTGACAGCAGCAGGGAAGAAGCAGTTCTCGAGTTAGTTGATGCATATTCTCAGACTTTTGTATCTTTTACCGAACAGAAGAAGCTGGAAGAGAATATGTCCAGGGTGTGTGGGGTCCTTGATTAGGCTGGCTGCTTTTCTGAGGCAGCGGGAAGTGTAGATGGAGTCAATGGATGGGAGGCTGGTTCGCAGATACTTTTCAGTGAGATCACTATCTAATCTGTGATACTTGCTCTGCCTGCACAGTCAAAGATAGGCAATAAATGTCATTGATTCTATGCCTGCTAAAGGCTTGATGATTCACCACATACTACCACCACATCTCATTTCAGATTCCTGAACTCACTCATAATAATTTATTTCTAATCCTTTGTCGATGTAGACATCATTGCAAGGTCAGCATTTATAGCCCAACATGCATTTCTCTTAAGATACAAATGAGTGGTTTTCCCTTTTCAGAGGGCAGTCCACCACATTGCTGTGGGTCAGGAGTCACATACAGGCCAGACCAGGCAAGGACAGCAGAATTCCTTCCCTAAAGGGCATCTGAACCCTCTTTACAACAATCCAGCAGTTTCATGGTCATCATTATTGATAATAGATATTTAAAAATAAATTCCAGATTATTTATGTAATGAACTGGATTTAAGGTCCCAGCTGCCATAGTGAACATAAAACATTACAGTGCAATACAGGCCCTTCAGTCCTCAATGTTGCGCCGACCTGTGAAACCAATCTAAAGCCCATCTAACCTACACTATATCATCTCTATGTTTATCCAGTAACCATTTAATTGCCCTTAATGTTAGCGAGTTCACTACTGTTGCAAGCAGAGCATTCCACGCCCTTACTATTCTCTGAGTAAAGAACCTACCTCTGACATCTGTCCTATACCAATCACCCCTCAATTTAAAGCTATGTCTCTTCGTGCTAGCCATTTCCATCCAAGTAAAAAGGCTCTCATTGCCCACCCTACTAATCCTCTGATCATCTTGTATTTCTCCATTAAGTCATCTCTTAACCTTATTCTCTCTAACGAAAACAGCCTCAAGTCCCTCAGCCTTTCCTTGTAAGACCTTACCACCATACCAGGCAACATCCTGGTAAATCTCCTCTGCATCCTTTCCAATGCTTCCATCCTTCCTATAATATGGCAAAGAGAACTGTGCACAATACTCCAAGTGCGGCCACACCAGAGTTTTGTACAGCTGCAACATGACCTCATGGCTCCGAAACTCAATCCCTCTACCAATAAAAGCTAACACACCGTACGCCTTCTTAACAACTCTATCAGTCTGGGTGCCAACTTTCAGGGATCTATGAACATGGACACTGAAATCTCTCTGCTCAACCACACTACAAAGTAACTTACATTAGCCCATTACTCCGCATTCCTGTTACTCTTTTCAAAATGAATCATAGAACATCTGCATTAAACTCCATTTGCCACCTTTCAGCCCAGCTCTGCAGCTTATCTGTGTCCCCAAGTAACCTGCAACATCCTTCCACACTGTTCCACAACTCCACCAACTTTAGTGTCATCCGCAAATTCACTAACCCATCCTTCTATGCCCTCATCCAGGTCATTTATAAAAATGAAAAAACAGCAGTGCCCCAAAACAGATCCTTGTGGCACACCACCAATGACTGAACTCCAGGATGAACATTTCCCATCAACCACTACCCTCTGTCTTCTTGCAGCTAGCCAATTTCTGATCCAAACTGCTAAATCACCCTCAATCCCATGCCTCCGTATCTTCTGCAATAGCTGACTGTGAGAAATCTTATCAAATGCTTTACTGAAATCCATATACATCACATCAACTGCTTTATCTCGTCCACTTCTTTGGCCACCTTCTCAGAGAACTCAATAAGGTTTGTGAGGCACATCCTACCCTTCATAAAACAGTGTTGACTATCCTTAATCAAGTTATTCCTTTCTAGATGATTATAATTCCTATCTCTGAAAATCCTTTCCAAAACTTTTCCCACAACAGAAGTAAGGCTCACTGGTCTCTAATTATCAGGGTTGTCTCTACTCCCTCGAACAAGGGGATAACATTTGCTATCGTCCAGTCTTCTGGCGACTTAAAGATCAAAGCCAAAGGCTCTGCAATCTCCTCCCAGAGAATCCTAGGATAAATCCCAGCCAGCCCAAGGGACTTATCTATTTTCATGCAGTGGGATTTGAACTCACATCTCTGTATCGTTACTCTAGTAATATAAACTCTATGCTACTGTATCCCATTTTGTTGGCAATGGATTGAGTTTCTTTATTTCTTTATTGTAATTATCCCAAGTGATGCCACTTTTTACCTTTCTGTGTTTTTTGAAATTTTCATTTTTTTTCTGAAGAAATGTTAACAGTAGTCTGATGGCAATGGAAAAGTAGCAGTCCTCGAATCAGTCAATATATGTTTTCAGACTTTTGTAGCTTTTTCTCAACAGGAGAAGGTGGATGAGAGTTTGACCGGGGTGCATTATGACATACATCTTGTGAAATTGCATAGTTCAATGAGATTGTAACGATGACAGGCACATAGTAAGAACAGTGCACTGGATGACAGTTAAAATAATATAACAAAGTCCTACATGTATTCTGTTGAGCACTGTAAGCTTTATTGGGCCAGTTGGAAACATATGAATCTGTTTTTTTCACTCTTCTGCCCAAGATCAATTTCATTCGATAAATCTAAACTTCAGATTTAGTTAGTGATATGTGTTCAAGCTGTCACCTCTCTTTTTTCCATGTTTCTTTTTCTGCCTTTTCCTATTCCTTTCTCAAATTCTAAGTTTTTTTTCGCCTATACAGAATCTAGGCAATTGTGATATCCTGATTCAATTTCTTTAATTAATTCAACCAGTGAATGTTGCAATTTTTAACAAGCAAAAAATGAGTGGTCGGCATTCTGCCTGAAGACCATTCTTTGGCTCATTGTCTGCTGATGTTCCATCCTGAACTGGTTTCTTTTCCCTGGTGGCTTCCCATTGTCTTCAACTGTCAGGCGAGAAGGTAGGTCCCAAATTTACTTGAGCTAGAAAAAAAATTGAAACAGTGCTTTTGCTGTTATTCTAAGCCACATGCGAGCTAACTGCACCAACCACCCTTGCTATCTTGAAGTGGACTGTGAGTATTCATGGAGCTCCAGATACTTAAGTGTAAATGATAAATGAACCTTGCTGAGATGTTCAGACAGCACTAAGAGGCAAATCAAGTTCAGATAAGCTACCAAGAATAAGAACTGGCAGCTCCATCTGCATTTTGTCTGCAATTCACCAACAATTTCTGTGATCTAAATTACTCATTCAGTGTTTTCTCATCTTTGCACTAAATCCGATATCTAATACAGATTTTGTCATGCTTACAAACATATAAATACAGATGGGCACAAAGTCAGCATTAGATGAAACTTCATGGCTTTTGCTTTTATTGTTGTGGAACACTGCTTTTACCAAAGTGTGAGCTAAAAATATAATGGCTTTGATTATAGTCTGAAATATAATTGTGTTCCCTAACTTTGCGGAAAATCCATATTTTCATATTTCCTAGCAGAAAATTGTATTTCACACGTAATGCAATTTGCATTTTAATGAACATCTGCCAGTTATTTACAGGGCGGGTCTTTTAGGGAGTAATTTTGCATTATTATGCAAATTACATAGTTTGGGAGCTTTGATCTACGTCCACTGACACTGGTTGAAATTCACTCCATTATAGCCACAAACATCATCCATCTAAATAATTTTGGAAGCTCATCAATTGCGTCACACAATGCAGTTTAATCAAATTAAAAAGAAAGTGTCACCGGAATGTATCTTGCCAGTGAATATGTCTAAAAATGTGTTCATTTTGTTGGATATTGGTTTCAGGTTTATCAGTAGGTCAAGAAAAAAAGGCTTTGGTGTGTCACTAAACATTAAAGCATGAATATTTAATGACAATCATTAATTATTTTAGGGTATAAATTCAATTCAGGCAGGTTTGCAAATTAGGCAATAGCAAATCATCAGCTAGTTTTCCATTCCACCTCATCTTCTTACAACTGAGGGAAGCAGAAGTGAACGGAATGCAAATTGGGAAAATTGATTCACAATTTCACACCCTACTGCTCAAGCTAAATCTATATACCTTTTACCTTGCTCAGCTTATGTACAGACCTGTTGTGATATTTGATGAGTAACAAGGATTGTTTTAAATATCAGCTCGAATATAAAATCAGTGATTAAAATATTAGAAGGGCATTACTTCAATCAAATTTGCATCAAATCTTACCCCAGTTCAGAATTCCTAATGGTACAAGGGTGCAATGAGGAAAATCAGGGAGGAAAAATGTGATGTCACTAATCTACTGGCCAACTGATAAAACTCTCCAGCATGGACATTGAATATGGATAAAACTGAGATCAAAGAGGAAATAACTTAAAGTTAAGGTTTATTTATTAGTCACAAGTAGACTTACATTCATACTGCAATGAAGTTACTGCAATGAAGGGCAAAAAGGGGGCATGAAATGATCCGCATGAATGCGGATAGGATTAATGAAAACCCAAAGGCTTTTTACTCCTATGTTAGGAATAAAAGGGTGGTTAGAGGAAAAATCGGACCTCTTAGGGACAGGGGAGGGGAACTGTGCTTAGAGTCCGAGGGAATGGCGGAGATCCTGAATGAATACTTTGCGTAGGTATTCACAAAGGAGAGGGGCTTGTTGACAGCTCCTGTCTCTGTGGGAGCTGTGGACCAGTTGAGGGAAATATCCATACCGAGGGAGAAAGTGTTACAGCTTCTAGGTAGCACTAAAACTGATAAATCTTCGGGGCCTGATGGCATTTATCCCAGGCTGCTTAGGGAGGTGTGAGGTGAAATTGCTGGGCCTCTGACGCAAATCTTTGTCTCTTCTTTGGACACAGGTGAGGTCCCAATGGACTGGAGAATAGCTAATGTTTTACCGTTGTTTAAAAAGGGTAGTAGGGATAACCCTGGGAATTATAGGCTGGTGAGTTTGACGTCAATGGTAGGGAAGCTGTTGGAGGGGATTCTTAGAGATAGGATGTATAGGCACTTAGACCGTTGCGATCTGATTAGGGATACGCAGCATGGATTTGTTAAGGGGAGGTCGTGCCTTACAAATCTGGTAGAATTTTTTGAGGAGGTGAAGAAAACGGTGGACGAAGGGTGAGCCGTTGATGTCGTCTATATGGATTTCAGTAAGGCGTTTGACAAAGTCCCTCATGGGAGGTTAACTGAGAAGGTCAAGGCTAATGGGATACAAAGACAGGTAGCTAGATGGATAAGTAACTGGCTTTGTTATAGGAGACAGAGAGTAATAGTGGAAGGGTGTTTTTCTAGCTGGAGGTCAGTCACTAGTGGTGTGCCGCAGGGCTTGGTACTGGGACCTCCTCTCTTTGTAATATATATAAATGACTTGGAAGAGGGAGTAAGTGCAGTGATCAGCAAGTTTGCAGACAATACAAAGATGGCTGGACTTCGGATAGTGAGGAGCATTGTCAGGCGATGCAGCAGGACATAGATAGACTGGTAGCTTGGGCAGACAGATGGCAGGTGGAATTCAATCCTGATAAATGTGAGGTGATGCATTGTGGGAGGAAGAATGTGGGAGGTATATGATAAAGGGTCGACCTATTAAGAGCATAGAAACACAGAGGAACCTGGGGGTGCAGGTGAACAAGTCTCTGAAGGTGGCAGAGCAAGCGGAGAAGGTTGTGAAGAAAGCATATGGTATGCTACCCTTTATAGGAAGGGGTATAGAGTACAAGAGCTGGCCTTTAATGTTGCAGTTGTATAAAACGTTGGTTAGACCTCATTTGGAATACTGTGTCCAGTTCTGATCGCCCTACTACCGGAAGGACGTGGAGAGTCTGGAGAGAGTGCAGAGGAGGTTTACCAGGATACTGCCTGGTATGGAAGGTCTGAGTTAGGAGGAGAGATTAGGCAAATTGGAACTGTTTTCCTTAGAAATACGTAGACTTAGGGGAGATCTAATAGAGGTGTACAAGATTATGAGTGGTATAGATAGAGTAAACAAGATTAAGCTTTTTCCTAGGATGGACTCAAATAGCATGAGGGGTCACGGGCTCAGGGTGAGGGGGCTAAGGTATAATTTGGATGCTAGAGGGAGTTTTTTCACACAGAGGGTGGTGGGGGTATGGAATGCGCTGCCAGGTAAAGTGGTGGAGGCAGGCACTCTGGAGTTATTTAAGAAATACTTAGAAGGGCACATGAACAGAATGGGAATGGAGGGGTATAGAAAACTGATTTAAAATAGGGATCATGAGCCTTTATAGTCCCTGGGAAGTGTGTAAATAAATGATGATATTGATGTACTTGTTTTTATCCTACAGGTGCTTTGGTCCACCTTGTTGTCTAACAAGGGGCATACACGCGATGGGTCGTGAGAGGACTGCTCTTGGATTTTTTTTTCGAGAGTATCCTAGTGCTTCACGTCGTTAGTGTATGCTTGACCTGGACCATTTGTTGGGCAACACGACAGCTCAGTGACTATCGCTGTGCTGTGCAGATACATGGATTTGGGCCTGTGTCCGTGGGAGTTTGCGCATTCTCCCCGTGCTTGCGTGGGTTTTCTCCGGGTGCTCCGGTTTCCTCCCACATCCCAAAGATGTGCTCTTAGGCTAATTGGCAAAACAAATTCTCCCTAAATTGTCTCAAATTTGGTTTCTAATCCATAGATCTATAAACATGGACATGGATCACAGGTAGAGGTGGGAACATCGGGGTGGCAGCGCGGGATCGTTGGGCCAAAGGGCCTGTTTCCCGTGCTGTTTTGTTCTTTGTTCTTCTTTGTTCTTCTACTGTGAAAATCGCCACACTCCAATGCCTGTTCAGGTAGACTGAGAGAGAATTTAGCACAGCCAATACATCTAACCAACATGTCTTTGGGACTGTGGAAGAAAACTGAAGCACCCACAGGGAACCCATGCAGATACAGGGAGAACATGTGCACTCTGCACAGACAGGGACCCAAGCTGGGAATCGAACCCAGGTCCCTGATGCTGTGAGGCAATAGTGCTAACCACTGTGTCACATTTATTATCCCTGTGAAGCCTAGCTTCATGGATATAGTGTATTGAAAAATGTATTGTGCACTTTGTGCAATTGAACCGACCATGCACATATAGCCACTGAGGAAATCTATAAGGAGAATAAAGAAAACAAAGAGCATAGAACAAAACAGCAAGGGAAACAGGCCTTTTGGCCGAACAAGTCCGCGCCACCACCTCAATGTTCCCACTTCTACCCATGATCCCTGTCATCCCTGTCTATGTTTATAAATCTATGCATGAGAACCAAATTTGAGACTATTTAGGGAGGACTCGTTCTGCCAATTAGCCTAAGAGCACATCTTTGGGATGTGGGAGGAAACAGGAGCACCCGGAGAAAACCCACGCAAGCACAGGGAGAATGTGCAAACTCCCACAGACACAGGTCCAAATCCATGTATCTGCACAGCACAGCGATAGTCACTGAGTTGTCGTGTTGCCCATCAAATGGTCCAGGTCAAGCGTACACTAACAACGTGAAGCAGTAGGATACTCTCGAAAAAGGTCCAAGAGCAGCCCTCTCACGACCCATCGCGTGTATGCCCCTCGTTAGACAACAAGGTGGCCCAAAGCACCTGTAGGATAAAAACAAGTACATCAATATCATCATCTATTTACACACTTCAAGGACTCCCAAGGCTCATGATCCCTATTTTAAATCAGTTTTCTATATCCTTCCATTCCCATTCTGTTCATGTGCCCATCTAATTATCTCTTAAATAACTCCAGAGTGCCTGCCTCCACCACTTTACTTGGCAGCGCATTTCATATCCCCACCATGCTCTGTGTGGAAAAACTCCCTCTAGCATTCAAATTATACCTTACTCCCTTCACCCTAAGCCCGTGACCCCTCGTGCTATTTGAGTCCATCCTAGGAAAAAGCTTAACCCTGTTTACTTTATCTATCCCCTTCAAAATCTTGTACACCTCTATCAGATCTCCTCTAAGTCTACGTCTTTCTAAGGAAAACAGTCCCAATTTGCCTAATCTCTCCTCATAACTCAGACTTTCCATACCAGGCAGCATCCTGGTAAACCTCCTCTGCACTCTCTCCAGAGTCTCCACGTCCTTCCGGTAGTAAGGCGACCAGAACTGGACACAGTATTCCAAATGAGGTCTAACCAACATTTTATACAACTGCAACATTAAAGGCCAGCTCTTGTACTCTGTACTCCTTCCTATAAAGGCTAGCGTACCATATGCTTTCTTCACAACCTTCTCCACTTGCTCTGCCACCTTCAGAGACTTGTTCACCTGCACCCCCAGGTCCCTCTGTGTTTCTATACTCTTAATAGGTCTACCCTTTATCATATATCTCCCCCCTACATTTTTTCTCCCGAAATGCATCCCCTCACATTTATCAGGATTGAATTCCATCTGCCATCTGTCTGCCCAAGCTACCAGCCTATCTATGTCCTGCTGCATCGCCTGACAATGCTCCTCACTATCTGCAAGTCCAGCCATCTTTGTATCGTCTGCAAACTTGCTGATCACTCCACTTACTCCCTCTTTCAAGTCATTTATATATATTACAAATAGAAGAGGTCCCAGTACCGAGCCCTGTGGCACACCACTAGTGACCGATCTCCAGCTAGAAAAACACTCTTCCACTATTACTCTCTGTCTCCTATTACCAAGCCAGTTACTTATCCATCTAGCTACCTGTCTTTGTATTCCATTAGCCTTGACCTTTTCAACTAACCTCCCATGAGAGACTTTGTCAAACGCCTTACTGAAATCCATATAGATGACATCAACGGCTCGCCCTTCGTCGACCGTTTTCGTCACCTCCTCAAAAAATTCTACCAGGTTCCTGAGGCACGAGCTCTCCTTATCAAAGCCATGCTGCGTATACCCAATCAGATCGCAACACTCTAAGTGCCTATACATCCTATCCCTAAGAATCCCGCTCCAACAGTTTTCCTACCACTGACGTCAAACTCACCGGCCTATAATTTCCAGGGTTTTCCCTACTACCCTTTTTAAACAACAAAGTGGTTTACCAGGGCTGATTCCGGGAATGGCAGGACTAATGTATGAGGAGAGATTGATTAGATTAGGATTGTTTTCGCTGGAGTTCAGACAAATGAGGGAGGATCTCATAGAGATTTATAAAATTTAACAGGATTGGATAGGGTAGATGCAGGGAGGATGTTCCCAATGATTTGGGGAGTCCAGGGTCATAGTCTGATAATTCAGGGTCGACCATTTAGGATGGAGGTGAGGGGACATTTCTTCATCCAAAGATGGTGAGCTTGTGGAATTCATTACCACAGGAAGTAGTTTTGATGCCAAAACTTTGAATTTATTCAGGAGGCAGCTGGCTCACAGTTGGCGCGAATGAAATTAAAGGTTATGGGGAAAAAAAGCAGGATTAAGCTATTGAGTTCAATGATTAGCCATGATTGTGATGAATGGCAGAATAGAGTCAAAGAGCCAAATGGCCTCCTCGTGCTTCCATCTTCTTTGTTTCTATGTTTCTAAATCATGTTTTAACTGCATGTGCAATCCTGACTCTAAACATTGTTTCTTTCCAAGAACGTCACAATGGTCATTAAGATGGTGAAAATATACAACATTGTTTTCAGGTGTGCAACCTTTGGAAGGTCTGTGTCTACTTTCCACAGATAGTGTTTCAAATTGAAGTTTTAGGAAGGAAGGCAGCAGCTGGGATTTTCTGCTCACCCTAAGAATGGAAAATCCTGCCTGAGGTCAATAGACCTTTGCACAATCTGTGTCCTGCCCACCCAGTTTCAGTGGTGGGCGGGATGGTAAAAATCCATCTACTGAGGCTGTATCCTGTTGTTCTGCACGTTAGATGCATTTCAGCTCCGAGTTAGCAAGGGGAAGACTTACACATAGATACACATTTCAAAAAAGTAACCATCCAATCAAAAAAAAATCTCAGATCATTACAGAGAAGGATTTCTTCAGGAGAATGATATTCCAGATTCTCAATCATGCACTATGGCTGCATTGCTCTTCAGCAATTGCAGATGCTCAAACCTTAAGGTCTTCAGCTGTTGCCATTGTCGACTTGACTGCAGACTACTATGTACCAGTATGATATAACTCACCAAATACCAGTCTTGTAGGTACCCAGCACAACACAACAATGCATACCATCCCTCTGATCAACTCAATCCTCTGGCATTTAGCCCAATAGCTAAATAAAGCTATTCCACAATAGTTCATTTAGTTATTGTGAAAAATAGAGCCTAGCTTAACGAATGCCATACATACTAAATAAAACTGCATTGCTGATTGCGATGGCATTTCCATGACCAATCTATCGCATTTTGATATGCATTTGGAGTCATTATTTGTATCCAAACACTACAAAATTTCAAAGTTGCTATGACAGGTTTTCACAGAAAACTAAAGGAAAAAGGCCTTATTTCTATTTTGTGCAGATGATCTGCACAAAATTTGATCTCCTAATATACACAGACAAAGATCTGGAGGTGCCAGAAAAGTGGGAAGAATCAGGGCCACAGTTTATCAACAACTCTGAAGAGGTTCGCCTGAGATCTTTCACTACAACCATACATAAAGTGAATAGTATGGTTGCATACAAAAAAATTGATTCTTTTTAATGAGCAACATTGTTAGTTCTGTACATAAACTCTCTGTACAAAAGCTTCACTGCCAATTTATGGGCACTTGAGAATAGCATAGTAAAGTGTCTAGATTTTATTTGTCTGTCTTGTACTTTTTACCTGTGTAAAGCTGCAATTTTGCCCTATGATTGAATGCTTTAACTTCACTTGCCTCGATGTACAATTCAAAAATGTTTCAGCAGACTTTTGAGATTTTAGTATTTGCATTAGAAATTTTAGTTCCAATTAACAGATTGTAGATTTTTTAAGCGTGAATAAAATCCTTGTGATAATGATTTAATAAATGCTGTCTTTTCTCAGTGAAAAAAAAAGTATATGGAAGAGAAGGGAATGGTTTAGTTTGGAGGGGCATTGCTTTTTATTTTGGTCGGCACAACATCGAAGGCCGAAGGGCCTGTTCTGTGCTGTAATGTTCTATGTTCTGTGTTCTATGAATGATTGGGAGCTAGTTTTGAAATAACTGTACTTGTTCAATACAAAAATAACTATGACTCCACTTAAAATTCTCAAACAATCCACTTCACATCCAAGAAAAATACAATATATGAATCAATTGTCTTCCAATTTATTATTCAACACAACTAAACAATATTACACACAATTTTAGCAATTAATAACCAAATGTTAGTGTTGAATATGCTAAGTTGGACATAAAATCACAAATAATCAATGGTTGTCTCTCCAGTTAACATCTGCCAAAAAAAAACTTGAGAAAAACAGAAAGCTGTCAGAACCGATGGAGTTAGCAAGAGTGCTGTTGCTTTAAGAGTCCAGAGCTACTGAAATTGAGACATACAACAGCAACCATCACGCTCCAAGTTCAACTCCTGTGAACATTGTATATTACTTAAGAGCATCTAGAGAGGAATAAATTGATTAGGGATAGTCAGCACGGTTTTGTGAAGGGTAGGTCGTGCCTCACAAACCTTATTGAGTTTTTTGAGGAGGTGACCAAAGAGGTAGATAAGGTTAAGGCAGTTGATGTAGTGTATATGGATTTTAGCAAAGTGTTTGATAAGGTTCCCCATGGTAGGCTACTGCAGAAAGTGCAGATGCATGGGATTGAAGGTGATTTAGCAGTTTGGATTAGGAATTGGTTAGCTGATAGAAGACAGAGGGTGGTGGTTGATGGGAAATATTCAACCTGGAGTGCAGTTACAAGTGGTGTACCTCAAGGATCTGTTTTGGGGCCACTGCTGTTTGTCATTTTTATAAATGACCTAGATGAGGGTGTAGAGGGTTGGATTAGTAAATTTGCTGACGATACCAAAGTGGGGGGAGTTGTAGACAGCGAGGATGGATGTTACAGTTTGCAGAGGGACATAGATAGGTTGCAGAGCTGGGCCGTGAGGTGGCAAATGGAATTCAATACGGATAAGTGTGAGGTGATTCACTTTGGTAGGAATAACAGGCATATGAAATATAGGGTTAATGGAAGGACCCTTAATAGCGTTGTCGAGCAGAGGGATCTTGGGGTACAAGTACATAGCTCTTTGAAAGTTGGCACCCAGGTTTATAAAGTTGTTAAGAAGGCGTACGGTGTGTTAGCTTTTATTGGTAGAGGGATTGAATTTAGGAGCCGTGAGGTTATGTTACAATTGTACAAAACTCTGGTGCGGCCGCACTTGGAGTATTGCATACAGTTCTGGTCGCCGCATTATAAGAAAGATGTGGAAGCATTGGAAAGGGTGCAGAGGAGGTTTACCAGGATGTTGCCTGGTATGGTGGGAAGGCCTTATGAGGAAAGGCTGAGGGACCTGAGGTTATTTTCATTAGAGAGAAGAAGGTTACGCGGTGACCTAATTGAGGCGTATAAGATGATCAAGGGATTGGATAGGGTGGATAGTGAGAGCCTTTTTCCTCGGATGGTGATGACCAACACGAGGGGACATAACTTTAAATTAAGAGGTGGTAGTTATAGGAGGATGTCAGAGGCAGGTTCTTTACACAGAGGGTGGTGAGGGCGTGGAATGCCCTGCCTGCAGCAGTTGTGGACTCGCCTACTTTGGGGGCATTCAAATGTTCGGTGGATAGGCATATGGATGATATTGGAATAGTTTAGGTTAGAGGGTCCACTGGCCGTCGCAACATCGAGGGCCGAAGGGCCTGTACTGCGCTGTAATGTTCTATGTTCTACTTATGTGTTAGGAAATGAGCTGCAAAGCGTCAACAGCAATCTCACAATCAGAATTGAAAGCTGTCCAAATAATGTTTCCATTAAGATTGTGCATATTCACACCAGACACAGTCTCTATTGTTAGCAAACAATGCAAAGCTGAGGAAATATTTATATTTATCACTCATCAGCAAAATCAACACCATAAGATACAGGAGCAGAATTAGGCAATTCAGCCCTTCGCTATTCAATCATGGCTGATAAGTTCCTCAACCCCATTCTTCCACCTTTACGCTGTAACCTTTAAAGGCCTTACCAATCAAGAACCTATGTATCTCTGTCTTAATTACACCCAACGATCTGGCCTCCACAGCCTTCAGTGGCAATGAATTCCATAGGTTCACCACTCTCTGGCTGAAGAAATTCCTACTAATCTCAATTCTAAAGGATGATCCCTTTATTTTTGAGTCTGTGCCCGCAGATCCTAGTTTCTTCTACTAATGGAAACATCTTCGTCATGCCCACTCTATTCAGGCCTTTAAATATTCTGTAAGTTTTAATGAAGTTCCCTTTCAAATTTCTAAACTCCGTTGAGTTCAGACCTAGAGTCTTCAAATGCTCCTCATGCATCAAGTTACACCAAGATCAATACCACCAGAAAACTGTCACATATGTATACCATAGGTAAAATATGAGAAAAAGTAGCCAATATAGAGTTTGATGAGACTGAATATACTCTCTTTTAGAGCCAGCAACTAGCTACATGTGACATTAACTATTGGCTGCTCAGATTGAGATGTTCTTGTAGTTACAGGAGCATCTGTCAATGCCACACAAGACAAAATGTTCAATGAACTTCTGCAAACCAAGGAAAACAACATTTTTTCCTTTCAACAGTGACAAACCAATGAGTATTCTCCGGATTTATGAAGCAAGAATCTCATTCAAATACACCAGAGAATGAATGCTGTATTCTTTATCATGTCTGGAAAGTGTCACACACTTATCAGGTTCCACACAGCAACATATCTGCACGTGCATATCCTATGCATACTAATGTAGGCTGCTATCAGCAAACTGAAATCAGCTGTACATGCAAGCTGCAAGTAGATCCTCAAGTTCGACCGATATATCAGAAGCAATGAATACCATTCCAAGTCAAAGAGCAGATGACATCAGCACTTACTTAAGCTTGAGATTATTGAGAAAGTTGAAGAGCCTCATCCTTGGGTTGCATCCATAAAAAAATCAAGAAACTCAAGAGTGAGATTCAAATTAGAATTTGTGTTGATGTGTGATAATAGAAACTCTACAGTGGCTAAGAGGTCATTCGGCCTATAGAGTCTGCACTGACTCCCAAATTGCTCATTAGTGTTAGGGGTCCTAGGTAGGGAAAATGCATGGGGTTATGGGGATTGGACATGAATCGGATTGTGGTTAATGCAGACTCAATCAGCCGAATGGTCTCCTTCTGCACTTTAGCTTTCTATTCTATGATAACTCCCTGACTTAGCATCTCATCTTAACCATATGCCCACCCTATCCCTGTAAATCCACACATTTCTCATGGCTAATATTTCTAACCTACACATCTTGACAGACTAAAGTACAATTCAGCATGGCCAATCCACCTAACCTCCACATCTTTGGAGCATGAGAGGAAACCGGAGTACTCGGAGGAAACTGATACAGATGTGCAGGGAATATGCAAACACCACACAGAAGTCCCTGAAGCTGTGAGTGTAGTGCCAATCACTGTGCCATCATGCCACAGTCATGAAACCAAAAATGGGAAAGACACTTGACATGACAATCAATGATGCTAAATACTTTGCTAACCTTTACTTCAATACTGGCATAGTGGTTAGCACTGCTACCTCACAGCACCAGGAAACCTGATTCGATTCTTGGCATGGGCCACTGTCTGTGCAGAGTCTTCACGTTCTCCCTCAGTCTGCATAGATTTCCTCCAGATGCTCTGGTTTCCTCCACAATCCAAAAGTCGTGCTGGTTAGGTTCATTGGCTATGCTAAATTCTCCCTCAGTGCAGCCGAACAGGCACTGGAATGTGGAGAGCAGGGGATTTTCACAGTAACTTCATTGTAGTGTTAATGCAAGCCTACTTGTAACACTAATAATTAAACTTTACTCTTTCAGTCTGCTGTTGGAGGACTTGCAGACATGCTGACTATCAGTGACGATAGTCCACAGCCAGACTGAAAGTGAACTTGAGACACACTGCATGCATGCCGACAATGATTTAGTGAATATAATCTTTGGACAAAGGATAATGCTTGCTGAGTGAATATGGAATTGAATTCATCAGAAATGTGTTTGGTGGGAAGGTGTTTCACTGGATCTGCAGAAAATTGAAGCTGTTGATCGGACAAATGCGCCGGAAATTTGGAGTTGCGACATCATTTCATAACTTCATTTATTCCCATTAAACAATCTGACAACAGCAGTAGTGGGCTAAATCACTCAAACAGGCTGTACACCATGTCAAACAACATTTGCCAGCAAGTTGCACATATACCAATTCTGACCTTGAGAAAAACATCCAGCTCTTGGGGAACATAGAGTCAATTGGCTTTGGCACAGTTCTCATGCAGTAAGACAAGGCAATCAATTATTGTTATGGTGCAAATCATTGAAGCCTATAGAATGATATTATTCTCAAATGCAAAGGGCATGGTTTTTCCAACCTTCCTGCCAGCAGAGGGCATCTACTTCTTCCAAAGATGCCACCCCTCCCACCACCCCCCCACCCCACTTTCCATTGGGTTCTATGGCAATGGGAGGGACAAGCTACACAAAACACATTAGACATTCATGGAACTTTCAGAACTAGAAGATCCCACCACTGGCCAATGAAAAGCCAGCACAACTGCCAGAAACCATCACCCCACCTCCCCCAAAATGGAGATGGTGGGTGGGGGCAAGGAAGAGCTGGTAAATCCTACCCAGAGAAAAAGACTGTCAATCATATGAGGTATCTTATACATTCATCTCTACTTTTACGGAAGTGAGTTTGAAGTAATAATGAATCACAGACCACAAATAACCTTGCTCAACAATCCATCCATTCCATTAGACCACTGGATACTCAAGTTACAAGAATACAAGTTCCATGATGAGTATCAGTCAGGCAAGCTCAATCCTGTGGACAACCTTTCATGATGTTCTTTGTTAACAATTATTCTGACCAGTCATGAGGAAAAGTTTGCCAAGTAGCATCTTCACTACGTAAGTTTGAACAGCGCTAAAGTTGCTAAAACTAACTGAAATCCAAGCAACAAAAGACAAGATGAGACACGGTAAATACCTGTAACAGCTTTGGAATCCTAAATCTGGAAAGACATGATTGAAAGAATGTCTGAAAGAAACCACTCACACACAACAATGCCTTAACAAAGGGGACATTATCTCACAGTCACTACCACATCTGATCTTTTCTTACATGGTAAACGTATTGTTATTTCACCATCATTGGGAGAATGTATTGTTAATGTGGCACATGAAGTTCACCAAGGAATTGTCAAAAATAAACAAACTCCTTCAGGAATGATATCCGGTTTCCAGCAATTAACCATATGGGAGATCACAAAATCAATCAATGAAACCGTGTCAAGCAACCACAATGTCAAATCTCAAGATGCATGAACTACTTTCAGGACTATGGATTAAGTAAGGCTTGTGCTCATTTCAGATTGAGATATTGGTGAACACCTGCTTATTGACCACAGTCATGGAAACATTTACATCTACTTCAATTGAAGCTGCCATCTCAAAGCTTGACCAGCTTTTTGCTTTGTTTGGAATCCTTCAAACATTGAGAAATGACAATGGACCCCTAGTTAACAGCAATGAGTTCAGTCAATTTGCAAATTTTTAGGCTTCATCTAGTGGAAAAATTACATCCTGTTGACCAAGAGCTAATGAAGAAGTTGAGAGATTTATATGTGCTTTGAGACAAGTGATTATATACATGAGAGAAAGTTCAGGAAGCAGGAATGGTATTTTCTTTGCAATTGGACAGCATGGTAGCACAATGGTTAGCACTGCTGCTTCACAGCACCAGGGACACGGGTTCAATTGTGGCCTTGGGTAACAGTCTGTGTAGAATCATAGAATCTGTGCAGTACAGAAGAGGCAATTTAGCCCATTGAATCTGTACCAACCACAATCCCACCCAGGCCCTATTCCCATTCATTTATCCTGTTAATCCTTCTGATACTAGGGTCAATTTTAGCAAGCCAATTAACTAAACCTGTGGACATCCACTCCTTGTCTGTGTGGATTTCCTTTGGGTGCTCCAGTTTTCTTCTACACTCCAAAGATGTGCAGCTAAGATTGACTGGCCATATAAAATTGTCTCTTCATGTCACAGGGATTAGCAGGGGTAAATACATGGGGTTAAGGGAATAGCGTCTTGGTGGGATTGTTTGCAGTGCAGGCTCAATTGGTCAAATGGCCTTCTTCTGAACTATAGGCAGTCTATGATTCTAGGATTCTGCGGGATTCTAATTGCAGAGTGATTCCTCTCTCAACATGAATTAAATAAGACCACAGTTGATGTCAGATGATATTCTACTCATGAGAGATGTCCGTTATAATATTGCTGAAAAAGAGACATGCTGTTGTAGCTTTACATCTTGCACTCAGCAGGACAGCAACATAAGATAAAATAACAGCGAAGAGCAGTTAATTGTTTACTGCCAAGCTATTGTTTCTAAATTAAATCAGAAAGTTTGACTCTGATTGGTCACAGAATTGTAATGGGAATGATGAAATAGGGTTTGCAGTCCCCCAGGCTTTCAGTTAACTAGAAAAGGCATGAGTCTTGATATAGACCTTTTGCCTGCAAAGGACAATGTCCTTTAAGTGAGCATATGTAGCTTATAACATGCGTAAGTGAGTCACACTGCAAGCAAGTGGATAATTTTAAATTGGTTTTCAGTGTAATCCTGTGTCAATAATATTTATATGATTATGTTGTAAAATGAATCATTTTCAATTGGTGAAAAATAATTTCATCTCATCGTGCATAATTAAATACATTATTAAATTAGTTCATGGAAAAGTTAAAATATTTAGTTGGTGAAAGTGAATTTTCATACTATGCTCATATCAATTGTTTCCATTCTTAGAAAGAAACCAAGACAACACTCTGCGCCTCTCATTTACTTTGAGGAGGGGCTGTTATGTATTGAAAATTGCACTGTCTTCTCTGTCCACTTACCATCCACATATACCAGCAGAAGGAGTCTATGAAGAGACTAAAGGAACAGTATATGTAGTTCAGATTCAAAAAGCATCTTGCTGAATCTGACTTTCTTTCTAAGTACTTCACAAGGGGAAATATACAAGAAGAAAGTAGAGTGAAAGAAGAAAAATGGAGAAAATTGGAAAGAAGAGGGCATAAAATCTTTTCCTGAAATCAGTTTGTATGTAGAACATCGAACAATACAGCACAAACAGGCCCTTCGGCCCACGAGTTGCGCCGATCACATCTACCAATCCACAGACCTATCTATAACCCTCTATCCTATTCTTTTCCATATACTCATCCAGAAGTCTCTTAAAAGACCCCAGTGAGTTTGCCTCAACAACCTCCGACGGCAGTCGGTTCCATTCACTCACCACCCTCTGAGTGAAAAAACTACCCCTGACATCTCCTTTGTATTTGCTTCCCTGCACCTTAAATCTGTGTCCTCTCGTAGTGACCATTTCAGCTCGGGGAAATAGTCTCTGAGAGTCCACCCTATCTATTCCTCTCAACATTTTATAAACCTCTATCGGGTCGCCTCTCAACCTACGTCTCTCCAGTGAGAAGAGTCCCAGCTCCCTCAACCTATCTTCATAAGGCCTGCCTCCCAATCCAGGCAGCATCCTTGTAAATCTCCTCTGAACTCTCTCAATAGCTTCTACATCCTTCCTATAGTGAGGCGACCAGAACTGCGCACAATACTCCAACTGGGGTTTGACAAGAGTCTTATAGAGCTGCATCATTACCTCCTGACTCCTAAACTCTATTCCTCGATTAATGAAGGCCAGTACACCGTACGCCTTCTTGACCACTTCCTCCATCTGCGAGGCCGATTTAAGAGTCCTATGGACCCAGACCCCGAGATCCTTCTGCTCTACAACACAGCTAAGACTCCTACCTCTTATATTGTACTCCTTCATCCCATTATTCCTGCCAAAATGGACCACTACACATTTATCCGCGTTGAAGTCCATCTGCCACTTCTCCGCCCAGTCTTGCATCTTGTCTATGTCCCGCTGCAACTTTTGGCATCCCTCCAGACCATCCACAGCACCACCGACCTTTGTATCGTCGGCAAACTTACTAACCCATCCCTCCACTTCCTCATCCAGGTCATTTATGAAAATGACAAACAGCAGGGGTCCCAGAACAGATCCCTGGGGCACTCCACTGGTTACCGACCTCCATGCAGAACAAGACCCATCCACAACCACTCTCTGCCTTCTGCCGGCAAGCCAGTTCTGGATCCACGAGGCCAAAGCCTCTTGGATCCCATGCCCTCTCACCTTCTCCAGAAGCTTTGCATGGGGGACCTTATCAAACGCCTTGCTAAAGTCCATGTACACTACGTCCACCGCCTTTCCTTTGTCAATGTGTTCAGTCACATTTTCGAAGAACTCAACTAGGCTCGTAAGGCATGACCTGCCCTTGACAAAACCATGCTGACTATTTCTAATCAGTCCAAACTTCTCCAAATGTTCATATATCTTATCCCTCAGAAGCCTCTCCATCAGCTTACCAACCACTGAAGTCAGACTCACCGGTTGGTAATTTCCTGGACTATCCCTGTTCCCTTTCTTAAAGATAGGAACCACATCCGCAATCCTCCAATCCTCCAGAACCTCTCTCGTTTCCATGGACGACGCAAATGTCATTGCCAAGGACTCTGCAACCACTTCCCTCACCTCCCACAATAACCTGGGGTACATCCCATCCGGTCCCGGCGACTTGTCTATCTTGATAGAATTTAACAGGTCTAACACATCCTCTTTCCTAATATTCACATACTCAATCTTTTCCGTATGCCTCAAACCTGCAGTGCAATCTCCCAGTTCATCTTCCACCGTGAATACCGAGGCAAAGTACTCGTTAAGCACCTCTGCCATTTCTTCCGGATTCACACAGACTTTTCCCCCTTCACCTTTTATAGGCTCTATCCCTTCTCTTCTCATCCTTTTACTTTTCACATATTTGTAGAAGGTCTTGGGATTCTCCTTAATCTTACCTGCCACGGCCTTCTCATGACCCCTTCTGGCTCTCCTAATTTCCTTTTTAAGCACCCTTCTACACACCTTATACTCCTCTAGATCCCTAACATCCCCTAGCTCTCTGAACCTTTTATACACCTTTCTTTTCTTCCTAACTAGGTTCACCACAACCTTCGTGCACCACGGTTCCCGCGTCCTACCAGAACCTCCTTGACTCCTCGGAACGTTGTCTTGTAGTGCCCCAGATAAACATTCCTTGAATATCCGCCACTTTCCTTCTGTACTCTTCCCCAAGAGCACTTCCTTCCAGTTTATACATCCAATTACCTGCCTAATGTTTTCATATTTCCCCTTACTCCAGACATACACCTTCTTAGCCTGCCTGATCCTATCTCTTTCCATTGCTATCGTGAAAGAGATAGAATTATGATCTCCATTCCCAAGATGCTCACCTACCGTGAGATCCGACACCTGCCCTGGCTCATTAGCTAGCACCAGGTCAAATACAGCCTCTCCTCTAGCAGGCTTTTCCACGTACTGTGTCAGGAAACCTTCCTGAACACACCTAACAAACTCCTCGCCATCCAAACCCCTTACCCTTGGGATATTCCAGTCGATGTTTGGGAAATTGAAATCTCCCATCACGACAACCCTGTTATTTCCACATCTGTCTAGGATCTGTTTCCCTATCTGCACCTCAAGTTCCCTATCGCTATTGGGCGGCCTATAGAATGCACCCAGCTTGAAATACACCCTCAGTGACTCAGGGGATAATATAGAAGTGAATGTTTCTTAAAGGAATAGATTATAACAAAGAACATAAAGTCAGGGAGTAATACAATTATCAAGAGAATCACTTTAGAATTCTGTGAACACAAGTTCCAATTTTTTTGAATACTTTTTGTCATTTGAATCACCTATTTCAACAGTGATACACTTTGACAGTTCTCAACCAAACTATTATATTGGCCAGCCTTAAAATAGGCATACTCACTTTCACCTACATTAGCATAACTCAAGATTTCTGATCTCAGATATATCACTGTTGACATATACGTCCTTTAAGTTAAAAAGGCAGTTGGTACAAAAAAAAATCACAAGATGTCTCAGTAAATAAAATTATGTGCATGAGGTGCCTATGTACCCGTGAGAATGTGTTTAGTTGAGGGAGCACAGATAACAATAAAGTAACTGATCTGTCTGACATTTATTAGCAGATTTTTCAAGGTAAAATGATATGGAATAGGACATAAATTCTGTGGAGCATTGTAAAAGGTGTTCCAAGATTTCAAACCACAAATGAATAGGTTAGTCAAACAAATATGTAAGTATCTCTGCTTCAATACTAAGGCATACAACCATGAAAGTTATACTGTCAATAGAATTCATGTGTCATAAGTTCACACACTTTAGGATCATAGAATCCCTATATTGAAGAAGGAGGCCATTCGGCCCAATGTGTTCTGCACTAACTCATAAAAAGAGCATCTTATCTAGGCCCACCTCTGTCCCATCCCTGTAACGTATGCATTTTCCCAACTAATCCCCTTAACCTATACATTTTGGGATATTAAGGGGCAAATATCCCCATAACCCCTTGTACTTATCCCACTAATCCCTCTAACCTTCGCATACCAGGACTCTAATGGGATATTTACCATGGCTAGTCGTCTTAACGTGCACCTCTTTAGACTGTGCGAGGAAATTGGGGCACCTGGAGGAAATCCAGACACGGGGAGAATGTGCAAACTCCACAGACAGTGACCCAAGCCAGGAATTGAATCTGGGTCCCCAGAGCTGTGAGGCAGCAATGCTAACCATTGTGCTACCATGCTGCCCCGTGGGGGTGTCAAGTTTCTTAAGTGTTGTTGGAGCTGCACTCATCCAGGCAAGTGGATCACACTCCTGATTCATACCTTGTATGTGGTAGACAGGCTTTGGGGAGTCAGGAGTGGAGTTATTCACTGCAGGATTCCTAGCCTTTCACATGCACTTAAAGCTACAGTATTTATATAGCTAGTCTATTTCAGTTTTTCATCAGTGGTAATCCCAAGGATGTTGATAGTGGGGGATTCAGCAAAAGTATTGTCATTGAATTTAATGATTAAATTCTCACTTGTTGGAGATGGTCATTTCCTGCACCTTGTGTCTCTGTACCTTTCTTTCCTCTTAAGACATTTCTCAAAACCTACCTCTTTTGGTCATCTGACCTAATGTCTCCATACGTTGCTCGGTGTCACTTTGTTTTTTAATGCTCGAGTAGATTGCTTTTAAATAGTTCATTTTATTAAAGATGCTATAGAAATATGAGTTGTTGTTGTAAACCTCTTCATCTTCCTTGATGCTCCTTCAACCTAGCTTCTAGTGGAAGCTTTTGGTGGCCATTAGTCCTCATCAGTTCCTTTTGTTGTTTTGTGTCAACTTTTGTTTGTTAATGATTTGTGACCAGCCTCTGGAATTATTAGGAGAGGCTTCTTATCTTGTTTGGAACAAAGAAGGTATTTACTGAATAGAGAAACTTAAATACAGGAGGTTTATGCAGCACAAGGGGGAAGATGGACTCAGCGGATTTCGAGCCTACTCCAGCTCGTGATTGTTTCTGCTTTGGGTTGTGTGGCCTCCTGGGCACATCTGAGTTGAGCTACATGACTTGTGGCTCACTTATTAAGTTATTAAAATACTCAGCATAATGTGAGGTTGCGTTCACATGATGTGAAATAGGATTCGGGAAGTGGTCAGCAGTCTGTCACTGGAGTGACTGAAGCAGATGATGGCAATAGTATTGGCAGAGACATGAAAAGGCCTCGCTCACCCCAAAACCCCCTTAAGTCAATGGACGTTTCTGTGTTCTGCCCCTCGCCCTCTACAATTCCTGTAGTGGGCAGGATGGTAGAATTCACCCCATTGTGTGCCAGCATGGAGATATGGTAGAATGTAGGGAAACTATTCAATTGACCCATAACAAATGGGTTGCAACTTACACAGTCATCACTTTACATTACTATTATAAGGAAACCAGGAGGTGAAGATGGAGAATGGGATAGCCTAGATAATTGGACTGTCTTGTGTAATGGAACATACTGGGAATGAAAAATATCCTGTAAGGTTCAAACGTACTGCAAAAGAAGACCTGTTATCTGAGAACAGTTTGGGTGACTAATAAATGGCCAACTGGAAGTTCATTGCATTATTGCAGAATTCAAACTAATACAGTTTTTGGAAAATGATGGAAGGAATCATCATGAAACCTTTGGACATTCCAAGGGTTGGAGCATATATTAGACTATAAGCAAAACAAAAATTGTCAGTACTATTCTGTGGTTTAGTTTGCAATTGCACCCTGAAAAGGATCTCAATCCATTTTTCAATCAATTTTTAAAATCCTTTTCAACATCACATGTACGATGACATAAAAATACAAAGGCTGTCCTAGGGCAGATCCCCTATCACACATGCTTACTGCATGCTTCCAGAGCTTTCTACTGATAGAGGACTCCACCCTCTGTGTGAACATTCACCCTTGCTTTTCATTTCCAATGGGTGACCCACTATTGCTTCCTGTCTTAAAGAGACAGACACCACATACATAACAATGATTTGCAGTGCCTTGGGCCATTTTAATATTTTAAAGTTACTATATAATTGCAAGCTGTTGTGCATTTACAGTCAGCTAAGCCATGTGCAATCTGTTATGTTAGTTTGAACGATCAGAGATTGCACTGAGTAATTATGATAATGCAAATAACATAAATCATATCAAGTGTAAAGGTATCTCTCTTCTGAACTCACTGCAATGTAGTCACATTTTCCTGTGTATCGTAATATATACGACAAAGGTTACATCTTAAACACAAAACCAAAAGAGAAAATGCTGGAAAATTTCGGCAGATGGAATACAATGTGGTAAAGTGTGAGGTTATGCACTTTGAAAGAGGAATGGAGGTACAGACTATTTTCTAAATGGGAAAATGCTTGGGAAATCAGAAGCACAAAGCAATTTTGGAGTCACTGTTCAAGATTCTCTTAAGGTTAATGTGCAGGTTCAGTTGGGAGTTAGGAAGACAAATGAAATGTTAGTATTCATGTTGAGAGGACTAGAATACAAGAGCACAATGTACTTCTGAGGTTGTATAAGGCTCTGATCAGAACCCATTTGGAGCATTGTGCACAGTTTTGGGCCCCATATCTAAGAAAGGATATGCTGGCCTTGGAAAGTATTCAGAGAAATTCACAAGGATAATCCCTGAGGAATGAAGGGCTTGTCATATAAAGAATAGTTGAGGACTCTGGGTCTGTACTCATTGGAGTTTAGAAGGATGAGGAGAAATCTTTTAGAAATTTACAGGATACTAAGGCCTGGATAGAGTGGATGTGGCGAGGATGTTTCCGTTAATAGGAAATACTAGAACCAGAGGGCACAACCTCAGGCAAAAGGGATGATCCTTTAAAACAGAGATGAGGAGGAATTTCTTCAGCCAGAGAGTGGTGATTCTGAGGAACTCTTTGCTGCAGAAGGCTATGGAGGCCAGGTCATTTGAGTGTCTTTAAGACAGAAATAGACAGGTTATTGAGTAATACATTGATCAGGGGTTATGGGAAAAGGTAGGAGAATGGGGATTAGGAAAAAACAACCATGATAGTTTGGCGGAGCAGACTCAATGGGCTGAGTGACCTAATTCTCCTCTTATGCCTTCTGGCCTTACAGTCTTACAATCTGGCAGCATCCGTAAGGAAAGAAAAGAGCTGATGTTTTAATTCCAGATGACACTTTGGCACAGCTTTGACAAAGGGTGATCTGGACTTGAAACATCAACACTTTTCTCTCCTTAGAGGTGCTGCCAGACTTGCTGAGATTTTCCAACATTTTCTTTTTTGGTTTCAGATTCCAGCATCTGCAGTCATTTTATCTTAAACCCAAATATTTGTCCAAATGAAATGAAGCTTAGATTTGACCTCTATATTAGAAATTAATATTAATAAATCTATGTGTTTTAGCAGTCGGTGAAACTTGACGCTGAATGTGGTTGTCATTACTTTAGTAGGGTGATTGCTGTGTGATTTGGAAACAGAATATCTAAATGTCAACAA
Organism: Sphyrna mokarran; assembly: GCA_024679065.1. Taxonomy (NCBI): domain Eukaryota; kingdom Metazoa; phylum Chordata; class Chondrichthyes; order Carcharhiniformes; family Carcharhinidae; genus Sphyrna; species Sphyrna mokarran. The sequence goes on along the minus strand of JAGIQG010000023.1, from coordinate 28,079,274 downwards.
TTTGAGTCAATAATCTAGTTTCTGATAGTTGCTTGCCTAAACGTTGTCAGAAGTCTAATGTATTATCACACTTCAATATAACAGAATTCTTTACAAGTCACAATAACATATATTTTTCTAGCTTCAGAAATTAGTCACGTTCAGAGACTTTTATCATGGACTCCTTCAGTATCTGAGGAATTGAAAATGGAGCTGTCTATCATAAGATGTTCCCAATTCTAACTTGATAATGGAGAAAAACTCATTGATGAAGTTTGGTTTATTTGTCAGGGGGAAACCTTAGCAGTACAACTCATATGGAACTGAATTCATAAAAAAACTGTTTACTTCCAGATAATATACAACAATTCACCTTTGTTTTGTTATTATAATAAGTCAGGAGATTAATAACAAAAACAGCTATACCATTCACTCATAAACTAGATGGATAGATACCTTCTTCCTTAAAAAGAACTGAAGTCATTCCTGTTCATGAGCAATATCTCCCTCACTGCTGGACACTTCTGTTCTTAAGATCATAGAATCATAGAAACCATACAGTGCCAAAGCAGGCCATTCGGCCCATTGAGTCTGCACCAACAACAATCCCATTCAGGTCCTCTCCCATTCACCCCACATATTTACCCGCTAATCCCTCTAACCTATGATTCTGGGATGCTAAGGAGCAATTTAGCATGGCCAATGCATCTAACTGCACATCTTTGGAGTGTGGGAGGAAATTGGAGCACTCAGAGGAATCCCATACAGAGCAGGGAGAATGTGCAAACTCCGCACAGACAGTGATCTAAGTTGGAATCAAACCCAGGTCTCTGGAGCTGTAAGGCAGCAGTGCTATCCACTGTGCCATGCCACTATATATGTGTCTCAAGAATTCAGTAATCTTTCCCAAAACAAACAATCCAAACAACACATACCTGTGTTAACACACATTTTCATAAAGTCACTGTAGTCCCAGATGACCATAGGCTGCTCTCCCCTTCGAGGTGGGGAACTGATTGGTAGTGATTTAACCAGAGATCACCACACCTCAGATGAGGGACGAGGTTGAGAAGGCTTCATGACTAACCTCAGCTGTTGGCATCGCTCTGCATCAAAAACGAGTCATACACCCAGCTGAGCTAACCGACTCTCATTTTCATTGTTATCAAGCAATTAACAAATTGCTTAACTACTAGCTCTTCATAGAAGGCTGTAAATATAGCTGTGCTGATGAAATCAGAAGATGCACTCAATAGTTGATCAAAACATCATTATCTTTCTTCATGACATGATAATCTTGTTAGCAAAGATTGGCAGGTACGTGGAAAAAGTGACTTTAACCATATATAGTACAAAGCAAGATTGTTGTGTTTGTTGGAGACAAATCATCTCAGCCCCAGGACGTCACTTTAGGGTTTCCTCCTGGCATTATCAAATAAATCAAACTTCATCAATGAGTTTTTCTCCATTATCAAGTTAGAATTGGGAACATCTTATGATGGACAGTTCCATTCTCAATTCCTCAGATACTGAAGGAGTCCATGATAGTATCCAGGTTTAGTCACACAAGTATCAGGCAATGAAAATCTCCATCAAGAGATAGTCTGATTAATTACTCTTGGCATTTCATGGTATTACCATTGTCAAATTCACCACCATCTACTTATGAACGTCACCACTGACCAGAAGCATAGTTGGACCAACTATATAAAGAACAGTGAGATGTTGGTGTTTTGTGCCAAGTGACTTGCCTCCTGAATCCACGAAGCCTCTTCAAGGCACAGTCAGGCACGTGATGGAATATCTCCATTTGACTGGGAAAGTGCAGCTCCACCTTAAACAATAATTTCCCCTTCCAATGTGCTAATAATAGTAGCACATTGTGGTTACAGCGTGTACCTGCCACAAAATGCCACTGAAGAAATTCACTAGGATTCCTTCGATATACTTTCCAAAATGTGGCTCTACCACTTAGAAAAACAAAGGCAGCAGGTATTGTTAAATCTGTCATCTGAAATTTTCCCTCTGGGTCACATGCCCTTATGACGTAGAGCATATCAGCATTCTTTTCATTATTGCTCTCAGCAATGTAGGAGAGTCTTCATCACACGGACTGGAGTGGTTCAAGAAGGCAGCTCATCACAACTTTCTCAAGGGCAATTACGCTGGCTTTCCGGTATATTGGACTGACGCATGGCTGTACTGGAAATGTGTCAACTAATTGATACTTTAACACATATAACAACAATGAGGAGGCTGAACAAGAGCAAACAATGATGCCAAACACATCAATGCAGAAGAAAGCATTTAATTATTCCAATGTCGTCACTTAAATTTCCTATGTTCCTTTTCTTCTGGAGTCATCCGATGCCTCATCAGATCCTGACCAAAGCGAGCAAATCACAAAAAAGCCAGAAGCAGAAACAAAATTCCATTAACTTTGGAGAACTACCCAATCTTAGCAATTCACAAAGGGCCATTTCCTATTTATAAAACAAAGAATCATTTTTTGCTTGACCTGTTGCACTACTTCGCTCAGAAACCAAGGTTATTGCAGTGGGGGTTAAATGCATCACATTTTCATAATTTGTTCACATTTTTGACACTGCTAATTAATGTCTTAATAAACATCAGTCTTAAAAGCTGTAATTAGTCCTACGTTAACTCCATATTAATTGTACAGTTATGGCAATGGCTGGAATTTTCCTATAATTTATCAGAGTGTTAGGCTCCGATTGAAAACTAGCACACATATCTCTTTAGATGTACTGCTGTGTTTTCAAACCCGATTTTCTGGCACTCTGACAGGTTTATAACATCAGTCTGGCAATGTGGGGACTGATAGACTCCCTTCTCACTGTACAATTATTGGGGGCTCACGCTCTACCCTACCATAACCAGTGTGGCAATGTTGCCATTGCTCCCCCTATCCCCCAATGTCCACTTCCTCCATCATTGCAAGGTCTCCTTCAATGCCCGCTTCCACCCAGTCACTGCAAGGTTCCCCCAACAATGCCTGCCCATCTCTTCAAGGCCCATTCTGTTCATCTAACAGTAAGGACACTTCTGTTGAAGAAATAAAAGAATTAACTTTACAAAGTAAATCAAAAGAAAAGGTTTCCTGAAGGAAGTTCTTCGTACCAATATTCAGGCCGCCCAAACTCCCACAATCCCCATGTAATATAGGAGCAAAATACCATGGATGCTGGAAACTGAAACAAAAACAGAAAATGCAGGAAAATTTCAGCAGGTCTGACAGCATCTGTGGGGAGAGAGTAGAGTCAATGTTTCAATTCTAGATGACTTTTTATCAGACATAAATCCATTAAAATGGGCAGGAAGCTTGCTACATCGCTGGTGAGGGATGGGGAAGTTTGAGAAACAAGATCTCCACAACACAAGAGTAAAACAAACCTATGCCTCCAAAGGAAACATTCTGTACTGGTGGTCTGTGCTGGGCTTCCAGCCAGTGCCAGGTCTGACACAAGTATCTTCTTGAGGTATCTCCAACAGCAGGAGATCCTAATAAGTGAAGTACAGCAGTTGCTTGTCAGAGGAATCCATCATTTGAGGAACAGGAATGATTCTCTATCCCTGGCCATTCATCTTGAGGACTCATGCATATTTATATTAAGATACAAAGAAAAGATCAGTAAACGACATCCAATAACTCAATCATACATTTGAGATTTTGACACGAGGAAAAAAATTACACAAAGAGCTGAGCTTGACTATTTCAAATGGAGATTGCAATCCTGGTCTCCAACTCCACATCCAATGCCTTCATTTCTCTCTCACCAATGCCTTCAGTTCTCTCTCAGTCCAGTTTGGAACCAAAAAAGAAGCCTGTTGCCTTCTCCTATTTTTATGTTGGTTTTAGTACCCTGGCAACACACATCAGGGTACACCTGAATATCCATGTAACAGAGATGGAAATAACCAAACAACATGTAATACCATTGTATGCCAATGATGACTTTATACATCTAACACTGATGGGTTGTCTCTCAAAAACCAAGGGCTTTGCACCACTTTCAGCGTACAAGTTTAAATTCTTACAAACAGAAAGTTTGTTTCTCATCCAGGACATCTCATATAGATTTACTCATTTGAATAAAGATTTTGGAATTAAATCAACTTCCAATCTTAATGACGTGTATTAAAAATATAAACCCTCTTTCACTGTTTTCTGGTCCACTAACCTGTACTAATGAAACAATCTGCATTGATCATTCCTGAAAAGTGCAGACATGGTATAACAAATGTGGCCTCCTTTAACTGTTTCACATGACATTGGAGAGTGGCTATTTAGGACTTGCATTTCTGCACCTTCACAGCTAAGCTAAAAGATAAGAATGTGTCCAAGGTGATTTTGGCATCCCAGTTATGAAGTAGTTTTTAACCTGTTGCAAATCAAGCACTTTTTGTTTTGAAAAAATGTACTTTATTCATGATATGTGTAAAAGTACATTTCATAACAGTTCAAATTTCATAGAAAAGGATCCCTACAGTGCAGAAGGAGGCCATTCAGCCCATCCATTCCTTACCGGCTCTCCAACAGAGCATCCCATCAAGGTGTTATCCCCATGACCCCACACATTTACCATGGCTAATCCCTTAACCGACATACCTTGGAACATCTAGCATGGCCAAATCCCTAACCTGCACATCTTTGGACTTTGAGAGGAAGCCAGAGCACCCACAGAAAACCCATACAAACGTCAGAAGAAGGTGCAAACTCCAGAAGGCAGAATTTTACCAGCAGTTCCGCCTGAGGTTTGTATAATCCTGCCCATGGATAATACAGAATGCCATTCTCCGAGCCTTGTCCGCCCCTGGAATCGGGCCAGACAGTCACAATGATGGGACACCATTAAAAAACACACCAAGAGGAGATGTGGGAGGAGGGTTGGGGGGCAAGGTGGTGTGGTAATAGAATCTACATTTTTCTACAATATGCACATAGCATCGAGCCCAATATATGAACTAACAGCTCTATGAATTCCAACTTAGAAGCATTGGCATGTCATAATCCACACAATAGTTTGCAAAGTAATTGTAGTTACTCTTTTCATTCAAGATAATATTTTTTAAAGTGAAAATGTTTATGGTCAAAAGACCATAAAATCTGGACAATGAAAGTCAGTGCTTCTGTGCACAGATTGCCTCCACACTGCCTTTACACTTCTCCTTCAAAAAAGTGGGCTTCTGTTATGTGCTGCAATACATTTTTTTTTTGTCTTTACAACAATTAATTACACTTTCATTGGCAAGAGTATTTGGCAAATGAGAAAATCCTCATCGTTATTTGACACTAGAGATGGAGTTGGAAGAGATTTAGTGGAATGCTACCAGGGATTACATGGAGTGACTGGTGAAATAGTAAATGTTCTCTCTAGAGTAGAGAAGGTTAAGTGGAGACTTACTTCGGGTGTTCAAAATTATGGGAGGTTTTGATATTGAAACCTGGTGGAAATTGATTCGTCTGGCAGTATAGTTGGTAATGAGATGACACAGATTTAGCATAATTGGCAAAAGAACCGCAAGAGAGACGTGAATTCTTTTTTCATTTGCTGAGTTATGATCTGGAATGCACAGCATGACGAAGTGGTGGCAGCAGATTCAATAGTAATTTTCAAAAGGGAATGTGATGTACACTTGAAGAGGAAAGATTTGCTGGGTTACAGGGGAAGAGCAGGGGTCTGAAAGTAACTGGACAGCTGTTTGATAGAGACAGCATGATGGGCCAAATGGGTTGCTTTTATGTTTTATTACAGGCACTGTAAAGAATGTGGATGGGACTAGCAAATGTTCTCCTTAGATTGGTATTTGGTGTGATAATGCTAACTGCAGTGACTCAAAATTTGGTATTCATGCAATACCAAGTGCAATCAATTGCATTTCTCCTTTGATATCACATACAGTAGTTGGTCTCCCCAGCAGTCCACCCTTTCCTTATCAGCTTTTGCTACTTACAGCTTCATTTTAATTCATCCTTCTTCAAAAAAAATTACAATAAATGGTCTATTCTGAGCCATGCTTGTGATTAAAAATAACGGTCGTTCCATTTCATCCTGCTTCTGAGCTGAATCCCAGCCACTATGCTCTTGCATAAAATATGCAAAGGATATTTTATGAAGGAGGCCTAATGAATTTTGAAGGATCTCCTAACAAATTCAAATTTACATCAGCTGGGAAAGATTCAAACAATTGAGTTTCGTAAGTTGGTGCTTCCCAGAATGTTCAATTAAAATGTGGAGCCAGAGTTGAAACAGCAGGTCAGCTATTAACCTAGGTACACAAAGCAGTTGGAAGTTTCTGCTTTGGCCACAATCAGCAATTTGTGAGAAAATTGTTCCCCAGAATTGCACTAGTTTAAACTATTTGCTCAAATTGCCACTCAACCAATTTGTACAATCACAAATAAAGGGGGCAACTTTCCCACTTTGCTACACCTGACATAGATTATACCAATCCTGAAAAATTTTCTGCAGAGCTAGAAATTGGTTCTGTACCTGCTGCCGCTTTACAATCATCCCACTGCCGTTAAACTGGAGCAAATCGGATTGCACCCATAAAGCACATGGGGTGATTAGCATGAGATTGACTGGATTTCAATCTCATTCGTGAGCTCGGCATTTGGTCATTCCCCCTTCCTGGTATGCTTCCACCTGTCTGGCGGAAGGTCATGCCAATGTGAATCACTACTGGTCACCACTAGCAGGGACGTGGCACAATGACCACGTCACGGGCTCATAGGTCATTGAAGCAGTGCCTATCGCACACCACAGCAGTGCTCACAATGCATCCTGACAGTGCAATTTAGGCACTGCCAGTGTACTGTGGACAGTGCCATGGTGTTTGGGGTCTGAGTGGGGGCTATGCAAAGGGGAGCTATATAAGGGGGTGCTGGGGGGGCTATGATGGAGGGCTATGCAGGGGTGGATCATGAAGAGGTTTTGGATGTGGTGTCAGGATTGATCATGATGGGGGGGCATGTCAGGGGTCAGGCAGGAGGCCCCATCTGGAGGGCCCTGATGCTGTTGACCAATTTTAGGGAGGAGTTGGGGGCAACAAGTGCCAATGAAGGGAGGGTTTCCAATGTCTCGGGGAGAAAGAAGGGAGCTCTTTTAGTGCACTGTGAGATCAGGGCGTCCTTGCAAAACAGTGCATAAATTCTCTGATGCATTTCAACACTCCCCAGAAAGTGGGATGGCAGTATGGAGCGTGCCTGAGAGACTGACGTAGATTATTATGATATTGTTGCTATTATGATACTGGGTTGCGATCTTAACGGCTCCTTTCACTGTGTGATTGTTATAGTGATGCACAGTTAGTTTCTTGGTAAATTAGATCTATTTTTAGAAGCTGCCTGTTACAGTGCCAACAAGAACAGGGAATGCAAGACAAACTCAGCATGTCTGGAAGAATCTATAGGCAGAGAAAACAGAGTTAGTATTTCAAGTCTGCTTGAAGTAAAGAAAAGAAGAAATATGTTGGATATGAAATGTCGCTGGGAGAGATGGCAACAAGATGTAGCAACTTTGAGAGCAAGAAACAGATTGGTGTGTGTGTGTGTGTGTGTGTGTGTGTGTGTGTGTGTGTGTGTGTGTGTGTGTGTGTGTGTGTGTGTGTGTGTGTGTGTGTGTGTGTGTGTGTATGCGCGCATATGAGAGTGAGTGTGAGAAGTGTTGGTGTGTGTGTGTGTAAGTGTGAGAATATGAGTAAGTCAGTGAGTGTGTGTGAGAGAGTTTGTGTATATGTGAGAGAATGAATGTATGTGTGTGTTTGTGTATGTGAGAGTGTGTGAGTCAGTGTGTGTGAGAGAGAGAGAGCATGTGGTGTGTGTGTGCATGTGTATGTGCATGAGTCAATGTGTGTATGCGTTCATGTACATGTGAATGTGTGTGTGAGAGAGTGTGTATGTGTGCATGTGTGTGTGTTTGAGTGTGTGACATGTGCGAGTATGTATGAGTTTGTATGTGAGCAAGAGTATTGCATGTATGTGTGTGCATGTGAGAGTGTGTATGTGTGTATATTTTTCATTTTCATAAATGACCTGGATGAGGAAGTGGAGGGATGGGTGAGTAAGTTTGCCGATGACACGAAGGTCGGTGGGTTGTGGATGGTCTGGAGGGATGTCAGAAGTTGCAGCATGACATCGACAGGATGCAAGACTGGGCGGAGAAGTGGCAGATGGACTTCAACGCGGATAAATGTGTTGTGGTCCATTTTGGCAGATCCAACGGGATGAATGAGTACACTATCAAAGGTAGGAGTCTTAGCTGTGTGGAAGAGCAGAGGGATCTTGGGGTCCGGGTCCATAAGACTCTCAAATCGGCCTCCCAGGTGGAGGATGTGGTTAAGAAAGCTTACGGTGTACTGGCCTTCATTCATCGAGGGATTGAGTTCAGGAGTCAGGAGGTAATGCTGCAGCTTTATAGGACCCTTGTCAGACCACACTTGGAGTACTGTGCGCAGTTCTGGTCGCCTCACTATAGGAAGGACGTGGAAGCTATTGAAAGGGTGCAGAGGAGATTTACAAGGGTGTTGCCTGGATTGGGAGGCATGCCTTATGAAGACAGGTTGAGGGAGCTGGGACTGTTCTCCCTGGAGAGACGAAGGTTGAGAGGCGACCTGATAGAGGTTTACAAGATGTTGAGAGGATTAGATAGGGTGGACTCTCAGAGACTATTTCCCAGGGCTGAAATGGTCGCGACGAGAGGGCACAGATTTAAGGTGCAGGGAAGCAAGTACAGAGGGGATGCTAGGGGAAAGTTTTTCACTCAGAGGGTGGTGAGTGAATGGAATCGGCTGCCGTCGGTGGTGGTCGAGGCGAACTCGCTGGGGTCTTTTAAAAGACTTCTGGATGAGTATATGGGATCCAATGGGATTGGGGGTTATAGATAGGTCTATGGCTGGGTAGGTTTTGATGTGTTCGGCACAACTTGTGGGCCAAAGGGCCTGTTTGTGCTGTAGTGTTCTATGTTCTATGTTCTATATGTACATGTAGGAGTGTGGTGTGTGTGTATGTGGGATGTGTGTATGTGTGAGGTGTGTTTATGTGTGTAGTAAGTGAGTGAATATGTACGTGTGTGGTGTTTATGTGAGAGTGTGTGGTGTGTGTGTATGTGAGATGTGAGATTGTGTGTCTGAGAGTATGTGTGAGTTCGTGTGCGAGCGAGAGTGGCTGTGTGTGTTTGTGAGTATGTGTGTGTGTTTGTATGAGAATGTGTGGTGTATGTGTGTGTGTAGATGTGAAAGTGTAGTGGGTATCCGTGTGTGTGAGCGTGTGGGGTATGTGTGTGAGTGTGAGGTGTGTATGTGTCCATGCATGGTAAGTGTGAGTGAGTGATGGGGTAAGTGAGCATGTATGTGTGTGGTGTGTATGTGAGAGCATGTGGTGTGTGTGTATGTGTGAGGTGTGAGATTGTGTGTGTGAGTCTGTGTGTGTGTTTGTAAGTGTATATATGTGTGTGAATCTGTGTGTGTGTGAGAGTGTGTGGTATGTGCATGTGTCTATATGTGTATGAGAGTGTGGTGTGTGTGTGTGCTGCATGGCTGTGTGCTGAAAGGGTTGTTTCTGCATTGATATAATAAATGTATGGGATATTATAAAAAAAAAGTTCCTTGTGTCTAAAAATGGCATTATTTGAAGATCCTCTTTGCACGCCCACAACTGAAGTCAATGAGTGAAAAGTAATAATGGTAAGTAGTTTGAGCTCTGGACATGGCCAACTTGATGCTTGGGATCAGCTTTGCGCATGGTGTTTTTTAAAGCAGCACAAAAGATCACAGAAACTTGACTTCAGAGAATCATAGGATCCCTACAGTGCAGAAGGAAGCCATTCAGAGAGTCTATTGACTCTCCAACAGAGCATCTTACCCAGGCCCTATTCCCGTAATCACATGTATTTACCTTGCTAACTCCCATAACCTACTCATTTTGGGACACTAATCATGGCTAATCAATCTAACCTGCACATCTTTGTGGAGGAAAGTGGAGAATTTGGAAGAAACCCATACCGACATGGGAAGAACATGCAGAGGTTGCACAGTCAACCCAGGCTGGAATTGAACCGAGTCCCTGGGCTGTGAGGCAGCAGTGCTATACTGCCACTGGATTTTGTGCTGGACTTTGCTTCTCAATCTCTGGCATTGTCTTTGTCAGTTTTGCTGGATTACTAGTAGAAACTATCAGAATCACCAAGCTGATGTATCTTGTTATGACCTCTCCTCCTATCAAAGGCATTAAATACATATTCACGTCTATGAGAACATAGCTGGGTCTCCAGGGAACACTTTTCAAGGTGTGAAAGAATATTTTAGAAAGGCATTCATTGCATTAGCTAATTTCCACAAATATATATTACAAACAAACGTATTTTTATATGTACATTGTCGAGACAGAACACACAATGGAAAGCAAAGAGAAATACCTTCACAGCTAATAATCTGTAATTACAGCCATAGAGATTCAAAGGTTTACAGGATGGAGACAGGCCCTTAGGCCCAACTTGTCCATTCCGACTAGTTTTTACCACTAAGCTAGTCCCAATTGCCTGCATTTGGCCCATATCCCTCAATACCTATCTTACCCACGTAACTGTCTAAATGTTTTTTAAAAGACCAAATCGTACACTCCTCTACTACTGCCTCTGGCAGCTTATTCCAGACACTTACTGTCCTCTGAATGAAAAAATTGTCCCACTGGACCCTTTTGTATCTCTCTCCTCTCAGCCTATACCTCTGCTCTCTAGTTTTAGATTCCTCTACCTTTGGGAAAAGATGTTGACTGTCTTAACTGATCAATGCCCCTCATTATTTTACAGACCTCTATAAAATCACCCCTAGGCCTCCTCGCTCCAAGCAAAAAAGGTCCCAGTCTATCCAGCCTCTCTTAATAACTCAAGCCATCAAATCCTGGTAGCATCCTGGTAAATTGTTTCTGCACTCTTTCTTGTTTAATAATATACTTCTGTAATAGGATGACCAGAATTGTATACAGTATTCCAGACGCAGCATTACTAACATATTGAGTTCAATAAACTTGCCATTTTGCTGTTTTCTATTATCCATCCTTAATTATTGCATAGCTTTTCTCATTTCTCATTACTGTCGAGTCATACAATATTTCCAGCACAGATGGAGCCATTATGTCCATCGAGTCTATGACAAATCTTTGCAATGGCAATTTAGCTAGTCCTGCGCTCTGCCTTTCCCTGTAGCCTTTTCTCTTCAGGTGCTAACCCAATTCCCTTTTCAAATCTAGATTGAATCTACAGTACGTCAGATTGTGCAGTCCGGATTCTAACAACTTGCCGCAAAAATAGAAAAATCATTTTCAACATTTTCACAGAATTTTCACCATTGTGAAACATTGCAAAGGTTTCAACAAATCGAAGACTGCTAGTGAGAAACAGTGAAGCCACTTTATTGTTCCAATTAAACAGACTAAAGAAGAGGAACTAATTATAAAGTAAAAATAAATCAAAGAGAAGTAATAGATATGTTATGAGTGTTATGGCCAGGTGAGAAGGGGTGAAGGAGCTCCCTATTACTAACCGCCTTGGTCAGTTACAACAAAGGTTTCAGTTTTGTTTTCACAAAGATATGTTTTGCCAACTCAGAATGCATTTAATTATTTAAGTGGTGAGCAATAAGGAACCAAACAAGGTTTTCTTTAGTTAAAGAGAGGCAAATTCATGAACCACACGCCCGTGCGTACACACACACACACACACACACACACACACACACACACACACAAAATAAAAGGAGTCCAATAAATAAGGTAAAAAATGTACTTTGATTCTCTTTCAGGTGTACATTTTAAATGTTACAATCAGTTTAGGTTAGCCAGTTTCTTGCATGTGATCAGATGTAGAAGATGTTGCAATTATTTTGAGATCTTGGGACAAAAGAAGTTGGAGGGTTTAAGGAAACAATGGATCAATTTTCATGTTTGTCACTTGGGCTGATTTTGTCTATCCATTATGGAATCCATCTAATATTCATTCCATAGATTTTAATGAATTGAAAATCAGGCAAGATCTAAAATGAGTGGGCAAGTTGTTCAGTCCTGTTACTGCCCATAGGTGAAAACAAACATTATCATGAAGACAATATAAATTTCAAACAACTACACAGGGAATTCTATAGTTTAAAGTTGTGAAAAGATTAAGCATTAAGCATGGATTAAGCATCAAGTAATGGAATGGATTTGTGAATGAACAAATTCATGATCATCAATTCGAACCTGAAATGTTCCTTAATTAGACCATTTGTTAACTCATTTGTAGAATGTGCCCCGTGTTCAGTCAAATCTATATTTTTTTTTGTGAAATGTGTATCTTACGTGTCTATTAGCTTCATCATCTGAACGTTGGTCTTGATATCAAAATCTACAGGACATGTATGCATTCTGCATTTCATTGACCGTTTTCCATTGGGTCTACCAAAAGAAGTTTCTAGTCATTCCCAATATGTTTGTTTCTCTAGAAATTGATGCTTGACTGCTTTAGATAAACATACTTGTGTTTGATCATGGCTGATGCTATTTCTGATAAATACTGTAAAGGAGCCTAGTGGAGCTACATGGTATCATTAAATTTCATTAATAGAAGAAAATTTTGCAAGCTGTGGTTGGGGTGTTAGTAATTGCAAAAGAATAACTTAGATTGATTACTTCAGATCTGTGGCTGAGTGCAGGTTGGCAGGAATTCTGTCTCTAAAATTCAGTAATATAACTGCCACTGTAGATTTATAATTTGCTTTCCTCTTGACATGATTAAACCTGGTCTAATCGTGCCAGTCCGACCTTCAAGTTATGTTAGAATTTTATTTATTTTGGGCACTGTTGGTGTTCTGAGATTGGGTCCTTCTGTTATTGACATCAGGTTTTGGAGCCTGTTTGGCACTTAGTCCTTAGACTGATTGTAGTTCTACTGTGCCTTCCGTTTAATAGTTGCTCATTGATACCACACTTAAACTGGTTAAATTTAAGTTTCTTCATTAGTGTCACTTTCATTAGGCTTTCATTAACACTGCCAGTTTCTGTGAAAATTCTAGTTGCCACATTTTGGGTACACCGAGAAGAATTTATCATGGCCAAGTATCTATCCAGCACAATCTTTTGACGATGGTAGGAAACTAAAGGACCCGGATGAAACCCATGCAGACACAGGGAAAATGTACAAGGGTAGAAATTGCAGACTCCGCACAGACAGTGATCCAAGCTGGGAATTGAACGCGGGTTCCTGGCACTGTGGCACAGGTGCTATCCAATGTGCCACTGTATTGCTTGACAGTGAAGACACATAGCTTTTAGGCATGCATCTTGAGAGAGAGAGAGAGAAAAAAACAGAGTCTAATACCTAACTATCTGTGCCAGTGGCACATCATCATCGATGTCATCCATCAGCATATCCCATCTGTTAATACTGCAGACCTTACCAGAAATGCTCTTTTCAGGAATTATTATATCTAATACATGTGAGCTGTTTATGTTCTATTATTCTTGACAATAAAGGGAAGAATTCAAAATGGAAGAATCAACACTAGTGGGACATAGCAAGGGACATAACAGAGTTTCATATTAAACTTATCATTGACGACATCGAAAAGGTAAGTGTGATGACAAACCATTCTCTAAAATCTATGCAGAAAGAGAAGGGCAGGAAGGAAATTGCCAGTCAGATCAATACAGTCTCACAACTCCAAAGAGATGGGAAAAAACTCAGCACATTGTGGGTCAGATTCTCCAACCTCATCCATAGATGGGATTCTGAAATCTGGCTGCAGTGAGTAAAAATTTGACTGAGTGCCAAATTCTCTATTCTTGCTGGCAATGTCAGCAGGACATGAATGGCCATAGCGTTAATTTTGGAGTTAATTTTGACTCTGTACAAAAGGAGTAATAGTGATTGGCAATCTGTTTTTCACTTCTTCTGATTTTTTATTTCAATTGTTTTGACTGGAAATAATAACTGGGAGCAATGTCAAGCAAGTTATCAAATCAATGTCACAATTCTACACTAGCACACAAAGGCAAAATTATTATCAAGTACTTTAATGATAAATGCAATCATACCAGGGAAAGAAAATGTTCCATTCAGTATCATATGTTGATTGGAGGTATATATATGTTACATCTATCTATCTATCGATCTATCTATCTCAAGGTCAGCATATGCTATGAAGAAACTGAGAAAATTAAATACCTGGGCCAGAAGGTTTGCAATTAGAATCCTCAAGGAACTGCATGAAGAAATTGGTAAGAAAGAGGTTAGTAGTTTAAGAGCTGTAGGAACACCAGAGCACTGGAGGCAAAATTAGCAAATGCTGTTTTTATATCATAAAGAAACAACATGAAGCATGAACCTGTGCATCAAAGATCTATTCACCTAATAATTTTAATGGGGAAAATATATTGAGTAGGAACTCTCCAAGGGTCCTTAGATTGTACTTTCCAAACACAAAACTGCCAACATAGAACATAGAACATAGAACATAGAACAATACAGCACAGAACAGGCCCTTCGGCCTTCGATGTTGTGCCGACCAAAATAAAAAGCAATGCCCCTCCTAACTAAACCATTCCCTTCTCTTCCATATACTTATCAACTAACCTCTTAAACGCCACCAAACTTGGCGCATCTACAACAGCTGCAGGCAGGGCATTCCACTCCCTAATCACTCTTTGAGTAAAGAACCTACCTCTGATATCCGTCCTATAACTCATACCCCTTAATTTAAAGCTGTGTCCCCTCGTGCTAGCTTTCTCCATCCTAGGAAAAAGGCTATCACTGTCCACCCTATCTAAACCTCTAATCATCTTATATGCTTCAATAAGATCCCCTCTTAGCCGCCTCCTTTCTAACGAAAACAACCTCAAATCCTTCAACCTCTCTTCATAGGACCTGCCCTCCATACCAGGCAACATCCTAGTAAACCTCCTCTGTACCCTCTCCAATGCCTCCACATCTTTCTTATAATGTGGCGACCAGAACTGCACACAATACTCCAAGTGCGGCCGCACTAGAGTTTTGTACAGCTGCAACATGATGCTGCGTCTTGAAGGCAGATCCAAGGGAAAACCACCATGTGGAAGTTCTCTTTCAAGCCACTTGACTTGGAATCCTATTGCTGTTCCTTCACTCTCATTGCATTAAAATCATGGAACTCAGTCCTGAACAGCACTGTGGATGTACTTGTACTGCATGTACTGCTGTGGTTCAAGGTGGCAGCTCACTCTCATGTTCTCAGGGGCAGTTAGGGACGGGCAATGGATGCTGGTCTAACCAGTGACACCACGTTCCATGAATTAATTTTAAAAAAACAATGCTTTGACTTTACATCATCAGAACGAGCCTTGTCACTGATGATGCTGATTGAAAATTTGTGTGTGAATTGCAAATTATTTTGTTATTAATGGTTAAAAGAGTGTGAATTGTTCACACTTATACACTAGCAGCGAGTGGAGCTTCATAACAGCATGAATTCGCAAAATTATTCATTAGAAGATGAAAAATCCATATCAATAGCAAAGAGGCTATTAAGAGTATTCATCATTGATTTAGAAGCAATGTAAGTCATGCAACAAAAATCTGTTGGAATTCTTTGAGACAGGAAGCAAACTAATCATGAAAAGAGTCATAGCTAAGGTTATTTACGCAGATTTCAGACACCAATTAATCAAGTAAGGTTTCTAAAAGAGAGTCCACTAACTAGGATTGGATTTACCAACATAACTCATCCGAACAGACAAAGCAGCACGAAAGATTTTTTGGTGAGATTCTCCAGCCTCGCAGCCACATGTTTCCTGCCAGCGGGAGTGTGGGACATTATTTGCTCGTGCTGGAATCTCTGGTCCTGCCACTATCGATGGGAATTTTCCCTTGAGTCATCCCATGCCGAAGGGAGCGCCTCAGATGAGGATGTGCTGGCGGCGTGAACAGTTGGAGAATTCCAAACCAAGAAACATGCATACCATGTCCAGCACAAACTGAATTTCTCCAATCCTTCATATTGGTTCTTTTCTGGAATCCAATATCCTTCACACAACTGACTTTGCACTCCAGGTTGAATCGGTGTCCAGAATTACCAACAATCTGATCTGGTTCCCCCATGCCGATACTGTAGTTAAGAGAAAGACCACCAGCAGCTCTACTTTTTCAGAGGATTAAAGAAGTTTTGTATGTCCACACGACTCTCACCAACTTTTGCTGGTGCACCAAAGAAAGCATTCTTTCTGGTTGTATCACAGTTTGATATGGCTCCTGCTCTATTCAAGACCACAAGAAAGTACAAAGGGTCATGAACAAAGCCCAGTCCAGCATTCAAACCAGTCTTCCATCTATTGACACTGTCTCCATTTCCCTCTGAAAAGCAGCCAGCATAATTAAGCACCCTGGATATACTCTTTTCCACCCTCTTCCTTCAGGGCAAAGATGCAAAAGTCTGAGGACATGTAACAACTGACTCAAGAACAGCTTCTTCTCTGCTGCCATCAGATTTTTGAATGGACCTACCTCACATTAAGTTGATCTTTTCTACACCTTAGCTATGACTAACACTACATTTTGCACTCTCTCCTTTTTTATTCTATGAAAGATATACTTTGTCTGTGTAGTGCATAAGAAACAATACTTGTCACACTGTACACCAATACATGTGAATAATAAATCAAATCAAATCAATATCCACTGCATGTTCTCCTTTAGGTTCCTTCAAAAAACATCTCAAAATTAATCTTTTTTTTAGGCACAAGAGCACTAATGATAGCTTTTTTTTTTAAATGGTTTACTAAGAACTTAAATGGAGTACGCCAATTAAAGTATTAAATGATTCTATACTGATTTCAAAAGTCATTTTGAGGAATCTGTTGAGATAATGGGATTGTTAGTCACACTATAGATTATCTTTGAATTTACTGCCATTGAAAATTGTAAAAGGGAAAATAGTTTTTGACATAAAAGCAGAACCTAGTTATTTGAAGATAGCCTTAACAATAAAGGAAAACATGGCAGCGGACTAAAGGCAAAACCATCAAAGGAAAGAAATCTGAGCCCCTTTGATGTATCTGCTTTAATTGCCTTAAATATCATCAAAAATGTCCAACAGTTTTAAACAAATTTAGGCCACATTTGAAATAATTGTACAGTTCTGGTCACCCTATTATAAAAAAGGTTTCATTAAACTAAAAAGAGTGCAGAAAATATTTACAAGGATGCTCCGGGACTTGATGGTTTGAGTTATAGGGAGAGGCTGGATAGACAGGAACTTTATTCTCTGGAGTGTAGAAGGCTCAGGGGTGAGCTTATAGAAGTCTATAAAATAATGAGGGGCGCAGATCAGTAAGAAAGTCAATATCTTTTCCCAAAGGCAGGGGAGTCTAAAACTAGAGGCATAGGTTTAGGGTGGGAGGGGAGAGATACAAAAGTGTCCAGAGGGACAATTTTTTCACATAGAGTGTTGTGAGTGTCTGAAACAAGCTGCCAGAGTTAGCAATAGAGATGGGTACAATTTTGCCTTTTAAAAAGCATTTAGAGACTTATATGGGTAAGATGTGTATAGAGGGACATGGGCCAAATGCGGGCAATTGGGATTAACTTAGGGGTTTAAAAAGTGGCATGGACAGGTTGGGCTGTAAACCTCTATGACTTTAAGTTACCATCATGTATGACCCTTCACCAAAAGTTTACTTATTGCTATCTAGTTTCCCCTTCCATCTGTATCTATCTCTTTGCTGAGAAAATATCCCATAGGAAACAGCTATTGTTATTGTTAAGGCTGTCTTCAAATAGTTTGATTTCTCTTTTACATCAAAAAGTTTTTGTCTTTGACAATTCTTAATTCTAATAAATTCTGAGACAATGCACGGTGTGAATACCAATCCCATCATCTCAGCAGATTGTTCAAAATGACTTTTAAATCTGTATAGAACTATTTAATACATTCATTGGTATATTTAATGTTTTATGTATTATGCAGAAAAACATGAATATCTCAAATGAGTTCATAAACATGATTTAAACTGAAAAAGGGAAGTTTATGTGGTACAATTGAGTTGACAGTAACAGTGGACACAGAGGAAAATTGATTATCCCTTATGTGTTAACTGCAGTTAACCCACAAATGCATTTGTACTAAATGAGTTTACAAATTTTTCCAGCTAATGGGTAGAGGAAATCCTTAGGTTTTTTTAGAAATATTAGATTTTCTATTCTTGAAGCAATATATCCTGCAATAATGCCCTATCTTACAAAACCTATAGCCTAAATGAAGGTTAGTATTCCCGACTATAACTAGGTTGGGATTTTTCAGTTGCATGTGTCCCAAGGCTGGAAATTCCTGCCCAAGGCCAATGGATTTTTAAACGGTCTGTCGATTCTCTATTTGCTCCCACCCCACCGTCTGAAGGTTCCCATGGGTAGGGGGTTTGTTGGGTTTGTGGTTTTGGGTGTGTTTTGGTTTTTTTGGTGTGTTTTGTGTTGGTTGTTTGGGTTTTTTGTTTTTTTTTTTGGGGTTTGTTGTGGGTGGTGGTGGGTTTTGTTGTGGTTGTTTTGGTTGTGTGTGTGGGTTGGTGGGGTGTGTGTGTTTGTTTTTGTTTTTTGTGTTTGGGTTTTTGTGTTTCTTCTCAGAACACCAGAACACTGCATTTGCCTGACGAAGACACAGAGTGTTGAAAGCTCGCAATTTTACTATCAAATAAATCGGTTGGATTTAAAATTGGTGTTGCTAAATTCTTACTGAGTTCATGCTTTCTGGTGCCAGAGGCCACTTATCATTCGTCACCAATGTGATTGTCTAGTCCTATCGGTGGGATTGTTTGGTTCCACCAGTGCCTATGGTGCTTTGTGTGGCTCGCCTGTCCAGCTGTTGGGTTGACTGGGGTAGGGACGGGGAGAGGGGACCCGAATTTCCTGCCAACAGAAAAGGTTGCTTTCTACAAAGTATAAGATTTGTGCCTTCTCTGCTCCCTTGAACATTTCCAATTTCTTTCACACCAGCGCCGGCAGTTGTGCCTTCAGTTAACTAAGCTCTAAGCTATCAAAATCTCTTCTCCTATAAGTCAGTCACTCCTCAAAACCGATCTCTTCAGCCAAGATTTTAATCAATTATCCTAATAGCTTTTTTTGTGACATGGTATTAACGATTTTTTAATATCATGCCACAAAGAGGACACAAGTTTAGGATGCTGGAGAGTACACAGAACATAGAACATTATAGAACATAGAACATTACAGCACAGAACAGGCCCTTCGGCCTTCGATGTTGCGCCGACCAATATAAAAAGCAATGCCCCTCCAAACTAAACCATTCCCTTCTCTTCCATATACTTATCAACTAACCTCTTAAACGCCACCAAACTTGGCGCATCTACAACCGCTGCAGGCAGGGCATTCCACTCCCGAACCACCCTTTGGGTAAAGAACCTGCCTCTGATATCCGTCCTATAACTATCACCCCTTAATTTAAAGCTGTGTCCCCTCGTGCTAGCTTTCTCCATCCTAGGAAAAAGGCTATCACTGTCCACCCTATCTAAACCTCTAATCATCTTATATGTTTCGATAAGGTCCCCTCTTAGCCGCCTCCTTTCTAACGAAAACAACCTCAAATCCCTCAGCCTCTCCTCATAAGACCTGCCCTCCATACCAGGCAACATCCTGGTAAACCTCCTCTGTACCCTCTCCAATGCCTCCACATCTTTCTTATAATGTGGGGACCAGAACTGCACACAATACTCCAAGTGCGGCCGCACTAGAGTTTTGTACAGTTGCAACATGACGTTGCGGCTCCGAAATTCAATCCCTCTACCAATAAAAGCCAAGACTCCATATGCCTTCCTAACAACCTTCTCGACCTGACTGCCTACTTTCAGGGATCTATGCACATACACACCAAGATCCCTCTGTTCATCTAGACTACTAAGAATCCTACCATTTGCCCTATACTCTACACATTTATTATTTCTGCCATAGTGCATTACCTCACACTTTTCCACATTAAACTCCATTTGCCACCTCTCGGCCCAGCTCTGCAACTTGTCCAAGTCCCTCTGCAAACTATAACACCCCTCTTCACTATCTACCACTCCACCGACTTTAGTGTCATCTGCAAATTTACTAATCCATCCTTCAATACCCTCATCCAGATCATTTATAAAAATTACAAACAGCAGGGGCCCCAAAACAGACCCCTGAGGTACACCACTTGTCATTATAGCGCAGAACAGGCCCTTCGGCCCTCGATGTTGCGCCGACCAATTGAGAAAAAGCAATGACCCTCTAACCTAAACCATTCCCTTTTCCTCCATAAACCTATCCATGGACCTCTTAAACGCACCTAAATTTGGCGCATCCACAACTGCTGCAGGCAGGGCATTCCATACCCTTACCACCCTCTGGGTAAAGAACCTACCTTTGACATCCGTCCTATAACTACCACCCCTTAATTTAAAGCTATGTACCCTCATGCTAGCTTTCTCCATCCGAGGAAAAAGGCTATCACTGAACACCCTGTCTAATCCTCTGATCATCTTCTATGCCTCAATAAGGTCTCCTCTTAGCTGCCTTCTTTCTAATGAAAACAACCTCAAATCCCTCAGCCTCTCCTCATAAGACCTGCCCTCCATACCAGGCAACATCCTGGTAAACCTCCTCTGCACCTTCTCCAATGCCTCCACATCTTTCTTATAATGTGGCGACCAGAACTGTATACAATACTCCAAGTGCGGCCGCACTAGAGTTTTGTACAGTTGCAACATGACATTGTGGCTCCGAAATTCAATCCCCCTACCAATAAAAGCCAAGAGTCCGTTTGCCTTCTTAACAACCTTATCGACTTGATTGCCAACTTTCAGGGATCTATGCACATATACACCAAGATCCCTCTTTTCGTCAACACTATTAAGAGTCCTACCATTAGCCCCATACTCTATAAATTTGTTATTCTGCAGTAGGTACAGAGAAGAATGTCAGGGTTAAGTTTTTCACTTAGAGGATGGTGGATGTGTGGAATCAGCTGCCAACAGTGGTGGTGGAGGCAGATTCAATAGGATTTTTTTAAGAGACTTTTGGATAAGTACATGGAACTTAGTTAGATCCAGCAGTGTAGAGGATCAGAAGGACCTTGGGGTTCAGGTCCATAGGGCTTTTAAATAGGCCTTGCAGGTAGAGAATGTGGTCCAGACAGCATATGGGTACTGGCCTTCGTCAATCAAGGAATTGAGTTTAGGAGTCAGGAGATAATGTTGCAACTTTATAAGATCCTAGTCAGACCTCTCTTGGAATATTGTGCTCAGTTCTGGTCACCTCATTACAGGAGGGATATGGAAGCTATTGAAAGGGTGCAGAAGAGATTTACAAGGATGTTGCCTGGATTGGGTGGCATATCTTATGAGGATAGGTTGAGGGAGCTCGGTCTTTTCTCCTTAGAGAGACGAAGGATGAGAGGTGATCTGATAGAGATGTATAAGATGTTGAGAGGTACAGATTAGGTGGATTCTCGGAAGCTTTTTCCTAGGGCTGGGATGGTTGCTACGAGAGGACACAAGTTTAAGGTGCTGGGGAGTAGGTACAGAGGAGATATCAGGGGTAAGTTTTTCAAGCAGAGGGTAGTGGATGAGTGGAATCAGCTGGTGGTGGAGGCAAATTTGATAAGGTCTTGCAAAAGATTTATGGATGAGTATATGGGATTTAATAGAATTAAGGTTTATAGGTAAGCCTAATAGGTAGGGATGTCATCGGAGCAACTTGTGGGCCGAAGTTCCTGTTTGAGCTGTAGTTTTTGTATGTTCTATGTTCTATAGTATTCCAGGTTCACATACATGAGTTGAGAAATTGCTATTGGTTGTATAGGTGGCTCTCTTCAGGGAAGGGAAATTGCGAGTAAGAGGGAGTGACTGAGAGGAACGATGGTGAGTTGGAGGGATGAGGAGGGAAGCAGGGAGTGAAAAGGAATGGCAGAAGGAAATAGCAAGTAGGAGGGCAAATATGAGAGGCAGCATGAGACGGTGAGGGACGGAGGCAGCGAGAAAGAAAGATGAGAAAGTGGGAGGGAAAGAGAAGCGACAAGGGGGATGGTGAGGGGAGAGAAGTGAAGAGTGGGAAGCTCAGCAAACAGGAGATTCAGTGGATGTGGAGACCTGGAATTGGTAACATCAAACGGGAGGTAAGTTTGAAAAGTTAGGATAGTAAGTTATTAAGTGTTTCTGAGTTATTAAAAGTTAGTAAAAAGACCATGCCCAATAAAGACATTTCATACTCATATTTATTACTTTATACATGGACTGAGTTCACGTGGCGGTTTCTGGAACTCTATGTTCATTTATAATCAATCCCAGTCAACTGTTAAGATAGTTGCCAAAAGGTCAAATGACCTTTGCTTAGTCAACACAGGCTATCAAGTCTCTCGCGAGCTCAGAATTGAATAACCAGGGCCTCTTCCTGGAATAGATTACACCAAGAAAAATTATTTCTGTGAAATTCATATCTGCCATTGTTCAAAGCTTATTCAAAACACTCAGGCTAGATTCCCATCTCTCAAGTTTGACAGTTCAACATGGAAATGTTGATATAAGCAGTTAGACACCAATTAGGAGCATTAACCCACTATCAATGGCTTTAAAGCTTTAAGGCTGGTCAATGATTATTTATCATGTGATCAAAACTGGCTTTTGATACTGAAACCCAATACCCAGTGGAAACCTGGACTGACTGCAGAAGAACACTGACTCCACGACAGCTGCAGAGAAATGCTGTGCCATCTTTGTCTTTTCTGAATTGTCAGTTGCCAGCCATTCTGAGAATCAGCTATCTGCAAGTCATCTGTATACTGTTCTGGTTTCAATGTTCACCTGAGAACAAACTCTCAAGATATTTGACTGTTGGAACCTCACAACATGCTATGGACCCTTCACTTTACAAGACGCTTACTTTAACTTTAAACCCTCAAAAGTCAACAAGAAGCCACAGTCCTGCCATGTGGGAGACTAAAATTATAAATCAGAGACAGACTTAACTGCAATCTGTAAAAGTACATTTTCTTTATAGCCAACTAAGTGCATGTGTATGTTAAATCCAGTGTGTGACGTTGTATTAATTTGTGGCAAATCTGTGAGAATGTATAACCTTCTTTATTTCAAACCCAAAAATACTTGCTGCTAAATTAAGTAATTGGAATACACACTCTAAGGGTAAGGAAATGTACACCTATTTCCACATAATATATACTCATTTACAGGAAATAAGAGAGCGAATATATTCTGTCTGTAACAGAATTAGGGGCTAGTTTGGGATTTAAAACCATTGGAGTGAATGAACAGGATCTGATTTTAATGGCAAATTGGAAGCAGAAGGGAAAAGTAACATAAAATTGTTGAAACGTAAAAACAAAAGGGATTACTTCTGTCAGCTTTGTGAATACTAACAATAGAAAGTAAGGCAGTTGACTTAGATATAAAAGCACTCATACAGCAGGAAAACTTAACTTGGGATAAATTAATATTCTTAACCATAGTATTGATAAAATCCATAGCTAAGAAGATTCACGGTATTAAAGGCGCTTGTTGAGCATCTTACCCTTAGTACAGCCTTGGAACATACAGACAATATAGAACCTGAAACCGATTAGATTACTTCAGTTAAAATATGTCTGGAAGAATGGATGTTGGAGTTAGGATTGCAGGCAAGAGAGTAAGAGAGAGCGGAAGGGGGAGATTTGAAGCCGACAAGAAAAGTTTATTTTCATCTCATGGAGACAGCATAGTAATTCAGTTACTCCTAGAACAAGAACACACTTTGATTTCTTAAAGTATTCCTGAACAGAGAATGTGAGAACCTTATTTGAAAGCTGGGAGGTCAGTTGAATTGGCCAGTGTAATCTTGGACTCTCCCAATGTAACATCAGCTGAAAAGGAAAATCCTATTTATTCCATGCTGCCAGCAGAGAGATCTGCAAATAATGAACAAACTAAGATTGCTACCCTCAATATCTGTGAACCCATTATGGAGGAAAAACACCAACAATTCTGGAACGCTGGTTAAAAAGCCCATTCGAGAGTGAGGAAGATGTCTTACCTAGTTGAAGTGCCTCAGGGGAGTGCAGCAGAGGCTCGACAACTGAGAGCAGTGATGTCTCAAAAGACATGGGACAGATGGGAAAAAAAAATCCATGGATAAATTGAGAAGGGCACACACAAAGATGAAGAGCAACTGTGAGTTCCATAAGGAAAATGCAAGTGTAATTTATGCAGGATTTCCAGTGAAAGAATACAAGGTCATTTTTAACTTTCGAATTTCAGTAAACCCAACAATACAGCATCAGAACCCACTAGAGACAAGATGCAGGAGGCAAATCCTGCACAAATATTCATAAATTATCCATCATTCTTAAATTGAGATTTATCAATATATCAGAAACAGAATAATCTAACCCTTGAGTTGGAGTAGCAGCAATTGAAGGTTAAGGTATGTACATGCAGGAAAACTAGATAGTAACAGCAATCTGAATCAGACTAGCATTGTCCTTCAGCAGCCAGAAAAACCCAATTCTTTCCAGGACTGGAGGATTAACCTGCATACTTCATTAACCACACACCTCACCAGGAGCCGCATGTTTGGTGATGCTAAATTCTTGCAAGCACTGTAACCAAACTACTAAAAATCCTGGATTGTTAGACAAGGCATACTTCAGAGCTGTAATACAGAAAAGGAGGAGGGAAGGCACTTGAGCCTTGATTACAAGCCTTCTTAAAGCCAGCCTCAACAGTCAGGAAATTCTAATTATACTTGAGTCTCATCCATAGATAAATGACGATAAACATAGGTTTGAAAATAAAACAGTTACAGGCAACAGTAAAATAAGATTAAAGCTTGAATGCTAGAATGAGTGCAAAATGTTTCATACTCTTTCTAAACACTTTACCAATAAAGCATGAAAAAAACATGATCAGATTATTTTTTTCCCATTCAGAGGAACTATGTCATGCCCATAAAGACTTGTCAAATTCATATCTTTACACATGGATTGAGCTTGTGTGGAAATGCCTGGATCTCTTTTTTTTTGTTTTAAGTCTAAAAACGTCCAGGTTAGGTTGAATGGCCACGCTAAATTGACCCAAGTGTCATGAGATTAGCAGGGTAAATATGTAGGGTTATGAGACGAGGGATTGGGTGGGATTGTGGTTGGTGCAGATTCAATAGGCCAAATGACCTCCTTCTGCACTGTAGTGATTCTATGATTTTAAGTGAATATTGATGAATTGCTAAGAAGATCATTTTACCTCTGCTTATTTAATATAGACCATCAAACTTCTGGAAAGTCCTGACTTGAATAATCATAGAATCCCAACAATGCAGAAGGAGACTGTCCAGCCCAATGAATCCTGCACCAACAATAATCCCACCCAGGCCCTATCTCCACAACCTCACTATTTACCCTGCCAGTCCACCTAAGATTAAGGGCCAATTTAGCACGGCCAATTACCCTCACCCACACGTCTTTGGATTGTGTCAGGAAACCGGAGCACTGAGAGGAAACCCATGCAGACATGGGGAGAATGTGTAAACGGCACACAGTCTTCCTGAGGCCAGAACTGAACCGAGGTCCCTGGTGCTATGATGGACCACTGTGACCTCATAGATGTTGGCCACACCTTAGGATGGATCAACCAAAGTGAATGTCGTTGGCACAAATTCACATCATTTTTTCAATGAATTCCTAGAATCTTTGCAGTTCAAAATAGAAAATGACTTGTTAACCACCAGTTAAGTGAGAATGGGCAACGACCATTGACCACATGACTGAAACTGACTTCCGATACTGAGATCCTTTATTATCCCAAGACTCAGAAGGGATGTGAACTCCAAGAAGAACATTAACAAGACAACAGTTGGAAAGAAAGGCTGTGTCGTATTTGCCATTTAAGAACCCATCAGTCATCAGTCAGTCTGAGAACCAAACTCTGAATATAACTACAAGTAATCAAACAACCAAAGTAGTTAAATGTTTCAGTTTGCCTGAGAATTAACTTCCTAGATATTCACTACAGGAAAATTTGCAACCTGTTGTGAACCCTTCACTTTACAATAACCTCTCTTCAATTTTAAATCATTAAAACCAACAAATAACCACAATTCTGCCACGTCAGGGAACAATAATCATAAATCAAAGACTGAATTAACTATAATCTGTAAAAATGCACAATCTTCATTGAGACAGATGTGATGTTGCATTAATTTGGGTTAGGTGTGTGAGAATAAATAAACTTCTTATTTTAAATTCACATAAGCGTGCTGTTGAATTGTTGAATTGAAATGGACACTCCAAAGGCAAGAAAAGACATGTCTCTTTCCACTTAAAACATCATGATTATGGAAATGGGACAGCAAAGACATTCTGTCCATTGTAGGAGGATTTTGTTCCAGTTAGGTTCAAGGCAGCCAACAGGTCTGTAATGTAAAAATTATGGGTCAAGAACATTGCCAAAATGAATCCTTATGGGCAAATATTCTTTTCTTTGGCAAGCCTTCATTCAGCCTGTGTTTTTTTAAGAACGCATGAAGTACGCTAAACAGGATAGCTCTAAACTGCTACTTCTTGCAATTATAGAGGCAGAAAGAAAGTTGCTATCAGAAATTACTCAAGTTTCATAGAAATGTATTTTCCTTTATTTAATGTCCAGTATTGCTGTTTTTAAAGCAGGAAAACTCAATTTATACTCTGAGGAGGCAGTGGAGTACTGTTATTGTCACTGGACTAGTAATCCAGAGACCCAACGTAATTCTCCGAGGGCCAGCATTTGAAACCCACCATGACAAATAGTGAAATATAAATTCAATAAAAATCTAGAATTAAAAGTCTAATGACCATGAAACTATTGTTCATTGTTGTAAAAACCTAGCTGGTTCACCAATGCCCTTTAGGGAAGGCGATTTGCCATCCTTACCTGGTCTGGCCTATATTCCAGACCCGCAATAACTATAGTTAATACTTAACTGCCCTGTGAAATGATTCCAGCAAGCCATTCATTTCACGGTGCAATTAAGGATTGGTAACAAATGCTGGCTCAGCCAGTGACACAAACATCCCATAAAAGAATACAAATGTTATAACATACTGCAAAATGTGTGTTGTTATGATAAGTGCAGTGCCTGAAAGGATGACACAAACAGATTCAATATTTCCCAAAAGGAAATTGGATGAACACCTGAAAGGGAAAAATTCACAGAGTTATAAAATTTACAAGAATGTTGCCTGGATTGGGTGGCATGCTTTATAAGGATAGATTGAGGGAGCTAGGTCTTTTCTCCCTGGAAAAACAAAAGATGAGAGGTGACCTGATAGAGGTTTATAAGATGTTGAGAGGTATAGATCAGGTGGATTCTCAGAGGCTATTTTCCAGGACTGAGAGGAGAAAGGTTTAAGGTGTTGGGGAGTAGGTACAGAGGAGATGTTAGGGGTAAGTTTTCACTCAGAGGGTGGTGGGTGAGTGGAACCTCCTGCTATCGGTGGTGGTGGAGGCAAACTCGTTGGGGTCTTTTAAGAGACTTCTGGATGAGTACATGGGATTTAATGGGATTGAGGGTTATAGATAGGCCTGATAGTTCGAGATACGATCAGTGCAACTTGTGGACCGAAGGGCCTGTTTGTGCTGTAGTTTTCTATGCTCTATAAAAGAACTAGGACTGGGGCTAATGGGATGTCTCTACCGAAGAATCATTATGGACATGATGGGCCAAATGGCTTCATTCAGTGATTCTATGTGACATATCAATCACAGAGCAAACTGACTAATGGTGTACTAAAACTAAAACACGGGCACAGCAGTGATCTAAATGGTCAGTAAATGGTCTAAGGAGATAATTATAGCTCTTACACTGCTGGGCAAAGCAGACAAGAGATTTACATGCAGGAACACGTCTGGAAAATGCAGTCAAGAAGAGCATGCATGAAATAGTTTAAGAAAAAAATTGAAAATGCCCATACATGAATTTGGGAAAGGATGCCTGTCTTATATGTTACAGCGTGACATCCTCCATAAAGATGCCTAGTCCTGCAAGCTCAGCAGCAATTTCCAGAAAGAGTAAGTAATGCATGCAGAGTCAAGTGAATCTGAGCACAAATTGATAAAAATATCACTGGATGTCAAAAAGCCACTGAGCTGAAATGCGCTCTGATGTGTAGTTACTTCCACAATGTTAAGTGAGCACAAGACAGGAGTAAGCGCATTATATAATTGTACTCCTGTGCATCTCCTGTATTGTCTTTTAAATTATTTGACAGAATGTTGTAGATGGTCTGGAAGCAAAACAAGTTGGTTACTATTTCCATCAATATCAATGTTTATTCAGTTCAAGTCGGCAAGGTCCAAAATGCGTTCACATAGAATGCGAATTATTTTGTGTTCAGTAATTACAATAAATAATAAGTTTATACAGTGTAATTGACTGAAAGCTTATTGTGCAGAACAAATGGCTTAGAAATAAAAAAGCATAACTTATAACTCACTTGAAAAGAAAATGCATATTAATACAGCTGCAGAATGGACAACTGTATATTGCTTTGTGTGTTTAACTCTTACAAAGTCCAAAAATATGCAGGTTAGATTGATTGGACATGGTGAAGTTGACCGTAGTGTCAAGGGAATTAGCAGAGTAAACAAGTGGGGTTACGGGAATAGGGCCTGGGTGGGATTGTGGTCAGTGCAGACTTGTTGGAACGAATAGCTTCCTTCTGCACTGTAGGGATTTTATGACCTAGACTAGTGCAATCTCAATCTTACTTATCTGCTCATAAAAATCGTTTTCTCATTTGAAAAAAACAGCAGAATGCTGATTCCATTCTTATTGACGCAGTTGAAACCAATTGTTTCTCTTCCTCTGTTAACTCTGGTGTCCACTGTTAATGTCCTAACAATGTTAAGGGTTGTACGTTTCAAACAAAAAGAAAAAGATGTGATTTGCATGTTGATTTCAAAATAACAACAAGGTTTATTGCAGGAACTATAGCCTGAACAGTGTAGAAACTGAAACTAAACAGGAACCTGTGTAAAACCTCAGTGTCATCACCATCAAATCAATGTGACTGGCTCCTAAAGCAATCATACAACTACTTAAATACATAAAATCCCTAAATGATCTAACCTTGTCTCTCTTTCTAGTTCCTACATGTATTTTTTCCATTAGTAGTATTTTCTGAAAACAGTGCCAGTCTCCATGTGTATATTGGTGATATTTGGCTTTGCTCTGCTTCCCTGATCTCTCACTTTTCTGTAAAATTTCAGGCAGCTTTTCCAACACTCAGGCAGGAACTTCCTCCTAATAAGCATTGATAAGACTGATGCCATTCTCATTGGTCTCCATGATAAATTCCTTTCCCCAACTACCAACTCCATTCTCACCCGAGCAACTGCCTTAGACTGTGCAAGTTGAGTTAGCACACAGTGACCCACAGTGTTTGCAGATGTTTCGTTTTCCAATTATTTTTTAATTTAAATGAGTTTTACATTGCTCTTATGCATTTCTGTGATGTTTGTTATGTATGATAAGTGTGCAGTACATTACACCTCATGATAGAATTACATGTGATAGGTTGCTAGTAATTCTCTGATGCTGAACCAGATTTCACCAAATTATTATCATTTTCAATTGTGAAATGAACTTCCAAACACATATCACTAAGACCATCTGCACTGTCACAGCAATCCTCGAATCTGGACTGCCTTAGCTCATCTGTTGCTGAAATCCTCTCAAAAATCCTCTCAAACATTCCTTTGTTACCTCTAGATTTGACTGTTCTAATATACTCCTGCTTGCACACCCCCACCCTCCTGCCTATCAAAGAATTCCTACAGTGCAAAAAGAGGCCATTTGGCCCTTCAAGTCTGCACCAACTCTTACCCAGGCTTACCCCATAACCCCATGTATTTACCCTATAATCCCCCTAAACTATATATCATGGGACACTAAGGGACAATTTAGCATGTTAATCAATTTAACCTACATATCTTTGAACTAAGAGAGACAACTGAAGCACCCAGAAGAAACTCACACTGATATGGGGAGAACATGCAGCCTCTGCACAGCCAGTGATCCAAGGCCAGAATTGAACCAGGATTTCTGGCACTGCGAGGCATCAATGCTATCCACTGTGCCGCTCTAGGTCATTCAAGTGTTCTTTATGGTCATCCAAAACTCTGATGCTTGTGCTCAAAATTGCACCGAATCCTATTCATCCAACACAGCTGCACTCAATGATCAATAGTGACTCCTGTTAAGCAATGGCTCGATTTCAAAATCTTCACCCTTGTTTTCAAATTCATCATGATTTTGTCACTCTCTATCTTCGTATTTGCTGTAGGATATCTCTATTCCTTCAATTATACTAGCCTGAACATCATCAATTTCAATCACTTCACCATTGGCAGTTGTGCTTCATCATACACTAACACATGTGATAAGAATATATCAGATCAATTAGGCTCTAAAACCCCTTTCTTGAACATCACGGACATCTCTTTTCTCTTTCTTACATTAACACAATCTTTAAGCCTATCTCAGAAAACAGAATTTTGTTAATTTAACCTATCTCCTTATCAGTATCAACATTTGTTTGATAAAATCTCTGAGGATTATCTTGAGATATTTTTCCACGTGAAAGGCACTGTATAAGTTGTAATTGGTGTATTTTTGTTGGAATCCTAGATATTGTAGGACATAATATAATTGAAGAACAAAGGAAAGTGAAGACTAATGATTTCCCTGCACCATTACGTCTCTACAATTTACTGATGTACAGATAGAAACTATTTGACATTCTGCATTGCAACGTAAGGATTGCTTTAAATGTTTGTCTGACTGGCAGAACAGATGAACGCGCAGTCAGCAATTCAAGGATCTTGCCTCAGTGCTTCTGCAAAACACAGTACAAAGATCACAAAGGATAGAACAGAACAGGCTTGAGAGAGGATGAGTGGCCCCAATCATATGTTCAATATAAGCAGTGAGCTTGAGGATGTAACATTGGATGCATGGGTCAGGAGAAGCCAATGGTTTAGCAAATAAAAAACAGGGTACTGTTGCTCAGAAGACCAGCATGTTTTGTCCCTCAGCTATAGTACCTCAAGGTTGTGACTGTGAGAAAATTAAAAAGTTCAGATTGAAGTTTCAGAGTTTGGGAGTTAAATTGTGTGGAAGTTAAAGTGTTCAAATTAAAACATCATGCTTTCTCTGTACAGTAGTGGAAAACGTTTATCAGCTTACTGACCTTTAAAAGGAATCAGTCTCTACTATTGCTTCACAAGCCCCCAGAACATTTTTCTTTTTCAGCCATCACCAGAGGGTGAACAAGGCCAGATATTTTTCAGAACAAATACCAAAGACAAGATATGAGGATGTGCTGTGCAAATGAAGAATTAACAGAAGTCATCTTTTTATGGAATGAGAAAGGGCGAAAGGCCGCGATTTAATTGGCAAACATGTATGTCAATGAAAGATATGAAAAATCTCTTGTTCCTGATTTGTTGTAATTAGCTATAACTGCTGAGCTATTTCCCTATAACCTCAGAAGTGCTCAAGCGATTCCATGTTAGCCATGGAGAGTTCTCCTTGTGCATAAGCAATTAAAGACCTTGCATTAGATGCATGGTGTCCAACGTTGTTTGTGTAAGGAGTCGACTGAACGCCGAGATTGCTGTTACCCTAGAGAACGCTAACAACTGGATAGGTTCTGATTGTAAATGGGTGTTTCAGAGCAGACTCATCAACTGCAACCACTTGCGTCTATGTAAACATCCTATATAGTCAGACAAGGCATTTGGATGAGTGCACTAGCTGGATTTATGCAGATGTGGATGAATGTCATTTGCAATGCGGTCTGCCATGCAACATGTTGCAACTTCAAGGGGTGAGTTTTCCGTCATATCCACCACATTGTGGGTTGGATGGGGCAGGGGGGGACAGATCATGCAAAGGTCTGTTGATGCTGGATGGGATTTTCTGGTTTTGGGGTGAGTGCAGTGGGAAAATCTTGCCCCAAGTGCTTCTACAGTGGAGCTTCTGTGGCACAGATCCCAAGTACAGTTGCAATTCTTATAAAGTGATCACATTGCTTCTATAGAAGATTTGATTGTAACTGTATCCTTATTTTCAAATTCGAACAGCTGTGCCATTCTGTTGAGAAATTGAAGCAGGACCTCAATTTTCTCAAAGGTGAACTTGCATTCAGGTTAGCGGACATGCTGACCAGCTGCAGTATCTTGGCTGAACAATCAGAATAATAATTTAAAAGGTAAACTCACCAGTTCAGAAACATGCCTGTCAAAATGTTTTATCTCCAAATCCCATCAATAAAATAGGAAATCTTTGGACTAACTTTAAGTTAAGGAGGTAATCTAAGATTTGAGATTGAGACAAGGGGGGTAGAATGAAAATCTTTCACAACATTGGGAGTGTTGGGGGAGGTCTGACTGGAGGGTGATTATCTTTGTCTCAACTAAAGGGCTGCTCGATAACAGTGTACCATTACTAATTACTAAGCAATTATTTTTGTTAATGTTTTAAATGTAGCTGATAGTGTTAATACTTTTAATGCCTAGTCTTGCTAATTAAACAGTCAAAAAACTGCAATGCTTTTATATATTTTTATATATTTGCCTTGTACTATGAAGGTTTCTTTTAGATGATATTGACCATGTTTAATTATTCATTTCAAATCCTTTAACCAGATGAAACTAAATTTGAATATTCTGACCTCCAGTCAAATTGGATTTAACTTGAGCTTGAGTTAAATATTGAGCTATCCAATTTGAGCATTCAAACCTCCAGCATGGGAGCCTTCTTTTGACAATCCTTGAGTAGATTTTCAGCTTGCTATCCTAATGAGAAATAGCCATGATTTCTTCTTGTGGATGGAAAAAGAATGGCTGAAACAGTAATTCAGCAACAATAATGGCAATAGTAGCTTTAAAATGGCTATTCTGGCTGAGAGCTAAGCATGCTGGGATTTTTAGTCAGTTTATAGATTAAAATCAGATGTAGGTCAGAAAAAGGCTGTGGTCTGAGAGCTGAAGCTTCCTGAATTGGTCAAATCGAGGAAGTTGCTTACATTGGCCCAGACGTGCCTCCGAGTTTTATGATTGCTATTTTTGGAGCATACATTTGAAATAAGCGCAATGGAATTGTTTGCAAATAATTTTTCTGGATGTTCGGCCCATGTGGTTGGTTTCTGGTAACAAAGTTGGTTGGATGACAGAAACTTCTGGAAGCAAGTGGGGAATTATGGATAAAAGAGACATGTGAGCCTTTGCTTGTCAGTGATAACACAAAGAGACCAACTATTGCAAGAAGAAGTGTTCTTTGAATGGTGCTTCAGAGAATAAGATAGATTGTACACCAAGGATATTTCTTGGCCAAGGTTTCCAGTTAAATAGTTAAAGTTGATGTTTAGTTAAAGTTGATGTTCAGTTAAAGTGCAGCAAAGAGTTAAAGTTCAGTTGAAAGTTGATGTTCAGTTAGAGTAAAAGTTCAGTAAATAATTAATGGGTTGCAACTGTTCATGTTTGAGTTGGTACTAAAGGTGTTAAATAAATAATAGAATTATTGTCCTTGTTTGTCTCCTTAAACTGGGGTGCTTGAAAGGTTTTTAAATTAAAGCTGTATAACATTCTGATTTTATTTCAAATTCTTTTATATTTTAAAATGATTTGCCACAGATTTATGGTCATGCATTAACTATTATCTTGAAAACATCTCTGTTGACCAACTCCGTACATAGTCCATGCTATTCTGCCTCCAATGTCCAACATGTAGCTATGCCCAGGATATAGCAGTGCTATCATTTTATAATGTGAATTGGATTGTACACACGTTGAGCAAACTTAGCAAGCTATGAATTATTAAGCTGCTTTATTTCACAGAGAGTGGCCATCAAGAGTAACAATTCAGATCAGGTTTACTGAATTCAAAAGTTGTATCTCATCTTTGCAACTACTGAGCCTAATCTAAATGAGTCATTAAAGATTAATATGTAGAATATGACTGGCTGATTTGCAAGGCTACTCTGGAAGTATTTATCCGTGACTCTCCTCTGCTTCTGTCTAAACTCCTCTCATTTACAGCTATAGCGCAACATGATGGGGGAGGTAATGGCCTACTGACATTATCACTAGACTATTTTTATTATTCCAGAAACTCAGCTAATGTTCTGGAGACTCAGGTTTGAATCCTGCCACAGCAGATGGTGGAATTTGAATTTAACAACAAATATCCGGAATTAAGAAACTACTGATGACCAGGAAACCATTGTCAGTAAAACCCATCACTTTCACTAATGTCCTTTAGGACGTCTGCCATCTTCACTTGGTCAGGCCTACATATGACTCCACAGCCACAGCAATATGGTTGACAAAAAAACAGCCAAGTAAAAGTGGTACTCGGTTTGTGTGTGAGTTAAGTCCCCTGATTGTTGTTGTTGGATCAGGATCCTGACATCATCCTGCCTTCTTCCAAACTTCATCATGTTAGGTTCTGAGTTCAGCAGGGAATCATATTAGGTCTGGCGGGAAAGTAATTGAACAAATTAAAAAGGCAATTAAGACTGGAATACTTATTTCTCTATGTGGAAGTGTCGGCATTGGACTGGGGTGGGCACAATAAGAAATCACACAACACCAGCTTAAAGTCCAACAGGTTCATTTGGAATCAGGAGCTTTTGGAGCATTGTTCTTTCATCAATTTCTCTGTATTTCCCGCCAGTGCTTGATGTCCACAGTGTGCTTATACCTTGTCAGTTTAGACGGGGCAAGTGCAAAGTGGGCATTCATTGCAGAGTGAAATTGGCCTGATATCAACAGAATAAAGCTGAAATCAGCAAGATTCTGCTGCTGACAGCAGTTACTCCAGCCTAAATTCATGATCTCATTGACAACAGCAGCTTTGTGCAACTACTATTAAGTAAGTTGGATAGCACAAAGAGTAATCTCATCATATTGACTGTGAAACTTCCCTGTAACATCAGCTCTAGAAATTCACCTTACTGCTTTCATCAGATTTTCACAGGTCCAGTGTTTTGCAGACTGCCATCATGTGGCCAGATGTCTTTATTAATTGGAAGGCTTTTCACTGCTTTAACATGCAGTTAGTATGTCAGCACGGCAAAAAACACAATGCAAGACTGCCCCAGATATACAAGAAACTGCCATGGCTCTTTTGTCCTCCAGTCAATTCAAATTTCACCAATGTACTTTCCACCAGAGAGGCTCAGCATTTGACCTTGAGAAGCAAGGCATACCCATTTAAGACCTGGCTGATGATCCCAATGAGGAACACTATTGTAAAGGTACAGGGGTTGTATAACAGGAGCCAGTTTACCACCAGCACGGCAGTGGTAAAGTGATTTAGAGGCAGCTTTCAGTGTGGTCCAGTAAGGGTCTCCAAGAATATTGGAGTCTGCTGTGCCTTGGGCAACATGGTGGCACAGAGAGAACTGGAACTGATGCTATAGCAAGATGGAGAATACCTAATATGGTTGACTCTCAACTGCCCTCTGAAATGGCCTAACAAGCCACTCAGTTTTATCAATTGATCAAAAAGGCAGCTCGTCACCACTTTTGCAAAGACAACACGGGATTGGCAATAAATGTTGGCCAACCATCAATACCCATGTTCCATGAAGGGACAGAATAATGAGCAGGAGCAGTCTGATTGGTGCTAGAAATGGCAAGATAGCCTCCCAGAGAAGATTGTGCTGGGTTCACATAAACACACTTCCCTTAAAAAGAGTGATTGTAACATTGTAAATTTCCCATAAGGTCCCTATGCAAGCTGTGCCACCACATTCATAGTTTATCCTCTTCGCCAAGGCTGCTCACTCCATTCACCAGAATGAAACTGACCAGGGTTCATGAGGATCCAGCAATGTGCACTTTATGTAAACTCATTCTTTCATTCAAATAAAGAGCATTAAACAGGAGCAAGATAATAAACACGTAAGTGAAGCCACTGAGCTGTGTATCAGTGCTCATGTGCAGAGGTCATGTAATAATGCACCCTGAAAGTGCTTGTCCTCCTCAGGTCTCCTCACTTATCCCCTCTGCCAGCTCCAGCAATGCAGCTGTGGGATGTGAAAGACATAAGTTTGAATTGAATGCTAACATCATTGAGCTCCAAGTTAGCATAGTGCAAATAATGACATTCAAGGTACTGGTAACATCAATTCATTATGAATGATTGTTAAGTGCCAAGTGGCAGTGTAATATCAGAGTCCATCTTCAGGTCTCTGGGCCACTCTGTTCTCTCTATCGTCAATGACCTATATTGATGCCACATCCCCAAGGTCTCTTCCTCCTCCATTGTGGCTGTGGCACCATCCCCCATTCTCTGTGTCTTCGTGGAGTTGTGGTTGCTTACTTCTCCTGCAGTGACAGAAGGCGAGAGTTAGGAGTGAAAGAATATTGATTGTTGAGAATTGGGGAAAGTGACTGTGAATCAAGGGTGGAAGGCAATAGGTTGAGTGTAAACATTGTCTGTTGAGATGGAGATCTGAGGAGCAGGAGGAGGCTAGGGAGAAAGGACAGTGTGTGACAGCAAGATGTTTACTCAAAGGAAGTGCTGTGTGAGAGAATTGCTATGGAGGTGAGACAATGATGGACACTCACCTTCATGAACCATTGTCATCAAATATCTTCTCAAACTGGATGCACCTCCTTGCACTATACTTGGGCTACTGACAGTCTCTGCCACTTTCAGCCATGCGGTGCTCGTGAGGCTGGCTGGCTTTCTCCTGCTGTCCACAAGTAAAAGAACTCCTGTCTATGCTCTGTGCTTCCGTACCATCCGAGCTCAGGTCTTCCATCCATCCTGCCAACCTTTGGATTATAGCTTAAAATCACTGCTACCATTGTGAACCCTGCTGTGAATTCCTTAAATGGAAATCCCTGCGTTTTTGATTAGTCACATCAGCCCACCTCATCTCCCTTGATTGGTTAAAAGGATTTATAAATTGAGTTTGTGCCTTTATATTTGTAAATTGAGTTTGTGTCATTTATGTTCACATATATGCATATATGTGAACAGAACTCCCACTTACCTGACAAGGGGGCAGTGCTCCGAAAGCTAATGGCTTTTGCTACCAAATAAACCTGTTGGACTTCAACCTGGTGTTGTGAGACTTCTTACTAGTTAAAAGGACCCAGAGGTAGGCTGCTAAACTCTTTATCTTGGGCGCAAATGAATTAGTCGAGATTCTGTCTCAAAAGTGGCCCCACAGTTCCAGCAGGAACTGATTACAGCAGATTCTACCAAAAATGTCTAATAACCATCAAGACAAGCTATCAAATGACTTATTATTTACAACCTGATACAAAGCTTGATTCATTAGCTTATTGAACTGGATTTTCTGATATGGCTAATAATACAAACATGTTATACGTATGGCTGCCAGGGCAGTCTTGCAGGAGGTGATAATCTAGATAGCCATCTCCGTGCCCACTATCCTAATAAGGTTGATGGATGGAGCTTCTAATGCTTCTGACTCAGAGGGCCAACAGCACTGTGAGGCTGGCAACTCCGCTGGAAGCTCACTGGGCACAGGACAGGCGAGCAAACAATCACAAGGGTTGCTTGTTGGGAATTAATAAAATAGAGTCTTGCTGCTGGTCAAGTCACCAGATTAGAGGGGAAACTCCTCCACTGGATGACTGGCAACTCCTGCTTGTTGCCTTTTCGTTCCCATCGACCCAATGTTAGGGACTGAATCCCGAGGCATCAAAGACAATCCAGCTTGTCACCAGCAGCGCACCTTGAGTGAGTGGTGGTGTGGTGGTGGTGGTGGTGGTGGTGGGGGAGGGGGGGGAGGTGCTCTCTGAGAGAAATCACTGTCACAAAATAACAGCAAAGTGGGAGATGGGGGGATGCTCATTGGACTAATTGATAGCCCATATTGGTGGAGTGGTCAACCAATCTAGTTCTTAGTCCAGAACTGGAAAAATACCCTCAGGGCAGAAATGTTCCTTGGCAATCTTGCCTCCACAGGGTCAGGAAAATTAAACCAATTTTCTCAGTGTCATTTTAAAAAAGCAACAATGAAAAGTAACTCATGGCCAGAATTTTCCGGCCACTCAAGCCCTGCCGCTGCTGGAAGCGAGATTAGAGAATTTGGTGCTCAGCCAAATCTCCATTCACTGCAGCGAGAACCAGAAAATCCCACCGGCAAGAATGGCTGGAAAATTCTGACACGTTTCCAAATTCTTCTGCACAGCAATTGCCAAAAACAATCGTAAACATTTAAAATGAAAGATTATTCCTTTTACTAAAATTGTAAGACAAATACATTTCATACAATTGTACAAATTCGTTAATATTTTCATACCAGTGCGCTAAGATCAATGTTACTTGAACTATTGAAAAATGCTTTACCTTGGGTTTCAAGATTTTCACATAGTTCAGTTTTGGCTTCTCCATTGGGACGGAGATTTCCTTTCTGGGTAAACTTATTGGACATCGTGGCCGCTGTCACTACAGCTTTTAAACTGCGCTTGCGTCTTTGCACATTCTGTTCTGGGTGGAACAGAATGACATAAACCTTCGGCATATACAGCATTCCCAGCGAGACAGAAGCACTCAGATTTATGGAAATAGTCAGAGTGGTGGTTTGAATATACATCTGTAAAATAAAATGAACAAAAATATACAATTTTTCACTTTCCGCTTGTATAAATATATACTTTTCCTTGCATTTGGTTGAAATAATTTGTGAATACATTTTTGGCCATGCATACATGTATTTCATTCATCCGACATTACTATTCATCAAAATAGCACTTAATTGGCCATTTGGCACATACTGGTGTTGTGAAAGGTGCTGTTTAATGTTAAGCATTCTTTCTTTAATTCAAACATTCTGTCACTGTCTGTGTGGAGTTTGCATGTTCTCCTGTGTCTATGTGGGTTTCCTCTGGGTGCTCTGGTTTCCTCTCACTATCCAAAGATGTGTGGATTAGGTGGAGTGGCCATTCCAAATTGCCCAGGAGGACTAGCTAAGGTAAGTGCATGGAGTTATGGTGATAGGGCCTGAGTGAGATTGTGGTCAGTGCAGACTTGATGGGCCGAACAGCCTCCTTCTACACTATAAGATTCTATGATTCTGCTATTTCTCTATAATCCTATTTCCCCTTTTGATTTTCACTCTAATTGGACTACATTCAACTTTTCCTTCTCATCAATGTCGACCAATGCTCTAAGAAGCGACGTCAGGAAGGTTTGACTTTCCTGAACAATTTGGTTTTTAAATATATTTCAACTTGGTTGTAACTGACCTATTCCATCACAATTGAGGTTAGCATATTCCACTGTCTGCAACTATGAAACCAAATCTATGATCACTTATTTAGGAATCACAGGTGATAGGCTAACAAGTAAGATGTACCCTTTCTCATTCCATTCCAGTATTTTGCACCAAATTCAAACCTAATATGAAGGTAACGTTGAATGTTTTATTCACTGAAATGCTGGAGCATATCTGTCATCTTAATCACGTAGGAGATTTTAACAACAGCTGCGCTGATTGTAAAATGCCATTTGTCATTGAAAATTTGCAAAATTGAACTTATTATCCAGTCATTTTACAGAGCAAAACATTTTGTGTAAATGACTCTATTTTATTATTGTACAGATTATTAATGAAACTGAAGTATTGCAGTTTTGGTCCCTTCACATGATGGATAAGATGGTGGCCTTGGAACAGAACAGTGACCAAAGAATGAATCCTGGCTTAAAGCAATGTATTGACTAAGATGGTCATAGGGAAGCTGCATCAATTTACATTAGAGAAGTTTCGACTTACTGGGCACACAGTAGAAGTATAGAAAATAATGATAAACTTGCATCGTGTCCCTCTGGAGTCTTTCAGATGACAGTGTCAGATGACCATGAGGGATTGTCAATGGGTCTCCCTGTGAACATCATGTAATACAAGCTCCCCTACTAGGCAAATGGAGGGAAGGAGCAGTGGGGCTTTAAGACCACCTAGTTCCATTCAGGTTGCCAGTTGAAGATTTGAGGCTGACCTGTACTCTGTAGCTACTGAATGACGTTCAGAACACACTGTAAATAAAAGATGATAGGTGACAGAAGACAGGCTTTAATAAAAGTATGACAGATGGAATGGAGAGGATGATGGGATGCGTGTATCAATGGTGCAGAAATAGGAATAGGCTACATGTTAGGTGATTCTTCTTTGCCCGGAGTTCAAGCCTCTGGAATGTTCTGCCAGCTTGTGCAGTTTATTCTGACTTTGCATGTCTTCAAAGGGGAGTTGGATCTATTCTTGGCCAGAGCAAAGATGAGCAGCAATAATGTATATTTAACTAGCATCTTTAATGTCGCAAAATATCCCAAGGTACATCATGGGATCTTTATTAAATGAAATGTGACACAGAGGGTACGTCCATCCAATGTCCATATGATCCTACCTGAGGCCAATGGAGAATGCCATTCTCTGAATTTTGGCTGCCCCTGGAATCAGAGCGGGTGTGCTGGTAAAATTCTGGCCAAAGTGTGATAAGGAGGTGTTAGGGAAGATGAACAAAAGTTTGGTTAAGACATCGGTCTTAGAAGAGTGAGATCAATGTGATTTCCTATTCCAGATTGGATTGTCTGAAGGGGATGGATAGGAATTTTCCTAATTGTTCCTTTATAAGCCCTGAATATTTCTGCTCTTTGGCCTTTCCCAAAAGATTACATTCCAAGAAATGCGGGAAAGAGGCTAATTTAATGATGGTAGCATCACGAGGGCTTTGGAGACCCGTAACCTTTTTTGTTGTTCTTTATTCCAACTCCTGCATTGCTCTTAAGCTTTCAGAATTGATGTAAATGTTACCAGCAAAGTTGTGATAAATCTCTTCACACCAACTTCACAATATTGCACTGCTGCAAGTTTGTTGTTCTATCATTAAAACATCCACACGTTAACATGATTCCTATTTTGTAGCTGAAAGAGACAGGGGTTGTGTTTACAATGTCAAGATAGGTAACAGGAGTTGGGAAACTCCCATTTTGAGAGAAAGTGCCAGCAAGGACAGGATTTTCATTGTGATTTAGTTGGAAGTGAGTCATGAATAGGATTAGAGCACACCGTCAAATCAGGAAAGAATTCAGAGTCAGACAGAAAAACTACTTAATTAAAAGGTCTGCTATGGTACTCTCTTCATTATAGTTGTAATAATAACAGTTAAGCAAAGAGCAGCCCCATTGCCTTCACCCTTCACACCTTCACCAAGCCCTATGTACGCTCAGTCACACCTCTCACCCACTCTCCATGATTTCTCATA
Source organism: Sphyrna mokarran (assembly GCA_024679065.1). Classification (NCBI taxonomy): domain Eukaryota; kingdom Metazoa; phylum Chordata; class Chondrichthyes; order Carcharhiniformes; family Carcharhinidae; genus Sphyrna; species Sphyrna mokarran. The sequence continues at coordinate 28,037,963 of JAGIQG010000023.1, read as the reverse complement.
CCAAGCTATATGATAGCCTAGCTGCAAGTGCCCTTCACATCCTCTGCCAAGGTGTTCATCCACCCAACCTTCATGCCTGCACATACTGTCCATGCCAAGCTATGGCATTTCCATATCCATTCAGCCACTATACAGAATCAATTAATCCTATAATGACAAAAAGATGTGTTTACAAAACCTTGACAAATTCTTTCATTCATAATGTTCACTACAGCCCAATGAAAGTGCCAATCAGACATTTAAAGCATCAATAGCTGATACTGCAAGAACATGAAATATCTTTATCTTATGTAATTAAATATTATGAAATTGACAGAATAAATCAGAGAGTGAGAACTGACAATCAATCAATGGTTTTCCTGGGAGCAGCTGCTTTAAGCATCTAATGAATGTCTAGGACATTATCCAAGAATACATAATAAGGCTTGGCTGAGAGCCCAGACATCCATTTGCCTGGTTTAAGCTATTAACATTTTAATATCTGGATGATTGACACTTTTGTCAGTCTTTGTTGGTTTTGTAAAAGGAGATTTTATTTTGAAGTTATCAGTTAATGACATTTTAATCTTTTTTAACATATTCTACTAAAGAGTTCCTGTACAGTGTTTAGTGCCTGAATAAACATAGAAGTGCCATAGTTTGGCATAGGGAACATAAGAGGCCATTGGTGGTAAATGTGGGTCATAGCTTGGCATGAAGGGGCATGGGTAAGACCTTTTGATTTTACCTTGCATGGATCATAACAATCCTGAAAGACTTGTGGACAACTTGTTCTTAAAAAGTTGGCCTGACTACGTGAAATTTGCTGACGACAAGGAGATGTCTATCCCCTCAATTGAGCCACACTGGTAGGGAATAAAGGGCGATAGTTTGCAATTCTTGCCAGGTAACATACTTATCCCACATTGGTCAAAATTGGGGGTGCTGAAAATGGAGGTCAGGGATTCTGACTGCCATTTTTACACTCCATAGAGCATCCCCAGCTCCACAGGCTGTTAATAGAAAAGTTACATTTTGAAACATGCAGAGTTTATTCCAAATTACTTGCACACACATGTCAGTTTCACATTAAGCTGCAACCAATAATCCAAGAGAAGTGAACTGGAAAATCAATTCTCCAAAAATAAATATTTATTATTTGTCATACATTTAACAATATGAAACACCAATAAATGTTGAATGATTCTCAGTCTCTCTCAGTTTTCGATATTGTAATAACAATTCTGCTAAAATAGGTTCTCATGAATTGACATCCAAATAACTGGTGAACTGTTGAACCTGGATGATAGGAGTGGAGCCTGAATGGGAGAAAAAATGGTGGATTTCTCTAGAAACTACTGACATTCTGGAGACATCAACAATAGGTTGAAAGGACACAAATTTGCCCTCGGATGCAAATGTTCTGAATCAAAATGGTTACTGATATTTCCTAAACATCTACACAGAAACAAACTGACAATAAATTGATGGCAAATGCAATAACAAATATGTTGATTTGTGCTACATATTCTACTATAGCCTTTGCACCAATATATTCACGAGATAGATTTTGGCCCAGATTCCATCCCCAAGTTGAGTGCACAAAGTTGGGACAGTTGGAAACATCTTATATGTTTCATCCTTATCGAAACATATAAGATGATTAGAGGTTTAGATAGGGTGGACAGTGATAGCCTTTTTCCTAGGATGGAGAAAGCTAGCACGAGGGGACACAGCTTTAAATTAAGGGGTGATAGTTATAGGACGGATATCAGAGGTAGGTTCTTTACCCAAAGGGTGGTTCGGGAGTGGAATGCCCTGCCTGCAGCAGTTGTAGATGCGCCAAGTTTGGTGGCGTTTAAGAGGTTAGTTGATAAGTATATGGAAGAGAAGGGAATGGTTTAGTTTGGAGGGTCATTGCTTTTTATATTGGTCGGCGCAACATCGAAGGCCGAAGGGCCTGTTCTGTGCTGTAATGTTCTATGTTCTATGTTCTATTTCCCAGCTCTGTGAGCCCAATCTTTATAAATATCTACCCACAGGTCGGATTTTTAGTTGATGGTGGAGACTAGAATAAGATTCATGACAGGTGATCCCACAATGAGTGCAAAGACAGCTAAATACAGCAGCGGACTGAAAAGAAGGCCTGCCTCTGTGTACTGACACTGTGTTTAAATAAATAAAAGAGACAAAAACCAAAATCAGCCTTCCAGCCCTTACCCTTCAGCTTCTCGTCTCTGCATTTCTTCTGCATCAGCCAATATCAACTTATGCTCATCCATATTCTTACCCCATGGCCCCTCATGCCCCCATGTCAACTTAGTGCCAACTCCTGTCAAGCTATGATCCCTATTCACCACTCTTTGGCCTTACCTCTTCCATGCTAACTTACATGTTTTCCTAGGAAATTCCCTCGAAAGCTTTAACAATTTTGAAAACTTGACAGGTATTCTCAGTTGGACACTTCCTTGACAACTTTGAAACCTGGCAATTCCTTGATAGCTTGACATTTCTTTGACAGCTTTCACACCTCTTTGACAGTTTACAATTCCTTCACAGCTCCTTGACAGCGAAATAGTTACTTGATAGCTGCTTAATGGTCAAACAATTTGTTGACAGCTTGATAGTTCCAATGAGTTTTGGTGTCAAACATGGATAATCATGCTCATTTTTAACATCCACAAAGGATTCCTTACTTCTCCCATACATTTCTCGAAACCCTAGCCAAAGGGATATCTTACCTCTCCAAAGGAGTATGCTGGTTATCAAAATGAATCTATCAAGTACAGACCTTCTCTTACCTATTCAAATTAGGTTTCGTACCTCTGATCTTACAAAATCCCACTTCAGATAATTTCAACAGGTAGCTTCCTCTGCGACTTGTGCTCATGCAAAGCCCAGCCCAATTCCAGCCAGGCTTCCAAGAAGATGGGAAGTGCTGGATTCAGCAGCCAGATCAGGATTCTCATTCATTTCTGTGATTTTTTTGCCATGATGCAAAGGCTCTCTGATGTGACAAAAATCTGGACCGTTAGCGATTAAGTTAGAGACTGAAGGCATATAAGCCTCAAACTAATAAAAAAAAAGACACCAAAGCAAAAAAAAAATGTCACCTGGTGTAATTTAACTTTTGATCAAAGAAGTATCTTAAAAGATGAGAGGTGGAGTACCCAACAAGTTGCAGAATTGAATTGCAGAGCTTAGGACGGAGATGGCTGTAAATATAGGAGGCAAATGTGTAAGGGATGCATAAGAGGATGTCTTGGAGGCTGGCAGAGCTGGAGGGATAGGAAGGGACCAAGTCATGGGCACCCTTGAACGCAACAATGAGAATTGGTCAGGTGGGTGAGCAGGATTTAATGTCAGGTAGGATACTTGGATGAGTTCACATTTATGGAGTGTATTGGAATATCAAGTCTGAAGCTGACACAAGAATGGACAAGACATACAACAGTGGACAGACAGTGGTAGGAGAGGAGATATGTTTTGACAAAGGTGGAAGTCAGCATTTCTATCAGAGAAAAGTCATGGGAGTTCAGATTGAAAACAAATAGAGCAGATTATTTTCATTCAGCTTGTTTCAATGTCCCAGCTGGGATGGGCATTGGAATCGATGGCTGATGAGGACAAAGACAATTACTCCAATCTTCCAAATGTTTAGTTGGAGGAGATTTCTATCCATCCAGAATCTAACATTGTTCAAGCAGGTTAACAATGCAGAGGCCTTACTTCGCTTGACTGAGGTGATACAGTATAAAGTAGGCTGTCTTCAGCAGAGCTGTGGAATCAGATGTCATGTTTTCAGATGATATTACTAACAAACAGCATATATATAAGGAATCAGATGGGGTCAAGGATAGATCATTGAAGGGCTCCAGAGGTAATGGTGCGAAGGTGAGCAGGAAAGATTATGTATTTCTTTGTTAATGATTCAATAAAGAACAATGTAACTGAGCGAGAACAATCTCACTCAGCTGGACAGTGGAGGGGAGGCATTAGCAGAATGGTGCAGTGAACCAGGAGAAAGTTTGCACAAAGAAGCATGGGGTAGTACAAAATTGGGTCCAATTTGGTAGTACAAAAGTACTTTGTGTACTTTGGTAGTACAAAAGTCCCACCCAAAAGATTATCGTGCAAGATTAAAGTGCATGGGATTGGGGGAAGTATATTGAGATGGATTGAAAACTGGTTGGCAAAGAGGAAACAAAGAGTAGGAATTAATGGGTGCTTTTCAATTTGGCAGGCAGTAACTAGTGCGGTGTCATAGGGATTGGTACTGGGACCCCAGCTATTCACAATCAATTTTGATGATGTGGATGAGGGAACAAAATCTAATATCTCAAAGTTTGAAGATGATACCAAGTTGGGTGGAAAGGTGAACTGTGACTAGGATGCAGGGATCCTCGAAATGATGTAGACGGATTGGGTGAATGGGCTAATTGATAGCAGATACAGTATAATTTGGATAAGTGTGAAGTTATTCACTTTGGAAACAAAAACAAGAAGGCTATAAATTGGGAGAAGAGAGTGTTCACCAGTCACTAAATGTAAGCATGCAAACGCAGCAGGCGGTAAAGAAGACAAATAACATGTTGGCCTTCATTGCGAGGGGTTTAGAGTACAGGAGCAGGGACGTGTTGTTGCAACTATACAGGGTCTTGGTGAGACCACACCTAGAGTATTGGCAGTTTTGGTCTCCTTTTCTGAGAAGGATGTTCTTGTTCTCGAGGGAGTGCAACAAAGGTTTACCAGGCTAATTCCAGGATAGCAGAACTGATGTATGAAGAGAGATTGACGAGGTTACGACTGTTTTCGCTGGAGTTGAATGAGGGAGGATCTCATAGACACTTATAAGATTCTAAGGGTAGACAAGAGAGGATATTTCCAATGATGCTGAGTACAGAACCAAGGGTCACAGTCTGAGGACGTAAGGTAGACCATTTAAGATGGAAGTGATGAGACATTTCTTTATGAAAAGTGTTGTGAGCCTGTGGAACTCATTACCACAGAAAACAGTTGATGCCAAAACATTGAATGTATTCAAGAGGTAGCTGGATATAGCACCTAAAGTGAGTGGGATCAAAAGTTATGGAGAAAAAGCAGGATTAGGCTATTAAGTTGAATGATCAGCCATGATCATGATAAATTGCAGAACAGGCTTGAAGGGCCAAATGGCCTCCTCCTGCTTCTATCTTCTATGTTTTTATGTTTACAACATGGTCACAATCAGAGAGAATGTTACTTACGATATTTTGCCTGGAACTCTTAGAGAGTTGTGTTGGGGCAAAAACAACATTGGAGTGGTTCAATTATAGAGTTACTGGAAAATGTGGTTGGATTTGGGAGGCAATGACAAGTTCCTGAGCTTTGAAAAGGAATGTAAAGTCAAGATGGGCATTTCAGTACTTTATATATTCATTGCTACGATTGCAATTTTATGACAACACTCAATCATGATTGTATGAGTACACCACTCATAGGCAGTGAACTCAGCAGCCAAATCATTAAAACAATTGCATAAGCCTTTAAATCATCTTCCCCACCCCTCCCTTATCATTCTTTCTGACTCAGCTCAGATGGATAATGAAAATTGTAAGGTTAATTTCATAAAAGTAAGGATAAGAGTAAAGAAAAATAGGTTCCCTACTTATTAACATACTTGGAAACATTTTTAAGACTACATCTAACAGTTTCTCCGATGCATTTATCTATCACAGGATTGACTTTTACTTGGTTTTCCCAAGTTACATATTTTATTAAATTTTTCCTCATAACATTTTGTAACCTCAATGACTTCATTCATTGATTTGATTTTCCATTATAGATATTTCTCTTGCCTGTCTCTTAATATTACCTTGCTGCTTCTGTGCGTACATACACATACTGATGTTGCATACTGTTGCGAGTCATATGTCCTCTTCCTCCATCATACCACTGGGACCTACCTATTGATGGCAGCTCTAATCAATTCATTTTGACCTTCCACCCATTGAGACACCTATGTACATCAGCTTCTGAAAATCTCTAACCTCCCTTGTTTCATCTGTCAACGATGGACATCCTTCCACTACTCCAGGCACCCCAGTGCACAGTAACATTTGTCTCCCCTACTCTGCTGTCAAGACTTACATTCCTGCTCTCATTTTCACTTTGACGTCTTACTTAGCATTCACTAATTAGATCATATCCTCATAGCTTTGCAACACGTTTTTCCACTCTACAACCTTTTCACTATTCCATGCCTGTTTATCTTCCGCTTCTAGGTCTAAATTTCTCTCCCCTATCTTTCTCTCATGAGCCTTTAAAACAGTTGCAAGATAAACATTTTTCCCTGTCTGTATCTCTGTCCATAGCTTCAATGGACAGAATTTTCCCAGGCCATTGAGGCAGGTTCAGAACAAGCACGGAGGGAAAGTCTTGGAAAGTGATGTGGACTGGGATTCTGCCCTCTTCCAGCTTTTCCCAGCATGATTTTAAAGGTAAAAGGGGAGTTCCCTTGAATCTGTTGCGTAAATAATTAGGAGGTTTGGAAGGTTTTAGAAGTCAATTATCAGATCCTCTGGCCCTCAGTCCTGGATTTTCCAACCATGGAATCTGTTTCCTAACCTGTTGGCAACTTACTAAAGTTATTGAGTCAAACTGAACAACTGTGAAATCTTTGATCATAGAAACTGAAAGGCTCCAGCCCTGGCCATTGAGAGAGTGCTGCTCACTGCACTTCTTCTCAGTAAGTGCTTTCACTGCTGGACAGATATTGCTGACTTACTGGAAGTCACTCCACCTGTCTTTGTTCTCCTGTCCATAGGAAAGCTCTCCTCACTGCAGTACCTCAGAACACACAGCATGACCTCTGCCTACAAATGAGAGATCTGAGCAGCAGCCCTAATCTCTATGCCTACAGTTGAAACAGTCTCTGGGATTCAAGCAGTGATATTCCTGAAAAATGCCCTTTGATTAGAAACCTTTTCTTCGGGAGGGTGGCCACATTGTCCCTCCCACAATGGTTGGGGCTCCCAGTGCTGGGATGACAATTGATTTTCCTCTGGTACAGAGCAACTGTTGGACATGCTGCTAAAGGAGTCAGTTTTCAAGTCAAAATGGCCCTGTGGTTGCACCAAGAATTAAGTTGATCAGATCCTACTGTATATCGTGAAGATAGATACAAACATCCCTTCATGAGTCCAAATTATAAACCAATTTCTAAATGTTTTGCTATGCAAATCTATTAGCATAGTATCATAAAGTACAAAAAGAGATCATTCAGTTCATCATACCTATCCCTAACAAAAGAGTTAGTCATTTATCCCCTCCACACGCCTTTGCCACAGTCCTGCATTTTATCTGCATTTATTCGATTCCCTTTTCAAAATTAATATTGACTCATCTTCCACTACCCTTTCAAGCAGTGCTTTCCAGGCATTTGATACAATTTTCAGCTATCAGACTATTAACTACAAACAACATACACTGTTTTGTTGTAAACATTAAGGATGGAATTTGACCTATCTGAACTGATCTAAATGTTTCCTTGCAGAATTTAATTCTGCAAACAAGTACATTGCTGATTTATTCTGGTCACACTGCATTGGTATGAGATACAGAAAATCAGTTGCTGTGACTTCTTGAATGTAATATCTAGCAAGATTGCTGTTATACAACATGCTCATCAATATACAGGTCACAAGCACCCAGTGCCAGTATATATTCTGTCACTTTACAAATTTACAAATTGATTTCTTTATGAATGTTTTGGTCACATCATTCAGTGAAATCTCCTTCATTGTAGCAATGGTTTATAGAGTCATACAATCCCTACAGTGCAAAAGGAAACCCTCAAATCTGCACCGATGACAGTCCCATCCAGGCCCCATCCCCATAACCCATGCATTTACCCTAGCTAGTACCCCTGATACTAAGGGGCAATTTAGCATAGCTAATCCACCTAACCCACATATCTTTGAAATATAGGAGGGAACTGGAGCATACACTAATGTACACAGTTCTTTCATCAAAGGGATATAATTAAAAAAAAATATTTGGTTGGAAATTTAATATGTTTTAAAATTTCTTTGTGATTATCCAATGGCAGAAACAAACGTCCTCTCTAACACTCTGTTTTGGCAGCAAAGGTGTATTTTTCATGCAAATATTAACATTCCTAATGTGATTTTTGCCAAACGTTTAAAGATTTGATTTTACATTTAACACATTGGTGAATCTATTTGTTTTATATTAGAACAGAATCATTCACCCAATTTTAAAATGAATCTAAAAGCAGATAGAAATTTAAAATAAGCACATTTACCAACATATTAACAGGAAGCTATGAAGAAAACAACCACCTTGATTCTACATTAGCTTCCTGCATCTGTCAATTTTTTTTAATATTGTAGGAAAGCCCTCTATACTGGATTGGATTATGAATTTCTGAATATGTTGCTACAACAGTTAGTTTAATTTTAAATTTACATATAGACAATAATAACTTTTTCTCTCTATATATATCTTAACAGTGAACTGGGTTGAAAAGGTAGCAATTCAGTACTTTAACTAAAATCATTTGAAGCATACAGGATTTGAAATTTCTTTAAAATTTAAGTAATTTACTTTAAGTAATTTCATAGAATTATAGTATAACTACCATGTAGAAGGAAGCCATTCGGCCCATCGAGCCAACATTAACATTTTGTATCAACACGTTTGATTTTTACTTGAACAAGTCAATGCCCTCATTTGGGTATTTTATGAAAATAAGGGATAATTATAACCTTCATTGACTTGTCCAATAAACTGGGGGAATGGATCACTCACCTTTTGCAGAACCCCTTCAATTTTCATGTCAGTGTCTTCCTTACTCAAAGTTAAATGTCATATTCAAGTTCTAGTCTAGCCAGAGTGCTATAACATTTAATTTTATCTCTTCTGATTGTTTTGTCTCTTTAGTTCTGCATCACTTGAATGAGTATAATGTGAAATCTATAAAGATTCTGATCTCTCTTTCAGCTTCATCTTTAAGTGCTTCATATAGTATAGACAGAGCTGGGTATTAATTGCCGAGGCAGGTAGCTTGAATTGGGAACTCTCCTCGACTCAGCAGGTCCTGCTCAGCTAAAGAGTCCCATTAGACTCAACCTCGACTCCAGACAGGGATCAAGTTGGGCGTCCTGACTCTGGAAGCAGACCCTCATTGACTACAGGAGTAAATGCCAAGGTGAGATGTTTAGAAGACCAGCCTCGATTCTCTGGGACTTATCCCAATTATTTTCAAAGATCTTAAGCCCTTTAATAGCCACACATCATTCCTGGTCCTCCCCATGGCTTCTGCATGTCAACTTAAGCCCTCCAACCACCTCATACCCCCATAGTCCCTCACATTCCCACTAGCCTGAATATCCCCATAGCCACTTAATCTGAATCCACAATGGGCATACTTTATAAGCTATATCGAAATGGGAAAAAAAATTCCAATATAAAACAACAATCACTCATACATACTTGACAGTGAAAAAAAGCTCCATACATGAAACCCATTCAAGGCTGCTAAATCTTGTGTGTTCAGTTTTATGTTCAATCTCTTATAAAAACAAATAGACTTCTATTCAGACACCATATCAAAGACAAATAATCCTTTAACAGTCTGATGAAACTGTCAATCAAATTGTAAGCATTAGATAAATGTATATTATGAAACTCAGCAAAGCATTTATAATAATGCTTTGCTGATAATACACAATAATACCCATTGGGAAAGAATAAGAAAGTCTACTGAACTGGGTAGGAGTAGGAGTAAGGGGTAGGAGTCTTAGCTGTGTTGTCGAGCAGAAGGATCTCGGGGTCCGGGTTCATAGGACTCTTAAATCGGCCTCGCAGGTGGAAGAAATGGTCAAGAAGGCGTACGGTGTATTGGCCTTCATTAATTGAGGAATAGAGTTTAGGAGTCAGGAGGTAATGATGCAGTTCTATAAGACTCTTGTCAGACCCCAGTTGGAGTATTGTGCGCAGTTCTGGTCACCTCATTATAAGAAGGATGTAGAGGCTATTGAGAAAGTTCAGAGGAGATTTACAAGGATGCTGCCTGGATTGGGAGGCAGGCCTTATGAAGATAGGTTGAGGGAGCTGGGACTTCTCACTGGAGAGACGTAGGTTGAGAGGCGACCTGATAGAGGTTTATAAAATGTTGAGAGGAATAGATAGGGTGGACTCTCAGAGACTATTTCTCCGAGCTGAAATGGTCACTATGAGAGGACACAGATTTAAGGCGCAGGGAAGCAAATACAGAGGGGATGTCAGGGGTAGTTTTTTCACTCAGAGGGTGGTGAGTGAATGGAACCGACTGCCGTCGGAGGTTGTTGAGGCAAACTCACTGGGGTCTTTTAAAAGACTTCTGGGTGAGTGTATGGAAAAGAATAGGATAGGGGGGTTATAGATAGGTCTGTGGATTGGTAGATGCGATCGGCGCAACTCATGGGCCGAAGGGCCTGTTTGTGCTGTACTGTTCTATGTTCTATGTTCTAACTGCAAGACCAGTTTGTAATGTTTTGTCTAACTTATACCAAATGGCCTGTCAATCAAAGCAATTCAGCAGATGATATTTTGTTTAATTCCTGAGCTTAAGCCTTCTTTTAAATTTGAAGAGCAGGGAACATATATAAAAAAAACTTGAAAAGACATGCAATTTATTTAACTTTAACTGAACTTATGCATCTTTCAGGAGCTTTTACATCTCATCCATCAATTTATGACTCCCACATTACAGGTTAAGGCCTGTCGGAACAGCTAAAATGTGGTCTTTTTGAATTTACCAGCAGGTTTGAATGGCCAAGCCGAGCAAGAGTTACTTGTCTATGTCATTCATGTCCCACCTTTTCCCATTACTGAGAAAATTTGAATCTGTCAGAAAAAGGGGTGGAATTTCCACACTCGGGTCTTACTCACCAGTTAAATCAAACCCTTATTGTTTGTTTTTTGCTCTGACAAACTTTTCATGATGTGAAGTTGCATTGGACTGGGGTAGCCACACTAAGTAGTCTCACAACACCAAGTTGAAGTCCAACAGGTTTATTTGGTAGCACGAGATTTTGGCGCAGTGCTCCTTCATTAGGTGAGTGCACTCAACTGATGAAGGAGCAGTGCTCCAAAAGCTTGTGCTACCAAATAAATCTGTTGTACTTTAGTTTAGTATTGTGAGACCGCTTATTGAAACTGCATTTCACTTTCGTCTGGATTAAAATCCATCTGCCATTATTTTACCCAGATTATTTTGTAATATCTGAGCTGCCTCTTTTAATTCCAATGGTTTCCTTAATTTCTCATCAAGTCTTCTTGTCCATTTATCTGATTCAGCTTGCCTCAAAGACTGCTTTCAGATTCAGTTCTGTACAAGAACAGACTAGTATGGGGTGAGCACAATTTCTGCTTCGTTGTACAAGATTTCTGAATTCACCTGGAAACAAGGAAACATTGGGAAATTTCAAGTGCAAATTATTCACAGCACAGAATTTCCAATGTCCTTTTCCCAGTTTGAAAAAAACATTGTGCTGGATTTTATAAAAAGGCTCCAGATCCCAGAATCAAATTTGGAGTCAATATTGTATGGCCGGAGGATGGGTTATAATGTGTACTTAGAACGACCATTGTTATATTGTCCCTAAAAGAGATGGTAGGGTAGTGTATTGTTGCTAGATTAGTAATACAGAGAACTTGGGATAATGGTTTGGGGACCCAGGTTCAAATCCCCCATAGCAGATGGTGGAATTTGAATTCAATAAATATCTGGAATTAAAAATCTAACGATGACCAGGAACCTATTGTCAATTGTCGTTAAAAACTATTTAGTTCATAATTGCTCTTTAGTGAAGGAAGTCTGCTATCTTTACCTGGTCTGGCTTACATGTGACAAGAGATCCATAGCAATGTGGTTAACTCTTAAAATGTGCCCTCTGAAATGGCCCAGCAAGTTCAAGGGCAATTAGGAATAGACAATAAATGCTAGCAACACTCACATCTCACAAACGAATAAAAAAGCTGAGGACTAATTGTTGTGTGAATATATATTCAAGTCAAGGTACCACTTTCTACCATTAAACTGCGACTATGTTCTAAGTAACCAGCATGCATCTTGACAGTTGCATCAAATCAAAAGCAACTTGGAATTAGGTAAAGAACACAGGCATTGAGGGCACACATCTTACATATGGAGTCGCCAACTTAACAGGAAGGAAAATAGTTATGACGAACTTTAATAAAAACTTCATATAATTACATAATAGCTTTCAAGGTCATAAAGAAGGTGAGCATATCTGCATAATTACACATAAGAAGAACATTTAATTATAATGGTATTATAATTTTCATGTTGAAATTATTGTTAATGTAATTGCCTGCTTTCCATATTTTCTCCGATGGAATGGATAATATATTTGATATTTTCCTGGCTGTTGTTTATCTTTGCTTGAGTTACATTATGGTTCCCTTTTTTCTGTAAATATTCTGATCCTTCCTCATATAATAAATGCATGTCTTAGAGTGCCAGTGTATTCATTCTTAAATGAAACCCAAGGGTCTGACCAAAGATTCCAACATTCATAACAGAGTGAGGATTAAATGACTGCAGCTTTGCTCCTGTATTTTTTTGCAACCAGGATCAGCAGAGCGGAAACCCTAAAATTGAACGTCTATTTCACAATTGCTTCGTATCATAAATATGAGATGTTCTTTAAAAATAAAAATGCTTGCAGCAAGCTTATTTCTGTTCATGCCCACTGCATTTGAGATCATTTGTACTACTTGAATTCAATTGTATAATCCTTACTTTTACAAAGAGAAGCACACTGAGGAAGGTTGTCTCAGTAACAGAAAATGAACAATATTTTGCACTACTTTTTATGACAGCAAAATAACACTTAGAAGAGTCTGAGTGATTAGAAACAGGCAATGTGACTTTGTAATGGTTAGGTCATGTTGAATTGACCTAATTCCATTTTTGAGGAAGTAAATAAAATAGCAGACAAATAAATGTCTACTAATTTATTTATGGACATCCAGAGGGCATGATTTAGTGTAAAAGATGGTTAGCTAAATTTAGGTTTTATGGAATTCAAAGAAAATCATTTGTCCAAATAGGATATTGGATAGATGGTAAAAGCCAGTGACTAGGGATAATTAATAATAACTTCTGGGCTCAGCCATATGTCATTATGTATTCTTGGCTGAGAGCACAGACATCCATTAGAGTACTAAAACACCTGAGCCACAGAGAAATCATGGCCCAGTTGACATCTCTGCTTCTCTCATCCATATTGTCAATTTCACAATGTTTAGTTGCACAAGAGGTTAATCGTGCTTGCAGTTTCTGCTATTAATACTTTAAAAAGTCTGATGATTGATACGATTGGACTATAGTTAAAAAGAAGATCTTTTGGAAGTGGAAAGTTATGAGTTCGCGGCTTTTTCTTTAAAGAAGCATTTTTTTTCCAAACACATCCCACTGTTACAATAGGGTTCATTGTTTTGTCTACAGTGTTTAATGGGTGAATGGACATGGAAGTGATATCGCTTGGTGTAAGGAACATGAGAGGCCACAGGAATTGTTTGTGGTGGGGGAGGTGGGGGCATGTGTGAAATAGGGATTGTTTGTGCAGCATAGCTCGTTTGAGGCGGGTGTGAGAAACTATTGGGGATGTTTTGGAGATATAAATGGCATAGCAGCATGCGGGAGCGTCTGGATTGTGTGGGCACTGTGAAATGGCACGGGGTAGGACATGGAGAGAGAAAGTATGTGTGAGGGTAAGAAGGGGCTGAGGAAATGTGAGGGATGAGGTCTCGATGGCTTTTCTGTTTTCATTTTAACTGTTATGAAGTCTCACTGTTCACCTCACTACTCAATATCCCCACAGTTACTTCAAAACCTTTTCCCAGACCAGCTGACTGACTGCATCCTCAACCTATCTCCCAACCATGAAAATCCCACCTTTGTGGGTGCTTTCTCCTGGGGTGAATGGGCCAAACTGAGAATTTTCCAATTCCTGCTACTTACCTCAGATGAAAATCCAGCCCTGTTAGTTTTGTAAGGTAATGCAGGCGGCAACGTAAAGTTAGAGTTTTAGTTTTATTTGTGTAACAAGTAGGCTTACATTAACACTGCAATGAGGTTACTATGAAAATCCCTTCGCAGTCACACTCTAGTGCCTGATAGGGAACACAGAGGGAGAATTTAGCATGGACTATCCACATAACCAGCATGTCTTTCAGTCTGTAGGAAGAAACTGAAGCAGCAGGAGGAAATCCAAGAGACACATGGAGGATATACAGACTCCGCACAGACAATGACCCAAGCCGGAAATCGAACCCAAGTTTCTGATGTTGTGAGGCAGCAGTGCTAACCACCAGCCACCATGCCATCATAGATAAAGTGAGTGGAAAATGGATTTCAATAATAACTGAGTTCATCCATTTTGGGTCAAAAATGCACCTACTAGAATATTATTTAAGTGGTGAAACGTTTGCTATGGTGAATGTCCAAAAGCACAAATGGAATGGTTGCCTTTATCATTAGCTGGAATATTGGAGATACACCTATATAAGGTCCTGGATTTTGGAGTACTGTGCAGAGTCTGCGTACAGTTCCCTGGAAGGAGATGCAGCACACGTTCACCAGTTTGTTACCAGGGTGCTCAGAGTAAGTTTGTCACTGCTGAATGCAGTTCACTTTTCTTAATTCAAGAAGTGCCTTCAACCAAAAAGCCAATTATTCTTGATAACATCCATCATGTTGTGCGTTCAAGTTAGACACAACAAAAGATGCCTGTGCTTTATTTGGCTTTGCAAAGCAGTCAGTTTTGGGTGAGGGAATGGGGGCTCAAACTTGTTGTCTGATTTGAATTTGTATTCTTCAAATAAGACAGTTTCATCTTCTCTTATTGTACTCAGTCTCATATATTTGAAAATTTAAGGGAACATATTTGTTTCTCTGGTTGGGATTTTCTGCCCCTCTCCCCCAACTGTGGCATGTTTTTGGCTATGGGAGGTGGTCCACTGCTGGCCAATAGTTGAACCTGCTATCCGCAGTCATTAGAGTTTTCCACTGAATTCTCCTCCTGCTACTGGAAAACCTGTAGCCAGAGCTGTCAGCAACAGAATAGGAAAATTCTATCAATGAAAACAGCCAGAAAATTTTGCTCTCAATCATTTCCCCTTCTTTACTTACCAATATCGTGCTCTTTAATTTGACTAACTTTTCACTTAATTGCTCTGGAAAGGTGAAGGCATAGTACCATTTTCACTAGATTGGTAATGGCTAGTGTTCTGACGACCTGGGTTCAAATCCCACCATAGCAGACATTAAATCTGAATTCAGTAAAAATCTGGATTCAAAGTTAAGGATGACCAGGAAACAATTGTTGATTGTGCTTAAAAACCCGTTTGGTTCACTGATGTCTTTCAGAGAAGGGAATGGGCTGGCTGACATGTGACTCCAGAAATGTAGAACGTGTTTGACTCTGAAATGTCCTAGCAAGTCACTCAGCTATTAGGAATGGGAGAGAAATCTGGCCACGTCCCAAATACAGATAAAAAAAAATGTGATTACCAATTTCTTGCGCCAAAAGGAGCAATGTCACTTTGTTAACTGAATTCTGCATCCAAGTCCAGAATTCATAAAAGGCTGATAATTTTGGGGTAATAAATGTCCAATTTTAGTACTTTGGTCACACGCTGCATAAGTTACAATAGTTTAGGTTCCTGTTTTCCTAAACTAATCTACATCATTACGTAGAAATGCCAGTAATCTTTTTTGATCAAAAATGATTTGGACAGTTTGATGTTATCTATTTACATCATTTAGTGAAGCAAAGTGAAGAAGGACTTGTTTAAACGTTCCAATAGTGCTAGTCAATTCTGACCCTTGACTCCTGAAAGCATTTCTATATCCTGTAGCTCTGTATCTAATTTGCTAAATACCATGTTTCAGTCAGTTTTCAAAGAGAAATAATAAATTAAATTGCTTTTGTTTGAATTTTCCTAGCACTTTAGGTTGACAATAGGACACTTAGACCAGTTGCTTCACAACCTTCCATTGATTTAATTATGCCAATAACATAAAAATCTTTTATTTTCTTCAGGTGCGTAATTTATTACTTATTTATAGAAACATAGAAAAGCTACAGCACAAACAGGCCCTTTAGCTCACAAGTTGTGCCAAATATGTACTAGACCTACCTATGACCTTTTATCTTACTAAGTTCCATATACTTATCCAAAAATCTCTTGAAAGACGCTACTGAATCTGCCTCCACTACCACTGCCAGCAGCCAATTCCACACACTCACTCACCCTCTGAGTGAAAAACGTAACCCTGACATCTCCTTTGTACCTACTCCCCAGCACTCTAAAACTGTGTCTTCTTGAGGCACCCAGAAAAAGCCTCTGAGGATCCACTCGATCAATACCTCTTATCATCTTATACATCTCTATCAGGTCACTCCTCTTCCTTCATCTCTCCAAGGAGAAAAGACCAAGCTCTCTCAACCTATCTTCATAAGGCATGCCACCCAATCCAAGCAACATCCTTGTAAATCTCCTCTGCATCTTTTCTATGGCTTCCACATCCTCTCTGTAATGACACAATCAGAACTGAGCACAGTACTCAGATTCAATGCATGTAGGATACAACCAGAGCTTTTGATCCTCAACTGGATTTCGAACAGTTAGTTTGTTTACCCATTTGATTGAAGCTTGGTCATAACCGATTTTCATGGAAAAAAATACCTTAACACAGCAATCCTTTCACATGCAGATCTCGAGTTCAAATCAAAATACATATTGTCATGACACACAAAAGAGTACTCCTCAAAGAGTACTGTTAAGATAGATTTCATGCAGTACGTATCCAGTGATTTGATTTGATTTAATTTATTATTGTCACATGTATCAGTGTACAGTGAAAATTATTGTTTCTTGCATGCTATGCAAACAATTCCTGCAGGAATTATAGACAGAATATTCAGAGCACAATGTTGACTATAAAACAGTATGCATTTGTATCAAAGAATAGACCTGGAAATGCCATCTTTAAGCAGTAAAGGTTGCTTCCCTCTCCTTTGGAATAAGATACAGTACAGTGATATGGATCAGAGAGGCTTTTCCTCATTTCCACAATGATAGATTTCATCTCGAATTGCTCAGAATTCGGAGTGAAAAAATGGGAGCAAAGATTTACTTTGGAAACCTCCGACCTTGCCCACAACTGGGATTCTCCAATTTCACTGCAGTGAATGGAGATTTGGCTGAATGCTAAATTCTCCACTTTTGCTGGCAGCAAGGGCAGGCAAACAAGATCAGAGGACTCCACCCTTAACCTTAGCATGGCCAATGGGAGTGTTCTCCAATCTCGTTCAGCGGGAACAGGGAATTTGACACTCAACCAAAACTCCATTCACCGCAGAGACATTGGCAAAACCCAGCTGCAGGCGAGGTCAGAAATGTATGGTGTATATGCTTCTTTTGATGAGGTAAAAAATAGCCATTTTTTTTAGTCATGTCACCTCACTCTTCAAAATATTACCTAGACAACAGTCATGACATCTTATCTATATGAAAAGTGTAATGTGAATTCTGGCTGATACCAATCCAGTTTTCAGCATAATACTGGACAAGTATCTAATTGATGCCTTTGGAAATTGCATTGAATTTATCTGAAAGGAAACAGTAGGATCATACACTTGAAGGCTTTTCAGAAATAGAAGTGCTTGATGCTGATAATAGGTGTATACATTGGAAGATTCACTTTCCAACTATTACGCTTCCACTGATAAGCCCAAATACACACATGTAAATCAAATACAACTTTAATTGTCACATTTTCAACACAAGTCTCTAAATGTCAGAGAAATCAGGGATAAAGTGAGCGAATGCATTTTTGGTGGAATAACTTTTGCTCCAAGATGTCAACATTCATAACGACACTTATGTGGGAGCATCAGTCAAGAGAATTATTATTCTTTTATACATTTCAGCAGATATGACAATAATTCCTCAAATAATACAGAAGCACGAACCATTCTTGTTACTGCAGATCGAGGTAAGTAATCTACTTTATTAATATTCAGTTGCAAACACACAGCCTGATCCTTTTTTATATAAGAAATGGATGGCTTAGAGTGTCAGTGAATTCACTTTTAAATGAAACCCAGGGGCCTGACCAAGGGTCCCGGCATACATAACTGAGGGAGGATTAAATATTTTCAGTTTTGCTTCAGTGTTCTTTTGCAACTGTGATCAGCAGAGTGGAAACCCTAAAATTGAGCATCCATTTCCAATTTACTTCATATAATAAATATGAGACATTCTTAAAAAAATGCTTGGAGCTAGCTTACTTCCTTTCATGTTCCATCATATTTGAGGTCATTTGTATTACTTGCAATCAACTGTGCAGCTCTTACTTTTATCGAGGGAAGCACACTGAAGCATGAGGAATGGCCTCTTAGCAAGAGAAAGTGAACAATACTTGGTTCATAGTGAAATAATGCATACTGTATATACTGAGCACTTAAAGGAATTTGAGTGATGTAGAGGTTCGGTGTATTAGCCATCCTAAATTGCCCCTTAGTGTGTCCCAGGATGTGTTGATTAGATGGATTAGTAGGGTAAATAAATCAGATTGCAGGGAAAGATTCTGGGGGGGATTGTGTTGAGTGTAAACTCAAGGGACTGAATGGCTTCCTACTGCACTCCAGAGATTCTGAGATTCTAAAGAGAACCAACATAGATTTGTAAAGAGTACATAGAACATAGAACATAGAACATTACAGCACAGAACAGGCCCTTCGGCCTTCGATGTTGCGCCGACCAATATAAAAAGCAATGCCCCTCCAAACTAAACCATTCCCTTCTCTTCCATATACTTATCAACTAACCTCTTAAACGCCACCAAACTTGGCGCATCTACAACTGCTGCAGGCAGGGCATTCCACTCCCGAACCACCCTTTGGGTAAAGAACCTACCTCTGATATCCGTCCTATAACTATCACCCCTTAATTTAAAGCTGTGTCCCCTCGTGCTAGCTTTCTCCATCCTAGGAAAAAGGCTATCACTGTCCACCCTATCTAAACCTCTAATCATCTTATATGTTTCGATTAGGTCCCCTCTTAGCCGCCTCCTTTCTAACGAAAACAACCTCAAATCCCTCAGCCTCTCTTCATAAGACCTGCCCTCCATACCAGGCAACATCCTGGTAAACCTCCTCTGTACCCTCTCCAATGCCTCCACATCTTTCTTATAATGTGGGGACCAGAACTGCACACAATACTCCAAGTGCGGCCGCACTAGAGTTCTGTACAGTTGCAACATGACGTTGCGGCTCCGAAATTCAATCCCCCTACCAATAAAAGCTAAGACTCCATATGCCTTCTTAACAACCTTCTCGACTTGACTGCCATGTAGTAGGCCATGTGAGTAGGCCATGTCGAAAAAATCTAATTGAATTTTTCAAGAATGTAACTGAAGTCACAGACAGCAGAATGCTGAAAAATGTTCTTTACATGTGTTTCCAAAAGGCTTTTGATAATGTTCCATGTAAAAACATTAATCAAAACTAGAAATCATGGAAGTGAAGGAAAGTTCTTGACCAGATTAGTTCTTTAGTAGAATGCAGAGAGCAAAGATAATGAAAATGTACTTGAATTGGAAGGAAGTGACTATGGAACTCTAGAGGGATTTGTTCTGGCTCCTCAACTATTCATCAATGACCTAGATATTACAACAACACATCTTGTTCCATTTGTTGATACATTTGCTGATAAAGATTAATGATTTGGTAAACTAGTGCAGGCAGGAGATAAAATTGCCAAGAGATAATGGTAGATTCAGTAAATAATTGTAGCAGATGATAAATGTATAGTCACCTATTTTGAGCTCAAAAAATGATAGAACAAAGAACAAGACTCTTTGGCCCTTCAAGCCTGCACCGACCATGCTGCCTGACTGAACTAAAACCACCTACGCTTCCGGGGACCATATCTCTCTATTCTCATCTCATTCATGTACTTGTCAAGACACCCACTAAAAGTCACTACTGTATCTGCTCCACTACCTTCCCTGGCAACGAATTCCAGGCACCCACTACCTTCTGTGTAAAAACTTTGCCTCGCATATCTCTTTTGAAACTTGCCCCGGCACCTTAAACCTCTGCCTCCGAGTAATTGACTCTTCCACCCTGGGAAAAACCTTCTGACTATCCACTCGGTCCATGTCTCTCATAATCTTGTAGATTTCTATCAAGTCTCCCCTTAACCTCTGTCGCTCCAATGAGAACAAACCAAGTTTCTCCAATCTGTCCTCAATGTTAATGCCCTCCATACCAAGCAACATCCTGGTAAATCTTTTCTGTAACCTCTCCAAAGTCTCCACATCCTTCTTGTAGTGTGGCGAACTAGATTTGAACACTACATTCCAAGTGCAGCCTCACTAAGGTACTATAAAGTGTCAACATGACTTGCCAATTTTTAAATACTCCGGCTGATAAAGGCCGTATGCCTTCTTGACTATCTTCTCCACCTGCATTGCCATTTTCAGTGACCTGTTCATCCAGATCCCTTTGCCTATCAATACTCCTAAGGATGTTGCCATTTACTGTGTATTTCCTATCTGTGTTAGACCTTCCAAAGTGCATTACGTCATATTTGTCCAGATTAAACTCTATCTGCCATTTCTCTGTCCAAGTCTTCAACTGATTATATCCTGTTGTATTCTTGATGGTCCTCATCGCTATTTACAAATCCACCAATGTTTGTGTCGTCGGCAAACTTACTAATCAATCCAGTTGCTTTATCCTCCAAATCATTTATATATATATATATATTACAAACAATAAAGGTCCCAGCACTGATCCCTGAGAAACACACTGGTCACAGCTCTCCATTCAGAAATGCACCTTTCCATTGCTTCCTTCTGCCTGCTTTGGCCAAGCCAGTTTTGTATCCACCTTGCCAGCTCACCTCTGATCCCATGCAACTTCACCTTTTGCACCAGTCTGTCATGAGGCACCTTGTCAAAGGCCTTACTAAAGTTCATGTAGACAATATCTACTGCCTCACCTTCATCAATCATTTTGTCACTTCCTCAAAAAACTCAATCAAGTTCGTGAAACACGACCTCTCCTTCACAACCATGTTGCCTCTCACTAACACATCCACTTATTTCGAAGTAGGAATAAATTTTATCTCAAAGAATCCTCTCCAATAATTTCCCTACCACTGATGCAAGGCTTACTGGCCTGTAATTACTTGGATTATTCTAGCTACCCTTCTTAAACAAAGGAACAATATTGGCTATTCTCCAATTCTCTGAGACTTTCCCTGTAAGAAGTCTCACAACACAAGGTTCGAGTCCAACTCATGCCTGGTGTTGTGAGACTTCTTACTGTGTTTACCTCAGTCCAACACTGGCATCTCTACATCATGACCTCCCCTGTAGCCAGTCAGGATACAAAGATTTCTCTCAAGGCCCCAGCATGATTGGTCCAAGTATTATTTACATGGTGAAAAGGTAGGTGTAGACATCAGAAAGGCTAATGGAATTTTAGCCTTTATAACTGGAGTATTGGAATTCTAAAGAGAAAAAATGTTTTATTACAATTTCCCAAAGTCCTGGTTAGGCAACTATAGTAAGGATGTATTGGTGCTTGAAACAATGTTGATACAGTAAGATGTTAAGATACAATCAGTGTTCTATATGTTATTTTATGAGGAGAAATTACAAAAATTAGGCTCATGTGCCTTGGAATATAGAAGTTTAAATTGTGATTTTGTTTGCGGTTTTCAGGAATTTGAACTGAACTGATATAAAAGGTTTCTGTATATCTATCCTATTGATAGGGATGTCAAAGAGCTTAAAATCAAAGCTGAATTATTCAGGAACAAGTTAGGAAACACTTCTTCACAAAAAGAATCGTAGACACCTGGCAATCTCTCCCCCAAAAAGTAAGAGATGATAGATCTAATGATCTCTTTGAGAGTGATAGGTTACAACTGCACAACTGTAATCGAGAATAGGGTGGGGGGGGGAGTTAAGAGTCAGAGGAGGAAGATAAGAGTTAAGATATTGATCACTCATGATGTTACTGAACCAGCCAGCGGGGCTGAATGGCCCATTTCAGTCATTGTCTTCTCAAGAATGATGGAACAAATTGGCAGTAGTGGTAACAATATAAGGACTTGGAGATTCAACTTTGTATTCAAAGTATGTGCCAGTAAAAGACTGAACAATGCCTAATGTAATTCACTGTCAGATACAGCCTTAATTAAATTAATTTGGTTTTCTAAGATTTGCACAAAAAATAATTTACCATACAGAATTTAATGAACATCTTTATGAACTAACAAGCCCCCAGTGGACTGGTAAATAGATAGTTTTTTTCACTGAAGAATAGATATTAAACTCTTAGGGCAAAATTTCCCATTCTCCGTGCCATTGGAGGGAGCATTGGAGCTGGCAAAGAACAAGAACAAAGAACAAAGAGCAACACAGCACGGGAAACAGGCCCTTCAGCCCAACGAGCCCACGCCGCCGTCCTAACGTCTTAATGACATATCCATGACTTTAGGCTATGCCTATTGTGGAAGATTCCATATAGGGACCAATATAGGGACAATTTGTTACCCAATCAGCCTAAGAGCACATTTTTGGGATGTGGGAGGAAACCGGAGCACCCGGAGAAAACCCACGCAATCACGGGGAGAACGCGCAAACTCCCGCAGACACAGGCCCAAATCTATGTGTCTGCACAGCAACAGCGATAGTCTCTGAGCTGTCATGTTGCCCATCTGATGGTCCAGTTTAAGCATACACTAACGACTTGAAGCACTAGGCCACACCTGAAGCAACATCCAAGAGCAGCTCTCGCACAACCTGCCGAATGCATGCACCTTGTTGGTCAACAAGGTGGACCGAATTGCCTGTGGAAACAAATAAGATATTTAGACAGTCCTGCTATATCCCTCTATCTGCAGACCGCTCATGTGGCTGTCCAAGAGACCCTTAAACAACCCTAGCGTGCCTGCTCCCACCACCTTACTCGGTAGTGCATTCCACACCCTCACTACCCTTTGTGTGAAAAACTGCCTTCTAATATTCGTCTTATACATAGCCCCCCTCACCCTAAGGCCGTGACCCCTCGTTCTATCCATTTCTAATGGTGGAAAAAGCTTACCACCATTTACTCTATCTATACCCCTCATAATCTTATATACCTCTAATAGATCCCCTCTCAGTCGACGTCTTTCAAGGGAAAACAACCCCAGTGTGTTCAATCTTTCCTCGTAAGACAGCCCTTCCATACCAGGCAGCATCCTGGTAAATCTCCTCTGCACTCTCTCCAAGGCCTCCACATCCTTCCGGTAGTACGGCGACCAGAACTGGACGCAGTACTCCAGGTGAGGCCTAACCAATATTCTATACACTTGCAACATCAGACTCCTACTCTTGTACTCTATACCCGTTCCTATGAAGGCTAACATACCATACGCTTTCTTTATCACATTCTCCACCTGTACTGACACCTTCAGAGACTTGTGGACGGATAATGAAAAGGTCCATTGACCATGGGTGGGAAATTCTGGTTTTGGGGTGAGCGCAGCTGGAAAATCCCCCCCACAGAAACTTTCAGCACAGTTAAAACATTGGTTTTAAGAAGGCTTTAGAAGTGGGAACAAATTAAGCAGGAAATACGTAGAAGACATAAGACCAGTACAAAGACATAGACCACAATTCTGCCATCCATGCTCGCCACTTTTCTGGTCCGGCCAGGAGATGTCTGCAGCTTTGAACGGGGATTTGCACATGCACAAGGAAGGCATACGCATTTCCCAGAGCCGGCAAGCAGTCACTGGTCAGACCACTGTGGAAACCGGCAGGAAAGCAGGTAAGAAATTTAAATCGTTTAAAAATCTATTTTAAATATGTAGATTTACGAATTATTAGAACCTTTCAGATCCCGATTGAATCTCCCACCCTGCCAATGATACTTCATTCTGATGGAGTTCAGACTGGTTCCCCGCATACGGGGAACTATTGGGAGACCAATGGAGGGGGGCAATCGGGATCTCCCCAAGTGTTGGGTGGTGGGGGGAGAAGTGGTGCCCCGGGCATGGGCACCCTGGCAATGCCAGCCTGTGCCCCCAGCACTGCCCAAGGGACAAAGTACCCCATACCATGGGGATACCTTGGCACTGCCCATTGGCATCGGACAGTATAAAGGGGGTGGGGCCTATTGTGGGCAGGGCCTAGGGGCAATCAATGGGCAGTCCCGCTGCCTCTCTGCATGGCAATCAGTCTGGGATAGTGAGAGGGCAGCAACTGGGGTGGGCTGAGGTGGGGGGTTGCCTCCTGGAGGAGTCCAACCTGAGGGGGAGTTAGCAGGAGGGTTCTGCAGAGGTGAGGTGGATTATCACTACTAAGATCTGGGACATCAGGGCATTCCATGACAGAGGGTGGGGTCAGGGCTGGCACAGAAATTGCTGTGGGAGCTACATTCAGGCCATGGGGAGGTCGTCTGGTGAGGCTGACCAACAGGGGTTGCGGGGGTCCCAGTCTGGCCAGTGGGGCCACTGCACATGCACAGAGTTCCAGAACTGTCAAACTCTGGTGCGAGTAGAAATCTCCACCCACCCATTCCCCCCCACCCCAACACCCCGAGCTTTTAATAAGATTCATAACTGGGAGGTCTTTCGTGCACAGAGTGCTGAGATTCAAGTGAAAAGCTGAACTGTCAAAATTACTGTGATCTAGAACAGTTTTCTTGCCAATTCAGCACTTTTGGGAGAATTGCCCCCATCGAGCAAACTGCAGGGAATCTCTTTGGACCTCACTGTAAACACAACTCTTTAATTTCTTCAGGTTATTGCCTGACACCACAGAAACATTGTCAGAAGTGTGTCAGAAACTCTATTCATGCATATTAAATCACAGCAGCATAGTAGCAAAGAATCCAAGGAAATTCAGGTCCTAAGGTGAAAATTAATCTGCTCAGTTTGGGCAGCAATTTTTAATGCAATTTATCCATCATTATCTTTAAACTTTAAGAAAAGGGTTAATGGGATTTACAGAAAAGATAAATAATACAATTCTATGATTAGAAAGGCAAAACACTGCATTTATTGAAATCTGAAACAAAAACAGAAAATGCTGGAAAATCTCAGCAATTCTAACAGCATCTGTGCAGAGAGAATAGAGCAAGTGTTTCAAGCTTGAATGACACTTTGCTGGACAAAGACTCTGATGAATTGTTATCCAAATGGCCATTTGCTCTATTTTCTTTCCATAGATGCTGTCAGATTTGCTGAGATTTTCCAACAGTTTCTGTTTTTGTTCCATTTTGTCGGTAAGTGTGAACAGAACACTTCACGGCTGCAATATCTCAAAGGCATGAAAATTAATAGTGACAATGAATAATTATGAACTTGCATTTAATAACTAATAGCAGTGAACAATGATATTGAACGCATTGGCAGTCACAATTCAGATACAACTGGCCTAATACAGTAAGCAGATTCTCTTGGCAATGCTTTATTCACGAAAAGAAACCTAACATATCTTGTGCTGCTATATTAACAAGTGACAGTTCTCTCAGATTCATTGGAGAACTGTCATTTCTGTCATAAATCATTGCCACAAGTTGGGACATGTCTACTCTTGATAATTTTAAGCCAGTTCATGTGACGGCGATTTTCACTTAATGTCTTTTTTTTATTTATTATGACTTCCAGTTTGAAATGCTGGGAGACCTCAGGTCTCCACTGCAGTCAGCAGGACTCTCATAGGAAAGTAAAGCAGCCAGCACTGGTTGCAGGAGCATGGCAACAAGGTGACTTTCACAGTAACTTCATTGCAGTTCTAATGTCAGCCTATTTGTGACACTAATAAAAAAAACCTTAACTTTAAACTTTATTAGCAGCTTGCTCAGCAAGAGAGTCCTAACATCTATTAAGCAAGACTAATGCACCATCCATTATTAAAATTTGATGCTTTCCACTTATCATTTGACCAAACACAGGCAAATGCCTACTGGGAAATTCTTCCGTACTGAGGAGTATCTTCAAGAACTCACTCAAACAGGCATCAGGGAACACGGATATTATTCAGTCTGCTTGCTCCAGACACCATACCACAACTGCCTTCTCAGGCCGGTCTCCAGGCAGATCACCCCACATTCATTCCCTTAAAGGGATGACTTCCCAACATACATAATACATACTAATATCTATATCACTACATTTCTTGAAGATAACCTTGGAAGCTTTCAGTTGAATAATACTTTGCTTTTTTATTTTTGCATGACACCTGTCTCAAATTGAAAGGTGGTACATTTTGGCTATTAACATTGAGAGTTATTTTCCTTTCCCTTTGTAATTGAGGTCGAAGTTAACCTTGTCTTTAACATTCATGGCTGGTGTGAATTGGGAGGCATGGTGGGCACAAAGGCGGTTTATAATGCTGACAGCAACAGGGACTCTTATTCAATTCCAGCCTTGGGTGACTGTCTGTGTGGAGTTTGTACATCCTCCCTGTGTCTGCATGGATTTCCTCCAGTTGCTTGAGTTTTCTCCCACACTTCTAAGATGTACGGGTTAGGTTAATTGGCCTTGATAAATTGCCCTTAGTGTCCCAAGATGTGTAGATTAGGAGGATTAATGGGGTAAATATGTGGTGTTACGGGAGAGGGTATGGATAAGACATCTATCAGAGAATTGGTGCAGAATTAGGGGGCTAAGTGATCTCGTCCTGCATGGTACAGATCCTAGTGATTTCCTCGATAATGGATATCAGAGCAAAGCATTTAAAAAGAATGGGGAAAATTGACTATTGTAACAAGATTTAAATGACAGATACTTTTTTCCCAAGAGGATTGCTTTGAATCTGTTTTCTTGCCTTTAATTCCTTCCTTGCTTTTTCTCTTTTTCTTGCTCTGTTAAGTTCCCATCATGTCCACAATTTTTAGTCCATTATCATCTTTTATGTTATTTTCTTCTCTCCCATTGCAACACCAAGTTGCAATGATACAACACACAGCTCAAGTGAACAAGTACAACAGCCAGTGAGGGGAATGTTCTCATCTTTTTCCAACTAAGCAGGAAAAGCAGTGTGCTGCCTGTCAGCTCCACTACTGGTTTTCCCACCATATATTTTGAAGCATGGCTTCATAAAATGCTAGACATAGAATCTGCAGCATCACTCCAGCAAATTTGGGTTTCATGGGATCAGTGCACCCATGGGATCAGGGGTTTCCTCCAGGTGCTTCAGTTTCTTCCCACAGTCTAAAGGTATGCTGATTAGTTGGATTGGCCATGCTAAATTGACCCTCAGTGTCAGGTGGACTAGCTAGAGTAAAATGCACGGGGTTATGGGGATAGGCACTGAGTGGGACTGTGGTCAGTGCAGACTCAACGGCCCAAGTGGCCTCCTTCTGCACTGTAGCATTCTATGATTCTATGATGTGAAGGGGGGTCTGCTAAGTATATGGTAATCTATGGTAATAAGGTTCCTGACCTATCAAGGTGGGATCCCAAAGTGTCATTAGTGGGACATTTAAGCTGCGTGAAAGCCATTTTGGGACTCCCCTTCAATGGTCCACCCCTGCTACTATTACCACCCTCCAAAAATGGGGTTGGAAAATCCCTCCTTGTGTAACTCTTCTTTCATTCACATCCTCATTGTTCTTTAGTGCATCTTCACACCCATGTTATTTTTAAACCTTTGGGGAATATCGGGGGAAACAATGGAAGAATTTCTGAACCGTAATTAGAAGGTTGAACAATGGTGGACACCCTTACAATGACCCACAATTTCTGGTGTTTGTCTCACATCTGAAGCTTCTGGTTCAGAGGTAGAGGTGTCAGCACAAGACCTCTATATTCACATCCTTATAGAGACCCAGAAAGAAAGTGCAATATAAGCCATCTTTATGCTATCCAGTGAAGTTTTATTCCCTTTGGTTGCTAAAGATAATTCCAAAGATAATAAGGTAGCAGTTTTCTTACGATAAAGGGCTAATTTTCAGGTCAATGGATTTAATGCTTAAGTATATTTTAAAAAATGAACACAGCTATACAACATTACAAAATAAGCATAGCTGCGGAAGACTTTTGCAGATTGTGAATAATGCGTTTGAATATTAACCAGAATAATCTATGTGCACTCATGCAGACAGAGGAAAGTAAGACCTAAAGTCTTGGCTGATGGCTGGAGGCTTGGCAAAAAAAAGTTTTATTTTTTTGGGACAGAACCGATGGTATGACCAGGTAAGCCCATGTGGAACCAACTCAAATTAAAAGAGGAGAACTGCAAATCTGAAAACTAAAAGCGGTGGTGTTTTGCTGGAGGAAGCTGTCCTTTGAAAGAAGAACCAAGCAGATATGTTGTTTAATACACACTATTCTATTAAACAATTAAGATATATAATTGCTTATTCTGCCGTTTTTCAAACTCTCCGACTTTCAACATTGACTGTGATAAATTTAATTTTTTTACCAACATAGCAGTCTCCAATATTTTTGCCTTGTTGTTGAATTACATTACACACTAATACGTTTTTATTTTTGGTCAGTATTCATGCTGTACTACTTTCCAATTTCTTCCCACGAAAGCAGCAAATTGCCTTTTCAAACACTCCGACTGATAAGGTCCAAAGCAGAGTACCACCCATTTGAGAATGTGAGAGTACTAGGCATTTGTGTAAATTACTGATAAGTCCTCACATTTGTTCTGTAACTGCACGACACAAGTCTCTCTGATTAAACTGAGGTCACAAACACAGCAGTGTAAACACCCACACACACCCGCCTACTCAGGAGACCGGCATGCACTGTCTCATTTAATTTCTAATGCAGCTCATCTCATTTTCTGTCTTTTTCTGGAGCTTGGATTAAAAATTGGAATAATGTTTAGAATATTTGCCACTGTGGGAACCCACTGTGTGCTCCAGGATGTGATGTACAGAAAACAGTCATTGTTCTTTTTGCTATATGACACAGCAACTTAATAAAAGGATCAGTGTATTTACTTACACAGGAACTTTCTTTTTGTAAAGAATTCAATTGTCCCAAAAATCCAGTACTGCTGTAACATGGATCATATTGAACAATACAACTTTATACAAACACACAAAATAGAAGTAGGCCATTCAGTCCTTCGAGCCTGCTCCACTATTTTATAAGAACGTGCTTAATCTGATGGCAATTTCAATTCTGCATTCTGCCTATCCCGAATATCCGATTTCCTCCTCACTTACCAAGAATCTATCCATGTCTGCCTTAAAATATTCAAAGATTCTGCTTCCACCTTTTGAGACAAAGTTCAAAGACTCATGACCCCCCCAAGAAAAAGCATTTTGCCTCATCTTTGTTTAAAAGGGCAACTTTGTAGATTCTCCTCCAAGAAGAAACAACTGCTCCTTATCCACCCTGTTCATACCCCACAGGATCTTACATGTTTTAATCAAGCACGTTTACTCTTTTAAACTCCAGCGGATACTAGTCTAGTGTAGCAAACATTGCCTCATCTTCCACCCAGGTATTAATCTGAGAAACCTTCTCTGAACTGCTTCCAATGCATTTACATCCTTCCTTAAATAAAATGACCCATACTGTAACGTGGTCTCACTAGTGACCTGTACAATTGAAACATAACTTCTCTACTTTTGTATTCAATACTGTTCATAATTGATAATAACATTCTATAGCTTTGCTAATTATTTGCTGTATTTGCATACTTGGCTTTTGTGATTTATACAATAAGAAACCCAAATCCTTCCGCACCTCAGAGCTTTGCAGTTTTTCACAAGTTAAATAATGTGCTTTTTTTTATTCTTCCTGCCAAAATGGACAATTTCACATTTTTCCACATTATTCTCCATTTGTCAGATATTTGCCCACTCGCCCATCCTATCTATATCATTTTGTAAGTTCCCTAAGTCCTCTTTACAACCAACCTTCCTAGCTATCTTTGTGTCATCAGCAAATTTGGCAACCAAGCCATACAACCCTAAGAACATAAAACAGTACAGCACAGTACAGACCCTTCAGCCCTCAATGTTGTGCCGAACTATGTCCAAACCCAAGATCAAGCTATCTGACTCTATTATTCTGGTGTGCTTCATGTGCCTATCCAATAACCATTTGAAAGTTCCTAAAGTGTCCGACTCCACTATCACAGCAGTGCATTCCCCACCCCAACTACTCTCTGAGTAAAGAATCTACCTCGGATATCCCTCCTATACCTCCTACCATGATCCTTAAGTTATGCCCCCTAGTAACAGCTACATCCACCCAAGTCTCTGCACATCCACTCTATCAATCCCCTTCATCATCTTATAAACCTCTATCAAGTTGTCTCTCATCTTCCTCCACTCTACTGAGAAAAGCTTCAGCTCCCTCAACCTTTCCTTATAAGATCTACCCTCCAAACCACGCAACATCCTGGTAAATCTCCTCTGCACACTCTCCAATGCTTCCACATCCTTCTTATAGTGAGGTGACCAGAACTGCACACAGTATTCCAAATGTGGTCTTATCAATGTCCTGTAGAGTTGCAGCATAAACCGTTCATTCATTTATATAAATTGTAAACAGCTGAGGTGCCAGTATCGATCGCTCTGGCATACTACTTGTTATATCTTGCCAACCTAAGAAAGGCCCATTTATATCTACTTGCTGCTTCCTGTTAGCCAGCCAATCTTCTATCTGTGCCAACATGTTACTTTCTATTACATGAGTTCTTATTTTCTGCAATAAACTTTGATGTGGCACTTTATCAAATGCCTTCTGGAAGTCTAAACACAATACATCCATTGGTTCCTCTTTATCTACAGCACATTACTTTCTAAAAGAGCTCCAAAAACTTTATTCCACTTTTACAAAACCATGTTAATTCTTTCTGACTACCATGAGCTTATTCATATGTCCTACAATGACTTCTTTAATAGTAGCTTCTAAAATTTCCCAACAACACCGGTTAAGCTAACTGCCCTGTAGTTTCCAACTTTCTGTCTTCCTCATTTTTGAATAAAAGAGTTACATTTGCTATCTTCCAGTGTAATGTGATCTTGGCCAAATCTAGGGAATTTTGGAAAATTAAAACCAATGCATCAACCATCAGTATAGACACTTCTTTTAACACTCTAGGATTAAGTCTATCAGGATCCAGGCTCTTGTCAGCCTATAACTCCAACAATGAATGCAGTCCCACTTCTTTGATAACTAATTTTTCTGAGGTAGAATCATAGAAGAATCATAGGATCCTTCTGAACAGGAGGCCATTCACTCCATTGAGCCTGCACTGAATACAATCCCACCCTATCTCCATTACCCCATATATTTACCTTGCCAATCCCCTTGAACCTAGGGTCAAGTTAACATGGCCAATCAACCTAACCCACACATCTTTCAGACTATGGGAGGAAACCGGCAAATCTAGAGAAAACCCATGCAGACACAGGGAGAACATGCAAACTTCATGCAGAGTGTGACCCAATCTGGGAATCAAATCCAGGTCCCTGGCACTGAAGCAGCAGTGCTAACCACTCTGTCACCGTGCAACACCAACCCACAACCCCCTCCCATCCCACCACCCCCCTCCCACACACACACACACACACACACACACACACCTCTCTCCCTTTCTTTTCCAGGTTTATAGTAGCTGTTGCTGGAGTAGTAATTGTATCCTCTATAGTGAAGACTGATGCAACTTCAAATTGAATTTTGGATGCTGGGATCTGCTATCTTTCTGAGTCTTCACTAATCTATGTATTTAATGACTTTATTTCTTCTTAAAGAAAAATAAGGAATTGCTAACTATGAGATTGGAATTTTTCCTATTTCTTCAAAGGCTCTGACTGAAAATCAGCTTGTAGCTCTCCAGCTGTCCAGATTCCACTTTTGAAAACCAGCCATGATACTTGCCACCACTAGGAGGGAAGAATATGTTGCAGAGGGATGTTTATAGTGCCAAGCTTAGAACTCACATTTCAATGTTTTAATTTTATGGAAATCAGGTTCATATTCTTTCTACATGTCACTAGCGGCAGGGGGGGAAGATCGCAAATCGAGATCCCACTGGTGCAAATCCATTTCCAACCAATCACATGATTTAATGATCATTGTCAGATTTGCACATTAGCTATTGGGGCTGCTAAACTGTGGCGTCTCTTTATGCCACCATAACAAGACTTCAATATGTTCCACTGTGACCCTAATTGTATATTTTGTAAGAATTAAGCACATTAACTGATGAGGCTATTTCATGAAAGAAAATTCTCTGAGTAAGCAGATTAAATTTTCATATAAGAATACGCTCTGTACTAAATTATAAACAATGTATTTGTCGAAATCAATAACAGATGTATTAAATTGTGGTATTTGGAAACTACAAGTTGCTTCGGGCAAACATGATGCAATTAAGGAATGAAAATGTGATCCTAAACAGTTCTTATCTTGAGATACTTTCATTGCATTTCTGGATCATGGAGTCAGTCAGCAGATATTTACTGTATGGTTTATAGAAACTTACCACAATTAATCTTCATCAATTGAGGCATAAGTCATTTATTGGATTGAGCAGCAAATTTGTTTATCACTTAAATATTTCAAAAGCTTAAACCATCCATTCTTAGTGATAACCTAAGAGCAAAATCATTGATATTTTAATTTCTCAGTCGTTTAGGTGCTCATCAGGGAGATCAGAACTATGAAACTTAAATTAAAATTCCCTTTAATTTGAATATCTCTCAGCAAACAAATGCTAGTTCCAAAGTAGAGTCAGGACTTCAATTCTGTTTCTCTCTTCACTGATGCTGCCAGACCTATTTGCCGGAATTCTATTGATTCACCGCCACAGAATCAGAGCAGACAAGGGGCAGACAATGGAAATATCCATTGACCTCAGGTGGGATTTTCTAGGTTGAGTATTGAGTATTTTCCAGCATTTTCTGTTTTTGTTTCAGATTTCCAGCATGAGTTCCTAAGAGTTTATGTAGTGTGTGGAACACAATGATGCTCCACAGGAAAATCCTAATGTTGGAATCCGCTATTAAGATTTCTATGTTGAATGAACAACCTGAGAGACGCAGTAAAAAATTAAGAAGAGAAACTGAAGACTTTCAGTAGTGAACACATCCTTCCCAAACTACGGCAGCCTAAACTCGCAAAGAAGACGCCTGTGTTTTGCATTCAACAAGGATTGCAACAACTGTGGCAAATGGAATCAGTTTGCCAAGTGTTGCACATTAAAGATACATCAACCTGCCGCTACCACAAGAAAAGTCACAGCCAGCTACCCTTATGAGGTATACAAACAAAGTGAATGAGCTGGAGGTAAATCAAAACAATCGAGACCTTAAAACACTGAAAGCATTTTACTGTGAAAGTGTTGACCTCATCAGTGAGAAAGGTGAAATATTTACAACCCGAAACATTGTTCACAAAAATGCCAAATTCAAAGTCAAAATTGAGACTGAGACAAAACGTAATTTTCTGAAGAAAATTGAGCTCTGTGTTGTATCAGATCCCACCAACAATGTAAATGTTGTCACATAGAGTGGACAAACTATTTGCACAGAAGGCATAGTTGCCTTGGACTGCATGCAGGCAAGTTCCAGTTTCGCACAGTTGAACAGGACAGTAAATTACTACTGAGTCTCCAGGAACGCACTGAAACATAGATACTATGAGCAGCAGTAGACCATTCAGCCCTTCAAACCTGTTCCACCATTCAATATGACCATGGCTGATCGTCTATTTCAATATCCCCACACTTTCCCCATACTTTCTTATGCCAATAAAACCTAAAAAAAAGTCTAGCTTTTTCTTGAATGCCTTCAGTTACTTGGTCTCCACAGCCTTCTATGGCAGAGAATTCCACAGGTTCACTTCCCTTTGAATGAAGACATTTTTCCTCATCTAAGTACTAAATGGTCTACCCTGTATATTGAGACCATGTTCCCGGTTCTAGATTTCTCAACCATGAAAACGTCATCCCTCCATCTAACCTGTCCAAACCTGTTAGAATTTTATATGTTTCAATCATATTATCTCCCATCCCTTCAAACTCGAGTGGATACAGGCCCAGTTGTTTCAATCTCTCCTCTTAGGATAGTCCAGACAATGCCAGTATCAACCTAATGAACTTCTAATGCATTTCTGTATGGCCAGTATATCTTTTCTTAGGTAGGGAGACCAAAATTGCATGCAATACTCCAAGTGTGGTCTCCCCAAGGCTCTTTGTAATTTCAGTAATACATCACCACTTCTGTCCTCAAATCCTCTTGCAATGAATGGTCAACATACATTTGCCTTCCTAATTATTTGCTGCATCTGTCTCTCCACTTTCATTGACTGGTATGCAAAGACATCCAGATACCTTTGTACATTCACATTTCCCAATATATTTCCATTTAAATAATACTCTTTCTGTAATATTTTTATAATATTGTGAGGAGGTGGGGCTCAAGCACTGCTCCCTACCGCCCTCCATTGTTCATAATCTGTCAGTAGGAAAAGGATCCATTTATTTTTACCCTCTGTTTTCTGTCAATCAATTTTGATCCATGCCAATACATTAGGGGAGAAAAAAAACAGAGAAAGTGGGTTAAGGGTGAAGGGGGAAAAGTTTAAAGGAAATATTGGGAGGGGGGGTGGCTTCTTCACATAGAGAGTGGTGGGAGTATGGAATGAGCTGCCAGATGAAGTGGTAAATGCACGCTCACTTTTAACATTTAACCAACTTGGACAGATACGTGGATGAGAAGGGTATGGAGGAATATGATGCAGGTCAGTGGAATTGGGCAGAAAAATGGTTTGGCACAGCCAAGAAGGGCTGTTTCTGTACTGTAGTTTTCTATCTAATCTATTCATCATCCCCTATCCCAAGTACTGTAATGCTATGGTGGACCTTATCAAAAGCCATCTGAAAATCCAAATACACCTTATCCACTGGTTTTCCCTTATCTATTCCACTGGTTACACCCTTAAAAACTTCAGTAGATTTGTTAAGCATGATTTGCCTATCATAAACTCACGGTGGCTTTGTTCAATAATGTTAATGTTTTCCAAATGTTCTGTTATCACACCTTTTATTATAGACTGCAGCATTTTCCCATTACTGATGTCAGGTTAACTGATTTGTAATTCTCCCTTTTTAAATAGTGGGGTCACGTTTGCCATCATTCACTCTGCAACAACTGCTCCAGAATCTATAGAATTTTGGAAGATGACCACATCTAATGTTTCCAAAGCCATTTTCTTTAAGGTGAGTTGTCAGCCTTTAATCCCAGTAATTTTCCCAGGACCATTTTTTTTTTAACTAATACTGATTTCCTTCAGCTTTGCCTCTCATTAGATGCTTTAATCCCTAACATTGCTGAGAGGTTATTTGTGTCCTGTTTTGTGAAGACAGAGCCAAAGTATTTGTTTAATTCTTCTGCCATTTTTCTTTATTCCACATTATCTGGACTCTAGATCTGGGCCAAACAGTCAAAAGGCAAATTACATGAGGCTATGACAAACTGGCAGTGGTCTACAGCCACATTACCTAAGCCAACAGCTACACAGTCATCTCAGATGATGCTTTGCACGTTAGGAATCACCATTAGCTGTTACAGATACTCAGTTCACCACCCACTGCCATAGAAGTTGATAAACCAAGTCCACAATCCATAGCTTCCCCACGTCAGTCAAGTCGGAGACTAATACAACAATCTCTGCGGCCACTGTGCATGAAGCATACCTGCCGCCATCAGGCACATGGACAATGATCCAGTTGCTTCCAGGCCTAGCCAACTTATGTTAGTACACACTTGGGTTGGCTGAACAGATCAAATCACAAGTTTAAGGACTATGTACTGCCATAGGTATGAAAAATTGTTGCTTCAGAAAAGGAAGGGGGCATGGGGGAGTGATGGAGCACATTTGGGGGATTTATGCTAGATCTTTTGGCTCAAGCTCATGCTTAGTGCAAAGTTATCCAATGCTTTGTAGCTGCCACAACAATATTTTTTGCATGTAAATATAGATTGTCTCAATTAAAATGGGGAGAATGTAGAAGGTCTTTTTATGTATAGATTGTCCTAATCTGTGCACTGGAACTTGCACATAAGTTCTCACCAATATAGTTACAGGCCTGGTGTGTAAGATCTGAAGGTCCTTACAGTAAACTAATGTAATTGTATTCCTATGTCATCATTTCTACACGATCTAGCAACTTTACACTTCCCTCAAAAAATATGACTGAAGGTGGGAATAATACCTATCACAGGTTTAAATTTCTTAATCAGAATTAGTCTTGGCCCTCAAATTTGAATTGAGAAAGAAACTATAAATTCTATGACTGACATTAGTTCAATAGAAATCTGAACAAACTGGATAATGTTTACAACTGTAGCATTTTCTCATGTTTCAGATCTTTTTCCATTGTCACAGAGAATGCAGCAAACAATTATGATTTCACCAGCAAGATTCCTTTTTTTTCATAGATGATAATCTTATACTATTAATAGCTTTGAAATATTTTTGATTGTGCTTCTTACGGAGTATCCTGATTGCGCTTGCTGTCTCACATCTGGGACTTAGTTCAGCCCGCTTTTTATAAAACCAGAAGTGATGGAAACAATATCAAATGTTGGCTGAATTAAATATCTTGAGAATCCCATTGCATTGAGAATGAATCTTATCACAAAGCAACTCGCTCTGTACAATGTCCCAATTCCAAGCCCTGAGGCAGATCCTAAATATAAGAAATGAGTTAGACATACATTAAGTTGTTGGGGTTTTTTTTGCTGTCCATTGAAATTATGTTTGGCTTATTTGGAAAGGCTATAGTTTCAGTTTGACGTTAATTTACTCCCGCAATTCTCGGCGGTGAGAAATATTTGGAAAGTGTCCATCCACTTAATTCCTTCAAGTGAAAACTGGATCTCTTTCTGGCAAGGGCAACAATCACCTTGTACAACACATTAGTTGGGACCAGACAGACCTCCAGGACTAGATTCTCCGAAGTCAGAGAGGAATTTAACTGATTTCCCCCCATCTAACCGCACCTCCCCCTCCCCATGCCTCTGAATTTTTAACTTTTTTTTAACCTCTTCCAGGATATTCCATTGATGCTACATAGGGGCATGGTCATAATATATATATTGTCATCCATAACACATCCAAGGTGTAGAAATAGTGCGTCCTTGCAGCCTGTCACTGTCTGCATGCCTGAACACAATTAGATTTTATTACAAGCAACTGACTTATTTTCTATTTACAACCAAGGCTCGACCAGTGTTTATCAGTCAACATCACTCTGCTACCATAGATGAATTCTCTCTTTGAGTCTTAGAAAAATGTGGAGCTGATTTTCCATTCCAATATTGCTCCATATTTTTTTTCTTTGACTCCTGGTTTTGTCAAAGAACAAAACCAGGAGACAAAATAAAAAGCTGGGTGGCATGGTGGCACACAGTGGTTAACACTGCTTACCTCACAGCACCAGAGACCAGGGTTCAACTTCGGCCTCAAATGACTGGAAATCACACATTCTTTCAGTGTCTGAGTAGATTTCCTCAAGGTGCTCCGGTTTCCTCCCATAGTCCAAAGATATATTGGTTAGGTGGATTAGCCATGGCAAACATGCAGGCTTATAAATATAGAGTGGAAGGAAGGGCCTGGGTAAGATGCTCCTTTGGATAGTCGGTGTAGACTTGATGCTCCGAATGGTCTCTTTCAGCACTGAAAGGAGTGAATTCTAAGTTCCTAAGATGATGATGCCTGAACAGCAACAAGCACCAACACCCCCAATCATCCCCAACCCTTTGCCACGATGATCATCATCAGGCAACTGAACTTTGATAATTTCCATTCCCTAAGAAGCAATATTTCCAGGGGAGGATGAAGTAGAGATCAACATCCACATGAAAAGTGGCAACAGAGTGGATAGTAGTAGGGAAGAAGAAAGTCAAAAGAGACCTGGTGAAGTACATTTAAGGAGGATCTTCAAGAGAAGAACACCACCCTGAGGTGAGATGGAAGAGATTGCCAAGGATTGTAGTCGGTGGTATCGTCTTGATGCCTGCTATCCTACATGGGATGGGGATGAGGAGTTGGTTAGCTCAGTTGGCTGGATAGCTGGTCATGATATAGCACGGGTTCAAATTCCATACCAGTTGAGGTTATTCATGAAAGCCCTGCCATCTCAACCTTGCCCCTTGCCTGAGGTGTAGTGATTCTCAGGTTAAATCATCAGCAGTCAGCTCCCAACTTCAAAGGAGAGAGCAGCCTACCATCTGGGGCTATGCTGTCTTTACCTACACAGGGGCTAGAGGAACAAAGTAAATCTATTTTTTCATCTTGGACAGATTGCTGAAGTATATTCAAATTTATGTTGCTTATGTAGTCGGAACTAACATTTATAAGCAACTGAACAAAATTATTGATTTTCTTGCCAATTGACATTTTGTTGTTTGCTCATAGACAGG
This sequence comes from Sphyrna mokarran, assembly GCA_024679065.1. Classification (NCBI taxonomy): domain Eukaryota; kingdom Metazoa; phylum Chordata; class Chondrichthyes; order Carcharhiniformes; family Carcharhinidae; genus Sphyrna; species Sphyrna mokarran. The sequence goes on along the minus strand of JAGIQG010000023.1, from coordinate 27,999,483 downwards.
TTGTAGAATTGTAAAACGGGGCAAAATGAAAACTGGGGGCAAATTTTTCCATTTTGCCTGCTCCGGGAATTGTAGCGGGCAATGGGCAGATCATGACAAGGTCTGTTGACCTCAGGCAGAACTTTCTGGTTTTAGGATAAGTGTCTGGAAAATCCCACCCTACATGTTGTTATTTTCTTGAAGTTTTCATATGAAATGAAGAAGCTAGTGGCAAATATTAAGACCAGATCTAATAGATTCTGACCTTAATCCTGACAAACAAATGCTAGGGTAAGTCTACTATTTTCATATGTCCTTTTATATATCACTAAAACAGTGGGTGATCACGCCTCACTAGACAACAGCTTTTGTGGCAGTTAATTGTTCAATATTACATTATATTTAATAATGCAACTCTATATGAGACTTACAGGAAAATCTTAAAATTTAATGACCAGCCGAAAGACAAATTGATGCCAGTATGACAATGGTGCATCATGACACTACACCAGTTAACGCTGGTACTTATTTAATGAGCAGCTGTGAGTTGTATTATGCTGTAAACATTTGAATTGTACACACATTTATTTCCACATCTCCATAAGGCGTCTTTAAAAGTAGAACAGGGAATACTCCAGGCATCCTAACCAACACTTAGCCATCAACCATTATTAAAAACAATCTGGGTATTTATATGGCGGCTGTTTTATGGAAACTTGCTGTGTTCAAAATAATTGCCATGTTTGTCTATGTGACAACAGTGACTTCACTCTCAAAGTATCTTAGTTACTGTGAAGCACTTGAGGACATCTAAAGAGTATCAAAGATATCATATTAGTGCAAAATCTTTCCTTTCCTTTTGTCAATGTCTCTGAACACATGCATTAAGCTTTAAAGAGAAAACATGTGTTCACTTTATTCTGCACTGAAAATTAAGGTAATCTTATGTTATCAGATAAAAATGTTTAGGATTTCAACTTTAGAACTGGGTTCCTAACTGTGCTCAAAATTTGTGTTAAATTAATTCTTATACTTCATCTAAACTGTCTATTCTTAGATGAAAATTGAATAACATTAATGCAAATTAATTGGCACAATATGGGATAGATAATAAATTAATTAATAAGCTTATAAAGAATATATCAATAATTTATAAAATCAGGATGTACAACTAATAACTATATCATCTAACAAGGAAATTCAGAATAAGGAATCAATCATAAATTTATGACTGAGCAACTGAAAAAAAAATATTAAAGCAAAACACAAAGGGTTGGCAGAATATGCAATTTGCTGTCTCAAAAAAACCACAGAATCACTTTAGTTGCAGAAATAGAAATGATATTTGGGTATTAGGGAATTGGCAAAAAGGTTCGTGAATTGGGATTAAAAAGATAGTGATGCAGTGGTTATAAAAGTCTAATGGGCCAAATGGTCGATATTTCCATGTTCAATATTAACATGTTCAGCATTAACTTACTCAGTTTAAAATAATGAATGAAGCAGTTTCATTGATATATTAAAGGCAAAGTAGGACAGGGAATACTCCAGGCATCCAAGTCAACACTTATCCATCAACCATTATTAAAGGCAATCTGGGTATTTATGTAGCGGTTGTTTTGTGGAAACTTGCTGCGTTCAAAATGATTGCCACGATTGGCTAATTTGGTCAAATTATTTTATGAGGTGATGGAGCAGGTTGATCAAGGTAGTGCATTAGATGTTGGATACTTTTTTTATTCTTTTGTGGGAGTGGGCGTTGCCGGCTGGGCCAGCATTATTAACTCGTCCATTATTACTCTTGAGGGAGTTGTTAAAAATCAGCCACATTCATAAAGTCACAGTGCAGAAGAAGCCATTAGGCCCAATGAGTCTGCACAGACTCTCAGACAGAGAAAGTATCTCAGTCAAGCCCTTTCCATCTCTCTATCCCTGTAATCCCACACTTTTCCCATAATTAATCCATCAAACTTACCCATCTTTAGACTATGGGAAGAAGCCAGAACATCTGAAGGAAACCCATGCAGGCATGGGGACAACTCCACAAGACACAAAATCGAACCTGGGTCCCTGGAGCTGTGAGGCAGCAGTGCTAACCACTGTGCCACCAGTTTGAATCTGGAGTCACATTTAGGCCTGACCAAGTAAGGATGGCAGATTTCCTTCCCTAAAGGACATTAGTGAAGTAGATGGATTTTCACAACAATTGAAAATGGTTTCATAGAATCATTGAAAACCTAGTGCAGAAGGAGGCCATTTAACCCATTGAGTCTGCATCAACAACAATCTCATCTGGTCTCTTTCCCCACAAACTATATATTTACCCCATTAATCCCTCTGACCTATGCATCATGAGATACTAAGGAGAAATTTAACATAGCCAATGGACCTAACCCTCACATCTTTGGACTGTGGGAGGAGACTGGAGCACCCAAAGAAAATTGGACAGACAGAGGGAGAATATGCAAACTCCACACAGACAGTCCCCAGAGGCAGGAATAGGCCCCAGGTCACTAGCACTGGAAATAACAATGCTAACCATTGTGCCATTCCAAAGTAAGTGTCAGAAGTGGGATTCAAACCCATGCTCCAGTTGAAGACCAGAACACCCGGTTTATGAAGGAAGGACTTCACTTTTTGAGTCTGGCGCCTTAGCCTACTTGCCATCCTGACATCATTCAACATTTTTTTATTGAATTCAAATTTCATCATCTATCATGGTAGGATTCAATACTCGGGTCTCCAGAGTATTAAGCTCAGCTTCTGGATCACTAATCCAGTGACAATACCACCACTCCACTGTGTCCCTCAATATACTGATTTTGGAAGGTTTGACAAAATGCTGGATATGGTCAAATGAGAAGATGGAAGCCTGTGGAGTTAAGGGAAAAGTGACAGTGTGGACACAAAATTGGCGCAGTGACAGGAAGTAAAAAATGATTATGGATTGTTGTTTCTTTCAGACTGGAAGGTCATTTTGCAATGGTGTTATCCTAAGTTCATACTCTTTGCCTCTTAGAAATGCCCTGGACTCAGGTACGGAGAGCAATATTATAGAGTTTGTAGTGCCAGAAGAGTTATTATTCCAGAAAACCGGAGGATTGCAAATGTTTTCCCCTTGATCAAGAAGGGAGATAGAGACAACCTTGATAATTAGAGACCAGTGAGCCTTACTTCTGTTGTGGGAAAAGTTTTGGAAAGGATTATAAGAGATCGGATTTATAATCATCTAGAAAGGAATAATTTGATTAGGGAAAGTCAACATGGATTTATGAAGGGTAGGTCGTGCCACACAAACCTTATTGGGTTCCTTAAAAAGGTTACCAAAGAGGTGGATGAGGGTAAAGCAGTTGATGTGGTGTATATGGATTTCAGTAAAGCATTTGATAAGGTTCCCTACGACGAGCTATTGCAGAGGATACGGATGCATGGGATTGAGGGTGATTTAGCAGTTTGGATCAGAAATTGGCTAGCTGCAAGAAGAGAGACGGTGGTGGTTGATGGGAAATGTTTATCCTGGAGTTCAGTCACTAGTGGTGTACTGCAAGGATTTCTTTCGGGACTACTGCTGTTTTATAAATGACCTGAATGAGAGTGTAGAAGGATGGGTTAGTAAATTTGCAGATGACACTAAAGTCGGTGGAGTTGTGGACAGTGCAGAAAGATATTGCAGGTTACAGAAGGACATAAATAAGCTGCAGAGCTTTGCTGAGAAGTGGCAAATGGACTTTAATGCGAATAAGCGTGAAGTGATTCACTTTGGAAGGAGTGACAGGAATACAGAGTACTGGGCTAGTGGTAAGTTATTTGGTAGTGTGGTTGAGCAGAGAGATTCGGTGTCCATGTGCATAGATCCCTGAAAGTTAGCACTCAGGCTGATAGCATTGTTAAGAAGGCGTACGATGTGTTAGTTTTTATTGATAGAGGGATTGAGTTTAGGAGCCATGAGGTTACATTGCAGCTGTAAAATTTTTGGTGCGGCTGCACCTGGAATATTGCATATTGTTTTGGTCGCCACATGACAGGAAGGATGTGGAAGCATTGGAAAGGGTGCACAGGAGATTTACCAAGATGTTCTCTGATATGGTGGGAAGGTCTTATGAAGAAAGGCTGAGCAAATTGAGGCTGTTTGCGTTATAGAGAAGATTAAGAGATGACTTATTGGAGGCATATAAGATGATCAGACGATTAGGTAGGGTGGCAGTGAGAACTTTTTTCCTTGGATGGAGATAGCTAGCATGAGGGAACATAGCTTTAAATTGATAGATATATGGTAGATGTCAGAGGTAGGTTCTTTAGTCAGAAAGTAATAAGAGTGTGGAATGCCCTGCCTGCAATCGTAGTGGATTCACCAACATTAAGGGCATCTAAATGGTCATTGGATAAACATATGCATGATATTGGAATAGTGTAGGTTAGATAGGTCAATGCAACATCGAGGGCCGAAGAGCCTGTACTGCACTACAATGTTCTATGTTCTATTAACTGGCTGGAAGCAGAGCCACCATGTTTAACCCTTCTCAGTTCCCAAAACATCAAAACCAGTAGAGCTGCAGGAGTTCCAATTTTGCAGCCTATAATTAATTATTTTTGTGTGCACTATGGAGATGTTTACCAAGCGGCTACTGAGAGAAACTGGGAAAAAGAAAAACCCTTTTTAAGTCAAACTAATTGCATGATTAAGTTCACCAGGATGCTGCCTGGTCTTGAGGATCTTGACAATGAGGAGAGGTTGAATAAACTTGGATTATTTTGACTGGAAAAGTAGAGGCTGATAGAGGTCTACGAAATTATAAGAGAAGCATAAACAGGGTGCATAGTCAAAGACTTTTCCTGGGTGGTAGTGTCAATTACAAGGTGACACAGGTTCAAGATGAGAGGGGGTAAGTTGAAAGCAGATGTGCAGGGAATGTTTTTCATGCAGAGAGTGGTGGCTACCTGGAATGCATTGCCAGAGGTGGTGGAGGAAATAAGCACATTTGCAATATTCAAGAGGGATCTGGATAGGGAGATGAAAAGGGAGGGAATAGAGAGATACAGACCGAATAAGAGCAGAAGGGGTTTTTTTTGGTTTATTTTGGGCATCATGATTCACACAGACTGGGAGGGCTGAAGGGCCTGTTCCTGAGCCGTACTTTTCTTTGTTGTCTTTGATTTAAACACAAAATTGAAAACGAACCATTTCAGATATAACATAAACTGGTTTTGCATTTTATGGATTAGGGCAGTGGGAGGAGTTTCACCTTGAGTATCGGTGTCCAGAAAGACGAGTTAGGCTGACTGGCCTGTTTCTATGCTATAGACTCAAGGTAACTTGTTGTAATCACACGGTATCTTTCACTGGCCAGATTGACAAAAGGCAATGTGGATAGCCATTGCACTTGCTCCCAAGGGTGTAATTCACTGTGATAAAGATCAGATGTTGTACCAGAACTGCACTATCTCTGCATGGCAGAGAGCATTTACTTTGTAGGAGTCATGGTCTGCATATGGAAACTACATCAAGCTCAAGAAGAAGCGCTAGGAAGAGCTAAAAATAATAAAACTCACTTTATTAAGCAAGAAGTAACCCAAATCCCTGCTGATTTTCTGTTCATATCTAATAAAACTGAGTGTGCATTACCGGAAATAAAAATGTAATATACTTTGATGAAACTGGCAATGGTTTACTGTGTTTTTTTGAAGTGGGCGAGATTCTGATCTTTCTTTTAAAATATCCTTGCCAAGCGCTGGAAGGCTAAAAGTTCTCAGTATCACAGTCCCCAGTGTGTATCAAAACTATTCATAGGCCATGGCTTTAATAATGCTGCTAATCAAATGTTATAGATACACACAAGTGCATGCTTAAAATTTTCATCTACCCAATAAGTGCAGTAATTGCAAACGGTCGAAGCACTTAAAGGTAGTTATTAGAAACAAGTTGATAAATCTATATCTGCTACAATTTGAAGATATTTAGATGCAATGTAAGGGTTTTTTTCCTGAAAATAATCTTGTCCACAAAGGTAAAAAAAAGAGACAATCTGCCAGTCTGGAATAGTATAAACAATGGGGAGAATCATCCAAGAAATTGATTAAGTCTGATTTAGTGGGGGTAAACTAGTGCTTGACTTAGAACATAGAACATAGAACAATACAGCACAGAACAGGCCCTTCGGCCTTCGATGTTGTGCCGACCAAAATAAAAAGCAATGCCCCTCCTAACTAAACCATTCCCTTCTCATCCATATACTTATCAACTAACCTTTTAAACGCCACCAAACTTGGCGCATCTACAACAGCTGCAGGCAGGGCATTCCACTCCCTAATCACTCTTTGAGTAAAGAACCTACCTCTGATATCCGTCTATAACTCATACCCCTTAATTTAAAGCTGTGTCCCCTCGTGCTAGCTTTCTCCATCCTAGGAAAAAGGCTATCACTGTCCACCCTATCTAAACCTCTAATCATCTTATATGTTTCAATAAGGTCTCCTCTTAACCGCCTTCCTTCTAACGAAAACAACCTCAAATCCCTCAGCCTCTCCTCATAAGACCTGCCCTCCATACCAGGCAACATCCTGGTAAACCTCCTCTGTACCCTCTCCCATGCCTCCACATCTTTCTTATAATGTGGCGACCAGAACTGCACACAATACTCCAAGTGCGGCCGCACTAGAGTTTTGTACAGCTGCAACATGATGCTGCGGCTCCTAAATTCAATCCCCCTACCAATAAAAAGCTAAGACTCCATAAGCCTTCTTAACAACTTTATCCACTTGACTGCCTACTTTCAGGGATCTATTGACACATACACCAAGATCCTTCGTTTCCTCAACACTATTAAGAGCCCTACCATTAGCCCTATACTCTACACATTTATTGTTCCTGCCAAAGTGCATTACCTCACACTTTTCCACATTAAACTCCATTTGCCACCTCTCGGCCCAGCTCTGCAACTGGTCCAAGTCACTCGGTAAACTAAAACACCCCTCTTCACTATCTACCACACCACCAACTTTAGTATCATCTGCAAACTTACTGATCCATCCCTCAATACCCTCATCCAGATCATTTATAAAAATTACAAACAGCAGGGGCCCCAAAACAGACCCCTGAGGCATACCACTTGTCACCGAACTCACGATGAATATCTCCCATCAACCACCACCCTCTGTCTTCTATCTGCCAGCCAATTCCTAATCCAATTAGCTAAATCACCCTCTATTCCACACATCTGCATTTCTGTAGAAGTCTTCCATGGGCCACCTTATCAAACGCCTTACTAAAGTCCATATATACCACATCAACCGCCTTACCCACATCCACCTCCTTAGTCACTTTTTCAAAAAACTCAATGAGGTTAGTAAGGCACGACCTACCCTTCACAAAACCATGCTGACTATCCCCACTCAATTCATTTCTCTCTAAATAACTATAAATCCTATCCCTAATAATTCTCTCCAATACCTTGCCCACAACAGAAGTAAGACTCACTGGCCTATAATTCCCAGGAAGGTCTCTCTTCCCCTTCTTAAACAATGGGACCACATTCGCCATACTCCAGTCCTCCGGAACCACACCCGTAACCAACGAGGACCTGAAGATCAGAGCCAGAGGCTCTGCAATCTCCTCTCTTGCCTCACAGAGAATCCTAGGGTAAATCCCGTCCGGCCCAGGGGACTTATCCAACTTCAAACCCTCGAGAATTTCTAACACATCCTCACTATCTACTACAATACTCCCCAATTTGCAACCCTGTACCTCAGTGCTCTCCACAGCTACATTTCCAGCACTCTGCGTGAATACCGAAGAGAAATATTTATTCAGTGCCTCACCAATCTCTTCAGGCTCCACGCACAACTTCCCACTGCTGTCTATGACTGGCCCTAATCTTGCCCAAACCAATCTTCTATTCTTAACATATCGAAAGAAAGCTTTAGGATTCTCCTTAATCCTATCAGCCAACATCTTCTCGTGTCCCCTCTTAACTCTCCTCAATTCACTTTTTACCTCCTTCCTAGCTAATCTATAGCTATCCATTGCACTACCTGAGCCTTCAAGCCTCATCATGACATAAGCCTCCTTTTTCTTCTTAACCAGCAAATCAACTCTTTTCGTACACCAAGGCTCTCTTACTCGTCCATTTCCTCCCTGCCTGACAGGGACATACTTATCAAGGACTATCAGCAGCTGCTCCTTGAATAAGCACCACATTCCAGATGTTCCCAGTCCCTGTAGTTCCCTAGTCCAATCTACGCACCCTAATTCTCTCCTGATGGCCTAATAATTACCCTTCCCCCAGCTATAACTACAGCCCCCAGCTTCATGCCTATCCCTGTCCATCACTAAGGTGAACGTAACCGAATTGTGGTCACTATCACCAAAATGTTCACTAACTTCCAAGCCTAACACCTGGTCTGGCTCATTGCCCAGCAACAAATCCAATGTAGCCTCACCTCTAGTTGGCCTATCTACATACTGAGTCAAAAAACCTTCCTGCACACTCTGTACGAAAACTGACCCCTCTAACGAGCTAGCGCTATAGCTATTCCAATCAATATTAGCAAAGTTAAAGTCCCCCATCACAATTACCCTACTACTTTCACTCCTAATCAGAATTGACTTCGCAATCCTTTCCTCAACCTCTCTAGAACTATTAGGAGGTCTTTAAAAGACTCCCAACAGGGTGACCTCTCCTCTCCTGTTTCTAATCTCAGCCCATACTACCTCAACAGACAAGTCCTCATCAAACTTCTTTTCGATCACCGTGATACAGTCTTTGACCAGTAACGCCACTCTTCCCCCCCTTCTACCCCCTTCTCTACTCCGACTAAAGCATTTGTACCCCGGAACCTGCAACATCCATTCCTGTCCCTGCTCTACCCAAGTCTCTGAAATGGCCACAACATCGAAGTTCCAGGTACTGGTCCAAGCTGCAAGTCCCTCCCCCTTATTGCGAATACTCCTTGCATTAAAGTATACGCATCTCAAACCATGCCCCACCCCACCCGTACGCCGCTGTGTTTTACTCTTGTCAACATCAATGCCAGTCTTTTCTGTTGTCTTGTGCAACACTTTGTTTTAAAAATGCGAAGGCAAGGGTTTCTCAGCACATCATTTTGCACATCTGGGAAACATCCGAGGAGGTCAACAAGCCAGGTCTGGACTCCAATCCCAACAACAGCACAGAAAAGGAATCCACAGACCTTGAAACTGTTGACCCATCATGGTGCTCACCTACACTAACCACAGCTCAGAGACATACAGGTCTCGCTGTCTGATTCACAGAAGGCAGAGGCATGCCAAGTTGTGACACTCAATGATTGCTGAAGGTCAGGAATCTGCTAAGTCCCAGTCAGATGAGGAGTTTCTGGACTCAATCATATCTCAGTTGCTGGAGCTCTAAAGGCAAGTTTGGGAACATCAGGAAATGATGTCTGCTGTACTCCTTACATTGCAGGGCACGATGGAGGAGTCTGTCCAGCTTCAGACCAATATGATAGCCCTGACATGCTAATATGCCAAGATGAACGCTGATAGGATTGTAGCCACATGAAAACCTTGGTCCAGGACATTGGCTCTGTATTGTTGTGGCAGCTACATTCCATGGTTGAGGCACTTGCTGACACCATGAGTGGATGGGGCAGTAGAGTATCTCAAACTCATTCCAGCTGCACATCATTCTCAAGGGTCAGCCAAGGATCCTCAAGTAATCATACGGAAGGGGATCAGCAGGTGCACACTCGGGGAAATATCCAGTCCATCTGAATCCTTCTTTGTGTGACCCCATCGGCTCCAGCTCCACAAGCTGAGGAGGGTAGCACTACCATACAGCAGGACTCTGAAAGAAGCCTATTCCCCTCCCCTGCGCTACCCATCACTCTCAACTCTTCAGGAGACACTGCCAAGATCATCACAGACTTAGGATGTAGCAGTCAGTGGGGAGCCTCCACTTCTGCTGTGGATGTTGTGGATGTAGCAAGATATAGTGAGAAGGTTAAACATATCAACAAGGTGTAGCTGCTCAGTACTGGCCAGGGGTGTTAGTCACTGCATTGAACACTGTAAATATATTCCCAAGAACGTGAGTGATGGTGCTCCTTGTTATGATGAGTAGTGTTCATGTAAGTCAGATGTGAAACCTTGGTTCCTGTATGAAATGGAAGGTAAGTGTCAGAGTCCAAGTCCTCTGCACTGTGCAGTGTGTGAGTACAGTGAGTGTCTAGCATCAAAGTCACTCTTTAGACTGTGCCTACATCTCAATATACAACTGTAGCTTTATTTAGCTCAAAAAATGAATCCTTTCTAAGGCCTTTTACATGTCCGCATTGCCCCACCTAAGACTAAGTCAATAATTTATAAAGCTCTTTACTTTTTTATTCCATTTCTCTTATGAACTCAAGGAGTTGATGTTGTTTTAACCACGTACTACCTGATCAAGTTGTCCTGCTATCTTTAAAATTTTGTGTATATGGATACCACGGTTCACCAGCATTCTTAAAATTGCATATTTTTTGAATACTGTCTTTCCAGATTGATTCTTCCAAAGTGCATCACAAACTTCTCCACACTGAAGTCCATTTGCTGTACTTCTGCCCAATTTATCATCCTACCTAAGTCATCTCAAAACCTAGAAAATCTTTTATTTTCCCTGCATAATCATTTCCGTATGACACACATCACAGCATATTGGGTCTATATCTTCCCACTGAATATCTCTGTCTCTATTCTGTTTTTGTCACTCTTCAATCTATCCCATTCCTATCTTCTGAAATGCATTCCCCTTCTTGATTTCCTGAACAGATGTTTATATGTATAAGGCAACGAAAAATGGGTCTCTAACTCTGCATCAAAAATATTTTTTCACACAAGAAAAGTCTGGCTTAATACATCAATCCCTACCACTGCTTATTGCTTTTCCAACATTTGGAAACTTTATAATGTTGCTCCCCATTCTCTATTAAGGCCAGTTATTAAAATTTTAAAGAGCAGTAGATGCACAACTAACCCTTATGGAACAAGTTTTGTCTATTTTAAGTAAATTTCAGTCTTTTATAATACTTTATTTGCAGGTATTGGACTAACGCTTATTAAAAATGTTTATTTTTGCAATGGCCTATTTTCAGCAGTCTGTGCCATCTTCATGATGCACTGCAGAAACTTTCCAAGCCTCCTCTGAGCCTCTCAAACCCATGGTCTCTGCCACCTAGAAAAAAAAGTGTAATCAATATAGAGAAAAACGACTTGTGAGGAGTAGGAGAACACAGTAATGTCTTGCCAATTCACCCCCCATTTCCAACTTGGAACTATACTGCTGTCCCTTCACTGTCAATGGTCAAAAAGCTGGAATTCCTTTCTTAACAGCACTACAAGCAACACTTCAAGAAGGAATCTCACCACCACCTTCTCAAAAGGCGGGCAACAAATGCTGACCTTAATAGTGATGCTTATATCCTATCAAAGAATAATTAAAAAATAAAATCCCCTTTAATCAAACCTCACTAAGTTACCACTCTTTGAACTTACTTTTAAAAAAGTTAGATTTTAATGATTGCACTGGGTTCAAATGTTAGGTTTGACAATACGCAAATCAGTTTGAGTAGATCAATGCAAAAGAAAAACCCTTTTCAAAATGGATATAGTTTTCTGTGCTTACTGAATTGAATCCATTCAGCATGCAACTTCGACCCACTAGGTTTAACGTATGCAAAGTGCTTAATGTCTACTTCAGGTGTGGAATGGCACACCAATATTTTGGCCTTTATGCGAGCAGTATGTTCTTGACTTGAAATGGCCATATGCTTTCTGCCTTTTTTTAAAAAATAATTCACAGGATGCAGTTTACCTGACATTTATTGCCCATTCTTAATTGCCCTCGAGTACTGCTGCAGCCTATGTGGTGTGGGTGCACCCAAAATACTGGTAAAGAGGAGGTTCCAGAGGATTTTGGCCCAACAGTAGTGAAGCAACAGTCATACATCTCCAAACCAAGATGGTGAGTGACTTGGAGAATTTGCAATATTGGAGATTTAAAAGGTATTTATACACCAACAGATGGTGCTCCAGCTGCTTTTGAATTTCTAGGTCATAAAAATTAAAGCTACGTGATAGCATTTGTTTTTTTTTTATGGTTCTGGTCCCATGCTAATTTAATCTTACTGGTACATCGTCCATAGAATTACAACGATCTTGCACTACAATATCTTAAAGGTTTGGTTTCATAGGCTGCTCATCATATAATTGATAGAGACATACAATGCTTGCTACTGATGCAGTCCTTTCCTGAAACCTCCACTTTTAGGCATTAGCTAAATTGGTATTGAGTACAGGTCATAAAGGCTTCTGTCATATAGCTAGCTATTCCTGCTTACGGACACAACCAGTTCTGCTGTTAGGATTAAAAGCAGCCCTACTGATATATTAAGTCAGAGTTTTCTTGTGAAAAAATATTTTTGAAGAGAGTTAGAGATCCATTTTTCATTGCCTTTCTGTTTAGCAAATCAGGAAGGGGAATGCATTTCAGAAGAAAGGAATGGGATAGATTGTACAATGAGAAAAACAGAATAGAAACAGAGATATTCAGTGGGAAGATGGAAATCCAATATGCTGTGATGTGTATGTGTGTCAAAACAGAAATGATTATACAGGGAAAATAAAAGAAACAACACATGGGAAGAACAAATCAAGATAATTATACACAATTGTTCAAATATACGGGGGATGTTGATCTAATAGTGAATGAATGTGTCATATGACCACCATCATTTATCGATATGCAGCAATCAAACAGCATTGAACGTTCTTTTCGAATTGAAAGTGAAGGTCATGCAGCAACTAACTGACCTAAAAAAAGATACATTTCTTTGAAACTTTACAATTCAAAGAGATAGCTTAGCTTCCAAAGGAAATGAAAGTTAGGCTTGGTCCCTGCAGGTTTTCTGAAGTTCTGAAACACCCACTCTATATTTTAATGCTGCAATTGCTGGATTAAGGGCATTAAAAGATTCAACCAATCCAATGTTTAATCATTCTACCAGTCTATACCAATGCTGAAGCTCTGGAGGTAAGTTTTGGTATATATCTGAATCTATTTTTATATTTTCTTCAACTAAAATTTGTACTTATCCTGTATCATTTTTATGCACTGGTTATTAGTTTTTCTCTCCACCAATTAGATCTCTTTTCTTTAAACACAATGCCTGGCTAAAAAGGTTGATAGGTGATTAGTTACCCCATTCCCCCTTCCATCAACATGATTCTGTAATGCACTTACTGAGAGATGTTATTTGCCTATACAAAAGAGGTAAAAGAATCCTTTTAACTCTTTCCTCACACTTGCCCTCCCCAGTGGTGTCCAGGTTCTACTCAAATCAATTGCACAATGTTACGACTGAACTCAGGTCTTCATTGTGGACATTGACAAAGCCATGTCCTATACGCACAGTACATTATAATCTCAAACATATCAATTTATTTTAGAATATGTTATACTGCCCTTATCATTACTGCTGAGTTAAGAAATTAAAATGATACATATAAATTTCTGGATTCAGATGTCTTGTTGCATTCAGTTTCAAACATCCTGTTGCATCTATAAAACTTCAGATACTTTTGACCAGTTTACTTACTCAGAAGTTTTATCCGGTACTCTTATTTGCAAGATGGACAAAGGACAAACACAATTAAGGGTTCAATAAATTTATTAGTAATAATATTATTAACCCTTAAATTACCCACATAAAACAAGAGGATATGCCAGACTCAAGTGTATTGGTTAAACTGCAGGCCTGATTTTCTGTATCCCTCTTTTCCATCATCACAAAGATGAGCTCGATGGCAGTTTCTTCCTTCCTCCCTTCTCTGGTCAGTCTTATTTTTTGTTAATATCCAATTCAATCAAATCAAAGTCCAATTCAAAGTCTCAACAGTGAGACATTCCAGATCCAAGCTGACAAGAAAGGCAAGCCTCTTCCTGTCTTGGGCTTTACTAACTTGATCCAAGTTGATTGGAGCGGGCATTGCACTTCCTCCACTGCTTGAACTCATTTGCATTCTGAGCCAAAAAGCCTGGATGTCACTTTAAAAATTTGCTTCAAATGAAGCCTCAGTGTAACTTCATGACTTCAACCAAGTGCGGGATACCAATACTACACTTGATCTTAGCCAAAAGGCCCTAAAGCAACTGAGAAGTCTTCCAGGTGCTCAATGTTCCCTCCTTCATCGTGTCTTCTCTGCTGATGTGGCTGAGATATGTACTTTATCCACCTCCCTCCCTGCCTTTCCAGAAACTTCTCTGGCTTCTGGCCAATGAGGTCCCAGGAGAGGTCCCTATACCTAGTGGGTTTATTGATGTCTGCTGACAGGACACCAGGGCCCATCCCCAGGTGTCCATTTCCATGGTGTTGCTTACATGTAACCTGTAAAGATAAATGCAGGAACTTAGGTGACAGAAAGTCTGGGCCTGACCTGGGCTTCTAACAATAGACTGATGCATTTTAATGGGATGCAATGATCTCCTGCGGAGTGTCAGTGGAATGTGATGATCTTTGATGGGTGTTTGATGTGACAGGCCCACACATGTTTTTATGTCTTTCTATATTTGACCTTAGTCAAGTCTGGCCTGTCCAAGGTGGAGTTCGGTTACAAGTGGTGTACCTCAGGGGTCTGTTTTGGGGCCTCTGCTGTTTGTAATTTTTATAAACGATCTGGATGAGGGTATTGGAGGATGGATTAGTAAATTTGCAGATGACACCAAAGTCGGTGGAGTGGTAGATAGTGAAGAGGGGTGTTATAGTTTGCAGAGAGACTTGGACAAGTTGCAGAGCTGGGCCGAGAGGTGGCAAATGGAGTTTAATGTGGAAAAGTGTGAGGTAATGCACTTTGGCAGGAATAATAAATGTGTAGAGTATAGGGCTAATGGTAGGATTCTTAATAGTGTTGATGAACAGAGGGATCTTGGTGTATTTGTGCATAGATCCCTGAAAGTAGGCAGTCAAGTCGATAAGGTTGTTAAGAAGGCATACGGAGTCTTAGCTTTTATTGGTAGGGGGATTGAATTTCGGAGCCGCAACGTCATGTTGCAACTGTACAAAACTCTAGTGCGGCCGCACTTGGAGTATTGTGTGCAGTTCTGGTCCCCACATTATAAGAAAGATGTGGAGGCATTGGAGAGGGTACAGAGGAGGTTTACCAGGATGTTGCCTGGTATGGAGGGCAGGTCTTATGAAGAGAGGCTGAGGGATTTGAGGTTGTTTTCGTTAGAAAGGAGGCGGCTAAGAGGGGACCTTATTGAAACATATAAGATGATTAGAGGTTTAGATAGGGTGGACAGTGATAGCCTTTTTCCTAGGATGGAGAAAGCTAGCACGAGGGGACACAGCTTTAAATTAAGGAGTGATAGTTATAGGACGGATATCAGAGGTAGGTTCTTTACCCAGAGGGTGGTTAGGGAGTGGAATGCCCTGCCTGCGGCAGTTGTAGATGCGCCAAGTTTGGTGGTGTTTAAGAGGTTAGTTGATAAGTTTATGGAAGAGAAGGGAATGGTTTAGTCTGGAGGTTCATTGCTTTTTTTTCCTAATTGGTCGGCGCAACATCGAAGGCCAAAGGGCCTGTTCTGCGCTGTAATGTTCTATGTTCTATGTTCTAATGTTTGACTGTGTTTGATTTTAACATGCCCAATTCTTTAATTTAGGATATCCAATTTAATCAGCCTTAAGACTAGGCCCTAATTGTATTGCCACAATTCAAAGCCTAAAGGCAGGTTTTCCCTCCCTATCGGGATTGACCAGTCACACCAAAAGTCAATGGATTTTAGACTGGGCCATCCCACTACATTCAACCATGGTGGGTCTAACTACAAAGGGGAAGAAAAATCTCGTCCTAACTAGTAACACTGTGCTACAGTTTTATTCAATTGGATTTAATAACAAGTATCATTTAAGAAGCTATGATGTAAAATTAATCTTGGTGAATGCACAAAGCAAGTCACCTTTTTAAACTACTATCTCCTCCATTCTCACCATCCAACAATGAGCTCATGGATTTCTTTGCCACTTAAGATTGAGACAATCAAATCTTTAACTTGTTTGTAGCTCTGTAGTAGCTTTCCTCATCTGTAGTGCTATCCTGTCTTAGTTCTAACGGTTCAGATGGGTATAATCTGTAGTATAATGGAATATGTTAGACCAATCCCTTAACTGTAATAAGTTGGTGCTGTTATAGAAGGGAGTGACATAGAACCATGTGATGTGAGGCACTGGGACAATATAAAGTAAGAGGAAAGCAAGCATGGTCAGAATATTAGAAGAATGCCCCTGTTCAGCCTTTGTGTAGTTTGTTTCATTTATACAAATACTCCATGTTAAGAAAGTTCTGCCCATGGAATTACATTTAAATGCTAAGCTTAAAAAAATTAACTAATTCTGCTTGCCTATGTTTTAAAACTCAGAAGGTGTACCGGGTTTGTGAGAAAATTGATTGCATGTTTGAAAAGTAAAACAGGTTTTTTATAAGCCAAAGTTTTCCATGAACAACATCTGCAAGGCCAGGCTTGATTCTCCAAGTAGAGACAGCATGTGCCAAACAATTTCAATAACAAGATAACGTATCAGATATATTTTAATTTTAGCTCTACGTTTTGAGTTCAGTTTAGTGTGTTTTGGAGTGTTGTTTTGATCAGTATGGACTGGCAAAAGGAGCCAGTGTCTCATTCTCTAGCTTTTTTCTCTTTCTGTTTGCTTTTGTAATAATTTGTTTTTAAGTTTTGTCCAATAAAAGAAATTCATTGCACCAATGCTGTCTTTGTCTATTCAAAGGAATGAATTGACCTTACAGTTCCCCATAATCTGCAAATATCTTAAAATAAATGTTAAAATCTTTATATCTAGTAATATTTGGACTATCACTTAAGTAATTCCGGCAAGGAGGAAGGATGGGAAAGGTAGGATTAGAGAACCATGGCTTACCAGGGAGACTGAGGACTTGATCAGGAAGAAGCGAGAGGCTTACATTAGATCTAGGCAACTGGGGACTGAGAAAGCACTGGAAGCTTATAGAGAGTGTAGACGGGATCTTAAAAGGGGTATTAGAAAGGCAAAAAGGGGCCACGAGGCGGCTCTGGCAGGTAGGATTAAGGAAAATCCAAAGGCATTTTACACCTATGTAAGGAGCAAAAGGATGGTTAGAGGCAAGATTGGACCTCTTAGGGACAGAGGAGGGGATCTATGCTTAGAGCCTGAGGGAATGGGGGAGATCCTGAATGAATACTTTGCGTCGGTATTCACGCAGGAGACTGGACAGATGTCTGTTGCTGATGTTGACAAAGTTGAGGATCGGTTGAGGGAAATAAGGATTACGAGGAAAGAGGTGTTGGGGCTGTTAGGCAGCTTAAAGACATATAAAGCTCCGGGGCCTGATGGCATTTACCCCAGGCTGCTAAGGGAGTTGAGGGAAGACTTGGCTGGGCCTCTGACGCAAATCTTTGTCTCTTCCTTGGACACAGGTGAGGTCCCAGAGGACTGGAGGATAGCAAACGTAGTACCGTTGTTTAAAAAAGGTCAGAGGGATCACCCAGGGAACTATAGGCCGGTGAGCTTGACTTCAGTTATAGGTAAGCTAATGGAGAGGATCCTTAGGGACAGGATGTATGAGCATCTGGAGCGCTGCGATCTGATCAGGGATACGCAGCATGGCTTCGTCAAGGGGAAGTCTTGTCTTACGAATCTGGTGGAATTTTTTGAAGAAGTGACAAAAACAGTTGATGAAGGACAGGCTGTTGATGTCATCTACATGGATTTCAGTAAGGCGTTTGACAAGGTTCCTCATGGTAGACTGATAGAGAAGGTGAAGGCGCATGGGATACAGGGTCGGGTATGTAGATGGGTCGAGAACTGGCTCGGGAGGAGGAGACAGAGGGTAGTAGTGGAAGGCTCTTTTTCCGGCTGGAAGCCTGTCACTAGTGGAGTGCCACAAGGCTCAGTACTAGGTCCTCTTCTATTTGTGGTCTACGTAAACGACTTGGAAGTTGGGGTAGGTGGTGAGATCAGCAAATTTGCTGATGACACTAAGATGCTTGGATTGGCGGGTACAGAGGAGCAGTGTCAGGCAATACAACAGGACATAGATAGGTTGGTAGACTGGGCAGATAGATGGCAAATGGAATTTAATCCGGATAAATGCGAGGTGATGCATTTTGGCCAGAAAAATGTAGAAGAGAGTTATAGGATAAAAGGTAAAACTATACGGAGCATAGAGACGCAGAGAGACTTGGGGGTGCAGGTTCACAAGTCTCTGAAGGTGTCCTCACAGGTGGAGAAGGTGATAAAGAAGGCGTATAGTATGTTAGCTTTCATAGAAAAGGGTATAGAATACAAGAGTAGGAGTTTGATGTTGTAGTTGTATAGAACGTTGGTTAGGCCTCACTTGGAATACTGCGTCCAGTTCTGGTCGCCGTACTATCGGAAGGATGTGGAGTCCTTGGAGAGAGTGCAGAGGAGGTTTACCAGGATGCTGCCTGGTATGGAAGGACTGTCTTATGAGGAACGATTAGATAGACTGGGGTTGTTTTCCCTTGAAAGACGTCGGCTTAGAGGGGATCTCATAGAGGTGTATAAGATTATAAGGGGTATAGATAGAGTAAATGGAGGTAAACTTTTTCCACCTTTAGAAATGGATAGGACGAGGGGTCATGGCCATAGGGTGAGGGGGGCTATGTATAGGACGAATATTAGAGGGCAGTTTTTCACACAAAGGGTAGTGGGGGTGTGGAATGCACTGCCGAGTAAGGTGGTGGGAGCAGGCACGCTAGGGCTGTTTAAGGGTCTCTTGGACAGCCACATGAGCGGTATGCAGATAGAGGGATATAGTAGGACTGTTTAACTACGGCTTTTTTTCCACAGGTAATTCAGTCCATACTTGACCAACATTGAGCATGCATTCGGCAGGTGGTGCGAGTACAGCTCTTGGATGTTGATTCATGGGTTGCCTGGTACTTCATGTCGTAAATGAGTGCTTTATGTGGACCATCTGAAGGGCACCATGACAGCTCAGAGACTATCGATGTGGCTGTGCAGACACTTGGAATTGGGCCGGTGTCTGCGGGAGTTTGCGCGTTCTCCCCGTGGTTGCGTGGGTTTTCTCCGGGCACTCCGGTTTCCTCCCACAACCCAAAAATTCGTTCTTAGGCTGATTGGGAAACAAATTGTCCCTATAGTGAGAGTCTTCCACATTAGGAATAACCTAAATCTATAATAGGATAATGGAATTGCTACTATATAGTTATGACGGCAGCGCGGGCTCGTTGGGCCGAAGGGCCTGTTTCCCGTGCTGTGTGCTCTAAAAAAAATTCCAACCCAGTTACATAATAATATATGATGAAAAAAAAAATTTTTTTCATATTTTTCAAAGTGCTGAGCTACTGACAGCACTTTGGTATTGCCAGTCAAAAGAAACAATAAGGAGCTAACAATTTGTCCCCACTAGAACTTAAACAAAAGACAACCTCCTGAAGATGATGTAACCATGGAGCCCATCGAATATTGAAGAGTTGAAATTAGCACAACTATCCGCTTGTAAAAATACATTAGCCGAACAAGTTCAAGTTCAGCTATGATTCAATGGACTGAATGCCTACTTCTGCTCCTATGTCTTATGTCTTGTAGTCTAAGTTGTGAACCACTACTGATCTTTTCTATCACTTCTTTTCCATTTGCATGTAGTGCATGACTTTGTCATCATAGAATCCTAACAATGCAGAAGGAGGCCATTTGGCCTGTACCAACAACAATCCTACCTAGGCCCTATCCTCATCACCCCACATATTTACCCCCTAATCCTTCTAACCTACACATTCTGGGACACTAAGAGGCAATTAAGAATGGTCAATTAATCTATCCCACACATCTTTGGAATATGAGAGGAAATGGGAGCACCCGGAGGAAATACACAAACACAAAGAGAATGTGCAAACTCCATACAGACAGTGACCCAAGCCAGAAATCGAACCCGGGTCCTTGACATTCTGAGGTAGTAGTGCTAACCACTGTGCCACTATGCCCCACACCTAGAAGTATATACCACAAAGTGCTGACAGGAATTGGTCTATAAAGAATTACATCTTCATTAAAACTGTGGATAAAGATTCACGTTTGAGTGTCTTAATGCACCTATTTTTTAATATTACCAAAAGTTCTCAGTTATTACAGTGCCACAAGTCAGCACAGTTTATGTATATCTCATTAAGATCCATTATGTCTATTAAGCAGCGCCCAATAATAAATGCGTTTCTCCAAATTTATTAGGTGGCAAAATCTATTTGAACAAAATGTCTTCATTTGATATCAATAGCTATTTAAGACTTGGCATCTAAGCCCATCTTTTCATTCCACGCAGGCTGGAGGAAAAACGATCTGGGAAGAATAATGAATTTCAATAATTTCCACAGATAGTAATTTAATTTTCCTTTTCTCCCTTTAAATACCATGCAGCACTATTATTTCTAATATTGCTGACTTTATACTTGTTCAAACTTGGGTTACATAATTTACAATGAACATCATTCAATATTTTCAGAATATTAACTATGCAATCACATTAGGGATTATTTTTCCACGTTCTTCAAAATGCAGTTAATGAATTTTTAATTTTGTGCAACTGAAACTAAAGCCACTGTCATCCAGCAATTTTACAGCACACTCTGGATACATACAGAAATTAGTGCTTTAATTGGATGATTATCTGCCTGCGTTATTTAACTGTGCCCAAAAGCAGGGGAGCTTATTACACTTGCCTGTCCATGTGGACACAGACACTGCGTGCAATTGATGCTGACTGCACATTATTGGTTGTGATACTCTTTGGTTCAGTGGTGGCAATATAATAATTAGGCTTCAGATGCTTAATGGGAGCATGTTCTCTTGCTTCAGAGAAATGGAATAGTGGTAAGACCTGAAAACTGAGGTCCCAAGTTTTCTGATATTACCATGGAAGCCCTGGTCTAAGTAGCTTACGGGAGAAGGAAATCCACCCAGGAAATGCCATAGGAGGACTTACCTCCCAGGGCATGGTTACGATGCCAAAAGAATTTTAATGACACAGCAGAATTGTCAATGTAATAATCCAATCCCTCAGCTGAATCTTATACCTGCACAACCTGTAACCCCATTGCTGATTACATTCCTCTTGCCTACTTCCCTTTAATGTTACAAAATCACATTCTCCTCCTGTTCTCACACTCTGCACTTCATCCCATTACCCCTGTTATAACCCTTAATTCTCTATATCTCATATCTTGCATATAACATCTGCACTGTTCCATCATAGTAGGTACATTCACAAAACAACTCATAAGACTGTCACTAACCAAATCTTCATTGTGGGAGACAATCACACACAACTCACCAATGCTATCACTGCCAGCTAGAATGGAGAACTTGATGCTCGGCCAAATTTCCAATCACTGCAGCTGGACTGGAGAATTCCAGCTGCAGATAGGTTGTAGAATTTTGCCCAATATCAGGCAGCACCCAGACACCAGAGGACACAGAGGCCTCATACACAACTATTCTTAAGAACATATGGGATATCACCTACCCCTGGTAATCTTTCATCCCCTTGCTTATCAAGAATCTATCTACTGCTACAATAAAAATGCAAAAGCTCTGGGTCAATTTTACCAAAAAATAATTCTAAATTCTCAACAAGCATGAAAATGGGAGAAATTTGCTTTTTTTGGCAACTTAAAAATCAAATTGCAAACAAAATGAGGCCAAACCTGGTTTTCATTAGCATGGTGGGTGGGGTGAGATTGCCTAAAAGCCAGCTGATAGCAGCAGAGGGTACCATTGCACATGTACAGACCTATAAGCTCACAGAGCACAGAGCTCTGTTACAATCTCCCCCAGCTACAGCAGGCCTTTGTGGTCAAACTCCCTCTACCCCACCAACCTGAAAAAGGCGTGACCTAGCCAGATATCTAATGCTGGTAAGATCAGAAGAGATGAGAAATCAGATGTGAACCCAATTTCTCAGCTCTCACAGTCTGACCTGTTCACTGGCCCATTGGCCGGTGGGGTGGCAAGGTAAGATTGCCCCCTCTGTTTCCAACCTTTTGAGGAGAGTTCCAAAGACTCACAACCCTAACGGAGAAAAAAAATCTCTTAATCTCTGTTCTAAATGAGTGACCACTTATTTTTAAACAGTGACCCCCTCGTATGAGTTTCTCTCACAACAGGGAACAAATATTCTCTCTTTGTAGACCCCATCAAGATTCCTCAAGATCTTATATATTTCAATCATACCATCTGTTCTAAACTCCAGTGGATGCAAGTCTAGCCTGTCCAACCTTTCCTCACAAGTCAACCCATCCGATCTAGGTAGTGGAAGAGTAAACCTGCTCTGAACTTTGATCCTTCCTCAAATAAGAAGACCAAAAGTATACATAGTAATCCAGATGTGGTCTCACCAATTTGGTCTATATCTGAAGCATGACCTTCCTACTTTTGTATTTCAATTCCCTTTGCAGTAAACAATGATACTCAGCTAGTTTTCCTGGATAACTGGAGCTCCAAAAAACTCGTTGAGCTCAAAGCCATCCACTGCAAAGCCACTGCTTGATTGGCATCCATCCACTATCTTAAACATTCACTCCTCTACCACCAGCAAAATGTGACATCAATGTTTGCCATCCAGAAGATGCAGCAATTCGCCAAAGCTTCATCAACAGCAACTATATTGCCCACAACATCCCCTGCCTAGAAGGATAATGGCAGCAAGCACATGAGAAAACAACTATCTGCGAGTTCTCCTTAGACCACACACTTGGAACTACATCATCATTCCTTCATTGTTGTTGGGTTAAAACCCAGGAACACCCTCCCTAACAGCACTGTGGCTGTACCAACATTACATGGCCAGTTCAAGAAGGCAACTCACCACCACCACCTCAAGGGAAACCAGGGACAGGCAATAAATGTTGGCCTTTCCTGTTAACCCCACATCCCATGAATGAACAAACAAGTGCAACACACATATACAGCTTATCAGTTCTTAAGTGATATCCAAAGATATCTCCCCTCAGTCAAGCATCAGTGACAAACAATGCTGAAAAATGTGAGCAAATTGCATAAGTATTTTGAATAAAAAAAAATAGAATCATAGAATCCCTACAGTGCACATGCAGTAAGTCTGGATTTAAAACAATACACGCTCAGAATATTTAGCAGATGAGACAGCACCTGAAAGACAAAGGGTAGGCTAATATTTTGGAATTGTTCAAGTGATATAATTCTTCAGTTTTTCAAATTATCTTTCAACCAATACAGATTTAGCAAGTGATTGGTTTTCAATTCCATTTTTAACACATTAAAATGCATGGAAATGATTGAAATGACTCATTTGAGTCATTCCTTGTGGGATGGGGAATTTCCTTAAATTTTAGAGCACACACTCTGATCTGCAAATGATCCTAATTTGAAGATGTGCATCTCAGTGTGCAGTTTAATGGGTGCTTAGGTCCATTTATTTCCAAAGAGGTTAAGACCTCTGCTAAAATAAGAGCGAGTGGGATGACGCACCAACATGAGCTGCAGACCTATAAAAAAGTAAATTGTGATGGAAAAACCATGCAAAGAATGTCTAGGCTGCACATTCAAGCATGAATCTCATCCCCCAGATATCTTTTAAAATATTATCTCTGCTCGGACAATTGATCCTGGCCTGGATCGAGGTTGCAGCTCAATTGGCCTGACCACCAACTGATAGGCCATGTAAAATTGCATTCAATTGGTCCATTAATGGACTAACTTGTCAGCAGGCACATTTCTCCCTCTCACACATGTCTGCCCACTGCAATATTGTGTGATGATATCGGGGTACACGCCTGATGTCTTTTTGTTCAATTCCATGCGAATCTGGGTCAGACGTGTACCTGTGCAAGCAATATACAATTCTGCCCATAAATTCTGATCTTGGAAACAAAATGGTGCTGATATTGGTCTCTTTTCTGAGCTTAAAAAATAATTTCTTTAGTGATGTGCTACATCTGGCAGTGTGGTTAAAAAAGGAGGGGGAGCTGTGATGCAGACAGAAAGAACAAGGGCAGCCTGGAGAAGAAGAAGCAGTCGAGCATTGTACACAAAATCATAGTCCCCATGATTTTAAGAAAGCAGACCTTTCCATACCTCAACATCACAGTAATGTGTCAGATGCCCGTAATTCACAAGTGCCAAATAAGCGAGAAAATAGAAGAGTTTTGTGCCAATGTTTTTCAGTGAGCTGCAAATTGCAATCTTATGGCAACCAGTGCAAAAAAAAGAATCTGGATTCGATTCTCGCCAGTAGGAGTGAGGGCAGAGCCTAAGCTCGCCGGTGAAGCTGGTTGCAGAGGAACACCATTGCACAGGGGCCCCAGTCTCCTGGCATGTGCTCCACCCCCACCTACCCCACAGACATCGCCACTCCACTGCTGATCTCTCTTTATCTTAGTTTATCCCACCACACATACTCACCCCCATCAACACCCCCTATCTGCAGAGCTCCCCCATTCCCCGCCAACCATCTCCCACACAGCCAAGCTCGCCCCTTGCCTTTCCCGTCATAGTCCCACATCCACTCTGGCCCAACTCCCCACTCAGGCCCCCCTTCCTTGCCACTACTTCTGGCACAGTTCTGGAACGCAGTGAGCAGTGCCATGGGTTGGAAAAGGAACGGGAGATGTAATGCAGACAGGAAGAGCAAGAGCAACCCCTGGACACTGCCAGACCCTGCATCGAACCATCCAAAGAGCTTCAATGGCCTCCAATCTCCCCAGTGAGGTCATTTTGTCTGGTCTCTGCTGATGGAGGCCAGCTGTGATTTTGACCAGTATGAATCTCAACCAGCACGGAGGTTAGTGGCAGTGAGACAATGTTCGACACTCAATAATGACATGTAAATCATGTCATTAATATTTAAATTGGCTTTGCGTGCGTCAAGCCAATTTTGCCAGCAAAAAACAGGGCCAGTAAGATCGGGGGAGGCAAGAAACTAAATGCGAATCCAATTTTACCACCTCACCTCACTGAATAATAGACAGGACAAAGTCATAATGTCACATCTGCTATCCCTCAGCTATTATAGTATCATACAGCACAGAAGAAGTCCTTTGGCCCATCGAGTCTGCATTGTCACATTAGAAATACCTGAATTCCCACCTAATTCCATCTGGCGGTATTTGGCCCATATCCCTGAACGATACAATGTCGCAAGTGCTCATCCAGATAGTTTTTAAAGGATGTGAGGCAGCTCACCTCTATCACACTCCCAGGCAGCACATTCCAGGCCATCACCATCCTGTTGGTAAAAAAAATGATTTTCCTCACATCTCTCTAAACCTCATGCCCCTCACCTTGAATCTATGTCCCCTCGTGACTGACCCTTCAACTGCTCTTTATCCACCCTGTCCATGTCTCTCATAATCTTGTACATCTTGATCAGGTCGCATTTCAGTCTTCTTTGCTCCAACGAAAGCATAACAACCTCTTCTCATAACTTAAATATTCCATCCCAGACAACAACCTGGTGAATTTTCTCTGCATCTCTTCAAATATAATCACATCCTTCCAATAATTTGTGACAAGAACTGCACACAGTACTCCAGAGCTCACTCTGGAGTACTGTGTGCAGTACTGGTGAGTACTGTGCTTAGTACTCACCAAAGTTCTACACAAGTTTAACATGGCTTCCCTGTTTTTGTAAGCTATGCCTCAATTGATGATGGCAAGTGCCCCAAATGCCTACAAACATGTCCTTACACTTTCAAGAGATCTGTGGACAACACACCAAGTTCGCTTTGTTCCACAAGACTTCCTAGTTTCATACATTGAGTACTTTCTTGTCAAATTAGTCCCTCCAAAGTGTACAACCTCTCACTTTTCCGGCTTACATTTCATCTACCACTTATCTGTCCATTTTACCACTCCATCTTTCTCTTATTGTAGCTCAAGCCACTCCAGCTCACTGTGAGCCACTCATCCAATCTTTGTATCATCTGCAAACTTTCTAATCCAGCACCCCTCCCCCCCAACTTCCCCCACCCCTTTAATCATCAATTTCACTTATAAAAATGATGAATAAAATAGGAGACTCAAAACTGCTCCCTGTAGTATGACATTGGACAAGGCTTCCAGTCACTAAAGCAGCCTTCTGTCATCACTCTCTATCTCCTACAGCTGAGCCAATTTTGAATCCACTTCATCAAATTATACTTTATCTCATGTGAATTTATCTTTTTACAAGTTTCCCATGTGGGACCTTGTCAAAGGGTTTGCTGAAATCTATATAAACTATATCGACTGAACCACCCTCATCTAGACACCTGATTACCTCTTCAAAAAGTTCAATTAAATTTGTTAGGCATGACCTCCCTCTAATGAAGCCATGCTGACTATTCCTGATCAAGGTTTGCCTCTTCAAGTGGCGACAGATGCTTTTCTTCAGAAGTTTCTCTGATAGATTCCCTGGCTTCCCACAGCTATGTGAGCATGAGAAGGTAAAATTCAATACCAATGTTTTGTGTTTAAACAAAGGAGACTATACAGAGATGAGGGAGGAGTTGGCTAAGGTAGACTGGAAGCAAAAACGTTACAGTGGGACAATTGAGGAAGAGTAGAGGACTTTAAAAGTGATCTTTCACAGTGCTCAGCAAAAGTATATACCAGTGATAAGGAAGGACTGTAAAAAAAAGAGATAATCAGCCATGGATATCTAAGGAAATAAAGGAGGATATTAAATTGAAAGGAAATGCATACTAAGTGGCAAAGATTAGTGGGAATCTAGAGAATTGAGAAATCTTTAAAAGTCAGCAGAAAGTTACAAAAAAAGGTAAAAAGAAAGGTAAGATGGATTATGTGAGTAAACTAGTTCAGAATATAAAAACACATAGCAAAAGTTTCTACAAATTATAAAATAAAGAGTGGCAAAAGTAAACATTGGTCCTTTAGAGGATGAAAAGGGGATGTAATTACTGAAAATGAGAAAATGGCTGAGGCACTGAACAGGTATTTTGTGTCGGTTTTCACAGTGGAAGACACAAATAACATGCCAAAAACTGATGACAGGAAGGCTATGGCAGGTGAGGACCTAGAAACTATCATTATCATGAAAGAAATAGTGTTGGGCAAGTTAATAAGGGCTAAAGGTAAACAAGTCTCCTGGTCTTGATGGAATGCATCTCAAGGTACTAAAAGAGATGGCAGGAGAAATAACAAATGCACTACTGGTAATTTACCAAAATTCACTGAACTCTTCGATGGAGACGGGAGAGGTTCCGGAAGATTGGAGGATTGCCGATGTGGTGCCTATTTTCAAGAAGGGGAACAGGGATAGCCCGGGCAATTACCAACCAGTAAGTCTGACCTCAATGGTCGGTAAGTTGATGGAGAGGATTCTGACAGATAGGGTTTATGAGCATTTAGAGAAATTCAATATGATCAGAAATAGTCAACACGGCTTTGTTAAAGGCAGATCGTGCCTTACAAGCCTGGATGAGTTCTTCGAAAATGTGACTGAACACATTGACGAAGGAAGAGCAGTGGACTTGGTTTACATGGATTTTAGCAAGGTGTTTGATAAGGTCCCCCATGCAAGACTTCTTGAGAAGGCAAGAGGGCATGGGATCCAAGGGGCTTTGGCCTTGTGGATCCAGAACTGGCTTGCCTGCAGAACTCAGTAAAGTTTCACAACACCAATTTTAAATCCAACCAATTTATTTGATAGTAAATTCGCGAGATTTCGATGCTATGGCCTTCGTCAGGCAAGTGCAGTGTTCTGGTCTGCAATAGCACTCATACCAACACAGACAGTCATAGATTGCTGATTAGAATGCGAATCCTTACATCTAACCTGCTATTCAAGTGTTAAAGTGGCTAACAATGTGTGTGAAGGGAATCCTGAGCATTGGTTAGAGAATTGTGTATTTTCTCTAGACAGCACAGTAAGTGAGGTTTTTTGTGCTGTGCTGTCTGGAGAAAATACACAATTCTCTAACCAATGCTCAGGATTCCCTTCACACACATTGTTAGCCACTTTAATACTTGAATAGCATTCTAATCGGCAATCTATGACTGTCATAGATGGTCACCTATTCAAGAGGGATAGAGAGCAGTTGACTGGGACGGGAACACATATTTTAGCTGGGAGGTTAGCTGGAGTGTTTCAGAAGTGTTTAAACTAATAGGGAGGGAGAGTGGGGAGAGAGAGGGAACTGGGAGTGGGAGAGAGAGGGATGATAGGGTAACACCAGAAGGTAGAAAGGAATATCCGAGAGCTGAGGGTCTTCAGTGCATGTGTTTTAATGCGAGGAGTGTGACTGGCAAAACAGATGAACTGAAGGCAATAATGTTCACGAGGAATTTAGAAGTGGTGGCGGTGACCGAGACGTGGTTGAAGGAGGGGCAAGACTGGCAATTGAATATTCCAGGGTATAAATGTTTTAGGCGTGACAGAGTTGGTGTGAGGAGAGGCGGGGGAGTGGCTTTATTAGTTAAGGACAACATCATAGCAGTGCAGAGGGAGGGAGGTATGGATGATTTAGGAATTGAGTCTCTATGGGTGGAGTTGAGGAATAGGAAGGGATTGGTTACTCTGTTGGGTGTTTACTACAGACCGCCCAACAGCCCGCGAGCCGTGGAAGAAGGGATATGCAGGGACATTTTAGATAAGTGTAGGAAAAATAGGGTAGTAGTAGTGGGAGATTTCAATTTTCTTGGAGTAGATTGGAGAGGGCCCAGAGCTGTAGGAGTGGACGGGGAGGAATTTGTACAGTGTGTTTTGGAAGGGTCCTTGGAGCAGTATGTGGATGGCCCGACTAGAGAGGGGGCTATACTGGATTTGGTTCTGGGGAATGAGGCAGGCCAGGTGGTTGACATCGAGGTAGGAGAGCAGGTGTCAAATAGTGATCACAACTCTGTCTGCTTTAGGATATTAATGGAAAAGGACGAGACCGGCCCGAAAGGGAAGGTATTTAACTGGGGGAGGGCTAGATACAGCCAGATTAGGCAAGATCTTAAAGATACCGACTGGGATAAGCTTTTCGAGGGCAGGTCGACGAGGTACGTGTGGGAGTCTTTCAAGGGAAAACTAAACTCTCTGCAGGAAAGATACGTGCCGGCAAGGAGAAAGGATGGGAAAGGTAGGATTAGAGAACCGTGGCTTACCAGGGAGATTGAGGACTTGATCAGGAAGAAGCGAGAGGCTTACATTAGATCTAGGCAACTGGGCACTGAGACAGCGCTGGAAGCTTATAGAGAGTGTAGACGGGATCTTAAAAGGGGTATTAGAAAGGCAAAAAGGGGCCACGAGGTGGCGCTGGCAGGTAGGATAAAGGAAAATCCAAAGGCATTTTACACCTATGTAAGGAGCAAAAGGATGGTTAGAGGCAAGATTGGACCTCTTAGGGACAGAGGAGGGGATTTATGCTTAGAGCCTGAGGGAATGGGGAAGATCCTGAATGAATACTTTGCGTCGGTATTCACGCAGGAGACTGGCCAGATGTCTGTGCCTGATGTTGACAAAGTTGAGGATCGGTTGAGGGAAATAAGGATTCCGAGGAAAGAGGTGTTGGGGCTGTTAGGCAGCTTAAAGACATATAAAGCTCCAGGGCCTGATGGCATTTACCCCAGGCTGCTAAGGGAGTTGAGGGAAGACTTGGCTGGGCCTCTGACGCAAATCTTTGTCTCTTCCTTGGACACAGGTGAGGTCCCAGAGGACTGGAGGATAGCAAACGTAGTATCGTTGTTTAAAAAAAGGTCAGAGGGATCACCCAGGGAACTATAGGCCGGTGAGCTTGACTTCAGTTATAGGTAAGCTAATGGAGAGGATCCTCAGGGACAGGATGTATGAGCATCTGGAGAGCTGCGATCTGATCAGGGATACGCAGCATGGCTTCGTCAAGGGGAAGTCTTGTCTTACAAATCTAGTGGAATTTTTTGAAGAAGTGACAAAAACAGTTGATGAAGGACAGGCTGCTGATGTCGTCTACATGGATTTCAGTAAGGCGTTTGACAAGGTTCCTCATGATAGACTGATAGAGAAGGTGAAGGCGCATGGGATACAGGGCCGGGTATGTAGATGGGTCGAGAACTGGCTCGGGAGGAGGAGACAGAGGGTAGTAGTGGAAGGCTCTTTTTCCGCCTGGAAGCCTGTCACTAGTGGAGTGCCACAAGGCTCAGTACTAGGTCCTCTTCTATTTGTGGTCTACATAAATGACTTGGAAGTTGGGGTAGGTGGTGAGATCAGCAAATTTGCTGATGACACTAAGATGCTTGGATTGGTGGGTACAGAGGAGCAGTGCGAGGCAATACAACAGGACATAGACAGGTTGGTAGACTGGGCAGATAGATGGCAAATGGAATTTAATCCGGATAAATGCGAGGTGATGCATTTTGGCCGGAAAAACGTAGAAGAGAGTTATAGGATAAAAGGTAAAACTATATGGAGCATAGAGACGCAGAGAGACTTGGGGGTGCAGGTTCACAAGTCTCTGAAGGTGTCCTCACAGGTGGAGAAGGTGATAAAGAAGGCATATAGTATGTTAGCTTTCATAGAAAAGGGTATAGAATACAAGAGTAGGAGTTTAATGTTGCAGTTGTATAGAACTTTGGTTAGGCCTCACTTGGAATACTGCGCCCAGTTCTGGTCTCCGTACTATCGGAAGGATGTGGAGTCCTTGGAGAGAGTGCAGAGGAGGTTTACCAGGATGCTGCCTGGTATGGAAGGACTGTCTTCTGAGGAACGATTAAATAGACTGGGGTTGTTTTCCCTTGAAAGACGTCGGCTTAGAGGGGATCTAATAGAGGTGTATAAGATTATAAGGGGTATAGATAGAGTAAATGGTGGTAAACTTTTTCCACCTTCAGAAATGGATAGGACAAGGGGTCATGGCCTTAGGGTGAGGGGGGCTAGGTATAAGACGAATATTAGAGGGCAGTTTTTCACACAAAGGGTAGTGGGGGTGTGGAATGCACTGCCGAGTAAGGTGGTGGGAGCAGGCACGCTAAGGCTGTTTAAGGGTCTCTTGGACAGCCACATGAGCAGTATGCAGATAGAGGGATATAGTAGGACTGTTTAACTATGGCTTTTTTTCCCACAGGTAATTCGGTCCATACTTGACCAACATTGAGCATGCATTCGGCAGGTGGTGCGAGTTCAGCTCTTGGATGTTGATTCATGGGTTGCCTGGTACTTCATGTCGTAAATGAGTGCTTTATGTGGACCATCTGAAGGGCACCATGACAGCTCAGAGACTATTGGTGTGGCTGTGCAGACACTTGGAATTGGGCCGGTGTCTGCGGGAGTTTGCGCGTTCTCCCTGTGGCTGCGTGGGTTTTCTCCGGGCACTCCGGTTTCCTCCCACAACCCAAAAATTCGCTCTCAGGCTGATTGGGAAACAAATTGTCCCTATAGTGAGAGTCTTCCATATTAGGAATAACCTAAATCTATAATAGGATAATGGAATTGCTACTATATAGTTATGACGGCAGCGCGGGCTCGTTGGGCCGAAGGGCCTGTTTCCCGTGCTGTGTTGCTCTTAAAAAAAAAATTTGCCTGACGAAGGCCATAGTGTCAAAAGCTCGCGAATTTACTATCAAATAAATTGGTTGGATTTAAAATTGGTGTTGTGAAACTTTACTGAGTTTACCCCAGTCCAACACCGGCATCTCTACATCTTGCCTGCAGAAGGCAGAGAGTAGTTGTGGATGGGTCTTCTTTTGCATGGAGTTCAGTCACCAGTGGAGTGCCCCCCGGGATCTGTTCTAGGACCCTTGCTGTTTGTCATTTTCATAAATGACCTGGATGAGGAAGTGGAGGGACGGGTTAGTAAGTTCAGTGATGATACGAAGGTTGGTGGTGTTGTGGATAGTCTGGAGGGATGTCTGAAGTTGCAGCGAGACATAGATAGGATGCAAGACTGGGTGGAGAAGTGGCAGATGGACTTCAATGTGGATAAATGTTTGGTGGGCCATTTTGGCAGGACCAATGGGATGAAGCAGTATAATATCAAAGGTAGGAGTCTTGGCAGTGTTGAGGAGCAGAAGGATCTTGGGATTTGGGTCTATAGGACTCTTAAATCTGCAAGTGGAGGATGTGGTCAAGAAGGCATATGGTGTACTGGCATTCATTAATAGAGGGATTGAGTTTAGGAGTTGGGAGTAATGCTGCAACTTTATAAGACCCTTGTCAGACCCCACTTGGAGTACTGTGTGCAGTTCTGGTTGCTTCACTGTAGGAAGGATGTGGAAGCTATTGAGAGAGGGCAGAGGAGATTTACAAGGATGTTGCCTGGATTGGGAGGCATGCCTTATGAAAATAGGCTGGGAGAGCTAGGTCTCTTCTCCCTGGAGAGACGAAGGTTGAGAGGCGATCTGATAGAGGTTTATAACACATTGAGAGGAATAGATAGAGTGGATTCTCGGAGGCTATTTCCCAGGGCTGAAAAGGTCGCTACAAGAGGACACAGGTTTAAGGTGCTGGGGGGCAAGTACAGAGGAGATGTTAGAGGTAAGTTTTTCACTCAGAGTGTGGTGAGTGAATGGAATCAGTTGCCGTCAGTGGTGGTAGAGGCAAACTTGCTGGCGTCTTTTAAGAGACTTCTGGATGAGTACATGGGATTTAATGGGATTGGGAGTTACAGATAGTTCTATGGCTTGGTAGGTATAGATGTGATCGGCACAACTTTTGGGCCAAAGGGCCTTTTTGTGCTGTAGTGTTCTACGTTCTATGTTCTGGGGTGATTCCTGCAGGTTGGAAAACAGCAAATGTGATGCCACTGTTTAAAAAAGGAGGTAGACAAAAGGCGGACAATATAGGCCAGTTAGCTTAATTTCTGTAGTAGGGTAAATGCTTGAATCTATCATCAAGGAAGAAATAGTGAGACATCTGGATATAAATTATCCCATTGGTAAGATGCAGCATGAGTTCATGAAGGGCAGGTCATGCCTGACTAATTTGGTGGAATTATTTGAGAACATTACATGTGCAGTGGACAATGGGGAACCTGTGTATGTGGTGCATCTGGATTTCCAGATGGCATTTGACAAGGTGCCGTATCAAAAACTGCTACATAAAATAAAGGTACACAGTGTTATGGATAATGCATTAGTATGGATAGAGAATTGGTTAACAAACAGAAAGCAAAGAATGGGGGGAAATGGGTGTTTTTCTGGTTGGCGATCAGTGACTAGTGGTGTGCCTCAGGGATCAGAGTTGGGACTGCAGTTGTTTACGATTTACATTGATAATTTGAAGCTGGGGAGCAAGTGTAGTGTGTCAAAATTTGCAGATGACACTAAGATGAGTGTAAGAGCAAAATGTGCAGAGGACGCTGAAAATTTGTAAAGGGATGTAGATAATCTAAGTGAGAGTCTGGCAGATAGAGTACAATGTTGGTAAGTGTGAGGTCTTCCATTCTGGTAGGAATAATAACAAAAATGGACTATTATTTAAATGGTAAAAATTTTCAGCATGCTTCTGTACAGAGAGACCTGGGTGTCCTTGTGCAGGAATCTCAAGGAGTTGGTTTGCAGATGCAGCAGGTAATTAAAAAAAAACAAATGGATTTTGTTCTTCATTGCTAGAGGGATGGAGTTTAAAAACACTGAGATTATGTTGCAGGTGTAGAAGGTGCTAGTGAGGCCACACCTAGAGTACTGCGTACAGTTTTGGTCCCCTTACTTGAGGAAGAATATATTTACAGAGGAGATTCACTAATTTGATTCAAGAGTTGAGAGAATTGGCTTATGAGGAGAGACTGAATAGACTGGGGCTATACTCATTGGAATTCAGAAGAGTGAGGGGAGATCTTATAGAAAGGCATAAGATTATGAAGGGAATCAACAAGATAGAAGCAGGGAAGTTGTTTCCACTGGCAGACGAAGCTAGAACTAGGAGGCATAGCCTCAAAATAAGGGGAAACAGTTTAGGACTGAGTTGAGGAGGAACTTCTTCACACAAAGGGTTGTGAAGCTGTGGAATTCCTGCCCAGTGAAGCAGTTGAGACTATCTCATTTAATGTTTTTAAGACAAGAATAGATAAATTTTTAAATATAAAGAAATTAAGGATTACGGCGAACAGGTGGGTTCGTGGAGCTGAGTCCACGAAAAGATCCATAATCTTATTGAATGGCGGAACAGGTTCAAGGGTCTAGATGGCCTACTCCCCCTCCTGGTTCTTATACTTTTATATTTTTATGTCACATGCTGTGGTCCCAACTGGAGCTCTAAACCAGGGGATGGACAACAATGTGTATGGATGCCAAAATCAGTGTGTTTCTGAACCTTGATGTTATAAAGTTGTCCCAGCTGGCAACAGCAGGTGACAGCATAGAATCATTGAATCTCTACAGTGCAGAAAGAGGCCATTCAGCCCATCGTATTTGCACTGACTCACTGACAGAATTTTTTACCCATACCTCTCCCCTATCCTATCCTTTTAATCTCACACGTTTACCACGGCTAATCCTTCTAACTTAGACATTTTAGGATTCCAAGGACATGTTACCATGGCATTGTAATCTGCATATCTTTGGATTGCGGGAGGAAACTGGAGCATCCAGAGGGAACCCATGCTGACACAAGGGAGAATTTGCAAACTCCACACAGATAGTCATCCAAGGCCACAATCAAACCCCAATCCCTGACATTGTGAGGCAACTGTGCTAACTGCTGTGCCAAGCGTGCCACCCTTGAGTGATATATCTCAGTTGTGCTGAGCACTGTTGTATCAAGGAAGTAGCTAAGTCTCTACATTAAGCAGAATGCATACATTATATCCCATGAACAAGGTGAGTCAAGAACAGGGAGCTCTGGACTTCAACCACATTGCTGACTTCCCCACAATCCAATAGTTTGCTTAAAGACAAGATCATAACTGTTAATGTGGTCATACCCTGCCTCTATGCCTAGGTTCCTATAAGTGATCACGAGCCATGACTCGTGGAGATAATATTTGTCAGTAAGTCACTTTCCACCCTGTGATCTAATGACCTGGTTGGTGTAAAAATGCCACAAAGGATTGGCAGAGGATGAAGGAATCATGAATGCTACACTGCACAATGCACATGCCCGTGGGCAAAAAGAAGCTGGCATTCATAGCATTCCACTCCCTGGACTAAGCTGGCTGGCTGGTGATGAAGAGCATACAGGGCAGTGAATGAGCAAGTTTCTGGTGGCTAAGAACTCTTTGACAGCATTATTAATGGCATCTTCCATCACACTTTGCCAATGACTTGGAAAAGACTGATAGAGCAGGAGTTGGTCAGCTTGGATTTGTCCTTTTCTGGACTAGTAAATATCAGGACAATTTGATCAGGTAGATGTACAGTTGTACAGAACAATTTGGCTGGAGTTACCGATATTTTTAAAGTACATTGGTTATGTGCAGCGATTCTTTGATTTTAATTAATTTATTCTGAATTGAACATCTCCAAAGCTTTGTAAATATTGGTGTTCCAGGACAACTCAGTCAAAGGGCAACTTTCTAACACAATCCTATTATTATCTATAATCACCAAATTGATTCAAACTCTTTTTTGTTAGTTTCTTGCTAATGTACTTTGTCTGCTGGAAATTACTGAATTATTTTCTCCATTAGTCTTATCAATGTTTTGCTACCTGTTTGATAAAACAAAGTAAGTGTATCCACACAATCCCCTTTACGGTTAGACTTGTGTCTCTGAAGGTTGGGATATGACCATTAACTAGTATCTAATAGCTCAGCACCATGCCAGGCTACTTAAATACAATTATTCTCTTATACAGCCCTTGCATAATGTTCATACTGTGAATGGTTTGTTCATTATATTGTTAAGGTGCACAGGTTAAGGGAATTGTTTAATGAAACACTTAGGGGACAATTTTACCACTTTGCCCTGCCCATCAAAGATTGATCAGGGATAATCAGCATGGTTTCATCAAAGGGAGGTCATGCCTAACAAATTTGATTAAATTTTTTGAGGTGGTGACCAAGTGTATAAATGAGTGTAGTGCAGTCAATGTAATTTATTTGGATTTCAGGAACGGGTAGGTTCGCACACGATTTCTCAGCTCTTGCCATCTTATCAGCAACGGATGTCCCATGCATTCAGCCTCTTGTCATTTCTGATGAGAGGCTGAATAAATTATTTAAATAATTTATTTAATAAAATAATTAAATTTTAATTATTTTAAAATTATTTTAAATTATTATTAAATTTAATAATAATAAATTAATTATTATTTTATTATGATATCTTTTACCCAGGGTGGTGATTTCTTGAATTGCTTGGCCCCAATCTTCTGGAATTCTCTCCCTATCCAAAGGTGTGCAGGTTAGGTTGATTGACCATGCCAAATTGTCCCTTAGTGTCCCAGGATGTGTAGGGACACATATGTCCTGAGCCCAGGACGTATTATCCAGGCTCACTTCTCTTTGTGGCCTCAGCGGGAGAGGTTCACTCCAATGAGAGTCATGTATTATCACCACGAACGGGAACCAGTCATAATGGCCTTGCCAGTAGAGCTGGAGGCTATTGAAGCTCCCCCACCCTGTGCCCCCCAGAGATCCAGGGCAAGGTGAGGGGAGCCTTTGGCAGTGCCAGCCTAGCATCCTGGTACTGTCAGGGTGGGCATGCTTGTAAATCTGCTTTGAGCTGTGAAGAGTTGAGGGAGGGTTGATTTGCTATGGCCTGTATGATCTGTTGGGTCGAGGGAATTAGAGAATCCCATATGGGTGTGGGATTGGGAACACAATGAGGAATGGAGTGCTTATCTGGTGTTGGGTATTGGGGAGTCCCCTGTGTGGTCAGGTGTAGGGAGGAGGAGATTTTCATGTGAGGTTGGGAATTGGGGTATAAAATAGTTACCGTGAAATTAGAAGTACTTTTTTGCCTTCTAAATCTTTCAGATTAACTGAGTATAAAATTGGTAGAACCATCTGAAGTTACCGATTTAACTTGCTTTGCTGGATGATATTTTGCCCATTGCAATTGTCCAAGGGAATTTAATGCTTGTGGATAGTTGCTGAGTAAACCTTTATTTGAGAACTTCCAAAAGGGATTCTGCAATCCACCTTTGGGGTGATATCAAAATGCAACACTGGGAAGCGAGCAAGTTATGACTATTATGGGACACTTGAGTCCACCTGAATCAAAATCTATTTTTGTTTGCACTCCAGTTGCACCTTGGTTCTCACAGTTGATGACTATTCCTAGGCGATCTGGGAGTGCTTACCTACCATCAATGTGCAGTTGATGATGTCCTGGTGGGAAGTTAGCCAACAGCTGCAAAGCCAAGCACCTGCTTATTCTGACTGGCATCATCATCATGTCCCTGGTAAATCATCCATCAGTCACCCATCTCATGTATTTGTGTGCCATTGGCTGTGAGATTCTGCAAATATCTCAGACAGAACCTGAGAAGTTCCTGGGCAAAACTGTTGAGGGCAGCGGTGACTTTGACAGGTTGTGGCAAAGCATGACCATCATGTCCAATGACAGCAGGTCATGTTCCAACAGATTGCAGGTATCTGTGACCACTTGGTATAGTGTCCTGAGCCTCCGAGGATACTGCTGTTCCCAAATATTGTCCTCTGCCTGTCCGCTTGGTCTGACCTCTTATCAGCCATATTTCTCTGCTTAGTCTGTCTCTTTTATCAGCTGCAAACTTATGCTGGTGGTACTGGTATCCTTAGTCCTCATGTGAGATCCATTGTAACACAAAGTAAAGAGCACACACGCTGATCAGAGTACAGATCAGAATATAGATCAGACCTCTGAACCTCCAATTAGAGATCAAATATTCCAAAGACTGTAAAATTAATCTCTTAGCAGGCGTACTTTGAGCAAACTCTTTTGCAGAAGCAGTTAAAAAAGCAGCCGCGAGTTCTTTGTTATACCCCTGTTGTATCTTCGGTGTTGCCACTTTGTACTCGGCTTGCTTTCACTGGCAAGTTCCAGGAAGAACTCTTGCAACACCGGGTTGAAGTCCAACAGGCTTATTTGGTAGCAAAAACCACTAGTTTTTGGAGCGCTACTCCTTCGTCAGGTAAGTGGGAGTTCTGTTCACAAACAGGGCATGTAAAGAAACAAACTCAATTTACAAAATAATGGTTGGAATCCAAGTCTTTGCAGGTAATCAGGTCTTAAAGATACAGACAATGTGACTGGAAAGAATGTTAAGCACAGCCTAAAGACAGTTGGTGAGATTTTGCAAGCCCAAGCAAGTTGTGGGGGTTACAGATAGTCTGACATGAACTCAAGATCCCAGTTGAGACTGTCCTCATGTGTGCAGAACTTGGTTATCAGTCTCTGGTCAGCAATTCTGCGTTGTCGTGTGTCATGAAGGTGCCTTGGAAAATGCTTACCCGAAGATCAGAGGCCAAATACCCGTGACCACTGAAATGTTCCCCAACAGGAAGAGAACACTCTTGCCTGGTGATTATCAAGCAGTGTTTGTTTATGTGTTGTCATAGCGTCTGCATGGTCTCCTCAATGTACAGTGCCTCAGGACATCCTTTTCTGCAGCATATCAAGTAGACAATAAAATGTTGCAAGAGTACGTACTGTGTACCTGATGGATGATGTTCTCACGTGAAATGGTGGCACCTGTGCCGATGATCTGGCACATCTTGTGAGGTTTCTGTGGCAGGGTTGTGTGGTGTTGTGGTCACTGTTCTCCTGAAGGCTAGATAGTTTGCTGCTTACAATGGTCTGTTTAAGGTTGTGCTGAAGTACTGGACGATGAAAGGTATTTTGTCCACTGTGTCCCGTGTTTGCCTTCTGAGGAGGCTGGTGCGGTTTATCACTGTGGTGCATTGGAACGGTCGATTGATGAGTCAAGCACAATATTCTGCTCTTATGAGGGCATCTTTCAGCTTCTGGAGGTGTCTGATGCAATCCTCCTCATTTGAGCAGATTCTGTGTATACAGAGTGCTTGTCCATAGGGAATGGCTTCTTTAAAGAGTTTAAGATGGAAGCCGGAGAAGTGAAGCATCATGAGTTTATCCATGGGCTTACGGTACAGTGAAGTGCTGAGGTGACCGTCCTTGATGGAAATGCATGTGTCCAAGAATGCAACCAATTCCAGAGAGTAGTCCATGGTGAGTCTAATAGTGGGATGGAACTTGTTGATGTCATCATATAGTTGTTCCAGTGATTGTTGTGAGATTTCTTACTGTGTTTACCCCAGTGCAATGCCGGCATCTCCACATCATGACTACCATCAATGCCACAAATTGCTGCCTCCAAGTGAAGACAATTTCCAAGAAGATCGTGCATATTGACACAGACATCAGGTTTCTACAAAGATGCAAAGAAGCAGACAAAATACCAAAAGGATTACAGATCACGAACTCACTTTGCCGTTGCCCCTCTCTCACACTCCTCAACCACTTCATACATCATCCTGAAAACCAAGATAGAGTCCATAATCTCAAATTGAGCTCAGGATGCAGACCAGCTGCGAAATTCTGCCAAGCAGACGAGACAAAGGAACTATGTACATGCACACCAAGAACAGAAAACTTGAGAAACTTGACATCACCACCAACAGCAACTAAGTTTCCCCCTGTACTACCGTAGAAAACAGTACCACTGCAGGGAAATCCATTGTCAACTTATTAGATTACACACTTCAACCAGATGAAGTCAAAGTTCTCAGCTGAGGGCTCAATTTCTGCCCCACCACTACCATCAGTCTTGCAGCAGACACAGAGGAAATTCATCAGGTGAATGAGGCTGCAGAAGTTCTTTCACAAACCCCAAGAAGCCAACAGCAAACACAATGAGACAGTCAATGAACCAGAACAGCCGACAGAGAGATCCGCAGTGCAGCAACCAAAGAGGAAAGAGTCGAATTGGACTTCCCTCGACTTGGCATGTTTGCCCAACTATTAGGAGATACATCAACACTAAGATCATCAACCGCACTCACAAGACAGCCCCGCAACATCTCCCAAGCACAATGCAATGCCATCTGCAATCTCAAGAAGGCAACATTGTTATCAAACCAGCAGATAAAGGAGGAGCCATCATCCATACTGAACAGAACAGTACTGCAAAGAAGTGTACTGACAACTGAACAACGAGGAACATTATAAACAGTTACCCGCAGATCCAACCAAAAAACACATCCATCAACTCAACACTCTGATCAAGACCTTTGATCCAGACCTTTAGAGCACCCGCCATGCTCTCATCCCACTATTTCCTGCATTGGAGATCTTATTGCCTCCCAAAGATACATAAGGCAAACATATCTGGCCATTGTATCAGGTAATGGGTCCTTGTGCGAGAACCTCTCCAGCTACATCAAGGGCAACCTGAAACCCATTGTACAACGAACCCCCAACTTTTGTAACGACACTATGAACTTCCTATAGAAACTCAGCATACATGGAGCAGTTGAACCACGTATGGTTCAACCACGACAGGAGCACTCCTTGTCACAATGGATATCTTGGCACTCTACACCAGCATCTCCCATGACAGTGTCTTCATCTTCAACCATCAGTTCTTCATCCACGCACATGGAACAGCCATGGGGACCAAATTCGTACCTCAATATGCCAACATCTTCATACACAGGTTCAAACAAAACCTCTTCACCGCACAGAACCTTCAACCAACGCTATACACTAGACACATCGATAACATTTTCTTTCTTTGGACTCATGGTGAATAATCACTGAAACAACTATATGATGACATCAAGAAGTTCCATTGCACCATCAGACTCACCATGGACTAGTCTCCAGAATCAGTTGCATTCTTGGACAAACGCATCTGTATCAAGGATGGTCATCTCAGCACTTCACTGTACCCCAAGCCCACGGATAACCTCATGATGCTTCACTTCTCCAGCTTCCACCCTAAACACGTTCAAGCAGCCATTCCCTAAGGACAGGCCCTCCATATACATAGGATCTGCTCAAATGAGGAAGATTGCAACAGGTGCCTCTAGATGCTGAAAAATGCCCTCATAAGAACAGGATATGCTACTTGACTCATCGATTGACAGTTCTGACATGCCACATTGAAAAACTGCACCGACCTCCTCAGAAGACAAATACCGGACATGGTGGACAGAGTATCCTTCGTCATCCAGTACTTGCCCAGAGTGGAGAAGCTACGACATCTTTTCCGGAGTTTTCAACATATCATTGATGAAGACAAACGTCTCGCCAAGGCCATCCCTACATCCCCACTTCTTGCCTTCAAATAACTGCACAACCTCAAACAGACTATTGTAAGCAGCAAATTACCCAGCCTTCAGGAGAACAGTGATCACGATACCAGACAACCCTGCCATAGAAACCTCTGCAAAATGTGCCGGATCATCAACATGGATGCCATCATCTCACGTGAAAACATCATCCACCAGGTACTTGATACATACTCTTGCAATTCAGCCAATATTGTCTACTGATACCCTGCAGGGAAGGATCTCCCGAGGCATGGTATATTGGGAATACTATGCAGACGCTATGACAATGCATGAATGAACACTGTTCGACAATCACCAGGAAAGTGTATTCTCTTCCTTTTGGGGAACGCTTCAGCAGTCATGGGCATTTGGCTTTGATCTTCGGGTAAGCATTCTCCAAGACAGCCTTCACAACACACGACAACGCAGAGCCGCTGAGCAGAGACTGATTGCCAAGTTATGCACAAGTCTAATCTTGGATTCATGTCACGCTATCTGTAACCCCCATGATTTGCCCCAACTTGCAAAATCTCACTAACTGTCCTGGCTAAAGACAATACATATCTCTTTAACTTGTGTTTAACCCTCTCTCCACTCACACTATCTGTGTCTTTAAGACTTGATTACCTGTAAAAACTCGCATTCCAACCATTATTTTGTAAATTGAGTTTGTGTCTTTATATGCCCTGTTTGTGAATAGAACTTCCACTTACCTGACAAAGGAGTAACACGCCAAAAGCTGGTGGCTTTTGCTACCAAATAAACCTATTGGACTTTAACCTGGTGTTGTGAGACTTCTTACTATGTTTATCCCAGTCCAACACCAGCATCTTCCAGGAAGCCAGTGGACCCAAAACTAAAACAGCAAAACCCACGCCAGTATCGCTCTCATTGAGCCATTGTCATATTAAAATTGACAATCCATCTCTCCTGTGGGTATTTTACTCACGTACAATCTACAGTGCTGGAGTGAAGCATACATATATCAGCACACAATGGAGTCAACCTCTTGACATACTCAACATTTTTCTTGTATTTCAGCCTCCAGCTACTCTCAACTCCATGCTTGTTACAACTTCTGTGGTTTTATCAGTATTAAAAACAAAGCAATGGATGGTCAATTGTGAATATATAAGGAACAAAAATATTTTTTGTAGTTTTATTTGAACAATGCCTTTGCTTCAAATGGGATGTTTGAAACACAAAATTGTGAAAATTGTATCTTCAGTGGGGAATCAGGCCTTGATCTGATTCTCAAACTGACCGAAGTTAAGCGATTTGAGAACAATTGCCGCCACCCCCCAAGCCTGCATCATCTCAGCACAAACAACTACCACACAAGCCATGCACGAGTAGTGTTCTTTAATGCTGTGCATATGCACGGCTGTGGAATACAGATAAAAGTTTTATGTATCAAAAAAATATACACAATGAAAGAAAATCATTGGCCAGTGTTATTTGATGTCGCTCTGATAAGCTAGATTACGATCATCTGAACTGTACATTGAATGTGGAATTGCCTCCATTGAACATAAAGCAATATATGAAAACCAAAAATAATTCCACACATGGAACAGTGAGGAATACCAGGAGAAAGGTTAGGATTGCTGTCTCACAGCATCAGTACCATTCCAGCCTTGGGTGAAGTTTGCATGTCCTTCTTGTCTCTGCATAGATTTCCTTGGGATGCTCTGGTTTCCTCCTACAAAGGTGTGCAGGCTAGGTGGATTGACCATGCAAAATTGCCGATTGATTTCAGGGAGACTAGTCAGATAAAAATATAGGGTTTTATTCATAGAATCATAGAACCCTACAGTGCAGAAAGAGGCCCTTTGGCCCATCAAGTCTGCACCGAAAACAATCCCACCCAGGCCCTACTCCCATATCCATATATAATACCCACAAATCCCTCTACCTTTCTCACCCCTGGACACTAAAGCGCAGTTTCTTAACATGGCCAATCAACCTAACCCACACATCTTTGGACTGTGGGAGGAAAATGGAGTACCTGGAGAAAACCCATGCAGACATGAGGCGAATGTGCAAACTTCACACAGACAGTGACTATTTTTCAGTTTGTGAGGCATGAGCAGCACTAGCTGGCCAGCATTATTGCCCACTTCTTGATGGGCAGTTGAGAGTCAACCACATTGCTGTGGCTCTGGAGTCACATGTAGGCCAGACCAGGTAAGAATGGCAGATTTGCTTCCCTATAGGACATTAATGAACCAGATAGGGTTTTTCAACAACAGTTTCATGCTCATCAGTAGATTCTTAATTCCAGAATTTTTTTTATTGAATTCAAATTCCACCATCAGCCGTGATTGGATTCAAACCTGGAACATTACCTGAGTTTCTGACTAATACTCTGATGATATTTCCACTAGGCCATCGCCTCCCTGTATAGGGCCTGGGTGGGATTGTTGTCAGTGCGGACTTTACGGGCTGAGTGGCCTCCTTTTGCACTGTGTGGATTCTATGAATAAATCAATGAAGTGTTGGAATTTCAAGCACATATTAGGTTCCCTTCATGAAAGAAATAGCCAAAGAACATTCTAAAATAACTCTTGGTGAGGCTTCGCAATGTGAAGAATCAAATTGCTTATGCATTGAGTAAATTTTGAAAGATAGTCAGTGTTACAGCTATCAAGAGGCCCTTCCTGAATGTCCATCAGTTCAGAACATGCTGTAGTATATTTATTTCATTCTAATTTCAAATAAATTACTCTAATCTTTTCTCACCTGCAGAACCAATTAAGTATCAAAGCCCCGCTCTGGGTTTCTGAGCAACATGCGAGTCACCTCTTCAGATCCAACTCTCTTATAAATATTTTCAAGAATTGGTTTCAATCCTTCTTCAACTTCCACTTTCACGATTCACACTTTGAGAATTCTACAGTATTACAATGGGTGGCATGGTGGTACAGTGGTTAGCACTACTATCTCACAGCATCAGGGGCCTGGGTTCGATTCCCAGCTTGGTTCACTGTGTGCAGCGTCTGCATGTTCTCCCCATGTCTGCGTTGATATCTTCCCACAGTCCAAAAACATGAACTGGTTAGGTATGTTCTCTCTCAGTGTACCCAAACAGGCACTGGGTTGTGGTGACTTGGGGATTTGCACAATAACTGCATTGCAGTGTTAATGCAAGTGTACTTGTGATTTTGGTAAGCATTATACGGTTGCTTCTTTCAGTGAAAGCAGAGAAGGGCATAAATAATACCAGGTGGCACAGTGGCTA
This sequence comes from Sphyrna mokarran, assembly GCA_024679065.1. Taxonomy (NCBI): domain Eukaryota; kingdom Metazoa; phylum Chordata; class Chondrichthyes; order Carcharhiniformes; family Carcharhinidae; genus Sphyrna; species Sphyrna mokarran. The sequence goes on along the minus strand of JAGIQG010000023.1, from coordinate 27,955,071 downwards.
GCACTGTTCCCTCACAGGGGATCCTAAGTAGTTGGGGTGCTGAGAGGGATGAGAGTAAGGGGGTTATAGAGGAGAGTTGTAAAACACAGCGGCGTACGGGTGGGGTGGAGCATGGTTTGAGATGCGTATACTTTAATGCAAGGAGTATTCGCAATAAGGGGGAGGAACTTGCAGCTTGGACCAGTACCTGGAACTTCGATGTTGTGGCCATTTCAGAGACTTGGGTAGAGCAGGGACAGGAATGGATGTTGCAGGTTCCGGGGTACAAATGCTTTAGTCGGAGTAGAGAAGGGGGTAGAAGGGGGGGAGGAGTGGCGTTACTGGTCAAAGACTGTATCACGGTGATCGAAAAGAAGTTTGATGAGGACTTGTCTGTTGAGGTAGTATGGGCTGAGATTAGAAACAGGAGAGGAGAGGTCACCCTGTTGGGAGTCTTTTACAGACCTCCTAATAGTTCTAGAGAGGTTGAGGAAAGGATTGCGAAGTCAATTCTGATTAGGAGTGAAAGTAGTAGGGTAATTGTGATGGGGGACTTTAACTTTGCTAATATTGATTGGAATAGCTATAGCTCTAGCTCGTTAGAGGGGTCAGTTTTCGTACAGAGTGTGCAGGAAGGTTTTTTGACTCAGTATGTAGATAGGCCAACTAGAGGTGAGGCTACATTGGATTTGGTGCTGGGCAATGAGCCAGACCAGGTGTTAGGCTTGGAAGTTAGTGAACATTTTGGTGATAGTGACCACAATTCGGTTACGTTCACCTTAGTGATGGATAGGGATAGGCATGAAGCTGGGGGAAGGGTAATTATGAGGCCATCAGGAGAGAATTAGGGTGCATAGATTGGACTAGGGAACTACAGGGACTGGGAACATCTGGAATGTGGTGCTTATTCAAGGAGCAGCTGCTGAGAGTCCTTGATAAGTATGTCCCTGTCAGGCAGGGAGGAAATGGACGAGTAAGAGAGCCTTGGTGTACGAAAAGAGTTGATTTGCTGGTTAAGAAGAAAAAGGAGGCTTATGTCAGGATGAGGCTTGAAGGCTCAGGTAGTGCAATGGATAGCTATAGATTAGCTAGGAAGGAGGTAAAAAGTGAATTGAGGAGAGCTAAGAGGGGACACGAGAAGATGTTGGCTGATAGGATTAAGGAGAATCCTAAAGCTTTCTTTCGATATGTTAAGAATAGAAGATTGGTTAGGGCAAGATTAGGGCCAGTCATAGACAGCAGTGGGAAGTTGTGCGTGGAGCCTGAAGAGATTGGTGAGGCACTGAATAAATATTTCTCTTCGGTATTCACGCAGAGTGCTGGAAATGTAGCTATGGAGAACACTGAGGTACAGGGTTGCAAATTGGGAAGTATTGTAGTAGATAGGGAGGATGTGTTAGAAATTCTCGAGGGTTTGAAGTTGGATAAGTCCCCTGGGCCGGACGGGATTTACCCTAGGATTCTCTGGGAGGCAAGAGAGGAGATTGCAGAGCCTCTGGCTCTGATCTTCAGGTCCTCGTTGGTTACGGGTGTGGTTCCGGAGGACTGGAGGATGGCGAATGTGGTCCCATTGTTTAAGAAGGGGAAGAGAGACCTTCCTGGGAATTATAGGCCAGTGAGTCTTACTTCTGTGGTGGGCAAGGTATTGGAGAGAATTATTAGGGATAGGATTTATAGTTATTTAGAGAGAAATGAATTGATTGGGGATAGTCAGCATGGTTTCGTGAAGGGTAGGTCATGCCTTACTAACCTCATTGAGTTTTTTGAGAAAGTGACCAGAGAGGTGGATGGGGGTAAGGCGGTTGATGTAGTATATATGGACTTTAGTAAGGCGTTTGATAAGGTGGCCCATGGAAGACTTCTACAGAAAATGCAGATGTGTGGAATAGAGGGTGATTTAGCTAATTGGATTAGGAATTGGCTGGCAGATAGAAGACAGAGGGTGGTGGTTGATGGGAGATATTCATCGTGGAGTTCGGTGACGAGTGGTGTGCCTCAGGGGTCTGTTTTGGGGCCCCTGCTGTTTGTAATTTTTATAAATGATCTGGATGAGGGTATTGAGGGATGGATCAGTAAATTTGCAGATGACACTAAAGTTGGTGGAGTGGTAGATAGTGAAGAGGGGTGTTATAGTTTACAGAGTGACTTGGACAAGTTGCAGAGCTGGGCCGAGAGGTGGCAAATGGAGTTTAATGTGGAAAAGTGTGAGGTAATGCACTTTGGCAGGAACAATAAATGTGTAGAGTATAGGGCTAATGGTAGGGCTCTTAATAGTGTTGAGGAACAGAAGGATCTTGGTGTATGTGTCAATAGATCCCTGAAAGTAGGCAGTCAAGTGGATAAAGTTGTTAAGAAGGCTTATGGAGTCTTAGCTTTTATTGGTAGGGGGATTGAATTTAGGAGCCGCAGCATCATGTTGCAGCTGTACAAAACTCTAGTGCGGCCGCACTTGGAGTATTGTGTGCAGTTCTGGTCGCCACATTATAAGAAAGATGTGGAGGCATTGGAGAGGGTACAGAGGAGGTTTACCAGGATGTTGCCTGGTATGGAGGGCAGGTCCTATGAAGAGAGGTTGAAGGATTTGAGGTTGTTTTCGTTAGAAAGGAGGCGGCTAAGGGGGGATCTTATTGAAGCATATAAGATGATTAGAGGTTTGGATAGGGTGGACAGTGATAGCCTTTTTCCTAGGATGGAGAAAGCTAGCACGAGGGGACACAGCTTTAAATTAAGGGGTATGAGTTATAGGACGGATATCAGAGGTAGGTTCTTTACTCAAAGAGTGATTAGGGAGTGGAATGCCCTGCCTGCAGCTGTTGTAGATGCGCCAAGTTTGGTGGCGTTTAAGAGGTTAGTTGATAAGTATATGGATGAGAAGGGAATGGTTTAGTTAGGAGGGGCATTGCTTTTTATTTTGGTCGGCACAACATCGAAGGCCGAAGGGCCTGTTCTGTGCTGTATTGTTCTATGTTCTATGTTCTACAGTGCTGGGAACCTGGGTTCAATTCTGATCTCTGCTTTATACGAAATGCAAAATTTTTCTCCCCATGGGTTTCCTCCAGACGATCCAGTTTCCTCCCACACACCAAAGGTGTAAGCATTAGGTTAATTGGCCGTGTTCAATTGCCCCTTCATGTGAGGGAGACTAGCAGGATAAATAAACGGGATAGGGCCTGGGTGGGATTGTTGGTGCAGACTTGATGAGCCAAATGGCCTCCTTCTGCAATGTACGTATGTGTAAAAGAATAAAGACGCCAAATCTTTGTTTCATTCTGTAGGCATTCCCACTGATATTGGCTGCACATTACAAATTCCTCTATGCCCCAGTTTACTGAAAGTTCAGCTGATACTTTTCCCTGAATCTTTGATTTTTATTTTCCACAGACTTTCTACCTTTTTTTTAGTGATCAGCTGAGAGGATTATTAACTTAACGCAATTTATCTACTCTTCAAACACTCAACCGAATTTTTTTTTTCCCCCTGCAGTGCTGCCTGTTTATTGAAAAGGGCACTTTAAAGTGCAATTAAATTTGTCAGTCAATGAATCTTTCTCTGGAGAACACAGAACATTAATGCATGTTTAGTAAGTGGGTGTACAGAGTAAGCTTGTAATTAAGGTGTTACTCATCTCATGAAAGTAAATATTTCTAGGCAAAGTGATCACGAACAATGTTGGCTCTTTTCACATCACCTTACACCTTTGACGACACAGCTTTTCTTATTAAGATGCTATTCTTTTTACAATTCACACTTGCAAATCTTGCAGTCATGTCACACAAATTTTAAAATCAGTTGTACGGAGTGTAAGGTTTACAAAAACAGAACATTATGTTTAATATTAAAATTGTATTTATTGTTGAATTTCTATGTTTCAATTGACAGACCGGCAGACAGTGTAATAGAGCAAAATTCCCCTGGTGACATTAGAATTCAGTCAAGTATTCAATTAAACATCTAGAGGCATTCAGCTCTGGGAAAACTAATCCATGGCTCATTTATACTTCCTGTGAAAAAAAAACTGACAGCAAAAATATGAACATAAAAAATGCTATAAATGATAATAGTAGATGCAGGGCTACTCTCTAATGTACAATATGAGTAAGTGGTGTATCTATATATTAATTTACAAAACTCCTGATGTTCACTGCAAGTGGGAGGATGTTGCTCCCAATCGGGGGCTCCTATCCCTGCCATGATTATTTAAGATCACAAATTTCAATTTATGCAAAAAGGAACACGCTGAGAATATTTTAAAGGAGATTGTCTCTCTCTCTCTCTAATCCAACTCCTCCTCAGTCAGTAATAAATGACTGCCTTTCTTTTTCCTTTCTCCTTTTATATTTTTTACGGCCTGCATGTTGCAATCAGAGTAAGGGAGAGGCTGTCAGTGCTCACTCTTACGAAGGAATATATCACCGTTCCAGTGTTTGCACATTTAAAATTAAAAGTAGAAATCAAAACACTGCTATCTGATTTTCACATCCCCACAAGCTTCACTGCACCAGTACCCTGCCTAGACGTTTGACGTTCAAATACATGGATGGTAAGAACAGGAGATAGCTGGACTTGTGGATAGTGAAGAGCATTGTCAGGTGATGCAGCAGGACGTAGATAGGCTGGTAGCTTGGGCAGACAGATGGCAGATGGAATTCAATCCTGATAAATGTGAGGTGATGCATTTCGGGAGAAAGAATGTAGGGGGGAGGTCTATGATGAAGGGTAGACCTATTAAGAGGATAGAAATGCAGAGGGACCTGGGGGTGCAAGTGAACAAGACTCTAAAGGTGCAGAGCAAGTAGAGAAGGTTGTGAAGAAAGCACATAGTATGCTAGCCTTTATAGGAAGGAGTATAGAGTACAAGAGCTGGCCTTTAATGTTGCAGTTGTATAAAATGTTGGTTAGACCTCATTTGGAATACTACGTCCAGTTCTGGTCGCCTTACTACCGGAAGGACGTGGAGACTCTGGAGAGAGGGCTGCTGCCTGGTATGGAAGGTCTGAGTTACGAGGAGAAGTTAGGCAAATTGGGACTGTTTTCCTTAAAAAGACGTAGACTTAGAGGAGATGTAATAGAGGTGTACAAGATTATGAGGGGTATAGATAGAGTAAACTAGGATGACCTCGAATAGCACGAAGGGTCACGGGCTTAGGGTGAGGGGGGTAAGGTATAATTTGGATGCTAGAGGGAGTTTTTTCACATGGTGGTGGGGTATGGAGTGCACTGCCAAGTAAAGTGGTGGGGGCAGGCACTCTGGAGTTATTTAAGAAATACTTAGATAGGCACGTGAACAGAATGGGAATGGAGGGGTATAGAAAACTTAAAATTTAAAATAGGGATCATGAGCCTTGGGAGTCCCTGGGAAGTGTGTAAATAGATGATGATATTGATGTACTTGTTTTTATCCTACAGGTACTTTGGTCCACCTTGTTGTCTAACGAGGGGCATATCGGCGATGGGTCATGAGAAGACAGCTCTTGGATTTTTTTTTTCAAGAGTATCCTAGTGCTTCACGTCATTACCGTACGCTTGACCTGGACCATTTGATGGGCAACAAGACAGCTCAGTGACTATCGCTGTGCTGTGCAGATACATGGATTTGGGCCTGTGTCTGTGGGAGTTTGCGCATTCTCCCCATGCTTGCATGGGTTTTCTCCAGGTGCTCCGATTTCCTCCCACATCCCAAAACAATTGGCAAAACAAATTCTTCCTAAGTTGTCTCAAATTTGGTTTTGAATCCATAGATCAATAAACATGGACAGGGATCGCGGGAAGAGGTGGCAACATCAGGGTGGCGGCGCGGGCTCGTTGGGCCGAAAGGCCTGTTTCCCATGCTGTTTTGTTCTTTGTTCTTTGTTCTAAGACCATAATATATACAAGCCAAATTAAACCATTTGACCCTCCAGATCTGCTCCACCATTCAATCCCAACATCATTCTCTTGCAGTTTCCTGATAATCTTTGATCCCCTTACCAATTAAGAACCTATTTATCTCTGTCTTAAATATACTCAATCGCCTGGCCTCTGCAGCTTTCTGAGGCAATGAATTCCATTGATTCATCACCATCTGGCTGAAGAAATTCCTCCTCACCTCAATTCTAAATGGTTTCCCTTTATTCCGAGGCTTTGCCCTCAAATCCGAGTCCCTCCTGTCCATGGAAACATCTTCCCCACATCCACTCTATCTGGGCCTTTCAATGGATACTCAGATAAATAATGAGAAAAGGTTAGAGCTTGTCTATTCAAGTACAAGTGAGTCTTTAAAGGTATGATAAATCATAATATCTGGCAAACAATCGCTAGCAGTGTGAAGCTTTAAACATGAGGAAAGGCGAGCTCTGTTGTTCAACACTGACATCAAAATACCACCCATTTGCTGTATTCATGTGCAACACTTTCACAAGCATCATCTTAAATGTAATAGATTCACACTGGATGTAACATTTTTATGTATATTCTCACGCCATAATGAGGCCAAATTTACAGGAGAACAAGACTTTGAAGAGTTATAGAACATAGAACTTAGAACATAGAACATTACAGCACAGAACAGGCCCTTCGGCCTTCGATGTTGCGCTGACCAATATAAAAAGCAATGACCCTCCAAACTAAACCATTCCCTTCTCTTCCATATACTTATCAACTAACCTCTTAAACGCTACCAAACTTGGCGCATCTACAACTGCTGCAAGGCAGGGCATTCCACTCCCGAACCACCCTTTGGGTAAAGAACCTACCTCTGATATCCGTCCTATAACTATCACCCCTTAATTTAAAGCTGTGTCCCCTCGTGCTAGCAAAGTTATAGTACTCAGGAAGATTATACAGCAGCGGAGATGAGTGAGCATTCGGCATCCTGCATTTTAGCTTTCAACCTGAGACTAGGGCCAAAGGTCAGCCCCTGCCCATTGTGGTCCCCACCAGTACAGGTTATTGACCTGGGAGGACACCAGGTAGGGGAAGCTGTTGGCCCTGGGTTGGTTCCTCTTGGGACAAGAGCCAAAGAACTCTACAAGATGGGGGCAGAGCTTAAGCCTGAAATGCAGGATGAAGAAGAAGGAGAAGGAGAGACCAGAAGCCTTGTGGAGACAGATTATGCAGGACTGCAGCCAGGAGCTGGAGCAGCAGCAGGTTAAGACTGGTGTATCACTGAGGTGAGCAGTTGGGGTCATGAGTCAGGAAAACAGAGACCTCTGACATTGGCTGAAGATCTGGCAAGTGGCAATGGTTCAGACAATATCTGCTGGGGAACTAGACAGACTGCCTGGACAGTACCCCTGAGTTTGAGAAGCAACAAGAAGCGGAAGGCTCCAAAGCTATCAGATTCATGCTGTCACAGGAATTTTACAATAGGAATGCCTGTTATCCAGCTGAGTAGAGTTCAGTTCTTGATAATATCTGGATGGATCTGGAATATTGGCTGTGAATATCCAGTGTATATAGTTTGTTATCTTAAGTTAAGCTTTCCCCTGGGTTTTTTAAAGATTTAATGGCAGTGGTATAAAGGATCCCTGGTTTATAACAATTATATATACTGCCTGCTTGAGTCACATGCTTAATGGAAAATACCTGTATCCATGTAAGTTCATTTCTAACCCATTTTTAAAAAAAAATTTAATTCCCGATGTTTCAAATTCAAATCCATCCACAACTCCACTCCATTCCATGTCAGCAATCTTCATTAGATCCATAGCACAACACTTACCATCCCCTTTTTTGATTCAACAAAGCACTCCTCCCTATTAGTCAGAGAATATTTAAATTTTTACCATCGTAGTTGGTGTTACTGCTGGATGGAAAAATCCCAGAATGGAATCCTGCCTCAGAGGAACATGATACTGTACTCTTTTCAGAAAACATGGAAGAACAGAGTTATAAGTCTGTCAATGAGCTTTTAACAGCATGAATAAAAATCATTAAACGTGAAAGGTTTGATTATAATACACATGCTCCTTCATTCCCCCTTACCTTCACAAATGTACATAGATTTCTAAGATTACCCCCACTCTGAAACCAAATGGCAAATGCCACTCAATTGATCTTTCTTCTCTGAATTTCTTCTCCAATTCCCACAGAGGATTGTGAAATGAATGTTTCCAAGCTCCACTCCGAAAAAGGCGTATCTTATGCCTTCTTTCAAACAATGCTTTCTATCAGCTACTTTCATCAAGAATCCACCTCCAGGTTTTCCAAAGTTCCTTTCGTGATTCCTGAATGCTTCTGCACAGATTGTTAGGTCCAACAAATGATTACTCCACGAGTATTTCAAGTAAAGTCTCACAAACTGTAATAAAATATCACAACTCTTAAAACCACTATTTCTGGCTTCTCACGGACCAGTTCCATTTCAGTTCTGTGACTTCACTGAACAGTATCATATTTTATTTACAATTTCCTCTGCTCCTTTAACTTCAGACTTCTGAGAAACTTTTTTTTATGTCTCTCGTCTTCTTAATTAGTTGATCTTAGATTTCTAGCACTGGCTTTCTAAATCATTGTTCCATTGTACTGTTTTTATTCTCTCAGGGTGAAAGAGGTGTCCCCTTTCTAACTGTCTGTCACTAACTGCTATTAATACATTTCAACATAATCACAAAAAAACTTTCCAAACCTAAAGGTGCCCCTGGTTACAAAGCAACCACCCTTTTCTTCTTCAAGCTTGTATTTACTTTTCATGCTATAAATTTTACTAAGCGCAATAGAAGCACAGTTTGAACTGACCAAAACACTCAGACATGCAAACATCTATGTCTTCTTATACAGTATCACAAAGTTAAACCCACTTAAATCTAAAACTTTGTTCTAATATTTAACAATACAAATCATTTAAAACTGCCTCTGCTTTCCTGACAAAATAATATACCATGTACAGAGGAATTATGTTCCTAAATCTTTTCTCTTCCCAAATTCAGAAACTTCCTCAATCTTTGCCCATTTCTTAATCAATTCTCCTACTTCCTGTTCAGATAGATATAAATTTCAGAAGTGAAAAACAATATAGAAATGAAAGTAAATGGATAGCTAGCCTACTACACAGATTTTGTCTTATTCTTAATAGTATTTTTATTTTAGATTCTGTTTTGATGAACCAATTCGATAGGAATTATGGGAAGAGGACATCGTGTTCTGATGAAAAGGGGGAACATTTTTCACAGAGATCAAATTGTTAGAGGTAATGCTCTGCTTTGAATCATAAAATCATAAAATACCTACAGTGCAGATGGAGGCCTTTCAGCCCATCCAGCCTGTACTGACAACAACGCACCCACACTCTATCACTGTAATCCCACACATTGACCCTGTTAATTCCCCTGACACTAACAGTAATCAACCTACTCTGCACATCTTTGAACTGTGGGAGGAAACCAGCACGCTTAGAAGATGCGCCAAGTTTGGCGTCAGTTGTAGATGCGCCAAGTTTGGTGGCGTTTAAGAGGTTAGTTGATAAGTATATGGAAGAGAAGGGAATGGTTTAGCTTGGAGGGGCATTGCTTTTTATATTGGTTGGCGCAACATCGAAGGCCGAAGGGCCTGTTCTGTGCTGTAACATTCTATGTTCTATGAAACCCACTCAGAGTGAAAGTGGAACTCCACACAATCACCTGAGGCCAGAAGTAAACCAGGGTCCCTGGCACTGTGAGGCAGTAGTGCCAACCACTCTGCCATCATGCCGCCCACACTTAATAAATGCAATTAGTAAATAGTAGATCTGCTGTTAGGAATGCTTCTTACAGTTAGAGACTTACATGGAACAACATACAAACAAGCCACACTTACTCACAGTTACATCCATCACAAAAATAGGGCCAGGATTTTATGGCTCCTCCATTGTGCATCTCCCCTGGTGAATGCACTGGGCCACTGGACAGGAGAGACCATAGAATCCTGGCCCAGAAACACAAAGGTTGCATGCAACAACATTGTTCTTGTTTCTTTTTGATAGAGGAATATAGTGAAGTTTCCTGAATTACATTTAATGCCTTTCCTTTCAAAGTTAAGGGGCAGCTACTCTAGAAAGCCACAGAGACTGAATGTCAATATTAGCCCAAGTTCGAACTGAGACAATGTACACTGAAACAAGTAAGGATCTATAAAGTCAAATAAAAATCTAATGCTTCTCCACCACTCTCCTACATGAAAGAGTGGCCCAGATCATGCAGATGGACACTTGATGAACAAAATGCTTTGCTTACTTATAAAGTTCAACCTTACCTTCTGATAGACAGTATTAAGCTGCAACTTAACACTATGCATCAGGCAGGGAAAAAAATAAATTAAAAAAAACACCTTTAAACATGATACAAAAATTATAGCCTGCCAACTCGTGTTGACACACTGTAATTAAAAGAATGAAGCTGGACCACTGAAACAAAATCTTGTGCTAGCTGACTGACAGTATGATGCTACTTAAATGAGTGCCATCTTTTATTGACTTTATTAATCAATGCATTTCTCTTCTTTTTTTCAGCGCAAAGTAATAATTTTGCCACAAGGAAAAAAAAAACTACGGTACATTTGAAATCTTAACATGGGTGACAATTCCTGCTAATTGCTTGAAACCAAAGTGCAATCTGTTAAGCATCTGTTAAATGTTAAAGGCATATTTAAGGAATAATTGAGTACATAAGTTAAAAGCTAGAATTAACACATTATTATGACGGTCATTAAGAATTATGACTTTTATATTTCTTTTAATCTAGGAGTCAGTTAATCTTCAATTATCATTATGAAGAATTCAGAGTTCGCAGTGATGATAATATTCAAAGCTGAAGAAGGTAGCTGGCATAGAATCAAACATTTTAACAATTGTTAACAGTTTCAGAGGCTAAGATGGAGAGCTCCTGTAATTGGGTTTTGTGTTTGTGATGCATGATTATCTCGTATCTATTCAATGTGGTGAAGGCAGTAGACTAACATTGCAGGGTCCCCAAATTGAGTTCTGCCTAACAAATGAAAATGTTCCATTTTATCACTCAGGGCCTCATAGCACAGGGACCTGGGTTCAATTCCCAGCTTGGGTCACTGTCTGTGTAGACTTTGCAACGCTCCCCTTGTCTGCATGGAGCACCTCTGGGTGCTCCAGTTTCACCCCACATCCAGATTCGGTTGATTGGCCATGCTAAATTACCCCTTAGTGTCAGGGGGACTAAATGCATGGGATTATGGGGATAAGGGGATAGGATTGTGGTCGATGCTGACTCAATGGGCCGAATGGCATCCTTCTGCACTGTAGAACTCTATGATTATCTATAAATGCTTAAAGTCAGCCTTCATCTCCTAAAAAGTAAGTGCTTTGAGGCTGGAGCAGATAACAAAAGTCTTTTCTCAAGACATGCTGCTGCTAATATATCTGAATAAAATGGGAGAGGGCATTTCTGCTTTGGAGGCCTTGGAGGTATTATCACTAGACTATTAATCTAAAAACTCAGCTAATATTTTGGGAACCTGGGTTCAAATTGTGTCACAGCAGTTGGCAGAATTTTAATTAAATGAGAAATATCTGGAATTAAGAGATTACTGATGACCATAAAACCATTGTCAATTGTGGGAGAAACCCATCTGGTTCACTAATGTGCTTTAGGGAAGGAAATCTGCTGTCCTTACCTGGTCTGGCCTATATGTGACTCATGTGATATAGCAATGTATATGATTCTCAACTGTCCTTGTGCAACTCAGGATGAGCAATGAATGCTGGCAAGCCAGTGGTGCCTATGTTCCACAAATGGATAAAATAGGTAAGGGTCAATCCTGAGGAACAGAATGCAGTATCACAATAAAGTTCAATGACTTCAGATGAATAGCTTCCTATCAACTGTATCATTAGCCTCACAGATTCCTCAATGTAGCCCACTTCCAGCACTCACTACCAACAAATCGCATCAGTCTTGACTCATATCTCACATTCATAGTTTTGCCTTCCCTCGTACACATTTCACACACATCTCATAGCCTGCATACTGTCAGCTATTCAATCATGGCAACCACATCGCCCAAAACAATTGCACAATTCTGAACAACGTGCTTCCCTCTCTCTGTACTTCCCTCTCTCTGTAGTGCAGACAGGAAGGAGAAACTAAGCAGCAGGGGATGCCAACATTTTCTGACCCCCATGGAGAACACGGTGCCTACAATCATTGGAACAGCCAATCTTGGCCAGTGACAGGGCTAAAACCATACTAGATGGCATTATCCCCATATGTGATGCTCCTTCTCACATCCAATTCCTCTTTATTCCAAATTCACATCAGATTTGCAGGCTCCAGATGAAGTAAGAGTACATCTTTTACTTACCTGCTGCAACACTACCTCACCTGTAAGGACAGCCTTATCTATGGATCTCTGTCTTTTCAGATACTCAAGAACTGCCACTCGAAGATAGATCAACAGGAGGCACAGCAACAAGACACAGATCATGATGGTCCCTCGATTGACAGCTGCATGAGTCCAATGTTTTCGGCCATTCATGCCACGCTCCCACTGCAGCGAAGTCGGAGAATTGGTTGCCCAGCCAAATCTCCGTTCACTCCAGCAGGATGGGAAAATCCTGCCAGTGTGAACAGCCGGAACATTCTGGCCCATGCGTAATTTAGAAGTCAGCTTGGAGGTGGGATTCATATCCATTGAGACACCACACACAAATGTCCTGCAGGCAGGTCAGAAGTCAAGAGTTGCCCAGTTGCTAGCAGGTCAATGATCCCACTGCAACAGACTCAGATAACCACGTTGAGGATTACAGAGAAAGGCTGATGAAAGACACAATGAGATGCTTAGTGCATTGGCAGGCTCGCCAGAAAACCTGCGTGCAAAGTTAGGGGGCATGGAGGAGTGCAGCACAACTTTGCACATATCTTCTGCAAAGTTTGAAATTTATGCATTTATTGAAAGAGTAAGGTCCAAACTCTATTAGCACTCTCATTGTCCTAACAATGATACCGTATTTGATAGCTGATATCTCAGTTTCCATTACAGCAGCCATCCGATGTCTCAGTGCTCCAATAAAAGCACTATGACTTTTATCATAGACAGTTAGATTGCTGCCATATTGTATAAGCACTTGCATAACAAAGTCAGACAGGTAATAACATGGCTGTGAATATCAATGTTCAGTATAGCTTGCTAGGTATCATGGCAATTTAACAATCTGACCTTTAGTACATTGATAGGGCTGCTGAAGTGCTGCTGAGATACCATTGAACTCACGCAGGTTGTCAGCATTTGTCCTCACATAAATGCCATCCTTCTCCATGCCTGGGCAGTGCCTTGGCACTGTCAGGAGATAGTGCCAGGGCCACTGTGCGGGGATGCTTTCATGGGGAAGTTCGGGTGGATGTGTCCACTGGTTGGGGGGATTCTAAGTCCATGGAGTTTTCTTTTTTTAATTTTTTTTTCCAATCCTGGAATGAACAAAATGAACATTCCTATCTGAAGGAACTGCTGAAAATCATGATATATAAACAAAGCAGATAGGCTGTTGATAAAGAGAAACACAATTCACAAAAAGCAAATCAAACGCAGACCAGCAAGGAGTAAAACATTGAAACCTATGATTGCATCACCTAACCGACAAAGTCAACACAAAGCATCAGACTACCATTCTTCCAAAAGTAACAGAATAAGATCTGGAAGAAGGTCAAATCTCAACACCATTTGAACTTATAAAGAGGGTAATAAGTAAAGAAGATTGTATTGTACATATATCTGAATAAGGACTCGGGAAGACATAGTATAAGGGTGTTCGGGCACAGCAAGATAAACATGATAGTGGCAGAACAGTACCATCCATGGTATGATGTAGAGAGTCACATCAACTGTCTGTGGTAGAGTTTAGTTGGAGTCAGTATGAAGACAGCATCTATGCAGCATTGCTCCATGGAAATGTATATAGTTATGTGCTAACAATAAATGGTTTATGTTCAACCACACACACCAGCAGGCCTCTTAGAGTGACACAGAACAATCTTACAACATGCACCCATGGGGAATTCTGCTATTTTAGCAACACTGTGCCCATTCTACCTGCTTGTTTATGACAAGAAAAAATTAAATGTAATTAATCTTACTGAAGAGTTTTACTGTGACTACCTCTACCACCACCATCCTATCCCCTGATTCAATAATGCATGGGAAATGGCAAAATGTTTCAGATAACTCCAACTCCAAGGAGTTAGATGCATAAAAGTTGTTAGTAAGCCACCTTCAGAGTAGTTAGCTTTTCGTAATTCTCTGCTTTACTATGAGTAATGATTCTACAGCAGGTGACAAACTTCAATGAGGATATTTCTACTGAAACAGAGACATCTGATATATGAGTACAGTTAACAAAAGCTGTCAAAGCTTTTCACCTTGTATTCACCCGACAGAACCAAGCATGAGAAATTTCAGAAGGAGGAATAGTTTATACCTCATAAGAAAAGGGTGATGATTGGTGGCAGGACAACTCTGATTGCTTGAGTTATTGCCATGGAGAATGCAGCAAGGAACTATTGCCCCCAATTTTTTGTTTAATTCAAAAGAAGTTGCAATGCCTGGAAATGTTCCTTTTGCCTGCGGAGAAACAAGTCATATCAAATAGTATGATCCTTTTCCTATTCACAATAGTATTGATTGCACACAAACAGTCCATGGTTGCACATCACAGAACATAATATCTAATGATAGATACAACTTTGAAATAAGGCAGCACTTTGTAAACAATCCCGAGTTTGTTACAAATTACACTAACAGCAATTTAAGATTATCAGCACAGCTTGCCATGTAGCTCACTTTCACTTGCTAGAAACTACATAAAGTCACACGCCAAGGGCTGTCCTCTGCAACCTGGATTATTTCCAATATCAATGCAGTGGGTAGTGGGGAGAGGAGCGCAGAGATCGTAGTGGGAGGAGGCATAGATTGTATGGGCAGAGGGTTTTAAAATCAATGCAGGTTAGTTTTGAATTTCTCTCCCTTCAACTTTAAATTGCATCCCTCTGGTTCTACTGCCTTGGACACATGTGAAATAACTGATGCAGAATGTAACATCTAAAGAGTTTGTCTAATATCAACAGATCAGCTTTCAGAGTTGCCAATTGACACTTGAATATTATGCTAGATTCACATCTGTGTACAATCTCCTGGATAAGTGGGGATAAAATATTACATTAGAATTAATTTGGTTGTGGCTAACTTCAATCCATTTCTGATCCAGCAATTGAAGGGTGTAAAGAATTATTCAGGCTATATTTACTGCCAATGAGCCAATTTTCTCTCTGTGGAATTTGAATAGCAAATGCATCTGGTTCCTCAATCTGACCAACTTATCGCTGTATGACCTAACTGTGTTTAACTGTGCACGTTTTTAAATAAATAAACTAAATTACAATCACACTTTTATCTAAGGGTCTCCTGCAAATTAGATTTCCCTTCCTCCAAGTCATAATCAATTAATTTAATTTTAATTTGCCGGCGTAGAAAACTCAATACACAGCTGTGCAATTTAAATCGCATTAGAATAACTCAAGCAGGTTTTGAATTGGAAATGCCGATGTGTTTCAAACTTTTACAAGGTTGACAGTGAGACAGAGAAATAAGTGACTTTTGGATTCACCAACGATAGTCACAGCAAAACAAAATGATAACTGCTGCTGTGGATCTGCAAAATCCATTTAAAAGATTTCTGCAAAAAGTTCCATTTTCCATCTGGTGGCACAATGGTTAGCACCATTGTCTCACGGTGCCATGGACTCAAGTTCGATTCCTGGCTTGGGTCATGGTTTATGTGGAGTTTGTACATTCTCCCTGTGTCTGCGTCGGTTTCCTCTGAGCGCTCTGGTTTCTTCCCACAGTCCAAAGATGAGCATGTTAGGTGGATTTGCCACACTAAATTGTCCCTTAATGCCAGGACGACTACCTAGGATAAATGCATGGGGTTATGGGGATAGGCCTGGGTGGAAATTGTGCAGACTCGAGGGGCTGAATGGCTTCCTTTTGCCCTGTAGAATTCTATGAATTCCATTCACGATAATTTCCTGATCAAATTCAGAATTAATTTGTGCATTTCAGACTATATTCCTGAATTTTCACATTGATTTCAAAAAGTATCTGACCAGCACATTAATGGGTACATTTATTTTCTGAAAGTCTTTTCACATCGGGCACAAGTTTCAGTAATGGAGGTGAATGTTTTCCTTCCTCCTTTTTTATCCACAACATCTGTCCTCTTCCTGAACCAATTTACTTAGTTCTGATGTACAGTTCCCATAGGTGCTGCAGATTCTGCCACTCTACCAAGTGACTGAGATTAAACGACAACCCCCCCCCCCCACCCCCCAACCCCCCCTCCTGCCAGACTTGCATGGGGAACCCTTGATTGACCTCTTTTTAGGACTTATAGAGCTCCTTGTAGATTGGTGACCAGGTGGAGCTTGCATACCTAGCCCTTTATAAAGCACGTCCATGAGTGGTTCCATTAGTGTATTGTCCCAGTTGGGGTCTGTTTGTGCACACCATAGGCTTATAGTTTTGTCTTACTTTAAGAAATGATGTGTTGTTCTTTTACTGAGCTGACCCCTCTTTATTATAGTAACCTCCACATGCCACCATAAGCAAATAATGCGGGGGGGCTTGCATTTGATCCCAATCTTGTCCATCCTAAATGCTTATTTGAAGTCGGGTAACAATGAGGCGCAGAGACTAAAATTGTAACATATTATAACACAGTTATCTGTTGAGAAATGAGACAAAGTACATTTTTAATCAGAAGGAAGCTGTCTCAGTAATACCAAACTGTGCCTTCCCAAAAAAAAATTCAGCTTGAAGCGCAGTGCATAATTCGGATGCTGTATTAGGTCTTCATTAAGTCTTTTTCTGATTAATTGGTGTCGACTGAGAATTTGTATTGCAGGTGCATGAGACAATTTACTGGAAGCCTAGAGAACACTGATGACAGTGCACAGGTTAGTCAGATCTTCTTCCCAGTAACTCAAATCAAGGTGCTGACGGCAACAACACAATATGTGCAACTGACAGAGCCCTATTAGAACTCACATTCCAAAACATTAGTATAAAGCTATTCACAAATGCATGAAACATATTTAAATGGTCCATTAAATTGGACATGATTGCCAAATTGGGATTCTCAATGCGTGTTAAACCTGTTGCGAGTCTCCAGGTGAATTCAGGTTCTTGCCCAGGAACCTGATCCAAACTAATTGATGAGGGATCCTTCAGACTTGAAATATTGGCTCTGCTCTCTCTCCACGGATGCTGTCAGACCTGCCGAGGTTTTCCAGCAGTTTTTGTTTCAGATTCCAGCATCGGCAGTAGTTTGCTTTTACCAAGCCAATTAACTTTCATTGGAATATAATTGCTGGGTTTGAGGCCACATGCCCCCTAATCCACCTCCCCATCCCCCGTCCCCCCTCTCCCGCTCAGCTGGAGGTTCTGCATGGGTCTGACAAGCGGGGACTAGAGGGGTAGCAAGGAGGTAAGTACTCCAATTGTCTGCACTGAATTTCCAAAAGAATATCTTACCCAGGCCCAATCCCCATAACCATATATTTAACCCGTTAATCAGACAGTCACCCAAGGCCGGAACTGAACTCGGGTTCATGTAGCTGTGTGGCAGCAGTTCTAACCCCTGTACCCTAGTAGATCCTGGAATGGATGTACCAAGGTGAATGTTATCAGTGGAAATTCATGTCATTTTTAAATGTGCCATTGTATATTTCAATACAACTATTAGAGTATATTTATACAATCACTTTCTGCTCTATTGAGTTTTACAAGGTTGTTTGACTGACAGCTCTAAGGGAGATCAAAGAGTGTGCTGTTGATACAATCAGCTCCTGCTCCATTAAGCTTATGGTGCTTCTCCCTTTCACCACAAGTATTTTGCCTGGCCCATATTTTTAACTCTGCAGTTTTCTTTCAAGTCTCAGGCTCTTCCTAGAAAACGGATAATACTGCTTTGTTTTACTATTGGCTTTGATCCTGCCCACAAAATTTCTTACAAGACGCTTAAGCTTCATATTACTGCTTTTTTTCCTTTTGCTGTATTATTGTTACCATGCCAAGCTTCAAGATTGGATAGACTGGGGTTTTTATCCTTGAGATAGCAGAGGCCATGGGAAGATTTAATGTAAGTACATAAGATAATGATGGGCCTAAACATAGTTGACATCATGAGACATAAATCTATTAGAAGAGGAGTCACTAGCAGGCATAGATTACAAGTTCTAAAGTTAGTTTTAATAGTGTAACAAATAGACATCTATGAACACTGCAATGGAATTATTGTGAAAATTCCCTAGTCACCACACTCAGGCAACTGTCAGGTACACTGAGGGAAAATTTAGTATGGCCATTGCACCAATTAGCAGGTCTTCTGGACTGTGGGAGGAAACTGGAGAACATGGGGGAAACCCATGCAGACACAGGGAGATTCCACACAGACAGTGACCCAAGCTGAGAATTGAACCCAGGTTGCTGGTGATATGAGGCAGCAATGTTAAATACTGTGCCACTATGCCACGCCAGTGTTTTGCTGAAGATTTAAAGCCGGAGTGGGGTGAGGTAAATTATTTTTAATCAGAGAGTTGGGAGATAGGGCAGAGGAGGTGGAAGAGGCAGAATTTTTATAAAACATGCAACAAATGGTTATCCATTTGAACTACCATAATCTATGGAGCTACAGCCAAGGGCTGAGAAACGGAATCCCTTATAATTGGCAGGCATCAGATGGGTTGATAATCCTCTGCTATTATTTGCTGTAAATCTGTAGCCAACCTCCTCACAATATCCAGTGATATCTACATACATATATTTACTTCTATAGGAGTAAAATAAGACATCAAAATAATTTTACCAGTAGATTATGGGCTGAGATGCAAAGTTTTGGCAATCTCAACATTGGCTCATTAGGTCATTGAGAGGCTGAAAATTTTCAAAAGTGTGTTGATGCCACCTTGGATTTGAAATTGCACTTACAATTATGACAACACCGCACTTAACAAACATGTCAGATCCTACATGAGAAAACTATTAATTAAAGCACTGAATTCTTTCTACATAATTTCCTTTTGCCTCATCAATGTTCACCTTCTTAAGAACAGTTATTAATAGTTCAATGTAATTCATTAGCATTCTGGAACATCATGCGGACTTGATAAGGTGCTATGCCAGAATATGAATCTATTTTTCATGGTTTTCTCAACACATTTACCATCTGTGAATGAGATAGCAGACAACGGGTCACTAGAAGATGCGCAGGGCTGCTATTGAGGTAACTCCCTCCCTCTGTGGGGTGTGTTTGTCTTTCAATGATTAGCTGACATTGGTAATTCATGAACTATCATAATCTATGGAGTTACTGCCAAGAGCTGAAAAATGGAATCTCTTACAGCTGGTAGACATCTGATGGGTTGAATGGTCACCTCCTTTGCTATTATTTGCTGTAAATCTGTAGCCAACTTCCACACAGTATCCAGTGATATTTCCAGAAGGACCATCCATAAAAGTAAAATAAGACATCAAAATAATTTTAGCAATGAAATACAAACTGAGGATGCAGAGTTTTGGCAATTTGAATATTGGCTCATTAGGTCATTCATAGGTCAAAAAATTTCAAAAGTGTATTGATGCCACCTTGGATTTGAAATTGCCCTTATAATTATGACAACACCACACTTAACAACCATGTCAGATCCTATATGAGAAAACTATTAATTAAAGTGCTGGATTCTTTCTACATAATTGAGAACTGGTGTATTAAGTTTAAAAATCAGTAAATCATGTTGCAGCTTTATACTACCTTAATTAGGCCAAACTTAGAATGTAGTGTTCAATTCTGATCGCCACACTACCAGAAGGGTGTGGAGGTTTAGAGAGGGTACAGAAAAGATTTACCAGGCTGCTACCTGGTATGGAGCCATTAGCTATGAGGAGAGGTTGGAAAAACCTTGTTTTTTTTTTCTCACTGGAGCGACAGAGACTGAGGGGAGACCCAATAGTAGTCTTGATTTCCTCTTGCCTTATCAATGTTCACCTTCTTAAGAACGCTTATTAATAGTTCAATGTAATTCATTGGCATTCTGAAACATCATGAGGACACAATAAGGTGCTATGCCAGAATGTGAATCTATTTTTTCATGGTATTCGCATCACATTTACCATCTGCAAGTGAGATAGTAGACAATGGGTCGCTAAGAGGTAGGCAAGGGCTACTTTTGGAGTAACTCCTCCCTGTGTGGGGAATGTTTGTTTTTCAGTAATTAGCTGAAGCTTTATTTGTGCTAATCCATATCTTTTGTCTTTATTGATCTACAAGATCAAAACACAGTATATACTGCGTGACCCTGATGCTCATGCATTAGGTACAACTTCTGAACTACTCATGCTGTTATCATGTTTATGTGTAAAAGTTGAAAGCATTGAGATGCAATTGTTATGGGGAAAACTATAGGTTTGGTTCAGTAATATCACATATTTTAAATATACATTCTGTATGATACTTATAAGTCTTATAATAAATTGCAATTCTGGGGAGCAGTTAAGTTATAGTTTGCAACCACATGGTAGCACAGCAGTTGGCATTGCTGCCTCAGAATGCCAGAGTCTCCGTTCCAACCTTGAGTGACTGTCTGTGTGGAGTTCTCCCTGTGTCTTCACGGATTTCTTTCAGGTGCTCCAGCTTACTCCCACAATCAATGATGTCCATGTTAGCTGGATTGACCATGTTAAATTGCACCTGAGTGTCTCAAGATGTGTAGATTAGGAAGAATAGCGGGATAAATATTTGTGGTTTCAGGGATTGAGCCTGGATGAGATGCTGTGTTGGAAAGTCGGTGCAGGCTTGTTGGGTAAATGGCCTCCTTCTGAATTGTAGGGATTCTATGATACAGGTTTCAATGAGTTTTTCTGGGATATGAAAAGTCAAAGACTGTGTTATTCTTCTGCCTTCCATTATTTGCAAGGAACAAAGAAATGGAAATGTTCTTGAATGTCAGCTGATCCCCGATCACACGCCAGCATGTTTGGCCCAGAATGATTCACATAGGGGCACTTTCTTCACTCTTCAAAATGTTGAATTTTACCTTATTTACACTGCAAGCGGGAAAGGAAGCACGTTTACTCTTTTCCCCACAGAATTGTGTCCATTGTTCATTTGAAAGTACCGTGCACTCGTGAGTGCCATGGCATAATTGGCAAGTTTATCATTTATGTAAGTACACACTATGTAATATTACAGAACTCGATAACCGGGTGGCTAAAAAAGAAGACAATGAGACAAGGTGAGAATGAAGAAGACTGGAAATGAAACACAATGATTCAAACACAGTGCTGCTAGAATGGCAGATCATGGGGTCTTCACTGTAATTTCCAACACACTGGTTTTCAATTATAACTGTGCTGTCTGACAGACATGGGAGAGAAACATTAGCATAAAATGTGACAAGCACACTATCTATCACTTGCTGAAGGAAATGTGTTCTTTTCAATTATGTTAGATGCTGGAGAAAGGTAAGCTCCAGTTTCTATTGTACACCTCAGCTCTGATGTGCTTGTATGAGACTCCTTGGGAAAAATACAGAAAGAAAAGTAAAATTTTAAAATTGTAAAATGGGAAAAAGTTATTTTTAGTTCATTGGGGTTGTGCCTTCAGCATACATCTAGAATATGCAACACATACAGAATATAATGATCAACATTTTCCATCCTTGCCGACAGTTGCAATTCTCCAGTCCTACTGCTAGAAAGGATAATTGGCTGAACGCCAAATTCTCTGCACTGTCAGTAGCAGGGCATGTGAGATCAGAGACTTCTAGCCAACACTTCCAAGAAAATTTTACTTTGGCCTTTCAAAATAATTAAGAATTCCAGGGTATCAATCTCATATTATTTCCAATTTACAGATTCTGTCAAGATCATTTGAACAGGAATGCCAGGAATTGAATCAGTGGATCAGGCTTTGAAATCCCCATTGTGTCTTAGGTGACCAGCTTAACCCAATGCAGGCAGATAGCTTCTAGAGAGAATTGAGATCCTATGTACAGGCTGTGACATTTTGGGCTTTTGAGAAAGTATCAAAATTAGGCAAAGTCGATAATATCACAGAAGCTCAACAGCACTAAAGGAGTAGCCCAATTAGAAAGATGAGAAAAGGGGGAGGATCTCCTCCCCCCCACCTCATGCAGAGTGGGGGGGGTGCCTTTTCTAGCGCAGAGTGGTGGGAGAATCTCACGGCTAGGCATGCATGGGACTCACGCATATATTCCCACCGTGCACACATGTCCTAGCGCTGGATTTCTAATGCCATCAGCTTTGTGCTAGGAATGGGCGGGAAGACTGGTAAATAGTTTAAATCACTATTTATATGAAATTTTAATGTAATTAGCAGACCCAGGACAGAATTCTCCAAGCCCGCTAGCCTCTTCCAACCTGCCAGAGTTCACTTCAGCAGGGCTAAGAGTAGCTCCTCAATTTCATGGAGCTAGCTACCTGACCCCACTGGAGTGAAGGTGGGGCAGTTGGGGCCTCCCAGGAAGGGGGTGATTGTCCTCTAGGCATGCCAAATACCGTGATCAAGTACGATGTAGTGACCACTCCAGTAAATGACTGTCACATGCCTTATAAAACAAAGTGTGCCCTTTTCTTTTCAATATTCAAATGAACAAAAATATGAAATAGGTCTCGAACATATAATATTTGCCATTCCTTGCCAGCGTTATGAGTCACCAGAGACCGTTACCCTAAGTGTTTTGGCTAACTGCCATTTAAACCAACTAAAGGGACCAATTGAGGACCATTTTCCTGGGCTGTCAGATTTTTTTTGGCAGCCCACTCCCTTCCCTGCAGGGAGACTGCAAACAGCACAGAGACAACACTCTAGGACATCTCATCCACAGGTTCTCTGGTCCCTGTAGTCCTGATAATCACTGGTGTCTGCCTGCCTGATCCTAGCACAGGAACAAACATATTTTGTGAGGTGCCCTTTCATTCTCTTTTTTTACTCTACTCTCAGTCACCCTCTGATTGGGTTGACAGCGAGGAAAGCCAGCCCACTGTCTTTAATTGGATGACTGCAACTAATGGTGGCCTCTTCATTGATTACTGCCAGGAAGATTGCCAATTGTGGTCTTGCTGCCCTGGAACAACACCATCAACATTTGCAACAGTAGGACTCACATCAAGCCCATATTCCAGCACAACAACCAATCTAGTTTAAAGTTTATTTATTAGTGCTACAAATAGGCTTACATTAATGCTGCAAAGAAGTTACTGTGAAAATCCCCTAGTCACCACAAAGAGCAACACAGCACGGGAAACAGGCCCTTCGGCCCAATGAGCCCGCGCTGCCGTCATAACTTTATAGTAACAATTCCACTTTCTTATTCTAATTTTAGGTTATTCCTAATATGGAAGAATCTCAATATAGGGTAAATTTGTTTCCCAATCAGCCTAAGAGCGAATTTTTGTGATGTGGGAGGAAACCGGAGCGCCCGGAAAAAACCCACGCAACCACGGGGAGAACGCGCAAACTCCCGCAGACACTGGCCCAATTCCAAGTGTCTGCACAGCTACAGCAATAGTCACTCAGCTGTCATGGTGCCCTTCAGATGGTCCACATAAAGCACTCATTTACGACATGAAGCACCAGGCAACCCATGAACCAACATCCAAGAGCTGTCCTTGCACCACCTGCCGAATGCATGCTCCTTGTTGGTCAAGTTGGACCGAATTACCTGTGGAAAAAAAAGTCATAGTTAAACAGTCCTACTATATCCCTCTATCTGCATACTGCTCATGTGGCTGTCCAAGAGACCCTTAAACAGCCCTAGTGTGCCTGCTCCCACCATCTTACTTGGCAAAGCATTCCACACCCCCACTACCCTTTGTGTGAAAAACTGCCCTCTAATATTCGTCTTATACATAGCCCCCCTCACCCTAAGGCCATGACCCCTCGTCCTATCCATTTCTGAAGGTGGAAAAAGCTTACCACCATTTACTCTATCTATACCCCTTATAATCTTATACACCTCTATTAGATCCCCTCTAAGCCGACGTCTTTCAAGGGAAAACAGCTGGAAAACACACTCCGGCTTCTAGTTATAAAACCATATAGGAGCAGAATCAGGCCACTTGACTCATCGAGTCTGCTCCGCCATTCAATCATGGCTAATATTTTTCTCATCTCCATTCTCCTGCCTTTTCCCCATGACCCCTGATCTTTTTATGAATCAAAACCTATTTATTTCCATCTTAAAGGCACTCAATGACTTGGCTTCCACAGCCTTCTGTGGCAAAGCGTTCCACAGATTCACCACATTCTGGCTGAAGAAATTTCTCCTCATTTCTGTTTTAAAAGATCGCCCCTTTAGCCTGAGGTTGTGCCCTCTGGTTCTAGTTTCTCCTATTAGTGGAAACATTCTCTTTATGTCCATCCTATCCAGGTCTCGCAGTATTCTGTAAGCTTCAATAAGATCCTCCTCATCCTTTTGAACTCCAACGAGTACTGACCCAGAGTCCTCAACTGTTCCTCGTATGACAAACTCTTCATTCCAGGCATCATTCTTGTAGACCTCTTCTGGACCCTTTCCAAGGCCAGCACATCCTTCCTTAGATACAGGGCCCAAAACTGCTCACAATACTCCAAATAGGATCTGACCAGATCCTTATATAGCATCAGAAGTACATCCGTAATCTTGTATTCTAGTCTTCTCAATATGAATGCTAACATCTCATTTGACTTTTTAATTGCCAACTGAACCTGCATCTGGACCTTAAGTTACTCTTGAACAAAGATTCCCAAGTCCCTTTGTGTTTCTGATTTCCTAAGCATTTCCCCATTTCGAAAATAGTCTATGCCTTCATTCCTTCTTCCAAAGTGCATAACCTCACAATTTTCCACATTATATTCCATCTGTACTTTTTGCCCACTCTCCTAACCTGTCCAAGTCCTTCTGCAGTTCCCCTGCTTCCTCAATATTATCTGTCCTGCTACATACCTTAATATCATCTGCAAAGTTAGCAAGTGTGCCTTTGGTTCCTTCTCCCAAATCGTTAATATATATGTGAAAAGAAAAGTTATGATCCCAGCACCAACCCCTGAGGCACACTGCTAATCATCAGCTGCCATCCTGAAAAAGACCTCTTCATCTCCACTCGCTGCCTTCTGCAGTCAACTAATTCATGTCAGGATCTTATCATTAACACCATGAACTCTTAACTTATTTAACAGTCTCCTATGTAGCACCTTGTCAAAGGCCTTTTGGAAATCTAAATAAATCCCTCTACTGGTTCTCCTTTATCTAACTTCCTTGTTATCTCCTCAAAGAAATGACAGATTTGTCAGACATGACCTGCCCTTGTCAAAGCCATGTTGACTCAGTATTATTTTATCATGCACTTCCAAGTACGCTCATCTTTAATGAGATTATTAAAGATTTCATCTTTAGTAATGGACTCTAAAATCTTGCCAATGACCGAAGTCAGGCTAGCCGGCCTATAATTTCCCATCTGCTGCTTCCCTCCCTTCTTAAACAGCGGTGTTACATTAGCTACTTTCCATTCCTCTGGGACCCTCCCTGCCTCCAGTGATTCGAGTATACTGAAAGGGAATTCAGCATAGTCAATGCACTTAACCAACACATCTTTCAGACTGTGGGAGGAAACAGAAGCACCTGGAAGAAACCCATGCAGACACAGGAAGAACGTGTAGACTCAAGCCAGGAATCGAACGCTGGTGCTGTGAGACAACCGTGCTGACTACTATGCCATCGTGCTGTCTACAAAGAAACTGACAATCTATTTGCATATCAAAGAAACAATTACATCTCTCTCAGCTATCCACCTGCACACTATGCACCTTAAAAAAAACATCATATTTCCTATATGATGATCTACTGCTAATTAATCAGCTATAGGCTGATTAATTGGATTCAACTAGGCTTAATTCACGTAATGTCCAACTTGAGTTTTCTGTCTGAGGAACCACTTATCAAAAAGAAAAAAATAATCTCTAACACCATTCCTTGCAATGGCATCAGATATCTGTCAATCAAAACCATCACTTGAGGCCTTCGGTCCGTAATTGGTAACTTGAACTATTAGAGTTCCAGACATGGACCAAGTATTGTGAATTCCTGCTACGGCTGCACATTTAACAAATATTCCAGTCGTCCATCTAAAACACAATTAAGACCATAATGAGTCTACGTTCAATTTACATTAGTATATAAAATATCCTTTTGTAGAAAACAAAGACCAAATCACACATTAATAGATCTTGAGTGAATTGTGTATTTTCTTTGCCTGGCAGTAACGGCACCTAGAAAACCTAATTAATTCTGTGTGTACTGTTGCCAATTATCTTTCTAATAATTCTAGTCACATCGTAAACCATGGGTGTGATGATGGTTGCTACACAGGCGGCATGAAACAGATGATTTTTGAAATGTGGCATGCAAGTAAATGCAGTGGTCCTACTGAAACTGCCATCCCATCTTACAACATCAATTCTGATCCTGTATAAATTGAGAAAAAGAAGCATACTCGTACTTGCTTAAGCTGTAAGTCACTTAACATTTGGTCTGTTTGAATCATAGAATCTCTACAGTACAGAAAGGAGGCCATTCAGTCATCGAGATCGTACTGACAACAATCCCAACCAAGCCCTATTCCCGTAATCCTACACATTTATTCTGCTAACCTTTCTGACAATATGTTTAATTTAGCATGTCCAATCCACTAATGTGCATATCTTTGGACTGTGGGAGGAAACTGGAGCACCCAGAGAAACCCACGCAGACACAGGAAGAAACTGCAAACTCCACACAGGCAATGACCCGAGCCGGAATTGAACAGGGCTCCTAAAGCTGTGTGGCAACAGTGCTAACCACTGTACCACCATGCTATTGCTGGTTTAGTTCAGGTAATACATCAATGATTTGTAAAAGAAACAGCTCAGGCATAATCCTACCAATTCACATTCTGGTTAAGAAGGACATAGGCTCAGGAAAGTGAACCAGCAAGTTTCCAATCATCAGGTATTAGATGTGGCAAAAACAATTTCAGTCAACTTTTGTGTTTAACTCTTTTAAATTTTGATAGTGGCAGGATTTCCTATTCCACCCCCCCCCCCCCCCCACCCACCCACCCCACCCCAACACCATCCCACTCCCAGTTCCCCCCACCTGCTGCCCTTGACATGTTCCACAGCAGTGGAGACGACTCACCATTGGTCACCAATGAGATCTTCCAGTGTTGCCAATGTCTACGGCATTCTGCATGGCTCACCCATCCCACTGCCAGTGAACCTGCTGCAAGGGCCACCTTTGTTGGGACTGGAAAATCCTGATTGTGGAAAGGGCTGGAAAATCCTACCCCATATCTTTCAGCACAGGCTCCAGCTTTTCTTCTAAAGTCCTTCAATTATTTTTAAAAAAAACCTTTCAGTAGATACCTCTAAATACTTATTGTCCAATGAATTTATTGGCAAAAAAACTGTTCTTTTGTGGATTTTAAAAGAGAACTCCCATCTGCATCACTGCATATATTTTTGTATGTTTCAGAACTTTCACATGACTTTGTGTAGTTTGCAGACTCCCAACTCCATTTTACCGTCTTGCAATAAGGAGGAGTGTAGTGTTTGAGTTCTTGGAGCCCTCATTCTGATCAAGTTTAATTAGTTCTGTAAATCTTTAACAGATTTGGTGCCTTATCAAATTGCTCATTGATAATTGCAGTTCTTTTCTCCAGTCTTTTTTTTAAAAGGTTGCACTACCTCTTCATTCATACCTGAGCATTCACTTTCTGTCTCAGGTTCAGCGATGATGTAGCTTCATGAAGCTTGTTTGGGGGACTTTCAGCATCTCTGCTGGGTTTTGGAATTGCTTGTAACCAGGCATCATTTTCTTCTGTTGTTTAGAGGCTTTATCTTAAGGATGTGAAAAAGGTGAAACACTGTTGTCACAAGGTTCAATAGATTCACATCTATACCCATGTGACTCTTGTTTTATTATTGCTTTTGTACTTTTACCTTAGGTCCTTTACATTCAGATCAATAGAGTTGCATTAATGGAGCCAGTATACTGTTTTAACAATGTCAGATTGTATTCAGTGTTAGTGGTCTATTATTCATAGAATTGAAGAGCAAGTTTGTGAACTGTAACTCTGAAACAGAACTAGTGCTACACAAAGCAATTTGACACTTGCATGGCAGTCAAATCCTATAATTTATTTCTAAGTAACCACAACCTTGGAAGCACAGCATAGCAGGGCGAGCTGACCTGACAAAACCCATTTCTATTGCTTACAGCTTTAGCAGTTCTTCTTCCAGCTTCTTCTCTGTCCTTGGCATTTTTCTGACTGAAATTGAAAATTACCAAAGTAGTTTTTTCATGAGTTTGCTCTCTATGCATTGGTAAGCAGAGATGAGTAGAAATTCATTCCCAGCTCTGAACCTCCTTGCTTTGGACTGATTTAGATGAAATTACTTTTTCCCCCCAAGTGAAGTAATGTCATAGAGGTGTAACATGGAAACAGATTCATCAGCCCAACTTGTCCATGCTGACCAGGTTTCTTAAACTGAACTGGACCCATTTGCCTGCATTTGGCCAATATCCCTATAAATCTTTCCCATTCATGTACCTGTCCAAATGTCTTTTAAATATTGTATTTTTATCATCGAGCATCTCCTCTGGCAGCTCATTCTATATAACACTACTCTCTGTGTGAAAAACTTTGCCATTCAGGTCCTTTTTAAATGTTTTCCTTCTCACCTTAAATGTACGGTCTCTAATTTTTTTGCCCTCCTACTCAGGGGAAAAGACTTTGGCTATTCACCTTATCCAAGCCCCTCATGGTTTTATAAACCTCTATAAGGTCACCCCTCATGCTCCTTCACTCCAGGGAAAAATGTCCCATCCTACTGCACCTCTCCGTATAATTCAGACCTTCCAGTCTTGGTAAAATCCTTATAAATCTATTTTATAGACTTTCCAGTTTAATAACATCTTTCCTATAGCAGGGCGACCAGAATTGTATAAGTGCTCCAAATGTGGCCTTACCAATGTCTTGTACAGTTGTAACATAGCATCCCAACTCCTGTGCTGATGCTCTGACCGATGAAGGCAAGTGTGCCAAGCAGCTTCTTCATAACTCTGACTACCTGCGATGCCGCTTTCAAGGAACTATGCACGTGCACCCCTAGGTCTCTCTGTTCGACAATACTCTCCAGGGTCCTACCAGTTTGAGTTTTGGAGATGTGAATTTTGTTTGATCGCATTTGAAACTGATAGTAAGAAGGTGCAATTCAGATATCTGAATCTAAGCTCAGAATTCTGAGATATGAAATTGGGATTTCAATATTCCAATCTGAAATTCAGACTTTAATAAGGTGCACAAGCAGGATAACATATATCATTACAATGCAACTTGGTGATTTGAGGAAGAAAACAAAAATGTGAATATTAAAGAGAAAATACTTTCAATTTTATGAATAAAGTTTTAGATTTATAATCCATAGAATCCCTACAGTGCAGAAGGAGGCCATTCGGCCATCGGGTCTGCATCAACTACAATCCCATCAAGTCTATTCCCGTAATCCTATATGTTGACCGTGCTAATCCTGACACTAGGGTCAATTTACCATGGCCAACACCTAACCCACACTGTAATAATAATGTATCTGAATAAGAATTAATAAAATATTAAACAGTATGCCCCTACTTCCAAATGTATGACAATTCTTCAGATATATTTATTTAAATAGATGTTTTTATTGGACTCTGAGTTGAATTTTGATGTCAGATGTGAAAATTATATTTTGCTGGCCCTACAGCTTTCTCTAATTTAAATTTGAAATAGCTTGTAGAGAAAATCCATATTTCTAACACCTTATAATTTCATGAAAAATCATTCTTCAGTCAGCTGTAATTATCAATATAAAAAAACCAACACTTAGTCAATTTCTCACTTGGCTAAGTATCAGTTAAGCCAGCTACACATGAGCCATCTGTATTATATGAGCTTGCATAGGTTACACACATTTAGAGATTAATTCATCATCTATTGTACCCTCATAGCCTTAATTACTTCCTCTTCAATAATTTGTTTATGAATAGTTTAATTATATTTAAGTTTAAGTTTATTTATTGATGTCACAAGTAGGTTCATATTCACACTTTCGTGCACACAGTGGTTAGCACTGCTGTCTCTCAGCACACTGGAGCTGGCCTTGGGTCACTATCTGTTTGTGGATTTCCTCCGGGTGCTCTGGTTTCTTCTCTCAGTCCAAAGATGTGCGGGGTAGGTTGATTGGCCACGCTAATTTGACCCAAGTGTCAGGGAATTTGCAGAGTAAATATGTGGGGTTACAGAATAGGACTTGGATGGGATTGTGATCGGTACATACTCGATGGGTAGAATGCCTCCTTCTGCACAGTAGTGATTTTATAAAACACTGCAATGAAGTTCCTGTGAAAATTGCCTGGTAGCCACACTCCGACACCTGTTCGGGTACACTGAGTGGAGAATTTAGCATGGCCAATGTACCTATTCAGCACATCCTTTTTGACTGGGGGGAAATCGGAGAACCAGGAGGAAACCCACACAGACGAGGGGAAAACATTCAGACTCCGCACTGACACTGACCCAAGCTAGGTATCGAATCCAGGTCCCTGGTGCCAACCAAACCATACTAGCTACCAAATCATGCATACAATTGACTCACAGAAATAAACATATTGAAGCAGGAATATTTAAACAATAAAATAAAGGCAAAACACTGCGGTCGCTGGAATCGGAAACAAAAACAGGAAATGCTGGAAAATCTCAGCAGATCTGACAGCATCTGTGGAGAAAGAAGAGAGCTAACCGGTAGGGATTTTCCCATCTCATCTGCCATGGGAATCATAGTGGTCGGAGGTGGGGGAGAATCATGCAAAAGTCCATTGACCTCAGACAGGATTTTCCAATTTTGGAGTGAGCGCAGCTAGAAAATCCCACTCAAATCAAGATAACCCTTCAACATAGCTCTTTCCAGCATTTTCTGTGTCAATATTTAATCAATTATTTCAGAATGAATAAAACTAAAATATATATTTTATTTGATGACCTAAATTACAAATTGCCATTTTAGATAAAATGTTCCTTCAGTTCCTGCTCTAAAATGGATTATTGCTATTAATCATACTCATTAGACTGTAGCAACAATAAACTTGATAAAAATGGCCTCAAAGAGATTAGATCAGATTTTGCTGTCAAGTGCAAATGAATGGCTTGATCTGTCGCTTGTGTGAAGTGTGATATCTTTCACATGAATTACATACCATTGAACAATATTTTCTTTATTTATCTTTCATTGGGATTTGGGTATTGCTGGCAAGACCAGCATTTGTCACCCACTCCTAATTGCCCTTGGGTATCTTGCTAGTCCATTGCGAAGGGTTGTTGAGACAAACATATTTCTGTGAGTCTGGAATCATCTGTATGTCAGACCAGGTAAAGATGGTAGGCTTACTTCCCTAAAAGACGTGATTTTTTATGACAGTCAATGATCATTTCATGAACACCATGACTGAGTCTAGTTTTTGATTCCAGCTTTTATGAATTGAATTTAAATGCCACCAGATGCCGTGGCAGGATTTGAACCAATGCCCCTGGGGCATTAGTCTGAGCCTCTAGTCCAGTGTCAATAAATACAGGAAATAGTTGTTTCAATATTGATGCTGCTCAATCAAGAATGTTTAAAAATAAATGGGAAATAACAAAAAAAGTTCAATAATATATCATATCAGACAGAGTGAAATATAATACATAGCCTCCAGTGTCACCTTGATGATGAGATGCCACTTAAATACTGAAACTCATAATATCGGAAAATCCCACCTCTTTCTCGCTACAAGTTGCTAATTAGCAATGATTTACCGAGTGATTTCCGGACAGATTAATTTTAAGCACTACCTTGAGCTGAACCTGTTTTGGCCTCCAAAATTATCTCATGGCTATAGGGTCACAGATAAGTCTACTGTTAAGATGTGGATGACTTTCTGTTATGTTTTTTCTGTGTACTTCAGAAAAATTAAATGGTCATTTTAGTTGAGTATCATGATGATAGGAATCATATTATCCTCCATGACGTTCTGCTTAATGATTATCTGAGATGCATGAGAGAGAAGTATATTAAATAGAAACACGTTGGCTTTATCACTGCAGAGGCTTATCTCTGGAGTGCATGCCTCCCTCACGTGGGTTCTCTCTTGAAATCTTTTGTTTCACGGACAGCGTTGATAAACTGGTGTCAAAGCCAAAATAAACACCAGACCTTTCTCTTAAATTCATTTGTGGGACACACGCGTCCTGGCTAACCAGCATTTGTTGTCCATCACTAGTTGCCTTTGTTCAAAGGGTAGTTGGAAGTCAACCACATTGTTGTGAGACTGGAGTCACATGTAGGCCAGATCAGGTAAGGACAGTAGATTTCCTTCCCTGAAGGATAGTAATGAACCCAGATGGGTTTTTCCAACAATCAACAATAGTTTCACAGCCATTAGTAGATTTTTAATTCCAGATTTTTCAAAATTCCACCATCTGCCATAGCAGGATTTAAACAAGGATCCTCCAGAACATTAGCTGAGTTTCTGGATTAATAGTCTAGTGATAATACCACTAGGCCATCATCTCAGCTTTGTCATCTACCTGTCATTACGAGGTATGAGATAAATGTACCTACATGAAGAATATTTGTGTACCATCTGGAGCAGAAGGTAAATTTACGTAAAATAAATTAAGTGGAGGATTTTATTCAACTATTTGTATTTTATATTTTAACCATTATTGACAGGAATTTGCTTACCTAAAGCAACTTTGTGTGCCTTTTTCTGCAGTTGGCATTTGTGCTCCACAATAAAGTTGAAGCTTAATAGACTTCTTGCGCTATTCTATAAGTCGTCTTTTACAACATATAAACTAGTATCTATGTAATTTGTACAACATTAGGATGAATATTGGATTTAATAGAGAAAAAGCCTAGAGCTTTAATGTTAGCAAGTGTGAGGTTATCCACTTTGGTAGGAATAATGATAGGAAGGATTATTATTTAAATGGCAAAAAGCAGCAGCATGCGACGGTGCAGAGGGACCTGGAGGTCCTTGTGCACGAATCGCAAAAACACAGTATGCAGGTGCAGCAAGTGATTAAGAAGGCAAATGCAATGCTGGCCTTTATAGCAAGGGGGATAGAATATAAAAGTAGGGAGGTACTTTTGCAGCTGTATAGGGTGCTGGTGAGGCCGCAGTTGGAGTACTGTGTGAAGTTTTGGTCGCCGCATTCGAGGAAGGATATATTGGCCTTGGAGGGGGTGCAGAGAAGGTTAACAAAGCTGATACTGGAGATGAGGGCATTGGATTATGAGGAGAGACTGAATAGGCTAGGTTTGTACTCTTTGGTGTTTAGAAGGCTGAGAGGGGATCTTATAGAGATGTATGAGATAATGAAGGAGATGGATAGGGGGTAGAGGTTGAGAGACTCTTCCCGCTTAACAAAAATAGCAGGACTAGAGGACACGGCCTCAAGATGGGCGGGAGGGAGGGCTCAAGTCAGAATTGCGGAGGAGTTTCTTCACGCAAAGGGTGGTGAATCTTTGGAATTCTCTGCCTGATGAAGTGGTGGAGGCTTCCTCGCTGAGTATGTTCAAGTCAAGAGTGGATAGGTTTTTGATTGACAAGGGAATTAAGGGTTATGGGGAGAAAACTGGAACGTGCTACTGAACCACTATAGATCAGCCATGATCTTATTGAATGGTGGAGCAGGCTCAAGTGGCTGGAGGGCCTACTCCTGCTCCTATTTCTTATGTTCTTATGTTCTTTTTGTTATGTACCTAACAACATTGAATTCAATAATTTAAGACCGAATTTGACTGAGTTGTTAAAAGGAGAAACCAAGAAGAAAGATGAGAGCAATGCAGTCAACGTTGTTTACATGGACTTTAACAAGAGCTTTGACAGGGTACTGCATGGTAGGTTATTACACAAGGTTAAATCTCACAGGTTCCTGGGTGATGTAGCCAATTTGATACAAAATTAACTTGAAAACAGAAGACAGAGGGTGGTTATAGAAGGTTGTTTTTTTCAAATTGGAGGCCTGTGACTGGTGGTGTATGTTGGGTTGGTATTGGGTCCACTGTTATTTGTCATTTATGTTAATGATTTGGATGAGAATTTAATAGGCATGGTTTGCAGATAACACCAAGATTGGTGACTAAGTAAACAATCAAGAAGATTACCTATGGTTGTAATGGGACCTTGATCAATTGGGCCAGTGGGCTGATGAATTGCAGTTTAATTTAATTTAGATGATGTGAGGTGATGTGTTTTGGTAAATTGAACCAGGGCTCAGTTAATGGGAGGACACTGAGGATACTTATAAAACAAAGAGATCAAGAGGTACAGGTTCATATTTCCTTGAAAGTGGAGTCATAGGTGGATAGGGTGATGAAGAAGGCATTTGGCATGCTTGGTTTCATTGATCAGAACATTAAATACAATAATTGGGACATTTTGTTAAAGCTGTCCAAGACATTAAAAAGGCCACATTTGGAATACTGTGTAGAGTTCTGGTCAACCTATTATGGAAAGGATATTACTAAACAAGAAAAAGTTCAAAAAAATTTACTAAGACTTGATGGCTTGTGTTATAAGGAGAGGCAGGATAGACTGTGACTTTTTTCCCTGGAGCGTATGAGGTTTAGAGGTGATATCATAGAGGTCTATAAAATAATGAGGGACTGTCACTATGTTTTCCCAAAGGTAGGGAAGCCTAAAACTAGAGCACGTAGGTTTGAAGTGAGAGGGGAGAGATACAAAAGGATCTAGAGGGGTAATTTCCTTTTACACAAAGGATGGTGAGTGTCTGGAATGAGCTCCCATAGTAGTAGAAGCGCATACAATTCTTGTCTTTTAAAAAGTATTTAGACAGTTACATAGATATAATGTGTGTAGAAAGATATGAGCCAAATGTTGGCAATTGGGTCTAGCTTAATGGTAAAAACTGGGTGGCATGGACAAATTGGGTCGAAGGGTCTGTTTCCATGATATAGACCTCTATGGCTCTAGGTTGGAGAATTGGGTCATGAGTTGACTTATCCCGTCTTATTTCTTTCTTATTTCTCATATATGTGCAGGTCCTCCACCAGTAGTCGGTAGATGTAGGAGAAAGTGAAGACCAGGTGAACTGGTCAGCAGGAGGCCCCTGTCTGCAGGGAGCAGTGTCTTTGACAAGCTGAGGGATGGGGCTAAGGTGCCTTGAGGTGAGGGAGAAAGCAGCAAGAAAAAATGCAGGACTTGTGAGTGGTAGTATAGCAAGAGTCAGGGCCATGAAGAATGTAACATAAAGCCTGAGGGTAGCTAAGTCAGCAAGGGGATCAGGAGGCTGAGTTAAACCTCCTGAGTCTGAGAAGCTTCATGGAGAGAAAGAGAACTACATCCAGGAGCAGATCAAACCTGGTGTAGTCACTGTGTTGAGGAGCCAAGGTCCCAAAAAGGACAGAGATCTGGGACAGCAGCCATGAATATCCTCCCATAATAGATTATTTCTTGATGTTATGTTTTCCTTTGAGAGCTTATGCAGTTTTGGTGCTAGTGGAATAGAGCAACCTTGTATTTTTTAACCTTCATGCAGTCCTTGTGCTTAAATCCCACATTGCATTTTGGTATCAGGATGGGATTCCCTATTCATAGAATCTTACAGTACAGAAGGAAGTCATTCAACCCATCGAGTCTGCACTGACCACAATCCTACCCAGGTCCTATCCCTATTGCCTCACAATTTTATTCTAACCTAATCCTCGAATACTAAGGGACAATTTAGCATAGCCAATCCACCTGACCTGCACATCTTTGGGAAGAAACCAGAGCACCTGAAGAAAATCCACGCAGACATGAGGAGAGTATGCACTCCATACAGTGACCAAACCAGGAATCAAACTGAGGTCCTTGGAGTTGTGAGGCAGCAATGCGAACCACTGTGCAACCATGCTGCAGGCATCAAATCATGGCAGATGAAATCAAAAGATGACTGGCCAAGATGGAGCAGATGGTGAAAGAACTAAAACTGTCCCTGTCAGTGGGTGAAGGCCATGAGTCAAGGCCATGAATGGGGCAGCAAGAAGCCTGAGGATAGCTAGAGTCTGAAAGAGGATCAGGAGGCCAAGTTAAACCTCCTGAGTGTGAGGAGCCTCATGGAGAGAGAGAACAACACCCAGGAGCAGATCAAACCTGGCGAGTCACTGTGTTGAGGAGCCAAGGTCCTAAAAAAGACATAGAACTGGGGCAGCAACTATGAATATTCTCCCTGAATAGTTTTTTTTATGTTATGTTTTCCCTTGAGAGCTTATACAGTTTTGGTGCCAGCGGAATAGCCGTTGCAAGAGCTGAGATTAAGCTGAAAATCAAAGTTGTGATTAGGAAGCAGCTTCCAGTGTGCATCCCTTTAATGGGTCAGGGAAAGAGGGAATATCCCAAAGTTTCACCGATGTACTTATAGGCGTTATTCTTAATATTACACATAGTTATAGCGTTAATGAAACAAATAAAACACAATTTTAAATAACTGCTTTTCCAGGAACAAAATTATATCACATCTTTGACCAAATTGGATTGTGGAAGAAAACAGGTAGCGTTAAAATATTAGCATTGATACAGAGCATGCAGAAATTATGGGATAGATTTAATACAACCATCAGGATGATGGGTTGTAAGCAAGACATAGCCAGGGCCATGTCAGAATCATAGTGGTGGCAAAATTTCCCCTGAGTTAAATTGGAGGGAAGAGGCTAATGCAGGATTCCCATTTACAACTGTGGGATGTAGATTAGGGTCAATGAGTCAACTTATGCTCTTTATTCCTGATCCCACTGCAAATCTGCTGGGATAAAGGAGTGGAGCCCTCATTGTCAGACAACCTGAGCCTGTTCGAGAGACCTAGCATTAGGAATGGGGTTTCCAGTAAAGCCAACCCTTCTCTCCAACAACCCTTCCTCCCGCCATACCACTGCCCCCACCTTTACTCCCCACTTCCATCCTGGCTTCACTTGCCTTCATTCTGAAATCTCACAATGATTCTGACCTGTGATGGATGCATTGCCACCAGCAGTAGCCTATGCTTGGCTGACAGCTCTCAACACTTGAGGCTTCCACTTCCAGGAACCTCAGTCAAAGTGAAGACCTAACTGTATCCATTTAAATGCTTGAATGGTTCTTAATTCCATCGGGCCTTGACCACAGAACTAATAGGGAATCCCTGTTTGTTCCCCTGCTGGTGAAAGAAACTCAAATCACCCCAAAAAATTTCATCCTCATTTGTTGCTTCTTGTCTCAGGAAGGTTAATGAAATTGAAGAAATTGCTTAATATTTCAAGAAATGATGATAGGATTGTAACTTAGAAAGGAAATTGAACTTCATTGCACAAATCACATGCACAAAAAAACAAAATCCACATGGTAATCTTCATATATTTGCTGTCAATCACAATAATTATGCAGGCAAAAACAAAATTCATATTTGAATATGAAAGAGTAAAACACTTGCTTAAAATTTTTCACTTTTTAGACTCAATAAGTATATTGCACTATGGATCTGATGTTACACATTCACAGCAGAAGTTTGTTCAATCAATAGAAAATGCAATTTCTTTAAGCAAATTCAATCTTTGTTTTCTGACAGATGAGAATAACTAGCTCATTAAAATAAAAAGAAGTGAAAGCTGTGTACAAATAATAAACCTTCGCCAAAAAATAATGTTATTTCCTAATTCCTGATATCATGCAAATATTTTGAATTGTGAAGAACAATCTATTGATTAACAGTTTGGAGGTGTTGCACAAATGTGTACCTCTTCAATGCATAAATTCATGTTCATCAGTCAATCTATTGTGGTATTAAGATGGGAGTCAGGACCAAGGACAGAATCTTGTGC
Source organism: Sphyrna mokarran (assembly GCA_024679065.1). Classification (NCBI taxonomy): domain Eukaryota; kingdom Metazoa; phylum Chordata; class Chondrichthyes; order Carcharhiniformes; family Carcharhinidae; genus Sphyrna; species Sphyrna mokarran. Next base: position 27,917,147 of record JAGIQG010000023.1, on the reverse strand, counting down.
ACTGTGACACAGGATGGGGTAATTTTAATCAGATGGGAGAGAGGCAAGTGAGGATCACAACCCTATGTATGTCTGTGCTAGAGCCTTCCTACTATGTTGCCAATTGAAGTGCTTAATTGGGCAAACAATACGAAGTGATGAGTTGGGAGACACAAAACTGAACCATCAACATGTCTCCCAGCAGAAGAAATTAACTGCCATTTGGCCCACTAACGTATACATTTTCTATTACATATATGAACAGAAATGTTTACAATGAAAGTCATGCAGATATTTTTAAATATATATATGGAGTTATATGTGTAGATATACATGTAGATGTTTCTGTCAACAACTTTTTTAGTTAGTTTTTACTCCAACATCTATCAGAAGCCTGGTTTTAATAGATTCGATGCTATTTTTAAATTATGACTGCTGGATCAAAATTCCTGAAATCATATTTTGTTTTATGAGTAGCCCATAACTGGAATATAAGACTTCATATTCAGAATACTATCAACATGCTGGGGTTCCCATTGTTTAATCCTCTAAATCAAATAGGCAATAAAATGTTACAAAATTTATTCCAACTTATAAATTAAAAAGAAAGGTGTAGTAAAGAAACTTCATTCCTCCAACACTTGAGGCCTCACTCTGGACCATTCCAAGCAGTTTAACAACTCCCAACAGGTTCTTATTTGTACTGAGTCAGCTGATCATTATATCACTTTGTCATTGGTTATATAGTTTATTGGGTCAGCTGACCTTTACAGCTTGTTACCATTGGGCACACTAAACAGATCCATTGTTACCATTGGTTACATTCTAAGATTCTCCTTTTTTTTGTTCAAAATAATTTAAGACAACCGTCCCCTAGTATTCCTAATAACTCTCCAATAAAACAGTTGGACAACTATAGATTTGCACCAACCCAGTTGAATTTGGAAACCTCCATGTCTTCCAAAATTTGTTTAATATTGGCCAAATCAATTCTCAGTTGCTTTTCTGTTACACTTTTTGCTGAGTGAATATTGTCCCATAAAGACCGATTTGTCCACATAACATGCAATTGGTACTTTCTTTCATAACCTGGCCATAAAAAAATAACTCTGCTAATAGGTCAGACAAATATATCCCCACATCCAAGCCTTCACTAATGCTAGGGTTTCAGTTGTCAATGTACATTTGACTACTCTTTTTATCTTTTTTGTTTCCCACACCAAGAGGCTACATTTTCCTTCATTACCTACCAAGAATATTATGAATCCAGTGCCGCTCCAATGTCCATCTGGTAGATTAGCATGTGAAGCATTATTAAACACAGCTAACTTGCTAATTGGCAGAGCAAATTCTCCCTAAATTGTCTCAAATTTGGTTCTAATGCATAGGTCTATAAACATAGACAGGGATGACAGGGATCATGGGTAGAAATGGGAACATTGAGGTGGCGACGCGGGCTCGTTGGGCCGAAGGGCCTGGTTCTGATGCTGTTTTGTTCTTTGTTCTAGCTTGGAATTTAACTACACATGCCTATAATTTTTTGAAGTTTTATTTGCCTGCAAGATCTCTCTTACTGACATATTTGTTAGCTCTAAGACATTATAGCTCCCATCCATTCCTGTCTATGTGCATAGCCAATTTAACTGTCTTATCATACTCTTCAACAATTCTGCTTCTTTCTCATTGGCCCATTCCTTTATTTCCATCAACCTTTCTCTGGTGATGAGAATGGGATTAACGTTGTTCAGATATCCCTGTTGACTTATCATTATGAACCTAGCAACACCAATTTTAAATCCAACCGACTTATTTGATAGTAAATCTGCAAGCTTTCGATCTTTTCGTCTTCGTCAGGCAAAGACAAAGATGAAAAGGTCGAAAGCTTGCAGATTTACTATCAAATAAATCGGTTGGATTTAAAATTGGTGTTGCTAGATTCTTACTGAGTTCTTACTACCCCAGTCCAATGCCGGTATCTCTACATCATGACTTATCATTATCGCAGATATACTTTGTTGGATATCAAAGGCAAGATATCGAAAAGCACCAGCTGCTTGACTGCCTATTTAAGTCCTGTCTTCAGCTTCTCAATTATCCTTTTTTCCAAACTCTTTTATGCCATCCTATTGGAAATCATCCACATGCATCATGAAATTTCCGGCTAATTTTACTTCAGACATCCAGTAAACCATTGCTGGATCTGCTTTTAACTGGACACAGCCAGTCTTTCACAGTGCAGACCATACAGAGAAATATCAAACCCTTGATGCACCACTTAACCCAAATGCACATTTGTTCAATTCCCACAGATGTGCCTGCTTCTTTGGACAGCCTCAAATAACTTTTTTTTCAAATGTTTTGCTTTGTAGAAATACTGCTTTGATATCTATTGATTTACACATTCAACTATGAGCTGATAAAACAACAAAAAAAATCAGTATCACTTTCCCTGCTGTGAGTGAATCCATCCACAGACTATTAATTTGGCTTTTGCTTTACAAGTCCTTTCTTGGAAAACTTTCTCTTTGCAAACCCATTGATGAGACAAGGCAGGCTGCCCTTCGTCTGGTATGTCGGTGTACATTACAAACTCTTTCGAATGGTCCAGCTCTCTTTGTTTGGCCTCTCTTACTTCCACAAGCTCCATTTTGTTTGCAGCTATTTAAAGCTAGCACGAGGGGACACAGCTTTAAATTAAGGGGTGATAGTTATAGGACGGATATCAGAGGTAGGTTCTTTACCCAGAGGGTGGTTCGGGAGTGGAATGCCCTGCCTGCGTCAGTTGTAGATGCGCCAAGTTTGGTGGCGTTTAAGAGGTTAGTTGATAAGTTTATGGAAGAGAAGGGAATGGTTTAGTTTGGAGGGTCATTGCTTTTTTCATAATTGGTCGGCGCAACATCGAAGGCCGAAGGGCCTGTTCTGCGCTGTAATGTTCTATGTTCTATCAACGCTTCCCTATCATGGAGGTTTCTACTCCTGATCCTATCATCAGTGTGATTCCTAGTCTTCATCGTTAAACTCTGGCCTCTACTGTCGTGCCTGTTCCTGTCAGAGCTGCTATTGTCAGACCATTGTTCTCTGTTGACACATCTTTGGTCATAGATTCATGACTTTTTCCTGGGTTCACGAATGTTTACTGTCTCATCCTCAGGACTTAGATCTTGTTTTTTTGCTTCCGTCTCTCCACCTCATTTCCTCAATCCATAGCTTTGGCTTCTCGCCCTCGCTTTTAGATGTTGAGTCAGTGTTTATTCTTTCCTAAGATTTCTCCTGCTTTCCCAAATAAAGCGGCATCCCTCTACTCACTTGACTCTTTGGGTATGGATGTATGTGCCTACTTTGGGTAGCTAATCTTTGAAGGAATAGCTTCATCCCTTGCTTCACTGGTACTTTGTTGATCGTCAGATTCTCTTTCATTCATATTGATTATCCTCATAGTCATTTAAAATATGTGCATGCGAGATACAAGGTGCCTTCTGTACTTCTGCATCTTGCTCAGAGGCTCCAAACTCATACCCAATCCCCACTATTCTCAAAGATTGGGCTTGTACAGTCTGCATACTATGTTGTAGTATAATTATTTTGCCATCTGTCCCTATCACTTCCCCTGGTCCTTTCCTGCTCTTCTAGGCCTTCTCTTTTGTAGTAGACCATATCCCCTTTCTTGACAGTCTTATGCAAATCCTTCATGCTCATATTACCCATTCTGAAATCTCAAACATAACAAAGGCCTTTCTCCAACTATGCATAATGTTTTAAGTGTGCAGAAAACGTGGAGCTAATGTTTGTCCCTTCTACTGCTGGAGGAGTGTCTGTTAATACTGACGACACTTTTGTATTCCTCCTATAAACCAATTAGTATGGACTATAGCCCCTCACTATCTATAAATAATTTTACATGTGCACTGCCCATGGGAACGCAACCTGCAATTTACAGCCTGGTCAATCCGCCAAAATTTTATGCAACATGTTATCTATAACTATGTGATTCTTTTCACAGAAGTGAAATGGGTTTTCAGCAGCAGTGTGCATTATTATAATATTTACATTTTTGCACGTATCTTGAAACTCATTATTTGTCAATTCACCCCCACTTCCTGTCAAAAATTTAGATGGTGTCCCAATCTTGTTTCAATCTAGTGGGACGTAATTTTATCAATGATGGACTTTTTATCTTTGTTGTAAATCACTGTATGCTGAACCAGGTGGCCATGTCCAAAAAGTGCAAAAATATTTACTTAAAGGTTCTCACTTTTTAGGCATAATAAATATGTTGCATTCTGGATCACATTCATAACAGAAGCTCACTGTATCTGTAGATAAAGATTTTCTTTTAGGAAACTCAATCTAAGTTTTCAGACAGATAAGAGTAACTAGCTCATTAAAATAAAGAGAATCAGGATGGTGAAAGCTGTGTGCAAATAATAAATCCTAGCCAATAAATAAATTTATTTCTCAATTCCTGATATTATTGCCTGATATCTTGAATTGTGAAGAACATTCTATTGATTAACAGTTTGCGTACTTTCTCAATGCATAAATTAGTGTTCACCCATCAATATTTTGTACTATCAAGATGGAAATCAAGACCAAGGACAGAATCTTGTGCCCTCCCTCCGATGAGTTTGATGACAGGGGTAAGTTTAATCAGGTAGGAGACAGTCAGGTGAAAACCACAACCTCCTCCTACCAAAACTCTATTATGCCTCTGCTCAGACGGCTCATGAATGAACTCTCTATGTGGTCTGCTCCCCGTTGAGTGTGAGGCTGGCATATGTGCATGCCTGCTGAGATAAGATTTCATGCTCTTTCAGTGTGTCATGCAAACAGAGTTTATGAGGGCATGGGAAGAATCTCATTTCTACTCACAGGTGCCTGAGGTCACAGGAGAACAGAGTGCTCTGCAGGTTCTGATAAGTGCATTTGGCACAAGGGTTCTGTATATCAGCAGATTGGTGCATGCAAAGAATCACACCAGCAGCAAAGCTGACATTAAGTAGTGAAATTTAATTCAGCTGTCATAAATCAAGATACACAAACACAGTTGATAATGTTTTACAAATTAGGAGCTGTGGCCTGCCAGCCAGCAGAGGATAGAAAACCTAATAATAAAGGAAATGTAACAGCAGCTCACTCTGCCTGGAATCTTTTAGCTATTATCATGCCGTGGATCAGCATGCCACATTATACCCTTGCAATGACCCTTATCATTACTATCACCTCCCCTGCTCTCATTGTTGGAAGAGACATCTCAGGCTCCGTGTGTCATTAACTGAGAAATGCAACACAGATGCTCAGTGGAGACCTGGAAGAAGCCATTGGCAAAGGAGTTTAGGCATGATGTGGAGATGTTGGCATTGGACAGGGGTAAACAAAATAAGAAGTCTCACAACACCATGTTAAAGTCTAGCAGGTTTATTTGGCAGCAGAAGGTCTCGCTCCTTCATCAGGTGAGTGAGGAGTTGTGCTCACAAACAGGGCATGTACAAACACAAACTCAACTTACAAGATAATGGTTGGAATGTATGTCTTTACAAGTAATCAGTTCTTAAAGGTACAGATGACGAGAGTGAAGAGATGGCCATGCACAGATTAAACTCATTTAAACTCTTAGGACCCAACTCTGGACATCAACGACCCTGCTCTTTATTATTTCTATGACACTCAATGGCCAGCCACTCACAGCCTTAGAATGATAATAAAGTGTGCATAACATGCTTACCTGCCTAACACACTCTGATGAGGAGATGCCAGCATTGGACTGGGGTAAACAAAGTAAGAAGTCTCACAGCACCAGGTTAAAGTCCAACAGGTTTATTTGGTAGCAAAATCCATTAGCTTTCGGAGTGCTGCTCCTTCATCAGGTAAGTCCAATAAATCTGTTGGACTTTAACCTGGTGTTGTGAGACTTCCTGCTGAATATATTTTGGGCAGACTGACTTCCTTCCCTGGACACCATCCTAAACCACTTCAGATAGGCTGACTTCATTCCCCAGATGCTTTTTCTGCTGATTCTGCCCCCTTTGTCAACAAAATAAAGGAGCTTGTCATCGATTTCAGAAGCATAAAGGAGGGCATACTTCATCTATATCAACAGAGATGAAGGAGAAAGGGTTGAGAGCTTCAATTTTTCAATGTTCAGATCATCAACAATCTGTCCTGGTCCCCCCTTGCTTACACTATGGTTAAGAAAGTCCACTAATGCTTTAAGGAAATTTGGCATGTCAAGTACAACTTTTGCCATCTTTTACAAATACACCATCTTTCTGATTGTATCACAGCTTGGTGTGGCTCTCCCCAAGATTGCAAGGAACTACAGAAGGTCGTAAATGTAGCCCAATACGTCAAGCGAACCAGCCTCCCATCCATTGTCTACACTTCCCACTGTCTTGGCAAAGCAGCCAGTATAACTAAGGATCCATGCACTTCGGACATTCTCACTTCCATTTTCTTCCATCAGGAAAAAGATACAATGCTCCGAGGTCACCTACCAACCGATTCAAGAATAGTTTCTTCCCTGCTGTTGTCAGATCTTTCTATCTAATTGAAGTTCTATTTGCCATTTGTTCACTCATTCCACACAACTATCTGTTATTTTGGAGTTCTACACTATCCTCTTCACTATTCACAATGCCATGTACACCAAGGTCTCGATGTCAGGAAGAGCAAGGATCCAAACACTGACCCCTGGGGAACGCTACCATGAGCCTTTCTCCAGTCTAAAAAGCAACCACTAACAATTATTCTGTTTTCTATCACTCGGCCAACTTGTTGAATTGTTTGTTCTAAAAACTGTGCTGCATGGAAGACTTAACTTTTCAGCAGTGTCCAAAAGTGAGACTTGTCTAATATACTCCAGTTTAAACCGGTAAGAAGTAGTGAAAATGTTAAAGAAACATGATAATAATTGGATTCAAATTCAAGAATGAACACCATTTGCAATTCCAGCTGGTTTGTTTTAGTTTGGGTTCTAAGGAATTCAATTGACATGCAAAGTAAAGTCACCGGTAACATACTTCCAGCAGGCAGAGAAAAGCACTTGACAACTATTTTAAAATACAACGTATTATATTTTCTTTCACCCTTAATATTTCTAATTTTATGCAAGGATGATGGTGTTAAATTATAGGTCAGAATGATGCAGAATGTAACTTTTTCCAGCAAGCTAGCATATTGTATAAGACTTTCTAGATGTATATAGGACTAATGCTTGCAGTTGTATGCTGCATTTCACATTAGAATGTGTCACAAAAATTATTGTGAAATAGAGTGATCTTGACTTATGCATGATGCCTGTGCAGTGCATGCTGCATGTGGCTAATGAGGCTGTGTCAGGACCATTGCAAATGGTTTATCAACACAAGGCATTGTACGTCTGCCTAGCAGTGAATGCACATACAATCATAATATCCCTACAGTGCAGAAAGGGGCCATTTGACCAACTGAGTCTGCACTGACTTTCCAAAGGAGCATCTTACTCAGGCCCCATCTTTGTAACTCTACATATTTAACCCACCAAACCCCCTAAGCTACATCTCTTGGGACACTAAGGGGCAATTTAACAATTTAACAATCCACCTAATCTGCACATCTTTGGACTGAGGGAGGAAACAGGAGCACTTGGAGAAAACCCATGCAGTCACATGTTGAACATGCAGACTCCACACAGACACCCAAGTCAAACCCATGTCTCTCGCACTGTGGGGCAGCAGCGCTAACCACTGTGCCACCTTGCACAGAGTATTGAAATGTCCAGCTTTAGGTCATGTGGGATCATCCAGCATGGCATTGAAACCATCCTATCAATCATGGAGTGAGTAATCTTCTCTACGAATACTGCAGTAGAGCCGGCAATGATGGAGTCTCTAAGAGGTCAAAATCCTGCCATCATGTTTCTAACCTCTCAGGGTTTAACCTATGAAGAGACCATGGATAGACATGTGGCATACAAGAACGTGTGCTTCGTTAGGTTCCTCACTCAGTTCTCATGCAAATCAGTGTGAGTATTGAGGTCCAACTCCATGGCAATGACTTCAGCTCTATGTAAGCGACTACTCTGTCTAGGTTGTTCCAGTGAGCTGGGTAACAGTTAATAAAAATAACATTTAAATTTCTTTAATTCAACAAAACTCTTCTGTGGAGCAAGCAGAAGGAATGGCAGATGCATGATCCCGCCTCCTTGCACCATTCCAAGGAGTTAAGCAAAATTCTGAGCTAACACTTTGGTGGCATACAGAAGCAGTGCAACACTGTTAAAGGTCTATCTTTTGGCTGAGATGCAAAAAAAAAGACCCTGTCTTCTTTCTCAGATGGAGATGAAAAGACCCCTACTGGAAATATCAGTGGTGTTCTGAGATTATCGGGACCTTTTGAACATCATGTTTATTTTCCTAATTGATGAAATTTATTAATAGAGAAAGAAATAGGGTCAAACCATAAAGATAAAAAGGAAGACAGTAAATTAGAATTGAATTAGAGACAAGAAGAAATAATTACAGGGAAAGTGAATGGATTAAGAACTATATTTTTTTAAATTTCTCAAACTACTTGTTCAGTAATATTCTAAAATTGAAATTTACCTTTTTCCAATTCCAATTAAATGACCAAATTGGCTCAAAGTCCCTACAAAAGAGATATTAGAGGTCCAAACGTACAAAACAGGCCTCACTTTCCGGCCTTAGGCTCAATCAACAAGATCCAGGCTGATACGCATTACTCCCTCTCCTGGGCTTGATCGAAGCTTCATCTTATCAAAAGGCCTATATGGCGTTCTGGCCTTCAAGGTTGAGTGGGATGCCGGGGTCAATAATCACACCATCAGTCATTGAGAAAATCCTTATCACATGAATTGCCAGCCTAAATAGCTGTGACGAGATCCATTCATATTGACCATTATATTGAGTGAAATCCAGCAATTTTATGACATATAATGGGGAGGTTCACAATGAGCTGTTAATACTGTGGACTTTGGCAAGGTTAACAGCGGAGTGACTAAGTTGCTCAACAATTTGTGACTAATTTTTGTATCTTTCACACATTTTATTGCGTTTATTTATGCACTAATGATGGTAGGTGTCACGAACTTAGTTGCTGGTTTTCCAGCAATGCCTGGGCAATTATCACACTTGAGGAAGTTATTCTGTTCCACAGCTAGGGAAAAGTATACTTCCTTTGGTATGGATCAAAGTCAATAAACTGAGTGTGTGGGCGAGCAAATCAGAGTTGCAAACCTCTTTAATCAACTTGTCTGATGTATTGGATTCCAATTTATCATGAATTCAGTTACTGCAACAGATACAGACACAGCATTTTTATCAACCACACTTGGAATATGAGAACAGCTAACAAGTTTACTATTTTTCAACCGTTGGTCTTAGTAGTTCATATACTTAAATATATAAACTATCTCAAACCTTGGTTTATTGAAATAACATTGGAGGAATTTGACCTCCAAATTCTGGCTGTGATTCAGGCTGGCTTCTGGTTTATTCTGAGAGAAGACTTGGCAAACATAGTAAGGGTCACCCATATTGATCTTTGACAGCTAAATGCCTGCCTATTTTGCATAATCCAGTTTAAATTGAGACAATCAATTCAGCGAGACCTCATGAAATCTTTAATCAGTATCATGGAAGAAATGGTTTAATTTCCAACTCACAAATCAGCTAAAAAACAATTAAATCCCCTCCAATGGGATGGAACTATTTTGTCATTAAAGCAAAAGAAATAGCCAGTGGCACACTGGCTTCGATAATACTCTACAAAAAGCACAGGCATGAAGACGGCCATTTGCCCCATTTGGTTCAAATATGCAGAATTGTAAGTAGCTATGTATGAATTGTTCCAGCACAATGGCACTACTGCCTCATGGTGCCAGGGAACCAGGTTTGATTGCCAGCTTGAGGTCACTTGTCTGTGCAGAGTCTTCCCATGTCTGTGTGGGTTTCCTCCGGGTGCTCCAGTTTCTTCCCACAGTCTAAACATGTGCAGGTTAGGTGGATTGGCCATCTAAATTGCCCCTTAGTGTCAGGGGGACAAGCTAGGGTAAATGCATGGGATCATAAAAATAGGACTTGGGTGGATTGTTGTCGCTACATGGTCGATGGGCTGAATCATCTCCTTCTGCACTGTAGGATTCTATGATTTAATTTTGCTTAACCAGGACACATTCCATGCATTGCTTATGGAATGTATTACCCAACATTAGCCATAAATTTGCCATTAACCAGTTTGAACCTGTATCCTGTCCACAGTTGCAATTTAGTTGAGAGTAGTTTTCCACATTTTATTTTCTAAAATGTTTATTTTCATATACAACTTTGGATGATCACCTCACACCCTTTATTACTGAAATTCAAAGAGTAAGCTTTTGAACTCTTCTCACTCTGCTTCCAATTCTCAAAATGTTCCTTTGGATCCCAGTGTTTAAATATGGACACAATATAAAAGGTATAGTCAAACCAAAGTTTTACTGAGTTTTATGATTTTTTTCCATCCAGCTTTCTATTTTTCAGCGATATGGTTCAGCATTGTATTGACTTTGTTGATTGTCACTCACCAATGGTAAGAAATGTTGACTAATAAATCAATTTCCAACAATATCCCTCTTCCAAATTCATTGTTATTTTCTGAGACACCATACAAGCAGTACATTTATTGCCCATTTTTCTCCCTACACGTTGTGTTGCATTACGTTTCACCAATCATTATTCTACCTTCTCACATATTTTATTTAACTCATTTTGTATTTGCTAATCTGCCAATCAGAATTGGCTGTCTTAATTTGGTATCATCTGCACATTTAAGAAATCTGTACTGAGTTTATGAAACATAATCATTGATTAAATAAGAAGATGTAATAATCCAATACGGATCTTTGGGAAACACCGCTCAATACTTCACAATTGACGTGAAACCCCTAAGTAATCATTCTAATTATCTTATGTCCATCTTTCATATCTGTCCCTTTATATAATTTATGGTTCTTGCCTCTTTTCTAACCGCCTACTTTTTTAAAGCACTGAAATCAATTTTATGCTTCTTTTTGTCTGCAGCTAATATTCTTTTTTAACCACTCCCCACTCTGTCCTTCTGGTCATCCTTTTAACATTTCTATATATTCTCTCTCCATCCATTTTATATCTGACTCTTGATTCTCTGTATTTCTAAGTCCCAGCTCATATTCAACAGATGTTGAGGAAAGAGTCACACAAAAGTTAAAACCGAATCAGCTAAACATATTTGCAGGATTAGTCTCACTGTGCAACCCCAGTAAATGCAACTAATAGGATTTAGCATAAACAATATTTTCTATGAGTCACAACTATTTGCATTGTGCATTATTGTGGTGTTAGTACCGTAATGCATTTATCTATACCAATTGATAGCAAATCAATTTCACAATAAACATTGCAGCTTCACTTGTGGCTAAGCGTATTGAGAAGTTTCAATTCATTTGTTGGGTAAAATTGGCTGCATCAGATACATACTTTTGAAACTGGCTATGACACGAGTTTTTAAGCTCTTTGCCCATGAGGGCCACTTAGCTGAGTATTATGCAGATTTCATGAAATTGTGCTGCTGGAAGGAAAAGCTTGTGAGTACCATCGACCTCTATGCCAGAATTATCAAGATCTGCTCTTGGAATGCAAAACGCAGTGTACATAAATTTGTATAATCTACCATTTAGGGCTTAATGGGTGCTGTTATTAATTTGCATGTATCTCAAGCTGTGGAGAAACAAAGCATAGAATCATGGAATGTTAAAGCAAAGAAATATTGATATTTGATCATCAGGTTTGTGCTACTGTTCACCTCTACCTCTTCTTCCCCTTATTTCTGTGTCCTTTATTTGTTCTAGGTTCGAGGGTGGCACAGAGGGTTTTTTTTTCAACTTGACCTTTCTAGTGGTCAGCCTTCATAAATTCATCAGGTTTCCCTGCAATTGGTGCTGACTGCGTATGACTCGCACATTGGAAGTATGTGGTACTAATGTCACAATAGACATAATGTAAAAGCAGTAAATAGTAATACAAGTGTAGTTTATGATCCCCGCAGAAGGTTGTCCAGAATTCCATTGACCTCCCATATAACTGCAGCCAAGAAGGCAATGATACAATTCATCCTATATGAAGACAAATGTATTGTCTTACTACATTTATAGACAACAGACAGGTTAACACTGCGGCTGGAGTTTTACTGTCCTGCCCACTAGGGGAATCAGAACAGGTGAGGGATGGAACATGGAATCAGGTGAGATTTTATGATTTTGGGACAAGCGAGGTCATAAAATGCCGCCCTGCATCTTTCCTCAGGGCTTTGATGCATAAATGTTTTGCTTCAACTGACCTTGACAACCATGAGCAATGTTGTGCAGACATTGTATGTTGTACAAACATTGTCCACTGTCGTTCTTTTACTTAATAAAGATCTTTTGGTACAATTCTACTGGTGTTTCTGGGATAGTAATGACAGATACTGTGTCGCAGAATGATGGAATATATCGTACATCGAGAATGTCTAGTAACATCAACAATAGGAATGTTCTGCTTGACTTTATTCTCCTCTGTGGAGCATTGAATGCTCTTTCTGTGATGTGTAAAACTAGAAATGTAGAAATTTAGAGTAGCCCAACTTTAAATTAAGACATCACCTTTTGATACTGCAGCACTTCAGCAGTATCTATCTGTTCCATTTGAATAATAAAAATGCATCAAAGCAACAACACAAAATTGTGATAATATGGGAGGTTTTCTAACATACCTGCTGCCTTTCAATTAGCACAAATAACACGTGTTCAAATGTCAGTTTTGCAGCTAGCAACAAAAACAAGTGTTAAATAAATTTCCAACATCGTGAGTCCACTATTATACATTTGATCCAGCACTGGCTTTAAAGTCAAACAGCAAATGACATTTGGATATTGCTAATGTGCTTACTTCCATTTAATTTTGCCACATCAACTGTTATTCTGTAGCTGTAGGAGTTGACCTTTGGTTTGCTCTCCAGAGAAGGTAGCTGTAAGTTCTCGTTCTAATTCATCACCACACTGAAGTTCTTTATAAAAAACTTCTATTCAACCAAACACAGGCAAAAGCTTTAGTAGGAACACTACTTGCCTGCCAGTTACAGCATGTTACTATTCCAACGGATGTATCATTATTGTAGTTTAACGTTTCAGCCGATTTCACATTGAGAACTCAGAAAGACGTCAGGGACAAGTTCCCATGTTCCCAAGTATAGAGGACTATACTTCACTGATGTTCATATATACATGTCCAATTCTGATCATTTTCATCTGTGTTTTTCTTCAGCTTTAGAATATGAATACTTTGCCAAAAGCAAACAAACCTGCTACCAGCAATAGAAGGTTAGCAAACTTCATTAAAATACTTCACAAAACTAAAGGGGAGAAGACAATGGAACAAGTGATATCAACCAAAAATCAGATTTAACCATTTGTGTCATAAAAGGTAGCATAGTGGTTAGCACAACTGCTGCCTCACAGCATCAGGGACGCAGGTTCAATTCTGGTCTGTGTGAAGTTTACATGTTTTCCCCATGCCTGTGTGGATTTCCTCTGGATGCTCCAGTTTCCTCCCACACTGCAAAAATGTGCAGGTTAGGTTGATTGGCCATGCTAAATTGCCCCTTAGTATCCCAAAATGTATAGTCTTGGGGCAATAATAGGCTAAGTATGTGGGGTTACAGTATAAGGTGTTCTATGGTAGAGTTGGTGAATAGTCAATAGTCCACATGGCCTCCTTCTGCACTATAGGGATTCTATGATGCTATTGTTCTAATGGATTTCACAGTAGGAGCCCTTGTTGCATAATAGAAACATCCCTACCACTGAACCAATTGCTCCAGCTTCAATTCAATGCCAGGTTTTGTTGATCACAAAAGCAGCATTCAAGGTTGTTCAAGAGGATGATAATCAACTTGGGAACACTTCCACCACTTCCTCCACTATTCCTAAGTAAAAACAGTATATGGGTGTGAAGATATGTTAACAACAACATTAATTTAGTAGTCAGATCATTAAGATTAGAGCTGCCTCTGTAACATTGCAAATCAGCACCTTTGACTTGATTTGTTTGTGTTTCTCTCTCCTCATTTGCATTGTTCCATGTTATGAAGTAGCTTATTTTTCTTCTACTTTCCACCTCAAATAAAGAGTCTACACCCAAAACATTAAGTCATCTTTATTTCTTTCAAGTGGTGAAGCTGCTACATATTTCCAGAACGTTCATTTTTCCCTGCACTTTGTTTTCTTTCTTAGCTATTGCCAAATCTAATTTTAATAGCAGATGTTCAGAGATCTTGCAGATTATTTTAATAGATGAGTTATGTTTAATAGAAAAATGCACATACGAGTCTAAGTCCTACCATTTGACCCCAGTGTAATTCCATTTTATTCAGCAAGATTCACTGCAGAATATTAATGGAATCAAGTTTCTAACTGATTGATTTACAGAAGCAGCTGGTGAAACATTGCAGAAAACAACTGCTAGGTACAGTGCAAGTTGCAGCCCAGCAGATCAATAATTCCTACTAGTTGTTGAGCCCAATGAATAAATGAGCAGATTTAGCTTACATCATTGGCAGAGGTCAGATGGCACAGCTGCTAGCACTGCTGCCTCACAGTTCCAGGGACCCAAGTTTGATTCCTGGCTTGAATCACTGCCTGTGTGGAGTCTGCATGTTATCCCCCTGTCTATGTGGGTTTCCTCCCAGAGTCCAAAAGACGTGCTGTTTAAGTATATTGGTCATGCAAAATTCTTCATTTGTGTATCCGAACAGGTGCCAGAATGTGACAATTAGGAGATTTATCAGTAACTTCATTGCAATGTTAATGTAAGTACGCTCATGACACTAATAAAATAAACTTTAAAACACTTCAATATGAATCTGTACCATGAGGCATAAAGTTGCAATGCATCAATTTTATTTTTGTGACTCCATTCATCTAGTAAGCAATTCTGAGATGCGTATTTGTTTTTATGGTGAAGCACTAATTCTAGGAAAGTTTCTGTTAAGCATTCTGTGTCAGCTTTTCCATGATGTGGAGATGCCAGCATTGGACTGGGGTAATCACAGTAAAAAAACTCACAACAACATGTTAAAGTCCAACAGGTTTATAATTTCCAAACACTACCTGGCGAAGGAACAGCGCCCCGAAAGCTAGTAGCGTTTGCTGCCAAATAAACCTGTTGGACTTTAACCTGGTGTTGTGAGACTTCTACTCAGTTTTCCACCCAGAGATTTCACGGAGGTAAGCTGAGTGAATGCAATCGTTCATGATTCCCTGCAATCGAGCAATGTTTTTGCAACTGAAAATTGTTTGGTCAATATACCCAGGAGAACAATTGTTCTCAGCTGTCATTGATGAGCCAAGCAACAAAAACAATCAAAAGTCACAGCACAGAAGTTCAACCTTCCGGGAAAAGATATTGAGATCACGTCATCATTAAACACCTTCCTATTTTATAAAAGGAAAATGCGAGACAATTTGTACTGGATAATGTTTCAGAGGTGACAGATCTTCAAGGATGTCCAAGCGTGCGTTACTACAATTGACAGTTGCAATTTGTCATCGGGTACACGGCAATGATATTGTAATTCACTCCAAACTTTATGCAGGCAGTCATTCTCACTTTCCATGATTTTTCTCTGAATAGACGTGACAATTAAAAAGCTGTTAAAAGTTATTATCCTGGATGTTATGGTTTGCAATGTTCATTTTCATGAGACTGCTCCGTCTATAATTTGAATGGCAAGGTTACCTTGTTTAATTTAAATGGGTTAATGGTTCTGTTAAAATACCAGAGAAATATCATGTGAGTTATGAGGTGTTTGCTGATCATCTCGCAAGCAGTTATTATGTTTGCACTGTGCATCAACATGCTCAATTTAATAGTGATTCACACTATAACCACAAAAATGCACAAGGTCATTCAGAGCAATGTTGTACTTGGGAGGTGGAATATTCGCCCACAGATTATCTGTAGTAATGACCAGGCTGTAAGTTCACTGTCACAGTATTTAAATACTCGAGGGAGTTTCTGTCATGCAGCCCCATATAATAAGGAGTAATGCAATGAAACTACCGGCACAGCCTTTAAATAACAAAAAAAATGATTGACGTTTGCAACAAAAGGCTGGAGGGTGCCGAGGTGGTTATTAGGCAGTTATAGTAGATGGCTCGTGAACTTTTTGGCACTTTGAAGTATGTCTTCTATCGAAACGCAAAGAAATCAGCAGAGCACTGGAGGGAGACAGAAAGGAGACCACCGGATTTCTAATAAAATCAATTTTCAACCATTTCTAGATGAGGTCTTATAACGAAAAGAAAGATTCCTGAATGTTCATACAAGGAAATATCTTAAAATATTTAAAGCGCCACATAGAACAATTTTTAAAGTGTTCCCTCTCTCATCCCTTCTGCACTCCCATACAAGAAATGTTGACCAATGCCTAAAAAAATTCAAAGATTTAATCAGGAAAGTCAAGGTAATGACTCTGACAATCACATTTTAATTTGATGTTTAAGTTTGCTTTGTGTTTTATTTTAGATAGTTCTCCCTTTTTTTGGGGGGAGCTGCCTTTTTTGATTGGTCCCTAAATTGATTTTATTTTATTTAATTAGTTGGTACCTAAAAAGAAGTACCAGCTAATATTCCTTTGCTTCTTTGGACAACATGTTGTAATAGTCTGTGTGGGGTCTCTCTGTTCTCCCTATGTCACGCTGATTTCCTCCAGTGCTCTGGTTTCCTCCCACGGTCCAAAAGATGTTCTGGTTAGGTGCATTGACCATGCCAAGTTTTCTCTCAGAATACCCAAGCAGGCACTGGAATGTGGCGACTAGGGGATTTTTGCAATAATTTCATTGCCGTGTTAATGCAAGTATATTTGTGACACTAATTATTAAACTGAAACCTACTGTGCCTTTAAGAGATAACAGCATGACATCAATAGAAGCAAAGTGTTTCATGCGATTCAGACTTAAGTTTCACTTTTAGTTTTGAACAGAGCACATAGACACAGTTTTATTGCCAATGCTTTCAAACTTCCAGTCTATCTCTGTCCTAATGTGCCTAGTCTTCAATAAACAAACCCACAATGTGTTTACCCATTCTTTGAGTGATTGGTGCCTTGATGTTCATGTTGCAACTGTACAAAACTCTAGTGAAGCCGCACTTGGAGTATTGTGTACAGTTCTGGTCCCCGCATTATAAGAAAGATGTGGAGGCATTGGAGAGGGTACAGAGGAGGTTTACCAGGATGTTGCCTGGTAAGGAAGGCAGGTCGTATGAAGAGAGGCTGAGGGATTTGAGGTTGTTTTCGTTAGAAAGAAGGCGGCTAGAGGAGACCTTATTGAAACATATAAGATGATTAGAGGTTTAAATAGGGTGGACAGTGATAGCCTTTTTCCTAGGATGGAGAAAGCTAGCACGAGGGGACATAGCTTTAAATTAAGGGATGGTAGTTATAGCTTGGATGTCAGAGGTAGGTTTTTTACCCAGAGGGTGGTAAGGGTATGGAATGTCCTGTCTGCTGCAATTGTAGATGCGTCAAGTTTGGTGGCGTTTAAGAGGTTAGTAGATAAGTTTATGGATGAAAAGGGAATGGTTTAGGTTAGACGGTCATTGCTTTTTCTTAATTGGTCGGCGCAACATCGAGGGCCGAAGGGCCTGTTCTGCGCTGTAATGTTCTATGTTCTATGTTCTATGATATCATGACAGCAATGGACAAGATGCTCAGTGTGATCAAACAGCCTGGCAGCAAGATTAGGAACTCAGTAAGAATTTAGCAACACCAATTTTAAATCCAACCGATTTATTTGATAGTAAAATTGCGAGCTTTCAACACTCTGTGTCTTTGTCAGGCAAATGCAATGTTCTGGTCTGCAATAGCACACATCAGCACAGACAGTCACAGATTGCTGATTAGAATGCGAATCCTTACATCTAACCTGCTATTCAAGTGTTAAAGTGGCTAACGATGTGTGTGAAGGGAATCCTGAGCATTGGTTAGAGAATTGTGTATTTTCTCCAGACAGCACAGTAAGTGAGGTTTTTTGCTAACCCAGGCAAGTTACGGGGGTTACAGATAGTGTGTCATGAAGCCAAGATCCCTATTAAGACCATCCTCATGTGTGCGGAACTTGGCTATCAGTCTCTGCTCAGCGACTCTGCGCTGTCGTGTGTCACGAAGGCCCCCTTGAAGAACATTTACCCGCAGGTCGGAGGCCGAATGCCCATGACTGCTGAAGTGTTCGCCCACAGGAAGGGAACTGTTTTGCCTGGTGATTGTTGAGCGATGCTCATTCATCCGCTGTCGTAGTGTCTGCATGGTCTCCCCAATGTACCATGCTTCGGGACATCCTTTCTTGCAACGTATTAGGTAGACAACGTTGGCCGAGTTGCAAGAGTATGTACCGTGTACCTGGTGAATGGTATCCTCACATTTGATGATGTCGTCCATGTCTATGATCTGGCATGTCTTGCAGCGGTTGCTGTGGCAGGATTGTGTGGTATTGTGGTCACTGTTCTCCTGAAGGTTTGGTAGTTTGCTGCGAACAATGATCTGTTTGAGGTCAAAACACACAACCTCAAACAGATCATTGTTCGCAGCAAACTACCCAACCTTCAGGAGAACAGTGACCACAATACCACACAACCCTGCCACAGCAACCTCTGCAAGACATGCCGGATCATAGACATGGACGACATCATCAAACGTAAGGATACCATTCACCAGGTACACGGTACATACTCTTGCAACTCGGCCAACGTTGTCTACCTAATACGTTGCAAGAAAGGATGTCCCGAAGCATGGTACATTGGGGAGACCATGCAGACACTATGACAGCAGATGAATGAGCATCGCTCAACAATCACCAGGCAAAACAGTTCCCTTCCTGTGGGTGAACACTTCAGCAGTCATGGGCATTCCGCCTTTGACCTGCGGGTAAATGTTCTTCAAGGGGGCCTTCTTGACACATGACAGCGCAGAGTCGCTGAGCAGAGGCTGATAGCCAAGTTCCGCTCACATGAGGACGGTCTTAATAGGGATCTTGGCTTCATGACATACTATCTGTAACCCCTGTAACTTGCCTGCGTTAGCAAAAAACCTCACTTACTGTGCTGTCTGGAGAAAATACACAATTCTCTAACCAATGCTCAGGATTCCCTTCACACACATTGTTAGCCACTTTACCACTTGAATAGCAGGTTAGATGTAAGGATTCGCATTCTAATCAGCAATCTCTGACTGTCTGTGCTGATGTGTGCTATTGCAGACCAGAACACTGCATTTGCCTGACGAAGACACAGAGTGTTGAAAGCTCGCAGATTTCCTATCAAATAAATCGGTTGGATTTAAAATTGGTGTTGCTAAATTCTTACTGAGTTCTTACCACCCCAGTCCAACGCCGGCATCTTTACATCAGCAAGATTAGGTACAGTTCCAAGAGCCTTGGGCAGAATGTCTCCACAAAAATGCCAACAATATCTGAAACTGTGACCATCCTGACATGTTGGATGCGGGGAAACAGGATAAGGTTTTGCACCGATGGAACTCTAGGCCCCAATCTGCTCTGGGAGGCCATCTTCACATGTCGCCTGGGCTTTGGCCAACACCGAGAGTTGGCAGCATTGAAACAGTGGCCCTTTGATTGCTTTAATAGCTGTTATCCTCTCCAAACCAGGTTCATCAATGGCCTCGAGTTGGGACTTGTTCAGGCAAAGCAACACTTCAACAATTCCAGGAAATTGTTTTTGGCTCCAGCCTGCCTTTGTGGCCATTTAAAAATTCAGCCCCTTATCTCCATCCACACAGTTTAAGCTGTCCAGTGACGAAATGGAGCTCCTTAAGGCCCCAACAGTAATTTTAGTTGTGACACTTGTAGAAAATTTGTTCATTATGAACATGGTTCGCTGCTGTTCCCGCAACATGCAAAAATGAATCAGGGCAGCAGTGGCCACGATTTACTCTCCTTAAACTATCCAGTTACATCAGATTATTTATTGAAGTGGTCAGGAAGGATAGGATTTATTAACTTATTCATGTTTCTCTTGTCCCACAATAATAAATAGCTACTTACCTCCGACATCCAGTTTGGATGGATTGTCAAACCCAATGGAGCAGATATGGTGATTAACAACTGCAAGAATGTTAGCAGGAACAAAATATTCACCCTTCACAAATAACTAAAGGCAGTTAATAACTAAAAATAATTTCTAACTGTCTTTGCTGACCTTAAATCATTTGGTGAAGAAATGGCATTGAAAATATATCACACCTACAGAGGTGATCTGCATTATTTATTGTTGGAATGTCTGTGAATAATAAAGCCTCAGGTTTAAAGACTGAGCCAACTTGTTGTTTCAAAGTAATCAGTCATTCAATGCAGCAAGAGTCCGTTACAGTTTATCCCTCTTCTCCTAAACCTGGCAAGGGTGAAACCATGATCTGTTAGGGGAAAAGGCTAGCCCATTGCACGGTGCTGACACCTGTGATTGTGGTTTGGCCAGGTAGGGTAAAGTAAAGGATCAGGGGAACCAATGAAATTAAACCTAATGCAGTTTTTCAAAGCCATCTCAGCCTTTTGGCTAAGATCAAACCTGGGAGAGGGTGAAATGCCTCATCCTGTCAGCTTGGTTCTTGTTTGTCCCTCTTGTGGGGACCATGATTGGACTTAATTTGAATTGGAAGTTAGAATTAAAGGTACAAAAAAAAAGTTTATTCCTTTCTTCCAAAACCCCCTTCAAAGATAGCAGTTACAGTCTTATCTTTTGATTCGAGTAAAAAGAAAACGCACTGTTTCATTGGACTAATATTTTTAACAGAAAAAGCATCATTTGCCTTAACCTAAACTATCCGAATTGCAGATCATTTAGGATATTATTAGAACATAGAACATTACAGCGCAGAACAGGCCCTTCGGCCTTCGATGTTGCGCTGACCAATATAAAAAGCAATGTCCCTCCAAACTAAACCATTCCTTTCTCTTCCATATACTTATCAACTAACCTCTTAAACGCCACCAAACGTGGCGCATCTACAACTGCTGCAGGCAGGGCATTCCACTCCCGAACCACCCTTTGGGTAAAGAACCTGCCTCTGATATCCGTCCTATAACTATCACCCCTTAATTTAAAGCTGTGTCCCCTCGTGCTAGCTTTCTCCATCCTAGGAAAAAGGCTATCACTGTCCACCCTATCTAAACCTCTAATCATCATATGTTTCGATTAGGTCCCCTCTTAGCCGCCTCCTTTCTAACGAAAACAACCTCAAATCCCTCAGCCTCTCTTCATAAGACCTGCCCTCCATACCAGGCAACATCCTGGTAAACCTCCTCTGTACCCTCTCCAATGCCTCCACATCTTTCTTATAATGTGGGGACCAGAACTGCACACAATACTCCAAGTGCGGCCGCACTAGAGTTTTGTACAGTTGCAACATGACGTTGCGGCTCCGAAATTCAATCCCCCTACCAATAAAAGCTAAGACTCCATATGCCTTCTTAACAACTTTATCCACTTGACTGCCTACTTTCAGGGATCTATTGACAAATACACCAAGATCCTTCTGTTCCTCAACACTATTAAGAGCCCTACCATTAGCCCTATACTCTACACATTTATTGTTCCTGCCAAAGTGCATTACCTCACACTTTTCCACATTAAACTCCATTTGCCACCTCTCGGCCCAGCTCTGCAACTTGTCCAAGTCTCTCTGCAAACTATAACACCCCTCTTCACTATCTACCACTCCACCGACTTTAGTGTCATCTGCAAATTTACTAATCCATCCTTCAATACCCTCATCCAGATCATTTATAAAAATTACAAACAGCAGGGGCCCCAAAACAGACTCCTGAGGTACACCACTTGTCACCGAACTCCACGATGAATATCTCCCATCAACCACTACCCTCTGTCTTCTATCTGCTAGCCAATTCCTAACCCAATTAGCTAAATCACCCTCTACCCATACATCTGCATTTTCTGCAGAAGTCTTCCATGGGCCACCTTGTTATTATACCATGTTTTTAGATTTAGGGTTAAAAATTGAATACATATGATTTTCAGGAGTAGGAGTCATCATTCATGATCCTATTGCCATTGAGGAAGGAGCATGCAAACCTGGTGCTGCCTACTGATTTATCCGAATGTGGAACTGGTCTGAGCAGTACCAGCATTTCCCAGTGCCTGTGTGCTCATAACACGTACCAGCCTGCCCTTATTAAATACAGTCTGCCCCTCTAACAGCACAGCCGCCCTCAGTGAAAAGGGCTTTCTGCTCTCTGCAGTTATGAATGGTTGCAATGAGAAGCTGCACAGGTGGAGAGTCAGTGAAGAGAGAAGAACTACTCAGATACTGAACGCAGTGCCAGAGGTCTTAGTGTTGAAGTGAGCAGGAGGAGAGGAGTCGTTTTTAAAACTGCAAGCCATGAGACATTCCAAGAGCATCCTCGGAATGGAATGAGCATAGGTAGCCAATGCAAGGATTTGTCCTGAGAACCTGACAGCAGTATTATAAGAGGTTTATTGGATAGTCCAGGTTAGCATTTTCGGAGGACACTGCCACACCTCCAACAAAGAATCAAACCCACTTCACTCACCCATTAGTAGTCTTTGGCATTCATGGGCACTGTCTGGATACTTCATGCAGCCTCACGCATACTTGAATCATGCCAGTCTCACACCAAAAACTTACTGCTTCTATATACCTCCAGTAGTGGGAGACACCAGAACTACAGGGCAGAACCTCAGAGTGAATGGACGGACACTCTTTTAAAACTGAGATGAGGAGGAATTTCTTCAGCCAGAGGTTGGTGAATTTGTGGAACTCATTGTCACAGAAGGCTGTGGAGGCCAGGTTATTGAGTGTCTTTAAGACAGAGATAGGTTCTTGATCAATAAGACAATCACAGGGTTACAGGGAGAAGGAAAGAGAATGACGATGGGAATCATATCAGCTATGGTTGAATGGTGGAGCAGATGTGATGGGCTGAATGGCCGACAGAGAAGAACAGCACACTGGAAGACACTGATACTTGTGGACCCATAAAGAAACAATTGTTCTCCCAGATAGGAGGCTGGCTGAGATAGAGCCTGAGGCGTTGGGCATTATTGAAAACATTCAGCTTGATGTTACTTGTTTATTTATAGCCCCTCTCAAATCCCTGCGCACCCTCTAGTATGATGGGCAAGCTGCTGATAGTGTGATCTTGGAACTCTTGCTTTTTAATCTGTCTCCTCTTCCCTCGCCCCAAAGTACTGTTTTCTGCTTTAAGACAATCAAGACTCAAGATAAGTTCTGTGGCAGGAGTTCGGATTGGGCCTACTCAGCCATAGCATCCAGGAGGGAGAGAAGTATAGAACTTCAGACAAGGAAGCACCATCAATAAATCTGTCACCAGCCCTTGTACTTACAATGTAATAATGTAGAATTGAGATTTGCACGGAGAACTGGCACTAGCTAGACTGCTTGTTCAGAGGGTCAGCACAGACACAGGGGGTCAAATGGCCTCCTTCTGTGCTGTAACCATTCTGCAATTGTATAAGGAAATCACTGGGCATGAATCGGCTGCAGACAAGCTGGGCGAATGGATAGTTTGTGTGTCAGCTCCCTAGCGAGTAAGGTCAAAGGCAAATTGTGCTGTAGGGAATGTAGATGAGGTCTTTGAAAGAACGACATGCAGGAGAACATTGATGAGGAGACACACGAAGATGCTGAGTGCATTGGCTGGCCTGCCAGACAACTCTGTGTCACAGTTCAGAAGCATGGTTCCAAATTGAGTAAGACCGCACGCACAATCTATGCTTCAATCTCTGTGATGTTACAATCTCCAAGACAATGACAGCTTCATTACAATCTTTGTGTAGTCAAAGATTGCACCCTTCTCGTGCAAATACAGCAATATTCCCTGACAAATTCAGTGTCTCAGCCAAGCAGCTCCAAATACATTCTACAATACTTTTAGAGACATTGTACACATTGGTTTACATTCACCTTACCTGAAATTTAAATGCATTACCCTTTAAATAACATTGAGGTGGGTCCTCTTGCAGTTGCACATATGCTGTTTGGTGAGGGGCTAGCAAACACATTGATTGGACATTTGTGGTCTAAGTTTGCAAATGGTGCAGCAAATCAGCTGATATGGTTACTTGAAATCACAATCTGACCCATTGGAATACTCTGGCATACTCATGGCAGGCTCTTGTGAGAGCCGTTCCCAACATGGGATGTGGGGCAGCAGGGTGGCACAGTGATTAGCTCTGCTGTCACACAGGGCCAGGCACCCTCATTCGATTGCCAGCTAGGGTCACAGTCTGTGCCAAGTCTGCACGTTCTGCCCTTGTCTCCATGGATTGCCTCCAGGCGCTCCAGTTTCCTCTCTCAGTCCAAAAAATGTGCTGATTAGGTGTTTTGACCATGTTAAATTCTCTCTCAGTATACCCGAACAGGCAACAGAGTGTAGCGACTAGGGGATTTTCACAGTAACTTCATTGCAGTGTTAATATAAGCCTACTTGTGATGCTAACAAATAAACTTGTATAAATGGTTATCATATTTGAGTGCAAAAATGCTCATGATATTCATCTATTTTGAGAGTTTCAGCTGCATAAAATGAACCTTTACAATAATTGCACGATGGCTTTCATACAAGTGTTTTGAACATGCACACATTTACATCATGGTCATGTTTTTCATCATTAGCCATGGTAAATTTTCCCTCAGTGTGCCTGAACAGGTACCGGAGTGTGGTGACAAGGGAATTTTCATAATAAACTTCATTGCAGTGTTACTTTAAGCCTACTTGTGGCACTAAAATTTAATCTTTAAAAATTTTAAGTAGAGTCCAGACTAGAAACAACAGAAGGTGTTGCATTCTCCAGCTTCCAAAACACCAACTAAATTCCGTGCCACCATACAAAGTTTGTTTTTACCTTATCATGAGCTAATAGTTTGCATGTCCATTTTAAGTTAAATTAAAGCCAATATCTTACTGAGACTCTTAGGTGGATACATTTTTCTGACATCAGCTTGATTGGCAAATAAGCTACAAGAGACGGCAACCAATTCTTTTATCTGCAGAAAGCTTTCAAAGAATGACAGTTTATATTATACTGCTCTATCCACAATTTTCCAAATCTACTAATCCATCCAAAATGCACTTCAAGATTCACTCATTCAGGTCAGTATTATGTGCATGTAGTGCAATATCAGTGACAGTCATGTCAGATGTCATTTGTGTCTCAGTTGGTAGCTTTCTGACCTCTGAGTCCAAGGGAGAGGCATTTGACTTGAAACATTAACTGTGTTTTTCTCTCTCCACCGTGCTGCCAAATCTATTGAGTTATTTATGCACCTACTGCTTTTATTTCAAATCTCCAGTGTCTGCAGTATTTTGATTTTATTTAATTGTCTACAAACAGCCATTCTGAGGAAATGCTGCATTGTCAGCCTTTTGAGATTAATGCA
This sequence comes from Sphyrna mokarran, assembly GCA_024679065.1. Taxonomy (NCBI): domain Eukaryota; kingdom Metazoa; phylum Chordata; class Chondrichthyes; order Carcharhiniformes; family Carcharhinidae; genus Sphyrna; species Sphyrna mokarran. Next base: position 27,891,668 of record JAGIQG010000023.1, on the reverse strand, counting down.
CAGAGATACCCAAATCTATCTCTGCTACAACTGCAATTTTCTGCAGTCTTTCTCCATTTTAGTAACATTCACCTCCTTTATTTTTTCTACCAAAGTGCACAACTATAAATTTTCCTACATTTGCCAAGTTTTTGCCCACTCAATCTGTCTATATCCCTCTGTAAAGACTTTGCTATGCTCACTACTTATTCCTGTCTATTCCAATCCATATATTTGGCAATAATACATTCACTTTCCTCATCCAACTCATTAACATATATTGTAAAAAATTATGGCCCCAGCATTGATTCCTGTGGCACTTACTAGCTACACATTGCCATGCTGAAAATGCCACTTTATCCCAACTCTACTTTTATCAGTCAGCCAATCGTCTATTCATGCTAATATACTGTCTCAATGCCATGGGTTCTTATTTAATAACCTTTTGTGCGGTTTCTTATCAAATACTTATTAGAATTCCAAGTATATTACATCTGCAGGTTCCCTTTATCTCTTCTGCTCATTTCCACCTCAAATAATTCTAATAAATTTGACAGACATAATTGTCTCTTTATGAAGCCATGCTGACTCTGCTTGATTACTATCCTATATTCATAAACGTTTTAGGCTTGCATCCTTTACAATGGACTCTAACATTCTCCCAATGATAGATGTTAAACTAACTGCCCTATCGTGCCAGTTTTTTGTCTCCCTCCCTTTTTGAGTATTGCATTGGCAATTTTCCAATCCTCTGAGATTTCCCAGAATTTAAAGATTCTTGGAAGATTACTACCAAGTGCATCCAGTATCTCTGCAGCTACTTCTTCTAATATCCTGGATGCATAAGAGGAGGTGTTGATCTAGTGGTTTTACCGCTGGACTATTAACCCAGAATTCAGGTAATGTTCTGGAGACCCACGTTCAACGTCCGCCATGACAGGTAGCGGAATTTGAATTCCATAAAGAAAATCTGGAATCAAGAATCTATTGAAATCTTTGTTGGATTGTTGAATAAACTCATCTGGTTCATTAACGTTCTTTGGGGAAGGAAATTTGCCATTCTTACCTTTTCTGGCCTACATATGTGACCCCAGGGTCACAACAATATGGTTGACTCTCAATTGCTCTTGGGCAACTAGAGATGGGCAATAAATGCTGACCAGCCAGAACTACCCATGCCCCATGAATAACAAAACCCATCAGATCCAGGTGACTTATTGGCCTTCAGTCCATAAGTTTCTCTAGTACATAGTATTGCAAAATCCTGGAGTTCCCATTGACCAGAAACGAAACATGGAGTCATACAAGTACTGTGGATACAACAACAGGTTAGAGGCTGAGAGTTCTGGAGGAGGTGACTCATCTCTCACTCCTCAAAGACTGTTCACCATCTACAAGGCACAAGTCAGGAGTGTGGTTAAATACTTTCCACTTGTCTGAATAAATACAGCTCCAACAACATTCAAGATGCTTGACACCATACAGAACAAAGCAACCTGCTCAATTGGCACCTTAGTCACCACAACTGTCATTCATTCCCTCCCCATCATCGAAGTACAGTGGAGCAGTGTGTACCATCTGCAAGATGCACTGCAGTAACTGACCAAGACTCCTTTGACGGAATGTTTGAAACCTGTGACCTCTACCACCGAGAAGGACAAGGGCAGCAGATACATGGGAACAACACCTCCTGCAAGATTCCTCCAAATCACTCACCATCCTGACTTGGAGCTATATAGTCATTCATTCACTGTTGCTGGGTCAAATTCCTGGAATTCTCTGCCTAGCAATGCAGTGGATGCTCCTACACCACCTGAACTGCAGTGGTTCAAGAACACAACTTACCGCCACATTCTCAAGGGCAATCAAGAATGAGCAATAAATGCAATCCTAGCCAGCCATGCCCACATTGCATGGTGAAATATAAAAATGTCAATGCAGAATCATGAATGATGTGATTCTAAAGGCTATTTCAAACATTACAGTGGCACAGATGTTAGCACTGCTGCTTCACAGTGCCAGGGACCCGGGTTCAATTCCCAGCTTTAGTCGCTGTCTGTGTGAAGTTTGTACATTCTCCTTGTGTCTGCATGGTGCTCTAGTTTCCTCCCAAAGTCTGAAAGATGTGCTGGTTAGGTGCATTGACTTGAACAAATGTTGGAGTGTGACGACTGTGGGAATTTCACAGTAACTTCATTGCCATGTTAATGTAAGTCTTACTCATGACTAATAACTTTAACTTTTAGAATGCTACCACCGTTCAAGCCGGTAGGATTTTCCTATCTCAATGCAGTGAACGGGAATTTGATTAGATACCAAATTCTCTGGCCTCTCTCCAGCAGGAGCGTAGCGAGAACAAAGAACAAAGAACAAAACAGCACGGGAAACAGGCCCTTTGGCCCAACGAGCCCGCGCCGCCACCCTGATGTTCCCACCTCTACCCGTGATCCCTGTCTATGTTTATAGATCTATAGATTAAAAACCAAATTTGAGACAATTTAGGGAGAATTTGTTTTGCCAATTAGCCTAAGAGCACATCTTTGGGGTGTGTGAGGAAACCGGAGCACCCGGAGAATGCGCAAACTCCCACAGACACACGCCCAAATCCATGTATCTGCACAGCACAGCTGAGTCACTGAGCTGTCGTGTTGCCCATCAAATGGTCCAGGTCAAGTGTATACTAACAACATGAAGCACTAGGATACTCGCGAAAAAGATCCAAGAGCAGCCCTCTCACGACCCGTCACATGTATGCCCCTTGTTAGACAACAAGGTGGACCAAAGCACCTGTAGGATAAAAACAAGTACATCAACATCATCATCTATTTACACACTTCCTAGGAACTCCCAAGGCTCATGATCCCTATTTTAAATCAATTTTCTCTACCCCTCCATTCCTACTCTGTTCATGTGCCCATCTAAGTATTTCTTAAATAATTCCAGAGTACCTGCCTCCACCACTTTACTTGGCCATGCATTCCATACCCCCACCACCCTCTGTGTGAAAAAACTCCCTCTGGCATCCAAATTATACCTTACCCCCCTCACCCTAAGCCCGTGACCCCTCGTGCTATTTGAGTCCATCCTAGGAAAAAGCTTAATCCTGTTTACTCTATCTATACCCTTCATAATCTTGTACACCTCTATCAGATCTCCTCTAAGTCTACGTCTTTCTAAGGAAAACAGTCCCAATTTGCCTAATCTCTCCTCATAACTCAGACCTTCCATACCAGGCAGCATCCTGGTAAACCTCCTCTGCACTCTCTCCAGAGTCTCCACGTCCTTCGGTAGTAAGGCGACCAGAACTGGACGCAGTATTCCAAATGAGGTCTAACCAGCGTTTTATACAACTGCAACATGAAAGGCCAGCTCTTGTACTCTATACCCCTTCCTATAAAGGCTAGCATACTATATGCTTTCTTCACAACCTTCTCCACTTGCTCTGCCACCTTCAGAGACTTGTTCACCTGCACCCGCAGGTCTCTCTGCATTTCTATACTCTTAATAGGTCTACCCTTTATCATATATCTCCCCCTACATTCTTTCTCCTGAAATGCATCACCTCGCATTTATCAGGATTGAATTCCATATGCCATCTATCTGCCCAAGCTACCAGTCTATCTATGTCCTGCTACATCACCTGACAATGCTCCTCACCATCTGCAAGTCCAGCCATCTTTGTATCGTCTGCAAACTTGCTGATCAGTCCCTCTTCCAAGTTGTTTATATATATTACACATAGAAGAGGTCCCAGTACCGAGCCCTGCGGCACGCCACTAGTGACCGACCTCCAGCTAGAAAAACACCCTTCCACTATTACTCTCTGTCTCCTATTACTAAGCCAGTTATTTATCCATCTAGCTACCTGTCCTTGTATCCCATGATCCTTGACCTTCTCAACTAACCTCCCATGAGGGACTTTGTCAAACGCCTTACTAAAATCCATATAGACGACGAACGTTAGGTGAGACTGTACCCCAAAGTAAAAAAAAGTTACGTACAATGACAATTAGTGTATGATATGTTTGTTTGTATGATATGTTTGTTTGATATGAGTTGTGTAATATGTTTGTTTGAACACCTCAGTGCACTTCACCCAATCTGATCCAGTAGTTCCCTGCTGTGCAAATTAAAGGCATATAGACAGCTATGAGTCAGAGATGGGTGGAAAATTTTGTTATTTTGTTGGCTTCTCCTCCATTTTCTAAACAAAGTATAATCAGACAAGTGAAGTCAAGAGGAATCAATGTCCTGGATATTTTCAAATAGAAAATCCCATCTGCTTCTGCACTGCTGGATGCGAGCAATAAGTTTAATATACTTATTAGCATATCAAAACACAACATCTGTGAGCTGTGTAGCACAGCAGTGAATTGAAAAGTCATTGTCTTTTTTGCCCAATCTCCTGTTGGTGCCCAAAGAGTTTGTAGCAAAATAGGTGATTACAATTATTACTTTTACTGATGCTGGCAATGTGGTGACAATGTTGCCTCAGAATAGCCAGCCTGTTTTCTGGGAACATCACATTTCATTAATGATTGTCTTGCTGAGACATGCCCTCTGCACATAATTTTCTCAGTAACTTGGGCAGATATGTCCAAAATGAAGCCCCTTTACATAAATAGATTCCTTATGAATTCTGTTGTGAAATGCGTGTTGATCGGTTAAAATGCAGCTAGCTGATACATTTAGCTGTCAAAAATATAAATGATGGGGGTCTGGTACGCTGACCATAGAACCACAGAATCTCTACAGTACAGAAGAAGGCCATTACATCTATACTGAGATTCCAAAAGAACATCTCACCCAGGCCCACCCTCTGCTCTTATTCTAAATTCACCATCGCTAATCCATCTAACACATGTATCTGTGTATGCTGAAGAACAATGTAAAATGGCCAAGCCACCTAACCTGTACATATTTCGATTATAGGATGAAACCAGAACATGCAGAGAAAATCCACATAGACATGGAGAGAAAGAAGTCAACATCACATTTGTTTTCTCAATCACCTGCTGAAACTGCATGCTAGCTTTTTGTGATTAATGCACAAGAACACCACAAATCTATCTGTGCAGAAAGTGACGCTTTCTGCAGTCTTTCTCCATTTAAGTAATATTCAGCTTTTTTATTTTTCCTATCAAAGTGCATAACTTCACATTTTCCTACACTATATTGCATCTGCCAAGCTTTCACCAAATCACTTAATCTGTCTGTATCCCTCTGTAGACTCAAAGAAGACCAAATCATTAATCCAAAATAGATCTTCCCTTCTTGGGAACTTTTGGTCCTGCCAACAGTGCACTCCCTCCATGGGCTTCCCAGTTGTCTATGAGCGAATCAATGGAAAATCTCATTGAAAATAGCAAAACTGGAAGATCCTACTACTGGTCAATGGAAAGTTGCCTCCCGCCACTGAGGAATATGTCAAGGGGAGATCTGAGAATTACACTGGCCTAACCTGCCTACATCCATCTGTATACTCTTTGTCATTCTCATTACTTGTCTTCCCACCTATTTCTGTGTCATCTGAATTTCTGGCAATAGCACATTCACTTCCCTCATCCAAATCACTAATATATATTGTAAATAATTGTGGCCCAGCACTAATCCCTGTGGCACTCCATTAGTTATAGATGGCCATCCAGAAAGTGCCCCTTTTATTTCTGCTCATTACCATCTTAAACAATACTAATATATTTGTCAGATATGATTTCCCCTTCATGAAGCAATACTGAATTTGGTTGATTATACCTTGCATTTCTAAATGCTCTGCTATTCATCCTTTATAATGAACTGAATGTTTTTTCAATAACAGAAGTTAAGCTAATTGGCCTATAGTTACCTTTGTCTGCCTCCCTTTTTGAACAAAAGTGTTACATTGGCATTTTTCGAATCCTCTGGGACTTTTCCAGAGTTTAAGGATTCTTGGAAGATTACTACCAGTGCATCAGTTACTTTCTTTGCCATCCTGGGATGCAACCCATGAGGTCCAGGGGATGTTATATCCTTTATCCCTATTTGCTTACCCAGTTTTCTCTAGCGATATTGTTGTATTTATGTCCTTCCTTTTCCCCTTAATTATTTAGTAAATTTGGAAAGTTATTTGTGACTTCCATCAAGAAGACTGATGCAAAGTATTTATTTAGCTTCTGCCATTTCCTGGTTCCCATTATTATTTCCCCAGTGTTGTTCTCTAAAGGGTCTAAGTTCACGTTAGTCCCTATCATTTTTATATGTTTAAATATGTTTTTGCCGTCCATTTTTATATTGTTTGATAGTTTGCCCTCATAATTTATCTTCTCCCGCTTTATTATTTTTTGGTTCTCTTTTGTTGTTTTTTAAAACTTTCAATTCTCTGCATTGCCACTAATCTTTGTCACATTATATGTGTTTTCCTTCAGTTTAATACTATTCTTAACTTCCATGGTTGATTAATCCCTTTGCAGAAATCCTTCTTCCTCATTGGGATATATCCTTGTTGTGAATCATGAACTAATTTCATAAACGTCTGCCATTGTAGGTCAACTGCCTTCCCTAATAATTCCTAACCAGTCCACTCAAGCCAATTCTACCCTCATGTCTTTATAATTATCCTTCTATATTACCTTCTTCTGACCGAAGTTTCTCACTCTTAAACTGAATACTAAATTTTACCATATTACGGTCACTGTTTTCGAGAAAATCATTTCCTCTGAGGTTGTTTGTCTCCTTACATATTACCAGATCCAAAATAATCTGATCCCTGCTTGGATTCATAACACATTGTTCTAGAAAACTGTCCCCAATACACTCTGAATTCTTCCTCATGGCTAGCTCTTCAAATTTGATTTTCCAAATGCACAAAAGACTAAAGTCATCTGTAATTAAATTACTGTCTTTTGTCTCCTGATGTATTCTCCATTATACAGTATATCTACTGACAGGGGACCCAAGATTATTTCTTGCTATCGCATATATTCAATCTCTAACAATGCTTCCCCACCACCTTTTCCTTCCTGACTGTCCTTACGAAAAATCACATATTTAGTTCATAGTTTTGATCTTCTTGGAATTACTTCACAGTAATGGTTTTAAGATCATATCCCTTAACCTCAATTTGTGCCTTTAATTAATTTATTTTACCCCAGATAGTGCATGCATTAAAGCAAAGAGCAATTAATTTTGCTTTATTTCAATTCTTTTCCATTTTGACCCTTTTTTTGCTTCTTTTATCTTTGTACATTCTGTCCCTTTCTGACAATGATACTCTGGGTATCATTAACTAAACAGCTGCCTTGTAACTATGCCAAATTCTTTTGCTTTGAGAGCCTATATATTCCCTCTCCAGAACTATCAATCCCTCTGCTTGGTTCAAAACCCACTCTATTTCCCTCGTTATGCAGTTTGCAAGAACACTGATCTCAGTACAGTTCAGATGTAGACTATCTCAATGGTATAGCCCTCACTTTCTCCAGTACCTTGTACCCCATGGACCAAAACGCATGTATTCATCTCTCTCATTTTTTATGTACCCTATATCAATTTAAAATCATAGAATCCCACAATACAGAAGGAGACCATTCAGCCCATCGAGTCTGTACTGACCACAATCCTACCTAGGCCCTAATCCCGTAACTTCACACATTTATCCTGCCAATCCCTCTGACACTAGGATCAATTTAGCATGTCCAATCAATTTAACCTGCACATGTTTGGACTGTGGGAGGAAAACAGAGCATTTGGAGGAAACCCGCGCAGACACGGAGAGAATATGTAAACTCCACCCAGATAGTGACCCAACTTGGGAATAAAATCCTTGTCCCTATTGCTGTGAGGCAGCAGTGCTAACCACTGTGCCACTCTTATTTCAAGAGGTATTCACAGTCTGTATGATAGAACCTTCCAATTTGGAAAGTGGTTAGGGACAGGAGGGCGAGAGTACAGCTGAAGCAGGTAAGGGAATCTCGAGGGCAGGGGCGTAGGAGTATCAGCCACTGCAATTGTTCAATAGATTTGAGGTTCTTTCAGATTGTTTGGATGAGAGTGGGGGCTACAGGATGGATAAGCTGACTGACCATGGTGGTGTGGTACAGCAAGCCACTCAAGTGGGTGAACCGTATGGGTTTCTTTGAGGTGCTCCAGTCTCCTCCCACAGTCTGAAAACATGTTGGTTAGGTAGATTGTCCATGCTAAATTTTCCCTCAGTGTACCCAAACAGGCTCTATAACTTCATTGTAGTGTTAATGTAAGCCTACTTGTGACATGGATAAATTTAAAACAAAGCGTACCGGTAACTGTTTCCTTTCCTGATGTACTGCAGGCACTAGAGGGGTGGGGGAGGATGGTGAACTGTTCAGGGTGGAAGGTGGAGGGTGAATATTGCAGAAAAGGAAAGGGTGAACATTGTTGTGGTTTTTGGAATGCTTTGACAGTTCAGCTAATTGGTTTGGTTTTATAACTGCTTTAAAAATCTCTAAATTAAAATCATGTAAAATCCATTGTTGGTGAATGGCAAACAACTTACGTCTTCATGGTTAGGCTTAAAGTCTATTTATTAGTGTCAAAAGTAGGCTTACATTAACACCGCAATGAAATTACTGTGAAAATCTCCTAGTCACCACACGAAAGAAAATTTAGCATAGCTAATGCACCTAACCAGCTCATCTTTCAGACTGTGAGAAGAAACTGGAGGAAACCCACACAGACACTCGGAGAACATGCAGACTCTGAACAGATAGTGACCCAGGATGGGAATCGATTTCCTGTCCCTGGCTCTGAAGCAGCAAGCAGCACTGCTAACTGCTGTGCTGCCCCTGGTTTCAGCCAATTGTAGAATGATCTAGGCAGGATTAAACTGTCTGTCTGAAGTTTAAACTTTCCACATAAGTACAGGGGATGTACTTACGTCAGGACCTCTGACAAGTCCTGATGTATCTTTTGGAGTGCCTCCAGTCTCCGACTATCCAGGAACTGAGATATTATAAATATACTATTTGCACTTTGAATTAAATTAGAAAAAAAAAGTAGATTCCAATGTAATGCTACTTATTACCTTTTTATACCTACATAATGTGAAAAATCTTCTCAGTAGATTTTGCAAGATTGCTTTGATATCAAGTATCTTTGGTATTGGTTCATATTTCCTGTTCAGCAGTGATCCAGTGAGAGGAGTGGCCTTTCTTATCTATGGACCATGAGAAACTAGAATTACAAAGGGCAGGACAGGGGAGTGGTCTAAGACCATGAAATACACCAACCCGCATTCTGACACATGCAGCATGATTCTCCTGCATAACACTGCTCAGAGAAACACACTTTACAGCTCCAATTATTAATCTCCCTACAGATACCTCACATCCTTATTAAACAGCCTAGCTTCACACCTAACCTCAGCCCCTAACCACCCCATACCCATTCCTCACAGGCAGCATACACAGATGATATTGTTTACTTCTCTAAACACAAACCTTTCAAATACACATACTTCCCGTCTCTACGTGGGTTTCTCCTGCATGCTTTGGTTTCCTCCCACATGTCAAAGATGTGCAGGTTAGGTAGACTGACCATTCTAAATTGCCCCTTGGTGTCCCAAGACGTGTAGCTTAGGAGGCTTAGTCATGGTGAATGTGTAAAGTTACAGGGAGAGGGTGAAAGAGAGGGCTTGGCCGAGAGCCTGTTTCAGAGAGTTGGAACTCAGTAAGAATTTAGCAACACCAATTTTAAATCCAACCGATTTATTTGATAGTAAAATTGCGAGCTTTCAACACCCTATGGCCATCCCCACCCCCCCATTTCTTGCTTTCAGACAACCGCACAACCTCAAACAGATCATTGTTCACAGCAAACTACCCAACCTTCAGGAGAACAGTGACCACAATACCACACAACCCTGCCACAGCAACCTCTGCAAGACATGCAGGATCATAGACATGGACGACATCATCAAACGTGAGGATACCATTCACCAGGTACACGGTACATACTCTTGCAACTCGGCCAACGTTGTCTACCTAATACGTTGCAAGAAAGGATGTCCCGAAGCATGGTACATTGGGGAGACCATGCAGACACTATGACAGCGGATGAATGAGCATCGCTCAACAATCACCAGGCAAAACAGTTCCCTTCCTGTGGGCGAACACTTCAGCAGTCATGGGCATTCGGCCTCCGACCTGCGGGTAAATGTTCTTCAAGGGGGCCTTCGTGACACACGACAGCGCAGAGTTGCTGAGCAGAGACTGATAGCCAAGTTCCGCACACATGAGGACGGTCTTAACAGGGATCTTGGCTTCATGTCACACTATCTGTAAACCCCGTAACTTGCCTGGGTTAGCAAAAAACCTCACTTACTGTGCTGTCTGGAGAAAATACACAATTCTCTAACCAATGCTCAGGATTCCCTTCACACACATTGTTAGCCACTTTAACACTTGAATAGCAGGTTAGATGTAAGGATTCGCATTCTAATCAGCAATCTATGACTGTCTGTGCTGATGTGTGATATTGCAGACCAGAACATTGCATTTGCCTGACAAAGACACGACAGAGTGTTGAAAGCTCGCAATTTTACTATCAAATAAATCGGTTGGATTTAAAATTGGTGTTGCTAAATTCTTACTGAGTTCTTATTACCCCAGTCCAACGCCGGCATCTTTACATCAGAGAGTTGGTGCAGACGTGATGGGCCAAGTGCTCTCTTTCAGCACTGTAGGGATTCTATGCTTTCTCTCCTTGTAGAAGATATGACAGAACATGCGAAGAGTTAGGGACATAGGGTTGTGGGGAATAGATGGTGGAGAACTGAATTGCATCTTGTCCATTGATAGCAAAGCATAGCCAGTTTATTCTCCATTCCACAGTATAGTTACTGATGGGGGACTTAGTGTTTTTTCCCCTTGTTATTTCTCATGTCCATCCATATGGATTCTATATCTTCTGACCCAACATTATTTCTTGCTATTGCACATATTCCATGTTGTACTAACAATGCTTCCCCACCATCCTTTCCTTCCTGCCTGTTCTTATGAAAAGTCATATATTTATTTCCTAATCTTGTCTGGCATCTTGTCCAGCAATAGCAATGCATAGCCAATTGCTCCACTATGAAGGTACTCTTGCATAATGAGGATTCAGGTGTTAAGGCAGTGACCTTCCACCAGAGCCTGTGTCTCTTGAGGTGCAAATGGCTGCACATTTCCAGACACCTGGATCTGCCTTTTGACCCTACGTTCGGGATCTTTCCTCTTATCACCCATGACTCAGGATCCATTTGCTTTGCCCTTTAAAGGGGCATGTGGTTGTGTAAATGGTAGCTGATGCTGATGCAGCTACAGCTGAAGTATGTTGCAGTGGAAGCTCTCTGCTGTAAACGCTCAGCAGAGGTGTCCAGTAGAACTATATAAGCTGTGCCAATACCTCTCTGAAAGGTGGCAGCAGGCAATTGCATCTCAAGGATGGGTCATGTGCTGGACAGTCTGCTAAGCAGTGACAGCATTCTCTGGCAGAATCAATTCTGTGCAACATAGCCTCTGGGTCACATTTTTATATGTGTTCCTCAACCTCCACACGGAGCTTAGGCCTTCTCATTGCTTGGTTGGGAGCATGGTGTGTGACTGCTTGCTTGTTAACAAGTAGGAATTTCATTGGGAAAATCCCTTTTGCTTGGCTCCTCAACAGGTTCAGCTGACCTCTCCTCCTGTCGAGCCAAATGCCAAGGGCATTTCTCCAGCCAGGGGAAAAATGGGAGAAGGCATAAATAATTCAGGATACCTGTCTCGTCATTTCTTTTCTCCTTTCCCCATCTCACATCACTTGCAAACTCTCCCCCAGGAGTTTGGGGAAACGATTCCCAGAGATCAAACCATGACGTGTAGGTTAGAATACATAATTGGATAAAATATAGAATATTTTAAAAAAACAAAAATAAAGTAAACTGAGTAGAAAACAAAAATAAAAGAGAAGAAAGATGGGATTAAGAAAAAAAGGTGAAAGAGACTGAAAAAATGTTTTAAAAAATATTCATTTTCAGTATGGCTGTTAGGCAGTAATTAAACTGTAATTAAGATTTATCATTCTGTTAAAAGTTCACCTACATTTGAAGAATATATAAATATTTCAGACAACTTCTTCATCTTTATCTTTAAATGCCACTTCAAGAGTGAAGTTTAAAGAGGAACAGGGTAGCTTGAACAGTGATTTCCTGATTTCCGTGATGAACTGTGTGATCTCTTTAACAGGCAGTCCTTCACAGGTCACGTGACTGAGCTGGAACAAATGGAGCATGGTGCACAAATCTGAATCTACCAGGAGTGAGGACATGCATCTCTAGAGGGCTATGAGGCTGTTGTTGGAGTCAAATCATTCTCCGGAATAGACTGATATATTTGTGCTGTTAAACCCTTCATTGTATATTGAGGTGGTGGTATATTAGCATTATTGCTGGGTTAGTAATCCAGAGACCCAGGGTGATGTTCTGGGGACCTGGATTTGAATCCTACCTGACAGATGGTGAAATTTGAATCTAATAATATCCGGAATCAAAAGTTTAATGATGACCATGAAACATTGTTGATTGGTGTAAGAACCCATCTGGTTCACTAGTGTTCTTTTACCTGGTCTGACCTACATGTGACTCCAGAGCCACAGTAATGTGGTTGACTCTTAAATGTCCTTGAGGATGGGCAACCAGCAACACTCACATCCCATAAATTACTGCATTAAAAAAAGTTTTAGTTTTTTATTTGCCACATTGAGTCACCTCACGTTATTGCAAACTGCATATGTGCTGTCTAAGGAGGCTTTTGCTTATAATTCTATTCATAACAGCGCACTCTGATAGCTCCAGCATTATTTTAATTAGGGCCAACGTGTTACGTAAATAGAATGTAAGTCAAGCCATATGTTTGTTGATCTTGATTTTACCTAATGTTGCACAACTTGAAATTGTTATCATCTAATTAATATAACCTCTCTTCACTTTGGAAAATTCTTCAAAATGCAAACGCTTGGTGAATGGTTCCTAAGGAAGAAAGCTGGGAAATCTAAACAGATTTCAGAATGAAAATGGAGGCAGATGCCTGGAATAGATCAGAGAGCTAGGAAAAAGAGATTGAGAGGGTATGAAGTAAAAGAGTAACTGTCAGCTGACAAGTCAGTATAGTAGTTGGAGATGTGTAATGATGTTGGAATATATCTGCAGCATAAGATATCAATAATTCATTGTTGTAAAGTTCTTGACTTTGATGTTATTCTCAGGGCTCTATCTGCCTGCTCGCGTGGATATAAAATATCCCACGGCATTACTTCAAAATGTGGAGAAACCGGCACTGGACTGCAGGAAACACAATAAGAAGTCTCACAACATAATAACATAAGAAATAGGAGCAGGGGTAGGCCATCTAATCCTTCAAGCCTGCACTGCCATTCAATAAGATCATGGCTGATCTGAAGTGGATCAGTTCCATTTACCCGTCTGCTCCCCATAATCCTTAATTCCCTTATCAATCAGAAATCTATCTATCTGTGACTTAAACATATTCAATGAGGTAGCCTCCATCACTTCAATGGGCAGAAAATTCCAGAGATTCACCACCCTCTGAAAGAAGAAGTTCCTCTTCAACTCTGTTGTAAACTGCCTTCCCCCTTATTTTGAGGCTATGCCCTCTAGTTCTGATTTCCTTTCTAAGTGGAAAGAATCTCTGTATCTCTACCCTACACCAGGTTAAAGTTCAACAGGTTTATTTGATAGCAAAATCCACTAGCTTTCTGAGTACTGCTCCTTCATCAGGTAAGTGGGAGTTTTGTTCACAAACAGGGCATATAAAGACACAAACTCAATTTACAAAATAATGGTTAGAATGTGAATCTTTACAGGTAATCAACTCTTAAAGGTACAGAAAATGTGAGTGGAGAGAGGGTCAAGCACAGGTTAAAGAGATGTGTATTGTCTCACATCTCTAATCTGTGCTTGACCCTCTCTCCACTCACATTGTCTATATCTTTAAGATTCGATTACTTGTAATGATTTTCTTTCCAATCATTATTTTGTAAATTGATTTTTTTTGTCTTTATATGCCCTATTTATGGACAAAACTCCTACTTGCCTGATGAAGGAACAGTACTCCGAAAGCTAGTGGATTTTGCTACAAAATAAATGTTGGACTTTAACCTGGTATTGTGAGATTTCTTACATTATTTCAACAGTCAGCAGCTGAGTTACCTCCTCATACTTTGGCCAATATTTATCCTTCAAACTGGCATTCCAAAAAACAAATTATCTGGTCATTATCAAGCTGTCATTTGTGGGAGTTTGATGTGTACACAGCGGTTGCCACTTTTCCTAAATTATAGTGACTAACCATCAAAAAATTACTTTGTTGGCTGTTAAACATGTTGAAGCATCTGATGACTATGAAAAGTGCTATATAAATGCAAGGGTTTGCTTTCTTCTTTCCTTCTCAACCACAGTGTTTGCTTTCACCATTCTCTTCATGGCTCTTAACAATAACACAAATTTTGCTTTCATTGTTTTACTTTTCCTGCCTCCTTGTATGAATTGTACATGATCCACTTTAAGAATGTTTTCAAAAATTCCTAACTACCAAAGTTTTAACATTAACAATGCAACTTCTCTGCAGCTCAGTTATACTAAATTATTTAGTTCATGCAAAATACATTTCTAATTAATTTAGAAATTCAATTTTCCAATAGTCTTGTATCTTTAATTTGTCAATGAACAAAACATTTTGAAAAATTCATAGCATAACACAAGTCCACAGAAAATGGAGCAGACTGGATATATATTTTAATATCTTTAAGTAATAGAGCAAAGAAATATATAGATTCATCTTCATGATTTCACAACCTTTCTAAATATGGAGCAGTACCCAAATGATGGATGATAGCAAGTACTATTCCAACTTAAGGAAGTGGTTAAAAAATCATTCATATTCTGGGTTTTTTAAATGAAAATATTTGAATACAAAAGCAAGGCTGTTATAATGAAGCTTAGACTCTCTTTCAGTCCCAACAGAATTGCATCCAAGTTCAGGCCTGCATTTCAAAATGGAGTTTTTTAACAAGAATTGTTCCATGTCTGAGAAACTTCAATTGCGTAAATAGATTTGCGGAGCTCGGGCTATATCTCTTAGAGTTGGGAGATTTTCAGAAGTGTTCAAAATTATGAGCAAGCTAAACAGAATAGATAAAGGGAAACTGTTCCCATTGGCGGAGGCATCTTGAATCAGAGGACACAAATTTAAGGTACAAAAACAGAAAACGCTGGAAAATCTCAGTATGTCTGAAAGCAACTGTAGAGAGAGAATAGAACCAACATTTCGAATCTAGCTGACCCTTCATCAAAGTAAAGAAAATCAGAAAAGATTTATCCTATGAGGTGGGTGCTGTAATGAGACAAGGGGACAAATTTTGACATAATTCTCTCTCAACATATGATGTCAAATCTGCTGAGATTTTCCAGCATTTTCTATTTCCTTTTTCAATTCTGACATGTGCAGTATTTTGCTTTTATGCCAATTTAGGGTGATTGGCAAAAGAACCAAAGGCTATATGAGGAGAGTGTTTTTTTACACAGTGAGTGGTTATGGGCTAGAATTCTCTGACACTGCCTGTGGCTGGGATTCTCTGGTCCTGCTGCTGTGAATGGTGTTCTGGCTAACAGCCAAATTCCTCATTCCCACAGGGAATGGGAGTGGACTGTGAGAGTCTGGAAAATTTCGACCACTATCTGGAATGCATAGGGTGAAAGGGAGCAGATTCCATCATGGATTTCAAAATGGAATTAGATCACTGCTAATGAGAACCGATTTTCAGGGAAAGAGGCAGAAAGTGATACTAGCTGGCTTGCTCTTGCTGAGACTGGCACTTACTCAAAGATGGGCAAGGCCTTCTTCTGTATTGTCAACATTTTATGACTCGATGTTTATTTAGGAAAATTGCGATAAATGAACTAAGAAATTATACATCAATTTGTATAGCTGCAGGACATTTTACAAGCCAGTTGCATTGTTCATCTGAAGATCATAGAAGTCCTAACAAACATTAACGGTGAGATTCTCTGCCTCAGCACATTTCTTGACAGTAAAAGAGATCTTCAGATTTTGGTGACTCTCATTACATGCCTGGATATTGGGTCACTGAAAGTACGCTCAGAGTGATTCATAGTAAACATGAACTTCACTCACAAAAGTGAACAATTAGAGTGACACAGTGGGAAGCATTGCTGTCTCATAGCACCAGAGACTCAAGTTCAATTCTGGCCTCAGGTAATTGTGTGGAGTTTGCGCTTTCTTCCCACGTCTACATGGATTTCCTCTGGGTGCTCTGGTTTCCTCCCACACATCAAAGATCTGCACGGGGTTAGTTTGGTTGGCCATGCTTAATGCTCTAGTGTCAGTCAAATTAACAGAGTAAATGTGTGGAGTAATGGGAATAGGGCCTGGGTGGGGGGTTGTGATCGGTACAGACTCGATGGACCAAATGGCCTCATGCTGTTCTATAGGCATTCAATGAATTGTAAATGTAGGGAAACAGCAAACTAAACAAAACACTCTATAACACAGCATTGAGGTGAAATGGGGGGAAGATGCTGGGGGCGGGAGGAAATTTTCTCTTTCAAACTGCCATGGGAATTGTAGCAGGCGGAGAGGGGAGCAGACTATGCAAAGGTCCATTAATCTTAAGTAGGATTTTACAGTTTTGGGGTGAACATTGCTGGAAAATCCTACCACTGACTTTCACTTGAATGGTTGGAGTGGAGAAAATTCATCATCTGGTCTGGTCCAATAAGAAATTCTCTATCATTATTCCTTGAATTATCCCTCTTTCTATAATTTTTCAAATTATATACGCTGAAGGAAATTCACTGTGTAACTCAATCAATGACCCAAGGCAAAGCCTAGTCCATGTATTGTCATTTTTTACCAAAATGATTAGAAGACCTGTTAACTGATATGCCATTGAATCTTTATTAAAAGCTTCCGAGGCATGGGATGTCATCAAGTGTCTTCTGAAAACCCAAGTAAAATCTATATCTTAATTTAAATTATTCAGGAAAGAATTCCAATGACTCATGAAGAACAATTTCTTCTAAAGCTATACTATGGCCAGAATTCTCTGGTCATTCACGTGGGCAGGATTCTTTGATCTCGTTGGTGATGCACCCCTTACTGTGGGTTTTGTGGCAACGTGGGGTGGCTTCAATGAGAATTCCCATCGACAGTGGCAGGACCATGTATAGGATTCAATTTGAATTTGGTTTTTGGACCATCAAAGAGATGGATTTGGTCCATCCTGTTCCTTCTGCATTTTGATTTTTGTATCTTTAAGGACAGAGTAAAAAAGTGCAGACACAGACCCAATCTTGTGGCTTTTGAAGCATAAATTAAAGATAAAACGCAAACATTTATGTATGCTTGACTTCCAGCCCACACCATGTCAGTGTTAAGGAAATGTCTAGGCTGAAACAGAGCTGGACATAGTAAAAAATTACACAACTGTTTCAGTTCACACAAAACCATGAATGCATCAATGAGGCTGACTTCACTGGCAGAATGGTTGTAGGAGGAAAGGAAGTCTGAGACCATTGATAGAAAACTGACTTAGATACGCTGTCATTCCAGAAAGTGGCAGGATTTTCCAGCCATGCTCAAGCCAAGACTGGAAAATCCCGCCCAAGATCAACTGAACTTTGTATGATCTGTTTCCCGCCTGCCACAATTCCGACAGCAGGCAGGATGGGAAATTTGCACTCAATGTGTCTGTTTTTGAAAAGTCTACCTCAACCTCAACAGTATGCTGCAGAACTTCTTTTAGTTAGCTATCTCCTGAGCTTTACAATTGTTGATATTTTGTGATTGAAGTTCACGTTAACTATATGAGTGTAACTTTACTCACTCAATGTTCAGGCGTGCAGGGAGGTTCACCAAAACCTATTGATCTCCTTTACCATTCTGTCCCTCAGACAAGAGGCAATTTAGCATATAATCCACATTTTTACTTTTTACAAAATCTCATGACTACAAATTTAGCTGTGTAGAATTCCGTCTGCCACCACTCTGTCCATAAACTCAAGCTACACATCTTCCTTTAGATTGTTGTAAATCAGCACTACACCCAATTCAATGTCATCCACAAGCTTAAAAACCTTGGATGATCTTTTCTCAAAGTCATTTGTAAAACTATAACAGCAGCCCCTACACTGGCCCCTCTGAGATTCCACTGAAAATTGCTTTCCATCCTGACAGCTCTTCATGCACCACTATCTTTTATCTTCTACCTTCCAGCCATGAATCAATCCAGTCGGATATATTGTCATCTATCCCTTGGGTACACACCTTGAAAATTAGATGGTAGGATGAGAAATCCTGAAATCCAACTCATGGCATTCACTGCCTTAGCATTATCAATATGGCTGAACCTCGGGAAACAAGTTAACTAAATTATTTAGATCAAGAATGCTGATACAGGCTATTGAAGTAGTTGGATCACTTTGTGAAATTCCTTGTTAAACATACTGTTTGTTCGGGAGTTGGGGGAAGGGGCTGGGGGGGCACAGCGAAATAATGGTGGTGAAACCCCAGAAGCAAAGTATCAGTGACCATGAAAGCCAGCAAGTGAGGAAGTCGACTGATTAGAAGGCCTGTCTTGGTTCTCTAGATATTTTCCTATTTGTCTTACAAAACTTTCAGGCCCTCTTATCCATACCCATAATCCTGCCACACCCATTCCCATTGCCCGTTCTAATTTGCAAGTCAATTCCCCTTCCATTTCCATTCACCCGGAATGCAGTATCTACATAACCAATTAACTATTGTGACGTTGGTGTAACTTTGAGTCTTTTTTAAATCATGGTCTCTGCAGCTCACAGCCTTAACTGATGTCATTGTTGCCAGGCTGACTATGATTTTATTGTTCCTTAAGTGGTTTAAATGGAGGTTGTTTTTATTTAATCTGGCCACTGCATTGTTAGGAGGAAGATCATAGGCTCTGGTCAGGTTTTCTTTTCCTTCTGTGGGAATTCAGGGTTTGGCAGCAGTGTTTAGTTTCAAAGGAAGTGGACATCAGACTAGAAGTAGTATCTCTCTCTCTCTCTGTGTTTTGGAAGTCCTGTTGGTTAGCTGAAAGGAAGGTTTCTTGTCTTCCTGCAATAGAAAATCCACTGTTAGCGGCTTGACCAGAAAGTCTCCTTTGGTTTGGGAAAGTGTTTTGACTTCAAACTGTTCTGTGTCTATCAGTAGAACTGCAGAATTCATCCAAAGGAGTTAATTCCAGTTTCACATGATCATTAGACATTGCATGTTGAACTTGTTTGAAGGGTTTTGACTATGGAAGGTTTTGGTTGGATTGGAATATCTTAGATACATTTGTTAAGGGTTATACATTATTGTGGTTGTTTTGTTTTTGTTTGTAATTGAAAAAAGTTATTGCTAATGTTCTTTCCATACATGTTAACTATATTCTTAATTAAATTTTGATAAAAGCTCTCTAGGGGGTCATTTGTATCATGCTTATCCTAGCAAAGTTCAAGATGCAAAAGTTATGATTCAGGTGGGTGAGGAGTTTCTGACCTGAACCACAGCACTGCATAATAAAAATGGCAAGTGTAGAAACAGCTAAGAGAGAAAAAAAAAACACCCATCTCAATAAAACCTGCTCCTGATTAACATGCTGAGGGTCTTTCAGCTAGGAGGCCTGCTTCATACGGCTTAAGCCTTTGACAGCAGTTTGATGCACTGTATGTGTCTGTATGTGAGAGAGACAGAGATCATGGGAGATGGGGTCAGATGGTAGTCCCGGGGATTCTCGAGTTGGTCAAGGGCAGCAGATGATATTTTGGATATTTTGATTGTGAGCACAGTTGGAAGGTTGTCATGAGGTCCAAATATGGGGATTACAGACAGATTTTGGGTTTGGAGTTTGTTGGATTTTTTTTTTGTAGGGATTGAGGAAGTACTCCTGGCTTACAAGCAGTGCTGTAAAGGGACTTAATCCCTCTTAACTTTTTTGAGCTGCCAAGTTTCTCGAGGCCTGTGAAACACAGCCATGTGTGCTTCATAACAGAATGGTTGTTAAAATAAAAGCACACAGTTTCCTTACAATATGTAAATTATCTCACTTCCATGAGCCGACTAGTTGCTCAGTCCTCAATCACTGCCTCCATTTAAACCTGAAGTGGGTGGATTAGGGATGAGCTGAGTTTTTGTTTCAGATTTTTTGAATTTTAACCTCTGCTATGGCCCTAATAGTCCCAATTTTGGAAGATTCACCAAAGTAATTATGTTTCAAGCACAGATGTTGCCTGACCTGCTGAAAGTTTGCTGTATTTTCTGGTTTTATTTCAGATTTCTGGCATCTACAGTACGTTTTTTTTACACACTGTGGACAGTGGAGCCAATTGTCTTATAGACTTATCAGAATTGAAGGCTTTAGTTACATAATGCATGCAAATAATGACTGTAAACATTTGGCCAAAGCACATCCATGAATTGACACCAGGACTTCAGTGAAATTTAATATTGTGCCATCACCATTCAGAATTATTGAGCATTGAAGCAATGCCTTGGTTGCCAATGAATAATCTGTTTCCCCCAGAACAATACAATAATGGTCCCAATAGGCATCAAGAAAACCTTGAGTGGAACTTTTCAATCTGGGATTAAATCCAGTGGTGGGGGTGGGAATGGGAAAAGATTTCCACCTCAGAAATCGATGGAAATTTACATCTTATCGCGTGACATCTAATTAACAATGCAGTTGGGGTTTTCCAACGTTTTACACTGTTGTGCTTGTGCCCTGCCATCATAACTGGGCACCATATTTAAAATAGAACATGTGGACCTCGCCTAACCAACCACTGAAGATAGAAGATCAACCTCCAAGAAGCTCCTGAAAATAGAAGATAGAACTTCTTGAAGATCCTGAAGATTGATGATCCACCTCCTGGAAGCTGCAGGATCCACCTGGTAGATGCTTCACCCACCCATTGTTGCTCATGGTGTTCCCAAGGCTCTATGGTCACTGGAAGCCTCCATCTTTCCTCTTGCCCTCCGTAGGCTGTCCCAGGTCATCTTCAGGTAAGGCCCGGCATATTTGCCCAGATCCGTTTTGACCGGTTTGAAGTCCCATTGGCAGACACACTACAATCAGACAGTGGGAGATCAGAGTTGAATCTGTTCAGACTTTCATCTGCATCCCATGGGAAACAGTTTCACACTGGCTTCTGCTAGGAATGGTGACTCTCTGTGACAAATGGGAGTATAATTTCCTGTCTTCGCTGTACATCAGTGGGAGACAAATTCTTCAGTTCCTGCCACATTGTTCGCCTCTCCACTCCCCCTTCCTCATCCATTCCGCACCCCCGCCCCTCAAATCCATTCTGGGGTTGGGTGTGGAGCTGTAAAATTCCACCCCTAATTAAACAAATCTTACAACTCATTAATCTAAAACAATACTGCTTGGTTGGCTTAACAGTACCTCTACCTGTGTGAGATCTGTGCTGGAAATACAATATAAAGAAACAATATTTCAGAATTGTATGGGTTCCATTACTACTTTTTTAATATATTAATCTGTAATGATTCTCTTATGTTGGTTTATTAGAATATATATTTATGATATGGGGCACAAAGTAACCAAAAACAATAGCATTTATGAGCACATTTAACATATTAAACATTCTGAAACACTACACAGGAACTTTGTCAAAAACAAAATTCTTGCTGAACCACACAAGGAAATATTAGGAGAGATGACTAAATGCTTGATCAAAGGAGGCAGTCTTGTCTTTGAGAAGAGGGTGGTAGATAGGGAGGGGATTCCAGAGCTTGGGAGTAGGCAGTTGAATACATAGCTGCCACTGATAGAACAATAGAAGGATATATGATAATGGAGAAAAAAAATGTGGAATTTTACGCAGAAATATTGGACTTTAAAAAGACCTGAGTTTTATAATTTAAATGGACATAAACCCTGAAGTTGGCTGAGTATATGCAGTTTGTCACTGACAGAAAAGACTGCATACTGTTTTTCTAAGGGTTTCAAGGCAAAGTACTTCTAAAGCCATCCAAAGACTGATTACCATCTCTGGTAAAAACAAAAGAACATAATAACTATCTCATCTCAAATACCCAAGATGGACTGGAGTCTTCCGATTTCCTTTTGGAATACAGAAAGGAGGGGGTTAAAGGCTAACTAAGAAGGATACCAAGAGCTTGCTGCATATGAGCGTGTGTGCATGTACTGTGAAGAAAAGTAACTGGAAATTTCTGACACTGAAGGTGCAAGATGTAGTACTGGTAGCAGTGTCTCTGCAAAAAGGGAGTAACCATGTTCTGCGTGAAAATCTAAAAACTCTCTCTCTGACTGTGGATGTCAACCTGCCAACAAAAAGGGATTGCAGCTGGAAAAAAACCCCTGAAATATTTACACCAAACAATAGAACACCTGAATCAAAGAATCACCTAATTGTCTGGAACCAATTTGTAACCCTTCATCATCTGCTCCTTGCAATTCAAGGACTGTTCCATACATCGTTTAATTGATATTTACTTCCAACTGGATTCAATACTTATTTTCAGTCCATGTGAATGTAGATGCAGGTGTTTTACCATTTCTTTCTTCCTCTTTGATAGTTAATAAACTTTATCTTAACTCAAGAAGGCCTGGTTAAATTGGCTCCTTTTAAAAGTAACTACTAGGTCTGGAAAATGTGTCCAAGAGAAGGGGTACATTGTTAGACTAAACCTTTGTGGCTACCAACAGAGGGTGAGTCGAATAAGAACAGGTCATTGCTCTTCACTCAGGGGTTTATAGCAATTTGATGGGTGTTCCACTTGAGTGGTTTTGCCCAGATCAACAACTTTTGGGGATTTTCACTTGGTACTGGTTGTAAAAATTCTGGGTGGAATTGGACAAATACAGAGATCTTGCAGGTATAGTAACCATTATCTAACCGGAGCATCATTCAGTGGTCAATAACACAACAGGTATTTGCATGAACTTTAACAACACATCCAAAACAGTGGGAATGTTAATGTGTAATCAGAAATATTATATTTAGTATAGAGTTCCATGACATCTTGGAAAATATAATTTATAATACACATGTCATCTTGATTTATGGTTATGCTCTTGTATAATTGAAAAATACACCCAGGATTGATGAGCAAGTCTCATCCTATCAGATTGTTCCATATTTTTCTCTACCTGAATCATTGCAAAACACAGATTTTAAGTGCTGTTGTTATGTAAATTACTTTCTGCAACAGCTAAGTAAGTTGTGGGCAAAGTATGGCTGTCCTATCTGTCAATACCAGTGACAAGATTGGATTGAACTGCTAGCTCAATAGAAAGAAAATACATTGAAGAAACAATTGAATTTGTGATAGATTGAAAGGGATTATGCCAGATGTTTTAATTTCAAAATGAACATCATAACTTGAGTCCCTGTTGTCCTGGCATTAAAGCGATTATTTCATGTGTTTGTGGTTTCAGGCTTAATTAACTCAATGTTTTCACAGTGTGTATATAATCTTATGCTTCATGTAATCAATTCTGTGCCTACCTCAACTCAACTTTCACTGTCTCCTTATTGATTATAATTATTCTTCTGTCAGGAAAAAGATACAAAAGTCTGAGATCAACTCAAGAACAGTTTCTTCCCTGTTAATGTCAGACTTTTGAATGAACCTAATTTATATTAAGTTGATCTTTCTCTACACCTTAGCTATGATTGCAACATTACATTTTGATCCTCTCCTTGTGTTCTCTATATGATCTATGGGTTAGGTTGATTGGCTGTGCTAAATTAACCCTCGTATGAGGAGTTGCCCGAGTGAGATTGTGGTTAGTGCAGACTCAATGGGCTGAATGGCCTCCTTTTGCACTGTTGGGATTCTATAATTCTATACAGCACATAAGAAACAATACTTTTTTACTATATACCAGTACATGTGATAATCATATATTAAATTATTGGATTTGGTCATGTATACTTACATTGAACACAGAAATATTGGAACTCACTACTGCTGTTAGTGGAGAGGCAGGAATTGAATATTGGTGAAAGGTTCCTCTCCTATCGATCCACCATTTACTGATCTGGGATTTTCAAGCTGAGATCTGGGATGGGGATGGGGGATGAGGATATGGAGTGCCTGAAAGTTTGGTCAGATTACTTGGAAGTCCAGGTTCCTCTGAGATATGTGTGTTTGTTTTCTAAGTAGATTCCCAGCCTGGAAAACAGACTGATTAGCAGGGTAATGATCTAGAAAAGGTTGTAACGCAAGAACACATACATTTGGTGTGCTGTTTGATGTGAAAGTGGCAAGATAGAGTATTGTTGGGTACAGAGTGATAGAAATGGTCAGAGTTGACTGCATGGAGGCATGAAAAATTGATGACAGGATCAGAAGTTGGAGTGAGTAATGGCAGGAGAAAGAGAGAGTTAGAGATCAGAGGGGTCCATGGAATCCTACATACAGAGGGATTTGCCCATCGAGTGTGCACCAACCACAAAATCCAACCAACCCTAACCCCATGTGTTTAGCCTAGCTAGTCCCCCCTGCACTAAGGGGCAACTTAGCATAGCCAATCCATCTAACCAGCTTGTCTTACAGACTGTGGGAGGAAACTGAAGCCTCCGGAGGAAATCCACACAGACACTTGGAGAAAGTGCAGCCTCCACACAGACAGTCACCCGAGGCCAGAATTGAACCCAGGTCCCTGGTGCTGTAAGACAACAGTACTAACCACTGTGCCACTATGCCACCCCAACAATTCAGTGATTGTCTAGGATTCGGTGAGAGAAACTGGGGAGAGGGGTGTGCGAGGAGGTCCCAGCAATGGTGGTGGATATTGTGGAGGTGAAAGGGTGTGCATGTTAGTTTGTTGGGTTTACTATAATCACTCCTGATCCACAAGTACAGTGCTGACTCCACCAGCTTAACTGATGGAGTCAATCTTTCATGTCTCCTTTTACCTACTGGGTTTTCTGAGGTGCAGGAAATTTGATCAATGGCCTATGTTATAAATAAATACACCATTAAAAAGAGAGTGTCGACCTTCCTATATGATTTCAGTGATTGGTCACCCGCAATCAGCCCGTGTCCATGTGGGTGCATTCAGGCTGGTTTCGGTATTCAGATTTTTAACATATCAAGTTTCCTCCCAACCCAAATCCACCAGTTTTTGGGAGATTCAAATTATCCCCCTGAGAAGCTCTCTGAGATTCCACTCCCAGAACAAAGGACAAAGAACAGTACAGCACAGGAACAGGCCCTTTAATCCTCCAAGTCTGCTCTGCTCACATTGTCCTATTTAGACCAACTGCCTGTATCCCTCTATTCCCCATCCACCATCTCAGCGGAAGGATAATGAACATTGTATAACAATTCAGATGAAAACTGAGAAAAGTGTTATAACTTGTGAGAAGTGTGCCAACCACCCTGGCTTATCCTTTGAAAAATTTTGGCTTCACTTCAACTTGGAGAGCAGAAATGGTGTAGGAAATCATGGTGAAGGTAGGAGCAATCAAGCTTACCTGGATAAAGATGGTCAGAATGTATAAACAAGAGATGAAAAAAAGAAGTTGATAGTGTACCTAAAGAAGATATAAGCCCAGGTTTATGTAAACGCCATTACATAATGCCTGTGCACTACTTCAAAATGGTTTCGAGTGTATTGACAAAAATCTTTCTACAGTTTACTCCCATGTGGAGAATAACAGGAGCTGGAAAGAATAATAACATTGCTAGCAACTAGTCTCAAATTGTTTGATCTTTGCACCGTGTGGAGTGATATTTTTAAAATGTCAGATGAGTCACCGTGCCTGCTGAAAATTTTATAATCTATTTCTGTCTATTTTTAATGCGAGACCACAAGAGCTCTCTCTCCTTGCTTGCCTTCTCATAAGGCTGAAAATGGCAGAGAAATTGGGAAATGTTTAACAGGGCATTGGGATCCCAGGTTTTATAAACAGCTTAGAGCTGAGCTTTCATATGAGCTTGGGAAAACTTAACCTGTGCCTTTTGTTAGCTTACAAGATGCACACCCAACTCCACATTTGACTTTTATCTTTTCACACAGGGGTCAAATACACACTGCATTTTGTAAGCCATGATGGAGCCATTGGAGAGAAGAAAAACAAAATTGCTGAAAAATCCCTGTCTGACAGCTCCTGTGCAGGGTGAATAGAGTTAACACTTAAAGACTGGATCACTCCCTCCATTAGACCTGAAGATCATTGGAAATAGGAAGAGATATATGTGTTGTGGTGGTGGAGGCTGCTGGATAGAGGGCTAGCAATAAGTGGAGGCAAGAGATAGATTTACAAATGTGTCACAGACAAAAGTACAATGGGAATGTAAATGGTAATGATCATGGCTAAAATTTGTGGCACCTTAAGGGATCAGAATGTGTTAATGGCAGAACAAATATAAGCCATGTGTCAAAGGTGAACCCAGTAAGAAGACTCACAACACCAGGTTAACATTCAACAGGTTTATTTGGCAGCACAAACTTTCAGAGCACTGCTCGTTCATCAGGTGAGTGGAGTGGCATTGCCAGGCTGGCACTGTCTCAATGCCTGGGCATTGTCCAGCCATATTCCTCACCACTTGCGGGCTACACACACCTTCACACCCATAGCATGATCACCACAACAGGTTTCTATGTTCTGTAACACCCCGCGTTTGTTGAAGACAACAGGTAAAGCTAAAATCAGAATTTGATGCTAGCAATAAGGCTAGCTATTTATCTTTCCACAGACATGCGCCGAAACAAGTGTTGCTGTTGTATTCTCTTTCAGCTTGTTCGAATAAAAACAGTTGAAATATTTATCATTTTGTCCATAAGCAGCGCAAAATTAGAGAGATTTACTGAAAATGCTGGAAAAATGCAGCAGGCCTGGCAGCATTTGTGGAGAGAAATGTTTTGGATCTAAGTGACCTTCAACACAAGGTTCACGAGAGATTCCCTGCAGCATCGCTGGAACATCCCCCACCTCCTCCCCCCCCCCCCCCCCCCCCCCCCCCCACCCCCCCCCCCCCCCCCCACCCCCCCCCCCCACCCACACATCCAACACTGGGAAGCCAGAAAGTTATTCCTAATGGTAATGACACCAAAGGAGATACTGCAGAATTCACATTGCATCTTTATTCAAATATGCATCCGTGGCAAAATAGCTTTATACCATGAGAAAGAAAAGCATGAAAGAAGGAAAGAAGCTGAGTATGACTGATAAGAGGTTGTTGTCAAAGATGATTATTAGTAGCTCAACAGCCACTGGAGAAACTCATCAGTGATTCTCATGTTCGTTATTTCAAATAATGAAGTAAAACCTCAAATAAACTTACTCATTTAAAAATGTTTTGGAAAAGGAAATAAGTTTCAAATGCAAAAGCAAACTTCTTAAAACCATAATGTTATGTAACTGTCATACTGTATATATGAACTTCCAGGGTAATTATTACAAACATCAAATGAAAAGTATTTGCCATTGGTGACATAAAAAACACTGAAGGCTCAACAAGGACAACACTCTGTGGGCCAAAGGAATTCACCTTTCAATCCAGGAAGGGGGCTGGGGGAAGTTTAATATTCTACTGCCATGGTGAGTTTGGTGACAGGGAACTTTTAAACAGACATGTGAGGGCCCTGCCACCTACTCATCTCCAATAACATTAGGTTCATGATGGGAAGACCTATAGACAGCCCTCCCATCCTGCAGCCAATTAAGACCTTTAACTGAGTAATTAATGACCATTTAAAGGCCTCATCCCATTTGGGAACACGGCAAGCAAATCCATGCGGAAGGGTGGGGTTCAGGAGGTACTCCTTCAAATGTGTCTGGTCGAGGAACATGGCATTGAGCAAAAGGCTGAGGGCCAAAAGAGTGGCTTTTGCTACTCATTCCCGGCTGCCATCACTTATTTGAGGCCTGGGATCCAAAGACAAATGTAGGCCTTTAGTGGATGTTGTACTGTAGTCGCCTCTGTCTCCTCAGTGCCACTGACTTTCAGTCGAGTCACCGGCCTCTGATTGACTTCAACAGTGGAAGAAGATCTCCTGCCTTTGGGACACTTGATCACAGGGCCAGCCGCAATTAAGAGACTAACTGGTGTTTCATAGATGAGTCTTCCATAAAAGAGGCAATTTGTGGCTCTCACCTGCTCTCCAGCCAGTGGATAGGAGCCTCATTGTGTCCATTAAATACCACTTGTCTAGCTAGTTCAGTCTGAAGTGTACAAGTTAATATAAATACTGTGCTGGAAGCTAATAAATGCAATTTTGTATAAATTACTTTCCAGAAAACTGGAAAGTAACAAGTTGGATTTATTAGAGTTTATGTAAATTTGATTATCCTTCACAACAAGGGCAAAAATCTCTGAATTCTGACGTGACTGCTTTGTAAAATTCCTCCAATCTTTTAAATGCAAAGGTAGAAGAATAATTAAACTTTGCGCTGAAGCCATTAGTTTAATTTTTCTCCCAGTTTCCACTCTTGAATTTATGGACTGCAAATGTGCAAAAAGAACCTGTTCTCTAGTAAATTGTTACAACAGCAGCATTGCTGTATTGATTTCCAATTGTACTAGGAATGTTCCACATTAACAGATCCCATTTAACTTGCAACTACAGACTAATTCATGTGTGGATTTTCCCACTAGACTCATTCCGCATTTTGGTTATGCTCCAATGCCCTCCAGCCGAAATCAAATTAGCTTCCCACAGATAGAAATGAAAACACATCGTTCTGGCGTCTTGTTCTGCATCCATCATAGATTGTGAGATAATTGCGCCAATAGAGATTGGAAACTAGCATGGTTCCTGTGTAAGGGTGCACCAAGTTCATTTGGGGGGGGTGGGGGAAAGAAATTTAAAATTGTTATGAAGATTTTAAAAATTATTAAGAACACATGGGAGGCAGTGGTATTGTCACTACACTAATAGTCTAGAAACCCAGGGTAATTCTCTGGGAATCCAGTTTGAATCCCAGCATGGCAAATGGCAAGGTTTGAATTACATTTTAAAAATCTGGAATTAAACGTCTAATGGTGACCATGAATCCTATTTGAAAGGAAATCTGCTGTTCCCAACGGGTTTGCCCTACGTGTGGCTCCAGATCCACAGCAACATGGTTGACTCTTAAATGCCATCTGTAATGACTTCCAGGGCAATTAGGGATTGGTATTGAGTGCCACACAAAATGCTGGCCCAGCTAGCAACACCCACATTCCATGAATGAATGAAAAGAAACATAGAAATGAAATAATGCCTGTATGTTCAGAGTAGAAAAACTATTGCAGTTGAATCAGTGGTTCTCATTTTCCTTTCATTTAGATATGTGGTGAAGTATCGGTTGGCAAGGAAGATGATGATATCACTTGCACTGCTTTACTGAAAAACTATTAATTCCCTTGATTGTCACTCATGATCTTTTAATTACAGAATACACTGACATTTGAGACAAGTGCCTCCACGCTTGTATTAGAAGCACATAGCAGCTGATATAGAATTTCATCCAGATGGTGTTCAAGCAAAAGAGGACTTTCTGAATCAATGTTGTTGTCACTTTCTTGACCATTGGCACTCAATACCAATCCTAATTACGCAGAAGCCCTCTGAACATCACTGCAGTTATTATACTTTAGTCTACTTTCAGTTGATACCCTGATGAACAAAAGAACTAGTCATTCAATTTATGTGGATGAGGGGCATAGGCACCAAATATTAACAAAATATGACATTTTGAAATTTAAAAGATAATGAAAAATTTTCTGTAGTTGCAAATCCAATGGAATCAGTTAATGTGGAATATTTTTAATATAATTAGAAATCAATATGGCAATGCTACCATTGGAACATAGGAATTAGGAACAGAAGTAGGCAAATTCAGCCCTTTGAGCCTGTTCTGCCATTTCAATCAGATCATGGCTGATCGCTCCCTGGTCTCAAATCCACCTCTCCACTTATTCCCCATATCCCTTTATCCTTTTCTTTAAATTAGAAATCTATTAATTTCCTTCTTGGAACTACCTAATAATTCAGAACCTAGGAAATGAAACTAAAACAAAAGCCATTTACAAGAGGGTTGGTTGTCTGGTTCAGGAATGCCCTCATATCCTCAATGCAGGGTCAGGGAAGAGAACCGAGGACCTGGGTTATCACCTTTAATCTTGAAAGACACAGCAAGGCCTGTTTTCACTCTCACTCTGGATTCCTGCTCCACACCACCTTCCAGAGTTTTATCTTTGAACCACTTCAATTTCTCATCTGCCTCATGGTCCATTCTCCAGAAATGCCACGTTCTATTTGTATGCCAACAATACCTAATCTCACTGCCACATCTCATACCTATCTACTGCTTTTGATTGTCATGTTGCTTTGTATGAATTGTGTAGATTCCAGAGCCTGAACTTTCTCAGAGAGTGAAAGACTCAAGAGCCATTGTTCTCCTGAAGGACGCTATAAGAACTATCATGAACCACATCACAGAATCTCAGAATTATTACAGCACAGAAGAAGATCATTCAGCCCATTATGCCTGCACCAGTTCTCCATATAAGCAATTCACTGAGTGCCATTTGTCCATCTTCTCTCCATAACACTACACATTTTTCCTTTGTAGATAATGGTCTAATTCTCATTTGGATGCATCAATCAAAATTACCTCCACTATACTCTCAGACCCTCATTACATGAAAAAGTATTCCTTGCGTTGTTTTTGATTATTTTACTACAACTTTAATTCTTTGCCCTCTCGTTCTCAATCAGTGCATGAACGAAAAAAAAATCTTCTTTTCTGCTCTGTCCAGATCCTTCACGATTTTGAATACTTTTCTCAGATCTTGTCTCACACTTCTCTCTAAGGAAAATACACTTAGGTTATGAAGAAAGATTGGAAAAGTTAAGTCCTGCATCTTGGAACCATTCTGCTGAATCATTTCTGTACTCCTATGCTTTTTTATCCTTCCTAAAGTGAGGCTGATAGAACTGGTCACAATATTCCAGCTGAGGCTGAACCAGCCTTCAACACAAGTTCAACATAACCTCCTTGTCCTTGTGCTCCATGCCACCATTAATAAAGCTGAAGCTACGACATGCTTTATTAACTGCACTGTCAACCAACCCTACAATATTCAATGACTTTTACACAGATACACGCAGGTCCATCTGCTCCTGCACCTCTTTTAAAATTGTGCCCTTTATTTTAAATTGCCTCTCTGTTTTCTTCCTCCCAAAATGAATCACTTAACTCTTCACTGTGTTGAACTTTATTGGCATTTATAGCTAAAGGAATAGAATATAAAAATAAGGAAGTACTGTTGCAACTATGCAAAACATTGATGAGTCTGCACCTGAAGTATCGTGCACATATTTGGTCCCTGTATTTGAGGAAAGATGTAGTGACATTGGAGGCAGTTCAAATCTAAATCACGAGATTGATTCCAGAGATGAGGAGTTTGTCATATAAAGAGAGATTGAATAGTTTAGGTCTATACTCTGAATGAGGGGAGATCAAATTGAAGCATTCAAGAAAATAAAAGGTATGAATAAAGAAGGTGTGAAGTGGATGCTTCCGCTGGTGGGGCATTCTACGATGAGAGGTCGTTGTCTTTGGATAAGGGGTAGCAAATTCAAAACAGAGTTGAGGAGAAACTACTTCTCCCAAAAGGTTGTGAATCTGTGGAATTTGCTGTTCCAAAGTGCGGTGGATGCTGAGAAAGTGAGTAAATTTAAGGAGGAGTTAGATTTTTAATTGGTAATGGGTTGAAGAATTATGGTCGAAGGCAGGAAAATGGGGATGAGGAGCATATCAGCCATGATTGAAGGGTGAAGTGGACTCAATGGGTCAAATGGCCAAATTCTGCTCCTATAATTTATGAACTTTGCCGTCTATCCATCCATTCCTCCAATTTATCTATATCCTTTTGGGGTTCTACACTACTCTTCTCACAGTTTATAATGCTTCCATGTTTCGTATCATGATTACTTAGATCAACTCTTATCCTTTCAACCTTCAAACTCAATTCAGCATTGTTTGGTTCCTTTTGTCATACATTCAGCTTTGTGCAAAAAATCTTTGAATACATGTTATTTGTCACAATTATCAACAAACTATGAATCAAATGAATCAACCTATGCCAACTACGTAGCTTTACTGATGCACAGTAAACACAAAGTGCAAATAAAGATGCGTTTTTCTGTGGAGGTGACACTATAGGTGGATAGGAAATTTACTGCTAGAACATCTGTACTGCTGCAACCCTGATGAGCTGTTTAAATATCTGGAGAGTAAAACAGTAGCAGATGGTGTAAAGACATTAATTCCTTCGTATGAGCATTTGCAGGTTGCTGGGCCTACAGCTACCCCGACTCATCTAATAATTATGCAATTTTAACCTCAGTCTTTTAATTTCTGCAGAACCTATACTACACTTTAGCACAGGCAGCTGTCTGTATAAATGATATGTACATCGGTTATATGGCCAGCTGCTTGCTCTGAACTGTAAAGTCTGTTCTCTGGAAATGTAGGCACTGAAGTTACAACTATTGAATTATTCAGTGAATCACAGTACTGTAACTAGATCTACCGCAGGTTGACATGAGGCAGATGTGTCAGTCTGATAAACAGACTTAAAGTTGAGAAAGGTGAAAATACAAAAATGATCTGTTCTATCTGGATCAGAAATCAGTTTGGGTTTGTACTCATTGGAGTTTAGAAGGCTGAGGGGGGTTCTTATAGAGACATATAACATAAGGAAGGGGCTAGATGGGGTAGAAGTAGAGAGATTCTTTCCACTTAGAAAAGAAACCAGAACTAGAGGGCACAGCCTCAAAATAAAGGTGGGGGGGGGGGTGCAGTTTAGAACAGAGCCGAGGGTGGTGAATCTCTAGAATTCTCTGCACATTGAAGTGGTGAAGGCTACCTCGTTGGATATGTTTAAGTCACGGGTAGATAGATTTCTGATTGATAAGAGAATTAAGGGTTATGGGGAGCAGGCAAGTAAATGGAACTGATCCACTTCAGATCAGCCATGATCTTATTGAATGGCAGGGCAGGCTCCAAGAGTTAGATGGCCTACTTCTGCTCCTACTTCTTATGTTCTTAAATATGACTGCTGGTTATATCATGTGAAAACCCTCCATGTTCTAATATTGCACGTTATAGACGGCAGGAGAAATGTGGGATACTTTCTGCTTTTTTGCAGCTTTTTGATGATTACAACAAGATGTATTTTACAAAAGGAATGTTTTAACCTCGAGCACTGTGACTTTAAATGACAGATATCAATTAGGGGTTCTTGCAAGTTCAAATCAAAATAAAGTATAAATGATTATTTCCCACAATACTGAAATGTAATCTCTATAAATGCCTACTTATCTCTTTCACACATGCACACACATGCGTTTGTGCACGTACGCAGATACACACAAAATGGTGATTTCTAAAGATATAGCAAAGAACCAAAGGAAATTAGTCCTCAAGACGATAGCTGAAATGTTCCAGGCCGAAAGAATTCTCCCTTGATGCACTGGAGGAAAATGAAGGAAGATTTAATCCACACTGGTTCACAACAAACACTTTTGGCTTTCCAGTCAAAGTTGTTCAGACTTCTGTTGTGAAGGGCTTATAACAGAATCAAAAAACAAAGAAAAGCACAGCACAGGAACAGGTCCTTCAGCACTCTAAGCTTGTGTGGATCATGATGCCCCAACTAAATTTTAAAAAACCCTCCTGTCCTTACACGGACTCTATCCTTCTATTCCTTCCCTTTCATGTACTCATCCAGAAACCCCTTAAATGTTGCTAATGTGCTTGCTTCCACCACCTTCTTTGTCAGCGTATTCAAGGCACCCATCACTCTCTGCATGAACATCTCCTTAAACTTTCCTCCTTTCATTTTTAATCTGTGCTCTCTTGCAACCCCCCTTGATACTTCCATCCTGGGAAAAAGCCTCTGATTATCCACCTTGTTTCTGCCTCTCATAATTGTGTAGACCTCTATCAATCTCCCCTCAGCCTCTGTATTTCCAGTGAAAACCATCCTAGTTTATTCAACCTCTCCTCATGGTCAACACCCTTAAGACCAGACAGCATTCTGGTGAATCTTCTAATATTGCAAGTTAAATGAATGATTCGCATTGCTCTGCCTAAGAAGACATTTAGGGCAGGTCCTCACTTCTGTTGGATAAAAAAATGACTTCCCTCAAGTAATTTTATTCTGGACTGACCTCCACTGTCTTATCCTTGCAGATTAATAAGGTACCTGCATATTTCTTTTCACAAGCCAGTT
Organism: Sphyrna mokarran; assembly: GCA_024679065.1. Lineage (NCBI taxonomy): Eukaryota > Metazoa > Chordata > Chondrichthyes > Carcharhiniformes > Carcharhinidae > Sphyrna > Sphyrna mokarran. The sequence goes on along the minus strand of JAGIQG010000023.1, from coordinate 27,857,391 downwards.
TTTGTCATGTGACAGCAATATCGATGTTTTCTATTGTCTACACAATGGTCGACATCTTTAATGTGTTTCAGGGACATTGTCCAGGTTAGTCCCTGCCTGTGCAGAGCCACAAAAGAAGTCACCTGACCCTCTAAAGTTCACTTTGCAGAGGTTTTGTCCAGATTTCAAGCAAACATTTTAAAGTAAATTGTCCATCTTTCTAATAAGTTTTATGAGCATACGACACAACTGTGACACATGATATAAATGCTTATTTCGATAAAGATAAGCATAAGAACAGTTATTGGCTGAGAAAGTATCATCAGTCGATAAAGCTAATTCTCCGGTATAGGATTCTGTGGCCTCCTTTTGTCATCTTTCTCACAGTGGGAGGTAGTATACCACTGACCAGTGGCAGGGTCACTCTGTCAATGAGATTTCCCACTGACTGCATCCCATGCCACTGGGAAACTCATGATAGGGAGGTAGTGCCATCACTGAGTCCAGGAGATCCCACCCACCACGGTGAATAGCTGGAAAGTTCCAGCCTTTAATTTCCTAAATGGGGTAAATAACTAAAAGGCAGGGAAATAAAACTATGAAAGTTATCTGCAACATAATTGGATGTTATGGTGCAACTCTAAATGACAATGGGGCAATTACAATCCTACAATATTCAATCTTGGACAACTACATTCCACAGATAACACCTGGGAACCATTCATATCCACAAAATACAAAATTGCTTAAGTTTATTTTGGTTTCTCTAATCTCCAAACATTCCCCTCCACTCTACCCCTTTCACTCAAGGCACAATGTCTTTCAAAAACTCCTTTTAAGTATTGGGTAATTGACCATAACATTTACAAACTGGAGGCGATGCCACATACTACTTACTATTTTCAGAGGAAAATCATAGCTATCTCACACCACGTTAATCAATGTATTTAATTCCTTCAACATTCATAGCCAGGCAGAAACAGAGTTTTTTTTTATTATCTCAGGTCTTTATTAAAAAAGTTGGTGAAAGAGTTGTTGCCATTTCATCTATTGCCTGGGCTTCAGGTGTGTTGATGCCCAAGTTCAAGATTCAGAAAAACTAAAGCTCTTCGTGTTTCAGACAAAGTTTGAAGTGGATTCAGACTTAGTTCAAGTTCAGGAGCTTACTTGGTTAGCATTTCAAATGCGGAGGAATATAAATAAATTAATAATCAAATTCAATGTTTTCTGAAACATTAAATAAGCTACTGAATAATTTGATTTAACAAGCAAAGACATCTCCACATTGGAATCAAAAAGCAGAACCATTGTAGATGCTGGAAATCTGAAATAATTATCTTTTGTTTTCAGTCAACAGCTCATATGCACATCCTTTCCTTGTTTATTTCTTTCCTTGCCCCATTGCCCTTTGACGTTCTGAATAATTCTTCTGCCTTTTACCTTATCACAGACCTTCCCCTTGTCCTTGTCCCACCCACTAACTATTCCTAATTCTGAAGAAAGGTCATTAATCGTAAAAGTTGGCTAGAATTTTACTGCCTTGCCCACCACAGGAATCGGAGTTGGTGAGGGATAGATAATGGGAACGTTCATTGACCTTGGGTGGGATCTTATGGTTTCAGGATGAGCGAGTCCGTGATATCCCACCCAATATCTTTGTTTGTCATGCCATAGATGCTGCCTGGCCTGCTGATTATTTTCAGCATTTTACTGTTTTGATTCCAACACCATAATGCTTAGTCTCATACTATTTTGAATATGGTTCCATCATCCTGGCTCTTACATCATGACAGAAAGCACTTCACAGAACTGCCATTAAGACTATAATATCTGTTGCTGTTCCAATGTGCTGACTCTGGGTATGATTTTACTAACAGTTCACGTCCCACTGCTGTTGCAGCAAGGCCAGAGAATTTGGCACCCAGCCAAATCTCCGTTCACTGCTACAGAACCAGAAAATCCCACTGCTGTGAATGGCCATAAAGCTTCACTCTCTGTTTTTTGAGAGGAGTACAGAATAACACAATGCTCTTACAGTCATGTAAATTCATCATTTAACTGCCTTAAAACCTTAAGAATTCAATCTCTAGCTTTTTACAAGGTCTTTTAGATAAAGAACAAAGAACAAAGAACAAAACAGCATGGGAAACAGGCCCTTCGGCCCAACGAGCCCGCGCCGCCACCCCGATGTTCCCACCTCTACCTGCAATCCCTGTCTATGTTTATAGATCTATGGATTAAAAAAACAAATTTGAGACAATTTAGGGAGAATTTGTTTTGCCAATTAGCCTAAGAGCACATCTTTCGGGTGTGGGAGGAAACCGGAGCACCCAGAGAAAACCCACACAAGCACGGAGAGAATGCACAAACTCCCACAGACACAGGCCCAAATTCATGTATCTGCACAGCACAGCGATAGTCACTGCGCTGTCGTGTTGCCCATCAAATGGTCCAGGTCAAGCCCAAAGCAAACAAACTTTCAAATTCTCACTCTTCTATCTTTTGACTTCTATTGTTTCATGGATTGCACATTAAAGTTTAAAGTTTATTTATTAGTGTCACAAGTAGGCTTACATTACCATTGCAATGAAGTTACTGTGAAAATCCTTTAGTCACCATGCTCTGGAGCCTGTTTGGGTACACTGAGGGAGAATTTAGCTTGGCCAATGCCTCTTATCAGCATGTCTTTTGGAAGGTTTTCAAGGAGGTCTGCAAACTGTACATGCTTAGAATATACAGGTGTGATTGAAAGATCTCCCTTAACTGTTGTGAGGTAAACTATGAAGTTGGAACCCAGAAGATCTTCAAATTCAAGCTTTAATAAAAACATTAAAATTTACAGCAGAAACTCAGTAGGCAAATATTTGGTTATTTTGAAATACGACCTCATTTCATGGAATTAAATCGTTTCTTTTATATGTTAAATATTTCACTGGGAAAGAGATTGCAGATCAAATATTTTCAAATAGAGAGTGGGTGACAAATCCACTCAACAATTGTTATCATATTGTAACCAAATCCTTCAGCTTCATGTCAATACAAAACAATTAGGGGATTCTACTGGGGTTTTGTGTTAAAGAAGAAAAACGACCACTGAGGCAGCTACAGGCATTGTGGATTCTTCCTATCTCAGGATGTGCGATTGTCAGCAATGCTGGTAAATAATGCCCATCTCTGGCTAACCAGGGAACATAGCTATTGGGCTGTTCAGTAGAATGGAATGGCTTGTTCAGCTATTAATACTAAACTAAATCAATACTATATGATACTAAAATTGGTGGAAAAGCAGGCAGCAAAGAGGAGATAAAGATTTTACAGATGGATATAGACAGACTAGGAGAATGGTCCAAAATTTGACAGGTAAAGTTTAATGTGAATAATTGTGAGGTTATACATTTTGACTGAAAAAATAAAAAAAAACAAATTATTATCTAAATTATATAAGATTCAAGATGCATTTGAACAGAGGGATCTGGATGTCTTTGTTCATAAATCATAGAAAGTCAGAATGCAGGGATAGCACGTATTAAAAAAAGGCAAAGGGAATGTTAGCATTTATAGAGTTCTGTCTTCAGTTTTGCTCTCCTTTTTTGAGGAAGAATGTGTTTTTTTTTTAAATGAGTTAAAGGGATATGGGGAATAGATGGGGAGGTGGATTTGAGAGCAGGAAGCGAACAGTCATGGGCTGATTGAATGGCAGAGCAAGCTTGAAGGGCTAAATTGCCTATTTCTGCTCCTAATTCCTATGTTCCTTTGTTCCTATTTCAGAGGACAGTTACAAATCAATTCCTTTGCTGTGACTGTGGGGTCAAGCACAGGCCTGACCCTATAAAGGCAGCAGGTTTTGTTTCCAAAAAAGTCATTAGTCAACCATTGTTTGCAACCTCATGGCCATAAAAATAAAAAGAGTATTGACATAATTAATATTGAAGTATCTTTTAGAAATATTTATAGATAACATGCACATGTGGTGCATGTAGGTACCCATGACGTAGGTAGGAAAAGGGATGGGGATATAAAGCAGAAATTCAGAGAGTTAGGGTGGAAACTTAGGGCTAAAACTAAAGGAGTGGTTATCTCTGGTTTGTTACCTGTGCCGCGGGATGGCATAGAGAAGAATAGGGAGAGAGAACATTTGAACTCGTGGCTAAAGGGATGGTGCAGGAGGAAAGGGTTCAGGTATTTGGATAATTGGGGCTCATTCTGGGGAAGGTGGGACCTCTACAAGAGGGACGGTCTGCACGTGGACCAGAGAGGTACCAATATCTTTGGGGAGTAAATTTACCAGTGCTAATCGGGGGGGTTTAAACTGATTCGGGGGGTGGGGATGGGAACCTGAATTGTTGTGCCAGTATACAGGTAGATGTGAATAGAGAGGTCACGGATAAGGTTTCTAGGTCGCAGCAGTATAGTGGCAAACGGGAGGGTGGTTTGAAGTGTGTATACTTTAATGCGAGGAGCATATGCAATAAGGTGGATGAACTTGCAGCCTGGATTGGTGCTTGGGACTTCGATGTTGTGGCCATTTCAGAGACGTGGATAGAGCAGGGGCAGGAATGGTTGTTGCAGGTTCCGGGGTTCAGATGTTTCAGTCAGAGCAGAGGTGGTGGTAGAAGAGGGGGAGGAGTGGCATTGTTAGTTAAGGACAGCATTACGGTGGCAGAAAAGACGTTTGATGTGGACTTGTCTGCTGAGGTAGTGTGGGCTGAGATTAGAAACAAGAAAGGAGAGGTCACACTGTTGGGAGTTTTTTATAGGCCTCCAAAAAGTTCCAGAGAAGTAGAGGAAGGGATTGCAAAGTTGATCCTGGATAGGTGTGAAAGTAACAGGGTAGTTGTAATGGGGGACTTTAACTTTTCTAATATCGATTGGAAAAGCTATAGTTCAAGTACGTTAGAGGGGTCAGTTTTTGTTCAATGTGTGCAGGAAGGTTTCATGACTCAGTATGTAGATAGGCCAACAAGAGGCGAGGCTATATTGGATTTGGTACTGGGTAATGAACCAGACCAGGTGTTAGACTTGGAGGTGGGTGTGCACTTTGGTGATAGTGACCACAATTCGGTTACGTTTACCTTAGTGATGGAAAGGGATGGGCACGTACCGAATAACAGTAGTTATAGCTGGGGGAAAGGTAATTATGAGGCTATTAGGAGAGATTTAGGATGCATAGGGTGGAGCAGGAAATTGCAGGGGCTGGGGACATCTGAAATGTGGAGCATATTTAAGGAACAGCTTCTGCATGTCCTTAATGAATATGTACCTGCCAGGCAGGGAGGAAGTGGTCGAGTGAGGGAACCATGGTATACTAGGGAAGTTGAATCTCTGGTGAAGAGGAAGAAGGAGGCTTATATAATGATGAGACGTGAAGGCTCAGTTAGGGCAATGGAGAGCTATAAATCAGCCAGGAAGGAGCTAAAGAGGGAGTTGAGAAGAGCTAGAAGAGGACACGAGAAGACTTTGGCGGATAGGATTAAGGAGAATCCTAAAGCTTTTTACAGGTATATAAATAATAAAAGATTGGTTAGGGCAAGATTAGGGCCAGTCAGAGATAGCAGTGGGAAGTTGTGCGTGGAGCCTGAGGAGATAGGAGAGACACTGAATGAGTATTTTTCGTCAGTATTCACGCAGGAGAAAGACAATGTTGTCGGGGAGAATACTGCGATACCAGGTTGTAGACTGGGCAGGATTGAGGTTCATAAGGAGGAGGTGTTAGTGAATCTTGAGGGTATGAAAATTGATAAGTCCCCTGGGCCAGATGGGATTTACCCTAGGATTCTCTGGGAGGCTAGAGAGGAGATTGCAGAGCCTTTGGCTTTGATCTTCATGTTGTCGTTAGCTACAGGTATAGTGCCGGAAGACTGGAGGATGGCAAATGTTGTCCCTTTGTTCAAAAAGGGGAGTAGGGACCATCCTGGAAATTATAGACCGGTGAGCCTGACTTCTGTTATGGGCAAGGTCTTGGAAAGAATTATAAGGGATAGGATTTATAAGCATCTAGAGAGAAATAAATTGATTAGGGATAGTCAGCACGGTTTTGTGAAGGGTAGGTCGTGCCTCACAAACCTTATTGAGTTTTTTGAGGAGGTGACCAAAGAGGTAGATAAGGGTAAGGCAGTTGATGTAGTGTATATGGATTTTAGCAAAGCGTTTGATAAGGTTCCCCATGGTAGGCTACTGCAGAAAGTGCAGATGCATGGGATTGAAGGTGATTTAGCAGTTTGGATTAGGAATTGGCTAGCTTATAGAAGACAGAGGGTGGTAGTTGATGGGAAATATTCAACCTGGAGTGCAGTTACAAGTGGTGTACCTCAAGGATCTGTTTTAGGGCCACTGCTGTTTGTCATTTTTATAAATGACCTAGATGAGGGTGTAGAGGGTTGGATTAGTAAATTTGCTGACAATACCAAAGTGGGGGGAGTTGTAGACAGCGAGGATGGATGTTACAGTTTGCAGAGGGACATAGATAGGTTGCAGAGCTGGGCCATGAGGTGGCAAATGGAATTCAATACGGATAAGTGTGAGGTGATTCTCTTTTGTAGGAATAACAGGCATATGAAATATAGGGCTAATGGAAGGACCCTTAATAGTGTTGTCGAGCAGAGGGATCTTGGGGTACAAGTACATAGCTCTTTGAAAGTTGGCACCCAGGTTGATAAAGTTGTTAAGAAAGCGTACGGTGTGTTAGCTTTTATTGGTAGAGGGATTGAATTTAGGAGCCGTGAGGTTATGTTACAACTGTACAAAACTCTGGTGCGGCCGCACTTGGAGTATTGCGTACAGTTCTGGTCGCCGCATTATAAGAAAGATGTGGAAGCATTGGAAAGGGTGCAGAGGAGGTTTACCAGGATGTTGCCTGGTATGGTGGGAAGGCCTTATGAGGAAAGGCTGAGGGACCTGAGGTTATTTTCATTAGAGAGAAGAAGGTTACGCGGTGACCTAATTGAGGCGTATAAGATGATCAAGGGATTGGATAGGGTGGATAGTGAGAGCCTTTTTCCTCGGATGGTGATGACCAACACGAGGGGACATAACTTTAAATTAAGAGGTGGTAGTTATAGGACGGATGTCAGAGGCAGGTTCTTTACACAGAGGGTGGTGAGGGCGTGGAATGCCCTGCCTGCAGCAGTTGTGGACTCGCCTACTTTGGGGGCATTCAACTGTTCGGTGGATAGGCATATGGATGATATTGGAATAGTTTAGGTTAGAGGGTCCACTGGCCGGCGCAACATCGAGGGCCGAAGGGCCTGTACTGCGCTGTAATGTTCTATGTTCTATGTTCTATAACAAGGTTGAATTAGTTTTGATCAGTGATTTATTTTCTGAAGTTCCCATTCAAGCTGTTTCAAACGATGCTGAATTTGCCACGAACAGGACAACTGGGCAGCAATTAACAGTGTCATTTCTTTTTAATTTTAAATTTAATTTTCTGGGATATATTAAAAAATAATAATTAATGCAGCTGAAAATGGTGCATCTTAAAGAACAATTTAATCAAAATGTTAGCTTGCTGCCTGAAGTGACCTAATTCAACATAACAACTTACATTTATACAAAGCATTTCACATCTCAAAGAGCCCCAAAGGAGCTTAAAAAGAGAGATACCAACTAAAACATTTTTGCCATTTTTTTGGCAATGAGCCACAGAAGAAATTAGGAAAGATGTCCAAAAAATTTATCAAAGAGGTAAGCTTTTAGGAAAGAGAGATAGAGAGATTTACAGACGGAATTCCAGAGCTTAGGGTCAGTTCAGCAGTTGAGGTATGGGTCAATTTTGCACTACAAGGAATTGATGGCACACTGAACATCAGTGGTAATATCCCCATCTACAATCACACTGTAAGTTTTGTTTTAGAAAATGTAACTTTACTTAGAACAAAGAAAAGTGCTTGTTTAATGAAAGCAGAATCAAATCTTTTGATCACATGCTCAGTGGTTAAGAGTAGCACCTGAACCAGGGAAGTTGAAGCTATTACAATGCAATAGATCTCACAATGTGCAATTTTAGAGTGTGTTAGGGTGCAAAGAGCGTACTGTAGTTGCTTCATTTCTGACCTTGCTATGCTATCTGCTTCCCTACACAATCTGACAAAAGAGACCAATAAGTGGGAAATCACTATATACATAGACAGGCTGAACATCAGATCAACAAACACTTGGCATCACAAATTTTCAATCATAAACAAGCCAATCAGATAGTCATGTACACGAATCCGGTTGGGTTTAGTCGTAGCTGTCTTACAAAAAGATAAAACTGGGAAATCACCAACTGTTGTGATGGCAAGTCGATCATTAATACCAGTTGAACAACCTATTCCTTAACTGGGAATGAAGCCCTTTCTAATGTATGTGCAACCTTACATTTAGTTTCTATTTGTATGAAAACGAGTTGTAATTGGTCATTGACTACTGTTAAGCTTACTCAAAAATCCACACCTCAAACCTTCTATTCAAATACTGTGTTACACAGTTAAACTCCAAGAGTCCGAGTTCCGTGATGAATATCAGGTGGTCAAGCTCAATCTAGCAGAGAATCTTCCAATACATTTGCTGCCGAAAGTCAGTCTAACTAACCGTGAGGAAAAGGTCGTTAAGCAACATTTTGAGCACATAAATACAAATGCAGTGCCAAAGTCACTAAAACCAGTTGACATTAAAGTATTAGCAAAGCAAGAAAGCAAGATGTGGTCTTACAACTACGTATGATGGCTGTGGAATCATGAAACTGGAAACACTAGATCAAGTTTATACAAACAAAATTGCGTACACACTACAATGTTCGAAATGAGCTCATAGTTACAACCACAACTGATTAGTGTTAAGCAACAACTGCAATGTAATTTCACAATTGCTGAGGGACTATGTTGTCAGTACAATACTTGAAGGTCATCAGGAGTTGTCAAAACTAAATAATTCCTTAGGGAAGAAGTGTGGTTCCAAGGAATTGACTGCATGATTGAACACAAAATCAACCAATGTTTGCCATGTCAAAGCAACCACAATGTCAAATCTTCATTATCTGCTCAAAATGTCTGAATTATCTCCAGGAGTGGAGTGAGGTTATTGTTGATTTGGTAGAATTTGCACTGATGAATACCTGCTTGTTGCCATTGATGACTACAGCAGTTTGTGAAATCATTATATCTACTTCAACAGAAGCTTGATCTAATTTTAAGCACCCAAACTGAGCCCTGCATGAGACATCCCTCATAATCTGGACCTCCCACCCACTGATTTTTCACCCTCTCCACAGCATTCCCATACCTTCTCTATCCACCTCCCACTCACCACAGGATTCTCCCCACTACCTATACGCATCCCAGCCCAACCATATGGGTCTACCCTCTCGCCCCTTCAAACTCATGGGCCTGTTCGTGAGTACCCCCCCAAACTTATTCTGTCTATCCCTGATGCCATTCCCCCATTGACTAAACCCCACCCCAAATTGACCTGACTCTTCTGTCTCCACCCAACCAACCAATTTCCACCCCTTACCTGTACACTTAGCTTCTCCCTGGCTGTAAATTTCACAGTGCCCTTTAAACCTACCTGCTTTCTGACAAACAATGCAATAAAAAAGGGTGCATGGCCTCCCTGAACTCACTGGCGATGCACTGCGCTTTGATCTTTTATTGCAGACTCCAAGTAGCTCCAGCTAGCGGAGGTTTCAACAAGTACTCTACAGCTAGTCAGAGTCCTTTAAACTCTTATAATTCCAGCAGACCATCACTTTATATCACGGGATGCAAATCATAGCCCCATTTAATTATAGTGAGGAAATTTGATTTGCCTGGAATATAATTGGTGTTTAACATCCCACAGTCATTTTTAGTGGTTTGGATGATTTTTAGCAGGATTTTCCATCTGCGTCACCTCCAGACTGGAAAATTCCATCAAAGGTCAACAGATCTTTGCATAGTCCTGTCCTGTCCTATCAGCTGCAATTTCTGTGGCAGGCAGGATGGGAAAATTCTACTTTAAAAGCAACATCAACTCACAGAAAACTCAGTCCACCAAATGTCACAATAATTAGATCACGGAATATTGACATATTAAGTGGCTTCAGCCAACTCAGTATGTTACAGGTGCTATCTGAATGCAAGTTGTCATTGATAAAGCACAAGCGGTAGCAGCTGTTCCTTCAAAAATAATTAACGTTATAGGGTATGAACTTGTTAAATTAGTAATAAAGTACTGGTGATGCATACTCACTTTTTAAGAAATAATTCATCTAAACCAGCGGACTTTACATTGTTTTACAGAGTTCACCAATTTTTGCTATGAAACAAACTGTCAATTCTCCAGCACAATATTCATGAGCTTTTAAAATTTAATTTGCACCAAGGACTACCTTTCCACACTCCATAAATACAATTACTACTCTTATCATATTTCACACAACCATTTAGACTCCAGTCAATGGAGGCAAATTTTCAGTCTGTTCACATAACTGCACATTTAAATTTCTTTTAAAGGATTTATGTGCTTCGAGATCTTTCTGTAATAAGAACCCTTCATATCACCATAATAACATCCTAACTTGGACAAATGCACTTCAGCATTGTAATGATTGAACATATATATTGAAGTATTTAATTTTCAGCTAAGCAAGTACAATATTTTTTAAAAAGCTTAATTTTTCCAAATAAACCCTGATGTGCAGGGGCAGTGACACTGTAGGAAGAATTTGAATACCTCGGGATGGATTTTACCATCAAACACCAATGGCAAGTCCTACACCCAGAGGTTGGCAGTGTGTTCACTTCCAGTTTCACCTTCTTTTCACATGTAATAAAATGCTAATTACTGCCAATCAGTAACACAGGTAGTTATCCCACCAAGTGCATTTTGGGAGATGAGAGTAAGGCGCTTAAATCTGCTACTGTGGCCTGAAACAACGTCAGGCCAGAAGCCTAAAGAGCCCCCACTCAGCCTTCAGAGTCAGGTGATCCCTGGAAATATCCGGGAGGAAAAGGAACTGTCAACCAGAGGATTATCATCTTTGCAGTGTGTGAAGTTAAGTTCATGCTAATGATTATTTATGTCTGACAGCCAACAACAACCTCCCAATGAGCCATAATTAACTAATTCAGCAAATCTTCCAACTGCAGACACTGAGAATTGGCACACTCATGATATCTTTACATTCATGGGTGTCCTTAACAGTGGAGCCCAGGGAGAGCCGATCGAGAGGAAGCTTATCTACCCCTGGGTTGACAGAGATGGTGCTCGCTCCACTCCTCCATGCAGTGGAGGCTCGGAGTGAGTGTCAGATTCCGAGAGGTGACTAGAGGAGGGACCAGAGGCAGACACATACTGCATGGGGAAAGGTGTCTGAGGATGTTCTCAGTGTCGATGTGGTCAGGAGGAGATGGAGTCAGTGCCAGAAAAGATTTAATGACCTGGTGAGGTTGACAAGGGGGAGCATGGCGTCAGTATGAACAAGGTTATTGAGTCTGGAGCAGGAGGTAAAAGCAAACGCTGCAGTTGTACTGGATCACCAGCTTACCCACAGTTGTATCTTTGAACAGGAGTTTTCTTTAACCATGTCGTGGATCATTCCAACCAGTTATGAAACATGGAAAATAAGTGCAGGAGTAGGACATTCAGCCCTTCATGTCTGCATTGCCATTCAATTTGAATCATGGCTGATCATCTACTTTCAGTATCATACTCCCACTTTCTCTCCATACCCATTGATCCCTTTACCCTCAAGGGCATCATTGAGCTCCCACTTGAACACATCTAACAAACTGGCCTCAACAGCTTTCTGTGGGAGAGAATTCCAGAGGATCACAACTCTCTGAGTAAGTTCTTCCTCATTTCAGTCCTGGATGATTTACCTCTTACTCTGTGACTGTAACCCCTTGTTCTGAACGTTCTGGACATCCTCAACATCAGGAACATTCTTCCCACATCTAGCCTGTCAGGCAGACTCATCAGGATTTTATAAGTTTCTATGAGATCCCCTCTCATTCTTCAATCTAGTCTTTCTCCATATGTCAATCCTGCCATTCTGAGAACCAGTCTGGGTGAACCTTTGCTGGACTCCCTCAGTAGTAAAAATGTCCTTTCTCATATTAGGGTGAAACTGCACACATTACTGAAGTTGTGGCTCACCAAAGTCCTGTATAACTGCAGGAAGATATTCCTCTTCCTATAGTCATATCCTTTTGCCATGAAGGACAGCATGCCATGAGCTTTCTTCACTACCTGCTGTACTTGCATGCCAACCCTCAGTGACTGTTCCACCATGGCACCCAGGTCACATTGCGCTTCCTCTTTTCCTAATCTGCCACCATCCAGGTAATAATCTTCTTCCAGTTTTTGCCACCAAAGTGGATAATTTCACATTTATTCACATTATATTGCATTAGTCAAGTAGTTGCCCACTCAGCCAGCCTGTCTGAGTCACCCTGCATCCTCTTAACATCCTCCTTACACACTACCATTCAGCTTAGTGTCATCTGTAAATTTGGAAATATCGCATTCATTCAAATTGTCCAAATCATTAATATACATTGTGAACAGCTGGATCACAGCATTGAGCCCTGCAGTATTCCACTAATAAGTCTGACAACACCGGGTTTAAATCCAACCGATTCAGGTGACAAAGACCAGAGGCTCAAAAGCTTGTGAGTTTATTATCAAATAAATCAGTTGGATTTAAACCTGGTGTCGTCAGATTTCTTACTGTGTTTACTCCAGTCCAACGCTGGCATATCTACATCAGTACTCCACTAAGTCATTGCCTGCTGCTCTGAAAAGGACCAGTTTATTCCCACTCTTTTCTTTCTGTCGGCCAACCAGTTCTCTATTGACATAATACATCATACCCCATATCATGAGCTTTAATTTTGCTCTGTAATTTCTTGTATGGGAGATGAATCAGGCAGGTCTAAAACTGCACAAGCTGCCAATCTGAAAAATGAAATTGGAGAACATTGGTAGAAGTCAGCAAGCTGGGCATCATTTATGGAGAGGGAACAGAGTGCTTATTTACAGTCCTGATCACTTCCTCAGAGCTTTGAAGAACAATCATGTTCAAAAAATTTAACTTGGCCTCTCTCTCTTTCCATAGATTATGACAGACTTGATGAAACCTTTCAGTGTTCTGTGAGTTTGATACAGTTTTTGTTTTAGACGGTGGTTGATTGGCACAGGATCATGCTGATGGCTGCGCATAGGATTCGCCGGCCGCTCATCTAACCATAGAACCATATAGTGCAAAAAGAGGTCCTTTGGTCCTGCACTGACCACAATCCCACCCAGGCCCTACTCCCATGTTCCTATATATTATTACCTACAGATCCCTCTAACTTAAGCATCTTAGGACAATAAGAGGCAATTTCATCATGGCCAATCAACCTAACCCGCACAACTTTGGACTGATACCATTGCTGAGATGTGACGTGTGAGTATTGGAGCTTATTAATGCTGACTATTTGCCCAATCTTTTCAGGAGAAGCGAATCAAAAATGCCAGCGAGCACCTCGAACCGGTGGCAGAATTGTAAGGTTCAAGATCCTCACTGCATTTAAGGAACAAGAGTTGTCCCTTGTTGACAAGTATATATTGTGTTTGGTGCTGGAATTGCACACTCAGGACCTCTATCATCATCAGAAGATTCAAATCTTTGCTTATAGATACATAATTGTCCCTGAGTTAATTAATGCATGATTGGCCAAGTAAAAGCATATTAACGCTAAAATTTAGATGCAACAGTTTTAGCAATATGATAACTGATGAGCTCTTTAATTAATTGTTAAGAAGGCATAAGGTGTGTTAGCTTTTATTGGTAGAGGGATTGAATTTAGGAGCCGTGAGGTTATGTTACAACTGTACAAAACTCTGGTGCGGCCGCACTTGGAGTATTGCGTACAGTTCTGGTCGCCGCATTATAAGAAAGATGTGGAAGCAGTGGAAAGGGTGCAGAGGAGGTTTACCAGGATGTTGCCTGGTATGGTGGGAAGGCCTTATGAGAAAAGGCTGAGGGACCTGAGGTTATTTTCATTAGAGAGAAGAAGGTTACGCGGTGACCTAATTGAGGCGTATAAGATGATCAAGGTCATCTTGATAGGATAGGGTGGATAGTGAGAGCCTTTTTCCTCGGATGGTGATGACCAACATGAGGGGACATAACTTTAAATTAAGAGGTGGTAGTTATAGGACGGATGTCAGAGGCAGGTTCTTTACACAGAAGGTGGTGAGGGCGTGGAATGCCCTGCCTGCAGCAGTTGTGGACTCGCCTACTTTGGGGGCATTCAAATGTTCGGTGGATAGGCATATGGATGATATTGGAATAGTTTAGGTTAGAGGGTCCACTGGCCGGCGCAACATTGAGGGCCGAAGGGCCTGAACTGCGCTGTAATGTTCTATGTTCTATGTTCAAAGTGAGAAATGCACCTGTTCACAGAGTGTAAAATTTAGGCCCTCATGTGGGAACTAGATAGGCCAGTAGATGATCTGTTCGGAAGGCCAACTCACCTTTAATGACCTCAAATACCTCAAACCTATGAATTAGGAACAGCAGTAATTCATTCTACCTCTCTACCCTGCTTCACCATACAATGAGATCATGGCTAATCTGATCGCAGCCTCAAATCCACATTCCACTTAGTAACCTTTGATTCCCTTGTTAGTCAAAAATCTATCTACTTTAAAAATATTCAATGATTGCCTCCACTGCTCTCTGGGGAATAGAATTCCAATGACTCACAGCCCTTTTGAGCGAAAACATTTTTCCTCACTTCTATTTTAAATGGGGAACTACTCATTTTTAAATCATGTCACCATTTAAACTGATTTCTAGTCTCTCCCATAATGGGAAATTTTCAGCATATACCCTATCAAATCCTTCAAGATCTTATACATATTAATAAGATCATCTATAAAGTCTTTTAAACTCTTTGGATACAGGTCCAACCTGTCAACCTTTCCTCTAAAGATAACAGTCCTCACGCCCATCCCAGATATCAATCGAATGAATCCTCTCTGAACTGCTTCTAACATATAGTTTCTGAAATAAAGAGATCAAAACTGTACACCATACTCCAAGGCTAATCTCATCTACACACTGTATAACTGGAGCAAATATTTTTACTTTCATATTACATTCCCATTGCAATAAAAAAAAAACAAATGTTCCCTTCATCTTCCTAATCATTTGCTGTACCTGTAACTTTTAATGATTCAAGTATCAAGTACCAGAGTTCTGCAATCTCTCTCCATCTAAAGACGTTCATGCTTTTCTAACCTCCCTCTTTAGGAATAAAAGGGTGGTTAGAGGAAAAATCGGACCACTTAGGGGCGGAGGAGGGGATCTGTGCTTAGAGCCCGAGGGAATGGCGGAGATCCTGAATGAATACTTTGCGTTGGTATTTGAGAAGGAAAGGGGCTTGTTGACAGTTCCTGTCTTTGAGGCAGCTGTGGACCAGTTGAGGGAAATATCCATACCGAGGGAGGAAGTGTTAGAGCTTCTAGGTAGCATTAAAACTGATAAATCTCCAGTGCCTGATGGCATTTATCCCAGGCGGCTTAGGGAGGTGCGAAGTGAAATTGCTGGGCCTCTGACGCAAATTTTTGTCTCTTCCTTGGATACAGGTGAGGTCCCAGAGGACTGGAGAATAGCTAATGTTGTACCGTTGTTTAAAAAGGGTAGTAGGGATAACCCTGGAAATTATAGGCCGGTGAGTTTGATGTCAGTGGTAGAGAAGCTGTTGGAGGGGATTCTTAGAGATAGGATGTATAGGCACTTAGAGAGTCGCAATCTGATTAGGGATACGCAGCATGGATTTGTTAAGGGGAGGTCGTGCCTTACAAATCTGGTAGAATGTTTTGAGGAGGTGACGAAAATGGTGGACAAAGGGCGAGCCATTGATGTCGTCTATATGGATTTTAGTAAGGCGTTTGACAAAGTCCCTCATGAGAGGTTAGTTGAGAAGGTCCAGGCTAATGGGATACAAGGACAGGTAGCTAGATGGATAAATAACTGGCTTGGTAATAGGAGACAGAGAGTAATAGTAGAAGGGTGTTTCTCTAGCTGGAGGTCGGTCACTAGTGGTGTGCCGCAAGGCTCAGTACTGGGACCTCCTATTTGTAATATATATAAATGACTTGGAAGAGGGAGTAAGTGGAGTGATCAGCAAGTTTGCAGACGATACAAAGATGGCTGGACTTGTGGTTAGTGAGGAGCATTGTCAGGCGATGCAGCAGGACATAAGCTGGTAGCTTGGGCAGACAGATGGCAGATGGAATTCAATCCTGATAAATGTGAGGTGATGCATTTCGGAAGAAAGAATGTAGGGGGAGGTACATGATAAAGGGTAGACCTATTAAGAGTATAGAAATGCAGAGGGACCTGGGGGTGCAGGTGAACAAGTCTCTGAAGGTGGCAGAGCATTGGAGAAGGTTGTGAAGAAAGCATATAGCATGCTAGCCGTTATAGGAAGTGGTATAGAGTACAAGAGCTGGCCTTTAATGTTGCAGTTGTATAAAACGTTCGTTGGACCTCATCTGGAATACTGCGTCCAGTTCTGGTCACCTTACTACCAGAAGGACGTGGAGACTCTGGAGAGAGTGCAGAGGAGGTTTACCAGGAGATGCTGCCTGGTATGGAAGGTCTGAGTTATGAGGAAAGGTTAGGCAAATTGGGACTGTTTTCCTTAGAAAGACGTAGACTTAGAGGAGATCTAATAGAGGTGTACAAGATTATGAAGGGGAGAGATAGAGTAAACAGGGTTAAGCTTTTTCCTAGGATGGACTCAAATAGCACGAGGGGTCACAGGCTTAGGTTGAGGGGGCTAAGGTATAATTTGGATGCTAGAGGGAGTTTTTTCACACAGAGGGTGGTGGGGGTATGGGATGCACTGCCAAGTAAAGTGGTGGAGGCAGGTACTCTGGAGTTATTTAAGAAATACTTAGATGGGCACATGAACAGAATGGGAATGGAGGGGTATAGAAAACTGATTTAAAATAGGGATCATGAGCCTTGGGAGTCCCTGGGAAATGTGTAAATAGATGATGATATTGATGTACTTGTTTTTATCCTACAGGTGCTTTGGTCCACCTTGTTGTCTAACGAGGGGCATACACGCGATGGGTCGTGACAGGGCTGCTCTTGGATTTTTTCGAGAGTATCCTAGTGCTTCACGTCGTTAGTGTACGCTTGACCTGGACCATTTGATGGGCAACACGACAGCTCAGTGACTATCGCTGTGCTGTGCAGATACATGGATTTGGGCCTGTGTCTGTGGGAGTTTGCGCATTCTCCCCGTGCTTGCATGGGTTTTCTCCAGGCGCTCCGGCTTCCTCCCACATCCCAAAGATGTGCTTTTAGGCTAATTGGCGGAACAAATTCTCCCTAAATTGTCTCAAATTTGGTTTTTAATCCATAGATCTATAAACATGGACAGGGATCGCGGGTCAAGGTGGGAACATCGGGGTGGCGGCGCGGGCTCGTCAGGCCGAAGGGCCTGTTTCCCGTGCTGTTTTGTTCTTTGTTCTTTGTTTTCCCACTTCACATTTTCTCATGTGAAGTTGGCAGATTTCAGCCACCCCAGCCACCCATGAATGGATAAATACATTTTTAAAATCACAGTATACATCTGAGGGTGTTTTTGTAATTATTTCCTAGCTGACTTTGATCTTAGTTGAGAACTCAGATGTTCTTCCACTCCTCTTGCCAGCAATTTGGATATTGAAGATAAAGCTTGATGTGAAAAAATATAGCTCTTGAAGTGGCACTGTGTGAATTTTAACTTGCAGATGGCTGGCACTTCAAATCAACAAGGCAATTTTTCACTTAAAACATCAAACAAAAAGAATTCATACACGCATATTAAATTTTTGTAAGGGACAATTCACAAAGAGTGAGTTCAGTGCAATATATATTGATATGATTTACCTTATGACTGATTTACCAAAAATAGCTCCCTCTTTGCCATTTATTGCTTTACTGGGAACAAACCTAATAGAATTCCTACAGTGCAGGAGGAGGACATTTGGCCTATCAAGACTGCACCAACAACAATCATACCCAGTCCCTATCCCACAGCACAACGTGTTTACCCTGCTGCTCCCCCTGATACTAAGGGGCAATTAACCATGTTTTAATCTCTGTTTCAATTGCTTCTCCCACTCATGCTTCTAATCTGATTATATTTTAATTGTTTACTTGATTCTACTTTTCTCTTTGTTTTCCTTACATATTCTAAGCTTCTTTACATGTTACTTTTACTCACTTGATTTACTGATTTAAATCAAGGTCATGAATTAAAACCTTCTTTTATTTGAGTCTTGGAAATTGAATCTGGGACATTAATCTGCCAACATGAATATGTTCCTGTGGAATTCCTCTCTTGGCTATGGCTTATTTCAAAACTGGATTTCAGTTTCTGCCTTTGCATATTTCCCCTCCAGATTCAAAGAAAAACAGCTTCATGTTCATTTTATCATATGATAATCTTACTATTAGCAATAGAAAAAGGAATCAAAACTTTCTGGCCAGACTGTGGTCATTTTAATGTTTGTACCATTACTATTTGATATATAATCCTTGAAGTTTTAAGTTTAAGTTTTATTTATTAGTGTCACAGTAGGCTTACATTAACACTGCAATGAAGTTACTGTGAAAATCCCTTAGTCACCACATTCCATATCCTTCTTGGGTACTGAGGGAAAATTTGACATGGCCAATGCCCCTAACCAGCATGTCTTTCGGACTGTAGGAGGAAACCAGAGCACCTGGAGGAAACCCACATACACATGGGGAGAATGTGCAGATTTGCATGGACAGTGACCCAATCTGGGAACTGAACCTCGGTTGGCAGCAGTCCTAACTGTTCCGTGACTAATTTGTACATTGCAAATAGCAATTTGCAGTAGCTCATCCTTTCCACAAATTGCTATGACTTCTCCAGCATCAGTCTCACAAGACCACCAGCAATTTCCCTGTGAGTTTCAAGAAACTAGTGCATTTGCACTATTAAGGCAAATTAAACTCGTTGCAGAAAGACAGCACTGACACTTAAAGTTGCAAAAGGCCTTTTAATGATGAGATTTATTTTCCTGCAATGCCACTCAACTTTAATGGATGATCAAAGGAACAAAGAAACAAAGGAGACTGTGCAAGGAAAGGGGAATAGATAGAACATTACAGCACAGAACAGGCCCTTCGGCCTTCGATGTTGCGCCGACCAATATAAAAAGCAATGCCCCTCCAAACTAACCATTCCCTTCTCTTCCATATACTTATCAACTAACCTCTTAAACGCCACCAAACTTGGCGCATCTACAACCGCTGCAGGCAGGGCATTCCACTCCCGAAAGGAGGGGAGGTTAGCATTAAATTGTAAATTGCATTGATCTCTGGGATTCAATTTTATAGCAGAGGAGGAAGAACCTTGGACAGGAAGCCTTTATTAAAGCCCATAAGTGGCAACTTAATTGTCACTTAAGGGCATTTTCCCAATCAGCCTCAATTTTCAAACTGGCAGAAGCTGAATAACTCAAGGAGCAAACTGAAAAAGCTAAAGTTCTCAATCTTAGGGGCACCCTCTCCTCATGGACCCAATAGCTCAGGACCTCCATCCTTGCCTTCAGTCTATTTATTCACAGATAAGCCAACTACCACTCCTCTCTCCAGGATCACTGGCTCCCTGCACTTAGTCCTATGCATACCACTGCAGTGCTTTTTCCAGCCACCACAGTCTTGTATCTGGATGGGCAAGAGAAAGTCATTGACAAATACTCAAGATGGGACTTCCAAGTGTATGCTGTAGTCCCATCTATTGCCAATCACCTAGTATGGATGGAAGTCCCATTTACTGTGTGAAGTTTGCACATTCTCACCGTGTCTGTGAGGGTTTCCTTTGGGTGTTCCGGTTTCCTCCCACAGAGCAAAGATGTGCAGGTAAGGTGGATTGGTCATGCTAAATTGCCTCTTAGTGTCAGGGAGCTAGCTAGAGTTGGTACACAGAGTAATGGGGATAGGTTTGGGTGAGATAGTAGTTAGTGCAGACATGATAGGCTGAATGACCACCTTCTACACAATAGGATTTTATGATTCTGTGATTCCATAATCAATACTCAATTGAGCGTAAAATGGCAGCTGGCCTATTGTTGTTGGTGGAGATGCATTCTAGACTGAATTTCCAGATATGGTTCTATCTGGTTGAGCCCTACATCCAAAAAATTCATGCCTGTCTCTTGCATCTCCTCTGTATCTAATTTTTCTTTCCTTCTTTAACTGCCGTTTCTGTACCTATTCTAACTTCACCCTATTTCTTTCTCTGTCATTCCTCAGTTTGTGCCTCTATCCTTAAATCTCATTGAAGTAAGGAGACGGATTGCCAATCCTTGTCTTCCAGTGAAGATCCACATGCCATCCTTAACCTCACTTCACACATCCAGGAAATGTCTTTCACACTGATGGGTTACAGAGAAAGGTCTGGCAAATTGTGTATTCCGTGAGATGTCCCACTGCAGCATATTCCAGAACATTATGTTAAGTATTAGTCTAATCATTTCAGTTAAGCCACCAGAAGTTATCTGACACCAGCCAGGGATTGGAATTTTAATTTGAATTGAGTAGAACAGGCCTTTGGGTTAAGCATTGTCTAATAAGGCCACAGGCATTGACAAGAGACAGGTAGCAAATGACTGGGAGAAATGACACTTACAATGGATTGAATAATCACCCTTCAGCTTAATCTTGTTTAGCATATATGACAATTTACATTTAGAGTATTAATTTAAAGTATGTATTTCTTGAACTCAACATTTACCTCATAAGCACCATGTTTAATTTCAGCTGAAGGTGAAGGGAATATTTATGTTTCACTGCAGTTAAAGTGAATGGAACAAAGATTAACAACTTGCTTAATAATCAGTTGAACATCATAATTAATTAACTTTAGGTTCATAAACTGTCGGTCCTGAGCAGACATCCCAATGTGGCTATCACTGCTGTACAACTATTTCTGTGGTCGGCATTTAAACCAATATCAAAGCACAAACAGCTTCAAAAAGTCACAGTTATCAATCAAAATTTCAAAGTAGAATTGAGTGATCTTAATGCACTTGTATACATGTTTGGCATTAATATATGCTTCTGAGTGAAAATTGGTCTGGAGAATAGATGGTGCAGCATTTATCAGTGTATTCAGCATTGTACAGATAAGTAGATTTGAGGGTTGTTTTAAATAAGCAGATTATTCACTCAACTAAATTCTAATGTTCTGCAGTTCTTTCTTTATCTGTCATACATGCTAGGCTTTACTTAAGCATTTATATTCAAATTCCATTTTGCCTATTTCCACTCCAATACCTAATGAGCTTTTGAGGTTTTCAGGCAGAGAGTTCGAAGTGTGGAATATCTGCAATGTAGTCCTGATAGTACAAACTCACAATGCGCCGCAAAATGGCAATCCTTTGCTTCAAGCATGTTATCGCTCACACAGAGCATTGCCAATTGAACTGGAAACTAGCTGGGGGAAAAAAAATCATGGTGTTAAATCAAAGCAGCAGAAAATAATTGAAAAATGAGAGATGATAAGTATATACCATTTCAGCATCAGATACTTATTTCCACTCCTAATGACTCAGAATTCCTTTCTCAGCTGGGAGAACAGGATATCTCACCAAAAAGCTGTTAGAGTTACATATTTAGGTCAAGGTGTACAATTTCAAATTATAGAATGCTATAGTGTAGAGAGAGGCCATTAGGCCCTTCAGGTCTGCACTGACTTTTTGACAGGGCATCTTACCCAAGCCCTATCCCCGTATTTACCCCACTAATTCCCCTAACCTACACACCTTAGGATATTATGGGACAATTTGCCATGGCCAATCCATCTAACCTGCAGATCTTTGGGCTGTGGGAGGAAACTGGAGCACCTTGAAGAAACCCATGCAGACGTGGGGAGAACATGCAAACTCCACACATTCACTTGAGGCCAGGATTGAACCTGAGCCCCTGGTGCTATGAAGCAGTAGTGCGAACCATTGTACCACCATGCTTCTCTCAAAAACATAAAGAATAAAGAAAAGTACTGTGCAAGAACAGGCCCTTCAGTCCTCCAAGCCTGTGCTGATCATAATGCCCTAACTAGACTTAAAAGAAACTTCTACCTTTCCTCAATCCTTATCCCTCTATTCCCTCCCTATTCACGTACTCATCCAGATGCTTCATAAATGTTGCTAATGTGCCATCTCTTCTGGCAGCGTGTTCCAGGCATCCACCACCCTGCACATCTTCCTTAAGTTTTCCCCCTCTCACCTTGAACCTGTGCTTTAAATTGGAACCTCTCCTTTCAAAATGATACTTCACAAGGCATGTAAGGAACAAATAAAAACAAGATCAGTTCTCAGGTTGCAGTTCAGTGCTCATCTGCTTGATCAACTGTACTATTTTCCTGCAATATATATTGAGCCAGAATTTTCTGTCAAACTAATGGTGCGATTAACACAATTTGCTGTTATTTATTTATAAATGGGACAGCAACTTCAGGCAAGGATCAGGTAAGTAGTTATCTGCAAATATCCACAAGTTATGGTCAGACTTGAACACTCCATTATCAGTTTTACAAGAATGATATTTTTTTTCTATGCCTCACAAATAAACTACTTGGAATGGTATAAATGTTGCTGTGTGTTGTGCGGTAGACACGGACTAAACCTACTGGAGATATTTAGGGCCAGTCAGTATCCTTTTAATAAACAAACATTGTAATTACTAAAAATCAACTGCAGTGAAAATTTACAATTAGTTTAAAGTTTATTCATTGGTTTCACAAAAGGCAGTACGGTGACACAGTGGTTAGCACTGCTGCCTCACAGAGCGCGGGACCTGGCATCAATTCCAGCTTCAGATGACTGCCTGTGTGGAGTTTGCACATTCTCCCTGTGTCTGCATGGTGTCCTCCGGGTGCTCCGATATCCTCCCACAGTCCAAAAATGTGCAGGTTAGAACATAGAACATCGCAGCACAGTACAGGCCCTTCGGCCCTCAATGTTGCACCGACTTAGGTTGATTAGCTGTGCTAAACTGACCCTAGTATCAGAGAGATTAGCAGCGTAAACATATGGGGTTATGGGGACACGGCCTGGGTGGGATTGTGGTTGGTGCAGACTCAATGGGCTGAACAGCCTCTTTCTGCACTGTAGGGATTTTACGAATGTTGTTTAGTAAAAAGTTCCAGTGGTTTGTGTCCAAATCAGGGTGGAAGGGGCCTTGGCGACGATGGTGCTTCAACAGATCTGCTGCCCTTGTCTCTGTAGGTAGTGGAGATTGTTAGCTTGTGAGGTGCAACTGAAAAAGCCTGGATGAGTTAGATAGATAGTACATACACTAGAGCCACTGGTAGTGGACTGGGCCTGATTGATGCATGAAGAACCAATTATACAGACTGCTTTGTCTTTGGTTGTGTTGAGCTTTTTGACTGCCGTTATCCACCTGAGTGAGTGAGTGGTAATTATTCATTATACTGCTGACTTGCATCTTTCAAATAGTACCAAGTGACTCACAACCAGTTAAGTGTGGACCATGTGAAGGGGATCTCAAAGGCAGTTTCTTAATCTATTCTTAATTCTAATTACAGTGGCCTTAGGCTAAGAACATGCATTGAAAATCATTTGTTTTCCCAGTCTATTCATCATCACATTACAATTTAATTTGCCTCAATAATTTACTCATGAAATAATAAATATTTAAGGGAACGCTCATCAAGGAATGACATTCCTGGAAAACAGAACATGTATCAGAATCAACATTGAGCTGCGTGCAACTTCAACCCAAAGTGAATGCAGATAATTCCTTTCATTTGTTGATTCCTTCTGGTAAGTGAACATTTGTTTCTCTGGATAAGGATGTTAAATCAATTGTTGTTGGCAAATCATTTGTCAGACTTTGGGGCTGATTTTTCTCCTCCCCTGCACAAGGCCTGAAATGTGCTGTGTTTGTCCACAAAGAAAATTGCTATTTTCTATCTCATGACATGAATCTGGTCCAAAAATCCTCCATAGAAATCCTCTAACTCTACTCTTAATCTGTCCCATTTATACAAGATAAAAAAGCTTAATATCAAGCCTAAACACATGAGTCTAACTGTTGACCTCCAAGGCATGAAGATGTATACTAAGCCATCATAATTGGGGGATTTCAACTCCTGCTGTAAACCAGCAGTAACAAGGCTTTGAGCCTCTTTGATTGGATTGTAACCTTTAACTAAAATAATGATGGCAATGTACTCTTTGGCCGACACAGTCATTAGCACTGTTGCCTCAGACAGCCAGGGAACCTGGATTCAATTCCAGCCTCCTGTCACTGTCTGTGTGGAGTTTGCACATTCTCCCCATATCTGGGTGGGTTTCTTCCAGGTGCTTCAGTTTTCTCCTACGGTCAAAAGATGTGCGAGTTAGGTTGATTGGCCATGCTCAATTGCCCCTTCGTGTCAGGGGACTAGCAGAGTAAATAATGTGAGGTTACAAGGATAGTGCCTGGGTGGGATTGTTGTTGGTGCATGCTCGATGGGCTGAGTAGCCTCCTTCTGCACTGTAGGGATTCTATGACAGACCTTCAGCATCCAGAGATCTGAGAGCAGACAGCTAGCTTACTTCAAGCTCATCAGCAGTGGCATTAATTGGACAATAAAGTCCAACCCTTCTCCTTTATCTTCATGCTTACATTGGCCAGAACTCTATAACCTTGCCCCCACCACAAAACCATCACAGGCAAGGATCAGACAACCAAAATTTCTGTTGACCTCGGACAGGAATATCCAGTCTTGCCCGAACGAGATTGTAAAATCCTGTCCAATAGGTCTGAGATGTGTGCAGGTGCAGCACAGCACTGCAAGAGAGAAACAGAAACCTCAAGGCATTGTAAAAAGATCCTGTGAAGTGATTTTCCAACCATTTATTTTCATCTTTATGCCTGGAGAATAGAAATTCCCCGAGGGATAAACACTCAGCACCACATGCGAAAAATACAATCTAAGTAAGTGCTGGTATCCCTCCCCCTCTCATAACATGAATCAACAGATATTTTTCTCCTGTAGTTACAATCATAGTATGTTAGAGCACATAAGAAGGTTGATGACACTAGTTGGACATAAAGATGCAAGGGCATTGGAGAGAGTGCAGAAAAGTATCATGAGAATGGTTCCAGAGATGAGGAAATGTAGCTTTGAGCAAAATTTGGAGCAACTGGGACTGGTTTCCTTGGAGAAGTTTAAGAGGACATTTGTTAGAGGTTTTCAAATTCTGAAGGTTCACAACAGCGTAGATAGAGAGAAATTGATGGAAGGATCGAGAACCAGCTATTTAATACTATCGGTGAAAGAAGAAGTGGAGTGTTTCGAAGGAGAATAGCATGTGATTTGTAAGTGGAATGTTCTGCCTGGTCAAGGCAGGCTCAATCATTTTAGAACACCATTCTTCACTACCCTGACGTAGAAGTTTGACACCACCCAGGACAAAGAGGCCACTTGATTGACAACCCATCCACAATCACTAACACGCTCCACCACTGACACACAGTGGCAGCAGTGTGAACCATCCACAAGGTGCACTGTAGGAATTTGTCAAGGCTTTTTAGACAGAACCTTCCAACTCACAATCACTATCATCGAGAAGGACAAGGGCAGCAGAACTATGGGAACACGACCACCTGGAAATTCTCCTCCAAATCAGTCTCCATCCCGACATGGAAATATATTGTCATTCTTTCACTGTCACTGGATCAAAATCTTGGAACTCCCTTCTTAGCAGTACTGCAGGCATACCTTTTTTTTTGCAGTGGTTCAAGGAAGCAGCTCATGACTACCTTTAATGCTGTGGATTAGAAATCTTACAATACCCTCATTATGACAGCCCTATAGTTCTCAAGAAGTTACTATTTATTTCCATTCCCATGCCTCTTCCCATTGGCCAGATTTCTTCTTCATGTTGCTTGCTTTATGTATATTATTTTGTGTTATTTACTCTTTAAAGAGAACCCACCCAGCCTTGCCACTCAGCTTGATATTTCTTCCTTTTATTGCACGTTATTCTTAATCTGCTCTAAATTACCCATTTCAGTAATTTCACTTGCGTACTTCCTCATTCTTCCTGTTCTGACCAAAATCAACTCCTATTTATCCTTTCAACTTGCTTATTGATGCTAGGAGTGTTCAACTTGAGGATGCCCCATTTCTCAAATCTCCCCTTGAGACCATTGCAAGTAATGTATCCATGGTGGTATAGTTGTTCCCTCACAACAGCAGGGATGCGGGTTCAGTTCCTGGCTTGGGTCACTGTCAGTGCAGGGCTTGCACGTTCTCCCCGTGTCTGCATAGGTTTGCTCTGGGTGTTCCAGCTTCTTCCCACAGTCTGAAAGATGTGCTGTTTAGGTGCACTGGCCGTGTTAAATTCTCCCTCAGTATACTCAAACAGGCGCCAGAATGTGGCGACTAGGATACTTTCACAATAGCTTCATTGCAGAGTTAATGTAAGCCTATTGGGAATCATAGAATCCCACAAAGTAGTAGGAAGCCATTCAGCCCATCAAATCTGCACCAGCCACAATCCCACCTTAATCCCACATTTTTACTGTGCTAATCCCCCGACATTAGACTGAATTTAGCATAGCCAATCAAGCACCAGAGTGTTGCAACTCGTGGCTTTTCAAGGTAACTTCTTTGCAGTGCTAATGTAAGCCTACTTGTGACACTAATAATTAAACTTAAAGTATCCAGCTCACCACTCTGTGAAATTTCAGGATAACAGAAAGGGAGAAAAAAACTGTTGCACTGCATTTCTATCATCTTTTCTGCTTGACAATTCCTTGGAAAATATTCCTTTCCCAAATGTTGCAAAGAACAATATTGAGTACTGCAACAGATGTTATTGATCACCACGCGAGTGATAAACTGGCACAGTAGAACATTTGCAAGGACAGAACAGCACAGGACAGGACAGGATTTGGCTGACTGGATAAGTAACTGGCTGTCTCAGAAGGCGGACGGTAGTGGTGGATGGAAAATTTTCAGACTGGAGGCCAGTTACCAGCGGTACACCACAGGGGTTAGTACTGGGTTCTCTGCTGTTTGTGATTTTTATCAATAACTTGGAGGAGTGAGCTGAAGAGTGGGTCGGTAAATTTGCTGATGACACCAAGATTGGTGGATGAGGTGGAAGGCTGTTGTAGGCTGCAAAGAGACATTGATAAGATGCAGAGCTGGGCCGAAAAGTGGCAGATGGAGTTTAACCCTGATAAGTGAGAGGTGATTCATTTTGGTAGGAGAAATTTGAATGTGGATTACAGAGTCACGACATGGTTCTGAGGAATGTGGAGGAATAGAGAGATCTTGAGGTTCATATCCACAGATCTCTTGGTAGGAGTAACTATGACTCTCTCACTCTTCAGCAGGAACAGAGAGTGGGAGAGTTATGGTTAAGTAGCTGTGTGAATTTTATCACTTCTATAACACAGTGAGTTGCGCCTCCTCGATGGTCCTGCCAGGCAACATCACCACTATTTGGGCAAGCGGTGATGGCTAAAGCAAGTGGCTGTGGAGCGAATCGCGGACATAGTTGCATGTCTGTTTGCAGTCAGACTGCAATTGCAAACAGATGGATTGAGATTGGCTTTCATCCATTCATGCGTAAGAAGGCTCCATCCAAAAACAAAAAATTGCCGATATCAAGTAGCTGTGCAAATCTTCTGGTTTCTAGTCCACAGTGAGTCAATCCCTTCTGCTGGAGCCACCTGGTATCGTCTCTACGGGCACAGGAGATGGTATTCCATGACTGGCCAAGAAACAAATAGCGGGCGCAACTCATGCCTAGACTATGACCACTATCACCGGACTGCCAGCCAGTAGTGGTATCGCTGGAATTATACTCAGTATGTTTCATATAACTGTGGTTATCTTGGCGTTCTAGACCACAGTGAGTCAAACCTAACCGAGGTCCCGCAGGGTATTCAGGCCTTCAAGCTGGCAGGTGATGGTCCTGAAGGGAATCTGACTGGCTGAGAACCGCCAACATGCTTCTGTACCAGTAAACCTGGTAACGTGAAAGAAACTTCGACTTGACAGGCCCCGTCTTGTCCCAGGGATAGTTGTTGATTTGCATGTGACCGATGTGATCATGCCTATTAAGGTAGCAGAAGCCTTACCGAGACCTCCAGCCCACACGACCTGCTTCGAGGAGAGACGAATATACCCATAACTGGTGTGATGCAGCGAACGGACTGTGGTGCCTCGGCTCATTCCTGATGATCGCTGGTCAGACGATGACGGAAAGGAGAAGGTTTGGCAAACCTCTAGAGACTCTTGTAAATAGATATTAGTCTTCCATGCCCTGAGGGGTCGGGTGTGGTTAGACAGCGATGGGTGCAGCTCCCGGGTTGTGCGAGCGCGTTTCATGCCACGGTTGCGCTTTCGGTATTGTTGGGTTGTTCGTTGTACGGTTGTGTATGTTACTTAATAAAAACAGCTTTGTAACCAGATGATGTTTTATGGGTAAACGGCTCAAAGCAAACGAGCAAAATCTAACATACACGAAAAACGCTTCCCAGTGGTGTGACTCAATCTGCTTGCCTGCAATTATGGTGGTTGTGACTGCATAGTTCTGAGATCAATTTCCCATTTCTGCGAATGGCCTAAGGGCTGTGATAACATCTGGTGGGAGACACTCTGATTCCGTTCAGAAGTGTGTGGCACATGTCGCCGAGCGACAATAAAACTCGGACAAGACGCTCTTCCGAGTGTCTCTCAAAAATTGCCACTCAAGTGGATAAAGCTGTGAAGAAGGCCCATAGTGTGTTTGCGTTTATTAACAGGGGGTTAGAGTTTAAGAGCCGTAGGGTTATGCTGCAACTGTACAGGATCTTGGTGAGACCGCATTTAGAATATTGTGTGCAGTTTTGGTCACCCCACTACAAGAAGGATGAGGAAGCATTGGAGAGAGTGCAGAGGAGATTTACCAGGGTGCTGCCTGGTCGGTCTTATGAGGAAAGGTCTTTAGACGGAAGAGAATGAGAGGCAACTTAATAGAGGTTTTTAAGACGAAGTGGGGGATAGATAGAGTGGACATTCAGAGACTATTTCTTCAGGTGGATGTAGCTGTTACTAGGAGGCGTAACTATAAGGTTTATGGTGGGAGATATAGGAGGAATGTCTGAGGTAGGTTTTTTACTCGGAGGGTGGTTGGGGTGTGGAATGGACTGCCTACTGTGATACTGGAGTCGAACGTTTAGGAACTTTCATGCGATTATTAGATAGGTGCATGGAGCATACCAGAATGATAGGGAGTGGGATAGCTTGAGCTTGGTTTCGGACAAAGCTTGGCACAACATCGTGGGCCGAAGGGCCTGTACTGTGCTGTACTGTTCTATGTTCCATGTTCTAGAAGTTGCTTAATTCATTCCATGGAGTCCAGACAAGAGGCACACCCTGACAGATTACATCTTGGGTGCTCACAATGAAAAGTTGTCCCTTCAGAATGTCTGGGAATGGAGATTCCTCTCTCATCCCACCTTGCTAATGCACAGGGCTGCAAAAGTAATAATTGAGACATGGCTGCCTTAACATCAAAAAGTTACTACCCTTAAAATGCATCCTTACTCAAGTCCTAATTCATGTTATGCTTTCAATTGAAATTTCTTTCAGCATTATCCTAAAAGTTAAAAACGATCTGCTGTAAAGAACATTCAATACAGTATGACACATGGAGAATACGATCCCTTTTGCAAGATAATGCGTGAAGAGGATTAATTCAACAGGGAACAACAAATTAGGTGTGTTTGACACTTTAATCTCAGCAGGGCCAATGAGATGGAACATATAACAGGTACAAGTCATTTGACAACTCAGATTGAAATATTACACATTTCAGAAAAGCTGATCCAGAGGATTTAGCACTATTATGCTTCTGATTTACTATTTAGTGTATCTCTGTATTTTTTTTTCAACTTCACCTCTAATGAACAATTTTTGCTTTTCCACACCGTTACTCTGGCCCTGAATACAACAACTCATCTTTAACCTATTTCCTTTCACATAGAAAACATCCTGAACTTCCTTATACATAATGAAGATAATGGGGGTAATACAAGCTGAACCATGGGGGAGAGCTTAGTCAAAGATATAAACATAGAAGATAGGAGCAGGAAGAGGCCATTTGATCTTTCAAGCCTGCTCCACCATTCATCACAATCATGGTTGATCATCCAACCCAATAGTCTAATCCTGCTTTCTCCCCATAACTTTTGATCCCTATAGCCAGCCACCTCTTAATACATTCAATGTTTTGGCATCAATAATTCCTGCGGTAATGGAATCCACAGGCTCATCACTCTTTGGGTGGATGAAATGCCTCTTCACCTTCACCCTAAATGGTCTATCCTGAATCCCCAGACTGTGACCCCTGGTTCGGGGCTCTTCGACAATTGGGAACATCCTCCCTGCATCTATTCTGTCTTGTCCTGTTGGAATTTTATAAGTCTCTATGGGATTCCTGCATTTGTCTGAATTCCTGCAAAAACATTCCTAACCTAATCAATCTCTCTTCATTCATCATTCTCGCCATCCCCAGAATCAGCCTGGTAAATCTTCGTTGTACTCCCTCGAGAGCAAGAACATATGTCCTCAGAAAAGGAGAACAAAACGGTATACAATATTCTAGCTGTGGCCTCATCAAGACTTTGCAACAACAACATCCCTTCTCCTGTCCTTGAAACCTCTCGCAATGAAGGCCAACATACCATTTGCCTTCTTTATCGCCTGCTGCATCTGCATGCTTACTTTCAGTGACAGGAGCACAAGGACACCCAGGTCTTGCTGCACACTCTTCTCTACCAAAATGGCTCTAATGGAGATTTTCAAATGAGGGAGATAGACTAAAGTGGTGGAGGGGTATCTCAAAAGTACAACTTAACTATCTGAAGAAATTGCTTCCAATGATGGAGTAAACAAAATGGACTGCAAAAGATGGCATTGCTGGAAGACAAAGGTGAGAATGGGATGCAAGAGTGGAGCAGATCACTTAAAGGGTAAAGCAAAACCACTAGAGGATTTAAAGAAAAAGATGAAGATTTAAAATGAATATGCTGGGGAATCGAGAATCACCGAAGGATAGCTATCATGACATCTGAGGACTAATTATTTGAGCCAGAAGCCAGTGAACTCCAAAGGGAGAGCTCTTTTGGAGAGCATCTTCTGGAAAGGAGGGAGTAGAATTAACATGATTGAACTAAATTAAAAAATAATTGCCTGAAACATTCTCCGAATCCCAGGCATGCAATGGGCAGGACTTCAGCATAACTAGTAGATGATCCTGTGCTGTACCAAAGAAAGAGTTAATTCAGTGACCGTCTTGGGCATCTACCTTCCTGAAAAGAACTGGAGTCTGTTCCACACCTTGGCACCTCAAATGATAACAGCAAAGGCCAAAGTGAGTCAGAGAATGACAAAATAAAATAACATTTTAAGGTTCTCCTTTGGAGCACGTACTCAACAGAAGATCCTGTGGGATCAATGACTGCTCTTCTCTGCACTGATGGATCCTTCAAAAGATCCACAATATGATCTATGCCAGCTGGAAAAGGTATTGTAATGACCACAACAACGCCGATGAGGTTGGTCTCTTGGCATATGAACTCCCTGATTGAGCCATGTTTTAAGTTTCCCTTCCGCTTTGTCTTTTGTTTTGGGCAGTTCTCCTCTTTTCAGGGAGCTGCCCCTTTTGAGTTGTCCCTAAGTTAATTTGATTTTGTTTATTTGGTTGGACTCCAAACGATCTCCTGAGTGAACTAATGATAGCCTACCCAATCAGAGAGTGATCTGTGTACATATTGAGGAGTGTCAGGTCTGGATTTTGACTTTGTACCTGAAGCACTCTCAGGAGTGCAGATGAATTTGTAAATAAAAGGAATCTGGTGAAAGGACACCAACCTCTGAGAAGTTATTTCAAATATACATTCTGCTCTACCTATCAAGAGTGAGCTGGGCAGAAATGCTGTGTTAATCATGAATTGCTCCAGAGATATTCTGGCATTGAACAGGTATTTTGTATTGGTCTTCGCAGCGGAAGACATGCCAAAAATTGATGACAGGAAGGCTATGGCAGGTGAGAACCTAGAAACTAACATCACGAACGAGTTAGTCCTGGACAAGTTATCATAGAATAGAATCATAGAACCCTACAGAGCAGAAAGAGGCCCTTCGGTTCATTGAATCCACACCAAACACAATCCCACCCAAGCCCCACCCCATATCCCTACATGTTATACCCACTAATCCCTCTAATCCAAGCATCTCTGGACACTAAGAGGCAATTTCTTAGCATGGCCAATCAACTTAACCCGTATATCTTTGGACTCTGGGAAGAAACTGGAGTACCAGGAGGAAACCCACACAGACACAAGGAGAACGTGCAAAATCCACACAGACAGTGACTCGTATCAGGAATCGAACCCAGGACCCTGGAGCTGTGAAGCAGCAGTACTAATCACTGTGCTATTGTGCTGCCCATAAAGTTAATGGGGCTAAAGGTAGATAATGCACCCCAGGGTACTAAAAGAGATGATAGGAGAAATAGCAAATGCATTAGTAATAATTTACCAAAACGCGCTGGACTCTGGGGTGGTTCCTAAGGATTGAAAAACACTGTTTAAAAAAGGAAATAGACAAAAGGCAAGTAACTATAGGACTGTAAACTTGACTTTTGTAGTAGGGAAAATGCTTGGATCTAGCATCAAGGAAGAAATAGTGAGACATTTGGGCATAACTGTCCTGTTTGTAAGGCGGAGCATGGGTGCATGAAGGATAGGTCATGTTTGACTAATTTGGTGGAATTTTTTGAGAATATTACATGTGCGGCAGACAATAGGGAACCTGTGGATATGGTGTATCTGGATTTCCAGAAAGTATTTGACAAGATGCTGCACCAAAGTCTGCTACATAAGATAAAAGTGTACATTGTTACAAAGAATGTCTTACCATGAATAGAGGATTAGTTAAGTAACAGAAAGCAAAGAGTAGGAATAAAAGGGTGTTTTTCTGGTTGGTGATCAGTGACTAGTGGTGTACCTCAGGGATCAGTGTTGGGACTGCAATTGTTTATGATTTAAATAGATGATTTGGAGTTGGGGACCAAGTGTCACAATTTGCAGATGACACTAAAATGGGTGGAAGAGCAAAGTGTGCAGAGGACGCTGAAAGTCGACAAAGGGATACAGATAATCTAAGTATGTGGGCGAGGGTCTGGCAGATGGAGTACAATGTTGGTAAAAATGAGGTCATTCATTTTGGTAGGACTAACAGCAAAATGGATTATATTTAAATGGTAAAAAATTGCAGCGTGCTGCTATGCAGAGGGGCCTGGGTGTCCTTGTGCAGGAATCTCAAGGAGTTGGTTTGCAGATGCAGCAGGTAATTAAGAAGACAAATGGAATTCTGTCCTTCATTGCTAGAGAGATGAAGTTTAAAAATGGCGAGGTTATATTGCAGCTGTATAAATGCTGGTGAGGCCACACCGAGAGTACTATTTACAGCTTTGGTCTCCTTACTTGAGAAAGGATATACTGGCACTGAAGAGGGTGAGAGGAGATTCACAAGGTTAATTCCAGAGTTGAGAGAGTTGGTTTATGAGGAGAGACTGAGTATACGGGGGCTACACTCATCAGAGTTCCGAAGAATGAGGGGAGATCTTATAGAAACATTTAATACCTTGAAGGGAATAGATAAGATGGAAGCAGGGAAGTTGTTTCCTCTGGTGGGTGAAATTAGAACTTGGGGACATAGCCTCACAATAAGGGGAAACAGATTTAGCACTGAGTTGTGGAGGAACGTCTTCACATAAAGGGTTGTGAAGGTGTAGAATTCCCTACCTAGTGAAGCAGTTGAGGTTACCTCATTGAATGTTTTTTTAAGGCAAGGATAGATACACTTTTGAATAGTAAAGGAATTAAGGATTATGGTGAGTGGGCAGATAAGTGAAGCTGTGTCCACAAAAAGCTCAGCCATGATCTTACTGAATGGCAGAGCTGGCTCGAGGGACCAGATGGCCTATTTCTGCTCCTAGTTCTGATGCTCTTATATCATCCTAAAATACTCCTTTGGTACGGAGACAGATGCCCAAGAAGCTCCAACCCCTTCAAATGGAATTCCTGGGGAGATGTTCATGATAGAACACTGGCAGTATGCTTTAAACTGGGTTAGAACTTAGTGGACTAATATTTCTCTTTGCCAATGACTGCGCTCCAAGTCTCATTATTTTTATCTCAAACGTGAGTTTTAATTCAGTTTGGAATTCCCATCGAGTTGACTTCAAGAACAATTGGCGACAAATAACCATCTGATGCAGCAGATGGTGGGAAACGTAAGCACTACTTATCATATTTAAAGCATTCCAAAGGGCAGGGGGGGGGAGTGTAACATTGAAATTTATCTGCTTTACACTCCTGTGGCTATGAATTCTCCCAGGTTGGTTCATCTTTGAAATCAACAACTGCTGAGACGAAAGACAGAAAATACTCAGCAGGTTTGGCAGCAGTTGTGAAGAGTATGGTTGCCAAATGTGATTAAATGCATTCATCATATAACTTGTCCTTAATGCTTTTGCTATTTATCGGACAACACATCCATCCTCGTGATTTACTGCCTTTCCTATACAATTAGGAAAGCAAACAGACTTATCACCCAACTGGATGATGTTTGACCATCAACCACTTTCTCCTATTCTCCAAATGTTTCTATCTGAGAAAGAGAAAGGTTCAAAGAAAATTACAAAAAACAATCGCTTTAATACCTTTGTGAGTTTCCTTTTTCATCAGGGTTGCCCACAACTGTTTTCTGGACATTAATCTTCAATTGCTGGGAGGCAGTGATGCAATGGTACTATCACTGGATCAGTAATGATGTGGAAATGCTGGCTTTAGACTGGGGTAAACACAATAAGAAGTCTCACAACACCAGTTTAAAGTCCAACAAGTTTATTTGATAGTAAACCCACAAACTTTCGGGGTTTGCCCCTTCATCAGGCGAGAGGAGGGTTCTGAACTCTCCACTCATCTGACAAATGGTCAAACCCCAAAAGCTTGTGGGTTTACTATCAAGTAAATTTGTTGGACTTTAACCTGGTGTTGAGACTCAGTACTGGATTAGTAATCCAGAGACCCAGTGTAATGTTCTGGGGATCCAGGCTTGAGTCCCACCATTGCAGATGGTAAAATTAGAATTCAATAAAAATCTGAAATTAAAAATCTAATGATGATAATGAAATCATTGTTGATTGTCATAAAACCCATCTGGTTCACTAATATCCTTTACAGAAGGAAATCTATCACCTTTATCTGGTCTAGCCTACACGTGACTCAAAGTCACAGCAATGTGATTGACTCTTAACTGCCCTCAACAATAAGCAATAAATGTTGGCCCAGCCAGCGATGCCCACATTCCATGAACAAATATATCAAAAAAATTCTGGAGACTCTAGCTCTTGAAGGGTTGGCAACAATTTTTTTTAGTTTATTTACTAGTGTCACAAGTAGGCTTACACTAACATTGCAATGAAGTTACTGTGAAAATACACTAGTTGCCACATTCCAGCATCTGTTAATTACATTGAGGGAGAATTTAGCATGGCCAGCGCACCTAACCAGCACGTCTTTTCTCCATGACCTTTTGTCAGAACTCTGAGTATTTCCAGCATTTTCTGTTTTTCTTTCAGATTTTCAGCATTTACTATATCCTTTTCTTACATAACAGCTGATGTTAAGTGTATCCAATATCCTTGGCTTTGCTGAATGGGTTACCTTCATTTGAAAAGTGTAATTATGTTGTCCTTGGATATTGGAAAGCAAAGTGAACATGTGCTGGACACCAAGATTTGATCAGTGATATCACAGTCACAGATTTAGCGCACAAACATTAGCTACATTTTTATACCTTGTGCTGAACTCCTGAACTTTTAATTAAACACTGACCTGTAGGTGAGGTTCTATGGCTGCCATCAGCTTTAATAATGAACATATGTATGTCCCATAATATTGCTGCCATAATGAGATCTTTAGCCTCATTGATTAAACCACTCAATATCCCCCACTTTAAGTGCACTTCTAGTTGACTGAACTCAAATGTCACTGTGATTAAAAATCATAACAAGGTTTACGACTCACCTGCCTGTCCTCATGACAGCAATGCACACCTACAAATATGAGTAGTGGAGTGAATAACGTCTTCCAAAACCCAAGAAATACAGGAAATATCTCATCTAAATAAACTGCATAGGTGGTAAAACTCAAGAAAGTTCTTCACTAACTGAATGTATTACACAATTCTATATTGCGAAGAAAATGTTATTAGCTTTTTAAACAATTTTTGGGGGTTTTGTGTTATGTGTTTTGTGAAGTGTGTTGTTATGTGTTTTGTGAAGTGTGTCTGTGTCTGTGTCTGTGTCTGTGTGAGAGAGAGAGACTAATTTAATTAAATTGAAGACAGTCAACTACAGGTTGAAGACATCAAAAGGAGCGTAAGTCTGAAAGGTATGCACTTTTTAATAAATATGGTCAAGTTGAATTTTCTTCAAGGGAATAAGCTGTGGATAGAAATTTGCATCGGGAGATAAAGAGAATTTGTTTTATTCCATTATTAAATTTGAAAGGGAATTAAATAGAGATGTATAACTTGGAAAAGGTCATAAATGAATGTGGTGGAGTTATTAAATTTTATCGTACCTGTAAGTGGTGACAATATAGGGAGGCAATGGCATCGCGGTACTGTCACTGGATTAGTAATCTAGAGACCCAGGATAATACCCTGGAAACCTGGATTTGCACCCCCTCCCCCATGACTGATAGTAGTATTCAATAAAATCTGGAATTAAAAATCTAATGCTGACCATAAAATAATCTCTAAAAATTTCGAAAAATAATTTCTAAAACGTCCATTAGAGGAAGATCATCACTGTCCTTATCTAGTCTGGCTAGACTCCAGATCCACAGTGGTATGATTGACTATTAAATTTCCCCTGAAATGGCCTAGCAAGCCATTTAGTCACAGGGTGAATAAATGCTGGACTAGCTTTTGATGCCCCCATCCCATGAATAAATTTTTAAAAATAGTATGAACTTGAAAGATTTTTCAGTTTTGGAAAGATGGATTTCAAAGAAAGTTAAGAACAATGGATTTAATATGAAAGAAGCAAAAGAATACTTAAGGAGAGATGTGAGAGTTATGTTGGCATTGGACATATAGGTCCTTCTGGAGTGTGCTCTGTGCTGGGACATAAGCAAAGTGAACTAGTCTCCAGAAATCCAGAGAAATATCTGTTTTTTTTAATGAAACCAGGGTTTTGCTTTAATGTCTTGAGTTTCCACAGCTGAGTGTGAGTGAGAGAGACAAGCCTTTTGACATATCTTCTCTACATCGATAGTACAGTTGCCGCATGGTAATATTACTGGAATTTTTATACATTGAATATCTATAAGAGATCATTTCCTAATGGAGATTGATTTGTAAGCCCAAACAACCAGAATATTTATCAGAGGAATATTCTGTAAGACTAATTTTAACTGTATAAATTCTCTTCTATTTTATTAATAAATATTTTAATTGAGAATTTGTGGCTTCTAGCTTTAGTACCCATATCTTCTCATGGTAAGAATACAAAATGAGAAGATTTGGGATAGCTTGCCAAATTTCTCTTTGGGATTTGGCTTGCAATGACACTTAACACCTGCCAGATCAAAACAAATCTTGGGGCTTTTTCTGTGATATTAAATTCCTTGATTGGTTTGGAGATTGTGAGCCTGAAGACTACAAGTGCCAGAGAAGAACATTGCATTCAGGATTTGCTCTTGAGGAATGTTAAAGTAGTTGGGTTGGAATTTGATTTGCATGGTGCTTATTACCTCCTGGGTCATAACAACAATTAAATCTCACAGATTAATATAGAATACTGACATCAAGTTCTAGTTTATTCTATTTTACCTCAAAGATCTCACTAAAATAATGCATGTGGGAATTTGATGCAAAAATATTAAATCATTACGAGAAATGCCAGAAAGGTTTCACTAAATAGATTCCCTCCAAGCTACTGCAGTTTAAGTCTATTGTCTTTTAGGTTAAACCTATTTTTGTCTTTTCTGGCTATTATAATATAATATTGGGATGTGCAAGAATGCAAATCTATTTACATTATCTGTGTCTCCTAAAGAAGTTTAAAACACACAGAATTAAAACATTAAAGTGATTCCAAGATGGAATAGCATGAATGTTTGTGATAGCAGCTAAAGGAAAATATCAGTGGAGTATGGATCGGGTTTTTGCTACTAAGGCAGGTATCTTGAATTAGGGAATTTCTTGCTTCAGCATTAGGGGCCTCTAATGTTTGCTTTGGAGAAGCTGGGGCAACATAGAGTCAGGCCGATCCTAGATGGCTCAGGTTGGATGAATGATGAGGCAGGCTGATTGAACAGCTGGTTTGGTTCTCTGGGACTTTATCTCAATTATTTTAGCTGCCTTCTAACCCTCACCTCCTTAATCCCCTCATACTCCATTCCACTTCCAAGTCAAGCCATACCCCACCATCCACTCCATGCACCATTGCACCCCAATGACCTCTCGAAGGCTAGTCATCTAGTATTCATAACAAGCAGAGTCTAATTCAGATCTCTCAAATCGGCATGTAATTGTGAATAAAATTCAAGAAACCCATTCAAAGCTTTTAAATCTCCTTAAGTGGTCAATTTCTTATAAAAACAAACATGTTTCTTCTTTGAATCCAATTTAAAATATACTGATCCTTTAATAACCTCTTTAAATGTTCAATCAAACCATGAACTCAGAAACCCCTGCTGGGATAGTTGTGGTTTTGAAACACAATCAAGCATTCATATTGACATATTACCAGCTCCCGGGGAAATGTCAATAAAAGCATATATGGAAACTGCACATCCGGAGAGTATATTTTCTACTTGACAACAGATGGCCTGTCAATCAAAGCAATCTAGCAACGGAGTTTTAAATGCTCATTGATAGCTTGTTAAACAGTGTTTCCATGTTCTAAAAAGTGGTGGATATAAAAAACTTCAGATAATGAAGCATATCTTATCCATCCTTCAAGAGCATTTGTGTCTACTCCCTCAATTTATGACTCCCACAACAAGGGATGTCTCCTTCACGAGCCAGAGTGGAGTCTATTTGAGCTCAGCACTCAGTTCAAGCGGCCCTACTGAGTTCTAGTTTTCCATCCTTGTGACTCACATGCCAGTCCCTTTTCCCTGTTCATAAAAAATGGATCTGCTGAAAATGGGAGCATGAATTATACATTTGGATCTTGCCTTCCAAATTTAAAGGTCTGGAGAGTATTCCTGCCTTTGTGAAAATCCAGCCCAAAATCTGGCTTATTTCAATTCTATCTCCTACAATATTTGTTATATTATCCACATTGATATCTCCTTTCATATTTAGCTATGTACTCACAGTTCTTTTTTCTTTTTGAATAGGAAGCCTATTCAATGTGTCATCTTGCTTAGTAAAAAAGAACTTGAGGAGTAATTAATTGTTGTTCCACAGGCAGCTTGATAGCCCTGGTTACAGATAGATCAGACTCCCAAACTAATGTTATGAGCTCACACTGCAGCTTTAACAATCATTTTCAGTTAATTTGCAACATAGAGGAAAGTTGTGATAGATCTCAATGGGGCTGCTAGATGGAACATTTCATAATGGTGATTCACAGTGAAGAAGAAAATGAAAAACTGATTGACTTCTTCCAGAGATATGCTTCCTGCTGGTTGATCATGACAGACTATAGAATAGCTGTTATTTAGAACAACAATTGCCAAGCTTCTCTAATCTGACCTGCGCCGCTCCCGTTATGTCGAAAGAAGGCCTGTTACTAAGCAAACATGCTACATAGAAAACACCAAACATTCCTCTATTAATACATTATCATCACACTCTGGTGTACTCTAGTGACAAATAGACTAAAGATTTCATTAAAATAATGTACATTGGAATGTGATGCAATACTTGAAACATGAGCAGTGAGAAATTGCACACTCAGAACTCTCCCAAATTATGCCTTCAATGACTTCACTCAGCTGAAACTCCTGACTTTGACAATTGAAGAAGTTACTCCTTGATTCCAGACTTCGAACAATTATGGAGCATACACCATTTAGGAATTAATCTTTAGCCATCTCTGTGAGTGGAACTGTCTTTTATTTGGCCGATCCCTATTTTTGTGTGCATGAAATCTCACCTTGTTATCTGAAGGGGATTTTGTCTTTTCTTGAATGGACAGTCTCATATTTTCCTGCATAATGAGGGCCTTATTTTCCTGTGTGCTAGTACATTTGCGTATGTGTACATATCACATTTAGGACAATTGTTTTATGAGTGTATTTTCTTGTAGCTGGAGCCTTAAGTTTCTCTCTAATTAGATATCACTGGTGTGTTTTGAATCCTAACCCCGCCCCACCTTCCCCCATCAAATGCTGCTAATCCAGATACATCGTGTGATTTTCCTGGTCCGCTGCACTGCTCGAGTAGTACAACAAGCTGGCAAAAAGTAGGATTTGTGACCGGGATCTAGCCAGCTGCAATCTTCCCAATCCATTTTTCACAATGTAATCGGCCTCGCGCTAGAGAATAGCATGAGCCTGATTACTATATGCAGAACCTGCTTTGCATCTACTTCAGGAGCCGGGGACTCAATTGTCCTGGCTTACTAAAGTTCCTGTCCCTGCCTGTGGAGGTCAACACCAGCAGGATCCACGTATGGTCCCCATCAAAGAGATCCGACGTGATGGTCTTGCTTGTAAGCCCAGAGGCCATTGAGGGGGTTGAGGGAGGTTACCCCTTGGCAAATGCCAGTCATAAGAACATAAAAACATAAGAAATAGGAGCAGGACTAGGTCATTCAGCCCCTCGAGCCTGCCCGACCATTCAATAAGATCATGGCTGATCTATAGTGGTTCAGTAGCACTTTCCAGTTTTCTCCCCATAACCCTTAATTCCCTTGTCAATCAAAAACCTATCCACTCTTGACTTAAATATATTCAGCGAGGAAGCCTCCACCACTTCAACAGACAGAGAATTCCAAAGATTCACCACTCGTTGCGTGAAGAAATTCCTCCTCAACTCTGATCTGAACTACGCCCCTCCCTAATTTTGAGGCTCTGCCCTCTAGTCCCGCTATCTTCGCTAAGCGGGAAGAGTCTCTCAACCTCTACCCTATCCATCTCCTTCATTATCTTGTACGTCTCTATAAGATCCTCTCTCAGCCTTCTAAACTCCAACGAGTACAAACCCAGTCTATTTAGTCTCTCCTCATAATCCAACGCTCTCATCTTCGGTATCAGCCCAGTGAACCTTCTAATACTTCCAGCCAGTACTCTGGCACTGTCAATCTGGCACCCTAGTATTACCCACTGGGTACTCAGACACTTTTAGCCTGACATACTGGCAGTGCCCATTGTTGAGTGGGACCTGAGGCAGGAAAGATGGGGTGGAGCCAGTCCAAGGTTCGGGGGAGGTAATTAATGTATTTCAGAATTTGTGACTCTGATTAGTTACCAGCGCTGACCTGTGACTTCCAGGGTCCTTGCTATATAGCTTGCATTAAAACGGCTTTTTCAAAGGACTCCGTGATTGATCTGGTTATTTGAATAGTAAAATTGTAATCAATTTAAAGGCCGACATCAAAGCTTTTAACACTCCACATCCTACTGATTATTCCTGCTGATATAGCCGTCAGCTCTCTTCCCTGGAACCTAGGAGACACAGACTTGAATATCAAACAATTGATTGAATCATACACGATCGAACTGGCTACACTGCACGAAGCATTATCATGCCCTTCTCTTGCCTGCTAAAACCAATCACTATTCTAAAATCATTCTTTCTTTCCTTGATTTGGAAATACTGTATTAAAATATCTTTCCTCCATCCTCACCTCCAACAAGGCCAAAGAAACTAATGGGCTCATTTGCCACTAAGATTTCAGTTGCCTCTACCACTTCCCACCTCCCACCTTTCCCCTAGGCAGCTAAGTCAAACTTACTCTAAGATTCCTTCTTACCCTCATACTCAACTTTTATTTTCTCCATTTTTGTTTGCCTGTTTTGCCCCAGGCCCTCTCTGAGCTTATGTGCTCTGAGTCCCACATCCTGCTTGCTTGATCCCATTCTTTTTAAATTGCAAACCATTCTTTTCCCCTTTCTGGCTCCCACATTTGCTAAAATGTAAACAGTATAATTTTCAGGTACTGTCACCCTTTCCTTCAAACTTTTTATCATCCCTTCTCTCCTCAACAGACTACCCCCTGACCCCTTAATAATGATGTTATGGCAGGGCATTTGCAAAAAATCAAGCCAATCTGGCAGAGTCGATATGGCTTTGTGAAAGGGAAATTTAACCAATTTTTTGGAGTACTTTGAAGGAGTTACATGTGCTATGGATGAAGGGGAACCTGTGGATGTACTGCATATGTAAGGTTTTGCAGGAAATAAAGGTTATGGTGCAGTGGGTAACATATTGATATGGAGTAAAAATTGACCAGCGAAAAGGTAGTAGAAAACTGGCACAAATGATTGGCAGGATATGCCAAATAGTGTGCCAAAGGGATCAGTGCTGGGGCCTCACACTTTTATAATTTTTATTAATTACATAGGTGAAAGAGATTGAAGTGGTTGCTACATTTGCTGATGACACAAAGTTAGGTGGGAAAGCAAAATGTGAAGAGGATGTAAGGAGGCTACAAAGAGACAGGGATAGGTTAAGTGAGTGGACAAAAATTTGAGAAATGGAAAAGTTGGACTTGTGAAATTGTTCATTTTGTCAGGAAGAATAAAAAAGAAGCTTACTATCTAAATATTGAGAGATTGCAGAGCTCTGACGCACAGAAGGATCTGAGTGTCTGAGTACATGGATGACAAAAGGGTGGCATACAGGCATAACAAGTAATTAGGAAAGCTTATAGAATGTTACTGTTTATTGTGAGGGCAATTGATTACGAAAGTAGGGAGGTTATGCTTCATTTGTCCAAGGCATTGGTGTGACCACATCTAGAGTATTGTGTAAAGTATATAAGGAAAGATATAAATATATTAGTTCAGAGAAGGTTTACTAGACTAATACCAGGAATGGTATGAGGGAAGGTTTGTATTCACTAGCATTTAATAGAGTAAAAGGAAACATAATTAAAACCTTTAAGATGCTTTGAGATTTTGGCAGGGTAGACGTAGAGAGAATTTTTTTTCTCTTGTGGGAGAATCTAGAGCTGAGTCATTAAATGAAGCAGTCACTCATTTAAGATGGAAATTAAAAGAAATCTTTTCTCTAATGAGGGTTATGGGTCTCTAGAACTCCTTTTTAAAATGTAGTGAATGCAGAGTCTTTGAATTTGTTTAAGGTGGAGCGCAATAGATCTTTGATTAACAAGGGGGTGAAAGATTATTGGGGGAAGGCAGGAATGTGGGATTGAAGTTACAATCAGATCATCCACATTCATAGTGAGCAGCCCATTCCTGTTCCTAATGCATATACATGCATGTTCATATCCTTCCACCTTGTAAACTACCCATCTCGAACCACCTTTTCTTTTTCAAGACCTTTTTATGTGTTCCTGCTTCCCAAATTTTTGCTCTGCTTTCTTGGAACAAAATCTTTGAATCATCCAATGGATGTCCACCCTTGGAAATGTACACATATAATTCTCATCAAAATCACAAATGAGATCCTATTTGATTTGATAAGCAACCCTTCCTTGCCCTTCTCAATCTGATTACAATCTGTAATCAAGCTATCCTTCTCGATTACCTCTTCACTATTGCCCAGTTGGATGGGACTATATTCAGCTATTTCTGTTCTTGCCTATGCACCTGCAATGGTTTCTCATCCTACTTTTGCACCATTTGTAAGAAACTGGGGTTTTTAACCAAAAGGCATTTTCTGGATGGTACAGAAATTTGATGAGATTAGCTTGCCATCCCTTGTTCCCTCTCTGAAGAGGCAATTCCTAAAGCTCCAACTACTAAGCAGTCCCCGGAAACATTTCTTTTTATCCATTCGTGGGTGTCGCTACCTGGCCAGCTTTTATTGCCTATCCCTAGTTGCCCTTGAGAAGGTGGTGGTGAACTTCCTTCTTGAAACACTGCAGTTCACATGCTGTGAGTTGACCCACAATGCTGTTCGGGAGGGAATTCCAGGAATTTGACCCAGCGACTGCGAAGGAACAGCAATATACTTCCAAGCTGTTGAGTGGCTTGGAGGAGAACTTGCAGGCGGTAATAGTCCCATGTATCTACTGCCCTTGTCCTTCCAGATGGAAGTGGTCGTGTTTGGAAGATGCTAAGGATCTTTGATGAATTGCTGCAGTGCATCTTATTGATGGTACACCTGCTGCTACTGAGCGTTGGTCACTTACTG
The DNA here is from genome assembly GCA_024679065.1 of Sphyrna mokarran. Lineage (NCBI taxonomy): Eukaryota > Metazoa > Chordata > Chondrichthyes > Carcharhiniformes > Carcharhinidae > Sphyrna > Sphyrna mokarran. The sequence goes on along the minus strand of JAGIQG010000023.1, from coordinate 27,812,992 downwards.
TTGACATTGCTAGGTTGTCTGTGTATGCTCGTATCTATGTAAGTGTTCAGAAAGGGCCAGGAAGTGACCCTCAGCATGATGTAAAGCTAACCTGAGTAGGTGGATGAACATAGGAGGAGGTAAATACCTTGACATTCTGGATATCTGCCCTACAGCACCAGGTTAGCACAGTAATTAACACTGCGGCCTCACAGCGCCAAGAATGGGTTCATTCTCAGCTTGGGTCACTGTCTATATGGAGTTTGCATCTTTTTCCCGTGTCTGTGTGGCTTTCCTCCAGATGCTCCGGTTTCCTCCCACATTCGGAAAGATGTGCTGGTTAGCTGATTTTGATTTAATTTGATTTATTATTGTCACTTGTACTAACATACAGTGAAAATTATTATTTCTTGCATCCTATACAGACAAAACATACTGTTTATGGAGAAGGAAACAAGAGAATGCAGAATGTAGTATTACAGTCATAGATAGGGTGTAGAGAAAGATCAACTTAATGCAAGGTAGGTCTATTCAAAAGTCTGACAGGAGCTGGAAAGAAGCTGTTTTGAATCGTTGGTACGTGACCTCAGACCTTTGTATTTTTTTCCTGAAGGAAGAAGGTGGAAGAGAGATTGTCCAGAATGATGGGGTCCTTAATTATGCTGGCTGCTTTGTCGAACCAGTGGGAAATGTAGACAGAGTCAATGGATGAGAAGCTGGTGCATTGATCTGAAAAGACACCGGACTTGGTGACTAGGGGAATTTCATGGTAACTTCATTGCAGTGTTAATGTAAGCCTCACTTATGACTAGCGAATAAATTTTAACTAATGGTCAGAAGGGTTTGAATAGCTCCTTGACACTGGGTAAACTACCAGCCCTCAGAGAAAGGGTATATTAACAATTGTTTAGACACTGGGGGATGTCCTGCTGAAATGGCAGCTCTTGTTAGGCTTCTTCCAATGGAAGAGGAAGAGGAAGATCAAGGGAAGAATTCCTTAAAGCTTTGGTTCGTGAACAGCATGTTGCCATCACTAGCTACTGAGATCAACAAAATCTGTGTCAAACATCCCTCCATCCTCTGGGGTTAGTAAACCGCTCTCAACTGAAACAGGTCATATACTTTTCTCATCTGATTAGTTAATATATCATATCTAAATTATTGTGTCTTAATAAACTATCTTTAGTTACAAACAGTGAACTTTTCATCTTAGGTATTTGGTAACTTGAGAATGCAAATAATTTACACTTGAAACTGATATCCTTCAAGGATCTATCCTTGGACTCTTCCTATTTTTCATGTTCTTCAGCAACGACTTTTCTTTCCAAGAATCATCAGTGCCAGTGTTTGCTGCTATTCTGAATTGCTCTTGAGAAGGCATGGATGAGACATCTTGGGCTGCTGCACCTACTGTGCTGTTTGGAGGAGAATCAAAAAACATAGCAACAGCTTCCACATGATGACATGTCATTCACCACTACCTTTCCCAATCCCTGCATACTCTCTAAAATGTCAGAAAGTTATCAGCACTGCATGAGAAGAAATTTCCTCCAACTAAATATTGGAAAGATCAATGCCTTTGGCGCCCACCACAAGCTTCACTCCCATGCCACCATCTCCATTCCTCTACTCAGTAGCTGCCTGATTGAAGTAAGTTGTTCACAAACTTGGTGCCATACTTGACTCCAAGGTGAGTTACTGACTGCATATCCATACTATCACTAAGACTGCTTGGGTAAGATTTTACAGCCTTGCTTGGGTGAGTCCGGAAATTCCCACCCGAGGTCAATGGAGATTTTCGTTGTCGGACCCTCACCAGCACCGATTCCGTGGTAGCAAGGTGGTAGAGTTCTGGCCACTATTTCCATGCTGGTAACACTGCCCAATTCTATTCCCGCCTCATTTCAACTGCCACAACAATCCTTGAGTAGTTCAATAGTACTGGCCGGCCTCATAAGTTCTACCTTCATTAAGTTGAAGCCTATCCATGTTCAAATGTACATGGGATCACGTTCACCTATTTTGGGTGGCACAGTGGTTAGCTCTGCTTTTTCACACCGCAGGAACACAGGTTCAAATCTGATCTTAGGTCACTGTCTGTGTGAAATTTGTACATTCTTCCTGTGTCTACATGGGTTTCCCCCCACAATCCAAAAATATGCAAGTTTAGGTGGATTGACTGTACTAAATTTGTGTTTAGTGTCCAAAGATGTGTGGGTAGATTAGCCATGGTAAATGCACAGGATCACAAGAATTGGGCAGAGGAGAGGACTGGGTAAGAGAGTCTTTCAGAGAGTCGGTGCAGACTCGATGGGCAGAATGGTCTGCTTCTACACTGTAGGGATTCTAACTCACACTAGCTCTCAATGAAGCAATACATCCATTTTAAGGCTCTCATCCATTTCCAAATCTCCCTCTGGCCTTCCTGCTCCCTGTCAGTGTAAATTCATTCAATCCTCCAATCATCAGATCCAAACCGCGTTTCTTGCATCCATGCCCAATTTTACTTGCCAAAGCGTTGGCAGTCATGAACAGGTGCCTTAATTTTAAGCTGTGAAATTTGGTTGATAAACCTCTTCGGCTCTCTTTTCTCCTTTAAAATGCTCTTTAAAATCTACTTCTTTGACAAAGTTTTTTTTGTTTTTGATCCTAATATCACTGCATAAAGTTTATTTATTAGTTTCACAAATAGCCTTACATAAACACTGCAATGAAGGTACTGTGAAAATCTCTGAGTCAGCACACTTTGGGTACACTGAAGGACAATTCAGCATGGCCAATGCACCTTACCAGCACATCTTTCGGGCTGTGGGAGGAAACCAGAGCATCTGAAGGAAACCTCTGCAGAGATGGGGAGAAAGTGCAGACTCCGCACAGAGTGACCCAAGCTGGGAATCGAGCCCAGGTTCCTGGCACTCTGAAGCAGCAATGCTACCACTGTGCCACCATGTGGCAAAGTGTCATGTTTTGCTCCAGTGAAACCTTGGGACATTTTAGTACATTAGAAGTGCTGTATCCATACAAGTTATTGTTATTGCTTGTTTCTGTCAACTTTCTCTAAGAAGATTCATAAGTATAAATACACTAAGATTCTTATACATTAAGATCTGAAAATCTGAAGGTAATTAACATTACAACTCATTGTTTTAATCAAACAATGAGATTAAAATGTCAATAATAATTGAATATTGGCTTTACTTGTTGAATAGTGTCTTAGATAACTGGGTTGAGATGTTATAATTATCACAAACAATCCAAACTGTGTGGCACAAATCAATGAAGCAAGCTACTCCATCCAATTTCAAACACATTAGCAAATTGAGATTAATCCAGTGACAGAAGTCTTCATTGACATTTGTTCCTGGGGTTTGTCAGAGGGGCAGGGTCAATAATTCTATTCGACAAGCCAGCTCTATGATCAGCAGGTTATTATCAGGGGGTTTTGTACAAGGCTGCCAATACTCAAAGAATCAGTCAATAGCCACTGGAGAGGCTAAAGAAATCTGACTCTATTTAGCGAAGTAAAAATGATTATCAGGTTTACCATGCGTCGCGCCGTGTATTTCGCTGGTGGAGAATACTCAAGGTCCCTCCATTATCAACAGAGTCCTTCATTGAATACATCCTGCTCGACCATGAAACCTGTGGGCCGGAAGATCCTGCTAGCATGAATGGCTGGAATGTCCCAGCACGTGTCAAGCTAATTGTGTGTTGAATTCAGAAGAACAGTCTTTGTTGTTTTGATCTTTGGAAGACGAGAGTAAAGTTTACAAATTACTGAAACCATGCTGTTGGTTTACAATCATACAATCCCTGCAGTGCAGAAGGAAGCCATCAAGTTCATTGAGTTTGCACCAACTCTCTGGCACAGCATCTTACCCAGGGCCAACCCCTGCCCAATTCGCATAAATCCATGCATTTACTCTATTAATCCCCTAATCTACACTTCTTGGACACTAGAAGGGCAACTTAGCATGACAAATCTACTTAACCTACACATCTTTGGACTGTGTGAGAAAACTGGAACACTCCAGACAGCAATCTAATGCTGGATGGAACCTGGGCCCCTGGCGCTATTGAAGCAGCAATGCTAACCACTGTGCCACCCCAATTTTATTGGTTACTGTTGGTTTACAATCAGTCTGCTGTTAGTTTATAGCATCAATCTACTAAAACGTTTACTATATGATTTAATAAAATGTACATTTGAACATTTTAAAGTGGAAAATATGTTCTCTGTGCTGGTATACAGTGGTTAGAATAATTTGTTTGACACTTGCACCTGTCAAGATACTGAGAAGGTGAAAATTAAATCTTCTTTGTAGAGGTTGCTTACAGAAATGGCTGGTGAGATTTACCTGGCATACAACATGTGTGAGGATGTTACTGAAATCTCAGTAAATGTTCTCAAGCTTTGGTGATTTTCTATGCAGATAGGAGTATGCACATGTCATTCATCGAATTAGGCTGATATCTTCTAATTTTGCAACATTATATTAGGGCTACAGGAAAACTGAACCGGACCTCAACAGAGAACCATAGAATCTTGTAGTGTAGAAAGATGCCATTCGGCCTATCGAATCTGCACCAATCACAATCCCACCCAGGCCCTATCCCCATAACCCCAAACATTTACCTAGCTAGTCCCTCCTATACTAAGGGGCAATTTAGCATTATCAACCAACCAGACTCACACATCTTTGGAAAAAAAGATCTGCTTCTTCACATCCTACAGCTCCAGAGGACAAGTGAAAACATGAGCCAGCCTGACAGATCAAATCTTTTTTTTACATTTTCTTTATGTTCATTAAGCTGAGAGGTGTTGGTGTGAAGAATGTCTTCTTCCAATTTCAAGAAGCCAGAGTGACCATGAAGCATTCTCAGGTTGGGTCAGGTACATTCAGAGTTAGATGTAATAGCTTGATTTAGGAGTTTCCGACTTGCTTGCTGACTGATGCTGCTGTCTTCTTTCACTATCTGATTAGCTTTGATGTTTGCAGCCTTTGGCACTTTATCCTTTTCAGGGATGTCGATATACAGAACACATTACAGAGAATCACTGGGGACACACATCAGGATGTGATTAACTTGGACACTTTGCTGGAAGCGTATTGCTAAGAAGTTGCCTAGCAGTCAAAGCATCTGATCCATCTTTTCAATATGCCAATAGTCTTCTACAGTCTGATTCTGCATTGGTGAAGAAGTTCATGTTAACTGTCCACTGCTGATCAAGTTAAATGAAATTACGAGCCATGCTCGTATGATTTAACAATTCTCGCAAAGTGGTCATCATAGCCCTCAGCGTCACTCTAGAAGAGAGCAAGAGTATTCGACTATCTCAGGTTAAATATTCTTGGCAGCTCCCGATGATTATCATGCCTGTGGTCACACACCAGTTGGACCTTCAAGAAAGGAAATCACTGATGGTTGATGAAATGATGTTGGTTGTCACTGACAGCATGTATGAGAATGTGCACACCCAATTATATCAATAGCTCTGGGGAAATCTGTAATTCTGCACAATTTGACAGCTTACTCATTCCTCTGACTAACTTTAATATCAAACATGGACTGAGATACCTTGCAACAGAAAGCATTTATAATCTACTTCATGTAGCAATACATTGGAAATAAGTCTCCTTCATAAAACCCACCCATTATCCCACTGAATGAACCAGTGTCAAAAAGGGGATTTTCCCATTGCATGAATGTCTTCCTTCTCCTTTGTATAACAGCAAAGTCATCCTAAATGATGAAACAGTGATCTCCAGAGAGAAGCCGCTAATCCATAATGGCACAGAATGGATGTAAAGGAATATCTCACTCTTTAAACTTTGCTTATATGAGATTTTAGACAGTGCCTAATGCATATTCCATTACTGCCTTCAACATGTACATCAATGACAGAAGGATTCCCATTGGAAAACTCCTTCTGAAGACTTGGAGCAGTTTCCCCCAAATCTTCACTGGAATGTATTTTCTCTAAAATGCTGCAAAAGGTCAGTTATTTCATCAAAACATACTCATGAAAAGTTTTAAACCATTTAGTTGCTAATTAGGAACAATATAGGAGCTATTATTCAACAATATTGAGGGTGGCGTGGTGGCACAGTCGTTAGCACTGCTGCCTCACAATGCCAGGGACCTGGGCTCAATTCCAGCCTTGTATGGCTGTCAGTATGGAGTTTGTATGTTCTTCCCATCTCTGCATGGGTTTCATCCAGGTGCTCCAGTTTCCTCCCATAGTCCAAAGATGTGCAAGAGTGAGGTGGATTAGCCATGGCAAAGGCAAAGGGTCATGGAGACAATGTATGGGGGAGGGGGAAGTGAGCCTGAGTAAAATGCTTTCTCAGAGAGTTGATGCAGGCTCAATGGGCGAATGTCTCCTTTTTCACTGTTGGGATTCTGCGGCTCTCACATGTGGACCAAATAGTGAAATAGAAATAAAAGGGGGAAAAAAAGCTATGTTGCAGTGAGATGGAAGAACTATAGAGTAGTGATATTGGGAGATGTCAAACTTTATTGATTAAGAGGAAGAAAGTGGGGGGGGGGGAAATTCCTTAAATTGTGCAAGAGAATTATCTTGAGAAGTATTGTAGAAATATAAATTCACAGGCAAACAAGGCAGAAAGTAATGCAGGATCTAATTTAAGGGAATGAATTCTGGCAAGTAAAGCATTCTTCATTGTGGGAATATTTGGAATAGAGTTGACATCAAAATTAGAAGATATTGTGGAAAAAGAAAAAGAACAATGAAGCATTAAAATACTTAACTGGAGGAGGTCTAATTTCAAAAGCAAAACACTGCAGATGATGAAAGTTTGAAATAAAAACTGGAAATGTTGGAATACCCAGCAGTCTGTCAGCATCTATAGGGGAGTGGGGGAGCGGTGGTGGAGGGGAGGGGGAATTGAGTTAGCCTTTCAGGTGAATCCCCTTTCGCTAAACCAGAGGGTTTAATTTCAGTGAATTGGAAATTGAAATGACCCTATGGCTTGGAATCAAAAATTAGTAGGCAATAAAATAATGGAACAATATGAAGCCTTGAATGAGGAGATTACTCAAGTACAAATTAGACGCATTAAAAATCATGGGATTAACGGGACAATTGAAGTGTGGATATAAAACTGGTTAAAGAAAGAAAAGAGTGGAGTTCGGGTGAATTGTTATTTTTCAGATGGCAGGGAAATCCATAATGGTGCTCACAGAGGCCAACCTAAAACCCATTGCTCTTTTTGATGCACACTTACATTCTTACTCTTGAGTCCTCTGCCCATAGGCAGGTCCTTGATAATTATTTGCCACGCTGTGATTTTAGAATGAGGAGTCTGCCTTGGCTAAAAATTGGATCGAACCTTGTGCCATTGGTGATAAACTAATCCACACATTATCCATCCAACCAATGGAGCTAACTGGCTTTGCACATTGATAAAAATCGCTTGGAATTGGTAAACACAGCATAATTTCAAAGTTTGCAAATGGTAGTAAGCAATGAGTCGTCCCTCAATCTGGTTATTGATGTCCATTATGTAGAGTCCAATACGTGTAGACAAAGGTCATAGGTAGAAGAGGGCACTCACAATGTTAAAATGGCGGTGCGGGCTCGTTGGGCCAAAGGGCTTGTTTCCCGTGCTGTGTTGTTCTTTGTTCAATGAAGAGGGTGCCAAAAGGCTTCAGGAGGACATAGAAATGAATATACATCTAGCAGCCAAAATTGAGTGCAACGAAGTCTGAGGTGGTGTATTTTGCTTGAAAGGTTGAAAGAGACAATGTTAGCTAAATAGTGCAGTTTTAGAAGAACACAAGCAGGAGGAGAAGAAACAGACTATATAAGCTCTTCAGCTTCTCCAGATCGTATTCAATATGATCAATCCTGAACTTAGGCTTCAATTCCACTATCCCGTCCATTCCCCATTGGCCTTGATCCCCTCAGAGATCAAAGTCCAACTTTGAATGTATTCCAAGATGGAACATTTACAACCTCTCAGGTAGAGAATTCCAAAGATTCACAACCCCATGAGTGGAGTAATTTCTCCTCAATTTCAGCAGTAAATCATTTGCTCCAAATCCTGAGACTGTATCCCTGTGTATTTCAAATACCCTGATCAACGAACACAAATTTCTATGCAACCACCGTATCAAACCCCTCAGAATCTTGTTTCAATGAGATTGCCTCTCATTCTTCCAAACTCCAGAGAATATAGACCCAATTTACTCAGTCTCTTATCACGGGACAACCCCCTCAACCCACCCACTTTTGCTTGCCCTGTTCAGGTTCCAAGTTTCCTGTAGCTGTATTGTGCTGTTTCAGCTCTCTAATATCAACAACTGTAAAAGCCTAGGTGCAAGTATAATGAACATTCACTGACAGTAAAATTCAGGCCAAAGATTAGAAACAAATTTTCAAAGTTAATTTTGGAATCCCATGTTGCCAGCCGATGTTCACATGCATCTGGCACTTACCAGAATCTTCAGGCATTTGAAGTGCAGTCAGTACAATTGCTGATTTTTCTTTTACCTGATCATGTTTACCCACTGATATGTGCACAATGTTCAGAATATCTGCTTATCAGAATGTCAGTGGCACGGTGACACAGTGGTCAGCACTGCTGCCCTACAATGCAAGGGAAACGAGTTCAATTCTGGCCTTGGGGGTCACTGTCAGTGTGGAGTCTGCATGTCAGGTGCAGACTTAATGGGCCAAATGGTCTCCTTCTATACCATAGAGGCTCTGTAAGATTTAATTTTTTAAACTTTTTTATGGATATAGGGCTTGATGGCTTAACAAGTACATTTTATGTGCATTTCATAGCTCATTAATTCCCAATGATCATTTTGGCCAATCATTTGTATAGGATGCAGACTTTTTCTTGGTTTTTGTATTACATCGGGAAATTATTGCTGTTAATTGAATGTATAAAATCTGAATGCATTCCGTAATATTTCTTCAATTTCACCAAAATATTAAGCCATTAAGCGGATGTATGTTTGCATTAAGAATTATAAAGATCAAGAGCTCGATCTTATCAAATTGCCATGCCAGTTGATCAGCATGGGAAGCTAGAAAGATAGTGTGCAAGGGGATAAATCCCAGTCCTGTTTTGCTGGCGGGAATGGCTTTGTGCCAGAAAGATCATGAAGCCTATTGACTGAGATTTAATAGGATTTACCTCATTTGCTGTTTCTGCCCTTCTGTGTCATGGGAATATTGGGGGGGATTAAAAGCCACTGAAGCCCCTGGGTACTGAGAGCAAGGTTAAGCAATGCCTCTTGGGCATTGCCAGTTAGCACTACCCATTAGACACCTTGCTACTGCCCACCAGACACTGGACAGTACCAAGAGGTGGGCCTACGAGGAGGAGTAATGCCTGAAAAGGAGGCAATGCATGGGAGCTGCACACTTTGCAATCATGGATCACTGGAACAGTGATCAGCCAGGGTGGGGGTGATGAATGGGGATAGCAATAATCCAGGGAGGGGAAACAGGGACCGTGATCAGCCAGGGGGGCCACAATTGAGTGTGGATGATCAGTGGGGAGGGGGGGGGAAGGTAGGCCGCAGTCAATGGGATGGTCATGATTGTGGGGGAGGTGCAAATCAGCCAGTGTGGACAGTGTGGAATTGACAATCTCCTAATGAACTATATAGGCACTCTTGACGTAGCACACTGGAGATCAGGGTGCTTGCACAATAGTGCCCTCTAGCAATCAGCAGCCATCTTCCTGGCCTGAATAGATTGCGTCCACTGTCTCGAAGGAAGATCTTTGCCTTTTATTTAAGCAGTCATAAGATTTTATTTTATCTCTTGCTTAAAAAAATGGATCTGAAACTGTCCTGTTTCCATGATGATTTGATATTTAGAAGGTTTTCGTAAGATCGGCCCCACAGGATTTTTTTCATACATTTGCACCCTTCAAATTATTTTAGGAAAATTCTATCCCATATGAATGCACTGTGCTCTTAAACACAATTAAAGATAAAACATAAGCAAGATTAATTCCTTATTTTAGCTCTTCTATTCAATGTCGTCCTAATTTCTGTTTCATTCTAGATTTGACTAATTTTATCCACTAATTTTGGTTAGTAAATACATTTGTTACAGTGATCACATTCCACATATTTAATTGTTTGGTGGATGTGCACTAAATCCTCCATTGAAAGTTAAATCTTGTCATTTCAAATCTCTCCGTAGCCTTTGAAAGTTGTGATTATCTTAATTACTGCACTACATTGAGTGCCGGTCTTTCACGTTTTATTTGTTGGAGATTAGAAAAATGTAATTACTTTTAAAAAGTTGTTTTCAGTTTTCCTGTCGCATCTTTCTATTTTCTTAAAGTAGCCATTCTTTTTGTAGCTTGACTTTAAATTCATCCAATCAAATACTTTACAATACTTGCACTGTTAGCTTCACAATCCATCCATCTGATTGATTAAGATGGTACGCAATCATCTGCCCTGTTCGATCAGGTCTGGGGTGCCTGCAATGCAATCAGCTAGCACTTTTAATAACATACCACTCCCTCAAAAAAATCACAAAACCTAAACAAGGGCCTAAACCTAACGACAGACACAGTTAGAACCCCTGCCAAAAGAAAAGTTGACTAGTCATAAATTCAATCATTTTCCATGCATCATCATTAAAATTTTCAAGGTAAAACTCTGCTTTTATTCAGAATGGAAAGGAGTAAATATACTTTCAATAGTATCGGTATTTCCTGAGGGATCTTCCAGAATCATCCAATTGTGAATCATAGAAATGTAGAAACTAGAAGCAGGAATAGTCCATTCCAGCCCCTAAGCCTTCTCCACCATTCAGTTTAATCATGGCTGATTATCAAATTTAATATCCTGATCCAACCATCCTCCCATATCTCTTGATCCTTTTAGCCCCAAGAGTTATATGTAATTTCTTCTTGAAAGCAAACAACATTTTGGCTTCAATGACTTTCCATAGCAGTGAATTCCATATATTCGCCATCCACTGGGTGAAGAAATTTCTTTTTGCCTCAGTTCAAAAAGGTTCATTTTATCAACAAACTTTTGAGGCAGAGAGTTCGAAAGACCCATCAACGTCTGAGAGAAAAAAATTCTCCTCATCTCTGTCTTAAATGGTTGACTTCTTATTTTTAAGTGGTGACCTTGATAAATGATTCCAAACTCCAAGATTGTGAATAACTATGGGGAAAGTTTCTAAGAAATAGTAACTACAAATCGTCACCATGCACTCTAAGGCTAATCAATTGACAAACCCCAAGACGCCAAACAATACAATCAATATTCTTCAATTCTGAAAAATTGCATTCCACTGAAGATGTTTATCTGGCCCAGCAGCAGAAATTATAGTGTGCCACGGTGTCTTTGATCTTCTCTGTCTAATATTAAACAGAATGATACAGCACAGAGGAACTCCATTCAGTTTATTCTGTCTATGCTCTTAGAAAGCTATCTAATTAATCCCATCCCCAGCCCTTTTCCCACAATTCTGAAATGTTTTCTCCTTCAAGTTTTTATTCAATTCCCTTTTGGAAGTTATTACTAAATTTGTAACCGCTGGGAGTACAGTCTAGATCTTAACAATGAGTATGTAAAAAAGGTTCTCCGCATCTTGTCTCTAATTCTTTTGCCATCTGGATTAAACCTATATCCTCTGCTTAACAAAGTTCTTTCACTGGGAACTGTTTCTCCTTATTTTACTTAGAATGCTGAACAGATCTATTAAATTGCCCTTCCGCTCTGAGAACAGCCCCTCCTTTCTCCACATCCGAATTATACCATTCAAGTAAATCCCTGGCATCTTCCTCAAGGCCTCCAATCCAGTATAGTGTTATATATTTATCAAAAGCATTACCTCATCCTTTTATTTGTCGCATTGCCTTTCTGATACGTTGGCTGATGAGACCAGTCTGCTTATATCCTCCTGAAATGTTACTGTCTTCATTACTTTATGATTTTTGTTTTATCAGTAAACTTTAAAAGTGTGCCCTGCGTATTAAGTATAATTTATTAATATATGTCACTAAAAAAGAGCACTTATTATCTTCAGTCCCAATTCATCACCTTGTAAAAAAAAACAAAGAGAATGAAGTATGTTTTTGGGGAGGTGCTGGTGTAGTGGTATTGTCCATTGAATCCCCAAAGTGCAAAAGTTCGGTCCATTGAGTCTGAATGAACTCTCCAAAAGAGCATCTCGTCCAGCTCAGCCTCTGCCCTATCCCTGTAATTCCACTTTACTTTGGCTAATCCAACTAACCTATACATCTTTTGGACATGAAAGGGCAATTTAGCATGCTAATTTATCTAATCTACACACCTTTGGACAGTGGGAGGAAACCGGAGCATGCAGAGGAAACTGACGCAACACAGGGAGAATGAGCAAACTCCACATAGTCACCCAAGGCTAGAATTGAACCTGGGTCCCTCGTGTTGTGAGACAGCAGTGCTAATGCTGTGCAACCATGCCACCCTTGCAATGCAGAGGCCCAGGGTAAAGCTGTTGGCATTGGGGTTCGAAACCCACCACAGCAGACAGTGAAATTTGATTTCAATAAAAATCTGGAATTAAAAGTCTAATGATGACCATGAATCCATTGTCAAATGTTGTGAAAACCCACCTGGGTCACTAATGTTCTTATCTGGTCTGGCCTACAGGTGAATCCTGACCCACAGCAATGCGGTTGACTCTTAACTGCTCCTCTGAAATGGAACTCAGTACTCAACTCAAGGGCAATTAGGGATGGATAATAAATGCTGACCCAGCCAGTGTTGCCCACATCGCCTGAATGAATAATAAAGGGGAATATTGGTCCAACAGGTTATCTGTACAATTACTGAATCATATCATTGGGATCAAGTAGAAGTGTGCTTCAACAGGGAGTGCTTGATACTGAAAATTGATCCCTGAAATAGTTGGTATTCCATTCACCAGTATGACCACTTAGGTATAACATGGGAACACCAAAACCTTGTTACTTTTTCACCTTTGGCAGTAGTTGTTAATCATTATGTTCAGTTTTTTTTCTCTTGAGTCCTGACCTGTTTTAATTCTGAAATTCCAAGTAAATTAACATTTGGTTGTTATTCATCACTTATTTACATTCTTAAAAAGGTTTCAGCATTAGTTGGAAATAGGAAATAGTCTGTTACTTGTAAAATCAATGGTGACAATCCATATTCATTGAATTCTTTCAACTTTATTGTGTCCTCAAGTTGTTTTTCCTTAACAAATTTTAGAGTAGTTACGTTTCTCTGATTCATTTCTTCCAGGAGAACACTCACTTTCTTTTCATGTACTTTATTAAGTTCCTAAAAGCGTTTTATCACAATGTCATAAAATATCCTTTCTCATTTTCCTGCAAGATTCCAGTGGGCATTTTTCTGATCCAGGGGACACGGTAGATGTTAGACAGAGTTTCTTCATAATGTAAATATTGACATCTTTTTATACTGCAACATGGTGAATCAAAAATGCAGGTTTATTATTAAATGATAAATTAATTTAGTGGTTCATTTAATTCTTAATTCTCAACTCTACTTCCATTTTCTTTGACCTTTAAACTATCTATTTTGTGCTTAAACATAAAAGAGGATTTCATTCATTAAGATTCTGTTTACTGCTGGCCAACCATTTTATTACACTGTTACTCTTTCAAACAATCTTTCTAGCTCCTCTCAACTTATTTTTATATCCCTCTCATTTCATATCACATTTGCAATGGAGTCAATGACTCCTCATTTTTAAAGGACTTTATATCTTAAAATCATGTTTGATTTTAAAGGAGATGAAGAGAAATTGACTGGCTGTGGGAACAATTTTCCCCAAATAATTGTAAGCATTCAACCAAATGCCAATTTTCCTGCCTGATTTTCAATGAGCTGGAGCTCGGTTATTTTATGGACATTCTGTGCAATGCAGAGGCTCATCGAGTGAATAAACAGCAGTGGGGGAACGGAGCCTAAATCCGCTAGAGAGGCCAGCAACAGAGTTCTCAGAAGGCCTTTGCACAAGTGCCCAGTCTCCCATTATACTAGGAGATCGGTTTACATCCTCACCCCCACCTCCCCATGGACATGGCTATGTCCTGTCCTCATAGGAATGGAGGGCACATCCACCTGACATGGCTGGCCACCTGATCGTCTCCACCCCCGAGATTGCCAGCTTCCCAATCGTTGGCCAAGCACTCCCTCCACTTCTCACTCCCAATTGTTGGCCTCCCAATTGCCAACCCCTCTCTCCCCTCCTTGATCACCGGACTTTCGATCACCACTCCCTTTGATCATCGGCACCCCAATTGCTAGCTCCAGCCTCCTTTCGGATCATTGGCACTGACCCTTGATCACTGCCCCTACCACAAGCTCCTATACTCAGATGCAGAGCTCCTCCTCCCTTCCCTCCTCTCCTACCTCTACCCTTCTGTTTCCACTCTTGCTTGGTCCCTCCCCCATGAGGTCTCACCCCTCAGGCCCTGCCTTCTTGTTACTGCCCCATGCCTGATAGACAGTAACTGGGTACCAGACTGGCAGCAACACAGTGCCAGGCTGACAGTGCCAGAGTCCCTCAATGGTCTCTGGTCCCATTGAAGTCATCATGTCTGGTGCTCTTTGCTGAGGACCAGCTGTGATCCTCATTGGTGTGGACCTGCACCAATGAGTTGGAAAGCCAAAATAGCCCAGACAATAGCACTTGAGCTCGCTAAATGATACTTATGTCAGAAATGACGTACATATCATTACAAATACTTAAATCATCCTTGTGCATATCATGAAAAATGGTCTTGGAAGATTGTGACCCGCTGGACAATGGGCACGAATCCCATTTTTTGCTTCCTGCTGCAGTACTCTACTCGATCAGCGGGGCAAGAAAATAACCTCTCTCGTATTTCAGGGTATTGATCCAACCATTTACACAGTATCCTAAAGTTATGCACATGCAGAACTGAAATGATAATGAATGTTATATTCTCACGCAGAATTCATATTGATCCGTCGCTTCTTCAGAGCCAACATGATGTTCACTTCTATAGATATCAGACAAAATCTTGGTGAAGCATTAGAGTCTAATCTGCAATTGGAGAGATAGTAAGTGACCATCACTTACCTACCAAAGAAGTTGGCCGAGCTATTGTTAAGTCAAGTTGGTAGTGGATGTTGGGAGTGGTATGAAGTGGAGGCTGCAGGAAAAGGTTGTAGGAGGTTTGGCAGCTTGGGCAGGGGGTCATTTTCATTGGGCCACTCCTATCCTGTATTGAGTATCTTGACCAGGAACATTGTGCCTTTAATTGAGAGACCTACCTATTTCATCGCTCCTCCCCAGAGGTGACAAAACAGCTGCACGATGACCCGAGGCTGGACTTGAAACCAGGACCTTGGCATTGTGAGGCAGCAATGCTAAGCACTGTGCCATTATTCCGCCCAGAAAAACCTAGCCGACGTCAATGGACCTCTTCATGGTCTGCCGCCATCAGTTACAATTGCCATGGTGGGCACAACAGAAAAATTCCACTCCCAATAAGCAAATGTGAGGATTGCAGAATGGAAACAAGTCCACACTTTGTCAGAGACACACGCGAGCAACAGTGAAGTCACAAGTTGTTTAGATAAAGTTAAGACAAGTAGAAATGATGATTCCGTTTGTGAACTGTATATGTCCAGTAAGAACATAATGGACTCACCTTGGAAAAATCATTTCATAATAAACTAGGAAATACTGAACATCAAGAGGGATCATCAAAAAAAATTAAAACTCTAATGAAGGCATTAACAAAATGAAACGACTGACAGCAAACTTGAAAAGCTGCCAAAAATATTTACAACATGAAGCTAAGAAGAAGAATTTAATGAGACAATGTCGAATCAGCTGAACTCCACACAAAAAAAAACTAGAAAATAAGAACAATTCCAAAGAAGATTGAATCAGGAGAATAACAGCTTGAAGAAAGGAAGCTTGGCAATAAGAAAGTAACTGAAGAGATAAAAACATTGAAACTGACAGCAGAATCAGCAATTCAGACAGAGAAAGAAACTGGGGTTATATACCAGAATAAGATTGTTGAAATGATCATGGAAATAGAAAAGCAAGTAAGCCTGTATGGAAGATTTCCACGCAAAACTGTATTCGGAAGGTTACATAGTTAAAGGCTACCAATTTGTTTGGACACACAGAAGCCCCAGGACTTCATCAATGAGCTACCACCACTGCAACAATAACCCACATTAAGTTCATAACATGACATGGTGTCATAATATGTAACTTCAGTAATGGATCCAATAGATCCCCTAGAATTATTATCTCTGTGGTCAGACTCCTGTTGTACTCAGTAGACATAGAGGGATGGATTATTCAAAAGCACATGGATCACTTGATGCGTCGAGAGATGCTCCAGCAGTCAGTGTTACCATGAAGAAATGTTTTCAAACCCGTAGGCACCAAAGTACCTGATTGATCTGTTACAGAGATAACTGATGTCTCCATGGAAGCAAATAGTTATAAACTGACTGTCAGAAATGGCATCCATTATTTGCAGTTCCCATTAGTGTAATCCAGTGGAAGCCTCTCAGATTACAGAATTGTGCTGTTCCACAAGAAACCCCTCAAAGACTGGATTTACAATTGTCCAATTTGTTTTGTTTGAATTTGGACTTAAATAATTTGGTTATTGAAGGTAATGTATAGGAGTTAAAGGGAGAGGGAGGTGGTGGTTGTGATCATTGTCCCTTTAAGGGAAACATAGCAGAATAGTGTCACTTGGCTTGAGGGACTAATGAGGATAAAGAATGGGTAATCACCCCAAAATGTGGAGTCCTATCTAGGGCAGAAGACAATCTGAAGACATGTAGGGACTGGGACAACTGGGTTGGGAGGGTGCTTTTTAAAAAAAAAATCATTTGTGGGGACATGGGCGTCACTAGCTGACCAGCATTTATTGCCCATCATTAGTTGTCCTTGAAATGAGTGGCTTGCCTTTTCAGAGGGCAGTTGAGAGTCAACCACATTCCTGTGGCTCTGGAGTCACACATAGTCCACATCAGGTAAGGATGGCAAATTTCCTTCCCTAAAGGACATTAGTGAACTAAATGGGTTTTTCAACAATTGACAATGGTTTCATGGCCAACAGTAGATTCTTAATTCTAGATTGTTTTTATTGGATTCCAATTCCACCATCTACTGTGACAAAATTCAAACCCAGATCCCCAGGGCATGAGGTGAATTTCTGGATTAATACTCTAGTGATAATACCATTAGGCCATCAGCTCCCCAGAGGCTGCTGGCCTCTGTATAGTTTTTCTTTGTTAATATCCTTTGTGTTCCTGGCAAAGTTGGGAATGTGCATCATTAGAATTTCATTGTAATAATGGTTCCCCAAGAACCTGCCTGCCCAAACAAAGATGCAATTTCATGTTTGGATGGGCAGGACTTCGGGCGAGAATCCTGCCTTTACACCTATTAAGGCTCTAAGCAGCACTTAATGTCCTCTTCCCCTAGTTTCAATTTTTAGCCTGACAGTATTGGATGCAGGTAACTGGCAAAAACACCTTTTCTCCACCTTGGGTGGGATGGTGGTGGGGAGTGTAGTGCAGGGAGCCTCAGTGTGAAGGTCCCCTCAAAGCTGGGGCACCCACCCCTCCAGCTCATTGGATCACTAAGAACCCCCTCCCCACCAATTCCATGATCTTCCCCCTCCCAGGTGTCTAGGGTGCCCCCTAACATCCCATGCCCAGTACATCCAGGACTGATCTTTCCAATGTTCCCAGAACTTAGTTCCAAGCAGAGCACTACAATACCATGATGCAGGCCACTCCTGGGTCAGATAGCTGTCACTAATTTGATTGGCCAATAGTTCTCGTGGGTGGGATTTCCTTCCAAGGACGGACAGAAGTCCCATCCACCGTCAATCAATGCTCAAGTGAGCATGAAATGATAGTGGGAGTTCAAAAGTCAGTAGGGTGTTACTTGCCAACTGTGGATATGACGTGCACTGATCACTCACCATCCTTAAATTCTTACCCCACCAGTGTGAATGATCCCTTTCTTATCTTGTATGTTTATAACAACCCTATATGTGATTTGATTTGATTTATTATCATCACAAGTATTAACATACAGGGAAAAGAGTTGTTCCTTGTGTGCTATAAGGACAAACATACCATTCATGGAGAAGGAAACAAGAGAGTGCAGAATGTAATCTTACAGTCATAGCTAGGGTATAGAGAAAGATTAAGTTAATGCAAGGTAAGTCCAGTCAAAAGTCTGACAGCAGTGGGGAAGAAGCTGTTCTTGAATTGTTAGTATGATTAGTATGGTTGAATTGGTTAGACTTTTGTAGCTTTTTCCCAATGGAAGAAGGTGGAAGAGTTTGTGGTGCGTGGTTTAAAAGTGTGATTTTTAAAACTGTAGCAATAGATTGTAAATTCAGAGCAGGTTTTTGTGTTACTCTGTGTCTTTCCAGTGAAAAATGAAGAAAGGCAGCCCATATTAACATGGCTTAGATTGACCCATTTTTGCAATGATGAAAGGCAAAAGATATGGGGTGGGACTCTCCCAAAAAAATTCTAAGTACCAAATTCATGTCAACATGAGTAAGTCCCATTGGTTTTTGCAGCAGGGTTTTCAAAATGAATCTCGCACACTTTGTGCATTGCAGAATGCCCAAGCATGAATCTCATTAAAAATCACTGGGTGGAGCCTATTCCCGTGGAGAGACCGGCAGTATAATGCTGAGCAAGCTACTGATTGGCACATGCACAGTAGCCCTGCACTGCCAGCCTCCCGGTCACTGGCCAGAACAGAAATCCCCCATTGCTGCTCCATGATCCCCCCATGGCCTGATCGCTGGGCTCCGAGACCTGCCTGATGAAGGAGCAGCATTCCAAAAGCTCGTGATTCCAAATAAAACTATTGGATTTCAATCCAGCATTGTGAGAGTTCCTACATCATCAGTAGGTCAAATTCCTGGAACGCCCTCCCTGATAACATTATGGGAATACTTTCATCGCAGGCTAATAAATGGCAGTGGCTAAAGAAGATGGTTCACCACCACCTTTTCAAGGGCAATTAGGGATGGACAACAAATGCTGTCCTTGCCTGCTACACTCACATCCTGAGAATGAATATAAGAAATCCCACCAAATTTGAAAATTTGAATTCAAGTTCTTTTAAAAAAAGCAGCCGATCTTGGTAAAAGCTGTTGACTGGTTGGAAAAATGCAACTGGTTAACATTTGTCCTTACAGAAAGTGAATCTGGGGTCCTTATTTTATCTGGTCTGTTAGACGTCTTTAGCTCAACTATTCTTTGGTTCGGTATCAAAACTCAAGGGAATTCAGGCTGACCAATAACTAAAATATAGCTTTATCAGCTAGTGACACCCACATGCTGAGAACTAATGTAAAAAAAACTTTTGTTAGAATCAAAGTAATTCATAGTAGAATCCATGGAGTGAAATGCAGTAAAAATGGATTTTTGTGACTGGTGCTAAACACAAAATAGATTCAATAACATTTTCTCATATCTGTAGAAATCCATCTTGAATATAAATAAACCTGCGCAATTGGTAATAAGTGCAGATATAATCACACCAAAGCAGTTGTGTCCAAATTCTATCTGCAGATTCACATGCAGGATTATTGCCACAAGTATGGACCCAATTCTCCGAACATTTCAGATGGCTTTGGGAATCCCAATGTCCTGATGAATGGAGTTTTTGCTGAAGATCAGGATTTCTGATATGCGTGCAAGATCTTGGGATACATCCAAACCACCCAGCCAATCCCCGATTGGGTTGCCATCACGTGTATGCCCCTTGTCTAATAAGGGGCATACACGCGATGGGTCGTGAGAGGGCTGCTTTTGGATTTTTTTCGAGAGTATCCTAGTGCTTCACGTCGTTAGTGTACGCTTGACCTGGACCATTTGACGGGCAACACGACAGCTCAGTGACTATCGCTGTGCTGTGCAGATACATGGATTTAGGCCTGTGTTTGTGGGAATTTGCGCATTTTCCCCGTGCTTGCGTGGGTTTTCTCCGGGGGCTCCGGTTTCCTCTCACATCCCAAAGATGTGCTCTTAGGCTAATTGGGAAAACAAATTCTCCTAAATTGTCTCAAATTTGTTTTTTTAATCCATAGATCTATAAACGTAGACAGGGATCACTGGCAGAGATGGGAACATCGGGGTGGCAACACAGGCTCGTTGGGCCGAAGGGCCTGTTTCCCGTGCTGTTTTGTTCTTTGTTCTTTGTTCACAATCTGCCCATGTTACCATCAGGGGAAGGGGGCTGAATGGTGTGTCTGACAAAGAAGGGTGGCTGAGTAGGAGGGCTGAGGAGGTAGAGGGTGAATAGGGATCTGAGGGGGAAATTGTTGAGGATGGATCTGAGAAGGAAGGATAGGATAGCTGAATAGGAGTCTGAGGGGGGGAAGAAGGCTGAATGGAGCATCTGAGGAGGACGGGTGGCTGAGTAGGAGGGCTAAGGAGCAAGAGGGCTGAGTAAGGGTCTAAGGGGGTGCTGAGTGACAGTTGTGAAAGGGAAAGTATCTGAAGGGGGTTGAGTGAGGTCACCCTTATAAGAGCGTGGAGACACATGGTTTGGGTGGTGTGGGGGAGGGAGGGAGAGGATGGTGATGTTACATCCATCAGGCCATTTCAGAGACTTGGGTAGAGCAGGGACAGGAATGGATGTTGCAGGTTCCGGGGTACAAATGCTTTAGTCGGAGTAGAGAAGGGGGTAGAAGGGGGGGAGGAGTGGCGTTACTGGTCAAAGACTGTATCACGGTGATCGAAAAGAAGTTTGATGAGGACTTGTCTGTTGAGGTAGTATGGGCTGAGATTAGAAACAGGAGAGGAGAGGTCACCCTGTTGGGAGTCTTTTACAGACCTCCTAATAGTTCTAGAGAGGTTGAGGAAAGGATTGCAAAGTCAATTCTGATTAGGAGTGAAAGTAGTAGGGTAATTGTGATGGGGGACTTTAACTTTGCTAATATTGATTGGAATAGCTATAGCTCTAGCTCGTTAGAGGGGTCAGTTTTCGTACAGAGTGTGCAGGAAGGTTTTTTGACTCAGTATGTAGATAGGCCAACTAGAGGTGAGGCTACATTGGATTTGGTGCTGGGCAATGAGCCAGACCAGGTGTTAGGCTTGGAAGTTAGTGAACATTTTGGTGATAGTGACCACAATTCGGTTACGTTCACCTTAGTGATGGACAGGGATAGGCATGAAGCTGGGGGCTGTAGTTATAGCTGGGGGAAGGGTAATTATGAGGCCATCAGGAGAGAATTAGGGTGCGTAGATTGGACTAGGGAACTACAGGGACTGGGAACATCTGGAATGTGGTGCTTATTCAAGGAGCAGCTGCTGAGAGTCCTTGATAAGTATGTCCCTGTCAGGCAGGGAGGAAATGGACGAGTAAGAGAGCCTTGGTGTACGAAAAGAGTTGATTTGCTGGTTAAGAAGAAAAAGGAGGCTTATGTCAGGATGAGGCTTGAAGGCTCAGGTAGTGCAATGGATAGCTATAGATTAGCCAGGAAGGAGGTAAAAAGTGAATTGAGGAGAGCTAAGAGGGGACACGAGAAGATGTTGGCTGATAGGATTAAGGAGAATCCTAAAGCTTTCTTTCGATATGTTAAGAATAGAAGATTGGTTAGGGCAAGATTAGGGCCAGTCATAGATAGCAGTGGGAAGTTGTGCGTGGAGCCTGAAGAGATTGGCGAGGCACTGAATAAATATTTCTCTTCGGTATTCACGCAGAGTGCTGGAAATGTAGCTGTGGAGAGCACTGAGGTACAGGGTTGCAAATTGGGGAGTATTGTAGTAGATAGGGAGGATGTGTTAGAAATTCTCGAGGGTTTGAAGTTGGATAAGTCCCCTGGGCCGGACGGGATTTACCCTAGGATTCTCTGGGAGGCAAGAGAGGAGATTGCAGAGCCTCTGGCTCTGATCTTCAGGTCCTCGTTGGTTACGGGTGTGGTTCCGGAGGACTGGAGGATGGCGAATGTGGTCCCATTGTTTAAGAAGGGGAAGAGAGACCTTCCTGGGAATTATAGGCCAGTGAGTCTTACTTCTGTGGTGGGCAAGGTATTGGAGAGAATTATTAGGGATAGGATTTATAGTTATTTAGAGAGAAATGAATTGATTGGGGATAGTCAGCATGGTTTCGTGAAGGGTAGGTCATGCCTTACTAACCTCATTGAGTTTTTTGAGAAAGTGACCAGAGAGGTGGATGGGGGTAAGGCGGTTGATGTAGTATATATGGACTTTAGTAAGGCTTTTGATAAGGTGGCCCATGGAAGACTTCTACAGAAAATGCAGATGTGTGGAATAGAGGGTGATTTAGCTAATTGGATTAGAAATTGGCTGGCAGATAGAAGACAGAGGGTGGTGGTTGATGGGAGATATTCATCGTGGAGTTCGGTGACGAGTGGTGTGCCTCAGGGGTCTGTTTTGGGGCCCCTGCTGTTTGTAATTTTTATAAATGATCTGGATGAGGGTATTGAGGGATGGATCAGTAAATTTGCAGATGATACTAAAGTTGGTGGTGTGGTAGATAGTGAAGAGGGGTGTTTTAGTTTACAGAGTGACTTGGACAAGTTGCAGAGCTGGGCCGAGAGGTGGCAAATGGAGTTTAATGTGGAAAAGTGTGAGGTAATGCACTTTGGCAGGAACAATAAATGTGTAGAGTATAGGGCTAATGGTAGGGCTCTTAATAGTGTTGAGGAACAGAAGGATCTTGGTGTATGTGTCAATAGATCCCTGAAAGTAGGCAGTCAAGTGGATAAAGTTGTTAAGAAGGCTTATGGAGTCTTAGCTTTTATTGGTAGGGGGATTGAATTTAGGAGCCGCAGCATCATGTTGCAGCTGTACAAAACTCTAGTGCGGCCGCACTTGGAGTATTGTGTGCAGTTCTGGTCCCCACATTATAAGAAAGATGTGGAGGCATTGGAGAGGGTACAGAGGAGGTTTACCAGGATGTTGCCTGGTATGGAGGGCAGGTCCTATGAAGAGAGGTTGAAGGATTTGAGGTTGTTTTCGTTAGAAAGGAGGCGGCTAAGAGGGGATCTTATTGAAGCATATAAGATGATTAGAGGTTTGGATAGGGTGGACAGTGATAGCCTTTTTCCTAGGATGGAGAAAGCTAGCACGAGGGGACACAGCTTTAAATTAAGGGGTATGAGTTATAGGACGGATATCAGAGGTAGGTTCTTTACTCAAAGAGTGATTAGGGAGTGGAATGCCCTGCCTGCAGCTGTTGTAGATGCGCCAAGTTTGGTGGCGTTTAAGAGGTTAGTTGATAAGTATATGGATGAGAAGGGAATGGTTTAGTTAGGAGGGGCATTGCTTTTTATTTTGGTCGGCACAACATCGAAGGCCGAAGGGCCTGTTCTGTGCTGTATTGTTCTTCTATGTTCTATCCCATCCCACCCCCATCCAATCACCCCCACCCAACCCTGGATCTTCAAGGTCCAGGGCACCATGACCCTGGATAGCGCCTGGCGCCGGTCCTGCTGAGGGGGTGGGTGAATGGCAGGAAGCTGGTAAATTAGCTGTCAAACATGCTAATAACATTTAAATTTCTTCAAATGATTGAACTTTGTAAAAGAAGGAGTGAAGCCACAGATTGTCAATCAGGCGTAGACTGCGTCTACATTGCGGTCAGGATCAATGGGGTATTTAAGATGCATACAATCATGAAGGGAAATAAAAATAAACACAGATGGCAGGTAGATGATAGAAATCCACTGAACTGTTAAGGGAAATCTTTTTCAAGGCATTGCATGTTGAATTTATTAGAGATCAAAGGTTTCTATTGGAATAGAGAGGGTTTTAAAAAGTTTGGCTTGCTAGGAAGTCTCAGTAACTTCATATCAAAGCTATGCAGACTGGAACCCTCCCCCCCATTCCCCATTCCAGGTGAAATTGACATCTCCTCTCTGTCAGAGGACTTCAAAGGTATTTGTTCTCACCTGCAGCTTTTGAAAGGAAAAAGGAAAATCTCTGTTGCAGAATTGAGTGCTGCATTGATTAAAATCCTGCGGGGTAACTGGAGGTGTGGAGATTAAAGTGACCTGACCACCTCAGAATTTTCACAGCTGACAGGAAGGAATGCAAATGTTGATCACAGAAATTACCATGCCAGGGTTGATCTTCAGGTCTGCCAGCCACAACACCCTGTGGAGTGTGGCAAGGTGATCTCTGGCCCGCAGCTCAGCCCACCCAACCCCAGGATCCTTGAGGGGCCTTTCTTCTGCAGCAGCAGAGAGACAAATGGACACTGGACCTATCTCCTTGAACCCTCTCAAGCCTGAATGTCAAAAGGCAGTGCAAAGTGGACATGGTCAAGCTGTGTATCCTGCTCAGTGTGTATTCTGAGGGGAAATGGAACCTATTGGAGGCATCTGAGGTGGAAGGGGCTCTGAGTGAGGGTTCTAAGGAAGAAGGAGCTGACCAGGGGATCTGGAGGAGGAGGGGAAGAGTGAGGGGTCTAAGAAAAGAGAAAAGCTGAGGTTGGGCTCTAAGCGGGGAGTTTCGCTCGGGTCTCCTTTGTGCTGGCATATTGTGGAGGGGAGGAGATCCCTCTTTGGTGAGGGGGTTGGTAGTGCTCCCCTGATTAGTGGAGGGGGGAGCATAGAGGGAGGCTCCATTACATTTCTTATGGGGAGGAGGGCAGACAAAGGTGCTGGTCTTGGAGCAGCTGGGTTGCTTGAAATTAGCTCATGTATCTTTTAAGTGAGTGAATTCCAGCTGATCGATGCAGCCAACGCCAGTGGGAAACACTTCCAATTTTCCACTGATGTGCACAAAATGCCGCAAAATGGAAGAATCAGGTCCAATGTCACTTCCCAAAGCCCTTTTAAAATTTGTGCAAGAAGATTTCATTGTCTTTTTCTTTCTGCCTATTTTGCATCACTAGACTGCAATGCCATATTCTACCAGTTTGCAGCATCTTCAACAAATAGGATAAGAAGGTGACCAGTAAAAGAAGTCAATAACATTATTGGTACTTTCTTTGGTAGATCTTCCATCAATGGGGATGAAATAGAAAGGGTCAAAAGCTTCATGTTTTTAGGTGTCCAGATCACCAATAATCTATCCTGCTCTCCCCATGCCAACACTATAGTTAAGAAAGCCCACCAGTGCCTCTACTTTCTCAGAAGACTAAGGAAATTTGGCATGTCAGTGATGACTCTTACCAGCTTTTACAGATGTGCCATAGAAAGCATTTTTTCTAGTTGTATCAAAGTTTGTTACGGCTCCTGCTCTGCCCAAGACCGCAAGGAACTACAAAAGGTCATGAATGTAGCCCAATCCATCACCAAACGAGCCTTCCATCCATTGATTTTGTCTACACTTCCCACTGCCTCAGCATAATTAAGAACCCCACACGCCCTGGATATTCTCTCTTCCACCGTCTGAGGTCATGTACCAACCGACTCAAGAACAGCTTCTTCCCTGCTGTTGCCAGGCTTTTGAATGGACTTACCTTGCATTACGTTGATCTTTCTCTACACCCTATGACTGTAACATTACATTCTGCATTCTCTCGTTTCCTTCTCTATGAATGGTATGTTTTGTCTGTATAGCGCGCAAGAAACAATACTTTTCACTGTGTGTTCATACATGTGACAATAATAAATCAAATCAGTGAAATTTAAAACTTCCATCACTTTTATCTTAGAATAAAAGTTGCTAATTTTCAAATTTTTCAATGATCATCACAACCAAAATTAGAATCTCAGTAGGGGAGATTTCATTAGGCCGCTGATCCTCAATTACATAACAAATAAAATGGGTGAAGCCATCCACCCTGAATTCTGTTCAAGGGCAGATGCGCAAGTGATTCTCACTGCTGGGAGGGGAGGATTTCATGCTGAACACACATGATCTTGAGCTGTTCTTATCATGACATATGCATCCACGTGAAGCACACTGAATCTCATGGCAGAGGCAGTCAGGATTTCGACCATCCAGCCATCACCTCATTGGCTCAACGGTCTGGACATCATATTTAAAGGGCAAAGGGACAATGTCTTTCCTTTCCCCTTCTTCCCAGGTTCAGCCTCCACCCTACCCTTCTACATACACGCCACTAACCCTCCCCCTCATAGCCCCCCTTCCAGCCTCCACATGGCTTGTGTCCAGCATGACTAAGATCATGAGTAGTCCCAGAGAAAGTGGAAGCAGCATTTACTAACCTCAAGGTCGTGGAAAAAGTGGAGTTCGACACTTATATACAGTTATAGAACTGAATGCTCTAAATGTTTACTGGCACAGAAGTTAGTGTGGCGGGGAAATTCATTCTGGTGAGGTAGCCTTCTAATGAGCATCATGCATCTTTACTAAATGACACGAAGAACAGGCATTTCAGGGCCAAGAGACTTTGCTGGCTGTAGTTGACCAATTAGAATCAGGTTATTAACATTAGTTGCAATGGGCTGATTTTGTGTGACTATCATTCCACTCCTACTTACTTAATTCACGCTAAAGCTTCACATTTCTCAAACTGGGCCTCTTCAGATGTGAGGAATGTGCCTGTTCTTGGAACCCTCCCAAGAAGTATAAGAATGTCAGGGGAAGCTCAGCCATGCCCCTTTTTACGATGGTGGCTTCCATGTTCTGATATCTTCAAGTGATCCAAAGCAACTTTGAGAAGGCACAGAGAGAAGTTAAGTGTGTAAGGTGAGTGAGTGAATGGATAGGCAGATCTGAGAGACTTGCTTGGGGTGGTAGTCAAGTTGGAGTTTTATTTTGCTAGTTGTGGGATCTTCAGGGGTCAGTCAGTGCAGGAGTAGTTGGAAGGGTAGTTGGGAGAGAGGATATTCTGGGTTGGATTGGTGGGGATGTGGGGTGGAATAAGTTGATAGTTGCCAGGGAGGGTAATCAGGTACTTATCAGGGGGTCAGGTTGTAGTTGGGAGTTAGGGATTCAGGCGAGAGATAATTGAGTGAGAGGCGATTGGTTGGGGTGGAGTAATTTGGTGGGGATGGTGGTCAGGGGTGCAGTCAGGCGTGTGGTCATTTGGTGGGGTCCAGTGGAGAGTTGTGGAGTCAGTGGTATAGTTATCCTGGAGTTAAAATTGGTTTTAATCCTTCTAACTTTTCCTGGGTAACTATTCTGTTACATACGTTGGAGTTACCCAACCCAGACACAGGGTAATTTCTCATCAGAAGGCCAAACTTCCTGGGCAATTCCCACACTTCCAATGCATGGATCTTCTAAGGGATGCCAATGTGCATTTTTGCTGTTACTTCTAGGCTACAACTTTACAGAGGTTGCAAATTCTGAGCTAAATGTCTGATTCAAATTATCTAAAACTATCATCCAATTATTCCCTCCTTTAATCCATTTTTTAAGGTATTTTGAATTGTCTTGAATTATACTTTTCACTTTTTTTCAGGCATTGATATTAAATTTTCTCTTCTATGTTGTATATATTTTTTTCCAATAGATCCATAAATACAGTTCACCTTTGTTTGACATTTTCCTTTATATGTTTTTTCCTTCTTCCCATTTCAAGTCTTAAAGGTTATATTAATTCCAATACCTGTTTTCACTGTTCATGACAAAATATCAAATCTTCTAACACTATTTTTGCTAAGTGTTCCCCAAGCTATCGACGGACTACCATCTCAAACTCATGAATAAATATCAGTTTAGATGCGCTTGCCCTTTGCTCTGATTTTTAACATGTACTTTTGGAAAGTGTGCAGATCTTCCAGAAAATTCTTTCCTTGTTTAGCTTCCATTTACGGGTCATCAAAATCTCAAAAATTACAATTCTATTTTCCTCAATGTTATCTCATTTTATTTAATTTATGAAATCATCTTAGCAAATCCAAGATCAAGCTGGTTATCCTTTCTCACTTCGATCCTTCTAAATGATCTTCCTTCTTTATTCCCTAATGAATTTGATGAAACTTGCTTGGTTATAGTTTCCAGGCAGCATGATGGCACAGTGGTTAACACTGTTGCTTCACAGCATCATGGAACTGGGTTTGATTCCTAGCGTGGGTCACTGTCTGTGCAGAGTCTGCATGTTCGCCCCATGTCTGTGTGGCTTTCCTCCGGGTGCTCCAGTTTCCTCCCACAGTCCAAAAAATATGCTGGTTAGGTGTATTGGCCATGCTAAATTTTCCCTCAATGTAACTGAACAGGGGCCATAGTGTGGTGACTCGGGGATTTTCACTGTAACTTCACTGCAATATGAATATAAGCCTATTTGTGACACTAATAAATAAACTTTAAACACTGTTTCTGGTATCCACCAGTATTAAAGTGAATCCAGAAGCTAAAACCTGAATTTTCCAATTGGGGATTGGAGGTTGGGGGGAGCAGGAAGTAGCATCTAGTAACGAGGGAGTGCCGAGGTCAAACAAATGTGGTGCATATTTATGCACCTGATGGAATTAATTCTGAGCTCAGTTTCGTAAATAATGTTGAGATACATCCAGATTCTAGAAACTTTTTTGATTTGATTTATTATTGTCTCATTTATTGATATACCGTGAAAAATACTTTTTGTGAATGATACAGACAAAGCATACTGTTCATAGAGTATGTGTGGAAGAAGGACACAAGGGCGTGTAGAATACAATGTTACAGTCATAAATAGGGTGTAGAGAAACATCAACCTTAAAACAAGGTAGATCCATTCAAAAGTCTGATGGTGACAGGGAATAAGCTATTTTTGAATCAGTTAGATCTCAGATTTTTATATTTCTTTTCTCAACAATCAACAATCTGTCCTGGTCACTCTAAGTTGATGCTAATAGTTAGAAAATCCACCAGTGTTTCTACTTTCTCGGGAGGCTAAGGAAATTCAGCATTTCCGCTACACTCTCACCAATTTTTTACAGACACACCGTAGAAAGCTTCTTTCTGGGCATATCACAGCTTGGTATTGCTCCTGCTCTGACTGAAACTGCACGAATCTACAAAAGTTGTAGACTTAGCTCAGTCCATCACGCAAACCAACCTCATTATTCATAAAGTTGGATGAAGAAGTAATATGCAGTTACAGGACTCAGAGGTCTGCAATGCCTAAAAGGGCAGGCACAATAATTCCTGTTATATTCAGCTCACTTTAACAGCAAAGACAAAAAAAAGATTGCCACATGGCTGGTTACTTAACCAGCTAGTGGAGCAGTATTAGATTTGATCTGATTTTTTGTCATATGTATTAACTTACAATGAAGTATTGTTTCTTAAGTGCTATACAGTTGTAGATGCGCCAAGTTTGGTGGCGTTTAAGAGGTTAGTTGATAAGTATATGGAAGAGAAGGGAATGGTTTAGTTTGGAGGGTCATTGCTTTTTATTGGTCGGCCCAACATCAAAGGCCGAAGGGCCTGTTCTGTGCTGTAATGTTCTATGTTCTATACAGATAAAACATATTGTTTATAGAAAAGGATACAAGAGAGTCCAGAATGTAGTGTTAAAGTCATAGCTAGGGTTTAGAGAAAGATCAATTTAATGCAAGGTAAGTCCATTCAAAAGTAGTAGGGAAGAAGCAATTCTTGAGTCAGTTGATGCGTGATCTCAGACTTTTATATCTTTTTCCCGAAGGAAGAAGGTGGAAGAGAGTATGTCCAGGGTGTGTGGGGTCCTTAATTAAATTGGCTGCTTTGCCAAGGCAATAGTAAGTGTAGACAGAGTCAATGGATGGGAGGCTGGATTGCGTGATGGATTGGGCTACATTCACAACCTTTTGTAGATGCTTGCAGTCTTGGGCAGAGCAGGAGCCAAACCAAGCTGCAATACAACGAGAAAGAATGCTTTCTACGGTGCATCTGTAAACGTTGGTGGGAGTAATAGCTGACATGCCAAATTTCCTTAGTCCTTAGAATGTAGCTTGAAGACAGACGAGATAGAACGTCTCTCAAAGTCCCTGATGATTTCACCTTGGATTCATGTGACACACTACACAGAGATGCATTGGCTTACAAGACATAACAATTTCCATTCTTGCTGAAGCAAGGAAATGTTGGGTGGGGGTAGTGGTTTGCAGAAGGTAAATGAAACTGTGAAATTGCTGATGAAGAGAATGCAACATTGACCACTGCCAGACAGCACGAAGAGCTAGTGAGAGGAATGGAATGAGGTAGACAGGACACTGAGTATTGAGTGTTGACTCAAGCATCCCCAATACAGCAAGGCAGCGTGCAAAGAGGTTTATTGACTTTATCAGGTCAGGGGTCTGAAAATGGATAACACTAATCATGTTTACCACTCATTGATTTCTACATCCCCCCCCCCCACCCCACACTATGTTAAAATACTTTGGTTGCTTACCATCAATGACCATGAATGCGAAGAAGTAACTTGCATTTATAGTTTCTTTGTTTTATGTTCAAGTGTAAGACACTCTATAATGTAAGGCACAAGTGCTGATACCACAAGATTTCAAACCTTCAAACTCCCAGGTCAGTCCAAGCAATGAAATTAGATCTTTTGCAGTTTAATGCTCTTGTTCATGGAGAGAGACTTTCATATCTTGAGACATAAAATAGCTCACATGATCCATAAATAGAATTATTAGGGATAGGATTTATAGTTATTTAGAGAGAAATGAATTGATTGGGGATAGTCAGCATGGTTTCGTGAAGGGTAGGTCGTGCCTTACTAACCTCATTGAGTTTTTTGAAAAAGTGACTAAAGAGGTGGATGGGGGTAAGGCGGTTGATGTGGTATATATGGACTTTAGTAAGGCGTTTGATAAGGTGGCCCATGGAAGACTTCTGCAGAAAATGCAGATGTATGGGATAGAGGGTGATTTAGCTTAATGGTTAGGAATTGGCTAACAGA
The DNA here is from genome assembly GCA_024679065.1 of Sphyrna mokarran. Taxonomy (NCBI): domain Eukaryota; kingdom Metazoa; phylum Chordata; class Chondrichthyes; order Carcharhiniformes; family Carcharhinidae; genus Sphyrna; species Sphyrna mokarran. The sequence goes on along the minus strand of JAGIQG010000023.1, from coordinate 27,782,226 downwards.
TAGAAGACAGAGGGTGGTGGTTGATGGGAGATATTCATCGTGGAGTTCGGGACAAGTGGTGTACCTCAGGGGTCTGTTTTGGGGCCCCTGCTGTTTGTAATTTTTATAAATGATCTGGATGAGGGTATTGAAGGATGGATTAGTAAATTTGCAGATGACACTAAAGTCGGTGGAGTGGTAGATAGTGAAGAGGGGTGTTATAGTTTGCAGAGAGACTTGGACAAGTTGCAGAGCTGGGCCGAGAGGTGGCAAATGGAGTTTAATGTGGAAAAGTGTGAGGTAATGCACTATGGCAGGAATAATAAATGTGTAGAGTATAGGGCTAATGGTAGGATTCTTAGTAGTCTTGATGAACAGAGGGATCTTGGTGTGTATGTGCATAGATCCCTGAAAGTAGGCAGTCAAGTCGAGAAGGTTGTTAAGAAGGCATATGGAGTCTTAGCTTTTATTGGTAGGGGGATTGAATTTCGGAGCCGCAACGTCATGTTGCAACTGTACAAAACTCTAGTGCGGCCGCACTTGGAGTATTGTGTGCAGTTCTGGTCCCCGCATTATAAGAAAGATGTGGAGGCATTGGAGAGGGTACAGAGGAGGTTTACCAGGATGTTGCCTGGTATGGAGGGCAGGTCTTATGAAGAGAGGCTGAGGGATTTGAGGTTGTTTTCGTTAGAAAGGAGGCGGCTAAGAGGGGACCTAATCAAACATATAAGATGACTAGAGGTTTAGATAGGGTGGACAGTGATAGCCTTTTTCCTAGGATGGAGAAAGCTAGCACGAGGGGACACAGCTTTAAATTAAGGGGTGATAGTTATAGGACGGATATCAGAGGTAGGTTCTTTACCCAAAGGGTGGTTCGGGAGTGGAATGCCCTGCCTGCAGCAGTTGTAGATGCGCCAAGTTTGGTGGCGTTTAAGAGGTTAGTTGATAAGTATGTGGAAGAGAAGGGAATGGTTTAGTTTGGAGGGGCATTGCTTTTTATATTGGTTGGCGCAACATCGAAGGCCGAAGGGCCTGTTCTGTGCTGTAATGTTCTATGTTCTATAACAACAGCAGGCAACTTGTGCTGGGTCAAAGGATAAGGAACTGCCTTAAAATGAGAACATTGTGAAAAATCACAGGAGAGTAAATATAAGTGAGAGCGTGTTCTGCCTGCAGACATATTCTTGGCTTATTGCTGATGTTTCATGCTGAGGCATTTTCTTGGCAGTCTTTGTCAATGGTGCTTTGATATTGCCTTCTCCTCTCAGGGGTAGGGTGCAGTGGCAAGTACCAAGCCTACCTCTGCCAGAATAGGAATTAAACCTGCACTATTGTGTTATTCTGTAACACACGTTTACCATCTAAGCTGACTCACCTCCATAGTAAATATACACGTGCGTAATTCGTACTACCACTCATAAATGATCTATTAGTTGAGATGGTGGATCCTTTGATATTGATGCATTTACTATCACTGCAACAAAAAAAAATATGATGCAATCTAGGATTTCTTACACATTTAGAAATTCTGTCACTCTGTAAAATTACACTGCGCATTCTCAATGGCCCATAGTATTAGAAATGGAATTGTTCAGAAAATTATCCATGGAATTGGTGATGGTGTTAGGATTATCCAGTCCCACCTACTGTGTGACAAAAAATTCCTGCCTAAGTTAACAGGCCTTTTGCTGGCCCATCAAATGTTCCAACCCACTTATGACAATTCCCACGGTAGCTGGAATTAGAAAATCCTGCCTGGGATCTTTTGCACTGTTCGTAATTAATGTACAAGTGTTAGTAATTAATAGTGAGCATTTGGAATATGGTCCTGTATCTTGAATAGAACATAGAACATAGAACACCACAGCACAAACAGGCCCCTCGGCCCACAAGTTGCGCCGAACACATCAAAACTTACCCAGCCATAGACCTATCTATAACCCCCAAACCCATTGGATCCCATATAATCATCCAGAAGTCTTTTAAAAGACCCCAGCGAGTTCGCCTCAACCACCACCGACGGCAGACGATTCCATTCACTCACCACCCTCTGAGTGAAAAACTTTCCCCTAGCATCCCCTCTGTACTTGCTTCCCTGCACCTTAAATCTGTGCCCTCTCGTCGCGACCATTTCAGCCCTGGGAAATAGTCTCTGAGAGTCCACCCTATCTATTCCTCTCAACATCTTGTAAACCTCTATCAGGTCGCCTCTCAACCTTCGTCTCTCCAGGGAGAACAGTCCCAGCTCCCTCAACCTGTCTTCATAAGGCATGCCTCCCAATCCAGGCAACATCCTTGTAAATCTCCTCTGCACCCTTTCAATAGCTTCCACGTCCTTCCTATAGTGAGGCGACCAGAACTGCGCACAGTACTCCAAGTGTGGTCTGACAAGGGTCCTATAAAGCTGCAGCATTACCTCCTGACTCCTGAACTCAATCCCTTGATGGATGAAGGCCAGTACACCGTAAGCTTTCTCAACCACATCCTCCACCTGGGAGGCCGATTTGAGAGTCTTAAGGACCCGGACCCCAAGATCCCTCTGCTCTTCCACACAGCTAAGACTCTTACCTTTGATAATGTACTCATTCATCCCGTTGGATCTGCCAAAATGGACCACAACACATTTATCCGTGTTGAAGTCCATCTGCCACTTCTGATGGTCAGTCTTGCATCCTGTCTATGTCATGCTGCAACTTCTGACATCCCTCCAGACCATCCACAACACCACTGACCTTTGTGTCATCGGCAAACTTACTCACCCATCCCTCCACTTCCTCATCCAGGTCATTTATGAAAATGACAAACAGCAAGGGTCCTAGAACAGATCCCTGGGGCACTCCACTGGTGACCGACCTCCATGCAGAAAAAGAGCCATCCACAACCACCCTCTGCCTTCTGCAGGCAAGCCAGTTCTGGATCCACAAGGCCAAAGCCCCTTGGATCCCATGGCCTCTCACCTTCTCAAGAAGTCTTGCATGTGGGACCTTGTCAAATGCCTTGCTGAAGTCCATGTACACCACGTCCACTGCTCTTCCTTCGTCAATGTGTTCAGTCACATTTTCGAAGAACTCAATTAAGCTCGTAAGGCACGACCTGCCTTTTACAAAACCATGTTGACTATTTCTAATCAACCTAAACTTCTCCAAATGCTCGTAAATCTTGTCCCTCAGAAGCCTCTCCATCAGCTTACCAACCACTGAGGTCAGACTCACCGGTCGGTAATTTCCAGGACTATCCCTGTTCCCTTTCTTGAAAATAGGGACCACATCCGCAATCCTCCAATCCTCCGGAACCTCTCCCGTCTCCATCGACGACGCAAAGATCATCGCCAGGGGCTCTGCAATGACATCCCTCACCTCCCACAATAACCTGGGGTACATCCCATCTGGTCCCGGAGACTTGTCTATCTTGATAGCATTTAAAAGTTCTAACACATCCGCTTCCTTAATATCTACATACTCAATCTTTTCAGTCTGCCGCAAACTTGTAGTGCATCCTCCCAGATCACTTTCCACCGTGAATACTGAGGCAAAGTACTCATTAAGCACCTCTGCCATTTCTTCCGGTTCCATACAGACTTTTCCCCCTTCACCTTTTATAGGTCCTATCCCTTCTCTTCTCATCCTTTTACTTTTCACATATTTGTAGAAGGCCTTGGGATTCTCCTTAATCCTACCAGCCAAGGCCTTCTCATGACCCCTTCTGGCTCTCCTAATTTCCTTTTTAAGCTCTCTTCTATAAGCCTTATACTTCTCTAGATCCCCAACATCTCCTAGCTCTTTGAACCTTTTATACACCTTTCTTTTCTTCCTGACTATGTTCACCACAGCCTTCGTGCACCACGGTTCCCGCGTCCTACCAAAACCTCCTTGTCTCACCGGAACGTTGTCGTGCAAAGCTCCAGACAAGCATTCCTTGAATATCTGCCACCTTCCTTCTGTGCTTTTCCCCAAGAACACCTCCTTCCAGTTTATTCGCCCCAACATCTGCCTGATGTCTTCATATTTCCCCTTATTCCAGACAAACACCTTCCTAGCCTGCCTGATCCTATCCTTTTCCAATGCAAGGGTGAAGGAGATAGAATTATGATCTCCATCCCCAAGATGCTCTCCTACCGAGAGATCCATCACCTGTCCTGGTTCATTAGCTAGTACCAGGTCCAGTACAGCCTCTCCTCTCGTAGGCTTGTCTACGTGCTGTGTCAGGAAACCCTCCTGAACACACCTAACAAACTCCTCCCCATCCAAACCCCTTACCCTTGGGATATTCCAGTCGATGTTTGGGAAATTGAAGTCTCCCATCACAACAACTCTGTTATTTCTACATCTCTCCAGTATCTGTTTCCCTATCTGCACCTCAACTTCCCTGTCACTATTGGGCGGCCTATAGAATACACCCAGCAACGTCACCGACCCTTTGCTATTCCTAACTTCCACCCACAGAGACTCCGTAGACATTCCCTCCTCGGTATCCACCTTCTCTGCAGCCATGACACTGTCCCTGATCAACAGTGCCACTCCACCACCTCTTTTGCCTCCCTCCCTGTCCTTCCTGAAGGATCTGAATCCCGGGACCTGTAGTACCCAGTCCTGTCCCTGAGACATCCAAGTCTCTGTAATGGCCACCACATCACAATCCCAAGCAGCAATCCACGCCCTAAGTTCATCCACCTTATTTACTACACTCCTGGCATTAAAATAGACACAGCTCAGTCCCTCAGACTGGACATTTCCCTTCTCCCCCACTCGTCTAACCTGTTAGACAGGATGACAGGAAACAGGATGACCCTGTTTCTCATCCTGCCTAGAGTCCTTCCCTACCTGGGAGCTAACTTCCTTGCTCCCAGTCTCCACATCACTATTCCCTCCCCCTAACCTTTCTAGTTTAAAGTCCCCCCAGTAGCCCTAGCCAATCTTCCCGCCAAGATATTAGTCCCCCTGGGATTCAGGTGCCATCCGTCTTTGCTGTACAGGTCACACCTGCCCCTAAAGAGGTCCCAATGATCCAGGAACCGGAATCCCTGCCCCCTGCTCCAGTCCCTCAGCCACGTATTCAACCTCCACCTCATACTATTCCTGCTCTCACTCTCCCGAGGCGCAGGCAGCAATCCTGAGATTACTACCTTCGCTTTCCTCTCTCTCAGCTGCCTACCCAGTTCCCTATAATCCCTTTTTATGTCCACTTCCCTCTTCCTGCCTATGTCAGTAGTACCTATATGTACTACAACTTCCAGTTCCTCACCCTCCCCTTTCAGGATGTCTGGGACGCGTCCAGAGACATCCCGAATCCCAGCTCCAGGGAGACATACCACCATCCGCGACTCCCGTCTGCGTCCACAAAAACGCCTGTCCGCCCCCCTCACTAGGGAGTCCCCTATAAGCACTGCCTTTTTGCTCTGTTTTTTAGGTTTTTGTTTTTGTTCAGCTCCAGGGAGCTGGCCACCGCTGCCTCCCTTGGATGAGCTGTCCCCCACAGTAGTACTCAGGCAAGAGTACTTATTTTGAAGGGGGACATCCACCGGTGTACTTTCCATCACCTGAGGTTTCCCCTTCCTAATAGTTACCCATGTGCCTTCTCCCCTTTGCCCTGGTGTGACTACTTGTCTGTAGCTCCTATTAATAATCTCATTCTCCCTAATGAGTCGAAGGTCCTCAAGCTGCATTTTCAGTTCTTTTACCTGGTCCTGTAGGGATTGCAGCTCCACACAGCGATCACAGGTATGGACATCTGGGAGACCAGGAGCCTCCAAGACCTCCCACATGTTATACTGGCAACAACATGCTGGCCTCACACCCATGCTTGCCCCTTTTTAGTAACCCAGAGAAAAAAAAAGTAAGAAAGATTAAAAACTTACCTTGCCTCCCCTTTTTGCTTAGGCTCTGTGAGCCAAGGACCTTACAGCTCACACTAAAACAAACTTACCTGCTCCTTCTCAGAGCTCTCCTCTCTCTCTCTCTTTTTTAGGTTAGAGGAGGAGGGGGGTTGGGATACTCTACTTGTGTAGAGTATCGGGATTCCACACCACTCCAATTTATAGTGAGGTTGAAAAAAAAACTACACTACCCAAGGTGCTTTGCAACACCTTGCGGGTTTAAAAGTTTAAAAAACTAGTAAAATTTAGACTTAAAAATCGCTCTACTCACTCACAAGCTCTCCACTCGCAAATCGCTGCCTCTCCACAGTGCTCCCAAGGAACAATTAGGTCGAATTCCCGAGGTGAGTAACTTTTAAAGGTTGAAAAAAAAACTACACTACCCAAGGTGCTTTGCAACACCTTGCGGGTTTAAAAGTTTAAAAAGTTTAAAAAACTAGTAAAATTTAGACTTAAAAGTCGCTCTACTCACTCACAAGCTCTCCACTCGCAAATCGCTGCCTCTCCACAGTGCTCCCAAGGAACAATTAGGAATACTTAGGGAATTTATTGCTTTCATTATAAATAATGATGTTTATTCATTTCATTACCCTCAGTGTAATTTTCAGCTTTGGTTCCATTTAGCACTGCAATTAAGTTAGTGGGAAAATCCCCTAGCCGCCACACTCCAGCACCTGTTTGGGTACAACGAGGTTGAATTTGGCATGGCCAATGCATCTAACTATCACATCTTTCAGACTGTGGGAGGAAACTGGAACATTTGGAGGAAACCCTTGCAAGTACAGAGAGAATTGCAAATTCCATAAAGACAGTGAGTGACCCAAGCTGGGAATCAAACCCTGGACCATGGCTTTGTAAGGTAGCAGTGCTAACACTGTGGTACTTTACTTGATTTAGAATGTCAATTATGAGTATTTGATCAATTGCTACGTTGTGTGTTTCTCAATGTTATTTTGAGATTATATAAATTGTGTCATTGTAAATATTCTGGAATCTAGCATTGTTGGTTAGTAGCATCTCAATGTAAATGTTAGTTATATTGACCTTGGTAACTAGAAGTTAGCTGCAGACAATACAAGCCAGACTTGTATTGCAGTCCTGTTATAATTGGTTTCATCTGGTAATCACTGATATAGTTTGGACAACATGTAGGACAGGCCAAAGACAAATAATATAGGCATTTACATATATTAGAAAAGAATTGAAGATGATTTATTTCATATGCTTCAATTTATTTAGCTCATATGTGGAAATGCCCAATACCACATTTTTTTAAACCAATCATGGGATATAGGCTTCATTGGTTAAGAGAGTTCTTATTGTCCATCATTCATCACTTGAGAAAGTGATGGTGAGCTACCTTCTTGAACTGTGCAGTTTATGTGCCGTGGGTACACCCACAGTGCTGTCAGGGAAGAAGTTCCAGGAATTTGACCCAGTGACAGTTAAGGAATGGTAATGTGTCACCAAGTCAGAATGGTGAATGGCTTGGAGAAGAAATTCTAGCTAGCCTTGTCCTAAATGGTAGTTGTCATGGGGTTGAAAGGTACTGTCTATGGAACCTCAGTGAGATCCTGCAGTGCATCTTGTAGATGGGTACACAGTACTGTCACTGTGCATTGGTGTTTGAGAGAGTGAATGGATGGTGTCAAGCTTCTTGAGTGTTGTTGGAGCTGCACTTAATCAGGCAAGTGGAGCGTGTTTCATCAAAATCTTGATCTGTAACCTTGCAAAAGAAGATGAACAGGCTTTGGGGAGTCAGAAGTTGAGTTACTTGCCTCAGGATTCCTAGCCTCTCATCTGTTCTTGTAGCTACAGTGTTTATATGACTGGTCCAGTTCAGTTTTTGGTCAATGATAATACCATGAATTGAGAGTGGGGGATTCAGTGACAGGAACATTGAATGTCAAAAGGCGATGGTTAGATTCTCTCTTGTTTGAAATGATCATTGCCTGGCACTTTTCTGGAACAAATATTACTTGCCACTTGTCAGCCCAAGCCTGGATATTGTCCAGATCTTGCTGCATTTCTGAACTAATTTGAAAGGGAAGTCATTGATAAGCAACTGAAGGTGGTTATTCCTAGTGGCCACTATCCTGAGGGACTTCTGCAGTGATGACATTGAACTGAGAGTGTTGACCTGTAACAACTACAACCATCTTTCTCCATGCCACGTATGAGTCCAAACAGCAAAGAGGTTTTTTTTTACCCGGGTTCCAAATGACACCAGTTAACAATAGGGCTTCTTGATGCCATATTTGGTAAAATGCCAATGGTGGGAAAAGGCCTATATTAGCTAATTATGTAGCTCAGTTAACCTCTGGCATGAAGACCATGTGCCAGTTTCCCTGCCAATAGATAAGATGGACCAGTGATGGAAAACAATGGGCACATCATCTCTCATCTTCCCCTTTTATTTTACAATAACCCCCAGCTCCCTTCAACTCCCAGGAAGTCCCTAAAGGGCTGGTAAAATCTCGCAACAAGAATATTCTTTTTTAGAAAATTGTAAACCTGCCAAACCAGTAAATCATCACTCATTTTCTACTGTATCTGTTTCTTCCAGAATATTGCAAGGGTGTTGGAGTCAGATTGTGAATCTGTTCTCCCATTACCTTATAGGGTGGGTTTATCATACTATTTTTGACTTTGCAATTGCTATGCTTCTATAAATTCTTCATAATCATAGAAGCATTAAATCCCCATAGCACAGACAGAGGCCATTTGGCCCATCAAATCTGCACCTACTCTACTCCCACAAAGAGCATATCCCACCTAAACCCCTTCCACCCCTCTCTCTCATAACCCTGCATGTTCATCACAGCTAAGCCACTTAACCTAATCTACCATCTAATCTTTGGACATTAAGGGTCAATTTATCCATCTACAGTCTTTGGACTGTGGGAGGAAACCAGAGCACCCGGCGAAAACCATACAGATGCCAGGAGAATGTGCAAACAAGGCTGGAGTTGAACCCAGGTTCCTGGCACTATAAGGCAGTGGTACTAACCACTGTGCCACCATGCTGCCCAGAAATTATATGACTCATTTCTCCCAACCCTCCTTGGCAATCTCATAGAAATTAGACAGGTTAAATGAGTGGAACCTTGAAAACCTGTTTTGTGTCTAAACCTGGATATTTAATGAAACCTCTGTGAAAGTCTCTCAAAGCACAAAAACTGACTGAAGAAACAGACAAAGGTCGGAATTCTCCGGTCATGCTGCACTCAACAGAGGTTCAGCACCAAGTTCTCCATCCTCTCTCGCAGCAGTGGTGGAGCAAGAATAGCCAGAGAATTCCAACCATAGCATGTGACAGTAAAATAGCATTTATTCTCTTCATGAAGCAGCTTTACGCAACACACATCTCATTAGAAAAATATTTAGTTATGACATCGGATGGATAGAAAATCCAGTTGATCAAAATGGATGTAGGGTGTATTTTAGCTGAACGCACTGTTTATGTATATAGATGGATCAAATTGCATGTTACCTTCTTTACAACAAGAGTTTAGAACATGCAGTTAATTGATTTCACTAGAGAACCTCCTTTAGTGTTACCACCAATCACTAACTGAAAATCCAAAATAATACAGGCTGAAAAATATTGCATTTGCACATCCAAACCGACACTCAAGTGGCCAGGTGAGTAAAATCCATTCTGACAAGCACTCTCTTTTGTTCAAATGACGTGGTCCAAGTGCACATGTTGTAACTTTGTCGGTCAAATTTAACCCTGTTAGTGTCATATCTCATTGAAAAGGTTGAAGTTTGGCAATAATAATTCCAAGAATGGCTCTGCCTTTTGTTAAAGGTGAAGAGTTGCGCACTCAATTGCATTAAACCTAACAGGTAGTGCTTCAGTCTAATCATTCTGGGGTTGCTCTATACAACAACAAGTACTTTTACTGAGTTTCAAAGCTCTTAAATTGAAATGCATTACTTGTATGAATGCTATTGTAGAACAAATCAATGACATAATAACTTTATGAAACCTTAAGAAAGTCTCAATATTAAAGAAATGGTTCTTGCTCTCACATAGAAAGTAAGTCGCTGGACTGACAAACACAGCAAAGCAAAGCTTATTATCTCTGCTAAGGCTTTGACAATGAGTCATCCAGACTTGAAGAGTTAGCTCTTTTCTCTCTCCACAGATGCTATCAGACCTGCTGAGATTTTCCAGAATATTTTGTTTCAGATTCCAGCATTCACAGTATTTTACATTTAGCTCTGAGAAGGACATGGGCAGAATTTTCCCAAAATATTCTTGTGCCTTTTTGAGTGAAAAAGTGGTACAATTAGATTGCAATCATCCCACACACAGAGCATTGAAAGAGACTCCACGTGAAACAGGTAAGGAATCCCCAGACATGATCTTAGGCCAGCGCAGTGATTATTGGGCTGCACATTGGCACAGTGGTTAGCATTGCTGCCTCATAGCGCCAAGGACCCGAGTTCAATTCCGGCCTCAGGTCACTGTCCATGTGGCGTTTGCCCATTCTCCCCATGTCTGCGTGGAATTCCTCCAGGTTCTCCAGTTTCTTTCCACAGTTCAAAGAAGTGTGGGTTAGGCACATTGGCCATGTTAAGTTGACCCTACTGTCAGGGAAGATTAGCAAGGTAAATAAGTGGAGTTACATGAATAGGGCCAGGATTGGGACTACGTTCAGTGCAGACTCAATGGGCCAAATGCCCTCATTCTAGGGATTGTAGGGATTCCATGACTCACCCAAACAGGCTCACGGTTGTGTTAACAAGAGGGAGCTGCATTTAAATACTCCGTCTGCACACACACAGCCAGTCACACTAGGTGCTGGCAGCATGGAGAACAGATGCGTGCTTCGTGGAAGCAGATCTCACAAGGCCTCTGGATGCAATGAAGATGAGGCAGACCTGTATCCCCAAATGGGTAGATGATTGAGACGTGGGGAAGCAAATGTGGCTTGAGCTCATGTCCTGACACCAAGGACTGTCACCCAATTCTGCAAGAAAATGAATGATCTCATTTGAGCTGCAAGAGCGAGTGCCCATCTGTCATACCTGGAATGTCTGCATAAATCTATTCCCTGATGCTCTGCAATCTTTCAGCATCCGTCGCCTCAGTATCTTCCTTAAACCCCTCTGGCACTCCTCATCATAACCCTTTCCTGTCCAGGCATGGCATGCTGCCAACAATTGGCACCTGTTGCACCTCCCCCCTTCCCCCACCAGAATGTCAGCCTTGACACCTCATCACTATCTGAGCTCTTTGGTCCCCTCCACCACCACTCCTGGTGCGTTGGTTGGACCAAACAATATTACCCCTGAAACTCACTCAGACATGAGTCTGGAGCTCAGACAGGAGTCAGAATTAGGCAGCATCAGAGCAGCATCACAGCTGGCCTCACAGCTAGTCACCATGTGGGCAGGCAGTGGGAGGGTGGCAGGGTGGAGCTGCCAGACGCTATGCAGATTGGTAGTGGGGAGTGGCAGGGCTGGAGCTGCCAGACATCATGCCTTCTAATCACAACATCTGGTGGGTAATCAAGGCTTCCCAAGTCCCTTGGACCCTTGCTGCCACTTATTCTCCATCTGTGGGTCCTCCTCTGGCTCTCTGTCCACTCTTTTCTAGTCTGCCTCTCCCCCCTGAGGATTATGCATGGCTCTCTTTCTCCAAAATATTGCTCCCTTGCTGTGCATGGTTATGGATGGCACAGCAGACTACCATGATGCAGAAGACCTGTGGGCACTGTATAGCAGAGCAGCACCACCAGAGCAGTCTAGGCAGTAGTACCACATCTTAAGCATGCCAATGCATCACTCACTGAGAGATCAGGTGGCAGGGAGGGCAGGATGGTCTCAGTCTCAGGCTTCCATATCAGTGTCATCAGCTATGACCTCAGACGTAGCCCTTGTCCCACTTGAGCCAGCCCGGCAGTCTGGGGTTGTCATCGAAACTCCGGGGGATATCCGAATGCTCCAGCACAACCCCAGGATGAAGCTATCATGGTATTACACTCAATGAACCTGAACAGTCAGTGCATGAACTGTGGCTTGTCGCCTGATGGAGAATCAGGTGTTAAACATTCCCCCACCCTCAGGATATCTGTCCTGACTTCTCATTCTGAGCGACATACAGCGAGCCCCTTATGCTGGCATGTTTCAGTTGTGCGAGTCCTTCCCATCCACATATGGAACCATGGCGCCCCTGGCCCTTGGTAGCACCGTGTGATAGTTTGAGCTCTGTGACGTTCACGTGGACAATTAGGATAGCTGTGAGAAGGCCCTCACTGGGGAACGCTTGCAGTATAGGTGTAGCTACCTGGACATCTGGTATAAAACTAGCCCTCGGGAATGGCATGCAGTTCAGACAGAAGAAAGAACCTTCCTAACTTCCATGCGATTAGACATAAGTGCTCATTGTCAGAAGCAGTTCAGAGTTTATGCAATGTGAAAAGCTGTGCTGACAAGCACCCTTGACTCAGGCAATAGCTGCCGGACCTGATGCTTGTAACTGTTAGTGGGGCCAGGGATGAAATGCTAAAAATAAACCACAGAGCCTTTCAAACAGGGTAACCAGAGAAACATTAATGGACATTGTAACTGGCATCACAGGCAGTCCCTCAAAGGCCTCACAGCAATGAGAATACGGGCCACATGAGCCCCATTTCTAATTTATTACCCAATGGATCTTAAGGCCTCCTGACTGTTCCACTCTATTTTTCTCTCCACCTCTTTGGCACAAGGTTCTACTAAGAGCAGGACTGGGAGTTGAACTGAGCCTTAGAAAGAATCACAAAAACTCTGCAGTGCCGAAGGAAGCCATTTGGCCCATCGAGTCTGCATCAACAACAATCCCAAATAGGTCTTAACCCCATCACCCCACATACTTAACCTGCTAATCTCTCTAATCTGTGCATCCCAGAACACTAAGGGGCAACTTAGCGTAGTCAATCACCATAACTTGCACATCTTTGAATTGTACGAGAAAAACCTGAGCACCCAGAGGAAACACACAAAGATACAGCGAGAACGTGCAAACTCCGCACAGAAAGTGACCCAAGCCAGGAATCGAACCCAGGTCCCTGGAGCTGTGAGACAGCAGTGTTAACCACTGTGCCACCTCCTCACAGAGCAATCTAAATCATGCTAGAGAAATCTGTTCCGGTTACCTGACAACTGACACAAAGCTCATCTCTGGCTTTTGAAAAATGAATTTTAGATATGGCTTATATATTACTGAGTCTCATGCTACAAAAAAAACATTTTATTTCTTGGATTCAATGCACCAGAGTTTCAGATCCTTCACTGACACACCTACAACATTAGGTTGCTTTGCGCGAAGGTAATGAAATCACTACAAGATGAATAAAATTTAAAGGTTTCCGCTGGTAATAAAATGGTCATTCTATTTTGTGCCAACTGGTCTAGAGCTGGGCATATTTAACTATACTCATTAAAATGCTATCACCTTTCTTCAGGCATGTAATGTAGTAATAGCTATATTCAACAGATCCATTTGATGAAAAAAACGATGGCATTATGATGAGAATACATGATTGGAACTGAGCGCCTTGATTCTTGTAGTACACTTTTCACACTGTACGAAGTGTTAGTAGTTCATTTATGAAAGGAAATGTTTGAAAGCAAATATTCAATATCGATTAAAGCCGTGAGTACGCTAATGGTCACAATGCATTTGCTGAGTCTGTTTGTGCTTGGTTATGCAGTCAGTGCTAGCATACAATCTGGTGTTCATTTTAAACACCAGCATGTGTGGAAATCCATTTTAGACTCGGCCAAATTATCGTGAGCACACAGTTACCACCTTCTGACTGATGCCCATCAATTCTGTGCCGAAGAAGAATCTGAGCATGGGACACAAGATAATAATGAGGTCCAAATTTTGGAAACTTATACATCAAACTTAGCAAAAAATGCACTTGATTCAGAACTTCATGCTTTCAGTAAGTCTACACTTCTTGTTGCTTTAGAAAAGCAGGCAGCAGGCAGCAGACTTCTGCAGAAAATGCAGATGTATGGGATAGAAGGTTATTTTAGCTAATTGGGTTAGGAATTGGCTAGCAGATAGAAGACAGAGGGTGGTGGTTGATGGGAGATATTCATCGTGGAGTTCAGTGACAAGTCGTGTACCTCAGGGGTCTGTTTTGGGGCCCCTGCTGTTTGTAATTTTTATAAATGATCTGGATGAGGGTATTGAAGGATGGATTAGTAAATTTGCAGATGACACTAAAGTCGGTGGAGTGGTAGATAGTGAAGAGGGGTGTTATAGTTTGCAGAGAGACTTGGACAAGTTGCAGAGCTGGGCCGAGAGGTGGCAAATGGAGTTTAATGTGGAAAAGTGTGAGGTAATGCACTATGGCAGGAATAATAAATGTGTAGAGTATAGGGCTAATGGTAGGATTCTTAGTAGTCTTGATGAACAGAGGGATCTTGGTGTGTATGTGCATAGATCCCTGAAAGTAGGCAGTCAAGTCGAGAAGGTTGTTAAGAAGGCATATGGAGTCTTAGCTTTTATTGGTAGGGGGATTGAATTTCGGAGCCGCAACGTCATGTTGCAACTGTACAAAACTCTAGTGCGGCCGCACTTGGAGTATTGTGTGCAGTTCTGGTCCCCACATTATAAGAAAGATGTGGAGGCATTGGAGAGGGTACAGAGGAGGTTTACCAGGATGTTGCCTGGTATGGAGGGCAGGTCTTATGAAGAGAGGCTGAGGGATTTGAGGTTGTTTTCGTTAGAAAGGAGGCGGCTAAGAGGGGACCTAATCGAAACATATAAGATGATTAGAGGTTTAGATAGGGTGGACAGTGATAGCCTTTTTCCTAGGATGGAGAAAGCTAGCACGAGGGGACACAGCTTTAAATTAAGGGGTGATAGTTATAGGACGGATATCAGAGGTAGGTTCTTTACCCAAAGGGTGGTTCGGGAGTGGAATGCCCTGCCTGCAGCAGTTGTAGATGCGCCAAGTTTGGTGGCGTTTAAGAGGTTAGTTGATAAGTATATGGAAGAGAAGGGAATGGTTTAGTTTGGAGGGGCATTGCTTTTTATATTGGTCGGCGCAACATCGAAGGTCGAAGGGCCTGTTCTGTGCTGTAGTGTTCTATGTTCTATAATCAAGGACCCCACCCATGTTGGATACACTCTCTTCCATTTTCTTCCCTTGGGATAAAGATACAAAAGTCTGAGGTCACATATCAACTGACTCAAGAACAGCTTCTTCCCTGATGACTTTTGAGTGGACCTTGCTTATACTAAGTTGATCTTCCTCTACACCCTAGCTATTACTGTAACATTATATTCTGCACCCTCTTCTTTCCTTCTCCCCTATGTAATCTACGAACTGTATTCTTTGTCTGTGAAGCATGCAAGAAACAATATTTCTCATAGTATAACAGTATGACAATATAAATCAATTCAAATCAAATCAAAACACAGATGAAAACAGCCTAATTGCAGCTTATGTTAGAACAATGCATCTTTTTCAAAGAAACCTTGAAGAAAGATTGAATTGAGTGGGCAAGAAGATTAGTAACTGCATGATGCCAAGATTGCTTTTTAGAAGGTGACACATTATAAGAGGAAGGAAATGCAAAATCTCCAGTATTCACCAGGCAATGCATGGGTGAGTGTGTATCAAAATTATTAGTATTCTTATTCATGTGGTTTCAGAAAGTAATGATGCCATTATTCATAGAATCCCTACAGCGCAGAAGGAGATTGTTTGCCCACTGAGTCCCACCCAGGCCTCATCCCTTAGCCTCAAGTATTTACCCTGTTAGTACTTATCCTGCAACTAAGAGGCAATTTAACATGGCCAATCAATCTAACCTAGATATCTTTGGAATGTGGGAAGAAACTGGAGCACCCAGAGGAAACACACGCACACATGGGGAGAACGTGAAAACTCTACACAGACAATGATCCAAGCCAAGGGCTGTAAGGCAGCAATGCTAACCAATGTGCTGCAGTGCCGCATTTTAAGTGTAGAGCATCAAAATAGCAAAACTAGACACATAGAGTGGGATTTTATGGCCCTGCTCATCCCAAAATTGTAAAAACTTGCTTAAGGTCAACAGATCTTCCCATTGACTACTCCTTGACTGTTCCAAATCCAATGGCGGACAGGACAGTAAAATTCAGAATGTAATTACGATTTCAAGCATTGAAAATATCAGTTTTTTTTGCAATTCCCCTTTCACTTGCTTAAAATCTATTAGATTTCAAATATTTCCCAGTGAAAGGTCACTGATCTGAAATGTTAATTCTGTCTCTCTTTGCAACATTGAATATTTCCAATGCGATCTGCTTTTATTTTAGATAAAATAAGCTTGGAGGTTATTTAAGGATTTTCCACAGTTATGGCTGCAACGTAGAATTATTTTGACTCTGCAACAATAATCTCTATATGATTCAGGTCAGAATGTTTTTAAACAAAAAATATATATTGCTTCACAAGTTTTGTTTCTCAGGTAGTTGTTCTTCAGATTGAATTAAATGGTAAGTGATCTAATAAATTTTGTTGTCTTCACAATGAGGGCTTGCTGGTGAAATAACACGGTATCGTATTGGGATGGTATGCTGTTATCTCTTATTGGCAAGAAAACTTTCTAGTGACAGATTGCCTATTTCACCAAGCCAGGCAAATGATTTTTCTGAATTAAAGGGCCAATTTAGAGTAATTTTACAGGGCCACTTGTAGATGGCAGAGCTCCCCTTCTTACATGGGCAGGCAGCCAGCTTCACGGATGGTCTCCCTGTAGGAATCCAAAGGATCATTTCAACCAGAGACTCCATGGTGCCAAAGTGAGAGCCAGGAAAGAACAGCACTGTGGTTAGCAGTGGTGTCTCACAGCTCCAGGGATCCAGGTTCAATTCCAGCCTGGGATGTCTGTGTGGAGTTTGCACATTCCCTCTGTGTCTGCATGGTTTCCTCCAGGTGCTCCAGTTTCCTCCCACAATCCAAAGATGTTCAGGTTAAGTGGATTGGTCATGCTAAATTTCTATAGAAACTTGCAAAATCCTATTAACTGTCTTGCTGTGTGACAATTCACATCTTTTCAACCTGTGATTATTCCTCTCTCCATTCGCACTGTGTGTACCTATAAAGATTTGGTTACCTGAAAAGACTTGCATTCCAACCATTATCTTTCAATTGTGTCTTTTGTCTATATGTGCACTGTTTGTGAAACCTACCTCTCCATTCACCTGATGAAGGAGCAGTGCTCCCAAAGCTCATGATTCCAAATAAACCTGTTGGACTTTAACCTGGTGTTGTGAGACTTCTTACTGTGCTCACCCCAGTCCAATACTGGCATCTCTATATCATGCTAAATTGTACCAAAATGTATCAGTTAAAGTTTATTTATTTGTCACAAGTAGGCTTACATTCACAGTGTAAAGTTATTGTGAAAATCCCCAAGTTGCCACACTCCAGCATCTGTTTGGGTACACTGAGGGGCAATTTAGCATGACCAATGTCAATGACTAACCTTCACACCTTTGGACTGTGGGAGGAAACCAGAGCACCCGAAGGAAACCCACACAGACGCAGGGAGAATATGCAAATTCTACATAGACAACGACGCAAGCCAGGAATCGAACCCAGATCATTGACACTGTGTAGAAGCTGAGCTAACCTCTGTGCACTATGCTACCCCTGTGCAGCATCAGAGGGCATTAGTTGGGTATACATGTGGAGTTACAGTGATAGGGTCTGGGAAAGATGCTCTGAGAGTCAGTGCAGGCTCGATGGGCTAAATAGCCTTCTTCTGCATGGTACGGATTCTACGAATGACAGCTCCCCCAATGGCCTGAATGAGAACTCTGAGGTCTTTGCCCTCCGACCAACATGGCCCATCACTCTTGGCCATTCTGAATTTGAAGTTTTACTTCCCGGTCAAAGAGTAGCTCTCTGACCTGCCTCAAGAGCACCTAAATCTCTCAGAAACATTGTTCAGGTTTCAGAGCTGCCTGCCCTTTGATTGACCCAGTCACAACAGGAGCCAATTTACCAATCTTAATTTAGCAGGCTAACTGTGGTAAAATTAACAAGCCAATCCCACTGCTGACTGCAGATCAGAACCCACTTTTCATCGGAAGTTCAATGTCCTAATGACACTCATGGTAAAATTCAGTCTCTCATTATCATAATGTAGGTGTTCTTGAAAATTGCCCATTACCTTTGTGGATTAGGCATGCACTTACTCTGATTCAAAATAGAGAGCCTGAGTAGGAGTTAGATAATCGTGTTGTGTGGCTTTACAGCTCATCCACACTTCTAACAAAAACCCTGAAGGGAAATTCTGACATTATTTACTTCCTTTGAATTCAGTGTTAATTTTGGTATTCACACAACCAGCACCATAAATGTTTCAATACTTATTACATCCATTTATGCCCTTGGGAATCAAACTATACATAGTTCTAATTAGCAAAATATTGAAAATGCAGCATTCAGCACCAAATGCAAATTTTGTCTTTTGGTGCAAATTGAATATCAAATAGAGCAGGGTATATATAATTTGATGACTGAAACACTCTCTTTTCCTGGATGTCAAAGTGTGTTGTTTTGCAAGTATTTCACATATAGCAGGTGGAATTTTCCCAAGAAATTTCTAAGTGTCGCAATGGTAGGAAAATTAGGGTGAACTATGTCAATCTCTCAGGGACACTCTGGACTGCAATTGTTCCACACAGTCTCTTATTGCAAGAGTGGTGAGTTGTACACCAGTACTCCCTTATCAGAGTCTTCCCGATGGATACTCCCGCCTGACCCTCAGTACACCCCCTCCACAATCCACCCCTGCATAAGCCCCTCGCATAGTCTCCCTGTCACGAAGCACCCCCCCCACCCCCCATCCTTTGCAGTGTTCCTGATACACTAACAGTGCCCAACTGGCACACAGACAGTGCCCGACTGATGTCACCTGGATGCCTGGTGGCAACTGTTTGGATGCCTGGTGGACATAGCCAGGCTATCCAATGTGTACTGCCATATGGGCACTGCACAATTGACACTGCCTGGCCATGCCTCTGACCACCTGGGGTGGGGTTTCAATGGCTTCCAAGCCCATCGGCGTGACATGGCGCCAGTCTGTGCAATCAGAGACCTGTACTGATACTCGCCATTATGGAACTGCACCCAAAGGCCAGAAGGTTCCATGCACTGAGTTTCAAATGGGCTATGCTACTTTTAATATTCCCAATTGGCTCTGTACCCTTTCTGGGTCCGAAGGGCTCCAAAACAGTGGAGAGGGGCCGGGAATAATACTCATAGAATCTAAGTACAGGAGATCATTTGGCCCATCGAGCCTGCACCGACAATAATCCCATCCAGTCCCATCTTGAAACCCCATATATTTATCTTCCTAATCTGCCTGACACTAAGGGGTAATTTAGCATGGCCAATCAACCTAACTCGCACATCTTTGGATTGTGGAAGGAAACAGGATCACCCAGAGGAAACACATGCAGACATAGGGAGAACTCCACACAGATTGTCACCTGAGGTTGGAATTGAACTTGGGTCCTTGGCGCTGTGAGGCAACTGTGAGAACCATGTAACCATGTCCTATCCACATTGCAAACCATTTGGTGTCGGGTGCCAATCAGATTTTTATCTTTGTTCCCAGCTCACCACACTGTTCACTGGCATAGTGAGGTGGTAAAATCATGTTATCATTTCTGATATTGCTAGACATCATAGTAATGTATTGTTTGTATAAAAGTGTGTGAATATTAGCTCCAGTTCTATCCTTCACCAACTGCTTTTTTTTTGAGTGAGTAACAAATACTGGCTGCTTTCATTATGTTTTGCGTTTTCCAGCATTGGATGTGATTCTGCGATCGGCCAATATTCGCTGAACAATCTTCAGTGAGTTCGGAATTGCATTGACAATTGATTTAAAAAACATTAGTTGGGTTAACAGTATCACTTACTTACGCATGTTAGAAGCTACATATATTAGTATACATGGCCCTGCCCTTTGAAGACAGAAAGAACATGTACACATTTTACTCCTAGTAAATAAAGTAGATGACAGCCATTTTCTGGCTCATACTCCAAGATAATATCTTGACCAATCAGTCAAGCTGTCTGGTTTGCATGTAAACAAAGTTTGGCAGTTAACAGTAAATCATTAGTAAACTGATACATTTTCCATGGCAATGCCTTTGCGAATCAGAATCCACTTGTTAACCAATCAGTCTGTTCTCATGCAGCATAGAATGTTGTTCCCTTTACAGTTGGTAGTCTTGTGAATTGTCCTGATGAATGCACAATGAAAAGCTTTGACAACGTGTGTCTTTTTTCCAGTAGTACACAAGTTCTGTACTACTAAATAACCACGTGGTAAAACTCTGAAAAAACAGCCCAACTGATTTATCAAACAGCGAGATGCCTGCATAAAGAGATCGTTGTTGTCCCACTTCTAAACTAGCAGGCTTTTTAATTCAATTAGAATGGTTAGGACAGTGGTTTTAAAATCCAAATTGGCCAACATCTGGCTTTCCACTTACCACATTTCTACTCAACCACTCCCTCACCTCCACTTGCAATGCTCAGGATCTCATTAAAGCCATTACTCTTTGTCATCCTGGCCATTCCCCCTTGACCAGGCTACTACCACCCACCACCCTAACCCTCACACTTAATTTGATTTGGATCTGAACTAGAGAGTAAAAGTAGGCCAAAAACATGTGTGATATTGGAGGGACCAAATAGTCCCTCTGGTCAGTTAACTTGTCAATATTTAGTGTCAAAATTCTCAAAGAGAGGGGTATAAAATGCAATCAGAAGCTGTGAAACTATGTTGCTACGTAAGTCAACACACTGACCAGTCAAGGAGAAAGAGAAAGAATTTTATCGCTTCAGGACAAGAATTATTTCAACATATTTTAACTAGACCAAAGGCTGAAAAAAGCATTGTAGGCTCTTCAGAGAAATAAACTAGGAAATCATTGATGTTACAGATCAAATAGTCACTGATCGATAATGTGGAAAAATCAACCTGACAATGACCCGAGATAACTTACAATTCACAAAATCGTCTGTAGATAAATTACATTAATGAATTAACTTTTGTGCAGAATTTTGACACAATTAAATCACCAACCTTGCTAATTATCGATCTGCACTTTTTTGTAATATAGATGTGTTTCTCAAGAATTAAGTGACAGTGCTAATGCATTGAACTAGTGTCATTTTTGTTTAAACTGTGCATGGTATGTACAAAAATAAATTACAACAAATAACATAGAGTGCAACATTGTCAAAATGTTTGAACAGCTTAAAGATATGATATAATATAGTGTAACTTTCAACCACAAAAGCAATCAATAGTTTGGCCTCTGTAAGAATCCCTCATGAACACAAGTATCAAACGAACTGCATAAGATATGAAATGCCTCAGTCAGATAATGCAAAAATTTAGCACCCTCATTAATAATTTACATTAACTAACCCATCAGAGTATATTTTGAAGTTATTCATAGAATCATGGAATCCCTACGGTACAGAAGGAGGCCATTCATCCATCAAATCTGCACCAACAACAATCCCACCTATGCCCTATCCCTGCAACCGCACATATTTACCCAGCACATCTCCCTGATTTTAAGGCACAATTTAGCATGGTCAATTCACCTAACTTGCACATCTTTGGCCTATGGGATGAAACTGGAGCAAGCAGAGTAAACCGATGCAGACACGGGAAGAATATGCAAACTCCATGCACTCACCCAAGGCTGGAATTGAACTTGGGTCCCTGGTGCTGGAATCACTGTGCCTTGATGCTGCCCAATATTACATTCATACATCACAAAGTGTATGAATTTTGTGGAATGTGTTAAAATTTAAAAATAAAAAGAATCACAAATATAATAGCACACTGTGTCAGTATATGTTTAAAATAATGTAATTGGACTTCATCCTAGTCCTTATTTCTGCTACTGTGATACATATAAAGATCTTCAAGACCCTATCAGTTTTCATAACTCATTTCATTGATTTTTTTTAACCTATCTCAACTTCCATCTGTGACACTTCATCATTCAGGCTGAGATTTACATTTTTCAGGCAATCTTAAATCTGGTTCAGTTCATCATTTGCACTAACAATTGATTTTTGATGGTTTGGTTTTAGGCTAGCCAGGTCAAGATTGAGCATTTATATCTGGTTTCAGCTTGCCTGAAGTTAGCCAATGTAACTGCTGATCAATTAGCAGAGAAATCCAGCTGATTCCTTGAAGACAAATGCAGAATGAACATTGTGTAATTTAGTCACAAGCTTAATTATTGTATAGGAATGAAAAGATACCAGTGATTATTGAGGGAGAGGTGGAAAACCTTTCTTGAGTGGAAAGATGTCATGATGATTTTGTTTTGTAGTTCTGGTTGAAGCTGTCATGACGATGGCAAATACAATACATCTGTCCGACAAATATCCAAGGTCAGCTGTTATATGTCAATGCAAAGCCGACAATCAGTGAACTGTCAATCTGTCCCATTTGAAGAAAGCCTTTTTGCTGTGCCTACCCACGCAGAGACCAACAATGAGTAGCCACCATGTGCCAATCATTCTCAACACTGCACAGTAACAGAA
Organism: Sphyrna mokarran; assembly: GCA_024679065.1. NCBI lineage: Eukaryota > Metazoa > Chordata > Chondrichthyes > Carcharhiniformes > Carcharhinidae > Sphyrna > Sphyrna mokarran. Next base: position 27,759,774 of record JAGIQG010000023.1, on the reverse strand, counting down.
GAAGGTCATATAACCCCTCAGGCCCATTACGTCTTTCAATTAGATCACGGCTAAAATGTATCTTAGCTTCATAGACCTGGCTTAGTTTTTGTAACTGTTGATATGCTTGCCTAACTAAAAATCTGTTAATCATAGAATTTCTAGAGTGCAGAAGGAGGCCACTCAGCCCATCAAATCTCCACCATGTTGTTGATAGAGTATCTTACCCACGCCCTCCCTCCCACCCAATGCCATAACCCACATATTTACCCCACTATTCCTCCTAGCCTACATACCTTGGGACACGAGGAGCAATTTGGCATGGCCAATCCATTTAACCTCCACATCTTTGGAGTGTGGAAGGAAGCTGGAGCATCCACACAAAAACGAGGAAAAAGTGCAAACTCCACACAGACGGTCACTCAAGGCCAGAAGTGAACCCAAGTCCCTGGTGCTGTGAGGCAGCAGTGCTAACCACTGTGCCACCCTAAATCTAGTTTTGAAATTTTCAGCTGACCGAACCAACTTGTGTTTTTTTGCATATGTAGTTTTCTGATCATACTTTCCATTTTAATTTCCTCATGCCATTATGACTTGATATAGTGTAACCTTTAACCACAAAAGCAATCAATAGTTTGGCCTCTGTGAGAATCCCTAATGACACAAGTATCAAACAAACTGCATAAGATATGAAATGTTGTTTCACTCATTCATGCCATTTGTCAAACATCACCTATTCCATTAGTAGTATTTGTGGGAGGGTAGGCATTTTGAGATCACATTTGTTCCTTGAATAATACCTAAAGCAAGTAATCTGGTCAAATATTAAGTACTGTTCTGGGAACTTGTGTGTTAACTGCCTACCTCTTTGCCAATATTACAACAGACTACACTTTGAAAATACTTCATTGACTGCCAAGCATTTTGTGACATCCTGTGAAAAATGCTTTCTAAATGAAGGGGACATATGGGCCCTGGTGGTAGAGTGCTTATATAGTGAGGGGCAGGCTGACAAACTGTGATAACCAGGAACTATGCAATGGGTCAGGAAGTGCTCAGCAATCAGCTGAACTCAGCCCAGCCTCTTGGACAGACCAAGGTTCTAGGTATCATTGCAGCTTGAAGGAAAACACTTGGAATTAAAGCAAGTTATTCTTGGTTTACCTTTTTCCAAATTCTCCAAACATTCTTCTGAATTCTTCTGAACTATTCATGGCCAGAAATCTGGTACAATGTGAAATCTGGCACGGTCTCAGTTCCAGCTTTGTTGGTTTTGAAATACTGTGCTTGTACTGGGCTGAATTAATGGGCGTAGAAGTTGGGGGAGAGTCCACTTCTGCTTGACTGATCCATCTCGTAGTTATTGACGGTTGTTGGGACATTAAGTGGCTTCAGATAGCCCTGAATCAGAGAGAAAGACCCAACTTCAAGAGCTGCAGGCCAACAAAATGACTGATAGCTCTTGTCATAGAGATGCCAGTAGGAAGAAAAGCAGATGGGAACATGCAGCAATGGAGCTGGACTTAAAGACCGGTCTGGGGTCTTGCCTGGCCCAGGTTGCTATCTACAGTGACATTTACAGTAATATATGCTCTACGCAAATGTACAGCTAGGAAGGTTCATCTTTCAATAATTGCACTTGTAGTGCACGCATGTCAGAGAATCGGCAATCCAGAGATGTGCCCTAATCTTCAATCCATGCTAAATATAATTAGCACTGCAAGATCAGTAAATTTACTCTTACATCTTTCACTCATCTTTTTTCTAAACTTCTACCATCTAAACATACAATCTTCGTTCACTGCAGCAGGACCAGAGAATCCCGCTGGTGTGAACAGCCAAAGATTTCTACCCATTATTAGGGATTAGCTGTTTTTGACGTGTTTACTGAATATAAGTTTCTTTTAAACAGATTGACTACGTGAGGCATATAAAATCTTTGAATGGATTTTTTCTGCATCAAGTGTATGAGTGAAAGCTATGTTGTAATGTTAGAAGATTGTTTTCATTTACACATGGCTCCTTAGATCTGCCTTGGTGGATACTCGGTAAGCTGCTATAGATGAGTATGCAGTATGAAGAAATAGTGCTGTGGTATGTGATATGAAGGGGCATGAGAGGTGGATTGGTATATAATTCGGCATGGAAAGAACATGAGGAGTGGATGTGCTGTGAGTGGATATGGAGGGTGAGGAATTAACAGCTTTTAGAATAAGTGGGACAAAGTTATCTTCCTCCAGGTTTTGATCTCTATTTCTCCCATGTCTCCTTACTCTATCATGGGTAGCTGTTTTTTTGGCTATCTGTGCCTTGGTCTAAGTTCTTGAATTTCTTTGCTGAATCTTTTGGCTTATCCACCTTTCTCTTCACTTTCAAGGAAGTCTCTAAAAGATATCCCTTAGATCCATCAGGCTCCTTAATATTTCCTGTAGCAGTACGGACTGTTCTGCCCAATTTTGTGCCAAATCCTCCCCCCAGTCCTCCTGCTGACCAAAGAGGACCACTAACAAGATGTCATTATCAAGGACTTCCTTTCTCCTGGTGGCTCTTCTAAGTTGTCAAATGAGGTAGATAAGCACTGCAGTCACCTGTATGAGGAACATCCTTAGAAATTTTCAAGAACAAATGTTGAAAGTGTTGGTGATTTCTTGTTTGAATATCACAGTAAATCTCCTGTTATGTTTCCAAATAACTCTTCAAACCTCCAACGGCAAGTGAACAATAAATGCTGATATGCTTCTTAAATTGGCCAAGACATTTGCAGCAATTACTTGCCATCAGCAATATCAGCAGAGGCCATTTATTCACCTGCTATCTATTAAAATGCAGTGTAACGTCTATAACGAGGGCTGGCAAGCAATTTAAATTGTAATTAACTCTTTAATGATCCTCCAGCAAGTTGTTCTTGGCACAATCTTCAACTCCTTTTACAAGATGGTAGTAGAATGTCGCCACTTCGAGACTCAGTGCTGTGGTGGAGATTTGGATGTTTCTCACTGTGGAGGTTGGTGGGAAGATACACCAAATTTTCTGGTTCCCAACCTTACTTCTGTGCACCAGGGCAGCACAGCAGTTAGCATTGTTGCTTCATGGTGCCAGAGATGCAGGTTCGATTCCTGGCTTGGGTCCCCATATGTCCCAGATATGGGGACATTCTCCCCATATCTGTGTGGGTTTCCTCCGGGTGCTCTGGCCTCCTCCCACAGCCTGAAAGACGTGCTGATTAGGTGCATTGGCTGTGTTAAATTCTCCTTCGGTGTACTCGAACAGGTGGCAGAGTGTGGCAACTTAGGGATTTTGACAGTAACTTCATTGCATGTTAATGTAAGCCTATTTGTGACACTAATAAATAACCTTTACACCATATTTAGTGTCAGGACAGGCCTGCGTGGCTATCATTCTATCTGGGAGCCATATCAATTAGGCGCCCAACATTACTGAACCACCTGAGAATTAAGATGGAACTCCGGGAACATTCAAGGCTGAAAGATCAACTCCAGGACCCCCAGCCCACTGCCATGGTATTCCAGGGTTTAGGGCTGCAATCAGTCTCCATCCTAAATTCCAGAGGCAGCCCCAGGAATTCTTGAGACTTGACATCTGCACGTTACATTGTTCCGAAGGTGTTTCATGCCAGTGTGTTTTCCTGCTGACATTGCGGAAAATCTGGCATAAAAGGTTTGCCTACTCATCTGCATCCCATTAATGGGTCTTCTGATCCATCATGGTGTGCAGCAGGAGGAGATCTCACTGTAAATTCACACTGGCATGAAAGTAATTTCTGGACCATCCGCCATATTCTCCTTCCATGCCACCATCGAACTTGCCAGCTGGAACTTGGGAGAATTCTGCCCAGTGTCTTACACCCAACAAAGGTTAAGCTGGCATTGCAACGGGATGACCCCTTTTTGCCATTGGTGGATTCTCCTTAGTACCAAAAATGTCAGTGGAAAATAGTGTTCCTGATTTTGTTTCACAAATGGAAGAGATACTTTTCTTGAAGTTTTTAATACAGAATCAAAGAATGTTTTCAACACAAAGCTGTTTCTCTGGACTTTACAGATGGGATTCTATGATTCAGCCACTGTGGGAATTGTTATGAATGAGACAGAAAATTTGACGGACCAATGGAAGTTCATTGACTGTGGGCAGGAATTTATGAACCCACTCAACTTCTCAGTTAATAAAGGAAAATGTGTAATTGTAAAATAATATTATGATTAAAAGCGCATTGTGAGGATATATTTCAGGGTTAACTACCATTGTGCCCTGTGAGTGTTTCTTCTCATATTCCCACATCATCCACCAGGAGTTAAGACAAATAAATCTCTCCTGTAAAATAAATTAATGTGTCACCTAGTAAAATAAATGTATCCATCCAACAGATTAAATAAATCTCTACACATCCCTATCATCTGTCTGCCGCTCAATCAGGTAAAATAAATCTTGTCATTCCCTAAGTACATGAAAAAAATAAATCTCTTTGTCTCCACACCAGGAAAAATAGATAGATCTCTGCCCCAAAATTGGCTAAAATAGTAACTGACCACTATTCCCATGCAGATGAAATAAATAAATCTTTGAAAAAAAATGTCTTCACGTAAGAACAAAAGTTATATTATTTGGAAATAAATTCCCTTTGGTAAGTAGGATGCAAAAACCCCATCGCTATTTTTAAATGTTTACAAGCCAAGTTACTGAGAATTCTTCACTACAGCCGAACTTTTCCAGTCTTTCATGCCAGCGGAATTCTCTGGTCCCACTGCAGTGGCTGCAGGCCATGAATAGCCAGAGAATTCTGGCCTACCAGTTTCTGTTTACCTGGGTTGGGATGCACATCTTCTCTCCATACCGACACATCCCGAGTTCCATGAGTTTAGACATAAAGTTAGCAAACAGCAAGATTTGAGAACCATTGACTATGTTTGCGAAACTCTTTGGGCCAGGCTTTCGTGCCTTCATGCATGTTGAAATGAAGGTGGGAGGAATTTAAAAATGGCAAGTAGGACATGATTGCAGGATTTCTGCTACTATGACCTCCACCGTGAAGGATTCTTCTGGTCTCTGGATAAGCCTGCAGTCAGCTATTCCATCTTTGCCTACCCATTGCAAGGCTGGCAGTTTAGACCCACTATTGTTTTCATGGAAACAGGACAATTAGGAACATGTGGTTTATGAAACCAATGAAGAATAACTAACCACAGGGGAACTTCAAGTGGTGAACCAACAAAAAACATTTAACTGCTCCTGGAATTCTTTCACCTATAGGCTTTGAAGTACAAACAAAAATGGTTCTTTCAGTTGTAACAGTTTGAATTTATATTCTAAGTCAGTTGCTTATTTAGTGAAGCGATTGAACAATAAGTTCCATTGTTTACATTTTTCACAGTTTTCTATTATCACCATGTCCATTATGAATGCTTGACTGAATTTCATAAAAATCCAGAACCACTTATCTCAACAGGGGGCTGTGATGACATTCTTATTCACAGTTTGAAGAGTCTATTCAAGGATGTGGTTAGCGAAATGGATGTTTGTTTTTAAAGCAGATTGACCATTTGTGGGGAATGTTTTTAGTGAATTCTTTTGATTAAAAGGTTTGACAATATACAGTGTGTTTGAATGAGAATTCTGTTAAGTTTTTTTTTTCTCCATTGCAAAGACATGGTTCCTGAGTCATAGTGGATAGTCTATGTAGGTACCTAATGAATAGCTATGGAGCATACATGGAGAATATGAAGGTGAACAGTGTGAAAAAGGCATATGAGGAGAGCAATGGGGAGGGAGTGAGGGTGAGAGTGGAAAAAAAAAGAGCATGTGGACCAATAACAGACATGAAGGGGAAAACGTGAAGAGAGTGGGGCAATAAGGAATGAGGGGTTGAGAACCTAATATTCGTAAATTAATTTTTAAAACTGGGCTGACATACAATTAAATTGACTAGCCTGCTTTTCTAGATTATGTTGGAAATATTACTTTTAACTTTTTCAATTATTGTTTTCATCTATTTGGTACTTTATACTAAATTTCTAAAGTTGCACTTGCTAATCATATTAATAGTCGAATCTGAGCTAGTGTCAAAAGCAACTGATCATTGAATTCAACACACATCTATTCAATTAAGACAATTACTGGCTCCTTTGACAAATAATTGAAAAGAAACTAAGGCAGATCATCAAAAATATAACTCTAATCTCTTTACTTTGCTTAGGAATGAATTTCTTTCACATGTGAATGCTATTTGTCTGTCAGAGGGACTATGCAAATCTAAAATGTTGTTCATGTTTTCATCAAGAGGGAAATAAGCACAGACTGAAGTGATTCAAATATAAAAAGGGTTATAGCAACAAGGTTAATCAAAAAATTTGAAAACTGCCCACTATCAGTTCAACATTGCAGTTCAGAGAATCCGAGAAGCATATACTCTGTAGCCCATCTTTTTTAAGTTCTGATGAATTCAAGATTTCACTCGTTGATGTGATTGGCTGAGTGTGTTGCCAATCTATCTTATTCCAATATTTGTGCTTCCTTCATTGAAGAAATACAAATGTCACTCATTTACATTTCCTTGATTGGATAGAATGGCATGAAAGTGCAGGTAGTGATGATGGAAGACAATTGAAGTATGGCCAAAACAATCAGTAGAATAGTAACAACCTGTAAAACACTGCATTAGGGGATAAAATGTGTCTGCGTGTTACCAAATAAACAGAATAAAAACAAAACAGCCCAGAAATGTATGTTTGCTTTTAAGATCTCATGCGTGAACAATAATTATTACTGATTTTTAAGACAATGAGACAACATCAAAATTTTACTGCCTCACCGCCAGAGGTATATAAGATCCTGCTTGACATCAATGGAGATTGCTGTTCTGTGAGCCTTGTACACCCTGATTCTGGGGTGGGCAAGGCAGTAAAATTCTGGCTGTTTCCAAACAAAATGCAGACCTGTATTTATATGAACCTTTCATAATGTCAGGACGTCCCAAAGCACTTTCCAGTAAGCAAGATACTTTTGAAAGTTAGTCACCATTGTACGTAAGAAAGGTGCCTGCCAGTTTGCGCATGTAAGTTTCCACAAACAGTTCATTGGCTTTGTTTATGTTGGTTCTGGAAATAATATTGCAAAACCTTGGTTATCTTCCTGCTCTTCTTCAAAACAGTATGAGGGATTTTTTGTAAAAGGGAAGATGGGCCATGGTTTAGCATCTCAATCAAAAGAAAGCAACTTTGACAGTGCATATCCCCTCGATAATATGTTAGTTAAGAATTTAGGGTCCCTGGATCAGGACTTGAACAAACAATGTACTGATCCAGGAACAAGAACTGAACCATGACTAGCACTGCATTATGATACAATGAAAATAAAATCCATGAATTAGTCACTAACCCTTTATAAAACTGAATTCTTAAAACCTGCAGTTTCAGCTCGATTTTATCTACATAACATGCCAATCGCCAATGATTACCTGAGTTTCTGATATGGAGTGATTGTACAAACTGTCCCAAGAATATTCTTTCACTATGGTTCTGGCTGTCTCATCTATAATATTGCTTTCAAATGGAAACAAGGACAGAAATGAATCAATTCTAGCAGGCGGAGATAACCTCAGGATAAAAGGGAACCAGTATACCGCAAATGACCAGGAAGCAATTTCAAATGACAATGGATGTGACAGAGGCTGATCCATTGAGTGTTTATTGCAGAAGGACGGCAAAGATTTATGAGTTCTGCCTCCAATGATGGCCTTTCAGAGCATGAGAAGCAATCCAAAAGCAATATCTACATTTTCAAGGCAATCTATCTTCTCCGGCATTCGAAGCATCACAGCACAGTCCCACAGGGCTCTCAATTCTCAGTGTACGTGTAAAGGCCAGGCATTATGGACCACAATTTTAACCTGTTGGTTTCTTCTGTTCTTCATTTGCAGAGTGTCATTTTGATGTGAGAACTGTGTACAATATTGACAAAGGCAAGTTTGGCATCATCATTTATTCAGCCATGTCCCAAAGTGAAAGACATCAGCCCTGTTTTATCACGATTCTGTTTAGTCCATTGTCTTGGACACTGTCTAGTTTTTACTATGTGCATCTTTGTGTGTGCCAAGCTTAAATTCTCTGATCACAACGGATTGTGGAGGAATAATACAGCCAAGCAAAAATGCATGAGGTGATTCGACTTCCTTCTATTCCTTTATCCAATTATTTCTCATTAAAGTATTTATGGCTGAAAGTTCATGGAGACAGAGTTGCTCTCTACCTTTGAATAAATGGTGGAGACCCAAAGCCAAAGTCTCACCCTCAAACTTGTCCTGACGCTTACTATTTTAGTGAGGGAAACAGAGCAGGTCGAACTTTGGCTATCCATGTTTCACGGAAGAAGCTGGAAATGTTCAAGTGCACTTACCTTCAGTCTGGTCTGATTTTTACAAGGACAAAATGGAAAATGAAATTTGTGCAAGTTTGATTTAGTTGGAAAAATTACTAGGGCTCTCTGGTTCAAAAGGAAATAAAGGCAATAATTGCAATGAAAGGGTTTCCATTGTTGAGAGTAATTTTCACATTAGTGAATTCATTAATAGTCATTTCAGAATGACTATTATGGCTAGTTTCAGCAAAAGCCTTAGGATGATTTGGCACAGGAGATTTAAGGGGCAAAGAATGATGAATGGGGGGGGGGGGCATGGACTGGTATAGTGTGACATGAAGTTAGCATAGGGTGCATAAAAGACAAAGAGTGGTGAACAGTGAAGGCTAAGTGCTGAAGGGCTGTTTTTTGCTTCATTATTTTTCATGTTTGGAACAAAGTGCTGGGGCATCAATGAGAGCCTTTTGCGCAGTACACCTCTGCACTTGGAAGCCAGTGACCGTCTACAAGTCTTTCTGAGAGCAGCGGGCACAATTCTCATAAAACAAGCCCCTGCGGAATGAGAATCCAAATTTCCAGGCACTTTTTCAGGAGTTGGCTTCACATAGCAGAATTCTTACAGCACTGTTCAAGTCTTAATCTGTGGAGCCATTAGCACGACAGTTAACAGAGAATAGTTAATGTTGTACCTTTGTTTAGAAAGGGTAGTAGGGATAACCCTGGAAATTATAGGCCGGTGAGTTTGACGTCAGTGGTAGGGAAGCTGTTGCAGGGGATTCTTAGAGATAGGATGTATAGGCACATAGAGCGTTGCAATCTGATTAGGGATACGCAGCATGGCTTTGTTAAGGGGAGGTCGTGCCTTATGAATCTGGTAGAATTTTTTGAGGAGGTGATGAAAACGGTCAACGAAGGGCGAGCCCTTGATGCCGTCTATATGGATTTCAATAAGTCGTTTGACAAAGTCCCTCATGGGAGGTTAGTTGAAAAGTTCAAGGCTCATGGAGTACAAGGACAGGTAGCTAGATGGATAAGTAACTGGCTCGGTAACAGGAGACAGAGAATAGTAGTGAAAGGGTGTTTTTCTAGCTGGAGGTCGGTCACTAGTGGTGTGCCTCAGGGCTCGATACTGGGACCTCTTCTATTTCTAATATATATATATAAATAACTTGGAAGAGGGAGTAAGTGGAGAGATCAGCAAATTTGCAGACGATACAAAGATGGCTGGACTTGCGGATAGTGAGGGGCATTGTCAGGCGATGCAGCAGGACATAGATAGGCTGGTAGCTTGGGCAGATAAATGGCAGATGGAATTCAATCCTGATGAATGCGAGGTGATGCATTTCAGTAGAAAGAATGTAGAGGGGAGGTATATGATAAAGGGTTGACCTATTAAGAGTATAGAAACACAGAGGGACCTGGGGGTATAGGTGCACAAGTCTCTGAAGGTGGCAGAGCAGGTGGAGAAGATTGAGAAGAAAGCATATGTATGCCAGCCGTTATAGGAAGGGGTATAGAGTACAAGAGCTAGCCTTTAATGTTGCAGTTGGATAAAACATTGGTTAGACCTCCTTTGGAACACTACGTCCAGTTCTGGTCGCTTTACTACCAGAAGGACATGGAGAGTCTGGAGAGAGTGCAGAGGAGGTTTACCAGAATGCTGCCTAGTATGGAAGGTCTGAGTTACGAGGACAGGTTAGGCAAATTGGGACTTTTTTCCACAGAAAGACGTAGACTTAGAGGAGATCTAATAGAGATGTACAAGATTATGAGGGGTATAGATAGAGTAAATAGGGTTAAGCTTTTTCCTAGGATGGACTCAAATAGCACGAGAGGTCATGGGCTTAGGGTGAGGGAGGTAAGGTATAATTTGGATGCTAGAGGGAGTTTTTTCACACAGAGGGTGGTGGGGGTATGGAATGCGCTGCCAAGTAAAGTGGTGGAGGCAGGTACTCTGGAGTTATTTAAGAAATACTTAGATGGGCACATGAACAGAATGGAAATGGAGGGGTATAGAAAACTGATTTAAAATAGGGATCATGAGCCTTGGGAGTCCCTGGGAAGTGTGTAAACAGATGATGATATTGATGTACTTGTTTTTATCCTACAGGTGCTTTGGTCCACCTTGTTGTCTAACGAGGGGCATACACGTGATGGGTCGTGAGAGGGCTGCTCTTGGATTTTTCGAGAGTATCCTAGTGCTTCACGTCGTTAGTGTACGCTTGACCTGGACCATTTGATGGGCAACACGACAGCTCAGTGACTATCGCTGTGCTGTGCAGATACATGGATTTGGGCCTGTGTCTATGGGAGTTTGCGCATTCTCCCTGTGCTTGCGTGGGTTTTCTCCGGGTGCTCCGGTTTCCTCCCACATCCCAAAGATGTGCTCTTAGGCTAACTGGCAAAACAACTTCTCCCTAAGTTGTCTCAAATTTGGTTTTTAATCCATAGATCTATAAACATAGACAGAGTTCACGGGTAGAGGTGGGAACATCGGGGTGGTGGCGCGGGCTCGTTGGGCCGAAGAGCCTGTTTCCCGTGCTGTTTTGTTCTTTGTTCTTTGCTCTTTAACAACTCCAAGCACAAGTGAAGATGCAGTGAAGATAAGCTAACTAAGCAAGTTTTCCAGGATTGCTTTCGATTTAAGGCTCTACAGCCTTTCAGACTCAAAAGTTTCAGATCATAATCACTCCCTCATTTTGGATCGTTTTACTTTGCAGTGTTCAGTTTTATTCTCATTCCCCCCTTGTTTTTGATGCTGATGGTTATTCACCAGTCCTTCATTTACACCTCCTCGAGATATAAGTTTTGTTTCAACATTGCCCGGCTTCCACTCCATTTGGTACTGCACCATCTTCTCTTTTGTCAAGCAGGTATTATGATCTTACTTCAATCTGTGTGAATCCCTGAAGTGCAGAAGGAGGCCATTCAACCCATCAAGTCTGCTCAACTCTCCAGAAGGATGTCTCACCCAAACCCATTACAATTAGCAACATGATTGTAAGTTTTAGTAGTCATCAAAGAAAGGATTATTGAACATTTCTCCACAAAGAATATCATATTTCCATGGTGCTACTCAGTACACAAGGATAACTCAAAACATTCTGAATTAGTGGATGGCTAGCAGGCGGGAAAAATGAAGAGAGACGTTCGAGAAAGCCAAAGACACCAGGTGAAGGTCAAGGTTTTGAGAAGATTTTATAAGCAGAGAGGGAAGTGTTTGAGAAAATAAGAAATGGTGTCCGGAAAGATAAAGCACAACCTGAAGAAATAACTCGATGTTGGAGGAACACTTCATGCCTACTCACAAAATGTAGGAAAATGAGAAATAGGAATGGAAATAAAATACACAGCTTCCAGAGCATTCTCCACATTCAATACAATCATGGATAATCATCTACTTCAACTGCACTTTTTCCCCAATTTCCATTCCCCTTGTTTCCCCAAGAGCCCAAAAACCTGTTTATCTCAGAGTCAGAGTGGTTTACAGTATGGTAACAAGCCCTTTGGCTCAACTTGTCTACGCATCCAGTGTTTACTATAAAGCTACTGCCAACTGCCTGCATTTTTTTAAAGTTTATTTATTAGTCACCATAGGCTTACACTAACACTGCAATGAAGTTACTGTGCAAATTCCGACACCTGTCCGGATCAATGCATCTAACGAGCACGTTTCACCCTGTGAGAGGAAATGGAGCACCTGGAGGAAACCCACAGAGCCATGGGGAGAATGTGCAAATTCCACACAGACAGTGACACAAGCTCAAGCCTGAATCCGGGTCCCTAGCACTGTGAGGTAGCAGTGTTAACCATTGCGCCACAATGCTGCCTCCATTTGGCCCATATCTCTCTATTTCCATCTTACCCATGTAACTGTCTAAATGCTTTTCAAAAGACAAAATTAAACCGCCTGTACACTGGCTCTGGCAGCTCATTCCATACACTCACCACCCTCTGAGTGAACAAAAAATGGCCCCTGAACCCCTTTGTGTCTCTCCCCTCTCACTTTAAACTAATGCCCTTTGGGAAAAAATATTGACTATCTACCTTATCAATGTCCCTCATCATTGTGTTGACCTCTATGACGTCACCCCTAAGCTTCCTAAGCTTGAGAGAAAAACATCTCTGCCTCTTCAGTCTCTCCTTATAACTCAAACCATCAAGTCCTGGTAGCATCCTAATAAATCTTTTCTGCACTCTTTCTAGTTCAATAACATCCTTTCCATAATATGGACGAGAATTATACACAATATTCCAAGTGTGGCCTTACTAATTTCAACATCCGTAATCCTCTAGTGTACAGAAGTTCGGAGATTAGCAATCCTCTGAGTGAAGAAATTTCTCCTCATCTCAGTCCTAAAGAAAAAATAAGTACAAAAAGTAACAGGCTGAAGGAAATTACTAATGTGGAAGTCGAGGCCATGGAGGAATTTGAAAACGCTGAATTCAATTCAATGAGGCATGGATGGTGGTGGGGTAATGGGGGTGGGATGAGGTCGTTAGCATTTGCAGAAAACTTTGCAAGGGAGAAGGGGTAATTTTGTAGGCAGGACATAACTATACTATTTGAAATGAGTTGTAAATTTTAGATTATTACCTCCTACTTGGGGACCATAAGAGAAATCAAGACTTGCAATGAGTCTTGGAGGAGAAGAGAGGCAAAGAGGGAAGAAAGCTATATTTGTAACAGTGGAAATAAAGCTGAACATAGGGCCGAGCAGGTTCTGGACTGATGAAGGTCCTTTCAGCCTCGGGCATCTTCATGCTCACACAAAGACATCAAAACCGTGAACTTCTTTTCACTGATCACTGTGCTCTTTCAGCCACTCAGACATGCAGTGCTTAACAGCATGATTTTCCTAGGAGGCACAAGTCTTTGAACTAAAAATTGGTTTAGAGAAAACTGAAGTCCTGTCCCTCAGGAAGAACCAAGCATTGTAGAACCGAGCTGAATGCTGTCAAGGAATTTACCTATTTGGGAACTGCCAATTGCTCTGATACCACCATAAACAAGGAAGTGAACAATGATCTTCAAAATTAAAGGGTAAATTTGTAGAGTCTACAAATGACTGTGGAACAATTTCATCCTCACAGACCAAACTCAAAGCATACAAAGCCATAGTCCTCACCCTTCATCTTTACAGCACTGAGTCATGAATGCTGTATTGCAGCTGTGTAAACCTTCTGGCCCACTTCCACCAGCACTACTTCCACAGCAGCTTTAATTTCACTGACAGGATGTGTCAGATAGTGAAGTCCCAGAAACAGCCAACATCAGCAGCATTGTGGCCACCCTCCTGCAAAGTCAATTGCATTGAGCAGGTAACATTGTCCAGATGGCTGACAGTTGCTTGCCCAACATTGTGTTGTACAGAGAACTGACCATAAGTACATGAAAGAGAGGGACCCCATGCAAACATTTCATGGATTCTCACACTGACCATTGCCCATTGCAAGCACTGACCATAGATGCCATATCAAGAACGCTAAAGGTGACTCTGACACTGAGCAATGGATCAATATGGAAGAAAAAAGGGGGAGAAGAATAGAACCAATTGCCCACAGCAGCAACTGTGCCTTCACTTGCAACCACTGTGGGAGAACGTGCCAGTCACAGGTAGGCCTCACCAGTCACAATGAAGCCGGCAACCAATGAGAAGAGAAATTTAACCCTCCAAAAAATCTTTGTCTGCAAAGTAATGCTAAGACCAAAAAATTGAGCAGTGTACTAAAGTTTCTTGCTGTTGGAAAATTGGGATTTCTAAGCATAAGCCTGAAGGAAATTAGTTTTCTGGTAGTTATAGTGGCCCAACTTCCACCAAATTGACACTGTTGATAGACTTAGCCTCACTGCAATTGCACAGCCCCTGTCTCACCCAACCATCCACACTCAGACTGAATGAGACACGAGCAGCAACACGCACCTCGGCTACAACAGCACAGAGTAATCGGGGTGCAGTAGCTGCCATAAAGAGGACGTTTAAAGGCAAAATTAAAAGGGAAATGGTTGGTTGGAAAGGTAAGTCATGAGGACAATTGGGGGGTTGGGATGGGGGAGACCAGGAGAGAGAGAGAGAGAGAGGGATATGGGTCAGACTAGAGGGGAATAGGGTGATACAGACCAGAGAGGGGTAAGGTGGATTGGAGAGAGGACGGTGTGGACTGGAGATGTGAGGTTAGTGCAGACTGAAGGGGGCTGAGGCTGCAGGGCAATCCAGAAGTGGGAGCTGTCAGACAGGGAAAGGGGCAGGTGGGTCAAGTCAGAAGTGGCATAGGTGTTTATGGGAGATCCACAACGAGTTTATAATTGTACAGGGTGTCCCGAGCAAGGCTGGTACTGGGTATTAGATAGTTACTGTGCAGTTAGAAGTACTTCCTTCCTTCTAACGCTTTCAGAACAACTATAAAGGTAAAGCTGGCAAAATCATCTGAAGGTAATGATTTAAATTGCTTGTTGGATGGTTCCCAGCCTAGCACAATTGCCAAGGGGAAATTTGCTCCTCTGGAAAATTGCTGGAGGAACTTCCTGGAAGGATTCCCTGGCATATTATTAGTGTAATCACCTTCCAGCGCAACACTGGGGAACCAGAAAGTTATGGACCAATATGTATTTGTCTATACAACTCAAGTCTAGGACAAAAAATGTTATGGTGAAGTTTGGATCAATAAGATTTGAAAGAAATGTATAATCAATTGAAATAGGTTACCTCTTTGACATTTTATTGAGGATTATCCTGCCATTCCTTGGCTAGAATATGTGTGGCAGGTTTACTGTTACAAAGCAGATTTAAAGACACAGCTGATCGGCAATGATAAAAATGTTCACTTATTCCAATTTCCCCTCATACTGAAGTCCCAGTTTCAAACTCTAATTCATTTTAAGAGACAGGTTTGACCAAGACTATTGTGTCCCTGACTGCAGACTATGAATAACGTACGCCACAAAAGTTCCAACTGCTTTCACCTAGCCTTGCCACATACAGAAATCATACTGTGAAATTGTAAGGTTGCAAAGCAGATGCTGGGGAGAAAAATACATAGCATTTATTATGCATCTTTCAATATAATTAACAAATGGTTCAACTAAATTACCTTTGCTTTGCCTAACCACATGCAGAATTAATTAAGCCATGTGAATTTAAATTATTGGTAATGTCCTGGGTTCATTCCAACACTGTATTGTACAATTTCAGTTGACTACAGATTGCAGGTACCCCTGAATTCCAGGGCAAACAAAATCCTAAATCATGAACAATCATCAATCAATGCATGTTAATAGCATGCTAAAATGTTTTTGTACTTAACTTTGTGTCTCCTCAAATCTTTGTGGTGTTAAGTCAGAATTCAACTATTAAAAGAAACACCGCAGAAAATTCATCAGAAAGACAGATACGATTTCAGTATGGGAGCTTTTTCTATGAATAATAAGTATCGGCTGAAATTCTCCAATCTTGTTTACCCCACCACCGTTGTCAGCGGGAACAGAGAATTTGGCGTTTAGTCAAATCTTCATTCGCTGCAGTGAGACTACAGAATACTAGCTGCAAACGAGGTTAGAGAATCCAGCCCTTCGTTCACTACAGTGGGATCGGGGAATCCCAGTCAGAGCAAGATCAGAGAATTCCGACTATCAATTAACATTCATTTTACACTTCTGATGTTCTGAATCAGCGCTGGCAGTGGCTAAGTAAAGTGAATGTGATCAGCTGCTGAGAAGATTCGAGTCAGGATAATTCTGTCAAATTAAGTTCAAAGCATTTACAACATTGTCCCCCTGATGGGGAGTTCTACCAGCCAGAAGCACACATTAGAAATTCTGCCAAGTTTTGTATTCAATCTTCTGGCCATTTGAATAAATGTCGGAAAATCATTTTGTGTTTCTGTTCACTGCTGCCAGGAGTGGAAAGTAACCAGATTAATCCCAATGTCATGGTTTTGTGCTTAAAAAGACAAGGGGCAAGATTGCTCATCAATGTTGGTGTGATATGATTATGGCAGGATTAAGAAATTCAATTGATAATACATTGCCAGTTGCGCTATAACAACATAAACAGCAGTACAGCAGCTATTTTGCATTTTTTCCCTTTTGTGATTAAAGATGTATTTCATCCTTTACTATGATAATGCTACATTTTTTATTTTATGGTTTTATGACTGGTACAGTGGGGTCTTCACTTCAAGTCCTTATTGCTTAAATTGTTCCAGTGCTATCAAATTCCATGTCACAGAAATACTTTGATAACTAACATTAATGAAGTTGTGATACCTTCTTAAAGACATGTCCAAATGCATACTGCCAACCTTCTTAAACAAAGCTTCTGCATCCTTTATATTTCTAAGCAGCCTGCAACTAGCAGTCATAGTTCATCATCGATTAAACAAATATCACATTTTCTGCTTCTCTCTTCCAAAGCTGCTTTGAATGTACACTTGTGTGTTGAGATAGTGACAGCATTCATCACTATTGACACTAAAGCAAATGCTTCCTTAGGAATACAGCAAATGAACTGACACTGTTCACTCAGAAGTACCTGCTCCATTTTGCTCTAACATATATTTGACAGTAAAATCTGCTTCAGATCAAGGCCAATATGGGCAGCAGGAATGAATAAGAAGTGGCAACAATTAGTTATCAGGAATTTCCTTCCCACTGATGAGAAGCTTACCTGCAGAAAATGGCATAATAAAAATATTACATATATAATGATTTATCAGTAGATGCCCATGATGTAAACTTGACTGCTGAGAGGTGAGGGGGGGAAATGTTTTCAGATAAATAGCAATGTGGAAATCCTTTATCAGATGAAAAATGAATGTTTTGCACAGTTAATGAGCACTAATCTTCAATCCAAAAATGCTGACAAAAAGTTCCTGAGTGACTAATTGACCTTTTCTTTGTCCAAATGCATGAAGAGCTCCATCAAATGGATGTCAATTTGGTTTTGCCAGGAAGTTTTAAAATTCTGGTAACTAGACTAAGATAATCGAGGAGATTTTATTGGATCTGGAATAGCTACAACAAAGGCCACAATGGAAATTGGATGATTAAGGTGATCGGAACAGACACTCGCAAAGGACGTTTCACTATTTCATCATTCTTGGGAAAACCTCCATTCTTTGTGGCCTCACCACTTTTCAAAGTCACAAAAATTGCTAATTATTTTAAACAAAGCAACATTCACAAATTACACACAGCTTTTTGTTCTCCTTCTGGCAGAATGCACGGGGGATGGGGGAGTAGTACTTACTTTTTCCGCAGACTGTGCAGTCCCAAAAAATATTGGAATGAAGGCTAACCAGACAATGCAGGTGGTGTACATGGTAAATCCAATAGGCTTGGCCTCATTGAAGGTCTCTGGAACCCCTCGGGTTTTGATGGCGTACACGGTGCATGTGACCATAAGGAGCATGCTGTATCCAAGTAAACAGATGAGGGACAGATCAGAAATATCACATTTGAGAATTCCACGAGCAAGCTTAGGATTGGCAGTCTTTTGGTCATCATAGTCAATGTAGGAGTGGGGTGGGTCAGCAATGAACCAGATACAGACTCCGAGTAGCTGCACAGAGATGAAGCTGAAAGTTATCATAAGCTGAGAGGCCGGACTGATAAACCTGGGGGCGCTGACCGATTTCTTGCCTTGTTCGAATATCCGATATATCCTGTTGGTTTTGGTGAGCAGAGCCGCGTAGCTGATGCTCATACCCAGCCCGAGGAAAATGCGTCTCATGGAGCAGATGGCAACATCGGGCTCCGCTATCATGAGGAAAGTAATGGCGTAACAGAGGAAAATTCCCGTGAGGAGCACGTAACTTAATTCTCGGCCGGATGCTTTGACAATCGGTGTGTCGTTGTAGCGAATGAACGTTATGACGACAAACAATGTAGCAATGATGCCAATAATTGCAAAGAATACAGGGGCAATGGCCCAAGGAGAATACCATTCCAGTTTGACAATGGGGATTGGGCGACATCCTGTGTGGTTCTCGTTGGGTCGCATATCAAAGTGGCAGACCTTGCAGTTGTACTTATCCACCTGGTATTGGTAGCCATCACAGAGTTCACAGTGCCAGCAGCAAGGAATACCCTTCACAATTTTTTTTCTCTCCCCGGGCTTACACGGGAGGCTGCAGATTGAAACTGGGAGCTGCCGGGATCCTGATGGCCACTGCATTGTCCGAATCTGAAAACGTGACAGAGAGCAAAGGAGTGTTAAGGTGCCTCAATCTAGGAACCAAAAGATAATCACAGTGATTCTGAATCACATTTAAAATAATAGCTTACATAAAGAACCTTGTTATTGACAATTGTGGCGTATTTTACATTTTAGAACATGTAATCCTTTTCCTCATTAAGTTCAGAACACCTCACTATGGAGATGTACTGATAGGAAGCCAGGCACTTTTGCAAAGGACAGAATGGAAATCCAGACAAAAAAAAATTTGCAAACCATCTTTGTATGCATCGTATCAAGAGGTTTTTGAGCTGCATTGATCAATAGTAGGCATCCATGCGTTATCTTGGCCTTTCATTCTACTTTGCATAGGGATTCTCAATTGGGAGAGAAAAGAGGTGAAGAAGCTGGATATGGGAGAGAGGCTGAATAAATTATTTAAGTTTATGGTAGTATTAATTTCCATATCTTTAGCGAGTCTGGTGCTCAATCATCCAGGCTTATGGTATAGCTCGGATAGATTCTCTCCAACAAGGAAAACACCTGTTCCTATGAATGGGGAACAGTTACATTGGCCTCACTGATAGATCCGAATGCCATTGAGGCCCCCTGGGGTGGCCAAGGCGAAAAGAGGTTGCTGCTTGGGCAGTGTCATCCTGGTAGTGCTGGACTGGCATCTTGGCACAGCCAACATGGCAGCTCAGTCATGCCCACCCAGCAGTGCCACTGGAGGGCACTAGGGGTTGCATTTTGGGCAATGTGGGACTCACGATTTGCTGCCCATGGTTATGGGGCGTGGGGAGAGTTTGTTCAGACTGCCTGCAGCAACAGAGGTATGACAGCTCTCTCAGTGCAGAATCAGAGGTCTGCACATGCGCAATTGCTCCCTCTGCTGTTAGTATTGCACATGTACAGACACAGAGGCATGTGCATGCATACCAGCTCCCTCTGCATGCTGCCAGACAAATTAAGCCAAGCCCATTGCCTGCACCAGCTGGAAACTGTCTGGACCATTTTTCCATGCACTCTGTCAATGGATCCCAAGAAAATAAATTTGTGGAACGTCTAAGATTTTTTTTTGGAACTGCTTTTTACAGAGCTTACAGGGGAACAGGCAATTCTAGATTTAGTGATGTGTAATGAGGCAGACTTGATTAGGGAACTTAAGCTGAAAGAACCCTCAGGAGCAGTGATTATAATATGATGCAATTTACTCTGCAATTTGAGAGGGAGAAGCTGGAATCAGATGTAATGGTATTAAAATTAAATAAAGGTAATTACAAAGACATGAGGGAGGAGCTGGCCGGAATTAATTGGAAAGGCAGCCAAGCAGGAAAGAAAATAGAACAGCAATAGCAGGAGATTTTAGAGGATATCAGGGGGCACAACAGAAATTCATCCAAAGTAGAAAGAAACATGCTAAGGGAAGGATGAGGTACCTATGGCCGATGAGGAAAATCAAGGACAGCATAAAAGCAAAAGAGAAAGCATTTGTGGCAAGGATTAGTGGTAAGCCAAAGGATTGAGAAGCCTTCAAAAGTGAGCAGAGGACAACTAAAAAAGCAATAAGAGGGGAGAAGATGAAATATAAATATAAGCTAGCTCGTAATATAAAAGAAGATAGGAAGAGTTTTTTCAATATATAAAAGGCAGAAACAGACACTGGGCCACTGGAAAATGATGCTGGACAAGTAAGAATAGGAAACAAAGAAATGGCAGAGGAACTGAAAAGTCACTTTGAATCAGTCTTCACGGTGGAAGACACCAGTGGGATGCTGGAGCTCCAGGAGAGTTAGGGGCACAGGTGAATGTTATGGCCATCACTAAGGAAAAGGTTCTGGAGAAACTAAAAGATCTGAAGGTGGATAAATCATCTGGACCGGATAGACTACTCCCTAGGCTACCATGATCACATCATAGCAGTGCAGAGGGAGGGTGGTATGGATGATTTAGGAATTGAGTCGCTATGGGTGGAGTTGAGGAATAGGGAGGGAGAGGTTACTACGTTGGGTGTGTTCTACAGACCGCCCAACAGCCCACGGGCCGTGGAAGAAGGGATATGCAGGGACATTTTAGATAAGTGTAGGAAGAATAGGGTGGTTGTAGTGGGAGATTTCAATTTCCCTGGGGTAGATTGGAAGGTCCCCAGAGCAGAAGGTGTGGACGGGGAGGAATTTGTACAGTGTGTTTTGGAAGGGTCCTTGGAGCAGTATGTGGATAGCCCGACTAGAGTGGGGGCTATACTGGACTTGGTTCTGGGGAATGAGCCAGGGCAGGTGGTTGACGTTGTAGTAGGAGAACATGTGTCAACTAGTGACCACAACTCTGTCTGCTTTAGGATATTAATGGAAAAAGATGAAGCCTGCCCTAAAGGGAGGGTGTTAAACTGGGGGAGGGCTAGATACAGCCGGATTAGGCAGGATCTTAAGAATACCGACTGGGATAAGCTGTTCGAAGATAGGTCGACGCAGTACATGTGGGAGTCTTTCAAGGGAAAACTAAAATCTTTGCAGGAAAGGCATGTGCCAGTAAGGAGGAAGGATGGGAAAGGTAGGACTATAGAACCGTGGGTTACTCGGGATATCGAGGACGTAGTCAGGAAGAAGCGGGAGGAGTACGTTAGATCTAGGCAACTGGGGACAGAGACAGCACTGGAAGAATATAGAGAGTGTAGACGGGATCTTAAAAGGGGTGTCAGAAAGGCAAAAAGGGGCCACAAGATGGCTTTGGCAGGTAGGATTAAGGAAAATCCTAAGGCATTTTACTTCTATGCAAGGAGCAAAAGGATGGTTAGAGGGAAGATTGGACCTCTCAGGGACAGAGGAGGGGAACTATGCTTAGAGCCTGAGGGAATGGGGGAGATCTTGAATGAATACTTTGCGTCGGTATTCACGCGGGAGAGGGGCCTGATGTCTGGTGCCGGCTTTGAGGAATTTGAGGACCCGTTAAAGGAAATAACCATTACGAGGGAAGAGGGGTTGGGGCTTTTAGGCAGCATAAAGCCTTATAAAGCTCCGGGGCCTGATGGCATTTACCCCAGACTGCTAAGGGAGGTGAGAGATGACATTGCTGATCCTCTGACGCAAATCTTTGTCTCTTCTTTGGACACAGGTGAGGTCCCAGAGGACTGGAGGATTGCAAATGTAGTACCGTGGTTTAAAAAGGGTCAGAGGGATAATCCAGGGAACTATAGGCCGGTGAGCTTGACTTCAGTTATAGGTAAGCTAATGGAGAGGGTCCTCAGGGACAGGATGTATGAACATCTGGAGCGCTGCGATCTGATCAGGGATACGCAGCATGGCTTCGTTAAGGGGAGGTCGTGCCTTACCAAACTAGTGGAATTTTTTGAAGAGGTGACAAAAACGGTTGATGAAGGACAAGCCGTTGATGTCGTCTACATGGATTTCAGTAAGGCATTTGACAAGGTTCCTCATGGTAGGCTGATAGAAAAGGTGAAGGCGCATGGGATACAGGGCCAGGTATGTAGATGGATTGAGAACTGGCTTGGGAGGAGGAGACAGCGGGTAGTAGTGGAAGGCTCTTTTTCCAACTGGAGGTGTGTCTCTAGTGGTGTGCCACAGGGCTCAGTACTAGGACCTTTTCTATTTGTGGTTTATATAAATGACTTGGAAGAGGGGGTAGGTGGTGTGATCAGCAAATTTGCTGATGACACTAAGATGCTTGGATTGGCAGGAACTGAGGAGCAGTGCCAGGCAATACGACAGGACATAGATAGGCTGGTAGATTGGGCAGATAGATGGCAAATGGAATTTAATCCGGATAAATGCGAGGTGATGCATTTTGGCTGGAAAAATGTAGCGGGGAGTTATAGGATAAAAGGTAAAACTATCCGAAGTATAGAGATGCAGAGAGACCTGGGGGTGCAGGTTCACAAGTCTCTAAAGGTGTCAGTACAGGTGGAGAATGTGATAAAGAAAGCGTATGGTATGTTAGCCTTCATAGGAAGAGGTGTAGAATACAAGAGTAGGAGTCTAATGTTGCAAGTGTATAGAACGTTGGTTAGGCTCACTTGGAGTACTGCGTCCAGTTCTAGTCGCCGTACTACCAGAAGGATGTGGAGGCCCTGGAGAGAGTGCAGAGGAGATTTACCAGGATGCTGCCTGGTATGGAAAGGCTGTCTTACAAGGAAAGATTGAACGCACTGGGGTTGTTTTCCCTTGAAAGACGTCGGCTGAGAGGGGATCTATTAGAGGTATATAAGATTATGAGGGGTATAGATAGAGTAAATGGTGGTAAGCTTTTTCCACCGTTAGAAAAGGATAGAACGAGGGGTTACGGCCTTAGGGTGAGGGGGGCTATGTATAAGACAAATATTAGAGGGCAGTTTTTCACACAAAGGGTAGTGGGGGTGTGGAATGCACTACCGAGTAAGGTGGTGGGAGCAGGCACGCTAGGGTTGTTTAAGGGTCTCTTGGACAGCCACATGAGCGGTCTGCAGATAGAGGGATATAGGAGGGCTGTTTAAATATCCTATTTGTTTCCACAGGATGTTCGGTCCACCTTGTTGACCAGCAAGGGCATGCATGCGGCAGGTCGTGCGAGGGCTGCTCTTGGATGTTGCTTCAGGAGTGGCCTAGTGCTTCACGTCGTTAGTTTATGCTTAAACTGGACCATCTGATGGGCAACATGACAGCTCAGGGACTATCGCTGTTGAGAACGTGGGAGTTTGCGCATTCTCCCCGTGGTTGCGTGGGTTTTCTCCGGGTGCTCCGGTTTCCTCCCACATCCCAAAAATGTGCTCTTAGGCTGATTGGGTAACAAATTGGTCCCTATATGTCATTAAGACGTTAGGACGGCGGCGCGGGCTCGTTGGGCCGAAGGGCCTGTTTCCAGTGCTGTGTTGTTCTTTGTTCTTTGTAAAAGAAATCACTGAGGAAATTGTGGAGGCATTGGTGGTGATCTTTCAGGAGTCCAAAGGACTGGAAAGTAACTAATGTAACACTGCTCTTTAAGATGGGAGGGAAGCAGCAGATGGGAAATTATCAGCTGCTTAGCCCAACTTAAATCATTGGCAAGATTTTAGAGTCCATTCTTAAAGATGAGACCGTGTAGTACTTGGAAGTGCATGGTAAAATAGGACTTAGTGAGCATGACTTTATCAAGGGGAGGTCATGTCTGACAAATCTGTTAGAGTTCTTTGAGAAGGTAACAACAAAGTTAGATAAAGGAGAACCAATGGATGTGATTTACTTAGATTTCCAGAAGGCCTTTGATAAGGTGCCACATAGGCGACTGTTAAATAAGTTAATTACCATGGTGTCAGGATAAGATCCTGGCATGGATAGAGGTTTGGCTAACTAGCAGGAGGCAGAGAGTGGGGATAAAGGGATCTTATTCACATGGCAGCTGGTGACTAGTGGTGTGTCTCAGGGATTATGCTGGGACCACAACTTTTCACAATATATATTAACGAATTGGAAGAACGAACTGAAGACACCATTGCTAAGTTTGCAGATAATACAAAGATATGTAGAGGGACAGATAGTATTGAGGAAGCAGAGGGCTGCAGAAGGACTTGGATTGGTTAGGAGAGTGGGCAAAGAAGTGGCAGATAGAATACAATGAGAAAAAGTGTGAGGTCATGCACTTTGGAAGGAAGAATGGAGGTAAAGACTACTTTCTAAATGGGAAGATGTTCAGGAAATCAGAAGGACAAAAGACTTGGGAATCCTTGTTCAAGATTCTATTAAGGTAAATTGCAGGTTCGGTCGGCAATTAGGAAGGCAAATGCAATGTTAGCATTCACGTCAAGAGGGTTAGAATAGAAGAGGATGTACTTCTGAGGCTGTATAAGGCCCTGATCAGACCCCATTTGGAGTATTGTGAGCAATTTTGGGCCCCATATCTAAGGAAGGATGTGCTGGCCTTGGAAAGGATCCAGAGAAGGTTCACAAGAATGATCGCTGGAATTAAGAGCTTGTCATATGAGGAACAATTGAAGACTCTGGCTCTGTACTTATTGGAGTTCAGAAAGATGAGGGAAAATCTTAATGAAACTTACAGGACACTGGGAGGCCTGGATAGGGTGGATTTCCACTAATAGGAAAAACTAAAACCAGAGGGCACAACCTCAGGCTAAAGGGACGATTCTTTAAAACAGAGATGAGGAGCAATTTCTTCAGTCAAAGAGTGGTGAATCTGTGGAACTCCTTGCCACAGAATTTTATGGATGCCAGGTCATTGAGTGTCTTTAAGACAGTGATAGATAGGTTCTTTATTAATAAGGTGATCAGCGGTTATGGGGAAAAGACAGGAGACTGGGTATGAGAAAAATATCAACCATGATTAAATTGTGGAGCAACTCAATGGGCCAAGTGGCCTCATTTTTCTTCTATTTCTTATGCACACAGGATTAAGCATGGAAACTCATCCAAAAATCAGATCAGGAACTCTCCCATTTTAACACTAGCTGGACACTTAGAATCACTCTCGTGAAATTCTGTCCATAGTTTTTCATGATCTTCAAGCTCTAAAGCACTGAAGAACAAATCTGTTCAGTTAGCCATAGTTAGAATGGGTTTGGAGTTGGGTATATACTATACAATTCAGGGATTGGGTGCAACTGGTACCCATTGGGAAAAGAAATGAAAATTCAGACTAACCAATGCATGTGTCAAATGGTTGATATTCTGTGTCTACTCTTCAGATATCATATTATCCAGAAATAATCGATAAGCAGAGAAGCACACCAATTGAGGAATAGTAGCCATTGGTCCTCATGTTTTAAGCAGGTTTTACCGTGAGTGACAAAGCTCCAGCTTGTTGAGTCACAGCTGGCTCAAGCCCTTGTCCACAGTTGTTTGTGGGCAACATCTATGGTTTCATGCCTGCAGATTTCCCTAGTTTGTCTTCTTTCATCTTTTATCAGTTGAAAAAATAACTAATAAACAGCTTTAAAAACAAATGTGCAAGAACATTACCTCCGCGTTTGCTGAAAGGTATACAAAATTGCAAACTATGGGGTAAAGTAAGAGCACTAAATGTCACTGGGAACAGTGTCGAAAAGTCAATTTGAAAGCAGCTTCACACACGATTTATTCAAATTGGCTGAAAAAAAGCGAACTTGCTGCTTAATTTTACTGGTCACCAATGGGTGGGAATGCTGGCGGATGGATCCATACACTAAGACAACGTGACATTGGCAGCTGATCCACTATCTGCCTGAATGCCCCTGTCACACTTTTAATGTTTATTTATCGTTCACAAGTAGGCTTACATTGACACTGAAGTTACTGTGAAGATCCCCCAGTCGCCACACTCCGGACACACTGAGCAGGGGTGGAATTTAGTATGGTCAAAGCACACAACCAGCACATCTTTCAGACTATGGGAGGAAACTAGAGCACCTGGAGGAAACCCATGCAGACATGAGGAGAACATGCAGACTCAGCACAGACAGTGACCCAAGCTAGGAATCAAACCCGGGGTCCCTGGCGCTGTGAGGCAGCAGTGCTAACTACTGCGCCACCGCCACACTTCTATGAATGTTTAAGAATATCTAATTGTGCTGGCCACCCTAGTATAACTGAAGCCCTTAAGTAAGCAATTAACACTCTCTGTCACTCGGATTTAAGAGATGGTAGGGAAGGGTTAACATTCAGTCTAACAGGGTGACAGAGGGGCTGGTGTTTCATGATAGATGCCCCTTGGTGCCAAATGGAGGCATTTTCCTACAGTTTTACTCCCCCAGGCACCTCGCCCCTGCTTTATTGAACATCACCTCCCCACCTCTCCTAGCTGGCCCTGTCAACCTGCTCCCTGGAAGATCTTAGATGCATCTGTATGTCTAAGCCCATATTTGCCCAACTACAGCACCAGCAGTGACTGGTGACTGCTATTCTTGCTGGCACTGCCAGGATGTAGAACTGCTAGCTTCTGATTGGCTAGGTATGCTATGAAGCTGGGCTTCTTCCTGGACCCGCCACATACCAATTAAAGGGCCATCACCCAAAAAATGAAAATGGAGCGAGTTGGCAGAGTGGGGGCTGCTAATCCCCGACATTTATGCTGAGGATGCAGGAGCTGCGCTCAATGTAGCATCCAGCCTCTGGTATAAATATCAGCAGGTGAGATATGCCAGGCATAGAGTTAAACATTTTCACTGCAGGAAATTTAAGGCATTAATGAGGCTAAGGCATAAGGACCTCAGCTGGCTAAATACAAGAAAGCACCGTATTCCAGCCCAGAAGGAATTTTGTGAAACACCTGCTCTCACTACTTGACACTGCCTCTGCACTGATTGAACATCTGCCCCCTTGGCACGTGAGACTGTAGATTTACACAGATGCCCTTAGATTTTCATAGGTTTTTTTTTCCCTGATCTCCTGCCAGATCTCTAATCCAGGATCAGTTAAATCCCCGGAGAAATGACTTCAGTGACATTTTCAGATTGGAAACTACATATGACTCGCATGATATTTTAATAAACTCTACCATAAGCCCAAAATGACAAGATGATCATTTTCATTGACTCGTGATTCTAACGCGATATGAGTTCTGGCAGCGTGTGAGGCAGTCACTGGGAACTTCAGGCAGAAGTATAAATTGGGTTCTATGGAATCAATAGGACATAAATGGTATTTCCTGTTGGGTGACGGGTTGGGGGGGGGAAAGCGATATTGTGGGTCTACTTGCAGTACAGGCATAAACACCTATCAGGCAAGTGTAAAACTTTTTTTGTGAGGCTACAAGACCTCTGGACACAATGAGGTAAGTCATTGCTTCCCCATGTCTAACGCACACAATGGGACAATACGAGGCTTAAGGAAGGCAAAATAAAATCCTCTTAGACATTGTTTACTTGATTTGATTTATTATTCTTACTTGTAATGGGATATATGGGCAGCACGATGGCTCAGTGGTCAGCAGGGCTGCCTCACAGTGTCAGGGACCCTGGTTCGATTCCCGGTTTGGGTCACTGTCTGTGTGGAGTTTGCACATTCTCCCCGTGTCTGTGTGGGTTTTCTCCAGTACTCTGGTTTCCTCCCACAATCTGAAAGATGTGCTGGTTAGGTGCATTGACCTGAACAGGCACCAGAATGTGGTGATTTGGGGAATTTCACAGTAACTTCATTGCAGTATTAATATAAGCCTTATGAGTAATAAGTATAGAGAAAAGTATTGTTCCTGGCACACTATACAGATAAAGCATACTGTTCATGGGTACAGAGGTGAGAAGGAAAGGAGAGGATGCAGGCCCTACCCCCATATCCCTACAAATTTATTTGCTAATCCCTCTAACCTACTCATCTCAGGACACTAAGGAGCAATTTTAGATGGCCATTCAACCTTACCCACACATCTTTGGACTGTGGGAGGGAACCAAAGCACCTGGAGGAAACCCACGTAGATACAAGGAGAATGTGCAAACTCCACACAGACAGTGATCCAAGCCGAGAATTGAACCCTGGTCCCTGGAGCTGTGAAGCAACAGTGCTAATCACTGTGCTACCGTGCTGTACATTGGCGAAACCATGCAGATGCTACAACAATGGATGAATGAATGCATCTCGGCATTCACCAGACAGGAGTGTTACTGCCTGGTGAAAACTTCAGCAGTCAAGGGCATTCAGCCACTGATCTTCGAGTAAGCATTCTCTAAGGTGGCCTTCAGACACATGATAACACAGAATCGCCGAGTAGAAACTGATTCCCAACTTAGCACACGAGGATGGCTTCAATCAGGATCTTGGGTTCATGTCACACTATCTCTAAATCCCATGGCTAATCTCACTAACTCCTGGCTTGAGACAATTCACAGCTCTTTAACTTCTGCTTAACCCTCTCTCCACTTGCTTTGTCTGTATCTGTTAAGACTCACATTCCAACATTGAGTTTGTAATTGAGTTTGTGTCTATATTTGTGAACCCAACTCATCACTCACCTGGTGAAGGGACAGCGCTCTGAAAACTTCTGCTACCAAATAAACCTGTTGGACTCTTTAACCTGATATTGTGAGACTTCTCACTGGTATAAATAGAAAGCAGATGAAAATTATGGAGAGCTTGTGTAACTCAGGCCATGGCCCCAAATGTTGGAGTAATGAAGTTTCTTTATTAAACTGGTTTCTTTGATTTATTTTCTGAAGTTAGTTCTTTTATTGCTTGCAAGTGAAATATCCTTACTGCCAAATGAATAGGGAGGGAGGGAATGGGGGATTCTGCTTTTTGGGGGGAGGAGGGGGTTGGGCTAGTGGTGGCGTGGGCGTTGGTGATTTGTGGGGGGTGGGGAAGAGTTGGGACTAACGATCAGGGGTGGTGGGGTAGTCAGGCAGCGATCATGGGGGGTAAGGGAAAGATAGGATTGTAGGGTTGGGGAATGTCAACTCGTGGGGTAGGCACATCCAATAGACTGCCTAGGCACTCTGATGCTAGCCCCTCTGGCAGATGTAGGCTCCACCAGCCTCACCCACTGGCATGGATCACCTGACCGCCTTTGTATTTGCGCAGAGTGCCATAAATTCATGAAACAGCTCAGTAAAAAAAAATTTGGACACTTTGAATTTTTGGAGGAAAATCACCCCAGTATGCTTTCAGATCCAACTAATTTATTTAATTATAAATTTCCCATCCCACCTTTCCAAGTAGACGTAAGTGGTGTCAGGAAAGCTGCCATTTTTCTTTATGTATTTCACATTAGCAAATTTATCAATTACTTAAATGTACACAATTCTTGTTTTGATCTGGTGGGACAGTGAGCCTCATTCAACTCAAGGACGACACAAAGAGTTAATGCAGATATTCTGGTAAACTGAGATTGTCAGGATCATGCATTGTCCAGCCAGGAGTCAATGTAGATTAGTGAGCATAAGGATAACACTAGGGTATAGGCTGTGGAGATTGGAGGGTTTAGTGAAATAGTCAAATCTAGAGGTAACAAAGACATGGATGATGATTTTGAGAAATAATGGATTGGGGCAGCAGTGGAAACAAATATTAAAGAGGCAGAAGTGGGTGGAGGAAAGGTGTTGTTAGGAAGGTCAGTTGGTCTAAGGCACCAGATTCAAGGAATGTCATTCTTTGCTTTGTTTAAACCTAGTGAATGTGGGTCCCTTTTTAGAGGTGTGGGTTCAGATCCCAATTCTGACATATCCCATTGGCAGCACAATGGCATAGCAGTTAGCACTGCTACCTCACAGCTCCATGGACCTGGCTTTAATTCAAGCCTTGGGTAACTGTCTATGTAGAATTTGCACATTTTCTCTATGTTTGTGTGGGTTTCCTCAGGGTGTTCTAGTTCCCCCCCACAGTCCAGGTTATGTGGATTGGCCATGGTAAATGTGTAGAATTACAGGGATACAGACACTCAGAAAATCAGTGCAGATTTGTTGGGCCAAATGGCTTCTTCTGCACTGTAGGGGTTCTGTTTCTACTCAGCCAGTGCTGGATTTTTCAACAAACAAAATTAGAGACCTTAGGAGAATGGAGCGGTATAGTGATGAGTTACCATTGCATGTCAAGAGTGTCCATATGGAACTTGACATGTGTTTTCAGATGATGTTGCAGAGGGAATATGGGAATAACTAAATCCTTGGAAATCTTCAGAGCTAACCAAAGCTTAAAATCCGGTATCCAGGACTAACTGGGAAAAACTCATACATGGGACGAATTTATTGACAATTTGGCCAAAAGATAAACAAAATATCTGCAAAGGAGTTATCAAAATCAGAATTATGGATCTGTAACTATTAGATTAATAAAAATATTTACTGGTTGGAAGTTCTGACTCTCAACAAAATGACTGATATTTGAAAATCTCAATAGTTCACATATGTTAATAAAAACTGACACACTGAAACAGTTTCATAGGACTGAGTTACCTGGTTCTTATTTGGACATTAAGATCTTTACTCTTTGAGAGATTTATCTCCATGAGATTTAAAATTTAAAATTCTATCCCCTTTCCTCCCAAAGCAGGAATCATTCAAGCAGTTGGACAGCCAAATCAAAGAAAAGAACTGCAGATTTGTTTAAATCAAGAATGAGAAAACAGTTTTCGAAGTTGAAATTGTAAGGTTAATCGAGGTTCAGATGTAAAATGTGTATCGCCGCAGTATTTCATCTCATGCCTCCAAGCACAGTATGAGGCTTAAGTATTGGATAAGAGAGCTGAGAAATGAATAGCTGCAGTTTAGCTAAGTCAGGATGAGAAGATCACTGAAGGAAGAAGATGAAGGGCATAGATAATGGCTCACCACAGGTGTTCAAAGGGAAAGCAGAGCAATCAGCACAAAATCAAACAGCTGACACCTCAAAAATGCTTGACACAAAGGACTAGGTATCTCCAACTCCACACAGTTAACTTGTCAGAAACCAATAGCTCTGTAAATATAACCTCGCTAAGCTATTATATCAACTTCAAACTCTGAATATAATGACGGCGGACAGCAAACAAATGGAATGATCCCAGGTTCCTTGTGTATCACAATGTCACACTGGCTGCTCAGCGCCACAGATCCAGGTTCAATTCCAGCTTTGGGTTACTGTCTGTGTGAAGTTTGCATGTTCTCTCCATGCCTGGCTGCTCAGGTTTCCTCCCTCAATCCGAAAGATGTGTTGGTTGGGTGCATTGACCATGCTAAATAGTCCCTCAGTGTCAGAGGGATCTGCAGGGTTACGACAGGGCCTGGATGGGATTGTTGTTGGTGCAAGCTTGACAGGCCAAATAGCCTTCTTCTGCAATGCACGGATTCTATAACATAAAATATTTGGGATTGTACATAATAATAGCCCAGATTTTGTGACAGAAATATTGGTGAGGATATCAGCAGTTGCCTTTCTTTTGAGCAGTACGTTGAACAATGACTTTTAATTCCCATACATGAGGAGCCCAGTGCTGAAATTAGGCACTTTCTGTCTCAAACACCCCATTCCTTTACACGCATCACTACACCGTTTTATCAATAAAAGACCCATGATGGGTTTGAAGTTGTGACAGTTTTTTTAAATTCAGAATTTATTATCCATCCCTAATCCTGTTTGAGAATATGCTGGTGGGGTCTCTTTCTAAACCACTACAGCTTGCCTGATGAAGGTACACCCACAGTGCTGTTTAGTATGAAATTCAAGAATTTTCACCCAAAGATAAGGAAGGAGCAGTGATGTCCTTCCTGCTCGGGATAATGAGGGTGATTCTCCCAACCTGCTATGCTGCTTTTGTAATGTCGTGGCCTGGGGGACTCAAGTGGAGGCTGTTTTGTAGGTTTCCCGCTGGGTGCCACAACCTCCGAGAGTTTCCAGCAGCTGGATTTCTGGAGCCTTCAGCTCCATGCCAGGAAGCAGTTCAAAGCTGTATAATTTATTTAGATTTGGATTTTACATATCATTAGCAAGCCTGGGACTGAAGTCTCCAGGCCCACTAACATCTCTCCACACCCCCTCCTTTCAAGAAGTGATTCACTCCTTGCAGAGTTTACTATAGCTCCCCACTTATGGGGAGTTGGTGTCCAGACCCCGCTGGTGTAAACGGGGGTGGCAATCATGGACCCTCGGAGGGTCAGGTGCTGTGGGGGGTGAGGGGGGGGGAGGGGATGCCCCTTGAGCATTACCATCTTGGCACTGCCAGCCTGGCCCCCCTTCCACTGCCCAAGGAGCAAAGTGGCAGTGCCTAGGGGGCACCTTGGCACTGCTCATCAGGCATCGGCCAGTGTCAAGGCTTGGGACCTAATGGGAATGGGGCTCAATGAGGACGGGGCCTACTTGGGGGAGATTGGTGCAGGTGGAGGTTCCTGCTACCCCTCTGCAGAGGGATTGTGAGCAGAGGGAGAGAGGTCAATGATTGGGGCTGGGCATTGAGGGTTTAATCTGAGAGTAGACCACTGGGGGTGAAGGGTCCTGCTGTCATTCTGCAGAGAGATCGCAAACAGAAGGAGTGACCAGTTTTGGGGGATGGCTATTGGGTTAGGGGAGCATTGGCCTGCCAAGGGAGGGGGTGTTGGGGCTGCAGGGCAAGGTGTCAGGGCTACCAATGGGTGGAGAAGTGGGTGATGGTATGATCAGGGCTGCGGGGAGGGGGGTGGGTGCGGTATTGTTGAGATGGTGGCAGGCCGTGGAGGGTGGGGGGGGGGGGTTCATGAGGCAGCGATGAGGGGCTCACGGGCTGGTCAGTGATCAGGACGTCAGCAGCGCAGGTCTATGTGCATATGCTGATCTCAACACCGACAGTTCAGCACATGCACAGTGGTCCACTCAGCACTATGCTGCCGGCTTCCCAAGTGGGAATAGGCCTCCCACTTTGTTTTTTGGGATGATTTATACTAGTGCAATCTGCAGTGCACAGAGTGTGGGAGATACATTTTGAAAATCCCGCTAAAAAAAATGGGATTTACTCCAGTTTTTATGCAAATTCAACACTTAGGATTTTTTTTAAGGAGAATTGCCCCCAATGTGTTACTTGGAGGGGCATTTGGGATGATGGTGTCCCCCTGTTCTTGGCCTTCCAGAGGCTGTGGATTCAGGAGATGTTGTTGAAGATATTTGGTAAAGATATTTGGGTGGGATTTTCAAAATGAATCTCCCACACTCTATGCACTGCAGAGTGCACTAGTGTAAATCATCCCAAAAAAACAAAGGAGGAGGCCTATTCCCACTTGGGAAGCTGGCAGCATAGCGCTGAGTGGGCCACTGCGCATGTGCTGAACTGTCAGTGTTGAGAACATATATATGGTACATTGTATCATACATATGGTACACACTGCTGCCACTGATTGCCTGTGGCAGACGGAGTGAATGTTTGAAGTGGTGAATGGATTGCCAGTAAGCATGCGGTTTGGTCCCTGGATGGTGTGGATGTCCTTGAGTTTTGTTAGAGCTTCAATCATCCAGACTAACGTGGAGGATTCCATTACAACTCCTGACTTGTGTCTTGGAGATGGGGGGGAGTCTTCCTGGAGTCAGCAGACGAGTAACATATTGTAGAATACGTTTGTTCCCACAGCATTTGTGTGCTTGGTCCAGTTAAAGTTACTGGTTAGTGGCGACTTCCAAGATATTGATTTGGGGGAGGGGATTCAATAATATGAATGTCAAAATACTAAACTTAATATACTGAAATATCATAAATTAAGAGATCAGTTTAAACACAAACAGAACTTCAAATCATAATATCAATATGATTAAAAGCTTGATGGAAGCAATGATTGCATAAAATCTTCATGATCAATGGTCACATTTACTGTAATTTCTATTTATCTATTAATGCAATAGTCCATGAGCAATACATTTAATAATTATGCCCTTAATTTCCAACATTTACTCAAATAATGAATTGTTTTTATATTTCCTTTTAACTTTTCTTATATGGTAGTATGTACCTTTACCACACTGTGAGTTACTGAAAATCATAAGCTTTCTTCAAAAAGACAGCTACTTAAGGTAGTAGCTTCATGTTTGCATTATCTATTAACACTGTTCAAGTGATGGTGCAAATCCTTTCTATTTTTCTTTTAGAAGATCAAACAATCTCCCTTACAGTGGTTCAAAGAACTTTTTTTTTCCTTTCTGAGTTCAGATATTAAAGACATATCTTTTACTTTGCTGTTTGCTCCACTTGCTGCTGTCCATTGCTTTTATCTGACTTGTAAAAGAACCACAGCTAAACTGGGGTGGTTACTTTCCAGGTAAGTTACATGTTCATAATTCAATCAAGGAAGAGTGACTGGAATTCTCCGCCATTCACACCCTGTTGCCATTGCAAGTGAGGATGGAGAATTTGGCACTCAGCCCAATCTCCACTCACTTCAGTGGAACCAGAAAATCCCACCCGTGTGCATGGCTGGAGAATTGGAGCTATTATTGCATGTGTTGGGAGTTCCCTGTAGTGGCTGGTAAGATCACATCCATTGTGCCTGATCACAATTCCTAAAAATATTTTATAAATGATGTATTGTAAGAAATTGTTCTGTAATAATCTTTTGGAATCTTACGAACATTACATGAATATTCTGAAGAAAGCTTCCTTCAAACTTGCCAGTTGAATTACACAGAACACATCTATTATTGCTGTCAAGGTCATGTCTCTATCTCAGAAATTTTTGTTCAGACTGGTTATATGATGCTAATCAAATGTCTGGAAATAAAAACAGACTCTCAAAAGGAAAGAAAGTCATTTCGGAAATGAAAGCATTCCTTAAAACCATCCATACTGCTCAGTCTACTTCAGGCACAGTAAGACTGGAAAAGATAGTTTCCTAATGCATCGATTAGCTCAAGAAGAAAGAGGACAAAAGAGAAGAAGATGCTAACAGAACAAATACAGTAGTGTTGTTCCGAGCTATAGAAATTGGGTTCATCTATCCGTTCACCGGTGGGATTGGTAAATAATCCTCACCTGTCACAGGGTGTTTGCCTTCTCTGCCTAGTTAGCTTGTGCATCACATTTAAGCTGTTGCTTCTCAATAAATTATTCTAAAATCAGTTATGAGCTTGACTCCCTTTTGCAGAGGATCTGAGATTCCCAAGCCAGAATCTTACAGCATTACTTTGAGGTGCAGTGACTCTGACAACGACCAAAAGATCATAGAGACAAACAAATAAGCAATTGATTTATTCTTCAATTATGAGGATTTCATGCTGTGCAAAACAACCATAGAACTCTCCTCGAATATTTGTCCAGAATTTTTTACATTCATCTGAACTACAAACAGGAGTTGAGTTTGCAGTTTGTCAACACTCCCTTATTACTCTGCTGAAGATTGTGTTCAAATCTAAAGGGTGGGGGATGGGGGTGATGGCATAAATTACCATCAGGCAAGATGATACCAATTGAATCAAGATAACAGTTTTGCCCGTGACTAATTATCTTGCACAAAATGGTTTGATTTAAATATTCATGTAACTGGAATTCTATAGGTTAGAATTTCTGTATCTCTGTAGGCAGAAAACTGATATAATCAACACTTAAAACAAGAGGAATTTCGAGTGAAAGCATTTGCACTGAGTTTCTATTACTTTGTGGAAAAATCAGCATTGTTTTAAAGTTTATTTTGTTTAAAGTGTCACAAGTGGGCTTACATTAATACTGCAATGAAGTTACTATGAAAATGCTCTAGTTGCCACACTCCAGCGCCTGTTTGGATATAATGAGGGATAATTTTAGCAAGGGCAGTGCATCTAACAAGAATGCCTTTTGGACTGTGGGAGGGATCTGGAGCAGTCAGAGGAAATCTATGCAGACATGGGGAAAACATGCAGACTCCATATATTCACTCCAAGCCAGAATTGAACCCAGATCCCTGGCACTGTGAGGCAGCAGTGCTAGCCACTGTGCCACCCAGGGGCCAATGAGGTCATTGGTCACGACTGTCATTGCCTCTCTCCATTCTGAGATAATTAATGGAGGAAGAATGATGGAATGCCCCAAAAATTGCAACTGTTCATTGCATTAAGTTTCTATAAACTTTTATTTCTCCACATTTTGAATAGATAGTCCCATGTTTTTATTTTACTCAAATTTATTCAAGTTGGGATTTCAAGGTTCAGGTGGGAATTTTGAAGAGTACTTTGGATTACTGCAAGTTTCTTGAAGTCAAAAATTTACAGGCTGTATAAGGAACCGCAAAAATGTTTTACAATCAAGTATCTCAGCTTTAGAAAGTAAATACTACTGACAGTATTCGATAAACACTGATGGTGACTGGTAAACCGTCTGACTGAGAAAGCTGAGATGGCTCAACATATGGATGAGTCCAAGATCACTGTTCTTTTGTAAATGAATACGTTATGCTTTTTTTTTGTTTAAACCAGAATTAAATACGAATATATGAAACATGCACAGATGCAGTACAGGACCATAACTGTACTGGAGAGACAATGACCTAGTGGTGTTACCACTTGACATTAATCCAGAAACTCAGCTAATGTTCTGAGGGCCAGGGTTTGAATCCTGCCATGGCAGAATTTGAATTCAAATTCTTAAAAATCTGGAATTAAGAATCTACAGTGATCACGAAACTATCATCAATCATCGGACAAACCCATCTGCTTCATTAATGCCCTTGAGG
Organism: Sphyrna mokarran; assembly: GCA_024679065.1. NCBI lineage: Eukaryota > Metazoa > Chordata > Chondrichthyes > Carcharhiniformes > Carcharhinidae > Sphyrna > Sphyrna mokarran. The sequence continues at coordinate 27,723,231 of JAGIQG010000023.1, read as the reverse complement.
AAAAGAAAGTGGTAGTTATAGGACGTATGTCAGAGGTAGGTTCTTTACCCAGAGGGTGGTAAGGGTATGGAATGCCCTGCCTGCTGCAGTTGTAGAGGCGCCAAGTTTGGTGGCGTTTAAGAGGTTAGTAGATAAGTTTATGGATGAAAAGGGAATGGTTTAGGTTAGAGGGTCACTGCTTTTTCCTAATTGGTCGGCGCAACATCGAAGGCCGCAGGGCCTGTTCTGCGCTGTAATGTCCTATGTTCTATGTTCTAAATCTGCCATTATTACCTGGTCTGGCCTACATTTAACTACAGAGCCACAGCAATGTGGTTGACTCTCAATTGGGCAACAAGGAATAGGCAATAAATGCTGGCCAGATAAATACACCCCCCATGACCCACAAATGCTTTAAAAAAACACTGGGACCTATAATGTTAGATACAAGCAATCATAGAGTGCTATATTATCATTGTAAAATGGTCAAAAACCAAATGAACAGTAACAAGATAAATTGGGATGAAGGAATACACTGAGCAGATCACCTTACATGCAACCCCCAGACAACAAGGTTCCATAAGTGGGCACTCTAGGTGTGCTTTATAAATTATGACTGGCCCATACATTTAAGAACAGTATATTTTTTAAAGCAAAATGAAAAGTATACTGCTTACATTTAAACGAAGTTTGTTTGCCCACTCTCCAATGACTGAATATGCACGTGTAGAATTGTCCTTGACTTGGTACTGATAAATATCGTAATGTCCAGGTGCATCACCATTCTCATTGAAGGTCACGGGAACCCCTGCGCTTCCTGCAGACAGCGAGAGAATAAATTGTTACTTGTTGTGAATCCTTCAAAGCTACTTCACGCAGTGACCACAAACAAAAATATTTCTTGTGAACATTTTTGATTCAGTGCACCTCTTCCCATCTTTGAAGTCCTTTGAAGTGATTCAAAAACATTCACAAAAACCTCAGAGAATACACCTATGTGCAGAATTTTTTTTATACTCGTTTGTGGGATGTGGGCTTCACTGGCTGGGCTAGCATTTATCGCCCATCCCTGAGGGTATTTAAGAGTCAGCAGCACTGCTGTGGTTCTGGAGTCCATGCCAGGTGAAAACAGCAAATTTTCTATGCTAGAGGATATGAGTGAACCAAATGGGTTTTTATGACAATCAACAATGGTTTCATAGTCATCGTTAGACTTTTAATTGCAGATACTTACTGATTCCAACATGATTCATTTGGAATCCCAAATTCTATGGTGGGATTTGAACCCAGTCCCCAAAGCATTAGCCTGGGTTTTTGCATTACCATCCAATGGCAATACCAGGATGCCACTGCATCCCTACAAAAGATTCAGTCGGCTTTCCAACTTAAAGGGATCCTCAGCTGCAGTCAGGGAAATCTGGCTGGTGGTTTAGGAAACAGTATTGATTGAGGGGTTTGAGTCTTAAAGCCATATAAAATTCATGTATTACTACTGTACATTCTGTAGAACATATGCCCACTGCTCTACACTGCTGCTTGTTTTCATTTTTAATGCTTAAACTATCCTTAGGGTATTGCTGCATATTATTTGCAATCAACTATGTGGTGAACTGCTTATTGAGAAGAGGGTTTCACACTGGCGGCTCACCAGCTCCATTATATTGAGAACCCAGGACCACAATGGATCGGATCCTACATTGACTCCCCTAAGTGCCTACATTCTGACTATCATAGTATCCATATGGTTCCCAAAACAAAAAAAAAGCCACTCCAGAGCAGGCTCCACTTCCTGTGGCCAGACCGGATTACAACTCTGTTGGGAGATGACAAAATTCATTACGTAATCAACACTAGATTTGACTTAACCTTTCAAGGATGAATGTTACAAAGCAACGAACTGAGTATCCTATGTCTGCAATTTCTTCACTGTTTGCAATTTTGTTCATCAAACATGTTTATCGATTTCATCTTTATGTCAACAGATTTGTCAAAACCAAAATGATATCTAAACTGGAAAGCGATTAATACACAACTTGAGGTTTTTCTGATAGATTTAGATGCCATAAGCAATAAACAAATTTACCAAAAGAAAAATTTACCAGGTACTGTTAGTTCAATTATTATTTTAAATAGCCCATGTCCCAATAAAATCTAGCCACATGTGATTGTAAAGTCCCACATAGTGAATAACATGAATAATACTTGAGCTGTGTTACACTGCAGTGTGTCTTGTTTCTTTAATGTTATGATACATATTTCTTTCATATAGCTATGATACAAAGCAGATTAAGAAAAACAGAAATACTGGCCCAGAAATTCCTAGCTCCACAGAGTGGGATTTGGGGCTATTCCACAGGTGCTCTGGGGAATTCCTCTTGGAAGTTCTCATATGAGAGTTTATGTGGCAAATGTCCAGAAGGGCTAATTTCTCCTGGACAATTGCACTATGCTGAGGACCATCTGGCAAGACTATTTAAATTGCTAACATCAGATGGTTCTGCATGTTATGCCAGTAGTTACTGTGAATAAGTTAGAAGCAATGAAACCGCTTTTAACTTCAAGTGTAACTATTTTAAACAACCAGTCTGAGCTGCACACGGGAATCCCCCAAGACTCCCAATCCCACAAGGGACTCGCCACGAATCTCCCTCCACCTCCACTAAGGAACTCCCCTCCCCCACAGTGTTCCCCACCAAGGACTCCCTCATCTACATAGGATTCCACCCATGCACCCCACACCCCAATTGTACACCCTCACACACCAAACCCCATTGCCCTCCCCCCTACGCCATTCTGATCTGATCCTGTCAGATACCCTTACTCCATCACAACTCCACATCCACCTTGGACTCTGACGCTGGACCCAGAGATGTGTTGTGCTGTCTGGATGTTATTTGGCCTGAGTCAGAACAATCAGGCTTGACAGGCACTGAAGAAATTTGGCCCAGGTATGTGAGTGCAGAATGGCAATCCGATGCTGATTGCCACTCCGAGGAGGTCATGGCTTAATATATGTTTGAAAGGACTCTCCACAGTCTTCATTTTATGTCCAAAAAAACTGATTTTCTTTTTTTTTTGAGTTGGATATGTCCCCTGTCCATCCCAAAAATTGAGAAAATATAACTGGAAGTACTATTTGGTTTACTTTGTCCAATCTTCATTGTTAAAGAAAAGCTTATTCTGACTGTAGACCTCTAAATTAGGCATAAGTGAAGCTTTGTGATTAAGGAACTCACAAATAGAGGCTAGAAATCATTGCTTTAATACCTTGCTTTGCAAGCCACACAGATGTTATTATGTAATTTGGTTTACAACATATAGCTTCAAGACGACAAATGTAAAATCTCAATCGATGAACACTAAAACCCTGATTTTAGAAATAATAGTTAAATTATGGCTCTGATATTCCTCAGCAGGGCTCGTTGCGAGCGGGAGCATATATTCAGGGAGGCAGCTAAACACTAATTGGGCGATCTTACTGGCTTGTCGCACCATTTGATCAGCGTAGCAAGATGATAAGATCAGACCAGAAGTGACAAATGGGCATTGTGTCTTGTTTCTCAACTCTCACAATGTTATCAATTGGATTCAGCCGGGGTAATCAGCCTCACACCCAGGAAGAATCAAGGCACCTGCCTAATAACACTCCTAGAATCATAGGATCCCTACAATGCAGAAGGAGGCCATTTGCCATCAAGTCTGTACCGACAACAATCCTACCCAGGTTCTACTGCTGTCACCTCACTCAATTACCCCGCTAATCCCTCTGACTATGCATCCAGGGATGCCAAGGGGCAATTTACGGCACAGTGGGTGGCATGGTAGCACAGTGGTTAGCACTGCTGCCTCACAGCTCCAGAGTCTTGGGTTCAATTCCTGGCTTGGGTCACTGTCTGTGTGGAGTTTGCACATTCTTCTCATCTTTGCGTGGGTTTCCTCCAGATGCTCCGGTTTCCTCCCACAGTCCAAAGATGTGTGGGTTAGATTGATTGGCCATGCTAAGAAATTGTTCCTTAATGTCCAGGGATGCATATGTTTAGAGGGATTAGGGAGTATAATATGTAGGGATATGGGGGTAGGGCCGATGTGGGATTGTATTTGGTACAGAATCGATGGGCCAAAGAGCCTCTTTCTGCACTGTATGGGTTTTATGTTCTATGTTCTAATGTAGCATGGCCACTCAATCTAATCTGCACATCTTTAGAGTGTGGAAGAAAACCTATGCAGATGCGCGGACAATGGGCAAACTCTGCACAGACTGTGACTCAAATCAGGAATCAAATTCAGGTCCCTGGAGTTGAGAGGCTAACCACTGTGCCACCATGCCACCCTGTGCTTCCATACCGCCCCAGCATTCTGCAGCAGGCTCCCTGGCATGAATAAGCTCCATCCGCTCCCTCTCCTGACAAGAATCATCTCTTGCTTCATTTTTTTTCTAAGTACCATATGATTGCATCTGGGAGCTTGGCCAAAAAATATGAGTGTGATTTCTTCTCATTTTCAAGTTTGTTCAGCATTTAGAGTCAATAGCTCCCATTGACTTTGAATGGGAGTTTCCAATAATGCCTAAATATCCCAGCCTCTGTGTTTGCTTGAAAAAAGAAAACTTTGAGAAAGGGCAAAGAGATTTAATCTTGGAGTAATTCTTGGAGTAATTGCTTGTTACTTAAACCGAGATTTTACAAAATAAATCTAGATCTTACTCAAAATTTGTTATTGAAACTATCCACAACAAGAACAAGAAATCAAATGAAACCATCTATAGCTCAGGCCTTTTAACAAAAAAGAATTGTCCAACATCTTTATTCTGACAGCTCTTGGCAGCACCTGTCAATGCTTTCACTGATCATGTGTTCCACTTTCAGTGTGATAGAACTGCACTGAGAAATGGTGAATGAACCTGTGACATTTGCAGCTACATTGAAATAAAACACATCTGATCACCTGGGCTGCTGCAGTCTAAAATATATCTAGGTCATGATCACTTTAGAGGTTTAGGGTGGAAATTTCAGAGCTTAGAATCTAGTTGAAAGTACAGCCATCAATGACAGAATTATAGAAACCTTACGTTGCATCAGGAGGCCATTCAGCCCATTAAGTCTGCACTGCCTCACCAACAGAGCTTCTTAACGAGGCCCATCCACTATCCTATCTGGTAACCTCCTGCATTTACCCCACTAATCCAATTAACCTGCACATCTTTGGACTGTGAGAGGAAACCGGAGCATCTGGAGAACTACATACAATCACAAACAAGGCCGCTGAGCAATTAGAAACAAGAATTTCAAAAGGCTCAACTTGGTGGAGTGCAGGTACATTGGAGATTAATAGAACTGGAATAGATTACATCTATAAAGAGGGCTGAGACCCCTGTAGGAATTTAAAAGTAAGAATGAAATTTTAAAAATCAAGAATTGCCATACTAGGAGTATGTCAGTGAGCACAGGAATGGTAGATGGAAGAAAATTGGTGCAACCTGGGATACGGGCAGCAAAGCTTTGGATGACCTCAAGTTTGTGGGGTTTTAAATAAAGTAAGAGTGCTCTGGAACAATTGAGTTGAAAGATAACAAAGACTTGGGTGAGGGCTTCAGTGGAGGAATAAGCTGAGGCAGTGATAGATTTGGGTGATATTATGAAGATGGAAATAGGTAGTATAGGTGATGGCACAGACATATAGTCGGATGTTTATTTCAGGCTTGAATAAAATACTAATGTTGTGAGTGGACTTGATGAAGTCATTGATTTTAGTCTTCCCAAATATTTAATTGGAGAAGATCTCTGCTTATCCAGTACTAGATGTTGGACAGGGTATCTGACAATTTTGGCACAAAACAGAAGTTAAGGTGATGAGGTAAACTGGCGTGCAAGTGAAGTCTGGTGCCATGTTTCAGATTATGCCACCAAGAAAGGATGGATTAGTGCATATTCATTGTCACAGAGAATGTCATTTGTGCCTTGAATAAGAATAGTTTATTGCAGCAAGAGCTGAAATCTAATTGCAGGGATGAGACACAGAATGCTGGGAAAGATGGATGCCCGTTTGGGACACCGCAACACATTTGGGGACTTTGGAGGAAAGGAAGAGTAAGAAATGTGATGGTAATTTGCAAAGGTACCAAGTTCTTTTCAAGTTACAGTGAAGATAGTAGATTTGAAGAAGAGGAGGCTATAAATTGAGGAAAGAGAATCATTACCAATATTGGCTAACATACAAACAAAGGAGAGCTGAGTAATTAGTTTGATGGGAATGGGGTTGAGGGTGAATTTCATTGATAAGAAGAGCTTATATAGGGCATGAGGGGAGAGAATCTAGAGATAGAAGTATGTTCAAAGCTATGACGGGGGAAAACTCCGAGGAACTTTGGTCCAGATGGCTAAGGGAAGGGAGAGAAGCAGCAAAGAATGGATGAAAACAACCTGAGTAAGCTCCTCACACTAACTGGAAGGAGGATGACAAGAGAATGGTTTGCAGTAGAGAAAATAATTTGAGGGTTATCTTGATAGTAATGAGAGTGAAATCCAACAGTGCTTCATGGGGCCAGCCAGATGCAGCAATAAATGGCTAAACCAATTGTTCATTATTTACATCTGTACACTTTTGAAAACAAAATAACTAAGTTGGAGTGAATAAAGATCTAGAATTAATAATAAATGTTAGTTAAAATGGTTCATTGAGGTATACTCTCAGATTAGTTCAGTTGGTATTTTGCCTTCATTTTAGTCAGTGAACTGTTTTAGAATATTTTTATAATTGCAAGTTCCTTCTTCTCAATCTTCCTTATTGATGTTTTTAAGACCAAATGGGATATAGAGGATATTACTATATGGGTGCCTGCAATTCTCCAGAATCTCATTCTTCATGTGAGAATCTAGATAGTAATTAGGCAGGTTATTCACGAGGTCAAGGAGGGGAAATGGGTTGGGCTGTTATCACCTCACAAGATCACCATTATTTTTCTAGAAATATTAGATAAATATCAGCAGTATAACATGTGGCTGACTTATTTTCCCCTTCTTAAAACTAGAAAGATCAAAGTCACTAAATGTCTACTAGTTACAATCCAATATAGATTGTATTGAGGCTATTTTGAAGAACCTGCAGCATACTGTGTTGTTAACAACAAACACATAAAGGATTGTTCCTAGGCATAGTTGACTTAGTTAACAGTCTCTAACTATACCACTTAATGTACCAAGAAATTAATCAGTGTGATTAATGGATAGTAATTATATGGAAGTGGCAATTGAACATTCTCTCCATGATCAACAGGAGACAGTGGGGCATCTCAAAATATACTATTGTGTTGCAATAATGTTTTACAACAAGTTGAGACTGCTAATTAGATCTTAAAATCAGTTGCAACAAGGTGGAAACTAATTCATTTTATCTGCTAAATTCCATTGGCTCCATGAACATGAAAGAGAAGACTTCAATTTATTTAGTACCTTTCATGAACACATGATATTTGAAAAAAAATTTTCATGGGATATGGTTGTCGCTGGCTAGATCAAAATTTATTGTCTGTTTCCAATTTCTCTTGAAAAAGTGGTAGTCAGCCATCTCTTGAACTGCTGCAGCCCATATGCTGTAAATGCGCTCATATTGCCATTATTCCGTGAATGTGAGGATATTGAACCAGCAACACTGAAGGAACGGTAATATAGTTCCAATGATGTGGAGATATAGCTTCAAGTCAGGAAGACATGTGAGTTGGAGGGGTGCTGGACGGTTGGTGTTTCTGTGCACCTGGTGACTTTGTTCATGTAGGTGATACAGGTTATGGGTTTGAAAGGTGCTATCAAAGGAACCTTGATAAGTTATTGCAACGATTCTTGCAGATGTACACTGTACTTGGCTTGAGTTGTGCAACTATCTTGCATTTTTCAATTTGATTCATTTGTGCTGCTATGTTGCCTTAATAGATGACTACAACATAAACAATATTTGTTTGAAATACTAGCAATGTAGTTGTTTAGCAGCACAAATTAGTAACACCCCAAACACAGAGTAAATCTCTCTGACCTCTCCAAAAGTGAGGAGTTTGTTTTTGTGCACGGTTTCAAGTTTGATGTGTCTTCATCCCACATTTAACAAGAAGGGGTATTTGCTGGGTTTGAACTCCTCTACTCTCCACTATCCTGGCACAAACCAGTATCTACTGCAGATGTTGAGTCCTTGAAAATGCACTTAGCTAATTAGTGTGTGCATATTGCAGGATACCTAATGATGTGACTGATTTTCACATGTGATACAAATGTCTGGTAGTTTCAAAGACAATATCTGTAAATTCAACAAAGGGACTGGGATTGTCACCCTTACCAAGTGTGACTATACCAAAAAAATGCATCTATTCTTAATGACAGGACTAAATTTGTATCCATTGGACTTGTCACAAAACAGGCCTGCAAGGCTCTGTTCAAAAGCAAGTTTCAAAAATGCTTGTTGGAATTCTGTATATGATAAGATTCATTCTTACAGTTCAATGCATCCATATAAATATGGGTTGGCCAAGACACACAAAGGTGATGTCTCTTTATGCCCTATAAACATTTTATCAATTCTTGGTTCTGTACAACATGAATTGACCAAATGCTGCGATTATATACTGAGTGAAGGATTCCTTCAGCTTTGTGAAGACCATACAGGACTTACATATTGATAGCAATGCTATGTACAGGTGTTTTCTTGACAATGCTAGCCTACTCACCAATGTACTGTTCGAAGAGGCTATAGACATTTGCACTGAGTCACTATAGGTGTCTAGATGTGACACTAATGGGTGAATCTATTTAACTGAACTTAACAATTTGTCTAGTCGACTTCAATGTTAATGATGCCAGGTTTGCCCAAATAGATAGTGTTGTCATCTGATCCCCTCCAGGCACAGATCTTGCAAACATTTTTGTTGGTTTCCATAAGATATTCCCTATCCCTTGTATATGTTAGATGTGTTAATGGTACATTTGCCAAAGTTGCATGAAAAAATTGCTTTACATGTACCTTATTGGATACCATCCTGTATTCAGATTTACCTATGAAATGGAAGTGGAGCAGTCAAATGTGATCCTTGAGGTGCTAATTCAGAAATCTGCCAATGGCTTCTCTGCCGTTGTCTACTGCCTGCCTTCACTGGTCCATATATGATTGAGATTTCAACAGTTCTATGTGCTATAAGATTGGCCTGATTCACACCCTTGTCAATGGAGCCCGAGTCCTTTGCTCACCGTGGCAGCTTGATACTGAAGTAAGGTATACCAAAGACATTCTGTGGGATAATAGCTACCCAGGTCAGGTCACTTCTTGCTGCATGCCTCACAAACTCATAAATGGGCCTAAACCTGGTACTTCCAATTATGAAAAATTTTCAGTCTACCACAAATTACTCTGGAATGTCAAGGTATCTCAAAAATTTGAATTACAGCTGAGGAGCAGTGTGGAAAATGGAAGCTGTTTCACGGTGCCACTGTGCAATAACAATACTAACAGAATACTGTTGTCAAACCAAAAGACGTTCTGCCTGTCACGCAAATGTGGTATTTGAATTTCAGTACCAGTGTGATGCCATGTATGTACGTTGTACATCCCAACAACTGGCCGATTGTATCAAACAGCACAAACCTTCAGCTGTTTGCAACAGGCGATATAATGACTGTATCCAACTAGCCAGTGCTTGCAAAACTCAAAACGTAAGGTGTGATCTTGATCCCACTCTCTTTGTCTACGGGATCAGTGGCAGAGGCTCAGGATATGGCAAAATCCAGAAATCGTGATTCTCACCGGCAATCTCATGATTTTTGCTGACGACATAATTAGGTTCGTGCCAATAATGAGTGTGAACCTGATTTAAATGCATTTTAATACTTTGCATATAATTATACATTTCCCTCACCCTATATAGCCTCCAGGCATGTTTTTGGTTGTCATGACTTCATATCAGAACAGTTTACAGCAGCTTCGCTCTAACATGAACCTGTTGTGAAGATCCTCTCAGGGCTTACAGCCACGTACAGAGAGATGAACATGGCCAGGCAGTGCAAAAAAAGCAGTACTAACATGACAGTGCCAACCTAGTAATGTCAATCTGTGCCAGGGAGAGAACCTTGTTGGAGTCTCACAGAGAAGGGATTCATTTATTTGTGGTAGTTGCGAGGAGTGGACATGGGAGACAGAGATGCTGACTTTGCTTGTTTGGCAGGTTGGGGAGAAGAGATCCATGCTGGCAATGTTCTAGAATAAGGGTGGCAGGATGCCGGCATTGAGTGTTTGTTGGGAGAGAGAAGAGATGCCATTGCAACAGGCTGGGGGACAGGGATGGAGGAGAGGGCTGCCAGCTGTGATCGCAGTGATGAGGGGGGAGCCCCTCTATGAGCCATGGTGGGGATTCAGGGAGGTTACATTTGTTCTGATTGGGGCATCCTTTAAAAAGGAGTCTCTGATCTAAGTGCAGCTGGGCTTTACCAATGAATTTAATCTCCACTCCTCAACTTGATAGTGTAAAAAACACATCTGTTTTTTGGCAGTGTCAGAAGATTTGAGGGGAAAACCAACCTGCTTCTCTCACGTAGACTTTCAATCAATTCCTCATATTCTGTCAAATTTTGGTAAGATCATCCCAATAGTGACCAACATTAAATGTGTTTCTGTGATTGGACAACATGTGCTATACAATCCTGATTGTCTTAAGAAGGGCACTGAAAACCAGTTTAAGATTGTCAATTAGGTTTACAGTGTGGCCCACTTATTCATGCTAGAAGCTACCTATATTCACATACAGAGCCCTGACTTCTGTAAACAGAATGCATATATCCATGCATTGTGCCTTTTCAAATTAAACAAAAACTTTGAGGACAGACACTTCCTGTTACGTGCCCAGTGCCTTGACCAGAGTTGACCTGCCTGGCTTGCATTTAAACAGGCACTTGGCAGTTAACTTTTTCCTTTGCAACAACACTGCCAATCAGAGCCCAACTGCTCAGCACACTCTTATCATTTATAATTGATATTGTTGCAAATCTGTCTTGATGAGTGTTGGATGAAACCAACAACATATCTCTTTTTTTCAGCAAGATCAAGCACTTTTTGTGGGCTTAACTTGTATTTGTAGAAAGCTTCTCCACAATTTCAATCTAAATTAAGGAAGTAAATCATAATCAATTATTATATATAATTCCTTTGACTTCACATGATGCATAATAATAACAAGAAGCACAATTGAAGTTAATATGATTAGAAAACATTCTTTTATGCCCTTACGCATCAATCCTTTTGTGAATACTTAAAAGATACTGGCCTTAAATTATTCCTGAAATGCTGCAATCCTTACCAAGGTTTCACAGAGAAGAAAATCATTTATGGAGTGCAACATCTGTTAACAGGCTTATTAAAATTCATAGGTAAAACATACAAGGTTCCACAAGGTAGCGGTAATCACTCAACTAATGAATAAATTGTCATTTGGACCTAGAAAGTTTCTGACTCACTTCAGTCAATCCTCAAGGCAATGTTCTAAGGGATGGGATGGGATGGTTCCAACTAGAAAAGAAGCGAGAGTTTGACAAGTGCTCTGAGCTGCCAATAGGATATTCTAGCTCGTTCAGCTCTGGCAGCAGTCCCCTGTACACACGAGCAGTCTCATTTTTCTTGATTCCTTTTATGGGACGTGCTAGGCCAGCATTTTAATTGCCCACCCCTTGCAACCTTAGTCTTTGATTTTGCTGACCCATTAATCTCTTGGAGTTCAGGTTAATGAAATTTGTCTTTCCAGGAGATGGTGAGCTCTCTACACATGGGCAGCACGGAGTTTGGCATTGGTGCCTCACAATGTCCAGGGACTTGGGTTCAATTCTGGCCTCGAGTGACTGTCTACGTAGAATCTGTACATTCTCCCCATGTCTGCATGGGTTTCCTCCACATGCTCCCGTTTCCACCCACAGTCCAAATATGTGCAGGTTAAGTTGATTGGCCTAATCCCTTAGCCTCAGGGGGATTAGCAGGATAAATACATGGGATTATGGGGATAGGGTCTGGGTGGGATTTTTGTTGGTACACTCAACGGGCCGAATGGCCCCTTCTGTACTGCATAGATTGTATGGATTAAATGAAAAATATTTATCAGGAAACCATCTGACATAGCTTGTTATATAACAATATTTTCTTACGTGTTCCCACAAGTTATAGCCAACATTTAAAACTTACTTCCATTTAATTGCACCGTTTTCTTTCACAAAATTCCCTTGATATCAGCATAACTGCACAGGAGATTGGGCATGTTTAAGCATGAATTGTGTCCAATGCAACTCTAGTCTCTGCGGTCCATTGAACTAGTTTGTAAAACATCCTCCCAAAAAACGTGTCGAATTTGCCTGCAAACTGGAGTAAATCATGCTGTTTTTTTTCCAGTGGGAATTTAAAGAAGAATCTCCCCCACACTGTGCACTGCTGAGTGCCCTAGCGTGAATGACGTATAAATTCAGGGGGCTGGAGAAACTGGCAGCACAGTGCTGAACAGGCCACTGCACATGCATCAATTAGATAGCATCAGAATCAACGCTTGTGCAGTGGTCTCTGTCACTAACCAGCCACACGACCCCTGCCACATTGGCCTCCCCTCCTCACGCTGGTCCTCTGCTTCTCCTCCATGACGTGTTCGCTGCCATCCCCCCTACCCCTGCAAGCATGCCTGGGCCCAGCCTCAACCCCCAACCCCCCTGATTCCACCATAACTCCCACCATCAATCCCGACCCAGTCCCTAGCACCATGACTTTCCACCCACCAGCCCAAAGGCAATGCCGTCACCTCCTCTCCTGTTTTGACACTCCCAGCAGGCTGCTCCCTACCTATACTCTGATGACCAACCTGATCAGTGGCCTCCCTTCCTCCTCAACCAATCCAACTGTAGATTACCAGTGGGACCCACCACCCCTACAGATCACCCCTGGGGATGCCACACCCCATTAGGCCTCATACCCTTGGCACTGCTCGATGCCCAATGGGCAGTGCCAAGGTGTCCCCTTGATATTGGCATTTGCCCCTTGGGCAGTGCTGGGGGCCCAGGCTGGCACTGCCAAGGTGGTAGTGCCCAGAGAACCCCCTCTTCCCCACTGTCCAACCCTCTGGGAGGCACTGATTGCTCCTCCTTCACTCCAATGGGCTGTGGGGAGTTATAGTAATCTCCACTGTGCTGAAATACTCCTGGCTGGGAAGAAAGGTTAGCGGGCCGGAGACTTCAGTCTGAGGGCCAGTAGTGTCACTTAAAATAGATGCAAATAAAGGACTGCATATATAATGCAGCTCCACGCCTATTTCTGGTGCAGAGCTGACAGCGCTGGAGATGTGCTCAGGGCCGAACGCCCAGTGCTGATTGCACAAATCCGGCACTGCCTAAATCTCCTAGCCCACTGCACTAAAAAAATTGGTGCAGCAGAATGAGAAAATTGCCTCCATCTGCGAGTCCCAGGCTTAGGGAAAAAAATACATAGCCATCTGTCAATAGATTTGCAGGGCTGCAATTGTTCGCTTTTATTGTGAAAATTATCAGTGCTTGGCAAAACTCCAAAAATTCAGGTATATTTCTCTGCGTGCGGCAATGCTTGATTGACAGTTTTAAGGAACTATGAAAGGATTATCTTGTCATTGATATGATTAGTGAATAGATATTTGAATATTTTTACATCAGATTGATTTCTTGAGGGGATTTAGCCATTTTGATTGTTTTTTTTTCAATATGAAGTGTACTGATTGATAACTTATTAAATTATTGGAAATCTAATCCTTTTTATGTCTATTTCAAATCTCTCCAAAAACGGGAGCTGATTTACACCCTGAATAAAAACAGTGAAGCACCCAGCATGGTAATGGGTGATTGCCATCTTTGCTGCTTGCCACATGGGATCTCCTCTTTCTGGGCATGTGTTAAACTCTCATACGTCTTCTCAACACAGCCTGTATCATGCACTAGATCCCTTGCTCCTAGTTAAAAGGCACCATGAGTAAACACCTTGAGATAAGAAAGAAAGCTGATTATGATTAAAAGTAGCATATCATGGCTGCAAAGGGGGTTTGACCTGTATATTGAGTATGCAAAAACATGATGTTTTGGGGGTTGAGGGATAGGGTTGCCTTATATGTTATGACCTATGGGACAGTTATTCAAATAATGGAAGACTACCAACAGAATATTATTCCTCCATCTGCTTTGAAACAGCCAGAAGAGCCCAGAGTTTAGCTAGTTAAAATGGTCATGTCACTGTGTATCCTTCTGGACCATTTCAAAAGATGACCTTCATTCTTTTCAGTCGCTGATGGGTTAATACACAAGTCAAAATAGTGTGGATGTTGCAAATCTGACATGAAAACAGGAAATGTTGGAAATACTCAGCAAACCAGGCAGCATCTGTGAAGAGGTCGGAAATGATGACAGTTTACCAACCTGAAATTGTTGAGTTTTTTGAGGAGGTGACCAAAGAGGTAGATAAGGGTAAGGCAGTTGATGTAGTGTATATGGATTTTAGCAAAGCGTTTGATAAGGTTCCCCATGGTAGGTTACTGCAGAAAGTGCAGATGCATGGGATTGAAGGTGATTTAGCAGTTTGGATTAGGAATTGGTTAGCTGATAGAAGACAGAGGGTGGTGGTTGATGGGAAATATTCAACCTGGAGTGCAGTTACAAGTGGTGTACCTCAAGGATCTGTTTTAGGGTCACTGTTGTTTGTCATTTTTATAAATGACCTAGATGAGGGTGTAGAGGGTTGGATTAGTAAATTTGCTGATGATACCAAAGTGGGGGGAGTTGTAGATAGCGAGGATGGCTGTTACAGTTTGCAGAGGGACATAGATATGTTGCAGAGCTGGGCAGTGAGGTGGCAAATGGAATTCAATACAGATAAGTGTGAGGTGACTCACTTTGGTAGGAATAACAGGCATATGAAATATAGGGCTAATGGAAGGACCCTTAATAGTGTTGTCGAGCAGAGGGATCTTGGGGTACAAGTACATAGCTCTTTGAAAGTTGGCACCCAGGTTGATAAAGTTGTTAAGAAGGCGTACGGTGTGTTAGCTTTTATTGGTAGAGGGATTGAATTTAGGAGCCGTGAGGTTATGTTACAACTGTACAAAACTCTGGTGCGGCCGCACTTGGAGTATTGCGTACAGTTCTGGTCGCCGCATTATAAGAAAGATGTGGAAGCATTGGAAAGGGTGCAGAGGAGGTTTACCAGGATGTTGCCTGGTATGGTGGGAAGGCCTTATGAGGAAAGGCTGAGGGACCTGAGGTTATTTTCATTAGAGAGAAGAAGGTTACGCGGTGACCTAATTGAGGCGTATAAGATGATCAAGGGATTGGATAGGGTGGATAGTGAGAGCCTTTTTCCTCGGATGGTGATGACCAACACGAGGGGACATAACTTTAAATTAAGAGGTGGTAGTTATAGGATGGATGTCAGAGGCAGGTTCTTTACACAGAGGGTTGTGAGGGCGTGAATGCCCTGCCTGCAGCAGTTGTGGACTCGCCTACTTTGGGGGCATTCAAATGTTCGGTGGATAGGCATATGGATGATATTGGAATAGTTTAGGTTAGAGGGTCCACTGGCCGGCGCAACACCGAGGGCCGAAGGGCCTGTACTGCGCTGTAATGTTCTATGTTCTATGAAATTTCCTCTCTTCAAAGATGCATCTTCACCTGCTGAGTATATCTCACACTTCCTGTCCTTACATTGGCTGAATATAAAATGAAATTGTAAATGATGGATGTTAATATATTGCCTAGGTGTAAAGAATATCAGAACATTGGGTAGGTTTACAAGCCTGTAGGGTTTCTCTGACTCTTCTGTTGGGCGGCACGGTAGCACAGTGGTTAGCACTGCTGTTTCACAGCTCCGGGGACCTGGGCTCGATTCCCGGCTCAGGTCACTGTCTGTGTGGAGTTTGCACATTCTCCACGTGTCTGCGTGGGCTTCCTCCAGGTGCTCTGGTTTCCTCCCATAGTCCAAAGATGTGTGGGTTAGGTTGATTGGCCATATTAAAAAAAATTGCCCCTTAGTGTCCTGAGATGCATAGGTTAGAGGGATTACGGGTAAAATATGTAGGGATATGGGGGTAGGGCCTGGGTGGGATTGTGGTCGATGCAGATTTGGTGGGCTGAAGGGCCTCTTTCTGTACTGTAGATTCTATAATTCTGTGTCTACGATTGAACATTGGGTAGTTTACATGCACCTCTGTTAAGAATTACAACCGTCTTTTTCCTTCATTGAATAGGAGGAAAAGTCACTGAATGCTATTATATCAGCTCTAATGGATGTGATTATGCAATAGTTCCTGTGATGGGCATTCCAAACTACCTGAACACGGACCACAACAATCTCTTTGATTGCATATAGAGAGACTTAAGGGAGATCAGACAGCTCTCTCCTCCTCTCTCTCCCTGAGACAGCAGCATGGTTGAGTGAATTTCAACTGTTTGCAACAAACCAGAGTAGCTTCTAACTGCTAGCTTGTGTCTAGCCTATTCCTAGAACGTAGTTAGGGTTGTATTTTTAATATCCTCGGGCAGTAAGAAATTAAAAGATCATGCTGTGGAAACAGTTTTGCATGTATTTGTGTATTTGATGTAAAATAAATGAGTTTACTGGTTCACAGTTGTGGCTGTCACACTGGAGTGTCTTTCAAATGCCTTCTATAAAGGCAGGAGAACAATCAAAGTGGCATATACAGAATTACAACGTTGTCGTACAACAAGCATTCTACATTACGGTCCTCAGATCAGTCTGCTTTAACTCAATATTAGGCAGAATGATGGATTCCAGATAAGAAGGGATGCAAGGCCCACCTATAGCAGTAAACATTTACACTGAACATGATGAATGTCTATGTTTTGTACAAAACCAAACATTTGTTAGCAAGTGTGTTACAGAAAAAACTGTTCTCTACTCATAGTAACACAGTAAATATGCGTGAAGTACATTATATTTTCAATATCATTAGTAAACAGCACAAATGTTCTCTCCAAAATATCCACTGCACTATCTGAGTTTTCTATATCAAAGCCTTTTTAAGTATTTAGTTCAGAAATAGTCTTAAGATTTCCAATGACAATACAGATTTAATGTTAAGTTGAGGGATTGTATACCTGTAAATAATGGGAAGACACTATTCAAAGAAGGATAAGGAAGTTTTCCTGGTGACCTAGCTAATATTTTTCCTTCAGCTGATCCATCAAAATTCTAACAGTTCCTTTATTCACCTATTCTGTGTGAGACCTTGATGTGTGGAAGGTGACAATCATCTTTTGATGATCCATCAGCAATGACAGCACTCCAAATGGTATTTATTAAGTGCTTTGGGGGATGTCCTAGATATGTGAAAGTGACTGTATAATGGTAAGATTTTCCTTACGTGTGCCATAATTAAACTTGATTATCTTCAAACATTTTAATTAAATAATGGCCAAAGTTTTACCACCGTTCATGCCCGTGGGATTCTTGCATTTCGTCACAGTGAACGTAAATTTGGCAGGCCACCAACTATTCCAACCTTGCTGCAACGGGAGCACAGCATGGTTGGCAGATAAGATCGTGCCCAATGTCTTTACTCTAAGCTGATGAGATTATGGGGCATAGACTTAGCATTCCTAATTCTGGACCAGAAGTATTGGGTTCAAGTCCTTCTTAAAGGCCACCAAAGTACTTTCATAACATGGCCAAACAAACTATTGATCTGTAAAACCTTCTATTAAGCCTGATGGTAGGTGGCAAGCACAGGAGGATTTCCTGGGCTGCCATTTTGTAGAAGGCTATAGAAAAGTACTGCAATATTTTGCCAAGCGTAATTGTGAACCAATCCTTTGAAGTCTGTGGTTACCAACATTGTCTTGGAGCCTGGCACAATGATCCAATAAAATATCCATATGTTATTCTGTTAATATAATCGGCAACTTGCTAAAGGCCATAAAGACAACATCAGCTGCACTGTCCTCATGTACCTTCTTAGTTACCCCTTCTAGAAACTGTCTTTGTGCCTCTTCCTGGGACCTTTCTGTTCTTCAGTTTGAGATCTCCTCTTTGCAACTCTTCTTCCTTCCTGTTCCAGTAGATTCTGTGAAAGTTTGTATACTTCTGGCTCACCTTCTTTCAACTGAACAGAAGCTACTTTTAGCACCCCTGTGGGCCCTTTGTTGCTAGATAACAGCATAATTGTTAATGCTTGAACAATTGTAAGATCTAATTAAAATGTAGGCATAGTTTAAAGTGAAACTAAAACTTAAGTTTCCTGCAGAAATATAAATTAAGCTCTGATGTAAAGCTCAAATTTAAACCTAAAGCTGTACTTTATGCCCAACACACACAAATACAAATATAGTAAAATAAATAGAAGCATAGTGGCAATCCAATGATGATTGCCACTCCACAAAAGACTTGGCTCATTGGAAATAGAAAACATAATATGGTTTCAGAAACTGCTGACTACAGTTGATACATGGACTGATGGAAGTTCAGCATGGAGCAGGAAGTAATTTAATCAAAGGTGAATGAAATAAGAATTAACTGCACAAGTTGCAGAGAAAGCAGTTCACAATTCCTTACTCGAAACCCAGTGAAATAAAAAACATCTTGATATGGGAAATAGCACACAGTGAAAAAAGTGTGCAAAATTTGAACAATATTGCCAGCCAAGGAAAATATTGTGTATGAAAAATAAGTTCATCAGGATAATCAGAGAGACTGTAGATTCAGAATAAACAGCAGAGGGAGCTTCCACAGAAGTCAGGAAGGAAAGCACAAATTTAAATGTCACAGTACTGGATAGAATCCATCTGATTTTTATTCCAGTGAAATATAAAATGGATGATTATTCACATATTAAAAGCTATCCTGATTCTGTTCCAGCACAAATCAAGGTAAAAACTCTGCCTAACTGCCTCTCAAATCTTTTTGTACAGAGAAACTGTGCAGCAGTGGCACAGTAGCAGCACCAAGGACCCAGGTTCTATTCCCAGCTTGGGTCACTCCATGTCGGTGTGGGTTTCCTCCAAGTGCTCCAGTTTCCTCCCACATTTCGAAATTCTCCCTCAATGTACCCAAACAGGTGCTGGAGTGTGGCAACTGGGGCATTTTCACAGTAACTTCATTGCAGTGTTAATTTAAGCCTACTTGTGACACTAATGAATAAACTTCAAACTATTTTTTCTGGCATTGTGTCTGAAAACCAAACTTTTAATTTGGCTTCTCAGAGTAGCAGAATGTCATTAGCGAGCCTGTGTATATGCCAGTCGTTGTGCCAATTATTCATTCCTTTTTTCACCACAGGGGTCAAGATTAGTGATCTGGCTGAACTTTGGATTCAGCCAAGTAGTACGAGCCACCTTACAAACATCGCATTTGTTACAGTATCATAGGGATGAAACCAGCATTACAAAATATCAATCAATGGACTTGACTTTGAAACAAAAGCATTAGTTATTCATTTTGTGAATGTTTAATTGTAACTATAACTTACATGCCAGTAAGTGGAATTCTGGACATATGTGCAAGCGTGTGGTTGACAAGTTCTGCTTTGCTGAACAAAGAATAGTAGCCATGCAAGATTATAACTTGGCACTGGTAGCTGGCATTGTGTTAAAGTAGGGACTTATTCCAATCTAAAGTCATAATAACACAGAGAAGCAGCACAATGACTGATATGATTGCAACAGATTGCAACCTGAATATTCTAAATACCAACATATCAGTAACGTAGCCTTTTGCCAGGTAGCAGCCTTGCTTCTGAGCTGGAGTATTGGGGGATTAAACCCTATTTCTAAGAGGTAAAATGGGAGCTCATTTCCACCAAGGTTCTTCCGCCTTTTTGTGTTTTTTCCAGTAGAGATATAGTGGGCAAGTGGACAACCTCCATACTGATTAACTCCACAAGTCTACATGACTGGAATTACTGCATCTCAGAAGGAACAATAAACCAAACCTGGACATGCTTCTTTAAGAGGTGTATGAAATTGTAATATTTGAAGAAGAATCAGACAGTTTGCTTGCTGTCTGAGTGTTATTTCATCGCAGGAGGCCTCTATTTGGCCCATCAAGACCATTCTGGCTCTCTGCAGAGTAATCCAGCTAGTCCCATTCTCCTGCTATAACCCCTATTGTTATCTAAGGTTATTTCTTGAAGTACTCATACAATTTCCTTTTGAAACCAATGAGCATCTCATTGGGTGGCACTGTGGCACAGTGGTTGGCACTGCTGCTTCACAGCTCCAGGGACTTGAGTTTGATTCCTGACTTGGGTCACTGTCTGTGTGGAGTTTGCACGTTCTCCCTATTTCTGCATAGGTTTTGTCTGGGTGCTCCGATTTTCTCTCATAGAGCAAAAATATGTAGGTTAGGTGAATTGGCCATGCTAAATTCTCCCTCAGTGTATCTGAACAGGTGCTGGAGTGTAGCAACTGGAGGATTTTCACAGTAATTTCATTGCAGTGTGAATGTAAGCCTACTTGTGATGAATAAATAAACTTTAATTTTACTTTATCTCTGCTTCTGACATGCATGTGGGCAACAGATTCCAGTACATTAACTCTTTTACACAGTGAGTGGTATTCTTCACTGTCACAAACCCCTTCCTACAACCACCGCCCCCCCCACCTCACTGCACTCAGCAACTCTTGCTCAAGATGGGCAGCACAGTGGCACAGTGATTAGCACTGCTACCTCACAGTACTAAGGACACCGGTTCAATTCCCAGCTTGAGTCACTGTCTGTGTGGGGTTTGCACATTCTCCCCATGTCCGCGTGGATTTTCTCCAGATGCTCTGGTTTCCTCCCACATCTGAAAGACGTGCTGGTTACGTGGACTAATCCAAACAAGTGTCGAGATGTGGCAACCAGGGAAATTTTGCAGTAACTTCATTGCAATGTTAATGTAGACCATACATGTGTCTAATAAATAAACTTCAACTTTACTTTAAAACATTAAATCAGCACACCTAGTCCTTGTACCATCCACTAATGGTACAGCTTTTTCTTGTCTATCTTATGCAAGCGTACCAAAAGCATATTCATTTCTTATGAATTTTCCCTCAATCTCTCCTACCAAAAAGAACAAGCTCAATTTCTCTAACCTAACCTTGTAGCTAAAATCCTTTATCCCTGCAACCATTCTGGTAAATCTCCTCTCAATTTCCTATTTCTTATATTCTTCAAAATTACTGCCTATTTTGTAAAATACTTTTGGACCATGTGAGGTCACGGTAGGTGTTGTCTAACTGCAAGTTTCCTTTCCTTCTCTACTTACTGAAGAAATGCCAATAACTTCAACAAACACATTTTAAAACCAAGGAAGAAGCTTATTTTGAAAAAAGGAATCAGCAACAACTGAAAATCATCCAGTGAACCCAAGGAGAGTTGTAAGCTGAAATTCTCTTGCCATAGTCATCGATGGAATTCTCTGGTTCCACCAGCGGCACACCTCCCGCCGTAGGTTCCCCGATGACATGCAATGGCTTCAATAGGATCCCGCTGCCAGCAAATGGTGCATTGCCAAGAGAAAAGTTGAGGGGAGACCAGAGAATCATGCCCCAATGTCGCTTAGGTCTGTAATCTATAAAACCAATTACTGTCTCAGTTCAATTGTTAATGGAGAAAGGCTGAAAGGTTCCAGCACTTATTCCTTGTATTGACGAATGTGTTACTGAGCAATAACAACAAATGATTCTGCACTTCCTTAAGGCACTGTACTTGATTTTTACACTAATCAGCTTTAGAACCTGTGGCCTATTTGAATACATCATCTTACTGGAGTCAATATGCCATTACTGATTTAAGCTGGGGTGTTTAACATAGCTTACATTTTTGCAAAGACAAGGGAATTAGGGATCAGACATCCACAGTCACTCAAAATCTGAACCAAGGGTAAAATAATAAAACGAGGATTCCTTTTTTTTGAACACCCACAAACTCAAAATATTTTGATGCGCTTTCCAATATCTTTCAGAGACAAGTCAGAAAAAGGATTTTTTCTTTCCCATCTGCAGATATTTTTTACTGAATTGAAATCCCATCACCTGCCATGGCAGGATTCAAACCTGGATCCCTGGAATATTAGCTCAGTTTCTGGAGTTTCTCTCTAGCAATAATACCACTAAGCCATTGGCTCCCCATGTTACTTTCAAGTATTCTCTGATTAGTATATGCTCAAATTTAAAATGGGCATAGCGATTTCCCATAGATAAGATGACCCCTAAGAAGTGCATGGGGAAATCACTGGCACAAATGGACATAAATCAGTGGAGATCAATGTAAATACTGGGGCTGAAAGGAATGGCAAATCCACATCAGGTATCTTTCTACTGAGAGTCTCAAAATATACATGTTAAACTATTTGTATTCCTATACATCAGGGTACAGTTTGTTTAAAAACTCCAGTTGGGGAAAGTTTTTAATTTTTATCATTTTTATGCCATAAAAATACTGAGCAAGTCTCTAAGGGTAACTATAAAAGAAAATACTCCAGGAGTTGCAAATGAAAAGGGCTAGGTAAATGGCTGATCCCTGAGGATATAAAACCCTGACTGTAATGCTAAGCGATCTCTTGAGGATACTTGTATTTGAGAATTGGGAATTGTTCAGCCGAAGGGAAATATATAAAAGATCAAGGAAAGTTGGGAATATTCTCATGATAGACATAGTTCACTTGAACCCAAAATTCTGCAATCTTTCAAAAAAAAAACTATAGTTTTTGACTACCACAAAGACTGGAAAGCTTCTAGAAGATACTCATACTCTCCTCCACCTTCTTCAATTGGGAAAAATATACAAAAGTCTGAAAACAAGTAATAACAGATTTAAAAACAGCTTTTCCCCCTCTATCATCAGACTTCTGAATAGTATATTAAGCTGATGTTTCTATTCACCCTATCTGCAATTGCAACATTATATTCTGCACCCAATCCATTTCCTTCTTCCCAATGGATTCTATGAATAGAATGTGTTGTCTGTACAGTGCATAAGAAACCATACTTTCCATTGTATCCCAGTACGTGACAATAATAAATCAAATCAAATCATAGATCACATTTTACCCTTTAACATAAATATGTTACCCTGGATAAAAAACAAAGTTGCAAGGCCCATTAGAAAAATAACTATAATACTGTGTAATATTGTAATATTGTGAAAGGAAATTAAAATATTTATGCTACCATTCTAAGTAGCCCATGATTGCAATATGTTTTATGTAATTTTAAATGACTGTAGCAAGTATGGCAGTACCACACTAGAATTGCTGCAGACGACCCCAATATAAACAGTTCATAAAGTAACCTAGAAGATATTTTTATTAGTGAAGTATTATTAATAAGAAAATGCAATAGCAAGCCTTCTTAAGAGGCGGCAGCAATCCAAGGAGACATCCAATAGAAGTGTGAACCCTGGGGCTGAGCGCAGGTTTTTAACCATCAGAATCAGTCCTGGAGCTGAATAGAGAAGACACATATGGAAGTACTCAGTGCATAGTTTGAGTTAGTTAATGAATAATTTTTGTCATTAATCAGGTTGCTACCAACCGTTATGTTTATCACAGGAACTGAAAGTTTGATAGACCATTAATTAATTGCTGCTAAAGTTTAGATCACAAGTTAATATTTTGTAAGGAAGCATACAGCACATTTAAACTAAACACACGACACATGTGAGGAAGGTTTGTTGCCATGGCAACAAGATAGTTTGCTTAAAAAAAAACTCATATTTTGCCTCAGGAGAAAGTGCACAAATGTCTCCTGAGAGATGAGATTTTGGACTTGTTAGAAAATGGCATCACTTGAGACTGCTAGTGATGCCATGTGAAATCTTAAAGGATTTTTTTTTTCTTTTCGATCTCAAGATGAGAAGAATTCAAATGGAAAATATGGCAGGACAATCAATAATGTGAGTTGGAAAGAAAAGCATGGAATTTTATCAGCCCCCTAACGGAGGGTTTAAAGGTAGGAGGGCCAACTAAAAATGACAGGAAGCTACTGGAGGATGACTCACCTTCACAGTCACTGTAGAACATCTTTCCCAAAGACTGATAGAGATAGGATTTTCTGGCCACGCTTACCCCATAACTGGAAAAATCCCACCCAAGTTCAATGGATCTTTGCATGGTTCGTGTCCTGCCCACTACGATTCCTGTGGCGGGCCAGATGGGAAAATTCTGCTCAGGGAGTTGGTTCTACTGATTGTCATGGTGAAGACAACCAATGTAACGATTCAAGGGACAATTTTTTTTTAGACAGGCTACATTTTGCAGGTGGTAGGGCTGATTCTCCACTGCATATAGACATTGTTGGTTTCATTAGACAGTTTCTCTACCCAAGAAGTTAAAGTTTATTTATTAGTCACAAGTAGGCTCACATTCACACTGCAATAATGTGAAAATCCCTTAGCTGCCACACTCCAGTGTCTGTTCAGATACACTGAGGGAGAGTTTGGGCATGGCTAATGCACCTAACCAGCACATCTTTGGACTATGGGAGGAAACCAGAGCACCCAGAGTAAACCCACACAGACACAGGGAAAATGTGCAAACTCCACACAATGATCCAAGCTGGGAATCGAACCTGGGACCCTGGCGCTGTGAAGCTGTAGCACTAACCACTGTGCCACCATGCTGACTTCAGAGTGGGGTGATATTAGAGCAAGAGGTTACATTCCCCAAAGATGGAGTTGTGGGGAGAAAAGCCAACTCCCGCCATGCACATGGACCACGACTAGAGGTTTATACCCAATTCCAGGGGTCCTGCCTGCTTGTCCCCATCCCTACTCATTATTTTGTTTGCCTTTATCTCTGAAAGCACTTCCATGTTGAGGGGCTTTCTTGATCCTTGACCAGCCTGAGCTGCACCCACTGTTGTTCTGGTTAACTAATGATAACATTGGAATCTGTTATAATGTAACCAATGGTAACATGCTGTGACAGTCAGCTGTAGACAATGTAACCAATGGCAAAATGATGTGGTGATCAGTTGAACAACCGACCTGGAACAAACAGAAAGGAGAGGGGGATTGTGGAGAGTATTTGTGGTCTGGTATGTGACCCAAGTGGTAATGTAATGAAGTTTCGTTGTTAAACCTTTACTTTGTGAAGTTAACTCTTTCATTGCTTTCAACTGAAGTATCCTTACTGCTGATGAACAACTCTTCCAGTGGGGCTACTGAGGCTTCTGAACTACTGACTCTCTGATTGGGCCTAAAGAACTGGGAATTGCCCTTCTGTAAATAATTAGATTTAAACAGCCACTTCTTGAAAATGCTGAGCTATTCTGCTTAGAGCACCTGCCAGCTCGAGACCCCATTTGGTTCTGACATTGGAGTCCTGAAGCCCAATGGTAAAATTCAGCACATTGAAGCAATTTCTGGCTTCCTTTTTCGAATATAATAAATGGTTAACTGTCAGTGCAATGAACAACAAACTACACAATGTGCCTCAGGAATACTATAACATTAATCTATTTTAAATTAATGATTTAAGCTACTTCCAAGAGTACATTTGTGTCAATATATTTGAATTATACAAGTTATATACCACAATGAAGTTAATTAAGTCAATTATTGATGCACTAACAGTATCTATCTACAGTATCATTCAAACCATTTTTTTACTCCTGTCAGGTTCATCTGGCAGGGCCAATTATAATTAGTACAATTAGAGGAAACTGAATTCGATACAACAATCCCTACTTTATCCCATCCATTTGGCAGGGTTTCCAATCCTGATCACTAACCAGCACTCTCAATTATGTATGTGTGTGAATGTCTGATGATATCTGGGGTGGCACAGTGGTTAGCACTGTTACCTCACAGCACTAGGAACCTGGATTTAATTCTGATCTCGGGTCACTGTCTGTGCTGGGTCTGTACCTTCTCCCTGTTCTGTGTGGGTTTCTTCTGGGTGCTCCAGTTTGCTCCCACAGTCCAAAAATGTGTGGGTGAGCTTGATTGGTCATGCTAAATTGACCCAAGTACCAGGGGGATCAGCACAGTAATAATGTGGGATTACATTATAGAGCCTGAGTGGGATTGTAGTTGATGCAGACTCCTTGGACTGAATGGCCTCTTTCTGCATTGTAGGGATTCTATGATTCAATGATCGGACCTTGTGAGTGTCTGTTGCACAGTAAACTGGTCAACTCACTTTAACAGCAAAGATAAAAGGATGATAACATTGGGTTCTTTAACCGGTTTTTATTTGAATAGTGCAGTTTCACTTGCTTACAGTCCAAGACGAAAGAGAGGGAAATTGTCTCTGGAAATGTCACCACATCATCATGCGATACACTACACAGAGATGCATTGATTTACAATACTTAACAGTGTGTCAAAGTTCATGTATTAAGATCACTTGGACAACATATTTTAGGTGTGACGGATGCCACAAAATGATTATTCAGGAAAGAGTCAATGTTTTCTAGCTGTTTTCAATAGCCAGATGGTGTTTTAATCATAATGCGTGACATCTAAGGTGATTAATAAAACAGAAATGTTGCTGTGTTAATCAGTCGAGGTCTACATTTATAATATCACTAAGCTGTACCAATGATGATAGGGTATAAATTGCTGCCACGTTTGCTAAGACACTGGGCAAAATCTTACCAATAAATGGCAGTGTTGGCTCTGGTGTGAAAAATGTAGTGTTTCTCGCTATGGTGCCGGCGAATTTTCAGGCTAAATCTCATGCATCATTAACGATAATTTTTATGTGTAGAAGTATCATGTTGCTCCTGCAGCACACTCCCTATGATATAC
The DNA here is from genome assembly GCA_024679065.1 of Sphyrna mokarran. Taxonomy (NCBI): domain Eukaryota; kingdom Metazoa; phylum Chordata; class Chondrichthyes; order Carcharhiniformes; family Carcharhinidae; genus Sphyrna; species Sphyrna mokarran. The sequence goes on along the minus strand of JAGIQG010000023.1, from coordinate 27,696,489 downwards.
CTGCCCCAGAACAACTTAACTGCTGCAAGCTCCATATAAATAGCTCCTAGCACTTGTTCCACAATGGCTGCAGGGGATGGCAGGCAAGAAGCTCGCACTGCACTTTTCAAGGGGGTTCTCACCAGGATGCTGGATGGAGTGGAGAGAGGGGGAACACACTCTACTCCCACTTGAGGAGATGACCTTCCAGCAGAGTTACGACCCCCGCCTGGAATGCTCTGGCACCCCTGGTCAATGCAGGTGCACCCCAGAAGAGGATGGGGCAGCAGTGTAGGAAGAAGGTGAATGATCTTCACTCAGCCAGGGTAAGTGAACTACCACCCCCCCCCAACCCCTGTCTCCCTCTGGGCTTCGGGCATTCCCTCACATACCCAACCTCTTCTTGCGCTCATTACCTTGGCCTTTACCAACACCAGGCACCTGATTCCCTCTTCCTCAATCATCATGTTCCCCGGCATAGCCGCTATGCTCCCCACACTCCAGCTCCCACTCAAGCTCCACACCTGACCAAAATCTGAAATATTAACAGCTCCGCCAGGCATCAGCAGGCATAGGCAACTGGAGTCATGCCCGAGCTAACAACACTCACACGTTTTAAGAAGTGAGCCCACAACGGAGAAGGAAGAGCATGCCTGTGCTACTGTTGAAGTGGAGGCAGTAGAGGAATGTGGGAATCCTCAACACATATGCTGTCATTCCTCAAGTCTCAGGTGAGTAATTAATGTTCCCTCCATATCCCCACTAATGTCATGTTCCTTCTCTTGTAAACCAACCAGTGGAATAAGCTGAAGTATCCTCACACACCCCTAGACCCACTGGACTCCAGCAGCTCAGAGGGGGGATTCCTCCAACCGCACCATTGAGGAGGCATCATAGCTGTCACCCCCATAAAACACCATCACAGAAACTCACACTACAGTCGGTTCACTAAGTAAACAGGCTTCTGGCTCACTCACTAATGAGTATCTCACTGCTGAAGATCCACAGCAGATGGAGGAAGGGATGTCAGAGGGACATCAGACAGATGTGCTGTCTGGAGAAAACACACAATTCTCCAACAATGCTCAGGATTCCCTTCACACACATTGTTCGCCACTTTAACACTTCAATAGCAGGTTAGATGTAAGGATTCGCATTCTAATCAGCAATCTCTGACTGTCTGTGCTGATGTGTGCTATTGCAGACCAGAACACTGCATTTGCCTGAAGAAGACACAGGAGTCAAAAGCTTGCTTTTTTACTATCAGATAAATCGGTTGGATTATAAATTGGTGTTGCTAAATTCTTACTGAGTTCTTGTCAGAGGGAACCAGCACTAGGAGGGATGTCAGAGGCCAGGTCTCTGATGAGCCCTTTGCCAATAATGTGCCCCTTGGTCCGCTTGTCCCACAGCTGATGGAACCGCAGATGCAGAGTCATGAGTATCAGGAAGGGATGACAATGTCTTTTATCTGAGAACATTGTGCCATCATTGCAGCACACTGAGGCCAACACTTTGAGAGTGTAAAGTTGTAAAAGTAAAGTTTATTTATTAGTCACAAGTAAGGCTTACATTAACACTGCAATGAAGTTACTGTGAAACTCCCCTAGTCGCCACATTCGGGCACCTGTTCGGGTCAATGCAGCTAACCAACATATCTTTCAGAATGTGGGAGGAAATCAGAGCACCTGGAGGAAACCCATGCAGATACGGGGAGAATGTGCAGACTCCACACAGGCAGTAACCCAAGCCAGGAATCAAAACTGGGTTCCTGGCCCTGTGAAGCAGCAGTGTTATCCACTGTGCCATTGCGCTGCCCCATTTGCAGTGGAACCTTGTGGAAAAGTTCATACCATGGCTTAGTTCATGAGCTCCATGGTGCAGGGCTTCAACTGCATCATGCAGGCACTGATGGGAATCCATACGTGTCAGCACCAGAGGATGGTGGGGCTTCTGGATCTCACTCCGGCTGCCTCTCTATCGCATGCCACAGCAAAGGTAACTCCATGAAACTGAAGGGAAGAGAAATCAGCAGGAGTACAGCCCAGGACCTCCAGCCAGGAGATCCTTGGTGTTTCCAGCCCATCTGACACCTCCTCCCTCTGAATGACACATCTCCAGTTCCTGATACCAGTGCTTCCTGAAAGCAGGACTCTCAAGATCGAGGTCACCCAGAGGACACCCCCCTCTTTCCCAAGGTCATCTTAAGCAAAAGAGAGTGGCAATCAGGATGCTGTCTCAACCTCAGCTATTGATCTTGGGGATACACCTGGACATAGCGGGAGGGTGAGGAAGATTAAAAAGCTGTAGGCACTCAGTGGGCACAGGCAAATATAGGCACTAGTGTTGATGGTCAACATTTTGTTTTGAATATTTGGCATTTAATTTCAATTATTTAACCCGCAGAGTCTCCACCTTGTCTGTGAATGTCCTCAAGCTTTGGCGAACCACTGTGCTCACCCAGCGCCTCATTCCTGTGGAATGTGAGAATGGCAATGCTATGTCCCTCCTACATCAATGGTACACTAAGGAGATACCATTCCTGACATGCCTGTTCCCTCCTCTGGGAGTCCATCCTCCAACCACCGCCCCCCCCTCCAACCATGGAGGGAAGAACCCCTTTGAACCTCCATCCCCCAGCTCCTTTAATTAAAATACCCCCCTCTCATGTCTAAGAGTTTTCTCTCGCAATAATGAGGCCAAGAGCTGTTGCAGCCAAGTTGGAGTCAGAGGATGAGAGGGGCAGTGCTCTGTCCTCAATGCAAGTCATCATCATTCTCTCACAGAGTCCGGCTAATGGCTTCAATGCCTGCCCATGATGCCTGGCAACTGCATGGGAGCATACTGTTCACACAACATAGCTGGTGAGGTGTTGGTCCCCGTGTTGGAAGAGCCAGTCACTCTCTGTTCTGCTCATCCCCGAAACAAGACACTATTTGGCCATCCCTAAAGTGTCAGTTCAGTTGAGTTCTGGCCACTGCCCAAGCATCTTCCTCCTCCTCCTTTGCGTGATCACCTCAACATCATGCTTATGTGGTGTTCCTCTAGATTCAGATAGTCTTCTCTCTGCAGCACCAAGTTGAAGAGCACACAGCAGTCAATGAAGATGCAGGAGACCATCAAGGGGCTATGTTGTAGGGCACCCCCCAGTCGATCCAAGCATCTGAACTGCATCTACGACTGTATACCTGCCTGCTCAACCAGCACACGTGTTGCAGCATGAGCTTCATCTCTGCTGGTGTTTGTGACTTCCACGCCAGCATCATTAGCCATCTCCCGAATGGGGACCCAAGGAGGCATCCTTCCAGCTATTCTCCCTCAAAGACTGCTGGGAAGTGAGAGCAGCCCAAGATGGAGCTGACAATGGACTCTTCCCAAGAAAATGGACACACATCTGTATGAAGCACACTGGGTTAAAAACTGGCCTCCACTAAATGGCAATGCTGTCTCGCTGCACAGCATTTAATGGCATAAACACTCATAAGGAGAGGCTGAAGTGGCTGTTCAGCCAAGTGTCTTCCTTTTGTGTTAGACAGCTGAATTATGCAAGGGCAGCCTGTTTCTCCCAGGTCACAAGAGATGCAGAGCTGAGCAGCCTTTCATGATCTACCATTACACACAAACACACTGAGAATTGGACTGCTGAGCAGCTTCTCCCCTTTTGCCCTCACGTTGCTGTGAGGCAGTGCAGTCATTCTTCCTTGAGCGTGAGGCCCTTCAGGCCATGAAGGGAGCTGCAGTCCATTCCTGATACCCTCTCTAAGGGGATCTCATCGGGGTAACTCACAATCATCCCCAGTGCGGAGCCTCTTATTTTACAAGCCTTCCTACTCTCTTCCCAGCCTCCAGTGTGGCAACTGCATGGGAGCATACTGTTCACACAACATAGCTGATGAGGTGTTGGTCCCCGTGTTGGAAGAGACAGTCACTCTTTGTTCTGCTCATCCTCAAAACAAGACACTATTTGGCCATCCCTAAAGTGTCAGTCCAGTTGAGTCCTGGCCACTGCCCAAGCATCTTCCTCCTCCTCCTCTGCGTGATCACCTCAACATCATCCTCATATGGTGCTCCTCTAGACCCAGATAGTCTTCTCTCTGCAGCACCAAGCGAAGAGCACACAGCAGTCTACAAAGATGCAGGAGACCATCAAGGGGCTATGTTGTAGGGCACCCCCCAATCGATCCAAGCATCTGAACTGCATCTACAACAGTATACCTGCCTGCTCAACCAGCCCACGTGTGTGCTGCAACATGAACAGGAACACAGGATGGAGGACACAGAAAGTGCTGCCTGCGTACTGGTCTTCACAACACCTTTAAAACAACTTTTTATGAGGGGAAGATAAGGCTTGCAATGGCCCCTCCTGACCTCAAATCAGCAATTTGGGATCCCCCTCTCAGGCCCTGAGTTGAACTTAATTGTGCCCCCTGAGTAGTGCACACCTTGGAGGGTGCTGGCTGGCTGAGTGCTCACCTCCAAACTCCCCTCAAAGATGAAGGTACCAGGTTCACATTGATGTAAACGTATTGTAAATGGCATTGGTGTGAACAGCAGTGCCTGCTTGTTATCCAGTGGGGGTGGGGGTGGGGGAGTGGTGGTTGGGGGGAGTGTCCCAGAGAAAGTGTTCACTAATGACATGCTAGTCTATTAAAATGAGCTTTCTGCTGCAGTCCTGCAGCATGAAACACGCCACTCCACCAGTGAGGGGCCTGGAGGATTGGAACTCGGAAACTCGCCAGCATGAATCCGGATTTTGAGCGCGTGCCACCAATCCAGCAGATGGTGAATGCAGATTCAAAATTGCTCCCACTGATTCATATTAGTTTCAGATAAAGATATTAGCACCTATGCTAAAATAAGGAGAAGGAATCTGGTGTGAGTGTGCTCTATATACGATAATATTGCTAAATGTAATTTCTTCCAATACATTTCTCAGGCCAAAGAATTGAAATAGGTAATAGCAGATTAGGAATGTAACTGATAATATTGCTGCAAATTGAACAACAGCAGGCCAGGAGCTGGGAATAATGCACTGAGTAATACCTCCTGACTTCTGAAATTCTGATTATGATCTACAAGACTCAAGTCAGGAGTATGATGGAATACTCTGCACTTTCTTGGATGAGTGCAGCTCCAACCACTCTCCTGAAGCTCAACACAGTTCAGAAAAACACAGCCACATGATTGGAACTCCAACCAGCACCTTCAACATGAATTCTCTCCACTACCAATGCGCTGTAGCATCTGTGTGTACCATTTGTCAGATGTACTGCAGCAACTCACCAAAACCTTTTGGTGATTTGGAGAAGTTTAGGTTGATTAGAAATAGTCTTGTAAAAGGCAGGTCGTGCCTTACGAGCTTAATTGAGTTCTTCGAAAATGTGACTGAACACATTGACGAAGGAAGAGCAGTGGACGTGGTGTACATGGACTTCAGCAAGGCATTTGACAAGGTCCCACATGCAAGACTTCTTGAGAAGGTGAGAGGCCATGGGATCCAAGGGGCTTTGGCCTTGTGGATCCAGAACTGGCTTGCCTGCAGAAGGCAGAGGGTGGTTGTGGATGGCTCTTTTTCTGCATGGAGGTCGGTCACCAGTGGAGTGCCCCAGGGATCTGTTCTAGGAGCCTTGCTGTTTGTCATTTTCATAAATGACCTGGATGAGGAAGTGGAGGGATGGGTGAGTAAGTTCGCCGATGACACGAAGGTCGATGGTGTTGTGGATGGTCTGGAGGGATGTCAGAAGTTGCAGCATGACATCGACAGGATGCAAGACTGGGCGGAGAAGTGGCAGATGGACTTCAACGCGGATAAATGTGTTGTGGTCCATTTTGGCAGATCCAACGGGATGAATGAGTACACTATCAAAGGTAGGAGTCTTAGCTGTGTGGAAGAGCAGAGGGATCTTGGGGTCCGGGTCCATAAGACTCTCAAATCGGCCTCCCAGGTGGAGGATGTGGTTAAGAAAGCTTACGGTGTACTGGCCTTCATTCATCGAGGGATTGAGTTCAGGAGTCAGGAGGTAATGCTGCAGCTTTATAGGACCCTTGTCAGACCACACTTGGAGTACTGTGCGCAGTTCTGGTCGCCTCACTATAGGAAGGACGTGGAAGCTGTTGAAAGGGTGCAGAGGAGATTTACAAGGATGTTGCCTGGATTGGGAGGCATGCCTTATGAAGACAGGTTGAGGGAGCTGGGACTGTTCTCCCTGGAGAGACGAAGGTTGAGAGGCGACCTGATAGAGGTTTACAAGATGTTGAGAGGAATAGATAGGGTGGACTCTCAGAGACTATTTCCCAGGGCTGAAATGGTCGCGACGAGAGGGCACAGATTTAAGGTGCAGGGAAGCAAGTACAGAGGGGATGCTAGGGGAAAGTTTTTCACTCAGAGGGTGGTGAGTGAATGGAATCGGCTGCCGTCGGTGGTGGTCGAGGCGAACTCGCTGGGGTCTTTTAAAAGATTTCTGGATGAGTATATGGGATCCAATGGGATTGGGGGTTATAGATAGGTCTATGGCTGGGTAGGTTTTGATGTGTTCGGCACAACATGTGGGCCGAAGGGCCTGTTTGTGCTGTAGTGTTCTATGTTCTATGTTCTATTTTCTAACCTCCTTCAAAATGCTTTTGAAATCTGAGGCTTCTACCACATGGAAAGACAAGGGCAGCAGATGATGGGAACACCACCATCTTCACGGTCTATTTGCAAGTCACATATCATGCTGACCTGGAACTATATCACCATTCCTTCACTTACATTGGGTCAAAGTCCTGGAAGTCCCACCCTAAACAGTTCTGTGGTTGTACCTACATAACTGGACTACACAGTTCAAGAAGGCAGTTCATCCCCATCTTCACCAGGACAATTAAGGATGGGCAATAAAAGCTGACATAACCACTGAAAAAATGAATTTAAAAAATTATGGAGAGTGATTTCTTAAGCAACTAATGTTTACTAGTTGATTGGGAACTTTTATCATTTAAAAGTGGTTCCTTTTAAAGGGCGGCATGGTATCACAGTGGTTAGCACTGCTGCCTCACAGCACCAGGGATCCAAGTTCAATTCCAGCCTTGGATTACTGTCTGTGTGGAGTTTGTACATTCTCTCTGTGTCTGCGTGAATTTCCTCCGGGTTGTCTACTTCTCTTCTACTTCTCGTCCAAAAATGTGCAGGTTAGATTGATTGGCCACATTATATTAATCCGAGAGTCAGGGGGATTAGCAGGGTAAATGTGTGGAGTTACAGAAATAGGGTCTGAGTGAGACTGTGGTAGATGCAAAGTCAATGGGCCAAATGACCTTCTTCTGTACTGTAGGGATTCTATGAAGTTTGCTGCTCAGAACTGAGAAATAATGTAATAGGAGAAAGTGGCATTTTGTAAATTAATTATTTATGTTGTATTCTCTTCAACTTATCAGGGAACAGCATTGGAAATCATTAATATACTAATCTTTCACTTACTTTAATAATTTTACACACAATTTGTAAACCACCCTAATGGAGAGATGACGAGGCAGTTTCTTAAAAAGTAAACGCCTAAATATGATAAAGTCAGAGGATTTCAAAAATGCTTCTCAGTGTAGCTCACCATTAATGTATTTCAGATTCAGTTTAAGACTACATGGTGTCATATTCCCACTTTGAACACAATCAGTGATCAGTGTGCAAATTACACCCAAGATTGCAATGGTCTTTAAAAAAGTTATTTTTCACTTTTCTATTCAAAAATGTTTTGCACATTGCCAAAATCTCCATGAATCACTGCAATTGGGCAATGTGATTGAACATACTGTTCAGAAAAACGTTCGCTTTAAAACAATGCCTTGATATATTAAGGGTGATAACTTGGTGCAATTAGATCAATAAAATTGCCAGTAGCTAATCAGTTTCTCATCATTTTAATTATTGTGTTTAGTCTGCCATCTGCGAGTAACCCAACTCCAAATTGCTGATAATGATTTTAAAACCTATACATTTTTTTTATTATTGAATGTGGTTTACAATAATCAGCTCTAATAAATAAGCTGTTTTGGCTAAAGAACTGAAATAGATACATTTTTAAAACTTGCCAATACACGTAGGAAAGTTTTAAAAACTTTTTAGTTTTAAAAAAATGTATCTATTTCAGTTCTTAGCCAATAATAGCTTATTTTTTAGAGACCCCGTGAAGAGCTACAAACATACTCAATTAGTGGGAATTCACAATGATGATAATTTGATCTGGGAGTGCTGCCAATTTTTGTGGGCTTGGATGATGTCATGCATACATTTAAAGAAATTTAAACTAACTCAAAAGACTATGGAATCTCAATTTATGCGGAACCTGAAAAACTTTGGACTTGAAATTCCGTTGTCTTCTGCATTTGTAATACTTCTTCCAGGTGAATCAGTGCAGGGGAAAAAAAAACAGTGCAAATGACCAGAAACTTCATATCTGGCTTTGTAATCTAAACCAGAATTTGAATAAATTGCCTAATTAATAGGTTTGTACAAGAAATATATAATATGTCTGATTAACATGCTTAACTAGCTTAAAGTAAGGCCCAGTTAGGTGAATATGACAGTTATAAAGACATAATCATCATCTGACTAAAATTGATGGCTTGAAAAATGTTACAAGACAATAATAAGGCTAGAAAATGCGCTGTCATCATCTTGCCAATCATCAGAAATAAGTTCCTTTCAGGCAGTCGTGAAGCAAGAATCAAAGTGAGTTGCTAGTTTCCAAACAACGACAATTTATTTCATTCCCTATCTTTCATTTCACCTTGTTACTTATCCTGTTTTGTCACTGCCTCCCCTCCTTTTGAGATTTTGTAAATCTTCCCTCCAACTAAAGGTATATCTAAATTTCCATTTTTTTCAAGTTAATGGTCTCAAGGGAAGACATTTGGTGAGTAGGAAGTTAAATCTAGGTGAGCTCCAAAGAGTTTCAATTGCCAAACAACAAGTAATGTTTCAGAAGACTTTTAACATTTAGCATAATCTGTAATCCACAACAGCAAAGCAAGTTCAGTTCTCAAAAAAAGCTTGAGATTTTACTTTAATGTTTATGAGTTCTGACATGTAGGTTTAATTTCTTTGCATTCTTATTTTTATTTTTCCACTTCTAAAAATCTTGTTTTCCAATTTGTTAACCCATCTCCCTCCACCGTACTAGAACCATCTGCCATAGTCCTATATTTTTGATCTGCCATTATCAATTCTGATCTCTCTCAATGGACACTATTGGCACCATTCCTAGCCTTTATCATCATCATTCACATTCCCTTTCTCTTTTGAATGTGCATCCCTGCGCCCATCCCTTCACCTCACAGTAAAAACCTTGTCCTTTTTCCCTGCTCTTCAGCTGTGATGAAGAGTCATCCTGACTCAAAATGTTGGTTCTATTCTCTGTCCCCAGATGTTGTCAGACTTGCTGAGACTTTCCAGCATTTTCTGTTTTTGTTACTGTAAATCAACATTGGATTCTGCACAATGCCACTGTAAAAATAATGGAATGCTTAGCTGAAGTCAGAAAATCTATTAAATATGAACAAATCAAATATTGAGATATCCTGCAAATATAGCATAACTCAACTGAAGTTTGTAGGGGCAATGCAGCAGTGGGCTAAACGTGTTTGTGAAATGAAAGCCGTGCAACTCCCATGCATCTTTAAGAACCATTCTCTGTAGATTTCACATCTTGTTTACTTTTGGAGATGCTTTCAAAATGATAGGCTGAGCCACAATTTTCATTGACAGACATTAAAGAAAGAAAGGCCATCTTTATATAGTGTCTTGAATAATCACAGGACATCGCAAAGTACTTCAAGCCAACGCAGAACTTCTAAAGTGTAAAACCTGTTGGCAGCAACAACTGCAACAAGAGTTCTGACAATCTGTTCCTGAGATGTTGATTAAGGACTAAATATTGGCCAGAATACCAATGATAAATCCCTTGCTCTTTTCCACAATAGTGCCATGAAATCTTCTATGCCCATCTGAGAGGGCAGACAGACCTCGACTTAATATTTGGTCCAAAAAAAGGTGCCTCTCATAGTGCAGCATGCCTTTAGTTCTGCACTGGGCTATCAGCCTGGATTGTTGTGCTCAAGTCTCTGGCGAGGACACGAACCCACTATGTTCTGGCACAACTGTGAACTCCACCAACTGAGCCACAGTTGACATCACAAACTGCTATTATAAATAAGGCTTCAGGCTAACCCTCATTCTGAAACCATTGCTCTAACTGAAATATAAATCCTTCAGTCAACCTTGCATTATCTGTACGTTTTTGCACAGTGATGTATTGATCCAAAATGGGCTGGGATTGAGTGGTGAGAATACATTTCTCGTTTCATTTTATCTTAATGTTGAAAAAATGGTAACTATTATTGTAAATGTAGACACAAAAGTAAACTGAAATAGAATCTGAGCTAAATATTTTACCAGTCAACACATCCCCGAAACATAGATCATAATGATTCATTGATCACAACGTGTAGGTATTGTTAGATTTAAAGTTAAAAATGCCCACTTAAAAGATACAAATTACTACCTTGTGCCTTTATTCCCACAGTATCCTCATCAAATGACAAACAAACTCTTGCCAAGATGAGCAAAGCCACAGAGGCAATCAGCAATTTATTTAGACAAATAGAAGCATAGAATCCCTACAGTGCAGAAGGAGGCTGTTCGGCCCATCGAGACTTCACTGACAACAAGCCTGCTCAGACCCTCTCCCTGTAACATTTACATTGTTAGTTCACCGACACTAAGGGTCTGATTTTACCATTTTCATTCTAAGTGCTGAATCTGGGCGCAATTCAGATCAGAGGAGTTGGAAATCTGTCTTCAGGCGCCCCATTAGCACTTAGCCTGAAAAAAAAGTCACGCTGTGGGCAGGGCTTAGCGCACCTGAAATGATCAGAGCTCTGAATTGCGCATGTGCAGTTAAAAAAAATCTGAAAAAACGCTCCAGTGTCAGATCGCTCCGGGGCCACAGAAGGTAGAGAAAGCAGCTTGGGGATGAAAAGCGGGAGCGATGGCCCCCACAGACATCACTGTCCCCCTTATCCACCCACCACCACCACCCCAGCCCCCGCACTACCCAGACCGATCGTGACCCCTTGCCTCTCCACCAATCACCTGCAGAGAGTGACAGCGAACACTCCATGACCCCCCACCACCCCATCAGAGATACATCTTACCCGCTTCCTTCCTCCCCTCTCTCCAGAGAATGATCTGGACTCATTCCCTTCCCCAACCCCCAGTGAACAATTGGGCCTCACTCACCATCCTTCCCTCAAGAGATACATCTGGCCCACCTCCTTCCTCTCCCCCAAACCAGACAATGATCGGCCTTCCTCTCCAACCCAGAGAATGATCTGACCGAAGGGAGAGGGAGAGAGATAGAGAAGCCAGGCCCCAAGAGTTGTGTATTTTCCCCCACAGGAGTTTACCATTGGATCCAAAACCTTTCCGCAATGGCTTAACTGGCAAACCAGTGATGGTGGAGTTAAAATGGGGAATGGAATACGAGGGCTACTTGGTATCAGTCGATGGATATAGGAACATGCAGCTGGCGAACACAGAAGAATATATTGATGGCATTTTAGCGGGTCACCTTGGTGAAGCTCTAATAAGGTGTAACAATGCCCTGTACATCAGAAAAGTTGAGGAAGAGGAAGAAGATGCAGAAATGAAAGAGTAACATTCTTTTATATTGAAGAATAACAACAAAGAACAAAGAACAAAACAGCACAGGAAACAGCCCCTTCAGCCCAACAAGCCCGTGCTGCCACCCCAATGTTCCCATTTCTACCCATGATCCCTGTCTATGTTTACAGATCTATGGATTAAAAACCAAATTTGAGACAATTTAGGGAGAATTTGTATTGCCAATTAGCCTAAGAGCACATCTGTGGGATGTGGGAGGAAACTGAAGCACCTGGAGAAAACCCATGCAAGCACGGGGAGAATGTGCAAACTCCCACAGACACAGGCCCAAATCCATGTATCTGCACAACACAACGATAGTCACTGAGCTGTCGTGTTGCCCATCAAATGGTCCAGGTCAAGTGTACACTAACGACGTGAAGCACTAGGATACTCTCGAAAAAAAAATCCAAGGGCCGCCCTCTCACGACCCATCGCGTGTATGCCCCTTGTTAGACAACAAGGCGGACCAAAGCACCCGTAGGGTAAAAACAAGTACATCAATATCATCATCTATTTACACACTTCCCAAGGACTCCCAAGGCTCATGATCCCTATTTTAAATCAGTTTTCTATACTCCTCCATTCCCATTCTGTTCATGTGCCCATCTAATTATTTCTTAAATAACTCCAGAGTGCATGCCCCCACCACTTTACTTGGCAGCGCATTCCATACCCCCACCGTCCTCTGTGTGAAAAAACTCCTTCTAGCATCCAAATTATACCTTACCACCTCACCCTAAGCCCGTGACCCCTTGTGCTATTCGAGTCCATCCTAGGAAAAAATTTAACCCTGTTTACTCTATCTATACCCCTCATAATCTTGTTCACCTCTATTAGATCTCCTTTAAGTCTACGTCTTTCTAAGGAAAACAGTCCCAATTTGCCTAACCTCTCCTCGTAACTCAGACCTTCCATACCAGGCAGCATCCTGTTAAACCTCCTCTGCACTCTCTCCAGAGTCTCCACGTCCTTCCGGTAGTAAGGCGACCAGAACTGGACGCAGTATTCCAAATGAGGAAGTCTCCATTCAAATGTCCACCAAACACTGTGAGCGGCTGTCAATGTGTAGAATTTTTGAGTACATTTTAAATATTCAGCCTTTTGAATATGCTGTATTTGGATTTGCACCGACTAGGTCAAGTGTTTGCACTATGCTGCAAAGTGTAGATGACATACTATAAATTAATTGTAGACACCTGCTCTTGTTTGACTCTGAATATATTCAAATGTGAATTCAGTGTAAGTTGAACCAATAAAACTAGTTTTCAATCTGAAAAATAGACAATGATCAGCATCCCCCTCATCTCTAAACAGTGATCAGCCTTCCCCCCCATCACCAGACAACGATCAGCCCTCCCCCTCACCATCAGACGATCAATCCTCCCCCCACACCCGTGTCAGAGATACATCTGACCCGCCTTCTCCTCCTCCTCCTCCCCCCAGCCAGGCAATGATCTGTCCTCATTCCCTTCCTCCCCTTCCAACCAGAGAATGATATGACCTGCCTCCACTCCCACCCCCACCACTGATCTGAGTCAGAGAACAGTTGCAAATACTGAATGCGCTCTTCAGAGGCTGGAGCAACTGACTCAGACTTTTATTCAGCAGGTCCCTAAAAGCATGGTTCCAGATTGGTGAACACGGTGGTAAAGGGGAAAATGCTGATAAAGTTGAGTGGGCAGTTCATAAATTCAATTTAAATGCATGCAAAATGGTACCGATATTTCTCTATTCCTCATTCCCCTCTCAATGTCTCCACTTTAAGGTGCTGCTGCGCGTTAATGGCAAAGGAGAATCCAAAGAACTTCTGCAAATAAATAAAGGGCAAAAGAGTAACTAGGGAGAGAATTGGGCCTCTTAAGGATCAACAAGATCATCTATGTGCAGTTCCATGGGTGAAATCCTAAATGAATATTTCTCATCAGTATTTACTGTTGAGAAGAGCATGGAACTAAGAAAACTTGGGGAAATAAATAGTGATGTCTTGAGGAATGTACATATTACAGAGAAGGAGGTGCTGGAAGTCTGAAAGTGCATCAAGGTAGATATATCTTCAGAACCTGATGAAATGTACCCCAGGATATTGGGGAAGGCTAGGGAGGAAATTTTGGGCCCCCAGCAGAGATATTTCTTAGAATCCCTCCAGTATAGAAGGAAGCTGTTTGGCCCATCGAGTTTGTGCTGACCACAATCCCACACATCTACCCTGCTACTCCCCCTGACACAAGGATCAATTTATCACAGGCAATCAACCTAACCTGCACTAAATCATCAACAGCCACAGTGAGGTGCTCGAAGATTGGAGGAAAGCAAATGTTGTGCCTTTGCTTAAAAAGGGTTGCAGGGAAAAGCCTGGGAATTACAAACTGATCAGCTTAACGTCTGTAGTGGGTAAGTTGTTGGAAGGTATTCTTAGAGACAGGATCCACAGGCATTTAGAGAAGCAAAGACTGATTAGGGACAGTCAGCATTGGCTTTGTGAGTGGAAAACCATATCTCACGAATTTGTTGAATGTTTTGAAGGAGTAACCAAGTAGATAAGAGCAGTGCAGTCATTGTCTACACGAACTTTAGAAGACCTTTGACAAGGTACCACATGGTAGATTGTTGCATAACACTAAGTCTCACAGGATCCATGGTGAAGTAGCCAATTGGATACAAAAATTGGCTTGATGACAGAGAACAAAGGATAGTTGCCCAGGGTTGGTTTTCAAACTGGAGATCTGTGACCAGTGGAGTCTCAAGGATTGGTACTGGATCCACTGTTACTTGTTATTTATAATTAATGATCTGGATGAGAATTTAGGAGGCATTGTTATTAAGTTTGCACATGGCACCAAAAGTGGTGGCACAGTGGACCGTGAAGAAGGTTATCTAGGATTGCAATGGGGACTTGATCAATTTGGCCAGTGGCCCGATGAATAGCAGATGGAGCTTAATTTAGATAAATGTGAGGTGATGCATGTTGAATCGGGGCAGGACCTACTCAGTAGGTAGGGCACTGGGGAGAGTTACAGAACAAAGAGATCTAGGAATGCAGGTTCATAACTCTTTGAAGTGGAGTCACAGATGGACAGGGTGGTGAAGAAGACATTCAGCATGTTTGGTTTCATTGGTCAGAACATTGAATATAGGAGTTGGGACATCTTGTTTAAGTTGTACAAGACATTAGTAAGGCTACACTTGGAGTACTGTATACAGTTCTTGTCATCCTATTATAAAGAGGCTATTATTAAAATAGAAGAGCAGAAAAGATTTACTAGGATGCTACTGGGACTTGCTGATTTGGGTTATAAGGAGAGGTTGTATAGTTTGGGACTTTTTTCTCTACAGCATGGGAGGTTTGTTTATTTATTTATTAGTGTCACAAGTAGGCTTACACTAATACTTCAATGAAGTTGGAAATCCCTTAGTCGCTACATCCTGGCACCTATTTGGGACACTGAGGAGAATTTAGCATGGCTAATATACCTAACCAGCATGTCTTTCGGACTGTAGAAGGAAACTGGAGCAATGGGAGGAAACCCATGCGGATATGGGGAGAAACTGCAGACTCCGCACAGCCAGTGACCCAAGCCAAGAATCGACTCGGGTCCTGGCACTGTCAGGCAATAGTGCTAACCACTTTGTCACTGTGATCTTATAGTGGTCTGTAAAATATTGAGGGGCATTGATAAGGTAGACAGTCAACATCTTTTCCAAAGATAGGGGAATCTGAAACTAGAGGGCATAGGTTTAAGCTGAGAGATACAAAAGGACCCAGAGTGGCAACTTTGTTGCTCAGATGGTGGTGAATGTCTGGAACAAACTGCCAGAGGCAATAGAAGAGACTTCCAGTAGAGAAGTTTTATCTTTTTAAAAAGCGTTTAGGCTGTTACATGGGAAAGATGGATATAGAGGAATATGGGCCAAATGCAGGCAATTGGGACTAGTTTATTGGTAAAAACTGGGCGGCGTGGATAAGTTAAGCCAAAGGGCCTGTTTCCATGCTGTAAACCTCAACGTCTCTATCAGTACTTTGCTGAAATATCCCACCTGCTGAAATAGTGAGCTGCCTACCAACAGCACGGTTAGTTCTGGCAGCTCCCCAATTCAATGCAAATGAGTTATGACTACAAAAATTAATTGGGATTTCCATCAGCCAAATTTTCTTTAGAATTGACTCACAGAAAAACGATTGACTCAGGTCCACACTGACCCAGTTGGCTTTTTAAGCCAAGATAATAAAAAAAAATGAAAAATACTAAATCTACTCACATGAAAACCTTGCCAATATATTAAAATTTGCAAAGTGGTTTCAATCCAGAATCAAGGCTCAGTCAAAATGCACACAAATGTATGTTTATTTAATACAATTATATTTAAACCAGGAGTGTCGAATTGCAGATAATGGACAACAGCTAATGGCTTGTTGATCCTCAAATGTACAATGGCTCACTTTCCAACAATGTGCAATGAAGCAAAGCATCAAATTCATATCTAAGATAAATAGTCTGTGCTTGAAGATGAATGCATTTATGTTTTTAATTGAACAAAAATAATGGTTAACTTAATTTGATAACTGAGCTGAAGGAATGTGAGGACATTGCCATGCAATCAATGAAGTTAAAATATTTAAATACTGTGAACTACTTCATCACATTCTTGTACATACTTATGAAGTGAATGAGTTACTGTTTTCATTATTGAAATGACCTGTAGTGAGGAATTGCCCAGATATTACAGGGGAGGTGATGGCCTCGTCGAATTACTACAAAAAGAAACTGCAAAAGGTTGTGAATGTAACCCAATCCATTATGCACACCAGTCTCCCATCCATTGATTCTATCTATACTTACTCCCAGCCAGCATAATTAAGGCCTCCACACCCCTGGACATTCTCTCTTCCACCTTCATACATTGGGAAAATGATACAAAAGTCTGAGGTCACATACCAACCAATTCAAGAACAACTTCTTCTCTGCTGCCATTAGGCTCTTGAATGGACCTAACTTGTATTAAGTTGATCTTTCTCTACACCCTAGCTATAACTGTAACAGTCTGTATTCTTGTTTCCTTCTCTATAAATGGTATGCGTTGCTTGCATAGTGCGCAAGAAATAATATTTCTCACTGTATATTAATACACATGACAATAATAAATCAAATCAAGTCAAGCATTATTGCTGGATTATTAATCCAGAAACTCAGCAAATGTTCTGGGGACTCAGGTTCAAATGCCGCCACATCAGATGGTAAAATTTGAATTCAATAAAAATCTGGAATTAAAAGTCTAACGATGACCACAAAACCATTGTCAACTGTCAGAAAAACCCATCTGATTCACCAATGTCTTTTAAGGAATGAAATCTACCATCTTTACCTGGTCTGACTCCAGACCCACAGCTTGACTAGGACAGTAGGGAAGGACAGTAATTGCTAGTCAACCAGCGATACCCATGTCCCATGAATGAATAAAGATAGCAGCTGTAAGAAAGACATCCAATGGAGGCCATTCTTGAGTTAAATCAATTCACTGTGTATTTTTACCTGAATCCTGAAAACATTGCAATTGCTGTAAATTATCTTTTCAGTTTGTAGTAGGAATTCTCTGCTGAAAAGAAATGACTTTTAACACAGGAATATTCATATTGATCTATCTTAGTTTCTGTAATGCAGGATATAAGATCATTAACTGATCATACTTCTACAAAAGGATTTGCATTCAATTGTAACAGATTTAAGAATCAATGACCATATGAGACAACAAGCACTACATAAAGCTTTCATAAAGCTTTCTTTAACAAGGTGCTCATTTATTCAGATGCAGACATTAGGTCCAGTTGCTATTGTGCCATATTATGAATAAGGGGATATGTTTTTAGAATTAAGAAAATTGAAATCTGCTTAATGTGCAAGGAGTAGTTACATCCATTGAAGAGAAGGCTATTATATAAATTCAAAGGATATTATCATGGGCACTTGTAAATTTTTCTCACATAGTATCAAGTTTGCAAACATTAATGCATGTAATCTAGAAATTAAGTCACATTTATAGCTGCCTTAATGTTATTTTCTGTATATTTCATTAAAATCTAACACTGTCACCCCTAAAAGATTGCATTGGATTTTTTCCCCTTATGCAGTCAGATGGTTCACCAATCATGTGAACTAACAACATGTTTAAGATTCTTCGAACAAGAACAAGCATTGAGAATCAGCAGAACTATAGTTATTACTTGCATGATACAGACCATACATCTCTCCCTGTTGGGGCTTACAAAATGTATAGAGGCAAAGAAAACTTAAGTGTAAGACCTTGGTGCAAGTTAGCAAAACTAAAACTTAACAATCCTCACGTGTGCTTATGAGTACGGTTACAGCTCTACTGCCTAAAACTACTTACTATCCAGATAGGACCACCATCCTCAATGTTTTGCAGGTCTATTTGGATCCAAGTGAGAGGAATCTCAGAAGCCCACATTCTGCCAGCGAGCCTACGTATTGAATCAATCATCATCATTCTGTAAAAATGTCAAGACCTGATTGGTTTTTATCTACATGTCATGATGTAGATTCATCTGACGAAAAGGATAACCTCAAAAGCTTGTGAGTTTATTATCAAATAAATCAGTTGGACTTAAACCTGGTGTTGTCAGACTTCTCACTGGTTTCGTCTACCACAGGGATTTGGTTCTAAGGCCAAAAGCGTCAATGTAAAATCAATTTGGCCTCCAAATGCCCCCACTTAACTCTTATTTTCTGACAAGAATGATCACTAACTGGCCACTTAACCACTGATGAATCTCAGTTAAAGTCTTGTGGTGTCAACAGTAGCCACTAGGAGTCTCTCCTGCAAGGCACATGGTAAATGATTGAACCCAGTGTAAATTATGTACATGCTTTGTCAGCATTTTCCAATGAACACCATGGTAATACAAATAATATTTAATTGTGTTCTAATTCCAAGTTTGTGTTTGAGATTGATGTAATTTTTTTTAAAAAATCATTTGAGCGGCATGGTAGCACAGTGGTTAGCACTGCTGCTTCACAGCTCCAGGGGTTTGGGTTCGATTCCCAGTTTGGGCCACTGTCTGTGTGGAGTTTGCACATTCTCCTCATATCTACATGGGCTTCCTCCAGGTGCTCGGGTTTCCTTCTACAGACCAAAGATGTGCAGGTTAGATTGATTGGCCATGCTTAAAAAATATTGCCCTTAGGGTCCTGAGAGGCATAGGTTAGAGAGATTAGTGGGTGGATATGGGGGTGGGACCTGGGTGGGATTGTGGTTGGTGCAGACTCGATGGGCTGAATGGCCTCTTTCTGTACTATTGGGTTTCTATAATTCTATGATCTATTGCTCATACCCACGATCATTACTGCTTATCTTTTAATCTCTTCACCTTCTTCCACCTTCACAATGGCTTTCGGGAATTCCACCTCAAGGACATTAACATTTGTCACATCATCATGAGCGAAACAAAACAATGAATCTAAGTATTCTCAGTAAACTCATTCACTAAATTTTGGAAATCTATAGCATGCTCCACTATCTTTTGCAGCTACAATATACCTAGATCTGTGCTACAGTCTGGTCTTTCTGAGGAGTAACGTTCTACTAGCCTGGTAGGCCGTTGGCATCAGACAGTGAATCCTTTCAACATTAAAGATGATTAATTTTAGCCATTGAGAAAAGAAGCTGTTTTTGTGTGATGCATATTCATCCAGATTAATGGAATGCACTAATTCTGTTTCACCTCTCTAAAGACCCTCTTAGCCACACATTGCGCTGTTTCATGATTTATCTTTATTCTGAATGTATCAGTTAAAGCTTCCTGCATTGCGTTAAAGACCATCTGCTTTCACCAAGCATGATTTTTTTTTCCTCTCCTTTCAGGTTTAACTAAATAGCATACAGCTTAGTTAACAGATTGTGGATGCAGTTTGTTAAAAACCTTTGGCTGCAAACACAATGTACAGTTACTGTTCCAGCATACAATTGAGCTTCATCATGGCATATTCTGCACATTTGTTATTGTAAAGACAATTTTATTTTTGACTGTTTCATTCATTACATCTGTCCAAAAACACCTTGAGGAAGAAGCAATGTGCCTATGTTTCCATTCACACAGCAGTGAAATGGAGCCATTATTCATATTTGAGGCTGCATCTGGTGCACTGCAGACAGTTTTGGTCCCCTCAGTTGAGGAAGGATATAAATGCATTAGAGGTGGTTTAGAGAAGGTTCACTCGATTGATTCCAAGGATGAAGGACTTGACTTATGAAGAGAGATTGAGCAGTTTAGACCGACACTCATTGGAATTTAAAAGAATGGAAGAGATTTAATTGAGGTGTCTGAGATGCAATCCAATGTATTTTACCCTAGCTGGTCCCCCTGACACTTTAGCATGGCCAATCCACCTAACCCACACAGCTTTGGACTGCGGAGAAAGACCGCACAGACACAGAGAGAATGTACAAACTTCACACACACAGTGACCCAACTTGGGAATTGAACCTGTGTCCCTGGCGCTATGAAACAGCAGTGCTAGCTACTGTGCTGCCCAGATCTGATGCTAAGTTATCAGCCTGAAATGTTCCTTTTCCTGCAGATGTTGCCAGACATGTTGAGAATTTCCATCATTTTATGCTTCCATTTCAGACTTGTAGCATTCGCAATATTTTGCTCTTGTAGAATCATGTTAAGTTCGGTAACAAGTTCATAACTTGGAAGTCAAGTTTAGTCATTTACGTTACTTTATTTTCCCTGTGGTCCTTCTAGCTCTTGGTTGATAAATGTGATAGTCGTGGAACATAATTAATCTCAATTATTTATTTGCATTGTTTGATTTTTATGCATAAGTATCCTGAGAATATTGCCATTGTAGCAAATGATTGCTAAATGATTTCCATTAACATTCAACATTCTTACAATGTTTTATAACACATAGAATAATATAAATTTAAATAAACCTTGGGATGCCGGTCTTGCTAGAGTGGGACATCACATGCCACAAACCATTATTTAGAATTCTGCTGCTCCTTGCAATTCTATTTGTTTTTTATGACATTGTTGTTGGAATGTTGAATTTATATTAGTGTGGCGAGGCCAATATGGCATCTGCGACATCAATGAAGTGCTGGACTGACAGACTATCACCTTCTGAATCAATGAGATATATGCCTTGAGAAGGGAAGTGAACTGGAATGGATAAATTAGAGTCAAATCAGGTATAGTAAGAGAAATAAAGACAGGGAAAGAAAGTCTAGATAAGAAGAAAAAAAAGGAAAAGTAAGAATAAACACAACGGGCAGATTTTTCCCATCCACCAGCTACGGGAATTATAGCAGGCAGGACACGGACCATCCAAAGATCCATCGACATCGGGTGGGATTTTCTTGCCTTGGGGAGAGCATGGCCAGAAATTCCTGCCCAACATTTCACATTTTGAAAGTTTCTGAGAACAATTTGCTCGCTGAAGGAATTATGTTCCATGGTTCAATTTATTCCATTGGCGGATCACAGGAGTCAATTAGGATTCTAGGGACAAATGTCACGTCATCAAAAAAGTACTTGCATTCTTAAAACTACCAGACTTAACTTCCTGCTGCAAACTTAATGGAGAAGGTACTGTGCAAATCCAACAAGTTTTTTAAACTAATAGACTAAGGGAGAAATGCAATTTGTATGGACAAGTTGATAGCAACTTCTGGAGATTCAGCAGTTACGTCATATTTCTAATCCCCTGAACATTAGGCTGATTTGCACTTTAATAACAGTATACTCCATTCACATACTAAAATAGACTGCTTGCACCATTTGGCCATTTTTATGTAGCAGGTATCGAATGTAATTTGCAAGAAGGCTTTAGCCCCATGTTTCTAATTGTGATTCCTACTGCAAAGTCAATATAACAGTGAGCTAGAAAAATTATTTTTGGACCATGTTTTTCTAAGTTAAGATATTGTTGTAAGAGCTATAGAAATAATGTTTTGAATTCATTTGTGGGATATGGAAAGCATTGGCTGGCTAGCATTTATTGTACACCCCTAGTTGTCCTTGAAAAATGGTGGTGAGCTATCTTCTTGAATTGCTACAGTCCAGTTGCTGTGAGTTGATCCACAATGCCGTTAGGGAGGGAATTCCCGGATTTTGACCCAGCGACTGTGAAGGAACAGTGATATATTTCCCAAAGGTCGGGCTGTTAAGTGGCTGGGAGGGGAACTCGAAGGTGGTGGGATTCCCATGTATCTGCTGCCCTTGTCTTTCTAGATGAAAGTGATCATGGGTTTGGACAATGCTGTCTAAGGATCTTTGGTGAATTGCTGGGGTGCATCTTGTTGAGAGTACACAGTGCTGCTACTGAATGACAGCGGTGGAGGGGATGGATGTTTGTGGATATGGTGCCAATCAAGCAGGCTGCTTTGGCCTAGATGGTGTCAAGCTTCTTGAGTTTTATTGGAACTACACCCATCCAGGCAAGTGGGGACTATTCCTTCACACTCCTAACTTGTGACTTGTAGATGGTGGATAGGCTTTAGAGATTCTGGAGGTGAGTTACTCGCCACAATATTCCTAACCTCTGACCTGCTCTTGTAGCCACTGTGGTTATGTGGTGAATCCAGCCAGTCAATGGTAATCTCAAGAATGTTGACAGTGGGAGATTTAGTGATGGTAACTGCATTGAATGCCAAAGGGCACTGGTTAGAATGTCTTTTCTTGGTGACGGTCATTGCCTGGCATCTGATGTTGCTCACCACTTGTTAGCCCAAGCCTGGATATTGTCAAAATCTTGTTGCATTTGAACATGGACTGTGTAAGTATGTGAGGAGTCGTGAATGGTACTGAACACCGTGCAATCATTGGCGAACATCCACACTTCTGACTTTATGACAAAGGGAAGATCATTGATGAAGCAGCTGAAGATGGTTGGGCCTAGAACACTACTCTGAGGGACTCCTGGAGCTGAGATGACTGACCTTCCACAACCACAACCATCTTCCTATGTACCAGGTATGACTCCAACAAGTGGAGAGTTTGCTCCCTGATCTCCATTAATTCCAGCTTTGCTAGGGCTCCTTGATGCCATATTCATTCAAATTCAGCTTTGATATCAAGAATTATCACTCTAACCTCACCTCTGAATTTGGCTTTTTTGTCCATGTTTGAACCAAGGCTGCAATGAGGTCAGGAGCTGAGTGATCCTAGTAAAACTCAAATTGGGTACCACTGGGCAGGTTATTGCTGAGCAGGCGCTGTTTGATAACACCATTGATGACCCCTTCCATCACTTTACTGGCGACTGAGAGCTGACTGATGGGCCGGTAATTGGCCGGGTTGGATTTATCCTGCTTCTTGCGTACAGGACAATTGCCAGGAGGCAATTTTCATCATTGCTGGGTAGGTGCCAGTGTTGTAACTGTTCTAGAAGAGCTTGGCTCAGGGAGCTGCATGTTCTGCAGCGCAAGTCTTTAGTATTATAGCCAGAATAGTGGACAGTGATAGCCTTTTTCCTAGGATGGAGAAAGCTAGCATGAGGGGACACAGCTTTAAGTTAAGGGATATGAGTTATAGGATGGATATCAGAGGTAGGTTCTTTACTCAAAGAGTGATTAGGGAGTGGAATGCCCTGCCTGCAGCTGTTGTAGATGCGCCAAGTTTGGTGGCGTTTAAGAGGTTAATTGATAAGTATATGGAAGAGAAGGGAATGGTTTAGTTTGGAGGGGCATTGCTTTTTATTTTGGTCGGCACAACATCGAAGGCCGAAGGGCCTGTTCTGTGCTGTAATGTTCTATATTCTATATTCTAATATTATCAGGGCTCATTGCCTTTGCAATATCTAGTCCCTCCAACCATTTTTTAACATCACATTGAATGAGTCAAAGTGGTTGGAGACTGGCATCTGAGATGTTGGGGATCACTTGAGGAGGCAAAGATGGATCATCCACTCAGAAATATTGGCTGAAGATTGCTGAAAATACTTCAGCTTTGTCATTTGCACTGATGTGCTGGCCTCCTCCATCTCTGAGAATGGGGATATTTGTTCAGCCTCCTCCACCAGTGAGTTCTTTAATTGTCCACCATCATTCATGACTGGATGTGGCAGGATTGCAGAGCTTGGAACTGATCCATTGGTTACGGAATCACTTAGCTCTGCCTATCAGTTTCTGTTTATGCTATTTGGCACGCAAGTAGTCCTGTCTGATAGCTGCTCCTGGCATGCCCTCCTGCACTCTACTGAACCAGGGTTGATTCCCTGACTTGATGGCAGTGGTTGAGTGAGGGATGTGCCAGGCCATGAGGTTACAGATTATGTTGGAGTACAATTTTACTGCTGTTGATGGCCCACAGATGCCCAGTCTTGAGTTGCCAGATCAATTCGAAGTCTGTCCCATTTAGCACAGTGATAGTTGTACACAGCAAAGAGGTTAGTCTCAACGTGAAAGTGGGGCTTCGTCTCCACAAGGACTGTGTGTTCACTCTTACCGATACTGTCACGGACAGATGCAGATGCCCCTGGCAGACTGTGAAGGATGAGGTTGGTTTTTCCTTCTTGTTCATTCCCTCATCACCTGCTGCAGATCCAATCTGCAGTTATATCCTGTAGGACCCAACCAGCTCGGTCAGTAGTGCTGCTGCCAAGCCACTCTTGGTGGTGAACATTGAACTTGCCCACCCAGAGTACATTTTGCACCCTTGTCACCCTCAGTGCTTCCTCCAAGTGCTGTTCAAAACGGAGGAGTACTGATTCAGCAGCCGAAGGAGGGCGGTACGTGATAACCAGTTAACAGATTACTTCGCCCATCTGTCATGGATCTTAAATCTCTTCCACTCTCAACACTATTATAAACTTAATTAAATATTTTTTGAACTTTTCATTTTTTATGGTCAAGTTGTGCACACTTTTTTAAAGCACTTTGAGTATCGATTGAATGAGGTGCAGATCAGACATTCTGTGGCTGTTGCAAATTCATATAATTATTCATTAGCTAAGGTTGGAAGTATCAAAGACTATTGAATTCGCAGCTGCATGCTAATAACTTGGCAAGACTATCTGAGAGAGGAATATGTCTACTAATTCATGCATTGCTGCCTGATCACAAATAAACATCTTCCTGCACTCTATACACTTTCAGCTGGTTTTTCTCACTGTACTTCCTATACATGTCACCTATACCCACACACAAGTGAGGAAAAAAAATCAAGAAGCACGTCGAAACAATGAAACATTGCAAGTTATATTTTGGTCCAAAGTAGTAATGATATTTACAGTTCGCCTTTGAAGTTTGTACGCCTTCTTCCAAACTGCATGTTTGCACTGGCAGTGGAGATTGGTAAAGACCTCGACTCCACATTAACGACGATAAAGCCAGTCTGTCAAGAGGGCAGTAATTATGCTATATTTTTCACTGCATTTCTTTTCCCTATTATTTGTTCTCTATCTTTAATTGTCCATTCATTCAGTGGAAATATGGTTTTATGGCACAGCGTTTGGCATTGCTGCTTTACAATGCCAGGGACCTGGGTTCGATTCCCGGCTTGGATTGCTGCCTGTGTGGAGTTTGCACATTCTCCCTTTGTTTGCGTGGGTTTTCTCCGGATGCTCCAGTTTCCTCCCACGGTCCAAAAGTGTGAAGGTTAGGTGGATTGGTCATGATAAATTGCCCATCAATGTCAGGAGGAATAACTAGGGTAAATGCATGGGATTGTGGGGATAGAGCCTGGTTACGATGGTGTTCGGTGCAGACTTGATGGCTAAACGGCCTCTTTCTGCACTTTAGGATTCTATAATTATAAATCTAAATGTAGATGGAAAAAATGGCTGTATAAAGATCCCATCTATTAGGGGAAATTAGTGATTAATTTTCCATATAGATGTTGTGAGGGCTAGTGGGGGCAGTGGGTTGGAGGGAGGTGAAGTACCATATGCTTTTATGACATGTAAATCCTTGTACAGGTATGGAAATTTCGCGCCACTGATTTTTTACAGAGTTAGTGCAGCTGCAAAGTCCAGATATGACTTATCTCTGAAAGCAGCAACATAACCCAAATTTCATGCTACAATGGGCTGACAGAAAGATTTGTAACATTCAATGTGCCATTACATATGAAACCCACTAAAATATAATACAGTTGACCACCATAGATAAACTGATACTTTCAAATGGCAAGCTTTCATGGATTTAGCCCATAAATTCATAATTCCATCTGCTGTTCTTGGGCAGCAGTGCTGGGTGTGAAGAAAAATGCTAAAATACTTTTCAAAATTTGCTTTTCTGTCTCAATTCAAAATAGTCTATGCTTTACATCAAGGTGTAATATGGTTTGAATGTCTAATTGTCAGTCTAATATCCAGCTCATTTTCACTCAAGAAGTTCAGTCACATTTGGTAGTAGCCCTATCTCTTCTGACTTTACAGATTACAAAAATGTTCTGACGTGAAACTGGTTAAAAAAAGACTCAGGTTGTCTGTTGAATTATCAAACTACTTTACAAGCTAAACAATTATATAAATGTTTCAGATGGGATGGGGTCTTGCTTCCTGCCACCCACAGAATCAATGAGGAACAACATTCAATAGAAATATCATTGCTGAATCCCCCAGCCTCAACATCCTGGGGTTACTATTGATCAGAAACAGAACTGAGCTAGCCTTTTAAATACTGTGATTACCAGAGCATGTCAGATGCTAGGAATACTGCGGCAAGTAACTCACCTCCTGACTCCCCAAAGCCTATCCACCATCTACAAGACACAAGTCAGGAATATGATGGAAGACTCTCCACTTGCCTGATGAGTGCAGTTCAGCAGCACTTAAGAAGCACATCACCATTCAGGATAAAGCAGCCCCCTCGATTGCTACCCTTCTCACAAACATTCAATCCTCCGCCATTGATGAACAGTAGCAGACATGTGTACTATAAACAAGATGCTGTAGGTATCCACCATGGCTCTGTGGTAGAGTCATAAAAGTTTACAGCATGGAAACAGGCCCTTCAGCCCAACTTGTCCATGCTACCCATTTTTTTTTAAATCCTTAAGATCATTCTAATTGCCCGCATTTGGCCCATATCTCTTTATACCCATCTTATCCATGTATCTATCTAAATGATTTTTAAAAGACAAAATTGTACCCGCTTCTATTATCACCTCTGGTAGTTTGTTCCAGACACTCACCACCCTCTGTGTGAAAAAAATTGCCCCTCTGAACACTTCTGTATCTCTCCCCCTCACCTTAAACCTATGCCCTCTAGTTTTACACTTCCCTACCTTTGGGAAAAGATATTGACTATGCACCTTATTTATACCCCTCATTATTTTATAGACCTCTATAAAGTCATCCCTCAGCCTCCTACATGCCAGAGGAAAAATGTCCCAGCCTTTTCTTAAAACTTAAATCATCAAGTTCTGGTAGTGTCCTAGTAAATCTTTTCTGCACTCTTTCTAGTTTAATAATACCTTTTCTATACTAGAGTAATCAGATCTGCACACACATTCCAAGTGTGGCTTTAGCAATGTCTTGTACAACTTCAACAAGACATCCCAACTCCTCTATTCAATGTTCTGACCGATGAAATAAGCATGTCAAATGCCTTCTTCACCACTCTGTCCATCTGTGACTCCACTTTCAAGGAGCTATGAAAATGGAACCCTAAATCTCTCCGCAATACCCTACCATTAACTGAGTAAGTCTGCTCCGGTTCAATCGACCAGAATGCATCATTTCACATTTATCTAAATTAAATTCCAACTGTCATTCATCAGCCCACTGGCCCAAATGATCAAGATCCCGCTGCCATTGGAGATAATTTTTTTCACTGTCCACTATGCCACTAATCTTGATGTCATCTGCAAACTTACTAACCATGCCTCCTATATTCTCATCCAAATCATTAATATAAATGACAAATAAGAGTGGACCCAGCACGGATCCCTGAGGCACACCACTGGTCATAGACCTCCAGTTTGAAAAACAATCTGCTACAACCACCCTCTGGCTTCTATCAAGAAGCCAATTTTGTATCCACTTAGATACCTCACCTTGGATCCTGAGAGATTTAATGTTATGCAATGACTACCATATCGTAACATGTCAAAGGCTTTGCCTAAAGTCCATGTAAACAACATTAACTGCATTGCCTCATCTATATTCTTGGTTACTCCTTCAAAAGACTCAATCAAATTGTGAGACATGATTTTTCACTCATAAAGGCATGCTAACTGTCCTCAATGAACTCAAAGCGGCCTATGAGGTGAGCCTCTTGGAGTATGAGCTCGCATTGTGGTAATGATTGCCTGAACAATCAGGGTTCTCATCTGTATATATAATGAATGTCAGGTCTACTGGCACTCCGGATTCTGATTTTGCTTTTTATCTGAAGCACTCTTAGGAGTAAAGTTAAGTTTATAAATAAAGGGAATCTGATAAAGGGACATTGGCCTCTGAGGAGTTATATCAGTTTCCTTAAGCAGCACCTTCCATACTACAAGCACTACATCTAGGACAAAAGCAGCAGATACCTGGAATTAGTACCAAACTGGAGGTTCCCCTCCGTGTTGCTCACTTTCTGAAATATATCACCACTCTGAGACTGTTGAAGGGTCAGAATCCAGGAATTTCTCCCAAAACAGCACTATGAGTATACCTATTTCACATGGACTGCAATGATTTAAGAAGGCAGCGCACCATCATCTCGGACAAGGAACGGGCAATAAATACTGGCATAGCCAGCCATGTTATATAAGCTAATTGTATCCATTTAGATACTTCACCCTGGATCCAATGTTATATAATAATTATATAATTATACAATGATATATACGTTACAAGCCATGTGGCCTGCCTTATGAGGATAGGTTGAGGGAGCTCGGTCTTTTCTCCTTAGAGAGACGAAGGATGAAAGGTGTTCTGATAGAAGTGTATAAGATGTTGAGAAGTATAGATTGGGTGAATTCTCAGAGGCTTTTTCCAAGGGCTGGAATAGTTGTTACAAGAGGACTCAGGTTTAAGGTGCTGGGGAGTAGGTACAGGGGAGATATCAGGGGTAAGTTTGTCACTCAGAGGGTGGTGGGTGCGTGGAATCGGCTGCCGTTGGTGGTGGTGGAGGCAAATTCGATAGGGTCTTTCAAGAGACTTCGAGATGATTACATGGCAGTTAAGAGAATTGAGGGTTATAGGTAAGCCTAGTAGGTGTGGATATCATCGGTGCAACTTGTGGGCCAAAGGGCCTGTTTGTGCTGCATTTTTTCTATGTCTATAAAAAAAACCGCATTCCCACTGACTCTGAGACCCTCACAGCTATTTCACACTCGAATGAGCATTAAGTGGCTGCAGGTGAGACTGCCGCCCTTTACTTAGCAGGAATTCCTGACTTAGAGAGCTGCCGGCCAATCTGAACTACAAAAGGTTGCAAACATAGCCCAATCTATCATGCAGACCAGCTTCCCACCCACTGACTCCATCTACACTTTCCGCTGCCCCGGCAAAGCAGCCAGCATAATTAAGGATCCCATGCATGCCGGACGTTCTCCCTTCCACCTTCTTCCTTCAGGAAAAAGATACAAAAGTCAAAAATCAGCTACCATCTGACTCAAGAACAGCTTCTTTCCTGCTGCTGTTAGACTTTTGAATGGACTTGCCTTGCATTAAATTGATCTTTTTCTACATCCTAGCATTACATTCTGCACTCTCTCGTTTCCTTCTCAATGAACTGTATGTTTTGTCTATATAGCATGCAAGAAATAATACTTTTCACTGTATGTTAACACATATGACAATAATAATAAATCAAACCATTAATTATCTACTTCAGGGCCTTAATTGGGACAAGGCTGGGGTTCCTGTCTGAGGCCTTGCTGCCTTAGTGCAAAATTGCTGTTTGTTTGGGATGGGCAGGCACCCAGAGGAAATCCCATCCCTTCAATATGGCACTCCCCCCCCTCTCACATCTGAAAAGCCATTGGGTAGGAGTGGGTAAAATTCTGTTCTATACATATTTAAATTATATGACTACGCCTGATCTTTAAACATTTAATTTACCAGTCTGGCTGTAAGATTCTGTAAACAGAGAGGTTTCCCTTGACTAACTACTGCAACCCAAAGGCAAGCATTCTTTAGTCAAATAGGGGTATGTACTGTGAGTTAAATCTATCCATTTCAAACCAGTAGTTTTAGTATATTGGCAGCATTAAACCATTCTAAGCTTTTCGTGAGACTTTAATGTGTAAATATTGGTTGTCAACTTACCCCACCCAGCAACAGAGGTTGCTCATCATAAGTAATTCATTTAACAGAAGACACTTTTAAAAGATAGAAACATACCAGACAGGAGCAGGAAAAGGCCATTTAGCCTTTTGAGCCTGCTCTGCTGTACTGTGATGCTATATAAAATAAAAAAATCTTCTTTCTTACAGTTTTCAATTTGACAATGGGTTTTCTTTCTCCATTTAAACATTGAAATTTAAACGTCACATGTATGGGAGAAAGTCAAAAATATTGCCCTGTTTGATATTATTGATCAAAAATGTTTGGTAGACATAGATGAAGAAAGATGCTAACGATGGAAATATGTTCATTATTGCTTTGTAGAATATATCATAATCTACCCACTACAGAAATAAAAAATACAAAAATCACTTCTTATTCATCTCTCACATTTTATTCAATTTCATGTTTGAATGGGATTCCATTTCTTTCTTGAGTAATCCGAGGTGAAAGTATCTCATTCAGTTGCAGCCAATTGGAAGCAGTAAGATGTAGATGTCCAAAGGTCTTCAAATTTAACTTAGTATTCAATTTCCTGTCATTATCTCCATGTCGGTATTAGCATATCAATATTCCCAGCCATTGATATAATCCTTTAATACGCTCAAACTTCATTTACTCAGTTCACAATCCTCTTTTCTTCACTAATTTTATTTTCCTACAATCTATTTTTTGTCATTCCAATTTCCTTTTTAATTTCCGTCAGGGTTCTGTCTCCATCTGCTCTTGTTTGCTTTATAAGCCTCCGTATTGTCACAGCTTATAGATAAACACAGCATTAGGCTGCTGGTTGGATACAATGCGGGGGCTTCATTTGATATTTAATAACGTGGCTTCATAAACAAGGGTGTTATTGTACAGGAGCCATATTCCTCTACCCCTACTAAACCTCCAATCTCTAACCATTTTTTAACATCAAGGTTTGTGTATTTTTCAAAAGGATCTGATTCATCATTCTTGGATACGTTGAAAATAATATTTGTCATTGCTAAACCTAATGCCAGGAAGTGAAAATGAGCAAATGTGAACTGTTCTTGTACAGAAAAAAAAACAAACACAGACCTGCTTTTTTTTCCACTCTGGAGGCTGGTGTGCCAAGATGGAAAATTTCCTGACTCACTGAATCCCCCTCAGTAAAAGTGGCCAAAATTGTTTTTGTTTACTCCGGAGATGTCTTACACATGGATGGAAGTGGCGAAAAGGTATATCATGGGATGAATGGATGAACTCAGGCCCACTGGTCCTGGAAGAAGAGTGTAGTGAGCCATGAGAGTTGGGTCACTGGCAAAGGCTGATTAGTTAGAAGGCTCCTCACCAACTTTATTCCAGTTGTTCTACTAGAGTTTAAGCACTCACTACTCACCACCCTACCCAACTCCCATCCCTCATACATTCGTGCCAACACATGCCCATCATATTCCGGCTATAGCCCCTCACAATCTCCATGCTAATTTCATAACCATTCATCCAGTATCCACAATGGCAGACCTCAGGAGTCATGTGGAGATTAAATAAAATAAACTTCTAAAAATCTAATATTGCTGTTAATATACAGACTTGATAGTGAAAAATAGCTTCATGAACATCTCAAGTGGTTTAATCTCTTATAAAAAAATTCTAATCATATTCCAAATCATGCAATAGCCTCTTTAAGCTGCCTATTAAACTGTGAACTCAGAAGGCATAATTGTAGCTTTCAAAACTCAGTGAAGCATTCAGAATGAATAGTTCTGAGCAAAATGTAAAAAAGAGTCTCCTGAACCTGCCTGTACCAATGCTATACCAGCTGACCTGTCAATCAAAGCAGGTTTGCTATGGTTTTTTTTCTAAAATATTCACTTGACAACTACAGTCAGATTTCTCAAAGTCTAAAAGATAGGTGATTTGAAACATGGCAGTTCAACAAGTAACAGTTCCACCCTTCAAAAATATTTCTGTTTACTCCATAAATCTGCAACTCCCACCCTATAGGTTAAAGTTCTTGCAACAGATACAATGGGAATTATTTGCACTTAGCATTGAGTTTCAGTGGCCCTGCTGAGTTTGGATTTTCCTCCTGTGCAAATCATACTCTGTTCCCTTTTACCTATTGGCAAAATTCTATCTGTTGGAAATAGAGCTTCTGTTTCCAGACTTTGCCTATATTTTTTCCATAAAAAACATAATGTTAATTGGCCACTCTGTCCTTAAAGCTGATCATCCAATTCAATGGCCTGATCCCCAAGAGCTATACTTCGCTCCTTCTTGAAAATATACAATGTTTTGGCCTCAACTGCTTTCTGCATTCTGAATTCCAAAAGTTTACCACTCTCTGGGTGAAGAAATTTCTTCCCATTTCTGTCCTAAAAGTTTTCTCCTGTATCCTTAGACTTTGACCCTTGATTCTATACCTAATATAAAGAAATGAAATAAATCTTTCAAAGGCCTGCAGAGTCCATGAAAACATGATCCACAGTTTTTATTATGAATGTTGGTATTTGAATCATAGAATCTCTACGGTACAGGATGAGGCCTTTCAGCCCATCAAACCTGCACCGACTCTCCAACAGAGCATCTTACCAAGCCCACCCACTGCTCTATTCCTGTAACACCACATATTTACCCCACCGGCCCCGCTAATGTACACATTTTGGGACACTAAGTGGCAATTGAGCATGGCCAATCCACCTAATCTGCATATCTTTAGACTGTGGGATGAAACCCAAGCAGACACAGGGAAAATGTGCAAACTCCACATTGATAGTCACACGAAGCCAGAATTGAGCCCAGCTTCCTGGTATTGTGAGACAGGGACCTCTTCAAGAGAGATGGTATACACCTGAACCAGAGGGGGACTAATATCTTGGGGGGAAAATTTGCTAAGGCTATGATGGGGGCTTTAAACTGATTCGGGGGGGGGGTGGGATCCTAAGTAGTTGGGGTGCCGAGAGGGATGAGAGTAAGGGGGTTATAGAGGAGAGTTGTAAAACACAGCAGCGTACGGGTGGGGTGGGGCATGGTTTGAGATGTGTATACTTTAATGCAAGGAGTATTCGCAATAAGGGGGAGGAACTTGCAGCTTGGACCAGTACCTGGAACTTCGATGTTGTGGCCATTTCAGAGACTTGGGTAGAGCAGGGACAGGAATGGATGTTGCAGGTTCCGGGGTACAAATGCTTTAGTCGGAGTAGAGAAGGAGGTAGAAGGGGGGGAGGAGTGGCATTATTGGTCAAAGACTGTATCACGGTGATAGAAAAGAAGTTTGATGAGGACTTGTCTGTTGAGGTAGTATGGGCTGAGATTAGAAACAGGAGAGGAGAGGTCACCCTGTTGGGAGTCTTTTACAGACCTCCTAATAGTTCTAGAGAGGTTGAGGAAAGGATTGCAAAGTCAATTCTGATTAGGAGTGAAAGTAGTAGGGTAATTGTGATGGGGGACTTTAACTTTGCTAATATTGATTGGAATAGCTATAGCTCTAGCTCGTTAGAGGGGTCAGTTTTCGTACAGAGTGTGCAGGAAGGTTTTTTGACTCAGTATGTAGAGAGGCCAACTAGAGGTGAGGCTACATTGGATTTGGTGCTGGGCAATGAGCCAGACCAGGTGTTAGGCTTGGAAGTTGGTGAACATTTTGGTGATAGTGACCACAATTCGGTTACGTTCACCTTAGTGATGGACAGGGATAGGCATGAAGCTGGGGGCAGTAGTTATAGCTGGGGGAAGGGTAATTATGAGGCCATCAGGAGAGAATTAGGGTGCATAGATTGGACTAGGAAACTACAGGGACTGGGAACATCTGGAATGTGGTGCTTATTCAAGGAGCAGCTGCTGCGAGTCCTTGATAAGTATGTCCCTGTCAGGCAGGGAGGAAATGGACGAGTAAGAGAGCCTTGGTGTACGAAAAAAGTTGATTTGCTGGTTAAGAAGAAAAAGGAGGCTTATGTCAGGATGAGGCTTGAAGGCTCAGATAGTGCAATGGAAAGCTATAGATTAGCCAGGAAGGAGGTAAAAAGTGAATTGAGGAGAGCTAAGAGGGGACACGAGAAGATGTTGGCTGATAGGATTAAGGAGATTCCTAAAGCTTTCTTTCGATATGTTAAGAATAGAAGATTGGTTAGGGCAAGATTAGGGCCAGTCATAGACAGCAGTGGGAAGTTGTGCGTGGAGCCTGAAGAGATTGGTGAGGCACTGAATAAATATTTCTCTTCGGTATTCACGCAGAGTGCTGGAAATGTAGCTGTGGAGAGCACTGAGGTACAGGGTTGCAAATTGGGGAGTATTGTAGTAGATAGGGAGGATGTGTTAGAAATTCTCGAGGGTTTGAAGTTGGATAAGTCCCCTGGGCCGGACGGGATTTACCCTAGGATTCTCTGGGAGGCAAGAGTGGAGATTGCAGAGCCTCTGGCTCTGATCTTCAGGTCCTCGTTGGTTACGGGTGTGGTTCCGGAGGACTGGAGGATAGCGAATGTGGTCCCATTGTTTAAGAAGGGGAAGAGAGACCTTCCTGGGAATTATAGGCCAGTGAGTCTTACTTCTGTGGTGGGCAAGGTATTGGAGAGAATTATTAGGGATAGGATTTATAGTTATTTAGAGAGAAATGAATTGATTGGGGATAGTCAGCATGGTTTCGTGAAGGGTAGATCATGCCTTACTAACCTCATTGAGTTTTTTGAGAAAGTGACCAGAGAGGTGGATGGGGGTAAGGCGGTTGATGTAGTATATATGGACTTTAGTAAGGCGTTTGATAAGGTGGCCCATGGAAGACTTCTACAGAAAATGCAGATGTGTGGAATAGAGGGTGATTTAGCTAATTGGATTAGGAATTGGCTGGCAGATAGAAGACAGAGGGTGGTGGTTGATGGGAGATATTCATCGTGGAGTTCGGTGACGAGTGGTGTGCCTCAGGGGTCTGTTTTGGGGCCCTGCTGTTTGTAATTTTTATAAATGATCTGGATGAGGGTATTGAGGGATGGATCAGTAAATTTGCAGATGATACTAAAGTTGGTGGTGTGGTAGATAGTGAAGAGGGGTGTTTTAGTTTACAGAGTGACTTGGACAAGTTGCAGAGCTGGGCCGAGAGGTGGCAAATGGAGTTTAATGTGGAAAAGTGTGAGGTAATGCACTTTGGCAGGAACAATAAATGTGTAGAGTATAGGGCTAATGGTAGGGCTCTTAATAGTGTTGAGGAACAGAGGATCTTGGTG
Organism: Sphyrna mokarran; assembly: GCA_024679065.1. NCBI lineage: Eukaryota > Metazoa > Chordata > Chondrichthyes > Carcharhiniformes > Carcharhinidae > Sphyrna > Sphyrna mokarran. The sequence continues at coordinate 27,661,387 of JAGIQG010000023.1, read as the reverse complement.
TATGTGTCAATAGATCCCTGAAAGTAGGCAGTCAAGTGGATAAAGTTGTTAAGAAGGCATATGGAGTCTTAGCTTTTATTGGTGGGGGATTGAATTTAGGAGCCGCAGCATCATGTTGCAACTGTACAAAACTCTAGTGCGGCCGCACTTGGAGTATTGTGTGCAGTTCTGGTCCCCACATTATAAGAAAGATGTGGAGGCATTGGAGAGGGTACAGAGGAGGTTTACCAGGATGTTGCCTGGTATGGAGGGCAGGTCCTATGAAGAGAGGTTGAAGGATTTGAGGTTGTTTTCGTTAGAAAGGAGGCGGCTAAGAGGGGATCTTATTGAAGCATATAAGATGATTAGAGGTTTAGATAGGGTGGACAGTGATAGCCTTTTTCCTAGGATGGAGAAAGCTAGCACGAGGGGACACAGCTTTAAATTAAGGGGTATGAGTTATAGGACGGATATCAGAGGTAGGTTCTTTACTCAAAGAGTGATTAGGGAGTGGAATGCCCTGCCTGCAGCTGTTGTAGATGCGCCAAGTTTGGTGGCGTTTAAGAGGTTAATTGATAAGTATATGGAAGAGAAGGGAATGGTTAGTTTGGAGGGGCATTGCTTTTTATTTTGGTCGGCACAACATCGAAGGCCGAAGGGCCTGTTCTGTGCTGTATTGTTCTATGTTCTATGTTCTAACCACTGTACCACCGTGATAACTGGCTTAGCCCAACTTGCAGGATATAAAACATTTGAATTATGAGGATATATTTTAATAATAAATTCTGAAAATGAACTCAAAATGTGTCTCTATGGATGTTACCAGATCTGCAATACTTGTCCAGCACTTTACATTTTTATTTTGCTTTTGTTAAATATTTGGACACTTCCTTCTCCAAGAAGGAGTTTCCGTGTCGTATGTGCACTGTTATGAAGAGACTTTTTCTCTCTTGGCACCTACTAAGGTCAAACTATTCCTCCTCAGGTAATCTGTATGGTATGGATAAATTCCAGACATAAACCTGCTCTTGGCTAATCTGTTCAGTAAAGAAAATGCAAAGTTCAAATGTGAGTGCAAATATAGGCCACTCAAAAACAGAAAATGCTTAAAAAAAAACTCAGCAGGGCCAGCAGCATGAATGGAGAGAGAAACATAGTTAAAGCTCTAGGTCGATGTGATCTTCTTCAGAGACTGTCAACCCTGCCTCTGAAATAAATTTGTTCCCAAGATATACAGTAACAGTGAGGAGCAAATGCAGGAGAAAAAATGTGGAGTATTGTTTTTTTTTGGATGAAAAATACAATTTGCAGCAAGAATTTTTTTCTGTAAATGAAATGTTTTTCCGTATCTCCGTGGGTTTCCTCTGGGTGTTCTGGTTTCTTCCCACAGTCCAAAGATGTGCAGACTAGGTGGATTGGCCATGCTAAATTGTCCCTTAGTATCAGTGGATTAGCAAGGTAAATATGATAAGCCTAACATTATGAGGTTAGGCTTGGGAAGGATTGTTATCACTGCAGACATGATGGGCTCAATGGTCTCCTTCTGTACTGTAGGGATTCTATGATTCAATGATGTTGAATTGGATACCATGTGGGGTTCAGGGGATAGGGGCTGGGCAGGATTGTGATCAGTGCAGACTTGATGGGCCAAATGGTCTCTTCCTGCACTGTAAAGATTCTATGATTCAATGACATTGGGATGGATATTATGAGAGATTGAAACAAGCCCCAGAGTGCGTCAGTTGATTGACAAGCAAAGGCAGGCTCACAGTTAAAATGTAAGAGCCAATATAATGAAATCCTGCTCCTTGTGAGGAGCTCTGCCTATTGGTAAACTGCAGGAGTACTGTCAACACTTTCTGTCAATTAAAATTAATGGATTGAAAATGTGGAAGTGCATCATTGATTTCCCAATATGTGTTCTTAATGTACAAGGCCCTTCAAGGGAGCACATGCATATCAGACAATTCCTCTCATTTCTCCATGCAGACAGTCAATAATGGGAAGTAGACTAGCATGCAATCTGTGGATGTGGAGGCTGTTAGAAACTACAGCAGCCTAATGGATGGGTTTCCACGATTGACATTTATAAAGTACAGGAATGGGTCCTGGCTATCTATAATCATCTGAAGCTTGCTGGTTTTAGAAAGCTGGTGAGCAACTTATTAAACTATTTACTCAACTCCTGTATTATATTGAGTTAGTGTTTCTAACTATTGGGTGGAATAACACATCAAGCAAAGCATTTTATAAATAGGTTGACCATTCATAGGTCTTTCTTCTTGTTTTTTTTGTGAGTTCATGTGGATTTTCCTTATCTAGTGAGTGAAAGGAAAGAATGCGATTGCAATGACATTGGAAGTCCTGGGTCCTGAACAGCTCTAGGGACCCAGATTCAATTCCAGCCTTAGTGACCTTGGGGAGTTTGCAAGGTCTCCCCATGTCTGCTGGGCTTCCTTTGGATGCTCCAGTTTCCTCCATGCTCTGAAAGATGTGCAGGTTAGGCAGATTGGCCATGATAAATTACCCCTTAGTGATGCATAGGTTAGATGGATTACCCATGGGAAATGTGTGGGTTACAGAAATTGGTTGGTGGAGAGATCCCTGGGTAAGATATTTTGTCAGAGAGTCAGTGCAGACTCAATGAGCCAAATGGCCTCTTCTGTGCTGTAGGGATTCCATGGTTGCACCTTCAGGTAAATATGAATGAAGAATCCAGGAATACCGGTGGTCAGATGTGGAAGGAGATTTCAGAGGTAGCTAATTAAATAGCCACCTCTGGGAGCCCCGTCCAATTAAGAATGGTGGGTGAGCTCCCAAACCTGGAGAACCAAGTGCACAGCGTCTAGCAAACATGGAAGTTGACAATATGGGCTGAAGAATAAGAGGCTGCCTCAAGATAGAGGCTCCCTCTGAAGAGGCTGCCCCAAGATTTGAGGCTCCTTCTGAAGAATTTTCAGTGTTTAAAAATAAACAATGGCCACTGTGTAGGGTACACCTGTGGCTGCAGGTATGTCCTTCTGGCATCACTGAGAACCTGAGAAATAAGAAGGGGGAAATCACTTTGAAAAGGTTGTACTATAGACTCCCAAATAGTCAGCGATAAATTGAGGAGCAAATATATAAGGAGATTAAAGAAAGATAGCTTAAAGAAAAATAGGATGGTAATAGTCAGAGATTTTAATTTTGCCAACATTGACTGGGATAGCTATAGTATTAGAGGGTTGGATGGAGAGAATTTGTTGAGTGCATTCAGGAGGAATTTCTCATTCAGTATGTCGATGGCTCAAGGAGGCAAAACTTGACATCCTGTCAAGAAATAAGGAAGGGCAGGTAACAGGAATATAAGTGAGGGATCACTTTGGGACCAGTGATCATAATTCTATTAATTTTAAGATAGCTATGGAGAATGATAGGTCTGTCCCAAAAGTTAATATTCTAAATTGGAGCAAGGCCAATTTTGATGGTATCAGGCAGGAACTTTCAAAAGTTAATTGGGGAGTCTGTGGGAAGAAAAGGGATGTCTGGTAATGGCATGCTTTCAAAAGTGTGTTAACCAGAGTTCAGGGTAAACACATTCCTCTTAGCGTGAAGGGCAAGGCTAGCAGGAGTCTGGAACCTTGGATGATTCGGGATATTGAGGTCCTGGTCAAGATGAAGAAAGAGGCACATGATGTGCATAGGCTGCTGGGATCAAATGAGTCTCTTAAAGAATATAGGGAGTGTAGGAACAGAGTTAAGAGAGAAATCAGGAGGGCAAAAAGGGGAAGCAAAATTGTTTTGGCAGATAAAGCAAAGGAGAATCCAAACAGCTTTAACAAATACATAAAGTGCAAAAAAATTACAAGGGGGAGAGTCGGGTCTCTTAAGAATCAACAAAGTAAATTATGCGTGGATCCACAAGAGATGGGTGACATCCTAAATGCCTATTTCTCATCAGTATTTACTATTGAGAAAAGCATGGATGTTAGGGAATTTGAGGAATAAAATATTGATGTCTTGAGAAGTGTACATATTGTAGAGAATGAGATGCTGGAAGTCTTAAAGTGCATCAAGGTAGATAAATCTGTAGAACTTGATGAGGTATATCCCAGGACGTTGTGGGAGGCGAGGGAGGAAATTGCGGGTCCCGAGCCGGAATATTTGAAAGATCGATAGTGGGTGAGGTACTTGAAGATTGGAGAGTGGCAAATGTGCCTTTGTTTAAAAAAGGCTGCAGGGAAAATCCTGGGAATTACAGACCAATGAGCCTCACATCTGTAGTGGGTAAGTTGTTGGAAGGTATTTTGAGAGACAGAATCTACAGGCATTTAGAGATGCAAGGACTGATTAGAGACAGTCAGCATGGCTTTGTGAGTGAAAAATCACGTCTTACAAATTTAATTGAGTTTTTGAAGGGGTAATCAAGAAGGTAGATGAGGGCAATGCAGTTAATATTGTCTAGATGGATTTTAGCAAGGTCTTTGACAAGGTACCAAATGATAGGTTGTTACATAAAGTTAAATCTCATGGGATCCAGGATAAGGATATAAATGTATAAAAAATTGGCTTCTCAACAGAAACCAGAAGTGATTGTAGAGAGTTATTTTTCAAACTGGAGGCCTGCAACCAGCAGTGTGCCTCAGGGATCAGTGCTGGGCACTGTTAATTGTCATTTATATTAATGATTTAGAACATAGAACATAGAACATTACAGCACAGAACAGGCCCTTCGGCCTTCGATGTTACGCCGACCAATATAAAAAGCAATGACCCTCCAAACTAAACCATTCCCTTCTCTTCCATATACTTATCAACTAACCTCTTAAACGCCACCAAACTTGTTGCATCTACAACTGCTGCAGGCAGGGCATTCCACTCCCTAACCACCCTTTGGGTAAAGAACCTACCTCTGATATCCGTCCTATAACTATCACCCCTTAATTTAAAGCTGTGTCCCCTCGTGCTAGCTTTCTCCATCCTAGGAAAAAGGCTATCACTGTCCACCCTATCTAAACCTCTAATCATCTTATATGTTTCAATAAGGTCTCCTCTTAGCCGCCTTCTTTCTAACGAAAACAACCTCAAATCCTCAGCCTCTCTCATAAGACCTGCCCTCCATACCAGGCAACATCCTGGTAAACCTCCTCTGTACCCTCTCCAATGCCTCCACATCTTTCTTATAATGCGGGGACCAGAACTGCACACAATACTCCAAGTGCGGCCGCACTAGAGTTTTGTACAGTTGCAACATGACGTTGCGGCTCCGAAATTCAATCCCCCTACCAATAAAAGCTAAGACTCCGTATGCCTTCTTAACAACCTTCTCGACTTGACTGCCTACTTTCAGGGATCTATGCACATACACACCAAGATCCCTCTGTTCATCAAGACTACTAAGAATCCTACCATTTGCCCTATACTCTACACATTTATTATTTCTGCCATAGTGCATTACCTCACACTTTTCCACATTAAACTCCATTTGCCACCTCTCGGCCCAGCTCTGCAACTTGTCCAAGTCCCTCTGCAAACTATAACACCCCTCTTCACTATCTGCCACTCCTCCGACTTTAGTGTCATCTGCAAATTTACTAATCCGTCCTTCAATACCCTCATCCAGATCATTTATAAAAATTACAAACAGCAGGGGCCCCAAAACAGACCCCTGAGGTACACCACTTGTCACCGAACTCCACGATGAATATCTCCATCAACCACCACCCTCTGTCTTCTATCTGCTAGCCAATTCCTAATCCAATTAGCTAAATCACCCTCTATCCCATACATCTGCATTTTCTGCAGAAGTCTTCCATGGGCCACCTTATCAAACGCCTTACTAAAGTCCATATATACCACATCAACCGCCTTACCCCCATCCACCTCTTTAGTCACTTTTTCAAAAAACTCAATGAGGTTAGTAAGGCACGACCTACCCTTCACAAAACCATGCTGACTATCCCCAATCAATTCATTTCTCTCTAAATAACTATAAATCCTATCCCTAATAATTCTCTCCAATACTTTGCCCACAACAGAAGTAAGACTCACTGGCCTATAATTCCCTGGAAGGTCTCTCTTCCCCTTCTTGAACAATGGGACCACATTCGCTATCCTCCAGTCCTCCGGAACCACACCCGTAACCAACGACGACCTGAAGATCAGAGCCAGAGGCTCTGCAATCTCCTCTCTTGCCTCCCAGAGAATCCTAGGGTAAATCCCGTCCGGCCCAGGGGACTTATCCAACTTCAAACCCTCGAGAATATCTAGCACATCCTCCCTATCTACTTCGATACTTTCCAGTTTGCTACCCCGTACCTCAGTGTTCTCCATAACTACATTTACATCACCCTGCGTGAATACCGAAGAGAAATATTTATTCAGTGCCTCTCCAATCTCTTCAGGCTCCACGCACAACTTCCCACTGCTGTCTTTGGATGAGAATATAGGGGGCATGGTGCGTAAGTTTTCAGATGACACCAAGATTGGTGGCATCTTGGATATGAGGAAAGTTATTTCCAGTTGCAGTGAGATCTTGATCAATTGGGCCAGTGGGCTGATGAATGGCAGATGAAACTTAATTTAGGCAAATATGAGGTAATGCATTTTGGTAGATTGAACCAGAACAGGACTTACTCAGTTAATGCATTGGGCAGAATTACAGAATAAAGAGATCTAAGGGTACATTTTCATAGCTCCTTGAAAGTAGAGTCAGAGATGGACAGATGGTGAAGAAGGCATTTGGCATGTTTGGTTTCATCAGTCAGAACATTGAATAAAGGAGTTGGGACATCTTGTTAAAGTTGTACAAGATATTACTAAAGCCACACGTAGAATACTGTCTGCAATTCCAGTCACTCAATTATAGAAAGGATATTATTAAACTAGCAAGAGTGCAGAAAAGATTTATTAGGATGCTTCCAAGACTTGATGGATTGAGTCATGAGGAAAGGCTGAATCGACTGAGACCTTTTCCTTTGAAGTGTAGGAGACTGAACTGTGACCTTATAGAGGCCTATAAAATAATGAGGGGCATCAACAAGGTAGATAGTCAATATATTTTGCCAAAGGTAGGGGAATTTAAAACTAGAGGGCATAGTTTAAGGTGAGAGGGGAGAGATACAAAAATGTCCAAAGGACAATTTTTTCACACAGAAGGTGATGAATGTCTGGAACAAGCTGCCAGAGGTAGTAGTAGAGACTGGTACAATTTTATCTTTTAAAAACCATTTAGATAGTTAAATGGGTACGATGGGTATAGAGGGATATGGGCCAAATGTGGGTAATTGGGATTAGTTTAGAGGTTTAAAAAAAAGGGTAGCATGGACAGGTTGGGCCAAAGGATCTGTTTCCATGCTGTAAATCTCTATGACTCTATGACCACAGCAAACAGGTTTAAAATAAATGAGGATCTGATGGGTTCTCCACCCCAGTCTGCTGCTGGGACGCCATTTGTCAGGCAGACTTTGAGCTCAGCATGTCACCTAGAAAATTCCCAATGACTTCTGACGAATGCCATGAATGCCCAATTTAACTGGCCTTGTTTCAACAAAAATTGGAATTAAGAATCTACTGATGACCATGAAACTTTTTTCAATTGTCAGAAAAATCCATCTGGTTCACGAATGTCCTTCGGGGAAGGAAATCTGCAGTCCTTACCTAGTGAGGCCTACATGCAACTCCAGGCCCACAGCAATATGGTTGATTCTCAGCTGCCCTCGGCAACGAGGGATGGGCAATAAATGCTGGCCAGCTAGTGACACCTATGTCCTATGAATGAATTTTTAAAAAATTGTGGATATTGGAAATCTGAAGTAAGAACAAAAAATGCTGGAAACATTTAGTCGGTCAGGCAGCATCTGTGGAGAGGAATGAAGTTACCACCTCAGATTGATGGCTTTTCATTAGAACTGAAGAAAGATAAAAATATAAGAGTTTTAAGCCAGTGGAAGGAGAGAAATTACAATCTAAAAATAAAATATTCAGTCTAGAAGACTGTAGGTTTCCAAGTAAAATGAAAAGATGTTGACCCCCAAGCTATCTTTCTCCCTATCTCAACTCTACTTTTTTCTCCTCTTATATAGTCTCTTCCTACCATTATCCATGACTCTTCTGATCCCTACGTCACTCCAATCACTGCAGTTATCCTGGCTCTATCTGTCTCCTCTTCACAATGAGTATTCAACTCCTCTCCATCTCCATGGACTGCCCCAAGACTCTCTGCTTCTTGTTTGAAAGGAGGCTCAACCCCTCCCCATCGACAACCACCCACCTCTGACTGACTGATCTTGTTCTCACTCTGAACCCCTTCTTCTTCAGCTCCACTCATTTCCTCCAAGCAAAATGTGCTGCACATGATACCCACATGGGTCTTGGTTATAACTACCATTTTGCGGGACATGTGGAACATTTATTATTGCAGTCATATCCAGTGGACCCCTCCCTCATCTCTTTTTCCTGTACATTGTTACTATGCCACCATATATGTTACATGGCACTCGCCATGTATGTTATCCAAACAGCAGTAGGGTGGGAAGTGATCACACAGGAAGTCCTCAAAGAAAATCTACCGAAAGGAGGGATGGGGGGGATCCCTCGTTCAATGGCACTCAGAGATCGAGGGATCCGGTATTGGGAGGGGTGACCTTTGAAGGCTACTTACTATGGCATTCCACATTGAAGACAATGCAGGTACTCACTGGCTCCTTAAGCAGTGGGCGAGGCCCCTTTCACCTGGATTATATTCCACTCTCTGACTTAATGAGTGGAATTTTACTGCCACAGAAGGACCTTTTGGCCTTGCCAAAGTCAACCGAGTTTCAAGCAGCTCGCTGTATTCTCGAAACCCACCCCCAGTGTGACAACATTGTAAAATTCCACCTCATGACCCTAAAACATTCCACTGCATAGCTAGGAGGCACAGTGGTTAGCACTGCTGCTTCACAGCATCAGGGTCCCAGATTCAATTCACAACTTGGGTCACTACCTGTGCGGAGTTTGTACGGTCTCCCTGTGCCAGCACGGGTTTCCTCCAGATGCTCCAGTTTCCTTCCATAGTCCAAAAGATGTGCTGATTAGATGCAATGGCCATGCTAAACTCTTCCTCAGTGTCCCCAAATAGGCACCCAGAGTGTGAATTTTCACAATAACTACACTGCAATGTGAACGTAAGCCTACTTGTGACACTAATAAATAAATTTGAATTTAGTAGCTGGAATTCGAGTCAGCATTTTTAATAATTAAAAACTCCCTATTCATGATAATCCTTCCTTATTGGGACACAATCCCCTCCGAACACGTTGAACTTGGAATATTTCAGTGGGAGTTGCGAATTTAAACAGTGTGCGCACTGCAAGTAGAAAGCACAATTTGCAAAATAGTTTGAACTCCTGAGTCTGCGGATGAGTCATATTGTGTGAAACTCATAACAGCTTCCATCTTATATGTATCTGTGCCATAAAGAACAAAGTTATTTGGATGGGCCTCAGTTGTAAAGGTGTCGATAGTCTCTCTGGTTCATTAACATAAGCCAGAGCTCCTGAAATTTAATTTCCTGTAAGTGCCATCTTATCATTTAGGAAAGGTCAGTAAATATCATCTACATATTAATTTCCAGAAAATTGAATATTGCCAGTCCTGTTCTACACAAATTCTGTAGCTAGGGACCAGTCCAACACAACTGACTTTTGTGAAGCCACCATCATTGGCACAATTCCTACTAAGAGCTATTACAAAATGAAATTCGGCAGACACCAAGATATTTTTTAAGGAAAATTATTCAAACGTTACCAGGGGAAATCACTAAAATGGACAGCATGCACATATACAAATCCATACAAGTTGATTGTCTTCTAGATCACAAGGATCTCCAGTTCTGTAATTAAATTGGATTTAGTAGTCTTTCATCACTGCTCCATATTTGGAAATCACTGTCACATTGATTGTTAGTATTATTCCAGTGGGACACATGACCTTTTTAGCAGGCTAGTGGGAAATAACAGAAGTTCCAATACTTTTATTTCTCAGTAAAATTCCAATATACTATATAAACCACTTGGAACCTACACTCCAATTTTTGTACAATCCAATCAACATTAGACCTCATTATTTGCTGACTTCCAAAGACATCCCAATTCTTTCCCAATTTGGTATCTATCAACATTCTGTATTGGACTCTTTGAAGATTGCAGCAAATATTCATGCGCTGACGTATGTTAGGATTGGAGGTTAGCCTAAAGTCTTACTACCAGAGCATTAGGTTCCTAACCAGCAGGTTCAAGACCTAAAGTAGCATTTCCAGCAGGTTTTCCAGTGATGGAGATGGTCGGTGGTTGGATCTTCCAGTTCTGCCAATGGCTATGGTGTTGTGTGTGGCTCAGGGGGCATGGGGGAAGGTGGGGAGGGGGGAAAGTGGGGAGAGGGGAAGATGGTGGTGAGTGGTTGCTGTCAGCGAGACTGAAAGATCCCATGCACGAGAAGGAAAATCTCACCCCTCGCCTTGATTGACATTCATGCTTACCTGCTTCTCATTTCCTGGGGTTACACTGATTCTTTGCCATGCCACCAGCTGGAATGCATTTCAATCTACCTTAGACAAAGGGCCATCTGAACTCAGAACATCAGCTTTTTTCTCTCCTACAGATGCTGGCAGACCTGCGAGATTTCTCTCCATTTTCTCTTTTGGTTTCAGATTCCAGCATCTTCTGTAATTTGCTTTTATTAAGAATCCTTGGCCCAATTTTGCTCGCAGTAAGCCATAGCAAGTTTATTTTAGTCGCGAATAGTGGCTGTGAACAGATTCTTCTATAGTTAGAAAGTAAGATTTGCCACCATATGGAGTAGTCAAACCAAACAGCATAGTTTTTTTTGAAAAAATGGGAAAGGAGGAAAAGAATAATAATATATGCAATTAGATAGCATGGGAGGGGGGAGCATATATGGAGGATAAGTACAAGTATTGACCAGTTGGGCCAAATGGCCATTTTCTTTGCTCTAAATTCAATATGATCCTACAGGAGTATTAAGGCATTATTACTAAGAGTGGAATTACTAGTCCATCCCGAGAGCAAATAATTTTGCAATTAATCACAAAACACCCGATGTTGTATCCTGTGAATTTTGACACTTACTACCTGCAACCAAATGTATTCTCCATTCTCGTGATCTTGCAATGGAAAGTCCCAGAGGCAATAAAAATTGCCAGTTTCTGAGTGATAATAAATTACTTGTCGCAACAAATCACTTGTCCTGCTCATCACCAACGCCCACGGAGATGAAGCCGGAGATAACCTTCTTGGTGTTCCACATCAGTCTCAAAAACTTATATCAAAATTCTCCTTTCACAAAATGTTACAGCTGCATGAGTGGGGGGTGAAATAGAATATTAACTGGCACAATGTATCTTTCTTACACTTCACTATAAACATCTATATCAGCGAAGGCCATCAACAAATATATGATTTCTGCTTGGAAATCCAGGAAACGTTTTGTTCAGAAACAGTGAGAGTTTCATGAAGAATTCGATAGTTTAAAACGAAAGTCTGTATAATTGTTCATGAGCTTTTGTGCAATGTTCATTGTTACGAATTCTCCTGATAGGAAATGATAAGCAGGAGCTGCCAGAATTATATTTTTGCTTGTTTATTGTTAGATGCTGTCAAATGCTCATCAGTTTTAGTGTTGAAAGGTGTTAAGGTAATAACTACTGAGAAAGCAGCAGGATGACATGTACCACTCAAACTCCTCCCTCCTCTGTCCCATGCAAAACCCCTTGGGTGTAAAATCCGTGCTGAAGTTTTGGCAATGAACTGAGAGATGGCAAAACTGGCAAAATAGTGCCAAAAGGTATTGGAGGGAACATGCCTGATCTTTTTCTGTTGATGTGCTATTTTGCCAGCTGCAGAAAAACTGGCACCTCAGCTACCTGTTGAAGCTCAGTTGGGCCACTTCAAATGTCCAATTAAGGGCCAACTTTCCACTTGCATGGGTATTTTGCCATATTGAAAGGGCCTGCTGCTATTTGAGAAAACCACCCAAAATAATCCAGTAGCTCTCCTCTCTGTGTAATTTATAGCCCGTGGAAGTGTCGTAACAGTGTGAAAATGGGAGTCCTTCACAATGGTCTTTTGGATGAGCTTGGCACTAAACTTTCTTGCACCCTATCAAATTTTTGCATTGATGAGAAGACAGAACCTAAATATGCTGCTGAAGCAGGAGACCCCCACCCACTCATTCTCCCCATGTATATCATACCCTCCCCACCCTCATCATCGGAAACATTCTTAAACCCCTCCCAACCCCCCCACCACACTGACATGGGTTGCTGGCAAAGGGCATCAGGACTCACCCAATGTGTCTCCTGGTGAATGCCTGATTTGCACCCTTCCTCCCCACACTCCCCCTCCATCACAACCCTTTCTATGAACCACCTCTGCACACTCCTCACTGTATGACCTCTCCCTTGCAAGATCGCACCATGCAGAGTTCCCCCCTTGTTGACCACCTCCCTTCCCAAGCTCCCCTCTGAGCTCTTTCTGGAGTCATCCATTATGGTTCTCATTTTCAGCCATCTTCCCAGAACAAGAATCAGAATTTCCAGGGCACTTTTCCTGGGTTAGCTTTACAAAGCTGGGAATTGTCCCAGCCTTTAGTTCCAAGTGTAGGAGCGAAAGTTCAGGACAATAACTTCAGGGATTTCAGACTGTTACTTTTCACTTTTCATACAGACGCTAATTTGATTGTGTGTGTGTGTGTGTGGTTGTGTGTGTGTGTGTGTGTGTGTGTGTGTGTGTGTGTGTGTGTGTGTGTGTGTGTGTGTGTGTGTGTGTGTGTGTGTGTGTGTGTGTGTGTGTGTGTGTGAGAACTTTGAATGTTTACGTGTACTGTCAAGGTCAGCACATGACATCTATCCCTAAATATCTGCGAAAAGAATGATAAATATTGGCTGGGACATTTATCCTGGGCCCATTAACATATGGAAATATCAACTTGAATAATGACGCTAAGTATCTTAATCTGGGAGACACGTGGAGTCTGTGATACCCAACAGGAACCCTCGAATCAGCCATCCCTAGAGTTTCCCAGCCAGATGTGCTATCCCAGCAGCATAGCGGTCTGGGAGAATCACTCCTATAGGCTCAAATATTGTTGGAATAGGGCATCTTGTCAATTCTCCTATTAGTTATTTTCCCCTCATTGTTAAGCTTAGTTTTCTTCCCTTGTAACTGCTAGAAATGTGAGCTGATACTAGGATGGAGAGGGCCCCAACCTCTCCAGCAACTCCCCCTCCCCCCAGCCCTCCCCTCCCCCCTTCCCATGACTTCCAGATCATGAGCACCTTCCAGCATTTGGCATATAGGGAAGTCGGCTCATAACCGACCCCAGTGGGTTTGAAATAAGGGTTTCCTTATATTGCTATATATTGTAGTAGTCACCAAACTGTCAGATTTGCCACTTGGATACTGCCAGTGTGCCATTTGGGTACCACCAGTATCGGGGCAGTGTTAAGCCTGAGTGGGATCAAATGGAGCCTATTGGGGAGGCTCTGATACTGGTGACCCATGTCAGGGTGGGGATACACGCTGCCGATGAGGGAGGAGATCTGATGCTTGTAGCGTGAGAAAGGAGATCACCCAGTGCCCTTTGAGGCCTTGCAAAAGGGTGCCCGAGCGCTCAGTAGCTGGGCTTGCCAGTATCGACCATCCACTCTAGCAAGAAGTGCCCAACTCTCCAAAAGAGTGGCTGATTGTGAGAGGGTTGTGGTGCAGAGCACATCTCAGAGACTGTGCCAATCACTGCATTAGTGTTATCCTAAGCCTTTATTTATAAAGCACTGAATCCCACACGCTTTATTATCTGTCCCTCCACCTTCGAAGATCTTTTGCAGAAAAGTTGTCTGTCTTCACACGATTGTAAAATTGTGCATCGTAGTTTATAACATTTCTCCACATTCTGCCCACTAAAATATATCACTTTACAATTCTCTGCATTGAATTTCATCTGCCATTTGTCTGCCCAATTCCCCTAGCCTATGTCCGCCTGCTGTCTCTTATATTTTTCTTAATTGTTACTGCACTGCCAAGTTTGGTGTCATTTGCAAATTCTGAAAGTGCGCCAAATGCTCTCTGATCCAATTTAATAATGTGAATTATAAAGGTCAGTAGTCCTATACTGAACCATGGGGAACACTGGTGCATATCACACTCCAGTATGAAGAACAGCTATTCATCATGACTGTTACTTATCCCTTGGTCAGTATTGCTGTTGTCATTTCTCTTTCACAATCTCCAAATTTTCCATCAAACCTATTATATGGTATTCATTGTGAAAGTCCATGTGTACATGCACAGTGTCCTCAATGCATCTAGAAGCAAGGGAGCTGTGCAATGACATTTTTATGTTATCCATGAAACAAACTGAGTTGATTTCAGTTGTGAACTTTGATCATTTCATCCCATCTAAATGAGTTTGGATCAAACTCTGGAATTTGAGTATGAGAAGTTGCAGGTTCACGACTTACAAATCCCAGTGAGGGATTTGGAGGGGGAGGAGGAATGTTGAGATTTACAAGGGCAGCAGTCTCATTGATACAGAAGCAGATACTGTCACAAGGAGGCCTTTCTGTGAACTCAGGCTTCTAAGCGTAAGATTCCCACAACCCTGAGGCACATCAGAGACCACTGAAGTTTAGAATTCCTACAGTGCAGAAGGAGGCCATTCGGCCCATAGAGCCTGCACTGACACGAATTCCAACCAGCCCCTATCCCCATGTATTTAACCTGCTAATCCCCATGAACTACATGTCTTGGAAAACTAGGGGCAATTTAGCATGGCTAATCAACCTAACCTGCACATCTTTGGACTGTGGGAGGAAACCGGAGCACCTAAAGGAAACCCATGCAGACACAGGGAAAATGTGCAAGCTTCACATTGACCGGTGTGGAGTTTGTACATTTAGCTGGTGGTCATCCAAAATTTGGGGTGCCCTCTTGTTGTTGGTGAAATGTCAGCAGAGGTGGGAAGAGTCAGCTGACTAACTGGCCTAACTGGGTTCAGAGTATGATGGCAAGAACAGAGTACCTTGTCCACCACTGGCAAGGCAGCATAGTGAAGAAAAGACAGCTCACACTCCAACCCCACTCCCTATCTCCCAGCTCAACTACAGAGGACTAGTAAAATTCAGAGCAGAGTGTTTTATTCCCTGTCAGATGAATTAAAATTACTTACGTAATTTTTTTTTGTGCTTTTAGTCAGAAATGCTTAAGGCATTTTTATATAACTGGTGAATCAACTACAGACTTTAATTCTGCCTCTGTCAGTTGCACTCAGTTGGATAAACCAACCAATTTACAAAAAACCCACAGCAGTAAAAGACAAAAATAGGCCTGTTCTTTCAGCTAATGCCTGCTAGAATATTAATGAAGCATAATAAATCTAGGAAGTGGTCACAGATGTTTGGACTTTAAAGCCTAGAGTTTTCTAATCAGTGTTACTTAAACAGAAATAATACACTTTAAGAGCTACAGACTCCTCAAGAATCTTCTTTTAACAGCCTCACAGTTTTTTGTCTTAGATGGCAGAGATTCTTAGAGTACTGTATTGGAATCATATTCTCCAACTGACCAAGTAACCAAGTAAATGCTTTTGTTTTTAAACAATATACATAAAGATTAGCAGAATTAAAATACCAGGTCTCAAAGCAATTACAGAATCTTGGATAATGTTGTTGAAGGGTTTGGGGAGTTACAAAGAACAAAGAACAGTACAGCACAGGGAACAGGTTCTCCAAGCCTGTGCCGCTCATGCGCCCAACAAGACCATTCGTTTGTATCCCTTTATTCCCAGTCTATGTGGTTATAATGTGGAGTCAGCAATGAGGAGCCACAGAAAGTTCAAAGTGGGTTTTTCATAGGTTAAATTGCTTAACTATAAATAGATGTCCAAAGATGTGTGGGTTAGATTGATTGACCATACTAACTTGACCCTAGTGTCGGGGGATTAGCAGGGTAAATACGTGGAGTCACGGGAATAGGGCCTTGGTAGGATACGGTCGGTGCAGACTCGATGGGCTGAATGGCCTCCCCTGCACAGTAGGGATTCCGTGATGACAGCAAATAAAAATTTTGAATGTTTTGTTGCTGCAAATTTAAGTAGCAAGAGTAAAAAGGTTTTAATAACTTAAATGTTTTCTGAAACAGGTCTAAAGTTAGTTTTTTTATTAGTCACAAGAAAGTTTACATTAATACTGCAATGAAATTACTGTGAAATTCCCCCAATCACCATACTTCAGCTCCATTTCAGGTACACTGAGGCAGAATTTAGCGTGGTCAATGCACCTAAGCAACACATCTTGTGGACAGCAAGTCTTGCTACTTAAATTTGCAGAACTAGATTGCTCCTTAAGTGTTTGGGCGCCCCTAGAGCTTGTTTGATTCAATTGACTGTTTTTTCTTGCAGTTTTAGTGTTTTATTATGGACTGATTTCATGCTTACGAAAAAGATTCCTAATATTTTTCCTGCCATATGTTTTCTCTTGACTTTTTCATATGCACAGTGCCAGCTGAGGTCTTTAATAAAGGTACCCAAACTCACCAGAAGACAGCGAACTATTTTGCCATCTTTCTAGTTCCATTGTTTGAAGCATCAAATCTGGGACTAATGACCCTGTACTTGTTCGGTCTGCAGTGTGAGATTGACAAATTTTATACAAGGAATATTAGAGGAAGGAAGGAGAGTGGGAGAGTTCAAAAGAGATGTAAGGGGTAAGTTTTTTTACACACACAGTAGTAGGTGTCTGGAACGTGCATACAAGTCTCAACTCACAACATCATCACCACTTGAATGGATCTCTCCACCATTTCTCTTATGATCCATCTCTCTTACACCTGGTTTTATTCTTACTTGCCCCAATTAAAGGTAGTACATCTTTAGTACATCTTCTCCTTCTGCTCCCACACAGTTATCTCAAAGTGGTGCAGTACGATATAGAACATAAAACAGTACAGACAGGAAGAAATCCTTTGGCCCAACATGCCGTGCCGAACATGACACCAAATTAAACTAATCCCTTCTGCCTGTCCTTGGTCCATATCCCTCTATTCCTTACATATTCATTTACTTATCGCAGGGCGGCATGGTAGCACAGTGGTTAGCACTGCTGTTTCACAGCTCCAGGGACCAGTGTTCGATTCCCGGCTTGGGTCACTGTCCGTGTGGAGTTTGCACATTCTCCTTGCATCTGCTTGGGTTTCCTCCAGGTGTTCTGCTTTTCTCCCACAGCCCAAAAATGTGCAGATTAGGTTGATTGGCCATGCTAAAAATTGCCTCTCAAGAGTCCTGAGATGTAATGGTTGGTGGGATTAGTGGATACGGGGGTAGATGCATTCAAGTGGTCAGTGCCTACTCGATAGGCCAAATGGCCTCTTTCTGCACTATAGAGTTTCTTTGATTCTGTGACCTAAAAGCCCCTTAAATGCATTCAAGTGGGAAACTGGATAAAAAGCATCATCAATTGTTAATGTAATTGTTACCAGCATGCCATGTCTTCTGATTCTTTCTAACCGATCTTTTAATGGGGGAGAAAAGGTTCCCGGAAAGAGCTTCAGTGTTTTTCTTGCACAATGACACAATTGGATGGAAAATGACTATCTACCATTTTGTGAAGGATTCAGCCTCCCCTGGAGTTAGTAGAAAATATCAGTGTGATTTCCGTGGTATTTTAGACCCAACATTTTCCCATGAACTGAGGACTTGAGATGTTTTTGAAAAAGAAAATGCTTATTTCCAGCTAACTTTGGGAATTTGTCCAACAACAGCTTGTGAAGATAAAGTAGCAAGCAATTACTGTAGTCTCTACTTTGTCACAGGTTTGTGAGACATTTGTGATTTATTGAACTTTTGTTCCTTGAGCACAAATTATTCAAATAACATCTGCTTTTTAAAGAAAACGTGCTTGCTATTTCCATAGCAACCCCCTCCTCACAATCAATGAGTGAGCTCTGAATCATCACTGTTTCAGATGTCTGAAGACCACTCAAGAATTAGTGCTGAGGTTGATTGTTGCAGTGACTCCAAGTGTCATTACACTGTGGTGAGCTCAAAAATTTGGCTTGAATTTGTTGAAAGATTCGGGTTGATGATTCAATTGATGGTTTTTTTCTGACATAGACAAATAGCACCATAAAGAAGATATGCCTACTTTTCAAAGGCCATGTGGGTCTGTTGTTGCCTCCCCACTCTTCAGGTTTGGCCCAGCGCTTGCCTATTGGAGGGGGCTCCCTCTTTAAAGTCACTACCCCTGCTGCTGCAGCCCTAGTATTTTTTATCCTCACTTTTAATGGCAGGATGACTTTTGACCCCTCTGGGGTCAGGGTTGGGGGAGATTGTAAAGTCTCACCTTGATGGAACTCCATCCCGAATGAGAAAATCTGCCCATTTGCATCAGAGACATTGTTTCTTGAATCTTTGACTCTGAGAATATTTTTGAATGACTGAACAAGTATACATTTTCACAACCATGTTTGTGAACTGGACATTGTGAACTGGTTGCTTTCTTCAATTTTTACAGTTTAACAACCTCCACAAAATGATAAGTAAAGGTATGTTCTGGCTAACCAAGTTGGTAGCTCTGAGGCTAATGTTATAACCCCAGCTAATGTTAACACTGAGCAAATCAGATCCCAGAGTGTAGTCTGTCTTGATAAACCATAACCTTTTTTTGCTGAATAAATTTACAGGAGTCTATTTAACATGAAGAATAACATACATATTAAAATGAGAAAAATAAACTATTCCAGGCCAGACAAAAAGTGTTGGAAAAATCCGAATACAAATGCAAGCTGATGATTCAATTTGCCAATATTTCTTTCCCCTGGCATTATACTTAAACAGTAAGAAGTCTCACAACACCAAGTTAGAGTCCAACCAGTATATTTGATAGTAATCTCACAAGCTTTTGGGAACGGTGTTTCTGTTTCCATTTTTGAAAGCTTGTGAAATTACTATCAAATAAACTGGACTCTAACTTGGTGTTGTAGGACTTTTTACTGTGCTTACCCCAGTCCAACACCAACATCTCTGCAAAGTAGTTACAGACACATAAACCAGTGAAGAGTTACCATTAGCTTGATGGAAAGGCTTCTTCTTTTGGATTGTTACATATGCAAGCAGTTTCCTTCTGGTAAATTCTGATTTTCTAATTTCCATTTGGCCCATTGAGTCTGTACCAATCACAATCCCATCCAGGCCCTATCCCTATAATCCCATTTATCTACGCTACAAATCCCCCTGATACTAAGGGGCAATTTAGCAGGCCAATCAACCTAACCCACACATCTTTAGAATGTGGGAGGAAACCGTAGCACCTGGAAGAAACACATGCAGACAAGGGGAGAACATGCAAAATCTGCATCAACGATTACTCGAGGCTGGAATTGAACCCCGGTCCCTGGAGCTGTGGGGCAATAACGTGAACCACTGTGCCATCATGCCCTTGAGCAATTCTTGAGCATTCAGTTAATGTTTCTAATCCTGAGACACCCAAAAACACACTTTAAACTCACCATTGCCTTAACTACAGAGAAAAACCAAAATTCCCCAGAGTCAGTTTCCTCGTAATCTTGTAATACTTTTTACCGAAGAGAGCTAAAAAATTCTTCTCTGCACTCTGACATACACTGAACTCTTTCCCCATCCTCTCTGTGACTCCATGTCACTTGACTACTGTCCAGTTTCTTCCACTTTGTATTTTTTACCCAAAATCCCTCAACGTCTAACTCATTTTTACCCATCTCTTTAACTTCAGGGGTAAAATGTATATATATATATATATATAATATATATTTATACGTAAACAAACCAAAATGCTGACATCTTAGCCACAGAATCACTCAGACTTTTTGGCACAAAGGCTCAGAAGAAACCGAAATGAAACTGAAACCATTTTACCTTTCTTAACACACAAATATACTCAACTTAAGTTATACTTTGTTCTTAATGTTAACTAAGTTATGTTAAAGAAACTAATGTGGAGAAATATAGATATGAACATTTTTTAATTATTGTATTTAAATAAAATAGAAGCAATTGACATCTTCATAACTAATAGAGAAATAGCGATGGATTGTTCAACTTCCCTTATAAGATTTCTCCTCATTCTGAATTAACAATAATTAATACAATTAATTGCTGCCATTGAGACATTTATAGCTTAGTTTGTTTTGGACAAATGACACTACGCGATGAATAAAACACCGGGAGAGAAACCCCAAACACCTCAGACATATCAACCAGAGTTTTATCGTACATCCACCATGGAAATTGAAGCAGGTGAGGGATGGATAATGGGAAGGCCTATTGACCTCAGGTGAAATTTTGGGACAAGTGAAATACTGCCCACTCTCTTTCACTTTCTCGGGAAAAGAGATACAAAAGTAATATCATGTATTAATTGACTCAAGAATAGTTCCTTCCCTGCTGCCATCCAATTGTCAAGTGAACCTACCATATATTAAGTTTAAGTTAAACTCTCTACACCCTAGCTGAAACTGACTGTAACACTACATTCTGCACCCTCTCCTTTCCTTCTCCCCTATGTTAATATGAACAGCATGCTTTGTCTGTATAGCACACAAGAAACAATATTTTTCACTTATCCTAATACATGTGACAATAATAAATCAAATCAAATCTAATGTATATGGGGAAAGAGAGATTAGAAGTAAAAGTACCTCCAAGGATCACAAATTATTTATCCCATGAAATCTCCCTGAATCGACATCTAATTACATCAGAGTAGCAAAGATTGTTGGCTGTAGCATTTTTGAGAAAAGGCATTGACTGAAGATTTTCCATGTACTTCACACAACTCTGATACCACTAGACAGCTGTGACTCCACAGAAAGCAAAGCAATCGTTTAAATTTATTTATTAGTGTAACAAGTTGGCTTACCTTAACAAATCAATGAAGTTACTGTGACAATTCCTTGGCCACCACACTTCAGCACTTGGGTTTGGTTACATTGAGAGAGAATTGAGCATCGCCAATGCACAAAACCAGTACATCTTTCGGACTGTGGGAGGAAACCGGAGCACCCAGAGGAAACTTATACAGACATGGGGAGAACATACAGACACTGCACAGGCAGTGACCCAAAGACAGGAATCGATCCCAGGATCCCTGCCGTTGCGAGGCAGCAGTGCTAACCACTGTGCCACTATACAAGGCAAATCTAGTGTTCCTAACTGATCAATGAATTTAGTTTCAAGCAGGAAAATTGCTAGCTCGAAGGAGGGGGTAATTGCTTGTGTTTACCTACATACAACGTATGATTTATCCAGATCTGGTCTTGTATTGTGTTAAAAAAATTAACACTATTTTTTTCAGATTTGTCACATGGTCAGCTGTTCTTTTAGTTACTTTGAAATTCTGAGATGAATGCCTTTTATTTCCACCAGCAATGTTCACAACGTTGCAAAGCTGACTTTTGATTGCTGTAAGCCCATTCAGATCCTCGCTCTCTAATTTTACTGGCTCCCCGCTGTTTCAGCGATCTTTGATACCATTTTGCTAATCAATCTATGCAACATCACTTAGAATCACAGCATATGTGTGCAGCGGTAATTATGTTTATGATATAAATGAATTGATCAGTACAATTTACTTACAGAATGGAAATGTCAGTGATATCTAAAAAGAAAATAATTGCTGCTGAAGTTCTATCAAACTACAACACTGACTGTTATCATGGCTCTTTTAATTTGTTCCTAATGAGTTAGAAATTCCTTAAGTGAGTGCAAGCCATATGAAGTTACTCCTGAAGTAGTGTAATTTAAATAATTCAAAATCAAACATTAATAGCTTTGAAGTAGGCAAGTGTAGTTACGAGCATTAGTGGCTTTAAAAGTATCGTTATTAAAGCCTTTTCTCAGCACGATCATGTAGGAAAGTAACAAACTCAGAATTAATTGCCAGAAACCTCTGATCTCGTCCGCAGCTGGGATTCTCCAATGCCGCTACACTGAATGCTCAGCGTCAAATTCTCTGTTCCTGCTGGCAGCGGGGATGGGAACGGATGAGATCGGAGAATCCCGCCCCATGACTTTCTTGGACTGGGTGTGTTGAGAAGTACTGTCTTCGTTCAGTCTTCAGTTAGAAAGAGGAGAAAGCTGCAGCCTGTAAAGTGCTGCTTATTAGGATTCGATAGTGTCAGGGTGATAATCAAAAAGTCGCTGGATCAGGCAGACTGCTTGTCGGGCGACATGGTGGCAAAGTTGTTTAACACCGCTCCCGATTTCAATTCCAGCCTTGGGTCAGTGTTTGTATGAGTCTGCATGTTCTCTCCATGTCTGCCTGGGTTTCCTCCGGGTGCTCTGGTTTCCTCCCACAATCCAAAGATGTAGCGGTTTAGGTGCTAAGTTGCCCCTTAATGTCAGTGGGACTAGTAGGGTAAATATGTGGGATTACAGTAATAAGGACTGGGTGGTACTGTTGCTGGTGCAGGCTCGATGGGCCAAATGGTCACCTTCTGCACTGTAGTGATTCTATGATTCTAGGAATTGATTGTGTCCCCAAGTATGCTTGAAAATAAAAGTTTCTGTTATTGCAACTTCCAGACTAGAATGATTTTAATATTTCACTACAACGTCGGAATTAGAAACGAGAGTGGGCAATTCAGCCTTTCGAGCCCACTTAGCTATTCTATGTGATCATGGATGATCTCCATCTCATCCTCACTCCACTTCCCTGTCTTTCCTCCAGAGAAATCCCTTTATCCTGCCTTTGACCACATATTTATCTATCTCTTTCTTGAATCTACTCATTGATTTTGCAGTCCTTGCACTCTGGAGCAGTGAGATTCATAGATTCACAGCCCTCTGTGAGAAGTAGCTTCTCCCGAACCAAAAGATAAATGTTGGAGATGGCCATTGCCTGGTGTTTATGCGTGTGAGTGGTGCCATTTGCCACTTATCAACAAAAGCTTAAATACTGTCGAGGTGTTGCTGGATGTGGATGCAGACTGCATCATTTTCAGAAGCTTCGCAAACGAAACTGAAAGCTGTGCAACCGTTAGCGAGCATCGTCACTTCCGACCTTTCGATGGAGGAATGTCATTGGGTGGCATGCTGGCACAGTGGAAAGCACTGCTGCCTCACATCACCAGAGACCCAGATTCAATTCCTGGCTCGGATCATTGTATGGAATTTGCACATTCTCCCCGTGGCTGCGTGGGTTTCCACTGGGTGCTCCAGTTTCCTCCCACAGGCCAAAGGTGTGCAGGTTAGTTGAATTGGCCATGCTAAATTCTCCTGCAGTGTGGTACACTGCAGGAGACTAGAGGATTTTCACAGTAACTCCATTGCAATGTCAATGTAAACCTACTTGTGACAAATCAATAAACTCTACTTCGATGAAACATCTGAATCTTGTTGAGCATAGAACATTAAGAACTCCCTACAGCAATGTCCTAGGGCTGAGACTGTCTGTCTCCAACAATCAGAACAATATGACTCCAGTCAAGTGAAGAGCTTTCTCCTGATTCCCATTGACAACAATTTTACTGTTGGATGAAATTTTACTTGGTTTTTAAGCTCTGCCCTAATGTGAACCATTTAATTGGAGCTGTACATCAGTAATGTTGGTTAACTCCTTGTCTGCATTCAGTGCTTTCTTTCTCCATTCCCACCGGATCATCAGCCTCTTGTAAAACTGAACCGTACAAACAAAAGAATCTCCGATTTGATCCCTGGTCCATGCTGAATTAACTGGTCTCAGCTGTACAATTAGTTTTGGTGTTCTTAAGTGAATGAGAAAGAAAATTAGCCAAGCTTTTCACTGGTAATTAGAATCCAGTCAATTCTACTGAAAAATTGCATCAGTTTGTGGTCGGTGAAGACGGGATCAGCTCCTGGAGACAGATCGTGGCTGGCACCAACTGTTTGGGCACAGATATATAAACTGGTCACTTCGGAGCCACAGGGCAACCAGTTGGAGGTGTCACTGTTTGCTAGAAAGGAGGGGAGAAAACCTGACTGGTGTGTTGATGCTGATGAAGACTCTTTGTTCATGGGATGTGGATGCACTGAGCAGACCGGCATTTACTGCCTATCATGAGTTCTATTGGACTGCCCATTGACTGACCTGAATGTTATCACTAAATATTGAAAGCATAAACAAGCTGGGGTGGCATAGTGTTACATCCATTAGCACTGCTGCCAACAGCACTAGGAACCCGGGCTTGTATCACTGTCTGTGGAAAGTTTGCACATTCTCCCTTGTTCTGTAAGGGTTTCCTCCAGATGCTCTGAGTTTCTCCCACTGTCCGAAAGATGTGCAGATTAGGTGCATTGGCCATGCTAAATTCTCCCATAGCGTACCTGAACAGACACTGCCGGAGAGTGACGGCTAGGGGCTTTTCACACTAACTTCATTGTGATGTAAACGTAAGCCTATTTGTAACATCAATAAATAAACTTAAGCTTCTCATCTTTGCATGTTCTGATTACATCAATGACTAACAACTATACTGCTTGAAGATTAAAATTCTGTTTTAATCTTAAGCAGTATAGTTATTAGTCATTGATGTAATCAGAACATGGAACTCGCCAGCCTTATATGCTGGTGGAATTCTTTAGTCCTGCCGGTGATGCACCTCCTGCCTTGGGTTTCCTGGCAGCGTGTGGTGGCTTAGTGGAAATTCCCATTGACTGAGGCAGGACCAGTGGATCCCGCAGCCAGTGAATGACACTGCCACCTCCTTCTGCCCCACTGAGAGGGGGTCAGAGAATCTTACCCAACAGTTCTAACGTGTTGCTGAAAGCATGCTTTTCTATTTTTTCAATTCATTCGTGGGACATGGTGTCGCTGGATTTATCACCCATCCCTAGTCGCCTGAGCGCAGTTGAGAGTCAACCACATTGTTGTACTCTGGAGACACGTAGGCCAGACCAGGTAAGCAAAGCAAATTTCATAGAATATCTAAGTGCAGAAGGAAGCCTTTCAGCCATCAAGCTTGAACCATCTACAATCCCACTCAGACTTTATCGATTCCCTGTAATCCCACATCTGCTAATCCCAGGACACTAAGGGGCAATTTTAGCATGGCCAATCCATCTATTCAAACAGCTTTGAAATGTAGCATGAAACTGAAACATACGGGGGAAACACAAGCAGACACAGAGAGAATGTGCAAACTCCACACAGACAGCCACCCAAGGCCAGAGTTAAATCTCTGGCGCTGCGAGGGAACAGTGCTAATCATTGTGTCAATGTGCCACCAAGAGGTGACAGATTTCAGCCAGCACACATTTTGTAAAATAAAAGTATCACATGCTGTTTTTGGCTGAGGTTAAATAAAAAAAAATAGGTTCCAGTAGACCTTTTACTAAGAATCCTCTTTCCTTTCCTCTTCATTGCACTTTGAATAGCTTGTCCTCCTATGTTTTATCTTTGCTCATTCTCCTTTTCATGTTGCAGATCAAAGGAGATAGGAACTAGGGAAAACTGTACTGGGAGCAAGTTGTTTGCATAGAGCATTTGAACACTTTTCTCATCCTCCTCCACCCCACTTTACTACCTCCAATGTGTTCACTTCACTAATGGAAATATTATTACAAACCTCCAAACATATTCACTAATTCTGAAATCAAGAAGCAACTAAGTTGAAAGTGGTCGAACATTCCTTTAAACAACGCCCTTGCTGAATTCCTTCAGACATGTCAGGCTAAGAGAGAGTATTAGCTGGAGCATTCAAGCTGGAAACAGTAATGCTAGAGTCAAATCAGTGTTACACACTGATCAAATTCACCCGTCCAATTCTAATTCATCCTAATTCAATGACTAATTCAGCAGTTTGTGTTTGTTCTTTTGCTTTGTGTGTCACCTCATCTTAATATAAAATAGTCTTGACATATGAAAGATCATGTGCGTTGTGACAATTTGTGCAAGTTATTAATTTTGAGTCTGCCTGGGTACTACAAAGAACAAAGAACAAAATAGCACGGGAAACAGGCCCTTCGGCCCAACGAGCCCGTACCGCCACCCCGACATTCCCACTTCTACCCGTGATCCCTGTCTATGTTTATAGATCTATGGATTTAAAACCAAATTTGAGACAAGTTAGGGAGAATTTGTTTTGCCAATTAGCCTAAGAGCACATCTTTGGGATGTGGGAGGAAACCGGAGCACCCGGAGAAAACCCACGCAAGCACGGGTAGAATGCACAAACTCCCACAGACACAGGCCCAAATCCATGTATCTGCACAGCACAGCGATAGTCACTGAGCTGTCGTGTTGCTCATCAAATGGTCCAGGTCAAGTGTACACTAATGATGTGAAGCACTAGGATACTCTCGAAAAAAATCCAAGAGCAGCCCTCTCACGACCCATCGCGTGTATGCCCCTCGTTAGACAACAAGGTGGACCAAAGCACCTGTATGATAAAAACAAGTACATCAATATCATCATCTATTTACACACTTCCCAGGGACTCCCAAGGCTCATGATCCCTATTTTAAATCAATTTTCTATACCCTCCATTCCCATTCTGTTCATGTGCCCATCTAAGTATTTCTTAAATAACTCCAGAGTACCTGCCTCCACCACTTTACTTGGCAGTGCATTCCATACCCCCACCACCCTCTGTGAAAAACTCCCTCTAGCATCCAAATTATACCTTACCCCCCTCACCCTAAGCCCGTGACCCCTTGTGCTATTCGAGTCCATCCTAGGAAAAAGCTTAACCATGTTTACTCTATCTATACCCCTCATAATCTTGTACACCTCTATTAGATCTCCTCTAAGTCTACGTCTTTCTAAGGAAAACAGCCCCAATTTGCCTAACCTCTCCTTGTAACTCAGACCTTCCATACCAGGCGGCATCCTGGTAAACCTCCTGCGTCAAATTAGATCTCATTTTCTCCAAAGAGGTGAACTTCCACATTTTACAACGATTTACAATTGGGAATTTACTTTTTCTCTCCTCAACGTGCAGAATTGCAGCATCTAATTGCATACATGTCCTTAACAGTGTTTTTTTCAACTTTCAAGCAGATATATTGATTAACAATTTAGTGGGACAAAGTTAGATATGAACCATAAAGCAACTTTAATTTTACAATCATCAAGTGAATGCACAGAATAATAGCTCCTAATAATAAACCAGAAGCATTACCTCATTTAGTGAGCTTAATCAACTTGATTTTGGATACACCCATCTATGAAATGGACCAAGAATTCCTCTGGGTCTGGTAAATGAAAAATAACCTATTCTAAACAAGAGAAGAAACATAAATCTATCTTCCTTGTGACCTCTTTAATCATGCATACAACTGGATCATACCAATTAATGATGTCCAAAAGATTAAAACCACTTTTCACTAAAGCTAAAAGCCTAGAGCTCCACCAACGAAGTTTCACTTCCAACTGACACAAAAAGTTACTAGCCTGCCTCATCTCTCTACACGTGTCATGAGGTGGAAATGCCAGCATTGGACTAGGGTAAACACAGTGAGAAGTTTCACAACATCAGGTTAAAGTCCAACAGTTTTATTTGGTAGTAAACGCCACTAGCTTTTGGGGTTTGCCCCTTTGCCAGGTGAGTCACTCACTCTTTCTATTCATCTCTCTATCACAACCAAAAAATATTGACATCGATGTAATACCTCTTCAAAAAGATGTAAGGGTGCTTTTTTGCATCTCTTTGACAGAGTTATTTTGTATGAAATGTGAAGCTACTGTAATATCTTTTATCAAATTCTTTTCTCATGAATTATTTCAAATTCACTATTGTGTCAAGCTTATTTCTATATGCTAACAAGAAGCATTGTGATTAGTAAAAAAAAGAGAAATCTTTATTTATAAAATGCACAATGCAATGATCTGAATCCTACAAAAAAAATGAATTACCACACTAATCCAACTGTCTGAGTTGTCTGAGGCTGAGGGATTTGAGGTTGTTTTCGTTAGAAAGGAGGCGGCTAAGAGGGGACCTAATCGAAACATATAAGATGATTAGAGTTTAGATAGGGTGGACAGTGATAGCCTTTTTCCTAGGATGGAGAAAGCTAGCACGAGGGGACACAGCTTAAAATTAAGGGGTGATAGTTATAGGACGGATATCAGAGGTAGGTTCTTTACCCAAAGGGTGGTTCGGGAGTGGAATGCCCTGCCTGCAGCAGTTGTAGATGCGCCAAGTTTGGTGGCGTTTAAGAGGTTAGTTGACAAGTACATGGAAGAGAAGGGAATGGTTTAGTTTGGAGGGGCATTGCTTTTTATATTGGTCGGCGCAACATCGAAGGCCAAAGGGCCTGTTCTGTGCTGTAATGTTCTATGTTCTATGTTCTATGTCTCTCATTGATATCCAATGTCACAAATATCATGCTTTGTCAACGTCTTGGTGGTGTCAATTTCCAGACATTTAATTGGAAGAATTGTGTATTCTCATAGCTACGAGAGTAGGAGACAGATGTAAGAGGGGAATTCTCCCGTCCCGCCTGTTACAGGAATCGTAACGAACGGAGCGGGCAGGGGTCAACCATGCAAATGGGCAGGATTTTCTGGTTTTGGGGCGAGCGCTTCTGCTCAAACTCTGATCCTTCAAAGTCCTTCCATCGTCACTATCCACAAGATTGGATTTAGGGGAGTGATACAATAATTCCATTTATTGGAATGGCTGTGGCTGTAACAAGAATAGCATACCAAAAATATGCAAATGTGGCCCCAGGAACAAAAACTTTGGCACGATTGTTCCCAAGCTAACCAGGGAGTAGGCTATTCTAGAGTTAACCAGGGACCTGGGAGAATGCAAAATAGTCCCATGATAAAGGAGCCTCCAGGTGATAGTAATCACAAAACGTCAAATTCCATGTTCAGTTTGAAGGGCAGAAGGTCCATGACTAGTGTTTTAAATCTAAATAAAAGTAACTATGAGGGTATGAAGGCAGAGCTGGCTGAGGTGAACTTTGAAAGTAGCCAAAGGTAGGACAAGTGAGTTGCAGTGAGAACAGGAACTATTTAGTAACTCTAATCAAAGATTTATCCCAGTAAGAAAAAAAGTCTCTTTGAGAAAAATGCATTATTAGTGACTAAACAAGAAGTTAAGGATTTTATCAAATTGAAACAGACAATGTACAAATCAGCAATGATTTTGATGGATCAGAGGACTGGACAGACTTTAGGAACCAGCAAAGGATGTCTAAAAAGATACTAAAGAGGCAGAAAGAAGAGAAAGGTGGCTCATAATATAAAAACTGATAGTGAAAGTTTTTTACAGGTATTTGAATAGGTAAATAGTAACTAAAGCTAGTGTTGGACCTCAAAATGGAAAACAAGGAAATAACAGAGACATTGAGCAAGCATTCTGTATTTGTCTTCATGATTGAAGACTTAGAAAACTTCCCAAATATCCTTGCTCATCAAGAGATGATGCTTACGATTTGAAAAAGACATTTCCTTGTGACAAAGAAACATAAATTTTTATTGTGGCCAACTGAAAGAATAGACGGGAGCCAGTTCACTCCTTCTCATCAAGTTGCGGAAAGGAACATGTATATAACAAAGTACTTCTGTATTCACACCAACTATCAGCTGCTGGAATAGACAGCTGCAGTTCACTGACTTACGCAGATAGTTTTCAAAAGTTGGTCCTTTTGTTTTCTATCAGTTATAGGATCCTGAAGTGCATGAGTGATGTTGCAAAAAAAATAAACCCTTTTCCACAAAAGCAATCAAACTACTGCAATAACCATTTTTCCACTGACCTGGAACTTGTGTTGGTAATCTTGTTGAAATTGACAATGTTCACTGTCATCACTGCACTGAAAATGAAATTAGTTTGGGCACCTTTCCCCCATCCACCCTCACTGCAATCAGTGGGAAATCTGTGAATGAACAAGAACTTCCATTTCTACACTATTCGCCTGGCTATTTAAAAAAAAAACTTTTGGAAAAGATACATCAGGCTGAATTGGGTGTAATTAGGTTTTTAACGGTGTACTAACTTTTTAATTATTGCTAAATGTACCAACAGACTCAAGAACATCTTCTTCTCTGCTGCCATCAGATTATTGAATGGTCCTGATAAGTTGATCTTTCTCTTCAATCTACCTGCAGCTGCAACACTGGCCAGAATTTTACCACTATGCTCGCCCCGGAATTAGGGCGGGCATGATTTGCAGAATGAAATTCTCTGTTGGCCTGAGCAGGATCTGACGAGCCTCGCCCAAACAAGATCATAAAACACTGGCTTCTATTCTGCTCCCTATCCTTTTCCTATTCCCCTATGTACTTTATGAATAGTATGTTTTGCCAATAAAGCACACAAGAAACAATACTTTTCACTGCACCTCAGGACAATAAATCAAATTACTGTAACTGATCCCGAAATGTTAATTTTTATGGAATGTCAAATTTCTCTACAAAGATAAAACATCCTCATTTTTACTTTTTTTTTACGTCTGTTTATATATTTCAACTTTAACCTAATCAAATCAGAATCGATTTTTTGATCTGAAAATGCAGCTGAAACTGAAGGGTAAAGTGCTTTTATCTTTCGAGTTTGCTGCCTGTGGGAATAATTCAATTGTGATTGACTGCTTACCCAGCTTGCTGATACCAGCTGTCACTCCCCTAGAAATGTCCTTGACTTGGTACCAGATTTAAGCTGCTGTCAAGAATGGGAAATTCAATACCATTGAGATCTCTAGAGCTTTGTACATAACTTTCTTCACCGTCGATAGTGAAATCATTGCTTTGCAGCTGACCATAAAATCTGGGCAACTGTCTAACATCTGAGGACATGCTGCCTGGAAGGTTATAAAGCTATCAAGGAGGTCAAGCTATTAAGGAGAACAAATAGAGTAGACAAGGAGAAGCTGGTCTGAATTCTCTGACCATTCATTCCCCTCCACTGCTGCCAGCAAGATTGAAAAAATTGTCAAATCTCCATTCACTACCGTGGAGTCAGAGAATCTTGCTGGCATGAAAGGCCAGGGAATTCCAGCCACTATTTCCACCTTCTAGGTAATCCAGGAAACAGGACTATAAATGTTAAAATTAGACCTTACACAAAAAGTGGAAAAACTTCTTTCTGCGAAGGCAGTAAAAGCTTCACAGAAGGAAATAAGAATGCTGTTCTGAAGTGATCTTGTATACTTTGAAATGGACAACCAGTAAAACAGAAGGGATAAGAATACCGGTCTGAACTGGCCTTATACACTTTAAAATGGAACACCAGTAAAACAGAGAAATAAGAATATTGGTGCAAACTGTTTTTTTTCCTTCTGGATTGTGAACTATTCCTACAAATAATGACTTGAACTCGATCAATTGTTCATTTTAAAAATAAGATTGATGGACTTATATCAAACAAAAGGATCAAGAAATATAGGGTAGGGATGGGTAAGTGGAGTTGGGCTGCAAATTAGTCATGATCTCATCATGTGGTCCAACAGGCTTGAGTTGTGAATTGGCCAACTCCCATTCCCAATTGTTCCTTAGGTTTTCAGGAATTTCAAGAACAAAAACAGGATTCAAATTTGACCTCTGAAGATTTCCCCCATTATGAAACTATACTCTTTATAATGGTTATAAGCATATATCATGACACTCGTATATAATTTTATCAGTCATTGACAACTTAAATCAAACAATATGACAGACAGTATATTTTAATTTATTCTGTTACTGTATGCATAAATTCAATTAATAGAAGATTTCTAACCATTTCTTACTTTGCTTGTAAGTGAATTCTCAGTAATCTCTGAAGATGACTTGATACTTTTTCTGCTCAATAGTTTACACTATGAAATAAAAACAAAAGCTTTTATTGAAATTTTCCTTTGCCCCACCCTCAATAATTAGATACATTGTAAATTATCATTGCCTTATTGACCAACCAAAACACCATTTTATAAATCCGGAGGAGAATGCAGTCAATGCGTTGTAATTGCTGAGCATTCAACTTTTATTTTGGCTCTGAGATCAAAATGAATTGATATTGGATCCAAACTCTTAATAACATTACCAAGACTTTCTCAATTTTAGGCTATCTTATGATGGAGCACTTGGATCATTTTCTATTATGAGTTGATTTTTCCCATCTCTACCTTGATCCCTTTGGTTGACATCAGTCTATCAATTTCAGTTTTAAAATGAGCAATTGATCTAGTCTCAGTTGCCACTTGTGGAAATGACTCCCAACACAGAAGGAAAAAGAAGTTCTTATTTTTCCCATTTTATTGATGTTCCATTTTAAAGTATGCAGGACCAGAGCAGATGTGCGCAGCCATCAAAAGAATGTACAGCGATACATTACTTGTAATGTGATTAACTCTTAATTGGCCTAAGCAATGGTCCAGCAGACTACTCAATATTAAGAAAAAAATGCTAATGAGAAGAACTTTGGCGGCTTGACTATGCTGGGATTTCATTTCCCTTGTTCTGGCTCAATGCTCAGATCATAACTGTGTGATCTAACCAGATTTGTTCAGCTGTAATCTCAGCTCAGCCAAGCCATCAAAGTTCTTCTCATTAGTATCTAGTGACTGTTGCAAAATCATTAAATGCAGGCAGTCGAGCATCATCCCACCATAGTCATACAGAAACATAACCTAGAGGCAACATATCACACTCCATCATCACCATTCCTTTGGTAGGTACAGTCACATTGGCAATTATTCTTAAAGTTAGCCTCTGCTGAAGCTAAAAGTAAATGGCACTCGTGTGGCTTTGGGTTATCTTTGTCATCTAGTAGCTACCACTTCTTCTAGTTGCAAAGAAATCAGGAGCTTTGACTGCTTCAAGGTGAAAGCATAGTGGCAACTGCCTAGGATGCTCATGCATACCTGCATAAACATCCCAGTGTTTGTTATTAACTGCACAACAATGAAGTCCTAACCTTTCACTTGTAAACACACCTGGGTGATCTATTATCACCGTATTTGTTATATGTATTCTGTTGATGATGCCATCCAACCTGTCGGAAGCCAACCTGAATTATTAAGCTATACAGCACTCATTCTGACTGGAATCATTGGAGCCAAAATTGACATATTGGCCAACCCTGGTGAACAACTCATCAATAATGTATTTTATGGCAGACTGTGCAGGAATTGCTCAAGGTAATGCCCATCTTCATCAATGACCTCCCTTCCATTATAAAATCAGAAGCGCGGATATTCGCTGATAATTGCATAATGTTCAGTACCATGTGTGTGACATCTCAGACACTGAAGCAGTCCTTGTCCAAATGCAGCAAGAGCTGGACAATATCCAGGCTCGAGCTGACAAGTGGCAAATAGCGTTTGTGCCAAGCAAATATTTCCAGCAAGAGTGAATCTAACTATTGCCCCTTGACAGTCAGTGGCATTAACATTGCTGAATCCCACACTATCAACATCCTGGGACTTACCATTGACCAAAAATTGAACTGGATTTACCATATAAATA
Organism: Sphyrna mokarran; assembly: GCA_024679065.1. Taxonomy (NCBI): domain Eukaryota; kingdom Metazoa; phylum Chordata; class Chondrichthyes; order Carcharhiniformes; family Carcharhinidae; genus Sphyrna; species Sphyrna mokarran. The sequence continues at coordinate 27,627,987 of JAGIQG010000023.1, read as the reverse complement.
CTATGGCTATAAGAGCAGGTGAGAGGCTAGAAATCCTGTGGTGAGTAACTCACCATCTGACTCTCCAAAGCCTGTCTACAATCAAGAAGGCACAAATCAGGGGTGTGACAGAATACTCTCCACTTGCCTGGATGAATGTAGTTCCAACAATGCAGAGTCAATGTTATGGTTACATAACAGAAGCATTGCTGGCTCTCTCATCTCCAGTCCAAGTTCCCTTTTCATTCGTCAGGTTGCATCAAGTTATCAAGCAAATGGCCTGGAAATCGTCTCTGGTGGAAAGCAGGGAGCACAAATTAACACATTAATAGTGGAGTTTACAGAGGTGCAACATGCGCATGCTCGTTTCTCCCAGGTTGGCAGCAGCTGCAGGAGCTGGAGGATTAATAAATTTTGACTAGATGACTCATGAATAATCTTGGGCTTTTGACAACTCAAAATAAATCTAAAATTTGCATAAACCAATGTCACATTGCAGCCATTGAAAATACATTATACTATGTAATATAATTCTTCAACATGTCAGAAGAATGAAGGGAATCCTATTACAGATTTAAGGATTTCTTGCTATCATCAAAAGAATATTCTTACCTAATATTGTACAAGGACATTTTGCAATTCATGCATATGTTTAATATTGCTCTCGTGTGACTGCGTATAGGGTTTTTTTGGTGAGATTTCCAGATGGAGCCCAAGAACTACAATTCCCAGAATGCCGGGTAATTCCAGCACAAGCGCAGGGCATAGTTGAAAGATTGGCCTCACGTGCTCATTTTCCAGGGATCCTCTGCAGCTATGAATATGAGCAATGTGGCTGCATGTTGGCATGGCACTAAATCAATGATTATTGAATCCAGGTACAGCACATAAGTGAGCCCACATGTCAGGGATCAGAAGTAGCTAGGGAAGGGAATGCACCTTGACAGATGCAGTTTGCTCTGTATTGCCAAGGGGGCTGGCAGCATGTGAGGAGAGAATAGAATCAACATTTGATTTGAGATGACATTTTGTTAGAGCTCCAGTGGTTAGCACTGCTGCCTCACAGGTCCAGGGTCCTGGGTTCAATTCCTGGCTGAGGTCACTGTCTGTATGGAGTTTGCATATTCTTTCCATGTCTGCGTAGGCTTCCTTCGAGTGCTCCAGTTTCCTCTTTCAGTCCAAAGGTGTACGGGTTAGGTTGATTGGCCATGCTAAATTGCCCCTTAGTGTCCAAGGATGTGTATATTAGCCGGGTAAATATATGAAGTTACAAGGATTGGGCCTGGGTGGGATTGCTGTCGGTGTCGACTTGATGGGCTGAATGGCCTCCTTCTGCACTGTAGGGATTCTATGATTACAGAGGCATTTGATTTTCTAACCACTGAATGGACTGAGAAACATACACAGGCTTTGTTAGAGGAATACAATCTTCCCAGCTTTCCTTTTGGTGTTTCACATAAACAGTCATTTATCACAAAGATTAGCAAAACAAAATTTACTTTGATATCTTGCATGTCTAATACAAATCTTAAATTGAGGGCCTGTAAAGACACACTGTGCATTTAATTGTATTACCACCATAGCAGGAGTGATGATGTATGGCAGTCAGGTGGGATATACTGGTAATGGAGGAGGTGATTTGTTTTTGTAATATCTCCAACAGATACAGCTGCCACATAAAATATATTTATCTTCTGTGGAGCTGCCATACAACACCCATGTGTACATGAAACAAATATGATATTCAAACCAAGTTTAACCTCTCTTCAATTGTCATTTAATTTAAGCTGCCACTACAGCAGTCGTATGTATTTGGACAAATCTCAAATTTATTTCTGATAGTAATGGATCCAGTTGTTTGACATGTTGAAAATTTTACACAGCATCTTCCGTACGCAGGAATATATCTGGAATTTACTCATTAGCTGCAAGAGTGGCCAACCAGAAAATGTATTAGTTAGATGTGAAGATCATTAGCCAAACTATTAAATGTTATAATTGGCATTAGCGCAGAGTTGAAAATTTGCAACACATTTTATAAGTTAACCTTTTCTGTGCAACATTGAGCTGAATGTTAACAGGTTTTGATAGCGAGATTAAACTCCTTAGCATGCATGATTTGTTAGTTCCCACATCTGGAAATCAGCCTTATCGTCAAGCTTGCTTTCCAGTCAGGCTGGGGACATCCTGAAGAAGATTGCTATCGTAAGTCAGTCTCTTGCTGTGGCTAATGGGAGCGCGCCAGGAAGTGGGAACCCTGACTCTGAGCTCATCCTGATAGTGATCTCCGATCCAGGCTGAATTGTAAATAAAAGGATGTCTTTGTTGGAAGGTGTTGTGTATTTGGATGCATGACACTCGGCAACACTATGATAAGAACTTTATCGTGCTGCGTTCTCTCTCATACCTGCCACTTCTCTGTTTACCACACGACACCTCATTACGTTGACCCATGTGCCAAACCTCACGAGAATGCTTCCTTGCATACGTTACTACAACAGAGCTCAAAAGTCAGCCAGCAGACAAATATAAAACATTTCCTCCTCCCTTCATTTCAAAGTCCCCAAAACAAGTTCGAACAATAATCACAATTGTCAGAAGTTGTTATGTCTCCTTATTCACATTCATCTGTAAGTAAGCCTAGCTCAAGTCAATTTTTCTGAAATTTTGCCTCTCCCGTTAATCCAGCAAACAGGTTCTCAATGTGAGATAATGGTTACTGTTCAGCACATAATTTATTGGATTTATTGTCATCTTGAAATCCTCACAAATCCTCGCATGTCCATCTTTGTTGATGATTGAAACATTAGCTGTGACCCATTCACTGATGCCTACAGGGTCCAGAACTCCAGTCTTCACCAGTCGTCCCAAGTCAGTCTCCACCTTTGGCCTAATTGCATGGTACAGACTATAGTGCCTTCTAACATTTTGCTTGGCTTCCATCTTTTATTTTTACTTTGACTGTAATGTCCTTCATGCTCCATCATCCTCCACTGAAAACAACATCGTGCTTTTCAACATTTTCGCGAGACGTAATTCTCCATTGGTTATCATATAAACTCCAGTCCAGCTCAGTGGAATCTTCTCCAGCTATGTACAGCCCACTGGGTCACTATATCTAGAGGCAAATCTGCTATTTGTCCTTTGCAAAGCCACTTCAGAGGAACAATTTCTCTTGTGTACATCTTTAGCACTATATTTGATGTCTCTAAAAGAATGTGTTTCAGTTTCTCAATGTTGATGGTCTCTGACACCAGTGAGATTGCTGCCTTAGTGTCAACTTCCACCCTTACTACCCATCCTTCCTGCATTGGAGTGACCCAGTATCTCTGTGTACTGATGGCTGGCACATGTAGTGATAGCTTTTCTCCACACTGATGAACAGCATTGATGTTTCTTTTTTTATTTTGCTTAAATACTGGCCAGAAATTTACTGTCCCACCTGCCTCAGCAATTGGAGCGGGTGAGAGGCAGAGAATGGGAAGATCCCTTGACGTTAGGTGGGATTTTATGGTTTCAGGGAGAGTGAGGCCATAAAATCCTGTCCATTGTCTTTGTTTGTTCTTGCTTCTTATTCATAATTTATTCATAGTATTTTTTTGCTCCAATAGGCATAGTCAATGCATCCTTTTTTTCCTCACAGCTCCAACATTCCATGTCTTTATACCAGCATTCAGCTATTCACTGGTAACATATACAGGCTCTGGTGGCTTTGCATGTCAATTCAATGGACATTTTGTGCTTCTGGGTGGATGAGCTCAATTGCTGAGCTTCTTTTGCAGCCAAATCCAGAGAAACAACTATTTCAATGCCTTTCTGCAGAGAGATTAGTCTCAACTAACAGATATTTTTCTGTTATTTCGCTGAGTAGATCACAAACAAAACTGTCATGAATGGTGTCATTGAACACATTTCCGAACTCACAATATTACACAAGTCTTTTAAGCACAACTACAAGTTGTGCAATTAATTCCGCCTCCTCTTAGTTACTTTTAAGGAATCTCTGTGATGACCTGGGATTAAGTAAAAAATGTGTTTGCAAAATTTTCACACTTTGCCTGTATGTTTTATTGCCTGATTTATCAGGTTGCATGAGACTGTGGAAGGATTAAAGTTTATTGCCATCACGCTCAGGAAAGAGGGCACCATAATATCTTCATCTATATTGTTTGCCAGTGCAAAATCATCAAACTGGCCAGTATAAGAGCTCCATTGCTCTACACTTTAATCAAAAGCTCCAACGATGCTGAAAACTCCAGCCATTTTTACTCATGGCTGATTTCCCATTTGTGTATTTTGCAACTACAGTTCTGGCAGCGACCTCATTTTTCTGATTCACACAGGGTACCAATTTGAGTTAGAATCTGTTTTTAGATTATCCTTTTCTCACATCTGCACTAGTCCACTTGTTTTCTTGGTAGACCATAATGTGGTGCGCTGTGTGAATAGTTTCCATTTTTTGTTTAACTTTTCTGAAACTTCTTTCAAGTGATTTAGCAAGTATGCATCCATTACCCCAATGCCAGTTTTGTTGCGTATTTGGAGATATGACACTCAGGGGTGCTTGAATAAAAACAAATGGAACATTATTTTGGTGTGTTCTCTCTTACAGAATCAAAGAATCATTCAGTTCAAAAGGAGGCCATTTGACCCATCAAGTCTGCACCGACCACAATCCCATCAGGCCCTATCTCCATAATCCCATGCATTTATCCTAGCAAGTCCCCCTGACACTAAGGGACAATTTAGCATGGTCAATCCACCTACTCCACATATCTTTAGACTGTGGGAGAAAACCAGAGCACCTGGAGAAAACTCACGCAGACGTGGGGAGAATATGCACAGGCAATGACCCAAGCCGGGATACAAACCTGGTCCCTGGCACTATGAGGCAGCAGTGCTAACCACTGTACCACCATGCCGCCCTGCTGCTTCTCTGCTCATACCTATTGCTTCTCTGTTTCTCATTATATCTCATTATATCGACCGCGCGCACAAACAGGATCAAATGTCACAAGGAGTTTCCCATGCACACATAACTGTACCAGGCCTCCACACTGAACCAGAAGACACATATATAATAGAACTGAGCTTGGAAACCTAAGGCGGGTGCTTATTTTGACATAGCTGTGCTCACCTCCCTTCGGCCTCGGGTTTAATTGGCTAACCCACCTTCTGGAAGTGGGCTGGCTGTCTGCCCTTGTCTAACCTCCATTAAACATAGAAGCGAGCAGATAGGAGGCATGTTGTGGGTGCAGTTTAAGATCTTTAAACTTTCAACCGCTCGCTTAATCTTAACTCTCCCATTTTCTTTGGGGGTGAATTGGTTAAAATCCAGCCCATTATCTCTCAAGATTGGAGAAAATTGGACAGTTGGGAAAAGTAATTAAAAAGAATGATCCCTACCTTGTAACTAGAGTGCACTGCCAACAAAAGCAAGTCTTTTGCTAATACCTGCCAGAAGTCAGTACATTGAATGACCTTTAATTGTTATCACCTCCTGTCAGACTACTTCAAATGCAGCTTAGTAAAGAGACTTAAAAAAAATGGAAAATAACAACATTTCTCGTGTTTTGCCTTAAATAGAAGCTGTATTTGTATTTCACCTCAATTTCATTTGTCACCAATGTTTTGACACTTAGGGCAGTCAGTTCCAGTTGTGAATTTTTGAATTCCATTATTTTACCCCAGGTGAAACATCATTGGAAAATGTTTAGTAGGAAGTATCTCCAGCAAGAATTCACATTTGAATACTTTAAAAATAATTTGTTTTTCTGAACTGGTAGTCACGTTCAATCAATGAAAGCAGTGGGAATAATGAGCAGGCGATCTATGCTCATCGCTTTAGCATTTCTTTTGCGAACTGCATTTAAAAGGGATAATTGCTGCCTGCTCTACATGCTAAATATGTTGCATGCAATATTTGCAGAAAATCCAAAGACACAAGATTAAACCACTGTTTAGTGTTAATCATTCTCTGGAAGCCAATAAAAATGACCACATAGGTATAGAAGACGACTTGACACATGGAATTCAAATTGCATTTCACCCTTCATATTTATATCCTATTTTTGATACTTCAGTTCCATCAGGAGCCCCTTAACCGTTTCGTTGCATGCTGCACAAACATTGCTACTCATTCTACTCCTGAACCAGTCACCAGCAGCAGTGTAGGTTGATGCTGTTTTCTTTTTCTACATGAGAGGAGGTACTTTGCCTTTGCCCAATACTGCCTGTGAGGAGTGGAGCTAACAGTTACAAAACAGTGAATTAAACCATGTGTTTCATGCTAGGAATGTGTATCCTACTAGGCTTCTAACAAATTGTGTTAATAATGCCTATGCCATACAATAATTGGCTCAACTGGAGTTTTTCTCATTTATTGCAAATTGGGCAAAAAATCTATTTTAACAGTTTTCAGTGCAAATTATTCTGGAACAGCAGTAGAAAATGTAAGGTTTTCTCAGTATTTCCAGAGACACTGAGCAATGCTGCAGAGGTATTGGCAGAGGCAGCCTCCAACCTCCAGCATGAGTGACATGAATTCTTCAGCCTTTGCCCTAATGTCCAGTTCCATGGTGAGAATGGCCACCTTCATGGAGTATTAGATGTAGTAGGCAAACAATGCATACTGACCCAGAGAAATAGCCTGCACATCCAATCCTCCACTTGAAACAAGAGGGAGCATAATAATGCATGGGCTATTTAGCACCTTTCTGAAGTGCAGCAAACAAGTCTCTAATTCTCAGCTAACAGGGTAGTCCAGGCCATTCATCGGAGAGGAGATGGAGTGCAGTGACATGATTCTGTTCATTGACTTCTCATAATTTGCCCAACCATCCCAGTCAGAGAGCAACAAGCCTCTTTTCATGAAAGCCTGCTGGATTAAGTACCACTCAGACACTTCAATGGAGAGGGGCAGGCCCAAGACCCAAGACCAAGATCTGTTGGCTAATCAGAGGAGATGTACGACAGCCATTCATGGTTCAGTGAGAGATGGTGGGGCTGCCGGGGATGGGGGGGGGGGGGGGGGAGGCTGTAAGGGAAGGGGAAAGGGAAGGAGAAGTCAGCAGCAAGGGAATGGAGGTGACTCCAATCCCAACCCTTCCTGGCACCCAGTCTTTCAATCAGACAGTTACTGCCTTTGAGTAACAGCCATACTGCCCAACACTGGGTGCCCATTAGCAGCCATGCTTGGGTGATATAGTTTTGGCTCCCACATGGCAAATCTCTTGCCTGCCACTAGGTTAATACCAGTGGTGGCAGAACAAAGCCCCTAAGTGAGTATTAACTACCCACTTAAGGACATTAAAATGCAGCAGAGCAAGAACTCTATTCATGGCCTTCCCACCATTGATGTAATCAAGGTGGAGGAGAGGACAGTAGTGGATAGAAGCTTGATCCACACCTCTGTTAATGACCAGTGCATCTGCCAATGCCACAACATCCGAACAGTATCCAGCCATGGAGCTGGATGTTCCTTCCCAGACTGTCAAGGACTGCAGAGATAGCAAGCTGCCTCCAATGCTGCTGCCAGTAAGAAGCAGACACCAAGCCCAGTGTTATCTTTAAGGCACCTTAAGCACAACAAAAGATAATCATGGGTGACATTATTTGCATTCATTAATTGGAGTTTACTGTTAGGTTTGGCACATTTGTATGTGGGTTTTTAAGTTAAGTCACATAAACATTTTCATGAATTCAATGGGCTGAGTTGGCTGCATGCTTTGAACATTGGCCACATGTTGCACAGGCTAGTGAGCAGACGGCTTTGTGTGGTGCAACATTTCTGATTTGGGCTCCTCAGTACGATATTGTCATTGGATTGAGTCAACTTTCATGTATTGGATACATAGATGATCCTGCACTGGATTAAGCATCCCTCACATCTCCACCCCCCCTAATGTTCATGTTATCACCCTCAAAGTCCTCACCGTTTGTGACTGCAGTTCATCCTCAAATCCATCACTGGAGTCATGCTTCCTAGCCTACGGTTCTGCCTCGGTCTACACTATTTGTCAAAGTTAGATTGCGCATGATGTAGCCTGTGACAACTATGAAGGAGACATGCTCTAGCAGATATTGCAATGATGTTCCAGATTGGTCAAGGCATCCAAAGCACATCTTGAGCAACCTGATTGTCCTCCCCACCACCAGTCCTGTTGGTTCATGACTCCTGTTACATCCGTTCTCTGCCTCAGTTCTTGGGTGACTGAGTGCGGCCATCAAATACCTCTTCAAGAAAGAATCCTTCTTACCTAGGAGTCAACCTTGCAGGTGCCAGAAACAGCTTTGATACGTGGGCCCTCAGGATGTCTGAATCATGTGAGCTCCCTGGATGGTGGGCAGATTCTTGTAGAAACTGTGTCCTGTGGTCACAGCAATTTGCACACTCATCAAAGAGTATCCCTTCCTGTTGATGAAAGCTCCTGGTTCCTGTGCTGGTCCTTTGATGGCCACATGCATGCAGAACATAGCATCTTGGATGTGGAGAAGCCCAACCATTGCTGCAAATGCCTGTGCTCTCCTTGCCTGGCTCCCACATTGAATCTGTGGATATGTCTAAAGATGGCATCAGTCTCTAGCTTGACACAGTTGTGTGTGGCTGATGTGACACAAGACAAGTACCCCTGAAATGAACTGGAGGCAGAGAGCTTGAGGACCACTGTGACCTTCAATGCCGCGAGCATTGCATGATATGCCCACGCAGTTGGAGGCAGTTTTGGGACCCATCTTGACACAAATTGATGTCACTACGTTCTGAGAGAGGCAAACTGTTGAACTGGATGTCAAACATCTGGAGGTAGTTGATTTGATTTATTATTGTCACATGTATTGGGATACAGTGAAAAATATTGTTTCTTGCATGCTATACAGACAAAGCATACCATTCATAGAGTACATGATTTAACTGTTCCTGATGTGCCTTGGACAAATCTTTCGATGTTCACTTTGTTCTCCTAGAAAAGTTTTCCAGGACCAAGATGTCTCCCCAAGACACAGGCAGTAGTAAGTGTTGGGATTGTCCACAATCTGTGAATGAATGTGGCCACTATACCAAGACTGACTTCCAAAAATGCAGCCTCTGCTACCCATGCAAGTACAGTGGTCCTTCTCTCTCTGCATCCATATTAAATGGCTTTGGCTTCAACCCTCTGGATGTTATCACAACAATATGAAATCAAATTTTGAAAATAAAGCAATATATTTTAATCACTGTTCTCAGTAACATGAGCAGAAACCTCCAAAATTGTATAGAAGCACAGAATCCTATGGCACAGAAGGAGGCCATTCTGTCTGCACCGACCACAATCCAATTCAGGCCCTATCCCCATAATCCCATGCATTTACCCCAGCTAGTTTCCTTGACACAAAGGAGCAATTTAGCATGGTGAACCCACCTAGCCTGCACATCTTTGGACTTTGGGAGGAAACTGAAGCACCAAGACAAAACCCAAACAGACACAGGGAGAATGTGCAAACTCCATACAAACAGTGACCCAAGCTGGGAATTGAACCCGGGTCCCTGGCACTGTGAGGTAGCAATGCTAACCACCATGACATCATGCCTCTCCATCAAGATCTTTGATTTGTTAAGGAGAATTTACATCAAAACAAGAGTCATAAAAGTCATTGTAATTAATGCAATGTGATGCCTAACATTTTATACTGCACTTCTAATTCTGTTAATCTGACAGAAAATATTCTAAATCTAGTAAAGATATTGAGGTTACTGTTGTAGACAGTTAATATAGAAAATGACACCTACATACAAGCTTCATCAAAACATGACCATATGCATGATAAGTCACCCCAGAATTATAGCAAACCAAACGTTTATACAGTGCCACTTTAATGTAGGCAAATCCATTAAGATTTTTAGCAACCTTTATCAACTGCATTGAATGAGCTCTGTTCTACAGTGGTACTGATAGTACTCTGTGAACAACAACACAGAGGGAGAGCCACAATTTATCCACCAGTGATTAGAGATATTAATCAGGTCATGCCAGAAAACATCAAGGAGCGATCACCAGTCTGACAGAATGCTGCTGTTAAAATTTTAGCATAGGTCAGTGGAGTATGATTGGCCATACACTGACAAGCATTGAAATGTAAAATAGCATGAAGTGAGCCATGTTGTGCAGTGATAAGAATGCTGTGCCTCAGTCTCTAAGCATTTTTGGATCGGAAAATGCAGATAGTTTCTGCAGTATGTTGATGACAGATCTTCCACAGTATACCATAATCATCAACAGATCACTTTTCTAAAGCTTTGCATTGCCGTACAGTCAGATTCTGATGAAGTTATATCCTACTGTAGCTAACAGATCAGGGATCCAGGTTTGATTCCCAGCTTGGGTCACTGTCTGTGCACAGTCTGCACATTCTCCCTGTGTCTGCATGGGTTTGCTCCAACTGCTTCATTTTTCCCTAGGTCCAAAGATGTGCAGGTTAGGTGTGTTGGCCACACTAAATTCTCCCTCAGTGTACCTAAATAGGTTCCAGAGTGCAGTAACAAGGGGATTTTCACAGTAACTTCATTGCAGTGTTAATGTAAACCTACTTCTGACACTGATAAATAAAATTTAAACATCTAAAGGATTCACAGATGCACATGCAAGAAACAGCATACAATACAAATATGTGGCTACTTCAGTTCAGTTTCTGGTCAATAGTAACTACCAGCTTGCTGATTGTAGGCAATTAAAGTAATTGTAATGCCATTGAATGTCACAAGGAAATGGTTAGTTTATCTCTTGTTAAAGACAGTCATCGTCCTGCATTTATTTGGTGCAAATATTACTTGTCATTTATCAGCCAAAGACTGAATATTGTTCAGGTCTAGCCACATATGGACATGGACTGTTCGTATACCTGGGGAGTTATGAATGGTGCTGAACTATGCACAATCATCCAGGAACATTTCTACTCTGACCTTATGATGGAGGGAAGGTCATTCTTGATGGTTGAGTCTACCTGCAATGATGTCCTGGGACTGAAATGATTGACTTCCAACTATCACAGCCATCTTCCGTTTTGCTGGGTATGATTCAAACAGCAGAAAGTTTTCCACCTGATTCCTACTTCCCAGTTTTTCAAAGTCTCCTTGATATCACACTCAAATCAATTGTTGCCTTGATGTCAAGGACACTCAGTCTCAAATCACGATCGTGTTAAACTAAGCATCAACTAGCAGATTATTGTTGAAGACAGCAGCGTCGACAATATCTTCCATCACTTTGCTGATTGAGAGTAGATTGATGGGGCAGTATTTGGTCAGGTTGGGTTTGTGGTTGTTGTGGACAGGACATACTTGGTCAATTTTCCTCATTTCTGTTAGATCATAGAATCCCTATGGTATTGAAAGAAGGCCTTTCGACCCATTGAGTCTGTAATGATCACAGATCACAGAGATATTTTTGGATTTCTCCCACTGACCAATTGATATGGTCTACAGCTCTCAGCCATTTGAAATAAATTCTTTGCCAGGATTGTCCATGCCAGGATGTTATTGAAGGGATGTTCAGCTGCAGTATTCATCACAATGATATTTGTATTTCTAGATGTGCCACTAAATTTGTCATTGGCAAACTTTGTCTCCACCTCTACACACATTACCACCATAGGAATCATAACGGCTGGTACAGAACCATGTACAGGTCCGTTAATCTCGGGCAGGATGTTCCAGGCTTGGGGTGAGCGTAGCCTGAAAATCTCACCCTGTACCTTAGTGCTTTTTTTGTTAAATGTAAAATGAAAATGTTTCTATCCTTGTGCTATTCTTCAAAACCATAACAATCACTTAATTAAAGTCTTGTTCTAATGGAACACTTGAAATAGACCATAATGGTGTTGCATAATTCATATTTTCACTACTCTCTTCAATATGCTTTCTTTACTCATCAACTGACATTCTTTAGTAAGATTTTTGATCTGTAACAAGAGAATGAGTAAATTGGTGATATAAAAAATATTGCTTTTTCTCTTTCAGTTTCTGATCGCATAATTTATGAATAATATTCTCTCAATACTTCTTTAATACTTATGCATTAATACTTAGTACACTAATATTCTCTATGCATTAATACTTGCATTAATGCTTCTTCTGATAAAAATGTTAGGTTTGGTTAAAGGGATCAAATAATGTCCTGATTGAGTAAATTGCAAATTTACTGACTTTCCAAAGAAATTGTTTCATTGTGTTCCATGTCCAATTTCATTTGCACTTTTATCATGGATATCTTGTTCAGCAATAGGGGTTTCTCACTAAATATCATATCTGTGCCAATGAAGTGGCAAACCCCAGCTATTATAAAGTTTAAAAGCAAATTAGTGTGAATGTTGGAATCTGAAACCAAAAGAGAAAAAGCTAGAAAACCTCAGCAGGTCTGGCAGCATCTGTAAGGACACAAAAGAGCTGTTATTTCAAGTCTAGACGACCCTTTGTCAAAGCAGGTCATCTGCACTCAAAACATCAGCTCTTTTCTCTTTTTGCAGATGCTGCCAGACCTGCTGAGGTTTTCCAGCATTTAGTCTTTCTATTCTAAAATTCATTTACTAGTGTCACTAATTGGTTTACATTAACACTGCACTGAAGTTACTATGGAAATCCCCTAGTTGCCACACTCTGGTGCCTGTTTGGTACCTTGAGGGTGAATTTAGCATGGCCAATGCACCTAACCAACACTTATTTCGGACTTGTGGGAGGAAACCCATGCAGACACGGGGGGAGGCTGGGGAATGTGCACAGGGAGAACATTCCATCCACTGTAACTCACCCCCCACTTTCACCCCAAGGACAGGAGCTTAGCACCTTTGGACTATCAGGAAGAAGTCCAGGCTCTAGAGAGAGAGAGAGCGAGAGAGAGAGAAAGAATGGAAAAAAAGTGGGAGTGTGTGGGAAAGGAGAGAGAGAAAGACAGAGAGAGTGGGAAAGATAAGCTAGCAAAATGTTGAGCAAAGTTTCAGGAATGCTGTGAGTGAGACACAGAAAGTGTGCTACCCAGGGTTTGTTTGAGTGGTATAGTGTTAATAAATTTGGATTGATGTAGCATTTCTGTTATATTCAGATGATTCCTGAAAGATCACCACCAATGCCTCCACAATTTTTTCAGCTATCTCTTTTAGAACCCTGATGGCATTTTAGTGGTGAAAGAGAAGTCCAATGGAAGCATTCTGCCCAACATAGTGTGTCAAAGAAAAGCTTTAAAACCCCTCTCCATAAAGCTCAGCTTCTTTCCTACTCTCTCCTCCTTTAAAACACTTCTTAAAACCTATCTGTTTGACTAAGCTTTTAATCTTCTATCCCAATATCTGCTTATGCAATAAAATGCCAAAGTTTGCTTTTCAATACTTCATTGAAGTGTCTTGGCATGTTTTAAGGCATTAAATGATAGAGAAGAGGAAATTTGTTGTTGTCAGGCAGAACAGGCTTCATAGGAAATTGTGGGCCTCAGCTGGCTTGGGTACTTCCTTCCTATACTCGACCCATATGAACTTCACCCACCTCCATCACTTACCCATATATTAATGATCATTGTCTGCTGACCATTAGCTGTTCAAGGTCGACAATAGAATGCAACTGAGGCCTTGCCAATGCCATCTGGGCCTTCCCTCTAGAGTACCATAGTGGGCAATGTGAGAGTCTCACTGGTCATTTATCAGGATGATAAAATTACCCATTTTGAGTGTTTGGGTAAGGAGGAGGTGGAATTAGGAGTCATATTTTTTTTAACACTTGTTAAATGCGAATACCGAATTGCAATGGCCTTTGTATTCCATTAGTCACATGATTTGCCCCAGAACTGAAATTAGGATGAATATAACTGTGGTATAATTTAGTTCAAAACTACTGAGGACTAAGTTATCTGAATTATGAGTCATTCACATTGACTCTGCATTCCTTATATTTTTGCAACATTTTCCAGTATAATGAATTTTTTTTTCTCATTTCCATGAATCTTACTACATTTTTCTCCAAGATTACACTCCTTTACATTCTCATTCAGCTGATAAAGTATTTAATACACCTAGACTATTCTGACATTCCATTTGCTGAACAGGACTGCAAATGTCAGGGTAAAATGAATGACGTATTGTTGCTGCCTACCTCCTCCTCCACCTTCTCCTCCCTAAGCCCCGAGGAAGTGTTTATGTGGAGACTCGTTTTCTTACCTGTACAGCTGATAATTTTTTTTGTCTCAACCCAACTAACTGCTGAACTGGAGCTTTCAGTGTAAAAAAATAGACGTCTTAAACACAATGCTGTCAGCTTGTTCCGTATAACTGGAATTTAACACAGAGAGAAAGGGAGCAGGATCTTCATGACTCTAGTATAATTAAAGGGCTTAGATAACTACATAAATGAAGTTTCTGGCTTTGTATACATGTAAACATATCAGAGGCAAGCATTTTTATGTGAAATCCTCCTTAATATTCATGTTTGGTATGAAATTAATACTAGACAGTAGTAAATTGTATTAAAGTATGTGCTCTTTATAGGATTAATGTCTGCCACACATTACAGCTAAGACCTTTAAAACTGCAATTTCTTCTCAGAGAACAAAGACTGCAGTTTCCTTCATTGATTTTGCTTTTCTTCCTCAAACCTGATCTCAAATTAATAAACACAGCTGATGAAAAACGAATATCACCTCTTCACAAATGACATTTAACATTTGTTACATTCACAGGATGATGTCCGATTTTGATATATCTTGTTTCTTACACCAGCTGTTCCAGCAATTAGCTTATGGAAAATCTGTCAACTCCATGATCACTGTTAGCGATGGTACATCTGCAATCTTTATGTACATTATCCACGACTCCACTTACACCTGTAGCTGATATTCTTTCACTTTTGCTCCTTAAGAAAGAACAAAGAACAAAGAACAAAACAGCACAGGAAACAGGCCCTTCGGCCCAATGAGCCCGCGTCGTCACCTCGATGTTCCCACTTCTACCCGTGATCCCTGTCTATGTTTATAGATCTATGCATTGAAATCAAATTTGAGACAATTTAGGGAGAATTTATTCTGCCAATCAGCCTAAGAGCACATCTTTGGGATGTGCGAGGAAACCGGAGCACCTGGAGAAAACCCATGCAAGCACGGGGAGAAAGCACAAATTCCCACAGACACAGGCCCAAATCCATGTATCTCCACAGCACAGCAATAGTCACTGAGCTGTCATGTTGCCCATCAAATGGTCCAGGTCAGGCGTACACTAACGATGTGAAGCACTAGGATACTCTTGAAAAATCTAAGTGCAGCCCTCCCTCAACCCATCGCGTCTATGCCCCATGTTAGACAACAAGGTGGACCAAAGTACCTGTAGGATAAAACAAATACATCAATATCATAGACAATTTACACACTTTCCAGGGAACTCTCAAGGCTCACGGTCCCTATTTTAAATCAGTTTTCTATATCCCTCCATTCCCATTCTGTTCATGTGCCCATCTAAGTTTCTCTTAAATAACTCCAGAGTGCCTGCCTCCACCACTTTTAGTGGTGATACCGTGGCAGAATGGTTAGCACAGGGATCTGGCTTCAATTCTGGCCTTGGGTGACACTCAGTGTGGAATTTGCATGTTCTCTGTGCATGTGTGGGTTTCCTCCAGGTGCTCCAGTTTGCTCCCACAGTGTAACAATATGCAGATTAGGTGGATTGGCTATGCTAAATTGTTTTAAAAATCTAAAGATTATTTAAAGTTTAAGGTTTTAAAGTTTAAGGTCCAAAGTTTATTTATTAGTGTCACAAGTAGACTTACATTAACACTGCAACTAAGTTACTGTGAAAATCCCCCAGTCATCACACTCCAATGTTTGTTTGCGTACACTGAGGGAAGATTTAGAGTGGTCAATGCAACTAATCAGCACATCTTTTGGACTATGTGAGGAAACCATTGCAGACACAGGGAGTACATACAGACTCCACACTGATAGCGACCCAAACTGGGATTCAAACTTAGGTCCCTGGCATTATGAGACAGCAGCACTAACCACTATGGGTTAGTCTGCCACCCCATTGCCTTTTAGTGTCCGGAGATGTGTAGGTTAGGTGGGTTGGTTAGGTAAATTATCCCTAGTGTCTCAAGATGAGTATATTGGGGGATTAGCAGGGTAAATATGTGGGGTTATGGGGATAGGGAAAAGGTAGAGAGTTAAAGAGTCTGTTGTAGACTCAATGGGCCGTATGGCCTCCTTCTATACTGTAGGTATTCTATAACTATGCTTTCTCCAGCCGTGCACTTTTTATATCTCATCAACTAAACCAGCTACTCTCCCAAATAAATCACATTGCTCCATCTGCATACACTCTAATGCCCAAATGATCACTCGCAAATATAGCCTTTTGACCATAGCAACTCAACCAGAAGTACGAAAAGTTAATTATACCACCTTGGTCACTATGCGTTACAACTATAAGACTATAGGAGTTTATCCTACAATAGTAGACTTTACAATCCATTTTCTTTTTGCCAGAATAATCTGAAGTCATCCCACTTCACAGCTTTCTCCTTAGCCCCTGAACCTTCCTCTGCTTCAAACACTTCATCCATGCTTAAGAGGCTTGCTGACTCTTAACTTTGGAGATAATTTGTGTCTGCCATTGTGTTTTTTGTGCTAAATATTTGAGTGTTAACGATCATCCCCATGAATGGATCACAGGCTCTGAATCAATTGGATTATGCCTTTAACTGCAGATTAGGAAGGTAAACAGTCAAAATACTAAACGATTGAACAGGCAGGGTCATTGGTGCCGATTTCCAGTTTATTGCAATGTACCATGTTCCAGCATGCAATTTTCCCTATCTTTAGTATGATTCTAAACACATATTCTTTCAGACAAAAGTAAAAAAAAGTTTATTTAACATAAAACAGCTAAACAAATTACAATATTATAGTTTTCTGTTATATTATTGTTATGCTGTAAATTGTGACACAGAGATTAGCACTGCCGCCTCACAGTGTCATTGTCTGTGTGGAGTTTGCACATTCTCCTCGTCTCTGGATGGGTTTCCTCCTGGTGCTTTGTTTCTTCCCACATGTGTGGGTTAGGTGGATTGTCATTCTAAATTAACCCTAGTGTCAGAAGGATTAGCAGAGTAAATATAAGCGATTACAGGGTCTACATGAGATTGTTGTTGATGCAGACTCGATGCAACGAATAGCCTCTTCTGTACAGCAGGATTCTATGATTCTATGCACACTTCTAAAATATGACACCTTTGCACATTTGGGCTAGATTTACCCAATTGACAAGAAGTCCTGATGCCAAGGACTGCAAAGGCAGGTGGCAAAACCTCCTTGGGCATTTCCTATCTACAGCCAATTACCTGGCAGAACGCAGAGGAACTGGCCAATAACTGGTGGGTGGGTACATATTCCAACAGATCAAAGTGCATATATAGAGGGCACTGGAAGGGGTGTTGAACAAGGGAGACTGTACTGCAATAGCTAGAATTAGAAGAAGGGCGAATCCAAGATTTACTGACATTTCTCTGGAGGTACACCTACAGGTGGTAAGATAATGAAAAGAGGTGTTATTCTCATAAAGAAAGCATTGTTGGACATGATTGAGGAAGTCAGATGTTGTGGGTGTTCGCATAAACATGAGAGTAGTACTGGAAGCAATTCAGTGACCTGGTGTGGTCTGGGAAGATGAATGGCATTTATAGCAGCAGGTACACTACCCTGCCACCAGGAGTTACGATGAGGTGGCTGATCCAAAAATCAGGCATGACCAATCATTATCCATAATGAATCAGAGTAACCTCACACCAATGTCCCATGGTCAGTTTGAGGTAGATGCTGTATTACCGAAACTGAATGCCAGTTTGCACTAAATCTACTAAGGCACAATGTTAGCCTTTGGAAACTGGTGTACGTTTTATATTACGTAGTTGGGCTATGAGAGACAAAGGTGACATAGGTAGCCTGTGCTTGTAGGAGAAGAGAGCTCACAGAGAACAGAGAAGTGCTGAAGGTGTTGTGAAGTATAGTGGCTCCAATACAAGAAGCAACGGAGATGTGATGGGTTGTAAAAGGGCAGCCTTTCATTGAGGGAAAGACGGGTTTTGTCAGTCAGCTCCTGTATCTAAAGGGATCCAATGATAACCATAATATATATCAGTCTTTCAACCTGGCTGGCTCATTGGTATGATACTTTATGCAACTTTATGATATGTAGTATCTGACACCTGTTTGAAGCAGCAATGGGGCTTTGACTTCAATATCTCCCTGATGTCTCCAAATAAGTTGGGCACTACAATACCTTTACTGCCAAAGGCACTGGGTGGCTTCCATACATCCGATTGGCCTCAACTCCTCATTCAATGTTCTGTTCTGATATCTCGATGAAGCAGAATCTCCATGTGAAACATCTTTTGACTGACTTTCAGTAACAGAAGCCCGCATTCTTCAACCTATGCACACTCCTTGTCCACATTTCTTTTGCCCTCTTTACGCTAGTGATTCTGACTGTTACAGCCTTGTCTTATTTGTTGAACTAATCTCTCATAGAATCCAGCAATAACAGAAGTTGGCCATTTGGCCCATCAAGTCTGCACCAGCCACAATCCCTGCCAGGCCCTATCCCCCTAGCCCCATGCATTTATCCTAGCTAGTCCCCCTGAACTAAGGGGCAATTTTGCATGGCCAATCCACAAAACCCGCACATCTTTGGACTGTGGGAGGAAACCAGAGCATCCAGAGGAAATCCACGCAGGAGTGCAGACAACTGCAAACTCCCAATAGACAGTGACCCAAGCCAGCAATTGAACTTGGGTCCCTAGCGCTGTGAGGCAGCAGTGCTAACCACTGTGCCACCATGTCTCTCACTCTCCTACTCACTGAAGGAATCAAACTCTAAATGCATACAACCCCAGGGAATTGGAGCTCTCAAGACTCAGAGCCTCGCACACCCCTCGTGCAGCCTAAAGTGAATTTTAGATAAGTGTTTCCAATAACTGTTCCCTACTCCCCAGAAATGGGCCCACATTCAGCAATGCCTCCAAATTATCAATTGCTTGCTTCAATGAACCTCAGCCTGCCTGATAAACAGTGCATCAATGACCACTACCTCCAGCCATCACTCATCTGCTGCTGAGTTATCATCTCTTTTGACAAGTGAGCCACTGATAATCCCTGGAGTTCATGTGCCTCAGTGAAAATGTTTTAAAATCATTCTCAATTGGCAGCGGGCCAAGCTGGCACTGCCAGGTTGGCAATGGCCAGTGGCAATGCCCCCATCATGTCCAAAGATGTACAGATTAGGAGGATTGGCCATGCTAAATTGTCCCTTGGTGTCCCAAGATATGTAGGTTAGTGGGATTGATGGGGTAAATATGTGGGGATGCTGAGATAGAGCCTGGGTGGGATTCTCTGTTGGCAAGTTGGTGCATACTCGATGGACTGAATGGCCTCCTTCTGCATTATAATGAATCTATGATTCTATTGTAAGGAGTAAGGAGTTCTCACACAAGTCAATCTGAAATTTTGATTCTTACAATTGAAACAGAACTCAGGCATCAATCTCCTAATACAAGGCTATGAGGAGAAGGATGAGGAGGATGCAATAAGTTTGCAATGCAATGGAGATGTTTAGTAGATAAGGTGCAAATGCAGTTCAAAGCAATCAAATATAAAATAGTATGTTCTGGAGCAATATCTGAGCAGGGGAAAATGACAACTTAAAACCAAAAAAAAAAGGAGATTCTGAGTTATATGCATTGATAAGTGAAATTCCATATCTGCTTGCAAATGCGACCACAACTATGAAAAAAATGATTTACTGCTGGCTGGTTATTCATAGGTTACTGATAACTGCTATATTATGGTGTAAATAATGCTCAATGTCTACTCCTGTGAGGAAGGATACTCAAATATAAGAGGCCATGGAGTTTCCTTGAGCTTGTTTTGTCTTCATTAAACAATAAGTAAAGTCGCCATAGTCCCAGGTGATCATAGGATGCTCTCCCTGACTGGTGGTAATTGAGTCTGAGGATTACCACACCCCAGGTGAGGAATCAGGTTGAGATAGTGGGCTTTTGTGAATAATCTCAGCTGGTAAGGAATTGAACCCACATAGTTGACAACGCTCTACATTACAAACCAGCTGTCCAACTAACAAAGCTAACTGAGCCCAAGATCACAGTTGATCCACGTCAATTTATTTGTCTTCCATCCATATCCCTCAAAACGCCCACCCAATCAAAAAATCATTAGTCACAGTTTTGAAATCTACAATTGAGCTCATCATAGAATCATAGAAACCCTATAGGAGGCTATTTGGCCGATCGAGCCTGCACTGACAATAATCCCAGCCAAGGCCCTATTCCTACAACCGCTACATTTAAGTCGCTAACCCCTTTAATCTGCATATCCTGGGTCATGGAAGGCGCACTTTAGCATAGCCAATCAACTTAACCCAGACATCTTTGGACTGTGGGAGGAAACCCACGCAGACATAGAGAGAATGTACAAACTACACACAGTGTCCCAAGCCGAGAATCAAACCCAAGTCTCTGGAGCTGAGAGGCAAGAGTGCTAACCATTGTGCTACTTTGATCGATAATCTTTTAACTTATGCCTACTTGTTATGATAATGGTGAAAAACGTTGGGGAATGTATCATTTTAAGTTTTATTTCTGGTTTTGTTTTGGAAGATAATGGGCTATCACTTTCTCACAGTGGCAATCAGAGGCAGATTTCCATTCTCTAATAACTTCTTATGTTCAAATTCCAAAGCCCCTGTCTCATCCGGCTTTACTACTCAGGCTGCGTGAGACTCAAGCAGCAAAGCATGCCCCTGGGGTGAGCGGCGATGTGTATAAGAAGTGGAGCAAAGAAGGTCCAGTTTTGTAGCATTAGAATTATATTATTCATAACAGCAGCTGCCATAAAGCAGATGAGTTTAAAAGGACCATTGAAAGGGAGAAGATACATTTTTCTAGGGTTAATGAATGGGAGAGGAAGGTGGACACTTTGCGGGGTGGGAGGAGGGAGGGGGGAGAGGTGGGGTGGCTGCTCAGATGTGGGAAGTAGTCAGGGGCCAGTGTGGGGCCAGACAGGGTTGATTTGGGGGGGTGGGTTAAGTCATGATGGGTTGGGGGCATTCCTGTAGGGTGGAGATTACTGTGGGGACTGGGAGTGCTTATTTTGTGGGGGGAATGAAGGGTGGAGATGGCCTGGGATTTTGAGGATGTGGGGAAGGGGTGTCCTGTTAGGGGCTCAGTTTGAGTCTTTAACATAGTTGCGCTGAAGTTCAAAGGGCTTCTATTTCTTTCAGAGTAACTTTCAGTGTAAATCTCACAGAATCTTCTGAAGTTAGTGACTGAAATCACTTTATTAAATGGTTCCTAGCAACTGTCCATGGAAAGTTAGCCTTTCAGGATAATTGCAAGTACACCCTTATGTGGGATTTCCCAGCACAGCTTTGCAGTACACAAAACAAAAAGAAAAGAGGAAGGAAGTTAGGGGCTACTATTTCACATCCAAATTCAGTAAAGCTATTTCAGTGGAAATAATTGCTTATGACAATAAGTTATACTGCTCTGAACTGGCATGTTAGAAATGGTTTCTCTGAGAAAGATTTGCAATGAAAATTGATGTATTGATTTTCCATTTGTGAAAATCATTCACATTTGTATTTTCTCTAAAATATGATACACATTACTTGTGCTACCAACGTACGTGATGGAATTTCCATTAAATGCCATAATGAAGGTAAACCAGTACATTGTAGATCCTGTCTGATGTGAAAATTAAAATAATTACAGTGGAAGACAAATTAAATTGAATCTTCATTTCCTTTGGGGCTAATTTCTGTCAATAGGAACATTAACGTTGGTAGGCTGTAAAATGAAACAACAGTTTGGGCAAGAGTCCATGAAAAGCTTGGCAGATAATAAAGAATGCAAATAATTTAAAGTCCACCTGTACTGATAATAGCGCCCACCTAAGGAAAGGCCTCTTCATTTTTATGGAAATCTAGCTCACTGTCTCCAGCTAGCATTTAAATTAGCATTCTCTTTCTGCCTCAAAACACTTTGGTCATATTCTCTTTGTGTGATTATCTGTCATGTAATTCTCTCTCATCAGTTCTTCTTACATCTTTTCCTTTGTCATTAGATCACATTTCTTGACTTATTTGACTGTGCAGCACGTAATTATTTTCTTCAAATCTGCTGCGCTCTTCAGCTGTGTCGAACAATATGTTGCCTTTACCCTTAAAATCTTGATTCACTTCTTCCTTTTGTCTGCTTCTCAGTTAGTGTCTATCTTGTATTTCACACGCAATTCAGTCTGCTCTTGATAATAGTGCAGCATCTAATGTAGCAATTATCTATCAGACTGATGTAAAGATGTGACTCTATTCCCTTCCTCAAAGCATTATGGCGATAAATAAAAAGTATCTGCCCAGAAAAGACTGTGACAGAATTTAACACACGGATGCTTAACTTGCCTAACAAATTCATTTCAATTGGATTAGGCTTCCAATAAAATTGTGAACTTTGTAATGTTACACTATTTATATTAAGTACATTAAGCATTTATGATTGTATTCTATTATCACATCACTAATTTCAAGGCTATTGTTTTGTTTTTAGTTTTCTTATGTTGAAATATCATGAAAAAATAAATTAATCAGTGAAGGATTACATGCATAGGGCGGCACAGTGACACAATGGTTAGCACTGCTGCCTCAGCATCAGGGACCCAGATTTAATTCCGGCCTCGAGTCATTGTCTATGTGGAGTTTGCTTGTTCTCCCCTTGTCTACATGTGTTTCCTCAGGGTGCTCTAGTTTCCTCCTGCAGTCCAAACATATACGGGTTAGGTTGATTGACCAGGCAAAATTGGCCCCTTAGTGTCAGAAGGATTTGTGGGATAAATACATGGGGTTACTGGGATAGGACTTGGGTAGGATTGTTGTCAGTGCAGGTTTGATGGACCGAATGACCTTCTTCTACATTTTAAGGATTCTATGATTCTATGAGTAATAACTGAAGAAATAACAGTGAGCTACAATTGATAACTTATAATTCTGAAATAGTTGCCATATTCAATTCATTTATAACAGAGGTTTTTTTTTAATCTGTAAATACAGCGATTTTCACTAAGTCCTGGCAAAACAATTAAGAATCCCCCACTAATGAGCCGAGTTTAGCCTTCCACATAGTAGTTCTGCCAAATCTTTTATTCACTGCGAACATTTGAATAGGTTTCATTAATCTTTCGCACTGAATGTGAGCAACAACAATTGAAACACAGGCTGCTAAACCAATATTCCATGATATTATTTAATGGAAGCTCATAATTTTAAAAACTTGCAATACAAAAAATAGCCACTTCACATCATTTTGCAAGCACACAAGTTGTAGCAAATATTTCTGTCAGCACCTAAGCTTATGGGCCTGGTGCAAACATGGCAAACTCTGGATCCTGCCTCCAACAAGAATGTCCGATAGGTAAATGCTTCTGTACACTTACCAGAGAAGTTGACTTTACGGATATATTCGAGGAGGACTTTGCCATCTATAGGATCCATTTTAGAACAAAGGCCAACATATCCTGGGCAAAGATCTTTGTGCATGTTGTGCAGAGCATGTGCCATGGCATAAACTGCGTCAATAACAAACAGTACTTTCCCTTCTTGCTCATAAGAATTATTCCGTCCAATTCTCTCCAGGCCTAGAGAAGGAAGAACCACAAACAGGAAAAAGTGTTGACAGTTAACTTTTTAAAACCACACCACTTTCAAGGAAATAATAATGAAAATTTTGAGGGCTGGGAAGAGTTAAAAGACAGCTTAAATCAGTGAGAGTCATCCATTTGTCGTCCATTATATTTTCTTGAAGAGGGAAAATAGTGAATTAAAATTAAAATTTCTTAACAAAATGTCTTGACTGAAAGATGGCAATAAGGTAATTGTATCATCTTAATGAAATCTGTGTCTCACCTCAGGTTATTTCTTTTATTGAATTTTGCTTTATAATCTCTGTAGTAAAATGGAGGATAAATCGTTTTTGGAAAATTTGTATTAAGTAAACTTACAGTGTTTACAAAAATGGAGGCATGTTTCTGGAGCAAGAAGAACATTATCCTAAAACTGGTGAGCAGGAATTTTCAGAAAGTATTTGGGTCAATGTTAACTCTCTCAATCCAGTAGGGACCATGGTTGGAATTTAGTGGTTATGGTGGTGGGCTTGCTCACTTCGTGAAGACATTGAAGCAACACCGTTGCAAAATTCTGGAAGTGTAATGAGGATTAACCACCAAACAGGCAGCTAGTTGACTGCCATCATTGTTCCTGCCTCCAAAACACTATTTCTCACAGCATGCGGGTATGGGATATATCTCCCATCTCCGAGAGCTGTCAGACAATCAGAGGCCAGCAGTTCTCCAGTTCCGGTTGTGCCACTAGAATAGTGGGCCATTGCCAGAACTTCAGTGGGGTCAAGTAAAAAGATCATTTCTGGAGTCCCAGATGAAGGTGAAAATGGGGTGGGAATTGCAAGAAATAGTGATAGAGTCTCTGATGAGGTGAGTGGGAAGTAGGGATCATTATGAAGCCTGGGGTGTGTGTCCCCAAGGGCACTTCCCTTGTTGTTGATAAGTCCCTCCATTAGGCATAAGATGATTAAAAAAGAAGGACCAACCTATTTGCCTCTTACTTGCTCAAAGGCATAACCATCATGGTTTTTCGTAGCAGTTTTCCCACAAGGCATTGCCCCCGATTAAATACATTGGCAGTGGGCTGAGGCTTGTAAGTGGCAAGACAATACGGTCATTTTTGGCCCCTCTCTTCCTGGATTTAATTGGGGGTTGGGAAAGGATTTGGTCTCCACTGCATACCACACCAACCTATGATAGTGAAACGTCCTACCTCTCTATCTCAGTCCAATTCCAGGGGAAGCATTAAATTCTGACCAGTGTGCATAAGGGGTTAAAATCGACAAGATTGTTTAGCAACCCATGATCACTTCATTCCTGCCTGGAGACATTTAACCTTTGCAATGCTAAAGTTGGTTTAAGATTCCTGCTACAAACAAGCTACCAAAGAGCCAAATTAAATTGAAAAAGGTCTGATCCACTTACAAGATCAGTATTGCAACATAGTTTTACTCCAATTTAACCAGGAAAGGCTTCATGTAGGGTCAGAATGGGGATGTTCATATTTGCTTAAAGAAATGAAGGTTGAGGGGTGCAGAACAGGAATGAAGTGACCATGAGTTGATAAGCAACGCTGTCAATGTTAATCTCTTCTGCATATTATCATAGGGTGCAGTGGTGTGAGTGGAGGCCACACCGCTTTCCAAACCCATGCATCATGCGCTTGGATCACCTGTGATGTCCAGCTCTTGCCCAGATTTGGAGAATTTAAATGAGGCCTATAATCAAGTTTATTTGGACCTCCTTTCTCCGACACTGTGCTTCTTTTCATTAAATAAACAAAATAAATCAACAAATTGTGGGATAAAGTAAAAATCTGGTTCCTCAAAAAAAATGCTGCATCAAAGTAAGTTAAATCTCCACAGATGTATATTTGTGTGTGTGTACGTGTGTGTTGAGTGCTATGTGTGTATACTATGTGTGTGCTATATTATATGCATTGTGTGCTGTGTGCGTGGTGCATGTGCTGTATGTGTCCTGTTGAAAGCGAGTCCATTCAGTAGTGGAACTTTTCCATCACAGGGGATTGGATTGAATATATTCAACCAATATATTCAACTGGTGACATATTGAAAAGTTGTGGGCACTCTTCTCATAATGCGTCCATGCAATCAAATTAAAGGACGGGAGGATTACTGATAGTGCACCCATGGTTTTCTGCTAAGCCACTTCCTTCACAAATGACCCCCAATAATGAGCCAGAACTTTGGAAAATCAGCCAGTGGTGTTTCAGAAAGGAAATAAAACAGATCTGTTGCAATTATATAAATCCTCAGTTGTTACATGCTTCTTAACTTGTCCTCATACAAATTGGCATCAGGACAAATTTCTTGAATGATCTTGCAGTTGGTAATCCTCTGATATTGTTACGGTCTGTCCAGTTTCAAGTTATAAAATCATGACATGACATGATTGTTGATCTAAATGTTTTATTGTATGCAGCATTGTGTGATTTAGTTTGAACTGCCTTGGGCTAAAATGAGATAGCCCTTGCCCAGGGAATTATAATGTGTCACGCCAGTATGAACCGTCTGTAGAACACAAGCTCTGATTTGTAAATCAAGATGCAGAAAGCTGTTTCCAAAATTCAATTATCCCTTGTCAAAACATTAATTGGGCATGTGAAGCATGCACAAATGTAAAACTGATGTCTGTCAAGTGGCTCTAAACTCATTAACATGGAACACAAGCTTCCCCACCACTGAGTCTGATTCTGATCAAATTCAATTGACTGTTTTGTATCCAGACACCTCTTGAAGAGACAGTATATTCTACAGACCATTGGCCAGTTTCTTTTCAGTTCAGTTCTTTCATGCCCCTTCACATTTCATTGAAGCGAGTCAGAGCTCAGTAGAACCAAGGTGCAGAGCCAAGATATGAAATGCGAAATAACTCAGTTAAAAGACTCTGAAAGGAGCTGAAAAAAGTATGAATATCCTTTTATTTGGATATCAGAAATGGTTTTAATATAAGGTAGATATTGTGAGGGTGAAATTGATTTTGAATGTCAGTGCTAAACAATGGAAATGCAAAGCAGGCATCCAACTGGGCTTTGCCCATCCTGCATTTTGCCCCAAGAAAAGTTTCACCACCTCCACCATATTTCGGTGCGCCTCCTGATTTAATTTTGCATTTGCCCTCATTGATTTATTGCAATAAATATAAATGATCAAGTAGCACAATGGGCCGGGGAATTTAAGCAGGGATAAAAAACAAAATAAGTGAACACCCTCCCATCCATTTTTTGTACGTAATTAGCCTCAGGCCGGGGAATGGCACAAGGGCACTGATACTATGCTAATACTTATTAGCATCTATTTAGTGAACCTTTGACTCAATTGTCCATGCTCGCTTAAGTTTCTGCTCCTGCTGGTGGAGATTCACATGAGCGAGGATCACATGCAGTCACCATCAATGGAGACCAAGCATGATTGTCTCCCTTGTGCGACCAGAGGCCACTGAGGCTAGCAAGAGATCGGGCAAGGGATGTTACTTGGGCAGTACCAAGCTGGCACAGCCAACCTGGCACCCTGACATTGCTCACTGGGTACCCTAGCACTGCCAGCCTGGCACACAGATCGTGCCCACTAGGCACCCTGACATGGCCCACCAGCACAATGGCAATGTGAAAGGTTGAGCCTGAGGAGGCAAGGCCAGAGTCAGACTGGGGTTGGTGGGGCGGGATGGCAGGGAATGAGGGAACTCTGCATGAGAGGTGGGAGCTGCTAGTGTCACTGGTGCTTAGAGGCCAGCCATTGTGGACTGGAGGCTGGCCATTGGGGATGTGGGCATTGAGATGGTGTGGGCAGGTCACTAGGGGGCTAGATCCGGCCAGAGGTCACAGTCGGCGATTGAGAGGCTGAGTTTGGCCATCATGAGGCTGGGTCTGGCCATCAAGAGGCTGGGTCTGGCCATCCAGCCATGTTGCAAGTGGTGGGGTTTCAAGGCTGGCAGTCAGGATGCTGATGATTGGGAGGCCAATGATGTTGAGGGTTGGAGGGGAAGCAGTTGGCACACTAGCCCCTTTGCAATCAAATGCCAGCTCTCAGCAGGTTTAGGTCCCGCTCCTTGCTGTAAATTCATTCAATTAAAGTTGCCCAAAAAAAACAGGAAGAAAAATGTCATATTCTCACCTGTTTGGCACTTAATGGTGCTACCTTTTTTCAAAAAAAAATTTAAGTTTTATAGCACTACTAAGCACATATGAGCAGCACGGTAGCACAGTGGTTAGCACTGCTGCTTCACAGCTCCAGGAACCTGGGTTCGATTCTTGGCTTGGGTCACTGTCTGTGTGGAGTTTGCACATTCTCCTCATGTCTGCAGTGGTTTCCTCTGGGTGCTCCGGTTTCCTCCCACAGTCCAAGATGTGCAGGTTAGGTTGTTTGGCCATGCTAAAATTACCCTTAGTGTCCTGAGATGTGTAGGTCGGAGGGATTAGTGAGTAAATATGTAGGGATATGGGGGTAGGGCATGGGTTGGATTGTGGTCGGTGCAGATCGATGGGCCAAATGGCCTCTTTCTGTACTGTATGGTTTCTATATACAAAGAAGCTTTTACGTAGTAATCAATGGGTGGAATTCTCCTAGTCTGGGATTAGATGTTATGGTGGGGCAGACGTGTGGAGTGTTTCTTACTGTGGAGGTTAGCAGGAAAACATATCATATCTGCTGGCCCTCACCTCATTAATTACACGACTGAGTGCTTGGTGCCGTACTCCATGGTTTTGCAGGCCTGATCGCACATGGCCCTTTGTCGTATCTGGGTGCCGTATTAAAGAAGTGCCCAACATCACTGACTTGCGCTTGAAGAAAGGTGTACCTCCTGAATATGAAGATGAATCTCCGAGAGCACTCAGCCTGGAAGATAGATCTTCAGGAGGCTGGACGATGGACCTTCTCGAAGACATTAAATCTGGAAGTTCCATCTTCAAATGATCCCCCTCCCACAAGTGTGGTTTTCTGGGATTCAAGGTTAATGGGAGCCTCTACTCCAAATTCTGGAGGAGGCCCCAGGGATTGTCCTGACACCTGCATCTCACATGAGAGGATCAGTTTTACACTAGCTTCCAGCGGCTTTCCCAGTCCATCTTGACAGGCACCAGCAGAAAATCCCGCCAACATAAAGCTGATTATTGGGTCTTCTGCTGGATTCGGAAATCTAGAAATAACTTAGTCTTAATCATACTGGACTAGGGAGGTTACGGCGTATCTTAATGTTAAACAACAAGAACATATAAAGTACAAAGATAGAAAATTATAACTGGCCACAGCAACATTTGGGACAATGATGGTACTTCCAGTATATCACAGTAACATAGTATTAGCTGGGCTCTTTCTATTGAAGGCTTGTTCAATGTGATTGACATGAAGTCAGCAAGGTTAGGTTGGATTTGACTATTTTGCTGACAAATTGAATGTGCTAAATAACAGCTCAGCTGGATATATTTAATGTCTAGTTTCCTCAGCTTATTGTTGATACATTTGTGAGGATTTCTGGAACTGATTCACCTTGCCGTTCTAAGTCAGCATAAATGTTGGTTGTCCTGCCAACTTGCCTGTTTCAAGAATGTCAGTGTGATGAACGTTCATGTAGACTTTAATCATTCATTTTCTTACTAGCTTTGAACCTCTTTTTCCAGCCTCACTTTTTGTTTCTCTGAAGCTTAACTCCTACACTCATGCTACATGATAAAGCTTTCTACAATTTAAATGTAGTTATTAAAGTTTTTTTCTGAACTCCTGTAGATTCTTTCTCTCTCACTTGACTCTCAAATGACTGTTCTATCATTCTAATATTCCAGTTCTTTGTCAAAGATACCAGGTTCAATGCTCGAGGTTCAATGCTACTGTTGTTACCAAAGTACAAATGGCTCCCTGAAGCATCCAATATGGTGGACAGCACCCTCATGATCGTCAGGGCCATGAAAGACCATCAGGCAACATTTTGTTGAAAGCAAAACAGGCCATCAGGACTCTTGATTAAAAACAGCAATTTACCAATAAGAAGCTGAGCATCCGTTTGAAATCCCATAGGCAAATTCAGACTGCCTTGAGTGCAACTAGTGCTGGGCTGACTGGAATAAACTTTATTATTAATAAACTTTAGGCTTTACCTAGACTTATATCAACACTGCAATGAAGTTACTATGAAAATCCTGTAGTTGCCACGCTCTGATGCCTGTTCAGGTACACAAAGAAAATTTGCAGCCTGGCCAATTCATCAATTCACTGATAGCATCTGTGGAAAGAAAGTAGGGTCAATGTTTTAAGTCTAGATGACCCTTCGTCAGAGTCCAGCTCTGACAAAGAATCATCTAGACAAGAAATGTTGGCTTTACTTTCTCCCCATAGATGTTATCAGACCTGCTAAGATTTTTCTGTTTTTGTTTCAGATTCCAGCATCCGCAGTATTTTGCATTTATCACCTAAACAGTACGTCTTTCAGACTATGGGTGGAACCAGATCACCCGGAAGAAATCCACACAGACACGGGGAGAATATGCAGACTCTGCACAGTGATCCAAGCCAAGAATTGAACTCGGGTCCCTGGCTAACCAATGTGCCACCAAGCTGCTGTAAGTATCCGCATGCAGCTCAGCAGTAATCCTTAAGGGGACTCCATTGCCACAAGATGGCACCAAAAATTTACATTACAAAAAATACTTTCCTGAAATTGGAGCTGGAAAAGCCAGGAGTGCAGTGCTGAAGCCTTTTGCAAGATTGTGGGAATGTTCATTTGCTTCTTTCGAATGGTTCACCTTCTCCGTGCTCCCTCAATCCATTTGACAATTTCTTTCTTCCCGACCCAAAATCAAGAACATTTTCAACAACAATCTCCTGGGCACTCATCAGGAGCCTGAAGCTGGCCAGTCTTAGTCCCAGGTGACCATAGGCTGCTCTCTCCCTTTGAGGCTGATGGTAATTTAACCTGATGATCACCAAACCTCAGACCCGGACAAGGATGTGAAAGTGGGGCCTTCATGAATAACCTCAGCCAGTTTGAGAATTGAATCTGTTAGCACTGCTTTGCATCACAAACCAACAGTCCAGCCAACTGAGCGAACTGATGTCAGTAACCAGTATTGGGCATGTCTTCAACGTATATGTTCCAGTGCAGAACAAACTCTTTTATTCTACAGCTACTTCAGTCCACTTTGTTGTCCAACAAGGGGCGTACACGCAATGGATCATGAGAGGGCTGCTCTTGGATTTTTTTCGATAATAGCCTATTGCTTCTCGTCATTAGTGTATGCTTAAACCGGACCAGTTGATGGGCAACACAACAGCTCAGTGACTATCACTGTTGATGTGCAGATACAGGGATTTGGGCCAGTAACTGTGGAAGTTTGTGCTTTCTCCCTGTGCTTGCGTGGATTTTCTCCAGGTGCTCCGGTTTCCTCCCACACCCCAAAAATGTGCTCTTAGGCTGACTGGCGAAACAAATTGTCCCTAAATTGTCTCCCCAAATTGGTTCCAATGCAGATTTCCGTAAACGTAGACAAAGGTCATGAATGGAAGTAGGTACGTTAAAATGTCGGCGCGGGCTCGTTGGGTCGAAGGGCCTGTTTCCCGTGCTGTTCTGTTCTTTGTTCTAACCATCAATCCATCAATGTCAGCCTTGAAATTTTCAACTGACCCGTCATCCACAGCATGTTCTTGATTTTGAGTCTTCTGGTTTCATAGAACATAGAACATAGAACATTACAGCGCAGAACAGGCCCTTCGGCCCTCGATGTTGCGCCAACCAATTAGGAAAAAGCAATGACCCTCTAACCTAAACCATTCCCTGTTTGTCCATAAACTTATCTACTAACCTCTTAAACGCCACCAAACTTGGTGTACCTACAACTGCAGCAGGCAGGGCATTCCATACCCTTACCACCCTCTGGGTAAAGAAACTACCTCTGACATCTGTCCTATAACTACCACCCCTTAATTTAAAGCTATGTCCCCTCATGCTAGCTTTCTCCATCCTAGGAAAAAAGCTATCACTGTCCACCCTATCTAAACCTCTAATCATCTTATAGTTTCAATAAGGTCTCCTCTCAGCCGCCTTCTTTCTAACGAAAACAACCTCAAATCCCTCAGCCCCTCTTCATAAGACCTGTTCTCCATACCAGGCAACATCCTGGTAAACCTTCTCTGTATCGTCTCCAATGCCTCCACATCTTTCTTATAATGTGGGGACCAGAACTGTACACAATACTCCAAGTGCGGCCGCACTAGAGTTTTGTACAGTTGCAACATGACGTTGCAGCTCCAAAATTCAATCCCCCTACCAATAAAAGCTAAGACTCCATATGCCTTCTTAACAACCTTATCGACTTGATTGCCAACTTTCAGGGATCTCTGCACATATACACCAAGATCCCTCTGTTCATCAACACTATTAAGAGTCCTACCATTAGCCCTATACTCTACACATTTGTTATTCCTGCCAAAGTGAATTACCTCACACTTTTCCACATTAAACTCCATTTGCCACCTCTCGGCCCAGCTCTGCAACTTGTCCAAGTCTCTCTGCAAACTATAACACCCTTCTTCACTATCTACCACTCCTCCGACTTTGGTGTCATCCGCAAATTTACTAATCCATTCTTCAATACCCTCATCCAGATCATTTATAAAAATTACAAACAGCAGGGGCCCCAAAACAGACCCCTGAGGTACACCACTTGTCACCGAACTCCACGATGAATATCTCCCATCAACCACCACCCTCTGTCTTCTATCTGCTAGCCAATTCCTAACCCAATTAGCTAAATCACCCTCTATCCCATACATCTGCATTTTCTGCAGAAGTCTTCCATGGGCCACCTTATCAAACGCCTTACTAAAGTCCATATATACCACATCAACCGCCTTACCCCCATCCACCTCTTTGGTCACTTTTTCAAAAAACTCAATGAGGTTAGTAAGGCACGACCTACCCTTCACAAAACCATGCTGACTATCCCCAATCAATTCATTTCTCTCTAAATAACTATAAATCCTATCCCTAATAATTCTCTCCAATACTTTGCCCACAACAGAAGTAAGACTCACTGGCCTATAATTCCCCGGAAAGTCTCTATTCCCCTTCTTGAACAATGGGACCACATTCGTTATCCTCCAGTCTTCCGGCACTATACCCGTAACCAACGATGACCTGAAGATCAGAGCCAGAGGCTCTGCAATCGCCTCTCTCGCCTCCCAGCGAATCCTAGGGTAAATCCCGTCCGGCCCAGAGGACTTATCTAACTTCAAACCCTCAAGAATATCTAGCACATCCTCCTTATCTACTTCAATACTTCCCAGTTTGCAACCCTGTATCCCAGTGTTCTCCACAACTACATTTACATCTCCCTGCGTGAATACCAAAGAGAAATATTTGTTCAGTGCCTCTCCAATCTCTTCAGGCTCCACGCACTTCCCACTGCTGTCTCTGACTGGCCCTAATCTTGCCCTAACCAATCTTCTATTCTTAACATATCTAAAGAAAGCTTTAGGATTCTCCTAGTTCCTATCAGCCAACGTCTTCTCGTGTCCCCTTTTAGCTCTCCTCAACTCACTCTTTAGCTCCCTCCTGGCTAATCTATAGCTATCCAGTGCACTAACTGTACCTTCAAGCCTCATCCTGACATAAGCCTCCTTTTTCCTTTTAACCAGTGAATTAACTTTTTTAGTACACCATGGTTCCCTTACTCGACCATTTCCTCCTTGCCTGACAGGGACATACTTATCAAGGACTCGCAGTAGCTGCTCCTTGAATAAGCTCCACATTTCAGATGTTCCCAGTCCCTGTAGTTTCCTAGTCCAACCTATGCACCCTAATTCCCTCCTTATGGCCTCATAATTACCATTCCCCCAGCTATAACTACTGCCCCCAGCTTCATGCCTATCCCTATCCATCACTAAGGTGAACATAACTGAATTGTGGTCACTATCACCAAAATGCTCACCAACTTCCAAGTCTAACACCTGGTCTGGCTCATTGGTTTCATTCCAGAATGCCCCAATGCTAGCTTTAATTTTAAGTTGTACCATTTTATTCTGCATTCCCCATCAGAGGAAATAGTTTCTTTGTAGCTATTGAATGTAGGGCAGCATAGTGGCACAGTGGTTAGCTCTGCTGCCTCACAGTGCCAGGAACCTGGGTTCAATTCTAGCCTTAGGTCACTGTTTGTGTGGAGTTTTCATATTCTTCCTGTGGGTTTTCTCTGGATGCTCCAGTTTCCTCCCACACTCCAAAGGTGTGCACGTTAGGCGGATTGGCTATAATAAATTAACATTTAGTGCCAGGAGGATTAGCAGGGTAAATGAGTGGGGTTACAGGGATATGGCCTGGGTGGAATTGTGGTCGGTACAGACTTCATAGGCCAAATAATCTCCTTCTGCATGTAGGGATTCTAAGAATTCCTTAACATCTTATCTGAGATACCATGATTTGATCTATGCTGAATCTTGTAAGCCCAAGAAAACACATCCCAATTCTCTGGAACCTGCCCTAATTTTTAACCTTTTTCTTCCTGTTATAATTTGAGTAAATCTGCACATGGTCAATATATTCTTCCTGAGATTCAGCACCCAATGTATTGCTCCAGTTGTAACTGGTCCAAAATAAGTGGAAAAGCTAAAAATTGTAACATTTGAGCAATTTTGTGGAAATAGACGGGGCATCTGAACGTTTAGTGAAAATCGTGCATTGTTCCAGCAAAACATGGATATTTGGTCACCTTCTCTGATAAACAAGTTAACTCCAAGGTTTTCTGCTTCACTGATGTATTAAATGTTCCAATTTATCTGCCTCCACCTTGGGCTGTCCTCCACCAACCTCCACAAAAAATTTCTAAATTAGTAAGACAGAAACTATTGTTCACAAATCCATCATGATTCTCTTTGGTCAGCTAATAATTGTCCAAGTGTGACATAATTCTGTCATTTTCAGTAGCGTCACATTCATTGTGGGGAAATTACTCAAAACTGACAGGTCTGTTATCACCTAGTTGCTCCTTCTTCCCTTCTTGTGTAATTGGTAAATTGCTATTTCCTAATCCACATATACAATTTCTGAATCCAAAGAGCTTCAGGAAATTGGGACTAATATATCTGCAATTATTCCCCTATTTCATTTCATATCCTTGAGTAGAAACCATCAGATGCTGAACATGTGTCCATTATTTTCTCCATTACAAGTTCTTACAGATTGATGTCTCCCCTTGACTCACTTTCAGGTTTCTGTATCCCACTGTTATTTTGTTCTTGTCCTCTGCTGTGAAAATTGATATAAAGTATTCCTGCAAAAAGTTTACCATTTTATCATTATCCATTATCATCTCTCCTGCAGTTATCTTTTTCTTTATTATATTCGTAAAACCCTTTGCTGTTAGCTCTGGATGCTGGGAGTTTACCAACGCGCAATCTGTGTGTGAGTGGTGTGGTCTTACATTGTATAACTGCATCCATGTGTTCTTCAAACAATCTTAGACTCAGATTTGGGTAAGTGGAATGTGTTGTAATGCAAATAGTGTGCAATATGTATTCAGCAGACACCATGGGTGCTTATTACTCTGCAGTTAGTTTTGGACACTAGCATAATAATCCATGTTTCTGCTA
This sequence comes from Sphyrna mokarran, assembly GCA_024679065.1. NCBI lineage: Eukaryota > Metazoa > Chordata > Chondrichthyes > Carcharhiniformes > Carcharhinidae > Sphyrna > Sphyrna mokarran. The sequence continues at coordinate 27,592,730 of JAGIQG010000023.1, read as the reverse complement.
ACACGACATAAAACAGAGATCCAACTCATATCTTCAACCTTAAGATTATACACAAGGTCTTAGATGCATTTGCAGGCATCTGGAAAACTATAATGCCAAGTTGCAGTTCAATTATCAGCTTGGAACATAATGAATGTTCAGGTAGGGATCTAAAAAAAATAAAGACTCATTCCATCCTGTTCATCCTCTCAATTTTCCTATATTCTTCCATTATATTCCAGCATCACAGGCTGAAAAATATCTCCGGAGGAAAGGTTTGTAAACTGGGTTGGGGAAAAGGCTTAATAAGATCGAAGGACAATGGGACCAAAACTTGTTGTCAGAACAATGGTGAAGCTAAAGGTCAAGTAATTTATATTCAAATGATACAAAAACATTGGGTGAGAAGCAGGTGTGCAGCTCGAAGGGTGCATTTTTAGTCTTGTGAAAATGTCACCTTGCTATCCGCCTCACCGATCAAAATGTGTTGAATGGCGCGAAGCTGCTGTACTTGTGAGATACATAGGGGCCCAAATTTTCCAGTCTCACATGCCCCACTATTGCTGCCAGCGAGAATGAAGAATTTGACACTCAGCCAAATCTCCAGCCGCAGCAGTGGGACCAGAGTATCCAGCCCAGCATGAAGTTGGAGAATTCCGTCCAGGAACTAAAATCATCACAAAATGTCTTGTCCGCTTCAATATAAGCGCTCTTCTAATGATGTTGCTGTTTCATTTCATGTGTCGAGTGGTGCAGAAGGCAGATCTTCATGTGTTCGCATTGCAAATCTTTCCTGGAACAAGTGAATGACCTGTTACCAGGGACTTAAAGTTTAAGTGGCACAACTCCACATCAATTGAGGCTGACCAGGAATTTCTCCCACTTTTACCACCTGCCACCTGCTGTGTTGGAAGGATTCGCAGATTGTTATTCAACCGACTGGCTGCATTATGAACGCAACTTACCTGGCCATCAAGTCCTGGAGTGAGATGCAAGTGCAGAAATTCTAGCTCAGAGGCAGGGACACTATCTACTGTGCTACAAAGACCTCAGTTTAAATAATGTAGCAATTGTGAATTAAGGCCAATTAACTTCCAACACTGAGAATGAATCATTACAAATGTAGAGACAAAGCGGCAAATTTTCCCATTCCACGCGCCACGGGAATCACAGCAGGCAAGGGCTGGACCATGGAAAGCTCCCTTGACAGTGGGTGAGAGGTTTTGGGGTGAACGTGGCCCATAAAATCCCACCCATAGAATCAGAGCCATTTTGGCACAGAAGAAGACCAATCAGCCCATGAAGTGTATGCTGGCTCTCTGTGGAGTAATCCTACAGGCTCCATGCTCCCACTCTATCCTCTTTCCCTCAAGTACCTATCCAATTTCCTTTTGAAACCATTAATTGGCTCCTCTTCCACCACCCTTGTAGGCAGGTATTAATACTCACTCCATAGCAATGTTGTTTCTCATATCCTCTCTGTATTTTGTTCATTACTTCCACTTTTAATTAGTTTGAGATTTTAAAACTGTGAAACAAATTGACTCTTCTTGAAAATATTCAGTCACTTTTGCTCCATTAATCAATCTTTTATTCCTCTTATTTATTTCTCGCCATCTGATTTGACATTGAGTTCACCCATTATAATTGATGTCCCCTCAGTCCTTGCACTGTTAATTTCACAATGTGATTGGTTAAGGAGATACACAATTGCTTGAACCTTTTCACCCAGGTCCCAGATGCCTCGTTTCCCTTTTCACAATGATTTCATGTTGCACCATCAGCAATTTACCAAGCAAAAAATCTAAACACCAAAATATGTGAAAGCAAGCCTAACTAACAGCAATTGCCATTTGCTGCCCTCCTGTGACAGAATATGACCCTATGAAAGAGATTTGGATACAAATGAAGGATCAGTAGCAGAAGAATAAAAAGCTTTTAAATATTGGAAGAAAGGGGCAGAGATACATGCAGAGTGGTAAAGTTAAAATTGGACTGGATATTGAAGTTGAATGGCAAACAGCAGAATTAAGTAAAAAAAGACTAGAAGTATGCAATCAGCTCTCTCCTTTCTCCATCCAACAATTGGTCAGTCTATCACAGTAGTTAGCACTGCTGCCTCACAGTGCCAGGGACCTGAGTTTAATACACAGCTTGGGTCATTTTCTGTGTGGAGTTTGCACGTTTTGCCCATGTTTGCATTGGTTTCTTCCGGGTGCTCTGGTCTTCTCCTACATTCTGAAAGACATGCCAGTTAGACACTTTGACCTGAACAGGCGCCGGACTGTGGCAACTGGGGAATTTCACAGTAACTTTATTGCAGTGTTAATGTAATCTTTGCTTGAGACTAATGAATAAATAAACTTAACTTGCGTTCAGTATCTGTATCTTGCTAACTTACATACTTTTGGTAATTTGTAGGGTGGCACAGGGGCGACACAGTGGTTAGCACTGCTACCTCATAGTATCAGGTACTCAGGCTCAATTCCAGCCTTGGGTAACTGTCTGCGTGGAGTCTGCAGATTCTTCCCTTGTCTGGTGGGTTTCCTGGAAGAATCTGGAAAGATTCTTTCTGGAAGAATCCCTACTGTGCAGAAGGATGCTCTGGTTTCCTCCCAAGGTTCAAAGATGTGGGGATTAGATTGATTATCCATGCTCAATTGCCATTGTCAGGAGGATTAGCTGAGTTATGTAGATACAGCCCGTGTGAGATTATTGTCACTGCATTCTCGCTAGACCGAATGGCCTCCTTCTACACCGGACGGCTCCTATGATTCTATAAATTAAATACTTTAATTTAACACCAAGTGCAAGTAGTGTGATATGCGAGTCTATTCAGAGACCAACATGCTGCATTTTTAGGGTCAAACCTGAACTTTCATCAATAAAATCATTAAATCCCTACTGTGCAGAAGGAGGCATTTTAACCCATCAGGCCTACCTAGATACTATCCACTACCCTGCTAATCCTCCTGACACTAGGGGCAATTTAGCATGGCCAATTAACGTAACCCACACATAACCCGTAGGAAATCAGAGCACCCAGAGGAAACCCATGCAGTCACAGGGAGAACGTGCAAACTCCACACAGTCATCTGAGTCCGGAATTGAACCTAGGTCCCTGGCACTGCAAGGCAGCAGTGCTAATCACTGTGCCACCCAGTAAAATTAAGTAGTACCTCATCAAGAGCAACATGAACTGTTCCAATGCTACAGAACACTGCCACTTCGGATGGGATAGGAATGGATGGATGCTGCCAACTATGGAAGATGTTCCACATTCAGATTTCTAAATGAGTCCCAACTGAGCTGTTTATATGAGCATCAACCTGAACAACAAACTCAACAGATACGCAAAAAATAAATTTCAATCTGAGGAATTTATGTCAGTGTCTTTGTTTAAATATACCTTAACCATGACCAGTTTAAAGTGATGCAAATTAGTAACCTTAAATGGACTCTGAATAAACTATGTTTCCACTTATTTGTGCATAACATGCTGGAAACAGAAATATGTTTGCTGTATGTCAAATCAATGGATTTTCTATTCATTATTTAGACTCAATTTGCATTCATAACCAGCTCACATTTTAATTTATTAATCATTTAGCACAAGTGAGGTACCAATTAAAATGTTTCTTGTAAACAATTTTGAAGCGGTGATCATCACTGTGTACCAACTTGCTAGTATTTTACAACCCATATGTCTAGAATCAAAACATTTAGTGATCCAAACAAACACAGAAGTCCCTTCACCCTCATGCAAATCACCGTAGCTTTTCAACGCTCTTGCGGTGACTGCACTTTTATTTAAACAGGAGAAGGCAATCTGTTAAATACGATTGGCAGGACTTCCATCATGTTTCAATTTCCTTCAGCTGAAATTTATTTGATTTGTTTCAGCTGGTGGGTAATCATTTTACTCAGTCGTTTGTTGCTCCTGTTCAAGAGATTGAATTGTGGGAAATCTGGCACAAAACACACAGCAGATTGGAAATCCAACACACAGGGCAAAAGGCATGTGTCAGTCAGAACAGACGAACTCACAAATAATCACCTCCTTCCAAATTATTTGTGGCCTTGCTAGGCTTCCATCATTAACAAAGAGACCAGCCTTTGAATAGTCTTCCCACTGTTATGTTTCCATAAAATGTTCTTTAACAATGCCTAACATGGTGCTTCTCTCACCCTACCATTAACAACAACATTACTATCTACACCCCCTCATAAAAACCCTACAGTGCAGAAAGAGGCCATTCAGGCCAACGAGTCTGCACCAACAACAACCCCGCCCAAGCCCTATCCCCATACTCCCACATATTTACCTCACTAATCTCTCTAACCTATGCATCCCAGGACACTGAGGGACAATTTAGCATGGCTAATACACCTCACAACCACATCTTTGGACTGTGGGACAAAATTGGAGCACCCAAAGGAAACCATTCTCCCTTTGTACTCTATGACCAGTATGTTTTGTCTGTACAGTGTGCAAGAAACAACACTTTTGACTGTATCCCAATCCATAACAATAATAAATCAAATCAAATTTGAGGATGTTGCCAGGGCTAATGGACTTGAGTTATAGGCAGCAGTTGGTCAGGCTGGCGCTTCATTCCTTGGAACATCAGCGAATGGGGGGAGGTTGCGGGGGGGGAGGGGGGGGGGGAGGAGGGGGAGTGAATTTATTGAGGTGTATAAAATCATGAGTGGCATAGATAGGATGAGCACACACAATCTTTTTCCAAGGGAGGGGGAATTGAAAACTAGCGGGCATTGATTTAAGGTGAGTGGGAAAAAATTTAAAAGGGACCTTAGGGACAATATCCTCATGCAGAGAGTGGTGCTGGAGGAAGTGGTTGCAGCAGATTCAATAGCAACATCTAAAAAACATTTGGATAAGTACATGGATGGGAAAGGATTAATAGGTACGGGCTAAATGAGGGAAATTGGGATGGTCGGCATGGGTCGGTTGGGCTGAAGGGTCTGTTTGCATGCTGTATTGCTCTCTGATTCTATGACTCTAAATAAATCAAAGGTGTAAAACATAGAATCAAACAGCATAGAAGGAGACTGATCATCCCATTATATCAATGGGTAAGCTCTTTGAAATAATTATTCAATTAATCCCACTCCTCTGCTCTTTTCCTTAGTTCGGTGAAACCTTCCCTTCAGCTAGTCATCTAATTTTCTCTTGAAAGCTACTGTTCAAACTCCTTCCACCATCCTTTCAGGCAATGTTTTCCAGGTCACAACTCACAGTGCACAACGTGTGCTCTTCACATTGATCTAGTTCTTTTGCCTAATGTCTTGAATCTCTATCCTTTGGTTATTAGCTCCTGTATCACAGGAACAAGATTCTTCCTATTTACTGTTTCTAAATCATGCATAATTTTGAACAGTTCTACCACATCTTTCCTTCTCTGTGCTAAGATGAATAATGACAGCTTCTCTAATCTCTTCACAAATCAGTTCCTTGTCCTGATCTCCCATGCCAGTAAATGATTTCTGACTAACTCAGAAATTGACATCTTTCCTTAAATGTGGTGCCCAAAAGTAAATACAATATTCCAGGAAGCCCTAGCTTTGGGAGCATTGCCTTTTCTTTTCGGGGAAGTATACGTCTGGGTCTATACTTGCACTCGCTCCTCTCATTTTTCAATTGTTAGTTCAATAATCTATTTTTGACTTCAATACACCTGGGCCAGATATCTTTTTATCACACTGAAATTAGCCCTTCTTTTTTACATTGGACTGTCTTTTCCCACAACTATTTTAAATAGCAAGTACTATGGCCACTGTTCTCCAAATGGAATCCAGCTTATTCCCCAGTCCATTTCCCACTAGCTACAAAATCAATCCCTTTCTCTTTGATAAAGAAATACGTTGATCAATAAAGTGCCTTTGCACACATTTCAAAAATGTGAATGAAAAGTTAAAAGGATGTCACTCACTGATAAGATGACTGAGAAGCAACTTAGAGAGTAGCTCAATTTATGTTTTTTTTAATTTTATTTATTAGATATAGGCGTCACTGGCTGGGCAGCATTTAATGCCCATCTCTAACTACCATCCATTACAGAGGGTATTGTGTGAGGTAATGCACTATGGCAGGAATAATAAATGTGTAGAGTATAGGGCTAATGGTAGGATTCTTAATAGTGTTGACGAACAGAGGGATCTTGGTGTATTTGTGCATAGATCCCTGAAAGTAGGCAGTCAAGTCGATAAGGTTGTTAAGAAGGCATATGGAGTCTTAGCTTTTATTGGTAGGGGATTGAATTTCGGAGCCGCAACGTCATGTTGCAACTGTACAAAACTCTAGTGCTGCCGCACTTGGAGTATTGTGTGCAGTTCTGATCCCCACATTATAAGAAAGATGTGGAGGCTTTGGAGAGGGTACAGAGGAGGTTTACCAGGATGTTGCCTGGTATGGAGGGCAGGTCTTATGAAGAGAGGCTGAGGGATTTGAGGTTGTTTTCGTTAGAAAGGAGGCGGCTAAGAGGGGACCTTATCGCAACATATAAGATGATTAGAGGTTTAGATAGGGTGGACAGTGATAGCCTTTTTCCTAGGATGGAAAAAGCTAGCACGAGGGGACACAGCTTTAAATTAAGGGTGATAGTTATAGGACGGATATCAGAGGTAGGTTCTTTACCCAGAGGGTGGTTAGGGAGTGGAATGCCCTGCCTGCGGCAGTTGTAGAGGCGCCAAGTTTGGTGGCGTTTAAGAGGTTAGTTGATAAGTATGTGGAAGAGAAGGGAATGGTTTAGTTTGGAGGGTCATTGCTTTTTATATTGGTCGGCGCAACATCGAAGGCCAAAGGGCCTGTTCTGTGCTGTAATGTTCTATGTTCAACCACATTGCTGTGAGTCTGGAGTCACATGTAGGCTAGATCAGGCAAGGATGGCAGATTTCCTGTCCCTATGAGACATTGGTGAAGCAGATCAGTTTACATGACAATTGATAAGAGGTCCATGGTCATCATTAGATTTTTAATACCAGATTTTTATTGAATTCAAATTTCACCATGTGCTCTGGATTCGAACCAGGGCCCCAGAGCATTACCCTGGGTCTCTGGATTACTATTGCAGTGATAATTATTCCACTGTCTAGTTCTTACTTAACCTATTTTAATAAATCTAGAAAGAATGGCTATAACAATGATTAGAAACAATAATGGCAATAGTGGCTTTAAAATGGCCATTCTAGCTGAGAGCTAAGCATGCTAGGATTTTTGGTCAACTTATAATTAAAACCAGATGCAGGTTGTAAAGTTGCTTTGTGTCAGGTGTCTGGTCTGGGAGCTATGGTCTGAAGCTTCCTGTGTTGACTAAATAAGGGAAATTGTTTACATTCCAACATACATTGTGACCTCGAATTTTGTTGCTGCTATGTGTGGTACTGTCATATGAAGTAAGCGTAAAGGTATCATTCACAAATAATTTCAATAGATATTTGAGCCATGTGATCGGGTTTCTGGTTACACAGTTGTCTTGATGACAGAGAACCTTCTGGAAGTAAATGGAGAATTTATGGATAAAAACACTGCGGTCTATCGTTTGCCAGTGACAATTCTATAGAAACTAATTGTCGTAAGATAAGTGCTCTGAAGGGTTTTCAGAGAAGAAGATAGATTCTATATCAGGGCTATTCCTTGGCCAAAGTTTTTCTTAAACTCAGTAGTATCAATTCTTGGTTAAATAGTTAAAGTGAATGTTCAGTTAAAGTTAATGTGCAGTTAAGTGTTAAAGTTCAGTAAAGAGTTGACTTTCAGTTAAATGCCAAAGTTCAGTGAAAGAGTTAATGAGTTGCCACTGTTTACTGTTGAGTTGGTATCTGAAGTATTAAATAAAGAAAGAAACTATCGAATGAATTAAAGAGTCCACAACTGTCCTTGCATGTCTCATTAAATTGGAATGTTTACAAGGTGCTTAAATTAAAAGCAGGTTAATACTATGAAAATAACATGTTTTCAACAAAAGATCATTGCCCCAGTAAGATCTCTTCCAGTGAAAGAAGGTTACGAATCTTGAGATAACAGACTCGGTAATCTTATTTGCCATACTGTGTATAACTGACTGATGTTAATTCTTCCCTAATGATGTCTGATTTTCATCTTGTGTGATTTCCTATCCATATACTTGAACTCCCAAGATAAAATCCTATTGTTCATGATCATGGCTCCTCTAATCCTGGGCTGAAGGATACTTAAGTTGGCTTCAACATTCCCACTGTTATCCTGACTGTGTATCCCATTTGTATGGCTACCTACCTGAAGTGTCGGATTTTATTTATGTAAGGCTTTTCTGTGCTGACATTGACACGATGGGTCAAGTGGCCTCACTTTGCATCAGAAGCTTTTCTATGACTCTACAAAATGAATACCATTCTTAATTCTCACTTTAGTAGAGAGCCTTACTTTGCACTTACGTGACATGTACAGTCTGCACTTTTTCTGATGATCTTGACAGCCTTTCTAACACATTGTTAAACACGAAGAGAGAATGTTGGAAAAACTCAGCAGAATCTGTAAGAAGCGAAAACAGAATTTTGAAACCTTTTGCCTCTTCATCCGAATTGGAGGGAGGGATTAGATACTAAACTGTAACTGTGAAAGATTGCAACAAAAGTAAAGCTATAAGAACAAAAAACAGATGGTGTGACGTGGGAGTGGGTTTGACACAATACATGTTTGCAATATTTTGTAAAAGGAGTTTAAGATGGAAGAGAAAGGTTACAATCTAAAGCTGCCAAATTAAACATCAAGAATCAAAAGCTGTCAAAATTAGTATTGAGTTCCAAGTGCTGCAATGTCGCTCAACTGGAAGTTGAGATGCTGTTCCTCCAGCTTGCATTGGGATTCACTGGAGCAAGGGCAGATGTATGGGCACAATGCTGAGTTAAAATGGGGCACAACAGGAAAGATGGAGGCAAGCTTACAATCTGAGCAGAGATATTCTGCGAAGTGATCACCCAGTCTTCATTTAGTCTCCTCGATATAGACGAGACCGCATTTGAGAGTGAATACAACAGACCACACTGAAGGCAGTGCAAGTGAAATGCTGCTTAGTCTGAAAGGAGTATTTGGGACCTTGAGGTTGCTACTTTTTGTTGCAATGTCTCCCAGTTACACTTCAACAGCTAACACAACTCCCTCCCTCCAGTTCTGATGAAGGGCCAAAAAGAGTCAAAACATTAACTCTGTTTTCTCTCCTTACGGATGCTACCAAACCTAATTGGTTATTCCAACATTCTTTCTTCTTGTTTCAGATTCCAGCATCTGAAACACTTTGCTTATTTCAAAACTGAGGGCACTTGCCTTTGTTCTGTGAACCTGTTGTCACTCGGATCTAGATGGAGATTACCACAGCATTTTTTTTGCCATGTGAAGAATCTATCTGATGGCAAAAGCACCATTGTGCCCTAAAGATTTCTGGCGTTCAGCTTCTGTCTAGCTGATCTCAAGATGTTATATTCTAACATTATTATTCATGACTAAAGAATTTAAGACACAATAAACTCATCCAGCCCTTTCAAATTACATCAACAGCATTCTGTTAAATTAAGATTATGAATTCCAACAGTTTCCCTAGGTCTTCTTTCATGAAACTGTCAAATTGATTTTTTACGCTGGGATCAATTCCGTTCTGCATGTACTTTTTGAATTAATGTCTTTTGTAGATGAGCCGATGACAGATGATATCATCCCCTACCTCCCACGATGCCTCTGACATGCATAATACCTCAGTAATAAGACCAAGTTTGGAACTGGACACTCTTTCTAGCACATTGCTCCCAAAGGTTTTGTAACAGTGTTGTACTGTAAGAACTGATTTCCTGAGATGCATTTCAGTTATACTGTATGACTGCCCACATGCACTTTGCACCGAGACTAATGCAAATTTAAATCACACTAGACATCCATGGATTGTCCAGTTGCAGCACACGGTAAAACTGGTCACACACTTACTAATGCTTCAAATCTAAAAGAAAAAACAAATTTCTGGAACCCATAGAAGGTCGGCAGCAATTATGGAGAGGGGCACAGTTCGATGCCCTGTTCTCTCTACAGAAGGCTCACGGCATGCTGAATGTTACCAAGGTTATCTGTTTTTACCAATTTTACAGTTATGTCAACAAGGCTCTGTTTTCAATCTGGACTTCAACAGGGAAGCATTGCCATCACATGAAGGCGAGTCAATGGCTTTTTCTGGGGAGCGCAGGTTATGTGAAAATCTTTCTTTTATCTAGAACAAACAGGTGTATTCTTGACCCCTGCTTGAGGCTAGTTCCATTCTTTTGTGAAAGATGCTTTCCTATGTTTTGATGGCTTTAGTTCCAGCTTCCCCAGGATATAGTCTTGCTCAGTTTCTGATGGGCAATTGACTGGTGATACATAGGAGTCAAATGCAAGGCCTAAAGTTCATACTCCCCAGGACAGATTTCAAGGGGTTAAGGAGGGGGACATGAAATCATGAAATACAAGGTGCCAGCTTCCAAATATGTTGCCACCCACCCTGACCTTGCAGTGATTTAATGGTCACTTAAGGGCCATTCCTAATCCAGCCTCAATTCTTAAGCTGCACAAAAATTTCCCAAGTGTGGAGGAATCTAAAAATGATCAGGTATAGGCTTGGACCTAAACGGGAGAGGGAGTTCCACTTCTGACATTGGGGTCTAGTTGCTATTGGATTTCTCTCTCCCCTCAGCCTCTCCTCTAACACCCATTTTCCACCTTCTTATTCTCCCTACGGAGGCCTTTCTGCTCAGCCCCAGGACTTAGGCTTTGTATTCTTTAGAAAGTTCCTCTTCTGGCCAAAGCAATGATTGTCACTGTGCTGGCTGGAGAGGTGGCAGCCAATTTGCTTGGCCAGTAGCTCTCCAAGATGGAACTTCCTCCTGGGCTACGGGTGGAAGTCTCACCTTCAGTTAATTGACGGCTCATTTCATTTGTTCTGCGACTCTTTGGATGATGCGAAGGGAAACCCCACCATCTGAAATATCCTGCCCAGGTCTCAAAGTTAGGGCTGCAAGTGTGTACTGCAATGGCCTGTCCACTTAAAGCTCTCAATGGTTAAAATCCACCACTTTAAACTCTTTGGATAGACAATAATCAATGAATTAAACAAAAATGGCAAGGGTGACAGCCCCCTGATTGGGCACTGCAACTAAAATAAATCAAAAGAAAGCTCAACTAGTTAAATAAAAAAGGATGGCATGGTGGCTCAGTGGTTGGCACTGCTACCTCACAACCCCAGGGACCTGGGTTCAATTCCTGGCTTGGGGTCACTGTCTATGCGAAGTTTGCATATTCTCCCTGTGTCTATGTGGGTTTCCTCTAGGTACAGTCTAAAGATGTGCGGGTTACATTGAATGGTCATGCTAAATTGTCCCTTCATGTCCCTTGATGACTAGGTTAAAGGAAGTAGTGGGATAAATGTGTGGGGTTACAGGCATAGGGCCTGGGTGAGACTCTTATCAATGCAGACTCGACAGGCCAAATGACCTCCTTCTGCACTATAGGGATTCTAAGAAAATGTCATTCTTTGGGATAATGATGCAATCCAGAACCTGTAACATCCAGTGGTCATGCAAAGCCTGAAGCATGCCAATAGTCACTATGTGCCCCTTCTCCAAGACCACCTGGCTGTCCACCCTTTTAGATTGAGGTGCTCCAAAGATAATTTATAGCGTTGGTGTTTTTATGGCTTTAACTGACAATAAATTATGCTTTCTGAGGGAGAGTCTCTGATCTCATCCATTCCCAGTGTGCTGCCAGCAAGAACGGAGAATTTGGCACTCAGCCAAAACTCCACATACTGCAGCAGAACCGGAGAATCCCAGTTGCAGATGAGGTCGAAGGGTTTTGGTGCCTGTTACGGCAATATTTAAGATCCCACAAGCAGAAGTGAAATACACACTAAACACCCCTTATCATGTTAAAACCCAGATGCATCTTTAGTTCAAACTTACTCTTCCCCAAATCTCAAAAATGAAAAACTGCTTTCAGAACTCTGTGAATACATAATTTATAATTACTACATCCTTCCTACAATTTCAGATTTTCAACTTGCAAGTTGGATACCTAGCCACTGTAGAGGGTATTTTCCCATCTTGCTGCCACAGGAATTGTATTAGGCAGAGGGCTGAGGGTTTGAAGGTAGTGGAGGGGGGGGAATCATGCAAAGGTTCATTGACCTCAGGCAGCGTTTTCAGGTTTTGGGCCAAGCATAGTCAAAAAATCCCAACCTCTGTCTTCATTCATGCACCATTCTTGGTATTTGCACCTGATTTTTCAATTGGAAAAATGTCTCGGTAAAATCACTCCTTTCCTGTCTTGAAGATAGTTGACACAAAACAGAGGTACAATTCTACTATCACCTGCAGCCCTTAAACACCTCATCATACTTCACAGGTGAGAATAGACAGTAAAACTTGCATGGTTTAACTGAATACCAGCGTGACTTAGGGCAGAACAGAGAGAGCTTTGCACATTGCTTGGTGCAATGAGAGTTGATCCTTCCAGCATCATTTTGGGGCAAGTCTTTGGCCAAAGTGAAAAATATTGTGCTGCTGCGTGACTTAAAAGAGCCTATCAGGACAGGATTAATTAGTGTTGGTTTACCTGCACAGAATGAAATAATGAATGTCTGCAGAAGGACAGAGAGCACACAAGTTCTCAAAAGCAAGGTTGAAGGATATGAAGCAGAGGAAAGATTTATTTTTGAATGACGGAAAGAGCTTCTATTTTTTTCCTGAGCCTATAATTCTGCATAAAGAATTGCTCAGTGCCAACAGCAGGGCATAGAGTTTTATAGCACAGAAAAGCCTCTTTGGCCCATCAAGACCGTACCAGCCATTATGCACTTATCTATTCTAAATCCGATTTTCTAGCATTTGGTCCATAGCCTTGTCTACCGGTGCTCATCTAAATGCTTCTTTAATGTTCTGAGGGTTCCCTCTTCTCTCATACCTTTCAGACAATGAGTTCCAGATTCCCACCATACTCTGAATTAAAAGGTTTTTCCTCAAATTCTCCCTCAATCTCCTGGCCCTTATCTTATATCTACGCCCACTGTCCATGAATGATGAGTCTGCCATCCACACATGGTCAGACAACCTTGGAATAATTTTATGCAAGGACAAACACATTTTCAAACCTATTAATAAAAGTGCACCAGGTGCCCAGATTTGGGAAAAAATAAATTTGAACTGAAGATGTATCTTGGTTTTAACATAATAAAGGCCACTTAATATGCACTTCGCTTCTGTTTGTTGGACCTTGAAGCAGTTGCTGCCACAGAGTGCATAATTTATTGTCAGTTAGGACCATAAAATGTCAATTATAAATTATCATTCCAAGTACCCTAATATAAAGGGGTGGATTTTAAATGTATCAGAAATTATTTTTAATGCAACTTTGTTTTAAAATTGCATTTCACAAAGTTCCCGAATTAAGATGGTTTTCAGAACATTTTATTTTTTTTGAAAAGCGAATGCATTTCGATGGAGACCTAACCTAAAATTTTGCTTTGTAAAACCAGTGTAATTTTGCCACAGGATCACCAGGTGCCCCCTGTATAGAAATTCTTGACTGTTATGAACAAACTGTTTACAATACAGCTGCCAGTTAGACTCATGCTATGTTCTGCAGACTTTCCCAGCGTGCCGAGCAACCAAGGACATCAGTTTGCTATGGGTGAGAACAAAAGGCAACATAAGTGAGATGGAAATGAAAGGAAGCAGAATTCCTCCCTTGTCTGGAGTACCCAAAGAATAGGCTGGGCTCCTGTGGCAGCTGAACTTGATAGTGGAAATTGAGGCAGGTTCAAAAGAGGGTACCTGTGATCTTGGGTGACTTTAATCTGTGTATAGATTGCAAGAGTCAAATTAGTCACAGTACAATAGAGGAGGAATTTCAGGAGTGCATATGGGATAGTTTTCTGGAGCAGTACATTGAGGCACCAACAAAGAAACAGGCTATCTTAAACAACATGTTGTATAATGAGAAAGGAATAGCTGGCAACCTAATTGTGAGAGAATCTTTGGGGACAAGTGACCATAACATTGTAGAATTCTTCATTAAGGTGAATAGTGAATAGTGAATGCAGGTGATTTTGAGACCAGGGTCCTGAATCTCAATAAAGGGAATTATGATGGTATGAGGAATGAATTAGTTATGATAGACTGGGAAACATAACTGAAAGGAAAGACAATGAACAGGTAATAGCAGGCATTTAAAAAAAGGAATAGGTGAACTCCAGAAGTAGTTTATTCCTGCTTGGCAGGAGAGTGGCAAGGAATTGTTGCTAAATCAAGGCTTTCAAGGGAAATTAGAGGTAGTATCAGATTCAAGGGAGAAACATACAAATTGGTATGAAAAAGCAATAGGTCTGAGGTTTGGGAACAATTTAAAATTCAGCAAAGGAAGACCAAGGGATTGATTAAAAAAGGAAAAAGATAGTATGAAAGTAAGATGGCAGGGAACATAAATCTGACAAGAAGTTTCTACAGATACATAAAGAGAAAAATATTGACAAAAATAAATGTAGGTCTCTTATGGGCAGAAACAGGAGAATTCATAATGAGGAATAAAGAAATAGCAGAGGAATTGAATCCAAAATATACTTCAGTCTTCACAAAAGAGGCATGAATAATGTACCAGAAGTTCTGAGAGAAACACATTTTAGTGAGGAGCTGAAGAAAAGCAGCATTAGTAGAAAAATGGTTTTGGGGAAATTGATAGGATTGAAGATGGATAAATCTACAGGCCCTGATAATCTTCATCGCAGAGTATTTAGAAAGTGGCTCTGGAAATAGTAGATCTATTGGTGATTATTTTCCAAAACCCTTTGGTATCTGGACTGGTTCTTACACAGATTAGAGAATAGCTAATTTAAACCTACTATTCAAAAAGGAAGCGAGAGAGAAAACAGGGAACTATTGACAGTGAGCCTGATGTCAGTACTGGGAAAGTACTAGAGTTCATTGTCAAGGGTTTCATAACTGAGCATTTGGAAGGCAGTCATACAATCAGACAAATTCAGCATGGATTTACAAAAGGGAATTCATGCTTGACTGATCTATTGGAATTCTTTGAAGATATATAAATCGACTTGATTGAGGAGTACCAGTGGATATGATTTATTTAGACTTTCGGAAAGCTTTTGGCAAGGCCTCACATAACAGGCTAAGTTAAAGCGCATGGGATCGCAGGTAACATTTTGAGATGGATAAAAAGCTGGTTGGCAGATAGAAAGCAAAGAGTTGAACTCTGATTGGCAGCAGTCAGTGATTAGTGAGGTTCCACAGGGATTTGTGCCAGGACCCTAACTGTTCACATTATATATTAATGGCTTGGAAGAGGGAACTGAATGTATTATCTCCAGATTTGCAGGTGACACAAAGTTGTGTGGAAGATGAGCTGTGAAGAGGATGCGGAGATGCTTCAGTGTGATTTGGACAGTGTGTGGACATATGCATGGCAGATACAGTTTAACTTGGATAAATGTGAGGCTGTCCGCTTTGGTAGCAATAATAGGGAGACAGATTATTACTTGAATGGGTATAAATTGAGACAGGTAGGATACTCAACAAATCCTTGGTGCCCTCATGTATCAGTTGCTGAAAGTGAGTCGGCAGGTACAGCAGACAGTACAGAAGGCAAATGATAATGTTAGCCTTCATTGCCAGAGGATTTTAGTATCGGGATGGGGAGCTTTTGCTGCAATTGTATAGGGCATTAGTGAGGTGTTACTTGGAGTATAATGTGCAGTTTGGGTGTCGTTACCTGAGGAAGAATGTCCTTGCTACAGAGGGAGTACAGCAAAGGCTTACCAGTCTATCCCTGAGATGGCAGGTCTGTCATATGAGGAAGACTAAATTGGTTAGAATATATTCACTGGAGCTTAGAAGAGTGAGAGAGGATCTCATAAGAACTCATAAAATCCTAGGTTTAGACAGTAGATTCAATAAGAATGTTACTAATGGTGGGGGAGTCCAGAACTACGGGCCAAACTTTGAGGATAAAGGGTAAATCTTTTAGAGGTCAGATGAGAGGAAATTTCTTCACCCAGAAAGTGATGAATGTGTAGAATTCATACATTGAAGCAAAAACATTGTTTTATTTCAAGAAGAAATTAGACATAATTTTTAGGGCTAAAGGGATCAAGGGATGTGAGGGGAAGTGCAGATCAGGATATTGAATTTGATGATCAACTATGATCAAAATGAATGGCAGAGCAGGATCAAAGAGCTGAATTGTGAAAATGTAACCAGTGACAACTTTGTATTGGATGCAAAGTGACCAATAGTAACAAGCTGAAAGGGTCAGCTGACCCAGTAAACCATGGAATCAATTACAGAATAATGTAATAGTCAGTTGACCAGATGATTCCCTCTAAATAATAACCTGTTTGGAATCGTGGGGAGGCTGGAGTGATCGGGACGAGGCCCCAAGTTTGGAGTAATGAAGTTTCTTTGATTTATAAGTCGCAGTAAGTTTTGTTACATTTTCATTTTCGGCATTTGAAGAGTTCCTTCTGAAGAAAGGCAAATAACCTACTTTTGCTTCTACTTTCTATGTTTCTAGGATGGAGAACTGATCTATTTGATCTTTACCCAATATTTCAATTGTAAAGCCTGCATTTCCTGATCTGAGAGTTATGGACCATTGTTCCAATAGTTATTTTTGTGTATTGTAGATGTGAAATGGGCTGGGAGAAAAAGAGGACATTTTTTATACTTGATATCTTTCTTTTTTTAATATAAGGTGCCCTTTGATAAACTCTAAATGTATATGTTTCATTTATAATGCTTAGCAATTTGCTAGAAACGTTTTGAAAAATAATCTATTGTAACATTATTTGACATGGTTGTGGGCCTTCAGTGATGCTTTATAAGCCGAACACAGATGCATGATCAAAACAGTAGAAATTAATATCCTGAAGAAAATACTATCAAAATATTGATACTGTTCCAGGAATTTCTGATTTAGGTACTAGTGGGGCGTGCCATTAAAATTTGTCATCAAAAAAGAATTCCATATGGGTTATTGCAACTGTAATTAGAGTAAGCACATTTCTAAAATACCTTGTTTTAAAATTGAAATGTCTTTGTGACTTGTCAACATTTTTCTTCCCAATTTCGACCTCTTCCCTCCACTCCTGAGGATGATGCCTTCTATTCTGGAATTGGACATCTCACCCCCAGACAGCATTAGTCACCTCAAGTGTCAGTGGGTTACCCCATCATGAAGGAAGGCACTACTGACATGTGCTTTATCCATACCCCTTTCCCCACTCCACTCCATGCCCCGCCATCCCCAACACGCCGCACAATATCCAAATGTAATCAAATTGCATGAAGAGTTGCTGGATAGCACTCAGGAGTAGCAACCATGACTGACTTTCCCCTTATTTTGGATGGAGTGCCAAAGCCAAGCCTCATCTATCCTTTCAGATGGATAGAAGAGCAGTGGATCTCTCCCATTGTCCAAGTCAATACCTGATACAAAATCATTATAATCGATTACTTGTCATTAGGATTTCCTGAGGTTCTAAAAGGTACAATGTAAATGTAACGTGTTTTCCTTAGCTCAGGAATGTTTAGTATGCTGAACAACTATTTGGGTTCAACTCTGCACAGATATGAATACATCCCAAACTTTGCTACCTGTTCACTATTCTGTCATAAGTTCCATGTGCCTATCAATCTTGTTTTTGCTGACCTTCAACATTTTCCTGTTCCCCAAAACCTGGCTGAAAGCCTGGGGGTGAGCCAGGTTGAAAGCGCTGACTTGATTTTATGGCCATTGGGTTGTTCATTGACTCAGGTCATGGCTCTGCATTTATCCGAGAAGAAATCCTACCTCTTAAAGCTAATAGCCAAACAGTTGGCTGTCAATTCTGCAATCCGAGCAATGGCCATAATGGCTAGTGATGGGAGTGCAGCTATTTCCCCATGAGGATCGTCACTGGATACTGGCACCAAAGTGCAAAGTAAACAAATAAACGTACACGCAAGCATGTGAATTAGGAACAGAAGTGAGCTATTTGGTCCCTCAAGCCTGCTCTACCATTAAATAAAGTGACTAATCTGATTGTGGCTTCAATGCCACATTTCCACCTATCCCATTAACCTTTGAACTTCTTTGTTAATCAAGAATCTAGCTACTGCAACCTTAAAAATATTAATTAAATTTGCCTCCGCTGCTCTCAGGGAATGAGAGTTCCAAAGACTCACAACTCTTTGAAAGAAAAAAGTCATCTTATCTGCATCTTAAATGGGAGATCTGTTATTTTTTAAACTATTTTTAAACTAGTTCTAGTCTCTTTCACAAGAGCAAGCTTCCTTTCACCATTCACCCTCTGTGTCAACTCCCCTCAGGGTCATATATAATTCAATAAAATCACCAGTCAAACTTCTAAATTCTAACAGAAATGCGTCCTCAAAAGATAATCCCCTAATTCCACATATTGGTCTTTGAACTGCTTCAGGTCTATTTGTTGTGAAGTTGAGCTTTTAAAGATGTAAAAAATATTTGTGAAGACTCATAAAAATTGTAAAAACTGTTAGAGGGAAAAACAGTTCATGGTCCTTTTAAAAGCTATTTTTGCACTTAATGCTGGAATGTTAAAAATGCAGGTATACTGAATACATAGATTGCAACATCCAGGTTGCCTTGGTAGTTGCAGGCAGTTGCATTTTGATAGCCTATGAATTTAATGAAAACAAGTAACAAATAAGCTATCAGTTTAAAGAAGACACTCAGCGATCAGGACCCTATCAAATTTCAATTTACTCTTGTTGACACCATCAGACCAAATCGCTGATAACACAAAGATAGGTGAGGAAGTGAGTTATGAAGAGAACATAAGGAGGCTACAAATAGATGTTGATAGGTTAAGTGAATGGGCAAAGATCTAGTAAATGCATTGTGGGAAAATGTGTCTTTTTGACAGGAAGAATAGAAAAGCAGCATATTATCTAAATGGTGAAGGATTGCAGTTACATGGGGCATGGATGAGATAATACTTGAAAAAATCTCCTTATGTAAGGAAAGATGTAAATATGTTAAAGTAGTTCAGCGAAGGTTTACTACACTAGTGCCTGCAATGGGTGGGTTATCTTATGAGGAAAGCTTGGACAGGCTTGCCTTGTATCCACTCGAGTTTCGAAGAGTAAAAGGTGGCTCAACTGAAACATATAAGATTCTGATGGGTCTTGAATGAATGGATGTTGAAGAAATACTTCCTGTAGTTTGAGAATCTAAAATCTGGTTTAAAATAAGGTGTCGCTCATTTAAAACAGATGAGTGAGAATCTTTTCTCTAACAGGATTGTGAATCTTTGGTACTCTCTTCCTTAAAGGATGCAAGCATGTTTGGGTATTTTAAAAACAGAGGTAAATAAATTCTTGATGGGCAAAGGGGTGAAAAGTTATTTGGGATAGGAGGAGTGTGGATCAGAGTACTGTGATCCCATTGAATGGTGGAGTAGGTTCAAAAGGGCCAGATAGCCTACTCCTGTTCCTAATTTGTATGTTCACATACTTATCTTCCACTTTCTTCTGAATCACTTGCTACATCTGTATACTAACTTTTCTTGACACATTTACCATGACACAGAGTTCTCTCTCTCTTCTATCTTTCTCCATTTAATGGCATGTTATTTCTCTGTTAGAATATAGAACATAGAAAAACTACAGCACAAGCATGCCTTTCGGCCCACAAGTTGTGCCAAACATATCCCTACCTACTCGGCTTACCTATAACCCTCTATCTGACTAAGTCCTATGTATTTATCCAAAAGTCTCTTAAAAAGACCCTATCGAATTCTATTCTTCCTGCCACAGTGAATATATTCAGATTTCCCCACATTTGTCCATCTGCCAAATTTTTGACTACTCGTTTAACCTTTTGCAGACTTTTTACATCCTTTTCACAACATGATTTCCTACTTATCTTTGTATTATCAACAAACTTAGCAACTATACTTGTTCCCTTCATCCAAGTCACTGTATAAATTGTAAATAGTTAACATCGGTCCCCCGGAACTTCACTTGTCACATTTTGCAACCCTAAAAAAGACCCATTTATAGCCCCATTCTACTTCCTGTTCACTAACCAATTCTCTATCCACATGCATGTGTTAACTTTCTACACCATGAGCACTTCTTTTGCATATTAACCTTTGATGCAACTTGTGAAATGCCTTCTGGATAACTTAGTGCACCACATCCACAGGTTCCCCTTGCTAATTCAGCTTGTGAATTCTTTAAAGAAATGCAATGCTTTCGTCAAACGTGAATTCCCTTTCACAAAACCACTCTGCTTGATTGCATTAAGATTTTCTAAGTACTCCATTATAACCTCCTTAATAATAGATTCCAGCAATTTCCCAACAATAGATGTTAAGCTAACTCATCACATTCCTGTTTTCTTCCTTTCTTGAATGGAGGAGTCACAAACACCATTTTCCAATCTGAATCGGCCTTCCCTAGCATCTGGATAATTTAGGAAAAATGCAAACAATGCATTTATTATCTAAGATCCGGGGTTAAATCCGTAGCTTTTAGTTTTAAGAGGTCTCTCAGTATCTTTCCATTGATGATTGTAATTGTTTTAAGTTTATCCTACCCTTTCACTTCCTATTTCATATTATTTCTGGAAATCTCTATAGTGAAATTCATCTATCATTTCTTTATTTTAATTATTAATTCTCCAGGTTCACTTTCTAGAGAGCCAATGAGCATTTTACTCATTCTTTTCCTTTCTAAATACCTGTAGAAACTCTTACTATCTGCTTTTATATTTCTAGCTAGTTTCCTCTTCTACTCTAATTTCTTCCCCCTCATTAATATTTTAGCTTTTCTTTGCTGTTCTTTATCTTTCATCCAATCTCTGACTTGCCACTCAGCTTTGCAGAACTATATATTTTTTCTTTTAATTCTACTCTGCGTTTAACTTCCTTAGTTAGTTACAGATGGTGCATCCTTCCCTTAGAGTCTTTCTTTCCCACAGGGATGAATGTTTTTGGAAATATCTGCTGAATCGCCTGTCACCACATCGCTAATGACCTATCCTTTAACCTAATTTCCTAATTCACATTAGCCAGCTCTGTCTTCATGGCCCCATAATTGCCCTTATTTAAATTTATAATAGCAGTCTTCAATCCACTCTTTGTCCCTCAACTGCATGTGAAATGTGTGTTTTGATCACTGCTCCTGAGGGGTGTCCTCACTACGCGATCATTAATTAATCCTGCCTCAATGCACATTGCCAGCTTTAGTGTAGCCTGCTCTCATTGGCTCTAAACACTTCGCTCTAAGAAATGTCCCAAAGAAGCTCTATGAACTCATCACCCAGACTATCTGATTTGATTTGTGGATTAAAATCACTCATTGTTGTTTCTCATCATACTTTTCTCACATGTTCCATGAATACATCTTTGCACTCTGTCTGACAGTGTGGTTATTGTTTAGAAACCTCTCCCACTTCTTACCTCTGCTATTTTTCATCGCTACCCAAACCAGTCGATTGGCGTGATGAGGCAGTTAGATCTTCAGCTTTCTTTCCCATTCTCTTCCAGCTGGTGGCAACTGCCTCTGAGTTTTTCTTTTGGCCACAGCAGCCCTTAAGTGGATAATAAATGGCTGCTTAAAGGCTTCAAGTCTAAGTGTGGGTGAGTTGCCCAACATCAATACCACTACAGGTATAATTCCATTGGAGAAGGTAGGTGATGTTCATGGCATCCATGCCATTTGATATTCCAACCCAGCTGCACCACGTACCCACTCCCCCTTTCCCTGCAAGCTGACCAATTTGTTATAACGTAACTAATGATAACATTGGAATCTTTATAACATAACCAGTGGTAACATGCTGTGAAGGTCAGCTGACCAGCTGATCCAGTAGACAATGTAATGAATGGCAAAATGAAGTGGTGGTTAGTTGACCCAGTATAAATAGAAAGCAGATGGGGATAGTGGGAGATTTTACGGCCTGAGGGTTGCCATAATGAAGTTTCTTTATTAAATCTTTTTCTTTGATTTACTTTGTGAGGTTAGTGTTTTTTATTGCTTGCGACTAAAGATTCTTATTGCCAAATGAATGCAGTCTATTTCGAGATGTGCAAAATTCTGACCATTGGCAAACATTTGTTAGTTATTCAATTTTTCAACTTTATAGTACCGCACATTTGCATCCTCCAATCAGTCTGATGATCCACTGAATATTCTCCCTTCTGTTGCATGGTTCAGTACAATAAGTGTGTTGAACTTGGATCTTTGAGGTCTGTTAACAACTGGTTAAATTAAAGGAACCAATAGGTTTTTCTAAAACCATGACTCAAAGAAATACTAGTCATGTGTACAATCCACATGTTAATGCCTGCACTTAAATCTACATTTTTCCATTTCCATTTCATGTGTCGATCAGACCCAAAATTCTCAAAAAAACTTTAACTTCTCTGGTCCACCATAGCTTGTGAAAATAAATGGGGCAGAATTCACTCTGATGGTGCTTCCTATATCTTTTTAGATGTAGATGATAAAGTAGTTGAGGCAAAGAGCAGATCAGATTCCAAAATCCTAAACTTTCTAAGTTGAATCATTCTACTGTTAGCTTTACAAAAGCAGCATCTCAAAGTATATCTCACCATTGACATGCACAAATGTTGTTGAAGTTGCTGTATTTGCAGAGAAGATATGAACAAGAACTATAAAATGTTAAGGTGTAGGGAAAGGCCATTCAGTCCATCATGTTTCCACTGGCCAAAAGAGAAAATAAAAAGCTGTTCATTATAATCCCACTTTCCAGCACCTGACATGGAGTCTTGCATGTTACAGCACTTCAGATGCAGATCCAGATACCTATTAAATGAGTTGAGCATTTTAGCCTGAACTATCAACTTAGGCTGTGAGTTCCAGATGCTCACTAACCTCATATTCGCTCTCATCTTTTTATCTAAAATCTATGCTACCAAATAATTAACCACTCAGCCAATGGAAAGCAATTCTTTCCTGTCAACCCTATCTAGGTTTCTCATAATTTTATACCCCTCAGTTAGGTCACACTTCAGCATCTGTTCTAAGGTAAACAATCTTCACTTATCCAATGTCTCCTCACAGTTGCAATTTTCCAATCTCTGGCAACATTCTTGTAAATCCCCTCTTCGATTTCTCCAGAGTAGTTATGCCTTTCATGTTTTGTAGTGGCCAAAAATGTACACAAAATTCCAGCTGTGGCAGAACCAGCATTTCATATAGTTCCACTATTATATACTTGTGTTTGTATTCAACACCTTGCCAAACAAAGGAAAGCATTCCATATGCTTTCTTGACCACATTGCTTACCTGCCCTATCACCTTCAAGGTCCTGCAGCCACGCACACCAAAGTGCATTCTCAATATATTTCCATTGATTGAGTTTTCCCTTGCATTTGTTTGCCATCCCCAAGTGCGTGACCCCACACTTTTCCAAATTGAGTTCCATTTGCCTCTTCTCTATCCCCTCAGTCGATCCAATGATATCATTCTGGAGTTGCCAGCTATCGTCTTCGCGATCAACTAGTCATTAATTTTTTTTTGTCATCAGCAAATTTCCCAATCATGCCTCCCACATTTAGTCTAAATTGTCAATATGTAGAGCATGGATTTCAACACTAAGTCCTGTGGAACGCCACTGGAAGCCATTTGCAAAAGCATCCATCAACATCAAACTCTTTGTTTCCTGTCACTGAGCTAATTTTGAATCCAATTACCTTCCCCTCTATCCCATGAGATCTCACTTTCCTGACCAGTGTGTCGTTTGGATGAAACCTCACTTTTCCATGTGGACAGCCCAATACTAAGCTAAATTGAATTGTCATCACTTCAAACCCAAGTATATTTTGAATAATATGACAAATGTTAACAACTTCAGATCAACCTATCTGACACTGAAAACAAAATATTATAAGTTTGGCGTTTTATTCCTTCAATTGATATTGAAGGTTTTTTACATGACATTTGAAAAAAAAATTTCCATTCTCTTTTATTTTATATTTCCGTTCCTGATTTCACATTGTATTCATCCACTCTAAGCTCCTTCGTACTTCTTGCCTGTTTATTTCACAATCCTACAATCTGATCAGTTGCTTTTCCTGTTCACTCAATTCCCAGAGGCATAGTTTCTCCCATTGCAATCTTGGCACTTTGCATTTTCAGCAACTTGCCGTGCAAGAATTGTGTGGTAACATCGAATTAACATCAGTTATGACAGAGTTGTAAATGAAGCTAAGTCCATCGTGTAAACCAGTCTCCCATCCATTAACTCTGCCTACACTTCCCGCTGCCATGAAAAAGTAGCCAGCAAAATTAAAGACCTCTCACACACTGGACATACGCTCTTCCACCTTCTTCCATCAGGGAAAAGATAGAAAAGTCTGAGATCACGTACCAACCGACTCAAGAACAGCTTCTTTCCTGTTGCCATTAGACTTTTGAATGGACCTACTTTGCAGTAAGTTGATCTTTTCTACATCTTAGCTATGACTGTAACACTACATTCTGCACTCTCCTTTCCTTTTTTATGAATGATGTGCTTTGCCTGTATAGCATACAAAAGCAATACTTCTCACTATATACTAATACATATGACAATAATAAATCAGATCAAATCAGCTTAAGTTTAAAGTTTATTTATTAATGTCACAAGTACTTACATTAGAACTGCAATGAAGTTATTGTGAAAATCCTTTAGTTGTCACATTCTGGTGCCTGGTTGGGTACACTGAGGGAGAATTTAGCATAGTCCATACATCGAACCAATATGTCTTTTGTTCTATGGGGGGGAAACTGGATTATCCGAAGGAAATGCATGCAGACGGGGAGAATATATAGATTCCTCATAGACAGTGACCCAAGCTGGGAATTGATCACAGCTCCCTAGCAATGTAAGGCTGCAGGGCTAACCAGTGTGCCACAGTGCCAGCCCTTGGGCATCTCGTCACAGTAAATAGGGTGCTTTCTATTTCAAATTCAAGGTTTTGGAACTACCCACTGTATGTGGAATTTGATTCCTTCACTGTAATCATTTAGGAATACCTGTGCATTCTGGAGAATATATTTTCTGTTTCAAAAGCTGCACTTATGGACAAGTAGCCTAAATTAATTTTAAAAATTTAATGCTTAATGTCCATCGTAATAAGTAATGTGATGTAAGTCAGGCAATTTTTTCAGCTTAGTTACATATTAAACATGTCATGAATAATGCTCAGAGTAATGTACTGAATGAGCAGATTGGATTTCTACACTTTTTTTGTCAATGTGGTTCATGTCATGAATCCTCTTGGATCTGGATTTTCCAGTCTGCCCACCCCGAGACTGGAAGTTCCCACACAAGGTCAATGGATCTTTCAATGGTCTGTCAAACTTTCCATCTCACTTGCAACAATTCTTGTGGCAGGAAAATTTATCCCTTGTCTCAAATCAGAACAATTTTGCAACTCTTAGCAGTTATTACTGCATTTACATAGTGAATTAATAATGCACACAATGCACTGTCCAATTTTGCTCAAGCCTCAGCAAGTTTATGCCTAATTAGCACACCAACTTGCAGCAAAATTCAGGAAGCGTGTGATGCCCCTGAAGGGGCCGAATGTGGTGATTAACGTAATTGGCATTGATCCGGTGGAACAAAGAGAGCAGGTTAGCAAACAAAGATGATCCAGGGAAAGCTACTAAACGTTACCTGAAGCCACGAAAATAATGAATTGCATTCAGCATGATAATAAATAGAGTTAACAAAAGTTAATTACTTGTTCAATGGGAGCTAATGCAAGTGCTGTAAATGTCGTTTGCCACGTTTTAAAACCTCATGTTTTTATGATTTGTTTCCATGGGAGTGGATTATACTGTATTCAAACGCTCTTTGCAGAAGTTAAAAGAGAGAACCATGGCATTGGTACAAATATGAAGTTTGTAAGATTGTTTTGTTTTGACACAATTTCTTTAATTTTGTGTGAAATGTAGAGATTAAGGCATGAGAATGAAACAATCATATGGCCGGCTTTGTCTGACAAGAAGTCTGGGTGCTTTCATTGTTAAAAGTTAAAAAGAGCCAGGTTGTTTCACTAGGAACAAGCAAAATATCCACACTTGTAAACATTGGCCAGACCAGCTTTGCTGACTGTGGATGGACTATTAGTCTTAAAGTTCCACAAAGGTGATAAGATTGCCAGGTTTTGTCAACAATTTTATTTTAAACTGTTCAATTAAATTCAAGATATAATAAGATTGAAGGTCCAGAGGATAGTTAATTAGCATTTCTACTCAGATACAAGGTCCATGTGATTGATGTTGCTATGAAGGTGGAATTTGAAAGGGAGAAGTCATTGTAGATTGGATTGCACGTTTTCTTAAACTATCACTAAACCATGTCAGTCCACAAAAACATGAGAACAGAAAGGGAGAGAGAGAGAGAGAGAGAGAGAGACCAAGCCCAGGCCAACAGAGAGACAGAAGCTGCTCAAGATGCAGGTAGGAGCTCACTGTCAGATTGAAGTGACCACATTTGTGAGGGTTTAAATAAGGCTGTACAATTCACTTAGGTTTGCTAGTGAGAGGATCTCTAATTTGTCCCTCACCACAAAAGTCAATGAGGAATAGAGTAGGGGAGGCACTGGCCTAGTGGCATTATTGCTAGACTATTAATCCAGAAACTCAGCCACCGTTCTGGGGACCCAGGGTTCGAATCCTGCCATGGCAAATAGTGGGATTTGAAGTTAATAAAAAGTATCTGGAATTAAGAATCCACTAATAACCATTAAACCATTATCAATTGTCAGAAAAACCCATCTGGTGCATGAATGTCCATTAGGGAAGGAAATCTGCTCTTACCTGGTCTGGCCTACATGTGACTCTAGAACCACAACAGTGTGGTTAATCCTCAACTGCCCTCCAAAGACAACTAGGGATGGGAAATAAATGATTCGACATCCAAATTCTCCAAATGAATAAAGAAAAAGAGATGATCTAACTAGAAAATTAAAAAGAAATTGAGAATAGCTTTGGATTGGTTTCTGGAGAATTAAGTGTCCATTTAAGAGACAGACTAATTATAATCGTGTCAGGAGATTGTTGATCATTTTAGATATTGAATGTTGTTGTTAGTTTGTCTGTTACAGTAAATGTCTTATTAAAGTTCATGATGTGGAGATGCCAGCATTAAACTGGGTTGGGTACATTAAGAAGTCTCACAACAGCAGGTTAAAGTCCAACTAGTTTATTTGGTAGCACAAGCTTTCGGAGCATTGCTCTCTCATCTGATGAGGGGGCAGCACTCTGAAAGCTCGTGCTACCAAATAAACCTGTTGGACTTTAACCTGGAGTTGTGAGACTTCATACTGTTATTAAAGTTCGAAATCTTGTTATATGATTCTTTTAATTATTCACGAGAAGTTTGAATTTATTGTTTTTCAAAAATTATCAGTCTCTACAGGGATTGTAACAATACTTGAAAATTATAGTTGATGTCCTGACAGGCGCCATTATTGCCCTTACTCTGCTGCAGTGAATCATGCAGTCTGTTAGTCCTATGGACATGTAAAATTCATGATTAGAAATCAAAAGTACTCCCTTGGCTTATCACTTTTCATATAAGTAACTCACGCTAAAACAACATTTACCACTGATGGAGAAATGTCATGAATAAATGTAAGTTTTATGTGCCTAATTGGCACATGACATTCATAAAAAGCTCTTGGGCATGTTAAGCCTCATTGAGACCTTTGACTTGTAAATAAGTTGCTTGCTGCACCAATATAATAAGAGTATAATGTTGGAGTACTTCTTAAACCAAGTATAAGATGCTTCAGGAGCTGCTACCATTCCTGACAATTAATGGCATGTACAGGGAATAGAATTCTGCGCACCTCTAAGTTTTTATACAGCATACTAAATTCTCCTTATTTTAAGTGAACTTAAAGAACTTGCTGCTAGGCTGCTTTTATGCATCTGTTTATCACTGTATCTTTCATAAACAACTGGTTTGATAATTTGTATCAATACGGGCAATTCCAAGTAAAATCGGAATACTCATTCTGAAAGTCCTCCCTCCCTCTGTTTGACGATCTATATAATTCACTTTCAGAGACTTTTTCTCACAGGTGGTCTAAAGTCTGGAGTATGGTTGTGAATTAAAGCAATGTTTGTGCTGGCTAATCCCTTCAAGGCCATTGTTCTGAAATTGTATCTAAATAGGAACATGCTGAGATCAATTAAAGGTTATTTGCCAAGGGAGCTTTCTGCAGATTGGTAGCTGATTGAAAATTGCTGGCTCCAGTCCTTGAATGAAGACCAGGGGATGCGTTCTCCCCTGGCTAACAATTGTCAGGTCTTTTTTTTGTGCCAGAAAAACAGCAGAATCTTGCTGAGTTTTTGGATTTTTATGGAGGTGAGTCCTTAATTGATATGGAGTCAGGTTTCCTGTTCGATTAAAACTAGCGTTGGAGGAATGGAGAAGGGTTTCAGGCACTCATTGCAATCATCACCGAGGATGCTGGCTGTCCTGTGAGAAAGACTTTCTATCTCTGCCTGCCACTGCACCACTGGAACCCAAGGTGGCAAGAGGGAGGGCCAGGTCCCTGGCATTCATGAAGGAGAGTAGGGATGTCTTCTTTCCAAAGGGTGGCAGGAGTAGGCCAGCTTGTTATGCATCAGGGTCACCTTGTACTCATCATTATCAATTGCCTCCTGTCGTAACTCTTGCTCCTCCCTACTGAGCTGTCTCCTCCCCTGACTTCACTGTCCTCAAGTCCACTTCTCGATGGAGGGCCATGTTAAGGAGAGCACAGCAGGTTTCTATGTTTCAAGACCGAATGGAAACAGAGTGGTCTGCTCACTCTCATCCTTGACATTACACCTTTATAGAATTCCTACGCTGCAGGAAGAGACCATTCATCCCATTGAACTTGAACTGACAATAATCTTATCCAGGTTCTATCCCCAAAATCCAACATATTTACCCTATTAATGCCTCTAATTTACGCATCCTAGGACAGCAAAGAGCAATTTAGCATGGTCACTGCACCTAACCCGCACATCTTTGGATTGTGGAAGGAAATCCACACAGAGACTGGGAGAAAGTTCAAATTCCACACAGTCAGTGACCCGAGCCGTGAATTGTATCCCGGTCCCTGATGCTTGTGAGGCAGCAATGCTAACCACTGTGTCATAGTGCTGCCCAACTGTGCCAGCTTGTCCAGTCAAGTGTCAAATGGCCAATTAGTGGATCTCTGGTGGGAAAGTGGCCAATTAAGAGTTCAATGGTGGAGCTTCACATCAATTTGGGAGTCTAAGCTGAAATGTCATGCGACCAAGGGGTTATGCTGTTAACAGGAAGTCGGTCATGGCTACAAATTTCAAGGCCCCCTTCTCTCTCAATCTTTCTTTATTTCTTATGGCAGTCTAAAAACTCAAAAGAAATTAGTTAAAGTAAATACAGACGCTGCTTTCTTCACCAGTTGGATCTACTGCTGCATTTAGGCATCAGGTGATAGCCTTTCTTCCATCCTATTCACCTCTTCATAGTTATCGTAAAACACTCCAAAAATTTTCTAAAGTCCAAAAAATGCAGCAGACAACAAAGAATTGCGGACAATTGAGTCATTAAAAAGCTTGATTGCTGGTAAATTGGTCATTGCCAAATTATGGTGGGCTTCTCAGTTTCCCATCTGTTTGCATTCTATAACTTCAGAGATTGGCGTAATGATGTCATCACAACCTATCTTAAGTTTGCAGAGAGTTGGAAGGGTGGGAAGTGATGGTGATGAAAGTTGTGGGGTGGCCTGTTTAATTTGCAGCAATAAATTCCAGCCTGAAATATCAACTTGACTTTCGGGAAAGTATTGAAAGGCTCCACTTGGTGTCACTCCCCCACATTTTCCCTGTAGCCCTGTACATTTTTTTTTCCCTTTCCAGGTAATGATTTAGTCCCCTTCAGAAAGCCATGACGGAACCTATAACCACCACACTCTCAGGCAGAGCAAACCAGATCCTAACCACTTGCTGCATGAAAAAACGCATGTTGCCTCATGTTGCCATTGCTTCTTTGGCCAATTACCTACATCTGCACCTTCTCATTCCAGGAAACTTTTCTCCATATCTACTCTATCCAGATCACCCATGATTTTGAATACTTCCATCAAATCTTCTCTCAACCTTCTCCAAAGTGGGAGGTCACACAAGACCAGGTTTTACGTCAACAGGTACATTTGAAATCACAAGCTTTCAAAGCACTGCTCCTTCATCAGGTAAAGTGGAGAGAAAGTTAGACTGTAACCTATCATGTAACCTCTCATCTTGTCCGCCCATGTTCAATATCTCCAGTCATTCTTCATACATGAAAGTCCTAAATTCTCAAATCTGTCTACATAACTGAAGTTCCTCATTCATGGAATCATTCTCGCAGTGATGACTATGAACACCTCCACTCTTTTTTGCCCTTGGTTCACAGTCACCCCTCCCAAGCAACTTTGCCTCTGACTGTAGATCCTTTGTTCAAGGGAGTTCTTGTCCTCCTATCCTCTGGCCTTCTTCTGACCAGCGCTCTGCCCTTTCTAAGAAGTGTGCTGCTCCTCAGTTCCAAATATCTGAGGGTGCAGCACCCATTTCCATCTGTAGTCTTGGGAGTGTTCAGGTAGAATCCACATAGCTATGCCCACTAATGCGATGTCTACAAAACAGGAGAGTGATACCTCCTTCAACTGTTAAGATTCTTAAAGCTGGCTCCTCTGCAGAATTATGATGAGCTGGCTCCTCTGCAGAATTATCTTTATCTTCAAAGGGGTAAGCCCTTTGACCTTTGAACAGCATGTTTGCTCACTCCTTTAAACTCTTGCCATCTCCATGACCTGTCCTAGATATGATCCTCATCTCTGAAAATCTCACAGGGGGCCAGAAATGAAGGTGGATCTAGCAGTCTCACAATATTACAACTATTTTTACACTTACCTGCTTGCATTTTAGTCCAAATCAGAAAAAAATCCAGTTCTTAGTTATCAAAGTGGAAAAAACGGTCACAAATATCTTCCAGAACTATTACTTTTTGTACCTTAAAATGTAACACTTTCAATGTGGCATCGGAAGTCACAGGTGTGAGTTTTATACAGTATTAGTACATCTATAATTTGCTATCAAAATAGCAAAGAGGCTAATTAAATTCACAGATATTTATTCAAAAAAGATCCAACACCATCATTTGAGGAGAACATGTGCCATTAAAAACAGAAATCCAAAGGTTTCTATTTGTCGCATTGTTTTTATTTTGCAAAAATGGCTCTCAGTAAATGCGTTTGCTGGCTGTAATTACAACTAAGATCACCACAGGAAGTTAAGCCTTGTTCATTTTAGTCTAAGCGCCCATTTGACACATATCACATCTGCTAAAGGTAGCCAGAGATGGAAATGAAAGTGGGACTTTAGCAACAGCAAAACCTGGCCCCTTGCCTTCATTTATAAAGTGTCCCACTGCGGTCTCTTTCATTCTTATTTGCTCTCTAAAATGCCGAGTTCCTCTAACTCTGCCTTCCGAGCATTCCTTCTCCGTTTCACACACCAAATGTGGTGAATCATCAGGGACAACACATGGTGCGACTGCTAAAGGAGGACATCCAGCATGATGCTGGAGAGGACACTGATGACATTGAGGATGCCAAAGGAGCAGGATTGCTTCCAACATTTGTTTGCAGCCAGAAGTTTAAGCTCACATAACACAGCTTCAGCTGAACAATTTGTGCTGCCTTGTATTTTGACATCCGTGCCCAACGTTTATCACAGGTTATCCAACAGCTGCTGTCTAAATTCTAAAATCCAAATCAAATAACACTACAGAATCATAAATTACCTAGATGCATATACTGGCATAAACATTTCATAGAATCATACAATCCTACAGTGTAGAAGGAGGCCATTCGGCCCATCAAGGCTGCACCGACCACAATCCCACCCAAGCCCTATCTCCATAATCCCGTGCATTCACCCTCGCTAGTTCCCCTGACACTAAGAGGCAATTTAGCATAGGCAATCCACCCTCACTGCCATTAGTGGTAGTACAGATGAACTCGCTGGGGTCTTTTAAAAGACTACATGGGATTTAATGGGATTGAGACTTATAGATAGTTCTATGGCTTGGTATGCATGGATATGATCGGCACAACTTGTGGGCCGAAAAGCCTGTTATACTGTGGTGTTCTATGTTCTAACATCTTTGGACTGTGGGAGGAAACAGGAGCATCTAGAGGAAACCCACACAGGCATGGGGAGAATATGCAAACTCCACAGACAGTGATCTAAGCCAGGAATCGAACCCAGGTCACTGGTGCTATGAGGCAACAGTGATAGCATTTTCTTTTTACTTGCTCATGAAAGGGGGTCAACAAACTATTACTCCACCCTAGCGTAGAGTTCAAGAACTCTTGTATCTAATCTTTATTCATTCACAAGGTGCTCCCTGATTTGTTGCAACAAGGGGACAGAATCTGCCGTGACTCAGTCAAGAACTCATCAGATGTTCCTGGTTGATGATCTTTAGAAGTCTGAGCCTTAACGGGGATCAGCTGTAATACTCTGTCAATTCAGTGAATGTCAGAGCTTTCTAACACAGAGATACACATTAGTTTAGGGAATTACTGGGATACTCTCTTGAGAGATAGAGTGATTTTCCATTTTATAATTCTGTCAGCCTCTTGGCTAACTAATTTCCCACTGACCTACAAGGATAGCAGAATCCCGGAGATTCTCAATCCAAATGAAACCCCTCTCCATCGGTCTCTCCGCCTGTTCAGGTCAGAGGAAATGATTGAGGCCAGAGCAGAGGATGAGAAACTCAGATAGACAACGGGTGATATTCTCCCAAAAAAAATCTAAGCATCGAATTCTCCTGAAAACTCAACGGGAGTTCAGAGAAGAATCTCCCACACTCGATACAGAGGCCACCAGCGTGAATATCATTAAATTTCAGGGGGTCGGTGCCTATTCCCACTGGAGAGGCTGAAATCAGCGTGCTGAGTGGGACATCCCACATGCGGCAAATGGTCAGTGCCAAGATCAGCGCATGCACAGTAGCCTCGAGTTGATGGCATTGATGGCTGGCCAGCCTTGCGACCCCTGCAATATCTGCTCTATAATCCCCACTGGAGTGAAATACTCCAACAAGGTAGAAGGTGCTAGTGGGCCCGGAGACTTCAGTCCCAAGCCTGCTAAGGTGTTTAAATTATATTAAAATTACCATGTAAATGGTTTTTGCACCTCCCTGCCAATTTCCAGCACAGAGCAATTGCTGCTAGAAATCCAGTGCTGTGAGATGCAAGCAGGGCACAAATACTCGTGCAAACCTCACAAATTGCCTGACGTGACAATCTCCCAGCCTATTGCGCTAAAAAATTATTGCGGCCAATATTTTTGGTTTTGCAGAATATTGCAAGAGGCTAGGACTGGGATTGATACGGCTACGATGATCATTCTACAGAGTAGACTGTAACGGTAGAACCACGTATGAGAATTAATTCGAGCTGCCAGGGGATTTCACCGTACTATTCAATATATTTTAGCAGCTCCTTTTCAGACAAACCAAGACATTCAGCAAAACTGAATCAACATTTTCTGTCATGCAACTTTGTCAGTTTGAGAAACCACACAAATTACCAAAATGGACAGTCACATGAACATAGATTGAATCTGATTTTTTGCAAATTGTGAAGTAACAACATTTCGCCTACGGGTGTAATATTTGTGGATTTTTGAGACAAATATTTTGATTTTATAAATTTCTTGAGACAGGTCTGCATTATGTTCCGATACAGTAACAAGTTTGTGATTTTGGGACTGAGATTTAACTGCAATGGCTACCTCTATTATTTTTAGTTTAAAGTTTATTTATTAGTGGCACTGCAATGAAATTACTGTGAAAATTCTCTAGTTGCTACACTCCGGCACCTGTTTGGGTACACTGAAGAATTTATCATGGCCAATGCACTTAATCAGCAGATCTTTCAGGCTGTGGGAAGAAAACAGAGTCTCCAGAGAAAACATATGCAGACACAGAAAGAATGTGCATTTCTGCACAAGCAGTCACCAAAACTGGGAATCGAACCCATGTCCCTGGCATTGTGAGGCGACCATACCACCCTTAGTGTATACCATCAAACCTGTTGGTTAGATTGACTAACGGTAAGACAATGACATAACTCATCTGACTGGATCAGCCATGTTTATTTGTGCCAAATGCAGTTAAGAGATGTATCATTTGCTCCAACTATAAGGCTTCAGAAAATTCATGATTAATGCTAAAATTAGCATTAAATTAATGCTATTACTGAGGAGGGATGACTTCGAGGTATTATCACTAGACCATTAATCCAGAAACTCAGCTAATGTTCTGGGGACCAGGGTTCGCATCCCACCATGGAAGATGGTGGAATTTGAACTGAAAAAAAATCTAGAATTAAGAATGTATCAATGACCATGAAACCATTGTTGATTGTCGTAAAAACGCATCTTGTTCACTTATGTCCTCTAGGCTTTTAAGGAAGGCACACTGTTTTGACTCTGCAGTCACACGTAGACTGTCCTTACCCGTTCTGACCGACAGTTGATTTCGCAGCCAAAACAATGTGGTTCTTAACCACTCTCTGAAATGGTCTGATAAACCACACAGTTCAAGAGCAATTAGGGATGGGCACTAAATATTGAGTAAGTATTTAGCAACACCAATTTTAAATCCAACCGATTTATTTGATAGTAAATCTGCGAGCTTTCAACACTCTGTGTCTTCGTCAGGCAAATGCAGTGTTCTGGTCTGCAATAGCACACATCAGCACAGATAGTCAGAGATTGCTGATTAGAATGCGAATCCTTACATCTAACCTGGTATTCAAGTGTTAAAGTGGCTAACAATGTGTGTGAAGGGAATCCTGAGCATTGGTTAGAGAATTGTGTATTTTCTCCAGACAGCACAGTAAGTGAGGTTTTTTGCTAACCCAGGCAAGTTACGGGGGTTACAGATAGTGTGTCATGAAGCCAAGATCCCTATTAAGACCGTTCTCATGTGTGCGGAACTTGGCTATCAGTCTCTGCTCAGCGACTCTGCGCTGTCGTGTGTCACGAAGGCCCCCTTGAAGAACATTTACCCGCAGGTCGGAGGCCGAATGCCCATGACTGCTGAAGTGTTCGCCCACAGGAAGGGAACTGGTGATTGTTGAGCGATGCTCATTCATCCGCTGTCGTAG
The DNA here is from genome assembly GCA_024679065.1 of Sphyrna mokarran. Lineage (NCBI taxonomy): Eukaryota > Metazoa > Chordata > Chondrichthyes > Carcharhiniformes > Carcharhinidae > Sphyrna > Sphyrna mokarran. The sequence goes on along the minus strand of JAGIQG010000023.1, from coordinate 27,557,481 downwards.
TGTCTGCATGGTCTCCCCAATGTACCATGCTTCGGGACATCCTTTCTTGCAACGTATTAGGTAGACAACGTTGACCAAGTTGCAAGAGTATGTACCGTGCACCTGGTGAATGGTATCCTCATGTTTGATGATGTCGTCCATGTCATCCCATTCACCATCTTAAATATTCATTTCTTCCATCACTAATGCACGGCGACAGCCGTGTGTGTACCATTTACAAGTTGCTCAAGATTCCTTCAACAGCATCTTCCAAACCTAATGACAGTGGATTCATGGGAACACCACCAGTTGCAGATTCCCCTCAAAGCCAAACACCATCCTCATTTGGGACTGGATCACCAATCCTTCACTGGTCACTGGGTGAAGGATCCGGAACACCTTTCCTAACAGCACTGCAGATGTACCTACAACCATATGTTCCACAATGGTTCAAGGCTGCAGTTCACCACTACCTCATCAAGGATATTCAGAATAGATATGAGATGTTGATCTTGCTAGAGATGCCCATATCTTGTGAATTAATGAAAATACGACATAGACCTACCTCTGAAAGAGAGACTTTGACATATTGAAATATCAGGGCGGCATGCTGACACAGCAGTTAGTTTTGCTGCCTCACAGCTCCGGGGATCTGGATTCGATTCCCAGTTTGGGTCACTGTCTGTGTGGAGTTTGCATATTCTCCCTGTGTCTGCATGGATTACCTTCGCGCTCTCTAGTTTCCTTCCACAGTCCATATATGTGCGAGTTAGCTGTATTGGCCATACTAAATTAAGGTCCCAGGATGTGTAGGTTAGAGAGAGTAGCAGGGTAAATATGTGGGGTTACGGGAACAGGAACTGGGTGAGATCGTTGTTGGTGTAGATTTGATGAGCCGAATGGCCTCCTTCTGTACTATAGGATTTCTATAATTGGTTAGCAATATGTTTGGGATGATTCATTGTTGCAGTGAAAAATCTCAGCAGAAACAGGAACCTGTCTAGGGAGACTGACTGACTAAGTGTACTTTTAGCATCTTCTCTTTCTGGTTTCCTGTGTTCATGTTCTTTTTTTTTCCTTTCCATTACAGGAATTGTTTGCTTCTGTTTTGATTTTTTTTTAGCTAACTCCCACTCGTCTTTCAACTCTGCTTGCCACGTACCCCTGTTCGTAATTAGTTTACAAGATTCAGATAACTGTTAGCACACAGCCATTCGCAACATTAAAAAAAGATAATTTTGCAGCTTTAGTTTTGAACTGCTGACAAGCAGAAGATTTGCAATATCTGCCAGACGGTGGATAAAACAGTCGATAAAAGCCATTAATTATAATCTATCAGCAGCTAATGATGGATTCTCACATGATACAGACTCCTGCTCTATACACTATTTTGAGCAGGCCTGTTCAACTTTTTCACTTGGGGGCCATATTTCCATTTATTTCTTACTCAAGGGGATTTCTGAAAGATGATGTTTGGCACAACATTAAATATGAATTTCAAAATAAAGTTCAGGTAGGAAGGAAAGAAACAACTGAGGCAAAAATAATCCTGTTTTAAAGCAATAAACTCTCTCTCTCTCTCCCACACACCCTCCGACTCTCTCTCCCCCACATTCTCCCACTCTTTCTTTCCCACACAATGTCTCACTCTCTCTTGCTTACCCTCCCCCACTTTCTCTCTCAGGCAGTCTCCCATTCTAACACTCTCTCTGTCCCCCCCACTTTCTCTCGCTCATATTCTCCTTCCCTCTCTCCCATACGCTCTCCCTCTCTCTCCCACACACACACTCTCCTTCTCTCTCTCACATACTCTCTCTCTCCCTTTCTCACACCCTCTCTCTCCCACACCCTCACTTATTAGAGGAAACAGAATCCAAAAAAGTGTTGAAAAAAGGATACAAAAAAACCAAGAACGGGAAAACCAACTCTCCCCTCCCTTGATAAAGCGCAAGAAAGCAGCGAAACTGGTCGGGATACAAAGCCAAGGGGGCAAAATCAAGCCTAAGTTACGACTGCAATGGAGAAAGATGGCAAGAATGGCCAGACACTATCCACAGCTACGCCTGGATGTGGAACAAACGGGAGCTGAATGAATCCCAGCGGGACCTGGACTCAACATACAAGGGAATGAGAAAAATGTTTACAACTTGTTTCTGAAAAAGTAGAACACACAAAAGATCCTCAGACATTTTCTCAGTTATGGCCAAAGGATCACTCTAGTTTCACCTTAATGGAAAGGGGTATTTTGATATGTATGGAAATGTTTTATGGGAGGCAAACTAATCCACACAGAGAAGTATATAACCCCAAAAGAGCAAAGGTATAAATGTGCAATTCTGCATGGATGACCAAGAAAAAAGACCTTACCTCATACCAAAGCGTCCAAATAAATGGGAATGTCCCTACACCGACTTGCTCTGCGAACTACTGCTCCCACAACAATCTGACATATACTAGTGGAATCCACACCACAACACCTTCCCTACCACAACATAAAACACACATTAAAAATAAAAAGTCACCCCATCCCACCAGCTCTGAGTGCCCCCCCTCCACCTCATGCACTCTAACAGACACACACACACCCCATGCACTCTCCCACTCTCTTTCCACACATTCTCCCATCGAAATCCCTATTGGGAAACTTCCAGGACATTCATCGCTCCACCTGACCTCTTGTCGCACCCCCTACCCCATCCCCAGTAGCCCATCTATTGCCCTCTAATGGCCCACCCACGGAACAAACATTTATTTTACATTTTTCTCCCTCAAACCCCTCTCCGAAAAAGCAGAATCTGGCCCAGCAACAGATGCAAAACTTCCTTAAGAAAACCCCACTCAAAAAAAAACAACTCTCCAATATACACACTATTTGAACATCCACCCCAGCATCCAAAAGTACGAAAGCACCTAACGTAGCAGTCCCCTCCTAAAATACACCACATCAACAACCACTTCCCTCCAACCACCTAAAACACAACAGAAGCAGACCATCACACTTCCTTTTCCCCCACACACCACCCCACACAAGAAAAAACTAACACAGATAGTAATATATAATATAAAAGGAGGAAAAGACCCAAGAGGCAAGAGAACAACAAGCCACAGGATAAAGGCAAGGCATCATGGAGAGCAACAAATGTTGGACATGAGCCGAAAAAATGTGGCAGAACATGGCGAAAAGGGAATATGTCGTCTCTCTGTCCAACCCCAAAAACTCTCACTCTCTCTTTCCCACACAGTCTCCCACGCAGTCTCCCATTCTCTCTTGCTCCCATGCACTCTCCCTCTCTCCTACACATTCTCCCACTCTCCCCCTCTTTCACACATTCTCTCACACTCTCTCCTACATACACTTTGTCTCCCCCACAAAGTCTCTCTCCCTCCCCAACAAAGTCTCCCTTTCCCCCACATTCTCTCTCTCCCAATCTCTCTCCCCTCCACAAACTCTCATTTCCACTCTCTCTCCCACAACTCTTGCACCCACTGTCACACTTTTTCTCTCTCATGCATTCTCCTACTCTCTCTCTCTCCCTCCCATGCACTCTCCCACTCTCCCTTTCCTCCATGTCCTCTTCCATTCTCTCTCATCCACACAGTGTCCCAATCTCTCTCTCCCAGGCAATCTCCCATTCTCTCTCTATTCCCACTCACTCTTTCACTCTCTCTCCCATGCACTGTCCCACTCTCTCTGTCCCATGCACCATCCCTCTCTCCAACACACACTCTCACTCTCTCTCTCTCTCTCCCCCAGGCACTCTCCTATTCTCTCTCTCTCTCCCATGCATTCTCCCACTCTCTCACTCCTTCTTTCATTTTAACATACTTTCCGACTTTCTCACTCCCTCCTGCACACTCTCCATCACACACACTCTCACTCTCTCATTCACACTCACACATACACACACTCTCTCGTATTCTCTGTGATACGATCCCTCTCACACACACACTCTCTCTAAGCATGGGCAGAATAGCCAAGCCAGACAATAGTTTCCATTGTTGCTAAATGGAGTTCTCTGGGTTCTGTGCTGAATTTTGTCAGGGGGCAATCTTCAATGACATGAGTTACCGATTGGGATGCACCACAGCTGAGTCCCAATTCCCTGCAAGGCCCCACGTGCGCTGATATGCTGCACAAAAACCTTGGCCTGTGTGGAAACAATTTAGGAGTACCCAATGTTGGCGTGGCAGGTTGAAACTGGGTGGGTGATTTTGAGATCTGTGTATTCCAAACAGGACACAAAGAAAATAAGTTGAGAATTGTTCATTCCATTTATGAATGAGTTGTAAAACACAGCGGCGTACGGGTGGGGTGGGGCATGGTTTGAGATGCGTATACTTTAATGCAAGGAGTATTCGCAATAAGGGGGAGGAACTTGCAGCTTGGACCAATACCTGGAACTTCGATGTTGTGGCCATTTCAGAGACTTGGGTAGAGCAGGGACAGGAATGGATGTTGCAGGTTCCGGGGTACAAATGCTTTCGTCGGAGTAGAGAAGGGGGTAGAAGGGGGGGAGGAGTGGCGTTACTGGTCAAAGACTGTATCACGGTGATAGAAAAGAAGTTTGATGAGGACTTGTCTGTTGAGGTAGTATGGGCTGAGATTAGAAACAGGAGAGGAGAGGTCACCCTGTTGGGATTCTTTTACAGACCTCCTAATAGTTCTAGAGAGGTTGAGGAAAGGATTGCAAAGTCAATTCTGATTAGGAGTGAAAGTAGTAGGGTAATTGTGATGGGGACTTTAACTTTGCTAATATTGATTGGAATAGCTATAGCTCTAGCTCGTTAGAGGGGTCAGTTTTTGTACAAAGTGTGCAGGAAGGTTTTTTGACTCAATATGTAGATAGGCCAACTAGAGGTGAGGCTACATTGGATTTGGTGCTGGGCAATGAGCCAGACCAGGTGTTAGGCTTGGAAGTTGGTGAACATTTTGGTGATAGTGACCACAATTCGGTTACGTTCACCTTAGTGATTGATAGGGATAGGCATGAAGCTGGGGGCAGTAGTTATAGCTGGGGGAAGGGTAATTATGAGGCCATCAGGAGAGAATTAGGGTGCATAGATTGGACTAGGAAACTACAGGACTGGGAACATCTGGAATGTGGAGCTTATTCAAGGAGCAGCTGCTGCGAGTCCTTGATAAGTATGTCCCTGTCAGGCAGGGAGGAAATGGTCGAGTAAGAGAGCCTTGGTGTACAAAAAAAGTTGATTTGCTGGTTAAGAAGAAAAAGGAGGCTTATGTCAGGATGAGGCTTGAAGGCTCAGTTAGTGCAATGGATAGCTATAGATTAGCCAGGAAGGAGCTAAAAAGTTAATTGAGGAGAGCTAAGAGGGGACACAAGAAGATGTTGGCTGATAGGATTAAGGAGAATCCTAAAGCTTTCTTTCGATATTTTAAGAATAGAAGATTGGTTAGGGCAAGATTAGGGCCAGTCATAGACAGCAGTGGGAAGTTGTGCGTGGAGACTGAAGAGATTGGAGAGGTACTGAATAAATATTTCTCTTCGGTATTCACGCAGGGTGATGTAAATGTAGTTATGGAGAACACTGAGGTACAGGGTAGCAAACTGGAAGGTATCGAAGTAGATAGGGAGGATGTGCTAGATATTCTCGAGGGTTTGAAGTTGGATAAGTCCCCCTGGGCCGGACGGGATTTACCCTAGGATTCTCTGGGAGGCAAGAGAGGAGATTGCAGAGCCTCTGGCTCTGATCTTCAGGTCTCGTTGGTTACGGGTGTGGTTCCGGAGGACTGGAGGATAGCGAATGTGGTCCCATTGTTCAAGAAGGGGAAGAGAGACCTTCCGGGGAATTATAGGCCAGTGAGTCTTACTTCTGTTGTGGGCAAAGTATTGGAGAGAATTATTAGGGATAGGATTTATAGTTATTTAGAGAGAAATGAATTGATTGGGGATAGTCAGCATGGTTTCGTGAAGGGTAGGTCATGCCTTACTAACCTCATTGCGTTTTTTGAGAAAGTGACCAAAGAGGTGGATGGGGGTAAGGCGGTTGATGTAGTATATATGGACTTTAGTAAGGCGTTTGATAAGGTGGCCCATGGAAGACTTCTACAGAAAATGCAGATGTGTGGAATAGAGGGTGATGTAGCTAATTGGATTAGGAATTGGCTGGCAGATAGAAGACAGAGGGTGGTGGTTGATGGGAGATATTCATCGTGGAGTTCGGTGACGAGTGGTGTGCCTCAGGGGTCTTTTTTGGGGCCCCTGCTGTTTGTAATTTTTATAAATGATCTGGATGAGGGTATTGAGGGATGGATCAGTAAATTTGCAGATGATACTAAAGTTTGTGGTGTGGTAGATAGTGAAGAGGGGTGTTTTAGTTTACAGAGTGACTTGGACAAGTTGCAGAGCTGGGCCGAGAGGTGGCAAATGGAGTTTAATGTGGAAAAGTGTGAGGTAATGCACTTTGGCATGAACAATAAATGTGTAGAGTATAGGGCTAATGGTAGGGCTCTTAATAGTGTTGAGGAACAGAAGGATCTTGGTGTATGTGTCATAGATCCCTGAAAGTAGGCAGTCAAGTGGATAAAGTTGTTAAGAAGGCTTATGGAGTCTTAGCTTTTATTGGTAGGGGGATTGAATTTAGGAGCCGCAGCATCATGTTGCAGCTGTACAAAACTCTAGTGGGGCCGCACTTGGAGTATTGTGTGCAGTTCTGGTCCCCACATTATAAGAAAGATGTGGAGGCATTGGAGAGGGTACAGAGGAGGTTTACCAGGATGTTGCCTGGTATGGAGGGCATGTCCTATGAAGAGAGGTTGAAGGATTTGAGGTTGTTTTCGTTAGAAAGGAGGCGGCTAAGGGGGGGTCTTATTGAAGCATATAAGATAATTAGAGGTTTGGATAGGGTGGACAGTGATAGCCTTTTTCCTAGGATGGAGAAAGCTAGCACGAGGGGACACAACTTTAAATTAAGGGGTATGAGTTATAGGACGGATATCAGAGGTAGGTTCTTTACTAAAAGAGTGATTAGGGAGTGGAATGCCCTGCCTGCAGCTGTTGTAGATGCGCCAAGTTTGGTGGCGTTTAAGAGGTTAGTTGATAAGTATATGGATGAGAAGGGAAGGGTTTAGTTAGGAGGGGCATTGCTTTTTATTTTGGTCGGCACAACATCGAAGGCCGAAGGGCCTGTTCTGTGCTGTATTGTTCTATGTTCTATGTTCTATGTTCTATGAATGCTTTTCCATTCAGAAACTGTTTTTAGCTGAGCATTGATGAGTTGCCCTGGTTTTATTAGCCTGATGCAAATTTCTGTTTCCCTCATTATATTGTAAAACTGCTTTACACTTTCGTATGTCCTGATCTTTTAAAAAGAAAAACGATGTTGGTCTCATGGATATGCTGTTTTCTTCATGAAGAATTCAGAGAATTAAACATTTTTTCAGAGCTCCAAAACTTCATTGAAAAATTTAAAACGATGTTTCAAATTATAGTCATAGCAGGTTAAGTGTAAGGATTTGCATTCTAATCAGCAATCTGTAAACTGTCTGTGCTGATATGTGTGCTATTGCAGACCAGAACACCTCATTCGCCTGAAGAAGGCTACAAAAGCCGAAAGCTAGCAAGTTTACTATCAAATAAATCGGTTAGATTTAAAATTGGTGTTGTCAGACCTCTTACTTAAATTATAGTCACAGACAAAAACCATTCTTTATTTCAGTTCATATACTTATTACCAGAATGTGGCTCACTGCTAAAATTAATGAAAATATATGAAACAAATATAAAGAAAAAAATTAATTTTATGATCTACTGCCAATTAAATACTTGTACTCACTGTTAGAATGGAGGAATAACAGGAGTCTATTTACAAACAATATTGTCATTACAAACAGATGTTCTGATTTATTGATTGACAGATATCAGTTTGTTCTGCTTTAAAATATCATCATGGGATCTATTACATCTACCTCAGAGAGCAGACGGGACCTTGGTTTAACATCTGATCTGAAGCCCAATCCCTTCTACCATGTAATTTCCCTTCCATTCTTCACTGGAGACATCAGTCTAGATTTTGCGCTCATGCCTCTTCAGTCAGACTTGGAACTCGAGATGTTGAACTGAAGCCCAGAATCCTGCCACTGAGCCACAAAGGACACACGGTAAGGAAGAGATTTAAGGGCTCGTTCTGAGCTCAACAGAAATTTTAACTTCATTTCACTCGTTTGTGCAGTAAAAAAAATGAGAAATCACTTGCCAAAACCAAGTCAGGATCTCCTTTTCCACATTGCTCTCAACATTCAGTGGCTGAAAAGCTGGAAGGTGTAAATCTTCATCTCCACCAGCCTCGAGAAGGAACAGGCTGATGATTTGTGCAAACTGCGGATTTAGACCCGCTGTAGGATGGAAATACAAATAGGCACAGCTTACACAATGCAAGCTATGACCATTTATACTGAGTCTTAAACTCCCTGACAGCATTTCTTGAAAGGATTGCCAGAGGACAAGGATAAAAGGCCCAGAGTCAGAAGGAGCAGGGTGACTCCAAGGGACAACAATGTGAACTGCAGTCTTGTCTTTGAGTTTAATCCTTCTGAATTCAAGGTCAATGTGGCCCAGCAATTTCAGAAAACTCATATCATTGTTCCAACATTTGGAATATGGGAGGCCGGGGCATTCAGATCACTAGGGCTCTGATATTAGTTGGGAAAATCCCGCAGAGCCTCACAAGACCAGCCCTGTCACTGGGGATGCATGATGTGGAAATGCCGGCATTGGACTGAGGTAAACACAGTAAGAAGTCTCACAACACCAGATTAAAGTCCAGCAAGTTTATTTGATAGCAAACACCACTAGATCTCGGGACTTTACCTCTTCATCAGGTGAGTGGAGAGTTCTGATCACAAACAGAGCATATGAAGGCACACACTCAGTTTACAGAATACTGATTAGAATGTGAGTTTTTACAGCTAATCAAGTCTTAAAGGTGCAGACAATGTGAGTGGAGATAGTATTAAGCATAGGTTAAAGAGATGTGTATTGTCTCCAGGCAGGAGAGTAAGTGAGGTTTTGCAAGCCCAGGCAAGTCATGGGGGTTATAAATAGTGTGACGTGAATCCAAAATCCCAGTTGAGGCCGTCCTCATGTGTGTGGAACTTGGCTATTAGTCTCTGCTCAGCGATTGAACACTATCGTGCGTCATGAAGGCCTCCTTGGAGAATGTTTACCCAAAGATCAGAGGCTGCATGCTGTGACTGCAGAAGTGTTCGCCAACAGGAAGAGAACAGTCTTGCCTGGTGATTGTCGAGCGAATAATTACCAGGCAAGACTGTTCTTTTCCTGTTGGCGAACACTTCAGCGGTCATGGGCATTCGGCCTCCGATCTTCGGGTAAACCTTCTCCAAGGCCTTCACAATACACGACAGCGCAGATTGGCTGAGCAGAGACTAATAGCCAAGTTCCGCATACATGAGGACGGACTCAAATGGGATCTGGGATGCAGCCATAGATTCCAGATGTTGGGAATTCAACTTTAGCAGGCAATTGATCTGAATCCTTGAAAATTAATGACAGAGAGGGAACTAGGGATTGAAACAAACACATTTTGGGGCCTAAGAATTGAAGCAAGAATTTAGATTGATTACAATACCCTCTTCCATGGAGAAAAAGGTACAAAAGTCTGAGATCACGCACCAAGTGACTCATGAACAACTTCCTCCCTGCTGCCATCAGACCTTTGACTAGACCTACCTTATATTAAGTTGATCTTTCTCCACACCCTAGCTATGACTATAACATTACATTCTGCACCCTCTCCTTTTCTTCTCCCTTATGTAATCTATAAACAATACACTTTGTATAGCATGCAAGAAGCAATACTTTTCACGATATCCCAATACATGTGACAATAATAAATCAAATCAAAACTGAAGAGGCAGAAGAGATATTATAATAAGATCCTGTCTGCATATTCAGGTAGATGTGAAAGATTCTATGATACTAAGTTAAAGGAAACCAGCAAGTTTTCTTGGTGTTCTGGCCAATACTTCCCATCATAGCTGCACCATTTAAAAATAGATCATTCATTTCACTCTTTGTTTTAGAAGCGATGCTGTGTAAAATACTTAACAGCTGCCATTGTACTCCAACAAAAAATAATTGTGTGAAATACCTTGAGAAAGTCAAAGCGTACTCTGTGAAAACAGTAGCTTAAAAATGGCCGCAGAATGAAGTCTGCCCATTTCAGATAAACATTTATTACCAATGTTCACACTAACATATTCAGAGTTAAGCTACTAACAGCACTGAGTGTTATTTTAAGACTCTGTTTCAGCTATCTTATCATACTGTCAGTATTTGCAGTTGACACCAATTCTCTGTTCAATGGTACACCTCAGTTCTTCCTCTATGTCATCCAGAGAAACTGATAACATACCACTAGTTCACTGGGACAATATGAATACACGGGAACTTATCAAAATTCACATTTTAAAAACTTATTGTACTTCCAAGTTAAAATGCTTACAGCTATTCAGTCCAACTGGTCCAAGTGATGCTCCATTAATGTTCCATATAATCTTATTGCATCCAAATTACATTTATACTAAGGATATTATTTAACCATGCATCCAAATTTTGCATTCAAGCTTAATCTTAAGCATGTCCTAATGCAGTTTGAATTAGTTATTAAGTGAAGCAATAGTTACATAATTACTTGACATTAAGTCTTTCTTGCTAGGTAAGCTTGGCTCCATAAGAGTCTATTTTCTTTCCATAATTCATTCCACATATCACACATAATTTGTCTCTGAGGGACATCTTATCTCAAGTAAGTTTGATATGTTACTGATTCACAGCTGTCAGAGGAGATTAACTGTTAAATTGAGTAGGGCCACAGCAGAACAGCTCTGTTGCTTCATCCCGTCCTGAACTGTGATTAAAAATTGATTATAAGAGATGATTAATCAATACAAAGTTTTCCATTATCATTACAAACCCTTGGATATCTTCCTACTGTGGCAATGTTGCACTGATCTGTAGAACGCACCACGGCTGGCAATTTTCTCCTTGCAGCTTATTGTTAGTGAACTCTGACTCCATTCTTTAGGAACCAGTTTTAAAACTCTTGCTAATGCTCAAATAAAGCTAGTGGCACTTCCAGTGATCATTATTCAGTAGGTCCCCATAGCTGGGAAGTATTAGGCTTGTTGCAAAGAATGGTGATTTTTGTGACTACAACTCTCCCTTGGACAGGAGCAAATTGGCAATTCAATGGGCTTGCATTCACATTTAACATACATCCATCCAACAGCGTTACCTGTCCCCTGAGAAAATGTGGCTTCATACCCCTGTATCTGTTCAAGTAATTGAAGTGGTCAATCTTACTAATGAAGAATGTTTTCCACCTTTCTGTATTTAAGATTAATGGGAAAGCAATGAGTCACTGATTTGATTTGAGACCCAAACAGAGCAAGTGAAGCTATTAACTTGTGTCGAAAGGGTTCTCAGCCAAAGACAAATACAAACATTGCTCAATGTGTCCTCCATACAACAGTGAAAGTCACCTAAATGCACTGATATTTTTCCTTTACCCAAAATGTTGATATCAATGAGCAATGGGCTTTTGATATTCTGCTCTTTGCAATATTTAGGATCAATCTATTGCCCTTCCATCATCACTGCTGTGACTGAGAAACTTTGGGTGACATGGTCACACAGCGGTTAGCAGTTATTGATTTTTTTTAAGACTCCATGTTCTTTTGCCATCTTTTTGCTGAGGTGGATGGTTAGGGTTAAATTAACCATATTTTGGATTAAGCAAGCCTGGGACAACGACTTGCATTAGTTGGTTAAACTGAATGACTCACTTGTTTATTGAATATCTACCATACAACTTCTATTGACTTTGGCCAGAATGCTCTGACCTCGCCCATTGTTGGGATTAGAACATAGAACATAGAACATAGGATTCTCCAGTACGACTGCAATGAATGGAGTTTTGGTTGAATGGCAAATTCCATGTTCTAGCTGGCAATGAGATTGGAGAATTCCAGCCATTATCTATTATGCCACACATACCATAGATCGATTGTCAAAATAATCAGATGGTAGGTGGAAATAAAATGCTGCTTGGACATCTGTAGTGTTGTTTGTGCAGTTGTTTTCAATGGTGGTGCAAAAGAAGCATAGACTTCTTTATTAAATACGTCCATTTAAAATGATAAATACTTTAACAGTGCCTCCTTCATAGCCAAAAACAATTGGACAAATGGCAAATATTGGCTCCTTTGTTATGTTTGACACCTAATGGTACAAGTGTACCTAAGCTGAAGCAGAGCCATATACACGTGGCAAATTGAACAGGACATGAATGATTTGCTATCTTTAACCTGAGATGTGTTACAAGTTTGTTCCAATAATGTAAAATATGAAACGTTATTCCTCTTCCTTCCTTCTTTTTTCAGTCACTGACTTCCATTATATACCCCTTGCAAGGACATGCTTGAAGTATTACCAAGTCTGCAATATCCACTCATAGCTGTAAGAAATGGGATCAGATCACTTGGAAAGATTAGAAAGGTGCTAAATCTTAGTACTGAAAAAGGGAACAAATATTTTCCTCAACCACTTTTGGAAAAATAAGGAATGAGATTTTCTGGTCTCCCGGCCATGTATTTCCCACCATCATGAGGTGGCGCGTTGTTTGCTGGCAGCAAGGTTCTCTGATCCAGCCTCTATCAATGGGAATTTCCATTGACATCACCCCATGCTGATGGGAAACCTGCAGGTGGGGTGCACTGCCGGCAGAACTGGAGAATCCCGCTGGCGTGAATGGCTGGAGAATTCTGGCCAACATATTTATTGCTTTGTGAAAATTCATACAAGCCACATATTTTAATCTCATCACAAACATGTTTCTCTATTGGAATTACGGCTGTGGATTATTAAATTTCCTACAACTATTATTAATGCACATTTGTAATTTACCTACAAATTTCATTCACAATTTCCTCCCATCGTTTAATAGCTTTTAGCATTTCCCAGTAATGTGACCACTCACTTACCGTTCCTCAGCTCAATTCAAAAGACTACCTCTCTGTTCAGTGGGAAAATATGCAGATGCTGGAATCTAATATAAAAACAGAAAAACTCAACAGGTCTGACAGAATCTGTGGAGAGAGAACAGAACCAAAACGTTTCACAACGTTGACTCTATTTTCTCTCCCCAGGTGATGTCAAACTTGCTGAGATTTTCCAGCATTTTCTTATTTTATATCTCCCTATAAATCCCATTCTCTAGTGTCACACAATCTCTAACTAATATCACCAGCTTACAACACTGACTGTGCTTCAGAAGTAAGTAGTTGGTTGTAAAAACCTTTGAGTATCCCAAAGATAAAGAGTGCCACATTCTTCAATAAATAACAAAAAGCAGAGAACAAAGAAAAGTACAGCACAGGAACACACCCATAGACCCTCCAAGCCCGTATGATTATGATGCCCTAATGAAACTGAAAAAAAATCTTCTGCTCTTACCAGGTGTTAGACTTGGAGGTGGGTGAGCACTTTGGTGATAGTGACCACAATTCGGTTACGTTTACCTTAGTGATGGAAAGGGATGGGCACGTACCGAATAACAGTAGTTATAGCTGGGGGAAAGGTAATTATGACGCTATTAGGAGAGATTTAGGATGCATAGGGTGGAGCAGGAAATTGCAGGGGCTGGGGACATCTGAAATGTGGAGCATATTTAAGGAACAGCTTCTGCATGTCCTTAATGAATATGTACCTGCCAGGCAGGGAGGAAGTGGTCGAGTGAGGGAACCATGGTGTACTAGGGAAGTTGAATCTCTGGTGAAGAGGAAGAAGGAAGCTTATATAATGAGACGTGAAGGCTCAGTTAGGGCAATGGAGAGCTATAAATCAGCCAGGAAGGAGCTAAAGAGGGAGTTGAGAAGAGCTAAAAGAGGACACGAGAAGACTTTGGCAGATAGGATTAAGGAGAATCCTAAAGCTTTTTATAGGTATATAAATAATAAAAGATTGGTTAGGGCAAGATTAGGGCCAGTCAGAGATAGCAGCGGGAAGTTGTGCGTGGAGCCTGAGGAGATAGGAGAGACACTGAATGAGTATTTTTCGTCAGTATTCACACAGGAGAAAGACAGTGTTGTCGGGGAGAATACTGCGATACCAGGTTGTAGACTGGGTAGGATTGAGGTTCATAAGGAGGAGGGGTTAGTGAATCTTGAGGGTATGAAAATTGATAAGTCCCCTGGGCCAGATGGGATTTACCCTAGGATTCTCTGGGAGGCTAGAGAGGAGATTGCAGAGCCTTTGGCTTTGATCTTCATGTCGTCGTTGGCTGCAGGTATAGTGCTGGAAGACTGGAGGATGGCAAATGTTGTCCTTTTGTTCAAAAAGGGGAGTAGGGACCATCCTGGAAATTATAGACCGGTGAGCCTGACTTCTGTTGTGGGCAAGGTCTTGGAAAGAATTATAAGGGATAGGATTTATAAGCATCTAGAGATAAATAAATTGATTAGGGATAGTCAGCACAGTTTTGTGAAGGGTAGGTCGTGCCTCACAAACCTTATTGAGTTTTTTGAGGAGGTGACCAAAGAGGTAGATAAGGGTAAGGCAGTTGATGTAGTGTATATGGAGTTTAGCAAAGCGTTTTATAAGGTTCCCCATGGTAGGCTACTGCAGAAAGTGCAGATGCATGGAATTGAAGGTGATTTAGCAGTTTGGATTAGGAATTGGTTAGCTGATAGAAGACAGAGGGTGGTGGTGGATGGGAAAAATTCAACCTGGAGTGCAGTTACAAGTGGTGTACCTCAAGGATCTGTTTTAGGGCCACTGCTGTTTGTCATTTTTATAAATGACCTAGATGAGGGTGTAGAGGGTTGGATTAGTAAATTTGCTGACGATACCAAAGTGGGGGGAGTTGTAGACAGCGAGGATGGATGCTACAGTTTGCAGAGGGACATAGATAGGTTGCAGAGCTGGGCCGTGAGGTGGCAAATGGAATTCAATACGGATAAGTGTGAGGTGATTCACTTTGGTAGAATAACAGGCATATGAAATATAGGGCTAATGGAAGGACCCTTAATAGTGTTGTCGAGCAGAGGGATCTTGGGGTACAAGTACATAGCTCTTTGAAAGTTGGCACTCAGGTTGATAAAGTTGTTAAGAAGGCGTACGGTGTGTTAGCTTTTATTGGTAGAGGGATTGAATTTAGGAGCCGTGAGGTTATGTTACAACTGTACAAAACTCTAGTGCGGCCGCACTTGGAATATTGCGTACAGTTCTGGTCGCCGCATTATAAGAAGGATGTGGAAGCATTGGAAAGGGTGCAGAGGAGGTTTACCAGGATGTTGCCTGGTATGGTGAGAAGGCCTTATGAGGAAAGGCTGAGGGACCTGAGGTTGTGGACTCGCCTACTTTGGGGACATTCAAATGTTTGGTGGATAGGCATATGGATGATATTGGAGTAGTTTAGGTTAGAGGGTCCACTGGCCGGCGCAACATCGAGGGCCAAAGGGCCTGTACTGCGCTGTAATGTTCTATGTTCTATGTACTCAGTCCATATTCATCTATTCCCTCCTTATTCACGTATCTATCTGGATGTGTCTTAAATGTTGCTAATGTGCCTGCTTCCATCAAGACTTCTGGCAGCACGTTCCCTGAACCCGCCATTCTTTACATGAAAACTTACCCCATGTATCTCCCTTAAACTTTCCCCCTCTCACTTTGAACCTGTATCCACTTGTAATTGACACATCCACCCATGGAAAAAAGCTTCTGACCATCCACCCTATCCATGTGTCTCATAATTTTGTAGACCCCCTATTATGTCTCTCCTCAGCTTCCATCTTTCCAGTGAAAACAATCCTAATTTATGCAACATCTCCTCATAGTTAACGCTTTTGAGGCGAGGCAACATCCTGGTGAACATTCTTTGCATTCTCTCCACATCTTTCTTGTAGTGTGGCACCAAAACTGCATGCAGTACTCCAAATGTAACCTAACCAAGGTTTTATATAGCTGCAACATGATTTCCCAAGTCTTGTACTCAATGCCCTGCTCGATGACCATAAGCACTTAATCACTTTGGCCACTATGTTACCACTTTGAATGGTGCGGAGGAAGGAACTAAAATGTTGAATACATTTAGAAACACGATAGCATCTTCAAATGATCCTAAAACATGAACAAGTGAATTCTCCCTTCAATTACTGACTGGTCCGCCTTAACATTTTCTGTTGTTGTTTCAGATTTACAGCACTTGTAGATTTCTCTGCTTTTTAATTTTGATTGCTATAACAAACAGCTGACCCAAACACATTGGGCTGAATGACCAGATATACACACATTTCTACGAGTGTATAAAATATGTAATTGCCACTGGTAGAGAAATTTCAAATAATTAGGGATCTGAGACACTGATAAAATTACTAGCACTGAATGAATTAATTTAAAATCACACTTCCAAAGGTGCTGCCTGCATAAAGACATATACACCCCACAGTGAGAGATTTAAACAAGTAAGAGATTTGAACAAGCATTTCTGATTTAAACATGTAGTTTGGATTTTAAAATTATTTCAGATGTATTTTTAAAATGATCTGTGCACTTTAACCAAAAAGCAAAAAAAAACTTATATCTTCTTAAACTCCAGCCAGAGACAGCAATCACTCAGATACTGTTCACTATTTTGGTCAGATACAAAAATCAGTAACACGTGCAGCTGGATATTTTGAGCAGAAGCAAAATCAAGCTTAGCTGAACCTTACTGTTTCGCAACCATAATAATCAAAGAGAACTCTGTGACCCTGTCACAAACTTTGTCCTGCATCTCAAAAAACTATTACTATTGGAAGAGATAGAAATTGGATCCTGTTGAGCCATTTGGACAGATATAAAACAAGCAATAGTGAGGGCTCATTTAAAAGGGCAATATACTGCACTCAATTGTGTATAAAAATACATTCCCTTGGAACCATGGCAGTCCAGACAGCCAGTACACATCAGGCCTGTAATTGAAATCCTAATAATGGATGATCTGACTCTGAGCACTGGAAGGGCAACAAGAGCTGAAACACTGCCCAAATACTTAAAATAAAGCGCCAGACTCAATGTTGGTCAAGCATTTGGCCTCCTGATCAGGCCATGCCGTATTTATGAAAATTTACCACAGAAAGGAGAAATGAGAAAACTTAAAATTCATCCTTGGGATGTGGGCATCGTCGGCTGGGCCAGCATATGCTGCACATCCCTAATTGCCATTCAACTGGATTTGGATGACACCATGGCTCTGGGTGCTCTGGTTTCCTCCCACAGTCTGAAATACATGCTGGTTAGGTGCATTGGCAATGCTAAATTCTCCCTCAGTGTATCCGAACAGATGCCGGAATGTGGTGATTAAGGGATTTACACACAGTAACTTCATTACAGTGTTAATGTAAGCTTGCTTCCAACACTAATAAATAAATAAATATTGATTTCATTTGATTTATTATTGTCACATGTATTAGCATACAGTGAAACATTTTATTTCTTTCATACTATACAGACAAAGCATATCTTTCCTTGAGAAGGAAGCGAGAGAGTGCAGAATGCAGTCTTACAGTTAGAACTAGGGTATAGAGAAAGATCAACATAATGCAAAGTAGGTCCATTCAGAAGTCTGATGGCAGCAGGGAAGAAGCTGTTCTTCTATTGCTTGGTACGTGACCTCAGACTTTTGTATTTTTTTCCCGATGGAAGAACGTGGAAGAGAGAATGTCCAGGGTGTGTGGTGTCCTTGATTATGCTGGCTGCTTTGTCAAAACAGCAGGAAATGTAGACAGAGTCAATGGATGGGAGGCTGGTTTGCATGATGGATTGGGATACGTTCATGATCTTTTGTAGTTTTTGCAGTCTTGAGCAAAGCAGAAGTCATACCAAGCTGTGATACACCAGAAAGAATGTTTTCTGTAAAAGTTGATGAAAATTGTAGCTGTCATGCCAAATTTCCTTAGTCTTCTGGAAAAGTAGAGGTGTTAGTGGGATTTCTTAACTATAGTGTTGGCATAAATGGACCAGGTCAGATTGTTGGTGGTGTGGACGCCTAAAAATTTGAAACTCTCAACCTTTTCCACTTCTATTGATGTAAAAAGTTCACATTCTCCACTATGCTTCCTGAAGTTGATGACAATCTCCTTCATTTTGTTGACATCGTGGGAGAGATTATTGTCGCTGCATCAGTTTACCAGATTCTCGATTTCATTCCTGTATTCTGCCTTGTCATTGCTTGAGGTCCGACCCACTATGGTGGTGGCATCAGCAAATTTGAAAATCAAATTGGAGGAGAATTTGACCAGACAGTCATAGGTGTATAAGGAGTATAGTAAGATTAGGATGCAACTATTTCAGAGGGCAGTTAGGAGTGAACCACATTGCTATGGGTCTGGGGTCACATGGAGGAGACATCAAGTGAAGATGTCCTTCCCTAAAGGATATTAGGGAACCAAATAGGTTTTTATGACAATCAACAATAGTCATCGTTAGACCTTTAATTTCAGATTTTTAATTAGTTCAATTTGCACTATCTGCCATGGTAGGATCAAAACCTTTGTTATTAGAGCATTGCTCTGGATTTTTGGATTTTACTAATCCACTGTGGCAACACCTCCCCCAAATGATTGTATACATTTTGTTTTCTTTTAATATCACTGTAACACTTGATCAAGAACAAAAAGAGACCTTTTTAATTATTATTATTGCATGAGAGATCTAAATGTCATGGGCGGAGGGGAGAAAGATATAGCCTAAGGATTCAGAAGCATTTTTTTTTGTCTTGCGGCGCAACTATTATTGAAACACCATGGTGAAATAATCACAGATAATTAATTATTAATAATTCAATCAACACCTTAACATAGTTCTCATCAGTTTTAATTAGTGTTTTGTATAATTCATTGTTCAATTACTACACATTTTTTTAAGTAGTAATTGTCATTGTTTCACCTTCTATCACATGTCATTTTTTATTGTGGCAAACCACAATTTCTAGAGAACTTGTGGCCCTGTTGTAGAAGCTTTTAAAAGTTTCATACAATAATTGTGTCTCAGCGCTCTCTGCTTTTCAGTGAACAAACATTTGGGAATTGGAGCAGGATGGAGTGGTATGAACAAAAGTGACTCTTGGAGCTGGATTTTCATTTCCCAGTGGAGGTGCGAATCAGGTTGTGAAATGTTAGCTTTTCACCACAATCAAGAGCCTTTTCCATCTTGGTGAAAATAGCAAACAAAGCTAGAAACCGCAGACCAAAAGAGAAAATGTTGGAAAATTTCAGCAGGTCTAGCAGCATCTATAAGGAGAGAAAAGAACTGACATTTCAAGTCCAGGTAACCCTTTGTCAAAGCTAAAAGGCTTAGAAAGTGAGAAATATTTATACTGCAGGGTCATGGAATGAAAGATAAGTCATAGCCACAAAAACAAGAGAAAAGGCTACTAATGGCAGTTCATTAGAGAGAGAATAGAAGGTTGAAAGGCCAAAGAAAGGTTGAAAGGCAGAGAAGCTGGAATCAGAGGGTAGACTGGGACAGATGAAAATGTGGAGGGGGGAGGGGGAGATAGAAATGGTGGGAAAGACTAGAAACATGAGTTAATTTCTCTCCTTACAGATGCAGCCAGACCTGCTGAATTTTTCCAGCATTTCCTCTTTTGATTTCAGATTCAGTATCCGTAGTTATCCGCGGAATTGCCGGGTTTGCTCCCTAACATGGCACTTCCTATTTTCACAAAAATGCAGAGTGGACCTGGTAAGAGCAGGTTTGAACTTTGTGTATTTCTTCAGGTAACAGTGATACCCTCTTGGAGAGGCGCATGTATCCCTACGGATTTAGCTATAAGCTTTTCTTCAATGCTCCAGAATTGCCGCAAAGTCAATGGGAAGAACTTTGTGCTTAAGGAGGGCACACTGTGGTTTGTCAGAAAGAAGATAAAACTTGGGCATTGTACCCTTGCCTGTCATTGTGAGTAGTTGGGACAATAAGTTACTACCCTGTGACCTAGGACATCATACTTCAATACGACACAGAGTGCTGAAGATGATAGAGCCATGGTGGATGTGCAGGATTACGGGGATCAGCCTGGGGTGGGGAACTGGTGTGTGGGTGGGGGGTAGTGGGCCTGGGTAAGATGCAAATGGCCTCCATCTGCATTGAAAGGATTCTATGGTTAAGTCATGAAATGGTCACTGATCGATGTCACATGGTCCAGGTAACACTTGAACTACATTCCATTGACCCCCATGTCCCCGCAGTGGCTGTTAAGGTGATCATCATTCTCAATTTCTTTGTCTCAGACCCTTTCCTCGGCTCACCAGGAGACCTGTCTGATATATTCCAGTCAGTAACACGTAGCTGCATTGAGGTGTAACTGATGCCCTACTGGTTTATTTGGGGGAATACAATAATTTCCCAATTGATTTGGCATCTCAGACGCATGACCATTAGCAAGCTTCCCTCAGACATAGGGTAATATTCATTGCACCCACATTGCCACATAGATCCCAACTCGGTGGACACCTTTGTCAAACAGAAGTCCTTTCACGCACTCAATGTTTGTGACAACAAGCTCTTCCTTCAAGTGAGTGCAATGTAGGGAAATCCTGTCCAGGAAGACAGGATTATTACTAAATGTGACTGCAACAGTGGCGGAATCATCTGCCAACTGTGAAGCCTGGGCCACAAAGAAACCACAAAACAGGCAGAGGAGGAAATTAAATATGTATCTACTCCTGATGCAAAACTTATTAGTGTTTGTAACTGTTCTCAATTGGAATTTTTTGTTGCAGCTTACATTAGCATGTGTTTGAAGTGACTGGGTGGAGCTTTTTCTCATTGACTATGAATGGATAAGTTCTCAAATTGTTCTGGCATTTTTTGACCTGTGAAAGATGATGGACATGCAGAAAGTAATTCTATCCCAGATAGGCTGTCTTCATAGAGCACAGCTTTGCTGTCTGCTGAAGAGGCCAGGTCTTGAGAGGCAAGTCCTGAAGTGGATGTTACAGGGGGCAGTTGTTAATACTGTTAGCATCTATTGTCAATCAATGGCAAGTGGACTCCTGCCAGAGGAGTTCAGGTCTTTCACCTGATGCTGGACCATTCTCCTCTGCCTGGTGAAGTAATCTTGACTGGCAAATTGGCAGGAGATGGAGGTGAAAGTCACCGCTCACCTGAGATGCTGTACAGGACTGCTCCAAGTACTGTCCTACAGGGATCAACTTGGTCATAAACCAGCTGATTGGCTTGAAGGCTGGGTTACTGGCTGGCCATTCTGACCCCTCAAGCGAAGTTGGTCACAAGAACTCAGAAGATGATCGACTTCTTCTGGAACATAAGGTTGCACTAGATGCTGCTGAGAATCTGATCTCTCACTTTGCGAGAGTGGATAGATATTGGTTTGTCTCTGTACCTTCAGACCACATAGTGATATCTTTACTTTGAGCTCCCTCCTAGAGAATGTGCCATGGTGACGAATTTCTAATGACAGTTGCACAGCCTGAATTATGACATGCAGCTCCCTTTTTATAGGTCTGAAAGGTCATAGTAACTCCTTCCAGGCATTACCCATTTTTCACCAGGACAATAAAACAATTTTGTTTCTTCACAAACAATTGCTTTCCTGTTCCCCAACTACATTGACTGTTACTTGCCCATCAAAATGTCAAAATGAAACCATCTAATTTTCAACTGCAGTTACAGAATAAAATTCACACATTCTTAAAAATTGGTAGAGTTATCAAATTCTTATAACAGCCCGTCCCATGACCATGGTTTTCTTGACTTCTAATCAGGAAGAATAAGTTACAGGCATGGGAGAGACAGTCCATGTGTGTTTGTAGCTGAACTTCCATTCTGTATAATAAAATCCAGGAAGTCTCTGTCCAGGATTTTAAATTATGCAGTTAAATAGTCTGCAAGGAACTGTAAAGTGGTGAAACAGGAAGGCAGAGGAGGATCTTTGAGTCATCGTACACTTTCTCTATTCGTTCGTGGAATATGGACGTCATCAGCTGGCCAGTATTATTGCCCATCCCTAGTTGCTCTTAGACAGCAATTAAGAGTCAACCATATTGCTGTGGCTCTGGAGTCATATGCAGGCTAGGCCAGGTAAGGACAGCAGATTTCCTTCTCTAAAGGATATGAATGAACCAGATGGGACAATTGACAATAGTCATCAGTAGATTCTTAATTCCAGATTTTTTTTATTATTGAATTCAAATTCCACCATTTGCTGTGTCAGGATTCAAACTCAGGTACTGGAGTATTAGCTGTGTTTCTGGATTAACAGTCTAATGATATTACTCAGCCATTGCCTGCCCATTATGTGCATAAAATATATTTCACCTGTACTACAGAAAATAGCTCAGCAGCCACATTTTAACTTCATTTGATACGTTGACCTCTTCTATACAAATGGAGAAATTGAAAATTGTGTTTACACAATTCCTTCACCTGATTTCAAATTATTAGGTAGATTAAGTTGCACAGATTATATCCAGTAGAAAAATACAGTAAATATACATTTGCACTTTCTATGTCTTCATCTTGAAGGCTCAGTGGAAATGACTGTTATGGAGTATTTGCCATAGAAGTTAAAAATCCCACTGCTATACAAAGCCCACAGCTATATCCATTGGAGAGAATGGCTTTGCTGGTTACATATCAAAATTATGCATCTAAACTAGCACTTTGTGACCTGTATTCATCTAGATATGTATATTTTAATTAGATACATATGTTCTCTAGAACTGCATTAATCATGCTGAAGTCTTCAAAGTGAAGCAAAATAAATCAAAGCCATGATTAGCTGAAAGATCAAATGATCACAAGTTGCTGTGACATGGGTATTAAACATGGGTATTAAACATGTCAGGTCAATAGTACAAGAGGAGTTGATAGTCCTTATACAATGGAATGAAGCAAGGAATAAGACAATAATTTTCAAGAGGCTCAGTAAGTCAGATCTTTTCAATGGAACAACTGAATGATTGTATTTACACAATTTCCACATCCAATTTCAAATTATTGGGTAGATTAAGTTGCACAGATTATATCCAGTAGAAAGGATACAATAAATATACATTAGCACTTCCAACGTTATTTTTACTGTAACTGTGACTGTTAATTAAGTTTACAAATCTCATATTGGCTCCTGACGCTGACCTCAAGTAATAAGCGCAGAGTCCAAATCTAGAAATTAACTGCTGATGATGGAATTACTGTAAAGTTAAAATTGCCAATAAAGAGAAATGCCTTTGGTTTGAAGAATTCAAAGTAGAATGTGCACTAAGCATCTCTCAGAAGGTTAAAGCAATGGCACAGGTCTGTTCTCAAAGGCATTTGATGCTGTGGAATTGTAGTAAGGTAATAATTCTGTTTAAGGTTTCTGTAAGATTGTGAATATAGCTAGGTGGGTTTGGTTACTTGGCTATGCTAAATTAACCCTAATGTCAAGGGATTATAGAGTAAATATAAGGGGTTAAGGGAATAGGGCCTAGATGAGATTGTAGTAGGTACAGACTCAATGGGCCAAAAGGCCTTTCTCCTGTATTGTAGGATTTCTATGATTCTATGATCAGCAATGTTCCAAGAGGGTAAAATTGGCAGAACAGAGATCTTTAGGAAACGTTGTAGATCTGAAGAAGACTACAGAGATAAGAGGCCATTAAGGGACATGAAAACAAGGGGGAAGATTTTTGAATTGAGGATATGCTTGACTGAGAGCCAACGCAAGTCAATGGCACAGAGGAAATGAGTGAGAGGACTTGATGTGAGTTAGGTCATGAGCAGTACAGGATTAAATAATCTAAAGTTTGCAGATGGTAGAATATGGGGAGAGTATTAGAATATCAGACCTCAAGTTAGCAAAGACATGGACTTGGATTTCAGCAGTAAATAAGACTACATATTATTTTGAATGTCTGTAATTAGTTACTGCCTGCTATATTACTGGTAGAGATTCAAAGCATTGCATTAATTTGACAATCTAGAATCAACAATCTCTTGGGGATGGGGGGAGATGGGGGTGGGGGTAGGTTACTCAGGAGATAGCCAGGAAGATGCAATGGTGGAGCCCTGGAAGTCCCAATGAGAAGGCTGCACAGGAATCCCTTAAAAGCTCAAACTTCTGATGGGTAATAATCCTGCAACATTTGATTCCCTGATTTAAATTGAAAGACTTCAGGTTGTTCCAATTCTTTTAGTATAACGTTTACCCAGGAAAAACAGGAAGAATTAAAGCCATTTCTAACTCCTGGGTAACAATGGAATTAATACCCAGAGGGTGGTAAGGGCATGGAATGCCCTGCCTGCAGCAGTTGTAGATGTGCCAAGTTTGGGGGTGTTTAATGGTCAATGGATAGGTTTATGGATGAAAATGGAATGGTTTAGGTTTGAGAGTCATTGCTTTTTCTCCATTGCTCGGCGCAACATCGAGGGCCAAAGGGCCCGTACTGCGCTGTAATGTTCTATGTTCTAAGTTCTAATACCACTGTTAGCCTCACCAACCAGCCTTCCAACCCCCATAATTACCTATCGATTCCTGAAGCCCCTTCCCACCCCCAACAACTTTCTTGGCCCCCTGACTTTGACCCCAATCCCCGACAAACTCCCAAATACCCATGCCTGTGTAGCATTTCTAGGTCTGACCACCCTTCCAACCCATTCCTCCCCCAATTATTCCCCACCCCAAACTACCCTCCCTTCAACTGACCAGCTGACTCCTCCCTGACCTAATCTAACCCATTAGCACTCCAACCCATCCTAATCATCCCAACCTACCCTGCCCACTTACCTTCAGCTTGGCTTCTCTAACTAGCTGGATCTTTAAACTTTTTATGGCAGCGTGACTTCCCTAACAGTTCATAGGGCCAGGCTTCACTCCCCCTGACAAGCTTAACCTAAACTAAAGTCCTCAGGAAGTCCTCACTCAGCCCAAGTCAGAAGGTTCTGTGAGAAATCTGTGCTAATAAAAGGATGTGAAGAAGCAACCCTACTATGACTGCCATCCCAACTGAAGTTCCAGCACTATATCCATTTATTTAAAATGTCTTTAAACAGTTACTGCCCACTGTAATATTGATAGAGATTCAGAGCACTGCATTAATTCAATAGGTACAGAAAAGTTGAACAAATATAAGGGTAGAAATTCATCAAGAATTTCTAATACAAAAAAATGAAATATGCACAATAACTTTTAGCTATGTTTATGTTTTGAGCTCCACCAAAGGCACAGAGTGTTTAATATAGGAGAAGCAGTGGCTTAGTGGTATTGTCACTGGATCATTTATCATGAGACCCAAGGTATATTTGGGATCCTGTGTTCAAATCCCACTACTTAAATCCCAGATTCATCATCCCAGTATCTAAGAAAAACCAAGCAGCATGCCAGTGGCTCTGACATCCATCGTTATGAAGCAACTTGAAAGTCTGTTCATGGCAGAAATCAATTCCAGCCTTCCAGACTACCTGGATCCACTACAGTTTGCCTACCACCACAACAGATCCACAATAGATACCATCTCCCTGCCCTGCACTCAACCTTGGAACACCTAGATGACAAGGACACCTATTGACTATAGTTCAGCCTTCAACACTATTATTCCCACAAAATGCATCTCCAAACTATATAGCCTGGGCCTCGGCACCTTCCTCTGTGCCCAGATCCTGAACTTGCTAACTCACAGACCACAATCAGTAAGGATAGGCAATAACACCTCCTCCACTATCATCCTTAACACTGGTGCCCCACGAGACTATGTTCTCAGCCCCCTACTACACTTCTTATATACCTGTGATCGTGTGGCCAATTTTCCCTTCAATTTGATTTTCAAGTTTGCTGATGACACCATCTTAGTGAGTTGGATCTCAAATAATGATGAGACAGAGTACAGGAATGAGATAGAGAATCTGGTGAACTTTGGCAACAATAAAAATCTCTCCCCCAATGTCAACAAAATGAAGGAGTATGTCAATGATTTCAGGAAGTGTAAAGGAGAACATGCCCCTGTCTACATCAATGGCAATGAAGTAGAAAGGGTCAAAAGCTTCAAGTGTTTAGAGGTCCAGATCACCAACAGCCTGTCCCAGTCCCCCCATGCCAACATTATAGTTAAGAAAGCCGACCGACATCTCTACTTCCTCCGAAGACTAAGGAAATTTGGCATGTCAGCTATGACTGTCACCAACTTTTACAGATACACCATAGAAAGCATTCTTTCTGGTTGTATCATTGCTTGGTATGGCTCCTGTTCTGCCCAAGACTGCAAGAAACTACAAAAGGTTGTGAATGTTACCCTATCTATCACGCAAACCAGCCTCCTATCAATTGAGTCTGTCTACACTTCTCACTGCCTTGGCAAAGCAGCCAGTATAATTAAGGACTCCATGCACCGCGGACATTCTCTCTTTCACCTTCTTCCACCGGAAAAAAAATTCAAATGTCTGAGGTCACATACCAACTGACTCAAGAACAGCTTCTTCACTGTTGCTGGCAGGCTTTTGAATGGACGTACCTTTCATTAAGTGGACTTTCTCTACACCCTAGCTATGACTGTAACATGACATTCTGCACTCTCATTTCCTTCTCTATGAATGGTATGTTTTGTCTGTATAACTGCAAGAAACAGTACTTTCCACTGTATGTTAATACATGTGACCATAACAAATGGTCACATGTATTGTGACATGTATTTGCTAGCACGAGGGGACACAGCTTTAAATTAAGGGGTATGAGTTATAGGACGGATATCAGAGGTAGGTTCTTTACTCAAAGAGTGATTAGGGAGTGGAATGCCCTGCCTGCAGCTGTTGTAGATGCGCCAAGTTTGGTGGCGTTTAAGAGGTTAGTTGATAAGTATATGGAAGAGAAGGGAATGGTTTAGTTAGGAGGGGCATTGCTTTTTATTTTGGTCGGCACAACATCGAAGGCCGAAGGGCCTGTTCTGTGCTGTATTGTTCTATGTTCTATGTTCTAAATCAAATCAACAGATAATGAAATTTGGATTCATTAGAATCTGAAATTTGAAATCTGAAATTATTTGATCTGCAACATTCCCAAGAAAACCAATTAAACTCAATCTTGCTAAAAGATCATTTAAATCATCCAGTTTTCAGATAATCAGAGACCAGACATAATATTGAGTAGTGCATCAGGATCTTGTGAAAGTCTCAACCTTGTGAAAGTCTGTAGGAATTACCTGGGCATTTGTGATATCCTGGTTGCCGCTGGACTCTAAATACCCCTCCTGACCATCCCCCAGACTACCAGCCAATTACTGAAATACTTTTTCCACCCCTCCACCAGGTACTATCCAACTGACCAACTACCATCTGCACCTCATCCACAACTACCCTCCGGAACCACTTGACTAGAGTCCTGATCTCTTAACTATCCCCACAGTCTCCTCCCAACTGGACCTGACTACCATGCCTTCCAAATCACCATCCCCCCACCCCCCAAGACAGCACAACTATCCACTTACCCATCTACCTGCTCATTTATTCATCCATTCACTATATTTACTTAGACTGAAGATTTAAACTTACCATATGGCAGCTCGTACAAAAAGAAGGGTGAATATGTTGTGTTCTCCTCATTTTACTACAATCCACTGGGTTTCTTGGAGGGATGTGGTACTCCATGTTTTTGGGACAGCTGGGTTTGGAAGACCCCAAGTAGAAATGTCAGGATGAGCAAATTCCTGGATAAGTAGCAATCTGCCAATGATTATCGCTCCTCACAAGAACTGGCCCTCCACCCTCAGCTTCTTGGCAGAATATACTTCACGCAGTAATACATTATGCATTGCATGACATAACACGCTTTTACAAATATCATATCCTCTGACCTTCTGTGAGTGAATTAAAAGATTTCCTCCCTAATAGAGTTACAAATCTTTCTACAGAAGCAAATCATTTTCAGTAATGCAGTTAAGCGACTATTTTTTTTTCAAACTTGCCCTGTGCCAATGTTTATTCCCTTTTAATTCCCCAGTGCCTTTTACGAGACAAATTACTGCTTAAAGCAGCATTGGTAAAACCTAGTCACAGTAATGGCGACCGTGAAACTATCATCGATTGTCGTAAAAATCCATCTGCTTTGCTAATGTTCTTCAATAAATAAATTCTGCCATTCTTACCTGTGGCTGACTCTCTGAAATGGCCTAGTGAGCCTTTCAATTGTATCTCACTGCTACAGAAATATCAAAAAGAAATTAAACTAAGTGTATCCACCCAGCATTGACCTAGGCACCAGGAACGACAATGGAACCAATTCTGCTGATCCAATGAAGATCTCCTTCCTAACATCTGGGGGCTAGTGCCAAACTTGGGAGAGCTGTCCCACAGGATGGTCAAGCTGTAGCCTAATATAGTTATTCTCACAGAATCATACCTTGTATATGATGTCTCACACATCACCAACAGCATCCCTGGGCATGCACTTTCTCACCAGGAGGAGAAATCCACCAGAGGTAATGATACTGCAGTGTACAGTCAGAAGGGAATTGCTCTGGTAGTTCTCAACGTGGACTCAGGACATTTAATATCTCATTCCTTAATGTGGTTAAGAAAACCTCTTGCTGATTACTATCTACCATTTCTCTCTCTTTCACTCTCTCCCTACTCCACTCCGCTGATGAATCATTTGTTCTCTAGCTCAAATTTTGAGGGTGGCAAGAGCACATAATATACTGTGGGTTGGGGTCTTCAATATTCAACACAAAGAATGGCTCAGTAGCAGTACTACTGCCCAAGCTGGCTGAGTATTGAATGACACATCTGCCAGATTAGGTCTGTGGCAGATGATGAGGGAACTGACAAAGGGGAGAAGCTTACTCAGCCTCTTCGCACCAATCGAGCTGTCGCAGGTACAATTGTCTATTATTGTATAGGTTGGAGTGATCACTGCACAACCTTTGAGAGGAGGAAGTTGAGTCTGTGAACAAAGCATACCCTCAATCATGCTTGCTAAATGGGCAAGGTTCAGTACAGATACATCAGTTCCAAACTGGGCATTCTTCAGTGTTCTGGGCCATCAGCAGTAGTAGAACTGTATATAATCACAACCTATAACCTCGTAGTTCGGGATATAGCGACACAGTGGCAGTGGCAGCAAGGTGGCACAGCTGTTAACAATGCTGCCTCACAGCACCAGGAAGCTGGGTTCAATTCCTGGCTTGGGTCACTCTATGGAGTTTGCATGTTATCCCCGTGTCTGCATGGGTTTTCTCCGGGTGCTCTGGTTTCCTCTCATAGTCCAAAACATGTGCTGATTACTTGCACTGGCCATGCTAAATTCTCCCTCAGTGTACGCAAACAACACCAGAGTGTGGCAACTCGGGGATTTTCACAGTAACTTCATTGCAGTGTTAACATAAGCCTACTTATGTTAAATAACCAAGAAATAAATTTTAAATATCCCTTCCTTCACATTACTATCAAGTCAAGAAATCAAACCATGTTCAATGAAAAGGACAGGAGGGAAAGCCAGGGGTATATCTCAAAATGCAGTGTCAACCTGGTGAAGCTGCTGCACGGAGGAAGCAGTATGCAATACAGCTAAGCAATCCCACAACCAATGCATCAAATCTAACTTCTGCAGTCCTGCCACACACAGTTATGAATGGTGGTGGACAACTAACCAACAGAAGGAGGTAACTCCACCAGTATCCCCATCTTCAATGATAAGGAAGCCCAGCATATACGTGCAAAAGGCAAAGTTGAAGCATTTATAAGCTCCTTCAGCCAGAAATGCCAGGTGGATGATCCATCCTGGCCACCTTCAGAGATTCCCAGCATCACAGTTGTCAATCTTAAGACAATTTAATTTACTTCTTGTGATATCAAGAAATGGCTGAAGACATTAAATGCTGCAAGACTATGTGCCTTGACAACATTCCAGCAATGGTATCAAAGACTTCAGAAATGGCTCTACCTTGTACCAAGCTGGCATCTACCCAGCAATATGAAAGTTACTTAGCTATGTCCTGTACATAGAAAGCAGGAGAAATCCAACGTGACCATACCCCTATATCAGCCTCCTCCCAAAGGAAAGTCTCATCAACAGTGCTATTAAACGGCATTTACTCAGCTACAGTCTGCTCTCTGATATTCAGTTTGGGTTTCACCAAGGTCACTCAGCTCCTAACCTCATTACAGCCTCAGTATAAGCATGAACTAAAGTGGTGAACTCCAGAGATGAGGTGAGGGTGACTGCCTCTGATGTCAAGGCAGCAAATGACTGTGGCATTAAACAGCCCTGGCAAAACTAAAGGCAGTGAAAATCAGGGGAAAATTTTCTGCTAATTGGAGTTATACCTAGCACAAAAGAAGATGGTTATGGTTATTGGAGATCAATCATCTCAGTCTGGTACATTGCTGCAGGAGCTCCATAGGGCATAATCACAGGCCTAACCATTGTTAGCTGTTTCTTCAATGACAGTCCCTCCATCCTAAAGTCAGAAGTGGGGGACTTTTGCTGATGATTGCACAGTGCTCAGCATCTCCTAAGATACTGAAGCACTACATGTTCATATGCAACAAAATTTGGATAATATTCAGGCTCGGGCTGATAACTGGAAAGTAACATTCATACTGTACAAGAGCAGGGTAATGTACCCTCTATGAGGAGAGAATGTAACCACCATTCCTTGACATTTAATAGTACTGCCATCACTCTACTCTCAACATCTTGGGGGTTACCATCGACCAGGGGCGGCACAGTAGCACAGTGATTAGCAGGGCTGACTCACAGCTCCAGGGACCTGATTTCGATTCCCAGCTTTGGTTACTGTCTGTGTGGAGTCTGCACCTTCTTCCTGTGTCCGTTTGGGTTTCCACCGGTTGCTCCAGTTTTCCCGCACAGTCCAAAAGATGTACAGATGAGGTGCATTGGCCATGCTAAATTGCTCCTTAGAGTCCACAGGATGCATAGGTTACAGGGGTTAGCAGGATAAATATGTGGACCAATAGGGTTTGGCCTGGATGGGATTGTGGTCGGTGTAGATTTGATGAGCCAAATGGCCTCCTTCTGCACTGCAGGGTTCCTAGAAAAACTGATTTGCAATAACCATATAAAAACTGTGGGTGTGGATGGCATAGTAAAACAGTGGTTAGCACTACTGCTCACGGCACCAGGGTACAGGTTTGATTCCAGCTTTAGGTGACTGTGTGAAGTTTGCACAATATCCTTCTATCTGGGTAGGTTTCCTCTGGGTGCTCCAATTTTTCTCCCACAGTCCACAGAAATGCAAGTTAGATGGATTTGTCGTGCTAAATTGTCCCTTAATGTACGAAGATATGTAATTTAGGGGGATTAGCAGGGTAAATGCATGGGATTTAATGGATGACATGGGCCTAGATAAGATGCTCTTTCAGAGAGTTGGTGCAGACTAATGGGCCAAAAGGCCTCTTCTGCACTGTAGGGATTCCATGATTCTAAGAATTGGTCAGAGGCTGAGAATTCTGAAACAATCTACTTACCTCCCGACACACCAAAGCATATCTACAAGGCTTGATGAAATACTCTCTACTTTCCTGAAAGAGTGTCGCTCTGATAAGACACAAGAAGCTTGACACCATGATGGACAAAGCACTTGATTGGCACAACATGGTGGCAACAGTGTGTACTCTGTACAAAAATGCAGAGCAGGAACTCGTCAAGCCTCCTGTGACAGCAACTTCCAAACACGTGACCTCCACAATATAGGAAGATAATGGCAGCAGATGTATGGGATCATCATCATCTGGAGTTCCCTCCAAATTATTCGCCATCCTGACTTGGAAACATATCGCCAGTCCACTGCTGCTGGGTCAGAGTCTTGGAATTCCCTCCTTAGCAGCACTCTGGGTGTATCTACAGCACTGGGCTGCAGTTGTTTAAAAAGGCAGCTCAGCAACAATTTCTCAAGAGCAATTAAGGATGGACAACAAATGCTGGACTTACCAGCACTATCCATGGAAAGAAAAAAAAATTACATCCTGTAAACTGTTTGAGTACAGGAGGAAATGAGTTTGTATGACTCCCATGAAGAAATGCATCATCTCTTACATGGCATAAAGTAAAAAAATGAGGAACTCACTTCATGGGAGCATTATTCACTCACCAAACTCTGGTGGCATTTACAGTGTGTTGCACCATGAAACAACCAATTCTTTTTGAGTATCAATGCATTTTGGGAATAAGACCACTATCCTGCAATTCATTACAGCAAAATATCATTGCGGTAAATTATATCATATTTTTGCATGAATATCATTCAGGTGTAGGAAATTATAAAGATTAAAACAACTGGGACACTGTTCTGAAGATTAACATTTTTCATAGAATAATTAGATGTAGTCAATTACATGGAAATAATATTTTACAAATATCTCTTTGTAAATGTGAAACCACTGTTACCTTCACACACACAATCATTATGTTACAAGTCAGTAGCAGTGAAATTAACATACACACTACAAATCCTTCAGAGATACTCGGGCAAATTCACAATAATTTGGTTCAGTAAGACCCCACCCGGTCGGGACATTACAGGTGCATCCGCCTCCTATTTTCTATATTTACGTAGCCTTGAAAACAATAAAACAAAATGTCCTAGCACATACAGATTTTCAGATCAAATCTCAGATTTTCCTGTGTACAGCTGTTTAGGGAGCATTATGGAAAGGAATGAGGACTGCAAAGTCAGACTTTATTACGCATTTACATGGGCGGCATGGTGGCACAAGGGAGTGGCATGGAGGTACAGTGGTCAGCACTGCTGCCTCACAGCGCCAGAGATCCGAGTTTGATTCACAGCTTGAGTCATTGTCTGTGTGGAGTTTGCACATTCTCCCTGTTCTGCATGGATTTCCTCCGGGTTCTCTGGTTTCCTGCCAAAGTCTGAAAGACATGCTGGTTAGGTGCATTAACCCAAAAAGGCACCTGAGTGTGGCAACGAGGACAATTTCACAATAACTTTGTTGCAGTGTTAATGTAAGCCTAACTTGTGACTAATAACGATACCTCAAACATATGTGGTGAATCATTCTCTCTTCCACCTTCTTCCTTTGGGAAAACGATACAGAAGTTTTGAGATAACGTACCAATCAACTCAAGAACAGCTTCTTCCCAGCTGCCAATAAACTTTTTGAATGAATCTACTTTGCATTAAGTTGATCTTTCTCTACACCCTAGCAATGACTATAGCACCACATTCTGCACACTCTCTTTCCTTCTCAATGAATGGTGTGCTTTGGCTGTATAGTGCGCAAGAAACAATACATTTCACTGAATAGTAATACATGTGACAATAATAAATCAAATAAGAACATAAGAAATAGAAGCAGGAGTAGGCCATCCAGCCCCTCAAGCACATGGCTGATCTGCAGTGGTTCAGTACCACTTTCCCACTTTTTCCCCGTAACCCTTAATTCCCTGTCAATCAAAAACTTATCCACTCTTGATTTAAATACATTCAGTGAAGAAGCCTCCACCACTTCATCAGGCAGAGAATTCCAAAGATTCACCACCCTTTGCGTGAAGGAATTCCTCCTCAACTCTGATCTGAACCCCTCCCCCTACCCTGCCCCCAGTTTTGAGGCTGTGCCTTCTAGTCCTGCTGTCTTTGTTAAGCAGGAAGAGTCTCTCAACCTCTACCCCATCCATCCCCTTCCTTATATGTCTCTATAACATCCCGTCTTAGCGTTCTAAACTCCAAAGAGTACAAACCTAGCCTATTAGTCTCTCCTCATAATCCAACGCCCCCATCCCCAGTATCAGCCTAGTAAACCTTCTCTGCACCCTTCAAGGCCAATATATCCTTCCTCGAATGTGGCGATCAAAACTGCACTCAGTACTCCAGCTGCGGCCTCACCAGTACCCTATACAGCTGCAAAAATATCTCCAATTTTATACTCTATCCCCCTAGCTATAACGGCCAACATTGCATTCGCTATCAAATCAAATCAAAAAACATTTAACAGTGGAGAGTTTCATGAATGAAATAAGAAAACTTGCAGTTGCCTTTCTAATGCTGACATCTTTGCTGAATGCTAATTCTGAAGGTCAGACAAAAGAACAGATGTCCAGGATAGCTTGCTGCAGAGACACTTTCTGAGATGGCCACAGAGGAGTGTGATTGCCAAATTTTAAAAGCATTCGTGATCTGCTTTTCCTATCTTTTTCAATTCTCCGGCACATCAATTGGTATGGACATTTGTGGCAATAATTTGGTTTATTCTGCACTGCTTCCGCTCTAGTACTGGCATTGTTGCTTTTCTGAGTGGGAATCTCTCATATCTGCAGCAAGAAGAGAGTGCATTCCAGATATATGACAGGCAGATTGAACTGTGATGCTCTGTGCATTTGACCAGTGCTGTGTAACCATATCAGCAGTCAGCAGACCTCACTTTGACAGATGATTACTGGATGAACTGGAAGTTTAAGATGTGCTGTTATTTGTGACAACAAGCCTGACAGGAACTACTTCGTCTGACAAACCATTAGGCTGGACGGCTCTTCAAAAACATCCCAATCACATATAATACGTCATGAAAGGATGATTCATCAGTTAGCAGAACCAAAGGTGCAATACCAACTGGAATGCCACAAAGCAATTCCATGAGCATTGTCATACCCATCTGGCAAGGGGGTGTGGAAAAGCAATTAACTAGGCCTGGGGTCAACAGAAAACAGAGACAGTTATTGTTGTAGAATGTTGGTTAAAGTTCAATCGGTGTAAAGTGCTCTCCCTGTCGCACATAGGTTCACTGTAATCTTTACTGAGCCTTAGAACTATTTACAAATATACTGTAAATCAGAGAACCATGGAATCCCTACAGCAAGGAGGAGGCCATTGAATGTACACTGACAACAATCCCACACAGCCCCTACTCCCGTAACACCACGTATTTACTGCGCTAATCCCTCTAATCTACACAAACCGGGACACTGAGGGGCAATTTAGCATGGCCAATCGACTTAACCTGCACGTCTTTGGACTCTGGGAGGAAACTGGAGCACCCGGTGGAAACCCACACAGACACGGAGAGAACATATAGACTCCACACAGATAGTCACCCAAGCCAGTAATCAAACCCAAAATTAGTGCTATTTTCCTGCAAGCTAGAAGATGTCCCCATTTTTGCTGGTACACATGGGGCTCGTTGAACACTGCAATGATCCTAGTTGCATGTCATATGCTGTCTTAAATCACTGCATGGACAGTACTATACCTGTCTATATTCAGTCCTACAAACCCTTATACTACACCTACCTCCAAGTCCTTAGCTAGCACATTTTAAGTGATTATAGTTTACCTTATATTAGGGAATTAGGGTGCATAGGTTGGACTAGGAAACTACAGGGACTGGGCACATCTGAAATGTGGAGCTTATTCAAGGAGTAGCTACTGTGAGTCCTTGGTAAGTATGTCCCTGTCAGGCAAGGAGGAAATGGTCGAGTAAGGGAACCATGGTGTACTAAAAAAGTTAATTCACTGGTTAAAAGGAAAAAGGAGGCTTATGTCAGGATGAGGCTTGAAGGCTCAGTTAGTGCAATGGATAGCTATAGATTAGCCAGGAGTGAGCTAAAGAGTGAGTTGAGGAGAGCTAAAAGGGGACACGAGAAGACTTTGGCTGATAGAATCAAGGAGAATCCTAAAGCTTTCTTTACGTACGTTAAGAATAGAAGACTGGTTAGGGCAAGGTTAGGGCCAGTTATGGACAGCAGTGGGAAGTTGTGCATGGAGCCTGAAGAGATTGGAGAGGCACTGAACAAATATTTCTCTTCGGTATTCACGCAGGGAGATGTAAATGTAGTTGTGGAGAACACTGGGATATAGGGTTGCAAACTGGAAAGTATTGAAGTAGATAAGGAGGATCTGCTAGATATTCTTGAGGGTTTGAAGTTAGATAAGTCCCCTGGGCCGGACGGGATTTACCCTAGGATTCTCTGGGAGGTGAGAGAGGCGATTGCAGAGCCTCTGGCTCTGATCTTCAGGTCGTCATTGGTTACGGGTATAGTGCCGGAAGACTGGAGGATAGCGAATGTGGTCCCATTGTTCAAGAAGGGGAAGAGAGACTTTCCGGGGAATTATAGGCCGGTGAGTCTTACTTCTGTTGTGGGCAAAGTATTGGAGAGAATTATTAGGGATAGGATTTATAGTTATTTAGAGAGAAATGAATTGATTGGGGATAGTCAGCATGGTTTTGTGAAGGGTAGGTCGTGCCTTACTAACCTTATTGAGTTTTTTGAAAAAGTGACCAAAGAGGTGGATGGGGGTAAGGCAGTTGATGTGGTATATATGGACTTTAGTAAGGCGTTCGATAAGGTGGCACATGGAAGGCTTCTGCAGAAAATGCAGATGTATGGGATTGAGGGTGATTTAGCTAGTTGGATTAGGAATTGGCTAGCAGATAGAAGACAGAGGGTGGTGGTTGATGGGAGATATTCATCGTGGAGTTCGGTTACTAGTGGTGTACCTCAGGGATCTGTTTTGGGGCCCCTGCTGTTTGTAATTTTTATAAATGATCTGGATGAGGGTATTGAAGGATGGATTAGTAAATTTGCAGATGACACTAAAGTCGGTGGAGTGGTAGATAGTGAAGAGGGGTGTTATAGTTTGCAGAGAGACTTGGACAAGTTGCAGAGCTGGGCCGAGAGGTGACAAATGGAGTTTAATGTGGAAAAGTGTGAGGTAATTCACTTTGGCAGGAATAACAAATGTGTAGAGTATAGGGCTAATGGTAGGACTCTTAATAGTATTGATGAACAGAGGGATCTTGGTGTATGTGTACATAGATCCCTGAAAGTTGGCAATCAAGTCGATAAGGTTGTTAAGAAGGCATACGGAGTCTTAGCTTTTATTGGTAGGAGGATTGAATTTCGGAGCCGCAACGTCATGTTGCAACTGTACAAAACTCTAGTGCGGCCGCACTTGGAGTATTGTGTGCAGTTCTGGTCCCCACATTATAAGAAAGATGTGGAGGCATTGGAGAGGGTACAGAGGAGGTTTACCAGGATGTTGCCTGGTATGGAAGGCAGGTCTTATGAAGAGAGGCTGAGGGATTTGAGGTTGTTTTCGTTAGAAAGAAGGTGGCTAAGAGGAGACCTTATTGAAACATATAAGATGATTAGAGGTTTAGATAGGGTGGACAGTGATAGCCTTTTTCCTAGGATGGAGAAAGCTGGCACGAGGGGACATAGCTTTAAATTAAGGGGTGGTGGTTTTAGGACAGATGTCAGAGGTAGGTTCTTTACCCAGAGGGTGGTAAGGGTATGGCATGCCTTGCCTGCGTCAGTTGTAGATGCGCCAAGTTTGGTGGCGTTTAAGAGGTTAGTAGATAAGTTTATGGATGAAAGGGGAATGGTTTAGGTTAGAGGGTCACTGCTTGTTCCTAATTGGTCGGTGCAACATCGAAGGCCGAAGGGCCTGTTCTGCGCTGTAATGTTTTATGTTCTATGTTCTTATATCTTACATGGCCATTACTGCACTATTGCTACCCCACCTCCCCCTTAAACACCATGAAATCAAACGTGAAGGCCGTTTGGAGGGACTTTATAACGCTTTAATGTCTCATTTGCATTACAGTCACATTGGAAGACTCTGTCACTGCTGACTCTTGTTGTGAATTTGGATATTGTTCTGGTACTTGACAAGTTTTCATGCTATTCTTCTATTCCTTCATGTTGAACCCTACTTGGTCATTTCTGCTGTCATGCTGGTTAGTGATTGGTAGTCTTGCTGGTGTTTTGTGGGGTGGATGAACATTGTACTAATTTCCTTGTCGTTTCTTTCACTTCCACATAATCATAAGAGTCACGGTGACATCCAAGTCTGTATTTGCTCTTCCATATTGTGTGCATTAATCTTCATGTTGTTCAAATTAGGCCAAAGTTCAAGAACTTTATCAGTATTGGTAATTATTTCTGCTTTCAAGTAATTTTTCTCATGCATCAGCAATTTCTTTTCCCGTTCCAAGCAGCTTGCATGATGCTTGTGGAAACTTTCTAATGCATGAAATTCATTCAGTTTGGTTTAAAGATCTATTTTTGTTGTGAGCGCTTCTACAAGGTTGTCATTCTGGGATTAGAAGCTGGACTTCCAAAGATGCAATAGAACCTTCTGTTACTGTAAAGAATTTCATACTTCTATCTCCAGCTTCCAAGCCTTTCTTTAGGAGGTTTTTACTGGAAATTTTTCTTCTGCACCTCTGCTTCTTTTCGGGTCAGACTGCTTTGTTGACTTTTCCCCTTTAGTATTCCAGCATTTTAGACTTTCTGTATGGTCTGGGAATTTTCCATAAGCTGCCACGATGTTGTAGGGAGGTACTTATAATTTGGTAAATCCAAATAAGTCCTTTCATCATACATGAGTTAAGTGCAGTTTTTAGTGATTCTAAGAAATATTTACAAATATACAGTGAATGAGATGAGCTAGGAGCTATCTCCATGCTTGCTGGTACACATAACTCCATTCAACACGATTGGACTGACCCCAGTTACGAATCATATGCTGTCTTCCATCACTACAGCACTTCTATACTCAGTCCCATATGAACCCTTATATGCATATTCGACAAAGAGTTATCCAGACTTGAAACTTTGACTCTATTCTCTCTCCACAGATGTTGTCAGACCTGGTGAGATTTTCCAGCATTTTCTGTTTTTGTTTCAACTTCCAACATTTGCTGCAATTTGCTTTTATATTAACATTACATGTGCCAAGCCCTTATACTACAGTTGTTTTATTTGAAGTAAAATTAGCTGCTACTAGCACATACCATAGGGTTGGCACTGTTGATAATAGAACTAACAAGAGGCAAGTCATTTAGGATTAAGATGAGGAGAAAAAATAGTGAAAATTTGGAATTCTCCATCCTATTAGGCTGTGGAAGCTCAATCATTGAAAATGTTGAAGATGGAGATTGATAGATTCCCAATTACCAATGACACGAAGTGATTTGGGAAGATTTAGAACATAGAACATAGAACATTACAGCGCAGAACAGGCCCTTTGGCCTTCGATGTTGCACCGACCAATTATGAAAAAAGCAATGACCCTCCAAACTAAACCATTCCCTTCTCTTCCATAAACTTATCAACTAACCTCTTAAACGCCACCAAAATTGGCGCATCTACAACTGCTGCAGGCAGGGCATTCCACTCCCTAACCACCCTCTGGGTAAAGAACCTACCTCTGATATCCGTCCTATAACTATCACCCCTTAATTTAAAGCTGTGTCCCCTCGTGCTAGCTTTCTCCATCCTAGGAAAAAGGCTATCACTGTCCACCCTATCTAAACCTCTAATCATCTTATATGTTTCGATAAGGTCCCCTCTTAGCCGCCTCCTTTCTAACGAAAACAACCTCAAATCCCTCAGCCTCTCCTCATAAGACCTGCCCTCCATACCAGGCAACATCCTGGTAAACCTCCTCTGTACCCTCTCCAATGCCTCCACATCTTTCTTATAATGTGGGGACCAGAACTGCACACAATACTCCAAGTGCGGCCGCACTAGAGTTTTGTACAGTTGCAACATGACGTTGCGGCTCCGAAATTCAATCCCCCTACCAATAAAAGCTAAGACTCCGTATGTCTTCTTAACAACCTTATCGACTTGACTGCCTACTTTCAGGGATCTATGCACAAATACATCAAGATCCCTCTGTTCATCAACACTATTAAGAATCCTACCATTAGCCCTATACTCTACACATTTATTATTCCTGCCAAAGTGCATTACCTCACACTTTTCCACATTAAACTCCATTTGCCACCTCTCAGCCCAGCTCTGCAACTTGTCCAAGTCTCTCTGCAAAATGTTTTTGGAAAACATTTAGGAAATGTTTAGGAAAATGTTTAGGAAAATGTTTTTGAGGTAGTTGATCTGCCATGATCCAGTTGAATGGCAGAGCAGTTTACAGAGGCTAAATAGCCTACTCGTGCCCCAATGCTCTTACGTTTCCATGGTCAATTTCACATCAAAATCAGCAGAGTGGGTTTTCCCTCATTCATTTTGATCAGATTTCTGAATAACATTCGTCAAAAATGTAACCGTTATAACACAGGTACCCATTTGTACAGGTGCTACTTTGATGTCCCTCCCAGTGACCATATAACATCATAAAAACCCTATAGTGCAGAAGGAGGCCATTTGGCCCATCAAGTAATAGCAATCCTACCCAGCTCTTAGCCATGTAATCCCACATATTTACTCCACTAATCCGTCTAACCTATGCATCCTGGGACACTAAGGGGCAATTTTGCAATGGCCAAAGCGCCTAACCTGCACATTTTTGGACTATCGGAGCACCGCAAGAAACCCACACAGACACAGGGAGAACTTGCAAACTCAATGCAAGACCCAAGCCGGGAATTGAACCCAGATCCTTGGCACTGTGAGGGAGCAGTGCCAACCACTGTGCCGCCCACTTCTTCTGGTGGCAGTAGTGAAACAATCCAGTCATGACCCTGTCATAATGAGGCTATGTGTTCAAGTACCATAAAAATTGGAACAAAGCAACTATATATACAGAAGTTGTAGCTTTTGCTTAACAACTATATTGGCATTGATTTTCACTAGAGTCCAGTTATTTCCAGAGGGAAGTAACTCCCATATAAAAGAATGGACCGATAAAGGGCACTTGTCAATTTTACCTCACAAAAATAACAACAATGTATTGTGTGATCATCAGAAATACTTGACCACAATTCGAATGAGATATTAATCCTTACCAAAGTGTATCCGTCAGGAAGTTCTCAGTCAGGCTAATCTTTATGAAAAATGCTTCATTTCATTTGCTTTGTAACTAAATGTAATGACACATCTGTTATAAAATGAAACTGCCAATTTCTGAGTTTAATCTTCCAATGTTTAGCCCTAGGAGGCAGGGTAATGCACCATATAAATCAATAAGACTGATCCTACAATCATTAGAAAGCGATTAATCTCAAACTAACTAATTCCCTAATTGCATTGTTCTAACAGCATGATTTCAAGTTCAGCTGCAGTAACAAATATGTCACAAGTCTGTGACCTCTCCTTTGTAAGTTTCAGGTTGTGGTCAGTTTCAAATCAGCTACATGGCCCAAGGAAGCAGGGAATTGGATACATTTTTGGAATAGATTTTTTCCAATCAGAGTGCAAAATGCATCAATTTCAAAATGCTATAATTTGTAGTTGGATAGGAGAGTGTCATTTCTTTGTTTGAATTAGCAGTCACATTCAAAACTCAGCATTTAGATT
Source organism: Sphyrna mokarran (assembly GCA_024679065.1). NCBI lineage: Eukaryota > Metazoa > Chordata > Chondrichthyes > Carcharhiniformes > Carcharhinidae > Sphyrna > Sphyrna mokarran. The sequence goes on along the minus strand of JAGIQG010000023.1, from coordinate 27,516,255 downwards.
CTAGTGCACCAACATTGTTGAATAATATGAATCAACTGACACCATGTAACTATTTTAAAACATTGTTTGCATCAAAGTACTAACTATTCCCTTGTACCAACCTGTGTACCAGCAATCTTATGTAGCAGAGACAACATGATGTCTGACATGGTGTGAGGAACACAATTTCTTGTGTGAAGGAATGGATAAACCAATAAAACTTGGAAAACATTAGGAGCTGAATGAAATATTGAAACCGTATCTTATTTTTACCACTGATACTGTGAGATTTTTATGACGTAACAAATTGTTTCTAATATCCGGAATCTCTGCTACCACAAAATTTGGCTGCGTAGCACCTGTACGTGCAGCTGCTGTTTCAGGTCCAATGGCATTTAGTGTGGCCTTGAACCCTTGTGGTGCAAATATGCCAATGGCATTTGACCAAGAGCATTAAGGTGGGCACAGGATAGATGCACTGTAAATACACAGAGTACCAACATGTGATGCCAGGCTACAGCTGATTTGATGCCCACGGCACATATTCTCTTGCACCTTCTTCCATCGGGATAAAGATTCAAAAGTCTGAGATCACACATCAATCGATGCAAGAACAGCTTCTTTCCTTTCGCCATCACGCTTTCAAATGGACCTACCCTTATACTAAGTTGATCTTTCTCTACATCCTACCGATGACTACAACATTAAATTCTCCACCCTCTCCTTTTCTTCTCTATGTATGGTATCCAGTACAGTGAGCAAGAAACAATACTTTTCATGGTATACCAAAATTCAATCAAATCAAGTCAAACACGTTTTGACTTGCATACTTCAGCAAATACCTTCCATTAATTTCACACAGTTGGACATGTGTTCAGCCGTGGGCTGCCTCCCTCCAACCCTCAACCAGATCAAAACCCAGGTTATGATTTTCAAGGATTCTACTCAGACTAGGGTTAGACTTGCCTTCAAATATGGATCTGCAGCATTGGCGGAGAATAAAGAAAAGAAACGTAAAGAAAGAAGGGGGAGCAAGAGGAGAGAGAGAACGTAGAACAGGGTGGAAGGAAGTCTCTGAGCACGGGCCATATTGGCCCAGGGTCGTCAGAAGGCAAATCTCCTCTCTCAACCTCAATGTGGGAAAATGCATCTCATGTCTCCAACTCACAAAGGGAGATGCTCTCTGAAATCCATCACCTTGTTGTAGCCTGATTGCAAACATAGACAGAGTTTGAGGATATAATCCCCAGTGGTTGTGAATATCACTATGACCATCTTTGCAACAGCCTCTTTTCAGCTCCAGCCAGCAAAATTTACAATGTCATCTGGTTTGCAGCTCGCTGAGGCTTTTTATGCAGAGAGAGCCAAATAGCAGTTCATTCTCTCCGGCCAGAGAAAAGCAGTCATGTCAAACAGCTGGCTTTATTAGAAATGCAGGGTGCCCTTGGCTGAACATTATATCATACAATCTCTATAGTGCAGGAGCTAGTTATTTGGCCCACTGAGCCTGCACTGATAACAATCTCAGCCAGGCCCTATTTCACGTGTTTATTCTGCTAGTCCCTCTGACATCAAGAGGCAACATAGCATCAGCTAATCAACCTAACTCACACACTTTTTGAGTGCATGTTGCTTTCTGGATGTCAACCCTGAGATGTTTGCACCCAAAAGGGATTCCAATTCCTCAGTGCCTAGCTGCTGTACAATCATATGCAGCACATTATACAATTTGATGTTTGGCATCATTGGAACAGCCATGATGCCTTCATTCTGTAAAATGTCTCACAGCTTCAAGTTAAAGTCCAACCAGTTTATTAGATATTAAACCCACAAGCTTTCAGAAACGCTATTCCTTCGTCAGCTATGCGGAATGTTCTGATCAGAGAAGGGCATATAAAGCACACACAGTTTACAGAACTACCTGTTCTCTTCCTTTGGCAAACACTTCAGTGGTCATGGGCATTCGGCCTTTGATCTTAGGGTAAGCATTCTCCAATGGACTTTAGTAAGGCGTTTGATAAGGTGGCACATGGAAGACTTCTGCAGAAAATGCAGATGTATGGGATAGAGGGTGATTTAGCTAATTGGATCAGGAATTGGCTAGCAGATAGAAGACAGAGGGTGGTGGTTGATGGGAGATATTCATCGTGGAGTTCGGTGACAAATGGTGTACCTCAGGGGTCTGTTTTGGGGCCCCTGCTGTTTGTAATTTTTATAAATGATCTGGATGAGGGTATTGAGGGATGGATTAGTAAATTTGCAGATGACACTAAAGTTGGTGGAGTGGTAGATAGTGAAGAGGGGTGTTATAGTTTGCAGAGAGACTTGGACAAGTTGCAGAGCTGGGCCGAAAGGTGGCAATTGGAGTTTAATGTGGAAAAGTGTGAGGTAATGCACTTTGGCAGGAATAATAAATGTGTCGAGCATAGGGCTAATGGTAGGATTCTTAATAGTGTTGATGAACAGAGGGACCTTGGTGTATATGTGCATAGATCCCTGAAAGTAGGCAGTCAAGTCGATAAGGTTGTTAAGAAGGAATATGGAGTCTTAGCTTTTATTGGTAGGGGGATTGAATTTCGGAGCCGCAACGTCATGTTGCAACTGTACAAAACTCTAGTGCGGCCGCACTTGGAGTATTGTGTGCAGTTCTGGTCCCCACATTATAAGAAAGATGTGGAGGCATTGGAGAGGGTACAGAGGAGGTTTACCAGGATGTTGCCTGGTATGGAGGGCAGGTCTTATGAAGAGAGGCTGAGGGATTTGAGGTTGTTTTCGTTAGAAAGGAGGCGGCTAAGAGGGGACCTTATCGAAACATATAAGATGATTAGAGGTTTAGATAGGGTGGACAGTGATAGCCTTTTTCCTAGGATGGAGAAAGCTAGCACGAGGGGACACAGCTTTAAATTAAGGGGTGATAGTTATAGGACGGATATCAGAGGTAGGTTCTTTACCCAAAGGGTGGTTCGGGAGTGGAATGCCCTGCCTGCAGCAGTTGTAGATGCGCCAAGTTTGGTGGCGTTTAAGAGGTTAGTTGATAAGTATATGGAAGAGAAGGGAATGGTTTAGTTTGGAGGGGCATTGCTTTTTATATTGGTCGGCGCAACATCGAAGGCCGAAGGGCCTGTTCTGTGCTGTAATGTTCTATGTTCTATGTTCTAAGGCAGCCTTCGCATCACACGACAGCGCAGAGTTGCTGGCAGAGACTGATAGCCAAGTTCTGTACACATGAGGACGGTCTCAACTTGGATCTTGGGTTCATGTTGTGCTATCTGAACCCCCATGACTTGCCTGAACATTTCACTTACAGTCCTGCCTGGAGACAATACACAAATAATATATATATTATTATATAGGAATATTAAAATAGGATAAAGTATTTGGTATGACGGCGGCGCGGGCTCGTTGGGCCGAAGGGCCTGTTTCCCGTGCTGTGTTGCTTAATAAAAAAAAAAAATCTCTTTAACCTATGTCTAATGCTATCTCCACTCACACTGTCTGCATCTTTAAGACTTGGATAGCAGGTTAGCTGTAAAAACTCGCATTCTAATCAGTATTCTGTACATTGTGTGTGCCTTTATATGCCCTTCTCTGATCAAAACCTTCCACACATTTGACAAAGGATCACCATATCCAAAAACTTGTGGGTTTACTATCCAATAAACTGGTTGTACTGGTGTTGTGAGACTTCTTACTGTGTTTATCCCAGTCTAATGCCAGCATCTCCACATTATGGCCTTCATTCTGTGGCAGTCTACTGTACCATCTATATTAGGGCCACCTCAAGAAACGAGAAGGTTCTTACTGTGTGACAAGAGCTATCCACTGATCAATTCTTCATGAATTTGGCGATGACTCATGTGGGCAACATGCATGTAGTAAAAATCATGTTGCCCAACAAAATATCATCAAACAGTCCAGTGGGGTGCTTATGCAATGCTGCCTCGACCATTATGGAGGAACCCTCTGTCATAAGGGGTATAGAGTAAACAGGGTTAAGCTTTTTCCTAGGATGGACTCAAATAGCACAAGGGGTCACGGGCTTAGGGTGAGGGGGGTAAGGTATAATTTGGATGCTAGAGGGAGTTTTTTCACACAGAGGGTGGTGGGCGTATGGATTGCGCTGCCAAGTAAAGTGGTGGAGGCAGGCAATTTGGAGTTATTTAAGAAATACTTAGATGGGCACATAAACAGAATGGGAATGGAGGGGTATAGAAAACTGATTTAAAATAGGGATCATGAGCCTTGGGAGTCCTTGGGAAGTGTATAAATAGATGATGATATTGATGTACTTGTTTTTATCCGACAGGTGCTTTAGTCCACCTTGTTGTCTAACAAGAGGCATACAAGCGATGGGTTGTGAGAGGGCTGCTTTTGGATTTTTCGAGAGTATCCTAGTGCTTCATGTTGTTAGTGTATGCTTGACCTGGACCATTTGATGGGCAACACGACAGTTCAGTGACTATCTCTGTGCTGTGCAGAGACATGGATTTGGGCCTGTGTCTGTGGGAGTTTGTGCATTCTCCCCGTGCTTGCGTGGGTTTTCTCTGGGTGCTCCGGTTTCCTCCCACATCTCAAAGATGTACTCTTAGGCTAATTGGCAAAACAAATTCTCCCTAAATTGTCTCAAATTTGGTTTTTAATCCATAGATCTATAAACATAGACAGGGATCACGGGTAGAGGTAGGAACATTGGGGTGGCGGCGTGGGCTCTTTGGGCTGAAGGGCCTGTTTCCCGTGATGTTTTGTTCTTTGTCCTTTATAATTTGCCATATTCTCCTGCACGCTGAGTAACCTTGCCAATGTGGGGCATTGCCTATGCAACCAGACATACAGCAGCAGCTGAGGGGGCAGAGGATGAGGGAAGGAGACAATCAATGCATCCTCTTCCGATCGGGCGATGATTGACTCATTCAACTGAGGAATCATGGAATGCAAATCCCCAATCTCCGTTCAACAAAGCTGCTCATCTTTACCCTGCCTCCATGTTCTATGTTCTATTACTAACCAACAGAGTAATCACCAGACCACAACGCTGAAATAAACACCACCAAAACAAATCCATTTAAACCAATTTTACAAATTGTATCATTCAATACTGCATACAAAAGTCAACCAATCACCCTTGTACATTCCCTTGGCACATGTCTTGCAGGTGTCTTTCCCAGTCTGAGTGCCTTGGTGGCTGCAATGTGGCTGGTAGAAAACTGCAGATTTTCAATGGGGATACTGCAGATGGACTTGATGGATGCCCTCAAGCAGCCCTGGTCCAAGAAAGCCGGGCTTTGGACTGCATGGATAGTAGTTGTTTGGATAACTGACTGATTAGCAACAGCAAGAGCATCAGCACAGTGTCAGCGGCAAGAAAATGAATGCTGACATCCCAAGATAGGAGCCAATTTCTTCTGCCTTTGCTCCAACCATAATGCACTTCCCTTCTCTGAGATGCCAACTGGTTTTGAGTACTACAGGATAGCTTTAAGTTGTGTTAACGACTGACAATTTTGCTCTGCAGCACCCATAGAACTATAGAAAAGTTATAGCATTGAAGAAGGCCATTCAGTTCAAGTTGTCCATGCCAGCCAAGGACACACAGTTGGATCTTTTTTATCCCATGTCCCTTTATCAGCCTTTAGCCCTGTATCTTGCAGCATTTAAGGTATCCCTCAACAATAAACTGACACATGGTCACACGATATAATCATTTAAATGAGCAGGCTGCAGGACGTTTGTATGCTATTGAAGCAACGGGGGTGTGGGTTAACCAGATCCATGCACTAGTTTTTTGGGCATTTTTCAATTCTGTGGCCTGCAGAAGTGAATAAATGCTATAATGAACTGGTATCATTTTAACTGCTATTCATATCAGGAAATGGATGTTACCTAGAGCAGTAAGATGGTGAAATAGTTCTTTAAGGCAAATTATAAATCTATTCCATATAAGACCCGTTAGTCCTATCCATTCTGGGCTATTGCATTGTCCGCTATCAAAATGACATCCCTTGTGCATGTAACTAACTCCCTGGAAGACTGTTATTGACTGTGCTCTACCTATGTAATTACATTTCAGTTATATATTTATGCCATGATAAATTATTTAAGCTTCAGTTCACAGATTTCATACTGCCAGCAGAAATGGAACTTTTATCTGAAAATAAAAAGAAAAGGCTTTGGTATTTGTCATGTTCCACTTCATGGATAATGATTTTATAGGATTTCTGTAACCATTCTCCAAAGGACCTCTTTGAGAAGTTGTAAATTAAAAGAAAGGTTCGAACTCCTTCATTAAGAAAGAACCGACACATTGACTGGCTTTGCAGTATCAGACTTTTCCTCCCAAACACGACGACAGACCAATCTGATAAAATTCTTTAACAATGAATGAAATATCAGAAATGTTCTGCAAAGATTATAATATGGAAAAGCTGCATTTTGCCTATATACGGAATAGATGTGTTGATGTCGTCTATATGAATTTCAGTAAGGCGTTTGACAAAGTCCCTCATGGGAGGTTAGTTGAAAAGGTCAAGGCTCATGGGATACAAGGACAGGTAGCTAGATAGATAAGTAACTGGCTTGGTAATAGGAGATAGAGAGTAATAGTGGAAGGGTGTTTTTCTAGCTGGAGGTTGGTCACTAGTGGTGTGCCGCAGGGCTCGGTATTGGGACCTCTTCTATTTGTAATATATATAAATGACTTGGAAGAGGGAGTAAATGGAGTGATCAGCAAGTTTGCAGACGATACAAAGATGGCTGGACTTGCAGGTAGTGAGAAGCATTGGTAGGCAATGCAGCGGGTCATAGATAGGCTGGTAGCTTGGGCAGACAGATGGCAGATGGAATTCAATCCTGATAAATGTGAGGTGATGCATTTCGGGAGGAAGAATGTAGGGGGGAGGTATGTGATAAAGAGTAGACCTATTAAGAGTATAGAAACGCACAGGGACCTGGGGTTGCAGATGAACAAGTCTCTGAAGGTGGCAGAGCAGGTGGAGAAGGTTGTAAAGAAAGCATATGGTATGCCAGCCTTTATAGGAAGGGGTATAGAGTATAAGAGCTGGCCTTTAATGTTGCAGTTGTATAAAACATTAGTTAGATCTCATTTGGAATATTGCATCCAGTTCTGGTTGCTTCACTACCGAAACGACGTAGAGTCTCTGGAGAGAGTGCAGAGGCGGTTTACCAGGATGCTGCCTGGTATGGAAGGTCTGAGTTACGAGGAGGGGTTAGGCAAATTGGGACTGTTTTCCTTAGAAAGATGTAGACTTAGAGGAGATCTAATAGAAGCGTACAAGATTATGAGGGGTATAGATAAACAGGGTTAAGCTTTTTCCTAGGATGGACTCAAATAGCATGAGGGGTCACAGGCTTAGGATGAGGGGGGTAAGGTATAATTTGGATGCTAGAGGGAGTTTTTTCACACAGAGGGTGGTGGGGGTATGGAATGCACTGCCAAGTAAAGTGTGGAGGCAGGCACTCTGGTGTTATTTAAGAAATACTTAGATGGGCACATGAACAGAATGGGAATGGAGAGGTATAGAAAACTGGTTTAAAATAGGGATCACGAGCCTTGGGAGTCCTTGGGAAGTGTGTAAATAGATGATGATATTGATGTACTTGTTTTTATCCTACAGGTGCTTTGGTCTACCTTGTTGTCTAACAAGGGGCATACACGCGATGGGTTGTGAGAGGGCTGCTTTTGGATTTTTCGAGAGTATCCTAGTGCTTCAAGTCGTTAGTGTACTCTTGACCTGGACCATTTGATGGGCAACACGACAGCTCAGTGACTATCTCTGTGCTGTGCAGATACATGGATTTGGGCCTGTGTCTGTGGGAGTTTGCGCATTCTCCCCATGCTTGTGTGGGTTTTCTCCGGGCGCTCCGGTTTCCTCCCACATCTCAAAGATGTGCTCTTAGGCTAATTGGCAAAACAAATTCTCCCTAAATTGTCTCAAATTTGGTTTTTAATCCATCGATCTATAAACATGGACAGGGATCGCGGGTAGAAGTGGGAACATTGGGGTGGCAGCGTGGGCTCGTTGGGCTGAAGGGCCTGTTTCCCATGCTGTTTTGTTCTTTGTTCTTCTTTATAATAATACATAAATTGGGGACCCATTTTCAGACAGAAATATCTTTCAAAACAATTATTTGCAACTGATCCCTTCAGTTAGAATGTGGGGGTGAATTAGCATCACTGGGCTATGCCATTTTGGTGAAGCCATGAGGATGCGGTCGGTGGGGAGGAACTTGCTTTCTCATGCAAAAACAAACAGAAGACTCACCAGCAGCCCTGACTTCCCCATCCCTGTATCATAAATAATACTCCATTCAAATTAGCAAGTTACTCAGGATTTAGCTTCACAACACCAAGGACCTGGGTTCAATTCCAGCTTCTGGCCACTGTTTGTGTAGAGTTTGCATGTTTTCCCCATGTCTGCATGAGTTTCCTCCAGGTACTCTGGTTTCCTCCCACAGTCCAGAGATGTGCAGGTTAAGTAAATTGTTCATGCTAGATTGCCTTTTAGTGTCAGGGGAATTAGCAGGGTATATACATGGAGTTATTAGGATAGGCCTGAGTTGCATTAATGTCAGCGCATACTCAATGGGCTGTAATAGCTGTAACCTATTACACTTCCTTGCCCATTCATCTAGTATACACGCTGCACAGAACTCAACAACCATTAGAGCAACAATAGCACTGTGGAAAATCTTTAAAGCAAAACAGGCATTAAGGTATAATAATTAACCAAGAGTTTTGCAATAATTCTGTACTGCCAGTCCTAAAGTTTCTCTCAGCTCCTGCTGTGGTAACATGATCAACATTCATCATTTAAACAGAAATATTCAGGGACATCAATTAAGATATGAAAAGAATTATGGGGAAGGGAGCTAGGGTGTAAGTGGAAGGACATAGATTGGTTACCAGAAGCCATGGCAGTTTGTGAATGGGGCACAAGTTGACATGGAGTGTATGAGAAGTCATGATGGCTTGGTAGAAGGGCCTGGATTAGCAGAGAGTGCATGACAGCCATAGTATGGTTGATGGGGCAAAGGTTGGCAAGGGCCAAAGGTAAAACCTTCTGAACTTATCTTTCAAGAGGTTCACTCATCCACATTATGATTCACCAGCTCCAAGGAGCATTGAACCATGATTCCTAGAAACATTTGCTGAGCTCCATGAAGATTGCATGGGAACAGCGAGATACCAATTCCCACAATGGAGCCGGCCAGTCGGGAATGCACAACGTAGACTCACGATCAGCACCAACCTGCATTCTTATCCCACACTGCTGAAAATTATGGACATGAAGAATCCCTAAACTGGGTCCCAGCAGTCATTTTCAATGGTCTGTGGTATCTCCTTGATAGCAGCCCAGTATTCCAAAAGTGAAGGAATGCAAGGTCTGTGCTCTGATGAATGATTAGAGAAAGCTACTGGATTGCAAGACAATGACGGGATTTGAAAATACAGACAAGGAAATTTGTTGAGGCACTGGTGGGTATGGAATCAGTGGTGTTTGGTAAGGAAGAAATGTAGCAGTGTGCAGGACTATGAGTGTGAGAGGGGCCAGGCTGCAAATCTTTGGATTGGCTTCAAACTCCATTGACTCCATCTCCACCAGCACCTCAACACATTGTCTCATCCGTATTTTCTAATTGTCACGGCATTGCATCAGAGGTCATGCCCTGCATCTCTTCACTTTTGGATTAGCCACAACACTTTTGCAGATAGCTGGTGTGGACTGTATTAGAATAAGAAACGTATAAACAAATGGAGCATGATTTGGCAGCAGAAAAGGCACAAAACATGTAGCCCTAAGCTTCTTTCAGAAAATAAGCCTTGTTGGAGATTTGGATAGATTGGATAGAAAGTGTGGAGGGATATCCCTGGGTGAGGAGGTTAGAGCAGTGAAGCTGGAGGGAGAGCATGAAGTAGAGAAGGATGGACAAGTAAACTGGTTTAATTAAGAATGACAAAGTTAATTAAACTCGTTCCACCCATAAAAAGTAAGTGAAGAAAGTGGCTGCTGATGATGAAAATAAATTTGGTACAGCTGTCCTCTTGAGGGTGACCTTGCAATAACAGAAAACATGGCAGAGAGAGATAAAGAAAGCAATCTTACTTTCAATGGTTAAGTCTGATCCAGCTCCAGACAGCCTGGTCAATCAAATGCCACGTGCTCTCCAGTAAGAACACAACGGTCTTTAGACACTGGAAATGTCTGTGCTACTGCAGAGACAATGGAAGTGAAAGGCTGTCTGTGACAAGAACATTAAAGCTGGAGACACACAAACTGATATGTGCTGTGAGACATACATAGAGAAGCAGTTGGGACTTGGAAAGAGAATCAGGGATGGCATTTGGACCAGTTTTACAATGATGGAAAGACAGCAGCCTAGCATTGTACCCTGGCTGGGGACATGCATCATTAAAGAGACATTGTCAGTGATTGGGATTGTGGAGCTGGCAAAGTTACAAAGTGAGTTTGAGGTAGTGGGACTGAGTGCGAATAAAATAGAAGAGAGAGTAATGTGACTTCAGGAACAAGATAAAGTCAGGGTGAAAAGCCGATCTGAGAATAAAATGAGTTATTAAATTTATTAGTGTCATAAGTCAGCTCACATTAACACTGCAATGAAGTTACTGGGAAAATCCCACACTCCAGTACCTGTCTGGGTACACTGAGGGAGAATTTAGCATGGTCAATGAACCTAACTCAGCATATCTTTTGGACTATAGGAAGAAACTGGGGCACCCAAGGGAAACCCGCAGACATGGGGAGAAGCAGATTCCGTACAGACAAGCTGCGACCCAAGCTGGAAATCGAACCTGAGACCCTGGCGCTGTGAGGCAGCAGTGCAAACCACTGTTCTCCTGTGTCGCTCCAAGAACAGAAAGCATCAGATTTCAGAAAGGAAATGAACATGAGTTTATGAGATAATGGTTGATCAGAATCTTAAAAGGAGAGAAAAAAAATAAAACAAATAGATACATTTTTTACGACAGATTATGATATATTTTTGCAACCTTGGGTCAACCTAAGCCAGTGAAATTCTTTTTGAAGTGTTGCCACCGCAAAGTAGGACAGCAAGAAGATTTCAGAGAATGAAGTAAATGAGGAAAAGCTGAGAGCTGGAGATCGATACTGCATCATCCCTCCAGCAGCCTGGACAGGTGACGTGATAAGAGGTGCAGCCAAGTGGAACAGTATCAATGGGGAGTGAAAATTAATGACAAAATTGAGTCTGGGCTTTTATCATTCTCATCTTGTTTGAGGAACGGAAGGGCTTCAGCTGATATTATGCTGATACTCAAATCTCAAATCTTGCTGAATTAATCTGAATAGGTCAATTGAACTTTTTCTGACAGAAACAGATAAGGCAAACAAAAAAAACCAATGAGATCCAGAAAAATATACTTTGCATAAAGGTATACTGGTTTATGTTTAAGCATACAGATTATAAAGGCATTATTTCTACAATGCTTAACTTATTTACCAGAAAGGCATAAATCGAACTTTTTGGTCAGGGTGGTACAGTGGTACACTGTATAGTACACTGCTACTTCATAGGGTTCAATTCCGGCTTTGGGTGACTGTGTGGAGTTTGCACGTCTCCCCCCATATCTGCGTGGGTTTCCTCCACAGTCCAAAGATGTGTGGGATTGGTCATGCTAAATTGCCCCTTAGTGACAAGGGGGCCAGCAGGGTAAATATATGGGCTTACAATACATGGGCTTACAAACATATATGGGTGTTATAGTTTGCAGAGTGACTTGGACAAGTTGCAGAGCTGGGCCGAGAGGTGGCAAATGGAGTTTAATGTGGAAAAGTGTGAGGTAATGCACTTTGGCAGGAATAATAAAGGTGTAGAGTATAAGGCTAATGGTAGGATTCTTAATAGTGTTGATGAACAGAGGGATCTTGGTGTATTTGTGCATAGATCCCTGAAAGTAGGCAGTCAAGTCGATAAGGTTGTGAAGAAGGCATATGGAGTCTTAGCTTTTATTGGTAGGGGGATTGAATTTCGGAGCCGCAACATCATGTTGCAACTGTACAAAACTCTAGTGCGGCCGCACTTGGAGTATTGTGTGCAGTTCTGGTCGCCACATTATAAGAAAGATGTGGAGGCATTGGAGCGGGTACAGAGGAGGTTTACCAGGATGTTGCCTGGTATGGAGGGCAGGTATTATGAAGAGAGGCTGAGGGATTTGAGGTTGTTTTCGTTAGAAAGGAGGCGGCTAAGAGGGGACCTTATCGAAACATATAAGATGATTAGAGGTTTAGATAGGTGGACAGTGATAGCCTTTTTCCTAGGATGGAGAAAGCTAGCACGAGGGGACACAGCTTTAAATTAAGGGGTGATAGTTATAGGACGGATATCAGAGTAGGTTCTTTACCCAAAGGGTGGTTCGGGAGTGGAATGCCCTGCCTGCAGCGGTTGTAGATGCGCCAAGTTTGGTGGCGTTGAAGAGGTTAGTTGATAAGTATATGGAAGAGAAGGGAATGGTTTAGTTTGGAGGGTCATTGCTTTTTATATTGGTCGGCGCAACATCGAAGGCCGAAGGGCCTGTTCTGTGCTGTAATGTTCTATGTTCTACAAGGATGAGGGCTGGCTAGGATTGTTATTGGTACAAGCTCGATTGGCTGAATGGCCTCCTGCACTGTAGGGATTTTGTGATTCTCTAAGTAGATTAGCTGAGCTGGAGGAAGAGTGGAGCACAAAATTAGTTAGAAAACCAGAGCCTAACTGCAACCCATCAACTCCTATTAGGAAAATGTTAATTGTTGATAGCACTGAAGGTCAGGTTTAAGACCAGGTTATCCAGATAGGCATTACAAGTATCCACAACAAAAAATGGTTGGAGAGCTTGATATCAATCCAGTTGTGGAACTATCCCTCAAATTGACAATGACAGATTTTGGGCAGGGAAAGTGACATTTGATGTGTTAATGCTAATTGTGGGTGTATCTGAGCCATGGTGTGGCATCTCGTTAAAAAAATGAACAGACACCGGTTTGAAGTTGGGTCACTGATGGGGCCACCATTGCTTCGCCAGCCATACCATGACTACAAAGCTTCAGTAATCCAGCACAGACCAAAGAATAGGAGGTAGCTGGGAACTGATGCTGCCAAAGCTTAGAAGCACACTGCCTCTATATTTAACAACCCCTCCCTCGAGCACCAACTAGACAGAGTGCGGGCCCATCACAAGTGAACTGCCCTCTGAAATGGCCTAGCAAGTCATTCGGTTCAGGGACAACTAAGGAAAGGCAATAAATGCCCATTGGTCTTGCCAGTGATGCCGATGCCCCACAAATGCGTGAAATAAAATCAGCAGCAAATGTAAAATAGGAAAAGATTGTGTTCTATAGAAAACATGAGACAAAATAAAAATCCTTCTCCAAATGGGCAACCTTCCAGTGCTCTTTATGCAAAAGAAGTTTTGGGACAGAATCTGTCTGGCATCATGTGTCCGATATGCACTGTTAGGCATTCTAAAAGGACTAATTTTCCAAATGTGCAACATCTGTACGAATTGTTGTCCTCCAGCTACACAGATCTGTAAAACATGGAGTCACCGCCATAATTTTCCATCCATTAAAATTAATGGATAGGGAATGCTGGGCGATTTGCCTGCAATTTTCTGATGTATCTTGCTTGCTGCTCACTCATTCAGAAAATTGATCCCTATTTGTTTAAACGCAAATACTCACACCAACTATTATCAACAGAAAGGCGGAAAAAAGCCTTTGTCCTTTCTCTGCTGATCTTTGTTTATATTTCTGCTGAAAGTGTTGGAAAAGATTCTGCAGGACCTGGGTTTCATTCCGGCCTTGGGTGACTGGGTGGAGTTTGCACATTCTCTCAGTGTCTGCATGAGTTTCCTCCAGATGCTCTGGTTTCTTCCCACAGTCCAAAGATGTGCGGGTTAGGTTGATAAATTTTGCCATGCTAAATTGTCCCTCAGTGCCAGAGGAATTAGCAAAGTAAATACTTAGTATTACTGGAATGCAGCCTGAGTGCGATTGTTATTGGTGCAGGCTCAATGGGCCAAATAGCCTCCTTTTGTATTGTTGGGATTCAAAGATTCCTTTGAAATCATGAAGGGTTAATATCACAGTGATGCATGTCACATCTACAGAGCACAAAAGAAGATCTCGCATTTAAAAAGCACCTTACTCAAAACATTCCAAAGCAACTTAAATCTGACTTTGAAGTGTGCTGATTTTTGAAATGTGTTAATTACACCATCCAATCTGCACATAGCAAGCTTGCACAAGCAAATGTGATAATCTATTTTAATAGTATTTGGATAAGGGATAAACTGTGCTTACAAAATCAATGATAACTTCCTTATTCTTCTTCAATATAGTGCACCTACTTACTTTTAACTGAGGGGGAAAAATGTCATTGAAAAGACAATCGTTCTAACAGTGTGATGCTCTCCCTGAACAAGCAACCTGGTCCTACTGCTCAACTCTACAGAATAGGACCACAATATTCAGACTTAGACATAAATATGCCACCAACTGTGCCAGACTGACACAGTTATTCCAAAAGAGGAGAAACAATTTTGGTTGATATTTCAATTGAAATATCAACCAAATTGTTTTTCCTCTTTTGTAATAAGTGTAACACCAGTTAGCATCAGTTAATTCAGCACGGCAAGAATTTGAACATTTTATCTAATCTATTTGACTTGCTGGTTTACTGGCTGAATAATCTAGGATCCAGGCAGAACAATACAGAAATAGTTTCACTTGCAACGCACATTCCAGATGATCTGAAGTTATTTTGAAATCTTAGTAAATATGCTTCCTGTTAACTTATCCTAATCATCATTTCTCAGGCAAAGGATCATAATAAATATTACTTTTCATTGTATCTGATGTGCAAACTATGAAAAACATGTTCAGATATTGCAGAACAAACAATGAATTCCATTCTTCAAAATTGCCATGGTCTTTAATACAGAGGAAGCAGTGGCATTTAAAAAAAATTCATGGGACATTGCTGGCCTACATTTATTGCTCATCCTTAGTTGCCTGAAAGCTGTTGAGAGTCTGGAGTCAAATGTAGGCCAGACTAAGTAAGGATGGCAGATTTTCTTCCCTAAAGGACATTAGTGAACAATTGACAATGATTTCATGGTCGTCAGTAGATTTTTAATTCCAGATATTTTTTATTGAATTTAAATTCCACCATCTGCCATAGTGGGATTCGAACCTGGGTCCCCAGAACATTAGCTTAGTCTCTGAATTAATAGCCTAGCAATAACTAACTAGGTCATCACCTTCTCCTCGGCATAATGATACTGTCACTTAACTAGTAACCCCAATATCCAGGGTAATGCTCTGGGACCTGGGTTCAAATCCCATAGTGATGAATATGACTCCATTATTAATTAAATAGGATGTCCTCAATAAAATGTCTTCAAAACAGATCTGGTTCATTAACTTTTGGGTGGAAAGTCTGCCATCCTCACCTGGTCTATCCTACATGTGACACCAGACAAACAGCAATGTAGTTGACTCTCAAACGTCCATTGAATTGGCCTAGCAAGCCATTCAGTCAAAAGGCAATTAAGTTCAGCCAGCGACACCCACATCCCATGAATGAATAAAAGATGCTGATAATGATTGATTTAGAAGTAACTGGCTCCAGTTATAATTCTCAGAGGTATGATTTTTTATTACCATTTGTGCAGCAAATTACTTTTTTTCTGGGAAATAAAATGAGTTCCTGATTCTTGGCTATTTTGGGCCTCAATTACTCCTCATTCATTACATTGTGCTTAAATAAATCTTTGCCAAATGAAATGAATGCAGTCAGGATTCTGTGCTGTGACCAGTCACAGCTCCTAATCAGGTCTTCAATGTGCCATGTATGTGGTTTTTACTGTCCAAAAAAGTAAAAGACAGGGTGAGAGAAGAACCTGGAAAATCAAAACCCAGCAATTCTCCAAGGCAGCAAACTGCTTAAGGATCTGCTGATTGCTATTCTGGAACTCCAAAGAACAGAAAGGTACCTCCTAATTTTACCAGGACAAAACTGATGACATTGTACTTTGATCACTAGAACAAAGAAAATTACAGCACAATGTTAGGCCCTTCGGCCCTCCAAGCCTGCACCAACCATGCTACGCTTCTGAACTAAAACCCCCTAATCTTTGGGGATCATATCCTTCTACTCCCATCTGGTTCATGTATTTGTCCAGACGCCCCTTAAAAATTACTATTATATCTGCTTCATATGTAGTTGCAGAAGGTTTTTTTTTATAAGAGCACAGGAACAACATAGGAATTAAGGACAGGAGTAGGCAATTCAGACCTTTGAGCTCCACCATTCAATCAGATCATGCTTGATCTCAAATCCAACTCCCTACCTGTTCCCCATATCCCTTTAATCTGTTTTTTTAAAATCAGAAACTAATATCTATCACTGTATCTATATTAATTGTAATAGGACTTTGTCATATTCTGAGAGAAGGGAGTGAATTTATGATATGACTTTTCTGTGAGTGAAAGTTGAGTATTTATCAGATTATGTGGGTTTTATT
Source organism: Sphyrna mokarran (assembly GCA_024679065.1). Classification (NCBI taxonomy): domain Eukaryota; kingdom Metazoa; phylum Chordata; class Chondrichthyes; order Carcharhiniformes; family Carcharhinidae; genus Sphyrna; species Sphyrna mokarran. Next base: position 27,499,715 of record JAGIQG010000023.1, on the reverse strand, counting down.
TTAACCTAGTTAAAGAACAGCGGTTGGGGGTTAAGGCTGGAGGTTAGAGGAAAATGTGACAGCAAGCATTTCTACTACTTCTCTGCTGCTTGAAGTCACTTAAAAGACTTAAAGATAGACACATATCAGAGCTTTGGGAGGATGCATTAATACAAGACAAAAATGATGAAATTATAATGTACAATCCTCTTGGCCATGGTGTATGTTTTCCCATATCACAGTTGTCAGACAAATTCACAAAAATGTGGCCATTATATTTAAAAATGGTGGGTGGGAGGGGCAGCAATTCTCCCATTCCAACCCATTAATTTTTTTGTGGGTTGGGTCGGGAGATGCACCAATTCGTGGGATTCACACATCTCCCGGATATCCAGCAGTGGGAGCTGCAGAAGAACACTAGATATGTGATTTAAATATCATTACGGGGCCCATGACTGAATACTCCAGGCCCAATAGTATCTCCAACCCAGCCAGTACAAATTCATTCCGACGGGGTTTACAGTACTCCCCACTTTCAGGGAACTAGTGGGAGACCCCACCAGAATAAAGACGGCAATTGAAGCCTCTCAGGGGTCGGGCAGTGGGGGGGCTGGTATCCTCTGGGCGTGGGCACCCTGGAATTGCCAGCCTGTGCTCCCTGGCATACAAGAGACAAAGTGCCAATGCCTCCAGGGGGACATCTTGGCACTGTCTATCAGGCATCGGGCAGCACCAAGGAGGGGGGGGGGCATTGGGGTGAGATTCAGGACACTGGGCTTCAGGGGCAGGGGCTAGGGAGTGATTGGTGGGAATGAGGGTTACAATTGCCACTCTGCATTGGGATCGATCAGAGCTGGAGAGGGAGGCCAATGATCTGAGCAGGCAGGAGCAGGGGTCATGCAGTTGGTCTGCTGAGAATCCTGCTTTCTGTAGCAGAAGATCTGCTGGGGTGGGGATGCAGTTTACGTCCTGAGGATTGGGGGGGGAGGTGGGGAATGGAGTCTGCCTTTCATAGGGGGCAGAGGATGTCTGCCATTGTGACAGGGTTGGGTGGGGGGTTGGGGGTTGGGGGGGGGTTGGGGGGGTGGTGGGGGTCATCACTGCTGGGGGGGATGGTGCTGGAGATCAGGGTGTTCCAGGATTGGAAGGGATGGGGGCTGAGCCTGGAATGCCGCAATCGTGGGAATGGAGGGACAGCACTGTAGGGGTCCCAGGCTGGTCAGCAAACTGCATGTGCAGAGTTCCAGAACAGTCAGACTTTGGAGTGAATTTGTCCTTCCCACTCCCCACACCTCCCCTCCCCTCTCCCACTGCTCTCCTCCCTGAGCCTTTAATGATGATCACGTTTGTGATCTCTGCATTGCACAGAGTATGGGAGATTCGCATCTGAACTCTCACTGAAAAAACAATTGTGATTTACACCATTTTTCCCATGAATTCAGTACTCATTAGTGCCATTCAGTCTTAATATACATTTTGTATAAATGCTCCATGAACTTAGCTCATTCAAACGCACCCAGCTTACTCATCACCCCAATGCTAAATGGATAGACCATGACTTCCTAGTTCTAGATTCCTCCACATGAGGGAAACATTTTCATCACGTCCACTCTGTCAAGCATTGTTCAGCTGGGATCACAGCATCATGCAACTAATGAACAAAAGAAAAGGTCTGCTATATAAATGTCCAAACGCCACAACTATTCCAAAGGTTTAGTTGAGATGAGTTTATAAAACAAATATGTTATGATACAATCTCTTCAATGGATAGAATCTAATGCCCTTCTCCATGGTGGGAGTTTTGGTGCAAGTGGCGGGAGGGATGGGAGGGACATTTAATTAGGCAGAACGGTAACAGGGGACCGCATGACTTTTTTATCTCCATTCCCTTTAAGTCCATTTTGGAAGATTGATGGACACTTTTCTTGTCTTGCTTCTATTTGAGACCCTTAAGTGATTAACTAGTGTCAATTTATGGGACTCATTGCACTGTGATTGCCTGATAATGATATTAAGTGGGTTGGGGGGGTTGCTCACTGTACCTATGAAAATCTCATAGGTATAGCGAGCAACCCACACCACCAATTCCACCCCCCCTCCCCACTTAATTCTGAACTTAATGTCATTATCGGGCAGTCGCAGTGCAATGAGTCCCATAAATTGACAGTAGTTAATCACTTAAGGGTCTCAAACAAAGCGAGACAAGAAGAGTGTACATGGCTCTTCCAAAATGGACTTAAATGGAATGGAGATAAGAAAGTCATGCGGTCCCGTTACCGTTCTACCTAATTAAATGTCCTTCCCATTACCCCCGCCACTTGCACCAAAACTCCCATCATGGAGAAGGGCATTAGATTCTATCCATTGAAGAGATTGTACCATAACAATGTCAAAATAAGAATTTGGCTCATTGAACACAGCAATTATAAGGGAGTCATCTGATCCACTGGCACATCATTTGCACCATTAGCGTTGATACTATTGATTGACATCAATTACTTGCTCAATAAACAATGAAAGTAAATGGTACTGTCCACTGATGGCTCAGCAAGAAAACAAATAGATACTTGCAAAGTAGAACATTCTAATGGAGATGGCTAAAAGAAAATGCTTTTTCAATTAAAATTTCAAGCACTTCAGAACACACTTGCATAATAGAACTGATTCACCCAGATGCTATTATTGTTGTCTAAGTGCACCATGATTCTCCTAGATTTATTTTGTTCCTTAGTCAAGCAAGACTCAACTACTTTCATCTAAAATATTACTTATCAAGCCCAGTACTTTAAACGTGCTTAGACCAAGATGATTGTTGCTGTGGATTTCCATTCCCCCAAGACCCGATCCCATTTCCTGTATAGAATGACAGAGCTACTGAAGCTCATTATTTTTTCTGTTCCTTCAGCCAAAATTGAGATAGAACGAGGAGAACTATGAACTTGTTTGTGTTAGGGACTGCCTCTCTAATTCTGCCAGTGGTGAAAATTAGCTGGAGGTGAAATACAGTCAATATTTTTTTCTGTTTCCATCTCTCTTTGATGCTATGTTAAATAAAACACTGGTCTGACAAGCACCAGGTTGTTCTGGTGTTGGCTTTTAACAATGTTAAAATAGATTCAAACTGACTTAAAAAAGTGAAAATAGTAAGATATCAGTCAAAGAAGGTATCAAAATGACATGTAAGCAAGATAAATAAGACAATGCCAAAGAATGTTCTACCCTGACAAATCATCTGAGAATACGGCATTGTCTTGCTATTTTTGTGTCATGAAAGAAGTCTTAAGGTCCTCCAGTGAGAGCTGAGATTGTCTTGCCAGTTCTTTATTTACGTTCTAAGAAAGTTCTATCCAGTTTTGACAGCAGTGACAAAATAGTGGCCTTACCAATAAACCACAAGGATCACAGAGGAACAGACCAGATCAATATCTACACAAGTGTTTATTCAGGCTCCATCAAGGTCTTGAAATGACCTCAATTTCTGAACTGAGCTCTTTGCTTCAGTTTCTGCTGTTCAGTAAAGTCTAATTACAGTAACTGGTGACGTAACATTAAATGCAAAACAAACAAAGATTCTAATCATTTCATGGTGCTCATAACATTAAGTATTCACACTGGAAGTATGTTAATTGTAACCTGCAGTCAATCTTTTTTCCTGAAGGAATCTGTGCCCAGTCTAATTTCCCTGTCAATGGACATTCTGAATTCAAAAGTAATCAATCTATACTGGTATAATTGATTTTATTAAGGTCAGTGAAGTGAAATAATACCAGGAAATGGATTTTGCTCCATTACAGACCCAGTTTCCTTTCATTATTTTAATAATAGGGTACTTAAGCTAAGTAACACGTCAATTTATTGTTAAATAATTGCTCTAACTTTGCAGAGTGATGAGGGCCAACAAGATTAACGGTTGAGTTTGTATTATACAGATATAAATTTGAACATCATTAAAGGTGATAAATGTTGGCACTGTTGTTGACAAATAGCAGCCACTTTATGATTAGACGGCCAAAGGTTCCACTGAAATCAATTATGTTAATTCCGCTGTTATGCTGGATTTATTTTCATGTAACTTTGAACATCATGGCCAGAATTCTCTAGCCATTCACAGTCCGCTGCCGCTGCAGGAGAGGATGGAGAATTTGGCGCTCAGTCAAATCTCCATTCATTGCAGTGGAATGGGAGAAGCCGCTGGCATGAATGGCCAGGGAATCCCACCCCTTCTCTTTCAGTTTTCAAAAGCTCTATCCCAATCACATTAAAATAATTTTCTCCATGTTATTCTGAGTGAGTAGATATCATTAAAATCTCATCCATCCACATTTAATAACTCTTACCTCAGGTAAAATTTCCCACGTTTAATTATAGCAAAATTATCATGTTAACTAAAAATTTGCCTAATAATCAGGAAGATGGATAATAATGATTTCGATGTTATTGCCTCTTAACCCAATTATAATACTTAACATTTTTCTCTCGTATTTTATTTCACAAGTCTATTTCTTTTCTCTGGGGAAGAAAGAGGTCTCTTTCTGTCTTACAACTAGCTTTTTCATCTTTTATCCATCTCCCTTCATGCTGTTAAGGAGGTCACTTGCCAGTCCCATTCATGACTACCCTTAAAAATGCAAATAGGTCACTTTAATGTTTCTACTTCCCCAAAGAAAATGTAATAAAATGTCCCAAAGTGTTTCTTTGGATGATAGATGAGAATTATCCTCAGTATTCAATTCTACATCCTCTCAATGATAATAAAACCATCTTAAAATTTAAGTGAGCAGAATTACAATATAATGCACCAGTTGGGAGTCTGAGTGGCATCTCATGTCGCTAAAGGTCAAATCCTTTCGGTTGGTGCTCCACTTAGAGATGCAAACATGTAGCTCATATGTCTTTGTAAGCATCTGCGTGCTATAGCAATTAAAAGCTCTAGATTTGTTTTGTAACGAGCGTGCTGCACCGCCAAGCTAAATAATATATAACGTGTGCATCTGCGCTGGATTTATCCCTGGCAAACTGTGTAGAACAGCACTAGCAGACTGTCTATACTTGCATCACACAGCTCTGAATGATGATCCATTCCAGTAAAGAGAATTGCCTGCTATTCTTCCATTGATAAATAATCTCAAAGTGCTGCATCAGATACTCAGCGAAGGCTCCCACACCACAGCATAAATTTTGGTGGCAAAATTGGCGTTGGTCCTGTTTTAAATTTTCAGAAAGCACTTTCATTAGTGTGAGGTGGGTAGGTTTTCCATCTATCTCCAGGAGGAGATCCCACCTCATCCCACATTGAGATCAGGGCTGTTGCTGGTTCCACAGAAGATCCAGGAGGAAAAGGGACGAGGGAAGCTCTCAAATCCAAATAAGTCGGGTTTTTGCTCGAGCCAGGTTGGCTGGGCACAGTGAGGGGAGCATGGAGGGAGGAAGGTTAGAATTGAGGTGGCAAAATTATGGCAGGGCCTTCAATTAGCACAGGGATCAGAAATGAGGCAACTTAATCCTGAGCCTGACCCCTTGTCTTTCACAAACCAGCAGCCCATGGGGTTAAACCTATATGGGCCTCTCCTTGTGACTGTTAAATTGGAGTGGGATTAATTGGGCAATAATTGTCCACTTTAGCTCCACAGTTAAACCATGGGTTCCATTTCCCATTTCTCAAACAATGAAACAATTCATGCCCACATGCAAAAGACTTGGACAACATTCAGACTTGGCTGATAAGTATTGAGTAATGACCTTCTCCAACAAGATGCAGCATAATCACCTTGATTTTACATTCAATAGCATCACCATTGAGTGACCCACCATCAATACTAAGGAATATTACAATTAACCAAAAACTGAGTTGGCTCAGCCATGTGAACACCAAGGTTAGTAGAACAGTCAGAATCTGGATATCCTACAGTCAATTGCTCAACTTCTGACCACCCAAAGCCAATCAATCATTTGTGGTAGAATATACTCTCTATTTTCCTGGATGGGTGTGTCTGCAACACTGCTCAAGACATTCAAATTGGAGCAGGAGTAGGCCACTCGACCCCTCAAGCCTGCTCTGCCATTCAATAACGTTATGGATGATTAGATTGCAACCTCCACTTCACATTCTACCTACTCAAAGAGTCACCACTTTGTTAATTAAGAATCTATCTAGCTCTGCCTTAAAATATTTGAAGACTCTGCTTTCAAAGAAGAGAATTCCAAAGACTAACGATCTTCTGAAAGAAAGGATTTCACCTCATCTCTGTCTTAAATGAGCTGCACCTTACTTTTAGACCATGACTTCCTAGTTATAAGCACCATCTCATGAGGGGAACATTCTTGTCACATCCACTCTGTCAAGCTTCCTTCAGCTCCTAAAGATTTCAAACAAGTCACCTCTTAATGTTTTAAGCTTCAGAGGACACAAGCCTTAGCTGTTCAATCTTTCCTTGTCAAACAATGTATTCATTGCTGACATTATCCAAGACAACTATGGGAGGGTCTCAGATTGGCACAAGAGTTGCAAAGGAGGCAACTTAATCCTGACCTCTTACCTTTCATTAACCAATAGTGTATGGGGTTAAACCTGCATGGGCCTCTCCTTGTGACCGTTAAATTGGAGCAGTAATGGGATGTGTCAAATTGAGCCAAGCTGTAGCTCTAAAATTGCTAACTTGACTCACATCCATTCGCTGGTTTAAACATTATCTTCCCTCACCATCATTGTACTGTGGTTGAGTGTGTTCTATCTGCAGAATGTCCTGCAACAACACACCAAGGTTTCTTCTGCAGAACTTCCCAAACCCAGCCGCTGCAAAATCTAAAAAGACAAGACTAACAGGTACATCAAGGTTTCCTCTCAGTGTCAGGCAACAATTTGAACATATTTTCCTTTTCTTCATTGTTGCTGGATGAAAATCCTGTATGTAACAGCATTAGTTGATACTGAGGTGGGCAGATTTTATGTGTTTATTATTGTTCATGGTCCATGTATTTTACATGTGTGAAGTGAGTGTGCATTCTTAACTTCAGAGTTGTTTATCCCAATTTAAATGGCAATCTTTTGTGATTTTAAAATAAAGAATAAAGTTTATTCATTAGTTTCACAAGTAGGCTTACACTAATACTGCAATGAAGTTACCCAAACACAGAGTGAAGGCACAGGCTCCACACAGACAGTGACCCAAGCTAAGAATCAAACTCGGGTTTCTGGAGCTGAGGCAGCAGTGCTAACCACTGCGCCACTGTGTCAAACATTACTTATGATCACATGTCCCACAGGTTTTAATGTGACCTGCTATCACTCACACAAAGAACCGATACAGATAAGGAAAAAAACAATTCAAGCTGGAAGTTATTTCTATTTCTTTCATAGTAGGCCTATATGCTCTCAGTTGAACAGATTTTGTTGAAGTGGGGATGAAGTGGAGGTCAAGCAAAAGCAGAAGATTAACATTAAGCTGCAATGTTCCTTGAAGGTGAATTACCAGAAAGTTAGGTCTCAGTGAAGATGGCACAGTGGTTAGCAATGCCGTCTCACAATACCAAGAGCCAGTTTGGATTCCTGGCTTGGGTCACTGCCTGTGCAGAGTCTGCACTTTCTTCATAAGTCTGCATGGATTTCCCCCAGGTACGCCAGTTTCCACAGACAATCCAAAAGGCATTGGCCATACTAAATTTCCCTCAGTGTACCTGAACAGGCACCTGAGTGTGATGACTGTGAGATCACAGTAAGTGTAACTCACAGTGTGAGATTTTCACAGTAACTTTGTTGCAGTGTAAATGTAAGCCAACTTGGGACATCAATAAATGAACTTAAAAAGAAGGTCCAATGGCAGATTCCCAAAAGGCAATTACAGATGTGCAATGTAAGTTAGTGTTGCCAGCAATACACATATCCCAAAAATATTGACTTAAAACGTTCCTTTCTCATTGCCTTAATAAATGAAAAAAAGACGACAGCATTCAGAAGAAGTCAACAGCTGTTGCACTGGAAAAAAACTAACTGACACGCTTTGACTGTTCACTGCAAGGAAGGCACTGAAGAGTACAGAATCAATGATAATACTTCTTTGTTATCTACTTGTAGTCACACCAGTTGGTGCAGGAATCCTTCTATCTATTCACACAACATAATAGGCATTCATGTAATGAACAAGTATTTAATCGCGCAACACGATTAGGGTCATTCTGTTTAGATGTTTATTGACTATTTAGTGAAGTGGTCTCACAGTGGTTTCCACTAAGCATTGGTTGCCTTCAGTTTTGTGTTATCCCAATGTTACTCGTACATTCCCTATATGCTTCCTATATAAAAAAACTATACTGGTGTCTAATCAGACTTATTTACTTTAGTCTAAAAATGATAATTGTTGGTTTGATAAAATCTAAGATCACTAGCACTGCAAGTAAGCAGATGGAGTTCTGTGGTGCATCATGGCCATTGGTGCAAAGGGTTTTATATGTGATGTTTAGTCATTTATTTTGCATTTTCATGAAACATAAATGGATGAATTTATTTTAATTCAGTTAGCTCTTCTGATGGAATAGTGGGGCATAGGATTTTGAATTTTGTTTATTACTATCTTGTGAAGTAAGTTCAAGGTTTCTCTTTTGTCCTATTACCAATTGATTTGATACGTATATAATGGCTTTGGACTCAGGCATGTGGATTGCTTAATGACCTCTCCTGATGACTGCCAATATGTAGTTAATAACTTTAGTCAGCGGGATGTTGACAGATTATTTTTTTCAGTTTTCCCAGTTGCACAGTCCGTCAGTGATGTCCTGCCCCTATAATCATTTAGGCAACAGGATAAAAGTCAATAGGTTAAGTAAATTGTAAGTCAACATTATCTTTTGAAACAATCAGACAATGGAAAGCAATTAAACTTTTCAACATTTATTCAAAATGAAATAATTCTTGATTATGATCATCAGGGAATATGATTTTACTTTATATTAACCTTATGGGGGCGGGGAGAATTCATTTTTGTAATTAAACTCTAAATGGCACTCCAAAGACTATGGCTGGAATTGTTCAACTGTTCACACTAAAGCGATTCTCTGCTTATGCTGTGGCACAGGATAGCTTCAATGGAAAATCTCATCGACAGAGGTGAGACCAGAGAATCCCACTGCCAGTGAATGGCATGGTACCTTCCATTGTATTGTACCTTCCATTGTACAAATGGAGTTTAATGTGGAAAAGTGTGAGGTAATGCACTATGGCAGAAATAATAAATGTGTAGAGTATAGGGCTAATGGTAGGATTCTTAGTAGTCTTGATGAACAGAGGGATCTTGGTGTGTATGTGCATAGATCCCTGAAAGTAGGCAGTCAAGTCGAGAAGGTTGTTAAGAAGGCATATGGAGTCTTAGCTTTTATTGGTAGGGGGATTGAATTTCGGAGCCGCAACGTCATGTTGCAACTGTACAAAACTCTAGTGCGGCCGCACTTGGAGTATTGTGTGCAGTTCTGGTCCCCACATTATAAGAAAGATGTGGAGGCATTGGAGAGGGTACAGAGGAGGTTTACCAGGATGTTGCCTGGTATGGAGGGCAGGTCTTATGAGGAGAGGCTGAGGGATTTGAGGTTGTTTTCGTTAGAAAGGAGGCGGCTAAGAGGGGACCTTATCGAAACATATAAGATGATTAGAGGTTTAGATAGGGTGGACAGTGATAGCCTTTTTCCTAGGATGGAGAAAGCTAGCATGAGGGGACACAGCTTTAAATTAAGGGGTGATAGTTATAGGACGGATATCAGAGGTAGGTTCTTTACCCAAAGGGTGGTTCGGGAGTGGAATGCCCTGCCTGCAGCAGTTGTAGATGCGCCAAGTTTGGTGGCGTTTAAGAGGTTAGTTGATAAGTATATGGAAGAGAAGGGAATGGTTTAGTATGGAGGGGCATTGCTTTTTATATTGGTCGGCGCAACATCGAAGGCCGAAGGGCCTGTTCTGTGCTGTAATGTTCTATGTTCTATTGTCAGGGAAACACACAGCAGGGATTCTGGAGACTTCCAGCCTATGTCAATTCACAACAACATAACAAGAGGCCCTTTGATCCATTGTGTCTGTGCCAACCATCAAGTATCCATCTATCCTAATTTTCCAGCACTTGGTCTGTAGCCTTGTATGATGCAGCATTTCAAGTGCTCATCTAAATGTTTCTTAAATGCTGTGAGGAATTCCTGCTTCTACCAACCATTCAAACAGTGAGTTCCATATTCCCATCACACTCTGGGTGAAAAACTTTTTCCTCAGACCCTCTCTAGAAATATGAGACCGGAGATTTAGAGTCTATGCCTCCTGGTTATTGACCCCTTTACAAAGGGGAAGAGCTCCTTTCTATCTACTCTATGTACATCCCTCATAATGTAATACATCTCAATCAGGTTCCCCCTCACAGACATAGAACATAGAACATAGAACATTACAGCGCAGAACAGGCCCTTCGGCCTTCGATGTTGCAGCAATCAATTATGAAAAAAAAGCAATGACCCTCCAAACTAAACCATTTCCTTCTCTTCCATAAACTTATCAACTAACCTCTTAAACGCCACCAAACTTGGCGCATCTACAACTGCCGCAGGCAGGGCATTCCACTCCCTAACCACCCTCTGGGTAAAGAACCTACCTCTGATATCCGTCCTATAACTATCACCCCTTAATTTAAAGCTGTGTCCCCTCATGCCAGACAGGAGAGCGCGGCTGCTGCCTATACAACTGTGTTGTCTTCCCCCCAACCCCCAATGATATTAATAAAAAGCATGATGAAGACTATTTTTTCCACTGAGATTTGCATTTGCACATACCACTTGTTTAACTTGGATTAATCAATGTTTGTCTTTTTACTTTAGATCCTTTTGCATGTTTATGGAGGAAGTACTCAGATTTGTAATGTGGGTCTAATGTCACTCTGACAATATTTGCACTGGAATGAGGGGGAGGAAGTGAGAAAACAGATACCAGGTCATTGGTAGATTGATCTATCTGTCTATTTATCTCATGACATGATGAGAGTTTTTATAGTTTAGTGGTTTTTGGTATGCAGAGTAACTAACACCTACATAACAATGCCAGGGAGTATTGGACAAAAGTTGAAAATACAAAATAGTGCTTCATCCCTAATAAGAAAATGATTTTGTAATGCTAGAAGCTGATTACAGAACAATGGTACATCATTCTTAAAGTGGAAACCTATGTCTTGAATGAAAAAGTCACAATGGTAACTTGGCTACTGTCCTGTTGATGCCCTTAGAATCATTAAGAAACCTTCATTACATTAGTTCCAAAAGTCTGACTGAGTCATTATTAAGAAGTCTTGCAACACCAGGTTAAAGTCCAACAGATTTATTTCATAGCACAAGTCACAAGCTTCCAGATGCTGGTCCTTTATCAGGTTATTAATTAGGAATTGTGTTCACAAACAGGGCATATGAAGACACAAACTCATTTTGCAAGATAATGGTTGGAATGAAATTTTTACAGGTAATCAAGTCTTAAAGGTACAGACAATGTGAATGGAGAGAGGGTTAAGCACAGATTAATGAGATGTGAATTGTTTCCAGCGAGAACAGTTAGTGAGATTTTGAAAGCTCAGGCAAGTCGTGGGGATTACAGATAGCGTGACATGAACCCAAGATCCCGGATGAAACTGTCCTCGTGTGTGCAGAACTTGGCTATCAGTTTTTGCTTAGCAATTCTGTGTTGTCATGGAGGCAATTTGGAGAACACTTACAGAAGATCAGAGGGTGAATGCTCTGACCGCTGAAGTGTTCCCCAATGGGAAGAAAACGCTCCCGCCTGGTGATTGTCGAGTAGTGTTCATTCCTCCAATATCATAGCATCTGCATGGCCTCCTCAATGTACCATGCCTCGGGACATCCTTTCCTGCAGTGTATCAGGTAGACAAAGTTGGCTGAATTGCAAGACTATGTATTGTGTACCTGGTGAATGGTGTTCTCACGTGAGATGATGGTATCCATGTCAATGATCCAGCACATCTTGCAGAGGTTGCTGTGACACGATTGTGAGGTGCCGTGATCACTGATCTCCTGAAGGCTGGGTAGGTTGTTATGGGCAAATACTTGTTTGAGGTTGTGCAGTTGTTTGAAGTCAAGAAGTGTAAGTGTCGGGAAGGCCTTGGCGAAATGTTCATCTTCATCGATGGCATGTTGAAGGTTCTGGAAAAGATGTCATAAATTCTCCTTTCCTGGGAAGTACTGGATGACGAAGGTACTCTGTCCACCGTGTCCCGCGTTTGTCTTCTGAGGAGGTTGGTACGGTTTTTCACTATGGCGCATCGGAACTGTTGATCGATGAGTCGAGCACCATATCCTGGTCTTATGAGGGCATCTTTCAGCATCTGGAGATGTCTGTTGCAATCCTCCACATCTGAGCAGATCCTGTGTATATGGACGGTTTGTCTGTTGGGGATGGTTTCTTTAACCTGTTTAAAGTGGAAGCTGGAGAAATGGAGCATCATGAGTTTATCCATGAGCTTACGGTACAGTGAAGTGCTGAGGTGACCATCTTTGGTGGAGATGCCTGAATCCAAGAGTGCAATCGATTCTGGAGAGTAGTCTATGGTGAGTCTGATGATGGGATGGAATTTTTAATTGTTTCAGTGATTGTCTATCATGAGTCCAAAGGAAGAAAATGTCATCGATATATCTAGTGTACAGCATCGGTTGAATGTCCTGTAGAAGAGGTCTTGTTTGAATCTGTGCATGAAAATATTGGCACACTGAGGTGTGAATTTGGTTTCCGTGGCTGTTCCTTGTGTCTGGATGAAGAACTGGTTGTTGAAGGTGAAGACGTGGTGGTCCAGGATGCAGTGGATGAGTTGTAAAATTGCATCTGGAGACTGGTAGTTGTCCTTGTTGAGTACTGAGGCAGTTGTAGCAATGCCATTGTTGTGGGGAATACTGGTGCAGAATGCCAAGACATTCATTGTGACAAGGAGTGCTCCTGGTTCAACTGCTCCATGTGTGCTGAGTTTCTGTAGGAAGTCTGTAGTACTGCGACAAAAGCTGGGGATTCTTTGTATGATGGGTTTCAGAATGCCCTCGACGTAGCCAGAAAGGTTCTCACACAGAATTCCATTGCCTGATGTGATGGGACAGCCAGGTATGTTGATCTTGTGTATCTTTAGGAGTTACTGCACCAACCTCCTCAGAAGATAAACACAGGATAAGGTGGACAAAGTACACTTCGTTGTTCAGTACTTTCTCGGAGAAGAGGACATTTTCTCCAGAGCCTTCAACATGTCATCAATGAAGATGAACATCTCTCCAAGGCCATTCCCACAATCTCACTTCTTGCCTCCAAACAACAGTACAACCTCGAACAGACCATTGTCCACAGTCAACCACCCAGTCTTCAGGAGAATAGTGACCACGACACCGCACAATCCTACCACAGCAACCTCTGCAAGACATGCCGGATCATCAACACAGATTCCATCATCTCTCGAGAGAACGCCAGCCAGTTATAACACACGTACCATCATCTCTCGAGAGAGCATCAGTCACCAGGTACACAGTACATACTCTTGCAACGTTGTCTACCTGATACACTGCAGGAAAGAATGTCCCAAGGCATGGTACATTGGGGAGAGCATGCAGACACTACGACAACAGATGAACGAACACCACTCAACAATCACCTGGCAGGAGTGGTCTCTTCCTGTTGGGAAACACTTCAGCAGTTCTGGGCATTCAACCTCTGATCTTCAGGTAAGTGTTCTCCAAGGAGGCCTTCATGACGAATGACAATGCAGAATCACTGAGCAGAAAATGATAGCCAAGTTCCGCACACAAGGACAGCCTCAATCGGGATCTTGGGTTCATGACACACTATCTGTAATCCCCATGACTTGCCTGGGTTCGCAAAATCTCACTAACTCTCCCGGCTGAAAACAATACACATCTTTTTAAACTGTGCTTAACCCTCTCTCTATTCACATTGCCTATACCTTCAAGACTTGATTACCTGTAAAGAATCACATTCCAACCATTACTTTGTAAATTGAGTTTGTGTCTTTACATGCTCTGTTTGTGAACACAACTCCCAATTACCTGATGAAGGAGCAGTGCTCCGAAAGCTTATGGTTTGTGCTACCAAATAAACCTGTTGGACTTTAACCTGGTGTTGTGTGACTTCTTACTGTCCAACACTGACATTGCCACATCATTATTACATAGCAAATGGAATACAAAGATATTGGATCATATTAAAGTAAAATCCAGTCAGATCAACTCCAAGTTCCTCTCAGCACAGTGAAATCTTTGAAGAGGCTGAGCACTAGCTATATATGGTATAATTACAGTATCAAATATTGGATTAAAATACTAATGTCAAATATCCTGCATCATACTGTATCTTAAAAAAGGATGCTAAAAATGAACTATAGAGTGAAGCATAAAGGTCTCTGATTGGATATATTTTCTGTGATTAGTGTTCCAAAACTAATATTAAAAAGAAAAATATTTATGAGGAATGAATGAATGAATGAAAACTTTGAATGATCTCACTATCAACAGCTATCTTTTGAAACTGCATTTATCTATTTATATCAAATTATCTTTATATGGCCAGTAAGTCAGTTACAGTTCCAAGACAAAGACCACAGCATACACATTTTTCAACAATCTCTGAAAGGGATGCTATTCCTCGTCTTGGTTGTGAAGAATCAAAAAGAATTTGGGTTTGGTTTTAATCTTTCCCACCAGATAGAATAAGCAGGAGTGAAACTAGTAGTCATTACCTGTTATACGTAACATTCAATTTCCTCTCAATCACATTTGATTTTCCCATCAAAATCAATGGTTAAGAAAATTCAGCTCTAACGAGTGGCCAGTCTGCAAAGCCAAATTTACCACCTAGTGATGCAAATTAAAATCTCCCCCATTCTCTTTCTCCCAAGACTGTAGAAGCACCTTGTGGAAGAAAAAAACACTTTTCAATCTCCATCCTGAAGAACAAGGATAAACATAGCCCGTGTGAAGTTAAATTATGTAAATCTTCTCTTCATTGTTCCTCTAAACAATGAGAAATCAACCATATTTTGTGATGAATAGATCAAGAATATTTTCCAATGTTTCTCTGTTAATTAACTAATCATCAATATAACTGTCAGTACACACCTCAAATTCTGTTCCCTATTCTTTGAATGATTCCAAACCCCTTTGTGAGCAAATATCAGAACTTGAATCAGACTGATCCCAACCCCTGTGTTTTGTCTGACCTCAAAATGAGCATCTGACTATAGATGCATTCTCCATCACCCGGACTCCTTCCATCTCAGTGACATCTCCTGATCCCATTCCTGCCTCAGTTTATTGTTGATTTGATTAGATTTATTATTGTCATGTGTTTTGGGATACAGTAAAAGTATTATTTCTTGCCTGCTAAGAAATAATATCAAAGCATATAATTCAGAGTACATGGAGAGAAGATAAGGAAATGGTCCAGAACACGGTGTTACAGTCATAGCTAACGCACACAGAAAGATCAGCTTAATATATAGCACGTCCATTCAAAAACTGATAGCTACATGGAAGAAGCTGTTCTTGAGTCAGTTGGTACGTAATCTCAGATTTCTGTATTGACGGAAGAAGACGGAAAAGATTATGTCTGAGGTACGTGGGGTCCATGATCATGCTGGCTGCTTTTCCAAGGCAACGAGAAATGTAGCCAGAGTCAAAGGACGTGCAGCTGTAACCCTCATGTGTAGCTGTCTGGCCATTTCAACACGTTTTGGCCACCACTCCCTTCTACCATTCAACATAAACTTGAGCTCACGCATGTCTCAGTTGCCCATATCCTAATGCATACCAAGTTCCATTCACCAACAATATTGGACTACATTGTCTCCCTGTGCAGCAAGACTGAAAAGATTGTATGGCAAAAAGACAAAATATATTTGAATGAAACTGAATTTGACCTCCATCCTATCCTTGAAGATGATGCAGTTCAGAACAATTTTGTTTTCTGTTCTTGTTTGTGAACCTTTAAGTTTGTTGTCAAAATTCAATGGTACAATTTAAACAGCTGTCTAAAATATATTTGAATGCTATTGGTAAAGCTAATGTGATTATGCAAAGCATAATTATTAATACAAAAATATAGATTTTTCAAGACAGTTATTATTATAATTGCCTCTTGAAAGAAAAAAAGAACAGGTGCAATATTTTCCAAAGTTTTTAATGTTGGATGACAGCAAAAATGAATTGCCCATGTATTTAAAATTGATTTGAAATTGTGCTCATTTATGCAATGAATTGCTTAAGGCTCTGAACATTAAATGTTTATGCGTTACAGCTTATGCAAAGCTGATGAAATTATCCCCATCTCCACAATCTGCTTAAAACATTTTCTGATCATGAATCCTTTATCAGAATCCTTCATTATTTATCACTTTATTTTGGGAGGCTGGCGTTCATTGTGCTTTGTCTATGTTAATACCTATTGTTCATTATTCAAACAAAGTAGTCCGAGAATAACCATCAATAACTCTATGTTATAATGAAGTAATTGGTTCTGATTGACAATCGCAATCAGAATGCAGAAAGAAATCAGGAATCTATGTGAAAAACCGTTGTGTCCATTGCATGATTTATATTACTGCAACATACATATGACAGCGTACGAGATTTATCAGGGAATATTAAATGCTGGTAGTGCAAGATATGTATCATAAAAGATGAAATAAAATACTTAAATGCTCTTGACCTCACTTTGAGATTCTCTGATAAATTACTACATTCAAGTAGCATGTAAAATTTTGTTACAATAAAATCATTGCAGAACTCTTCCATGCAAATGCTTGGTATCAAAGGTCCATTTTATAATGAAAAGGTGTTTATTTGTTCTTTAATCTTCTACCAATCATGGAGCGTTGACTGCACTCCATTGAAATTACTCAAATTCACCTCAAAATTCCAAGGAGAAATAAGTTCAAAATTACTCTTGGCAACTTAGTTGAGATAGCTTTAAGTGCCATTTTAATTCAGACATTTATTTTAATAGGTTAAGCTTTTGAGGAGACAGTGAAGTGGTGGTACTGTTACTGGATTTATATTCTAGAAGCCCAGGCCAATTTGCTGGAGACATGAGTTCAAATCACACCCAAGCAGCTGCTGGAACTGAAATCAATTAACAAATTTGGAACAGAAAGCTCAGACGTGAAACTATTGTTAGTGTCATAAAAGTCCATCCGATTCATTAAAGTACTTTAGGAAAGGAACTCTGATGTGACTCCAGAATCACAGCAATGTTTTGATTTTTAACAGCCCGCTGAAATAGACTAGCAAGCCTCTCATTTTAAGGGCAATTAAGACTGGGCAACAAGTGCAATACCAATACCCAGTAAAAGAATAACAAAATTAATCTTTAGGGCAGCATGGTGGTACCATAGTTAGCACTGCTGCCTCACAGCGCCAGGGACCCAGATTCAATTCCTGCCTCAAGTGACTGCCTGTGTGGAGTTTGCATGATTTCCCCATACCTGCGTCAGTTTCCTCACACAGTCCAAAGATGTGCAGGTTAGGTGCATTGACCATGCTAAATTGCTGCAAAGTGCAGAGAGATTAGTGGAGTATATATCTGGGGTTATGGGTATAGGGCCTGGATGGGATTGTTGTTGGTGCAGGCTCAATGGACCAAATGGCCTCCTTCTGCATTGTAGGAATTCTATGATTCTATGAAACATTAGCCTGGAGATTCTTTATTATCATAAATGTGGTGAAGTGAACTGTCTTTGCTTTAGGAAGATGATCCCATTCCAAATACTATGGGTACAATTGCTTGGATAAAAAGGAGGGTCACTGGTACTTGCAGCTCATTCCTCACTTGAGCCAATGTGCCCTTGTGAAGTTAAGAGATTGACAGAATTCAGCTTAATTTAGCAAAGCTAGTGTTTATACTCCACATAAATCTCCCATTCTATTACTTTTCAATATATTGTTCTGTTCTCTTTTTTTCTTGTACAATCATCTGATTTCCTTTTGAAATGAAGAAATCTAAGATATTTGCAACAACCTCTTTTTGAAGTAGTGAGTTCCACATTGTAATCACTTTTAAAATTTAAAATAGCTGGTGATTTCAATTTTGGATTCAATAGTACCTCTCCTGTACTTATGAGTGCTAGTTTTGGTTTCTCTTACATTCTCTCCACATCTACAGTTTTCAAAGATTTCTATAAATTTCTGTAAGTGTTCAATTTTCTCATGAGAAAAGCCCAAACCAGTTTTATCTTTCCTGAGAGTTGTAGCGGCGAATTTTCCCATCCTGCCCACCACAGGTTTGTAGTGGGTGGTGGAAAGAGGGGGAGGTGGATTCTAAGCTCCATTGATCTCAGGTAAGATTTTCTGGTTTGGGGGTGAGCGTGGCTGGAAAATCCCACCCATAGTATCTCAAAGATTCCTGTAAAATCAATTACTGATGGATGCACATTGTGTGCAATGGCCAAAAAGCATTTCGCCTACCAGGTCCTGTTTTTCAAATTCTAAGTGGCCAGCCTTTCAGATGAAGACAAATAAAATGGTTCAAGACATTCTCATGCTCTCATGAAGTCTATCACTGTTGACATTAATGATTGGGAGATACTTGCTACCAATTATCAAACCTGGTAACACATTGTCCATCAAGCTTTGAGTTACATCTTAATGATGAGGCACAACAGTGTAAGGAAGGGGAAAAGAAAGGAAGCAACTCTTGTACTCTTGAACCTATTTGATTTTGAGACATCCTGTCCCATGTGCCGCAAGATTTGTTGATCGAACATTGGCCTCTTGAATCACACACAGGTTGTAGCTCTACTCTGAATATCAATGACCCAAAACTCAATACTTCACACCAAAATAACTGGACTTTCTTACTTGATTTCTATTACAGAATGTTCAATAATATTTATATTAGTAACAACTCACCGCATGCTTTAGTTCCTTGGCTTTCCCAAGAAACATTAAGGATCGAGAGGTCAATCCATCCTTGCCCGTTCTCTGGTCAGATAGCTGACCTTGACGAGCTGCAGTGGCAACTTCGAGCTTCATAAAGACTTTGCTGAAGTAAGTCTCTGCTTCCCACTTTCCCATGTACACACGTTCTGATTGACTCATTTCTCTGATGATGACAGTTCATGGTTGCCTCATTTCTTGGATGGCAAAAGCCTGCCTTCCGCCCCCAAATTTGCAAAATGCAGCAGATGTCCATGGCAGAAACCTACAACCCTGAGATGTCCAGTTCAAATCAAAGGACAGCCAACGATGAATATTTCATTCTAGTATCATCCTTTGTGCATCTTTTTTGTCTTTACCTGGAACATTGGCCATCAAAGTTAGAAACAAGACCTGGTAGGTGAGATGCTTTTCATCCATATACATTATGTCTATCCATTAAATTTGATTTTGCAGGAATTTTTGAGATACCACCAGTCTTTGAAAAGGTGAGCATCTTTTTTCCATTAGAAGATAGAAGAATTCCAGAAAATGTGACAGAAATCTTTAAATCTTTTTTGTACGTTCTTCAAATTTCTGATGTCCTTTTTGACAATATAGACGATTTCTCTCAAAGGTTTTGAACCAGTAGAAACTCTCACCTGGACTTTTTAAAAATTAATTCATGGGTATGATCATCATTGGTTGGAGAAGCATTTGTTGCCCATACTGGAGAGTATTTAAGAGTCAACTATATTGCTTTGGATTGGCAATCACATGTAGGCCAGGCCACGTAAAGATGACAGATTTCCTTTCCTAAAGGATATTAGTGAACCAGGTGGGTTTTTACAACGATCTACAACGGTTTCATTAGACTTTTAATTCCAGATGTGTTTTTATTGAATTCAACTTTTACCATTTGCCACGGTGGGATTCAAACTCAGGTTCCCAGAATATTACCTTGGGATTCTGGATTACGAGTCCAGTGACAATACCACTATGCCACTGTTTCCCCTTGTGCCACATCTCAACTTTGTGAGTTCGATTCTGGTTTTATTACGATGTAAAAGGTACATAAGAACAGGAGCAGGAGTAGATCATTTGCTCCACCATTCAATAAGAGCATGGCTGATCTTTTCATGGACTCAGCTCCACTTATTCTCCTGCTCACCACAGTCCATAATTCCTTTACTTTTCAAAACTTTATCTATTCTTGGCTTAAAACATTTAATAAGGTATAGCTACCTTATTAAATATTATGCTTCCAGGGGAGGGAATTCCATAAATTCACAACTCTGTGTGGAAAAATCCCTCCTCCAAACCTGCATTCCCTTGCTTTGAGGCCTTGCCCCCTAGTTCTAGTTTCACCTCCCAGCAGAAACAACTTCTCTGCTTCTACCTTGCCTATTCCTTTCATAGTCTTACATGTTTCTATAAGATCTCCCCTCATTCTTCTGAATTCTAAGGAGCGTAGCCCCAATCTACTCAGTCTCTTCTCATAAGCCAATCCTTTCAATACCAGAATCAACCTAATGAATCTCCTCTGCGTCCCCTCCAGTGTCAGTATATCCTTTCTCAAGTAAGGAGACTAAAACAATACGCCATGCTGTTGATGTGACTTCACTAGCATCTTATACAGTTGCAACATAACCTCACTGTTTTTAAACTCCATCCCTCTAGCAACGAAGGATAAAATTTCATTTGCCTTCTTAATTACCTGTTGCACCTGCAAATCAATTTTTGTGATTCATGCACAAGGATACCCCTGTTCCTCTGCACAGCAGTATGATGCAATTTTTTTACTACTTAAATAATAGTCCATTTTGTTGTTATTTCTATCAAAATGGATGACCTCACATTTACCAACATTGTACTCCACCTGACAGACTCTTGCCTATTTATTGAGACTATCTATATTCCTTCGCAGACTTTCAGCATCCTCTGCATACTTTGCTCTGCCACTCAGCTTAATGTCATCTGTGACGCAGAGGAGATTCATTAGGTTGATTCTGGTATTGAAAGGATTGACTTATGAGAAGAGACTGATTAGACTGGGGCTATACTCCTTGGAATTCAGAAGAATGAGGGGAGATCTTATAAAAACATGTAAGACTATGAAAGGAATAGGTAAGATAGAAGCAGAGAAGTTGTTTCTGCTGGTAGGTGAAACTAGAACTAGGGGTGCAAGGCCTCAAAGCAAGGGAATGCAGGTTTGGAGGAGGGATTTTGACACACTATACTTAGTCCCCAATTCCATATCATCTTTGTAAATCGTAACCAATTGTGGTCCCAACACTGATCCCTGAGGCAAACACTAGTCACTGATCGCCAACCAGAAAAATACCCATTTACCCCCACCCTTTTCTTTCTGTTTAATAACCAATCTTCCATCCATGCTAATACATTACCCGTAACATTGTACACCTTTATCTTATGTAGCAGTCTTTGGTATAGCACCTTGTCAAATGCCTTTTGGAAATTCAGATAGACAACATCCACAGGTTCCCTATTGTCCACATAATGTTCTCAAAGAATTCCACTATATTAGTCAAACATGACCTGCCCTTCATGAACTCATGCTGCATCTTTCCAGCGGGACAATTAACATCCAGATGTCTCGCTATTTCTTCCTTGATGATAGATTCAAGAATTTTCCCTGCTACAGAAATTAAGTTAACTGGTCTATAGTTACCAGCCTTTTGTCTATCTCCTTTTTTAAACAGTGGCATTACAGTTGCTGTTTTCCAATCTGCGGGAACCATCCCAGAGAATTTTCATAAATTAGTGCATTTGCTATTTCCCCGCCATCTCTTCTAATGCTCAGGGAGCATTCCATCAGGACCAGGAGACTTGTCTACCTTTAGCCCATTAGCTTACCCAACACTACCTCTTTCGTGATAATGATAGTTTCAAGGTCCTCACCTGTTTTGGTCTCCTTGTCTCAATTTTAGAAAGAACTGTCTAAAATTACAAAATTGTTACAACACAGAAGAAGGCAATTTGACCCATTGTGTCTGCACTGGCTCTCCAATTGGGTTGCATCTGCGAGGCCTGCCCACAGCCACCAGTTTCTACTTCACTCGAGTAGAATTTAAAATTTTGAGATTAGATTATGCTTTTATTTCCTCCCCACTGGTCACAAATGCAACTTGTTCCTTCTCATGCCCCAGGAATTGGGACCATTGTTAATAAATTCACAATGATTTCCTCTGCTCAGTATTTCATGTGGAATGTAATGTTTTACAATATGTTTAAAACTTAGTTTGTGATAATGCAATGAAGAAATCTTTACCAATCCATTTACAATGTATTACATACGACAAATAAAATTATTATACCATGGAGTGAAAATTAATTAAATGAGACAATACGAATACCAATATATTTTGCATTATCTGTAGTCGTTTCTTATGCAAGCTGTTGGTGACATAAATGTTTCCGTCAGTAAACATTCTTTAAAGAGGAATTTTAAGAACAAAAAATGGATACTGATTTAAGATGGCTGCCACAAGTCACCCGATATCTGATATTATAAATTGACCAGTTTCTGGAAAGTTCCAATGTGAATTACAATTCAGGCACGTTTTGACATTCTTCTGTGGAATTTCACAACTGCTGATGTGAATTACATTTAGTGGATGATCTTATCAAAAAAAAATTCTAAGAACTGAACAAGCAAATATGGGAGACATTTGTGCCCATTTTTTGGGTGAGACAAAAATCCAATCTCACAACATCTGAGCAAAAGGATGAAGAAAGATCTGTTTCCCACCAGCAGGGGGAGAGGGTGAGCCTAAGATTGTCAAAAGTGGCAGCTCACATGCCCACGAGAGGGTAATATCGACCACTGGGCATTTTTCTACATGTAGTAGTTGGGATGACGCACCACAGAATGGTAATTAATTTTCAGTGAGTTGTTTTTCCCTGAAGCTCATATGAGGTATCGTTAAAAACTGGAACGCTGTCAGACATGGCTAATGCTAAAAATTGTATTTATTAAAAGTAATAAGTGCATACAGATGCATTACTAAATAAGTTCATGTGATATTAAAATAGCAAGAATTCAAAGATCTAGATAGTTTTATGTTTCCTAAAATGCTGTCATTTCTATAAAATTTTGATTTACTGCAGTGACATGGCAAACTAAATTGTTATGGTGATATGACTTCTGCATGAGTGATATCAATCTGCAATTTTACCAGTTGATCAAATGTAAAATGAATTATTCAAGGAGGAAATTTAAAAGCAAAAAATGGATACTGATTTAAGATGGCTGCCACAAGTCACCCAATATCTGGTATGATAAATTGACCAGTTTCTGGAAAGTTCCAATTTCATTTACAATTCAGACATGTCTTGATATTCTTCAATGGAATTTCGTAATTGCTGATGCCGTGAATTGCATCAAAAGGATTTACTGAAAACACATTTTCATTTCTGTAAGGCTGTCTCTTAGGTGAAGTCAAAGGTGAGATTTTATGGTTGCATCTGCCCAAGGTCAATGGTCCGGGATATTTTCTGTCTTACCTGCTATGATTCCTGTAGCTGGTCAGATGGTAGAATTCTCTCCATAAATTCTATTAAAATAATAACTACATGGTCTTTGTATCTCATGAAAATGGATGATTCGATATTCAGCAGTTAATGGCTGGGTCATTATGGAATGTAATCACTTTGGCCATGAAACAAAGCCTCAGTCTGTTCAGATATCAGCTGAGCAAATATCTTCTGAAATCATTTTGTGGAGTGAAGTCATATGAAATCAGTAACCAATTTTAAAATCCCTTTTAATTCAACTTGAAGAGATTGGAGAGGCACTGAACAAATATTTCTCTTCGGTATTCACGCAAAGAGATGTAAATGTAGCTGTGGAGAACACTGAGGTACAGGGTTGCAAACTGGAAAGTATTGAAGTAGATAAGGAGGATGTGCTAGATATTCTTGAGGGTCTGAAGTTAGATAAGTCCCCTGGGCCGGACGGGATTTACCCTAGGATTCTCTGGGAGGCGAGAGAGGCGATTGCAGAGCCTCTGGCTCTGATCTTCAGGTCGTCGTTGGTTACGGGTATAGTTCCGGAAGACTGGAGGATAGCGAATGTTGTCCCATTGTTCAAGAAGGGGAAGAGAGACTTTCCAGGGAAGTATAGGCCAGTGAGTCTTACTTCTGTTGTGGGCAAAGTATTGGAGAGAATTATTAGGGATAGGATTTATAGTTTTTTAGAGAGAAATGAATTGATTGGGGATAGTCAGCATGGTTTTGTGAAGGGTAGGTCGTGCCTTACTAACCTTATTGAGTTTTTTGAAAGTGACCAAAGAGGTGGATGGGGGTAAGGCGGTTGATGTGGTATATATGGACTTTAGTAAGGCGTTTGATAAGGTGGCCCATGGAAGACTTCTACAGAAAATGCAGATGTGTGGAATAGAGGGTGATTTAGCTAATTTGATTAGGAATTGGCTGGCAGATAGAAGACAGAGGGTGGTGGTTGATGGGAGATATTCATCGTGGAGTTCGGTTACAAGTGGTATACCTCAGGGGTCTGTTTTGGGGCCCCTGCTGTTTGTAATTTTTATAAATGATCTGGATGAGGGTATTGAGGGATGGATCAGTAAATTTGCAGATGACACTAAAGTCGGTGGAGTGGTAGATATTGAAGAGGGGTGTTATAGTTTACAGAGTGACTTGGACAAGTTGCAGAGCTGGGCCGAGAGGTGGCAAATGGAGTTTAATGTGGAAAAGTGTGAGGTATGCACTTTGGCAGGAACAATAAATGTGTAGAGTATAGGGCTAATGGTAGGGCTCTTAATAGTGTTGAGGAACAGAAGGATCTTGGTGTATGTGTCAATAGATCCCTGAAAGTAGGCAGTCAAGTGGATAAAGTTGTTAAGAAGGCATATGGAGTCTTAGCTTTTATTGGTATGGGGATTGAATTTAGGAGCCGCAGCATCATGTTGCAACTGTACAAAACTCTAGTGCGGCCGCACTTGGAGTGTTGTGTGCAGTTCTGGTCCCCACATTATAAGAAAGATGTGGAGGCATTGGAGAGGGTACAGAGGAGTTTACCAGGATGTTGCCTGGTATGGAGGGCAGGTCTTATGAAGAGAGGCTGAGGGATTTGAGGTTGTTTTCGTTAGAAAGGAGGCGGCTAAGAGGGGACCTAATCGAAACATATAAGATGATTAGAGTTTAGATAGGGTGGACAGTGATAGCCTTTTTCCTAGGATGGAGAAAGCTAGCACGAGGGGACACAGCTTTACATTAAGGGGTGGTAGTTATAGGACGGATATCAGAGGTAGGTTCTTTACCCAGAGGGTGGTTAGGGAGTGGAATGCCCTGCCTGCGTCAGTCGTAGATGCGCCAAGTTTGGTGGCGTTTAAAAGGTTAGTTGATAAGTTTATGGATGAGAAGGGAATGGTTTAATTTGGAGGGTCATTGCTTTTTTCATAATTGGTCGGCGCAACATCGAAGGCCGAAGGGCCTGTTCTGCGCTGTAACGTTCTATGTTCTATGTTCTATGTTCTATGAAAGCAAGTGAAGCAGTAGTTTGGAAAAACAGGTCTGTGGAGTAGTCATATTCTCCCCCTTCCCTCTCCCTCAATTCAAGGGGCCATCTCTATTCCAGTTTAAAATCTAACAAGGAGATAAGAGGATATTTAATTGAAAGGAACCTCAGGTGCAAAAAATTCATCAACTTCTGGAAACAACTTAAAAGGAAATTGTCTCCAGCAACCATAATCGTATTTCAATTTTATTTCAACTGTGAGAATCTCAAGACAACCATTGAGAAAAATCTGCCACAGCCAATGTATGTGTGTACATGCATACAGGTGTGTGTGCTTACATGCATTAAACATTTTAACATCTTTACCTGGATGAAGTAAAAACTAATCTTTTCAATTTCAAACTTATTTGCAATCTGCACATGAATAGTTAAGCACTTACATTGAGTAAACTTCTTCATCCTTGCGATGAAGAACCTAAATAACCTAAATTAGGTTAGGTAGTCGTTTTTGCACTCCTCGCACAGCCATAACAAAATAAACTGACAAATTATGAAAGCTAACAATTATCATGATGCTATGCCTTTAAATAATGTATTTGAACCATATTTTTCTGTAGGATCTATTGTGGCAGTTTTTTATGCGCTTGGTGCCATCCTACCCCACAGGCATATTGTATTGTTGCTACAACAGCATAATTGCTTCTAAAGGCTAGAATGTTAATTTCAATCTGAACTAATGCTGTTGTGCTGTTTTCCCCTGGGATTTTGCAGAGTGGGACTTTGTTGGGAATGATTGGCAGGTATGGTTATGTAATGGGAAAACTGGGGTTTCACAGAATATATTCAAGCATAGAGGCTGCTTGTGGAGTTGAGGGTGGACAGAGTCTCTTTATCCATTTCTGAAGTTGGCAACTAGAAGCTGCCATAGATGAAGTTTACCTCTCTGAACTTTTGCTGTATTAACGATGTATCCCTTTACTGAAAACTTCTGTCCTGAAGTATTAAAAAGCTGAGAGTCCAGCATTACGTGAGCGTATTTGTTTTTGTGTTAACTGATTCAGACGAAGAGTGCATATTTATGGGGTATTGCTTTAAATTGGAACAGAGATACCTAGCTGTTAGGAAATATACTGTGTCACATTTAAGTCTTGTGGATGATAAAAGTTATGTTGATTTTTTCATTACATTTTAACTGTGTTTTTCAATAAACAAAAACAAAACTAGACACAAACAAGACTAGATGACCCTTCGTCAGAAGGTCATCTAAACTCAAAACATTGGCTCTACTCTCTCTCCACAGATGCTGTTAGATCTGCTAAGATTTTCCAGCATTTTTCTATCATTGTTTCTGATTCCAGCATCCGCAGTATTTTGCATTTAATTAAATGGTGTTTGATAAAAGTTTCCTAGTGGTTCACTTGAATCCTACTTGAAATGAAACACCAAATGCTGACTCATGCCAAAATCAAATGTGAAAAAAAAGACTGACTTCATAAAATACCTTGGTGTTTCTGGCCTAGATCTTAACGCAACCTAATATGTTCCTCCACATTAATCTTTTGACATTCAAAGCAATACACAGATTATTTTCAACAGAAATGAAATCAATATTAAGGTGCAGATTTTGCCTTGTGGTAGTAGTCTTACTTCAGTGTTTGAAGTTTGTGCAAGCACTATGCACTCCAGAGACTTGAGTACATAATTCAGGCTAACACTTTAATGCAATAGAGTGTACCACTGCATTACTTAGATCCCATCTTTCACTGTGACAGTGCCTGCTCTTTTGGTTGGATATAAGAGATCTTGTGGCACTCTCAGCAGAAATATAAGAGAATTTTGGTGTCTTGATCATCCTTTATTCCTCAACTAACACCATTTAAAACAGATCATCTAATCATGTATTTATTTAGCTGTCAAATGCTTTGGAGGTATCACTAAGATTGCGAATGGTAGTATATAAATAGAAGTTATTTTTCCCTCTAATTAATATAATCACCTGAAAAAGACATGGACAATAACCTCTCATGACTGCATCAAAAAGGTTATTAAGTCAGGCTTGAAGTAAAAGTGAGAACTATTTTTTATGCTATATCACTCTTTGTCAAGTATCATCCATGTCAAACAATTGTTACGTTTCATAATTGGAAACAGTAATTTTCCACAAAATTAACATAATGGCTTCACAGAATATTACTCCTATATTCCGACACAAAAAGCAAAAATTAGTTTCAAGAAGTATACCTCTGAAACCTGGGCTAAAGTTGTCATATTTGATCCATGTACAATGCTCTAGAAAATGAACATTTTCTGACATGACACAATACAGCTCCTGATTCAATCACAGGAATGGTGTATTGTGTCATGTGGAAAACATGAACTAAATTTTGTTTTGTTCATTTTGATTTTATTACAAAAGCTTCTGTTGCTAGTTTAAGAGAGAAACTTTTTTTTTTAATCATTACTGGAAGCGGTTTCCCAAAACACAAACACACAGAGGGCAGAATGTGATCAACATGGTGGACATGGTAAACAATGGGCTGTAAAGTGTGGGTGAAATTTTCAGGATTCCCCCCCCCCCCCAATCCATTTTCTGTGGGCCAGGCAACTTATTTGTTGCTTTTTTGACTGGCTTCCTTTTAAACGATAGTCCACTCCAAACCCCATGTACTTCCAGCCAATCAGCAGGCCAGCAGCTCAGTAGCAGCACAAAGAATGTGTGATCATTTCTGGATTGAAGCATATTGACCTCCCAACCAGTCAAGTGGGATTCGGGGCTGTCTGGGTCAGTCAAGCAGTTGCCAGACAGGTTGGTGAAGAGGGAGTGGAGTGGGTTTGCTACAGATGAGCCCATTGACAATGGTTGGCTTTCTTGGAGCCGCAAAATACTCAAAAGAGTAACGTGCAAAGCCCGCAAGGCTGAGACACAAGGCAGTCTCTCCACACAGCAGAGACAAAATGCCAGCAGCGATGTGGTGCAATTGGCCTCTGGTTGGGAGTGGTCATCTGCCATCTCCTCTGCTGCTGGTAAGGTTTCACTGGGGCAGAAAGATGATGGGGACTCCACCCTGTCTTCTCTCCCACCCCTGCCTCCCAGCCTGTCTCTGCAGAGCTGGTAAAATCATCAGCAACATCTGAATGAATTGCATAAGAGACTAAAGCTGTCACAGAGCCATTATCATGATTGGCTATGTATTCAATAGTGATAAGAGAAATGCACATTCTATAAATGGGTTTTGATCTAATCGCAAAGAGAAAATTTCACAGCAAATTCACGTAAGCCTACTGTGACAATAAATAAATCAATTTAAACTTAAGAAATGCTTTTTGTTCAGGAATTTTAAAAAAATGATAAGGAGCATATCAGTTCAACCTTCCAAAGTGGAGTCAAAGAAGAGCTCAGTTTTTAACATATATGATCACAGTCTTCCACAGTGATCAACAAAAGAGTTGTGAAAATATTGAGGCCACAATAAATACTGTAGTCCAATAAGTAAATGTATAGATACAGGTTGATTTTTAAGAGAGAAAGTGAGCATGTCATCATCATCCTATATCGTAAGGAGAGTAGAAAAATATTACAATTCAATATTTTACACTGCCATTGTTATATGAACAGAGCACTGTGTTGGTTCAAAGCACAAATTTCATTCTGACAAGTGCAGAGATCCGCTTGCTTTTCAAATAAGGAGACACACTTGATGTTATGTGATACATGACATACAGTGCAGGATTTCCCTGTTATAATCCCAATTCCTCAATATTACTTGTGTAGATGTTGAGCAGGCTCTCTCTGCTGGAAATCTTAGGAGACACAAGTACTGGAATTTTCCCATCCTTCCCCAAACACCACTGGAATTGTAGTAGGTGGGGGGTGTGGTTGGGGGCGGCAGGGGGGAGGGAGGTTTGCGTTGGTGGTACCATACAAAGGCTCATTGAGCCTGGGTAAGATTTCGGGATGAGTGCAGGCAGAAAATCCCGACCAAGGTCTATCATGGAAGCCTAGAGTAATGCTGATCTCCTGAAAATATTTCACATAAGAACTCAAAATGGTAATAATTTAATGTTTCTACTCAAGCCAGTTGTAAATTGTGGGAGAGAAGGCCATTTTTTTTTAGCATGCATGTCCAAAACTATTTAAATGGTCAATTTGTAAAGATACATTTACGAAGATCGGAGTAGCACAAGGGATTCTGCACAGTTGATAGCTTGTTGTTCAACATGGATGCTGTGTATTGATAAAACATCAGTATTCCCATGGGCAGGATTTCCTGGCTCTTTCTGCCAACAAGATTCTCCAGTCCTATCGAAGGCAGCTCCCACAGCGGTGGCGGATTCCTTGGCAGCAGGGCTGAGGAAACATGAGAAATGCTGCAAGCCTCGGCAAGACCAGAAGATCCCATCGACAACCAGTGGCAAGCCAGCTCCTCTGCTGGAAGGTAGTAATCTCAGCCCACCCTTTCTCCAATCTCAAGAACAAAAGCATGTTTAAGTTTACACATTAGCAAGCAGTCTTACATTAAATCTGCAATACAGTTACAATGAAAATCCCTCGATCACCACACTCCAGCACCTGTTTGGGTACACTGAGGGAGAATGTAGCATTGCCAATGCACCTAACCTGCACATCTTTCAGACTGTGAGAGGAAACCAGAGCATCAGGAGGAAACCCACACAGACACGGGGAGAATGCGCAAACTCCATTCAGACAGTGACCCAAGCTGGTAATTGAACCTGAATCCCCAGCGCTTTGAAGTAGCTAACCACTGTGCTACCGTGTTGCACAAACGTGTTGTTGATATTTTACAACCTAAATACAGATAAGCATTTAAAGAGCCTGAATGATACAAGCTGAGTTTTTGCATTCTAGCATCTCTGCCCACTGTTGGATGCATATAAGCTGCATGCCAGAATGAGCAAGGGGGAAGAAAAAGTGTTCAAATGGCAGCCCTGTGTTGAAGTCTGAACGACTGTTACACGCTCAATCAGTTTTTCCACTTCAAGAAACAACACACAAGATAAATTCTCCAGCTTTTTCCGACTGAAAAATTGATAAATGTGGTTGCACCAGACTGACTTGTGCAGAATAAAATGTGAAAGCAAAGAATGATTGACTGTGTTGTAGTTTTGGAATAGATTGTATGTATAATAACAGGCTGCTGTAGGTCATTCCAAGCTCTACAGATTTTCATATTTAGTTGCTGTATTTCAGAAGCATCTTTCGTGTGATCAGTTGAGCCTGCAGTTATATTTTGGAATGGCTCTGAAGATAGTGGATTCATGTGTGAACTAGTCTTATCCAATGTCTTCTTGATGATGCATCAGCGTTGTCAAGTATTAGCACTGATCAGTCAGAAGATAGTGAGCTCATGTCTACTTTCAACATGTAATCGAGGCTGGCATTTGAGAACAGTATTGATGGAGTGCATTATTTTTAAAGGTCCTATTTTGTTGTTGGGACTGAACAGGTAAAAGTAAAATGTTAAATGGCACAATTTAAAGAAAAGCGGGGAAATATGATTATTTTATTTTACACATACTCATTCTGACAAATCCGCCCTCAACCTCTTTCACCATCCCAGTGAAGTTCTATAAAATCTTGAGGAACAGAATCTCATGTGTTGGTTCC
Source organism: Sphyrna mokarran (assembly GCA_024679065.1). NCBI lineage: Eukaryota > Metazoa > Chordata > Chondrichthyes > Carcharhiniformes > Carcharhinidae > Sphyrna > Sphyrna mokarran. The sequence continues at coordinate 27,468,690 of JAGIQG010000023.1, read as the reverse complement.
TGAGAAATCCTACATATACCTAGCCCTGATTGCTTCAGTCTATGCAAAGACTTCATCCAAGATTTCACTGATAGAGGGACGGAGTTTAAAAACAGCGAGATTATATTGCAGCTCTATAAGGTGCTGGTGAAACCACACCTGGAGTATTGTTACAGTTTTGGTCTCCCTACTCGAGAAAGGATATACTGGCACTGGAGGGGGTGCAGAGGAGATTCACTAGGTTGATTCAGGATTTGAGAGGGTTGAGGAAATACTGAGTAGACTGAGGATACACTCAAAAGAATGAGGGGAGATCTTATAGAAACATATAAGATTATGGAGGAAATAGATAGGATAGAAGCAGGGAAGTTGTTTCCACATTTCTTTTGGCAGGTGAAACTAGAACTAGGAGGAATAGCTTCAAAGTAAGGGGAAGCAGACTTAGGACTGAGTTGGCGAGGAACTTCTTCACACAAAGGATTGTGAATCTGTGAAATTCCCTGCCCAGTGAAGCAATTGAGGCTACCTCATTGAATGTTTTTAAGGCACGGGTACATAAATTTTTGAACAGTAAAGGATTTAAGGGTTATGGTAAGCAGGTGGAAAAGTGAAGCTGAGTCCATGAAAAAGATCAACCATGATCTTATTGAACGGCCATGATGTAGAGATGTTGACATTGGACTGGGGTAAGCTCAGTAAGAGGTCTGACAACACCAATTTTAAATCCAACCCATCTATTTGATAGTAAACTTGCTAGCTTTCGGTGTTTGTGCCTTTGTCAGGCGAATGAGGTGTTCTGGTCTCCAAAAGCACACATATCAGTACAGGCAGGTCTGTACTGATATGTGTGCTTTTGGAGACTAGAACATCTCATTTGCCTGACGAAGGCACAAACACCGAAAGCTAGCAAGTTTACTATCAAATAAATGGGTTGGATTTAAAATTGGTGTTGTCAGACCTCTTACTGAGCTTATTGAATGGCGGCATAGGCTTGAGGGGCCAGATGGCCTACTCCTGCTCCTAGTTCGTATGTTCTCATATAATAATAAAAGACATTGTATAATTACAAGTTTACTCTCTGATTTAATGAAGATGAAAATTGGGCAGGTTCTGATGGCCCAAAATGTCAATTTTGTGCCTGGATAATGAGTTGAAAATCTATTCCAATATTTCCTCTTTGACAGCCTGGCTACTACCCTTGGCTGAAAAACTGTGTCTGCAGCAACATCTTCAGGATTGTTGTTAACGTTTCACTTTGATGATGCTTCCAGTTGAACCTCCTTCTCCATCAATCATCCCTTCAGATGGCAAGTTTATGCAGCATAAAATTACCGACCATGGAAAGATTTTAACAAATTTTAGCTGATCATGACTCTTCATAATCTTTCAGATCCCTACCAGGGCCACCCCTTAATTTTATAAGCTTTGATTAAAAAAAATTCAAGATTCTCAGCTTCTCATTTTTTTTGCTTGTAACAGTTTTAACAATATCCTAGTAAACATACACTATAGCTCTTACGTTATTTAAATATAATGTTTGTAATGTGGTGCCCAAAGTAGTACACAACACATCTCCTGTATGAGTTCAACATGACTTTCTTGCTCTTTGGGGATAAATTGAGACATTCTGTGTCTCTCAGTTGGCCAAGAAATGGCTGTTGAAGGAATAACATTTGGACAGCAATGTCTTATGTCTGATCACCCAAAGGTAAGCACCATCTTGGCAGCAAATGCTGACTTCCTTTGTCCAGGACATCAACTTGAAACAGGCCTTAAGCATTTGAATGTGCCAACAAGGCCCTCAGGATCATTTTAGAACTGGGCATAAAAGAAGGCCTATTGGTATTTACCCTCAACTATTAATCCAGATGTTCTAGGGACCCGGGTTTGAATCCCACCATGGCAGTTGGCGGAATTTGAATTCAACAAAATACTTTGTTGAAAGGATGAAAACAGGTACCAGATGAGTAGTGTGCTAACAAAGCATGAAGGTCTGTTTTAGCTGTGATATTGGTCCTAACTGCTGATTACCATAAATGGAATTCCCAAAACAAGCACTTGCACGTTGAAATCCTGATTAAGCACAGTTTTTGAGGAGTTGCGTATATGGTCCCCACTCATCCACTTCCACCGTGTGTAGTGGGTTGGCTGACACACATTGGTAAGCTTAAAGATAACTTAGGGACAGAGTGAGCTGGTGTACAAGTTTTCAGATGTGGCACAGAAGATCCTGGCAGAGGTAGTCCAGGTGGGAGAGAGGTGCCCAGTACCTACATCAGGGCAGGAAAGAGTCCTTTATGTCTTCTCCATCTCTACCATAGCGTCTGGTGTTGCACTGTCTCATGCTCATGGGCATGGGTGTCTGTGACCAAGTACACCACTGGAAAACCCTCTGGTAAAGTGTGCCAGGCATAAATAGGGTGGAGAACTAGTGAATTGTCTCCACGGTCTCTGTGCAGTTTCCTGCACACCACAAAACCACTGAAAAGAATGGTCTATTCTGATGAAGAGTTATCAGCCTGAATTGTTAACCTTCTCTCTCCGCAGATTCTGCTGACCTCCTGAGTATTTCCAGTATTTGCTGATTTGATTACAAATTTCCAGCGTCCACAGTATTCTGCTTTTCAGAAAGGATGGCGCTGCGGGCTGAAAATACCAACTTTTGTCAAAATATCACCCATTACAGTGATTTTCAGCCTGGACAGCAAGGTGAGGTCACACAGCTTCTGCAAACTCATATAAATGCCAGCAGAATCAATGTGCCTTCTTAATAGATGTTTGTACCTCTTGATCAATGATGGTGTCCTTCAAGAGTACACTTCCCAGATGGCTAAACAGAGTTGCAGCTGTCGGTTCCGTGTGTTTGATGCACGTTGCTGTGGAATATCAAGTCCTACTGATGCTTGCTGGTAAATGAGAGTAGGTAAGCTCTCCATCATTCAACATGCTGGAACTGAAATTTGAATATAAGGTCATGTATTCACACTCTAGTTCTTTCATGTGTCTGGAAGCCAATTCCACAGCAAAGTCTTCTGGAAGATGTAATTTTCATTACAATGAACTTTTAGAAGCACAAGCCTAAAAATCTCCTGTTGCTCACGTATTCTTTCCTTTAGCCATTGAGTTAGTTTGGAGAAAGGCTATTCTGGCTCTCGTTAAGCGGAGCAAATAAAATGCCAACGGAAAGAATGAAACAAACAGATATTTGTTTCATTCACATGTAAATCAATTTCTACTGAAACCTGCCTATTGGCTAACATCATTGCCAAGATGGAGTGTAATGCCTTATCTCGTCAGCTTGCATCTTATTTGTTACTCTTGTCGAGACAACGAATTGGATTTAATTGGAATTTGAATTTGATTTTTGGAGAAAGCAAGGAATGGATTTGGGTCTGCCCACTCCAATCTGAATTTTGGTTTTCTAACACTGCTGCCTCACAAGTTCAGGGACCGAGGTTTGATTCTAGTCTTGAGTGACTACATAAAGTTTGCATGTTTTCCCCATGTCTGCATGGGTTTCCTCTGGGTACTTTGATTTTCTCCCACAATCCAAAGATATGCATGATGTGGAGATGCCAGCATTGGACTGGGTGGGCAGAGTAAGAAGTCTCACAACCAGATTAAAGTCCAAATAGTTTATTTGGAATCACAAGCTTCTGGAGCAGTGTTCCTTCCTTAGGTAAGTGGAGAGTTGAGTTCATAAACATGGCTAATGATATGCAGGTTAGTTTGATTGGCCATGCTAAATTGCCTCTTAGTATTAGGGGGGACTAGCAGGGCAAATACATGAAGTTTTGGGATAGGGCTAGGGTGGGAGTTGTGTCAGTGCAGGTTCAATGGGCTGAATGTCCTCCTTCTGTAATGTAGGGATTCTATGATATGCATAAGATCTCCCAAAGCGATGGCAGTGAGTGGTTAGTTCTAGACTGCTCTCTGAAATAAGTTTTGTTGCTCTTTGTGTGCCTGAGAGCTCTTTACTGGCCTGTTTGTTTTAAGTCAGTGTTGTCAACTTGCTAGAGGTTTTATTACCCTGGGGAACACTTTAGTTGTTTGTTCAAGTGGCTGGTTGATGGCCTCTAATGTCTGCCACTGCTACTAAACTGTCATAGTTTTATCCATGAAATCGCTTGTGGTTTCTCTGTCATGTCACACACTTGAATTTTCAGAGTAGCATTATTACTCAACAATTTCACTGGTGTAAAAGACTTCATTTAGAAATAAAAGCTATATCCCACAAGTAGATAAATAGGTACTCTCAAATCAATTATAATACAGCAACCTTGTAAAGTTTTACCAATTGTTATTGTTATCATGACTTGTTATTTTTATTACTCGTTCACGGGATGTGGGTGTCGCTAGCGGGGCCAACATTTATTGTCCATCCCTAATTGCATTTGAAGAGCAGGGAAGAGTCAACCACATTGCTGTGGATCTGGAGTCATATTTAGGCCAGACCAGGTAAGAATGGCAGATTTCTTTCCCTAAAGGACATTAGTGAACCATTGTTTACAACAATCGACAATGGTATTATGGCCATCAATGGATTTTTAATTCCAGATTTTTATTGACTTAAATTTCACCATCTGTCGGGATGGAAAATTGAATGCAGAGCATCACACTGGGCCTCTGAATTACTAGTCCGGAGACAAAACCACTACACCATGGCTTCCCCCACTTTACATGAGAATATGAACAAAGAACAAAGAACAAAACAGCATGGGAAACAGGCCCTTCGGCCCTACGAGTCCGCGCCGCCACCCCAATGTTCCCACCTCTACCCGCGATCCCTGTCCATGTTTATAGACCTATGGATTGAAAACCAAATTTGAGACAATTTAGGGAGAATTTGTTTTGCCAATTAGCCTAAGAGCACATCTTTGGGATGTGGGAGGAAACCGGAGCACCCGGAGAAAACCCACGCAAGCACGGGGAGAATGCGCAAACTCCCACAGACACAGGCCCAAATCCATGTACCTGTACAGCACAGCAATAGTCACTGAGTTGTCGTGTTGCCCATCAAATGGTCCAGGTCAAGTGTACACTAACGACGTGAAGCACTAGGATACTCTCGAAAAACAAATCCAAGAGCAGATGCTTTAAGGTGAAAATTCCAGTCAGCCCTACTCTCAGGCCTGAAATGCAAGGGATCTGCATTCCGACTAGGAGGTCTCCTCAATATTGGGCCTTGGACCTTATTAGCATTATTTATTTGAGTGAACTGGCCCCTGTGCCTGTATCTGAAGTTCCCCAAATTTCCAATCCATCAATTCTTTTTGCCACACCATCAACAAACAACTAAGCTGTGATAGCAGACAGGGAGGAAGCGGGATGGCTAATCGTGGGCTAGCATGCCCTGAGTATAACTATGAAGTGCAATCCTCCTCTTGACTCTGCAGAACATGTAAAATAAACAGAAAAAAAAGTAAATGTTTTGAGTCTGAATAACTCTTCTTCAGAAGCAGAGGAAGAACGTGATGGATTATATACTGTAAAAGAGAGAGTGGGCCAGATGGGAAGATAAGTGAGAGGTGGGTGCCAGGAGAGATAGCAACAAAGATGTGTAGGGCCACGAGATAAAGGAAGTGTTAAGTGTGAAGGATTGTAGAAGGTGCTGATAGTGGCATAAAGATAAAATATTAGAATGTGTTAATTAGAGGACATAGGTCAATGCTCAGTGCAAATAAAACTAAAAAATAAGTGACAGATTGCTTATAGTGGTTGAATGGGATAAAAATGTCCCAGTGAAGCCCAACACAACTGGAGGAGCAGCACCTCATCATCTAGGCTCAAAACATTGGCTCTATTCTCTCCCCCTCCCCAGATGCTGTCGGATCTGTTGAAATTTTCCAGCATTTTCTATTTTTCTTCCCTGATCTTATGCTTAGGCAAGTTACAATCTTTGAGATTCAACACTGAGTTCAAGAACTTTAGGCTGTGACCTTTTTCTTCCATTGTGACCCCCTTTCTTTTAATGCAGTTACATATTTCTGCCTCCCCAGCCCCCACCAACAAAGGGCTATCTTTCACTTCTTCAATCTTGCTTGCACTGAGCACTGACCTTTGCCCTTCTATTTACACATTCTGCTTGCTTACTTTAATGTCACTATCAGCACCTTCTCCTGTCCTTCACACTGTTTTGGGATGAGAGAGGCCGTAAAATCCCACCCTAGCACTCTCATATCGCCAGAGCATTTATACAAAATTGTTTTTATCTCTTTTTTCACAGAAACGTTATTTTTTTCAGTTTAAACAGGCTGACAGCTTCATTAACATTGTACAGGAAAGCAATTTCCCACGGAGTGACTAAACAGTCAAAAAACTACAATTTCATTTTGAAGTATATAGAGAATTATTATTAATGTAATGTGCAAACAAGTAGTTTGAACATTTTTGACATTTGTACTACATTTACCGCAAGAAAAGTAAAACATTCGTGTTAATCAGTAGAGACAAATAAAAATGATCAGGAATAAGAAAAATTCATTCTGTCTTGTCATGGCCGACATGATGGCATAGCAATTAGCATTGCTGCCTCACAGCGCCAAGGATACAGGTTCGATTCCTGGCTTAATTCACTGTCTGTGCCAAATCTGCACATACTCTCCGTTATCTGTGAGATTCCTCCTGGTGCTCTAGATTCCTCCCACAAAAGACACACTGATTAGGATGCATTGGCCATGCTGAATTCTCCCTCAATGTGTCTGAATAGGTCCTAGGCTCTGTGACTAGGGGATTTTCACAGTAACTTCATTGCAGTGTTAATGTAAACCTACTTGTGACACTAATAAATAAAACCTTAAAAACTCTTATTATCCAGGACCATGTTGGACCATGTGCAGGATTTTCTCTTCATCTTTGGAACTTTTTATTATTCTGGTTAAGTAGAAAGGGTGGGGGTGGGGGAAGATTGGTGGTCAGAAGTCTGTGCTATGGGACAAACAGCCATCTTGCTGCAATGTTCCCTGAGTTGGTAAATCAATGGCTAGAAGTGAACAGTTGAAGCAAGAAGACAAATGGGGGCTCTCCAGAATGGAAGAAGTATCAACCTACCTTTCCAGCTAAGTGTGAGCGAGATTACATTCCATTTCCCCTTGCAATAAACAATAACATTCCATTTGACTTCCTAATTACTTGCTATACCTGAATGCCAACTTTTCCTAATTCATGTACCGGTGATCCAGATCTCTCTGTATCACAGAATTCAGTTGTCTTTTTCCATTTAAATAAAATGCTGCTTTCTATTCTTCCTGCCAAAGTGGATAAGTTCAGAATTCCTCACATAATATTCCATCTGACAACTTTTTACCCATTTACTTAAATCCTTTTGCAGATTCCTTTGTCCAGTTCATGATTTACTTCCCTACCTATCCTGTGCCATTAGCAAATTTAGCAATGATACATTAAGTCCCTTCATCCAAGTCTTTGATATATATCATAAATTGTTGAAGCCCTACACTGACTTCTCTGAGAGTCCACTTTTCACACTTTGCCAATCCAAAAATGACTAATTTATGCCTACTCTCAGTTTCCAGTTAGCTAACCAATCTTTTATACATGCTAACATGTTACCCTCCATATTATGATCTTTTTGTTGCGTTGTAGCCTTGGATGTGGCATATTCATTGAGTCAGTACACTGCAGAAGGAGACCATTCAGCCTATTGAGTCTGCACTGACTTTCTGACAGAACGTCTTCACCAGGGCCACGTCGCCCTATCCAAGTACTCCCTCGTATTCACCTGCTAATCCACCTAACCGTGTTTGGATGCGGAGTGGCACTTTAGCTTGGTCAATCCATCTAACCTGCACACCTTTGAATTGTGGAAGGAAACCAGAGCACCTGGAGAAAACTCACGCAGACACTGAACCCAGGCACTGTCAGGCAGCAATGTTAATCACTGTGCCACTGTTCCCCTCCCTCTTTGTCAGACGTTTTCTCAAAGTATAATTATAGCACATCCACGTTGCTTGTTACTTTCTCAAAAAAATTCAATACACTAGTCACAAAGCCACATTAACATTGCTTGGCTGCATTGAGATTTTTCTAAGTCACTTGCCATTGTTGATGCCCCATTAGAAGGGACATTTGGTCCACATTTACATTAACAACTCTTTTTAGTCTACTAGCCTGCTTTCTGGTTAAAAAAGGAGACTGAAAGTTGTGAGGATAAATATGCAGGGATGATGATGAATACAAATATCCAATGCATAATTAGTTGTTTATATTTCAAATCATAGAAAAAGCAATTACCTGCTAAGTGAAGCTAGTCTTTGATCATAATGAGTTTAAAAGAAAACCCTACAGAAAGATGAAACTTGCCATGATGTGTGGAGAAACCTTACATTGCACCAAAATTGACCTATTAAGGAATTTGGTCTCCCTTTTCTATTGCATCTTCATGCTGCAGTTCATTCCATTTTGTTTGATCTCTATTCACCCATAATTGAAACCACATGCATTGCAGATGAAATATAGCCATGGTCATATTGTATTACTCTACCAAAATAATTCATTTTTCAATCTTATTCTACATAAGAATCTCTATTCATGAACTGCAGGTCTCAGAGATTGTTCAAAGTGACAATATTTTCCCATTAAAAAAAAACAGGCTGTTCAATTAAATAGAAAAAAAATGGATTTCTTATTTCTTAACATTATGTAACAGATTACATTTCACTGTTAGAGACAGTACCAAAATACTGGAGATAGTAACACTTCTTTTCTTTTGTTTTTCTTTTCTTTCTTCCGAGTGCTCATTTGTAAAGAGCAAAGAGCAACACAGCACGGGAAACAGGCCCTTTGGCCCAACGAGCCCGCGCCGCCGTCATAACTTTATAGTGACAATTCCATTTTCCTATTCTAATTCTAATTGGGAATATGGAAGCATTTGGAGGCCATTCAGCTCCTTGAACCTGTCCCACTATTCAATGAAATCACGACTGATCTACATTCTAACTGTATATTCTTGCCCAGCAAAAATACTATCAACTAAATATTATTAGTTAGACTAGCATTTACTATATTTAAAGGGTGAAAAGCTAGGGGAAAGGCCAGCTTCAGTGTCGTGAGACTTTGTCCCAGTTATGAGAGAAACAATGAGACGCTCTAATTTTGAAGATTTGCAATTCTTTGTAATGAAGAGCTGTTTAACTTTTCTCCTCATTGACTTGGTTCAAATTTTAAGATAATGATTTCCACAGAGTCAGTGACATTCCACAGAGGGATGAGAATGGCAGCTGGGACCCAATGCAGGATTCTCAACCCCAGTCCAAGGTTTCCAATTTTTAATAGCGCTGTTTAAGGTTGTGGGTTGATTTGGGCTGCGAGGCCACACCTTGCATTCCCAACCTGCTCAGCTGCAGTTTGGGGACAGGCATGTCCCACAGAGTCGAGCCAGTTTTTAATGACTTATGATTCACAGCAACCTCAGAGATATAATGAACTATAGTGTGAATGAGGGAGTCTTTTAAAAGGTAAGTTTAAAAGCCCTTATTCATGCCTTCCAAGAAAAGTCATGCACCCACTGCACTCAGGCTGGCTTATCTCAGCTCCTGTGGCTTTCTCCAAACTCTTTCTGATGCTAACCGGCCCCATGATTGACATCCAAACCCATGACAATGAAACTCCTGTCTCCGCAGGTGCTTTTACCAAAGCAGGCATACCAAGCTGGAAAATTTCCTGATGCCTCCTACCTGCCTCCAAGAATAAAGATGCAATCCAATGTCCCTTTGTCCTAAACTCCCATGCAGCAGAAAACATTTTTCTTTGATTACTCCATTAATCTCTTTCAAAAGCCTCCAACCCTTTAAATTCTATATTTCAGGGAACCATATCTATTTGATGTAATCCCTCCTCATAATCTAACTCTAGGAGGTCTGGTGAATCCATGCTGCACTCCTTCCAAGGCTAATATACCTTGTCTAAGGTTCAATGTCCAGAATTGTCCTCTAGATGTGGTCTTTGTATAGCTACAGCAAAAAAATTCTCTCCTTTTCATTCCAGCCCAAGGCTAACATTCCATTGGCTTTTTAAATAATTTTTGACTACTGTCTTTTGTCAACGTGATCAGGGTTCTCCAAATCTCTTTGGCCCTCCGCTGTAACTAGTTTTTCAATCTTTAAGTAATACTCGGATCAATGCTCTTTTTGGATATCATCGGTAACCTGACATTTACCCGTATTGAAATTCACTCTTCAAGTTTGAGTCTACTCATCTCATCTGTTCTTTGTTTTCATTGGGAAAGCAGATGAGTGGATGCAGATATATTTTGACAAGCTCCCAAATATAAATGAACTGATTCACCTCTGCATATATAATCTACCAGGATGTTCTTGTCACTTCCTTGAAATAGTCATTAATTACAATTTCATTGGAGTTCATTTCTTAACCAAAATAACACACATCATGCATTCCAATATGACAGAATCAGTCTTTCGTGGCTGCTTTATGAAGCATGAAACTCAGCTCCTGTCATAAACAATACATAATGCTGACTGGCAGTTGGAATGGTACATCAGAGTGATGAGTATTTAATGATGTCCCTTTAATTGTCAACATTTCAATTAGGAGCTGTTTGGATACCAGTAGGGGTCAGTCAGTCTGTAAGGTAAAGGTTATATGGAGCAGTTGCTTGCTATCGGTAAAATTGTTTTCAGTCTCATGCCTAGCTACATTTTCCCCCTTTGTCATTTTATGCTAATAACTATAAATCCTAAAATCAATATAACATAACGCTGACAACACGGGTTAGGTTCTGCTGGTCTCTAAGCAGAAACACAATCGTGAGATCCTGCACAACTGTGTAATTCTTCAGGCCAATATTATAATCAAGGTCCTTTTATCTGTGTTATGGACTTTCTTTCTCATTGTAGCTCCAGGTATATACATATAGCTCACTATTACTTTTTCTCCAAAGATCAAATCCTCAAATATAACTCGATCAAGAAATGGAATCTCTCATTGTGCAATGGATTTTGCCTTCCTTCACCTCAATTGCAGTCACCTTTATGACTTTACTCAACTATGTAGTGCGGTCCTGTGGCATGAGATGGCATTTTTAAAGGGGTGCAGAGTCAAGGCCTGATGTGACTGGGATTTGAAAACTACAGTTCTGGAAGTGGTCCTAGGATCCCAAGACCCTTTGGACAGTTTGCAATTTTCAAACAATCAGCAAGTGAGAGGGAACAGGAAACTCATTTATTGCCATTTAACTGTCTTCTAATCCCTTGTTAAGAGTCCAATGTCCCCTTGTCCTTGATTTCCGAGCAGCAGAAAACAATCCTCTTGGATTACTCCATCAATCCCTTTCAAAGGCCTTAAACCAATAACCCCTTAACCTTCTATATTCCAGGGAATGCAGATCTAGTTGATGTAACCTCTCCTCATAATCAAACTCTAGCAGGTATGTTGAATCCAATCTGCACTCCTTCCAAGGCTAAGTCTATCCTAAAGTGCAGTTCTCAGAATTGTCCCCCCGGTGTGGCCTAGCGAGGGCTTTGTATTGCTGCAGCAAAACATTCTCTCCTTTACATTCCAGCTCAAGGCTAACATTCTAATGTGATTAATTTTTGAGTACTAGTGAATCATAAGGTATCTCCAAATCTCTTTGGACTTGTGCTTTAACTGGTTTTTCAGTCTTAAAATAATACCTGGATCGACCCCCTTTTCTGGTTTAGGATTGAATATTAAACTTTATTTCAATAAATCTGCACCGTCTGATGCAAGTTAATACATAGCCACAGCCAATTACAATCTATCTACCTTAATTTCTTCGACCTATGTTTTTCCAGGATTCGCTTGCGCTGGTACAAGCGCTGGGTTTTTAGTTTCCTCACGGCCCCTCCCAACCTCACTGACTCTCTGAGGAATTGCTTATTGTCTTCAGCAGGACAGCAATAGCCTCTAACATGGCTGCTGTCTGTCCTTGCCCCTGTTTCCAGATTGGCAGCTCCTGTCTCCTGGAGGCATTCAGTGCTTTTATTGGCGCCTCATGACTGAATTAAGTCATTTGAATTTCAAAATTGCATATGGAATGGAATACTGAGGTGTGGGGTTGGAACATGAACCTCATCCAGGAGTCAGGTTTACGACCTCATTTTGAAGATCCAGCTCTTGGTCCCTATGTTTGACTTTCCAATCAAATTAACTTTATTTAGGGCAGGTTCATCAAACCTTCTGGCACTTTACTGGTTAAGCATACCTACAATCTCCCTACAACTCCAGCCACCTCACGGCAATACGCTGTGTCTTTTAATATTGTACAGAAGGGTTTCTTGCTATACACCTTTCATTTCCTCACCCATCACCTGCACACACCTCAGTGTGCCTTGTTGCTGTCAGATGTGGAGGTCTCTCTATGTGGGAACCTATGGTGGTGGGTATTGAAAGCAGTATCCCAAATTGGGATACAGCATTTCACGGACTGCCAAGATACCCGTGTTTTTTACGACTTCGTGAAGGCCTAGGACCACATTTAAACGTGGATTGCAACACACAATGCTCCTTTTCCCGTTACTTGAAAAACCTTTTGTTACAGCTTTGTTTGCACTTCAGTCCCCAAATCCTAAGCTAAGGGCATCCAGTATGGAGAGGGGTGCAGAACAAAGATGACTCTCCTCGTGTGCGAGCTTCTGGGTTTGATCAAATTTAGTTAGAAGTCTCACAACACCAAGTTAAAGGTTTATTTGTAGCAAACTCCTTGTATCCTATGTAGTGTGCCATGAACAGGTCCAGGCAGTGGGAGCCAAGAGAGTCATCCATCCAACTGTCTGCCCCTCAGTCATGGCTATATTAATGATCGGGTGCCATATTTGCTGGCATCATTGAGGCCTTCCCTGCCTCTGGCCACTATGGGGACTGGAATGTATTATCAACTCATTAATCATATTTTGGTTTAATGTGTTAAGTTTCCTCTGTGGTTTGTTTGTAGTTGAAGCAGCATCCCTTTATTGTTTTAGTTTTGTTCTATTTTTATTCCTATTTTGATTTGGATCAATCAAAATTAACTTTACTTAGGACAAGTTCATCAAACATTCTGGCACTTCATTTGTTAAACATACTTACAATCTCCCCATGCCCCATTGATTTGGATCAATCAAAATAGTATACCTAAACCTCCTCAGTGACTTGTGATAGTAGGTGTCTCATGATAGGCTGAATGGCCTCCTTTTGTATTGTTATGCCTCCAGTGTGCAAAGCACTTTAGACAATAAAACTGACTATTTTTTCTATTCTATATTGGCTTTTTCTATTCATAAGTGCTAGTTAAAATTTATCCTGCATTAAATGACTGAACATTGTAAAGAATCAAACAAATTAATTGTTTCAGAAGAAACTTACACTTTTGTTAATCATATTAAGGACTGTAAAACAAATGTAAAACTTGGCCCCGATATTTATAAAGAGCAGAGTGGGGTTGGTGGGATGTGAAATCTGGAAACTTTGGGAAAATGAATTTAACAGCAGAATCTCATGATCATTTCTGAACTAATTTTACTGTCCAGAGGGACCCAGTTTGACACACTGGAGGCTGGGCAGGTGGTGAAACCAATGATAGCAGCCTGAACCACTCAAGACATATCTCAGCAAATAAAAAAGGTCAGGAGTTGCAGGGGTTGGATTGCCAGTTGCTTTGAGAGAGGGAGCTGGAAACAATGTATGCTGGTTGTTGGGAGATGGCAGCTGATGTTAAGAAGTCAGAGCTGCAATTAGGAGCTGGAAGGAACGATGAAACGTTACTGATCTGAAGCGGTGATGCGGAGTTTCTGGCATTGGACTGTCTCACAGGTTTATTTGGTAGCACAAGCTTTCAGAGTGCTGGCCCTTCATCAGGTGAGTGAAGAGTTCTGTTCACAAACAAGGCCTATATAGACACAAACTCAGTGTGTGACTTTAAACTGGTGTTGCGAAGCTACTTACTGATCTGAAAAGGAGAATGGCTAATCATGGCAGATTTTGTTTGAGAAGGTAAGTATTCCTGATGCCCCTGGTTCACTACGGTGCTATAATTAATTTGCATCTGTTAAATTTCCTGTTTGCTACCGCTCTTTAGCTGTCCAATTTCCTGAACGGTGAGAAAACCACATTTAATAGCACATTTTTATAGCCACCAAAATATTAGAATCAGAGCTTACCAGCCTAGCTGGAGTAGGCTACTCAGGATCCCCCCCAAAATTCAATGTGGTTAAAAAGGAATCAGATACATTGTAACAGAACGGGCATTGTAAATTTGTTGATTTATCATTCCCCTCTGTCACTTGCCTGCTTAACCTCTAGGTTAAAATTCCAATTGTCGATGACATCCCAAAAACATTTCACAATGAAAGTAGTAGTTGCATAAAGGAGCTATTCCTCTGAAGGGCGATTTGGGATATGTTGTCAACTGGCCTTACTGATTATTTCCCAAAACAGGTGAGCAAACGCATGGACCGGAATTTTACCACCGATCACACACATGGAATTTTCCTATCCCACTTCTGTGAACAGACTTTTGACTGGACACCAAATTTTCTGACCTCACTGCAGCGGGAACTTGGCATGAATGGCTGATAAGATCATGCCCAAATGGAAAAATGACACTGAGGTCACATAATTACTACAATATTGACTATTGATATAGAAGTTAACTGCAGAATAGCAAAGGCAAGTTCTGCTTTTGGTAGACTGCACTCCACTGTATGGGAATGTGGAGGAATCAGCTCAGCAACAAAACTGAAAGCCGACAGCGCTGCGGTACTCACCACCCTTGTATAGGTCTGTGAACTATGTATCAAAGGCATGCAAGATAGCTCAATCATTTCCACGTGACTTGTCTTCGCAGAATATTATGCAATAGCAAGACAAAAAACCAGACACTGGAGTTCTCGCTAGAGCAAGTCTACCATCAGTCCACACAGTGTTGATGACAGTGCAGACCTGGTGGGCAGGTCACGTCATCCGTATGTCAGACAAGCACATACCCAAGCAGCTCCTTTTTAAGGAACTCTCCGCTGGAAGACGCTCGCATGGAGGACAGAAGAAATGTTTCAAAGACACACTCAAGGCTTCCCTGAAGTCACTTGACATTGACACGACCACCTGGGAAATGCTGACACAAAACCATCCTACCTGACACTGCCTCATCCACAAAGGCTGTTAAGCTTACAAAGCAAGATGTATTGCTGAAGCACAAGTTAAGCGCAAGCAGCGCATGTCCAGAGTCACTAGCACAACAACTACAGTGACACAACGCAACCAGCCTCAAAATGACTAATAGTGTTGAGGTCCTCATCGATGATGATGGGCAAACAACATACAAAAAAAACTGTTGCTAATAAACTGTAATAATGTTCTAAATACATTGGTGTATTGATATTAAATATGGCACAATATTGAGATCATTTTACCTAATTTAGCCATTGTGTCATCCTGTATCTACATACAGTCATCCTCTGACTATAGGTGGGGAAGAAAAAGGGGATGGGGGTTAAAGGATGGGGAGTTGGGGCATGCTCAACTTCTTCCCCTCCTCTCCCCACCCTCACTGAACAACTCAAGCTACTTCCTTCCCCACCACTGAACACTGCCGTACCTTTTAACTTTCCCCCGACCCAGGGGCGCATGAAGTGTGAGGAACTGAAATAGGGTCACTCCAGAAAAAAGGTTTGGGGAGAAGTGCTATTACATCTCAGCACACAGGATGAAAGTAATAGAATATGCAGATCATCAAAACACAAACGTAACATTGATATCAAGTGTATGAAAAGTTCAAATCAAGCACTCATGAAAGTTGGTGGTATAGTGGTATTGTCACTGAATAGCATTCCAGAAATCCAGATTCATGCTCTGGGGACATGAATTCAAATCCCACTATAGCAATTGATGGAATTTAAATTCAACGTGTAAAATAAGGTTAATCTCAGTAATAGTGACCAGGAAACTATCACTGATTGGAGTAAAAACCCACCTGGTTTACAAATGTCTTTGGGAAAAATTAGTCTGCCTCCTTACTTGGATTGCTCAAATATTTTATCCTTACTCAGAAGTTGATATGCTGGGTGCTGCTGAAGTGTATGTCAGTTGATATTGAAGAGTTTCAATGGCACAGTGATTAGCACTGCTACCTCACAACAACAGAAACCAGGGTTCACTTCCAGCCTAGGGTGACTGCCTGCCTGGAGTATGCACATTCTCCCTATGTCCTCTGGATCACAGATTTCCTCTGGGTCCCTCCCACTATTCAAAGATGTGCAGATTACGTGGATTGGTCATGGTAAATTGCCGTTTTGTGTCACAAGATTTGCAGGTCAGGGAAGTAAATATGTGGGGTTAAGGGATAAGATCTGGGTAAGGTATCTGTTGTTCAATTGGTGTAGACTCAATGGGCCAAATGGCCTGCTTTTGCAATGTAAGGATTCTGTTCTTTTCTATAAAAATCAAAGGTTTGATTTGAAATAATTTGCAGGTATGTGTGTTTCAGTAACTGTAAATAGGCCAAATTTCTCAAATAAGTAGTTTCCCACATTACGTATAGCTATGTTAACTTTTTTAAATTAAGATTTGTCTAATTCTTTTAATGTTGTTTCATTCTACAGTGGAAATCATTTACCCGGTTTCTTGCTGCAGGTATTCCATTCAGGTAAACTGGCCAGAAGTCTTTGATCTCTCCTGTGCTTTGCTATTAATGAGAATAGAGAATCTGATGCTTAACCAAGTCCCAATTCACTGCACAGGGACCGGAGAACCCGAACTGCAGAAGAAGTCAGAAAATTCTACCCACAGTGAGGTTGAATGAGGGATAGGCCACAGCTCACAAGGAGGATTGAAATGTTAAACTGCGCCAGATTACATCTACTCAAATGAGATTGTTTGGAAAGCGGAAAGCAATTTTAGAAATACAAGCAAAAATGTTGGTCAAATGAGGGTTGCTGAAAGCGTTTCATTTTAAAGATGGCACTGAGCTTGTATCCAATACATTCACCTTAACAACAGCTCAACCATGAAGCAAAAAGGCAATTGTTTTACTCCTATCTCAAGTCAAACATATCTCCCGGCTTGATCTTACGGCAGTAAGCTCTCCATGAGATTAACTCTGTGCACATTAAACAAAATGCCTTCGGGACAACATTAACCTATTAGACTTGCTCCGCTGTTTTCTGTTATAGCAATAAAACTGCACAACTGTGTGACACTATATGAATAAAGATTAAATGAAATCAAAGTAGCTCTCAGTGACTTGAAGCAAACTTGCTGGGAAGCTGAACTAGCTAAATTATATTTCATCATAGAATGAAACATAGAATCCCTACAGTGCAGAAGGGGGCCATTTGGCCCATTAAATCTGCACTGAAACAATCTCCTTGTGCCCCATTCCTGTAATCCCACTTTGTTAATCCCCTTGACAGTAAGTAGCAAGTTAGCATGGCCAATCCACCTAATCCATATATCTTTGGAGCCTGGGAGGAAACTGGAGCACTCAGAAGAAGCCCACGCAGACACAGAGAGAATGTGCAGACTCCACAGAGACAGTCATCCCAAGGCCAGAATCGAACCTGGGCCTGACATTGTGAGGTAACAGTACTAACCATTATGTCACCATGCCACCCATATATTAAACCCATTAAATTATATTTGAAGATGTTTCTGAAATGCTGGACTAAGAAACGCAAGTTGATATTGACACATTGATGATCTAGATGTTGTTTAACGTCCAAATCAGCAACTAATAACTAAGGCAGAAGGCTGGATTTAACATCCAATATAGTCAGGTCACAGGGCAGACCTTTAAAACTCTTTAACTCAACCCATTTCCTACCTACCCAATTCCAGGTTTAAGGGTAGGACAAGAATTACCCCACTCTCCGGAAGCCACTTGAATATTTTAATGAGGCTGACAGGTCCTTTGCACAGTTGAGCTGTGGTCGGCTGTGTTTCCCAGGCTACAGTAACCTGGTACTTAAAGGCAGCCTTGGGAACTGTGCTTTATAGCACTGCTTGTGGGCTAGGAAAAACAAGGTATTTACACAATTATCCTCTTCTAAGTAGTGCAGCCAAGGGCCACTTCCAGTGCACTGTTTTTTAAACTAGCATAAAAGATTGCAGAAACCAGAATGGCATCAAATGTAACTTGTGCTCAAAATCTCACATCCTTTGCATCGATTACGGTAATGTCAGGGGAACTGCACCGTAAGAGTGCAACGCATTCGCAATCACTGTGTTTCAAAGACCCCATGTGAAGTAGTATGTGTAATTCTATCATCTAATCACAAGGTGCTTTTGCCATTGAGAGAATAAAGAGGCAAACATTAATGATCCTGGCTTTCAGAAAAGTATTGAGAATGTAAAGAGAGGCTGGAGGTACACTATGAATGCTTCAAGTAGAAGTACTTGCCTAGGAAGAAGTGGAGGCAGTGGTGTAGCGGTACTATCATTGAAGTAGCAATCCAGGGATCCAGGATAATATTCTGGGGACCCGAGCTCAAATGAAATTTGAATTCAATAAAATATCTAAAATTTAAAGTCTACTAATGACCATGAAACCATTGTCAATTGTTGGAAAAACCCATCTCATTCACTGATGTCCTTCAGGGAAGGAAATTTGCTGTCCTTACCTGGTCTGACCTACATGTGAATCCAGACCCACAGCAATATAGTTGACTTTTGCGTGTCCTTTGAAAAGGAAGGCAGTTAGGGATGGGTAATAAATGCTGGCTCTGCCAGCGACGCCCACATTCCATTAAAAAAAGTTATTCAGAGCTGGTGCTGTTCCTGCTACCATTATTTGCTTGGTTACAGTGGAACATTGTTTTTTTGTCAATTACTAGGAGTGTTTCTACCACAGAACATGGACTGCAAGGATTCAAGAAGGCAGGTCACCACCATCTTCTCAAGGGCAACTAGGGATAGGCAATAAATGCCAGCCAGCCAGCGATGCCCATATTCTACAATTTTAAAAAAGTAGAAATATACCATTATTCTTGATCTTGAACTATTATAAACGGGTGGGCCATTTGTCAAATTGCTGGTGATCAGGTAGATGATACATTGATAGCAGCATTAATAGATATAAAAAAGGTACTATCCCTTGCATTATCCTGCTGCTAAGTGCAATTTGTCTTTTTCTCCTGATGGGTGCAAAGTCAAAAGGCCTGAGATGAATGAATTTAATTTTTGCTCAGCAAAGAGGGCCTTAGCTTGAAAATACCTTGACGTTGGGTAGCTTGTGATGATTGTCTACTTCTGACTTTTTCATGCACTTTTGGCACTTATAAGCGTGGTATCTGAAACTTGTTTCATGAATTTGCAGGTCACAACAAAACAGGAGACAGAAAACTAATAAAAACCAATGAAATTCAAAATAATTTGGATTATTCATATCAAAACCAAAATCACTCTGGATGAATGAAAAAGGGTGCAAAGGAACAAAAAAGAAAATATCAGCTAAGTGGATAAATGCCAATCAGGATAAGTCCTGGTATAATGGACAGAACTAGAAAAGCATCAGCAGAGCGCTCAGCTGCAATAAAAATATCAAATGAAGTATTGAATTGAAGAGACGTTGGGATTGAATGCAAATCAGAAGAAGCTGTATTGCTGCTTTGCAAGAATGTTTCAAAGACCCCATCTGGAATACTGTGTGCAATTCTATTACCTAATCACAAGGCATTATTGGCAGGATACAGAGGCAAACATTGATGATTCCAGCTTTCGAGGAAGTATTGAGATTGTGGAGAATGGTTGGAGATGTGCTGTTGAAGATTTCAAAATTACTAAGGGAATTGGCAACATTGATTCAGGGGAATTGTTCAATATGGCGAAGGGAAATACAAATCTTAAAAATTAAGAACATAGGAAACTTTTTTTTCTGACGAAGTTTTTCACCAAGATGGTAAAGGGGGTAATCTTTCTTCCTATTTTGGGCAAAAGTTCTACAAATGTGAATGGGTGCATTGAATTTATCCTGCTGTTCACAATCCTGTTCCATATGTTATAGCATTTTATTGGGCCACTAAAGTACAGGCTACATTCTCATCATTTTTTACAGATGCACCATAGAAAGCATCCTTTCTGAATGTATCAAATCTTGACATTGCTCCTGCTCTGACCAAGACTCAGTAAAGTTTGACAACACCGATTTTACTGAGTTTACCCCAGTCCAACGCCGACATCTCTACATCCTGATCAAGACTGCCAGAAACTACGAAGGGTTGTGAATATAACTCAGTCCATCATGCAAACCAGCCTCGCATCCATTGATTCCATCTAACCTTCCTGCTATCTCAGAAAAGTACCCATATGTACACTTATCCACCTTCTTCCGTTGGGAAAAAGATACAAAAACCTGAGGTCACGTACCAAACGATTAAAGAACAGCTTCTCCCCTGCTGCCAACAAACTTCTGAAATGGACCTACCTATATTAAGCTGATCTTTCTCTACATCCTATTTATGATGGTAACACTATATTCTGCACGCTCTCCTCTCCTTCTCCCCTATGTACTCCATGAACGGTATGTTTTGTCTGTATAGCATACAAGAAACAATACTTCTCACATATTCCAACACGTAATAATAAATCAAATCAGGGCACATTGGCAACTTGTAACTGTCGTACAACACTGATGCAGTTTTGAGGAGCCAGTAGATGGAATTCCCAATGTGTGCAATTCACCCATCGTAACTAAACATCGAGCAATCCGACTAGTTATCATTAAAATCAATTATACAAATTAGTCTGCTATCACAGCACTGAGTCACATTCAGGTGTAGAAACATGTGCTTCTATGTCTGTGTTTCACCCACAGAACTTACATTAAAGTTCTTGTTAGGATTGACTTGTTTTCTTATTTTAATGATTTATTCAGTTGTTTCAACCATATGACAGCTTGACATTGATCAATTTTCATTTCAGCATTAAGATTGTGAAATTTGTTATCCAATTCCAAAAATTGTTCAACCAGTCAGTAACATTCATTAAAGGGAAATAGCTTGTTGCATTTATATGTTGGCAATGTACAAGAACTTATCAAAATTAATCAATAGTTTTACTCCTGGCAAAGATGTGGAGATATATTTTCTTGACTTATGTTGTCGTTAAGAAATTCCATTTTAGCCAAATATCTTGAGACTTCCTGAAGATCCAAACGATGTTGAGAAATCATTGATTTTGAAGTTAAGCTTTGCAAAGATTAATGTACAAATCACTAATATGCAAATATTCATGGACTTGCTTTACTTCAAACGTCTTTTGAATTACTTCAGATATTAATTATTTTTTTCATTGCATGAATACTTAATATATTTTTAGTTTCTATATTAGTCTATTTAATACAAAATGTAATACAATCTCTTAAGCACTCATATGCTAATTCATTTTAAGTAAATGTCTCAAAACAATTTTTTAAAAATGTATTGATCAGATTAAGAAATACAACAGTCAAATTTATGTGCATCCTTCTTGTGTAAAAGGAGTTCCAGACCAACGTCGTTAAAGCAACAAAATGTGCTAGGGCACATTATAGTTGGTCATCAAAGCAGAACTGTAGAAACCTACAGTGCAGGGGCTATTTGGCTCATCAAGCATGCACTGATGACTATATATATTTACCCAGATACTAATGGTCAATTTAGCATGGCCAATCCGCCTAACCTACATATCTTTGAACTGTGGGAGAAAATCAGAGCACTCAAAGGAAACTCACACAGGCTCGGGGAGAATGTGCAAATTCCACACAGACAGTGGCTCGAGGCCGGAATTGAACACGGATCGCTGGTGTAGACAAAATGTTAAATATGCTTTATGGGAGTTTATGGGTGGGAGTTTTAGCCCGCACTCTCCATCTGCAAGATTGCTGGTGGGGGCCTAAGATTCAGCAAAACCCCGAAATCATGAATCTTGCCAGTGAGATGATGGGTGTAAACTTGATTCAATACATTGTAATAAATTTTAATCTGATTAAACACCTCCTTCCATATTTTACCCCCTCATGACTTTTCCATACCTCACTGCCACTTCAATAAGGTTTACAACACATGCGCTCAGATACTGTCGAGTGGATTGCCCTGGGGGCACAAAAGTCAGTAAGAAATCTCACAACACCAGGTTAAAATCCAACACGTTTATTTGTTAGCAAATGCCTTCGGAGTGCTACTCCTTCCTCAGGTGAGAGCCCCAGGAGAAGCCTTGCATGTGGGGATCCATCTATTTGTGGTGATGGGGACAGGGTGGGAGCAGAGACAAAGTGTAATATGGATGCTGAGGATGATAGGCAGGGTTTGGTGAGGGTGGGGAGAGAGATGGTTGAAGCCGGTGCTGGTCTGTGGCAGGGATGGGGGGATGTGGAGGCTATAGACACCTCAGTGGTGAACTGAGGGAGAAGGGGTTGGAGAGATTAATATTTGATTCCATCATCGGGATCCCTTCCCAGCTCTGAGAGCCCCCACCAAGCCCACATTGACTCTTTATTCTGAAATTAAAGGCACAAAATGGCAAATTGTCCCATTCCGCCCATCACGGGAAATGAGCAGGCAAGGGATAGACCACGGATATGTCCAGTAAGCTCCAGCAGGATTTTCTGGTTTTGGACCTAGTGTAGCTGGAAAATCCCATCCAAAATCTGAAGAGAAAACTGGCTGGTGGAATGGAGAGTTCCACACCAGTTTTCTCACCAGAATAAACACTCAGCCAAACTCTCATCAGATTCCACTCACAGAAGCTATATTTGTTAATCCCATGTACGTCATGTTTTTTTCAGGTAAAATGAAATCACCTATTTTTTTCACAGCAGTTCCTTTGCCAAATAGGACACTGAGTACTTTTACCACTAATAGTCCACTTTCTTTAAGAGCAACACGCTGTCTTCCAGAGCCTGATTTTGGATAACATTTAGTATTCATACAGATCAATCTTGCTAGCATCATTTAAATGGAATTCTCCAACTAAAAGAAATATCAAAGCTGAAATCGAAACACAAAGAAAACGATTGTTTACAAAGAAGAGATAAAGGTTTTACAATACCTGTACACTTTTTAACATGACTCCCACGTTTAAACCCATGTCGACTCAGTTTACACTTGAAATTTGCTTCCCAAAATTCTGCAAACCAGATATTTCTTCTGTTATTCTCCAGGGTCCGACTCTTGAAGTATCTGTCAAACCCTACAAAAAAGAGTATTTGATAATCATTCACATTGCTAATAGTTATGGACTATTTTCCATCCAGAAGTGGTGAATGATTTCTTACTGCAAGTAAAATTAATTATTGGCATGTCAATGAAAAAATATATTCACTGACTATGCTAATGATGCAGTTAGGATGACATTGATGAACCACAATGACCATGTCACTGTTTGAGCTGGACTCACTCAAATTTGGTATCAGTAATCGGTGACATCTTGAATTGTTTCCCTTACTAATTGTCCCCCCTTACATTTTCTGTCAGAAGACATTAACTCAGCAGTGGCATTCACTCCCTCAAACTCTAGAACCTCTCCAGTCCTCTGCCTATATCATCATTCTCTAGAAGTAGACCATTACCTGTGACTGGATGTTTTAGATGTTTCAACCTCCACCACCCAAACAGTCAATGAGGAGCTCATCCCTTATGGGACTTCAGCACCTGACGGTTATTTTGCCATGATGTGGAGATGCCAGCGTTGGACTGGGGTAAACACAGTAAGAAGTCTCATAACATCAGGTTAAAGTGAACTTTAACTTGGTGTTGTGACACTTCTTACTGTGTTATTTTACAGGCAGCAAACAGCTTGTTTTCAATAATTTCCCACTTCAGGGCCTCAATTTAGTTGAGGACAGTGACCAGACTAGGCCTTGCTTGTCTCACTGTTAAATTGCAAACAGGTTAGAGAGGGCAGAAAGACTGTGGTTAGGCCAACTGGAGAATTTGATACCAGCCCACAGCCAGCCCAAACACCTTACACTGAGGCACAGATTGAAAGTCTCTCAGGTCCATCTATTCACTGAAATCATCTACAGTATGCCCTCATAACATTCTGGCTAGCCTTCCGCCATCTAATGGAATTTACCTGGTATGACCGACAATTGGTAAAGTTTAAAATTTATTTATTAACGTCACAAGTAGACTTATATTAACTCTGCAATGAAGGTATTGTGAAAATCCCCGAATCTTCGCACTCCGGTGCTATTCCAGTATATGCTGAGGGAGAATTTAGCATGGCCAATGCTCCTAATCAACACATCTTTCAGAGTGTGAGAAGAAACCAGAGCATCCAGAGGAAACCCACACAGAGGCAGGAAGAACTTGCAGATTCTGCACAGTGACCCAAGCTGGGAATTGAACCCTGGTTGCTAACACTATAAGGCAGCAGTGCTAACCACAATGCCATCATATTATTGCCAGAAGTTCAAAAACATAAAATAAAAAAACCTGCGCAATGTAAAACCATGCAATAATTTAATTATTAGATTCCGTCTCAGCTTTCTGCTGTTAACTAAAACTGAGAATTCACACTTCTAAACATTTAGATTGTGTGCTTACATAGGCACGCAATAACGTCACTGAATATTCCTGCACATTTTTCCCAGTCCAAATTTTTTCCCTCAAATCCTCACAAATATTCAAGACTGTCGTGTAGATGACCCAAGTATAAAGGAAGTTGACAGAGATTACTTTAATTCTCATCTGTTAAGTAACTTTAATTCCTTACCATTTGATAATCAGGTATACTTCACACTCAGCAAAGTGTCTGTGGAATACTTCAGATTAAAGTGACTCAAAGTGATTTCAGTGTCAGAACATTTTCTGCATAACCATGCCTTATTCATTCCTGCTACATTCCCTAAGTCTGACAAACAGACGTGTATAACACAGGATTCCCTCTGGCTTCCAGGCATGAATAGTGCCATTCTGACCAGTATAAGCTAATGAAATTTAATTCTTATTGCCAATAAATGATTTTGCCTGAAGCTCAAAAGCGTAAAATAAAAAAGATTGTGGAATACAAAACTGCATTATAATTTAACTGTCAGAATCAAGTGTGAAAGAGGACTAATTTGAGTGGTTCCTAAGGCAAAAAAAATCCACCTCAGTATGTATTCCAATACTATGAATATTAGATTAGCCTCTGTCCATATGTGAACACTATCCCTAATTACACACACTACGGAAATACTTCATTGATGTAACAAGCTGGAACCTGATGGATAATAATTCAACGGTAACAGCAAATTTCAAGGAAACAGTCAACAGAACATTTTTTGGCTTTAACTGTTAAAGCTTCGTTAGTTTTAGCTATCACATTTTTCTGCTAATCTGTTAAACTCAATGACATAGACATGATGTAGAGATGCCGGCGTTGGACTGGGGTAAACACAGTAAGAAGTCTGACAACACCAGGTTTAAATCCAACTGATTTATTTGATAGTAAACTTATGATCTTTCGACCCTATGGTCTTCGTCAGGTGAATGAGGTGTTCTGGTCTCCAACAGAACACATACCAGCACAGACTGTTTACTGATTGCTGATTAGAATGCAAATCTTTACACCTAACCTGCTATTCAATCTTAAAGTGGCTAATAATGTGAGTGGAAGGAGCACTGAGCACAGGTTAAAGAGATGTGTATTGTCTCCAGACAGAACAGTAAGTGAGGTTTTTTGTTAACCCAGGCAAGTTATGGGGGTTACAGATAGTATGACATGAAGCCAAGATCCCTGTTAAGGCTGTCCTCATGTTGCAGAACTTGGGTATCAATCTCTGCTCAGCGGCTCTGTGCTGTTGTGTATTGTGAAGGCCCCCTTGAAGGACGTTTACCCAAAGATCGGAGGCTGAATGCCTGTGATCGCTGAAGTGTTCGCCAACAGGAAGGGAACAGTTTTGCCTAATGATTGTCGAGCGATGTTCATTCATCCGCTGTCGTAGTGTCTGCATGGTCTCCCCGATGCACCATGCTTCGGGACACCCTTTCTTGCAACGTATTAGTAGACAGCGTTGGCCGAGTTGCAAGATATGTACCATGTACCTGGTGAATGGTATTCTCACGTGTGATGATGTCATCCATGTCAATGATCCATCAAGGACGGTCACCTCAGCACCTCACTGTACCGCAAGCCAAAAGACAACCTCACAATGCTCCACTTCTCCAGCTTCCACCCTAAACATGTTAAAGTGGCCATCCTCTACGGACAAGCCCTTCGTATACACAAAATTTGCTCAGATGAGGAGGATCGTGACAGACACCTCCAGACACTGAAAGATGCCCTCATGAGAGCAGGATATGGCGCTCAACTCATCGATCGACAGTTTCGACGTGCCACAGCGATAAACTGCACTGACCTCCTCAGAAGACGAACACGGGACACAGTGGACAGAATATCCTTTGTTATCCAGTACTTCCCCAGAGCGGAGAAGCTACGAGATTTTCTCCGGAGTCCTCAACGTACCATTGATAATGATGAACATCTCGCCAGGGCCATCCCCACCCCCCCACTTCTTGCTTTCAGACAACCGCGCAACCTCAAACAGATCATTGTTCGCAGCAACAACTACCCAGCCTTCAGAAGAACAGTGACCACAATACCACACAACCCTGCCACACCAACCTCTGCAAGACATGCCAGATCATTGACATGGATGACATCATCACACTTGAGAATACCATTCACCAAGCACACGGTACATACTCTTGTAACTTGGCCAACGTTGTCTACCTAATACGTTGCAAGAAAGGATGTCCTGAAGCATGGTACATTGTGGACACCATGCAGACACTACGACAGCAGTTGAATGAACATCGCTCATCAATCACCAGGCAAAACTGTTCCCTTCCTGTTGGCGAACACTTCAGTGGTCATGAGCATTCAGCCTCCGACCTTCGGGTGAACGTTCTTCAAGGGGGCCTTCACGATACACGACAGTGCAGAGCCGCTGAGCAGAGACTGATAGCCAAGTTCCGCACACATAAGGACGGTCTTAACAGGGATCTTGGCTTCATGTCACACTATCTGCAACCACCATGACTTGCCTGGGTTAGCAAAAAACCTCACTTACAGTGCTGTCTGGAAACGATACACATCTCTTTAACCTGTGCTCAGTGCTCCTTCCACTCACATTGTTAGCCACTTTAAGACTTGAATAGCAGGTTAGATGTAAAGATTTGCATTCTAATCAGTAATCTGTAAACAGTCTGTGCTGGTATGTGTTCTGTTGGAGACCAGAACACCTCATTCACCTGACGAAGACCATAGAGTCAAAAGCTTGTAAGTTTACTATCAAATAAATCGGTTGGATTTAAACCTGGTGTTGTCAGGCTTCAAATTCAAAGACACCAGTCTGAATTTGTATAGTGCCTTTAGTGTAGAAAAATAATCCATTGGATCTCATAGAAGGATAATCGTAAGAAAAGCTCAGCCAAGTGAATTGGCCTGGTCATCTTGAAATAAGTGTTTTTTTTTCCTTTTCTTCAAGAGTGACCTCAAAACCACATATGGCAAGAACACAAAGAATGATGACTGTAAACCTCTTTGACTCTATAACTGCTGGAGATGCTGTGGCAATAGTTGGACACCAAAGAGAAATCCTACTGAACTGGAGAAAAGGGCTATGGAACGAGATGACCTGGTCATTCATGGCAAAAGATGGGAAGATAAAAAGAGATAATGTACAGTTATCACAGTGAAAGAGAGCATCATTAGGTTGGTTTTATTGCCATGTTAAAGATGGAAATCGTGATTGGAGAAATTCAAACAGGCAGCTGTGCGGAAAATGGGCATGGATAGAATCATAGAATCCTATAGTGCAGAAGAAAGCCATTCAGCCCATCGAGCCTGACTCGACCACAAACCCATCCAGGCCTTAATCCCCACAACTTCATGCAATTATCTTACCTAGACCCCCTACACTAAGAGGACAATTTAGCATGGCCAATTGATCTAACCAGATTATGCGAGGAAACTGGAGCATCCAAAGGAAACCCATGTAGACACAGGAAGAATGTGCAAACTCCACATAGACAGTGACCCAAGCTAGGGATCGAACCTGGGTCCCTGGCTCTGTAAGGCAGCAGTGCAAACCACTGTGCCATCGAAAGAGTTAATGTGTTCCAAACTTCTGATGAAGAGAAGAAATTAAGAGCTATGTTGGAGATGTAGCCTGCAAAGACTGACAAGTTGAGGATGTTTTGAGAAGGAGATGATGGCAACAGTTTTGAAGTGGATGTGAGGGGCCCAGTACCCAGGAGGAGATTACTATGTGCATTGTTAATCAGTTTGGGAAAAGGTAGGAAACTGGATCATAAGTGAGATATCGTGAATCATGGCATAGAATCCCTACAGTGCTGATCATCCCCTTAACAGTCTTTGGGGAGGCCATTCCTAGTGCATGCCTTCAACAAAATGGCATCTTGCAGTAAACGCTGGGCAAGCCAGCAAAAGCTCCATCTTGGCCACCTCACAAGTTCTTCAGCACCTAAAGGTATACTTACATGTACTGTCTACGTATTACTGGGAGATTCAAGAGCACTCTGGAAACACAATAGAAGACTTTCTTGGACATTTTGCCAAGATTTCCCCAACACTTCTTCGAGTAATTCACTGAGAATTCCATCTAAAATTATAACTATTATGATATTCTACCTTATCGGACACCTTATAAGAGCCACCAGGATAAAGGGAGTGCTTGACCATGATTATCTTTAGAGGGGTACCCTTTCATCTGTAGGAGAAATAGGGGCAGAATCTGAGGCCAGCTGAACAGCACCAGGAAGGGAGAGGAAGGGCAGAGTAGTGCGTGAACTCATTCCTTCCCCCACAGACAGAAAATCCCTCGCTTTCTCATCCACCAGAATCACTAGTGCTGCATCTGGGAACCTGAGCAGCCTCTCATTTAGTCCCAGAGCATTCTGAAACCTTTCGCTGTGTGTCTGTCAGCAAACATTCAGTGGAATGAGTACATGAAGGCCACATAGACCATTCCATGGCAATTGTTTCTAATTAGCACGTGGGTGCCAATCCTGTTGTTATCTCTTGTTCTAGACAGGTGCAAATTATGTCAAGAAGCAATTAGAACCAAAATTGCAGGCTAAAACCAGACTGTTAAACAAATATGTCTTAACAGCACAGCACCCACTTAGCACCTTCTCTCCACCTTTCACCAAAAAAAAGTTTGCTGCATTTATTGCTTTCTTCACTTTCAGACACAATGAGAGCTTTCTACATTTGCTTAATCATGTTCCAATCAAGTCTGTTATAGTAAATATGATAGAATTCCAATTTTGAGCTATGCAGGGACTCAACTGTGTCTACAATGAGATCACAACAAAGAATACTGTTTTAAGATATTTTTCTTAGCACGCAACAAGTGAAAGAGGAATGTGCCAGATTTTACTTAGCATCATAGCCATACTGACATAACATTTCTTGCTTAATCAAAAATAGCATAGAATTATAGAATCCCTAAAGTGCGGAGGAAGCCATTCAACCCATCGAACCTGTACGAACAGTAATCCCATCCAAACCCTAACCCTGTTCATCCATGTATTTAGAATATAAGAACTAGGAGCAGGAGTAAACCACCTAGCTTTTTGAGCCTGCTCTGCCATTCAATAAGATCATGGCTGATCTTTTTGTGGACTCAGCTTCACTTCCCACCCGCTCCCTAATCCTAATTTAGTAGGGTAAATTAGGATTTACCCTGCTAATCTCCCTGACACTATGTTCTATGTTCTATGACACTAAGAGACAATTTAGCAAGGTCAGTAACCTGCACATCTTTGGACTATGGAAGGAAACTGGAGCATTCAGAGGAAATCCTAATTATTACACAGATACAGCGAGAACATATAAACTCCACACAGACTGAAGCTGGAATTGAATCCAGGTTCCTGGCGCTGTAAGGCAGCAGTGCTAACCATGGTGCCACCGTGCCACTCTGACACATATAATCGCACAGAGAATTTTCTACTCTTCATCAACTTGTGCTGCAGCATAGAAACCAAGACAACATCTTTGGTTTCAGCTCAAAGTCTTGTCACCAATGTTTAGGTGACATTTTGTACTCAGGTGGTACACCTTCATTTTTGTGGTACATTCAATTTTGAACCATGGGGCGGCATGGTAGCACAGCTTCGCAGTCCCAGGGACCTAGGTTCGATTCCTGGCTTGGGTCACTGTCTGTGTGGAGTTTGCATATTCTCCTCATGTCTGCGTGGGTTTCCTTCAAGTGCTCTAGTTTCCTCCCACAGTCCAAAGATGTGTGGGTTAGGTTGATTGGCCATGCTAAAATTGTCCCTTAGTGTCCTGAGATGCAAAGGTTAGAGGGATTAGTGGGTAAAATACGTAAGGATATGGGGGTAGGGACTGTGTGGGATTGCGGTTGGTGCAGACACGATGGGCCAAAAGGTCTCTTTCTACACTGTAGGGTTCTATGATTCTGTGAAACAGTCATTGATTTGATTTGATAGGCATTTCTGCTGCAGGAATAAAAATTTACCATTAAAGCTGCTGGCTCACTCCATTCGGGCAACCAACTGACAGGGATAGTGTAGATTTGTGGCTCAGTAAAGATTGGCAGCTTTCACTAAATTCAATAACAAATGGATAAAGTTTCATTCCACTGGAGGATACTGCCCCGTGCCTCCAGCAGCAAGTGAACAATAATGTGTGAATACGTCTGGTATATCTTTAATACCAAGATACCATTTACTGTTAGGAGGGGGGCTGTTAGGTCAAAAAGTTGGCCACTACAATGCCATGCAGCCCAATGCACATCTTTGGCAATTTGAGCAGAAATCAACCCTGTAGTGAGTCACAGGAGAGGGATATAACAGACAATGCTTCAACTCCTTTTACTCACAAGATGGTGCACTTTCACTGAACTCAGGCTATACTGGCATTTCAGCTTTACGGCTCACCTCTATGGTGGCACAGTGGTTAGCACTGATGCCTCGCAGTGCCAGGGACCTGGGTTCGATTCTCAGCTTAGGTCACTATCTGTGCAGCGTCTGCACATGTTCCCCATGTCTGCGTGGGTTTTCTTGAGTGCTGTGGTTTCCTCCCACAGTCCGAAATATTAGACGCATTGGCCATGCTAAATTCTCCATCAATGTACCCGAACAAGCATTGGAGTGTATGACTAGAGGATTTTCAGAGTAAATTCACTGCAGCATTCATGTGAACCTACTTGTGACACAAATAAATAAACTTTACAGCATTAAAAATCCATCCAAAATTTGTCCCTAACTCTCCAAGCAGTTTGCTGCCTTATACTGTCTTCCCAAATGTTTCAACTCACAGTTATCGGAAATTTAATTGCACATGCCTTCTGTAAGTTTATTGAAGTTATGAATTATTGTGTCCTATTAGCCAATACCTAATAATATCCAAATTCAGCAGAAATTACTCAAATTTTTTGCATTCTGGAATCTTATATTCACGTGGGAGAAGATTCCCAATGCATGGAGTTTGCCAGAATTCTGATACACAGGATTAAAACACAGAATTGTTTAGCCAAGAGATCAGATACCCCAAGATACATTACGAAGTTAGACTCGACCCCAACTATTTGCTATTTTAGGCATTGTGAGGATATGATGGTTTCACTCCAGGTGTGATTCTACTGACACATTGGGAAGCTTTTATCGAAACAAACTTTATTTTAACAACATAGTTTAAGTATAACAAATTACTTAGTTTAACATTTAACATTTGAACTATACTTAATACAATTCTTAACTTAAAATTTATGCAAGGAAACATTTTTGACCACAAGCCCTAAGGCAATGGTCTGCACGTAATGTCTCAGAGATCCTATGGGAAAAAGAGATGGTGTGTCCTGTTGGATGGTTCCCTGAGCAGAAGGCTGAAATCGTTTGGCAGAATACCTCATCACCAGAATCTTAAGACAAGCACCAAGACCTAACTTGACTGATTGTGAGGAAGGCCTTCGCCATCAAATCTTTCATACAAGCCTGGAAGATGCTCAGATGGCAGGGTCTGCAAGAAAATACCGCACTTGGTTTTACAATTTGTTTCATCCCGAACAGAGAAGGATGGCAACATTTCAAATGTGAGATTCATTTATTTCACATAAATTACAAAACTGCTCTTCAATTTCAAAGCTGGTGGGTCTGTACCTGGCCTGGCCTTCAAACCTAGGGAATGTCCCATAGAGAATCTCTTCCACTACAAGGCCTGTATCCTGCTCTCCAGAATATAAGAATTTGGAGCAGGAGTAGGTCATCTGGCTCTCTCAGCCTGCTCCGCCATTCAATAAAATCATGGCTCAGCTCCACTTATCTGCCCGCTTACCATAACCCTTAATTCCTTTTCAGTTCAAAAATGTGTCTACCCTTGCCTTAAAAATATTCAATGAGATAGCCTCAACTCTTCACTGGACAGGGAATTCCACAGGTTCATAACCCTTTGGGTGAAGATGTTCCTCCCCAACTCAATCCCAAATCTGTTTCCCCTTATTTTGAGGTTATGCCCTCTAGTTCCAATTTCACACATCAGTGGAAACAACTTCGCTGCTTCTATCTTATCTATTCCCTTCATAATCTTATATGTTTCCATAAGATTTCCCCTCATTCTTCTGAATTCCAATGAGTATAGACCAGTCTACTCACCCTCTCCTCATAAATTAACTCTCTCAATTCCGGAATCTACCTAGTGAACCTCCTCTACGGAGACAACCTAGTGAACGCCAGCTACAATATTAAAGCATTCTGGTCATTATGTCACTAGCTTCCCTCCCACTTAAAATACTATTGAATGCTAAGTATCAATAAATGAATCTTACATTAGAAATGTTGTGTGCTTCCCTGTCTGGTATGAAAAAAGTGAAGAAATAAATGCAGCATTTTGTTTTATGTCTCTGCCATCTTAGGGCCTTCTTTAATAGTGGAGACTGAGCCATCCAATTTCCGAATTCCAGCTTTTATTGAACGTTGCACAAAGCAGGACCATACATCTTTTAACTCTTCATTCCCCAACCTCACTTGATGCTCACGCTAGCACCCATACACTAGGCTCTTGCTCACACTCAACATTCATTGTCACTCGTTCCACATGAACGCACTCAGTGCTTGTTCACTCCTGATCACTATCTCTCTTTCTGCTCCCGTTTTATTCTCACCTTGTTAATGATAGTCTCCACTCACAACAATGTTTCAACTGCGGCATCCCGAATATTCGGGGACCAGAGGCCTCATGAAATCAGCCACTCTATGTAATTTAAATTTGAAAAATTGTATTTGTTAAATTAAAGTTTATTGATTAGTGTCACAAGTAGGCTTATGTTCACACTGCAATGAAGTTACTGTGAAAACCCTCATATCACCTGTTTAGGTACACCGAGGAAGAATTTAACATAACCAATGCACTGAACCAGCATGTCTTTTGAGCTAATTAATTTGGTAAAATGCAAGTGCACAGTAAATTTTTTCCTGACACCTTCCATTTGTCCCCTCACAGTTTGTGTGCTGTGCTTTATTTGAGATTGAATGTCGCGCTGAGGATGGTTGATGTTGTGGTTGATTGAGAAAATAAAACAAAATAGCTGGAGAGAAAAAAAGCTTTAATGAATTCAACAAAAGGTTTGCCGAACTGTAAATTCTGTATTATCCTTAAAGTGTTCAGTTTGTTGAACTGCTTTAGCCAGTGAAAAAAAAGACTTCAGCCCGGGTTACAACATCCATTCTGTGAAGGAAATGGAAAACGAATCGATTGTATCGCACATTAACCTGGCATTGTTAACAATTCAATTTCGTGGAAGAATAAAAGTCACTTTGAACTTTAAATTGGAATGTGAGTGTTAGATGACTCCAGGCAAGCTACAGAGTTTGCTGTCAGGAGCAGAAAACTGGTAGACTTGTCTCCATGAGCCTTATGATAAGTTTCAAGAGAAATTAATAAGTGTCTTCAAGCAGCATTAGGCATTGCAGCTGGGAATAGTAAGAAAGAGGCACAGACTGACTTTGGCATGATAGTCACATTGCATCTGCAGTTAGCATTGGGGAGAAAACCGCAAGAAGAATTCAATATTTTTTATTTTTTCATGGGGACAGCAAGAACTATTTTGTTTAGGGAAAAGGAGGAGACAAAAGACTGTGATGCTATTGTATGAGAAGGCATAGATGTTGACAGCATGAAAACAGGCCTTTCATTCCAAATTATCTATGCCACCCAGTTTTTACCACTATGCTTGTCCCAATTGCCCAAATCTGGTCCATATCCCTCTCTATCCATTTTACCTATGTAACTGTCTAAATGCTTTTTAAAAGACAAAATTGTACCCGCCTTTCCTACTGCCTCTGGCAACTTGTTCCAGACACTCTCCACCCTCTGAGCGAAAAAAATTGCCCCTCTGGACTCTTTTTATTTCTCTTATCTCACTATAAGCCTAAGCCCTCTAATTTGAGATTCCCCTACGTTTGGGAAAAGATGTTGACTATCTATCTTATCTATGCCCTTCATCATTTTGTAGACCTCTATAAAATCACCCCTAAGCCTTCTACGCTCCAGGGAAAAAGTCACAGACTCTTGTTTCCATTTAGGTATTGATCAAATCCTATTGAAACATCTAAATCCATTTGTGAAAAAATTACTGAAAAGAATGTAAGCAAGGCACAATCCTACATTTACAAACTTGTAGTGAGAAAGTATAAAAAAAACTGCTGCAAGTCTACATTGCAAGGAACAGCAGTTTACTGCAACAACTTCCTGCAGGACATGAAGAAAAGATTATTCACAATGACATTTTCAAATGGATGCTAGCTAATCTTCAATCTCAAAGATAGACTGGGGACAACAAATGTTGATAAAATGGCCAAAAGTACCATTCATGTCACAAATCAATGCGAGAGGTCTGCAAGAAATGGACAGATCCTATTTCAAATTGTTGCTTCCCTGTTTATGCACACCACCTACCTCAGTCAATAAGAAAACACAACATCTGCTGAATGGGCTTAACAAACAAACAGAAAGTAAACATTTTTTGAAGATTAAGCAGGGCAGCCCAGCGGTTCCCAATCTTTTCAGTAACACTGCACACTCCAACGAGACAAACAAACGCATGGCACACACACTTTTCTTCAGCCGAATCAATTGCTCATAGGTGTCACATTTACTTAGATTTGTTACATGTACCTTGTTCCTGGATGTTGCCCCATGTGTGCATTTGGGCCCAGTGTGAATAGCAGCACTGGAGGCTGCTGGATTGGGGCTTGCTGACTTGCCGGCAAGTGTACCAACATACCAAATTATTTGGTAGGGAAGTGCTGGTTCCTTCTGCTGGCTGGCGATTGCAAGTTAGCCACTATCTCTGCCATTCTGGTAGGTGAGATGGAGGCTGGATTCACTGCTGTCATTGCAGGTGCTGGACCTGGCTGATTTGAGATCAACGACACCCCACACTGGTCTCCTGCTAGACAATCCTCTCATTCTGCATTGCCTACTGTGCAAATGTGATCATTTTGTCCTCAGTCCAATGCCAGATGTTGTACCATCTTTTCTTGCAGCTGGTGCATCTGGATACAGCATTGACCTTGGCCTGTATTGAAAGCTATATCTTAATTTTAGCCAGACAGTTGGGGGGTTGGTGGTGGCAGGTGGTGCTGTTTGGTATAACCTCTGCCAAAAAGCTGATCCTGTTACAGTATCACTTCCCAGGTCAGAATATCTATCTTGTCCCTGTTGAAGTTGAATTTGTCAGCAAAATGCTTCCTCCTGAGCCACATGCCAATAGCTGACCATTGCTGATGCACATCTTCTGCTCGGAAAGTAGGGGTGAGAACATCCATTTCTATAGTTTAAAGAAGACACAGACACATCCACATAGGAAGCAGCCTCTTTGATAAACTGGGAGTTTATGATGGAGGCAAAGTTGCAATTTGTGCTCAAATGGGATATCACATAGGCCCTTGACACAAGAGAAAGATGCACATACATATACGCGCACTCACATACACAATTTACAAAGCAAACCTGGCCAATTGTGTGTCACAGTGGGTCCTTGACCCATGAATTTCATGGCTAATCAGAGAGAGAGAGAAAAACGTATTGCCTAAAATGCATACAGGGATATTCTGCATCAAACATCGGCCAGGCAGTCAATTACCAGAACATGTAACTGCATGAGTGAAAATAAATGACACCAGGAGCCTCCTGCCGTTGCAACTTTCATTGTCTATTGTCTTGTTTTGTTGGCTAGAGCTAGAAATCGATTATTTGTAAAAGATTGAAATATAAAGAGATTCCTCCTAACTGTTCAAGAATTTGTGCAATTGCAGACGTACAAAAAATAACTTTGCAATAAAAAAAATCCTAAAGCTTCAAACACAATTGTCAGGTTAACCCCCTCTGATTCACTTCACTTCATAGTGCCTGTTTACTAACAAAATGCTCCAAATAAGGGAGCCTTCCCCACAATTGCAAAGGAGCACAAACATATTTATAGTCATTGGGGAAGTTGTCTATGAACTGAAGAGTTCAAATACTCAGGATTAATTTAGGCATAATGTGGGTGTGTCTACTTGCAGGAAATTAGCTTAGCTGTTCTCAAATATTCAAGCCTGCGATTACAACAGGCATGGTTGTCGTTATTCTTTTGCAAATAAAAACATGACAACATTTTTTTTGTGATTAACTCATCTTGTACGGTAACTAATATGTTTCCAGTTGAATGTCTGAAATTCTCATTACTTCAGATGTCATTATGGAATTTAGACTACGTTTACCTATAACCCATTTTAACTTGTCTGACATTTGAATATGTTTGTACTTTGAGTGAAATTCTCTCCAGTTCAGAAAACAGCATACTAAGGCTTGCATCAACGTTCTGATTTGCAATGTTAAATTCTAAACTGATATTACCTGCAAGAGTGTCTCCAAACCTTGAAGGATAACTTGAAACATTAGTTCTTAGTGATGCATATTTGACAGAAGTAATGTGAAGAACAATGTATAGCCAACTGATGAACCACATACCACCGACTTTTAGCTTTTATTGGTAGGGGGATTGAATTTCGGAGCCGCAACGTCATGTTGCAACTGTACAAAACTCGAGTGCGGCCGCACTTGGAGTATTGTGTGCAGTTCTGGTCCCCACATTATAAGAAAGATGTGGAGGCTTTGGAGAGGGTACAGAGGAGGTTTACCAGGATGTTGCCTGGTATGGATGGCAGGTCTTATGAAGAGAGGCTGAGGGATTTGAGGTTGTTTTCGTTAGAAAGGAGGCGGCTAAGAGGGACCTAATCGAAACATATAAGATGATTAGAGGTTTAGATAGGGTGGACAGTGATAGCCTTTTTCCTAGGATGGAGAAAGCTAGCACGAGGGACACAGCTTTAAATTAAGGGGTGATAGTTATAGGACGGATATCAGAGGCAGGTTCTTTACCCAAAGTGTGGTTCGGGAGTGGAATGCCCTGCCTGCAGCAGTTGTAGATGCGCCAAGTTTGGTGGCGTTTAAGAGGTTAGTTGATAATTATATGGAAGAGAAGGGAATGGTTTAGTATGGAGGGGCATTGCTTTTTATATTGGTCGGCGCAACATCGAAGGCCGAAGGGCCTGTTCTGTGCTGTAATGTTCTATGTTCTATGACTCAAGAACAGCTTCTTTCCTACTGTTATCAGACTTTTGAATGGACCTACCTCCCATTAAGTTGATCTTTCTCTACACAGCTATGACTGTAATACTACATTCTGCACTCTCCTTTCCTTCTCTATGTATGGTATGTTTTGTCTGTATAGCATATAAGAAATAAAACTTTTCACTGTATACCAATATATATGACATTAAGAAATCAAATCAAATTCTCTGGATGCCTGCCAGTCTTGTTACTGGACAAATTTCGTCTCATTATTCCTCTAGTGTTTCCAAGAGAAGTGAAACATGCAGTATAGCTGTTAGCATGATCACAGAGAATCGGCACTATACCAGATTACATTGCATATAAAATTCAAAACACTTTGCATTTGCAATATTTCAGGTAATATTCAACAATATTTTGAAAGGAAGCCAAGTAGAGAAATAGATCTTTGAAAGTTTTCCAATTCATTGAAATCACAGAATCCCAGTGCAGAAGGAGGCCAATTGGCCCATTGAGCCTGCGCTGAAAACAATCCCCCCTTGTCCTATCCCCATAACCCCATATATTTATTCTGCTAGTCCCCTTGGCACTATGGGGCAATTTATCACGGCCAATCATCCTAACGTGCATATCTTTGGAGGGTGGGAGGAAACCCATGCAGAATGAGGAGAATGTGCAAACTCACCACAGACAGTAACCTGAGTCCAAAATCAAACCTAGATCCCTTTGTGCTGCGAGGTAGCAGTGCTAATCACTTTGCCATCATGCTGCCAATGCGTGCTTCCAGCTCCTTCACTTATATGTTTAAATAATTTGTCATTTCCTCAAAATTTTTGAAACAATTACTGCATAAGAGTGACTTCAGTTCTGATTTCCTCAAGTGAGGCATGGATTCACTTCACTGTCATGGCAAACCTCTCACAGTGCAATGTCACACCAGTTGCAAACCACTGAGAATGACATTTGGGCACAGTTTTCAAGTGGACCATGATTGTCCTTAAGCAAAGAAGCAAAAAACAATGGCTGATATTCTCTTGTTTCATCTGCCACAAGAATCATAGCCATTGAGACAAAAAGTTTGGCAGACTATTTAAAAGTCTGTTGAGTTCTGGCAGGAATTTCTGGTTTTGCGGTGCGTGCAGCTGAGAATCCCGCACAATATATTTATGACGAGCAGATCAAAAAAATTCACTCATTGAATCAAGATTTATCCAGGCCAAGCCCCAACAAGAAATTATTGAAATATGTTTTAACATGGGCTCCATACAAAAGTAATTTCTAGTCTGATTGATGGTCAAAGATTATAATTTGAGAGGAAGGAGTTTGAAATAGCTTAAAAGCCTGATTAGAATGCAAGTAGAATCCTGTCAATTCTTTCGATCAGGTAGTGAGAAAGGGTCAGAATTAATTCGAACAGGATTCTGTGCCATATTTCAGCTGCAGCAATTTTCTGGTTAGGGCATACCCTCTGTTAATTTACTTCCTATTCCATGTTCAAAAGGTGTACTTAAGAAATTTCCAGATTGCTCCATGAAGATCTGTCCTTTTATCTTTTAAATATCTCAGTGAAATTCTCATCAGCTGAGAGCAGGTGTGATACTCTTCAGGTCTTCAGAAAGAAGCGGAAGCACGATAGAGAAAGGTCATCATTCTTGACCCTTGAAATGGCATCTCTGGAGTTAACGATGTTTTGTTCTGTGTTCAGCAGCCCAGAACAGATCTCAAAACCTCTGCTGGAGCATTTGTAAGAAGTCTGACAACACCAGGTTTAAGTCCGACTGACTTATTTGATAGCAAACTCACAAGCTTTCGAGATTTCCTTCTTCGTCAGGTGAATGGAGAGTTCTGGCCTCAGACAGTACATATAACAGCACAGACAGTTTACAGATTACTGATTAGAATGCAAATCTTTACACCTAACTTGCTATTCAAGTCTTAAAGTGGCTAACAGTGTGAGTGGAAGAAGCATTGTGTCGTATGTCGTGAAGGCCGCCTTGAAGAACGTTTACCTGAAGATCAGAGGCCACACACCATGACTGCTAAAGTGTTCGCCAACAAGAGGAGAACAGTCTTGCCTGGTGATCGTCGAGCAATGTTCATTATCTGTTGTCATAGTGTCGACAACGGATGAATGAACATCGCTCGATAATCACCAGGCAAGACTGCTCCCTTCCTGTCGGCAAACACTTCAGCGGTCACGGGTATTCGGCCTCTGACCTTCGGGTAAGCATTCTCCAAAGCGGCCTTCACGACACACCACAGCGCAAGTCGCTGAGCAGAGACTGATAGCCAAGCTCTGCACACATGAGGACGGCCTCAATGGGATCTTGGCTTCATGTCACACTATCTGTAACCCCCATGAATTGCCTGGGTTTGCAAAACTTCACTTACTGTGCTGTCTGGAGACAATGCACATCTCTCTAACCTGTGCTCAGTGCTCCTCCCACTCATATTGTTAGCCACTTTAAGCCTTGAATAGCATGTTAGCTGTAAAGATTCGCATTCTAGTCAGTATTCTATAAACTGTCTGTGCTGTTATATGCGCCGTCTGAGGACAGAACTCTCCATTCTCCTGACAAAGAGGGAAACCTCAAAAGCTTGTGAGTTTACTATCAAATAAATTGGTTGAACTTAAATCTGGTGTTGTCAGGCTTCTTACTGTGTTTACTCCAGTCCAATGCTGGCATCTCCATATCAGGAGCAGTTGTCAGCAGACCAGGTATTGTGCGGCTGAAATACCTTCTTGGGATGCCCAGATTGGGCGAATGCCCACTCTGGCAATGGAAGACACCAATCAGAATTTTATTAATCAAAGTTTATTTGACAATATCCAGTTCTGTAGTAATAAGGGTCCTTTTATGATTCCAAAACATAGAACATAGAACATTACAGCACAGAACAGGCCCTTCGGCCTTCGATGTTGCGCCGACCAATATAAAAAGCAATGACCCTCCAAACTAAACCATTCCCTTCTCTTCCATATACTTATCAACTAATCTCTTAAACGCCACCAAACTTGGCGCATCTACAACTGCTGCAGGCAGGGCATTCCACTTCCGAACCACCCTTTGGGTAAAGAACCTACCTCTGATATCCGTCCTATAACTATCACCCCTTAATTTAAAGCTGTGTCCCCTCGTGCTAGCTTTCTCCATCCTAGGAAAAGGCTATCACTGTCCACCCTATCTAAACCTCTAATCATCTTATATGTTTCGATAAGGTCCCCTCTTAGCCGCCTCTTTCTAACGAAAACAACCTCAAATCCCTCAGCCTCTCTTCATAAGACCTGCCCTCCATACCAGGCAACATCCTGGTAAACCTCCTCTGTACCCTCTCCAATGCCTCCCCATCTTTCTTATAATGTGGGGACCAGAACTGCACACAATACTCCCAAGTGCGGCCGCACTAGAGTTTTGTACAGTTGCAACATGATGCTGCGGCTCCTAAATTCAATCCCCCTACCAATAAAAGCTAAGACTCCATATGCCTTCTTAACAACTTTATCCACTTGACTGCCTACTTTCAGGATCTATTGACACATACACCAAGATCCTTCTGTTCCTCAACACTATTAAGAGCCCTACCATTAGCCCTATACTCTACACATTTATTGTTCCTGCAAAGTGCATTACCTCACACTTTTCCACATTAAACTCCATTTGCCACCTCTCGGCCCAGCTCTGCAACTTGTCCGAGTCTCTCTTTGGAACTTCGATGTTGTGGCCATTTCAGAGACTTGGGTAGAGCAGGGACAAGAATGGATGTTGCAGGTTCCAGGGTTCAAATGCTTTAGTCGGAGTAGAGAAGGGGGTAGAAGGGGGGGAGGAGTGGCATTATTAGTCAAAGACTGTATCACAGTGACAGAAAAGAAGTTTGATGAGGACTTGTCTGTTGAGGTAGTATGGGCTGAGATTAGAAACATGAGAGGAGAGGTCACCCTGTTGGGAGTCTTTTATAGACCTCCTAAAAGTTCTAGAGAGGTAGAGGAAAGGATTGCAAAGTCAATTCTGGTCAGGAGTGAAAGTAATAGGGTAATTGTTATGGAGGACTTTAACTTTACTAATATTGATTGGAATAGCTATAGCTCTAGCTCGTTAGAGGGGTCAGTTTTCGTACAAAACATATGATTTCACTATCCACAGTTGGAGTGGATTCATAGTTAGGGTGGTCTAAGTAAAGAAACAGAGACAAAGAGGAAATAGTGGGAAAGTTTTTACCAGCATGATTACAGGTTTGGTGTGTAAGAGCTGCTGAAGGTCTTATAGTAAACTGTTTAAATTGTAGTCCTTATCATCATCCCATCATAACCCTCTAATTTTACCCACAGTATTTTGCTTTTGTTTCACTGCAGAGATTGAACTATAGAATTTCCCTCCCCCTTCCTCTTCCCCCTCAACCTCCCACCTTCCCCAATCCCCCTCAGACAGCTCTGGCATATCTAATTTCAGTTTTAATTCATTGTCAGTTCAGAAAACAAATCAATGGAGCACAGACCTGGTTGGAATATCTGTTCTATGAATTCAGTCAGAAACTACAAGCAAAAAATTCTATAAACATTAATTTAATGAATACCCATGTGGAACGGTGCAATTAAGTGCTGCTCTGAATTTTGAAGATTGAAATCAAAAGTGCAGCTTGCATTTCGTTTCAAAGATGTGCTGAACTGAAAGGGTATTCAAGTTGTAATGACTTTAATCAGGTAATTGAGATGGGCCTATTAGAATATGAACTCACTGATTAAAGACCGCATTGGTGGGCCAATCAGGGAACCTCTTGTTTTGTACTTAACCAGGAGTGTCAATCCCTCTGGCACTCCTAGTGTAGACTGAAAACTAAAAATACTCTGTATGCTATTGTCAGACTTGTGAATAAAGGGATTTTCATGAAGGAAATTCTGCCTCCCAGAACTTATTACACATAAATTCCACATCAGTGATATATCCCCGATATCTCTCAAGCATCCAATTTTTTGAAAGAATATTTGAGGGCATGATCCCATGTTCAGTTATTAATGTACACCTAGTACCTGAGAGCAAGCAAGTAAATGTATCTGATTGAAACTGAAATCTAACCATCCAGAAATCCAAAGCTTTTTCATCCATTTGTGGGGCATTGATGTCGCTAGCTGATTTGCATTTATTGCCCATCCCTCTTGTCCTTGGAGGACAATTGAGT
The DNA here is from genome assembly GCA_024679065.1 of Sphyrna mokarran. NCBI lineage: Eukaryota > Metazoa > Chordata > Chondrichthyes > Carcharhiniformes > Carcharhinidae > Sphyrna > Sphyrna mokarran. The sequence goes on along the minus strand of JAGIQG010000023.1, from coordinate 27,426,000 downwards.
CAACCACATTGCTGTGGATCTGGAGTCACATGTCGGCCAGATCAGGTAAGGATGGCTGACTTCCCTCCTTAAAAGGATGTTAATGAACAAGATGGGTTTTTCCAACATCACTAGAAGATTCCTAATTCCAGATGTTTTTTTATTGAATTCAAATTCCATCATCCAGCAGGTCTTATGAAGAGAGGCTGAGGGATTTGAGGTTGTTTTCGTTAGGAAGGAGGCTGCTAAGAGGGGACCTTATCGAAACATATAAGATGATTAGAGGTTTAGATAGGGTGGACAGTGATAGCCTTTTTCCTAGGATGGAGAAAGCTAGCACGAGGGGATACAGCTTTAAATTAAGGGGTGATAGTTATAGGACGGATATCAGAGGTAGGTTCTTTACCCAGAGGGTGGTTAGGGAGTGGAATGCCCTGCCTGCGGCCGTTGTAGATGCGCCAAGTTTGGTGGCGTTTAAGAGGTTAGTTGATAAGTTTATGGAAGAGAAGGGAATGGTTTAGTTTGGAGGGTCATTGCTTTTTATATTGGTCGGCGCAACATCGAAGGCTGAAGGGCCTGTTCTGTGCTGTAATGTTCTATGTTCTATCTGCCATGATGGGAATTGAACCCAGGGCATTAGCTAAACCCCAGAACATTACACAAGTTTCTGGATTAATAGTCTAGCGATAATACCACGAGGTCATCACCTCCTCTCAAACAAACACATCACTTAGTCTTGATTAATCATTCCAGCTCTAAGTCGTTTAGATCTGTAATGACTTCAATCAGGCTATCAAGGTTGGTCTAGTGGAATATGAATTCCCTGATTAAGGAGTCAATTGATGGGCCAGTATTTAACTGGGTGTATCAATTTCTCTGTCAATCCCAAAGTTAGACTGCTGCCTGATAGCACTCTGTGTATTACTGTCAGAATTGTAAATAAAGACAATTTTGGAGAAAAGACTTCTGTCTCCAAAGACTTATTACAAGGTCGTTCTGACTTTTTTGATTGACAGGGTCCTGTCTGTTGCTTACACTTGCTGAAAATGCATGATGTTTAGAGGGAAGGAAAAGGTGGCAAATAATGATGGAAACTTGAAATTCAGTTTGGGTAATTACAAAGTTACACGGGTGAAAATGTTAATTAACTGTGAGTTTTTGTTTTGCATTAAACTAAGTGTTCTGAAGAAACCTGAGCAGTGAGAGCTCACCATTATTTATCACAGCTGGAGCTCTATGTTCTTGAAAAGAAACATGGAAGAACATCACACTACATAAATCTGTCTAGTTCAGAAATTATTTAATTTTAGGCAAACTATCACCCGTGAAAGATATGTTGTACCAATATCTTAGCTTGTGATATTAAGAAAAAAATACTCTTTTATAATTAGATATATTTCCTCTGTTTTCCAAGTTCCCTCTCTGAATTCCTGGTATACAAGAGGTCAGTCCTTACAGGTCCTTGCAGTTAAAATCAATGGACAATAGTCAATCAGATAGAGGTGGAACAGAAATTCTGGTGAAATAAATGGATGTCAAGATAAACAACTTTAGTAGGATTCATCAGTTTAGAGAAAATAGAAATCATAGAGGTTTCAAAGAGATACAGGAGCACCACATTCGGTTGCAACCTTTAACTTCATGTAGAATCATAGAATCTTAGAGAGCAGAAGGAGGCCATTCAGTTCTTCTGGTCTGTACCAACTTTCTGACAGAACATGGGTGGCACAGTGGTTAGCACTGCAGTTTCACAGCTCCAGGGACCTGGGTTCAATTCCTGGCTCCAGTCACTGTCTGTGTGGAGTTTGCACATTCTCCTCATGTCTACATGGGTTTCTTCTGGGTGCTCCAGTTTCTTCCCACAATCCAAAGATGTGCAGGTTAGGTTGATTGGCTGTGCTAAAACAAGTTGCCCCTTAGTATCCTAAGATGCTTAGGTTAGAGGGGTTAGCAAGTAAAATATGTAGGGATATGGGGGTAAGGCCTGGGTGGGATTGTGATTGGTATAGACTTGATGGGCCAAAGGGCCTCTTTCTGCACTGTAGAGTTCTATGATTCTATGAGAACATCTTGCATAGGCCCTATCTCAAAACCCCACATATTTACCCCACTAATCCTCCTGACCCATACAATTTGGGGCACAAAGGCAATTTAGCATGACCAATCCATCTAACCTGTGCATCTTTGGACTGTTGGAGAGAAACAGAGGGCCCCCAGAGGCAACCCATGCAGACAGAAGGGGAATGTGCAAACTCCACATTGTCATCCAAGGCCAGAATTAAACCCTGGTCCTTGGCATTTGAGGCAGCAGTGCTAACCACTGTGTCACCGTGCCCCATTAATGCATGTGAATATTCAAATGACATTTAATAAAGTACCATACTGCCAACTTATTCACAAAACTGAAGGCTGTGGGATAAAAGGAGCAGTAACAGCATGGATACAAAATAGGCTGGGGAATAGAAAACTGAGAGTTGTGTGAATTGCTTTTCAGATTGGAGGAAGGTTATACAGTACCATCGCTCAAAGTTCAGTAACACCAGTATCGTTATTTTTGTTACACTTAATAGGCAGGATTTTCCATCCATTTCCTGCAGCAGGATCAACCAGTCCCTCCAGTCACTAGTTCTCCAGCAACAGAGGATGCAAACAACATGAAACTGCATTGACAGCAGTGGGACTGGAAGATCCTGCCATCAGCTAATGGTGGGCTGGGCCACCACAAAGCAGGCAAGGAAGAGGGGCAGAAAATTCTACCCAATGAATTTCATCATCCATGTCTTGGTCCTTTTCACCAGCCTGAACTTGAAGTCTGTGACTTTGTTCCTTGCTTTACTCTAAGTAGCAACATCCTTCTGCCTATGTAGGATGATGGAATGCAACAAATCAAATAGCTTCATATAGTACACTTTCTCTGATGGCTGAAGAGACCAACTGTAGAAGGCAGGTTCTGCCGCTGGAGGACAACATGAAGTGGTGATCAGGTGTCATTATGGGTCGCTATAATTTCAAAATTTGCAGATGACAGAACTTGGACACATAGTAAACAGTGCAAGGTAGCTGAAGGCAGACAACTAATTGGACACCAAATGTTCTGTTCCAAGGTTGCTCACAAGTAAACATGAAGCAAACAAGCAAACGTCAATTCTCAGTTTAAACTGCAGAAACAAAACAATGTGGGGGTGTTTGCACATAAATGTTGAAGCTGCAGAATAGGTTAAGAAAATAATTAATGACAGGATCCTGTGCTTTATAAATAGAGCTAGGGGATTTTCACAGTTCTCAGGAGACACTGATGACAGATGAAATGTGTTATTGTCTATTGGTCAGTGTGCATCATCATAATGGTTAGTGTCTACAGGTCAAAACCAGTAATAGCTACCCATAATGACACCTGATCACCACTTCATGTTGTCCTCCAGTGGCAGAACCTGCCTTCTAGTGTTGGTCTCTTCAGCCATCCGAGAAAGTGTACTACATGAAGCTTTTTGATTTGTTGTATTCCATCATCCTACATAGGCAGAAGGATGTTGCTACCTAGAGTAAAGCAAGGAAGAGAGTAACAGACTTCAAGGGACAGGCTGGTGAAAAGGACCAAGACATGGATGATGAAATTCAACATAGAGAAGCGTGAGGTGATACATTTTGGCAGGGAGAATGAGGAAAGACAAAACAAGCTGAATGGTACAAGTTTAAGTCAGTGGTTAGCACTGCTGTCTCACAGCGCCAGGGACCTAGGTTTGATTCACAGCTTGGGTCACTGTCTGTGGAGTTTGCACATTCTCCCCGTGTCTGTGTGAGTTTCCTCTGGGTGCCCCAGTTTCCTCCCATTCTCCAAAAGATGTGCTGATTAGGTGCATTGGCCATGCTAAATTTCCCCTCTGTGTACCCAAAGAGACGCCAGAGTGTGGTGACTAGGGGATTTTCACAGTTACTTAATTGCTATGTTAAAGTGACACTAATAAATAAACTCTAAACTGCAGAAACAAAACAATGTGAGGGTGTTTGCACATAAATCTTTGAAGCTGCAGAATAGGTTAAGAAAATAATTAATAACAGGAACCTGCGCTTTATAAATAGAGCTATGAAGTAATAACATTAAGAAGTTATTCTAAGCCTATGTAAACTACAAGTTTGGCTTCAGCTGAAATGTGTCCAATTTTGGGTAGTGCACTTTAGGAAGGAAGTGAAGGCTTTGGAAAGGGGATAGACGAGTTTACTAAAATGGTTCCAAGGTTGAGGGAGTGCAGTTATGGAGATAAATTGGAGTTTCCTTGGAGCAGATTAAGAAGAGGTTTGATGGAGATGTTTAAAACATTAAGAAGTTAAAAAGATAATTATAGAGAACCACTTATCATGAGCTGCAGGGTTGCTAAAAAGAGGGTACAGATTAGAGGGAATGAATGTGAGGAAGACATTTTTTTATGTAAACCCGCAGAGGACGATGGGTATAGATTCAGAAGTAGCATTTGAAAATGATTGGATAAATCTTTTAGGAAAAAATATGAGGAAAGAGTAGAATAGTGGAACTAACTGAATCACTTGTTGAAAGAGCCAACATCATAATCAATGGGCCAAATGGCCACCTTTTGTTCTGTTGTACAACTTTATAAATATCATTGAAGTAGAATGACCAGATTTATGAGAACATCTATGGCAAATTAACCCATCCAAAATTTTTTAAATCCCTGCAAATATATCCTGTCACCTTTGATCCAGAGTTTCTCTTTAACAACATAACCCTCAATCCTATCACTGAACAGAGAAAATACTGGCCAGGGTAATCACTGATTCCCTCCTCAGAACAAAAAAAAACACCCAAGGTTGGAGGTACCTGTGCAAGTGTTTGCATCATCTGTTAATGCACAAAGCTGGGAGATATTGGGAGCTTTTTTTTACTCCAGGGTGCTGTAATTGGTTCTTCAGCAATGTCTAAAGAAATTGAAAGATGACATGTTCCAAAATTCTGGTTATAAAGTCTACTTCAAACAGAAGTATGCTGTGAATAAACTTTATTTAAAGTTCATTTATTTATTAGTCAGGAGTAAGGCTTACATTAGCACTGCAATGAAGTTGCTGTGAAATTCCCCTAGTCGCCACACTTTGGCTCCTATTCGCTTCGATGCACCTAACCAGCACATCTTTCAGACTTCGAGAAAAAAATCAGGGCACCTGGAGGAAACCCACCCACACACTGGAGAATGTGCAAACTTCACACAGATAGTGACACAAGTTGGGAATCAAACCCAGATCTCTGGCGGCGTGGGGCAGCAGTGCTAAACACTGTGCTACCCCGAGAGTGAGCAGGGGGGAAAAGAAATTGAAAATGGGCGTCCTCTAATTCATTTTGCCTGACTCGCTTAACTTCAATCTTGCAGCATTCTTCAAAATGTCTGGCTGGAAATTCACCAAGTTTTTGCATTGATTATTAGTCAGAGGAATGTACTGATGCAAGAACCATGCATTTCGTTGCTCCTAAAGGTCTCGCATCGGTCTTAATTATGTGCCTCATAAATTAATGGGAGGAGCTACGCATCAATCTCCAGATCTTCAATAGTCTTTTTATTTCAATTGTATGTGTTGATGTTATTTTCTTATGCTGTCACATCAAACTAGTCCCTCTCATTACTGTTCAACAATATTACCAATATTCATTTTCCAAATGCCATACGTTGGAAAATAGAAATCTTGACTATAAATTTGCACACCTCTAACATTTTACAAAAGGGAATGCAAGTGTCAGTTGTTGAGGCTGAACTGGGTACACATTTGATCATATCAAGTTTAAAATTGGGTGACTGACTCCAATCAATTTAAGTAAAGTCTCACAGAATTTTACAGCACAAGTATAGGCCATTCAGCCCCCAAAATCTATGCTCTGTTCATGATCCATATCAGTCTCCTTCCATGATATATTTGTAAATATTTGTGCACCCTTAGTCCATTGGGGCATATACAATACTTTTCAACTATCTCATCACACCCAACCCACACATCCTTCTACTCCTTTTACCTCTTCTTCTTTAACATCCCCTGAAACATCCCTTTGCTACTTGCCTCTTTCACTTTATGTGATAGCTGGTCTCACATTCTAACAATGAGAGTACTTTAACAATGACAATCATTATTCATGGAGTGACTCACAAATCAAACCTTCCCTATGAATAATTATAAATGACACTAAATTGGCAACAAATTGAATGTTATTTATACACTTAAGATTCCAATGCAAAGTGAACATTCCTTTGGTGCATAATTGAAGAAATCTAGAAGGCAAATAACTCCATATTATGTTTGAAAACTTAATGTGATTAGACCTCAAGGAAGATATTTCACGTGAATGGCAAATTTGCAACTTCATTTCTCTGCAGCTGCTATTGCAACTACACACCAGGAGCCAAGGAAATCCTGCTTCAATACAATTATAAAGATTTAATACTTTGACTCAAACATATTTAATTGCTGAGGGCAGCCAAGGATTGGAGAAGCTTCATTTGAGTTCTATCCACCAAGTTCTCACATCCAGCTGCCACAGTAGGAGGTGTTAAGTGAAGAATTCATCACCATTCCACAGCAGGAGGAAATTCCTGAAGATCGCAGCTGGCAGCCAGCTAAAAGGACAATGGGAGCGCCCTGAAACCCATTGATCAGCCCCTCAATACAACAAAAGCTGAGTTAAGTTAGTCAAAAAGACAGTTCTACAAAGGAAAGCAGATTAAATAAATTTCTGAAAAACTCTTGTGATAAGACATATGATGGGCAAATTTGAAAGTCCAAGCATGTTAATAAACATTGAGCCAAAACTGCAAATCAACAATGTAAAATCCTAGCAGGCTGGAAATATAAGAGTTCAAAGTGAGAACTTTGTCGAATCCTTCACTGGCTGGAGCTGTTTAGAGTATGGAGTGGAATATACCCTAAAGGCCAAAGTGCAGAGCAACACCAGTGAGCTCATTGTACTGACTGAAGGAAAGCAGGTAGGTTTAAAGAGCCCAATGAAACTAATAGGCCAGAAAGAAGGTACAATTCCAGGTAAATCGATGGGAATTGACTTGTCAGGAGGTTGGGTCATTGGAGGGTAGGACGGTCAGGGAACTTTGCAAGTTAAAGTGGCAATTTAGCAATTTTTAGCTTTGGTTTAGATGCACACTATATCTTAATAGTATCAGTTATGTTCATTTATATTCAGATGGAGAGCACTAATAGGATTTTCACATGAACACATATAAGAAATACATACTCAAACCATAATATAGCTGAATTTCAGAGCTCAATGCTTGTAATGTTTCATTCTACAACCAAGGCAGCATGGTGACACAGTGGTTAACGTTGCTGCCTCGCAGTGCCAGGGACTGCATTTGATTCCCAGCTTCGGTCACTCTCCGAGGAGTCTGCACATTCTCCCTGTGGCTACATGGGTTTCTTTTGGGTTCTCCAGTTTCCTCTCACAATCTGAAAGACATGCTGGTTGAGTGCATCAGCTACGCTAAATTCTCCCTCAGTATACCCGAACAAGTGCCAGGGTGAGGCAACTAGGGGGTTTCACAGTTACTTCGTTGTGATGTTAATGTAAGTTCTTGTGGCGCTAAGAAATAAACATTTTAAAACGTGGGATTGAGAAAAGATTGGCTTCAGATCTATCCTTCACCTTTGTGGAATATAACTCTGTATTTAAATATTGTTTTCTAAGGATAAGCATGTTGTCCACAGTGACAATGTTTTCAATGTACTAGTTCGTAAATTTGATGGTGTTTAACATTTCATCAGGTGCAATCTAACCATTGATCCCACCAAAGCCTGACCTATCAGTTTGAAGAATCAGAAAGATTGGGTTCTTGGTTGTTTGTGGTGGCTTCTCTGTTAAGTGGCTGTAAACAGGGGCTGACATTGAGCAAAATTTGGAAGGAGTGAATTGCCCTGTGTCAGAGAGCTGTTTAAGAAGTAAAAGAAATGACACATCTAATCTTCAGAGAACAAGCCCCGGTTTTCAGCTATATAGCAGTGAAGATTACATTGTTAGATCCCAACTGGAGATCGAGGCACAGAAATAATTGTCTCACATTGGCCTCTGAGAGCTTGAATGCCTTTTAATTTCTGATTTATTTTCTCAAGCATAACAACTGAAATTGCATCAGACATCAAAATTGGAATTTCCAGCCAACCCAAAGGTGGGTAATTCCTGCCTGAGGTCAACGAACCTTTTCATTGACCATGCCCTGCTTGCTACGACTTCTGTGGCCAGCAAGATGGATAAATTACACCCCAAGAGTTTGAGGGAGACCTGAAGCATAAAAGCAGGATTTCGTATACTTGACTAAAGTTTTAATATTATTAAATTTATTACTAATGTATATTGATGTAATGGTATTCTGATGTGATAATATGATGGTGAGCACCTCAGCAAATACCAAATACAAAGGGGATTGGAGATCTGATGTGTCCCAAACACATTAGATCATAGGAAGAACTTAGGAACAGGAGTAGGCCATTCAGCCCCTCAAATCCACTCCTCCTTTCAATAAGATTATGGCTGATCTGTGGCCCAACTCCATGTACCTCCACTAGGTCCATATCTCTTGATAACTGCTGCTCAAAAAAAAATTGCCTATCACAGACTTAAATCTGAAAAACTTCACCCAACATCCACCACTGGTTGATGAAGAGAATTCCAAACCTCCACCATTCTAGGCATGTAGATGTGTTTTCCAGCATCTTTCCTGAACGTCTTGGTCCTAATTTTTAGATTATGGCTCCTGATTCTAGCATCTTCAACTAGTGGAAATAATTTATCCTTGTCCATCTTGATTTTCCCTGTAAATAGTTTGTATACTTCTACCATATCAGCCCTCAATCTTCTGAATTTGAGATCCTGAATTTATGCACTGTAATCTTGGAAGAAAAACTCATCAAAAGTGTCTCGAACAATTCAAGGATCAGAGCAATTAAATATAAATGTAAACTTGTGATTTGTCTTTCCCTTCCAACTCCTTATATCTCATTTCCAGAGAGCAGTTTCCTTACTGCTGATAGAATTCACCACCAGTGCTGGTCCTTTTCTAACCACACACATGTATTTCCAGCAAGGATCCATGTACTGAAAAGAGCAGCCACCCTAGTCTGCTTGTGTTCCTTCCCATAATTAGGGATGTTGAACGAGCTCTCATCCACACCAACTATTGCAGCTATTGCATCTTAAAGGATCAAAGATGGTCATTTCCCAGGTAGATCAGTGTACAAACATATTAAACTTCCACTGTTCCACTCAATAAATATAGATTTTTTTCTTAGTTTGTTCAAGGATGGAAGTGACCACTGAAAGTAAAATCGGATCATAGAACTTAAATCAAAGTTTAAACTAAATTAAATTAAAATTGTAAAATGAAGCTGAAGCCTGCAGAAGATTGTGTGAAGTTTGCACATTCTCCCCATGTCTGCATGGGTTTCGCCCAGATGCTCCAGTTTCCAGTCACACAGATAAAGTTGATTGGACATGCGAAATTTCCCGTCAGTGTCAGGGTGACTAGAATAAGTACATGGGGTTATTGGGATGGGGCCTGAGTGGGATTATTGTTGGTGCAGGCTTGATGGGTCGAATGGCCTGCTTCAGCATTGTAAGGATTTTATGATGAGACAAATGAAAAAGGCACATAGGTCTGAAAGAAGACCAGGTCAATTGCTATGTTCACTATTAATTTGCAGTTATCTCTATTGATAAAATAGGAGATAAAATAATTTGATGACTGGAGCACAAGGTTTGGTTCTCTCACCTCGGACTGAAACCCTCCTGGGAAGGATAGTGACAGCTCCTACAGCTACTTCCTCCTGCTGCAACACTGGTGCCACTTTGGAACCCCAACTGTCGGAACCAACCCACAGGAAGTGGCCAGTCTGATTAGCCCTTTTCGTCGCCTCCAGCACCCGCCTACACAGGCAGAAAAAGAACACAAAAGTAATTACTTTAATACTTACTCGCTGGGAACAAAAACCCTGCCTTGGGGATATGGCACAGAATTGATTACTGCACTCTGAAAACTTACTTGGTCATTGCATCTATTGTAGAACTACAATATATTACTTGACAAGTTAGTTATGAATGATCCCTTAGGTAAAAAGCAACATTACTGGCACACTCAGATTTTTGACATGATTACCTCTGTGCAATTTCTTACCTTGGCAACCTCAAAAATCACTAAAAGGATATTTATCATTATTTCTTAATATCATCCTTCAGCCTGCGGAGCAGAAAGCAATTTACCTCTTTTTTTTGGAAGGGCGGTTGGTTAATTAGATTTTAGAGGCATATTTTGTAGTGTATTGTTGGTATGAAAAAACGGGGATCAGTTCATTCACAATAATTGTTTTAGATGAGCATGATGGATTAGCCATATATACAATTAGAAAGCTGTTTTAATACAGAACTCATCAATTCCTTCGCAATGTAAGAAGTCTCACAACACCAGGTTAAAGTCCAACAGGTTTATTAGGGGTCACAAGCTTTTGGAGTGCTGCTCCTTTATCAAATGACTCACGTGATGAAAGAGCAGTGCTCCGAAAAATCGTGATTCCAAACAAACCTGTTAGACTTCAACCTGGTGTTATGAGTCTTCCTACTGTGCCCACCCCATCTAATCTCTACATCACTTGCAATGTATATTGCATGCTGTTGTATCAGAAAATGATGAGGAACCCATGCAGCCCAGGGGAGATCTCATTAGGAAATATACAGAAGTCCATTCTACATCCCTCTTTTGTGTGACATAAAATTCTCTGATATTAGCTCTAAGTTTACATTGCACTCAGTTAAATTTGCATCCCTAGTTGGCTATTAAATTATTGTTTAATTTGAGGATGTCACCTGGATTTAATTTTCTGTGTTAACTTTAAAGATCTGTTTCTTTTAAGGTGAAAAGTCTGAACCTCTCCAGCCTTTCCCTAACCCTCAGCATATCTAGCATTAGAAGATTAATCTTGGCTTTTAATTATTCATTCATGGCACATGAGCATCACTAACTGGCCAACATTTATTGCCCATCCGTAGCTGCCTTTGAATTGGGTGGCTTGCTCAGCCTTTTCAGAGAGCAGCTGAGAATCAACCACACATTGCTGTTGGCCAGACCAGGTAAGGATGGTAGATTTCCTTCCCTAAGGGACATTAGTGAACCAGAAGGCATTTTCCCAACATCTAACAATGGTTTCATAGTCATCAGTAGATTCTTAATTCCAGATTTTTTATTGAATTCAAATTCCATCATCTGTCATGCAGGATTCGAACCCAGGTCTCCAGAGCATTAGCTGAGTTTCTGGATTAATAGACAAGTGATAATGCCGCAAGACCATCGCTTCCCTTCTCCAGGTACAGGATTTGAAATGATCTTGTATCTTAGTAAACTGCACACTGTGATAAAGCTGTAATCAGCCTAAATTTTCTATACTGTTTAGCATGATTTTCTTTACCGCTACTCTTAGACCTATATATTCAGTATTTTAGAAAGTTTCCTAGATTCCTTTCAATTTTTTCTCTACTATTGGAATGTGTATGATATCTGTTTTCTCATGCCCAGTACTTTCCCTATATCTCAAACAAATGCCTTCTGCCAAAATTCCATCATATTGCATGTAGCTCATTGTTCTTGGACTGCCTCCTCTGATTCACCTGTCTTATTCTGATATTATCTACAAGTTAAACTATTGAACACTGAACTTTATGATTTTTTATTATTAATTCATGGAATATGGGATCACTGGCTGAGCTAGCATTTATTGTCAATCCCAGACAGCATTTAAGAGTCAACCACATTGCTGTGGACCTGGAATCATATGTAAGCCATACCAGATAAGGATAACAGATTTCCTTCCCTAAAAGACCATGAACCTGATGGGTCTTTATGACAATCAACAATGGTTTCAAAGTCGTCATTGAACTTTTAATTCTAGATTTTTACTGAATTCAAATTTTATCATCTGCCATGGTGGGATTTGAACCCATGTTGCCAGATCATTACTTTGGGTCTCTGGATTAAAAACCCAGTGACAATACCACTACACTGCTGCTTCTTTCACTTGCAGTATCAAGACTCACCTAATATCATCTTCGTTAGCAAATAGAATGACTCCACGTGCATTGGGGGTTTCCAGCAGCCGCTTGATAATTTTGTCAAATTCTGCCTTCTTGGGATCTCGTGGAATCTTTAATGACTGGGCCACACAGACTCCACCTGCAGAGAGAAAGTACAAAGCATGAATTATCTCTCATGTAGAGAGAGAGTTGCTGATTGCAGGATGCAATCACAGCTCTTAATACCCATCCAATTGAAAAGTAGGACATGTCCTAATTAATTGCATTGATTGCTCGATTCATCAATTAAGCAAATGTAAAAATTACTTCAGTAATCAATAGTGTCAGAAAATACAAACAACAGAAGGTCCAAGGATTGCGATTAGCATAAAGGAAAGCAATTAAACACTTTACCATCAATAAAAGATCATTTTGAGGTGCAAAATTCCTCTATTGGGCAGTGGAGAAACAGGAAAATAATCAGGAGATTACATAAGAAATTAACAATTTGAAAATCCAAATTAACATGGATAAGTACTTGACATCCTCTGACTTTATACACCGTTGTATTTACAGAGTGATCAATCAGAATTAGTCCTGATACAAAATATTCTTTAGTTCCGTTTTGCATACTAAACTGGTTCATTACCTCAGATTTTCCGTACAGCTTTATAACTGCCGATTTAGAGTAGAGTTGTGATATCTTTTGTAGCATTTTATTAATAAGTTTAAAGTTCATTTATTAGTGTCACATGTAAGCTTACATTAACACTGTAATGAAGTTAGTGTGAAAATCCCCTCATTGCCACACTCTGGATGCCTATTTGAGTATACGGAGGGAGAATTTTGCATGATCAATGCACCTAACCAGTGAATGGGAGGAAACTCACATCGACATGGGGAGAACATGCAAACTCCACATAGACAGTGACTCAAGCCGAGAATTGAACCTGGGTCTCTAATGCCACCATGCCATCCTATTCACTATAATAGATTTACACTTGTTTTTGGCCAAAATGTTGCAACCTGCAAATGTCCTCAATCATTTTTTACATTGTTTGAGTAATGTCCTCAAATTCCCCTGCTGCTCAATTACATTGCTCCATCTCATTTAAAGGACTTGCTCATTCCAGGTAATAAAAACAAAATACTGAGGACGTTGGAAACCTAAAAAAAATCTGCATGTCAGCCAGCACATGTAGAAAGAGAAGCAGTGCTAATATTTCCAGTCCAATAAGATACTTCCTCAAAACCGGCATGAAGAAGAATCATACTGGACTCAAAAGATTGATCGGAATTTTTCAGCCATTCTCACTAATGGGATCTTCCAGTTCTGCTGATGGTAAACCAATCAGGTGGCGTGGGTTCATTGAAGAGAAAATCCTGTTAACACCTGCAAGACCAGAAGATCTCGCTGCTTGCCAATGGTGGGCCACCTCTTCTGCCACAAACAATGCTGCAAAGGACAGAGAAGATCTGCTCCTTAACTCTGTTTGTCTCTCTCCACAGATATTGCCAGACCTCCTGGGTTTTTTCTCTAGCACTTTGTTTTTATTTTAGTTCTTTCGATGATTCTGTATTTATGCGAATAATCCACCAGCATTGATTTTCACCCAAATATATGGGCACAGAATGCCCTAAAATCATCTCCTATGCAGAGTAATTGAGATATCCACCCAAAGTTTTGCCTTAATCTTTCTAACTGAGACCAAGCCTTATTTTCCATTTGTGGGACATGGGCGTCGCTGGCTGGCCAGCATTCATTTCTCATCCTTAGTTGCCCTTGAAATGGTGGTAGTGAGCGGCCTTCTTGAATCACTGCAGTCCATGTGCTGTGGGATAAACCACAATGCCATTAGGGAGGGAATTCCAGGATTTTGACCAAGAGCCTGCAAAGTACTGGCAATATATTTCCACGATGTGGAGATGCAAGATTCGCATTCTAATCGGTATTTTGTAAACTGTTTGTGCTGTTATATGCTCTGCCTGAGGCCAGAACTCTTCATTCACTTGTCAAAGAGGGAAACCTCGAAAGCTTGTGAGTTTACTATCTAATGAGTCAGTTAGACTTAAACCTGGTATTGTCAGACTTCTTAATATATTTCCAAGTCAGGATGGTGATGCCTTGGAGGGAAACTTGCAAGTGGTTGTGTTCCCATGTATCTGCTGCCCTTGTTCTTCTAGATGGAAGTGGTCACAGGTTTGGAAGGTGCTGTCTAAGGGTCTTTGGTGAATTGCTGCATTGCGTCTTATAGATAGTACCCACTGCAGCTGCTGAGCATCGGTGATGGAGGGAATGGATTTTTGTGGATATGGTGCCAATCAAGCGAGCTGCTTTGTCCTGTGGTAAACTTCTTGAGTATTGTTGGCATTCAACCATTTGTGTACTTCATATTTTTTAGCCTGTCTCCTCACATGTTCAGAAGATCGAAGTAGATAAATGGCCATCCAGATGGACATATCCCTGCTCCACATCATAAGAGGAGCAGCAGACACAATAGGCTCCTTTGGCGATATGGATTTTGGGCTTGCTTTGTGCCAGATTTCACATTCTGCCTTGGTTAATGAACTTTGCAGGAAAGGTCAACATGCTTTCTCATTGACAAGAACTACACAGAAATTATCATAAATTTCAGAATAATTTATGCATGTACATGAAAAAGAAAAATGTGGCCCATCCATTATATGTAACAAAGCTTTGAACTCAAGGATTAGTCTGAAAGACGAAACTCTTTTTTTTCATGATCCTTAGAATACCATAAAGCTTGAACTACATAAGTATGTAGAATCATAGAATACCTACATTCTGAAGGAGGCCATTCAGCCCATTGAGTCTGCACCAATAGTTCTTTCACCCGGGTACTTACACTCAGGCCCTATCCCTGTAATCCCACATATTTACCCTGCTAATCTCCCAACATTAAGGGCAATTTAGCATGGCCAATCAATCTAACCCACGCACCTTTGTAATATAGGGGGACGCTGGAGCACCCAGAGGAAAACCACACAGACATGGGAGAATTTGAAGACTGCAAACAGACAATCACCCGAGACTGGAATTGAACTCAGGTGCCTGATGCTGTGAGGTAGCAACGCTAACTGCTGTGCCACCCCCAGTTTAGGAATATTGCATGAGATGTAACATAATTCTTCAGTGAATATATTTATGAAAAGGATGTGCTGCTGTCAAATTTGATTAAATAAAATCCGTAGAACAACAACTTTGTGAGACTTGCACTTTGGCATAAACATACGAACATTTCAAATATTATTTTAAATGTTGCTGACATATGTAACACTTTCAATGAAGGGGTATATTTGCAATGCTTGACACGCATCAGTAGTCTAACCATAATTTCACTGTTAAGCTCTATCTTGCAAAGAGAAAGGACTTTTTTTTTAAATCTGTGATAAAAAAAAAGAGAGATTGCGATGCACATTGTGCTGTTTTTGTATTTTCTACTGGGTACGAAACATTCATAACCATAGGCCAACCAAGACAGTAACTGTTGATTGACAAGGAGAATAATGTGCAGCAGTTGATACTGAAATGTAAGCCACTTTGGGCAATCAGTCATCAGGGATTGATGCCTCACTGATCAAGAATATTAAATTGTCTAGAAAAACATTTTCATTGGTAGACAATGATGTTCTTCCCTAGTATAAGTTCTGGTCAATGGTTACTCCCAATTAGTCAGTTGATCTTTCTCTACACTGAGGTATGACTGTAACACTGCATTTTGCATTCTCTCCTTTCCTTCCCTATGAATGATATGCTTTGTCTGTACAGTGCACACGAAACACTACTTTTCATTGTATGCTAATACACGCGACAATAATAAATCAAATCAAATCAAGATATTGACGATGGGACAACATTAAATAATTGTGACACCACTGACTGTCTAGGGAAGATGGTTAGGCAGTGTCATGTCTCACGCATAAAGGTAATCTGACACTTATCTGCCAAAGTTCCACTTTCAGCACAGAGACTTATGACCATCAAGGCTTCTGTGATCTCAGTATGTTCATGGTTGACTTTTTGCCTCAATTCAGTCTTCCCACTGGCTCCTCTTACCCCTTGATTCCCTGGGAGATCTAAAGTCTATTTCAGCCTTCAAAACACTGAACAACAGAGCAGGTGTGGTCTCCTGAGTGAAAGAATTCCAAATGTTCATAACTCTCAGGGTGAAAAAAGATTTCCTCCTCTCAGTTCCAAATGACTGACCCCTCAGCCTGAAGCTGTGTCTCTGTGTTTTACATAGAACATAGAACATTTCAGCGCAGAATAGGCTCTTCGGCCTTCGATGTTGCGCCGACCAATTAGGAAAAAGCAATGACCCTTTAACCTAAACCATTCCCTTTTCGTCCATAAACTTATCCACTAACCTCTTAAACGCCACCCAACCAGATTCCCCAACCAGGAGAAAAAGCTGCCTGCCTTTCAAGCCCCTTCAGAACCTTGTATGTTACAATAGATACATTTCCCATTCTTACAAATTCCAGAGGGATTGGGCCTCATTTACTCAATCTTATCATAGGCCAGTTCTTTGATCCCAGGAATCAATCCTCTGAACAATTGCTGCACTACCTCCAAAGCAGATATAGTCACTCTCACCGAACACTCCAGATGTGTTCCCAAAATGTGTCACTTTAAATGAAACAACTTTAAGTGAATGATTTTGTTTTCAGAGTACAATCAATGTAAAAGCAGTAATTAGCTTCAGTTAGACCTTTCTCATCAGAAAAAAAATTATAATCTGTGGCCTTAAATACTTTACATTGTTAGATGTAATGAAGAAAAAATAAAGTTGCTTTGGGTTTTTTCCTCTATCTATGCAACAACCTCTTTTTTTCATAGCCTCTCTGCACTGCTGAGGTCATCTCATAGCCTGCTCTTTGTCTGGTTTCAACTAGTTTCTGTTTCGTATTAATATGAGGCCACATCCCATTCCCCAGAAACCTCAAGTCTTAGTTTCTCTTTCAATTAGTGACTGTTCATAAAAAAGCTTTGAGACCAGATTGTTGCACTGAACAAAACATTTGGCAAGTAATTTGCAGACACTTGCTCACATATGTTTTCCCACTGAGGGTTCCCTAAGAACTGTGGATTCCATCACAACAGCCAATGGTTAACACATGGTTCACCAGGCAATAGATCTTCTTTAGGCAAACTGCAGATGTTTGCCATCATCTGACATGACATTATGAGATTTCTAAAACACTGGTGTTTAAACTGGTGAAGTAATTCAGCCTCTAACTGTTATTGCTGTCTTGTGGATATTACCTCCTGTGAGTTCCACCTCTCTACTGCTGCTTTCCCTCAAATGAAGTTACAAGCTGATGATCAGAGGTTTCTACAGATGCTGCTTCTATTATTCATAAATGTCATGTCGATTCTCAACTGAAGTCCAATCTAAGGCAGCATAAGCTGTATCTATCTTGACATGATATAGCAAACCTCTAAACTGTAAAAAGTAACTGCTCAGCAGAAGTACTGCAAGTAACCATTTCCCACTGGATAAAAGCAAATCACTGCGGCTGCTGGAATCAGAAACCAAAAAAGAAAATGCTGGGAAATCTCAGCAAATCTAGCTACATCTAAAAGGAGAGAAAGGAGCTGACATTTCAAGTTCAGATGACCCTTCATCAAAGCTAAAATGCACAGAAAGTGGAAAATATTTATATTGCAGGGGTGAGGGAATGAAAGATGAGCCATAGCCATAAAAACAAGGGAAAGGCTGCTAATGGCAGTCCATAGAGAGGATTGAAAGGTGCCAATGGCCGAACGGCTGAGAAACTGAAGTCAGAGGGAAAACTGTAACAAATGAAGATGTGGAGGGAGCAGGGGAATGGGAGAGAGAGAGATAAAATGGAGGAAAAGGGGGGAAGAGGAGGCAGAGGAGGAGAAAAGGTGAGGAAAGGGGGGATAAAAATAGAGAGGAAGAGTGGGGAAAGGGAGGAAAGAAAAATAAAGACAGACAATAAAGAAGTAAAAGTAGAGAACAGTTCAAAATTAAATGAAATGAAAATAAAGGGGTCAAGGTGGACTGGAGCTAATCATCTGAAGTTGTTGAATTTGATGTTGAGACCGGAAGGGTATAATGTGGCTAGCTGGCACATTACAGCTAACTACTTCCCACTAGCTGGTAAGAAACCCATACTGCCAATTGATTCAGCTCCCCAATTGTCACTAAAGCTTTGACCACCTAGTGTTAAAGTTAAAAGAGTCTGAAAAATTCAAATATGTTAACATTTCTTAAATTGTTCGATTAGCCTATTCTAAGGGATCACATAGACACCATCCAATATGCTCAGATTAAATGGTGAGTTAGACTTGGCCTCAGGAGACATTTTCCCTAGTTTTAACCCCATCCCCCCATCCACCATGTGCTGCTCCAGTTTAAAATTCAAGCCTTGGACTGGTGTCAGCCTAGATTTTGTGTTCAATTCCCTGAGGTGGAACTTGAAGATGGGAGTGTTATAACTCTCTATAACATAACTGGGTAGGTTTAAATATTTTATTGATATTGTCATGAGCCAAGCAGATCCACAACAATATTCATACAAATGTCAACACATGAACAATGTGAGAAATGTAAGTAACATGAGGAATATACTGAAAGCCTTACTGCATTTGAAAAGAATATCCTACATTTCTGGCATCTCCATGAAAAGATAAGGAACAAAAGAAGGAATCATTTTGTCAAACTTGCAGCAGCAATAAATGAATCACTGAAGTTAGGAAATGTTTATTTAAAGTATCGCTTGCATAACAGAAGGATTTTTTTTCCCAGAAGTACACAGATGGTAAGGTAGAAATCAAATAATCTGTTTGTCATTTATTGTATTTGCAGTGCTATTCCCTATAATTCACGCATCAAAAATGACACTGAAAATCCATTGCAGCAACACAATGCACTGGGGCTAAATGCTATGGCAGTGCAAGTTTGAATGAGATACAACTGAAATCAGCTATTCAGATTCAAAGTACTTGACCATGAGATTGCCTTCTGCCTGAACTCAATCCCAACTATTCAGCTGCCTCCGATAGCACCAGGACAGAAGTGGGCTGCTGGCCTCATTTCTTTACTACTAACAAGTGTCACCATCAGTCACAACCCTGGAAGTCACTCCTTGGTCCCAGGAAGAGCTCTGACAGCAGTTTGGGAGGTAAGCAGAGTCTGAGCGGGGACAGGAGGAGGGTTCAAGTGGGGGGTTGGTGGCTGTTTATGAATTGCTATAGGCGGCATTAAAGTTCATGAATTTAAAATATCAAGAAAAATTGTAGTGTCAGTTCCCAGTAATTTGTGTTTAAAGTTTGCTAGTTTTGCCATTCGAGTACAAAAGAATATTGCTCATCCCATGTATGTTGTATGCTACCACCACTGGTTTCACTTAGAAAAGTGAACCTTAAAATAATTATTTTTAGGCCATTGGCCTCTACAGTTTCCAAACTAGGCTATTGAGAAATGTGAATTATAGACTTGCGCTCCGGCTGACAGTGGACTACGTATTCCCTCGATGTAGGGATACGATAAACATATGACCATACAAAATTGAGAGACTAGAAAAGACCAGCTGGTCCAGTAAGCCTGCTGCACACTGAAGATGCCCGGGCCAGCCTGATGATCGTGATTCCTTATCTGTCCCATCCTCTCATTCCCTTTAGCCAGCCAAGTAATATCCTGGAAGTGACAAAATAAAGACAGGGCCAATAAGGGATTTGAAAAACCTCTGGAAAATTCCTAGAGAAAAGAAAATTACTGCAGAAGCTGGAATCTGAAGCAAAATCAGAAAATGCTGGAAAATCTCAGCAAGTCTGATAGCATCTGTGAAGATAGAGCAGAACTAATGTTTTGAGTCCATTAGTGCTTTTCTTTCTCTATAGATGCTATCAGGCCTGTTGAGATTTTCCAGCATTTTGTTGTCTGGAAAATTCCTCTCTGGCCCCCTCAGGCAATCAAAAACAGGAGATCATGTGGCCATACCTATACTTACTGTAAGTCCCCTTACATTCTGGCTTGGGCAGAGATTGAATCACATAGGCCGAATTCTCCGGCCATTCACAGTGGTGGGATTCTCCAGTTCCACCAGCGTCAGGTGACATCAAGAGGAATTTCCATTGATAGTGACAAGAGCAGAGAATCCCACCTCTAGCAAACAACACACAACTTCCCACTGGCAAGAGGCCAGAGAATCTCACCCATAAAAGCTGGTCCAGGTACAGAGAATCCCATCCACCATAGAATGTCAGGTTTCACATGTACACACATGACACCCACTGTTTCTCTGCTGAATGCTATTGGAACCTTGGATTAGAGTTTATCAATGATACAGATCGGTGGTAAAAATCATACAGGGTACTCACCTGTATGATCACAAGTTGTAAGTAGATTCATTTTAAATGTTATTAGAACTACAGTTACAAAATGTATATAATTAACAATCCTCGGGTACAATTAGAGAATTTATTTCTTTCACAGACCACACTCTGAGCCAAAGTTGCAAATGCTGTTAGAAAATAAAATGATAACTATATGATTAAAAAGAGGAACAAAGATTAAAATCTGTTAATCAAGAAGGCAGTAGCAAGGAATATTAAGGCGAAATGTACCTGTTATTCTTTTAAAAAACTGATCTTGTTTGCAGGTTAATTTTACTTCTGGAAATCATTCATTTGCACCCAGTCTGATTCCCTCACGTGTGGCTCCAGCCCCACACTATGGACCATTATCTGCCCACTCTACCCCCATCCCCTCCCCCACCATACCAAGAGAACAACTTCAAACAAAATCGATGATTCAACGAAATACAATGAATTGATATTTTTCTCAGACTCTGGAAACACATACGGAATACAACTGACCAGTTAGAAACAGGTTAATGTTTTGAATATTTCAAATATTCAGCCTTGAAAGGGAGAAAATGTGTTGGGACCTCATTGAGATAAATCATAGCCTGACCATTTGCAGGGTTTTTGAAGGTGAATTTTTGTGATCATTGCCATTATTCCTCCGAATCTGACTGCAGTTTCAGGATTTAAAGCGCACAAAGATGAATACAGAAATCTTAATATTGTGCTTTGTCTTTCACTGCTCCACTATAGGCTGTGCTATGGACACCCTACCTACACCCCCTTCCCTTTCCCCCACTCCCATCCCCCTGCCTGACCTTTCCCCACGGAGAAATCAGTTGATATGGTGAGAACTTCTCTTTTTCTGCATTAGTACATCTGTTAGACACCTCAAAAACAACCAGTTTTGTTCAATGAGTTGGACTTCTGTTTCTAATACAATCAGTGTAGCAACTGCTATTGAATAATTTATTTGGGCCCAGAAAAATAATTTTATATTTGTGAAATGTTATTAGATGTCACTATTATGTCTCTATTTTATAATCTAGATTATTTGAAAAATTAACAAAAGATTTAAAGCTTGATCATATTTTATCATCCATTGTAACCCCATATGAACTTTCCATTCTTTATTTCAACTTGATTCCCTTTTAAAACAAAGGACATTGATCTTTAGGGTGGTATTCTCTTGTTCCACCTGCCACGGGAATTGTAATGGGTGGGACAGAAAATTTGGCGGACTGTGCAATGTTCCATGGACCTTGGCGGAAATTTCCAGTCTTGGGGCACGCATGGCCAGAAAATCCAGTATTTTCCATTTGCTGGCTTTCTGTCTATGAGAATTTGACTGCTCCGACTGCCTGATGGCATCAATGCAGTTTGACACCAAGAATCCAATTAAACAATGCTTCCATCAATTACACAGCGCTGAAGTTTTCACATCTTTTGGTGCAGCACTCTTTGAGGTTAGCAGTCACCGCCATCACTTCACCACTATGCATAAATTACAGGTGCATATTCCCCATGGAATAGAGTCATTGAGGTTTACAGCATGGAAACAGGCCCCTTTGGCCCAACTTGTCTATGCGCCTTCTTCTTTAAACTCCAAGCCTAGTCCCAATTGCCCACATTTGACCCATGTCCATCTATACTCATCTTACTGTCTAAATGCTTTTTAAAAAACAAAATTGTACCCGCCTCTGCTATTACCTCTGGCAGCTTGTTCCAGACACTCACCACCCTCTGAGTGAAAACAGTGCCCCTTTTGTATCTCTCTCCTCTCACCTTAAACCTATGCCCTCTAGTTTTAGATTCCTGAAGCTTTGGGAAATGATATGACTATCTAGTTCATCAATGCCTCTCATTATTTTACAGACCTCTATAAGATCCTCTACAAGGAGTTCAACCTCCTGTAAGAACTCAGTAAGAATTTAGCAACACCAATTTTAAATCGGTTAGATTTAAAATTGGTGTTGCTAAATTCTTACTGAGTTCTTACTACCCTAGTCCAACGCCTGCATCTCTACATCATAACCTCCTGTACTCCAGAGAAAAAGTCTAGTCTATTCAGCCTCTCCTTACAACTCAAACCATAAAGTCCTACTAGCATCCTAGTAAATCTTTTCTGCACTCTTTCTAGTTTAATAATATCCTATCTATAAGAGCGTGACCAGAACTGTACACAGTATTCCTAGTATAGTTTTATCAATGTCTTGTACAACTTCACCAAAGCATCCCACCAAGGTATTCAATGAAACCACTACTCTGTACACCTGTGGCTCCATCTTCAGAAGCTATTAACCTGTACCCCTTGAACTCTTTGTTCTGTAACTCTGCCTGCTGCCCTACCATTAACTGAGTAAGTCCTGCCCAGAATAAATTAAGTCTGAACTACATTTAATCTTTTAAGTAAATGTGCAGAATAAATGGACATAAGCAGAAACAAATAAAAAGTTGAAGTAGTTTTGAGAAAAGCAAAAATTGTACACTCCTCACCTGACAGGTTCTGAGATGGAGAGTGAGTGTGAAATAGCATGGATGGGATTCTCTCTGGGACCCCGCCAACCCCAACCTGGACATGATTTTACAGTGTTGGGAGACAGACACAAGGCCTTGGATGGGAAGCTTAATTTTGCAGCCCATAAGACACTTAAGTGGCCACTTCAGGACTTGTTCCCTCTCTCGATCTCAAGCAGGAAGAGGGTTGGAGTCTCGATCTCAAGCAGGAAGGGGCTCAGAGGGGAATGGTGGAAGGTCCCTTTACACTACCACCCCTGGGCAATTTATCTATTTTCCCTTTCTCCACAGATGCAGTTTGTTTCACAAGAAAAGGTTGGTGGATCATGTCATAAGTGGATTACGTTCTGTGCTCCATTGTTCTATATATGTTTGAATATCCCTGCAGAATATTCAAAACTTAATTTCTTTTTCAGGGGAATGGTGGAAGGTGCTAACTCTCAATCAGGGACTAGAGGCCACAAACCCTGCATCATCCTACCTCCTCAGTCGAACATCCAATACTGAGATTTCCCCTTGACAGCACCCCCTATCACCCCCAGGCAAAAAATTCCACCCCCCTCATTGGTGACTTGCCCGTCCATATCAGACAACTTTTGAGCAGATTGCCTACGATAGCAGCTTCTCACAATTTTTCACGGGTATAGGCAGGGTCACACTGCCAATTCATAGCCCATAACTGAAAATCAAAACCAAGAACTGATTAGTATCTAGAATAAAGTCCTGACAATGTTGACAAGGCAATATTCTGGAATCATTCAAGGGACAATTCAATATTATAATGGAGAAAACCATAGAATTCAATGAATGTATCTCATGTAATTTATCTTTGTGAGGTCAAATGCATCACAATGCACAATGTAATTATTTTAAGATTGAATATATTATATTATTATATATCCAATTTTTTGACCACTCTCTTTCATTCAGTTATTTAAGATCGCTGATATGTGGCTTTTATGTGGCATACAGTAACCCGTATTGCATGAGAAAAAACAAAGAAAATAAGTCAAAGGAACATGTCAAGCACGGATGAAGTTGAATTGATCTGCTCTGTTCTTTGTCAAAATTAACAGATAATGCTTCCATCACCAGCATGTGAAGACCATGTTTCAACATGTGTAACTGTCACTCCTTGCTGTTACAATTTCAGTGTTATTTAATATAAAGAAAAGTGGCATTCTAAACAAGTATTTAACACATTATAGTCATTACCACCTATTGCAATATTCAAAACTGTGATACGTACTGAAACACTGATCAAACATTCACTGTAACCATAGTGATCAAATGTTCCATCACGACTTGTTTAGATAGTAACTACATCATATTTTACTGTCGCAATTCATTGAAGAGGCTAAAGTGGATTTCTAGTGAATTTAGCTACATCTATGTGGAATATGGGACTGATTTAATAATATTTTTTCTCTGAACTTGGCTATCCTTTGTTCAACTCAAAATGCAACTGCACATGATCAAAAACAATATAAGGTCCAAGATACTTCTACTAATTTATTATAATAATAAGTCGGACTCTATGCTGTTTGGATCCTTTATTGCACTGTAGCCCTTCACCAGAACCAGTTGCTGTCAGCTGGTTTACAAAAGTAACAGAGGAAGGGAGTAATTGAATGGAAAAATCTGATCATATACACAAGGAGGAAAAATTAATGATCTATAACGGAATTAGATAGAGGAGGGGAGAGGATTACCCAGTAGAAATGTTGGTCACCTTAGGCAACAGGAGGCAATAATGTGACACTTTACAGACATGGCAGATAGGTGAATGATTAACAAAGAGGGAGAGGTAGCACGATAAAATCACAAAGCAGATTTGCCACAGCAGCATTGAATTTACATCAATGGAAAGGGTAGGTAATCCCGAGCCATATAGTAAAAGGTGAAACCACATCTCAGGCTCCTGTTCAAAAACACTACCACCTCTGGGCAATTTATCTATTTTCCCTTTCTCCACAGATGCAGTTTGTTTCACAAAAAAAAGGTTGATGGATCATGTCATAAGTGGATTACGTTCTGTGCTCCATTGTTCTATATATGTTTGAATATCCCTGCAGAATGTTCAAAACTTAATTTCTTTTTTAGAAAATTGCTTTTTGTTTTAAAGGGACAACCATCTTGATGTGATTTCTCACATTCTATTGTGTTAAACCTCCACAGAGATCCTTTGATTTGTTGCTAATTGTTTCCAATGTAATTCCAACAATAGCTTGAAAAATATAATAATTCCGTGAAAGAAAGACATTTTTTTTGCAAAATTTATCAGGAAAGTTTTTTTTACATGATTCAAACTCAAAACTACTGCTGGTTTTCCTCTAGGTTTCATGAAGATGAAAGTCAACAGATGCAATTTCTGTTTCTTTTCCAGAACCGGGTATGCTCCAAAAGTGGGCGGAGTTGACCTTGTTGGATCATACGAAGTTATTCCCTGATTTCTGTGCGCTCATGGGTTTGGTTTGGACAGGGATCAGTTTTCGGAAATGAAAATGAGATCCTGCAGTTAAAATGATTATAGCTCTGCACCTAACGACTGGTAATGTACCACTTTGGCAAATTGGTCACTTCACAGAATAGGATAGGTTTCAAGCAGTAAACCAAAGGCATGGTGGAAAAAAAACACATTCTTGTGAAGATATGAAGGAGTAAGGATACTCCCAACTCCCCAGGAATCACAGTCGCAATCTCTCCTGTAGCCGAACACACAACCACACTTCTGCAACTTACTTGTTGGCTAGTGACCAGAAGGTGATCACTTATTTTTAAATAGTTTCCTCAGGAAGTTCCAGTTTCCAAAGCTATGAAAGTTAAGTGGATTGGTCATGTTAAATTGCCCCTTAAAGTCCAAAGACGCATAGATTAGGAAGATTAATGGGGTAAATGTGTGGGGTTATCAGGATAGTATGATGGATAGGCCTAAGTCAGATGTTCTGTTGGAGGGTCAGTGCAGACTCAATGGGTCAAATGGCCTCTTTCAACACTGTAGAGATTCTATGTTTCCCCCATATTGCTATATTCCCACATGATGAGGAACATTCTCTCAGCATTCACTCTGTTAAGTCCTGGTAAAATATTATATTTCAATAATATTTTAATTTCAATAAGATCACCTCTAATTCTTCTAAACTTCAATTAATACAGGTTCAACCTCTTATAAGACAACCCCTTCATACCAAAAATCAGCCAAGTGGAAATTCTATGAACTGCTTCTGATGCAACGATATTTCTTCTTAAGTAAGGAGACCAAAATTACTCCAGGTGCAATCTCATCAGTGCCATGCACAGTTGCAGCAAGACTTCCCAATGTTTATATCCCACCCCCTCAAAATGAGCAACATTTTTTTGTCTTCCCAATTAATTGCTGTACCTACATGCTAACATTTTGTGATTCACATATATGGACACCTCGAGCCCTCTGTACCACAACATTCTACCTTCTCATTCCATTTAAATAATGTTCTGCTTCTCTATTCTTCCTGCCAGAGTGGACAACTTCACATTTTCATGTGTAACATCTGCCTTTTTTTTTGCCCACTCACTAAAATGATCTATACTCATTTGTAGAGTGCATCATCCTCACAACTTGCTCTTCTATCTATCTGTGGGTTATCAGTAAATTTGTTGACAGTAGAGTCAATCCTTTCATCCAAGTCCCTGGTCAAAAATAGTTGAGGCCACAGCCCCAGAAATTATTTGCCCCCTGGGCTCAGGATTCTTCAGTACACAATGGTAGAAATTAAGAACTTCATATATCGGGAACTCCATGGGATTGTTGTACTATATGTTACTTTTCAACTTCCTTATGCATTCATTTTTCATTGAGGATCTTGCTTAAGTAAGCTGCTGCACATTAGGATGGAATACACAATGCAAATTGAAGTAGAACGGTGAAAGAATGTTGCAGTTTGTAACGCACGTGTTAAATGATTGCAGCATCACCTAATCAATAGAACAGCATTATCAATGATTTTGGATATGTCGGGAACAGAGCATCAGAAACCCAATCTAATTAAGGAGCTCAAATAGCAAGACAAACTACAGACGTTGTAAAGTCTGTTTTCTGTGTGATAGACACAATAAACATGTTACAAGTTTGAACTGGTATTATACAATATGGCCAGGCAAATACAAAAAGTACTTCTGTTTATTCACAAGGTATGATGTTTAATGTGAAAGCAAAAGCTTGCTATCAGATTGGTGTCCTGCGATCAACTCTACCTGTCTCTCTCTCCCTCTCCGTCACACACATACACAAATATCCATTGTCTGTATTTTATTGACTTGGCTGTGGTTATAATTTTCTGATATCTTTTCTCTGGTATTTGCTACGTTCCAAGAACTTACTTCCATGCTATCCTTCTCCATTACAGTTTTCTTGTTAAATCTAAAATGAAACAAGCAAATTCATCCTTTCCTAAGATCTCAACAGAATGAAGCACCTATCTTTCACGTACAGTCTTAAAAATAAGGAATATGTGTAGAACACACAGAGATGATATTTAGTTTGGAATTATATAAAAGCATTAATTGATACTGTACTACAAGCTAATACACTTTGGTAGATCATTAAATCATGAAGACATGGGGCAGCAGAGAGCGGAAAGGAAGAAGAGATGTTTGCACTTGCCAGCAACCCAGTTTGTCTTGGATTGGTGCTCGCTATTTGTTACAGTGTGTTTGCTGTGTTATTAACATGTTATATTTCTTCACGAAACACTGATTAAGTTGACCATATGCACGAGTGAAAGAAAAATTTAAGAACAAGTGGCAGATGGCCCAGTGGGAGTAAAAAAATGAAAAAAAAAATCTGGATTCTTTTTCACACAATTCAAATTTCCAAATATGTGTTCATTGTATAAGCCTCAAAACTCACTAAGACTGTGGACTTTAAGCAGATATCAATGTTTCCCTCATGACCAAAAGAATGCTGCACATCTAACTGCTGAAACAACATCCTATTTAGAAGACACAAGATGATAAAATGATGCTGACTTAAAATCGCAAGAAATTGTTTTAAAATTATTTTGTTTGTTTATATAACCGTAGAAGTGGAACCTAGTTGTGATTGCTTTTATTCCAGTGATATGCTTTGAAAACATGCAGTAATGCCAGAACAACTTAATCTAATCAGAAAAAAAACATCTAAGTGCTTTAATTGGGAAATTTTATTATATTAAAGGCTCTATAGATGTACATGTTGTTGTTATCTTACATTTAATTTTGAACTTCTTTGTCAACAGGTTAAGTGCCACCGGTTTCATAAACTCTGTTCAGAGAAATCTTTTCAACCCTTCTGTTTAAGGAATCCCTTCCAATGCCAAAAGCCCTTCCAAATATTAAGAATTTGAAAGATGGTGTCTGTTTTTCAAAGAATCGCTCATTACTGAAAATAACCAACTTTTTCTGGAGCAAGTCATCTTGCAGCAATGAATTCTGTTCCTCATCCTTTCACCCAAAAAGCTTTCACGCACAAGTGGTTGAAAGCACAAATAAATAATAGGACATCTGGGATCTTGGGAAGCGATAGAACCAACTGTCAATCTCTGAACCAATGAAATTTATGAATTGAGAAAGAAATAGACAAATGACATAAATGGAAATAATAAGAGAAGCGATGGTATATAGTTACCAGTAGCATCACTAGACAGGACAATCCAGAGGCCCACAATAATGCTCTGCTGCTTGAATCCCATCACAGCAGATGCTGAAATTTGAATTCAATAAAAAAAATCTGCAATTAAAGTCTTTGTGAATCTATTGTTGGTTTTGTAAAAAACCCATCTGGTTCACGAATGTCTTTTCGGGAAGGAAATCTGTCAATCTTACCTAGTCAGATCCACAACAATGTGGATAAAAATACTCTGCAAATGTGGTCAATTAGGGATAGGCAATAAGTGCTGGCCCAGCCTGTGATGCCTATATCCCATGAAAAAATAATAACACGGCTGACAGTGGGGAAGCAGCAGCATAGTGTATTCTCGCTTGACAAATAATCCAGAGACTGGGAAAATCAAGTTCAAATTCCACCATAGAAGATGGTGAATGCCATGATAATCTGGAACTAAGAGTCTGATGATGACAATGGAAGCATTATCAATTGTAAATTGTCACTAATGTCCTTTAGGAAAGGAAATCTGTTATGCTTTCTTAGTCTTGCCTACATTTGGCTCAGATCCACAGCAGTATGGTTGACCTTACGGATGGGGAATGAACACTGGCATAGCCAGTGATATTCACACACCATGAACAAATAAAAAAAGAAAGGAAAAAGATTTAAAAGAGAGAGATCGAAAGGAAACAGTAGAAAAATTGTAAAAACTCATGGAATAATATACCACCAGCAGGAGTGAGATTCTTTTCAAGTTTTTTAAAGTCTTAAAATTTTATTTAATAATCACAAGTAGGCTTACATAACTGCAATGAAGTTACTGTGAAAATCCACACTCCTGCGCCTGTTCAGGAACGTTGAGGGAGAATTTAACATGGTCAGTGCACCTAACCAGCACATCTTTCAGACTGTGGAGGAAACCAACATAGATATAGGGAGAATGTGCAGATTCCATACAGTGACCTAAGCTGTGAATGGAACCCAGGTCCCTGGTGCTGTGAGGAAGTAGTGCAACCACTGTGCCACCATGCCGCCCACATCCCAACTAAAAGGTTGTTCCCTTTCTGGGTCTTTAAGATTAAGTGGCTTTCTAAGTACACAAACATTAAATGGGATTTTTCAGCCAGCAGAGTCTGCTGGTCCTGCCGAGGGTTACTCCTACTGCCGTGGCAAACCATGCAAATTACCAGTGACTTCAGCGATTCTGGAAGATTATGCAAGCAGCCAGTGGTGAGCTATTTCTGCCAAACTTTCTGTGGGACCAGCCGTTGTCACTGAAAGGGGTTTATAAGTCAAATAGATACCAGACCTAACTTTCTGCAGCTAGTTTAATTTGTTTTAACAATTCAAATGCATCAATACCTTGAAACTTTCAGGGAGACTGACAGCAATTTTTTGGGGGGAGCCTGTTGACGAAATGACACAAGACAGCTAGAAATTCTCAATTAACGCTGCAAGGAAAGATGGCAGCAGGGTGAAAATCTCACTGATTTTGTAATTCAGAGGCTCAGACTAATACTTTGGGGACAGTTAAAATCCCATCACAACAGGCGGTGGAATTTAAATTCAATCAATTAATAAATCTGGATTTGCAATCTAGTCCTAGTATAAAATGTAAAATTATTGCTAAATGTCTGAAAAGTTCATTAATGCCCTTTAATAAAGGAAATCTGCTGTCCTTATCCAGTCTGGCCTACATGTGACTCACAAGTTCCCTTTGAAATGGCTGAGCAAACCATTTAGTTTTACCAAGCAACTACAGAAAAGTCAAGGCAGCATTAGAATGGGTGAGTGAGGAGTCTTTGCAAAGTAGGAAAGAGGCAAAAACCTCTCCACTGGTTGGCGTCGCACCAAACATAAAGAAAACTGGTTATGATTGTTTGAGGTCACTGATCTCAGTCCCAGAATATCGCTGCAAGAGTTCCTCAGTTTAGTATCCTAGGTCCAACCATTTTCATCTCCTTGATCAATGATGGTCCAATCATATGACCAGAGATAGGGATGGTCACTGATGATTGCACAATGTTCAGTATTATGAATGACACAATTCATAACTCCTTAGCACTGGAACAGTTCATGTCTGTATGTTCAGGTTCGAGTAAACATTCATACCACACAAATGCCAGTCAATGAAAATCTCCAGCAAGAGAGAATCCAACCAAATCATCTTGACATTTATTGGCATTACCATCACTAAAACCTCCACTTTCCATTTCCTGGGGTTTATCACTGAACCAGCCATATTACCACGGTGGCTACAAGAGCATATCAAAGTTGAGAATTCTACTGTGAGTAGACTCTCCAAAGCTTGTCCACCATTTACAGGGTGGTACAGTGGTTAGCACTGCTCCTCACAATGCCAGGGACCCAGGTTCAATACCAGTTTTGGTCACTGCATATGCAGAATCTGCATGTTTTCCCTTTGTCTGTGTGGCTTTCTTCTGGGTGCTCCAGTTTCCTCCCATAGTCTGAAAAACGTGATGGTTAGGTTCATTGGCCGTGCTAAATTCTTCCTCGATATAACCAAACAGGTGGCGACTCAGGGATTTTCACACTAACATAATTTCAGTGTTAATATAAGCCTACTTGTGATATTAATAAATAAAATAAATAAGGCACAAGTCAATAATGGGTGAAATACTCTACACTTGCCTGGATAAGTGTAGCTCCAATAAGACTTAAGAAGCTCAACATTGTCCAAGACAAAGCAGCCCACTTAATTGGTATCCCTTTCACCATCTTAAACATTCACTTCCTTAACCGACACACAGTGGCATCAGTGTGTGCAAAATGTACTACAGCAGTTTGTCAAGCCTCCTTTGATATCATCTTCCAAATTCATGATCCCTACCACCTACAAGGATAAGGACAACACAGATACATGGGAATGCCACCATCTCCAAGTTGCCGTTCAAGTGACACAATGTTCTGACTTGAATTATATCTCTATTCCTTCATTATGACTGAGTTAAAATCCTAGAATTCCTAACAGCACAGTGGATGTACTTGCATCACAGGGCTGTAGTAATTCAAAAAGTCAGCTCAAGAACAAACTTATCAAGGGCAATGAGGTATGGGCTACAAATCAGATAACCATTACAGTACTGGAACTAGCAATGCTCACATTCCATGAAAAGAATGAATTGAAAAAACTTTTCTTCCTCCTCAAAACAAATGTCTGCTCTTTTCATACTCTAACAAAGGCATTTATCAGATGCTGTGCATTTAACTATTTTTTTCTATTCTTTTGTGAGACATAGGCATCGCTGGCTGGCTAACGTTTATTGTCTATCCCTCATTGCCCAAGGGCAATTGAGAGACTACCACATTGCCATGGCTCTGGAGTCACATGTAGTTATGACATGGAGATGCCAGTGTTGGACTAGGGTAAGCACAGTAAGAAGTCTCACAACACCAGATTAAAGCCCAACAGGTTTATTTGGCAGCACAAGCTTTCAGAGTCTCGAGCTCCTTCCTCAGGTGAGTGAGAACTTCTGTCCACAAACAGGGCATATAAAGATACAAACTCAATTTACAAGATAATGGTTGGAATGTGATTCTTTACAGGTAATCAAGTCTTAAAAGTACAGACAATATGAGTGGTGAGAGAGCCAAGCACAGGTTAAAAGATATGTATTGTCTCCAGCCGGGACCGTTAGTGAGATTTTGCAAACAATAGCAACCCTTGGTGGGGGTTACAGACAGTGTGACATGAACCCAAGATCCTGGTTGAGGCTGTCCTTATCTGTGCGGAATTTGGCTATCAGTTTCTGCTCAGCGATTCTGCGTTGTTGTGTGTTGTGAAGACCGTCTTGGAGAATGCTTACCCGAAGATCAGAGGCTGAACGCCCATGACTGCTGAAGCTTTCCTTGACTGGAAGGGAACACTTCTACCTGATAATTGTTAAGCGGTGTTGACTTAGTACTGACGATGTCTGTCGCTTTAAGACTTGATTATCTGTAAAGACTTGCATCCCATCTTCTAACTTGAGTTTGTGTCTTGATATGCCCCGTTTGTGAATACAAATCCTCACTCACCTGATGAAGGAGCTTGAGACTCCAAAAGATAGTGCTGCCAAATAAACCTGTTGGATTTTAACCTGGTGTTGTAAAACATCTTACTGTCACATGTAGGCCTGACCAGGTAAGAACGGCAGAGTTCCTTCCCGAGAGGACATTAGTGAACCAAGTGGGTTTTTCCAACAATCGACAATGGTTTCACGGTCATCGGTAAATTTGTAATTCTAGATATGTTTTATTGAATTTAAATTCCACCATCTGCCATGGCAGGATTCAAACCCAGGTCTACAGAATATTAGTTGAGTTTCTGGATTAATAATCTAGCGGTAATACCATCAGGCCACCACCTCCCCATTCTGTTATTCCTTATAACAGACATAACATGCTGATAAGCCAATAAATACAAAGGAAAAATCTAGAAATCTCGAGGTATTGTGTACAGTAAGCCTGACCTGAAAGAAATCTGATCGGTTCATGGATCCTCTGAGATTACTTTACACATCCCTTAATGCCAATGATCATGGTTTGAAAGTGTCTGGCTCCCAGATTATTCCAGGAATAGCTCAAAGGGTAAAATACTTTAAAAAATGCAGCATTTAAGCTTCCCATACACTTAACAGAACATGTTCAATTTTTGGAGCACTGCAATATATAATTATATTACGAAACAGCAAACAGAAGGCACATAATGCAGTTATTCTGCCAGTTACACAAAATAATGCTTTAAAAGCTGGATTCAATTTTGGTTTCTTGCTACTTTTATGTATTGAATTGCAACTGTAACCTTGCAGCCCCTTGGCAGAAGAAACTAGGCTCAGAATATAAAAAAGGTTCTAACTGCAACTGGAAGGAAAAGGCTTCAGTTCATTTGATTAAATACTTGAATTTTACCAAGTGGCTTATTGGGTTCAGTGTGAAGGATTGAATTTTCACTCTCTGATAGTGATAGTATCCATGGAAATTCAAGGTGAATCTGATTTGCTTAGCATTCTCCCAACACATCCGTTCACAAGCTGACAGGCAGCACAGCGGCAAAATGTATTCCTGTGTTGTTTGGTAATTTTTTAATGATTTATTTTTGAAATCACATAATCCCTTCATGACCTTAACTCTAATCACAGCTGTGTCTCACCTTCCCTTGCCTATGAATGGCACCTGGATCACTGGTAGAGAGGTTTCCACTGAAAGTAATGGTGGCATAGTGGTCAGCACTGCTGCCTCACAGTGCCAGTGACCTGGGTTTGATTCCTGGCTTGGGTGTGAGTGGGTTTCCTCCAGGTGTTCCAGTTTCCTCCCACAGTCTAAAAGACATTGGTGTTGGGTGCATTGGCCATGCTAATTTCTCCCTCTGTGTACCCAAACAGGTGGCAACTAGGGGATTTTCACAGTAACTTCATTCCAATGTTAATGTAAGCTAACGTGAGACAGCAATAAATAAAATAAACTAATGAATAACAAAACCGAGTTTGGCCTGAATTCATGAGATATTTCTTTGGAAGTGCTCTAATTTGATAATGCATTTTAGTGCCAGAGCCTCAAAGCTAAACGACGAGCTCCAAACAAAATTTAAACTGATAAAACCCTTTCAGATTAACCGTCATTGCTCCTAATAACAGTCATCAAGAGAACAGCTTTCTAAATATTTATTCTCTGTACACTTTGGGAATATTCATGCGAGATATGTTTACTTTACAGCAACGGAAAATATGTTACTGCTGTGTCAAACAATAAATTCATCCAAGCACTGACAAAAGGGTTATTTAAATGAAGAAATATGAACATCCACGGAAAGAATGCATTTCAGCCACAAATACAGCATGCATGATTACAGGTCAAAAAATTATTCAAAGCTACAAATCCCTCTCATTCATGTTGTGACCTTTGATTGAATTCCCAGAATCCTTAGGATTAAGGAGAATCCTAAAGCTTTTTACAGGTATATAAATAATAAAAGTTTGGTTAGGGCAAGATTAGGGCCAGTCAGAGATAGCAGTGGGAAGTTGTGTGTGGAGCCTGAGGAGATAGGAGAGACACTGAAAGAATATTTTCATCAGTATTCACGCAGGAGAAAGACAATGTTGTCAGGGAGAATACTGCGATACCAGGTTGTAGACTGGGCAGGAATGAGGTTCATAAGGAGGAGGTGTGAGCGAAACTTGAGGGTATGAAAATTGATAAGTCCCCTGGGCCAGATGGGATTTACCCTAGGATTCTCTGGGAGGCTAGAGAGGAGATTGCAGAGCCTTTGACTTTGATCTTCATGTTGTCGTTGGCTACAGGTATAGTGCCGGAAGACTGGAGGATGGCAAATGCTGTCCCTTTGTTCAAAAAGGGGAGTAGGGACCATCCTGGAAATTATAGACCGGTGAGCCTGACTTCTGTTGTGGGCAAAGTCTTGGAAAGAATTATAAGGATAGGATTTATAAGCATCTAGAGAGAAATAAATTGATTAGGGATAGTCAGCACGGTTTTGTGAAGGATAGGTCATGCCTCACAAACCTTATTGAGTTTTTTGAGGAGGTGACCAAAGAGGTAGATAAGGGTAAGGCAGTTGATGTAGTGTATATGGATTTTAGCAAAGCGTTTTGATAAGGTTCCCCATGGTAGGCTATTGCAGAAAGTGCAGATGCATGGGATTGAAGGTGATTTAGCAGTTTGGATTAGGAATTGGTTAGCTGATAGAAGACAGAGGGTGGTGGTTGATGGGAAATATTCAACCTGGAGTGCAGTTACAAGTGGTGTACCTCAAGGATCTGTTTTGGGGTCACTGCTGTTTGTCATTTTTATAAATGACCTAGATGAGGGTGTAGAGGGTTGGATTAGTAAATTTGCTGACGATACCAAAGTGGGGGGAGTTGTAGACAGCGAGGATGGATGTTACAGTTTGCAGAGGGACACAGATAGGTTGCAGAGTTGGGCCGTGAGGTGGCAAATGGAATTC
Organism: Sphyrna mokarran; assembly: GCA_024679065.1. NCBI lineage: Eukaryota > Metazoa > Chordata > Chondrichthyes > Carcharhiniformes > Carcharhinidae > Sphyrna > Sphyrna mokarran. Next base: position 27,390,509 of record JAGIQG010000023.1, on the reverse strand, counting down.
AATACGGATAAATGTGAGGTGATTCACTTTGGTAGGAATAACAGGCATATGAAATATAGGGCTAATGGAAGGACCCTTAATAGTGTTGTCGAGCAGAGGGATCTTGGGGTACAAGTACAAAGCTCTTTGAAAGTTGTCACCCAGGTTGATAAAGTTGTTAAGAAGGCGTACGGTGTGTTAGCTTTTATTGGTAGAGGGATTGAATTTAGGAGCCGTGAGGTTATGTTACAACTGTACAAAACTCTGGTGCGGCCGCACTTGGAGTACTGCGTACAGTTCTGGTCGCCGCATTATAAGAAAGATGAGGAAGCATTGGAAAGGGTGCAGAGGAGGTTTACCAGGATGTTGCCTGGTATGGTGGGAAGGCCTTATCAGGAAAGGCTGAGGGACCTGAGGTTATTTTCATTGGAGAGAAGGTTACGCGGAGACCTAATTGAGGCGTATAAGATGATCAAAGGGCTGGATAGGGTGGATAGTGAGAGCCTTTTTCCTCGGATGGTGATGACCAACACGAGGGGACATAACTTTAAATAAAGAGGTGGTAGTTATAGGACGGATGTCAGAAGCAGGTTTTTTACACAGAGGGTGGTGAGGGCGTGGAATGCCCTGCCTGCAGCAGTTGTGGACTCACCTACTTTGGGGACATTCAAATGGTCAGTGGATAGGCAATATGGATGATATTGGAATAGTTTAGGTTAGAGGGTCCACTGGCCGGCGCAACATCGAGGGCCAAAGGGCCTGTACTGCGCTGTAATGTTCCATGTTCTATGATGCAAGCTCAATGGGCCGACTGGCGTCCTTCTGCATTGTAGGGATTCTATGATTTAGGACATTCACCATCTTTTGAGAATTTATTGCAAAAGGTAATGCACGAGTCCTGGTGAATCATTAGGATAAACCAGATGGAAACATATTTGAATTTAAACTGAATAGGTTTTAGTTCTTGAGGAAATAGTGTGGCCATTAGCATGGCATGCTCTGCACCCAGTTGATTATGCCACAATGGAACTCAATCCATTTTGGTGATTCTGCCTCGATTTAATATGCATAGTGAGCTGCTGACACTGCACTAGAATTGGTGGGCTGCTCAACAATTGAGCAAATTATCCCTTAAATGTTTTCTGTAGATTCTCACAACATCCAACAACCTGCAAGATATTTGGGGCTCATCAACTTTCACAGCATTCCTGATTTGATGCTTGTCTGTTACCTGGGGTCCGGTCATCTCACTATAGGATTGCACTAGAGACGGTACAGAGAGATTCACCAGGATGTTGCCTGGGTTACAGCACTTGTGGTCTAAGGGGATATTGGAGTAGAGGAAGCTAAGGGGTGAAATGAGATGTATAAGATTATGAGGGATATGGAAGGGTGCAAGGAAGCAGTGTTCCTCCTGATTGATCGGCTATATTATTAAAGCTTTTTGCATAACTTACTACTGAAAGACAGTATTGGTATTGGACAACAGAATGTGAGAAAACATTGAAAAACTTGACGAAACCAAAACAGATTGTTAGCAATTATGCTTCACAGTTTACTTCACAAGAGTTTGGGGATTATCTCAAAGTAAATAAAATCCACACCTTATCATCCATCAGCCATTGCATTAGTTCAAAGAATTGTCCAAGCCTTGAAACGTTCTTTAAATGCTTCAAGAGAGCAAGGTTCATGCTCCCACCACGTGAATAGCATTTTTTTTTGGCATCTTACAGAAATACTACTCATGCAACTACTCAAAGTTCTCATGCATTACTACCCTTAAAATAAAATGTTTGACTTGTTATTACCTCAAGAAATGTAAGGGATAGTAGAGCATCAACTGTCTGAAGTTGTTAGTCAAAACATGAGTGATAAACAACATTTATTTCAAAAAGAAGTCTGAGTGGTAGTGCATAATTATGCCAAAAGTGAGAAATAAGTACCAGCCACAGTTTTACAAAATCTGGTCTAATTTCTTACATGGTTCAAACAAAAGGTGAAGTATTTTGATGACACTTTGCTGACCAATTGTTACCAATCAAAATGATTTCTCAGAATCATCTCCAGAAGTACCAATTTTTTTTTATCCCTAGTGTTTTGTGAATACTGCTACAGAAGACTACAGAAATTGAATCTGAGTTGCTTGAAGATGTCTTTGTTACTATACCATGTGAGCATGATGCAGAATTAGTTCCATGATAAGAAGTGCCCACTGAAGTTCCAAATCATGCTTCTAAGGTTAAGGACAGCCAAATTCTAGAACACTGTATTCAACCAAAGAGGAATAGGCATCCTTCTGATCAATTCTCCTACTGACTGTGTATAATAATTAGAAATGCATAGTATTGTATCTAGAGGATTATTGATCCTAGCTGTAACATTGTAGCAATTTGTTGTCACAATCACAAAAGTAAAAGAGGAGGGATGTTCTCATAGTCTTTCTTTCTCAATGGAACCTATCTTTGCTGAGAGATATGAACAACCTCCTTAAACATCTATCACTGCTTTTTTAATGTCTTAGCTTTTAAACTATTTTCCTAATCCATTTTATAGAACATAGAACATAGAACATTACAGCACAGAACAGGCCCTTCGGCCTTCGATGTTGTGCCGACCAAAATAAAAAGCAATGCCCCTCCAAACTAAACCATTCCCTTCTCTTCCATATACTTATCAATTAACCTCTTAAACGCCACCAAACTTGGCGCATCTACAACAGCTGCAGGCAGGGCATTCCACTCCCTAATCACTCTTTGAGTAAAGAACCTACCTCTGATATCCGTCCTATAACTCATACCCCTTAATTTAAAGCTGTGTCCCCTCGTGCTAGCTTTCTCCATCCTATGAAAAAGGCTATCACTGTCCACCCTATCTAAACCTCTAATCATCTTATATGCTTCAATAAGATCCCCTCTTAGCCGCCTCCTTTCTAACGAAAACAACCTCAAATCCTTCAACCTCTCTTCATAGGACCTGCCCTCCATACCAGGCAACATCCTGGTAAACCTCCTCTGTACCCTCTCCAATGCCTCCACATCTTTCTTATAATGTGGCGACCAGAACTGCACACAATACTCCAAGTGCGGCCGCACTAGAGTTTTGTACAGTTGCAACATGATGCTGCGGCTCCTAAATTCAATCCCCCTACCAATAAAAGCTAAGACTCCATATGCCTTCTTAACAACTTTATCCACTTGACTGCCTACTTTCAGGGATCTATTGACACATACACCAAGATCCTTCTGTTCCTCAACACTATTAAGAGCCCTACCATTAGCCCTATACTCTACACATTTATTGTTCCTGCCAAAGTGCATTACCTCACACTTTTCCACATTAAACTCCATTTGCCACCTCTCGGCCCAGCTCTGCAACTTGTCCAAGTCACTCTGTAAACTATAACACCCCTCTTCACTATCTACCACTCCACCGACTTTAGTGTCATCTGCAAATTTACTGATCCATCCCTCAATACCCTCATCCAGATCATTTATAAAAATTACAAACAGCAGGGGCCCCAAAACAGACCCCTGAGGCACACCACTCGTCACCGAACTCCACGATGAATATCTCCCATCAACCACCACCCTCTGTCTTCTATCTGCCAGCCAATTCCTAATCCAATTAGCTAAATCACCCTCTATTCCACACATCTGCATTTTCTGTAGAAGTCTTCCATGGGCCACCTTATCGAACGCCTTACTAAAGTCCATATATACTACATCAACCGCCTTACCCCCATAAACCCCCATTTTAGCCAACAATATCTTCATTTCCTCTTAATGGGTGGCAAGGAAGCACAGTGGTTAGCACTGCTGCCTCACAGTGCCAGGGACCAGGGATTGATTCAAGCTTTGGAGTCTGCATGTTTTCTCAGTGTTTGCGTGGGCTTTTTCTGGATAGTATGGCTTCCTCCCACAGAGCAAAGGATGTGCAGTTTAGGTAGATTGGCCATGCTAAATTACCTGTTAGTGTCTAAAGACATCCAGATCAGGTGGATTAGCCATGATCAATGAGTAGGATTACAGGGAAAGGGTAGAGTATTGGACCAATATAGAACACTCTTTCAGAGGGTCAGTACAGACTTGAAGGACTGAATAATATTGTACTGCACTGTGAGGATTCTATGGGATTCTAATTGCCTTGAATTAAGTTTAATGCACCATGTTTAGAAATGTTTCACATTTCTCATTTGCAAACTGAATGTCAAATTATATCAAATTGTGATTACTCTTGCCTAGAAGATCCTTTACTAGGAGGTGCTTAGTTAAATCTGCCGATTTATACATTACTAGGTCCAAAGAAAACTTGTGTCCTATTTCCAGAATGTATTGTTTTAAGAAATAGTCCTCAATGCACCCTATTAATTCATCCTCCAAGCTAATTTTGCCAATTTTATTTGACCAATCTGTATGAAAATTAATATCACTCACAATTGCTGTATCTATAATTGCAATTAAAGTAAAACAACTTGCTAGATGAATGTCTCATCGAGAATGGATGTGAGGTTCAAATAAAAATCAAGCCCTAAAATTGAAGAAAATAGATATTTGTAAAATCAGAAGTCATTATGCGCAACTCTTTGGCCTGTTTATCTCAAAATTGCTCATTGAAATGTTATTAAATTTGATAAATGCTTAGGCTAACATTTAGTCTTGAAGTATCATAACTTTAGGCCACATAATATCTTAATCAGTCAGCAGAGAATACAGATCCAAGCACTTAATGCAAGAGGCAGCTAAACCATTAACTCCATTGATAACATGATAAGAACTCGTTCTATCTATGCGGAGTTTGCACATTCTTCCTGTGTCTGCTTAGGTTTCCTCAAGGTGCTCTGGATTCCTCCTACCCTCCAACAATGTGTGGGTTACGTTGATTGGCAAAGTGAAGTTGCCCCTTAGTGTCAAGGGAATTAGCAGGGTAACTATGTGGTTTTAAGGGGATGGGGTCATGTTGGGATTGTTGTCAGTACAAGCTCGATAGATCGGATGGTCTTCTTCTGCACTGAGAGTATTCTATGATACTGCATTCTTACTTAGCCTATTAGAAATTACTCTATGTAATATTAATAACACAATGCATCAGTACACTGGCATAAAATTGACCAGTGCAATATTTTTGCCAAAACAATTAAATATTAAAAGATTTATCTAAAAACATGGCACTAATGGATAACTTATCTTGACTTTGGTCATGTGACTTCACGATTTACATCCAATGACTTACATCAAAAGATAGGGTCTAGTTGGGATTTTCCCAATCAGTCAATTGATTATTGGCCACTTTGCTTTTTTTTGTCTCACCCATGATGATGCATGTCACTCAAGGGACAGAACTGCATTTTTATGAAAAAACATCACAACCAAACTGTTTGCAGCACGATCTGAGTAAGAAATGATGGGAATAACTAATTAATCCATTCTGATGAAAGAGGAATGATCAGGATGGCTCCCCGTTGTATTTTAAATAGTGCCTTAGTATCTTTTACAGCCATCCAAATGAATAGACAAGTCATTCAAAGGTAACACAATGTAACATTGGACATGATCTTACTGGCCATTCACGCCATGCTCCTGCTGCAGTGAGGTCAGGAAATTTGGCACTCAGTCAAAACTCCATTCAGTGCAGCAGAATGGGAAAAACCAGCCAGCGTGAACAATGGTAATATTCAGTCTTTGTCTCAAAACAATGCATTTGATGTACAGCTCTAACTTAATGAAGGAACTGGCCCATAGGGCTGATTGTTTATTCCTGTTCATTTGGTTTTAATGCTCAAATATTGCACTGATGTGTCCTTTGAAATTATGATTCCTCAAGTCTCGGAGCAAATTCAAATCTGTCCAATTTATAGGAGAAAACCCAGCTGGCACTACAACAACACTGAACCTCATATATCTCCTGGTAACTACAGTATCTGCTGGGAACCTGATAATTATCTTTGGAAGACCAGAGTCTATGGGGATAGAGTTGATCATAATGAGTGGAATTAAGTGAAGACGTGTCATATTGAAAGAAAGAAAATCAATAGCAATGCAGTGTCGTACATAAAACTGTTGTGGTCAATAATTGGAAGTTGAAGTTCTTGTAATTTGATGATTAATATCTGAAATACTCAGTGAGTGGGACAGACATCCAAATGTCTGTGTCTATCTTCCTATTTAAGTGATTTATAATATTCAGTGAATTTTATGCACCTTCTCATCCTGTGAATAATGTCACTCATCAGCAATTTGTAAACTAGAGCTTTCATTCAGTGGTACAAGACAACATTCAGTAAAGTTTCAGCACTTCCATTATAGCAAACCTCATAAATACTCTGTACATATGGAATCGCAACAAAATACATGGATCTAATTATGGACAGAGAAAGAACAGCTGCAACAATAAATGTAGCAACAATCATCTCAATAGTGGCTTTAAAATGGCTATTCTAACTCAAAGTGAAGCATGGTCAACTTTTAGATTAAACCAGATGCAGGTTGTAAAGAGTTTCTGGTCTGGGAGCTGTGATCTGAAGCTTCCTGTGTTGGTCAGATCGGGGAAGTTGTTTATATTAACTTAGACAGCGTAGCTGTGATTTTTATAGGTGCGATGTGTGGGACATGTCAAATGAACTAAATGTAATGGACTCATTCAAAAGTAATTTTCCTGGATGTTCAAACCATGTGATCAGTTTCTGAATACACAGTTGGCTGAATAACAGAGAATCTTACAGAAGCAAATGGAGAATTGTGGATAAAAGACATGTGAATTCTTTGTTTGGCAGTGATAACTCAAAAAGACCATCTATTGCAACAAGATCTTGTGCTCTGAAGGGTGCTTTAGAGAGGAGGAGGTAGATTTTATGTTGAGAATACTTCTTGGTCAAGGTTTTCTTAAAACTAAGTAGTATTTATTTTCAGTTAAATAGTTAAAGTTGATGTTCAGTTAGAGTTAAAGTTTAGAAAAGAATTAATGAGTAGCAACTGTTTATGTTTGAGTTGGTATTAGAAGTGTTAAATGAAGAAATAATTGATTAACCATCCTTGTTTGTCTCACTAAACTGGAATGCTTGGAAGGTGTTTAAATTCAAACTGTAAAACAGAATTATTTTTGCAGCTTCAATTCTACAGATATGAAAAATTTAGGAATATAGGTTGACAACAACAAAGGTAAAGACTATGAGGGTGAGATGGAAATCTAGAAAATTTCAGAAATACCCTTATCAGTTTCCCTGAGACTCAGGGAAAAGAGACCATGAGAATGTGTGAGGTTGAGTGCGAGTTTGTTGAAGGTGAGATCAATCGGAAGTCAGTGACCAGAGAAGGTGAGGAGAGAGATGTTCTGAAGTCAACTATAATGAGAGGTTGCTGCATACAAAGCTGAAGAGAGCATGGAGTTTGCGAGGTAGTATACTACAAGGATTTTAACTCAGTGGAAGAGATGGAAGCAGGAAAGATGTTTGAAAGAGGTAAGTCTGTCAGAGAAATTGGTGTGAAACCAAGGCAGTTTCAATTGTACAGATATAGAATCATAGAATCCTGCAGTACAGAAAAAGACCCTTCGAACCATTGAGTCTGTACCGACCACAATCCCACCCAGGCCCTACTCCCATATATTTTTACCCACTAATCCCTCTAACCTAAGCATCTCAGGACACTAAGAGACAATTTACCATGGCCAATCAACTTAACCCACACATTTTTGGACTTTTGGAGGAAACTGGAGCACCCGGAGGAAACCCACACAGACACGAGGAGAATGCACAAACTCCACACAAACAGTGACCCAAGCCAGGAATCAAACCCAAGTCTCTAGAGCTGTGCTACCGTGTTACCCTAGGAAACATTTCAGGCCTATAGGTTGACAAGAGGTACACCACTGGCCAAGAATGAGCACAACAACAGAATAAAAGCTGAAATCAGCAGGATAGTGGAGTTCAGGAGATAAAGGCCTGGCAGGGATCTCTGAGAAATATACTGGCCCAACAGGAAGTAGAGGAATCCCAGTTGATCCACCAGAGCAATAGATTCCTGAGGCAAGGACTTCCAAGAAAACAAATAGGAGCATGTATGTCAGCAGAGAAAAAAACATAAAAGTGCAATTCGGAGTAGTAAAGTGGGGACAATGTGATAGCTTTAAGAGTTTTATGGAAGAGTAGGTTCACAATGGTTGAAATACAGCTCAAGTCGGTTGGCAGGGGGGGGAACCAACAGCAGGCCCAAGTTTTTGCTGAGAATGGAGATTAGTCTGGCATTTGGCAGGTTGGAGTGGGGAACTAAGTCCAGCTTCTGGCAGGCCAGAGATGATGATGCGATCCTCCAACAGGAAGGCCAGAATCTTAGGTGGTGTTCCAGATGTCTGAGGAGGAGGAGATGGATCCGACAAGACTGAAGGGTGGGAGAAGGTCCAACAGCCTGAGGAGGTGGGGAGGGCTGTGGGAGAGAAAGCGGCTGCAGATTGAATGGTAGGAGGGGGTCTGCTTCATTTTGTTTCAGTCTTTCACAGGATGTGAGTATTGCTGGCTAGGCCAGCATTTATTGCCCATCCATAATCTCCGTTGAGAAGGTGTAGTGAGCTGCCTTCAATCAATGTGGTGCAGGTACATCGATAGTGCTGTTAGGGAGCGAGTTCCAGAATTTTTGAGCCAGTGACAGTAAAGGAATGACAATATATTTTCAAGTCAGAACAGTGACTTGGAGATTGCTTGTAGGTGGTTGTGCTTCCATGTATCTGCTGCTTTTGTTCTTTTAGGTGGTCGAAGTCATGGGTTTGGAAAGTGCCTTGTTGCCCTGCGGCAATGCATCTTGTAAATGGTACACACTGCTGCCACTGTGCATCGCTGGTAGAGACAGCAAATGTTGAAGGTGGAGGATGGAGTGCCAATCAAGTGGGCTACATTGTCCTGTGCTTATTCAGGCAAGTGGAGAGAATTCCGTCACACGCCTGACTGGTGCCTTACAGATGATGGACAGACTTTGGGAGGCAGAGTTACTTGCCACAGAATTCTCAGCTGTGAATGAATAGGCAGAAGGGATTTGGAAAGAGGGACTGCTGAGTGCATGGGAGGGAGAGAAAGATTATTAATTGTGTAGGGTATAGAGTATAAGGAAGAGGGGCTGCTGAGTTTGGGAGGAGAATATTTGGGGAGAGGAACTGCTGAATGAACAGGAAGAAGAGGACATACTTAGTGTGTGTGTGTGTGTGTGTGTGTGTGTGTGTGTGTGTGGTGTGTGTGTGGTGTGTGTGTGTGTGTGTGTGTGTGTGTGTGTGTGTGTGTGTGTGTGTGTGTGTGTGTGTGTGTGAAGAGTTTGGAGCATCTCAGAGCAGTGTGTACAGTATGGACAGGATCGAGAAGACAGACTGGAAGGATTTCTTTTTATGTGGAACACCATGAAGACAGAGTTGTGTACGTGGGAAATCTTTTAGGTTTGAAAACCTTAGGATGCTCTTTCCCAACCACATAACATTCAGGAGGCAAATACCAGTATGCTTCATCCCATATACTGAATCATAGCTGCCTAGTCCATGATTTTAAGTAACCCAAAGTCTGTCATTTGTATTTCTACATACACTGTCCCATTCACCAGGAGAATATAGCCTGGCTTAAGATCACAATGGATGATCTCATTCGGCGCTGCGCATGGTGTTCCCTTAAAGCTCTCGATCCTGCCTGGTCTCCTGTCTCATCAGCACTCCCCTGGGCTGTCAAACTATCCCTTATTTCTTTTTCTCAGAGTTAGTCACTTTGGTTTTGGTACAAATAAACCTGAATATGGAAATCATTTGCATGGCTAGATGTCATTCGAACATTTATAGGAATATTCAAATCAAGTTGGAATATTACAATAATTGGCTAAATTAAAAACACAGTAAAATATTTTGCCTTAAAGTTACAGCATTAACGCTCATTTGTTTACTTTTCTTCGGTAAGTAATGAAGCAGGGGAGCCAATGATAAATGAGCCTGATGTCCTTCATTTTATTATAGTCATCTATTCTAATATACATTTATATTAACAGATAAATCTTTCCATTATCTTAAGGGGTAATTGAAGCCAACAAAAGAATTGAGATGAACAGAGGAACAAGTGGACAATACTTATGTACTGTATTCTTAGTTTTTAAGTTTATTTACTATTGTAACAAAATAAGCTTACATTAACACTACAATGAAGTTATTGTGAAAATCTCCTTATTGTCACACTCCAGTGCCTCTTCGGGTACACTGAAGGAGAATTTAACACGGCCGATGCATCTAACCAGCACATCTTTCCAACTATGGGAAGAAACCAATTCAGAAATGGAGACAATGTACAAAATCCGCATAGAGATTGACCCAAGTCAGGAATCAAATCTGGATCCCATGTGACACCCATAGGGCATTTGAATTATTATTTTCTCATGGGCATTTTTTCATTCTGCTTCATTCACAAGGCGTCTCACTTTTATCTAGCTCTTTTAAGAATCTTGCTGCAGATATTTCTATGCCTCCATCAGTAACACTCTGTGACCACTCAGTGGGAAAGAAGTTTGATCCAATTCTGACCATTTTAGTGCTTCATGTCCTGTTTGAACTGTTGCTCTTTCTCCATGCCTGAAGATGGATCACACCATCTTTATAAAAGAATTCCCCCCCCCACCACCTCAATTGGTGCAACTGACCAAGATGCAAGGGGTGTACACAAGTTCTGGAGATGTCTGAGGATTCAGCTGCAAGGGAAGTTTGCGAATAAGGATGATGAGAGAGCAGTAAAGGTAAATCCAAAGAATAACTTCAGACAAGACAGAGAGAAGATTCAAATTGGCAAATGGCAAATTTATATCTTAATGTCAGGAAGGATTTCTTCAGGTAAATGGGCAATCCATACTTGAACTTGATCTTTGGATAGAATAGTGCAGCAAAATCATTGTTTCATTCTTGAGATGATTGGACGTAATGATGAAAGGCCTGTCAAACTTTCTATCTGAATGTGGGTTGTACGTGCATCCTGCCCATATAGGTATTGGCTGGATGTGCATGCGTATGAGTATGTGCGTACATTCTGCCCAGTGCAAGGCATCCCTTTTCCACTAATTCAATGTCTACTTTTTGAAACTGGCAGTAGCAAATGAATCGGAATTGCATACTGTGGGATTGCAAGCTTTTGGGAGAAGACTTTGAAAGCAAGAAAGTGGTTTGTTTGCTCTCTCCTCTGGGAGTAAGATTGTTTTTTTTCAATTAACCCTGTCTATGTTGGACCTGAACGTGGAACAAAGAACTAAACTATAGCATTTTTAATTACCGTTTTGCTATTTGAAATTATACCAATTAATGAGGGCATTATTGTGCCCATCACAAATGTAAAATAAATAGGAATCAAAAATCCTCAGGTGCATTTTCAAGTGATTAAGCACAACCAGAACATGTAGTTGTATTATCCCATAGGTGCAGTGCAAATTGAAGTTTACCTCTGAATATTTGATGAATCCTTTTGGTAAAGTGCAGACCATTTGCAAATACATCAAACTCATCTATTTCTACGCTGTCTTGACAACATAGAGTGAAGTACTAATCCTCCAGCCAGCCTGCTGAACCTATACACATGATCGCACGCAACTGGGGAAATGGCTCATCCCACAGCTGCAGAATAAGTTGGACATAACATTCTCACCTTTTTCTTTAGTATTGTTGTTCTACAAGCAGCATCCACACAAAATTTGATGTGACAATCAGTGACATATTATTTTACTGCGCACTATCAAATCTATCATACAGTAAGTTTCTCAAAGTTCTTTTTTTAAGTTTATTTATTAGAATCACTAAACAGGCCTACATTAACACTGCAATTAAGTTACTGAAACAATAACTTAGTCACTATACTCCAGCGTCTATTCGGGTACACTGAGGGAGAATTTAGCATGGTCAATACACCTAACCAGCATGTCTTTCAGACTGGGTGGAAACCTAAGCATCTGGAAGAAACCCAAGCAGACACTGGCAGAATGTGCAGACTCCACACAGACTATGACCCAAGCCAGGAATTGAACCCATTTCCCTGAAGTTGTGAAGCAGCAGTGCTAACCACAGTGCCACCATACCGCTCATTGCTGACAAAGCTAATAAAAGATGTTCTCTCATTCAGATCACACAATTATTAGCTACAGGTTATATTGGATTTTTTATTTTTAAATCAAATTTATAGTTTCATCTTGAGTGCAAAAATAATATTTGGCATTAGTAGAAGCAGAGTGGACTGTTTTCTGTTCCTTCCATTATTGTGTTTGTGGGGAAGTTAGATAAGTGAATAAGGAAGAAAAGAAAATAATTGATAAGGTGAGAAGATGAGAAGTGAGAAGAGATTTGTGTGCAACATTAATACCTGTTGTGCCAAATAGCCTGTTTCCGTGCTGCAAATTCTCTGTAATTCTATGTATTGACTTCCCTTCCTGTGCTGCGTTCCTCCTATTGACAACTTGTTTTCATGCGGTGCACTCCTTGTGATCATCTTTATTCAGATGTCGGAACACAACTAGACAAACCAGCGGTTGCTGTTGATTAGCAACACGTACGCACAGACACACAAAATAATGAGTGAGGCTGTAGCACATTCTGTAGGCACCAGTCAATACTCTGTCTCTCATTTCACAGTCTCTTCTGAACTCCAGTCTTTGCCTGTTCCAGTGCACTAACTGGGACAACAGTTTAAAAAAAGAGTAGAGCAGCTTAAAACAAATAAAATGACAAAATATATTCACTCGTGAATGATGGTTACTTATTGTAATGGATATTTGTGAACTACAGTTATTAGAAAGACAGAAGACAAACATGGGGAATAAAAGAGGCAAAAAATAATGTTGAGAGTGAAGTATTGAAATCACACAGTACAAATTGAAAATTTACAAACTTACAAGTATACACTGAACTCTTGTTTATCTTGTATCTGAAGAGCATGAATATTTCGTTAACTGTCTTCTGACATTTTTCTGTAGAGAAGTATTTCTCCATTTTATACTGGCACTGTGTCTGTAACATATCATCATGAGGGTGTCACATCAGAAAATATTTTAACAACTACTTTTCTGATATAGGCATCAATTTCAGATGTCAATGAAATTGGAGTGAGCAATTCTTGTCAAGTTAAGGTACACGTTATTATTTCTTTTCTTGAGTGATCTGCCTAGAGTTGAAAATAATTTTTGGAATCTTGTGCCTAGCTGAAGGTGTGAGTACTGCGTCCCTGACCCAGGAGTTTGACCCAGCTGGGTTGGTCAGCAGTACATCAGGAATCTAGAAGTTTCAAACATGTGTTTATTAGTAGCTTAGTAACATAACCATAGCATCTACACCTGACTTTCGGTGTTTGCTGGCCAGTTAGAGAGAATGAGTCTACTGAATCTGCCTCAGCACTACAATTTAATGCAATGGTGAGCAACCTGTGGCTCTGGGGGCTATATGTGGCCCACCTGTGTTTAAGAGTGGCCATGAGCCATTTTGTCGACTGTTTCCCATGCAGCAGGTTGACACATTCTGGTGATTTCTAACTAGTCTTTTCCTTCCGGTGTGACTGAAATGAAATGCAAATAAAACAAGGATGCATGAAGTGAGATATGTGCTGATTGCATGTAACATTGACTGTGAGAGCCATGCCTCCCTTTGCATTCAAAGTGTAAATATTTCTTCTGCTTCTTATCATTTAAAGTTTCTGATAGTTTTATTAGTATATGATCAACATGGTGACACAATGGTTAGCACTGCTGTCTCAAACTGTCAGTGACCCGGGTTCAATTCCCAGCTTGGATCACTGTCTGTGTGGAGTTTGCACATTCGCCTCGTGTCTGTGTGGGTTTCCTTTGAATGCTCTGGTTTTCTCCCACAGTCCAAAGCTGTGTGGGTTAGGTGGATTGGCCATGCTCAATTGCTCCTTAACGTCAGGGGGACGAGCTAGGGTAAATGCATGGGGTTATGGGACAGGAGTTGGAGGGATTGTGGTCAGTGAGCTGAATGATTCTATTCTAATATCTAAAAGATTAAGCATTTTCTATAACTCATTATGACATTTTAAATATATTCAATCTTACTCATACTGTCATCGTTCGTGAACAAGCCTGATTTTAATCTTGCGACCCACTGAGATGAAGGAGGACCATTTATGTGGCCCACTTATTAATCTATGTTTCCATCACTGATTTAAAAGGATCCTGATGAGATAGTGAATGGAAGGATTCCAAACTGCAAAAACAGAAGCAGCAGCTTAACAGATGCTGCACCATGCTATTAAGATGCATCAGACAGATGCTGTGACACAGTGGAAAACCTTCACCAAAAGGCTCTGGTAAAAAAACAAAAGAAATATTTACACTTAGGACGCAGAGGGAGGCACCGCTCTCACAGTCAATGTTGTGTATAATCAGCACTTCATGTGCCCTTGCATTATGTACCTATCGCTTCAGTCACACCTGTAGGAAAAGACTGATCAGAAATCACTGGAATGATTCAACCCGGAGCGTAGGGAACAGTCATAGCTACTCTCAGAACACAGTCCTGGATATCACACTTCAGGCAGTAAGGCCGCTCAGAAACATTCTTTTCTCTGTGTGTGTGTGTCTGTGTGCGTGTGTGCATGCATTTGTACAAGTACGTGGGGAGATGGGGGTGGAAGGGTGAGGAGGAATGTCTGTTGTACAGAACAAACAGGTATGGCTTGAAGTTGTTGAGGCACAGCAAGCACTTGGTACCTTGTTCCTGGATAAACTGTCATAGGTAGTTTGGTGAATTGACCAGGGCAGGAAATGTGAGTGATTATTATACATCAGTATATTCAACTACAAACCTTCTCACTCTGTCCTCCTCCACATCACTCCACAGAAGAACAAACCTTGCAGATGAATCCACCCTCCGCCCTCTCTCGAAACACCTCCTCACATCAGATCATCTGACACTACTGTCTCATTGTATTGCAACATCATCAGCCATCCCTCGCAGCAATGCTCCACAAGTGCTGCCTGACCACTCTCTGAAACGTTCCAATGCTCACACTTAGTCTCTTTTTCTCCTTGCAGGGAAAGAGGGCACAGAATAGCATAGGGAGGCAGAAAATCAGAATTGAATTACCTGTCATCACCACATTTACATCTGCGGAGGAGGAGGAAATAATAAGGCTACGTTGTGTTGTGGAAGGCAATGCTGTGTTGTATCCATTGGCAATGGAGAGATGGTTGTCTCCCAGTTACATGGTTGACAGAATTGAACATCACACAGCCACATGACGCAAAATACCCACTTGTGTTGACTTGGTGTCAACAGCCACCGAATTATGATGGATTGTGCAATGGTGATTTTGAATCCTTTCATGTTGTTAGCAACGCACTGCTGCCTCACAGTGCAAGGGTTCAATTCTCGGCTTGGCTCACTGTCTGTGCAGAATCTGTACATTCTCCCCATGTCTGCGTGGGTTTCCTCCAGGTGCTCCGGTTTTCTCCCACAGTCTGAAAGACATGCTGGTTAGGTGCATTGGCCATGGTAAATTTTCCCTCAGTGTATATGAACAGGCACCAAATCATGGTGGCCAGGGGATTTTCACAGTAACTTCATTGCAGTGTTAATGTAAGCCTACTTGTGACACAAATAAATAAACTTAAAAACTAAGATTACTGTACATAAGTAATGCATTCCACCCACTCCTCTGTTCATCTCAATTCTTTTGTTGGCTTAAATTACTCCTTGAAATAACAAAGAAAAAAATCTCTATTGTAATTAATGTCTTTCACTTCCCACACTTCATACAAACATTCTTCAGGAACGGGGGGTGGGGGGAGTACTCCACAGAGGAGATTGCACTCTCTGGAGAAGTACTATTATATGATTTGCACAGTGTATAGATCTCGGCAGGGTCATCAAGAGGGATAGTTTGATTGCCACTTGGTGATTCACATATGACAAGTGAGTACGAACAAGTGGTGAAAAGAGAATCAGAGGAGGAGGATCTCCATCAGAAGATACAGGACTCTCCAACTTCTCAGCTGGATGCAGAGGCTGTATTTAGAGTTATCGATAAAGAGGACTTTCCTGTCACAGCAATGGGATGGATGTGCCCTCATTTTCAGATGTACCATGCATGATTAGAGAGAGATAGGGGAAGGCAGTCTCTAGATTAAATGACATGATGTCTCATTGCACTAATGTTCATGCCTGTAAAAACAGTAACAACTTGCAATGAGCCTCAGACCTGGCAGGCAGCAGAATGCACGCTGGCCTCAACACTCAGTCTATTACCTTAAACAAAATGGAGTACAGCCTCGTCTATTCAATATCTCACTGAAGTTCAGCAAAGTGGCTATCCACTCTTGGCTACTTTCAAGTGCAGGTGGGCCATGAGAGGAAAGATGGAGAAAGTTGGCATTGAGGCACTTACACTCTTGATGCCTCTCCCTCCTGCTCCACCCTGGATACAGACCCCACCTTCTGTCCAGATGCCTGAGTCTTTGGCGGGGTCCTCACCAGTTCCAAAACCCAAAAGACACCGGCCAAAAGCATTGGAGTTCTGAACGGAGAGCAGCACACAGTGTGCCACCAGCCTTGCTGAAACCACAGGCGGTTTATTAAATATAAGTAATGGGAAAAGGATGGAAAAGGGTCTGTAGTTAAACAGGATACTCACTTGGGGATTTAACACTGTGACATGGTCACTTATCTTAAATGTTCATTAACGGTAAATATTTTCTTGAAAACGCTATCCTCCCCATTTCTGTCTGTCACCTGCCAATTGTAGAAAAGCGAATGGCAAAAGTAGCGAACAGGCAATGAGGTCTGCAGTAGGGTTGAATAATTGAGTTGAGTTTTGTGCTGGGGCGTAGGAGAGAGGTGAGCAGAAAGTTCAGACTTGGTCTGCTACAGGGGCTGTACAGGTTCTAATCAGTCACAGTGTGCCTCAATCAATCGTGTTGTCCATGCCTAGAAACTAAGTAAAGAGCTAAAAGGCTTTTGTCACATTGGGCCCCTTCTCCTTGTTTTCCACCTGTTTCACCCCCTTCCCCTCCACTTCTAGATCCTCTTGATCCAACAAGGATGCACGGTGCTGATAACCTTCCTCCTCCTCCTGTAGTCCTGTCCTCATTGCAGTGCTACGTTATGTTCCAATGATAAGAAATTAAATAGCTTAGATCAATATTTCCAGAGTTAGAAAAATTTCTAAAAAGATTTGACGTAGTAGAAAATATTCCCATGACTGGCAAAACCAAAACTGCTAAATAAAGGGGCAGTCATTTGGAACTGAGGTGAGAAGAAATTCCTTTATTCAAAGAGTTGTGAATTGTTGGAATTTGCTATCCCATAGAGACACAGCTGCTCAGTTGTTGAGGATATATACAAGAGATGTTGATAAATTACTGAGTACGAGTGGGATTGAAGGATTTGGGGATAGCAGGGACAGCGACAGTTGAAGTAGAAGCTCACCATTGTCTTACTGAATGGTAGAGCAGACTCAAAGGACCACATGTCATACTCTATGTTTTAGAGATGAAAGTCCATTTGCCAAATTAAGAAGAAGATACTTCGATGATTCACAACTGTTTTATTGCTTAGTGCAAACAATGGTTTCCAATCTTCCTTTGTGGCTCCTCTTACTGTCCAGAACCCATTCTAACTGAAGAAACAACTTAACTCTTAAATACAAGCTTTAGTGACCATAACAGAAAAGTGCTGGAAAATCTCAGCAGATCTGGGTTTATCAACCCAGGTTGATAAAGTTGTTAAGAAGGCGTACGGTGTGTTAGCTTTTATTGGTAGAGGGATTGAATTTAGGAGCCATGAGGTTATGTTACAACTGTACAAAACTCTGGTGCGGCCGCACTTGGAGTATTGCGTACAGTTCTGGTCGCCGCATTATAAGAAAGATGTGGAAGCATTGGAAAGGGTGCAGAGGAGGTTTACCAGGATGTTGCCTGGTATGGTGGGAAGGCCTTATGAGGAAAGGCTGAGGGACCTGAGGTTATTTTCATTAGAGAGAAGAAGGTTACGCAGTGACCTAATTGAGGCGTATAAGATGATCAAGGGATTGGATAGGGTGGATAGTGAGAGCCTTTTTCCTCGGATGGTGATGACCAACACGAGGGGACATAACTTTAAATTAAGAGGTGGTAGTTATAGGACGGATGTCAGAGGCAGGTTCTTCACACAGAGGGTGGTGAGGGCGTGGAATGCCCTGCCTGCAGCAGTTGTGGACTCGCCTACTTTGGGGACATTCAAATGTTCGGTGGATAGGCATATGGATGATATTGGAATAGTTTAGGTTAGAGGATCCACTGGCCGGCGCAACATCGAGGGCCGAAGGGCCTGTGCTGTGCTGTAATGTTCTATGTTCTATGACAGCATCTATGGAGGAAGAATAGAATCAACATTTTGAGCCAAGAGTACCCTTTGCACTGATGAAGGATCATCTCAACTCAAAACATTGGTTCAACTCTTTCTCCACAGATGCTGACAGACCCGCTGAGATTTTCCAGCATTCTTCTGTTTTTGCTTCAGTGACCATTATCTGCTCTCACCTCACTCTGAAGTAAGACTTGGTTTATTCTCAAATAGATCTACATTTCTAATATTGCCATTCCAGCTCCAATTCCTTAAATAACTGTGCCTTCAGTTGCTCAGCCTTACAAATCCCCATCTCAGTCCTCTCAGCTTGTCCAACTTAGTGAGTTTCAAGAAGCCCTAGGAAAATAGTACACTCAGAATAAAGAAGGGTCGAAATTCTATTTAATTGCAGTGAACCTTCGTAAATATAAATTCTGCCTCTCCCATGGTCCTTATCCACACCAATGTGATTAGAGAGAAATGAATTGATTGGGGAAAGTCAGCATGGTTTTGTGAAGGATAGGTCGTGCCTTACTAATCTTATTGAGTTTTTGAAAAAGTGACCAAAAAGGTGGATGGGGGTAAGGCAGTTGATGTGGCATATATGGACTTTAGTAAGGCGTTCAATAAGGTGGCCCATGGAAGGCTTCTGCAGAAAATGCAGATGTTTGGGATTGAGGGTGATTTAGCTAATTGGATTAGGAATTGACTAGCTGATAAAAGACAGAGGGTAGTGGTTGATGGAAGATATTCATCGTGGAGTTCGGTTACAAGTGGAGTACCTCAGGGATCTGTTTTGGGGCCCCTGCTGTTTGTAATTTTTATAAATGATCTGGATGAGGGTATTGAGGGATAGATTAGTAAATTTGCGGATGACACTAAAGTCGGTGGAGTGGTAGATAGTGAAGAGGGGTGTTATAGTTTGCAGAGAGACTTGGACAAGTTGCAGAGCTGGGCCGAGAGGTGGCAAATGGAGTTTAATGTGGAAAAGTGTGAGGTAATTCACTTTGGCAGGAATAACAAATGTGTAGAGTATAGGGCTAATGGTAGGACTCTTAATAGTGTTGAAGAACAGAGGGATCTTGGTGTATATGTGCATAGATCCCTGAAAGTTGGCAATCAAGTCGATAAGGTTGTTAAGAAGGCATACGGAGTCTTAGCTTTTATTGGTAGGGGGATTGAATTTCGGAGCCGCAACGTCATGTTGCAACTGTACAAAACTCTAGTGCGGCCGCACTTGGAGTATTGTGTGCAGTTCTGGTCCCCACATTATAAGAAAGATGTGGAGGCATTGGAGAGGGTACAGAGGAGGTTTACCAGGATGTTGCCTGGTATGGAAGGGCAGGTCTTATGAAGAGAGGCTGAGGGATTTGAGGTTGTTTTCGTTAGAAAGAAGGCGGCTAAGAGGAGACCTTATTGAAACATATAAGATGATTAGAGGTTTAGATAGGGTGGACAGTGATAGCCTTTTTCCTAGGATGGAGAAAGCTAGCACGAGGGGACATAGCTTTAAATTAAGGGGTGGTAGTTATAGGACGGATGTCAGAGGTAGGTTCTTTACCCAGAGGGTGGTAAGGGTATGGAATGCCCTGCCTGCGTCAGTTGTAGATGCGCCAAGTTTGGTGGCGTTTAAGAGGTTAGTAGATAAGTTTATGGACGAAAAGGGAATGGTTTAGGTTAGAGGGTCATTGTTTTTTCCTAATTGGTCGGCGCAACAACGAAGGCCGAAGAGCCTGTTCTGCGCTGTAATGTTCTATGTTCTAATGAACATATTCAGGTTAAATGTAGAAATGGATTCCTTCCAGTTTCTGAACACTCCAGCAGTTTCAGAGCTTTCAACTTGCACAGAAATTCTGGTGGGTTAAGATTCAGGCCAGATAGTCTGGAAAATGTTTAGCAATCTTCAAAATGGATGGGTGCATGTAACGTAGGGTTTCTTTCCATGGGGCAAGAACTGCATGTGTTCTTCGATGAGTCCAAAATTCTATACTTGTGTCCTCCAAGTGTATGAAACATCAACAGTTCCCCAACCTGTCTCAGACTGGCAACATATTACATCTTTACTGCTGATAAGATGCTAAACTCAGGACTGCAGGCACAGCCTGCTCATTCATTAAGGTGGGTGGACAGACGCCTTTATTCATTTACTCAGCCCTCCAATTTCTATGCTAATGCCAAATAGTTACAGCTACGTACCATAAATACTGAAGAAAAAGGAACTACAAATTGGCTGAGGGATTTTGAGCACCATTGTAATAATTTCCTTCATCCACCAGAACAAGTTGCTACTTGGCATTGATAGCCAGTTGTGTGCTGCAGGTATTAAGTGGGCATAACATCTCAGAACATGAGATTCAAAAGATTTAAAGCCCAGACCTCACTGTGTACTCAAACACTGGTTTCCATCTGTAGTCAGTGGAAATAAAGTCACAGCCAATCATAATTAGTGTGAGGTTAGACCACAAGAAACCAGTGACTTACGCAGACAGAACCTACAAGGTTAGCGTAGGTTAGCCTGAGTTTTACAGTCTCATAGCACTACTCTCCCACATCCCCTCCCTCACCTCCACCACTGCAACACAGTGGGTTTTGAAGTGAGATGGGAGTGTGAAATTAAATGGCGGGGCATTATTTCAGGTGTGTAGCATACTGGCCTTCATCAGTCAGAGCACTGAGTGTAGGAGTTGGGACATTATGTCACAGTTGTATAAATTGTTCGTGAAGCCGCACTTGGAATATTGTGTTCAATTTTAGTCACCGTGCTATAGGAAAGAAATTGATAAAAAGTAAAGAGTGCAAAGAAGATTTATGAAGATGTTGTTAAGACAAGTGGGCCTGAGTTATAAGAAGCTATTGGCTAGGCTAGAGCTGTATTCCTTGGAATGTAGGATGTAGAATGAGGGGCTCTTATTGAAGTGTATAAAATCATGAGGGGCATAGATAGGATATAGTCTTTTGCCAGGGTCAGGAAAATGAAGGCCAGAGGGCATAGATTTAAGATGAGGGGGGGAGATTTAAACCGGACCTGAGGGGAAACAATTTCATGCAGAGGATGGTGAGTACGTGGAATGAGCTGCCAGAGAAAATGGTTGCGGCAGATTCAAAGCAACATTTAAAAAGCATTTGGATAAGTAATGGAGGGGAAAGGATTTGAGGGATA
Source organism: Sphyrna mokarran (assembly GCA_024679065.1). Classification (NCBI taxonomy): domain Eukaryota; kingdom Metazoa; phylum Chordata; class Chondrichthyes; order Carcharhiniformes; family Carcharhinidae; genus Sphyrna; species Sphyrna mokarran. The sequence continues at coordinate 27,369,058 of JAGIQG010000023.1, read as the reverse complement.
CGGGTGAAACATGGGCAATTAGGACTAACTGGAAGGACACCATTGTCTGCATGGACTGGTTGGGCCAAAGGACTTGGGCCAAAGAGCTGTGTTGCTCTGTGATAATATGAGCCCATCCTCCCCAGCCCAAATGTGCATTACAATGAGAATAGCAGAGTCTTGGATATATTGTATGTCCTTGCCACAATTAAGGCCCCTAAGTGGCCAGCTCAATTTTTAGGCAGACATGCACCAATTGGACGAAGGCAGAGAACAGAAAAAATTAATATCCTCAATCTCAGGTGCAAAGGAGGGATCAGAGGCACACTTCCATCAGAAGCCTTTTCTGATCAGGGGCATTCTAACCTCAAGAGCCAAACACCTCTGGACCTCCCAATTGCTCCTCAATAACTTTCCCCCTTCCTCAAAATAGTGAGGTATATGAAGTTGGCCTCTTAGTGTATGAGGTCCCTGGTTGAACTAACGATTGCCTGCCCGATTAGGGAGTCTCTTCTGTATATATATTGAGGAGTGTCAGAGCTATTGGCATCCTAGACTCTGTATCTGAAGCACACTTAATAGTGGAATTGAGTTCGTAAATAAAGGGAATCTGGTAAAGGATCTCCAGCCTCTGAAGACTTCACCTGTTACAGGAGTTTTCTCTCTTTTCCAGAATCCATGCCACTAATCTGGTCTACATGCTCCAAACCCAGCCCCACGCATGTCACTGACACACTGCTTCAGGCCACAGCTGTTCTATGGAGAGGCTGGAAAGTTGGCAGTCAATCTGATTGGCTGCCAGCTGTCCAAGGCGGGACTTCAATCAGAGTGAAGATGGAAGTCCTGCTTGCTCATTAATCAATGCCCATTGGAGCATAAGTTGGCAGCGAGCTCGTTGGAGTTGTGGAAATGGATTTTCCACCATCACTTTGGATCAACCTCCTACCATCTGAAAATGTTGTGCCATGATTAGCGGAGGAGAGTGAAACCTGGGACATTCTTGTAGAGCCCGGGGAGAAGCTTCAAACCATATTCAAAAATAACTTTTTAAAAATTTATTTTACGGGATGTGAACTTTGCTGATTGGGTCAGCATTTATTCTCCATCTCTACCTGCCCTCCATTTCAAAGGGCATTTTGAGAGCCAACCATATTGCTATATATCTGGAGCTTCATGGAGGCCAAAGCAGGTAAGGATGGCAGACTTCCTTCCCCAAAGGACATTCGTGAACCAGACGGGTTTTTACATCAATCAACAATGGCTTTATAGTTATCGTTAGACTTTTTAATTTCAAATACTTGTTGAATTCAAATTTCACCATCTGGGATTTGAATCCAGGTCCCCAGAACATTTACCTTGGGTTTCTGGATCATTAGTCCAGTGACAATACCACTGCATCATTGCCTCCCCATAACTTACTTGCTGAAATCTTGCTGCTGGCACTTTTGTTGCCACACTGCAGTAGAACCATTGGCTAAAGAGACACATGCATCCTAATGGCATTGGAACACAACTGCTTAGTCATTCCTTTAGAGTGAGCAGTCTCCTATGCCTGAATACAGATAAGTTAACTGGTTGGCACTGAGGAATGCAATGATAGTAAGACATGAATCTCCCTTCACTATCTTACTCGCCTGGTTCCTCACTATTTGCATGAGACTGGAAAGAGCTGTCTTGAACCTTTCCTTGCCTTGGCTAGTTTTAGTCTTTATACCCTTGTTTACTTCACAATTTAGCAATCAACACTGACAAAAATACCCCAATGCTGAAAAATATTGATAGAAAAGTCTGTATAGATCATTCAAAAGGCAGTTAGTTTGTCATGAGAAGGAAATTTAGATAATCATATGAGTCATTGTTTAATTAAAATCCTCTGAAAAACGTTTAAATTATTTCAAAACATTTTGGCCTTATGGAACAAACTGATTAATCATAGTGTCATAATATAAATGCCCTTCTACCCTGTGATCTGAAGAGGAAAAAGAAATAAAAAAAACTTAGATTAATGACAAAAATGTAATGAATAGCTTTTAAAGTAAGCTCCATCACCAGATTAGAACACATGGTTGGGTCATAACTTGAAGAACCAAGTTGCAAAGTTCATAAGCACAAGTAGATATTGGAAACAAACCAAATTTATTTCGATAGCACTCTTCATATGTAGAGAGGACTGTGTAATGGCCCAAAGTTTGCCAATTATAAATTGCATTTACTCAATCTATTACATTATTGCCAACACAAAGTATACATCGCTAAGTGATAATCATCACAATTCATTTTAACATTGTGACAGTGTGATTATCCTTAATTATACTTTAATGTATATCAAATTTGCATCTTCTTATATTCAAATTATAATACATCTTCCAGTATTGAAGACAGCTCAATGGCAACAATCAAATGCTTGCTAAATCTTTAATTTAATTTATTTGCTCATGCTTTGCTGATATGATCAGATTGAACAACGAACATCTTGGTTCCGGCTCACAAAAGTTGTGACATGTGTTTCTTTCAGAACTTTCAAAAGAAACATGAATAAAAGTCTGGAGGAATGAAAAGCATATTTCCAGACTCATGCCAGAGCACGTTCGATGAGCTTAGCTGAGATAACCCAGTCACTGCTCCTACATTGTCCCTAAATCCTTAATGTTGATTCAATCCCCAAAAAGCTGTACTTTAGTCAAATCAAGAAGGGGGACATTTACAGATAAAAGGCCCAACGGTCAATTTCAGGTATCAACATGCTGCATCCTTTGCAGCTATCTAAAGCTGCTCTTATGAACCTTAGCTTTGGAAATGAAAGATTCTGCTCATAATGTGCACGGCAACCGGTAGGCTTGAGAGTGGCCAAAGATTGGGTTTCAGACTTGAACGTGATCTTTAAAAACAAATCTTTCACCACTGTCTGCATGACTTGTGGGCACCTCATTCCCCACCTCCCAACTTATTGTTACTCCAATCCACAACCATATCATACTTTCAGACTGGGGATGCAAATGGCCTGAAAATCTTCCGTGCCGTGTGGGCAAGATGCCAGTGGAAGTATGATGAGTACCAGATTATGTTTCCAGAAGCTTTTACCCTACCATATAGTGGGTTTGATGGTCCAGGCAATGTATTTAATCAGACTGGAGGCTGGGAACCATATGCCTTTCAAAACTAAAACTACATCTGCGATGGGAAGTCGGTGGACAGCCTTCCTGGACTATAACACTACACTCTGCACCCTCTCCCTTCATTCTCTATGAATGGTATGCTTTGCCTGTATAGCATGTAAGAAACAATACTTTTTACTGTATACTAAGACATGTGACAACAATAAATCAAATCAAATCAAGGTATTAATTTGTGAATGCATGAAGTTAATTCTAAACTTTGGCATTTTGACCATTTTGCACCCTAACCAAGTTAATTTTGCAATGAAGGGAAATAAAACCATCAACGTGTAGAATTGACCACTGTTTTTTCTTTTTAGATGTGGAGCAACACAGAATCAAATGGAATGATTGTGAAATGTAGCAAATGCACCATACGGCACTTAGCAGGACAACAGTGTAATCATAAAAACGAAGCACATTGAATTGCTCAATATATAATAATGATGTGAAAGATCAATAATATAGTCATTCAACAGGAGTCAAATATTCTGATTCAATTTCAATATATTGCTTTGCCTAGGATGTATGAGTCATAGTACATGCATATTGTATATGCCAGTCAGCAATTTTGGAATAAACAACTGTCTTATACGTCCGAGGAGCCTCTACAGTGTGATAGTCATAAATTAGTACCAACAAATTTAATTTGATCAATTATAACATCAAGTGTTGTCCAAAAAAATTCCCATTAACACTAAATCACTACACTGTAGCTGACTGATAGCATGCTTAACTTAATACTGTCCTGCTGTGTTCAAATTCTGAAATAATTCTCCATAAACCATTCTTTTTTGACAGAGTTTTAAAGACTTTCGTTATGCACCTCTCATTTTGTCCATAAATCCTTTGCCTTGTAAATCATGAAGTTTGGCTGCCCAGTGAAAATCCAGGATTTTACTATATGCTTTACAACCTGGACATCAGGACCAAATGGAGAGGACTCAAGCCAATTCTTGCTGGAAATTAGTCCAAAGCATCAATTTTCCAGCCTCCTAACTTACTGCCTCCATCCTTTAATTACTTCATTTGGCTGCTTGTCTCCATGCTGCTGGCAACCAATCCACTTTGCTTCCACATCCGGGAAGCTTCCCAGAGGCAGGACTGAACTGGGAGTGCTGCCAATGAGGCTTCCCACAATTTTTCTGGCCCCACCCTTAACCCCCTGGCCTGTGACCCTGAGGTCAGTCAAACCTTGAATTAGGGCTCATCTCCCTCATTTGCTTTCTCGTTATTCATTCATGGGAGTCAGGCATTGCTGGCTGGCCAGCATTTATTGACCATCTCTAATCACCCGAGTACAGTTCAGACTAAAATCGCATTGCCATGGCTCTGGAGTCATATATATGCCAGACCAGGTAAGCATGGCAGATTTCCTTCCCTAAGGGACATTAGCGCATTTTTCCAACAATTGACAATGGTTTCATGGTCATCAATAGATTCCTAACTCCAGATATTTTTTATTGAGTCCCAATTCCACCATCTGTCATGGCAGGATTCAAACTTGTGTCTCCAGAGCATTAGCTGAGTTTCTGGCACAATAGTCTCACGTTAAGAACACGAGGCCATCCCCTCTCCCTATTTACAGAAGACCGTGCATAAAAATGCATAAAGAAATTTGGGAATCAAAGAATTGCAGTGGCATAATAGAAGGCTCTTACATCCATACTGATTCTCCGTCAGAGCAATGCAATGCATTCCACATTTCCTCTTGCAAAGTTTTTCTCTACAGGGACTTGCACCCAATTCACTTTAGAATCAGTTGAATTCTGCTTTTCTTTAGATAGACTGCAAGCAGGGATATTAATCATTGCCATCTGGTAGCTTCACTCCTCCTATATAGTTAGTCTTGTAGTGCTTTATATCCTGTCAGTTCCCTAACCTTTCCTGTTTGTTATCTCATCTTGTCTGCACTTAATAGTTTTCCTAGCTGACTTCACAGCATTACCTGTTTTCGCTTCAAGAGCTGACCTTTAGAAACACCCATCACGACAGGGAAACAGGTTCACTTTAGCTTTATAAGCATAGCTTTATAAATATTCTACTTTTATGTCAAACATCTGTGGCTATGTGATGGTTTCATGTGCTGGAATACGGCAATTGAAGGATTTTTATAATCTTCCCACAGACATTTTATATTGATCGGAATGTTTTGACAAAAATCTAATTTTAAGAGGCTATTGAGCCAAATAACTATAAAAGGAGAAATGTTTATTAGAACTTCAGATTTTCAAAGAAATCCCAGTGGACAACCTATGTTGCAGCTTCATTCTAATCAAGATTAACTATGGTAGTTTACAATATAATGTTAATAGGCTAATTAAATCCTGGTGACTATTTAATTGTTTATGGATAATTTAATCTACATACATCACTTAAATAGTAATCAAGATATTTATGTCAGAACGGGATTAGAATTCATAAATGTCAAATAGCAATGTTTTCATGGAATTACTAAATTAAGACTTTTGAAGGTTGATGCGACCTTTTTCAGCTTTTAATAAATCCTGCATGTCCCTAGCAGTGCAAAAATTGTACTTACGCAAAAATTAATTGTTCTTAACTAATTATCTCTTTACTGCACTCCAATTCTGTGAAGTCTGATGAATTTTGTGCAATCTTTGCAAATGCAAATACTTTTGATTGTAAAGTTGTTTAAAAAAGTTTATTAGCACCCAGAAGAAACCCACACAAACACTGGGGGAACACGCAAACTCATCACAGGCAGTGATCCAAGTCAAGAAACAAGTTCAGGTCCTTGGCGCTGCGAGGCAGCAATACCAACCATTGTGTCATTGTACTGAATTTGTGGATTACTCAGGATGCACAACACTGAGACAGGCTGTTTGGCCCAACCAGTCCACGCTGGTGCTCACGCTCCACTTGAACCTCTTTCCATACTCAATTCTGCCATCATGTCTATCTAATTCCTTCTCCCTCCTCTTGTTGTCTATATTTTCCTTAAATGCATTTATACTATTCACTTTAACCATTCCCTGCGAAAATGAGTTCCACATTCTCACCACTCTTTGGGTAAGGTAAAACTTCTGAATTCCCTCTTGGATTTCTCCATGACTGTATTATATTGATAGCCTCTAGCTATGCTCTTACCCACAAGAGAAAACGTTCCCTTTGTATCCATTCTATCAAAACTTTTCATACTTTTAGATAACTCTATTAAGGTCACACCTTAGTCTTCTCTTTTCAAGAGAAGGGACCCAACCTGTCAATCCTTTCCTGATACGTCTAGCCATGAATTTTTATCGTCATCTTTGTAAATCATCTCTGCACCCTCTCCTGTGCCTCAATAGCTTTTTCTATGCACTAAGCAGAACTGCATGCAGTACTCCAAGTGTGGTCTAAATGGATTTTGATGCACATTTGGCATAATTTCCTTACTTTTCAATTCCATTCCCCTCAAAACAAAATCTAGGGCATGACCTTTGCTCCCATTCACACCACACTCCCACTGCAACAAAGTCAGAGAATTTGACAGCCAGCCAAATCTCCGTTCACTGCTGGGGGTGGGAAAATCCCGCCGGCATGAACAGTGGTAAGATTCCAACATAAGTTTGGCTTGTTTTTTGAGTGTTGCTAATCTGTCTAATAACTTACAGTATGTATTTTTGATTTGATTTGATTATTATCACATGTATTAGTATACAGTGAAAAGTATTGTTTTTTGCACACTATACAGAAAAGCATACCATTCATAGAGAAGAAAATGAGAGTGCACAGAATGTAGTATTACAGTTACAGCTACGGATGTAGAGAAAGATCAACTTAATGCAGGATAGGTCCATTCAAAAGTCTGATGACAGCAGGAAAGAAGCTGTTCTTGTGTCCGTTGGTAAGTGACCTCAGACTTTTGTACCTTTTTTCCCCAATGGAAGAAAGTGGAAGAAAATATGTCCAGAGTACATGGGGTCCTTAATTATGCTGGCTGCTTTGCTGAGGCAGTGGGAAGTATCAGAATCAGTGAATGGAAGGCTGGTTTGTGTGATGGATTGGGTTACATTCATGATCCTTTGTAGTTTCTTGAGGTCTTGGGCAGAGCAGGAGCCATAACGAGCTGCGATACAACCAGAAAGAATGCTTTCTATGATGCATCTGCAAAAGTTGGTGAGACTCATAGCTGATATGCCACATTTCCTTAGTCTTTTGAGAAAGTAGAGGTGTTGGTGGGCTTTCTTAACTATAGCGGACAGGCTGTTGGTGATCTGGACACTTAAAAACTTGAAGCTCTCAACTCTGTCTACTTTGTCCTCATTGATGTAGACAGCGACATGTTCTGCTTTAGGCTTCCTGAAATCTGCTTCATTTTGTTGACATTGAAAGGGAGAGATTATTGTCATCACACCAGTTCACCAGATTCTCTATTTCATTCCTATAATCTGTCTTGTCATTGTTTGAGATCCAATCCACTATGGTGATGTTGTCAGCAAATTTGAAAATCGAGCTAGAGAAGAATTTGGCTGCACAGTCATAAATGTATAAGGAGTTTAGTAAGTAGCTGAGAGTACAGCCTTATGGGGCACTGGTGTTAAGAGTGATTATGGAGGTATTGTTCCCTATCCTTACTGATTGTAGTCTGTGGGTTAGGAAGTTCAGGATCCAGTTGCACAGGGAAGAATCGAGCCCCAGACAATAGAGTTTGGGAATGAGTTTCATAGGAATAAGGCTCAGCTATAGTCAATAAATAGGAGTCTGACATGTTGTCCTTGTTATCTCGGTGTTCTGGAATTGAGTGCAGGGTCAGGGAGATTGTTTCTGTTGTGGACCTGTTGCGACAGCAGGTGAACTGTATGGTGATCCGAACAGTCCAGGATTCTGGAATTGATTTGTGCATTGATTCGCCTTTCAAATCACTTCACAATGCCATAGAGCCACTGGACGGTCATCATTAATGCACGTTGCTTGGCTTTTCTTTGGTACTGGGATGGTGGTCGTCTTCTTGAAGCAGATGGGGAGCTCAGTTTGTTGTAAAGCGAGAATATCCACGCCAGCTGATCTGCATAGGATCCGAATGCTTATCCAGGTTTCGGCCAGTCGCTTTCCGTGGCTTAACTTTTATGAAATCTGCTCTGACATCTGCAGTGATGACCTGAGATACAGGTTCATCCAAGGGTTCCAGGTGGAGCGCATGGTCTTACTGACTCATGCTCAAAACAGGTGTAGAATGCATGGAGCTCATCAGGGAAGGGTGCATTGGAACTGACGACTTTACACGTCTTCATCTTGTAGCTTGTTATGCCTTGCAGACATTGCCATGGTCGGCAGGGGTCTGTATGGCTAGCCTGAGACCCTAGCTTGGTCGGGTATTGTCTTTTGGTATCTTTGATGGATATACTTTTCTTCTATTCAACCTAGATTTGCACCTTCCTAGAAACAAGAGACCTTTCCTATTCATCCTGCTGAAATGTACTATCTCGTATTTATTTACATTGAAATTCATTTTCCAATTATTTTTCATTCCACTGATTTATTAAAGTCCTCCTCAGCATTGACTGTCTTCTCAACTTGATGTCATGTAAAAGTGGTTTTGATTCCAAAGTCTAAGGAGAGAATTTTACGAAGGCCACATTGTTTCGCCTGACTATTGGAACATTTTAAATGGCTGTCCCTTAGTGACATTATGCTCTGGGTAGCCTCAACAAGCAGAGTATGGAATTCTGATTGGCCAACAGCTCTTATAATCCCAGCAGCATCAGAAGTGGACCACCACAAAAATGATTAATGACAACCAGATCAAAGTAAGGCCCAGGTTTTTTAGTACAGAGGGATTGGAAACCCTCGGGAGGTAGGCTAGGCCAGAGGCTGGGGTGAGGGGAGTTGAGGGAAGGTTTTGGAACTCATTCTGGTGGCACAAAGGGCATGGGAATAATTTTAGTGTGGTTTCAATGATGAACAAAGACCACGCGCCAATCCCTCTCTTTCCTTGCTCACCCTTTCACCAACTATGGTGAAAATAAACATCCTCAATCTACCTCATTGCCACATACATCAGTGAAGGCAGTGCCATAGTGGGATTGTCACTGGTCCTGTAAGCAGGATATCCAGGGTAAAGCTCTGGGGACTTGTGTTCAATTCTTATCAAGGCAGATGCTGAAATTAGAAATCAATAAAAATCTTGAATTGAGGTCTAATGATCACAACGAAACTGTTGTCAATCAACTATCATCTCTCCTTTCTTTGTTCTTTACTGAGATGTGGGTGTCTCTGGCTGGGCCAGCATTTGTTGCTCATCCTTAATTGCTCTTGAACTGAGGTGTTTGCATGACCATCTCAGAGAGCATTTCAATCACATTGTTGTTGACCTGGAATCACACATAGGCCAGACTGGACAAGAATGGCAGATTTCCTTCCCTAAAGGCATTAATGAACCAGATGGGTCTTTATAACAATCGACAACAGTTTCATTGTGATCATTAGACCTCAATTCAAGATTTTTACTGAGTTCCAATTTCACCATCTATGTTGGTAAGAATTGAACACAAGTCCCCAGAGCTTTACCCTGGATATCTGGCTTGCAGGACCAGTAACAATCCCACTATGGCACTGCCTTCACTGATATACGCGGCAGTGAGGTAGATTGAGGATTTCAGCTAACTCCTCATTGAGGAGTTAAGGGCCTCAGCAAATCTAGGGGTGGGAAATGGTGGTGCAGCCTAACAGATATATTATCCACTCCAATATTATCGACTTCAGGTCAAGGGTAGGCAGCAGGATGACAGGTTGCTCACCTGTCATATCGTATGTAGGTCCCCTCAGCCCACAGAAAATTGAAGACACACTTAGTGTGTGAGGATGGGGGAGAGAGCACGTAAAACACAGCCCCAGGTTTTGATTGTAAATTATGAAGAGCAGTGATCCCAAAACTTATCCCTGTGCAATGCCACTTCTTTCTGTCTTGAACCAGTAACTATCTTTTCAGCCGCTTGTCAGCTGATTCTACATCCTCTGTCTATTGTGGAGCACCTCTCCAAAGACCTTTTGAAAATCCAGATAAATAACAGTGACTGCATTATCATAGTCTATTCCCTCTGTTACCTACCCAAACAATTCCTTTGATTAAATAGGATTTCCCCTTTAGAAATCAAGGCTGACTCATCATTATTATATTTCTTATTTCTAGGTTTTTTCCTTCTCTCCTTTAGTAAAGATCCCATTACTTTTTGTACCACTGATGTTGACCACTGGGTGACACAGTGGTTACCAATGCTGTCTCACAGTGCCAGATACCCAGGTTCAATTCTGGCTTTGGGTGACTATCCGTGAGGAGTTTGCACATTCTCCCTCTACCTACATGGATTTCGTCTGGGTGCTCCACTTTCTTCCCACAGTCCAAAGATGCATGGGTTAGATTGTTTGGCCATGCTAAATTGCCCTTTAATGCCAGCGGGTGTAAATACACGGGTTGCAGGTGTCGGGCTGGGTGGGATTGTGATCGGTGTAGACTCGATGTGCCAAAAAATCTCATCTCTTTCGTAGGGGTTCTACGATTTTCTACGATAATCTGTCTCATGAAATACATGAAATGATGACCAGTGCATTACACCTTTTGGTAACAAATTATTAAATATGGATAAGACACATGCTGTGTCTTTCTAGAATTTTTATTATACACAGAACATTTTATCAGGACTAGGGCTTTTTTTAAAACTCTTTGAGTTAATTTAATTTATTCAATACATCCCTATTTTAATTGTGCTTATCTCATAACTCATCTTCTCTAGGTGTTCCCCTGCTTTCACTTTTCTTATCTGCTCTAGTTTATTTCTAATTACCAGATCTAATAATGAATCTTCCTTTGTTAGGCTTTTTAACATGTCGTACTAGAAAAAAGTCCTGTCGACATTGAAGGAATTCCATTCCCTTATCCCCTTTGCCTATCTCTTCTGTACAATTAATGTCAGATTAATTGAAATCCCTCGTGATTGCTATTCCATGTTTTCATTCTGTTCCCTAATTTGTCTGCATATTTCTTCTGCCGCCTCCCTTCCACTATTAATTGATCTGAAGTCTGCAGCTATCCATGTGATTTTCATTTATTTTTATCCACATTTGTTCTATTCTGCCTTGTTGATAATTGTATCCTTTTTTACTACTTCCATTATACTATCCATTTTTTTTATTATTATTGATTCGTGGGTCATGGGTATTGCTTGGCTGGCCAGCAGTTATTGTGCATCCCTAGTTGCCTGAGGGCAGCTGAGAGTCAATCACATTGTTGTGAATCTGGAGTCACATGTAGGCCAGACCAGGTAAAGTTGGCAGATTTCCTTCCCTGAAGGAAGTTAGTGAAAAATTGTTTTTCCAACAATTGATAATGGTTTCATTAATCATTGAAGGAAGTTAGTGAACTAGATGGGTTTTTCCAACAATTGACAATGCCTTTATTAAGCGAGGAATTGAGTTTAGGAGTCAGGAGGTAATGATGCAGCTCTATAAGACCCTTGTCACACCCCAGTTGGAGTATTGTGTGCAGTTCTGGTCACTTCACTATAGGAAGGATGTAGATGCTATTGAGAGAGTGCAGAGGAGATTTACAAGGATGCTGCCTGGATAGGGAGGCAAGCCTTATGAAGACAGGTTGAGGGAGCTGGGATTCTTCTCACTGGAGACACGTAGGTTGAGAGGCGACCTGATAGAGGTTTATAAAATGTTGAGAGGAATAGATAGGCTGGACTCTCAGAGACTATTTCCCAGGGCTGAAATGGTCACTACGAGAGGACACAGATTTAAGGTGCAGGGAAGCAAATACAGAGGGGATATTAGGGGTAAGTTTTTCACTCAGAGGGTGGTGAGTGAATGGAATCGGCTGCCGTCAGAGGTGGTTGAGGCAAACTCGCTGGGGTCTTTTAAAAGACTTCTGGATAAGTATATGGAAACGAATGGGATAGGGGGTTATAGATAGGTCTGTGGATTGGTAGATATAGATGTGATCAGCACAACTCGTGGGCCAAAGGGCCTGTTTGTGCTGTATTGTTTTATGTTCTATGTTTCATCGTCATCAGCAGATTCTTAACTCCAATTTTCTTTCAATGGATTCAAATTCCACCACCTGCCATAGTGGGCTTCGAGCCCAGGTACCCAGAATGTTAGCTGAGTTTCTGGATTAATAGTTTAACGATAATATCACTAGGCCATCACCTCCCCTGTAAATTTCACCACTCTACTTCCCCACTTTCCCTCTCTATTTTTATCCAAATAAGTTCTACCCTGCAAAGTTTAATTTCCAATCCTGATATTTCTGTAGCCATGGTTTGGAGTTTCCTGCATTCTCTCACGCAAGTCACAAAGGCAGTGAAAATGTCAGAAAAAAGAAATGGCAAGGCAATTACTACCCCTTTGACTGAATCTGTACTCTCTAAAGAATCAACTTATATGAGGCTATTCTTATCATGACTATGATGGAGGAGGCAGGGTCCAGTAAGCCATTCCATCTGGCTATTTCCACTGACTGCAGAATTCACCAGGAGAGGGGTAATGGTATCCACGGTACAATATTAGACAGCCCCTGCTTTACAGAATAAAGTCTTCTATTGAGAACCTTTCCCTTCCATTACTATGCACTCCTTTTGGTTTTTGATCCGACATAAGAATTGTTTATACCACTACCATTGTCAACCTCCACATCCCCAGTGTCCCCAACCTTACCACAATGTTCCTTTGTACTTCTTTAAATCATCCCACTTTTTGAGCTAGCTAAAGTTGGCTTGTGGTTGCATTGTCCCTTCTGATCTGGACAGACCTAAAGATCATCCCTGGCATGGTGATTTCAGGTAGGCCTGTGATCAATATCTGAATTCCTGCCTGTCAAAAATTTTGAAATGATCAGGATCTTCATAACCCCCGGTCACTTGATAGGATTTTAAATCATTTGCAGCACTCCATACTGCAGCAAAGATTTCCCTGTCTCCCTGTTAATCAGGTGCAATGGTATGCATCCTAGGTTGCTAATTGGAGCCAGACAGGAATTGTGCATAGCTGCACACTTAATTCTGTCTGATCCTTTATTGTACATATCTATTTGTCATTGGCAATAAAGCCTTTGTCACTTTGACCAACGTTGAGTTGCCCTTGATAGGTATATGGAAGAGAAGGGAATGGTTTAGTTTGGAGGGGCATTGCTTTTTATATTGGTCGGTGCAACACCGAAGGCCGAAGGGCCTGTTCTGTGCTGTAATGTTCTATACTCTATGAATTGGTGCACACTGTCAGAGTTTGCAAGTCATACTCAGAATGAAAGTGATGGCTTCCTGGAGCTGTTTTCAGGTAACAGAAATGTCGGGAACACTGAATATTAGAGAATTGGGTCAGTCAAAAGTGAATACCTGTAAAAGGTGCAAGGAAAAATCGGTGTTTTTTTTAACATAAGATACATTACAACCTGACAAGTTTTTGCAGTTCACTATCACCAGATACTTTAGTGAACCTGAATAGAGAGAACAAACCATTTAGATTTTATTCATTCATTTTTAGGGGATGTGGGTGCCACTAGTTGAGCCAGCATTTATTGTCCATCCTTAACTGTCTTCCATTTCAGAAAGCATTCGAGAATCACATGTCAGTCAGACTAAGTAAGGATGGCAGATTTCTTTCCCTAAAGGACATTCGTGAATCAGATGGGCTTTTGCAACAAGCAGCAATGGTTTCATGATCACCATTAGGTTTTTAATTCCAGATTTTAATTGAATTGAATTTTCACCATCTGCCATGCTGGGATTTGAACCCAGGTCCCCGGAGCATTACCCTGGCTCTCTGGATTGCAAGTTCAGTGATAATTCCACTATGCCACTGCCTTCCCATTTAATAGTTTTTTATGTACAAATGATGCCAGCAAGCAAACATTCTAATGTAAAACCTGCCACCCTGATTCTCATCCCATGTTTTACCACTTGCTTTGCAAATGAAGATTACCAAGCTTTCACGAAATAGGTAGAGTCCAGACCTTGTGTAGGATTGTTCAGTTCATCCCACCAGAAGAGTCTTTTAGTCTTGCTCTAGAGTAGAGGATTGCACTGTTGTAAGGGATGATGAGCACTCTCAGCTCTTGAGAATATGATTCCATTTAGTAACAAGAAGAAAAATCAACTATGCAAGAGATGATGTTGTATTCCATTAAAAATTCCCTTGGGAGCAACTAATTCGAGAAAATGTAGCAGCCTCTTCCTATGACGCCTACAGATATCATGTTGTCTTATCTGAGATTACTGTCTTCAATAGTCTGATCTTAAGCAGGAAATGAATTACAACCGGTAGCATGAGATCTGAATATTTATATCTGGCAGTGTTGCTTTCCAATTCTTTAAATGCTTAGCAGCTCTGGTAGTCTTATTTCCAATTATTGGCACTGTGCAAGATTGATATTCTTGCTGACAGCTTTCAACATTTTGGACGGAATGTCTGGCTTTGAAATCTCCAGCAAAATTTGAAGCATTTTTTTAAATAAATATATGCAGTAAATGTATCTGGCTATATTGCAAAAAAATTTAAACTATTATTTTCAACTAAAATCAGTTTTACGTATAATTTTGCTTCCAACCCCAAAAGACCTCTTTCCCATTTAGTGGTTTGTTTAATATGATACACATTTTCCTAAGATTGTCCGCTTTGCATTCTAATCTATCTTTTCTATGTTATATCCCAGTATTTTTCTGGAACTTATTTTGGGTGCAATTTTCTCAAAGCACAACGAAATGTGCAGACCCTTTTATGTGCCTACACACAAGAAATGACTCTGCTAGGAAATGGTATTTACCTGTCCTTCTGTTTAGAGATTCAAGGAAGATTGTAAAATCAAGTTAGAACATAGAACATAACAGCGCAGTACAGGCCCCTCGGCCCTCGATGTTGCGTCGGCCTGTGGAACCAATCAAATAACCCTCTAACCTAAACTATTCCAATGCTATCCATATGACTATCCACTGACCATTTGAATGCCCTTGAAGTTGGCGAGGCCACAACTGCTGCAGTCAGGGCATTCCACACCCTTACTAAACTCTGAGTAAAGAACCTACATCTGACATCTGACCTGTAACCCCTTAATTTAAAGCTATGTCCCTTCATGTTAGCCATCACCATCCAAGGAAAAAGGTTCTCACTGTCCACCCTATCTAACCCTCTGAGGCACTTTCATCCTGCAAAATGATGCTCAGGCAGTAGTGTATTGGAATTGTTGCTGGATTACTAATCCAGAGACCCAAAGTGATGTGGCAGCACAGTGATTAGCATTGTTGCCTCAGTGCCAGGAACCTGGGTTCAGCTTGGGTCACATTCTTCCCGTGTCTGCATGAATTTCCTCCCAGTGCTCCAGTTTCCTCCCACAATCCAAAAGATGTGCTGGTTAGGTGCATTGGCCATGCTAAATTCTCTGTCTGTGTATCTGAACAGGGTAAGAATCTAGCAACACCAATTTTAAATCCAACCGATTTATTTGATAGTAAATTTGCGAGCTTTCGACACTCTGTGTCTTCGTCAGGCAGATGCAGTGTTCTGGTCTGCAATAGCACACATTATCAGCACAGACAGTCATAGATTTCTGATTAGAATGTGAATCCTTATGTCTAACCTGCTATTCAAGTGTTAAAGTGGCTAACAATGTGTGTGAAGAGAATCCTGAGCATTGGTTAGAGAATTGGTTAGACACATGAGGACGGTCTTAATAGGGATCTTGACTTCATGACACACTATCTGTAACCCCCGTAACTTGCCTGGGTTAGCAAAAAACCTCACTTACTGTGCTGTCTGGAGAAAATACACAATTCTCTAACCAATGCTCAGGATTCCCTTCACACACATTGTTAGCCACTTTAACACTTGAATAGCAGGTTAGATGTAAGGATTCGCATTCTAATCAGCAATCTATGACTGTCTGTGTTGATATGTGTGCTATTGCAGACCAGAACACTGCATTTGCCTGACGAAGACACAGAGTATCGAAAGCTCGCAAATTTACTATCAAATAAATCGGTTGGATTTAAAATTGGTGTTGCTAGATTCTTACTGAGTTCTTACTACCCCAGACCAATGCCGGCATCTCTACATCGTCTGAACAGGTACCAGAGCGTGATGACTAGGGGATTTTCATAATGACTACATTGGAGTGTTAATGTAAGCCTATTTGTGACACTAATAAACAAGCTTCAAACCTTAATGCTTTGAGGTCCTGAGTTCAAATCTCAATGGTGGCATTTGAATTCAGTAAAAACCTGGAATGATGACCATGAAACTATCATCAATTGTCGTAAAAATCCATCTGGTTCACTAACATCCTTTAGGGAAGGAAATCTGCTGTTCTTACCTAGTCGGACCTACATGTGACTCCAGATCCACAGCAACGTGATTGACATTTGACTCTCTATGGAATGACACCACTCAATACAAGGGCAATTAGGAATGGGGAGTAAACGTTGGCCCAGCCAGCGAAGCCCATGTTCTGTGAATGAATTAAAAAAAAACTGCTTTCCAAATGTACCCTCATGATACATCAGTGGTTGGTCCTTTGCACAGTTCTGACAGTATTCTATCCAGCCTTTTTTAAATATTCTTATCATTTTGGTCCACAAATTGACATATCAGAAACTAATCTCCACAGGCTACAAGTCTGGACATGTATATAAAGCATGATTCTGATTTCATAAAGTATGCGCCCAGTCTTACAGCTTGAAAAATTGTTTGGAATATCAGATGCTTAGTGAAGAATGGACTGTTGTGAATTTACCACAAATAATTCACTTCTGTAACTGCGAGATGATGGGCTCTTGTACCTAATATTAGAAAAACCAAGGCCTCAAGTTGCATGTTTTTTGGATTATTTGGAGGTGAATTATGACACCAATAACTGGATAAGAACTAAAGGATGTAGTGTTACAAAAGGTTTTGTAATACCTCACTATGTGTTAGCTTACTCATATGCAGAATGGCAGGCTTATTCAACCCACAGCCTGCAAGCCACAATGTGGCCCCTGGAGCCTCTGTATTCACCTTGCAGGTTCACTCTGCAATACAGTATTTTGTATATTGCAATCCTTGCAAACTGCAAATTCGATATGTTAAAGGGGGACCAAAGAAGTCAGTACAGCACAGATTTAAAGAGAAAAACACAGGAAAATAATTTTTAAAAATGTACCTACTTGTGATTTAATACTTATTTTGTTGAATACTTTAAACTGGTAAGTATTAGAATAGGATGCTCCTTCAAAAATATAACATTTTCATTTCACAGTGAAGCCTAGTATTATGAGCCAGGCCAGGAACTCCAAGTTGTTTTACAAAATCAGCCTACACCATAATTTTGGCATTAGGATGAACATAAGGTGGTTCACTCCACGTATGATTCAGGTGATCCATGAGAAAACTTTTATCAAACAAAGTTTATTTAAGAACACAATTAAAATGTAAGTAAAAACTTAGCATGACTTTTACAAATTGCAAATTTTTAGCATGATACAATATAAAACTTAATAGCCAGCTGGCTATAATATTCCAAGTCAAACCACATTCTATAAATATACACCCCTTCTTAGACTTGGCACAAAAAAAAGTATGCTCATGTGAACCTGGTTTTGCAACTTTTTAACACTTGCTGTGAATTGGTCCTTTGAAATGTTGGATTAAACTGAGGTTTCCCGGTGCTGGAACTTTCAGCAAACCTCTAGTGAGAGGGAGAGATAGAGACACTGCTTGCCTCCAGCTTTTAGCTAGCCACTCTCAGACAGCAGGATTTCCAGCTTCAGAGAGGGAAAAATGAAATACTGCTATCTGCACTCCAAACAGCTTCTGAATCTAAAAGAGGTCAAACAGCTTCTGAACAAAATTAAACTAAAGCTTGGTCTTTTCTGTGGAAAAGAACTGTCCCACAGGCATCATCTGACCTCTTAGTCATTCACAATAACAATTCAAAAGGGTCATAAACCCGAGGACACTGTATTCAGTCAGATTAAAAATAAACATTGCTTCAATTACTCTGCTTCAGCAACAATACTGGTACAGATAGCACAGTATCAAAACAAAAATGCCAGACTTGCTTGAACAAAACTTGGTAAGAAGTCTCACGACACCAAGTTAAAACCCAACAGGTTTGTTTGCAGCACAAGCTTTTGGAGCTCATACTCCTTTATCAGGTGAGTGAGGACTTGTGTTCACAAACAGGGCATATAAAGACACAAACTCAATTTATAAGATAATGGTTGGAATGTGAGTCTTTATAGATAATCAAGTCTTAAATGTACAGACAATGTAATTGGAGAGAGGGCCAAGCACAGATTAAAGAGGTGAGTATTATCTCCAGCCAGGACAGTTAGTGAGAATTTACAAGCCCTGGAAAGTTGTAGCGATTACAGATAGTATGACATGAACCCAAGGTCCCAGTTGAGGCCGTACTCATGCGTGCGAATTTGGCTATCAGTTTCTGCTCACCGATGCCGTGTTATCGTGTGTTGTGAAGATCACCTTGGAGAACGCTAACCTGAAGATCAGAGGCTGAATGCCCATGACTGCTGAAGTGTTCCCCGACTAGAAGGGAACACTCCTGCCCTCGGTGATTGTCCAGCAGTGTTCATTCATTCATGTTGTAATGTCTGCACGGTCTCCCCAGTAGGAAACAGTGCCACTGCCGGGAATCCATTGTCAACTTGTCGGACTACATGCAAGAAATTGAAGTTCTTAGCCGAGTGCTCAATTTCTGCAACACCACTAAAATGGACTCCATTGGTCTCACAGCAGACACAGAGGAATTCATCAGGTGAATGAGGTTGCAGGAGTTCTTCCACAAACCCCAAGAGACCAACAGCGAACACAATAAGACAGCCCCATTGAAAATGACAAAGCAAGCAGATTTTTAATAGCCTTAACATTCTGGTGGACAAGACAATCGTGACAGGGGAACCTTCCTGTATTATATGAGGTGATGGGATATTGGTATCATCACTGGACTTGCAATGCAGACGTTCAAGTGGCACCACGGCAGTTGGTGAAATTTGAATTAAATAAAACCATGATTTTAAGTTTAGTATTGGCCATTAAACTATTGTCAGATGTTGGGGAAGTGGTGGGAGTGGGGGGGGGAATGTACCATCCTTATCTAGTCTGACATAAAGTGACTCCAGTCACGCAGCAACATAGTTGATTCTTTAAGGGCTTAGTTATAGCAATTAAGTTCAAGGACAATTGGGGATGAGCAATAAATGCAACAAAGTCCACATCCCATAAACGAATTAAAAAAAAGTTTCATCAATAAAATGTCACTAAGGTACAAAAGAATATTGCCAACATTTCAAGTCTAGATGACCCTAGCCTCGCACATTGGCCCTATTCCCTCTCCATAGATGCTGTCAGACCTACTGAGATTTTCCAGGATTTTCTGTGTTTGTTTCAGATTCAAGCATCCGCAATATTTTAGTTTTACAAAAGAATATTAGTTTTAAAGATTACATTGCTCAGATTACTTGTTATTTGGAAGTTGAGATTCAATCATAAATTCAGAGAAAAGATGCTGTGTAACACGAAATCTGCAAGAGGTTGGAAAATAGCATAGCTACATAAAACTAATATCTTTGATTGTCATCATTCCTTAGTGTTTGCCTACATTTGTAGTGTGAAGAGCAAAGAGACCTGAAACTCATTTGAATGAATGGTTTTCTATTAATTTTGTTGAAAAATTTAAATGGTAACCACCTTTGTTGAATTTTCATTTGTGTTCATTACATGCATCACTCAACACGGCTGTTCTGAAACTAAGAAGCGTGGGATTAGTTCAGCATCAGCCATTTCATGAATTTCTCATCTTCCATGTGAGAAAGAGTTAACTTCCTTTCCTGAAGATTTGGGTAAGATTGGAAATTCTAAAAGAAGCTTGCTGGCAGCATGATGAGCCCTAACCGTGAGTTCATGGCAAATTAACATTAAAGGTCTCACCTGTTTACATTTTTCAACAAAGTTGTTTTTTGGATGATGGAGTATAATTAGTTCATTCATGAGCCATGCATTTATGCAACATTAATTCACTGGAAGCCAATTTGAAATTGCTAATAAGCTTAGCTGCACAAACTTAATTTTTTTTAAATTTTGAGGACAAATCTCTTCAAAGAGGAGACTTTTTTTTCAAAGCAACATCCTTTATTGAGAGTTAAAGACCAGGTATGGTCATTTCGATTGAATTCTGACATTTAATAAGTTCACAAAGAAAAACTAAGCTTGGTTTAAGATTATTCATAGATGAAAATTTTAATATTGTGCCAACAGGTAATTTGCAAAACTCTGCATCTATTTAATTATTTACTCAGTAGCTTAAACAGAAACAAAATGATAAGCAAGTAACAGGTGGCCTGTGCTTTATACATCAACAATTGCACATTTTAAATACTCCGCTGTCATAATTTGGTATGATGCTAACCTATGTTAAATTGAGTTTTCAAGAAATTACTTTCAAATATATTATTCTATAAAGTCACTGTACAAAACGAATATGTAGCGAGAGAAATTCAGTGATATACGAGTGTTTCTTGACATGGGAAAGCTTTCACTGAAAGTGATGAGAGTTTAAATACTGAAGAGATTTGTAATCTATTAATCAGTATCACTTCTTTGGTCTACGTTTTCTTAATTAATAAGAGTTTGTAAAGTTCTCTCTAGAAAGGCACACACTTCAATCAAGGATTTGTACAATTCCACCGTTGAAAGCCAGCTTTCTTACATTTTTATTTAGAATCAAAAGTAAGCACTAATATATTGGCCCAGATCTGATGTTCGTTAATGAGTTGTACCCTGGAGATATTCTGGAAGATTTGCTGGAGAACCCCCTCAAAAGCCACCAATGTTTGCATAAGAAATTAGAAGGATTAAAAACAATTCTAATTCCTGAGTAACTATTTTACTGACCCCACCCCCCAAGATCTCACCAACTTCCCCATCCAATCTCCTCTTCCTACAATCTACCCCATGACCACCTGACTGAACACGCAACCATGAACTCCGAATCCGCAACTCCACTCCCGAGCATCCAACTATTTTTCCAATATCCCAAGCCCCCAACTAGCATCATGCCCACATGACCTGCCAACCCCACTCACTGGTTATTTACCCACTGACCCATTCTGCCCACTGACCTTCTCTCTGTGGTTTGTCAAAATGACGGCGACATTTAAGTTTACCCAGCAAGCAGTGACGTAAAAAGGGAATGTGGTTTTGTTTCTTCCTATGCTGCTGAAGGACTTCAGGAGCAACTGTGCTGCTGCAATGATTAGGCCCAGGTCAGAAATCCAGGTGAGTAATGTACAGTGAGGTAAGTAAAAAAGATTGGAATAACAATCCAATGCTGATTGTCACCCGATGAACGATTCACCCCATTATTTTCAATTACTAACTGAGCTGTTACATTTTTCAGACTGACTTCCAGTCTTGTGTAGTGTTGTAATAGCAATGATGCACTCAAATGACAGAATTGTTTACCTGCCCCTTCCCCACCCGCCTTGGCATGTTTTCCGGCAGAGAAGGCAAGTTGACACTGGCTGCCAGCAGGATCTTCCAATCCTGCCAATGTCCACGGTGTTTTGCATGGCTCATCTATCCTGCCTGTGGGTGTTCACCTCAGACAGGACTGGAAGATCCCTCTGGTTGGATAAGCTGGAAATCCTATCCAAGGTCTGGACTCTACATAATTCATGAAAGTTTCATAACCTTCGTTTGCAAGGATAAATGGATTTTAATTCCTCGCGGTGGAGAGGTGGCAGGTCAGTTAACAATTAAAATTCTAAAATGAGCAATCTGGGCACAGTTCACTTTCAATCTATTCCATTTATCTGTCGGGAGTTCCGCTGTGGGGAGGCTCTGTGGGATGAGATACTCCAGCCTCTCTGTTGCATGTTCCCTGACAGCAAGAGATGGCACATGCTGGTAAGAAACCTACAGGCGGGGGTGCGCTGCCAATAGAACCAGAGAACCCGCTGGTATGAACAGCCAGGGAATTCCAGCCAACTGAAGTTGACTTCAATTTTAGTGCTTCCAAGCTGCGTTTCCTGGACTTTGGGCAGCCCAGTCAGGTGAAGGGTAGTATGGAGGGCCAGGTGCATTGGCAGGGAAATTCCTCTACATCACTTGCGGCTCAGTGTTTCCATCGACCAAACAAGCTTACTTCATGTGATGGATCCAATGCAATCAGCTCTCTTTTCACCAGATAACCTGCTCTGCCATCATTTGCCCTGTCAATACACCAGGATTACCATATTGTTACTTAGTGAGATCTGCTGAAAAGTGAATCTCAAGCAGACTTGCATCCTTACACATGGAGGCATTTGCAACACTTCTTAAACTGTTATCCACAGGACTTGAAGAACTCTATCCCTACCATCTCAACACCTTTGGGACAGCAAGATGAAAAATAGAAAATAATTGTATTTTGATTGAAACTAAAATCTGTTCCAAGTACTTAAGACATTCACACATGCTGTGCAAGTGGTGAAAACTAATCTTCCCCCTCAGTTGCTGAAGTATAGCATCCCTCAGGGTATTTAATCTCAGGCATGCGGAGCTTTCACATCAAACAGTTGGGCATATTAATCATATTTCCACAAAATATTCATCGGTACAAATTATAAAATCCAATTTCTTCATTAATTATGTCTTAAGTGGCCAACAGCTGGAATTCCAATTGTATATCTAGATATTAATGAGATTTAGTCACCAGTCTAAAGCTGGATTCCTTACACAAACACAAGACAAGTTTGCAAACTGATGACTTGTGACACTTGCAGATGGAAAGATTTGTCAGCTTATATACTCACCTAAAGATGACAACAATTATAACAAAGCCTTTAATTCCAAATGGACTTTATCAGCCAGCTGTGAAACTACAGCAATCAATTACACTCCACAGAAACATGTCTACTTTTTTTAAAACTTGGGTGTGTTCTGGAAAATATTCCATGTTGGAAATTTTGTAATGCCTCGTGGTTATCCTAATTTCAACAAATGACTGAAATTTTTTGAATTACTACTTTGAAATACTAATGGGCTTTTGGTTAACATTTATTTCAGTTCAATGGGCAGGGGACAGTGTCAGGATACTGCCTGGGCATGTCCTTCTCTTTGGGGATGTACATACCTGTGTGCCCCCAGTGGGTTCCCTTTGCCTAGTTCGCATTGCTTCAAACCCTTTGTAAATCTCACCGAGATCAGGTCATGTCGGTAAAGGGAGAAATCTCGGGGGGGGGGGGAATGATACGACAGAAAATAAGGTTAAGATATATTTAAATGAGATTCCTGACCTTCCCGGATAAGAACTTTGTTACTTCATGGTGGGGGTGAGGCAGAGAGGAGGAAGCAGAGATGATCACGTTGTGATATCTCACTGCAAGATTCTCAATTTTGGCCTCTTGTGGGATTAAATGGCCCACATCGCCATTTAAGCCTGTGGAAACAACAGCACAAAATCCCGGTTAATATGTTATCCAAGAGACAATAGCTTTCCCAGCAAGTATGTCAACCTTGATTCCACCGCAGTTGCTTTGGGGGAATTCAAATTGCTAAACGGGATTACTGTTGCCTTATTTGGAGTATTACTTGGTGTTTTGTTTAGCTGACATGATAGCAGCCATTTTAAGTTTTTGAACTGTAATAAGGCAGGCTGTAAACAGCCATTTTGTGTGCAGAACCCGAGGAAGAATTCTGTAAAATAACTTCCGAGAGGATTCTATGGCTGATGGAGGACCACAAGGAAGTTTTTTAAGAAATTAGCTGCTGTTGAAAAGGTCCAGGCAATCTGTAGGAACTGTAACCACAGAAGTATTGAGGAACAGAAAATCTTTGGTCTCTACCAAAAATCTGTTGAGTTCACCTGAAAAAGACAAACACTTACTGGTTGACCACAGAAGCCACCACAGCTACTAAGTAAACCTGAAGTTTCAACAGCTTCAAATGAGGAAGGAGGAGCTCAAGCACAGGCCCACAGTTAATATCTCACAGAGATTGATCTGAAACCTCATCTTTAAGTATCTTGTTCTTTTTAATTGCTTTTAATTTTTGTTTCAGATTGTTTTTAGTTTATAACTTTAACACTCTTATCTAACTAACTTTCAGCAGTAGTTTTTGTAATAAACTGATCTTTTGGATTTAAGACTAAACCTTGCCTTCTGGGTTATTTTTAAATTGAGCCACTCATGAATTTAAAGGGAGCTGCATATACTTGTACAAATTTTAATTGTAAGGTGTCTCACAACACCAGGTTAAAGTCTAACCAGTTTATCTGATAGTAAATCCTGGTAGGATTTAACCTGGTGTTGTGAGACTTTTTATCGTGTTTACCCCAGTCCAACGCCAGCATCTCCACAACACAAATTTTAATTCACAGACCACTTAAAAAAAATCTTTTACATGGCCATGACATATACATGATCCTGTGATTACTTAATAACGAAACATTTTGTGTGTCGAACACTTAAACAGAAATTGAAGTTCCATGTTAAAATATAGATACAGAAGTAGGTCATTTAGCCCCTCATGTCTGTTCTGCCACACATCAAGGTCATGGTTGATGAATACCATAACTTTACTTATCCATTTTTTCCATATCCATGATACACTTAGCCCAGAAAAAATCTACTGCCCTCAGTCTTTCAATTTCAACTGAATTGGCACAGATAGCCTTCAAGCAGAACAAGTACCAGATTTCCACTATCGTATGAAAAAATGCTTTCATTCCAAATCTAGCTTAGCTCTAATTTTAAGATTATGTCCTCCCGTTTTGAATTCCTCAAAGGAAAGAGTTTATCTGTATCTCTTCCATTAAATCATTTTTTATATCTCAGTTAGATGACCCTCTCAATCTTCTAAACCCAAGACAAGTGTATATAACCTGTCCTCATATGTTATCTTTCAAACCATGGTATTATTTTGTGCTGTGCCTCGTTGTAAGGCCAATGTATCGTTTCCAGTTTTGTGATTTGTATAAAGTCACCTAAATCTCTCTGTTCCTCCACAGCTCCCAGGCCGGAATTCTTCGGTCCCTTCCACCAGCGGGATTTCACTTGCTTGTCTCATTCACCATAGGGGAACTTTCTGTGGAACTTTCCAGTTCCAGTCTCTCATCTTTATGAAAATATTTCAATTTTCTCAATTCTGAAATGGGCAATTTCATTATTCCTGATGTTGAATTCCACTTGCATCTTTCTGCCTGTTCATTTAATCCATGTTCTCTTGCAATTTCCTCCAACCAACCCTACAAATTATTGTGCCTCTAAGTTTTAAGTCACCTGCATACTGGATGTAGAACTCTGTATTCCTTCATTCAAGTCATTAATGTTTCTGATGAAAATGGAGGACGCAGTGTAGGTCGGGGGAGGACAAGTAATCACCTTTTACCAATCAGAACATGAACTCTTCTCTCACTTTCACTGTCTCCTGCATCCCAGTTAACTTTTTACACATAATACAAGGTTACTTCCAATTTCATGTGTTCTTGTTGTTGATAATCTGTTTTGTGCAACCTTATCAACTGCTATCTGGATATTTCTATACACAGCAGAAAATTTCTAAACACAGCAAGCTGCTTTTGGCGATGTTGCAAATAGAAAGGACACAATTCCTGTCCTTGTGTAGTTGCAGAGTCTATATCAATGATATAGCCCAGACACAATATACCATTATTACATTGCAATAATCACCATTCCCCATGCCCATTTCATTTACTATGTTTAATCCTCATTAATCTATATTTCGGTGTACAGTAATACACTGTTTAATATCATTAATACATTTTCTATTCTCAGCCCTCAAACATATATATGGGTAGAGTTCTACAACTTCCACTCGAGCGAGACTGGAAATTCCCACCAAAGATTAAGTTGTCCAGCCCTCGCCTGCCCTGATTCCATGGCAGATATTAGAATTCCAGGGCATTAGAATTCTGATGATAATTAGCAATATCCATTTCATATTTTTTCGTCCTCAATTTCATCCTAAAAACTACATCTATAGATATTTAGAAGCCCAAAACCTACTTATATTTTGTATGATTGTGATAACTTAATTGATTAATCTCCAATAACTAATCAAAGCTGGTATCTGATTAATGTTCAAATAATATGCAATGAAAACGTGGAGGTAATTGAACTTCTTTCGACGCTAATATTGTATGCTCAAAATGTCAGAGTATTCTCATGCATGTATCACAAGGCGAATGGCTTCACATTGGCAGCAGGACTAGAATTGTATCTTGCTTGGGCAGGTTCACACCCAACATGGAAGAGTGTGAAATCGTGCAAAAAGAGCGTGCAACCACCTGCTGTCATTGCGCACTTGCTCAATATTTCAGTCAGCAGGCATGCGCGAGAGTCAAAAACGTGCCCATCGATAATCAAGATTTAGCCCATTCAGGGGCCAATTGAATTCCGTTTTAAGTGACTTGTCTGCTTTTACAGTTGGTGGGTGAACCAGTTGGCGAGGCAGTTCTAACATTTTAGCTCCAACCTCGATCCAGGTTGGGATGTACCGTCAAGAGAAAAAAAAACTCAGAAGTTGTCTGAAAACTGAGGTTTGCGTTTGATTGTGCTGCCGAGACACTGTATAGTTTATTTTACAGGTCAGCAGCTCCCTGAGACAGCTTCACAGAGGCTGTTTCCTTGAATGAACACGTTAGAAATCATCCCTTTTCTCAGTGCCTGCCCTCTCTCTCTGCCTTCCCTGGCAGCCCCTGCCTTTCACAGTTAATTGGCAGCCAGCATGAAATTGCAGTCTGGGTTAACCGTGGCCAGGAACACATTTAACACTTGTTTCCCAAGACCACCGAGTGTGCATGCCCTATGGGTGAAACATCCAAACCCAGAAGATGAGGTGTTACAAGCTACAGAGTACACAATGTCCAGAAAAATTCCTCTATCTGCCGTGAGAGTTACTTCTTCAAAAAAATCCAATTCGATTAATCAGGCATGACCCGTCTTTTACAAATCCATTCTGACTCTCTTGAGGTTAATTGATTATTGCCCAGTGCTCAAGCACTCTGCTTCTCATGCTAGATTCCACTAAAGTTTCTGCAATTGGCATTAAACTGTCAGACTTATCATTACCTGGTTTTTCTCTTGCCAGCTCCTGAAATAATGGAGTGTTATTTGCAATTTCGCAATATAACAAGACAATTTTGGAAAATTGTGGCAACTGTACCTACAATTTCCTCACATAACACTTTGATCATTCTACAATAGAAACATTCAGACTGTGGACATTTGGTTACCTTAAGTTCCATTATTTCCACCATTATATTTTTCTATAAAACATATTTTGCACTTAGTTAGGCTGCCCAGCACCACTGGTATATTTGTCTCTTCCTCCACTGTAAAAACAATACCAGTTCTCATTGAATAATTCTTCCATATTCTTATACCCTTCATCCATCCACATTCAATGAACCCACATTACCTTCTAACATGCTTTTTCTTTTATAAAAAAAAATGCTGTTTGCTTTGCTATCCCTTGCAAGATTGTTTTCACTTCTCTTATTACTTTTTCTTTTGTATTCCTTCATTGCTATTTTTATCGCACTCCTGTTCTGTTGGAATTTCAGTTAAGTAAATCTGTCAACATAAATTTCATAATCCAAAGACGCTCAATAGAATTTTCATTCTGCTTCTGAAACAAATTCGATTTGGCAACAACTTAGAAGCTTGTACGTTACAGGGTCAATTTTATTCATGGAGTAAGAACTGTATTCAGAACCTCGCTGTACAGAGTTCGAATCATGTGGAAATCACATTTAGTTCAAGTTTAGTTATTCATGCTGAATACAATATTCCAGTCTCCATCCTTGTGTCAGCTCAGGGACTCAATTCGTGGATACAAATGTAATAGATAGTCAGATTGTGATATTTCTTTTCTTGGGCTTCATTAGCCTGATGCATATTTTTGCTCAGCGATCCAGAGGAATCGTTTTTATTCAATCATACGATTGGACTAAAATCTTTATTTTCTTTAAACTTAAGTCACTGGTACCCAAAAAACAATTAAATTCTTAGCTGTTCCCTTTAAATATGTTTTGAAACTTACAGTTTCAGGACTACTATTGCTGTAAATTTAAAAGAAAACATTCATTCTGTACGTGCGTGTCATTGACAAGGCCAGCATTTACTGCGTGTCAGAAGATGGGGTTCAGCCTTCTTTCTGAAACAGTGAAATTCATGTTATGAGGGAGCTCCTGTCGTGAAATAGGAAGTTCTAAGACTTTGACCCAGCAATGGGGCAGTATGGTAGCACAGTGGTTAGCACTGCTGCTTCACTGCTCTAGG
This sequence comes from Sphyrna mokarran, assembly GCA_024679065.1. Classification (NCBI taxonomy): domain Eukaryota; kingdom Metazoa; phylum Chordata; class Chondrichthyes; order Carcharhiniformes; family Carcharhinidae; genus Sphyrna; species Sphyrna mokarran. The sequence goes on along the minus strand of JAGIQG010000023.1, from coordinate 27,340,650 downwards.
ATCCTGGGTTTGGTTTCCGGCTTGGGTCACTGTCTGTGTGGAGTTTGCACATTCTCCTCATGTCTGCGTGGTTTCCTCCCACAGTCCAAAGATGTGTGGGTTAGGTTGATTGACCATGCTAAGAAATTACCTTAGTGACCAGGGATGCGTCGGTTAGAGGTATTAGTGGGTATAATATGTAGGGATATGGAGGTGGGGCCTGGGTGGGATTGTGTTTGGTGCAGACTTGATAGGCCAAAGGGTCTCATTCTGCATTGTAGGGTTCAATGATGAAAAGATGGGAATCGATGCACATGTTGCATAGCTTGAAGTTTTTTTCATGCTGTCTTTGTCCTTCTAAGTACTGGAGATGTTGTCAACAATGATTTGGTGAGGTGCTACTGCACATCCACCAGAGAGTGCACATTGCAGCCACAGTGTCTCAATAGTAGAGGTAGGGAGTTGATGGCCTCGTGGTATTTTCGCTGGACTATTAATCCACAAATTCAGCTAATGTTCTGCAGATCCGTGTTCGAATCCCAGCATGCAGAAGGTTGAATTTTAATTCAATGAAAAATATATGGAATTAAAAATCTACTGATGACCTTGAAATCATAATTGATTGTCAGAAAAATGCATCTGGTTCACTAATATCTCTTAGGGAAGGACATCTGCTGTCCTTACCTGATCTGGCCCACATGTGACCTCAGAGCTGCAGTAAAGTAGTTGACTCTCAACTATGCTCTGAACAAGGGTAATTAGGGATGGGCGATAAATAGTAGCCAGCCAGTGATGACTGACAACTGATTAAAAACAAGTGGATTTTGAAGTCACAACATTTCTATGAGATTAGCAGCAGTCCCTGACATAATTCTATTCACACTGGGATGGCTGAAAGTACATTTCAGCACAAAATATGCTGTTGTTTTTCCAGTATTACAGAACCAAATGTACTATGTTAACCAATGTTTAGAACATAGAACATTACAGCGCAGAACAGGCCCTTCGGCCTTCGATGTTGCGCCGACCAATTATGAAAAAAAAGCAATGACCCTCCAAACTAAACCATTCCCTTCTTTTCCATAAACTTATCAACTAACCTCTTAAACGCCACCAAACTTGGCGCATCTACAACTGCCGCAGGCAAGGCATTCCACTCCCGAACCACCCTTTGGGTAAAGAACCTACCTCTGATATCCGTCCTATAACTATCACCCCTTAATTTAAAGTTGTGTCCCCTCGTGCTAGCTTTCTCCATCCTAGGAAAAGGCTATCACTGTCCACCCTATCTAAACCTCTAATCATCTTATATGTTTCGATAAGGTCCCCTCTTAGCCGCCTCCTTTCTAACGAAAACAACCTCAAATCCCTCAGCCTCTCTTCATAAGACATGCCCTCCATACCAGGCAACATCCTGGTAAACCTCCTCTGTACCCTCTCCAATGCATCCACATCTTTCTTATAATGTGGGGACCAGAACTGCACACAATACTCCAAGTGCGGCCGCACTAGAGTTTTGTACAGTTGCAACATGACGTTGTGGCTCCGAAATTCAATTCCCCTACCAATAAAAGCTAAGACTCCGTATGCCTTCTTGACAACCTTATCGACTTGACTGCCTACTTTCAGGGATCTATGCACATGTACACCAAGAATTGGAGAGAATGTTTATGGATTAATCTTCTGCAATATGTGTTGCAAATTATTGCAACATTTTCTACTTGCTGCCCAGACAACGGAATCAGTTCCTATATCAGGTAACTGAGCTGCATCCAAACAGCCAGTTGAAAATCTACCACAATATGGTGCAGTCAACACTACATTAAGGAGAAAAATCTGCATTTATATAGCTACTGTCACAATCTCAGGATGGCCCAAATCACATCTCTTAAAGTGCAGTCACTGATGTAATGTTTGAAGATTTTCAACTCCTTACAACCCTGTATATTTCACAGGCACAGTGTAAGCATCAGTCATTATATTTCATAAGTCTATGTAAGAGAATCCTTATGGGGAATTTTAACTTAGAGAAACATGGAATTTGGATACATTGCAGAATTAATTCCAGCAAAATTATGAGTGGATCAGGAAGCCTGCTGCAGCCTGCTGACTTTTCCACTTAATTTGGGCATGAGGCAATATATGATCATTTCCCAATTGGAGCGACATTGTGAAACAGTTTTAAGTTGAACATCATACCCATGGATTTCTCAGACTTCGTATAATTTGCCACTCAAAGCAAGGTCAGAACATATTCACAATTGAGGGGACTCATTACAACACTGGAAATACTGCAGCTCATTCTCAATACTCAGAACTGCTTTCTTAAGCAGTCATAGGAACAGGTTTAACCTGTAGATGTTTATCAGAAAGGGGTCTGGCAGTTACAGCAGTGTGCATTGAAGGGATGTCCAGCTGAATAGCAAAGATAGGAGAAACAGTTGTGTGCATTTTGCTGGAAACATTATTCATGACATAGGGTAGACAGGTGGAATCTGAGCATCGATTTATGCTGCCAAGGTGGATAGTTTGATTCAGGAAACTCAGTTGGGGCCACCAATCCCAGAAGGAAATCGGTGCTGGATTTGAAGGCAGAATGTTTGGAAGGCTTGCCTTCATCTCTCCAGCCCCTACATCATCTATTTCCTCATCCACTCTCCTCCATGCCAACTCATTACCACATCCCTTTTCTCCCCATCCCCTTCCTCATCTTTCCTCAAACCTGCATTACACTTTCAATGCCATTCACCCAATAATTTCTGTGGTTAAACTTCAGGGGCCACGTCAAATTGAATAAAGGAAATTTACTAACAATCCAATAGAGCTCTCATCCATATCATTTGATACTGAAAATAATTTATCAACTCAAAGCTATTCAAAGAGCTTCAATTTCCCCAAGTTGTCAATCTGTTAAAAACAAACTTCAATTCAGTAACAACATCAACAGCAGCTAATCCTTTAATAGGCTTGTAAAACTATCAAATCCAAATGTAAACTCAGTGGGGATGAGGGTGGGGAGTGGTCTGAGATATGTGGATTTGGAACATTTGGTGCTCAGTCAATAAACTCAGCTGCAATAACAGCTGTTTAGAATGTCAACAACGAACTCTACTTTTTTCATAAGCAACACGACATGGACTGTCAATTAAAGCAATCTAGCAATGCATGTTTTATTTTGTTCTAACTGATAGCTGTTTATTTCATGTTTAAAGGACTGGGAAGTTAAATAACTACCGATTATGACATCTAAACAGACCTTAGCCATCTTTCATGCATGTTTCCGTCTGCTCCATAAATTTGTGAATCACTGCAGATTAGGATCTTTTGACAGCAAACATGGGGTGTGTCTGAACTAAGAACTAATTTCAAATAGCCTGACTGAGTCCATGTTTCCCCATTCATGTCATCCCTATCCTTCTGCTAGTGAAAATGGGATCAGCAAAAAATGAGGGTAGGCTTCCTCTATCCAGGTCATACTGTAGAGTCACAGAGTCATAGAGGTTTGCAGCATGGAAACAGGCCCTTTGGCTCAACTTGTTCATGCCATCCTTTTTTTAAACTCCTAAACTAATCCCAATTGCCCATATTTGGCCCATATCACTCTGTATCCATCGTACCCATGTAACTATCTAAATGCTTTTTAAAAGATAAAATTGTACCTGCCTCTACACCCATGACCACTGATGATTCCTGCCAGATATGGGCAATTAGGTAGCAACCTAGTCTCCCTGACAACATTTCCTGCAGGAATGTGTCCAGTTGCAACTCCTCACAGACTATATTGTTTGGTCGGAGCAGCAGGTGCTTGCACTAAGGAGCATACATGGGGCAGAGGGTGTGATAATCACTAGTTACATGGAGGTTGTCACACCACAGGTTCAGACAGGTAGATGGGTGACCACCAGGAGAGGCAGGTAGGTGGTGCAGCAGTCTCCTGTGTCTTTTCCCCTTTCAAACAGGTATATCATTTTGGATCTGTTGAGGGAGACAGCCTATCGGTGGGAGATGTCTACTAAATTTGTCTATCATATTTAGAGTTCTCCAGAGTTAGCCTGCCTCTGCAAATATCTGTCCATGAATTTCCTTGACATTTCTGAGCAAAGGCCCCTTAGGAGTCCTAGAATGCCACGTCAGGTTAGAGAGGCATTCGCAGTCTCTTAGAAGAAGACGTGATCCCTGCTGGAACATTGGCAAAAGTTAACTTGAGATGTCAAAATGACCACCATTCTGAACATTTTGTCTCCAGATCTTTCTAAATGTCTGTTGGGGACATATCCAGGATCTCACAATCAGTCACCCACAGATTCAAAACACAGGGACTGATTAATGATTGCCAGAGCCACCAATGTGTGAACTTCATTTGTGATTGTGCCAAAAGTGTGTTAAACATTTTCACCTTTGATTAGCTTCACACTATCTAGGCCATCATCAAATGCATACATGTGGAAACTTGGATACGCTAGATCACTGGTAAGTATCTGTGAACCGCAAAGACTTCCGATGCATCAATGAGAAACTAATGGGCAATCATAAGTTTTCTTTCTGCAAATATGTATCCAGAATACTGCCAAGATTTTCATCCTGGTGCAACCCAAGCCGCCGACCTTATTGGTTCTAGGTTGCTAGACGATGAGAGATATTCATTTCAAATTTGGCTGATGCCATTGACCTTGAAACCCAATGACCAAAGCCTACCTGAGCTACGCTGTATGTCATATGTCTACCATTTATGCAATGGAACGCATTATCTGCATGCTGTGGGTGCATTTCAGATGACTAATTAGATCTGGAGGTACCTTACAGATCTGAACACCCACAGCAGCTAGAATGTGTCAGAATGGTCATACATGTTGCACACAACACAATATTGTGGCATTGAGGCTTTGACCTGCAAAATTATTTTTGGACAATTCTGAAAAGGAAGAATAATAAAACAAGGTGGGGTTGTGAAGGGACAATGCAGCATCAACAATTCATATGACCTCATGAATTCAAGGTTCATATGTGTCAATGGAACAATGTAAGTAGTACATGAAATGGCCGTTGTGTATCTCATGCCATTGGTCCAAAATGGAGCTACAAATAGACAATAACCCTTTCCACATCCTTCGTTACTCTCTATTGATTAATGTCTTCCAATTCACATTGCATAAGTTAAAAACCAACTTGCCACCTGAAGCCAGGCATGTCTCAATGAAATTGATTGTGAGTTAACAATCTTTAGCATGCTTTAATAGTAGGTTAAGTGTGGGTTTCTTTTCATGGTTTGATCAAAGAATCCAATGTACTTGCAGACAGCCAAATTGACCCTTAGTGTCAGGGAGATTAGCAGGGTAAGTATGTGGGCCTATGGAGATAGGGCCTAGGTGGGATTGTAATCAATACAGGCTTGATGGGCCTTCTGCACTGTAGGGAAACTATTCTATTACCAAGGAATGAAAGAATGTAATGTGGTGCAAGTATTAAAATTGATGTGTTTCTATACTAAACTCATTACCTAATGTTTTCTGATCCATCCATAAGCCTCAAGGGGACAGAAGTAGAAGTGCTTTGAGTGATTTTTGATTTCCGTATCCTCTTTTGCCAATGTTTCCCTCATGCAGTTCATTGCCACTCTCTGCTGCGCAACACTTCTGCTGCAGATCAGTGCAGTGCTCCAAAGCCAAAACTAAGGTATCTATTTTCATATTTGAGGCAGCAGACATGGTGACATCCAACGTCTGCACACTTGTATTCAGGCCTACATGGACTCTTTTGACTGCAGGATTTGATATTCTATGAGTTGGTCACCCAATCCATGCAAGACAATGTCATCAAAACACGCTGAGATATCATCTCATACGTGCTTGAAGCAGATTATTTTCTGCAATCATAATCAGTCCGCTTGGAAAGTCAATTTAGTACATTCTCTATTATTCCTTAATAATTTTCCTTTTGATTTACAACCACCATGTTACAGCATCTGTGTCTAGCTGACAGAAATCGGAGGGGGCTGCAACTTTCTCCATAGACTCTTCAGAGCAGTCTCAGTCGCCAGCACCTGTTCTTACTCAAGTCAAGTCTGAGTCACTAGATGAAAACCCACCAGCTCATTAACTGGTCGCAACAAAATGTCTGAGCTGGTGGATGGTAAGCATAAATCTTGAGATGGTGATGGTCAATAGAAATCAAGCCTCTGAGGTTGATTCATGCTGAGATCAATGGACTCCTGTTGCAGATGTTACTCCCCTTGCAGAGTGAAAAGGCATGGTTTACCAATGTAAAATTCAATAAATGCAGCATACTGATGATGATCATATTTCAAATTGACATAACTGAGTATTGTATAATGTGGAGTCCACTAATGTTTAATTGTGTCGCCAGGTAGCTAGAAGGTTCCCATCTCCAATAGTAAGGCACCAACATGCCAATGATCTCCAATACTTTCTCTTCTGCAAATGTTATCTGAATAATCATTGGAAAATGACTTCCAATTCTCCTTTTCTCCTTCAACATTTCTGTCTCGTCTCGAGGAAGAATACATCTATGAGCAACTGCAATAGCATGTGTTCATCCAGGAGAGTGAGGGTGGTTATCAAAGAGCAGCAAGAATTGGCAGAGGATGAGAATGAGTGGAAGTGATGGCTGGATTAATGGACACATGAGGAAATGCAATAAGAAAAATCGGTGGTTCATCATCTGTACTATTTTTGGAACGAATAATCATAAATACCGCAGTGCAGGAGCAGCCCATTTAGCCTGCACCAACAATAATCACATCCAGGCTCTATCCCCATAACCCCACGTATTTACCCTGCTAATTTCCCTGACAATAGGGGGCAATTATGCATATCTTTGGACTATGGGAGGAAACGGGAGCACTGAGAGGAAATCCATGCAGACAGAGATAGAATGTACAAACTCCACACCGTCATCCGAGGCCGGAATTGAACTCAGTTCCCTCCCACTGTGATGTAGCAGTGCTAACCTCAGTGCCACCGTACTGCAGGAGGTAGTGAGATAGGGGAGAGAATAGCCCAGACTTATCACTGCTGTTAGATTCATTCATTCTGAGAGCTGCTGATGTATATTGGAAACACACATAGTTATGCTTCAAAGCATGTTATACAACCTGATAGAGTGGTCATTTTGTACAGTGCTGCGTATTGTCACTTGTGTCAATGCAGATTACAGAATAATAGCCCCAGTCTGTGTCTCAGTATAGGGAAATAGTCACTTGAATGTGAAAATCGATGGACCGTATAAATCCTTTTAGATGTTTATATCCAAATCTCATTTCTTTTGGTACATTTTGAATCATTTGAATTCAATGACCCATTATCACATTATGAGTCTTTAAAGTTCATTCTTTCACAGTCTACAAACAATCAGTAAAAGAGGAGTATTTCAATTGTGCATTTCACAAAATAATTTTCTTCCAAGACGCTGCAGGTTCGTGTAAAGTCATGTTCAAAATGTACTGACAAAACAGGCTGTAAAGAAAAGAATTTTATTGATAAAAGTGTAGAGCCTCCACTCAAAACATACACATCTGAAAATAGATCATTTGCTCCCTGTGATGTAAAGATGTTGTCAACATAGAACTGATTCTCCAATAATAGCGTTTCTAAAGCAAATAGACTCAGTGCAATCACCATCGAGAAACCCGTTCATAAATGTTTCATTTCTTGCTCAGAAAGTTGAAGGAAAGTTAAGAAACACACAAGTGCACATAAGCAATGAAAGTGAAAAAGGAATTATGCATTATGTGGTGCTACCAGCAAACATATCTTCCCACTCCTCCCCTTCAACATTGTGAAGGGACCATTCTTTCTGTGACAACTTGATCCATTTTTCTATCATCCAGAATACATCATAGCTGAGGCACCTCTTCATGCAATCACAGGAGATATAGAATGTGCCCCTTTACCTCTTTTCTTCTCGCTGTCCAAAGCACCAAACACTCCAATGAAGCAAGTGATCTACTGTGCTTCTTTCAACTTAATACATTGTATTTGAGATCCCCAATGCACTCTCCTCTACATTGGGAAAACAAACTTCTAAAAGACCATTTTGCCTCTGCTAAGTCTACAGGCATGACATCAACCATCCAGTTACTTGCCATTTCAATTCACCATCTTGATCTCAGGCTCACTTTTTATCCTCAGCCTGTTGCAATTTTCCAGTGAAGCCCAATGCAAGCTGAAGGAAAAGGACCTCATCTTTCAATTATCCATGTTATAGCCTTCTGGGCTAAACATTGGGCGAGATTTAATATGCCCATTAGCCACAGGCACAAATCCCATTTTGGCCACAAAATTCTGCAAGAAGGCCAGAATAGAATTTGTGCCTGCAAGATATGAGTTTGAGACCTCGGTGCCCATGCCCTAGTGACGTAATCAGGTTCACAGACTTCCAGTTGCAATAATTCAAATTAATTTAAATGTTATTATATGGCTTTTCACTTGACATCTGGCCTTATGGAATTACTAGCAAAATTCACAACTGGTTTTCAGAAATAAATACCAGTCAAGATGATCACCCCAGGAGTGTGGAGGTAGATGGAGGCCCCAAGGGTTGAAAGCCAAGGCTGGGTATACTTCAAGGGGCAAAAGGCACTACAGTGGGCACTGCCAAGGTGGGGAGGTTACATTCCTCCATTGTGGTGGGAGTTGGAGGGGGAAGAGAGTGTCCCCCCTAATAGTTCCTGGATGGGGGGGGAGGTGTCACCTCAAAGTTCGTGGAAGGGATGGGGGTTTCCTCCATGACTGTGGGAAGGAATCGACTATTCTTATTTATCAGAGCACCTTTTAAGAAGTGTTCCCCAACCTCTGCGTAGCCAGCCTTGCCAGCTCTATCAGGAACTGCCCTGCCAGTAATGACCATCAATTAATGGCTTAGTTATAACTTAATGCAATGAACTTCAAGAAAATTGACGCCATTGTTAGCTTCTCCACCATGAATTGCATCCTGTATTCTATGGGGAGGCAAGCTCACACCTTATTGGCCCATACAGTAAATGTCAATTTGAGGCTGGGACCCATCATTTCTGATGAGTCCTGATTGAGTTTGTATCTGTTTCAGAAGACTACCAGTTGGATTGAGGCCTATTGGTGAAGCCAAAACCCAAAAGTTTTTCTTAATTAAGAGAGTTTATTGATTGCTCAGTCTCATAGCTTTCTTCTCATTTTACCCAGCGCCCCAGGTTTCCCCAATTTATATGTGCTCAAAGACAGTTAATACTCATCGCCTATTTCTTTTAACCTTAACAACTGATGATAGCAAACGTTCCAATGTAATTAACACTGATCTCCTTATGACAGGGTATTTCAGTCCTAGGATGTTTTCCAGCAGTATACTTGCAATCGATCTGTAAAGAAATATTAATTCCACTATTGGTATTTTGTAACATAAAGACTCCACTATTTCCACAAGTGAGCAAAAGTAATAAAAATTGCTGCCAGAAAACACAAGAAAGCAAGCTATGCAGAAATTCTTTTGAATTTGGAGGCACAACCTCATTTAACTGTTTTGCCTCGCTGTCAATCACTTTGACGTGAAGCCTCTCCTTGAAAGCTACTGCCAGGGAGTCAGGGGTCGTGGGGGAGATAGGAAGTGACTGCAGTACCAGATTAGAAAGATTATGGATAGGGAGGAGGCATTGAAGAGCTAATGAGCAGGTTGAGTCCAAAGCAGCTTAAAGAGATTGTCAGTCACACCCCACTCCAGCCTGTCACAGAAAGCTAAAATGCCCACCAGGATCTCTGTGATATCACAAAATAATAACTTTATATCTTATTTGGGTGCAGTTGTAACAGTAGGTGCTGCACTTGTAGTGTGTACTAAAACTATTACATCCCCTCCTTGAGATTCTGTCAATATTATTGACTAATTTAATCTTTTTAATAATTCCTTTTTATTGCATTCAAGAGATTAAGCAATCCCTGCATAATTCTTCATAATCGATCTTATTCTTTAGTTGCTGATAAAATATTAATTAGATTTTATTTTAATTATCTATTGACTCATGGAGCTTAAAGATCTTTGGTTTGAATTGGTGTGTTTATAGGTTCGATGACTTCTAAAAAAAATTAATAAGGAGCTCTCTTTATAAAATTGGTTACTTTCTTAATGCTTTATTACCTCTTCTGTTATCGCTGGAACACAGGCAATATAAACAGGTGTTAAAAATCAATTAGTTCTGCACGTTGACATGCAGCACATCAATACAATTCCTAACAAGATTCTAATCCAATGTCTTAACAGCAAGTCTCATCTCCCCCCTGACACTGAATGGTCTAAAATGAAACAGCTAAAAGGGGCAAACATATTTTCACAAATCCAAGATGTCAAGTTATTGGAAGGAAGTGATTAAGATATTCCAAAATTACTGGTACGGTACCGATTTCGGTGGTCCTAAGTGAAATGCTCTGTTACTAATCAGTAACAGGAACTCGATTACATTGCATATTATATACACTGATCACCGGGGCCTTCTACTGACAAATACTCAACAGTGCAGCAGCAAAGGGCTGAAACGTACAAAATGTTAGGGTGCTGAAATATGATTTGACCATCACAACTCAGGTAATGTCAGCATTAGCATTCTTATAAAAGTCAGAGCAAATGGCTCTCAAATCAAGTTTGAAATGTTTCATTTTCTAAAAAATAGTGTCAGATTGAGCATTAGGTGCCAACGGGGCAATAGCAAGAAAGAGATAAAGAGAGAGAGAGAGAAAATGAACAGAGGAGATAGAAAATAATGTGGATTGAAATGGGGAAGAATTGTATTAGGGACAATGGGAATGATAAGGACAGTGGGGGAGGTTGGTATGGATGGGAATGAGGGCTAGAAAATAACGAAGATCCCATGCAGCAACAGAGTGTCATGCACCCACTCTGAATTCAACAGAGATCTCAGATGTCATTTTGTGCCAATTCCCTCTCCAGTTAGGACTATATTACATTACATTTGTTCCAGGTTCGCAACCCTGAGCGTGTTACTGAATGTTCATAGAATCATAGCATTCCTACAGTGCAGAAGGAAACGATTTGACCCTTCAAGTCTGCACCAACTGCAATACCACCCAGGGCCTATCCCCATAACCCTACTTATTTACCCTGACACTAAACTAACCCGCACATCTTTGGTGTGTGGGAGGAAACCAGAACACCTGGAGGAAACCCATGCAGAAATGGAAAGAATATGCAAACAAATAATGACCCGAGGTTGGAATTGAACCTGAGACCCTGGCACTGTGAGGCAGCAGTGTTAACCACTGTGCCATCGCGCCACCGTATATAATGCTGTTGCGTCTCTTGCTGTCTAACTGAGGTTTTCCAAAATGATGCTCAGCAACTCCAGGTGAATGTGATGTTTTAAGACCACAAGACTGTAAGAAATAGGAACAGGAGTAGGCTGTTCAGCCCCTCAAACCTGCTCTGCCATTCAATAGGATCATGGCTGATCTAACGTTTCCCATATCTATTTTCTGCCCCTACTCAATAACCCTTGATTTACTTACTAATCAAAAATTTATCTCAGCCTTAAATATGCAGAAGGACTTTGTTTCCAAAGCTCTCTGAGGCAAGGATGTACAAAGATTCACAATCTTCTGAGAAGAAATTCCTCCTCACCTCATTCTTAAATTGACGCTCATTTATTCTGAGACTATGCCCTCTGGTCCTCGCAGCAGTTATCCTGTCAAGGCCTTTAGAATCCTTTATGTTTCAATGAGGTCACCTCTCATTCTTCTAAATTCCAATCAGTCAAGTCCCAACTGTTTAACCTTTCCTCTTAAGACAATCCCTCCATACTGGGATCATCCTAGTGGACCTTCTCTGAACTGTCTCCAATCTTTCCCTGAATAAGGAAACCAAAACTGCTCTCAAGACTCCAGCTGCGGTCCCATCAGCACTTTAGACAGTTGCAGCAAGACTTACTCATGTATTCCAACATCCTTGAGATGAGGGCCAACATTCCATTAGTCTTCCTGATTATCTGTGTGCGAGTTTTGTGTTGTGCACAAGTACTCCCAAATTCCTTTGTGTTGCAGCTTTCTGCAGGTTTTCTCCATTTAAATAATACTCTATTCTTTTGTTCTCCTTTCCAAAATAAATAACTTCACATTTTTCCATATTATACTCCATTTGCCAACTTTTTGCCCACTTACTCGAACTATTAATATTGTATCGTTAACAGGTGTTATCCCTCTTACAAGTTGGATTTCCATTTATTTGTAAATAACCAAGGTCCCAGGACAGATCCCCGTGGAATCTTACTGGTTTCAGGGTCACCAACTTGAAAAAGAATCTCTTATCTCCACTCACTGTTTCCTGTCCATTAGTTAATTCTCTATCCATGCCAATATACTGCCACAACACCATGGACCCTTATTTTATGACTGAATCTTTTGTGAGATACCTTGACAAACATTTTCTGGAAGTTCAAAGGCAACACATCTATTGGTCCCCCTCTATGCACTGTGGTTGAGGCTTCTGCAAAAAGCTCCAATAAATTAGTCAAACATGAAACTATGCTGACTCTGCTTGACCAGATTATGATTTTCAAAATGTTCTGCTATTACTTCTTTTATTTTTTCCTTTATGTTTTGACCACTGCCTTTTATGCTTTGGAATCCACCTTGAAAAGTAACAGAAAACAGCTTATGAGAGATTTGGCATTTAACGTGTATTTATTGGCGTCACAAGTAGGCATATATTAACACTGCAATGAAGTTACCGTGAAAATCTCCAAGTCGTCACACTCTGGCACTGTTTGGGTACACTGCGGGAGAATTTAGCATGGTCAATGCAGCTAATCAGCAAATCTTTCTGACTGTAGGAGGAAACCAGAGTGCATGGAGGAAACCCACGAAGACCCCAAGCAAAATGTACAGACTCCACACAGACAGTGATCCGAAACTGGAATTGAACCTCGGTCCCTGGTGCTATGAGACAGTAGTTCTAACTACTGTGCCACCATGCCGCCTCTGGCTATCAGAGATTGCAGTGTCAAACTAATGCCATCAACACTGTCATCACATTGATTAATAGGCACTGGTCAGACCCAGTACATAGCAGAGCTGGTAAGAACACACCCATCTTCATGATGCTATTATGTCTCCCAATGACAACTTGGGACTTTTCAGCTAGTCTTTTCAGATGCTGACTCATATAAGCATGAATACCTGGAAGCAGACTTCACATCACCTCCGTGCTATTGAATACTACTATAGTACAAATATATCCTGAGGCTAATGATACGATAGCATCAACTCCTGGCTCTCAGGTGTCATCTTCAGACAGCTCTGGGAGAGGTTTCAGAGAAGTAATGAAGAACAATAGGAGCCGATTCACATTGGTCAAAGAAAGAAACTGCTATAAGTATGTGTGCACACACAGTGAAGCCACTTTGGAATACGAAGTGCAGTACTCCAAACTTACTCTTTCTTTCAATACTTTGTGTTTTCTCAGGAGGCAGAGTTAGCTCCACGCCTTATTACAGAACTGTTGTCTTCTTTAACTGATATCTTCTGAGACATAATTGAAAGAACAGCACAGGCTGTGGGTTGGCTTAGTTGCGTTTCTCCTGGAGCATAAGCTTATGCTGCATGCCTATGTCATTGCACATTCCTCTTCCTCCTCTTCAGAATTTGGATCGGAATGTTCAGAATGAACCTCATGGTAAAAACACCATGGCAGGATGGTGAGGAGCCATGATTTTCTTGGCTGAAGCTATGGGAAGAGGCTTAAAGAATTCTTTCTTAAAGAACTGTCATTGCATTGGGTCAAAATTTGGACTTTGTGAACTTTAAAAGTCTATTAAATCAAAGCTTCCTGATTTTGCAAGTTATGCAGGTTACACACTTTCTGACGAAAACGTCGGTAAAGCTCTGGCGCAAGTGCTGGAATCGTACCTATAATCATCATTATACTGTCACTTAAAAATCAGTCCTACTTCTGGGTTGGGGACATTTTCTTACCAGCAAATATGCAACAGGAATTTAGCGTATATTTGAGAATGCATGCAAGTCTGAGCTATCTAATTTAAGCTCTGACTTTCAATTCTCTATGCCAGAACTATTTTGCCTATGCTTCAAAATAAGTCACAACGTTTTTTTAACACTCTTAGAGACTGAATTAGTACAGCCAGATGGCTTTTATGGCTGATGCCATTGTTATTCTACAGCAAAGTATCTGAAACACTTAAACTGGACCGATGGCTAACCAACAGTAGTGTCCCTGTTCCCCTTTCCAAGCAGACGAGATTTATTCCGTAATCTCATTATAAAAGTAAACACCACCTTTAACAATGCTTCCTTGTTTGATATCTCTCACAAAGGCATTACTGGAAATTGAATTTGCCAGCTTTAGAATCTATTGTCAATTGAACCAATGTGGTGAATTTCCTCAGACTTTTTCTGCTACAGTGTCCCAGTTTCAATGTAGCTTTGGTGGAAGGCTTCCTAACTTCTCTAAACAGGGGGCAAAATTCTCGCAAAAAAATCAAGTGTCATAATAGAATAACGGAGTGATCTGCACCGGTCTCTCAGGCGCACTCCACACCACAATCCTTTCATAGTTACACAGAAACTATAGAAAATTACAGCTCAGAAACAGGCCTTTTGGCCCTTCTCGGCTGTGCTGAACCAGTTTTTGCCTAGTCCCACTGACCTGCACTTGAACCATATCCTTCCATACACCTCTCATTCATGAACCCATCCAAGTTTTTCTTAAATGTTAAAAGTGACCCTGCATTTACCACTTTATCCAGCAGCCCATTCCACACTCCCACCACTCTCTGCGTAAAGAAGCCTCCCCCCTACATATTGGATGGTTGGGAGTTTTGCGCCAATAATGGAATGGCGGGGCCTAAAGCCTGGTTTCGGAGTACGTGGGTGCTGTTTCGCAAACCGCTTTGATCTCTCTCATCACACTGGGAGACGCCTTCCTCACCCCATGAATATCTGGACCCTCCTTTGGTAGCATGTTCCTCCACCTTTTGCCTGACATGGTCACTGACAGTGGGGCATTAGGGCCCTCCCAATAGGACCCCATCAAGACCCCCAACACTGCATATAGCCTCTGCCATAGCCTCTACTCAGACCCCATTTAGCACGCCCCTGGCATACTGGCAATGCTAAACTGGCTACTGCTGGGCGGCATGCCGGCTGCTGTTGGGAGGCATGGCAGCTACTGCCTGAGTGTCTGTTGGGCACTGCCAGATTGACACTGTCTAATGGGCACCTTCTGGCCCTGGTCTCGACCATCCAGAGGCTTCAATGGCCTGCAAGCACCCCGTGATGGCCATTGCAGCGGGGGCCAATAGTGATTGGGAGTCGAGAGGCTATGTATATTTAAATGCTATTTTAAATATGCTAATCAGCTGTTGCTCTTTCTCGGCCTGATCCAGTTCATGCCATCAGAAAGAGGCAGCATCTTTGGGGATTAAGGATCAGAGGCACAGGACTGAAAAAAAGCATGGGAGCCACTTTGAGACGACTGTCTGGCACTGGGCACAAAACTGATTTTGAGGCCTGCACATAATTCCCTGGGATTGGCACCAGACTCAGCGAGGTCAGAGGATTGACCCCAGGGTTTCTGTTGTACTTCCACTGAATGGTGGATAAGAGATTCACTGAGGAAATTCACCCCCAGTGTTTCCATGCACTCATTACAAGAATAGGAAATGTCTTCTCTTTATAATAGGGAGATTATGCCCCCTTAAAGCAATTGCCACATGTTTCTGCAATTTAGTCCAACAGGAATGCCACTGCTTTGATTCCCACTAATTGGCAAGTTGCTTTTTAGTTTGGCAACCTTTTTTTGATGCCTGGATTTGTTGTATGGGGAGCATGCAACCAGGTTTCCTAGCACCAAACTGTTTTCTTCATCCACAGTGGAGTCCAAAGTGACAGAGATGTTAAGGCAATCATGTTACAATGGCATTTGGGCAAAATTTTTAAAAATTACATTAAAAAAGATTCATTCATATATTTTCACAATAAAAGCTAAAGAGATTGCCCATACTAAAGCAATTTGTTCATTAATATGAATCAAAGCCTGCATCCATGTTGACTTTAGTGATACAGCTGTACAAATGAATGACCAAGAACGACTTCAATCAATAGAAAAAATGGCCAAAGGCAACATTTCTGAAGGCTTTTAATTACAGATGAAAAGTTGTAATTTCTTAATAAATAAAATCAGTAAATATTGAAAACATTTAGCTGCTCAGTTAATGTCTGTCGAGAGAGAAAATCTTTTTCAGTCGATGGCCTGTCATTATTACCAAATAATAATTGATCTAAACTTTGATAGTATCTCTCTTGCTGGGGCGCAGGGTTGCAGGCATGGGGCTGAAAAAAGCTGGGGAGCCACTTTGAGATGACTGCCCGATACAATAGGGCCACTGGGGAACTTTCCTGTTGATAAGTCAACACACATATAAGATTGCTTGCATCTACATACTTAAAGCTCCAACGTGGGGCTACTTTGACTGCTCACTAGCATTTTGCTGGCTGCAAAGTGGTCCTATGCCTTGCACAGTGACCACCAAATCAATGGAGGCAGTATCCCAGGATGGTGAGGTGTTGTTTCTTTCCCTAAAAATAATCCATTATTTTCACCTTCCCAGGCACGTTGAGGTGGTGTTATATTTCCCTACCTGCTTCTCTTGGTGCAGTTGCTGGGCAGAGCTGCCAGATCTTTGATTGAGCCGGCAGCATCAGAAGCCTGCCTGCCATCTTTAATAGAATGGTGACCTCGGTGCAGTTGGGAGGAGGGTGCACATTTAGCCCTGATGTTAGGAGCCCAAAGCCTGAGAAAAACCTTGCCCATTAACTCTCTTTCAATCTCTTCATGCATTGCCAAACCCTCTGAGTAACTGCAGCCTTTTTAGTACTTATTTCAGATTTCCAGCAATTGCAGCATTTTGCTTTTGTTTGTTTATTTTTTATTTAGGATTGCCGACTCTGGTATGTCAATTCATTCATCAGTGTGCAAAATCAATCTTCTCTCCAAAGCATATGATTACAACCAATTATATTGAACAGATTTCCATATTCTCAACATAGAGGGAGAGTCATACAACAACTCAGCACACAAACAGTCCAACATAGAGGGAAAGTCATAGAGCAATACAGCACACAAACACGCCCTTCGACTCAAACAGTCCATGATGACCATGGTGCCCTCCCAGCTAGTCCCAATTACCCATGTTTGGGCTACCCATCCCCTATAATATCCCTCTAATCCTTTCCCATTCATGCACTTATAGAACAAAGAACAAAGAGCAACACAGCACGGGAAACAGGCCCTTCGGCCCAACGAGCCCACGCCACCATCCTAAAGTCTTAATGACATATCCTAGACTTTAGGCTATGCCTATTGTTGAAGATTCCCATATAGGGACAATTTGTTACCCAATCAGCCTAAGAGCACATTTTTGGGATGTGTCAGCACAGCAACAGCGATAGTCTCTGAGTGCTTTTTAAATGTTGCTATTGTATTTGCCTCAACCACTTTCTCTGGCAGCTCATTCCAAACACACGCTACCCTTCACATGAAGAGGTCACCCGTCAGGTCCCTTTTAAATCTTTCCTATCTCACCTTAAACCTACTCCCTCTAGTTTTCAATTCCACTTCCCTGGGAAAAAGACTATGTGCATTCATCCTGTCTGTGCCCCTCTTAATTCTACATATCTGGCTCAATGTTCCTGCTAAGCTGTGTGCAGGTGCAACCCTGAAGTTTGTTCCATGTTAAGTATTTTACCTGCATGACCACACAAGAAAATTTAAATGTGTAGTGCACTGAAAGGAGACAATCATACAAAAGAACAGTTTACAGGCAAGAGCAATTTAGTTCCAATGCTCCAGTTGATAATGCTCCAGTATTTGCTGAAGTAGGGCATCTCACCTTGTGCCCTGTCAGTTTTTCAATTTTGAATTTTCTTTTCATATCATAACTTGCTGAAAATGCAGCTGATAACAGCTGAGCTAAACAGGCACCGTGACCTGAGTCAACAATGGGACCAATCGTCCCTCTCTTTATCCAATGAGTTAAAAAGATATATTAAGCAACACAGCAAAAAAAAAAGTCAGGAAAGAAAACTTGGAACCTTGACTTTTTAAAAATCTCTTAACAACTATTGCAGGAGTGAGATTGAACATTTTAAATTGTTTCTGATCTGGGCTAGAGATTGGTGTAATTGCATAACAATTACTGCCTTATTTAAAAATCTTAATGACAGATTTAGCCCTCCTGATGTGAGTTGAGTGGACAATTAATGTGCAAGTCTGTCAAAATGGTGGTGTGGCTAAGGGCAAAATGCCATTTATGTGAAGCAAACCTCAGTGTGGCATAAATCAACTAGCACATTCTGGAGACCCATAACTCGTGGCACATTTTTCACTTCCCTGAATTTTCTGCCAATTGGCATATTAATAACAACATGTGTCATGAATATGTTGTTACTTTTCCAGCAACATGCAGTCCCATGACATACACTGTTTTGTGTAAGACTGCATGGTATCTCTATCCTATATAATCACTGAGTATATAGTCTTTAATGATCCAATTTCTCAGAAAAATACCTTGGCTCTGAAATTGTGTCATATAAACACTTGACATGCTCACCTGAAATGTTCTTTCTTCTTCTTTTGAAGACACATTTGTCAATGTCTTATCAATGCTGGCCCATTCAGCAACGCCTACATCCCATGGATGAATTTTAAAAATCACATTGTTCAGATTTGTTAACATTGGTTACATTGTTAAGGTTCTGATGAACTGGTGACGGGTATTAATTGTCTCGAAGCACAGATAAATACAGCTTAGCTGAGACACAGGATTGTGTGGGTGGAGAGCTGTGAGATTGAATAAGAAACTCCCAGAGTAAAGAAGAGAGCTGCATCTTGATTTCTGCTTCAGCACTCAGATTGGATCCTGTCAGCAACATTAACCTGTTTGAAATAAATAATTTATAGAACATAGAACACTACAGCACAAACAGGCCCTTTGGCCCACGAGTTGTGCCGATCACATCTATACCTATCAAGCCATAGACCTATCTATAACCCCCTATCCCACTAGTTCCTATATACTCATCCAGAAGTCTTTTAAAAGACCCCAAATTTCTTCAGAGAGCAAACTTATTTTCCACAACGTGGGTGGGACTTTCCAACTACATTCACCCCAAGACCAGAAAGTCTCGCCCGCGGTCAAGGGACCTTTGCTGGACAATATCTCGCCTGAAACAATTCCCGTGGCAGGAAGAACAGGAAAATTCATAGAGTCATAGAGATTAACAGCATGGAAACGCGTCTTTCAGCCCAACTTGTCCATGCTGCCATTTTTTTAACCCCTAAGCTAATCCCAATTGCCAACATTTGGCCATATCCCCTATCCCATCCTACCCATGTTACTATCTAAACACTTATTAAAAGAAAAAATTGTACCTGTCTCTACTACTACCTCTGGCAGCTTGTTCCAGAAACTCACCACTCTTTGTGAAATAATTGCCCCTCTCAGCCCTTTTGTATCTTTCCCCTCTCACAAACCTATGCCCTTTAGTTTTAGACTTTTCTACCTTTGGGAAAAGATACTGACTAGCTCACTGATCTCTGCCCCTCATTATTTTATAGACCTCTATAAGATCATTGTTCAGCCTCCTACGCTCCAGAGAAAAAAGTCCCAGTCTATATGGTCTCTCATAACTCAATCACCTGGTAGCATCCTAGTAAATCTCTTCTGTATTCTTTCTAATTTAATAATATCCTTTCTACAATAGGGTGAGCAGAACTGTACACAGTATTCTAAGTGTGGCCTTACCAATATCTTGTACAATTTTAATAAGACATCCCAACTTCTGTATTCAATGCTCTGACCAATGAAACCAAGCTGAATGCCTTCTTCATCACTCTGTCCACCTGTGACTCCACTTTCAAGGTGCTATGAACCTGTACCCCCAGATCTCTTTGTTCTATAACTCTCTCCAATGCTGTACCATTAACTAAGTAAGTCCCACTATGGCTCAACCTATCAAAATTGCATTTGTCTTAATTAAACTCCATTTACCATTTGTCAGCCCACTGGCCCAATTGATCAAGATCTCATTGCAGTCCAAGATAACCTTCTTCGCTGTCCACTATGCCATCAATCTTGGAACAATAGGTTCAAGAATTTTAAAATAAAATATGAACTATTATTACAACATTCTGAAAATGTTAGTAAGATTTTAACATCTGCTGTTATCCTATTGTTAAAGATCTATAATTTATCTTAGTCCTTGCCAACCAAGGTGTCCTCCCAGCTAGTTCCAATTGCTCACATTTAGCCCATATCCCTCTAATCCATTCCCTGCATATACTTATCCAAATGCTTTTTAAATATTGTATTGTACCTGCCTCAACCACTTTCTCTGGTAGCTCATTCCACCACCCTCTGCATGGAGAAGTTACCCCCTCAGGTTCTTTTTAAAACTTTCCCCTCTCATCTTAAACCTATGCCCTCTATTTTTTAATTTTCCTTTCCTGGGAAAAAGGAGTGTTCCTCCTATCTATGCCCCTTATGATTTTATATGCCTGGAGTAACCTTTGTTAGAATGTTAGAATCCAGCTTTTGATCTAAATTCATATTCCTTACCATGCGCTTAGACTGGCCAAAGATTGAGTTTAGCAAGAGCTGGATGCGAAGATTAATCAAGAATGAAATTTATGCTTAGATCGAAACTGGTTATGCATTGCACACATTTTACAAGTATAAGGTGGACAGATTGTTTGGAATGAGACACCCATGTGTAATGTCTGCATCAATGCAGTGCATTGCTAAATTCATAAGGCCTATTTGGTTTAATATTCATAAGGGTTAGCAAGTTCGCCAACGATACGAAGATCGGTGGTGTTGTGGATGGTCTGGAGGGATGCCAAAAGTTGCAGCGGGACATAGACAGGATGCAAGACTGGGCGGAGAAGTGGCAGATGGACTTCCACGCAGATAAATGTGTAGTGGTCCATTTTGGCAGGAATAATGGGATGAAGGAGTACAATATAAGGGGTAGGAGTCTTAGCTGTGTTGTAGAGCAGAAGGATCTCGGTGTCCGGGTCCATAGGACTCTTAAATCGGCCTCGCAGGTGGAGGAAGTGGTCAAGAAGGCGTACGGTGTACTGGCCTTCATTAATCGAGGAATAGAGTTTAGGAGTCAGGAGGTAATGATGCAGCTCTATAAGACTCTTGTCAGACCCCAGTTGGAGTATTGTGCGCAGTTCTGGTCGCCTCATTATAGGAAGGATGTAGAGGCTATTGAGAGGGTTCAGAGGAGATGTACAAGGATGCTGCCTGGATTGGGAGGCAGGCCTTATGAAGATAGGTTGAGGGAGCTGGGACTCTTCTCACTGGAGAGACGTAGGTTGAGAGGCGACCTGATAGAGGTTTATAAAATGTTGAGAGGAATAGATAGGGTGGACTCTCAGAGACTATTTCCCCGAGCTGAAATGGTCACTACGAGAGGACACAGATTTAAGGTGCAGGGAAGCAAATACAAAAGAGATGTCAGGGGTAGGTTTTTCACTCAGAGAGTGGTGAGTGAATGGAACCGACTGCCATCGGAGGTTGTTGAGGCAAACTCACAGGGGTCTTTTAAGAGACTTCTGGATGAGTATATGGAAAAGAATAGGATAGGGGGTTATAGATAGGTCTGTGGATTGGTAGATATAGATGTGATCAGCGCAACTCGTGGGCCGAAGGGCCTGTTTGTGCTGTATTGTTCTATGTTCTATTTTTATGGTGTTAGGTGGCTTGCATTTGTAAATGTTTAAGGACCCCTTATAGATAGCTTAGGGTTAGGTCAGCTTGGGTCAAGCCTGCCCCATTAAGAATTCCTCAGTTTCTCTTGTAGCAACCAACACATGGAAGTTTTATTTCTATCTTCTTTTAAAACCAGAAAAGCCTTACTTTGGGGCCAAGAGAAGGCAGTCCCCCTGATTGTATGTAGCCACTGCAACCCTAACCCTATCACCCTTCTCCATGGCTTGCCCCTCACCCAACTCATCTTCCCCAACTCCATGGCCTGCCACCCCCCCAACTCCATGGCCTGCCCCCACTCACCCATCCACCACCACTACCCCCCGCTCCCCCCACTATTTCCAGAGCCACTTCAATCTCTTCCTTACACAAGGGAAACTGCAGGTAAGGCAGCTGATCTGGAATTAGCTTTGCCCTTTGGGCGAATTATCAATGCAAGTGTCTTCAGTGCACCAGCTATGTGCATTAGATATGGCTCTTAAACCAAATTCTTAGTGATCCTCAGACCTTTTAGTTTGGGCATATGCAGTTTTTATAGTACTGTGTCAAGCATTCTGATCACAGGCCCAGGCTAAAATCTGTCCCTATACATGAAGTTAAGACAACACTATGTAGTCTTCATCTTTTCACTTCAAAATTGATCTCAGAAGAGGAACTAACAAGCAGAGATTCCTTCCCAGGCTTTAATTTAGAGACCCTCTTAACTTTAAAGTTGAACAACAAAGCACAGAAACAGGCCCCTTGGCCCTCCAAAAGACTAAAAGAAAGATATTAAGCAAATTTGAACAAAGAACAAAATTGAAGACACACTTCAAGAGAAAACACTGCACGCCTCTCCATTGAGCTCAATGTATTCTATGCTTGTTTTGAGCAAGAGGTCAGCAAGAAGACATCATTAGCCCTGACAGCTTCAGTCAAACCAGCGTGCAAGATCACCATTTCATATGTCAGATCAGCCTTCTTGAAAGCAACTGGCTCGGATGGGGTACCCAGACAAGATTCCAGATCCTGCTTAGGCCAACTGGCCAGGGTATTCACAGACATTTTTAATCTCTCTTTACTCCGATCTGAGGTCCCTACTTTTCAAGAAGGTAACCATTATGCCTGCACCAAAAAGAGCCAGGCAGTATATCACTCAGTAGCTCTTACTTCAAGAGGTTAAGTAACGCATCAACTCCGATCTCCCAGATTGCCTGAATTCACTATAGCTTGTCTATTGCCATTATAGGTCCACAGCAGACACCACTTCTCTGGCCATACACTCAACCCTGGAACACCTGGACATCAAGGACACTTACGTCAGATTCCTTTTTATTGACTACAGCTAAGCCTTCAACACAATTACCCTAACAAAGCTCATCTCCAAACTCCGTGGCCTGGAGCTCAACTCCTTCCTCTGTGACTGAATCTTAGACTTCTCACAGACTGTCATTAATAAGGATAGATAATGAGACCTCCTCCGTGATTATCCTCCACACCAGTGCCAAGCAAGGCTGTGTATCAGTCCCCTACTATACTCCAAATACTTATGGCAGCATAGCTAAGTTCTGCTCCAAATCCATTTTCAAGTTTCTTAAAACAGTAACAAGACAGAGTACAGGAAGGGGATACAAAATCTGGTGACATAGTGCAATGATAATAATCTCTCCCTTTATGTCAGTAATACAAAGGAGATAGTTATTGATTTCAGGAAACGCTGTAGAGGACACACCCCTGTCTATATCAAAGTTAACGAAGTGAAGATGGTTGAGAGTTTCAAGTTTCTTGAAGGTGTTCAAATAACCAACAATCTGTTCTGGTCCTTCCATCAACGCTGTAGTTAGGAAAACCCATCAACACCTCTACTTTTGCTGAAGACTAATGCAAGTCAACATATCTGCTGCAACTCTCACCAATTTTTACAGATTCACCATAGAAAGCACTCTTTCTGGATACATCATAGGATGCTATGGCTCCTGCTCTGACCAATGCCTAAAGAAACTGCAAACAGCTGTGAATGTAGCCCAGTCCATCACCAAACCAGTGTCTATTGAATCTATTTACACTTCTCACTGCCTCAGGGACGCAGCCAGTATAATCAAGGATCCCTTTCATACCAGATATACTCTCTTCCATCAGAAAAACAATACAAAAGGGTTAAAGCACTTACCAACCAACTCAAAAACCCCTTTTTCCCTGCTGCCATCAGACTTTTGAATGATCTTTTGCACATTAAGCTGATCTTTCTTTTCACCCTATCAGTAACTGAAACACTATGTTCTGCACACCATCCTTTTCTTCTCCTGTATGTACCCTATGAATAGTATGCTTTGTCTATATAGTTTGTAAGAAACAATACTTTTCATGATATACCAGCACATGTGACAATGACAAATCAAATCAACTCATGTTGTATAATATTATTTGAGACAAACTGCAAGTTTTTTCAGTATTTTCAACTCATAAAACCCTGACACAACCTGTTAACGTTAACATATAGGGACAGGAATAGGCTATTTAGCCTCTTGAATCTGTTCCACTATTTAATCTCATCACTGCTGATCTGTACCTCAGCTCCCTTTACCTGCCCTTGTTTCATATCCTTTAATATTTTTTATCTTACAGAATTCTACCAACTCTGGTCTTGAAAATTGCAATTGACTCAGCATCCACAGTCTTTTGGAACTAAGTTCCAGACTTCCTTCTGAGTGAAGGAAGAGCGATTCCTGATTTCACTCCTATTTGGCCAGCTCAGTGTCAAAAGCATAAACAACAGAAGGATCCAAATAAGCATCCCACAGTTTGGATGAGATGCATGTGGTCTGCCTCACACAGGGGAAATTATTTGAATAGCCATCAACTGGATTAGTTGAGACTGGGTCACCATAGCACAAAGCTATTACAGCTGGACTGCTTGTTTTAATAATCAGTTGAAAGCAAAATCCCACAAGTAGATAATTAAAATATACAGCATGATTTTTATCTCCACTGTGTCCCATGTGTATTGACTTTTTTTGGGTGTAATGGAACAGAAAGTTTAATAGCAATCCATTTGACTGATCTCGGCTACAGTTCTGCAGTAAACACATGCCTTTTAACAAAAAGGACAAAAGCTTTCCATGTAATAATTTGCTGTACATTGTCTTTTGAAAATGAAAATCAGGAGACATGCTTAATGGGCCGATGAGGTGAGATTATGCATTTTAACACTATAGTTCAAAGTGAAAATTACTCCTTTATAGCCTTTTGATAGGATTTGATGTGTAACTATTATACCTCGATCAGCCCTTGTCTGCCTAAAGATTCACTAATTCATCACAAAATTCATTGAATAAGACATGAGAATAAGTTTCATCAGGTCAACACTATGCATGCATTCCGTACATGGGTTCTTTCATAAATAAACACTAACTCACCATTACTTTAATTGCTCTTAGACTACACTTGCGAGTTTGAATTGAAGGCACCATATCCCTGTCATTGTATACGCATAAATAGATATACTCTGATGTCCCAGAAGTTGATTATGTCAAGTAAAAGAAAGGCTCAGCAAGAAAACTCCACCCGTGGTTCACTCAGAAAGCTAAGGATAGTATTAGATTAAAGGAAAAGTCTTATGTTGTTGCAAAGGACAGTAACAAGTCTGAAGATAGGGAGTGTTTCGAAACGAGCAAAGAGTCATCAAAAAGTTTATAAAAGGGAATAAAATTAGAATATGAAAGTAAACTAACCAAACATATGAAAACAGATTGTAAGAGTGTTTATTAATGCATTAAAAGAAAGAGGGTGGCAAAATTAAATGTAGGTCTCTGAAAAGCAGAAATTATCATGGGGAATGAGAAAATGTAGATGCATGAAACAAATTTGTGCATCTATCTTCACAGTGGAGGACACAAGTTGAACAATAGAATTAGAAGATAACCCAGGGACTAAAAGGAGTGAGGAAATTACAGTAATATTATCAGTAAAGAAAGGGTATTGAAAAAACTAAAGGATCTGAAATCCAACAAATCCCCCAGACTTGATGTTTGCACACTAAGGTTCTAAAAGTGATAGCTGCAGAGATAGCAGAACTGTTTGCTATGATTTCTCAAACTTCTTGGACTAGTGAACAATTTCATCAGATTGAAATTTGACAAATATAACATTATGTTGCACCAGCTGGTTCAAGAATAGCTTCTTCCCTGCTATCATTTGAATGGACCTACCATATATTAGACTGATATTTCTCTACACCCCACTTGTAACTGAAACACTATATTCTGCACTCTCTCCTTTCCTTCTCTCCGATGTACTGTATGAATGATATGTTTTGCCTGCATAGCACACAAGAAACAATACTTTTCACTGTATCCCAATATATGTGACAATAAAGCAAATCAAATCAAATCAAAAACTTTTTAAGAAAGGAAGGAGAGGGGGAAATAGGGAGCTACAGGCTAGGTATCCTTATACCAGTTGTTGGGAAAGTGCTGGAATCAATTTTTAAGCAAATTTTAACAATGCCCTCGCAGGTGAATAATATGATTAGAATAAGTCAACAGACTTTTACTGAAGTTAAATACTGTTTAAGAAATCTATAAAAGTTTTTTGAGGATGTAACTGGGAACACAGATAAAAGTAGATGTGGTATTCCTGAATTCTCAAAATATATTTGATAAGATGCCAAACAATAGATTAACTGATAAGGGCTCATGAAATTAGGGATAATATATTAGCATGGGTAGAGGACTGGTTGATGGATAGGAAGCAGACAGTAGATATTAAGGGCATTTTTAAGTTGACAAGCTGTGACTAATGGAGTACCACAGTGATCAGACTTAAATGAAGAGACAGAGAGCAATGTATTTATGTCTGCACATAACACAAAGCTAGCTGGAAAAGTAAGTTTTAGGGAGAACAATATGATGGTTATTGCCTGCAACACAATTGCCAGGCAATGACTATCTCCAACAAGGAAGAATTTAACCATTGCCCCACAGAATTTTAATGGCATTATGATTGTTGAATTCCTTATTATCAATGTCCTCGGGACTTGCATTGATCAGAAACTGAACTGGACTAGCCATAAAAATGCTGTGGCTACAAGAGCAGGTCAGAGATAGAAATCCTGCGACAAGCAACTCACCTCCTGATCTCCCAATATCTGTCCACTTCTTAAAAGACACAAGTCAAGAGTGCAATGGAATAGTCTCTATTTACCTGGATAAGTGCATCTCCAACAACACTAAACAAACTTGACAGCATCCAGGACAAAACAGCCCAATTGATTAATACTTCTTCCAGAAACATTCATTCCATTCATCACTGACATACAGTGACAACAATCTGTACCATTTACAAGATGTACTGCAGCAACTCACTGTTCTTTAGAAAGCACCTTTCAAAACTATGACCACCACAACTAGAAGGATAAGACCTACCGACACATAGAAATACCAAAACCTGAAGGGTCCTCTGCAAATCATTCGCTATCCTGACTTGGAAACATATTGCTGTTCTTTCACTGTTGCTGGGTCAAAATCCTCTCTTCTAACAGCATTGTGAGGGGACTTACACCACAGGAATCGCAGATGTTCAACAGGTTAACTCACCACCACCTTCCCAAGGGCAATTAGGGATGGCAATAAATGCTAGCCTAGCTAGCAACATCCACAGCCCTGAAAATGAGATTAAACAATTAAAAAAGTAGCTGCTAAGAGATATAGACAAGATATATGAGTGGGCAGCATGACGGAATATAATGTGCAGAAGTGTGAAGTTATTCGCTTTGGCTATAAGAATTGAAAAGGAGAATAATTTTTAAAAGATACTAAAAATTGTAGGTTGATGTTCAAAGAAATTTAGGTGTGCTTGTACAAAGAATGCAGATGTTAGCAAGCAGCTACAGCAAGCAATTAGGAAGGCAAATGCCTTTATCACAAGCCGGCTGGAATACCAGATTCAAAAAGTCTTGCTACAACTATACAGTGTATCATTAACACCACATATGAATACTGTGTCCAGTTTTGGTGTCTTTATTTAAGGAAGGATATGTGTGCTTTGGAAGCTGTATAACCAAGGTTCACTAATTTGGTCTCAAGATGAGGGGGTTGTTCTCTGATGGGAGAATTCTTTGGAGTTTAGTAGAGAAAGAAGCAAACTCCTTGAATCAGAGAAAATTCTGATGGTGATTGATTAGATAGATGCTGAGAGATTGTTTCTGCTAGCCAGGAAATCCAAAACATGGTAGAGGCTCAGAATAAGGGGCTTATTATTTCGGATTTAGATGAGGAAAAGTTACTTCACTCAAAGTGTAGTGAACCTCAGGAATTCTCTAATCCTGGATTTTGTGAATTCTTCATCATCAAATCAATTTAAGGCTGGAATAGACAGAGCTTTGGCCTCTCAGAAAATCAGGGGATACAGAGAGCAGGTGAGAAAGTAGAGTTGAAGATCTAGATTAACCAAGATTGGATTTAAAGTAAGAATCAACTCAGTGGGCCATATCTTCTACTCATGCCCCTATGTAATGTGTTCTTGTGTTCCAAGTACCACTGAATATAAAATACGTTCCTCTTTTCTATATGAAATTCCAATTCTGTATTCAAATATTCTGTCTGTAAATTGAAACTTACATTAGCAAGCTAAGATAAGATTTTAGACTCACTGATCACAGAATTGTTATGACACAGAAGGAGACCAGTTGGTCCACTGTATATGCGCCAAATAAGCATCACGATTTTTCGGTAATTTAATTCTTTAGGACAGGTATGAAATGCAGCTTGATTTTGATCATCTAGAGCTCCTTCATTTGTTTGGTAGAATTGTCTCCAGCTGCATGGAAGTCTGAGTTTTGTCACATTTTGAATTGAAATAAAAAATTGTTTCACATCTGTTACCAAACTAGCAGAGGTCCAGGTTCGATTGTGCAGATTGTTGAGTTATCTAGAATGTTTGGAGCTATCAGAAAATCAATCACCCTTACAATCAGACTTTTGAATGATCCTATCACATATTAAGCTGATCTTTCTCTTCACTCCATTAGTAACTGCAAAACTGCATTCTGCATCCTCTCCTTTCCTTCTCCCCTATGTGCTGTATGGATGGTATGTTTTATCTCTAACAGCTCACAAGAAACAATACTTTTCACTGTATCCCAGTACATGCCATTCAACAAAAACCTATCTGAACCAAGTGCTGAAGTCAACATTAATCTAACATGTTTTATTAATTTATCACTTTCTCCCATCTATAAGGGATGACAGTCAAGCTGGCCCATTGAGGTAAGTTTACAATATTATGATCCTAGAACAGACTTCCAAATTTTTGGCACAATTTGCTTAGCGACTAGCAACTTTTTGATTTGATTTATTATTGTCATATTTTATTGGTATGCAATGTAAGGTATTGTTTCTTGTGTGCTATACAGACAAAGCAAATCATTCATAGTGAAGGAAAGGAAAGCCTACAGAATGTAATGTTACAATCATAGCTATGGTACAGAGAATGATCAACTTAATGCAAGAAATGTCCATTCAAAAGTCTGATGGCAGAAGGGAAGAAGCTGTTCTTGAGTTGGTCAGTACACGACCTCAGGTTTTTCTATCTTTGTTTAAAATAGGCAAAATTTGAGAGCCCAGGTTCTTATTAAGAGAATAGTGTCCCAAGGTTCCCCAATTTTTGAACAAACAATTTGTTTTTACTACACAAGGTCAGAAAGAAAAGAAACAATTTCCAAAGGGGTGGGGTGGGGGGGGGGGGGCAGTTCTCTGGTCTTCCCACAGTATGTTTCACATGGCAGCACTTTGTTTGCCACCAATGGATTCTTCTGATCCTGCTGCTGTCACTGGGTCATTCACATTGCTGGGAAATCTGTGACAGGCGTGAACCGTTGGTGGACCCAGAAGATTCTGCCAGCATTAACCCTCATAAGCAATTGCAAGTCTTCATTCTTTCCTTTTTAAAATTGAGGATGGCATTCTTCCATCCCACTATAGCAGGTTTGGTAGTGGGCAGGAGTGGACAATCCAGCGGGAGCCAAAAAGTTGGAAACTGGCTCATTCAAAAACAGTTTGCAATTCTCCCAGCCATAATGACGTCCAAAGCAACAGCCTCCCAGTCAGAGAGGTGAGGTTGGGGGTGTATTCCTGAGGCCATCCATTGGGTACAGGATGTGCATCTGCACCCAAATTCCTCAAATCAAGGCCTTGAGGGCATGGTGGTTGAATTGAGGTGCAAATATATTATTGAGGCTATTAGTCTTTTGCTTTTAGGTTGTTGACATTAATAATGCACAGGACAGCATCTTTCCAAATCAGCAGTCGGGATTGATACGTTTAAGGGTCTGGCTGCCAAATTTAAACACCAGTTCAGCACTTTCAAACCACACTTTACAGCCCATCTCTCCTCACAGGATCAAGGACACAGTGATATAAATGTACCAAAATAACATTTCAATATAGAAATTAGACCTTAATACAAATACCATATGTTTTGATTTGATTTATTCTTGTCATATATATTGTTTCTTCCATGCTATACAGACAAAGCATACCAGTTATAGGGAAGGAAATGAGAAAGTGCAGAATGTAGTGTTACAGTCACAGCTAGGGTGGAGACAAAAATCAAGTTAATGCAAGGTAGGTCCATTCAAAAGTCTGATGGTAGCAAGGCTGTGCTTGAGTCGGCTACTACATGACCTCAGACTTTTGTATCTTTCCCCTAATGGGAAAAGGTAGAAGAGAGAATGCCTGGGGTGCATGAGGTCCTAAATTAAGCTGCTGTTTTGCTGAGGTAATGGAAAGCATAGACAGAGTCAATGAATGTGAGGCTGTCTATGTGATGGATTGGGCTACATTCACAATCTTTTGTAGTTTCTTGCGGTCTTGGGCAGAGCAGGAGCCATACCAATCTGAGTACAACCAGAAAGAATGCTTTCAATGGTAGATATGTAAAAGTTGGTGAGAGTGGTAACTGACGTGCCAAATTTCCCTAGCCTTCTGAAAAAGTAGAGGCATTGGTGGGCTTTAACTATAGTGTTGGTATGGGGAAACTAGGCCAGGATGTTAGTGATCTGGACGCTAAAAGCTTGAAGCTCTTAATCCTTCATCTCTGTTGATGTAGACAGGGGATGAAGTAGAAAGTATATTTATTATTCAGCAATACACATTATTTTTCTAGCTATTTTGTTTACTTTACGCTATAGCTGATCTGGATTTAGGCTATCGTAATAAAAGCAAAAAATTCTAGAAAATCTCAGCAGGTCTGACAACATCTGTGAAGTGAGAATAGAACCATTATTTAGAGCCTGGATCACCTTTTGCCAGAGCAAAGAAAATCTGAAAGAGATTTATATTATGAGGGTGGAGGGGAAGCTGATAAAGGGAATGTAAATCATAAGGAAGAAGGCTGAGAAAGGTGTTAAAAATGTTCAATAGGTGATCAGAATGTGTGAATGGCAGAATAGAGATACAGACTGTTAAGGACTGCCTGAGGAATATAGCAGTTGCTCTGAGATGGAAAAGAGGAGTGGTTGGGGGCAAGATGGAGAGTGAGAATGGGCTCTGATGAAAGATCAACTAGACTCGAAACGTTGGCTCTATTCTTTCTCCACAGATGTTGTCAGACCTGCTGAGATTTTTAAGAACTTTCTGTTTTTGTTTTATGATCAATCTTCTTGTGTCCCCATCAAGTGAGGCCCTTAGGTGGCCAATTAATGAGCACTTAAAGACTTCATTCCACTGCTGCTGGTATTAACTCAGCTGCAGGCAGATCCGTCATTGTGTGGTGTACACAAAAACGAAAGCCATGCAGCCAACCTCATGTCTTCTGCAGGGCTCAGTGGTCCCTCAATTAAAGGTACTTAGTGATTGACTGATGTGGGGGAGAGTGTTCTACAGAAGGCCAACTGCATGACCTTACTTCTGACTGTGCAGCACCCTCCTTTCTGCGAAACCTCACCCAAAATACCGTCCCTTGACTTTACTGTGGCCTGTATCATTCCAGGATCCTAGGACTTCAATGTTTGTTCTTCTTGTACCAGCCATGGCCTCTCTGCATCGGTGCTACTAAATATTAAGAGTTGCTAGCCTCTGATTGGCATGCAACTCTCACCAGGCAATAATTCTTCACATGGATCTTGATTCGAGGGGAAAGGCCACTGCTGCCCTTACCAAGGCCTGATTGGCTTGTTGTTTGGCAGACCTTGTCATGGTATGCAGTTTTTGATATTACAATTTTTTTTAGAAAACTGTACTGAAGGTCACATCTTAAAAAGAATCCTTGGACTGAGTTTAAAGATTGTTCTGAAAATGGCTCCAGGCTACCAGATAGAAGTATAGATTCCAATTATTTTTCTCTGCTCTCTCATTGAGACCAAGATGCGTTTCTTAAATATACATTTTATATTCAATGAATGTTCGAAATATTAAACAGAAACTCACTGGCTTGTTGGCGTTTCCTCCAAAGATACCATATGATAAGTTACTGTAAGACGTGAACAATTTGACCCTTTTTATAACTACCGGAGCAAGGAGGCTTCAGATAGTGTAATAGGGTTACCACTTGCCTTATATTAGAAGTGACTCAGCATTTCTTGTACAGGTCACATGATAATAGTGGTCATCTTGCGTTACCTGAAAAATGCATTGACAAAGGCAGAAATATAGGAACTAGGAGCAGAAGTAGGCAAATCAGCTGTTTGAGCCTGTTCTGCCATTCAATCAGATCATGGCTGATCTCTTCCTGGTCTCAGAACTACCTGTTCTCCATATTCCTTTAACCTATTTTTAAAGATCAGAAACATACCTATCTCCCTCTTGAAATCTTTTAATAAGTCAGAATTCACCGTGCTATGGGACACAAGTTCCACAAATTCAATACCCTCTGCAAGAAGTAGCTCCTCCATAGGAAGTGAGCAAATCCACAGAAAATCATCTAGGTAAGGTTTCAAGTCAGAGAGCAGAGGAAGACATCTGAAAACAGTTATTGTTCTGCTGCAGAGTATCTAGGCAGCTAAACGTGGCATATCTGTAGAACTGAAATAAGGAACTTTCTCTCCTCCATGTAAACCTGATTCCACCTGCTAACCTCACCTATTAAAACAACCTCTGACAATTCAACATTGGAAGCCCTCACAGTTGCAAAGACAAGTCTAAAACCTCATGACCTTCACTTCAGACAATCCAATGCCTCAACTTCAATACACATCAGGACCGCACCAAATATTCACTGATTTTGATACATATTAACAAGTATCATGTTATCTCAATTTTCAACTGATCGCCATGCGTGAGCTATCTGTTCTTATGTCACTTCCAGAGCAAGAGAGATACTAAACTGGGGGAAGGCTAGTTACAATAATCTTAGGCAAGAACTGAAGATTGTAGATTGGGCGCGGATGTTTGAGGGTAAATCCACATCTCGCATGCAGGAGGCTTTCAAGTTTAAATTGATAGGGATTCTGGACTGGTACACTCTTGTAAGGTGAAGGATAAGTATAAGTTTTGGGAACTTGGGATAACGAGAGATAGTGTAAGCCCAGTCAAAGAGAAAAATGAAGCATTTATCAAAGCCAAGAGTTTAGGAACACACAAAGCAAGTGTGGAATACAAGGAAAGTAGAAAAAAACTTAAGCAAGGAACAAGGGGTCATGAAAAGTCATTTGTCAGCAGGATTAAGGAAAATGTCAAGGCGTTTTATAATATATAAAGAGTAAGAGGGTAGCTACGGAGAAGGTTGGCTCACTCAAGGACAAGGGAAGGAATCTATGCGTGGAGCCAGAGGGTATAGGCGAGGTATTAAATGAGCACTTTGTGTTAATATTCAGCAAAGAAAAGGACTTGGTGAATAATGAGTCTGGGAAAGGGTGTGTACATAGTTTGAGTCATATTGAGGTCAAAAAGGAAGAGGGATTGGGGCTCTTGAGAAACATTAAGGTCTGATGGGGTATACCCCAGGAAACTGAAAGAAGCAAGGAGGGAAATTGCTGGGGCCTCGAGAGAAATCTTAGTATCCTCACTCGCTACAGAGGAGGTCAACACGTAAGAAGTCTTACAACACCAATTTAAAGACCAAAAGGTTCATTTGGTAGCAAAAGCCACTAGGTTTTGGAGCACTCACTGCTCCTTTGTAAGAGGAGTAGGATTTCTGTTCATAAACGGGGTATATAAAGACACAAACTCAATTTACAAAATAATGTTTGGAATGTGAGTCATTAGAGATAATCAAGTCTTAAAGGTACAGAAAATATGAGTAGAGAGAGGATTAAGCACAAGTTAAAGAGGTATGTATTGTCTCCAACTGGGACAGTTAGTGAGATTTTGCAAGCCCAGGCAAATCGTGCGGGTTAGAGATAGTGTACATGAACCCAACATCCTGGTTGAGGCCGTCTTCATGTATGCGGAACTTGGCTATCAGTCACTGCTCTGTTGTGTGTCGTGAAGGCCGTATTGGAGAACACTTACTTAAAGATCAGAGACTGAATGCCCGTGACCACTGAAGTGTTTCCCAACAGGAACAGAACCCTCTTGCCTGTTGATTGTTGAGTGGTGTTTGTTCATCTATTATCATAATGTCTGCATGGTCTCCCCAACGTATCATGCCTTGGGACATCTTTTCCTGCAGCATTTCAGGTAGACAATGTTGGCTGAGTTGCAAGTGTATGTACTGTGTACCCGGTAGATGGTGTTCTTATGTGAGATAATGGCAACCATGTGGATGATCCAGCACATCTTGCAAAGTTGCTGTGGCAGGGTTGTGTGGTGTCGTGGTCACTGTTCTCTTGAAGTCTGGAAAGTTTGCTGTGGACAATAGTCTGGTTGAGGTTAGTCTTTATCAAAGAAATGTTGAAAGCTCCAGAGAAGATTGTCTCCTCTCTGAGGATGTATTGGACAACGAAGGGTGCTCTGTCTGCTGTGTCCTGTGTTTCACCCCCACTTCTTGCTTTCAAATAACCTTCTGGTATTTGAAAGCCAAGACTATCCCCACACCCCCCTCTTCTTGCCTTCAAATAACCGCAAAACCTCAAACAGACTACAAAATTAGCTCGATCATAGAAAACAGAGGATAGCAATAGAAGGGTACATTTTTGAATGGAGGGCTGTGACAAGTGACATTCTACAAGGACCAGTGGTAAAACCTTTGCTGTTTGTAGTATATATAAATTATTTGGAGGAAAATATAACTGGTTTGATTAATAATTTTGCAGACAATACAAAGGTTGGTGAATTTGTGGATAGTGATGAGGACTATCGGAGATACAGCAGGAAGATCAGTTGGACACTCGGGTAGAGAAATGGCAGATGGAGTTTAATCCAGACAAATGTGAGGTAATGCATTTTGGAAGGTCTAATACAGAAAGAAAATATACAGTAAATGGCAGAACCCTTAAAAGTATTGATAGGCAAAGGGATCTGAGTGTACAGGTACACAGTTCATTGAAAGTGGTAATGTAGGTGGAGAAGGTAGTCAAGAAGGAATATGACATTTTTGCCTTCATCGGCCACAACATGGAGTTTAAAATTGGTAATTCATGTTGCAGTTTTATAGAACCCTACTCAGGTTGCACTAGGAACATAGTATTGAAATCTGGTTGCCACACTACCATAAGGATGTGAAGTCTTTGGAGAGAGTACAGAAAAGATTTACCAGAATGGTGTCTGATGTGGAAGGCATTAGCTATGAGAACGTGTTGGAGAAACTTGGTTAGTTCTCTCTGGAATGACGGAGGTTGAGGGACAATCTAATAGAAGTCTCCACGATTGTGAGGGGCATGGACAGAGTGGATAGTCAGAAGCTTTTACCAGGGTGGAAGAGTTAATTACTCGGGGGCATTGGTTTAAGATGTGAGGGCAAAGTTTAAAGGAGATGTACGAGGCAAGTTTTTGACATGGAGGATGGTGGCTGCCTAGAACTCGCTGCTGGGAAAGCTGGTGAAAGCAAATACAATAGTGACTTCTATAGGCGTCTTGACAAATAAATGAATGAGATGGGAATAGAGGGATACGATCCCCGGAAGGGAAAGGGGGTTTTCGTTCAGTTGGACAGCATGGTCAGTGCAGGCAAGGATGGAAGAGCCTGTTCCTGTGCTGTAATTTTCTTTGCTCATTGTTCTCCTTTGAAAGTAAATTAAGCTCACCTTTTCTTTTTTTCAGGAAAAAATCCTTACCGTGGGTTATTTTAAATTGAATTTCTCACTCCAGGGGTGAGAAAATGTAGAAGTACAACAATATTGTTCACAGATGACTTTGGGGAAACACCTTTAAAGTGTCTATGACATTATGCATTATTTAATCAATTTCTAAACTAATCATTACATGGTCCTTTTTGCACTCCAGGCATATAAGGTTATGATACAGATGTCATCCAACTGTAATGGATGTAGCGAAATTCTCAGTTATTTATTAATAATCTCATCCATGTGATAGTGTAGAAATATTTAATCACACTTAGAGTGCCATTGATTAATGTAAAATTGTTAACTAAGCATTAAAATTCTACTTAACGCGCAAATTCATTTATATACATTGACAAATGTTGGCAAACAAATCGTACCAGATTTTATTGTGTTTTTTTTAGATACATTTAAATCAGTTTCAAAATGCAAAATATATCAATATTCATATGAAACAGTCAGTTACAGAAACATACTTTATATCTTCCACGTCAAATTTGAAATTTTGTGAACATAATAAAAATCAAAGATATGAAAAGGTTGTTTGGCTCAATACAACCTATCTCCTGCTGTGTGACATTGCACCATCAATTGTATTTTAAGTAACTCAATATTTTAGTCTCTACACATCTGCTTGATAAATCATAGCAAGCATATAACACACAAAGTAAAGTCATTCCTATTATATTTGGTTTAATTGTACTTTTCACTCATTTCCATTGATGTTCACTGCCTTTGCTTCCCCAGCTTTCTTTGAAGTAATAAGCTGGAATTATTTACTGCACACTTTAATGTTTAAAATGCTTCATCTCAAGTTTTTGCTTCTTAACCTTGTTCATTCGAATTTGGGAAGTATACAGAATATGTACATTAGAGGAGGTGGCCATTCGGCCCATTGAATTTGCGTCGACTTTGACAGAGGAGGTTACGCAGGTCCTCTCTCCTATCCTCTTCCTGGTACCCATTTTTCATGGCTAATCCACATAATCTACACATCTCGGGACACTAAGGAGCAATCTTACTACAGCCAATCCTAATAACCTGCACATTTTTGGATTGGGCGAGGAAACTGGAGCACTGGAGGAAATCCATTCAGACACAAACTGCAAACTTCACTGAGTCACCAAAGGCTGGAATTACACCTGGGTTCCTGGTGCTGCAAGGCAGAAGTGTCAATGACTGTACCATTGTGCCATCCATACTATTGTATGCATATACAATTAATGTTGGAATACTGTTGCAGTGAAGACCATGTTTTTGTGTGCAAGTAAGAGCAGCTATTGGAGAATGATTAGGGCATTATTCTTAAGTAAGAATTTAACCAGTATACATTGGGGTAGTTGGGGCGTGAGAAGAGGAGTTTATGCTCTTGAGAATAAACCTGTATTTAGGAAGAGACTGTTTTCAGTTTCATCCTTTATTCATTGTTTGAAAGGTAAGTTTAATATGCACCTCTGCCTGTAGTACAGCCACCAGCACATGTGCAACCATTCATGGTCTTTCCTGTTGACAGGCAGCAGGACTTGTTATTAAAGGAAACAGGAAAATCTAAGTTATACTGCCCTTTGTCCTCAAAGGAATGGAAGGACTTTGACCTTTCTTGGATCTCGGACCTCAGATCTTATTAATGAATACGTTGGGCAAGTTTCTGCATGGACTGGTCAGCTTATTGCTCTTTGATGAGACTTATTATCACAAGATTATCATTTTGAGTCCTGCAAGAGATAATATTTTTTTTCCCTAAATAGTCAAGTGAATCTTTTTTTTTGTGGTGTTACTGGATGCTGAGATAACTATCACTCCCAGGAATCCCACTCAATGGAGTCATAGAGATATATAGCATGGAAACAGGCCCTTTCACCCAACTTCTCCTTTTTTAAACCACTAAACTAGCCTCAATTGCCCACCTTTGGCCCATATCCCTCATACGCATTTTTACCCATGTAACTCTCTAAGTGCTTTTTAAAAGAAAAAATTGTACCCGCATCTACTATTACATTTGGCAGCTTGTTCCAGGCACTCCCATCCTGTGTGAGAAACATTGTCCCTCTGGACCCTTTTGTATTTCTCTTCTCCCATCTTAAGCCTCTGCCCTCTAGTTTTAGACTTCACTACCTTTGGGAAAAGATGTTGACTATCTAGCTGATCTACACTCCTCATTAATTTATAGACCTCTACAAGATCACCCCTAATTCTTCTACTGGAATAATTATTTGAAAAATGGCACTTTATTTAATAACTTGCAAATCTTTGAATAAAACTCACCATGATAACTTAAGTTTTCTGTTAAGTGCAAATTCCCACTTTAAGCAGAATGAGCCTCAGAGATGACACTGGATTTCTTCACTCAGAGGGTGCAGCCTGCAGCAATTGTGGACTCACCAACTTTAAGGGTATTCAAATGGTTAGGGGATAGACATATGGATAACTTTGGATTAGTTTAGGTTTAGAGGATCATTAGATTCGTTCCACTGGTCAGCGCAACATCGAGGGCCGAAGGGCCTGTACTGCGCTGTAATGTTCTTTGTCCACATGTGTAGGAAGCCTATCCCTAGTCTGGTAAACACAGACAAAATTCTCCGATTTCACCAGCGGCTGAGATTTTCCAGTCTCACTGCAATGAAGAGAATTTAGGCTGAGTGCAAAATTCTTTGTTCCTGCTGGCAACGGTAGCGGGGAGTGTGACATCAGAGAATTCCGGCAACAGCCTATATAAAATGTCAGTTTCTCTTTTGTTTCAAAATTGCGTATAAATTTGGGGAGGGGGGAGGAATATCGCTGCTTCCCCCTGGACACTTTACGTTACATAAAACAAAATGGCTTGATTTTAAATAAATAATAAAATCAAGGCCGTTCACAAGTCAGTTTGCCACTCATGCTTTGGTGACAGGAGAGGGAGGATGCATTGAGGCAAGTTATACCCCTGGGTGCCAATAGCCCTCAATGAAAAATGATGTTTATGTGAAGAGAAAGGACTTGTTTGTTGTCTGTTCTCAAAGATTCACACAAACGAAAAAAGCAGATTGTGAATTTTGGATATCTAAATTAAAAATAGAAATAAACTTATCACTCATCCTGGCTTGTACTCGATGTCTGTGGCACTGCATTTCACGGTAATCTGTCATGTATTTTATGGATATTTTGAAAGGTTCAGTGAATCAAGGTCCCAAAGTGTCTAATAGGAATTACATTGATGATAATAGTTACTAACCATAGGGCCAATTGGCATGCCCATGTCTGTCACATGCTTTGGCTATAAAGCATGTTGTTACTGCTGTATTTTGCAGAGGTTATCGAAAGCCATGCAGAGAAAGAATTCCTTACAGCATTTCCAAGTTTCAGCTACATTATTAGGTGAGCTGCAGAGACAAGCTGATCACAGCAGACTCATGGGGAACAATCGCCAATGGCTCCCTCATGAGTGAAAATTAACAGATTCAGACATACAGGCCACAACCTGGCAGTTAACCATGGGCACAAATCCCATAATGGCTGCTAAATCTTGTGAGGGCCAAATGGGATTTGTACCGGTGAGAGCATGGTTTGAGATCTTCCC
The DNA here is from genome assembly GCA_024679065.1 of Sphyrna mokarran. Lineage (NCBI taxonomy): Eukaryota > Metazoa > Chordata > Chondrichthyes > Carcharhiniformes > Carcharhinidae > Sphyrna > Sphyrna mokarran. Next base: position 27,301,197 of record JAGIQG010000023.1, on the reverse strand, counting down.
TGCTCTTTGCCAGTGACATAATCAGGTTCAATAATGGTGTGAAGCAGATTTTCATATATTAGATTAATGTACTTACCGGCTGCTGTAACACCAGCCCACACCTTATCCTCCCATCTGATCGGTGTGATGTCATGCCAACGCAAATCACCTCTGGTTTTCAAAAATGAAAACCTGTCATGATGACCACGCTGGAAAGGGTTCAGAAAAACCGTCACGTATTGAATGGAGGCATAGTGTTGATCTGGTATAAGATCCACTTTTGCTCCAATTTCTTGTGTTCATGAATGAATATACTATTCCTGGTTTAAGCGCAAAAAAAGAGAGTCTTCGTGATTAAAGTGTCCTCCTGAGATCCCTTCTCCTTATCTTCTTCCCTCTGTGAGAAAGTTGTCTTCTTTTTGCTGCCTTATATTACTGCCCTAGGAAAGCTATTTCTATGGCACCCATAACTGGGAACAAATGCTGCACTCAGAGTCCTTCAGAAGTATTGCAAACACCATTTCGATATCAAAACAGCACCCTTAGCATTGAAAGTATCAGAAATGAATTTTATGGGCAATGTTCACTGAGTTTATTAAAGTGAAAGGAACTCAGAAGACTACAACAGATTTTAATCAGGACAAAGCCAAATAATTGGTAAGCACTATTCGATTACATTCACATCTTAAAGCAAGCGAAAGAACCTGAAGAACTATATTTTTAACCTTATGTATTTTCAACTGACATCAACCTCTGCATTGTTCTAATCCTCATCAGCTCCCAGAGGAATCTGACATAACTAATTCACTACATTATTTTTATAATCTTCATACTATGAGTTAGGAAGTTGATGTAGATAGGGGGCATGTTCTCCTTTACACTTTCTGAAGTCAATGACAATCTCCTTCGTTTTGAGGGAGGGATTATTGCTGTCGCACCAGTTCACCAGATTCTCTATCATATTCCTACACTCTGTCACGTCATTGTTTGAGATCCGACACATTATGGTGCTGTCATCAGCAAACTTGAAAAATGAATAGGAGGAGAATTTGGCCACACAGTCATAATTATATAAGGAGTGTAATAGGGGCCTGAAAATGCAGCCTTGTGGGGCACCATTGTTGAGGATGATTGTGGAGGAGGTGTTGTTGCCTATTCTTACTGACTGTGGGCTGTGATTTAGGAAATTCAGGATCCAGTTGCAGAGGGAGAAGCTGAGACCAAGGCCATAGAGTTTGGAGATGAGTTTCATAAGAAATAGTAATGTTGAAGGTTGAGCTGACCTCAATAAAAAGGAGTCTGATATAGGTGTCCTTGTTATCTAGCTGTTCCATGTGGGGATATGTCCTCCAGACCGTGCTCTTCAGTTGTTCACATTCACAAAGGACCTAATTCCTACTTCATGCATGGCTACAGGACATCCCTTGTTTGCCCTTACCAGATGGCAGGCAGCGTACCTCAAGTTCAAATGTACAATCATGTCCCAGAAGGCAAAAAAAATAGTTAGGACAATATTCTTATTTTGCTGTTTTACTGTTGTTCCACTTTAAAGTATATAAGGTGGTTCAGACTTGTATTGTTATTTCCCTATTTTACTGCTTTTCCCTTCGGGATTGTGCAAAAAATGTTAACCACCTATTAGACACGTAGCCACAGAAAAATGGGTGCTACATAGCTCAATATCTAGATCATTGAGAAATATTGTCAATTAATAATCATTGATAGAATTTGCCAACAGAAAAAGATTTTCTCAAAGGCAATGGTTCAATCGGATTTTGTATCCCTTTCTAATGCCTTATTAGATTTTCATCAATAGAAAACATCACACTGAACATGGACGATGGCCGAATTCTCCAATATTGTCTGTGGCTGAGATTTCCTGGTCCTGCTGCTGCGAAAGGAATTTGGCTGAGCACTAAGTTCTTCATTCTGGCTGGGGGTGGGGCATCTGACATCGGGAGAATTTCAGCTAATATCTCATATGTAGTGATATGTTGTAGACCTTCTCATAAGATGACCTATTTATTCTATGAGAATCTGGTGACTGGTAGACCTTTAACCGATCCCTTAAGTCCTGTTGACTTACAACATTTCAACACTCATCCAGGTATACTGATTTTAAAATTGAAGCAATTTGCATTGGTTATATCTTGTTGTGAAGTATCACATACATCAAGGTTTTCTTTTGAGTTACTACCATAAAGAGTCTTGGATGCTTTTCTAGTAGATGGACTGGTGCTTCTAAAATAACATATCTGATGGCTCAAGGCTGGATCTTTCCCATACATGCAAAGCATTCAGTATCTCCCACAGTCCTGTGTAACTCGCTGATGCATTTATTGTCACGGTGACAACAAGAGTGCTTAATCATCATTCTTCAAGACAAGTGGTAAAGAAAACCTACATCAAGGTCAATAGAGAGGCTCAGCTCTTATAGTGACCCAATAATCAGTGGTTTTGTAACAGTGATATATATTCATGAATAAATCAAATATAATAAGGGTAAGTTTAAAATGAGAAACACAGCGATATTTGATAATCATTCTTATTTAGTTGCTTTTGAAAGCAAGACCATTGTAATTAATTCACAAACATGACACGGATGAAGAATAAATTTCTTCATGACCCTACTCAAAATTAAATTTGATTATGGCCAAGATGATGCCTTACTACCACGATCTAACTACCCCAGCTGGAATTTTTTCCCTCAGCAATCCTGTTGGTATCATCCACTGTCTTCTAGATCCACCTTGGTGATGGGTACTCGGAAGTGACAGTAATTGCCTCATGAGGAAAGGAAATGGGGCTGACCAGCACTCCCTCCATTCTGACCCCAGTGATTTAACTATGGAAGGTTAGGATCTTCTTTGACTAACTTATTATTTCTCATCTTCAAAGCATTTCCACCATTTTAAGATGGTTTGCTGGATTTTCTAGTGCTGTAGTAGCTGTAATATCATGATAATCTGCTCTATAGCACTGACACAGTCTCTCTTTAAGACAGGAATGTCAAAATGCCAATTTGACTATCTTAAAAAAATGGATGTAACAGATGACAATGAATACAGGGGAGCCAAGCAGAGATACCAACTAGAAGACCAATTAAAATAGAAAAATTCACACCCTCCATTATCTCCAAATAATCAAAAGTACTGCATAATAATGACAAATATATTTAATACCATCCTACATCCTCAAGTTGTCACAAAATGCATTACAACCAAAGGATTTGTTTGAAAATGCAGTCATAGAGTCATAGAGGTTTACAGTATGGAAACAAGCCCTTTGGCCCAACTTATCCATGCCGCCTTTTTTTTTAAACCCCTAAGCTAATCCCAATTGCCAGCATTTGGCCTATATCCCTCTATACTTATCTTACCCATGTAACTGTTCAAATGTTTTTCAAAAGATAAGTTTGTACCCACCTCTACTACTACCTCTGGCAGCATGTTCCAGGCACTCACCATCTTCTGTGAGAAAAAATTGCCCTTCTGGACACTTTTGTATCTCTCCCTTCTCACCTTAAATCTATGCCCTCTAAGTTTTAGACTCCTCTACCTTTGGGAACAGATATCCATTATCTAGCTGATCAATACCCCTCATTATTTTATAGACTTCTATAAGACCAACCCTCAGCCTTCTACGCTCCAGAGAAAAAGTCCCAGTCCATCTAGTCTCTCCTTATAACTCAAACCACCAAATCCCAATACCATTCTAGTAAATCTTTTCAGCAATCTTTCCAGTTCCAACAACTTACCCTTTGTATAAGAGGGTGACCAGAACTGACGCAGTATTCCAGGTGAGCCTTACCAATGTCTTGTACAACTTCAACAAGACATCCCAACTTTTGTATTCAATGTTCTGACCAATAAAACCAAGCATGTCGAATGCCTTCTTCACCACTCTGCTCACCTGTGATCCCACCTTTAAGGAACTATGAACATTGTCCCAAAATTCCTTTGTTCTGTAACTCTCCCCACCACCCTACCATTAACTTAATAAGTCCTGCCCTAGTTCAATCTACCAAAATACATCATCTTGCATTTGTCTAAATTAAACACCACCTGTCACTTGTCAGCCCAGTGGCCCAATTGATCAAGATCCTGTTGCAATTGGAGATACTTTTCTTCACTGCCCACTATGCCATTAATCTTGGTGTCATCTGTAAACTTACTTACCATGCCTCCTATATTCTCATCCAAATCATTAATACAAATGACAAACAACAGTCCCAGCACTGATCCCTGAGGCACAGGCCTTCAGTTTGTAAAAGAACCCTCTACAACTACCAGCATCTGTCAAGAAACAATTTTTTATCTATTTAGATACCTCCCCCTAGATCCCGTGAGATTTAACATTGTGCAACAATCTATCATGCAATACCTACTCAAAGGCCTTGCTATAGACAACATCAACAGCACTGCCCTCATCTACCTTCTTGGTTAGCCCTTCAAAAAACTCAATCAAATTTGTGAGACATGACTTTCCACATGCAAAGCCATGCTGACTGTCCTTAATCAGTCTTTGAGTCTCCAAATGCCTGTGAATTCTGTCTCTCAAAATACCTTCCAACAATTTACCCACCACAGATGTGAGGCTCACTGGCCTATAGTTCCCAGGCTTTTCTCAGCAATCCTTTTTGAACAAAGGCACAGCATTTGCCATTTTCCAATCTTCAGGCACCTCACCAGTGACTCTCGATGATTTGAATATCTCTGCTAGGGGATCTCAATTTCCTCCTTAACCTCCCACAATGTCCTGGGATACACTTCATCGGGTCCCAGGAATTTATCTTCGTTGATGTACTTTAAGACTTCCAGCACCTCTTTCTCCATAAATTGTCACTCCTCAAGACATCACCATTTATTTTATTATTCTTATGAGACTACAGTCTTACATGGCAGCTACCCTGTGAGGCTATGCTACAATAGTGCGATGATAGTATGCAATAGATATAAATATATAAATTGTTCTTTTATGTTTAAGGGGAATGTTTAAAAACTCAGCTTTATTCCAGGCAACCAGTGTATCTGGCAATCATTCAGCTCAAGGGTTGCAAAAACAATTCCCCTTTTCAGCTCGGAATTTGTTACTTTGATGGAGCTAAGGGACTTTGTTTACACAAAAGTTTCCTTGAGAAGTTGATTAACAGGGTCATGTTATATTGTGCTTAATGGGCAGAGCAATGAGAGAACAGTTTTTGAGTTCTGGCTGGGAATTGTTTGACATCAGAGGTTTTCTACAAATTGTTCTGAAACTCATTTTCTCTTCGGAAGCTTCAAGATTATCTAACTAATTACAGCAAACATATTTATGGTTGTTAACTGTATTTAAGTGGCTCTTAAGTCTGTAAGAGTAATGTTGTTTATTTGGAATTGAAACAGTGCGAAGTTAGAAATTAAAGTTGTTTACTTTTCTTTTTAAATATTGTTTAACTATTAATAGTTAAACTGTTTCATTTGTTAGTGTTACATTTAGAGTAAAGTTTGTTTACTCTAAAAAATTCTCTGATTTGTCAGCAGAATTACTTCTAGAGCAAAATATCCTACCCTTACATTTATGCCAAAAGAGAAACATTTTTGAGGTTCAGGCTTTGGGTTCGGGACCAGAACTCTAACAATAGTGGCTTCATTTCGAAAACGTAATTCATTGACTGGGAAGTGTTATGACAAAATGAAAGATTCTGTAAAAATGCTGACTATTTTTCTTCACTTAGACAAACACGGCAGTAAATTTGTACATAATGCCTTAGAATTCATAGGAAAAGCACTGAACGTTCATTGTAACTGGCAACAGGCCAGCCAAAACCCAAGTATAAACCAGTGATTTCAGCTTTCAGTATTCTTTCTCCAGAAGTTGCACTGATCTTCCTTCAAAGATGTAATAGGGGAGTTGGGAGAATATGTATAAATTTCTGGGTCAATCTGTTTCTGATAGTGGCAATCGAGGGAGAACTCTTTGTTCTTCAAATTACACATTGGATTCTTTTACAATTACTTGAACAGGCACAGAGGGTTTCAGTTTAATGTCTTATCTAAAGGATAGCATTTCCAGCAATACAATATACTCCCTCAATGCTGAATTGAAGCATCAACCTCAGCTATGTAATTAAATGTAAAGTTTGTTTATTAGTCACAAGTAGGCTTACATTAACACTGCAATGAGGTTACTGTGAAAATCCCCTAGTCACGACACTTCAGCGCCCGTTTGGGCACACTGAGGGAGAATTTGGCACAGCCAATCCACCTAACCAGCATGACCTTGGACTGTGAGGGGAAATCAGAGCAGCCAGAAGAAACACACGCAGACCCAGAGAATGTGCAGACTCCACACAGACAGCTACCTAAGCCAGGAATTGAACCTGGGTCCTTTGCGCTGTGAGGCAGTAGCGCTAACCAAAATACCACTGTATAGTGGACATTTTCTATTCTGTGGAGTTAATCAAGTTATTGTAAATAGCATCTTAAAGTTTACTTCTTAGTCACAAGCAAGGCATACATTAACACTGCAATGAAGTTACTGTGAAATTCCCCTAGTTGCCATACTCTGGCATCTGTTTGGGTTAATGCATCTAACTAGCACATTTTTCAGATTGTGGGAGGAAACTGGTGCACCTGGAGGAAACTCACATAAACACGGGTAGAACGTGCAAACTCTGCACAGACAGTAACCTAAGCCGGGAACTGAATCCTGTCTCTGGCACTTTAAGGCAGCAGTGCTAACCATTGCACAGCCCATCTTAGCCAATAGTGGTCAGAATTACTCCCAGAAGCATGTGAAAGAGGCCTTTAAAATGATGAATGCTTTTGACTGTAGGAGAAATACATAAATAGATCCTAAATATAAGACCTATATTAAGATTAATAATAAGTTAATAAATCAGGAAGAACCTCCTTACTTAGAAAATGATTTGCTTGTGCAAGACATTAATTCAGGAGCTGCCTGTGATGAATAAGATAGATACATCTTGCATTTATGGAGAAAATAGATAAGTAAATGATGGAGAAAGGATAAAAAGTTATTCTGATTGGGTTAAATGAAGTAGGCTGGGAGGAGACTCTCAGAAAGCATAAGCATCACCTGATGGAATTTTATATAAAAAAGGGCTCCTTCTGCATGTAATTAGTTTATATTTTACAATGCATTGAAATTACCTTACGTCAATCAGGAGCTTTATTATACCAATCATTTGTCTAATCAGCAGTGCCTTGTAATATTCATAAACAGATATCCTTTTCAGAATTCAGATTAATCAAAGTTTTCTAGTACAATTAATGCAGTCAAATATTGCAAAGTTTTATCATTCATCTTATTAGGTACCAATCTTTAGTGTTGACAAAGGTTTAGTTTATTTATTAGTGCCACAAATAAGCTTACATTTACACTGCAATAAAGTTACTATGAAAAGCCCTGAGTCGGCTACACTGAGGGAGAATTTAGCATAGCCAATGCATCTAATCAGGGCATCCTTATGAATAATATTGGAATAGTTTAAGTTAGAGGGTCATTAGATAGGTTCCACTGGTCGGCGCAATATCGAGGGCCGAAGGGCCTGTACTGCACTGTAATGTTCTATGTTCTATCTTTCAGTACTGGATGGATGAACACACTCAAAATGACACTTAGACAGGAATTCTCTGGCCATTTACACCTCACTGCCATTGCCTGCAAGGGCAGACAATTTGGCCACAACCAAATCTCCATTCACTTCAGTGGGACCAGAGAATCCCGCTTGAATGAACATCCAGCTTAGCCATTTTTTTGGAAAATTCCACCCCCACAAAAGGGATGAAATTCAACATTGGTGAGGGCAAGACATAGAAGGAATCAGCTTTCCAATTTACATTGCCCCCAGATTTTCTGTCTGTTTAGCTGTTAGCTGTGAATCAGTTGGAGCACTCCAGGGCTTGAGCACAAAAGTCTAGGCTGACGCACTCGTGCAGTACCAACAAAGTGCTACACTGTCAGAAGTGCTGTCTCTTGGATGAGGTATAAAATCGAGCTCGTGTCTGCTTAGGCAAATGTAAAAGTTTTCTCGATTCTACAGTGAAGAAGAGCAATAGTGTCTTGGCTCTATAAAAAATGACCCTATAAAAAAACTGGTCATTGACTCATTATTACATGTATTCACAGCTTGCTGTGTGCAAATAGGTTTCCACATTTCCTACATTAGAGCCGTGAAAATATTTAAGAATTCATTGACTCTAAAGCATTGTGGAAATTTTTAGGGTCACGAAAGGTGCTGTCTAAGCGCAAGTTCTCTTAAAACATTACCGTTGATTTCAATGCAAATGAATTGCCAAGATGTGGAGTGATGTGACGATGTCAGTGTTGGACTGGGTAAACACAGCAAGAAGTCTCACGACACCAGGTTAAGATTCAACAGGCAAATCCTTGATGAAGGAGCAATGCTCCAAAAGCTTGTGATTCCAAATAAACCTGTTGGACTTTTAGCCTAGCATTGTGAGACTTCTTACTGGGATGCAAATTGAACGATCAATCCGCTACTACCTGTTTTGCACCTTTGCTGATGTTGAATTCTACCCTCAGATGAATCATAAAATAAATTATTTTCAATGAAAGGTATGAATTATATTTCTACTAATGTGGAAACAACAGATAGGTGCCTCAGTTTCCATTGATTTCCATTACGGATGGCCTTGAAGCATGATTATTAATGTATCAGATAATTCCTATAGAATACAGAGACATGCTGTGATCTATTGATATCCAAAAATAGCAATTACCTTGCTTCTTTACTATTTAGTAATGGGTCAGTCTTAGATGCATCCAAATTTGCCTTTAACGCTAATTAACTGCATGTTGAATCCATACTTTATAAATAGAAAACCGATATGGTGAATATGGAGACTTGCTGGGTTGCATTTCCAGAACATTCACGTCAAGTTTCCCAAGTTTCCAACTTTTATCCTCAAAGTTAAGATCATTCTGACAACACAATCATGGCAGCAGAATCTATTACAGCTTTTAAAAGGCAAGTGAATAAATATCTTTGAAGTAACTTTCTTCAATGGTACGTGAAAAGGGTTAGTTCTTCCAAGCATGAAGGACTGAATTCAACTCTCATAGGGAGGTGGAGGGAGGGTGAGATTCAACCCAACCTGCCTAACACATGGTAGTGTAGTGACATAGGGGAGGCGATAGCGTCATGGTATAGAGAGGCAGTAGCAGAATGGTACAGGGGAGGTGGTAGCATAGTGGTATATAAGAAGTGATACCATAGTTGTACTTATCACTGAACTCGTAATCCAAAGATCTAGAGCAAAGTCTTGGCATCCTGAGTTCTGGAATTAAAAGTCTACTGATGACCATGAAACCATTGTCAAATGCCATAAAAACCCATTTGGTTCACTCATGTCCTTTAAGGAAGGAAATCTGTCATTCTTACCTGATCTAGCCTATATGCGACTCCTGACACACAGCAATGTGATTGAATCTTAAATGGCCTGGCAAACTATTGAGTTTAAGGGCAACTAAAGTTGAGCAACAAATGTTGACCCAGCCAGCGATGACCACATCTCATGAATGAATATATGAAAAAAACTGGGCAAGTTGATTCTTAAAATGTAGCAGGCTTTGTTATCTGCCAGAAAACTGCCTGGAACCTGCCATTTCTGACTTTAACACAGGCCTATCAACAGGCAGTTAAACTCACCAACTCCAAAACAGGCTCCTAATTCAAATATTGTACATAGGATTTAAATGTGTATGACCATCTCATGATATCACCAGACCTTGCCACTGCTTTAGTCCAGCTGCTGTTGAAATCCTCAATCCTGGCTCTGTTGCCTCCAGATTTGACAATTCTAATGCCTTCCTGTGCAATTTCCCATCATTCACCTTCTATACAATGGGCCTCACCAAAAATCTGCTATCCAAATACTAACTAATGTCAAGTTCTATCCTCCCATTTCCCAGCGCATACTGGCCTACCTTGATTCTTCATTAGTTCACAGAGTGGATATAGCTGGCTAGGTCAGCATTTATTGCCCATCCTTAATTTCCCTTGAGAAGATAGTCATGCACTACTTTCTGGAATCGCTGCAGTGATGTGGTGTAGGTTCGCTCACAGTGCTGTTAGGGAGGGAGTTCCAGGAGTTTAACCCAACAACAGTGAAGTAATGGCAACACAGTTGCAATTCAGGAGGGTGAATGACTTGAAGAGGAACTTGCAGGTGATGGTGTTCTCACGAATCTGCTGCCCTTGTTGTTCTAGCTGTTAGCAGTCACATCTGGAAAGGGCTTTCAAAGTATGCTTGGTGATTTCCTTCAATGCACCTTGGAAATAGTAAATACTGCCACGATTGTGCATTAGTGGTGGGGGAAGTGAATGCTGAAAGTGGAAGATAGGGTAGCAATTAAGCTTTGTCCTGGATGGTGTCAAGCTTCTTGAGTGTTGTTGGAGCTGTGCTCATTCAAGTAAGTGGAGCATTTTCAACACACTCCTGACTTGTGTCTTGTAGATATTGACAGGCTTTGAGGGTCAGGAGGTGAGTTATTCACTGCAGGATTCCTAATGTCTGCTCTGCTCGTATAGCTACAATATTTATGTCAATGGTAACCCCCAGAATGTTGTTGGAGGTGGTGAGGGGAAATTGGTGGGGGGGTGGGATTTAGTAACGGCAAGGAAACATGGCTAGGTTCGCTTGTGTAGAACATAGAACATTACAGCGCAGAACAGGCCCTTCGGCCTTCGATGTTGCACCGACCAATTAGGAAAAAGCAATGACCCTCTAACCTAAAACATTCCCTTTTCGTCCATAAACTTATCTACTAACCTCTTAAACGCCACCAAACTTGGCGCATCTACAACTGACGCAGGCAGGGCATTCCATACCCTTACCACCTTCTGGGTAAAGAACCTACCTCTGACATCCGTCCTATAACTACCACCCCTTAATTTAAAGCTATGTCCCCTCGTGCTAGCTTTCTCCATCCTAGGAAAAAGGCTATCACTGTCCACCCTATCTAAACCTCTAATCATCTTATATGTTTCAATAAGGTCGCCTCTTAGCCGCCTTCTTTCTAACGAAAACAACCTCAAATCCCTCAGCCTCTCTTCATAAGACCTGCCCTCCATACCAGGCAACATCCTGGTAAACCTCCTCTGTACCCTCTCCAATGCCTCCACATCTTTCTTATAATGCGGGGACCAGAACTGCACACAATACTCCAAGTGCGGCCGCACTAGAGTTTTGTACAGTTGCAACATGACGTTGCGGCTCCGAAATTCAATCCCCCTACCAATAAAAGCTAAGACTCCATATGCCTTCTTAACAACCTTCTCGACTTGACTGCCTACTTTCAGGGATCTATGCACATATACACCAAGATCCCTCTGTTCATCAACACTATTAAGAATCCTACCATTAGCCCTATACTCTACACATTTATTATTCCTGCCAAAGTGCATTACCTCACACTTTTCCACATTAAACTCCATTTGCCACCTCTCGGCCCAGCTCTGCAACTTGTCCAAGTCTCTCTGCAAACTATAACACCCCTCTTCACTATCTACCACTCCACCGACTTTAGTGTCATCTGCAAATTTACTAATCCATCCTTCAATACCCTCATCCAGATCATTTATAAAAATTACAAACAGCAGGGGCCCCAAAACAGATCCCTGAGGTACACCACTTGTAACCGAACTCCACGATGAATATCTTCCATCAACCACCACCCTCTGTCTTCTATCTGCTAGCCAATTCCTAATCCAATTAGCTAAATCACCCTCAATCCCATACATCTGCATTTTCTGCAGAAGCCTTCCATGGGCCACCTTATCGAACGCCTTACTAAAGTCCATATATACCACATCAACCGCCTTACCCCCATCCACCTCTTTGGTCACTTTTTCAAAAAACTCAATAAGGTTAGTAAGGCACGACCTACCCTTCACAAAACCATGCTGACTATCCCCAATCAATTCATTTCTCTCTAAATAACTATAAATCCTATCCCTAATAATTCTCTCCAATACTTTGCCCACAACAGAAGTAAGACTCACCGGCCTATAATTCCCCGGAAAGTCTCTATTCCCCTTCTTGAACAATGAGACCACATTTGCTATCCTCCAATCTTCCGGCACTATACCCGTAACCAACGACGACTAGAGGCTCTGCAATCGCCTCTCTTGCCTTCCAGAGAATCCTAGGGTAAATCCCGTCCGGCCCAGGGGACTTATCTAACTTCAAACCCTCAAGAATATCTAGCACATCCTCCTTATCTACTTCAATATTTTCCAGTTCGCAACTCTGTATCCCAGTGTTCTCCACAACTACATTTACATCTCCCTGCGTGTTGGAGATGGTCACTGGCTGGCATGTGTCTGATGCAAATATTATTTGCTATTTATCAGCCAAGCCTGACTGTTGTCCGGATGTAGCTGCACAAAGAAATGGACTGCTTCAATCTGATGCTGAACATAGTGCAAATCATCAGTGATCATCCCCACTCCTGACCTTATGATAAAGCAGCTGAAGATGTTTGGTCCTTGGATTATTGGCTGAGGAATTCCTGCAGGAATGTCACAGGACTTCTTCATTCCTGGCCAAGCAATATCTCAAGTTTAAAATTTGCACTCTTGATATTGAAATTAAGAAAGAGAAGTTACTTAGACGGGAGAGGAATGTGATGGGGATAGTGGGATAAATTGGGAGGTTAGGGGAAGCACTCTTATGCTACTTTATACACATATAGTAATGTAAAGGACTTTCCGACTGTTAATGATCCAGCTTCAACTACAAGCCGTATTGTTCCTGAAGAACAGTGACCTTTCCAAATATTCTTTCCTCCCTCCCTCGAGAAATAGCATTTTAAGGATTATTTATGCTGACTACCAGAGACTAGAATTCTGAGAGTAAAGCAGGATAAGCAACAAATTGACAGTTCAATAAATTCATTTTCAAGTTTTGAAATTTGGTCAAAGAGCCAAGGTCCCCACATTGTTGTAACAGTACTCATTCTAATATGAGGGCAGAGATCTTCCAAATGCACACGTTGGCAGGATCCTCCAGTCCCACCAACAAGGTCCCCCACCACCAAGCATGGCCCTTTTAAACAGCCCACCTCGTTACCCAGCAGCCTCGGGCAATGATGATCTTGGCTCTTCCAACACTTTCCCGAGGCAGGTGGGTTGAGCTGAGAATTTTCTTGACACCTAGTTGCCAATTTAGGCTATGCAGGGGGCTTTAAACTGATTCGGGGGGGGGGTGTGCTAAGAGGGATGA